>CM060677.1:5735078-10735078 GCA_030686995.1 Artemisia argyi
TACAAGGGTCGTGGTATTTTTGAGGAATAGTTAAAGAAAGAAGGCGCGGGTCAAAGAGGACAAATCCATCTGTTGCGAGCAAAGTACATGACAAAGATGATTCTTACAAGTATGAATAAGAAAAAGGCGAAAGTCTTGGCAAGTGCAGAGACATATAACAAGATACAAACAATAGATTTCAATCCTCTAATACCAAATGATACACTCAAATTGAAAGATGGAATGGTAGAAAGGATTATTGAAAGCGTAACAAGGATTCTCGAATGATACTTGTGGATCATTAAAAAACAATTATTAAATTTTATTGGATGATACTTTGGATTAGTGAATGTTTAATACTAAGTATTGTACATCTTAATGATGACAATGTTTGTTTAATATTAATTACTTTTGATTATTGTTGATATCTGAATAAACATAGATGCACTAAATTATAAACTGTGTTGCACTGAAAATACTAGTGCATCACAGTGTACACAATTGGTGTATCATAGTGTATATAACTGGTTGATCATAATGCGTACATCAAGTGCATCACAATGATGTAAATTTACTGCATCACAATATATAAATCTACTGCATCACAATGTTTTAAATATTTTAAAATTATACTGCATCAGAATGTTATCAGATTACTACATCACAGTGTTATCATACTATTGAATCACAATATTATTTTACTGCATCATTATGTTACTCTAATGCATCACAATATTAATTTATTACATCACAGTGTTATACATATTGCTGCTTCTTAATATTATCATGTTGCTGTATCACAATAATACTTTACTGCATCACAATAATAATTTACTGCATCACAATGTTCTGTTACTGCATCACTATGTTATTCTACTGCATCACAATATTTATTTTACTGAATCATATAAACTAAAAAATAACATGAGGCGGTAATTATTATGCATGAAAAGAAAGATACCAGAGTATATTTTTGAGAAACAATGAGATACTATTCTATTGATGTTGGTAATAAATGATATACGTCTTACAATCAAAAACATGTCTTGTAAGTAATGCTTTAATATCTATACATTACATATTCCAAATTAAAAAAATATATTAAAATCATGCTCATTTACGAGTAGATCTTCTAAGCCAAGCTCTTATTGCCTCTACTGGATTCTTGCTTTTCTTCGATGGTGGAAATTTCAATGAACATGTATTGGAATTATGCCCTCTTTTTCACACGAATACCAAATTTTGACCCGTTGTCGAGTCTGCGTGACCCTAGTCATCTATATATGCTAGTTTGGTGCTGCCAAATGAAATAGAGATCCCATCCATAAATACGTACATCCAAAAATTTTTCAACAGATTTGATAACCTGTTGCATCAAAATTAAAATAACAAACTTAAATTTATCAATAAAACATGCATTTGGTGATTAACAAACGGATGCAATAACAAAGCTAGAGTTCATAAATCAAATTACTATGCCGTTTAAGCCATAACAAATCCTTCAACTCATACATAGTTACACAACCTTAACAAATCAATGAAATCGGTGTCTTAAATAATTCAACAAGTAAATCATGAACAATTGGTGCATCATATTATTAAATTTCTCCATCACAGTTATAAAATCTTATAAAACATTTTACCTAACTAAAAAAAAGCTATTAGACTAACATTTTCCAAAAACAAACACTTACTGCATCCGCGTTTCAGAACCACTGAATCACACATACAAGCATTTTTTCACTGAAAAATAACCAAAGCAATGAAAGCATAATAGTTGATGCATCATTGTCTAAAATTAGTTCATCAAAATTATAAAATCTCATAGAGACAATTTAACAAACACAATGTGTGCAACTTTCCTAAACAGATTTTGTACAAATTTTAAAAGTCTTTATAATATATCCTCTACCTACATAGGGTGGAACAATACTAAACTATGCGTATCCAAATAAAACATTATACACCTACTGCATCAATGTTTAAATCAACTGCATCATTATGTTATATCAAGCACATCACAACAAAACTTAATAAAACACTATAGAACAGACAAAACTCAAGTATGAATATGCTGATGGAACATTATACACCTACCGCATCAATGTTTTAAATCAATTGCATCAATAAAGAAACAAAAACAAAAAACAACAATGGATATCACATATGTACAAATCATATCAAAGCCAACTGAATACCATAACAATAAACACCTATTACACCAAAGTTTTAGAACAACTGCATCATACATACAATTACACATACAAACATTTTCTACTCATAACATAAGCAAAAATAAACTTTTAGATCTATATTTGCGATAAACAAACACCTACTGCATCAACTTTTCAGAACAACTGCATCACAGTGTAAAAGTAACAACTGATGAAACATAATGTTAAATTAGTGCATCATAATGCAAATTTAACGTATCACAGTTATAAAGGCCCATTCAGACATTTTATCAAACACCTAGTATGCAAGTATCCTAAACAAGTTTTGTATCTTCTTTTTTTTACATTTTGTTCCAGATCAAACCTACAAAATCATAAAGATAACCAATACTAATTACAATTAAATATTTGAATTAACATAAAAAATTGAAAGAAAAAGTAAAAAAAAAAAAACAGATTAAGATCTTACTATCAAACAACGATTCGTTGATGATGAACAGTCAATATTCAACAATGATGAACACTCACTACTATTTGATGAGTCAATCGGCATCTCAAAATCGGTTGTCACCGATGAACATCGTGAAGCTACGGTTGTTAACGGTGGTAAATAAGGTGGTGAATGGTGGAAGGAACGATGGTGAAACAACTAGTGAGAGGCACCGTGGTGTTAAACTGGGTTTTGAATCAAACAAGATGAATAAGGTATCTGATGAGAGACAATTGGGGTAAATGAATGAAAAAAATAAAAAATAAATGAAAAAAAGAGTATATATATACCCCTAATGGTTAAATGACGAAAGAACCCCTCACAGTTATAATAAAAAAAGGGGTGGGGAGGGGACAGGTGGCGGGCTCTCATCCCTTCCTAGCCTTTTTATTTTAACACCCTTTTTATTATAACCCATTTCTATATATATATATATATATATATATATATATATATATATATATATATATATATATATATATATATATATATATATATATATATATATATATATATATACAGATTTGCGTTCATGTGGTGTACAAGCTTAAACTAGATACAATAGGTACGCATGTGGACCGTTGGACCAAACTTGATACATGAGATCAAAATAAATAATATGAATTAATTAGATATTAACTATAAGGGTATTATAGTAATCTTTGTTTTTTCCATTATCTGATTTTTTTTTCCATTTTAATCCCATGTTAAATGCCACAATCCCTACTTATTAGTAATTCATACGTTATAATACATAAAGAAAATTTCTTCATTTTCTACATAACCACAGATAATTAACAAGACGACATATTCGACACAAAAACATCATATTCGAATTTAACTCAACTTATATACAATGCACAATCGTTCACCGGAAAATGGATAAGCATTTGTGTGGGTGAACCAAAATACCCAATCCAACCCGTATTGACTTGCCCGACCCACCATTCTTTTCCACCTTTACCCGCACTTCAACTCTCTGTAAAATGATTTTATAAATGGCCCATATTCCCTCTCTGGCTTGTTAATATGTATCATCACTGTGCCGATGCTGATCTTTTCTTTAACCAGACAGGGGCATTTGCACAATTGCACACCTACAAATTATGTGACAACGTGTGGACGTTCATTCTTCAGGATGCTCTCGTCAATTATGACGAAATCCAAGAAAATGGTGGTCGAGTTAAGATAGTGGCATGTGATTCGAATCTGCTTATGTAATGACACCTGGTCTCTTGGTTCTACTGGTAAATGTTAGTGTAGTACAAAATATTATGGGGTTTATGCTGTTGTATTTCATGGAAAACGGAGTGGGATTTGAAACAACTTTGCAGATACAAAAGTCATGGAAAACGGAGTGGGTTTATAGTGTTGTATTTCAGGTCTTATTAATTAGTGTGTGCTTGATCTATCGGGCATATGATAATATCAACCACTATTGTATGACATTGATCGTATTTTGCAGCAGAAAGAATTATATAAACCCCAATAGATAACAATATATAGTTAAATGCAAGTCTTCTTGTTTAATCTTGACTTTTTGCATCTTCAAAAGGATTATGCAAAAAGTTAATATATATAAACTTTAAGGATTCAAAAAGATAAAAAATTTGATCCGAACCTGCAAAGAATATTTGCTAGGGGAAGAAACAAACAATTGTCAGTACCATTTGAAAATGGTTCATGAGGCTTCATAAATACGCGAACTCAAAATCTAGTGGATCCATCATCCATGAGTTTGCTAAAACAAGTGATCTTAACAATTCCAATCATTAGATCAAACAAAAGAACATGAACAGCGATAACAAAATGGAAACATGCTTCTCAAAGATGATACTGCAATCCCTTTGAACAATAGACCTCCCATGTCCTGAAAATAAAAATAATAAAAGTTCAATAGGTACACTACAAAAAGAATTGAGTTGAAAGACATAAGAGACTGCAATGGTACTTACATCATCATCATCAGATTCTTCAAACTTTTCGCTTATGTCCTCATCTCCATAAGCTCTAACTGCATGCCATAATTTATATTCTAATGGTTAGATCACATTTTAAGTTAGATAACCATTCCTCCCAAACTCTGTTTTCAATAATTTCAACTGAACCACTATGAGACGAATGACTAACGTGTGAAATATTATATGTACCTCTAGAAAACTCGAAACTTTTAGCTCTTAAACGAGAGAGAGCCTACCAATGCAGAGAGAACATGATTAGAACAGTCAACAAACATTCACATTCAAACCCATATGAAAGAAGAAGAAAAAAAAGAAGGCATTCATAGGGAATATACTACCTGTAAACAATTATAATCCCCAAGTGTAATATCTTTGACATTATGGCCAAGGATTGATAAAAGCCCACTAAGCAATTCTTCTTCTATATCATCTCGAGTTCGTCCAAGTTCATCCGCAAAATGGTTGCTACCCAGGTAATTGAAGTCAGCTTTGACTAAAGAAGATACATTTAGCAACAAAAGCTTCTCCAAGTTTTCTTTGATTGTTAGTGACAACATATAAGGAGCATTGATTTCGATTGTATATTGATAATACCCCTCACCACGATACCTAATAACCAAGTTCTTAAATCTCTTGGAAGTAGCATCAATCCGCCTAATACCATAACAGCTGTCCAACTCCAAAGTTTCCAAACAAGGACTTCCGGATAATATTTTTCCGATTGATTCTCCAACCCAATTCCCCGCATAAATATGCAAAAACTTAAGTTTATCCCAATAAATCGGTACCAATCTGGTACTTCCCATTTTTTTGTTAAAGAAAAAAAAATCCACATTACATGCTAGTCAATTGGCACTGTGTAAGAAAACATGGATAATGTGTATTAGTGAACCAAAGAAAACAAAAAGTATACTTAAGTTTCAGCCTAAACGAATTCAGCATTACATGCTAGTCAATGAACTAAAGTACTAAACGAATTCAGTAGCCAAAAGTGAGAAAACTAGCAAACCATATACAAACGAATTCAGTAGCCAAAAGTAATAATGGGCCTATTATGATCTTTTTTCAACATTAATGAACCAAAAAAAAAATCAAAGGTACGTACCACACAAAAAAAAAACTTTTGTATTTCGGTACCGAAACGGGATTTCCCGCATAATTCCTGTACCGTTTTTGAAAGGTACCATTTTTTTCACCTTATTTCGTAGTCCCGGTACAGTACCGTATACCAATAACGGCACCGTTTCGGTACGGTTCCGGTTCAGTTCCGAGATTCGGGTCCAAATGCTCATCCCTACGTACACATAAGTTATCAACTAATACACATCCATTGGTTTCAACTAACACACATACTAAACTAGTACACATAAATTTATTTCAACTAACACCTACTAAACTAGTACAACACATATATGCCAACTGATGCATATGAATCAGTAGCAACTAATACACATGAATGCAAATGATTCGCAGGGATAAAAAAAACTACTACACACTCATCATTAGCAGATAATACACAAAATTAACTAGTATACATACTCCCTTCACATCTAATTTCAAAACAGCTAAAAATTGCTAATACACATAATCACCTTATAGCTTATAGTTAGCTAATACACATTTATATCTAAGTAGCTAATACACATACTCAATTATTACCTCATTTAGAAACAGCTATTTGTAGCTAATACACATAATCAATTAATAACTTATTTAGAAACACCTATACGTCATACACAACAGCTTATTTAGAAACATCTACTACACATAAATACACTCACACATTACCCAGTAATTAACAAGTATGTTCTTAAGAAGAAATACAATACTTACTAATACACATAATACCTTGTTCGCCTTCACTATCTCCATCACTAGTTAGGTTTATCAGTTCATACTCCTCATTATCTGGGTTTGGTCACCTACGATTTGACGACATTCCACTACGTCAGACCGAAAAAAAGCCAACAACTAAATTAACAAAAATCTATATTGATTGAATAAAAAAATAAACAATACGAACAATGTATCAATTACCATTCCTTGATTCTTCTTTATTCCAGTTGTCGAACAATGTATCATAATCACCTTTTCTAATTGTATTTAAAAAAAATGTAGAACTAAGATTTGGGGATTTTTGATTGATCCGTCGATTTTGGGGATTAGGATGTTAACTTTGAATTGCATGATATCTGGTAGAAATTGTGGGGAGCTTAATTGTGGCTACCTAATTTTTCTTGTAACAGACACCAATGATGATTGACTCAAGCTATTTGATAGTATAACAAAATTGGTACACAAATGCCCTTCGTGTTTCATTTATTTACATTAGTGCCATCCGTCTATTTAATATCTAATCTAATCTATGGTGTTTGATCCAACGGTCCATATGTGTACCTATTTTATCTATTTTAAGCACGTACACCACAATAACGGCCCCTCTATATATATATATATATATATATATATATATATATATATATATATATATATATATATATATATATATATATATATATATATATATATATATATATATATATAAGGATGTAGTGTTCATTTCATATCAAGTCACCGAATCTAAAGTTTTTGCAAACAACTAAAAACGGTAAAAACAATTCAACCCTCATTCTAGTTTTCCACATATTTATGTAAATTCGGTTTTCGGTTTAGATAGCTAAAACCATATCTAAACCGAAAACTGAATTTCTAGTTCAGTTCGGTTCGATTTTGGCAAATTTGGTTCGGTTATAAGTTCGGTTCAATTTTTTTTTGTTCGATTCATTTTCGGTTTTCGGTTTATTTGGTTATTACCCAAACAATGCACACCCCTAAATGAAACACTAATTAATTAGTTGCTATTTAATGATTTTTTTTTTAATATATATAGTTTACGTCATATTTGTGGAAAACTAGAAGGGAGGGGGGGGGGGGTTGAATAGTTTTACGTCAATTTTAATTTTATAAAATCTTTGTTTACAAAATCTTCGATTATAGTTTTATGTGAGATTAATATTTAAACACTTATGTATACTAATATCTACGAAAGTAAACAACAACAATATGAGTATGTAAGTAAAGAGATAGAGATGGAAAGATCGCACCACAAGACAAAGGATTTATAGTGGTTCGGCTACGAAGCACCTCTGCGGCCTACTCCACTCCCCGAGCACCTAACTCGAGAGTTTTCTTCACTATGTCAACAAGCTCCCTTATGGCGGAGAAAACCTTACACAACTTTTGCTTACACCAATTAACGACACTAAGCTAGATGTCGAGTCCTAATAGTAGCTAGAACCAATCTCACACCACTAGTCACTACACACCTTTTTTACAACTTATACACACCACTACTACTACACAACTTCACTACTTCTTCTTCACAACACTACTACTTCTTCACAACTTCTATTCACAACTACTAACACACCCAGATCTACCTATTACACAACTTCTACACCTTTACAAATAATTTACACAACAACTAACAATATACACAAATCTACAATACTTCTTAACAAGATGTTGGAGGAGTATTCTTCTCTTGCACTTTGAATGATGAGGGATTGGATCACTTGAAACAAGAACTAATAAGTTTATGATCAAAGGTTTTAGAAAGATGATTTGAGAGGATTTGGACTGAAAGTTTTAGTGCAAAAGGTGAGGTAAAATTGTAAGATTGAACCAATATTTATAGGCAAAAGTTTCTGACAGAGGAGCGTATGCCGGCCCCCTTAATTCATGGCCGACCCCCTTATAATTAAGGGGGCCGCCCACCTGTAACGGCCAGGAACTTTTGTCTTTTCTGGGGAAAGTTTATTTGGTGAAAATTTAACTGATTTTGGTTAAAAATTTGAATTCATATATTTATTAAGAATTAAACATTTTCCTTTAATTACCAAAAGTGTTTTTCTAAATATATAAAATGTTTTATATAATTTGTAATTATTAAGTAAACATTCCTTTGATCATAAAATGTATTAGGCAATTGTTTATTCATACCTTAAGTGATTTAGTTGGATATAATGACATTTTGTCACTAAACACTTGTTTACGTAATGATTTTACATTTTGTGATCGTCAAAATGTAGAGATATCGAGAAATATTAATAACGTTTTTACGCATTATTTATATCAACAATCTTCCCCTTTTTGATGACTACAAAATCTAAACTCATTAAATAAAAAATTAATATTTATGCAAGTATTTAGTGAGTTTATATTACTGCTCCCCCTTTTTGTGAACATCAAAAAAGTTATCCCGATGTTGTATGAGCTCCCCCTTGATGTGTACTCCCCCTCGTTTTAAAGTTATAAGACAAATCGAGATATAGAATGCTTGCAAAAATATTTAGAATACACAATATATATGATGCATGAAAATAATATATAACAAGAGAACTCATGAAAGTGCATAAAATAAATCTCAACAAGCATTCATTATTAAAATAGATTATGTTGAAAACATAATCATTGTTACATAAGCATACATATATGCTTTTCTTAGCAAACTACAATAGATAATACTAGATTGCCAACTTGAGGTCTCTAGGACTTGCTTGGAGATTGGAAGCATGGTGAATGGGTTTAGTGGAGATAGATTTTTGTGGGTACTTTCTTTGGAGAGTTTGGAGTGGTTGATGGAGGTGAGTTTGGAGCGGAAGAGTTGGATTGTTGTGTTTGTGATGGTGGTGGAGAAGACCTTGTGAGAGATACTCAATCCAAGTGAAGTGCTCATTGAGAGCAATGGTTTGTTTTTGGAGAAAAATGCAACAAGGACAATTGTTGACATGATTCTCAAGTTGAACAATGTTGTTGGATGGTGAGGAGTGAGTGGTGTAGGGTTGCTGATCTAAATTGCTTTGAGCAAGATGTAAGGCAAGGAGAGCACTAAGCTCATGAGCTTCTTTGAGCTCCTCAACGAACTTTTTATGTCCGGAGTAAGGTGATGATGGTGGAGTTAGATTGTGGTTGAGGATTGAGGCTTGAACATGTAGCATAGGATTCATGTCTTGATGAGGGTGATGGATGTTGTTATGGGATTGAGTATGTTCCTCAAAAGGATCATTTGAAAGAATTGAGTGAGATGGATGTGGAGTATTGTTGGTGAGTGAAATAGTGAGGTTGTCATGTGGAGGTAAAATGAAGGTTTCATTTGGGTGATGAGGATGTTTAGTTGTTGGTTGGTTGGAGATAACATCATTAATTGAAGTGAATTTTTGACAAGTATCAAGTTTTCTTCTCCACACGGGTTTGACGGAGATCTTTGCAACCCTTGAAGGCTTAGATCTTGGGTGGTTGGGAGATGACATGATGGGATGAGTAATGATTTGTGATGAAGAGGGGTATTTATAATGTGATGATTATGTATTAATGGAAGGATAATATGTGGTGGATTTGTAAGACAAAGTATGTTTGTGAATTTGGGGAAGTAGGGAATCAAAATAGGGTGAAATGGGCTAAAAAGTAGAAAACAAACAGGGAGCCTCGACCATCAGGTGGCCGGCCCCCTTAATTAATGGCCGGCCCCTTTAATTTTAAGTGGGCCGCCCTTTATAATTATGGGGGCCGCCCATGGCCTGGTTCTCAGATTGCCTGAAATGGTTTTTGGCAGAGATTTTTCTAGAAAGATGTTTGTTTTGAGGTTTGGTTTTGGGCAAGTCTGTAACACCCCCAAAATCATCACGTCAGCGGAAGACTTAAGATGTCAGCGGAAGACTTAAAATGTTAGCGGAAAACTTTTTGGGTGTTACTTCGAGGATCTTTGTCACAATCATAGAAAACGACACAAAAGTGACGCTTTAAAGTTTAATTCATTCAAAATACCAAATATTTGAGACATCAAGATGTTTCATAATTTAAACAACAAGTTTATTTGAAAGATGTCAAAATGTTTATTTAAGCCCATGCCGGGTTACAAGCCCACTCCGTGCCTTCAAGTTTCTTCTTGTATAGTCACCTGAGATAAACACATGCTAAAAGTGTCAACACAAAGGTTGGTGAGTTCATAGAGTTTTTAAATTGTTAATTAGAAAATGAGTGATTTTCTTATCAATTCAAAAATAGTTCGTTGGTTTGCCCTTCACCGGATCAACATTAGAAATAGTAATTGGTTTATAAATCCATTTAACACGAGATTCGAATCACAAGTTAAGAATGTATTGTAATCACATACAATCAATAAGTTTAAATCAATGTTTCTGTTATTGCCTTAAGCTCATGATACTCAACGATTAACAGCCAATCATAATCTCAAGTTATGACGGTAAGTAGTAGGCCCTCAAGATAGGTATTTGCCAATAACCTATAATAAGAACAATAAAGTGCGCCTGGTGTTTTCTCTAACAACCAGACGAGGATTGTCAATCACTAATAGTACTATCCACGTTTATTTACGTTCACCCTTCAAGTGATTAAGGTTCATGATCGAGGGACTTTTGGCAATAGTAACTTAAGCAAATAACATTGGCCTGACGGTATTTCAATACCCGGTATAAAAGACTTGTGTTCGAGTTTTAAGCATGTATCTCCCCCACGGGAAAATAGTTAAAGAGTGGGCTATGAAATTACAGTATTATGTAAATAGTTAACGAGTACTTGTAAAAGTATAAAACAATAGTTACACATGTATCTCCCCCAAAACGTTCATAAATCATTGTAAATCAAGTAAGAGTAGGGGCTATGACTCACCTTAGTAGTAGTATTGAGATTTCAAAGACGTAGGTAACGGCTTCACACACAACCTAAAAGATATTGCAAGTTTTAGTTGATAGTCTAAATCTGGTTTTATCGCGAATACTTGTTATTTAGTTACGAACGAATCTCGTGTTTGTTTAAGTGCCTAAAGTTCAAAAACAAAGTTATATATACATATAACTCGTAAGTAAAATGATCGATGATTGATATAAAGTTAGTTTTTATAACAGAAATAAAATAAACGTATCGTTTTACAAGAAATAAATAATGTATCGTTATATCGTTTAATTATAATTACGAATATATATCGTGTATATATATATATATATATATATATATATATATATATATATATATATATATAAGTTTATGTTTATATAAGTCTTATATTAATTATATGTTTATATATGTAAAAGGTTAATATTATTTTTATAAAATAATATTTACTGAAAATTCCTTTAAGTTTCCAAAATTTACATTTTTAACCCTAACGATATATATTTTACACCATTAGTCCAAAATATATATAATTTACATTTTAGGTCCAAAAGTATCAATATTTACATTTCTCAACTCCAAGTTTCAATATTTACTGTTTTTAACTCAGAAAACTTAGATTTACAGTTTTGATCCAAAGTTTACAACTTTTGCATTTTTAGTCCCTCGGTTAAGAAATTTTTGCAAAGTTAGTCCAAATTTCACCAAACTTGGAATTTAGCTTTTATACTTTTTCAATAAGCTCAGAATACCCAAAGTAACTTAGTTCAACTGCTTATTAGCTTATAACGTGCTTATTTTTGATAAATGGGTCTTAACAAGACTATTACAAGGCCCGTTAATAATTTGAGATCCATTGGGCTTACGAGACCTTTGGGCCTGACCTTGGACTCATTTTTATAGTACAAAAATGTTGCAAACAAGCTTGTGTGACCAGCTTATCACATAAGCTCAAAATTAGCTTAACGGGCTAACAAGCCCATGAGTTATATTATTAGTTTTTATAGAAAACAGTTTTTGGTAGCTTCAAAAAGGGTTGAGCAAATAAGTTTAACGTGACAACTAGGTTGAATGAAATACATTTCCAATATGTCAACCAAGGTGATAATGAGGTCGAGTAATAATAATGATATGTTATATGTCGAATTTGTTTTTAACGAGGCTAAAGTGATTGGTCAAAATCATATATTGAAACTGTTCCAACACTTAGAATTATTCTAAGTGTTGAGATTTTATACGAATGGGTCTAGTGACATGAAAACGTGTCGAAACGAAGTTGTGACTAATTGTTGGTATAGTATGCATATTACACGAGCAAAGATAACTATACTTTACTAATCTCGTTTACTAACTAATTAACCAAAGTAAATGACATTTGTTAGTTTCTAAGTTAAATTTAAATGTGTTGAAAATATTTCTAAGTGTTGAAAGAAATACCAAAGTGTCCAAGGTCACTCCTAACGTGTCCAATTCATTAAGAAAACGTGAGTATTAACTTTAAAGCTTTATATCATTCGATTCTCAGTATGTTCAACATCACACATGACGAGTAAAATGTATGTGTTACTTTTTATATATCACGAATTTATGAGGCGAATGTTTGTGCAAAACTAAAAATGATGGAAGTGATTATATGGAAAAGAAAGTAAAAGTGTCTTACCTCACTTCTAGGGGTGGGGTAAAAATCATAGTTGTGGATCAAGTTTGGACAATTGATCAACGTAGCCTGGTACACGAGCTTCCAAAGGTTCAAGAAAAGCAAACGAGGTACCCTTGGATCACTTCGACACTTCGTACGATGGGCAAAAGGTTCGTCCCAATTCTTGTGCAATTCGACTAGTAAACTTGTAATGTGGTTCCAATATGAGTGTGTGATCGTTTGAGGACTCTTGTGATTGTTATATAGGGAGTTTAGAGGCTGTGAACACAAGAATAATGCCAAGGAAGTGTTGTGTTGTCTCGCTATTGTGGTGTGGCACCAAAGTGTTGCCCAATCAAAAGTAAACAACCAAGATATGGTGTAAGAGAATATCCATGTTCATTTCCTGACGTTCTACAGTGCATAGTGTTCGTTTTGATGCAATTGGTGAGGTTGGGTGGTGTAAAGGATTTGTTGTGACACGTTTTGTCTCTTTGGTACATACGGTTTGGTTGCTTCACTTTGGCCAAAATTTAAGTAGTAAATGAGTGAGGTAGGGAGTAAGTTTTAGTACTCTTGATTCTATGCTTGGTGATGAATCGAGTGGTGTAATAATATGGCTAGGTCGTGTGTCGAAATCGCGATAAAAAGGGTGTGTTTTGGGTGTGTCGACGCTGGCAGAAACAAAACAATAAGGGTGCGTTTTGGGCTTTAAGCCCTTTGGGCTTGTGTTTGGTTTCGGCCCAGCAGAAGAAAGAAAAAGAAAATAGTATAAGGGTCCGTTTGGTGTAGCTGATGGTGATGAGGCGAAAAATGATCCGTTTTTAGGGGGTCATTTAAGCCCGAATCCGACTTTATTTGATCAAATATTGCCCTAAATCGTTCCTTTTGTGATTTTAGGTGTTTGGAGAGTGAATTCTGGAAAAGAAGTTATTTTGGATGTTTTTGGAGCATAAAGTGAAGAAAACGACAAAGTACCAAAAATCCAAGCTGAAGATACAAGGTGACGGCGTCAAGACCAAAAGCTTGACGGCGTCAGACATGAAGAATTAAATATCGAAGGTGGTGACGGCGTCAGATGGAGAGGTGACGGCGTCAAAGTGGCCAAGAATAAAATACCGAAGGTGGTGACGGCGTCACATAGGCCGTCACAAGTGGATCTAGGGCGTCCGAGGAAGTATATGGCGGCGAGGTGACGGCGTCAGATTTAACTCTTGACGCCGTCAGAACGATTTTCCTATATATAGTTTTCTAGTTTTTTCATTAAAAGAGGAGAAGTTTTGGTGAAACCCTAAAGACGATTTTGGTGCCTCTTTCACAGGTTTTTCAAGGGTTCCAAACCCTTGAGACCTTGCATTGTAATTGAGATAAGTGTACTTTCAATTCAATCAATATGTCTATGTGTTGGTTGTTTATCTCTTGTTCTTGTCTCAATTCTACTATGCTAGGCTAGATCTCTCCTGTGTTTGCTTAGATCTAATGAAACCTAGATGTTGATTATGTGTTGATTACTTGTCTATTCTTGTTTTGAATGAATGATTTATATGTTAGGCTTAAGAAAACTGGCAGATCTCCAAATGGTAACATGCTTGAACGTCTTAAGAAACATGAACCGAGGCGTACTAGGTCTTTATTGGTTGTATTTAATGCATGAGCCACTGTTTACAATCCCTATAGTTGTGCTGGGTCATGGTGTAGGAGGAGATAAGAGCTCATAGAGTTGGGGAGTTATGTATGCCACTCCACGAATGGTATTAAGGAATACAACCCGTCATTCATACAAGTGTAACAAGTAATTAACATGTAAAAGATATCTAGGGAGTAGTGAAGTCTAAGTAAACACAATTTCTCCAACCACTGCTCACAACCTTAGTTTAATTAGTTTAATTTCATTTTCATTATTTTATTTTAATTATATCTTAGCTTTGGGTTAGTTGAATAGCAACTAATTCCGCCCACTCCTTCAAAACCCGAGATTTTAATTGCTTTCATAAAAATATAAAAACACAAAAATAATCATCTTTCATCTCTAGAACTATTAATTAGGTTTTCTAATCCTAGCGACACTATTCCTAAGCTGAACGATCAATCCCCCGGTACTTGTCACTATACTATACTACAACGATCAGGTACACTGCCTGGTGGGGGTTGTAAGCCTCGTGAGATCCCTCGAGAGGTAAAGCAAGGTGCGATTCCCACGCATCAAGTTTTTGGCGCCGCAGCCCGGGGAATAGTTATTGTCTAGGTTAGAATTTCTTTTTATTAGGTCTACTTGCTAGATTCCTTTCTAGTAAGATTTTTATTTTTATTTTTAGGTCTTCTTTAGTCTATCTCATTTCTTTGTGCCTTTGTTAGTAAATTAACCCCATTGACTATTCCGTTGACCATTATGGAAAACGCGAATCCACCCCTTTCCCCTGAAGAAGTGGCTGTGTTACGTGAACAGATTGAGAGTGAGATTAGAGAGCTTAGAGAGCTTAATAGGTTGGTTAAGATTGAACTCGAACATACATTTAGTGACCTAGCAACCGCCTTGTATTCAAATAAGGACCTAGGGCCTAATGACTTTGTGAATATTGTTGAGAGACTAGAAGAGGAGGAAATGGATCCGAGGCTTAACGACTACTTTAATCTATACCCCACTAAGGAGGAGATTGCATACTATAATAATCTTATTGATAACCCGCGATCTCCTTTCACCATAATTGAACCTAAGATCAAGAGAGGCGATCCTAAGAGTGCTAAGATACCATGTATGATTGGATATAAGCACATTAGCAATGCTTACATTGACTTTAAATCTCCAATCAACATTATGTCCTCAACGGTTTATAATGATATAGTGAACACAAGACTTGAACCTAGAAGGGATCCCAAGTACCCCGGTGGAGTTTGTAACTTTGTCGGGAGAGTTAAAGGTTTACGTGTCTTTGTTGGTAATTTCACTTTTGTCACCGACTTTATGATTGTAGAGGATCTTGCTAATGTTATTGATTGTCGATTATCCAATGTTGTGTTTGGCCAACCATTTGTTGAGGAGTCTAAGTTAGAATATGATGAGGTAGAAGGCACGATTCGATTTGCAAGTAACACCGATAGTATCACTTATAGGATGCCCAATAGGATGAAAGAATTTCGCTTTACATCTCGTTTGGATAAGGACAACGTTGGTGCTTTTGAGGATATTGATGAGAAGGATAAGAAAAAGGGCATGGACTATGTATGGGAAAAAAGGAGTCTTTACTACAAGGATTGCTTGGCCCTTGGACCAAGGTATAAAGTCGATGAAGAATTTGCCCAAATGATTATGGGGGCGATTGAGAAAAAGGTGATTGGTTTCTACAAGGAATATCTACAATCGGAGAGTGAAACCAATGATGAAATCACGTAGTAACCCACGACTTTGAGTCTAGCTACAAGACTCGTAAATAAAGAAAAGCGCTTCTTGGGAGGCAACCCATGTTTTGTGTGATTTTTATTTGTTTGATTGTTATTTGCTTCCGTATGCATGTTTTATTTTTATTGTTCGTTGATCATGTTTCTCTACTAAAAAATGTGAAATACTTTATTATGTTGTTTAGCCTAGTCTTAACTTCAACCTAAAGGTATTTTTGCAAAAGATAAGTGTAAGGGGAAACCCCAAATATGTTTTTAAGAAACAAACCGATCATGATTCTCCACAATATTAAATGAACATGTATATTCGTATTTGTTAGAGTCAAATGCTTGTATTGAGTCATAATGAAGTTTTGCAGGATTTTCCAGGAAGTAGGACAAAGTTTTTCCAGAAATTTTCTGGAAACTTAACACAAGGATTTCTGCAGGTTCATTCTGACGGCGTCAGGGCATTGCTCTTGACGGCGTCAGGAGTCAAAAATCTGGAAATTTTACCGGTTTTGTATTTCTAACGGAGTCTTATGGTTTTTGTGAATTATTAAGTTTTATAATCTCCAGGAAATCTGCAAACTTCATTCCACAAGCATTATATCTTACTTTGTTTTCTAGGATTTAGTAACTTATATAGGATGCCGCCGATTTTACACGAGGTTGCCTTGTCTACTTTTGTCAGGATTTACAGGTTATTTGTGACAAGAAGATGATTTATATTCTGGAAGGGAAGCTTTGATTGTTCGTTTTCTTGGAAGAAGATTTAACCTGGCCAACTAAAATCCATACCGAGCGAATCAGGGGAGTATTTAATTTCATTCTCTTTACTTTTTAACTTTTACATTCTTTACTTGAAAATTGGGGACAATGTTCATCTTAAGTGTAAGGGGAGGGTAAAAAGATGATACCTTACATATGCACTTTCGCTTGAGTTTGTTTTGTTTGATAGTAGATGAGTAATAAAACTATGAGAAATACTTGTTAGTGTAATTTTAGCGCCAAATTTAAAATTTTTTACAACATTTAGGAGTGAAACTTTAGCCATAGCAAGCGTCTCATGGATAGGAGATTGTATGACTAGCACATAACCGTATATTCAGAAAAATTTTCCACCCAAAAATGAGGTTCGCCTTTAGATTTGATAGGAAAAGCATTCATTATTGGTGCTTATGAGTGTACCGGTAGCATTTAGATTCTAGAACTTGCGTTAGTGATGCATCACGAGACCGCTAGTGAGACTACATTCGTGTAGTAGGATTTACTACATGATAAGAGGCATTAGGATCACCCTTGTGTTAAACCCGTATCATGATTACTTGACCATTTAAGTCATATTACTTGGCTAGTTAAGTCAACTAATTTTTCCCACACCCTTAGCGTTGTACTCATTTTTAGTACACGATACCCCTAGTACACCCCTCCGAGCCTATCTTTTCGTTTCTAACTTTAAGCATTTTACTTAAAGGAAGAATTTGTTACACCCCACTTAAATGTACACCCAAATCGCCTTAGCCTTCCGTGTATGCGCTCATTTTTAGTTCATTATTGTTATTTGTTAAACCCTAAGTTAACTTTCTAATTGATTACATGGTTGCTAAGTCGAGTCATATCATTGTACATATTGTTTTGGGACTATTGGGACTCATGGGTAAGTACTTATTTTATGGAGTAATGGGGAAGAACATCACTTATTACCCCCATACGTGCGTTAATCTTAAAAGTGCTCCAAGTGTTTTGATTTTCTTAATTCGAGTCATTAGATTAGTTTAATGTAAAGTATGTAAAGATTCAAGTGTAAGGGGAATTCTCAACCCCTATGATGTATTATTTTGGATGGTAGGGTAAGAGTGTATGCAAAAAAAAAAAAAAAAAAATCGAAAAAATAAGAAAAAGAAAAAAAAATAAAAATAAAAAAAAATAAAAAAAAAAGAAGAGAAAAAACATACGGACTACCATCCCGTTTTTATTCTATGTTCATTTTATGTTTTTGTTATTTTTTATTTATTAGCTTAAGTCGAGTCTAGTCTTGGCTTAGCAACGCCATCTTGTACATGTAATTAACTAAGATTGTTAACTCGCCACCAGTAAAACTCCCTTTATCCAACAAAACCGTGTAATTCATATCCCTACACCTAACGTTATAACCCTTTAAAAGACCTCTTTGATAGTTTATCCTAGGTGCTTACGCCATGTGGTGGAGGTTTGATCCTTTCCCAAGCCTATGGTAATCTATTTTGCTATGACAGGTAGTGAGAGATATCTTCTATTTTCATAATGTTATATTACTTTATTACACCCGAGAGATGTGAGTATCTAAACACTATTTGTGAGGTGCTTGTGTATGACCTCCGTGCTTGTCTATTGGTCTTTAGTGGAACGATTATTTGTTGTAATTACTTTTATATTAGTGTTAAATGACCCCTAACTTGTCTTTTGAGTAGAATAAAAGCTCATTTGCTTGAGGACAAGCAAATCTCAAGTGTAAGGGTATATGATGAGGTGAAAAATGATCCGTTTTTAGGGGGTCATTTAAGCCCGAATCCGACTTTATTTGATCAAATATTGCCCTAAATCGTTCCTTTTGTGATTTTAGGTGTTTGGAGAGTGAATTCTGGAAAAGAGGCTATTTTGGACGTTTTTGGAGCATAAAATGAAGAAAACGACAAAGTACCAAAAATCCAAGCTGAAGATACAAGGTGACGGCGTCAAGACCAAAAGCTTGACGGCGTCAGACATGAAGAATTAAATATCGAAGGTGGTGACGGCGTCAGATGGAGAGGTGACGGCGTCAAAGTGGCCAAGAATAAAATACCGAAGGTGGTGACGGCGTCACATAGGCCGTCACAAGTGGATCTAGGGCGTCCGAGGAAGTATATGGCGGCGAGGTGACGGCGTCAGATTTAACTCTTGACGCCGTCAGAACGATTTTCCTATATATAGTTTTCTAGTTTTTTCATTAAAAGAGGAGAAGTTTTGGTGAAACCCTAAAGACGATTTTGGTGCCTCTTTCACAGGTTTTTCAAGGGTTCCAAACCCTTGAGACCTTGCATTGTAATTGAGATAAGTGTACTTTCAATTCAATCAATATGTCTATGTGTTGGTTGTTTATCTCTTGTTCTTGTCTCAATTCTACTATGCTAGGCTAGATCTCTCCTGTGTTTGCTTAGATCTAATGAAACCTAGATGTTGATTATGTGTTGATTACTTGTCTATTCTTGTTTTGAATGAATGATTTATATGTTAGGCTTAAGAAAATTGGCAGATCTCCAAATGGTAACATGCTTGAACGTCTTAAGAAACATGAACCGAGGCGTACTAGGTCTTTATTGGTTGTATTTAATGCATGAGCCACTGTTTACAATCCCTATAGTTGTGCTGGGTCATGGTGTAGGAGGAGATAAGAGCTCATAGAGTTGGGGAGTTATGTATGCCACTCCACGAATGGTATTAAGGAATACAACCCGTCATTCATACAAGTGTAACAAGTAATTAACATGTAAAAGATATTTAGGGAGTAGTGAAGTCTAAGTAAACACAATTTCTCCAACCACTGCTCACAACCTTAGTTTAATTAGTTTAATTTCATTTTCATTATTTTATTTTAATTATATCTTAGCTTTGGGTTAGTTGAATAGCAACTAATTCCGCCCACTCCTTCAAAACCCGAGATTTTAATTGCTTTCATAAAAATATAAAAACACAAAAATAATCATCTTTCATCTCTAGAACTATTAATTAGGTTTTCTAATCCTAGCGACACTATTCCTAAGCTGAACGATCAATCCCCCGGTACTTGTCACTATACTATACTACAACGATCAGGTACACTGCCTGGTGGGGGTTGTAAGCCTCGCGAGATCCCTCGAGAGGTAAAGCAAGGTGCGATTCCCGCGCATCAGATGGATTTAAGGGTCCATTGGGTCACGTGGGCCCAGTTCGTGAGTTTTGAGAGTCGGGTTACGACCAAATAATATTAATGAGTGATCTCAGGAATTTTCGTAGGCTCCGGGAATATATAAATATTGTACCTTAAATATACGAAACGTATATTATAAAAATATAAATGTTTAAAATATATATTTGCGATAATTAGACTATCTAGGTTGTGTGTATGCAACGTTTCTAAGCAAAAGATAAATCACAATGTCGTAGTGGTCCACATAATGTGTCATGCATAAAAAAAATTTTGTTCTCGTAAAAAATGGTTAATCTATGTTATGGTAACGTGTTAATCGTAGGAAAATTTTTACGGGGTGTTATATTACCTACCCGTTAAACGGAATCCCGTCCCGGGATTCTAAGATAAGGTAGCTGTAAAGGTGAGTGGGAAAAGTGAACAAATAACGTATTTATTGTTAGCTTCCTAATTGTACTTTCCAGCTTAACGTATCTACTACTACATTAGCTTTTTACTTGATGATAACCAATCCTAGTATAATTGTGAAAGAAACTTGGGGAAACTTTAGTCCAAAATTATAGTTGTTACTTGGCAGTATTATTTGAAATTTTTAAGGTGTAAATAGTATTTTACCACAGTGATGTACAGTACCCAACTCTTATTCTCTTTAAATAACCCACTTTTACACTCCTTTTTACCTAATTTTTCTTTCCCTTATCATTCTCGTCGACATGCCGCACTTCATCACCAATCTTGCAATCATGTATGCCATTGTTACTGCTATCTATCTAGTGTATGTTCCGAACGAAGATCGTGCTATGTTGGTTGGGATCTTAATGTTTCTTGCACCATTCGTGGTTCTAGCGATCTTCATTGACAAGTTTTGGAAGTGAGGAATAGTGTCGTAGTGTAGTGGTTGGAATGTTGAAATAAGGTTTGTTGTGTTTCCATGTAATTTCGAACGTATGAATGAAATTTTTATTTCGCTTTATGCTGTCTTAGTTTATGTTAATTTCTCGCTTGTTTTTACTGCTTATGAATCGTTATATTTGTATTTAGAAGGTCATTATGTATCAAAAACATTGGTTGGTTTGATTGTAGTTAAGTTTTCAAATGTGGGTTTTAATGAATTATAACCAAAACTATATATGGAAGTTTGCTTGGCTTCGAATACTTATATAAATATGATTTTTGATTATAGTTGAGTGAAGCAATTGGGTTGAGTTTTGATGAAAATTTGACCATCGAAGGATTGATTAATTTGGAAAAGATTCGTCATACTTGATTCTTGGGTATACGATAAATTGAGATGCACAAAAATATTGATAGGGTGCTTAGAAAATGTCAAAAAAAATGATTCGAAACTATATGTCATGTGTCGGTTTGGAGTAATATTTAAGTTTTGGGCTTGAGCAATGTTGGGCTTAAGTTGGTGATCAAGTTCAATGGTGTGTTGGGTTACTGAAATCTCGAGGCCCATATGTGTGTCGGCGCATAGAGGCAGTGGGTTAAAGCCCAAGTTAAGGGAGTGTTTTTGATTGTGAGTATGTTTTATTATTCTAAGAAATCTGAGGTTACGGGTTGGTCAGAGATCATATAATTTTTGAGAGTTTGGAAAGATTATGGAGGAGTTCACAATTTCTTAGAGATTGAGGGGTCAAATCATGTGAGAGTGTATTACTTATACGTGGCGTGTTCATGATTCAAGTTATAGTGTTATGTGTTTAATGTTATCTGTTTCTTGCCACTTGTGTTGAAATGCGAAAGACGAGGTAGAATTTTCACCACGTACCCTAAAAAGTTTGTTGCTAGTTTTATTGGACATGGTTTTAAAAGTTTTACCGTTTGAATACAAACGGTCACATTTAATACAATAATTGAGAATTATTTTTCCAATTCTTTATAAATACCATTGGTACGTGTTGGGTTATCCACATACACACACAACACAATCAATGGCCTGCAAGCTACCACATACCGCTGAACAAATTCAACAATATATCAAAGCAGAAGCCGAAAATAGTGATGTGGATCGCAAAAATGCTGTTTTGAGGGTCATCCTGGAGTTGGAGGTGGCGAAACAATTGAAACAACGGCTTAGGGAACGCTATGCAAAGTGCACGGATATATCGGATGATCGGAAACATGTGATCGATACTTTCTTGCATGACGGATATCGTAAGGATGCGGCTATTATTGAATCGTTATGGGTTTGTGTTCATCAGATAGAGGACCATAGTTCCAACAAGATCCGTTGGGGTTTTAAAGAGAATGTTGAAGCTGCCAGGATTGAACAACAACAGCAACAGCAGCAACGACAACAGCAACAGCAACAACAGCAACAGCAACAACTAAATCCACTACCACCACCACAACAACCACAACAGCAATCACTTCAACAAGGTGCATCGAGTTCTTCTGCACCAAGAGTGGTTGTGCAACAACAACAATTGCCTCATCTGGATCAATTCCAGCCAAGTTTTGAGGAAAATGTGGCGGTCGATGATGGTGGTTGGACTTCTGACATGGAGCGGGAGCTGAGTAGGTTGGAGGCTCAAATAGAAGAAGAGAGGTTGGCAAGCTTCGACCCTTATGATGATGGGTATGATTCTAACAATTCTCAGACTTGGGATCACCCAGACTACCGCTGAAGTGTGATGTTTAATTTAGCGTTGTTTGTAATGTTTTTATGTATTTCCGTTCAGTCTGCTTTTTAATAATATGGTGTTTGAATAAAATTCCTTGTGATCATACTTTGGGTGAGAATTTATTCTGTTACGTTTAGATAAATTAATAGTTACAGAAATCTGTGCGGGTAACCTACCCGTTAAACAAAATAGGTTTTTACAAAGGAAGGGGGTAGAGAAATTTCTTGAATTATCAGTTGTGGATAAAAATTTAGTTTGGGGAAAGTGAGTGCACATGGTATTTTTTTTTTTTTTTTTTTTCCAGCTGGGAGGATCAATCGTTTAGTGACGTCAAGGTTTACCTAATGATCTTGGTAACGATAGCATTATCGACGTTAGTCATATCGTTGTGTATCAATATTCGTGGTTTCTAGTGAGATTTAGGGGTTCGTGGTTTCATATGCCTGTTAACTCAGAAGTAATTAAACCTATATTTCGTTATTTACATAGAGAAGCGTCCCAAACTATGTAACTAAGGAAATATAAACCTATGGTTCAATGATTTATAATTTCTTGATTTGAACAAAAGGACGTCCCAATCCATTCAAATTAAGACGTTGTAAATCATTTTAAGATTTTAACTATTTGACAAAATAATTTATGTGCGGATTTTCCGAGAGTACAAAAAGAGTATGTCGTAAGCATCTATAAAGATAAAAGCGAGACAATTAAAGAGGATCTGCATAGTACTCAAAATAGTTGGGGGAGCATATAAATATATATATTAATATACTAGAGTGTAGTTGTACCATAAACTATTTAAAAGTCACATAATAGTCTAGCAGATGGAAATATGAAGACATGATATTTGTAATAATCCCGATTAGTAAACATAGTTATTAGCATAATCGTAACATGTAAGCATATATCAAGTTATATAAGTAAGAAATAACGAGAAGTAACTTTTCTACCAGATGTTGGAATGTAGGCACGGAGGGCATGAAGTGGTATTTTGTAAAAAAAAAAATGGTCCAGTTAAAGTGTAGTTATAGTCCAATGTTTAAAAACATCTGGTTCTCTATAACCGTCGCTCTGAATACCAATCTGTAACACCCCCAAAATCATCACGTCAGCGGAAGACTTAAGATGTCAGCGGAAGACTTAAAATGTCAGCGGAAAACTTTTTGGGTGTTACTTCGAGGATCTTTGTCACAATCATAGAAAACGACACAAAAGTGACGCTTTAAAGTTTAATTCATTCAAAATACCAAATATTTGAGACATCAAGATGTTTCATAATTTAAACAACAAGTTTATTTTAAAGATGTCAAAATGTTTATTTAAGCCCATGCCGGGTTACAAGCCCACTCCGTGCCTTCAAGTTTCTTCTTGTATAGTCACCTGAGATAAACACATGCTAAAAGTGTCAACACAAAGGTTGGTGAGTTCATAGAGTTTTTAAATTGTTAATTAGAAAATGAGTGATTTTCTTATCAATTCAAAAATAGTTCGTTGGTTTGTCCTTCACCGGATCAACATTAGAAATAGTAATTGGTTTATAAATCCATTTAACACGAGATTCGAATCACAAGTTAAGAATGTATTGTAATCACATACAATCAATAAGTTTAAATCAATGTTTCTGTTATTGCCTTAAGCTCATGATACTCAACGATTAACAGCCAATCATAATCTCAAGTTATGACGGTAAGTAGTAGGCCCTCAAGATAGGTATTTGCCAATAACCTATAATAAGAACAATAAAGTGCGCCTGGTGTTTTCTCTAACAACCAGACGAGGATTGTCAATCACTAATAGTACTATCCACGTTTATTTACGTTCACCCTTCAAGTGATTAAGGTTCATAATCGAGGGACTTTTGGCAATAGTAACTTAAGCAAATAACATTGGCCTGACGGTATTTCAATACCCGGTATAAAAGACTTGTGTTCGAGTTTTAAGCATGTATCTCCCCCACGGGAAAATAGTTAAAGAGTGGGCTATGAAATTACAGTATTATGTAAATAGTTAACGAGTACTTGTAAAAGTATAAAACAATAGTTACACATGTATCTCCCCCAAAACGTTCATAAATCATTGTAAATCAAGTAAGAGTAGGGGCTATGACTCACCTTAGTAGTAGTATTGAGATTTCAAAGACGTAGGTAACGGCTTCACACACAACCTAAAAGATATTGCAAGTTTCAGTTGATAGTCTAAATCTGGTTTTATCGCAAATACTTGTTATTTAGTTACGAACGAATCTCGTGTTTGTTTAAGTGCCTAAAGTTCAAAAACAAAGTTATATATACATATAACTCGTAAGTAAAATGATCGATGATTGATATAAAGTTAGTTTTTATGACGGAAATAAAATAAACGTATCGTTTTACAAGAAATAAATAATGTATCGTTATATCGTTTAATTATAATTACGAATATATATCGTATATATATATATATATATATATATATATATATATATATATATATATATATATATATATATATATATATATATATATAAGTTTATGTTTATATAAGTCTTATATTAATTATATGTTTATATATGTAAAAGGTTAATATTATTTTTATAAAATAATATTTACTGAAAATTCCTTTAAGTTTCCAAAATTTACATTTTTAACCCTAACGATATATATTTTACACCATTAGTCCAAAATATATATAATTTACATTTTAAGTCCAAAAGTATCAATATTTGCATTTCTCAACTCCAAGTTTCAATATTTACTGTTTTTAACTCAGAAAACTCAGATTTACAGTTTTGACCCAAAATTTACAACTTTTGCATTTTTAGTCCCTCGGTTAAGAAATTTTTGCAAAGTTAGTCCAAATTTCACCAAACTTGGAATTTAGCTTTTATACTTTTTCAATAAGCTCAGAATACCCAAAGTAACTTAGTTCAACTGCTTATTAGCTTATAACGTGCTTATTTTTGATAAATGGGTCTTAACGAGACTATTACAAGGCCCGTTAATAATTTGAGATCCATTGGGCTTACGAGACCTTTGGGCCTGACCTTGGACTCATTTTTATAGTACAAAAATGTTGCAAACAAGCTTGTGTGACCAGCTTATCACATAAGCTCAAAATTAGCTTAACGGGCTAACAAGCCCATGAGTTATATTATTAGTTTTTATAAAAAACAGTTTTTGGTAGCTTAAAAAAGGGTCGAGCAAATAAGTTTAACGTGACAACTAGGTTGAATGAAATACATTTCCAATATGTCAACCAAGGTGATAATGAGGTCGAGTAATAATAATGATATGTTATATGTCGAATTTGGTTTTAACGAGGCTAAAGTGATTGGTCAAAATCATATATTGAAACTGTTCCAACACTTAGAATTATTCTAAGTGTTGAGATTTTATACGAATGGGTCTAGTGACATGAAAACGTGTCGAAACGAAGTTGTGACTAATTGTTGGTATAGTATGCATATTACACGAGCAAAGATAACTATACTTTACTAATCTCGTTTACTAACTAATTAACCAAAGTAAATGACATTTGTTAGTTTCTAAGTTAAATTTAAATGTGTTGAAAATATTTCTAAGTGTTGAAAGAAATACCAAAGTGTCCAAGGTCACTCCTAACGTGTCCAATTCATTAAGAAAACGTGAGTATTAACTTTAAAGCTTTATATCATTCGATTCTCAGTATGTTCAACATCACACATGACGAGTAAAATGTATGTGTTACTTTTTATATATCACGAATTTATGAGGCGAATGTTTGTGCAAAACTGAAAATGATGGAAGTGATTATATGGAAAAGAAAGTAAAAGTGTCTTACCTCACTTCTAGGGGTGGGGTAAAAATCATAGTTGTGGATCGAGTTTGGACAATTGATCAACGTAGCCTGGTACACGAGCTTCCAAAGGTTCAAGAAAAGCAAACGAGGTACCCTTGGATCACTTCGACACTTCGTACGATGGGCAAAAGGTTCGTCCCAATTCTTGTGCAATTCGACTAGTAAACTTGTAATGTGGTTCCAATATGAGTGTGTGATCGTTTGAGGACTCTTGTGATTGTTATATAGGGAGTTTAGAGGCTGTGAACACAAGAATAATGCCAAGGAAGTGTTGTGTTGTCTCGCTATTGTGGTGTGGCACCAAAGTGTTGCCCAATCAAAAGTAAACAACCAAGATATGGTGTAAGAGAATATCCATGTTCATTTCCTGACGTTCTACAGTGCATAGTGTTCGTTTTGATGCAATTGGTGAGGTTGGGTGGTGTAAAGGATTTGTTGTGACACGTTTTGTCTCTTTGGTACATACGGTTTGGTTGCTTCACTTTGGCCAAAATTTAAGTAGTAAATGAGTGAGGTAGGGAGTAAGTTTTAGTACTCTTGATTCTATGCTTGGTGATGAATCGAGTGGTGTAATAATATGGCTAGGTCGTGTGTCGAAATCGCGATAAAAAGGGTGTGTTTTGGGTGTGTCGAGGCTGGCAGAAACAAAACAATAAGGGTGTGTTTTGGGCTTTAAGCCCTTTGGGCTTGTGTTTGGTTTCGGCCCAGCAGAAGAAAGAAAAAGAAAATAGTATAAGGGTCCGTTTGGTGTAGCTGATGGATTTAAGGGTCCATTGGGTCACGTGGGCCCAGTTCGTGAGTTTCGAGAGTCGGGTTACGACCAAATAATATTAATGAGTGATCTCGGGAATTTTTGTAGGCTCCGGGAATATATAAATATTGTACCTTAAATATACGAAACGTATATTATAAAAATATAAATGTTTAAAATATATATTTTCGATAATTAGACTATCTAGGTTGTGTGTAAGCAACGTTTCTAAGCAAAAGATAAATCACAATGTCGTAGTGGTCCACATAATATGTCATGCATAAAAAAAATTTTGTTCTCGTAAAAAATGGTTAATCTATGTTATGGTAACATGTTAATCGTAGGAAAATTTTTACGGGGTGTTATAAAGTCCATCTCTTTAGGCAACTAAACAAATATTATCTTAATGAAGTATGCATGAAAAGTATATATGTAGGCAAATAAGCATAAAATATAATATCATGCAAAGACAATAATGTAAATGAACAAATAAGCAAGTCATATATCCTAAGGCAACTAACTTAGTGTAAGGGCAAAGGCAATTAGTGAGTGAGAAACTAGTGATGGAACAAATGTGACAAAGTGATTCTTTGACGTTGCTCTAGTGTGTGCCTATATGCAACAAATGTGAAGATGCGATTGCTTCGACTCTTAATGCAAAGATGAATATATCCTAAGAAGCAATCCAAATTCTCCTTATTCAATTTTGCTTAACCCATGATTGCCAAGGATATATATTGGATTATATATTTTGACAATTCATGTGAAATTTCATGCATGATTTTAAAGAAGGTTTTTAGCATTATTTAACAATGCAAGAGAGAAAAGAAATGATTTTTATGTGTTTCCTAGAAGTGAGAATTATTTAGATAAAATAGATTGGGTTTTATGAAAATGTTTATGCAATGTAGAATTCCCAATCTTCAATTTTGAGCAAAATAGATTCCTAGACTCAGAGACGAAGAAAAGAAAAGAAAGAAGTTTTATGCAATAAGTAATTAATGAAAATTAACTAGAATCTAGTCAATTTGCTCCATCATTCCTAATCCTAAATGTAAGTGATTACATAGTTCACGCTTAAGGGGTTTAGTGAATATATCGGCAATATTATCTTCCGAGGCTACCTTTTCTATTGTTATGTTTCCTTTTTGTACATTATCCCTAAAAAAGTGATGACGTATTTCTATATGTTTAGTCCTAGAGTGTTGAACGGGATTCTTAATTAAATCTATGGCTCCTTTATTAGCACACATTATAGGAATATTTTCTAACCTAACGCCATAGTCTACGAGAGCTTGTTTCATCCATAGTGCTTGTTGACATGCCTTTCCAGCGCTTACATATTCAGCTTCGGTGGTCGAAATGGCAAGAGCGGTTTGCTTCTTGGAAAATCAAGACGTTAGGCAACATCCCATAAACGTGCAAATACCACTAGTGCTTTTTCGATCCACGTAGTCTCCCACATGATCCGAATCCGCATAGACAATAGTTTCTATGTCGGATCCCTTAGGATACCATAATCCTAAGTGTATAGTGCCTTTAATGTATCAGAAGATACGCTTAACCTCTTCTATGGGAGAGGTTTTGGGATCCTCTTGAAAGCGGGCACAAAGGCAAACACTAAACATGATATCGGGTCTACTTGCCGTTAAGTATAGTAAACTACCTATCATCCCTCTATACTTAGTGTTATCTACGGACTCACCTTCTTCATCTCTTGTGAGTTTTACTTCCGTAGACATAGGTGTCTTAAGGGGTTTTGAGTCTTCTAGGCCAAATTTCTTAAGCATTTCCTTAATGTATTTAGATTGGTTAAAAAATATTCCATCTTTTAGTTGTTTTATTTGTAATCCTAAGAAGAAGTTTAATTCACCCATCATGCTCATCTCAAACTCATCATGCATGATTTTGGCAAATTCATCACACATTTCCTGACAAGTCAATCCAAATACAATGTCATCGACATATATTTGAACAATGATGATATTAGGGTCACTTCTTTTAGTGAAGAGAGTGTTATCTACCATTCCCATGGAATAATTATGCTCAACTAGGAAAGCTTTCAGTTTATCATACCAAGGCTTTGGAGCTTGTTTAAGACCATATAAGGCTTTCTTTAGTTTGTAAACATAATCAGGTTTTGCGAAGTCAATGAATCCCGGAGGTTGTGCCACATAAACCTCCTCATTGATAAAACCGTTGAGGAATGCACTCTTCACATCCATTTGGTATAACTTAAAGTCTAGGGCGCATGCATAAGCTAAAAGGATTCTAATCTAGCTACAGGGGCATATGTTTTGTCATAATCAATTCCTTCTTGTTGATTATAACCTTGGGCGACTAACCTAGCTTTATTCCTAGTTACTATTCCATTTTCATCTAATTTATTCCTAAATACCCACTTAGTTCCTATTATGGTTACATTCCTAGGATTTGATACTAGTTCCTAAACGTCATTTGATTTGAATTGATTTAATTCTTCTTGCATAGCCATAATCCAACTTTCATCGTTTAAGGCTTCATTTATGTTCTTAGGCTCTATTGTTGATACAAAACAAAAGAAGTTATTTTTATCTTGAGCTTGTGATCTAAGTGTTCTTTGATTTAGGTTGCCTATGATGTTATCTAATGGATGTAACTTTGATTCCTTAATATTTACAATTTTATTTTCTTCTAAAGTTTCTACTTCAAGATCATTACCCAAGGGTTTAGTTTTACTAACCTCAATAGCTTCTTCCTCTATTACATCATCATCTTCTAAGGGTAATGTTTTAAGTACTGGAGGAGTTTCATCAAAAGTTACATTTAGGGACTCTTCTACTTTCATAGTATGTTTATTTTGAATTATATATGCTTTACTGTTTTGTGAATATCCTAGAAAAACTCATTCGTAAGCCTTAGGGTCGAACTTAGTGAGATAGTCTTTTGTATTAAGGATGAAACATTTACTTCCGAATACTCTAAAATAGCCTATATTAGGTTTTCTACCTCTTAATAACTCATATGGAGTTTTTCCTAAGATTCGTCTAATAGAAACTCTATTAAGTATATATGTTGATGTATCTACGGCGTGACACCAAAATTTTTGTGGAATAGATTGTTCATTTAACATTGTTCTACTCATTTCTTGTAGAGACCTATTTTTTCTTTCTACTACCCCATTTGATTGCGGAGTACGTGGAGCAGAAAAGTTGTGAGATATTCCATTTTCATCACAAAATTTTCCGAATTGTACTTCGTTATCAAATTCCCTACCATGGTCCGTCCTAATTGAGACTATAGAGCATCCTAACTTATTTTGTATCATTTTACTAAATATCTCAAATTTTTCAAAGGCTTCGGTTTTATCACTTAAGAACCTAGTCCAGGTGTATCGTGAATAATCATCTAGTATAACTAAGGTGTAACGATTGCCACCGTAGCTCCGCACAGCGGATGGACCAAAAAGGTCCATGTGAAGTAATTCTAAGCATCTAGTAGTGGATAACATATTTTTAGCTTTGTGACTAGCATGTGCTTGTTTTCCAATTTTACAAGCATCACAAAAGTGTTGATCATATCTTAAGCTAGGCAAGTTTCTAACTAGTTCCTTAGAGGCTAAAGATTGTATTTGTTGCATGTTTGCGTGACCTAATCTCCTATGCCATAAAGTGGAGTTTTTATCTATAGTAGCTAGGCATATCCTATCTTCCGGTTTGTCTCCTAGTTTCATAACATATATACTTCCTTTCCTAATTCCTCTACCTATGACTTTCTTATCCTTAATTATTTTACTATCTTTGTCGGTAAAGGTAACCCTGCACTTATTATCACATATTTGACCTATACTAAGCAAGTTGTAAGTTAGATTATCTACATGTTCAACATTTTCAATAGTTAGAGAGTCTTGAGAGATCGTACATTTGCCTATGATTTTTCCACGACGATCACTACCAAAAACAACGTTACCTCCGTTATATGCCTTATATGTAGAAAATAGCTTGCGATTCCCCGTCATGTGTCTTGAGCATCCACTATCCTTTATCCATTCACCGGGTTCCAAATACTCCTAGACATATTTCATTAGGTGCTTGAGCTACGAAACATTTGTGCTTCATTGTTTCGTCTTCGTCACTAGATTTTCTTCTTCAGGTGGTTTTCCTTTTGTCTTGTGCTTTTAGTTGCTTTTCAATAATGTTCTTGAATTCTTTAACGACCTTTGCATATTCTTCATCTTCACTTTCGGAACTATAATAGTCATCATCATTAAGTTCCTTTTCGATTGTTGACTTTACACATCCTTCTTGTTTGCTCTTGGTATGACTCATGGGGTTTTTGCCATCATTACCTTGACACACAAAATTTGAACTAGTAGCACTTGTACTCATTTCAACTAAATACTTATCTACTATACTTTCATTTTCAACTATTTTGTATATAAAATTTTCTTTGGCTTGACATTTCTCTTGATGAAAATTTAAAAGACTTCTCCATATATCATTTGCCGTTTGACAAAAAAATATTCTTTCATATTCACTACTTGGTAAAGCTTTGTATATAATCATTTTAGCTATATTATTTTTATCAAACACTACTTTGAAATAATTATCTTGTATTTCAAAAATGGTTTTTGTTGGTTGAAAATCACCAATTGAAATGACATGCCAAAGATCATAATCTATTAATTTCACATAACTTTCGAATCGATTTTTCCATTTAAGAAAACTTGTATTTTCAAAATATGGTGGTTTAAATGTCATGTTCCCTTCTAAATATTTTTCCGATTCCATAGATCGATTTCAAGTTTTTAAAATACAATTTATTTTAAAAATCTTGTTTAACGTAGCTCTGATGCCAATTGTTGTAAATGTAGAACCGTAGAGGGGGGGGGGGGTGAATACGGTTTCTTAGGCTTTTAAGACGTTTAAAAACTTTAAACCTCAAAGAAAACCAAGTGGTTGTATAATCAATCCAAACAACCACAACCACAACCAAAGTATATAAAGCGAGTAAAGAGAGACACCACGATATATACTGGTTCGAGATGGGGGGTTATACCATCCGTACGTCCAGTTGCGAATCCACGACACGATACTATTCAACTAGTATAATCCTTTAGGTGGACTACAAACCGTTACAATTCACTCCACCGATATTCACCAATATCGATGCTCACAAAGAAGGAGTTACTCCCACGGTATTCCGCCCTCGGAATCCACCCTAAAGAATCTCGTGATTCGACTTAACCTATGGGTCACCAAGACCACTACCAAAACTTCCCACGGAAGTATCAAACCCCAACTAGATCCCCAATGATCTAGGCTTGGTCACCAAGACACAAGACTTCCCTTACAAACAAATAGATGAATGAATGAATGTTTGTTCAATCAAGTCCTAACCTAACCTAGAGACTCGATTGTAGTAGAAAGGGTAAAGATAAGAAGACCCTCGACACAATCATAAAAGTGGATTAGGTTCTTGTGATTCTTCCATTGCAAAGAAGATGTGTTCTTTCAATAGACGTTATATGAAAATCAAGAACACAAGATTAGAGATAGAGATATTAGAGAGAAAGAATGTAGAGAGAAAGAATAATGGCAAGGGGTGATGAATACAAGAGGCAAGACATGGTATTTATAGGCAAAACCCAAACTTGGGAATATTTTACCGAGGCCGGTGCGTCACCCACGCGTTGACGCGTGGGTGGCGCGCCAGACACCCAAGGAAAATATTCCCGAGGCTTTGGGTGTTTAGTGTTATAAATGCCTTACCTTGCTAAACCCCCAATTGTACTTCACACTAAACCTTAAAATTAATCAATCTAAGGTTTACCAACTTAAATAGCTAATTTGGAAAATCATTTGTGAAGTGTTTATAAGAAAACCAAATACCAAGGGTAGAAGAGTAGAAAGGGTAATTTGGTAGGGGTAGAAATGGTATTCCTCACATGGCATAATAGAGAAGAGAATATGCCATGGGTTATTCCTCAAGGGAAAGGTTAAGGTGTAACTATGGTTAGGTTAAAGGTTTAGAGGTTAACCATAGTTAGGTATAGAAAGGTTAAGTGTATAGAGGTAACCATGGTTAGGTTTAGAGAGAAGTGTATAGAGAATGAACCATGGTTAGGTTAAAGGGTTTACCCAAGGGAATGTTCCATCCTTGGTGTGGTTAAGAGTTAGCCATGGTTGGGTGTAGAGAGGTAACCATAGTTGGGTTAGGTTGTATGTTGGTTAGGTTAACCAAGGTTCGGTTAGGATTGAGTGTTGAGAACTAACCATGGTTGGGTTAGAAAAGGGAATATTCCAAAGGTATGTTCCTTTACTTGGGGGGAAAGGGTAGGATGAAGGGTTGAGATTGTTTTGGTTTGAAATAGATGGTTAAGATATGTTGTAAGAGATTGGATGGTTGAGATGGTTTTGGTTTGAAATGAATGGGTGAGATCAAAGGGTCCTTTTTCTTGGGGAGGAAGGGTGATCCAATGGTTGAGATTGGTTTGGGTTTGAAATAGAGGGTTGAGATTAAACACATGTGATGGAAATAGAGAGTAGATTGGATGGATGGTTGAGATGTGTTTAATTTGAATTAGATGGTTGAGATTGAAGGTGTGTAAGGAATATAAGAGATGTGTAAGAGATGTGATGTTGTAAGGGAATAGATGGTTGAGATGAATTGAGTTTGAATTGAATGGCTTAGATCAAAAGTGTGTAGGGGACAAGAGTACACTTTTGTGTAAGTGGTGTAAGGGAATGTTGGAAAGGATATTTGGGAGATTTGGTGGTATTGGGTTTTATGGTTTTGAGGTAAGTGGTATTTTGTTGAGGAAGATAATTAGGAAAATTAATTAAGAGGAAAATAATCTAATTGTCATTAAGAAGAAAAGGTTTAGACAATTAAGATTATAAGTTGAGAAAATCATAAGTTACTTATTAGTTCAAGTAACACAATGTCGAGAATCCATAGTTTCATATCTCGTGACTTTCCACGACTCGACGTTCTTAACTAATACCTTGGTTCAAACAAGTTAAGTGCTTTGCCTTAATGTAGAGCATAACCCAAGTGGGAAAGGATGCGTTTACGCAAAGTGACCTTTGATGAGGCGAAAAATGAACCACTTTTAGGGGGTCATTTAAGCCCGAATCCGAATTTATTTGATCAAATATTGCCCTAAATCGTTCCTTTTGTGATTTTAGGTACTTTGGGAGAGAAATCTGGAAAAGGAAGCAATTCGGACGTTTTTGGAGCATAAAAGTGAAGAAAACGCCAAAGTCTTAATTTTCCATGCTGGGAACAGTAGGTGACGGCGTCAAGAGCAAAACCTTGACGGCGTCAAGAGCAAATCTCATGAATTTCCATGACGACCCAGAACGGATTTGACGGCGTCACGTAGGAAGGGCGTCAAGAGTAAAAGAGTCATGACGGCCTAGAAGTGCTTAAGTCTTGACGGCGTCAGAAGTGGATCTAGGTAGTCCGAGGAGAGTTTTGGCGGCGAGGTGGCGGCGTCACGTTGTTTGTCTTGACGCCGTCAGACCTGTTTTTCTATATATAGTTTTCTAATTTTCACACATTAAGGAGAGAAGTTTTGGGAGAAACCCTAAGTACGATTTTGGTGTAACTTTACAGGTTTTTCAAGGGTTCCAATCCCTTGATACCTTGCATGATTAATCAAGATAAGTGTTCTTCTAATTCAATCAATATGTCTATGTGTTGGTTGTCTATATCTTGTTCTTGTCTTAATTCTATCATGCTAGGCTAGATCTATCTTGTGTTTGCTTAGATCTAATGAAACCTAGATATTGATTATGTATTGATTACTTGTTTATCTTTGTTTTGGATGAATGATTTATATGTTAGGCTTAAGAAAACTGGCAGATCTCCAAATGGTAACATGCTTGAACATCTTAAGAAATATGAACCGAGGCGCACTAGGTCTTTATTGGTTGTATTTAATGCATGAGCCACTGTTTACAATCCCTATAGTTGTGCTGGGCATGGTGTAGGAGGAGATATGAGCTCATAGAATTGGGGAGTTATGTGTGCCACCCCATGAATGGTATTAAGGAATACGATCCGTCATCCATGCAATTATAACAAGTAATTAACGTGTAAAAGATATCTAGGGAGTAGTGAAATCTAAGTAAACACATTTTCTCCATTTACTGCTCACAACTTTAGTTTAATTAGCTTAATTTCATTTTTAGTATTTTATTTTGATTGCATCTTAGTATTGGGTTAGTTGAATAGCAACTAATTCCGCCCAAATCCTTCAAAACCCGATATTTTACTTGCTTTCATAAAAAATATAAAAATACAAAAATAATCATCCCTCACCTTTAGAACTAGTATTTAGGCTTTCTAATCCTAGCGACACTATTCCTAAGCTGAACGATCAATCCCCCGGTACTTGTCACTATACTATACTACAACGATCAGGTACACTGCCTGGTGGGGGTTGTAAGCTTCTCGAGATCCCTCGAGAGGTAAAACCTGGTGCGATTCCCACGCATCAAGTTTTTGGCGCCACAGCCCGGGGAATAGTTATTGTCTAGGTTAGAATTTCTTTTTATTAGGTCTACTTGCTAGATTCCTTTCTAGTAAGATTTTATTTTTATTTTTAGGTCTTCTTTAGTCTATCTCATCTCTTCGTGCCTTTGTTCGTAACTCTTTACCATCCGACATCGTGGAAGGTGGTAACATCTTTGAACCCGTCATCCCACCACAACAAAACCCACCACTAGAACCCTTTAGGCCCCGAACCTTAGGAGAGTATTCCCGACCTAGCCACAATGGCTACCGAAACACCATTGAGCTCACCGGAGCCAATGTGACCCCCTTGCGATCCGACACCATCCGGTTGGTGCAAAGCGGATGTGCATTCCATGCACTTCGTTCTGAAGATCCAAACCAACATCTTAAGGACTTTCTCAAAATCGTAGATTCCATAGACCTAGATGTTGCAACTAGAGAGACAACCCGATTATGCCTATTCCAATTCTCTCTACGGGATCAAGCTAGTCAATGGCTTGAGCGTTTACCCGCGGGATCCATCACCACATGGGATGATCTCACCACTCGTTTCCTTGCTCAATTTTTCCCACCGGGGAGAACTACTAAGCTTAGAAATGACATATTGATGTTCCAACTACGTCAAAATGAATCTCTTTATGAAGCATGGACTCGTTTCAAGGACTTACTCCAAAAAGTCCCTCATCATGGCATAGATCTTTGGCTCCAAGTCCAAATTTTTTATGACCATATCGACATCTCCACGAGGCGAGCCATTGACCAATCGGCCGGTGGTAAGCTACGTGATCTAAGTGCGGAACAATCATGGGAACTCATAGAAGATCTTGCTCTCTATGACAACGAAAGTTGGAACGATCCCCGTGACTTGAACAAAACGGTCAAGGCAATATCTTTGCCTTCGAACAATTCTAGCACTCCCGACCGTAGGATCATGGAACTGGAGGACCAAGTCAAGTTTCTCATGAAATCTTACGATGCTCCTAAGCCTTCAAGCCAAGTGAACAAAATCACTTCTTCATGCGAATTATGTAGTGGTCCCCACGACACTCGTGATTGTGTGGAACTCCCCGGAACAGCTTTTGCGGACTACGTATCCACGCGTACCGACGAAGCGGGAGATAAGTGGTACACTTTCAAGCCCGAGCCAAACACATACGGTGATTCATACAACCCCTCATGGAAAAATCACCCAAACCTTAGGTGGAAACAAAATCAACCCAATTCCTCCAATCCGCCTAACCGTTACCAACCAACCGGTCCACCATCCAACCGTACTTTCAACAACAATCCTTCTAACAACTATGGTAGTACCAACAATCTTGAAGGATTGATGTCAAAGTTTATGGCATCTCAAGAAGCTCGCATATCTAAGTTTGAAGCCGATTTCAAACACAAGCAAAGCGAGATAACCACTAGAATTGATGCATTGTTGAAAGTTCTCAATGACCGAGAAATGGGAGCACTCCCAAGCGACACAATCAAGAATCCGAAACTAAACGTTAATTCCATATCTTCAGTTTCGTCACCACTTCATGTCCACAATACTACTCGGTCAAATCAACGAGCACGTGTTTCAAACAAAACCAAGTTCTTCAAAAAGACCAATCAAATAAAATACCCCATATAGAGCCGGTCAAAAGTATAGTTGAAACACCTCCTACGCAAGACCTTGACGATGAATTCAAGGAACTTCACCTTGAACGCCCCGTCATTGATGTCTTAGCGCGTGCTCCTTACTATAGTGCCCTCCTAGAAAAATATGAGAAGTTCAAACTAGGTAAAAATGGGACCGCCTTCGTTCAAAACAAGTTGCCTAAAAAGCTTGATGATCCGGGTATATTTGTTTTGCCTTGTAAGATAGGAAGATCCGAAGCTTTCGACACACTAGCCGATTTAGGGTCAAGCCTCAACTTGATTCCCTTATCCTTATTCACCGCTCTTAAGCTAGGGAAGTTAGAGGAAACGGAGGTATTGATAGGGCTAGCGGATGGGAGTATTGCCCACCCGGTTGGAATGATTAAGGATGTAGTTGTTCACGTAGGAAAGTTAACTATACTAGCGGATTTTCACGTCCTAGACATGGTTAGTGACACTACATGCCCATTATTGGTAGGAAGAGGATTTTTAGCAACCGCTAGCGCCATGATAGATTGTAAGGAGTCTAAGATAGCGGTAGGTGAAGGAGATACTTGGTCGGTGTACGATGTAAAGAAGCATAGTTATGATTGTGATGATGAACCGACACCGCATTGGGTAGAGATGAATAGGAGACTATCTAGATACGGACCTTGGATAGAAAGGAACTTCATATGACCTCAATGCCCATTTTATCTAGAGAAAGATTTTGTAGAAAAGACACATTCGGTAGAACAACTCATAGCTAGAGATGAAGAGCTAGACCCCTTTGAGGACCCCTTAGTCTTTAGGAAGATGATTGAGTTCTTGAGCGTAATGCCTATTAATATAGAGATGAATAAGTGGAAAAGAGAGGGAGACAAGTGTAAATGGAGGTGGGACAAGCCACCTAAAGAAGGTGATGGAACATGGCATATGAGGATGACTTTATATGATTCGGATGGAGAAAAGTTTGAAAGGTCATACCACACTAAGGAAACCGATAGGAAATTGAAACCTAAGTTTGATCCCAAAGATGTCCTCAATGAGGAACTCACCCGAATCATGTAGTAACCCATGACCTTGAGTCTAGCTACAAGACTCGTAAATAAAGAAAAGCGCTTCTTGGGAGGCAACCCATGTTTTGTGTGACTTTATTTGTTTGATTGTTATTTGCTTCCGTATGCATGCTTAATTTTTATTGTTGGTTGATCATGTTTCTAAACTAAATAGTGGAAATACTTTACTTTGTTGTTTTGGCCTAGTCTTAACTCCACCTAAAAGTATTTTTGCAAAAGATAAGTGTAAGGGGAAACCCCAAATATGTTTTTAAGAAAAACAAACCGATCATGATTCTCCACAATATTAAATGAACATGTGTATTCGTATTTGTTAGAGTCAAATGCTTGTATTGAGTCATAATGAAGTTTTGCAGGATTTTCCAGGAAGTAGGACCAAGTTTTTCCAGAAATTTTCCGGAAACTTAACATAAGGATTTCTGCAGGTCCATTCTGACGGCGTCATGGGTTTACTCTTGACGGCGTCAGGAGTTAAAATCTGGAAATTTTACCGGTTTTGTTTTTCTAACGGAGTCTTATGGTTTTTTGTGAATTATTAAGTTTTATAATCTCCAGGAGATCTGCAAACTTCATTCCACAAGCATTATATCTTATCTGGTTTTCTAGGATTTAGAAACTTATATAGAATGCCGCCGATTTTACGCGAGGTTGTCTTGTCTATTTTGTCAGGTTTTACAGGTTATGTATGACAAGAAGATGATTTATATTCTGGAAGGGAAGCTTTGATTGTTCGTTTTCTTGGAGGAAGATTTAACCTGGCCATCCTATTATCCATACCGAGCGAATCAGGGGAGTATTTGATTTCATTCTCTTTACTTTTTCACTTTTACATTCTTTACTTGAACATTGGGGACAATGTTCATCTTAAGTGTAAGGGGAGGGTAAAAAGATGATACCTTACATATGCACTTTCGATTGAGTTTGTTTTGTTTGATGGTAGATGTGTAATAAAACTATGAGAAATACTTGTTAGTGTAATTTTAGCGCCAAATTTAAATTTTTTTACAACATTTAGGAGTGAAACTTTAGCCATAGCAAGCGTCTCATGGATAGGAGATTGTATGACTAGCACATAATTGTATATTCAGAAAAATTTTCCACCCAAATATGTGAGGTTCGCCTTTAGATTTGATAGGAAAAGCATTTACTATTAGTGCTTATGAGTGTACCGGTAGCATTTAGATTCTAGAACTTGCGTTAGTGATGCATCCCGAGACCGCTAGTGAGACTACATTCGTGTGGTAGGATTTACTACATGATAAGAGGCATTAGGATTACCCTTGTGTTAAACCTGTATTATAATTACTTGACCATTTATGTCATATTATTTGGCTAGTTAAGCCAACTAATTTTTCTCACACCCTTAGCGTTGTACTCATTTTTAGTACATGAAACCCCTAGTACACCCCTCCGAGCCTATCTTTTTGTTTCTAACTTTAAGCATTTTACTTAAAGGAAGAATTTGTTACACCCCACTTAAATGTACACCCAAATCGCCTTAGCCTTCTGTGTATGCGCTCATTTTTAGTGCATTATTGTTATTTGTTAAACCCTAAGTTAACTTTCTAATTGATTACATGGTTGCTAAGTCGAGTCATATCCTTGTACATATTGTTTTGGGACAATTGGGACTCATGGGTAAGTACTTATTTTATGGAGTAATGGGGAAGAACATCATTTATTACCCCCATATGTACGTTAATCTTAAAAGTGCTCCAAGTGTTTTGATTTTCTTAATTCGAGTCATTAGTTTAGTTAATTGTAAAGTATGTAAAGATTCAAGTGTAAGGGAAATGTTCATTCCCTATGATGTATTATTTTGGATGGTAGGGCAAGAGTGTATGCAAAAAAAAAAAAAAAAAAAAAAAAAAAAAAAAAAAAAAAAAAAAATCAAGAAAAAGAAAAAAAAATAGAAAAAGAAAAAGAGAAAAAAACATACGGACTACCATCCCGTTTCATTCTATGTTTATTTTATGTTTTTGTTATTTTTCATTTATTAGCTTAAGTCGAGTCTAGTCTTGGCTTAGCAACGCCACATTGTACATGTAATTAACTAAGATTGTTAACTCGCCACCAGTAAAACTTCCTTTATCCAACAAAACCGTGTATTTCATATCCCTACACCTAACGTTACAACCCTTTAAAAGACCTCTTTGATAGTTTATCCTAGGTGCTTACGCCATGTGGTGGAGGTTTGATCCTTTCCCAAGCCTATGGTAATCTATTTTGCTATGACAGGTAGTGAGAGATATCTTCCGTTTCCATATTGTAATCTATACTTTATTACACCCGAGATATGTGAGTATCTAAACACTATTTGTGAGGTGCTAGTGTATGACCTCCGTGCTTGTCTATTGGTCTTTAGTGGAACGATTATTTGTTGTAATTACTTTTATGTTAGTGTTAAATGACCCCTAACTTGTCTTTTGAGTATAATAAAAGCGCATTTGCTTGAGGACAAGCAAATCTCAAGTGTAAGGGTATATGATGAGGCGAAAAATAAACCACTTTTAGGGGGTCATTTAAGCCCGAATCCGAATTTATTTGATCAAATATTGCCCTAAATCGTTCCTTTTGTGATTTTAGGTACTTTGGGAGAGAAATCTGGAAAAGGAAGCAATTCGGACGTTTTTGGAGCATAAAAGTGAAGAAAACACCAAAGTCTTAATTTTCCATGCTGGGAACAGTAGGTGACGGCGTCAAGAGCAAAACCTTGACGGCGTCAAGAGCAAATCTTATGAATTTCCATGACGACCCAGAACGGATTTGACGGCGTCACGTAGGAAGGGCGTCAAAAGTAAAAGAGTCATGACGGCCTGGAAGTGCTTAAGTCTTGACGGCGTCAGAAGTGGATCTAGGCAGTCCGAGGAGAGTTTTGGCGGCGAGGTGACGGCGTCACGTTGTTTGTCTTGACGCCGTCAGACCTGTTTTTCTATATATAGTTTTCTAATTTTCACACATTAAGGAGAGAAGTTTTGGGAGAAACCCTAAGTACGATTTTGGTGTAACTTTACAGGTTTTTCAAGGGTTTTCAACCCCTTGATACCTTGCATGATTAATCAAGATAAGTGTTCTTCTAATTCAATCAATATGTCTATGTGTTGGTTGTCTATATCTTGTTCTTGTCTTAATTCTATCATGCTAGGCTAGATCTATCTTGTGTTTGCTTAGATCTAATGAAACCTAGATATTGATTATGTGTTGATTACTTGTTTATCTTTGTTTTGGATGAATGATTTATATGTTAGGCTTAAGAAAACTGGCAGAGCTCCAAATGGTAACATGCTTGAACATCTTAAGAAACATGAACCGAGGCGCACTAGGTCTTTATTGGTTGTATTTAATGCATGAGCCACTGTTTACAATCCCTATAGTTGTGCTGGGCATGGTGTAGGAGGAGATAAGAGCTCATAGAATTGGGGAGTTATGTGTGCCACCCCATGAATGGTATTAAGGAATACGATCCGTCATCCATGCAATTATAACATGTAATTAACGTGTAAAAGATATCTAGGCAGTAGTGAAATCTAAGTAAACACATTTTCTCCATTTACTGCTCAAAACTTTAGTTTAATTCGCTTAATTTCATTTTTAGTATTTTATTTTGATTGCATCTTAGTATTGGGTTAGTTGAATAGCAACTAATTCCGCCCAAATCCTTCAAAACCCGATATTTTACTTGCTTTCATAAAAAATATAAAAATACAAAAATAATCATCCCTCATCTTTAGAACTAGTATTTAGGCTTTCTAATCCTAGCGACACTATTCCTAAGCTGAACGATCAATCCCCCGGTACTTGTCACTATACTATACTACAACGATCAGGTACACTGCCTGGTGGGGGTTGTAAGCTTCTCGAGATCCCTCGAGAGGTAAAACCTGGTGCGATTCCCACGCATCAACCTTTGACTTAGTTTGACCAATAAGGGAGTAAACCCGTTACGTAATTAGAGAAAACGTAAGCACGGGATATGAGCATATGGATGCTTTCACATGATGTTACGTGAAATATATAAGCTCCCTAAGTTTACAAAAGCCTTGGCTAGAGGCGATAGCTAGAAAACATGAGTTGGCGTTTTCCCGAAAATGGGTGCTTTAAAAGTTGGATCTCTCTAATCCTAAAACTCGTTTCGAGTGTTCTCAATTAAGCACATAACATATTCATACCTGTATTGAAAGATCCACATTTGTCGGGTAAGGGGAAAGCCGACTTTCAAAATTCATCCCGATTATCACAGACGCCTGGCGCGTTACCCACACGTTGACGCGTGGGTGGCGCGCCAGAAGCAGATGTGTGATTCGGGAAATTTTGGCTAACGTTTGTTATTTTATGTGTTTCGATGGTTTATTTATCATCATTAAAATATAAAGAGATCTTGATCATGTTGCCTCAACAATCTCCCCCTTTTTTACGATGACAAATAAAAACCGAAAGCAAATAAAATTACAAAACTTAGCGAAGACAAAGCACGCCTTTGGTGTAGCTTGCGACTTGACCTTTGCCTTGTAATTTGGTAAAGCCTTTAACATTTCTTGAATGGTCTTCACGCTCTTGCTTTCTTTCTTGAATGGTCTTCACGCTCTTGCTTTCTTTCTCCCCCTTTTGTCGAATAAAAAAGGTGGGACTTTCATTTTGAAATGGGAAAGTAGCTTGTTCCAAGTGCTCCCCCTTGAACATAGTTCCCCCTAGATCGTTGCTCCCACTTGTTTTAAGGCGGGGATCCATGGGTCAAGAGCCTCACCTTTGCAGTGGCCTAGCTACATAAAAACATCACAACATGCAACAACCAAGAAAATCCTCACATGTGGAAGTCCAAGATGGGTTAGATTACCATTTGGATAGCTTTCGACATGGGTTAGTCCACAACAATATATATTTGTGTATGTGTTTGTTCAATTTAATTAGATTTTGTGAAGATTATTCCTTTATGACTTTTATAGTCCAAATGATGAGCAAGAGCAATACTATATATGTATATATACATTCATACAAGCATTATTATAACATAAACTTTTATTTCATAGGACAACACCATGGGACATACAAACAACCAAGTAATCAACACATAACACATCCTAGGGCTCCTAGGGAACAACTACAACAACATATGACAAAGGCTTAGAAGTCAAGAGAGTCCATTGTGAAGGGATCCTCCATTGGAGTCACATCATCAACTTCAATCATTCTTGATTGATCATCCGGGTGTTTGCTCTTGATGTGATCGAAGATGTGTGACAAAAGTCTTGCAAAGGGAAGAGGCTCATTATTGTAGTCCAATGCTTCCATTCTTTTTGCTATGAAGTAAGCAAAGTTAAAAGGAGTATCAGACATGATACAATAGAGCATGTACCCAACAATGATGGGCAACTTCTCTTGAGCTTCAACTTCAACAAACACATTCTTCAACAAGACCTCCGCCTATGGCATCAACTTGAAATGAAGTTGAGACTTGTTCTAATGTTCAAACGGGACCTCCTAAAAATGGTAGTCGGGTCGAAGAATGGTGTTTTGAATGAGGACGGCATGAATTGGAGGCTCTAGAGCATAAGTGCTCGGATGATAGTGCTTCATTTTCATGAAATTCGCGGTCTTAGTAGATCTTGTGTAGAACAAGTTCCCCTCAGAACAAACATTCATAACCCTTCCCAATTTCCTTAGACCCCAAGCATACCCGTGACCATACATTCTAAAATTAAGAGTAAGAGAGGGTTGGTCTAGATAGAGCCTAGCATAAAATTCTTGAAGGTGCCTAGGATATATTTTAATAGGTAGGTCACGAATAAGGGAGAAGGCTTTAGCTTGGATGAATGGTTTCTTAATATCGGTGGCACACATGTAGTTTTTGTCGCATTCTCGTCCTTCACTAAATTCTCGGTACTCAAAAGGTTCGTACACATTAGTTTGGTTCGATTCATCAACACGTTTCATGAAGAATTTAGTTGCCATTTATGAAAATAAGATAATTGTATTTAAGAAAGATGAAGGTTGTGGTGTGGATATATGATACAAAATCACTCCTTTTATAACACAACTTGGGTGTGGTTTAGGGAAGATCTTATGGTCTTAAAGACAATCATGCTTAGTACTAAGATTCTTAGTACAAGGTGAGTTGAAAGAAAGTGGTGTATAGGGAAGATAATTATTCTTTTATGACATGAGTGATTAGGATTGAGTTAGTTAAGAGTTTGGTTGGATTTGGATTACAAAGTACTCATGTTAGATCCTATGGTAGTTGCATGCATTCTTTACAAAAGATATACATGAATTTATCATAGTTGATGAATGAAGATCAAACATCATCAAGACCTTTGAGTATGACTTTGTTGAGCGCAACATTGAACCAACAATACTCAAGGCATGAATCAAGTGCAAGCATTTTGTGTACATCATTTCATGAGAATGATTATTAGGTTACCCATGCAAGATCTTTATAAACCATCACACATTGTATAGAGAGTTATTGTACAATGATAGATATCTCTGGTTTATAGTTTGATGTGTAGCATGACGACCTTGATGATCCTTATTTGTCACTTTCATTAACAAAATAAGTTCCTAAGACTTCGGATGAAATACTTAGTTTATCAAGCCTATTCATTGGGTATTTTAGTTACGCAATAACACATCGAATTTTAAGTTCGGAAAATTCTCTTCAACTATGTTAATAGTTTGTGTGTTTGCATAATATCTTTTCTTTTATTTTCTTATTTTACCCTAAACACATGGCATGCATATTACACATAAATTGAGCAAGTAGATTTAGATATAAAATCTTCAACACAAGTGTGAGTTGTGATCCAATAGTTTTGTCTAATCTTGGTAACTTATCACAATAAACTCTCAATTCTTATTACAATGTAACAAGACCTTTCGTGTCAAGTTTTCTTGCTCCAACACATAGTATAGACATGTAGAATCAAGGATATTATCAATCATTGTTTGAATAATGAATTGATGAATACTTTTCATATTTGGAATTTGTGAGTTCCTTTCATGCCTTCACATAAGACCTAATCACATAAGCATATAAGCTCTAGGAGCATCATAATGACCTTTAACACATAAAAGATTGTTCTCTTAAGATGCATGTTATAGCATTAAAACATATCCTTAAGCAATTTGGACTCTTGAAAAATGTTATGCCAAAAACCTAATCTTGTTTGTCTTATGACCTAAGAGTCCTTTTATACAAGTCACCAATGACTTGATGTATAGGATGACCCCTCGCATCTCTCACATCTTTAGGATTGCCGTTAACCGAAGCATTACTTTGTAATGTCGGCGACCCCTCATGATTTTGAACATGTTGTTCGTTAATCACGTCATCTTCTACCAAAGAGGATAGTTTGGGCTTGGGCATGCTCTCATCAAAGGTCACATTGAGAGATTCCTTAATCCTCATTGTTTCCTTGTTAAGCACTATGTATGCTTTACTAGATTGAGAGAATCCTAGGAACACACCTCCATACGACCTTGGGTCGAATTTGGTGAAATACTCTTTGGTATTAAGTATAAACACTTTGCAACCAAATACTCCAGACTACTCTAAGGAAGACTTCCTATCTCTAAGTATTTCATATGGAGTTTTATTAATGACTTTTCTTATATGAATTCTATTAAAGATATAACATGAGGTATCTAGGGCATGACACCAAAACTTTTGTGGGATGGATTGCTCGTATTGCACGATTAATCTTTCTTAACTTACGATATGTTCTTTCAACAATCTTAAGCGATTGAGAAGTGAACGGGCCCGATAAGTTATAAGATATTCCATGTTGTTCACAAAAGGTTCCAAATTGCCTTTTATCAAATTCACTACTATGATTTATTTTAATTGAGACGATTGAATAATCAAGTAGGTTTTCAAGTTTCCTTCTTAAGATTAAGACTTCATCCATATTCTCTAAAAAACCATTCAAGATAATTTGGATAATCATCTACAATCATTAAAGTGTAGAAGTTTTCCTCTTAACTTAGAATTGGAGATAGATCATACAAATCTAAGTGTATTAATCCTAAGAGCTTTATTTGTTGATTTATTTTTCATGCTATACCTAGACTTCCTAGACATGTATCACAATAATGCCTTTCAATACTTAACAATGGTAAATTGCTTACTAGCTTGTCGGCAAGACCTAACTTCCTAAGCCGAGGCATTGGGTTATTTACCATGTTTGAAAAGCATATATCCTATGATTAAACGATGTACAAGTTGTTTCGTCTACAACCTTTAGCTAATATGTTCCCGTTCTTACTAATAGTGCAATCAACATTGGTGAATATAATACTACAATCATCATTACTTGTACTATAATACATAGTGTCTAGATTACTACCATGCTCATCATTGGTAGGTTCTATAAAGTCATGAAGAGTATTATTGATGTTTGCATAAGGTTTTTGAGGAAAGAAAGGTTTAGCAAAAGCATTTAATGGTGATCTATCTTTACTCAGACTCCTGGCGCGTTTGTCACGCGTTGACGCATCAGTGTTGGTAATTTTAGATTCATGACCCTCTTTTATGAACACAATGGATTTATCTTGTCTTGTAAATGTATTTTTATCATTTTCAGAAAAGCCAAGACCTCCTTTATCATGAAAGGGTTTTTGTTCACTTAATATCTTGTTTAAGTCTACACTACTTTTCTCAAATTTAAGTAGTATCAATTTGTTTTTACTAATTTCTTTCTTGAGTTTATGTATCTCCATTGTATGTTTTTCAATATTTCTCAAGAGATGTTCGTTACGTTTAATTAATTCCTCATTTTTTTTTTTTGTAATTTATGAATATTATGATTGGATGAGGAAGGGTTAGATGATACCTCAAGAGCTTCAAATGTAGTAGGGCAAGTGGATTCTCCATGTAAGTGATTTACATCTTCACTATTGCTCCAAACCGCTCCGACAAATGCCATCTCTTGATCATTGCATCTTCTTTGTTCATTGTGGTTACTAAGATCCCTTGTTGTCACAATGACTTCATCCACTACTCCTTCGTCTTTATTAAAAAGAGCATCTTGATCACTAGTTGGGCTTGTAATAACATCATCTTCAAGATCTAGTGAATTGCCCTCTTCCTTGGTGATGACTCTAGAATTATCTAGAAATTCTTCATAAGAATGAAGGTCATCACTTATCTTCTTAAAAGATAGTTGTCCAAAACTTCTTGTTTCATCAACCTCTGCTTCTTTAAGTTTCCAATTCTTGACTTGTGTGGTATTATTATGAACAAAAAGGAGTAAGTCCCAAATCTCCTTAGCGGTCTTGCACATGCATACCCTCTCCATCTCCTTTTGAGGTAGGGCATCATATATCATCATTTTGGCTTGATGATTCTTGTCGGCCATCTTCTTCTCTTTATCATCAAAGTCACCATTTTGGAAGATATGCCATAAGTAATAATCCTTAGACCTAACATAGGTCTCAAATAGGATTTTCCAAAAACGGAATCCTTCGTATTCAAACGGAGGTGGTATTTCCATAGAACGCCCCTCTCTATAGTTCTCTTGAGCCATGGATCTATACTTTATTTTACCAAAAATCTTAGTTAGGATTTTAGATTTTTGGGAAAGAAGTTTTTGACTTAAAACGACTTCTTGGGAAGGCTTTAATGCTTAAAAACTTGAGTATTCTGCTCTGATACCAATTGTAGAACCGTAGAGGGGGGGGGTGAATATGGTTTCTTGGGCTTTTAAGACGTTTAAAAACTTTAAACCTCAAAGAAAACCAAGTGGTTGTATAATCAATCCAAACAACCACAAACACAACCAAAGTATATAAAGCGAGTAAAGAGAGACACCACTATATATACTGGTTCGGGGTGAGGGGTTATACCATCCGTACGTCCAGTTGCGAATCCACGACACGATACTATTCAACTAGTATAATCCTTTCGGTGGACTACAAACCGTTACAATTCACTCCACCGATATTCACTAATATCGATGCTCACAAAGAAGGAGTTACTCCCACGGTATTCCGCCCTAGGAATCCACCCTAAAGAATCTCGTGATTCGACTTAACCTATGGGTCACCAAGACCACTACCAAAACTTCCAACAGAAGTATCAAACCCCAACTAGATCCCCAATGATCTAGGCTTGGTCACCAAGACACAAGACTTCCTTTACAAACAAATAGATGAATGAATGAATGTTTGTTCAATCAAGTCCTAACCTAACCTAAAGACTCGATTGTAGTAGAAAGGGTAAAGATAAGAAGACCCTCGACACAATCACAAGAGTGGGTTAGGTTCTTGGGATTCTTCCCTTGCAAAGAAGATGTGTTCTTTCAATAGATGTTATATGAAAATCAAGAACACAAGATTAGAGATAGAGAGATTAGAGAGAAAGAATGTAGAGAGAAAGAATAATGGCAAGGAGTGATGAATACAAGAGGCAAGACATGGTATTTATAGGCAAAACCCAAACTTGGGAATATTTTACCGAGGTCGGCGCGTCACCCACGCGTTGACGCGTGGGTGGCGCGCCAGACACCCAAGGAAAATATTCCCGAGGCTTTGGGTGTTTGGTGTTATAAATGCCTTACCTTGCTAAACCCCCAATTCTACTTCACACTAAACCTTAACATTAATCAATCTAAGGTTTACCAACTCAAATAGCCAATTTGGAAAATCATTTGTGAAGTGTTTATAAGAAAACCAAATACCAAGGGTAGAAGTATAACGCCCTAAAAATTTCCCTAACATTTTATTTATTGTTTGGACAATATCCTAACCTTATATTACAAACAACACACTCTATTTTATATTTACTCATCACATGTTTCTTTACCTTATACGATCTCAATATACGGTCCTACCTTTTTGGATAAATACTACACAAAGGATAAGAACCAATTATTCACCATTTATTTAGAAGATACGTGAAATCCATCTTTTCCTAAAATACTTACACGTCATTCCTTCTATAACATCACATGCTTGACAGATTTCACAACATTCTCTTTATCTCATCACAACCTCTCGATGCCGAAACAAAATAATAAACAAGTTCCAGAAAAACGTTCCTCTCTTTCTACAAAGAAACAAAAGACGAGGAGTAGCAGCTGTGGTGATCGATGGTGGTTAGGTTTTGCAGCCTTGGTCGTAGCAGTTTTCATGGTCGTTGTGGATGATTTGAGTGCTTCGTTCTTTTCGATTCCTGTCCCAACCTAAGGTACAACTGTTAGCATTCATGGTCATGCGTATAATACACTAGGTCATATGCGACTTTTACATGAGGACCTAATCAAGATCATGTCTTGCTGTCTTGTATCGTTAATAAAACCGTCATTCGAACATATCAACGTATGAAACTATGGTGTTTTTCCATTCTCTTAGATCGACCCTTGATTCAGTCTATATACCTTTGAAACTATCATGAGAGCATGCATAAAATACACTAATTTGTTATTCGATATAAATATGATACGAGAACATATATGATGGAAACTCTAATTGGAGTATCACTTTTAATGAGGAACAAACAGGTTGCGGGTTACAAGCATATTAACAAATGATGTCGGGTCTGTTCTCTTTTCTAGTCGATCGATCCTTGAATCAGCCTAAGTTGTCCTTAAAACTATCGTATCAATATAAAACCATGCAAATCATTAGTTAGACATTGATAGTAAAACCGAATGAAAGAGATTAAACGAAGTGATGTTTTCATACATATTTGGTAAATCGACTTATATTAAACGAGTAATCTAATTTAAAATAAATTATTAATAATAAGATGATCATTAATCCGTGTAGATTCGCTGAAAAAGGAGTGACTTTCTGTTCTTGGGTTATGATACGGTTTCGTTGGCGGTTTGAGGTACGGATATTCAGTCTCTCCTTTTAAACATTCTTCGTTATTAGTATAGATATTCTTTCCTTTTCAGTAGGGACTTCTCATGATTCTCTTTGATCCTTGACTTTGCTATGATCCCTTTTGATATGATCCTTTGCTATGATTCGTTTGATGTGATCCTATGTTGTGATCCTTTGATATGATTCGTTTGATATGCTTCTTTGATATGATCTTTGATATATGCTATGATATGATATGTTTCATTTCGTTCTTATGCCCGAGTTTATTAGCCAGCCATGGGGAGTCCATGGCCATGTCATTGATGGCACCAATGGCATGACGCTGTCAGTGGAGGCGGGTTTTTGTCCACTGCGTCCCCCTTTGTTTCGACATGATATGAGTACTCTTTTGTATGTATGTGTATACCTGTCGTGTGAGCAGGGTGCATATATGATTTTGTTTTGGCGGGGGCGTATGGATGCATCCTAGTATTTTGTTTCGATATGATATGGTTTCGGTGGGTGACTGGTGGTATGTGCCTTGTACCCTCACTCCTTTGGTACAATGGGGTCTGCAGCTCCTTGTACAACTTTTAGATATGATGGATATGTGACTATGTGATTTGAGATCTATTCGAGTGTCTCGGGTAGGTCGGCTCGTGGCTTCCTATGTTTCATTATGTCTATTTGAGTGACTCTGGTAGACATGCCTTTGTTGATACGTACTCTTGATTCTCTTATGATTTGTTTTTGCTTGATAGATCTATGATGCTTCGTTTCGTTTGACTTATGATATTTGTTCAGTTATTCGTTGATCTCTTATGCATTTGACATATGATATTCCTTTCAGCAGAAGCTTATGATTTCCTGTTTCTCATATTTATATACGTTTCGTTTATCCATTTGCTTTGTTATATATCTGTTCACTGAGCTTTTTAAGCTCAGCCGCATTTCTTTTCCTGCGGCAGGTCTAGGTTGGAAGCTGGGTTTGGGGTGAAGAGTGCATAGGAGCGTTAGTGGACTACCCCGTTGATTAGAAGCCCATTTACATCTGGATTAGACGTGTACTTGGATTCTATTAGATTTTGTTTGGATTTGTATTTCATCTTGTATAGAGCTTACATTTCTTTTGTACCCTTAGAATACCTTTGTAACTTTATGTTTATAAGTCTTCCGCTTGCGTTGTATGCTTCGTATGCTTTGATATGTCACCATAATGTGATGCTTCGGACCTAGGTCGGGTCGGGGGTGTTACAATTATGGTATCAGAGCTCAGGCTGCGACTTGTAGTATATAAGTTATGGCTTGTGAAGTTTTGGACCTTTATGTTTACACTTTAAGAGCTTATGGATTAACCTTAGGAGGATTTGCTTTTGGTTCCTCCCCTTAAGACTTTAGTATGACCGGTGAGAATTGGGTAGATTGTTTGATAAGACATTCATTAGATATCTTGCCTACGCATCACTCTGATTTATGCCTCTACTTTTAGTAAGCTCTTATAAGATCATTCGTTATGAAGATTTAGAAGATTTATCAGGAGATGCAACATAAGTCTAGAATGCCTTAAGACTTCGTAGTAATACCTTATAGGTTTCATTTCCTGAAGCTATCAATTTCTTTTGAACTTCGGTCCTTGATTTGTTTATCATCCGTTTAGATGCCTTTTCGTCTATTTAGAGAATCCGCGTACGTATGAATCCGATGTTTTCGGCACATTCTATAGTTCGTTTGCTTTTGATAAGCATTTTGAGATTCTTTCGACCCTATTGATTTTTGTCCTACCTATTCTATCTCTATGATAATCTTGTGACCTTCTATCATGAATATCTGATTTGTTCGATGCGTTCTGGAGATATTTGAAGGCGATTTTTGTTTTGCTAATCTGTTTACGTTGGAGATGTTCGGTTCGATATTATCCTGGATATGGATTTGTTGATTGAGCATTTTGATGCTAACAAAGGTCATGTTATATTTGTCATCTTTGTCGATTCGTGAAACTCAAAATTCTGCATCATGGTTCCTAACCTGATAATCATTTATGTCACCTTTGTTTTGAAAACTCGTGCGTTAATCTCTCGTGGTTGTGAAGATACTTCGGTTGATGAAACTCGTCTCGAGTTATTCGGATTGCTTGGAATGTTCGCCGTGTATCCTTGATGTGTTTCTGTTTATTTGGAGAGAATAATGATGGTAGCAAGAAGTCGTGGAATAGTTTCTGAGAGCTGAATCGTGTCATGTCTTGTGTGAAGAGCGAGATATTTCTAGAATTTTTGTTCGTATTCATCTTTGATGAGTGTTGTGATGCCAATTGTATTGGTTACTACTCCGACTGTCTCTATGAATTTGATTAATCGTGTCTTTCATGAATATTTAGACAAATTGTCATTTTATGACATTTTAGTGTATTCAGAGATGAAAGAGAAACACGAGGATCATCTTCGTATTTTGTGATGACATTTCTATATTAGAAGAAGCTCTATGCGATACTTTCGAAGAGTAATTTTGTGGGAGGAAGAACGAGAGAAGAAGTTGGAAGGGCTGGAAAGAGATTTGTTTATACTTCAGAAGGAGACCTAGCTATGTCCTTATGCAACACGGGATGATTTCAGGGCATGCATCAATACATCTAGAACCGTAGGAGGTGAGCGATCCGAAACATGAATTGTGGCATACATGAAGAAGCTCAGGAGCAAGACGGTGGAAGATTAGCCATGTTAGAAGATGGAAGGAAGCGGTTTGAAGTGAAGGACACAGTTCTATCAACTCTATTCATCTTAGTTGTACTAATATGTATAGAGTCTGGAAGCAGGAACTGGACGGGATGGTATGAAGACGGTGGTGACTACGTTCGATGATTCGATTTGTGCTCTATCGACTTTGGCAAGTTCCCTTGTTTGTTCAGAATTTGGTTGGAATTGAGGGAGATTTATCGTTTAGTACTATCTCCGTGTTTGCCTCGTAGGTATATGTGTTTAGTGTATCTTCTTGTAGGATTCCAACTAGCATCTATCATCTGTCATCTGCTGCGGATTTGTTTCGCATTCATTGGATTCGATTTGTTACGATTTATGTTATGTGGAGAGCCTGGGGCTATCCAAGTGTGTCAGGATCGAGTCATGAGAAACTATTTTGATTGTGAAGATTCTTTTGGAAGAACCTCCCTGAGTGTGAGGATATTTATGACGATCTATTGAGATTCGCTACAACTCTGACTAACTTTTGCAACTTCAATTTCGCGGACGAAATTTTCTTTTTAGAGGGGAAGAATTATAACGCCCTAAAAATTTCCCTAACATTTTATTTATTGTTTGGACAATATCCTAACCTTATATTACAAACAACACACTCTATTTTATATGTACTCATCACATGTTTCTTTACCTTATACGATCTCAATACACGGTCCTACCTTTTTTGATAAATACTACACTAAGGATAAGAACCAATTATTCACCATTTATTTAGAAGATACGTGAAATCCATCTTTTCCTAAAATACTTACACGTCATTCCTTCTATAACATCACACGCTTGACAGCTTTCACAACATTCTCTTTATCTCATCACAACCTCTCGATGCCGAAACAAAATAATAAACAAGTTCCAGAAAAACGTTCCTCTCTTTCTACAAAGAAACAAAAGACGAGGAGTAGCAGCTGTGGTGATCGATGGTGGTTAGGTTTTTCAACCTTGGTCGTAGCAGTTTTCATGGTCGTTGTGGATGATTTGAGTGCTTCGTTCTTTTCGATTCCTGTCCCAACCTAAGGTACAACTGTTAGCATTCATGGTCATGCGTATAATACACTAGGTCATATGCGACTTTTACATGAGGACCTAATCAAGATCATGTCTTGCTGTCTTGTATCGTTAATAAAACCGTCATTCGAACATATCAACGTATGAAACTATGGTGTTTTTCCATTCTCTTAGATCGACCCTTGATTCAGTCTATATACCTTTGAAACTATCATGAGAGCATGCATAAAATACACTAATTTGTTATTCGATATAAATATGATACGAGAACATATATGATGGAAACTCTAATTGGAGTATCACTTTTAATGAGGAACAAACAGGTTGCGGGTTACAAGCATATTAACAAATGATGTCGGGTCTGTTCTCTTTTCTAGTCGATCGATCCTTGAATCAGCCTAAGTTGTCCTTAAAACTATCGTATCAATATAAAACCATGCAAATCATTAGTTAGACATTGATAGTAAAACCGAATGAAAGAGATTAAACGAAGTGATGTTTTCATACATATTTGGTAAATCGACTTATATTAAACGAGTAATCTAATTTAAAATAAATTATTAATAATAAGATGATCATTAATCCGTGTAGATTCGCTGAAGAAGGAGTGACTTTCTGTTCTTGGGTTATGATACGGTTTCGTTGGCGGTTTGAGGTAGATATTCAGTCTCTCCTTTTAAACATTCTTCGTTATTAGTATAGATATTCTTCCCTTTTCAGTAGGGACTTCTCATGATTCTCTTTGATCCTTGACTTTGCTATGATCCCTTTTGATATGATCCTTTGCTATGATTCGTTTGATGTGATCCTATGTTGTGATCCTTTGATATGATTCGTTTGATATGCTTCTTTGATATGATCTTTGATATATGCTATGATATGATATGTTTCATTTCGTTCTTATGCCCGAGTTTATTAGCCAGCCATGGGGAGTCCATGGCCATGTCATTGATGGCACCAATGGCATGACGCTGTCAGTGGAGGCGGGTTTTTGTCCACTGCGTCCCTCTTTGTTTCGACATGATATGAGTACTCTTTTGGATGTATGTGTATACCTGTCGTGTGAGCAGGGTGCATATATGATTTTGTTTTGGCGGGGGCGTATGGATGCATCCTAGTATTTTGTTTCGATATGATATGGTTTCGGTGGGTGACTGGTGGTATGTGCCTTGTACCCTCACTCCTTTGGTACAATGGGGTCTGCAGCTCCTTGTACAACTTTTGGATATGATGGATATGTGACTATGTGATTTGAGATCTATTCGAGTGTCTCGGGTAGGTCGGCTCGTGGCTTCCTATGTTTCGTTATGTCTATTTGAGTGACTCTGGTAGACATGCCTTTGTTGATACGTAATCTTGATTCTCTTATGATTTGTTTATGCTTGATAGATCTATGATGCTTCGTTTCGTTTGACTTATGATATTCGTTCAGTTATTCGTTGATCTCTTATACATTTGACAGATGATATTCCTTTCAGCAGAAGCTTATGATTTCGTGTTTCTCATATTTATATACGTTTCGTTTATCCATTTGCTTTGTTATATATCTGTTCACTGGGCTTTTTAAGCTCAGCCGCATTTCTTTTCCTGCGGCAGGTCTAGGTTGGAAGCTGGGTTTGGGGTGAAGAGTGCATAGGAGCGTTAGTGGACTACCCCTTTGATTAGAAGCCCATTTACATCTGGTTTAGACGTGGACTTGGATTCTATTAGATTTTGTTTGGATTTGTATTTCATCTTGTATAGAGCTTACATTTCTTTTGTACCCTTAGAATACCTTTGTAACTTTATGTTTATAAGTCTTCCGCTTGTGTTGTATGCTTCGTATGCTTTGATATGTCACCATAATGTGACGCTTCGGACCCAGGTCGGGTCGGGGGTGTTACAAGAAGAGTAGAAAGGGTAATTTGGTAGGGGTAGAAATGGTATTCCTCACATGGCATAATAGAGAAGAGAATATGCCATGGGATATTCCTCAAGGGAAGGGTAAAGATGTAACTATGGTTAGGTTAAAGGTTTAGAGGTTAACCATGGTTAGGTATAGAAAGGTTAAGTGTATAGAGGTAACCATGGTTAGGTTTAGAGAGAAGTGTATAGAGAATGAACCATGGTTAGGTTAAAGGGTTTACCTAAGGGAATGTTCCATCCTTGGTGTGGTTAAGAGTTAGCCATGGTTGGGTGTAGAGAGGTAACCATAGTTGGGTTAGGTTGTATGTTGGTTAGGTTAACCAAGGTTGGGTTAGGATTGAGTGTTGAGAACTAACCATGGTTGGAAGAGGTGAACCATGGTTGGGTTAGAAAAGGGAATATTCCAAAGGTATATTCTTTTGCTTGGGGGGAAAGGGTAGGATGAAGGGTTGAGATTGTTTTGGTTTGAAATAGATGGTTAAGATGTGTTGTAAGAGATTGGATGGTTGAGATGGTTTTGGTTTGAAATGAATGGGTGAGATCAAAGGGTCCTTTTTCTTGGGGAGGAAGGGTGATCCAATGGTTGAGATTGGTTTGGGTTTGAAATAGAGGGTTGAGATTAAACACATGTGATGGAAATAGAGAGTAGATTGGATGGATGGTTGAGATGTGTTTAATTTGAATTGGATGGTTGAGATTGAAGATGTGTAAGGGATGTGTAAGAGATGTGATGTTGTAAGGGAATAGATGGTTGAGATGAATTGAGTTTTAATTGAATGGCTTAGATTAAAAGTGTGTAGGGGACAAGAGTACAATTTTGTGTAAGTGGTGTAAGGGAATGTTGGAAAGGATATTTGGGAGATTTGGTGGTGTTGGGTTTGATGGTTTTGAGGTAAGTGGTATTTTGTTGAGGAAGATAATTAGGAAAAATAATTAAGAGGAAAATAATATAATTGTCATTAAGAGGAAAAGCTTTAGACAATTAAGATTATAAGTTGAGAAAATCATAAGTTACTTATTAGTTCAAGTAACACAATGTCGAGAATCCATAGTTTCATATCTCGTGACTTTCCACGACTCTACGTTCTCAACTAATACCTTGGTTCAAACAAGTTAAGTGCTTTGCCTTAATGTAAAGCATAACCCAAGTGGGAAAGGATGCGTTTACGCAAAGTGACCTTTGACTTAGTTTGACCAATAAGGGAGTAAACCCGTTACGTAATTAGAGAAAACGTAAGCACGGGATATGAGCATATGGATGCTTTCACATGATGTTACGTGAAATATATAAGCTCCATAAGTTTACAAAAGCCTTGGCTAGAGGCGATAGCTAGAAAACATGAGTTGGCGTTTTCCCGAAAATGGGTGCTTTAAAAGTTGGATCTCTCTAATCCCAAAACTCGTTTCGAGTGTTCTCAATTAAGCACATAACATATTCATACCTGTATTGAAAGATCCACATTTGTCGGGTAAGAGGAAAGCCGACTTTCAAAATTCATCCCGATTATCACAGACGCCTGGCGCGTTACCCACGCGTTGACGAGTGGGTGGCGCGCCAGAAGCAGATGTGTGATTTCGGGGAATTTTGGCTAACGTTTGTTATTTTATGTGTTTCGATGGTTTATTTGTCATCATTAACATATAAAGAGATCTTGATCATGTTGCCTCAACAATCTCCCCCTTTTTGATGATGACAAATAAAAATCGAAAGCAAATAAAATTACAAAACTTAGCGAAGACAAAGCGCGCCTTTGGTGTAGCTTGCGACTTGACCTTTGCCTTGTAATTTGGTGAAGCCTTTAACATTTCTTGAATGGTCTTCACGCTCTTGCTTTCTTTCTTGAATGGTCTTCACGCTCTTGCTTTCTTTCCCCCCCTTTTGTCGAATAAAAAAGGTGGGACTTCCATTTTGAAATGGGAAAGTAGCTTGTTCCAAGTGCTCCCCCTTGAACATAGCTCCCCCTAGATCGTTGCTCCCCCTTGTTTTAAGGCGGGGATCCATGGGTCAAGAGTCTCACCTTTGTGGTGGCCTAACTACATAAAAACACCACAACATGCAACAACCAAGAAAATTCTCACATGTGGAAGTCCAAGATGGGTTAGATTACCATTTGGATAGCTTTCGACATGGGTTAGTCCACAACAATATATTTTTGTGTATATGTTTGTTCAATTTAATTAGATTTTGTGAAGATTATTCCTTTATGACTTTTATAGTCCAAATGATGAGCAAGAGCAATACTATATATGTATATATACATTCATACAAGCATTATGAATTAAATATTTTCCTTTAATTACCAAAAGTGTTTTTCTAAATATATAAAATGTTTTATATAATTTGTAATTATTAAGTAAACATTCCTTTGATCATAAAATGTATTAGACAATTGTTTATTCATACCTTAAGTGATTTAGTTGGATATAATGACATTTTGTCACTAAATACTTGTTTACGTAATGATTTTACGTTTAATGATTTTACATTTTGTGATCGTCAAAACGTAGAGATATCGAGAAATATTAATAACGTTTTTACGCATTATTTATATCAACAATATTTGTTAAAATTCCGATCCTAATCTTATGATATTGCGATTTTATGATTCTACAAAGCAAAAACAATCTGGATCTTACGTATAATCTTACCAAACTTAAGATCTTATAGGATCCTGATCTTGACTATAGGATTTTAAGATCTAATCCGATCCGATATAACTTTTCTCGAACCGCAAACAAACAAACTACAAAGTTATGAATTATGTTTTTATAGAATTTAAAAAACAACATGTGATTCTTATTAAACATTCTATATTAATAATTTTAGACAAAATTTTCATATAATTTTGTGTTTAAGAGATATAATAATTTGTAGATTTGAATAATATTACAAAGATTATTAAGAAAATAACATTATAGTTGGATCTTAGAATCCCAATCCGATCTTACGATCACGATTTTGCAAAAATTAAAATCGATCATACAAAGGATCCGGATCTTAAAAACATTGGTTTATGATATACAAAAAGAAAAAGAAAAAAAAAATAAAAATAAAAATAAAGTAAAATAACTCCCAATCCGTCTTTTATGGGTTATGGGTCCAATACCGTCTTTTCATGATATATGGGGAGGTTGAGACGTAGACAACCTTACCTCTATCTATGGTAGAGAGGCTGTTTCCGATTCTACCGAAGGTAAAAAAAGATCTTCGGCCTTGCAAGGGGTGAGGATCGAACATTGACCACAATCTTTGCAAGGTTGATACATAGACAACTTTAAGATATACACCTTTTAATAAATCTCACACAAACATCAAGTTATTTACAAAAATGCCACTGTAACAACAACCTATCACCTTTCCCCCTTCCACTGGCGCACGTTATCAAAACACACACAGAGACAAAAACAACTCTCCAACAATGGCGGCATCCATCTCACCCCTCCTCACACCCCTCACGCGCCACCCACTCCCCCTCACGCGCCACCCCACGCGCCGCCACGCGCCGCCGCACTTCACCCCACGCGCCTCCCTAACCTCCAAACCCACAATCCTCGTAGCCGAAAAGCTCGGAGAGGCAGGTATAGAGCTTTTAAAACAGTTTGCCAACGTGGACTGTTCGTATGAGATGAGTGATGAAGAGCTGAGGACGAAGATATCGCTATGCGACGCGTTGATTGTACGGAGTGGGACTAACGTGAGCCGTGAGGTTTTCGAGAGTTCGGGTGGGCGGTTGAAAGTTGTGGGGAGAGCTGGTGTTGGTATTGATAATGTGGACTTAAGCGCGGCGACCGAGCACGGGTGTTTGGTTGTTAATGCGCCCACTGCGAATACGGTTGCGGCTGCCGAGCATGGGATTGCGCTTTTGATGGCGATGGCGCGAAATGTGGCGCAGGCGGATGCAAGTATTAAAGCTGGTTCGTGTTTGTTTTGTTAGTTCATTATACGGATAACGTTTTACTTGTTAGTACTTTTCGTGGTTTGAAATAGTTTATAACATTTCGGTTTAAATGATTGAGAAGTCTAAAGATGTGCCTATTGGTTGCAGCTGAAGGACCACTTCTTTATAAACCAATAAAACACTGACACGCAGTTTTAGACATAAAGTAAGGGGGTGTTTGTTTGGGCTTATATAGCCGGCTTATGGCTTATTTGGTTTTGGGCTTATATTTCATAAGCTCATTTTTTTTTTATTATTAAAATTTTCAGCTTATATAAGCTTTATTTTGACATAATAAACTTGTATTAACCGGAAAGTTTTAAAATAAGCGACAAAAAGTGAGCTTGTGAAACATAAGCCCCAAAACCAGATAAGCCATAAACAGACAATATAAGCCCAAACAAACACCCCCTAAGTCATATTTTTACGCCTCACGCTCATTTCTCATTATCAGTATGCATGTCGAACTACTGAAGTACCATTCAGTGTTAGTTTTTCTTTTTTGGGAATAGTTGTTGATTGCATGAAAAGGTAACAACTGCAGGGAAGTGGTTGAGAAACAAATACGTGGGTGTGTCACTTGTTGACAAGACTCTTGCCGTGATGGGTTTTGGGAAGGTTGGGACAGAAGTTGCAAGACGTGCCAAAGGGCTTGGTATGCATATAATAGCACACGACCCGTATGCGCCAGCAGATCGTGCTCATGCAATTGGAGTGGAGTTAGTGAGCTTTGATGAAGCCATTGCAACAGCCGACTTCATCTCACTTCACATGCCTCTCACTCCTTCTACATCGAAGATTTTGAATGACGAGAACTTTGCAAAGATGAAGAAAGGAGTTAGAATAATTAATGTTGCTCGTGGTGGAGTGATAGACGAAGATGCATTGGTCAGAGCATTGGATGCTGGCATTGTAGCACAGGTACCTCTGTCTTTCTATATTATCACAGATTATTGATATTAGGTATAGCAATGTTGGTAGTTTGGGTAACAGGTCAAAATGGGTTTAGGTACGGGCTAGTCAAAATCAGCGCGACTTGGGTTGACAGGCAAACACTTTTTTCTCCATTTTGCCTAGATTTTTTACAAGAGTTAATGAGTTGATTGTAATTAGAAAAACATACTATTACGAGATTGGGTAGTTTATGCATTAATTATTGCTAATTGGGGGTGACAATATGGGTAGTTTGGTAATGGGGCGAAATGGGTCCTGGTTGAAACCAGTAAACGGGCCGTCTTGGGCTAACACTTATTGCCAGTTTTCTTAATTTTTACAAAAGTAAATGTGTTAATTTTGACCTGTTAGACATTTGAATTTGACCTGTTTGAGATAAAACCGTACCCAAACTGAGTTTTATAAGTAAATGGGTTGACATTCCACCTTTACTTGTTATCTGTTCAGTTAAATTGGACTGTGCTTGCAGGCTGCACTTGATGTTTTCACTGTAGAACCACCACCGAAGGATAATGTATTGGTTAATCATGAAAACGTCACTGTTACACCTCATCTCGGTGCTAGTACCATGGAAGCTCAGGTTTGTGAATAACTTCCAAGTGTGAAGTGTTGTGCTTGTATTTAAATTTTGCATTGTTAATATGTCATATTTAAACATTTGTGCAGGAAGGAGTTGCAATCGAAATTGCTGAAGCTGTTGTTGGCGCCTTGAAGGGTGAGCTTGCTGCTACTGCAGTAAATGCTCCAATGGTTCCTGCTGAGGTACTACTTTGCGGCATAATGCTATAATCATTATTACATTTGATGTTATAATCTTTGATGTGGAATGGTTAAATCTTGTGCATATAATCTGCGTACAAAGAACCTTAAAAAGTTTGGGCATTCAAATTCATATTCAATAATTTCGTCTTATGAAAGGACATCTCACAATTTTTTGTATGGACGACGTTTGCTGCAGGTACTTATAGAACTGAAACCTTATGTTACGCTTGCTGAAAAACTTGGTAGGTTAGCTGTTCAACTAGTGGCAGGAGGAAGTGGTGTAAAAACAGTAAAAGTAACATACGCTTCTGCCAGAGCACCTGATGATCTTGACACTCGACTACTTCGTGCTATGGTCACAAAAGGTCTTATCGAACCTATTTCAAGCGTTTTCGTTAACTTAGTAAACGCTGATTTCACAGCCAAACAAAGAGGTATCCGTATCAGTGAAGAACGGATCATTTTAGACGGGTCGCCTGAGAAGCCACTCGAAATCATTCAAGTCCAGATTGCTAATGTCGAATCACGTTTTGCCAGTGCAATTTCAGAGTCTGGAGATATTAAAGTTGAGGGCAAGGTGAAAGACGGGGTCCCACATTTGACAAAGGTAGGTTCTTTTGAAGTGGACGTGAGCTTGGAAGGAAATCTTATTCTTTGTAGGCAACTTGATCAGCCTGGACTGATTGGGAGTGTTGGAAGTATATTGGGTGATGAGAACGTCAATGTGAATTTTATGAGTGTCGGTAGGACCGCCCCAAGAAAACAAGCGGTTATGGCGATTGGTGTTGATGAAAAACCAAGTACAGAGGCGTTGAAGAAGATAGGCGAGATTCCGGCTGTTGAGGAGTTTGTGTTCCTTGCTTTGTAGTCTAGAAGTATGCTAAAATTCTTGCTGCAAGAGCAGATCAGAAGGGAAAATGGGAATTGTTCAGTTCATTAGAGTTTGGGCAAAATAAGCCATTTTGTAGACTTAAGGCACAAAATGAGAAGGGCGGATGATTGAATACCAATTCAAAACGGATTCTTTTTAGTAGGTCAAAAAGATCGAACCAAGTCAGAATTGGTTGCTTTGATCACTAACATTTTTTCGTTTGTTTATTCAAACCTTGTGATAAATTTTAGAGAAACCTGACAGAGTGAGTTAAGAGTTTCATTTTGATTTTTTGATAATATACAGGTCTAATGGTTTAAAAAAACATCAAATTTGCCACTATTTACTATTGTAAGCTGAAATCAAGGGGCTATAATTGGCGATGTTCTATGAGATCCGAGAGTATGGTAAGTAAGAAAACTCAACTTTTAATTTTTCTATTAAAGTCAGAAACTTGTTAATTATTCATATTGTGTGTATCATTAACATGATTAGATGACTTAACATGATTAAGTTAACATAACATCTAACATGATTAAGTTAACATAAGCCCCATATGAACGATGTTGGACATTTTAAAAGCTTCTCGTCATAGGCTCGGGCTTTTATAGATAGTCCAATCTTAATTGGACTAAATTAAATTTACAATCTAACCCCCTCCCCCCTTTGAACTTGATTTACCAACTCCAAAGCATCATCCTTAGTCTTAAGAAATCTTTCTTGTTGAGTGGCTTTGTGAAGATATTTGCAACTTGGTCTTCGGACCTTGTATGTATCACTCGAACATACTGTGCACATAACATAAGCCCATACCTTTACTTTCGGCCACCATATAATGGTTTATTCTTTTGCGTAATATACATTTATCCGATTCTCTGTTACTATATTTTACTGTCTACATTTGAGTCATTAAAGATGGTTTTAAATCTCGTTTGGATGGTTTTATAATATATTAGATTAGATTTAAATTTAGACATATTCAAGTCTTCTAGAGAAAAGATTATCATCTTTGAAATCCACTTTTAAGGGTTTCATGGATATAAAATGGATATGTTTTTAGTAGTACTCCGTATATCAGAAGGCCAAAACAAGATGGAATTGTTTTTTGTTTGCTTCTTCAAACCTTGTCGACTTGATAAGGACAAAATTTGTAGTAGATGAGTTGTAAGATAATAATGCATGATGACTAGGTGAGAGGTGCATGTTTGAGTAAAGGGAGTCAAGTGTCAATTTTCAAACCATATAAAAGATATGGTTATAACCATCCTCAACAAACACTTTCATTTACAAATTACCCATTTTCAACTTTAAAAAATTGCCATCAAAAGATATATATGGAGTCAGTGGACAATGTTTTTGACTGTGTTATACCATATATACACGATCGTAATGACCTGAACTCAGTGTCTTTAGTAACCCGTAAATGGCATGAGATCGATTGTATGTCACGTAAACATGTGACTGTCCACTTGTTTTACGCTCCTGCACCGTCTCGTTTGGTTAAGCGTTTTCCGTTTCTAGAGTCTTTAACCTTAAAGGGATTTCCTTATGATATTGATTTTCCACATAAATCAGGTGTTGACATTAGTCCATGGATTAAAGGGATAGGTGCTAAGTTCGAGTGTTTGAAATCACTTCATATCCGTGGTTTGGTTATCCATGATTCGGATCTTAAGCTTTTGGCTAGAACTCGAGGTAAAGATTTACATGTTTTGAAGATTTATAACTGTGAAGGGTTTTCCGAGAAAGGACTAATGCATATTAGTAAGTGTTGTAATGATTTGAGAACTTTGTGTTTAGAAAATAATTATTTGGTTGGTAAGGAACGTGGAAAATGGCTACGTGAATTGGCTTTGTGCAATACGAGTATCGAGTTGTTCCATTTTAGGTTCCATTGTAATAAATATGATGTTAAAGATCTTGCACTTCTTGTAAAGAATTGTAGTCAGTCTTTGGTATCGTTGAAGATTAGTCCATGTTTCATAAGTGATTTAGCGGAAGCCTTTAGACATGCTGTAAGATTAGAAGATTTTGCTGGCGCTGATTTTGGTAAAAATAGGGAGCATGCTGGTTTCAAATTCCCCCCAAATATGCGATGTTTAGGTATGTATGACTTGCCGAGAACTTCATTTTCGTTTGTACTCCCTCTTGTGAATCAGCTACTGGAATTGGATCTTATGTGTATAGATTTGGATGCTGATTGCCAGTGTTTCTTGATTAAGAGGTGTCCCAACTTGGAAGTTTTGTGTACCCAAGATGTATGCGGAGACACGGGGTTGCAAGTTATTGGTCAGTTTTGCAAGAGATTGCGCAAACTGACTTATATTTTTGGATCGGGGACTCACGTGGGATTGATTGCTCTGGCAGAAGGTTGTTCTAATTTGGAATATCTGCATGTTGAACTCGCAAATACTTCAAATGAAGCTATGGAGTGTATAGGAACTAATTTAAAGAATTTGCGCAATTTCCGTATAACTGCAAATAAAGACCAAGACCAGGCAACAGCATATTTACCTCTAGATAACGGGATCCAGGCTATGTTAATTGGTTGCATCAAACTTGAAAGGCTCAATATCCACCTTTGCCGTGGAGATTTGACGGATATGGGTATGGGGTACATTGGGCAGTGTGGTAATAATTTACGATTTTTATCTCTTACTTGTATAGGGGAATCTGATGCAGGCCTTTTAAAGTTATCAAAAGGTTGCCCTAAATTAAGAAAACTAGAAATGAGGAGTTGCCCCTTTAGCGAGCAAGCAGTTGCTAGTTTTGTGTTTAATATACATTCGCTAAGGTATATCTGGGTTCCAGGTGCTGGTCGTACGGTTTTGGCATTGACGCGTCCAAATGTTGAACTTTGAGATGTCGGGAGGACATATTGGTGATGCCAATAAAATTATGGCTATTGTTAGAAATGCAAGGAAGAATTGCTGCTATGGATAATGAATAGGAAAAAACAACTGATAAAGTTGGATTCATTAACATTTTACATTCAAATTTTATTAGCTTTTCAATTCAAGTATTAGCAGAATGTATATATTGGAACTTATCTGTTCATTTCATGATTCTGATATCTATATGTTGGGGCATGTGAGTCCACTAGTTTATGTTGACATTTGCTAGTTGCAGTTCTATCTCCTCAATTATAAAGGGACCCTTTCATACCCCCTCCACACGTTTATATCTCCTTATTTATGAAGGGACCCTTTCATACCCTCTCCACATTTTTATATCTAGATTATCAGGTTATGTTTGGCGAAACGTAGCACTAGTAATAAGCTGAGGTAAGCGGTAAGCAATAAAGTAGTATTGACAGTACATGTTTGCTTAATAAAATCGTTTGATAACAAATTTGTAGCTCTAATTATAGAGTGTAAAATGACTTAAAAGGATATGTACACATTAAAATAAAATTTGATTTAATAAATTTGAGGGTATATATGTAATTTAATAATCAAAACGCTAGCAGCAAGATTCTAATGCTTTCTCAGGAAGCGTTTTGAGCACGAGCAGTTATAGTAAATGGAAATGCTAGTTGCTTGTTGTCAAACAAGCTTTGCATATAAAACGCTAGTTGCTACTCGCTTGTCACTCCAAAACGCTCAAATATGCTTGCTTCCGAACATGAACTAGAATGACTTGGTTTTAGAAGTGGCAAAATGGGTGAGTTGTGCGATGTTTTTGCATTAAAGCAACACTTCATGTAATCCGGATGTTTCAGGATTAGATAAAGAAGACAATTTTAGCAATCTATCCATTTGTTAGATTCCTGAAAAATAAAGTTCTAGTCCCACTGTTATTGAACATGCTACTTGAAGTAAAAGATGGAAACAGGGAGCATCTTAGAAACACTTGCATCTATTTTTTGTGGAACTTGAATCGTTGGTATGGATATAATTGCACACGACCTTATTCTCCAGCACATCGTGCTCATGCAATTGGAGTGGATTTAGTGAGCTTTGATCAAGTCATTGCAACAGCTGACTTAATCTCACTTTAATTGCGTCTCACCCCTTTTAAATGATGAAAACTTTGGGAAGATGAAGAAAAGGAGTTAGAATAGTCGGTGCAACATTCCTATCAGTGAAGAATGGGTCATTTTAGACTGGTCATACGAAAAGCCATTTGAAATCTTTGAAGTCCAGACTGCTAACGGCGAGTCACACTTCGCTGGATATTAAAGCTGAGGGGAAGGTGATAGATGGGGTCCCACATTTGACGAAAGCGTTTGTAATCAAGCTGATTATGATTGATATTGTTGCAAGTATATTGGGTGAAGTGAATGTAAATTTGGGCACCATGATAGTATGATTATCATGCGTAGGACCGCCCCACGGAACAAAGCAGTAATGGCAATTGGTCTTGAAGAGTTACCGAGCAAAGACGCATGCAAAGGAGATGGGTGAGATCACGGCCGTTGAGGAATTTGTGTTCCTTTCTTTGTTGTCTCAGTTTTTGCCACACTTCTTGCTGCAGTATGTGATAGAATACAAATTACGAAAGCATGTTATATTTTGTTACTCACACTTTTTTGTTGTTTCTTTCAACCCATTTGACTTTCTTTATTCAACTGTTGAAATGTTTGAGGTTAAAATAACTCAAATCAACATAAGTCAATGAGCCGAAATTGTCGTGTTTCTTCAATTAGATGACCATGCTTGTCTTTACATTACCAACACGGAAACACCATGGTTGAATCATCTTCTTCATTACAAATATCCTGAATCGAAACTTACACATAATTCCACTCATACACACTCTTTTACCCCTTATAACCTCCCCTTAACGTTTGAGCAAAACTGCATTTTTTTGCAAACTCAACAAAAGTTTTACATACAACTCATGGGGACAACATTATTACAAAATCAAATTCTATTAACATCTTCCAGGAGCTGATTCTGCGGTAGCTGTAGGTTCTATTTTTCTCCGCAGAAGCTTTTACATAATCGCAACTGCTTACTAGAACCCGATACCTAAGTTGTAAATCTGTAGCATGATGGTTTATGAACCCGATAAGAACGGAAGATTAGCTACAGTTGTTGGAGAGAAATGTAGGTTCTGAGCTGCTAAATATGTTGCAATCCCCGCAGCATAACCAGCGAAAGCAAAACCACTTGCCTGAACACAGAAAAAATGAAGTGCTACTTTTACATATTTATAAATTATCATTAATACTTTGCATCAGTTTTTAAGTTTAGAATTAGTCACTGGTTCTAAGAAAAAAACTGTAAAACTGCGTTTAGTTGGAGAGAAATTCTCCATTTTTCCAAGAAATTTTTCATAAGAAAATGAAAAAACTAAAAACGCATTTAGTCGCACTTTTTTCCAACAATTAAAAAAAAAAATGAAATTCTCATTTTCTAAATTTTAACTAAGAAATTGAAAAGCCCATTCTACCATTCTCACTTTTTTCTTTCTCATTTTTTTTCTCAACTAAAAAAAACACATACACCATTCTACCCCTAATCTCTCGTGTCATCCTCCACCGCCGACCGTCGCCGCCACCGCCTGCCATTGCCGCCACCATCGCAATTTGAGGTAATCTTCTTATTATTTTTAAAAATGAAAAATATAACTCCAACTAAACGCGTTTTCAAAATTCTCAACTCTTCTCTAGAGAAGAAAAACCATCCCCTTCTCAAGGAATTTAGAGATGGAAAATTGAGAAATTTTTCACCAACTAAACGGCCCCTAGGATTTTAATCATTCTGTATTAATATAATTGTACAGATACAAGAAGATTATTTAAAAAAAAAAAAAAAAAAAAAAAAAAAAAAAAAAAAGACGCACACACACAATCGAAGACAAGTGCATTTAATGTAACTTCGCAAGCATATTGTCTATTTAGTATTTTAACCTAAATGCGTTTAAGATACCAACTGATTTAGATAACAGGAACAACTTAATCATCCAGTTTTTTAAGTGGATAACAATTTCAGGACTGGGGCATCATTTTACAGTAAAGCACTAGAAATACACCTTAAGGAAGCTGTAAAGCAGAAAATAACATACCTTCCGGAAATACCAGAAAAAGTCAATCTTCTCCATACCCATTAAAGCAACACCAGCTGCAGATCCAATAACGAGCATGGACCCACCTGTACCGGCACAAAATGCAACTAGCTGCCAAAACTGTGAGTCTTGAGGATACGACGATAGGTCATACATCCCCATGGCTGCAGCCACCAATGGAACATTGTCTATAATTGCTGATACTACCCCTATTGCACTTGCAATCAGCTCACTACTGGCAATATGAGAATCAAGAAAATTTGCTATTTCTCTAAGAAGCCCTGCCGCCTCCAAACTAAGGTTTTAAGATTTCCAATAAAACTAGGTCAGAGTCAAAAGTACCGCTTATACAATAAAGCTTTACATAATAATGTGACTTGACAAATTTGCCCCTACTAATAAGTCTCATTGAGGCAACATGTATAGAAAACACCAGCTTTTTAACATGAAAGTTGGCATGATAGGCAACAAGTGATCAAACGGGTTGGGGGTAATGTCTCAAAAAGAATATTTGGTAACGGGCAAAAACATTTGGGTTGACCCGAAAAACATTTTCTCTAATTAATTAAAACATTTTTTATATTTTGCATGTTAGTGGGTTGTATGCAACAACACATTTTGGTTTACTTTTGACCTCTTTGACCGATTTCCGTTATTACTATTCTCTATTCTTTTTTACCCATTTAAACCATTTACTGTAAAAAGAGTGATTTAACTGCATACCTACTGACAGATAAAAGGATCCCAAGGAAGAATAAAGCTCCTTGAGTATCAATACGGGATAAAGCCTGGGGTACTTTCAATCGCTGTCTCTCTGATTCGCCATAGTGGATAGCATCCGTTAGGATCCAAAGAACACCAAGCCCAAAAAGCATACCCAAATATGGAGGCAAACCAGTTAAAGACTTGAAAACCGGAACAAACACTAATGCCCCAATTCCCACTGCGAAAACAAGTTGTCCACGTGGAGCCATCTGTTCAGAAGCCAACACATCGTCCGTATTCTGTCCCTTATCGTTAACTTCACTGGACAAGGAAAAAACATGCAAGTGTTCCATTTATGTGTAACATATAGAGCTAATTTCGTTTAAAAATAATGGTACTTTGATTTGGTAATTTTAATTTCTTATGCCCTAACTTGGTACTGAAAGTCCGACAGTAAGCTAGTTTGGTCACCAAAGGTTTTTTTTTGCTCCTATTTGGGAATTCTATTCTAGTTATTTGAGGTTCTTTTTTTTTTTTTTATTTTTTTTTTTATTTTTATTTTATTTTTTTTTTTATTTTTTATTTTTTTTGTCATAACTGGTTATTACCTTTTTACACTATAATACCAAAGCAGTCTAAAAACAACTTAATTTACCAAGAACGGACTTAAAAAAGTATAATTACCAAATCAGGCCATCAGGAAAAGTATGTTGCTACTCTATGGGACTTCCCCTAAATGCTCTAAGACGTTATCGTTTTTGTGTTTCGTTTACATCCTATATGTGACTTAACATGGGGAAAGTTACCTTGAGAATGACATGAGGGCCAACGGCACTGCTAACGAAACAATACTAGGCAAAAATAAGCCCTGTTATAAGATAAGTAGTATCAAGAAATCTGTTTTCCAAATATACATTTTACAACAAGAACCAGATTAATCAGAAACGAAATATACCGTCATTGTTGGCAGTGTGCTTATTTGGCCATGTATCCAAAGCATAGTAGTTGTTACATCACCAATAGGAGTCCATGCACCACCAGCGTTTGCTGCTATTACAACTACTGCACCAAGTAACCTGTTAAAAGCTGCACTTATCAGATTGCATACAAAGGTATAGTAAAAATATTCATTTTCTGACACAAAACAGATTAACGAATAAAATGAACATATAGATGTCTTTACTATTAAAAAATATTATAGCTACATACTTTCGGTATTCTGATGGAGGTACCAGTTTCCTCAATAATGAAACCATGACTATTGTAGATGTGAGGTTATCAAGCACCGAGCTCAGAAAGAAAGTCACAAACCCAATCTGCAATCAGTATAATTACCGTAAGATAACAGAAAGATTATAAATGACTATTACCTTTCAATATTTCAAACAGAATTACTAACCACCCAAAGGAGGGAACGTGGCTTGCGAGTAGTAATATTGTCGGTAACCAGCTTAAACCCTTGATGAGCGTCAATTATCTCCACTATCGTCATTGCACCAAGCAAGAAAAATACTATTTCACTAACTTCTGCCGATGCATGTGTTAACTCTGCTACAGCTATATCGGTTGATGGGGCCTACATGACAATATTTAACCCAAAGAAAAAAGGGTAACTCAAAGCATAAACAAACAAGGAGGTGCATATATGTGTGTCATGTTAAATGTACTAAAACTAAAAGAAATTATAGGGATAACGTTAATGAAAGAGCAAAAATGTCTTACTCCAATGCTCCGAATAACCCACAAGCTTACGGCCATTAGTAAACCTACTCCACTTTTATTAAAGGCAAGTGACTCTTCAAAAATAATGCCAGCATACCCTATTCCAAACAATATCGCCATTGCAAGATCCTGCATGTTACGAGGCATGTTAAAAACTGTTTCACAAATGTTTCTTTCCATACAGTAAGACGTTACAAAATATGAAACAAGACCTGGTTTGCAGCGACCCATGATTGATTAATCGCGACTGCCCCTGTTGCAGTAGCTCCAGCTATTGCGATAGCTTTTAATATATCGGTTTTCGGTTGGTAAGTATCTTCAAAATCTTGTGAACTTGTTTCGTCCACTGAACATAAAGGATCACAATTTCCTGATGATGTAACATCCTGATGTCCAAAATAAACAATCTTAGGACAATGCTAAACAAGTTGCATCTAACCGGATATACCCGGGTCTTGACAAGATATACCCGGGTCTTAACCGGGTCTAGCCGGCTCTACCCCGGATATACCCGGGTCTAAACCGGGTCTAGCCGGATATACCCGGTTCTTGACCGGATATAGCCGGTTCTGGATCAGATATAGCCGGTTCAAGCCGGTTCTTGACCGGATATAGCCGGTTCAAGCCGGTTCTTGACCGGATTTAGCCGGTTCTTGACCGGATATAGCTGGGTCTTGGCCGAAATAGCTAAACATTAGCAATAAAAAACAAATGGTACCTGAAACTGGGTGTTATTATTATCTTTTTGTTGTTGACTAGAAGAAGCTCCCGCACGTGCCTTATCTTCAGCACGTGCCAACACACCATTTCTTTGTAAACTTGGTGATTTCTTCAATACTAATGATAGTGAAGAAGGAGATATAACAGAAGACCATCGTTTTCTGAACTGGGGATGATCTAGTGATAGTGATGACACGTGGTGTGTTTTGAATGGTAGTAAAGTTGTCGACATTATTATTATTATTATTATTATTATTATTATTAACGGTGGTGGTGGGGGTTTATGGTGGCTTTGGAATGACCGGATATTTTTAAGGATTTGGGAGTTAAGACATGAAAATGAGGAAATCTTTGTTTTGACTTTTGCATGTGTTATGTACTATCATTTGATGCTTAAAGTACTATGTTTAGATGCTTATGTTTGACCATTCATTTCCTACATGTTTCAAGTGTTGGGATATGGTTCATAAAGTGGTTTTTAATTAGAGATTGTTTGAAGCAGTGTTTTAAAACCCGGGTTGACCCGGCCGGTTGAACCGTAAATCGGTTTTTAAACTCGGTTTTTAAAACATTGGTTTGAAGTAAGTTTTTAGCTAGTGTTAATAGTGACCAACATTATCATCACTAACTTAACGTCAAATTAGTTTTTTAACACCATCAGTATCATCACAAATAACAACCAACTTAATAACTCGATACCTCACTTAAACACAAATAAATCCTAAGAGTCAACACCACACACACAACCATTTTTTTTTCTTTAACAACTCGGTCTTCCTGAAGATCGAATTCTCCATTTTTGGGCTAAAAACTCGTCATGTAAAGGTGAAACTAATAATAATGACTCATTGTAATACTCTTATTACCACTAGTCTTAGTTATTGTCTAATTTTGGTATATAAATAACACTTGTTGATTGTTTATTTAGCATGCTCAATAAAAGTGTAAATCACAATAGCTATAGAATTATGAGTAACTTGATCCAAAAAGTTACATCAATTTGGTGGGGAAAAAAAAGAGAAGATACTCATTTGATCGACCGACTTGTAGACTTGATTATTTTTATTAAAAAATATTTAATTTTAAATAAATTTATACACCAGTAAATACTTCAATACCTTTTCATTTTTATTCACACATTCTTTCTCGTTATATAAATACATATTTCTCCTTTCTCACAACAAATGGATACCGAACATTTCATGTTTACATCCTCAGATGATGATGAAATTAAAGGTATGAATATAGAGTTTGTAATAAGTGTGACGAGATAGAATATGGATAATCAAGGTGAAAGTACAAAAAATAAATAAATAAACTCGTTACCACTAATGGTATACGACATTTCCGCATTGATGAAGTGTACATCCGCAATTTGTCAATTGGTATACGATACTATTCGTGATACTCTAGACGAATATTTGAATATGGGTGCAAAAACTTCCTGCAATTCTCTTGAATATTTCTGTAAGGCTATTATGAAATATATGGAGATGAGTTTTCACGAGTACCTACACATACTAATGTTGAGAATCTTTATGTATATCATGAGGAGAAATATTGGGTTTCCTTGGTTGTTAAGAAGCATTGATTGTACAAAATAGAAGTGGCTACTTGTCCAAATATCTAAAACCCTAAATCATACATGGAAACAAAACTGTTTGCAAACGAGAAAAATAATATAGGTAAACCTAGTTTTCGCAATTTGCATGACAACACGAATTAAGGTTTTCACGTTTGATCCTAGATACCCTTGTATCCTCATAAAGTCGACTCCTTTATTGTTTAAGAAACCCCGATGGATCGACCCTATGTGATCCAAATGCATAAACCTTAAATTCAATCACAAGTGATTAAATCCTAGTTGTTAACAAAAAGCAAAAATCCTAAAACCCTAATTACACAAATTGTCTAAACAAAACATAAATAAATTAAAGATTCAATTTTATGATAATATAAACAATTACTAAAAACCTTAGCTAGGTTATATATGATTAGTGTGTCTCTAATATCACTGTAGGGTATTGGTGGCCACCCGCATGGCCTAAAACATATGCACAACGAAAAATAAACAGATAAAGGTCATGCAGACCAAACCCCTGATATGTAGATCTCCTAATTAGAGATATAATCTCAACTAGCACATATAAAGGGTGTTTAGGTTTGACTTACTTGATCGTAGTAACGTAAGCTCCTAGACCTTCTTGACATGCACAGAATTGCCTTCTTCTTCTTATTCTTCTTGATGGTTTAATCAAAGAGTTAGTGTTTTTAGGGGAGAATCACTGCGTGAGTTGCGTTAGGTATCCATCAGTACTACACAGATAGAACTAAGGCTACGAACCTATGTAAGTTTGACAAGACAAGCGTTTGGATGGTCTTTGTTACCAGCTGAACAAATGACATTTTCCCTAAGAATTTCTTATCACTTTTTGTAAGTTGGAAGCATTTCAAAGAGTTCCATTTGAAAGGGGTCACGGTGAATGACTTCCTTGTTTCGAGTTGAGCGAGATTAATCGGTTCTTTTTGTGAAGATGGTGTCTCGGACAATGATAGGGTCATCAAGAGGTGTGTGGTAAATAGGATTAGGATCTAAGGCGAGGAGTTGGTTGGCAATGGACCAATCCTTGGAGTACATGCAAATTCCTTCGCAAGGTATGCATAGGATTTCCGCAAATACGGTGACTCGATGAGAGGTATAGTAAATGTTTGTTCATTTATGACGAAAGAGAGGGAAATAGTTTCATCATTGTTTTGAATGATCCGAACACTTTTGTAGAACTCGAAGATGAATGCCGGACAAATTTGTTCATTGATATGAAGAAGGCAATGGTGTTTCATGGGGGAAATGAGAGATACAATGTGGATTCTTTGTAACATTGGGTTCAAATTGTTTGTTTAGGTATTCAGGCGTGTTCGGCTAAGATTATCTATAAGGTGCTTATTAACTTATTGGTGTTATCAAAATGTAGTAAGACTGCGAGTGTTTGTTTTGAGATAGCTAGTTATAAGCTTATTTTAAGGGGTTTTACAAGGTCAAAAGTTGCGTAAGTTGTCAAAATAGATAAGCAACTAAGCTTACCCCAAACAACCACCCTCAAGAGGCGTTTGGGATTGCATTTTATAAACTGCTTATCTGCTTTAAAAACAAGAATATATACTGGGATTATATATAGTCTAAAATAAGCAGATCATCTTCATCCAAACACGCAAAACTGTTTATCTTCTATAATAGTAAGTAAATAAGCTCCTAAAATGAGCAATCATATGTATTTTCAAACTCCTGAGTTTTTGTTGGAAATTGGAATAATTGACCCAAATAGGTTGAGCCGATTAAAAATGAGCAATCATAAGTATTTCAAACTCTATGATTGTCTGGCTAATAGATAGCCACATCTGCTATTTGCTTGGCATGTTTTGAGGTGGATGTGATCTAGGTTTAGGTGATTAGGTCCTTAGGGTATATACATATCCTCAGGAAGAAAGACATAGTCACAATACAAAATCAAACAATACACTGAACAAGAGAAATCAGCAAACTGAGCAGCCTTGCACGAATTGCCCTGTCTTCAAACCAACCATGCCTACGACAGTATTGTTCTATGCCTAAAACTGTGCACTGCATCAACAACAAACCAATTGATGAAACGAGGTAGTCCCATGTTTCACGACTCACCAGTTTCATCAATGCCTCAATCTTCGAATGTATTTTTAGCTGCTTTGTCAAACTTGCCACGACTTTGTTAACTCAGTAACACCAGTTGACTCTTTAACTTTTAAACTGAGCAGCCTTGTAAGGTAGATTTTTGTTTTCAACAGGAAGGGAAACAAGTTGTTTTTTATTAAGTGTGATGATTTTTTATCCTCTATAGCCTTGTGGAATGAATCGGTCAGGTGAAAACGGATTTTATGAACTATGATGTAGATGTTGGGTTTTCAAGCATGGTTAGAGTGTTACTTTAGGGTAAAGGAAACAAAGATAGAATGTGGCCTTTTTGTAGTGTTAGGTTCAAATCGGCTATTTTCGCATTGAGGGTGTGTTTGGGTGAAGGTTGTTTGAGGAGCTTATTAGCTTCTTCGTCGTCGTATCAAAATGCAGTACGTCATTTTGAATGTTTGGTGTGAAATAACGTATAAGTTTATGTATGGGGTTTAAGAGATGAAAATTGTATTTACAAAATGGATAGGCTGTCAAGCGTACCTAAAACACTTGCTAACTGTGTGTCTGGATTGATTATTAAAACTGCTTATCCGCTTTATAACAAAGCAGGTTTATCACTGGGCTTATTATATAGTGCGTGTCTAATAAAAATTAAGCTGATGAGAATTTATATCCAGAACTCAAGACTGTTATTCTTCTTTTGAAATAAGTATATACGAACTAAAATGAGCGCTCCCAAACATCATCGAGTTCTTTAGATTATATAGAGTTTTTGGTTGGAATAACTGGATTCCAAACTGCGTCATGCTTGACCTTTGGTAGGTGTACCTATTTGAAAAGTACGAACTATATGTCGAGTATACTAATTCTTATTTTCTAGCAAAGATTCAAACTTTCTGGTTTTAAAGAGGATCAGGTCCATGAAGTTTTGCATGTCTTGTGTTTCAGAGTAAGCAGATTGGTCAGTGGTATGCTATTATTCTTTGATGTTATCCTTTTCAAATTTATTTACCTTTTCGTTTTCATTCATTTTGCACGTTACCTATGACCAAGCAACTTAGCTAGTTATCTAGTTTTACGTCTCATCGTGTAGAGTCTTACTTTTAGCTATATGTTACCATAGTCTGAAGTGTATGCTGTAATATATGCAGTGTTCTACTCTTTTATAATCTATAATCTTCATTACTAGAATGAAGGACGTGTAAGATAATGTTTTATGATTAAGGCCAACTCAAGAGTTTGTAGGAAATTGTTGTTGCTCTCAACAAGTAGAACAGTCATGGTCTAAACATATCTTTTTTATGTAAGGCAATAAAGGAGGAAAAGTATGCTGCTCGCAGGGCCATTTAACCCATGCTTCAATATGAAGAGGATGAAAGGTAACTAACAACAACCAGAGTCTCTTAATATCTGCCATTTTTTACCCATTTACTTATGAACGGGTTATCTTGAGTTATGGTGTATGCCAACTAGTCAAAGATTAAAATTATTATCCAAAATGAAACAGGTCTAAACCGTTTGATCTTGCTGTATAACTGTCATTATATTATATTATAATAACATGTAATCATGTATGATGTGTTACCTATTAATGGAAATTTGAAGAAAAAACTTTTGTGGGTCAACCAAACTGTCTGACCCGTTTCGGCTCATGCCAGAAACATGACCCTGATTTAATTAGTGACCTAAACCGTTTCGGCTCTTTCGAATGGTGATAAAAAAGTTTGTTATTTATGTGTAGATTTGTGAACGAATGGAAGAATATTGTTTGTGCATCGTTTGTAAGCGTTTGAATACAATAGAGGGCGTTGTAAGTGCGTGAGTATTGACTGGTATTCTTAATTTGACATGTTTCATTTATAGTCATTCTTTAGATAATCGACTCAATTGACTCTTTATCAAAGAAACAAACTATAGTTGACAAATGCTTTATTATGTAAATAGGATGAAACTATCTTGAACAGTAAAAGAGTGGCACATAGAGATGGTAGCATACTAATGTTTATTCCCAATCAAATCTTTTAACCCAATCATTTGGCCCCGGAAAATTTCTCAAAGGAGCGTAAAAACCATCTTCTTTAACCAGCCAAAAACAATCATCTTTCGACTCATGTTCACTCATAAAACAATAATCAGGGTCACCTCCATTCTTCAACGAAAAAACATCAAACGTGCGTTGCTTAGATCCCAAGTGAAAATGACAGAAGAATAGCGTCGTCTTAAATAAGTTTAGACAAAACCTAATGTCAAATTCTTCTCCAGCATTCCTAACAACGTCACCAAGATCGTTGTCTTTTGACTGGCAACGAAACCGAAGATTGTTCACGTCAACTTTAATATGAGTGGTGTATCGTCGATTCAAACCACAACCGGGTTTTTCATCAACGACGTTTGCTTGCGTTGCATAGACTAGGTTGATTGCTAAAATGAATAGAGATAAAAGTTTTGCCATGAGAGAAATGGTTTGGTTGGAATCTGAGTTGAGGACTTGTGATTGTGAATTTGTGATGTTATATAGAAGCTAGTGGTTACATAAAGATCAGTGTATTTTTGTTCAACGATTTTGTATTAAATGCGAAACAATAAAACGTATATTTGATTTATTATGGAATCTTGCATGTAAATAATCAACAATACTAGCCATGTTTAAAAATTAAATATGTAGAAAAGTTTGAATATGGTTCAAGAAATGAACACCGAGTACATCTAGTTAAGTTTTTTGAAATATGGTTCATAGCATGTATCATGTACATTAAGTGCATGTATTTTTTTTCGTTGGTGGGTTATGCGGTCCCAGGACACTTATAGAATTCTGCGGCATAGTGTTAATTTTCATATAAAATTGGTCGAAAAAAACCGTGTTTCTCGTTTTAAATTTTCTTAAATGCATCTGATCAAATTGTGTTTTGGTTCCGTCTCAATATGTTGCATAGAGGCTAGTGGTAACATATAGTTTATTTTTCAATTCAGCGATTCTGTAGTAAATGTGACACAATAAAACGTATATTTAATTTATTATTGAATCTTGCACGTAAATAAAGCAACAATACTTGCTATCTTTAAAATTTATGTATAGAAGTATGAATATGGTTCAAGAAATGTACAGTCATTAGTTCAAAATTTTGAAATATTGTTTATAACATGTAATTTTTTTTTTTTTTTTTTTTTTTTTTTACATGTAATTTTTTTTTTTTCTTTTTTTGCTGCATGTCTGCTTATAAAAAGTTAATTGTTAATTGTAATTGTCTGACCAAATTCACATGAAATAATATTTAGTTAATGCTAGTTACTGAGAACTAGTAGGGTAACCGCGCGTTGCAGCGGCGGGTACTCTAAAATAAATGTTAACGACATCAAAAGAAAAAGTGATAGCTAAGAGTTGTAAACCTTTCGGGCTCGAGTCCGTTGGCCCGTGCTCGTTCCGGATCGAGCCCGTTTGGCCCGTTGCCCGTTCGGGCTTGAATATTTGTATAATGTGCTTTATTATTTGTATTAGTGACATTTAATGTAGGAATTGTGTTTAAGTTTGTTATACAATATGTTTGATAATATGTATTTCTTATATAAGATGTGTTTTAATAACTGCATTAATTGTATTTATTAACCAATTTATTAATGTTAGTAAATGTGTTTTAATTAGTTGTACTTTTAGCTTAAAAACTTGTAATGCCGAATTTTAAGTATTTCTATTTAAAGATTGTATTTAATGTCAGAAAATGTATTTTAGTTCGTTGTATTTTTAGCTAAGAACTTGTAATTGTATTTAATGTTAGAAAATGTGTTTTAATTAGTTGTACTTCTAGCTTAACAACTTGCAATGCTTAATTTTAAGTATTTCTTTTTTTAGAAGGCCTAAATGCATTATAAGATAGTATGATACAATGGTAAATAGATGAGGTTGTTAATTACTCGAGGAAGCGAGCTTATAGCTCAGTTGTATGCAGTTTGACTAGGGTATTTTCGATACCGTTTATGATTTTTCTATAACCACTTTCAAATCTATACAACCTATTATGGAAATTAGCACTTTCGTCCTATTAATTTTTAAGATTTTCATAAATACACTTTAAGTGTTATAACTAAAAAAAACGATATTTACAACTATTTAAAGCATAAATACATTTGTTCAACATATACAATTAATACTCTTCTTAAATCACCTCTCACTAAAAAATACAACCATTTTACCACATGATACAATCTAATAAAGCTACTAATCTTAACTACATAAATGAGAATACAAGTATTGTGGCATATTATACAAACAAATTAACCACAAAAATAACAATATATCTCATAAAAGTGTAAACATCCACTATATGTATTCAAGCTTTATATTTTCTTTTACATTTACATGTCTATAAACACTGTTCGATTTAGTTAACCGCGGATATTGAAAAATAAAAATCGAAATCGAACCGTGATAAGAGGGTCTTTCCGGTTTTGGTTTTCTCGGTTTCGGTTTCTTAGCTATCATTTTGGTGGTTTCATGTTGAGCAGGTCGGCTCGGTTTGTCGGCTTCAGAGATTTTTTAGCACCTATTTGTGATTTTGAACAATGAAAATCATTTCTCATTAAAATATTTATTATGTTAAAGAGTTGCAAAGATGTCACATGAAATTATTGACATCCGTAACTTTATTATCACAAAAAATATAATAACTACTGTGAAAAACTAGAAGAGGGGTTGAATAGTTTTACGTATTTTTTATTTATTATGAAAAACTTTGTTTATGTGTTTTGTTTACTTTCAAAAATGTAGATTCGATATTATGTGAACTCAAGTCTTGCACAATATAAATAACAATACATATGTATGCTATAGCAATTATAATGTAAGTAAAGAAATAAATGAGAGATGGAAAGATCGAACCGCAAGACAAGAGATTTATAGTGGTTCGGCTACAAGAACACCTTCCTTGCCCTACTCCAGTCCCCGAGCACCTAACTCGAGAGTTTTCTTCACTATGTCAACAAGCTCCCTTATGGCGGAGAAAACCTTACACACAATTATTCACATCACAACTTCGTCACACCTTAATCACAACTTCTTCACACCTAGTCACAACTTGATTACAACACTACTTCTTCACACCTATCTATCTTCACAACTATCTACTTTACAACAATCTTCCTCACAACTATCTACTTCCCAACTATCTACTTCACAACTATCTACTCCAAAATCTTTCTATCTACACACCTTGTTAATCTATGTTCTATCAAATATTCACAACTAATTACACAAAGAAATATATGTAATGAATGATGATCTAACAACTTAGATGTAGAGGTCATAACAAGTGTAATACTTCTTGTCTTGGTGAATTGAAGTATTCTTTTCTTGCACTTAAAAGGATGAGACTTGGATCACTTTGAAACAAAGATTAATGTATATATGATCAAAGGTTTATAAGAAATGGAAGTCGGGATTTAGATCAGAAAGTTTTTGGGTGCAAAAGGTGATAAAAATCAGTGAGATGAACCAGTATTTATAAGACACAAAAATACTGTTCTGGAGCGTGCCGGTCCCCTTAATTATTAAGGGGGCCGCCCCCTCCAGAACGTTGGACTTGTTTGTCCTTTTGTGGGGAAGATTTTTTTGGATTATATTTGCCATTTTTGGTTAAAAATTTGAATCCATATATTTATAATGATTTAAACATATTCTTTTAATTCCAAAAATGATTTTGTAAAAGATATAAAATGTTTTTGACATTTTATAAAAAATCCAGTGATTGAGAAAAATTTCCTTTGACCATAGAATGCAATAAACACTTTGTTTATTCATACCTTAAGTGATTTGGATGTAAAGTGAGATATTTATCGCTAAATACTTGTTTACGTCATAAATTTTTTGTTCAATGAATTTATGTTTTGTAATTATCAAAACATAGAGATGTCAGTGAATGTTAACAATGTTTTTAGGCATTATTTATGTCAACAATCTCCCCCCTTTTTGATGATTACAAAACATTAAACTCATTAAGTCTTAAAAATTAATTTTTAGACAAGTATTTAGAGTTTTATATTCACTTCTCCCCCTTTTTGTAAAATCAAAAAGGTTATGCCGATTAAGCTTCATAAAGGAAGTTAAACGGGTAGAAAGCTCCCCCTTGATGTGTGCTCCCCCTCATTTGAGAGCACCAAGGAAACGAGCTATGGAATGATTGGCTACAAAAAATATGTGAAGAGAACAAGACACATATATGCAAAGAAAGAATAAGGCAAACAAAAATAGATTCATTCAAGCATATAAGATGATCATAGAAATGAGCATCATTACAACATTCAATATGTTTGAAGCATATTGATTACAAAAAAAAACGAAAGAAACAATATAGTCCTAAATTTCCAAAGAGAGCACTTGGACTTGCTTGCAACCTATTGTTGAGTGTTTTATTTGATTGAGGGAACCATAAGCATAAAGCTTAGTTGTATGATGGAGAAGGATATGAAGTAGGGTATGGAGCGGAAGAGGTGGACCTCACGATGTTATATCATGTCAAGGGCAGTATTGGATGAGGACGAGTGAGAAGATACTTAATCCAAGAGATATCTTCACTCAAGTAGAGGATTTGTTTTTGGAGGAAGATGCATGATTAGGCGAAAAATGAACCACTTTTAGGGGGTCATTTAAGCCCGGTATTGAATTTATTTGATCAAATATTGCCCTAAATCGTTCCTTTTGTGATTTTAGGTACTTTGGGAGTGAATTCTGGAAAATGAAGCAATTCAGACGTTTTTGGAGCATAAAAGTGAAGAAAACGGCAAAGACTTAATTTTCCATGCTGAGAACAGTACCTGACGGCGTCAAGAAGAAAATCATGACGGCATCAAGAGTAAAATCCATGATGACCCAGTGAAAACCTGAAGGCGTCACAACAAGGGCGTTAAGACTATTTTTGGTGACGGCCTGCATAAGGAGTATACATGACGGCGTCAGACCCAGATCTAGGCAGTCCGAGAAACTATTTGGTGGCGAGATGACGGCGTCAGATATTTTTTCTTGACGTCGTCACCTATCAGAATCTATATATAGTTTTCTATTTTTCATTCATTAAAAAGAGGAATTTGTGTGGAGAAAACTAGGGCCGAACTTTGTAAACCCTAAGTCGTATTTTATAGTATTTTCAAGGGTTTTCACCCCTTGAATCCTTTCATGTTCAATTGAGATAAGTCTTCTTTCAATTCAATCAATATGTCTATGTGTTGTTTGAATATATCTTATGCTTGTCTTAATTTCAACATGCTAGGCTAGATCTATCTTGTGTTTACTTAGATGTAATGAAACCTAGATGTTAATTATATGTTGATTACTTGTTTATGGTTGTAATGGATGAATGAATTCAATGTTAGGCTTAAGAAAACTGGCAGATCTCCATTGTGTAACATGCTTGAACGTCTTAGGAAACATGAACCGATGTGTACTAGGTTTTATTGGTTGTATTTAATACATGAGCAAATTCTAGTGATCCCATGTTAGGAGCTTCTTAGCCGGCTCGATATAGGAGTGAAGTAGGCGCTCATAGGATTGGGGAAGTAAGTACGCCACCCCATTAATGGTATTAAGGAATATGATGAGGCGAAAAATGATCCGTTTTTAGGGGGTCATTTAAGCCCGAATCCGAATTTATTTGATCAAATATTGCCCTAAATCGTTCCTTTTGTGATTTTAGGTACTTTGGGAATGAAATCTGGAAAAGGAAGCAATTCGGACGTTTTTGGAGCATAAAAGTGAAGAAAACGCCAAAGTCTTAATTTTCCATGCTGGGAACAGTGCATGACGGCGTCAAGAGCAAAACCTTGACGGCGTCAAGAGCAAATTTCATGAATTTCCATGACGACCCAGAAGAGTTTTGACGGCGTCACGTAGGAAGGGCGTCAAGAGTAAAAGAGTCATGACGGCCTGGAAGTGTATAAGTCTTGACAGCGTCAAATGTGGATCTAGGCAGTCCGAGGATTGTTTTGGCGGTGAGGTGACGGCGTCACCTATTTGGTCTTGACGCCGTCAGACCCCTTTTTCTATATATAGTTTTCTAATTTTTCACATTTAAGAGAGAAGTTTTGGGAGAAACCCTAAGTACGATTTTGGTGTAACTTTACAGGTTTTTCAAGGGTTCCAACCCCTTGATACCTTGCATGATTAATCAAGATAAGTGTTCTTCTAATTCAATCAATATGTCTATGTGTTGGTTGTCTATATCATGTTCTTGTCTTAATTCTATCATGCTAGGCTAGATCTCTTTTGTGTTTGCTTAGATCTAATGAAACCTAGATATTGATTATGTGTTGATTACTTGTTTATTCTTGTTTTGGATGAATGATTTATATGTTAGGCTTAAGAAAACTGGCAGATCTCCAATTGGTAACATGCTTGAACGTCTTAAGAAACATGAACCAACGCGCACTAGGTCTTTATTGGTTGTATTTAATGCATGAGCCACTGTTTACAATCCCTATAGTTGTGCTGGGCATGGTGTAGGAGGAGATAATAGCTCATAGAATTGGGGAGTTATGTGTGCCACCCCATGAATAGTATTAAGGAATACGATCCGTCATCCATGCAATTATAACAAGTAATTAACGTGTAAAAGATATCTAGGGAATAGTGAAATCTAAGTAAACACATTTTCTCCAATTACTGCTCACAACTTTAGTATAAATTAGCTTATTTTCATTTTTAGTATTTTATTTTGATTGCATCGTAGTATTGGGTTAGTTGAATAGCAACTAATTCCGCCCACTCCTCCAAAACCCGAGATTTTTACTTGCTTTCTAAAAAATATAAAAACACAAAAATAATCATCCCTCACCTTTAGAACTAGTATTTAGGCTTTCTAATCCTAGCGACACTATTCCTAAGCTGAACGATCAATCCCCCGGTACTTGTCACTATACTATACTACAACGATCAGGTACACTGCCTGGTGGAGGTTGTAAGCTTCTCGAGATCCCTCGAGAGGTAAAGCCTGTTGCGATTCCCACGCATCAAGTTTTTGGCACCGCTGCCGGGGAATAGTTATTGTCTAGGTTAGAATTTCTTTTTATTAGGTCTACTTACTAGATTCCTTTCTAGTAAGATTTTATTTTTATTTTTGGATCTTCTTTAGTCTATCTCATTTCTTTGTGCCTTTGTTCGTAACTCTTTACCATCCGACATCATGGAAGGTGGTAACATCTTTGAACCTGTCATCCCACCACAACAAAACCCACCATTAGAACCCCTTAGCCCCGAACCTTAGGAGAGTATTCCCAACCTAGCCACCAAGGGTACCGAAACACCATTGAGCTCACCGGAGCCAATGTGACTGATGAGGCGAAAAATGATCCGTTTTTAGGGGGTCATTTAAGCCCGAATCCGACTTTATTTGATCAAATATTGCCCTAAATCGTTCCTTTTGTGATTTTAGGTACTTGGAGAGTGAATTCTGGAAAAGAAGCCATTTCGGACGTTTTTGGAGCATAAAAGTGAAGAAAACGGCAAAGTCTCAAATTTCTATGCTGGGAACAGTGCATGAAGGCGTCAAGAATTGCTCTTAACGGCGTCAGAGTCCCAAGAATAAAAATCCGTAGTTGGTGACGGCGTCACCAAGGCCGTCACCAGGCCGTCACGTGTAAACTTGTCAAAACTTACGCGCGGAGTAGCTGATATTGTTTTGGTCATAACTTTTGCATACGAACTTGGATTTAGGTGATTCAAAAGCCCACGCGAAGAGGACGAAGAGATCTACAATTTGGTGAAAAAGTGGTCTTGACGGCGTCAAGAGTACGGGCTGACGCCGTCAAGAAGGGCCGACAGAAAACATGCCTATAAATATAACTTCATAACTTCACTTTTTGTAAGCCCTAAACCCTAAAGTCGATTCCTGGGTTTAGGTGGGTGTTTTTCCAGCAACTTAGAGGGTTTCAATCACTCCATAAATATCATGTATTGGTTTGATGATTCTATCTCAACTATGTCTTTCATTATTCTTGTTGATTGTCTTTCTTTGACTATGTTTTGCTAATTCACCTTGTGTCTACTTATGATTATGTGAAACTTGTATATAATTGATTAGATCTCATTGATTTCTTGTTGATGTTGTGTCTATCTTCATCAATGAGGGGCTTGTTGATGTGTGTGTCTATCTCCATCAATTAAGGCGTGACAACTTCAATAGATCTAGTTGGTTTAGTTTATAATTCTTGTTTCCTATTGATTCTTGTTTTGATTGAATGAATTTATATGTTAGGCTTAAGAAAACTGGCAGATCTCCAAATGGTAACATGCTTGAACGTCTTATGAAACATGAACCGAGGCGCACTAGGTCTTTATTGGTTGTATTTAATGCATGAGCCACTGTTTACAATCCCTATAGTTGTGCTGGGCATGGTGTAGGAGGAGATAAGAGCTCATAGAATTGGGGAGTTATGTGTGCCACCCCATGAATGGTATTAAGGAATACAACCCGTCAATTAAAACAAGGTTACAATTCAATAGGTAGAATTGGATAGCTAGCAAGGAATAACATATCATAGGTAGACATGCTTCACTTATCTTGTAGAACCTTAGTTTAGTTTTCTTGTTAATTAGTTTAATTAGTAGCTTTTGGGTTAGTTGATTAGCAACTAATTCCGCCCACTCTCCCAATACCCGAGATTTTTACTTGTTTTTCATAAAATATAAAAATACAAAAAGAATCATCCTTCATCTTTAGACCTAGTTAGAGTAATTTCAATCCTAACGACACTATTCCTAGCTGAACGATCAATCCCTCGGTACTTGTCACTATACTATACTACAACGATCAGGTACACTGCCTGGTGGGGGTTGTAAGCTTCTCGAGATCCCTCGAGAGGTAAAGCAAGGTGCGATTCCCACGCATCAAGTTTTTGGCGCCGCAGCCCGGGGAATAGTTATTGTTTAGGTTGAATTTGATTTTTATTAGGTCTACTCATTAGATTCCTTTTTAGTGAGATTTTTATTTTCTTTTTATTAGCTTTCTTGCAGTCTATCTTTTCTTTGTGCATTTGTTCGTAGAAACCTTTCCATTGACTCTTCCGTTCACCATTATGGAGTACGCAAATCCACCATACCACCAACCACAAAGGCCATTCTACCCTATTGAAATCTCGAATTTCAAACAATATCGAGATGAACCCATATATGATGCATGGACTCGTTTTAAAATTTTAATTTGAAAATTCCCTCATCATAGTTTCTCTTTAGCATCCCTAACCGAAACCTTTTACTATCGTGTCAGCCGATGTGACCAAATGTGCATTGATGATTTTGCCGATGGGGGCCCTAGGGAATTAAGTGCTGAAGAAGCATGGGATACCTTAGAAGACTGTGCCCAATATTATTATAGAGTAGACAACCCAACAAACAACATCACAAATCAATCAAAAACAAGTTTGAAGGAGCAAACAGGAAGTTTGTCTAGGGATGAATATACTCATGTTGAGATACCTAGTTGGATGGCACCTAATATCATAGTACAAAACAAACACATAGGTAATCTAGGTACAATGGAGGATGAGGTGGACAATCCAAGCCCACAAAGTACCCCACAAGTCCTACCATCATTTGAGGCACATACAACGCCCGTGACTTACCCGGAAGAAGTAGAAGAGACTATAGGAACCCCAATTGAGGAAGAACCCTTGGACCAAGCACCACTAGAGGATATAGGTTTGAATACTTGTAGTGATAACCTTACTCCTAGTTCTAGGGAATTTCCAAATGTTGATGAACCGGAACCTCAACCTTTACACAACTTCCCATCCTTAGATTTATTTCTAGGAGACAAAAGAGGAACCGACCCACCCATCAACCAATATTGTCCGGGTAGTTTTAGGATGAAGGAAGCCATTCACTCACCCCCTTCACCTCACGTGGCATATTCACACCCTAAGGGTGTGTATCGCTACTTTCACCCACACTTAATCCTAAGTGTAGGGAGAACCTCCGCTATTTCCGTTAAATAAGGGTAGAGTCAGGCTCGTGACTCGAACAAAAACAAGCGCTTCTTGGGAGGCAACCCATGTTTTGTGTGTTTTTATTTGTTTGTTTGTTTGTTTGTTTGATTTTATTTGTTTCCGTATGCATGTTTTATTTTTATTGTTTGTGGCTCATGTTTCAAATTAAATTGTGAAAATGCTTTATTTTGTTTTTAACTTCGTCTTAATTGCATATCTAAGGTATTTTGCAAAAGATAAGTGTAAGGGAGATCCAAATTTGTTTATAAGAACGAAATTGAGCATGAACCACAACAATATTAAATGGACATGTGTATTAGTACTTGTTAGAGTCAAATGCTTGTATTGAGTCGTAATGATGTTTTGCAGGATTTTCCAGGAAGTAGGACGAAGTTTTTTCAAAAATTTTCCGGAAACTTAACATAAGAATTTCTGCAGGTCACTTCTGACGGCGTCACGAGTTTACTCTTGACGGCGTCACGTGTAAAAATCTGGAAATTTTACCAGTTTTGTTTTTCTAACGGAGTCTCATGGTTTTTGTGAATTATTAAGTTTTATAATCTCCAGGAAATCTGCAAACATTCATTCCACAAGCATTATATCTTTAATTGTTTTGTTTTTATTCCTAAGTCTGGAATTACATCTAGTTGTGAGTTATCTTTGTTCGGCTTGATGCTTTGGGTTTTTGTAGTTGTTCTGTCAGGATTTACAGGTTATGTTCGACAAGAAGATGATTTATATTCTGGAAGGGAAGCTTTGATTGTTCGTTTTCTTGGAGGAAGATTTAACCTGGCCAACCTATAATCCATACCGAGCGAATCAGGGGAGTATTTGATTTCATTCTCTTTACTTTTTCACTTTTACATTCTTTACTTGAACATTGGGGACAATGTTCATCTTAAGTGTAAGGGGAGGGTAAAAAGATGATACCTTACATATGCACTTTCGCTTGAGTTTGTTTTGTTTGACAGTAGATGTTTAATAAAACTACGAGAAATACTTGTTAGTGCAATTTTAGCGCCAAATTTAAAATTTTTTACAACATTTAGGAGTGAAACTTTAGCCATAGCAAGCGTCTCATGGATAGGAGATTGTATGACTAGCACATAACCGTATATTCAGAAAAATTTTCCACCAAAAAATGTGAGGTTCGCCTTTAGATTTGATAGGAAAAGCATTTACTATTAGTGCTTATGAGTGTACCGGTAGCATTTAGATTCTAGAACTTGCGTTAGTGATGCATCCCGAGACCGCTAGTGAGACTACATTCGTGTGGTAGGATTTACTACATGATAAGAGGCATTAGGATTACCCTTGTGTTAAACCCGTATTATAATTACTTGACCATTTAAGTCATATTACTTGGCTAGTTAAGTCAACTAATTTTTCCCACACCCTTAGCGTTGTACTCATTTTTAGTACACGAAACCCCTAGTACACCCCTCCGAGCCTATCTTTTCGTTTCTAACTTTAAGCATTTTACTTAAAGGAAGAATTTGTTACACCCCACTTAAATGTACAACCAAATCGCCTTAGCCTTCCGTGTATGCGCTCATTTTTAGTGCATTATTGTTATTTGTTAAACCCTAAGTTAACTTTCTAATTGATTACATGGTTGCTAAGTCGAGTCATATCCGTGTACATATTGTTTTGGGACGATTGGGACTCATGGGTAAGTACTTATTTTATGGAGTAATGGGGAAGAACATCATATTATTACCCCCATACGTACGTTAATCTTAAAAGTGCTCCAAGTGTTTTGATTTTCTTAATTCGAGTTATTAGATTAGTTAATTGTAAAGTATGTAAAGATTCAAGTGTAAGGGGAATGCTCAAACCCCTATGATGTATTATTTTGGATGGTAGGGTAAGAGTGTATGCAAAAAAAAAAAAAAAAAAAAAAAAAAAAAAAAAAAAATTAAGAAAAAGAAAAAGAAAATAGAAAAAGGGAAAAGAGAAAAAACATACGGACTACCATCCCGTTTTTATTCTATGTTCATTTTATGTTTTTGTTATTTTTCATTTATTAGCTTAAGTCGAGTCCAGTCTTGGCTTAGCAACGCCATATTGTACATGTAATTAACTAAGATTGTTAACTCGCCACCAGTAAAACTTCCTTTATCCAACAAAACCGTGTAATTCATATCCCTATACCTAACGTTACAACCCTTTAAAAAGACCTCTTTGATAGTTTATCCTAGGTGCTTACGCCATGTGGTGGAGGTTTGATCCTTTCCCAAGCCTATGGTAATCTATTTTGTTATGACAGGTAGTGAGAGATATCTTCCATTTCCATAATGTTATATTACTTTATTACACCCGAGAGATGTGAGTATCTAAACACTATTTGTGAGGTGCTTGTGTATGACCTCCGTGCTTGTCTATTGGTCTTTAGTGGAACGATTATTTGTTGTAATTACTTTTATATTAGTGTTAAATGATCCCTAACTTGTCTTTTGAGTAGAATAAAAGCTCATTTGCTTGAGGACAAGCAAATCTCAAGTGTAAGGGTATATGATGAGGCGAAAAATGATCCGTTTTTAGGGGGTCATTTAAGCCCGAATCCGACTTTATTTGATCAAATATTGCCCTAAATCGTTCCTTTTGTGATTTTAGGTACTTGGAGAGTGAATTCTGGAAAAGAAGCCATTTCGGACGTTTTTGGAGCATAAAAGTGAAGAAAACGACAAAGTCTCAAATTTCTATGATGGGAACAGTGCATGAAGGCGTCAAGAATTGCTCTTGACGGCGTCAGAGTCCCAAGAATAAAAATCCGTAGTTGGTGACGGCGTCACCAAGGCCGTCACTAGGCCGTCACGTGTAAACTTGTCAAAACTTGCGCGCGGAGTAGCTGATATTGTTTTGGTCATAACTTTTGCATACGAACTCGGATTTAGGTGATTCAAAAGCCCACGCGAAGAGGACGAAGAGATCTACAATTTGGTGAAAAAGTGGTCTTGACGGCGTCAAGAGTACGGGCTGACGCCGTCAAGAAGGGCCGACAGAAAACATGCCTATAAATATAACTTCATAACTTCACTTTTTGTAAGCCCTAAACCCTAAAGTCGATTCCTGGGTTTAGGTGGGTGTTTTTCCAGCAACTTAGAGGGTTTCAATCACTCCATAAATATCATGTATTGGTTTGATGATTCTATCTCAACTATGTCTTTCATTATTCTTGTTGATTGTCTTTCTTTGACTATGTTTTGCTAATTCACCTTGTGTCTACTTATGATTATGTGAAACTTGTATATAATTGATTAGATCTCATTGATTTCTTGTTGATGTTGTGTCTATCTTCATCAATGAGGGGCTTGTTGATGTGTGTGTCTATCTCCATCAATTAAGGCGTGACAACTTCAATAGATCTAGTTGGTTTAGTTTATAATTCTTGTTTCCTATTGATTCTTGTTTTGATTGAATGAATTTATATGTTAGGCTTAAGAAAACTGGCAGATCTCCAAATGGTAACATGCTTGAACGTCTTAAGAAACATGAACCGAGGCGCACTAGGTCTTTATTGGTTGTATTTAATGCATGAGCCACTGTTTACAATCCCTATAGTTGTGCTGGGCATGGTGTAGGAGGAGATAAGAGCTCATAGAATTGGGGAGTTATGTGTGCCACCCCATGAATGGTATTAAGGAATACAACCCGTCAATTAAAACAAGGTTACAATTCAATAGGTAGAATTGGATAGCTAGCAAGGAATAACATATCATAGGTAGACATGCTTCACTTATCTTGTAGAACCTTAGTTTAGTTTTCTTGTTAATTAGTTTAATTAGTAGCTTTTGGGTTAGTTGATTAGCAACTAATTCCGCCCACTCTCCCAATACCCGAGATTTTTACTTGTTTTTCATAAAATATAAAAATACAAAAAGAATCATCCTTCATCTTTAGACCTAGTTAGAGTAATTTCAATCCTAACGACACTATTCCTAGCTGAACGATCAATCCCTCGGTACTTGTCACTATACTATACTACAACGATCAGGTACACTGCCTGGTGGGGGTTGTAAGCTTCTCGAGATCCCTCGAGAGGTAAAGCAAGGTGCGATTCCCACGCATCAGTGACCCCCTTGCGATCCGACACCATCCGGTTGGTGCAAAGCGGATGTGCATTCCATGGACTTCGTTCCGAAGATCCAAACCAACATCTTAAGGACTTTCTCAAAATCGTAGACTCCATAGACCTAGATGTTGAAACTAGAGAGACTACCCGTTTACGCCTATTCCAATTCTCTCTACGGGATCAAGCTAGTCAATGGCTTGAGCGTTTACCCGCGGGATCCATCACCACATGGGATGATCTCACCACTCGTTTCCTTGCTCAATTTTTCCCACCAGGGAGAACTACTAAGCTTAGAAATGACATCTTGATGTTCCAACAACGTCAAAATGAATCTCTTTATGAAGCATGGACTCGTTTCAAGGACTTACTCCAAAAAGTCCCTCATCATGGCATAGATCTTTGGCTCCAAGTCCAAATTTTTTATGACCATATCGACATCTCCACGAGGCGAGCCATTGACCAATCGGCCGGTGGTAAGCTACATGATCTTAGTGCGGAACAATCATGGGAACTCATAGAAGATCTTGCTCCCTATGACAACGAAAGTTGGAATGCTCCCCGTGATTTGAACAAAACGGTCAAGGCAATATCTTTGCCTTCGAACAATTCTAGCACTCCCGACTGTAGGATCATGGAACTTGAGGACCAGGTCAAGTTTCTCATGAAATCTTACGAAGCTCCGAAGCCTTCAAGCCAAGTGAACAAAATCACTTCTTCATGCGAATTATGTAGTGGTCCCCATGACACTCGTGATTGTGTGGAACTCCCCGGAATAGCTTTTGCGGACTACGCATCCACGCGTACCGACGAAGCGGGAGATAAGTGGTACACTTTCAAGCCCGAGCCAAACACTTACAGTGATTCATACAACCCCTCTTGGAAAAATCACCCAAACCTTAGGTGGAAACAAAATCAACCCAATTCTTCCAATCCCCTAATCGTTACCAACCAAACGGTCCACCATCCAACCGTACTTTCAACAACAATCCTTCTAACAACTATGGTAGTACCAACAATCTTTAAGGATTGATGTCAAAGTTCATGGCATCTCAAGAGGCCCGCATAGCTAGGTTTGAAACCGAATTCAACCAACAACAAACGGAGATGACCAACAAGATTGACAACTTGTTGAAAGCCCTCAACAACCAAGCGTTAATCACACCTAGGAAGGACACTAGGGACACCAATAGTGGAGTCCAAATTAAGGATCCCTCATTATCCAAACATGTCCACTTTGTCAATGTTGTCACCATTAAACCAATAGATAAGGAGATAGAGATTAGTGACCAAGATGAAGTTAGAATAGAAGCCGAGGTTAAGGATGAGAATAGGGAGGTTAAGGTTAACAAGGAAGAGGAGTTAGAGGAGGTAGAGCCTATAGAAAAATACTTTGATAAGTTGCCCACCGAAGAAGAACGGGAGTACCATAAGGATCTATTCGATAGTCCCGAGAGACCATATATCTTCGGCACACCTCTTATCAAAATGGGAGACCCCTCTAACATTAACATCCCATGCAATATCGGGCACATGCATATATGGAAAGCTTACATCGATCTTAGATCCCCCGTGAACATCATGACTAGGACTTATTACAATTGGGTGATGAAGAAGCAACTTAATTTTAGGATGATGCCCGGTAAGAATCTGATAAGTAATATTGCAGGAAGAGTGAAGGGATTACATGTGATTATAGGGAATCTCACCTATGAAATCGATTTTATGATAGTAGAAGACATTCGTCCGGTGATAGATGCTTGCCTAAGCCAAATAGTATTCGGAAAACCATTTGTTGAAGCCACTAGGATGAGTTATGATCCGACTTTAGGGATAGTTAGATTTAAGGAAGAGAATGATGAGGTTGCCTATCAAATGCCCTACAAGATTGAACAATACCACCTTCTCTCTAATTTCGAAAAAGAACACAAGCAAGCGGCTTATTATAGGAATGAGGAAGATAGACGTAGAGGAGTAGAATATGTAAAGAATAGGATGCTTGGTTTCTATAAAGAATGCTTACAACTAGGTCCGGAATACAAAACTGGTTTAGAAGACGACCTAGAGAATGGAACCAATGATGAAGTCACGTAGTAACCCATGACCTTGAGTCTAGCTACAAGACTCGTAAATAAAGAAAAGCGCTTCTTGGGAGGCAACCCATGTTTTGTGTGATTTTATTTGTTTGATTGTTATTTGCTTCCGTATGCATGCTTTATCTTTATTGTTGGTAGATCATGTTTCTAAACTAAAATGTGGAAATACTTTACTTTGTTGTTTTGGCCTAGTCTTAACTCCACCTAAAAGTATTTTTGCAAAAGATAAGTGTAAGGGGAAACCCCAAATATGTTTTTAAGAAACAAACCGATCATGATTCTCCACAATATTAAATGAACATGTATATTTGTATTTGTTAGAGTCAAATGCTTGTATTGAGTCATAATGAAGTTTTGCAGGATTTTTCAGGAAGTAGGACCAAGTTTTTCCAGAAATTTTCCGGAAACTTAACATAAGAATTTCTGCAGGTCCATTCTGACAGCGTCAGAGGTTTACTCTTGACGGCGCCAGGAGTTAAAAATCTGGAAATTTTGCCGGTTTTGTTTTTCTAACGGAGTCTTATGGTTTTTGTGAATTATTAAGTTTTATAATCTCCGGGAGATCTGCAAACTTTATTCCACAAGCATTATATTTTATCTTGTTTTCTAGGGTTTAGAAACTTATATAGGATGCCGCCGATTTTACGCGAGGTTGTCTTGTCTATTTTGTCAGGTTTTACAGGTTATGTATGACAAGAAGATGATTTATATTCTGGAAGGGAAGCTTTGATTGTTCATTTTCTTGGAGGAAGATTTAACCTGGCCATCCTATTATCCATACCGAGCGAATAAGGGGAGTATTTGATTTCATTCTCTTTACTTTTTCACTTTTACATTCTTTACTTGAACATTGGGGACAATGTTCATCTTAAGTGTAAGGGGAGGGTAAAAAGATGATACCTTACATATGCACTTTCGCTTGAGTTTGTTTTGTTTGATGGTAGATGTGTATAAAACTATGAGAAATACTTGTTAGTGCAATTTTAGCGCCAAATTTAAAATTTTTTACAACATTTAGGAGTAAAACTTTAGTCATAGCAAGCGTCTCATGGATAGGAGATTGTATGACTAGCACATAACCGTATATTCAGAAAAATTTTCCACCCAAATATGTGAGGTTCGCCTTTAGATTTGATAGGAAAAGCATTCATTATTAGTGCTTATGAGTGTACCGGTAGCATTTAGATTCTAGAACTTGCGTTAGTGATGCATCCCGAGACCGCTAGTGAGACTACATTCGTGTAGTAGGATTTACTACATGATAAGAGGCATTAGGATCACCCTTGTGTTAAACCCGTATCATAATTACTTGACCATTTAAGTCATATTACTTGGCTAGTTAAGTCAACTAATTTTTCCCACACCCTTAGCGTTGTACTCATTTTTAGTACACGAAACCCCTAGTACACCCCTCCGAGCCTATCTTTTCGTTTCTAACTTTAAGCATTTTACTTAAAGGAAGAATTTGTTACACCCCACTTAAATGTACAACCAAATCGCCTTAGCCTTCCGTGTATGCGCTCATCTTTAGTGCATTATTGTTATTTTTTAAACCCTAAGTTAACTATCCAATTGATTATGTGGTTGCTAAGTCGAGTCATATCCTTGTACATATTGTTTTGGGACGATTGGGACTCATGGGTAAGTACTTATTTTATGGAGTAATGGGGAAGAACATCATATTATTACCCCCATATGTACGTTAATCTTAAAAGTGCTCCAAGTGTTTTGATTTTCTTAATTCGAGTTATTAGTTTAGTTTATTATAAAGTATGTAATGATTCAAGTGTAAGGGGAATTCTCATCCCCTATGATGTATTATTTTGGATGGTAGGGTAAGAGTGTATGCAAAAAAAAAAAAAAAAAAAGGGAAAAGAGAAAAAACATACGGACTACCATCTCTTTTTATTCTATGTTCATTTTATGTTTTTGTTATTTTTCACTTATTTTTCACTTACTAAATATTTCAAATTTTTCAAAGGCTTGGGTTTTGTCACTTAAAAACCTAGTCCACGTGTATCGTGAATAGTCGTATACTATTACTAAGGTATAATGGTTTCCTTCGTAGCTCTGCACAGTGGATGGACCAAATAGATCCATATGTAATAATTCTAGGCACCTAGTAGTGGATACTATATTCTTAGCTTTGTGACTTGCATGAGCATGTTTTCCAATTTTACTAAGCATCACAAAAGTATTTGTCATATCTTAGGTTAGGCAAGTTTCTAACTAATTCTTTAGAGGCTAAAGATTGTATTTGTTGCATGTTTGCATGTCCTAATCTCCTATGCCACAAAGTGGAGTTTTTGTTAGGTACCCATATTGATTTCACACAAGCAAGAATGAGATAGATATAAGGATGGGATGATTATGAGAATGAGAGAAAAGTAAATGCAAGAGTTTCCTTATGATATTCAAATAACCACCCAAGTTTACAAGTGACCTAAGCATTGTATTTATAGGTGATGAGGCGAAAAATGATCCGTTTTTAGGGGGTCATTTAAGCCCGAATCCGAATTTATTTGATCAAATATTGCCCTAAATCGTTCCTTTTGTGATTTTAGGTACTTTGGGAGTGAAATCTGGAAAAGGAAGCAATTCGGACGTTTTTGGAGCATAAAAGTGAAGAAAACGCCAAAGTCTTAATTTTCCATGCTGGGAACAGTGCATGACGGCGTCAAGAGCAAATTTCATGAATTTGCATGACGACCCAGAAGAGTTTTGACGGCGTCACGTAGGAAGGGCGTCAAGAGTAAAAGAGTCATGACGGCCTGGAAGTGTATAAGTCTTGACGGCGTCAAATGTGGATCTAGGCAGTCCGAGGATTGTTTTGGCGGCAAGGTGACGGCGTCACCTATTTGGTCTTGACGCCGTCAGACCTCTTTTTCTATATATAGTTTTCTAATTTTTCACATTTAAGAGAGAAGTTTTGGGAGAAACCCTAAGTACGATTTTGGTGTAACTTTACAGGTTTTTCAAGGGTTCCAACCCCTTGATACCTTGCATGATTAATCAAGATAAGTGTTCTTCTAATTCAATCAATATGTCTATGTGTTGGTTGTCTATATCATGTTCTTGTCTTAATTCTATCATGCTAGGCTAGATCTCTTTTGTGTTTGCTTAGATCTAATGAAACCTAGATATTGATTATGTGTTGATTACTTGTTTATTCTTGTCTTGGATGAATGATTTATATGTTAGGCTTAAGAAAACTGGCAGATCTCCAATTGGTAACATGCTTGAACGTCTTAAGAAACATGAACCAACGCACACTAGGTCTTTATTGGTTGTATTTAATGCATGAGCCACTGTTTACAATCCCTATAGTTGTGCTGGGCATGGTGTAGGAGGAGATAAGAGCTCATAGAATTGGGGAGTTATGTGTGCCACCCCATGAATAGTATTAAGGAATACGATCCGTCATCCATGCAATTATAACAAGTAATTAACGTGTAAAAGATATCTAGGGAATAGTGAAATCTAAGTAAACACATTTTCTCCAATTACTGCTCACAACTTTAGTATAAATTAGCTTATTTTCATTTTTAATATTTTATTTTGATTGCATCGTAGTATTGGGTTAGTTGAATAGCAACTAATTCCGCCCACTCCTCCAAAACCCGAGATTTTTACTTGCTTTCTAAAAAATATAAAAACACAAAAATAATCATCCCTCACCTTTAGAACTAGTATTTAGGCTTTCTAATCCTAGCGACACTATTCCTAAGCTGAACGATCAATCCCCCGGTACTTGTCACTATACTATACTACAACGATCAGGTACACTGCCTGGTGGGGGTTGTAAGCTTCTCGAGATCCCTCGAGAGGTAAAGCCTGTTGCGATTCCCACACATCAGAATACAATCCGTCATCCACGAAACTATAACAAGTAATTAACATGTAAAAGATATCTAGGGAGTAGTGAAATCTAAGTAAACACAATTCTCCCACATATTGCTCACAACTCTAGTATAATTAGTTTTATTTTCATTGTAGTATTTTATTTTTATTGCATCTTTAGTATTGGGTTAGTTGACTAGCAAATAATTTCGCCCAACTCCTTCAAAAACCCGAAATTTTTTACTTGCTTTCATAAAAATATAAAAATACAAAAAGAATCATCCCTCATCTCTAGACCTAGTCTTTAGGTTTTCTAATCCTAGCGACACTATTCCTAGCTGAACGATCAATCCGTCGGTACTTGTCATTATACTATACTACATCGATCAGGTACACTGCCTGGTGGGGGTTGTAAGCTTCTCGAGATCCCTCGAGAGGTAAAGTCTGGTGCAATCCCCAAGCTACCAAGTTTTTGGCGCCGCAGCCCGGGGAGTAGTTATTGTCTAGGTTAGAATCTCTTTTTATTATGTCTACTTGCTAGATTCCTTTCTAGTAAGATTTTATTTTTATTTTTAGGTTCTCTTTAGTCTATCTTATCTCTTCTTGTTTTTGTTCGTAACTTTTACCATCCGCCATTATGGCAACCGACAAATTCTCTAACCTTAGGGTCACTAGGAGTCGTAGTTCCGCTAGAGACCTTGGCTTGCCTTATGCAGAACCCGATAGAGAAATGCGTAGGCTAAGACGATCTCACTCAACACCTGAACCATCTAGCATAGCCATCGATTTTGATGAACCCCTTTCTGAAGAAAATTCGGAAAATCACCTTACAACCCCTAGCTCCCAATCCAACAACGAGATGAGTACCCCCGCAACTCCCACTCCTAAGCACCTTAAGGACTACTCCTCCCCAAACCCTCGTGGCTTCTCAAACGCCATTGTCTACCCAAATGAACACACCAATGAGGTCTTGCATGCGACCGATGTTTGGCTTGTCCAAAGTGTGTGCAAGTTTTGTGGATTAGATGATGATGACCCGATTCAACACATTAAGGACTTCTTGAAAATAGTAGACACCCTCCATACGGATGGGGCTACTAGAGATACGTCCCGATTACGATTCTTCCCTTTCACCCTCTATGAAAAAGCCCAAGAGTGGTATGATAAACTCCCTTCTGAATCTATTTTCACATGGGAACAACTCATATCCAAGTTCTATGAGAAGTTCTTTCCACCTGGAAAAACTTCAGCGTTTAGAGATAGGATCCTCCGCTTCCGAAAAGGGAAGGACGAACCCTTTCATAAATCGTGGATTAGATTCAAGGATTTAATAAGACAAGTTCCCCATCATGGCATCGAACTTTGGCTTTTGGTCCAATTCTTCTATGACAATGTCTCCTCAAATGATCGGAACGGAATCAACAATTCTAGAAAAGGGAGATTTGCCAATCTTAGTGCCGAAGAAGGATGAGATAGGATTGAAGAATATGCTCAAGACCAGGATGACACTTGGGATGAACCTGAGTCGACTGTCAGCATGTCTGAAATCACTTCAACATCTTCAGATCAGTTAAGAAAAATTCACAAAAGAATAGAATATCTAGCTGGGTCGCAGTTACCTAAACAACTTTCAAATCCTTACTTGATCTGCGACTACTGTGGGGGCCCGCATGAGGTAGAGGAATGCGGAGGAGAAACCACGACTAAACATGCATGCTTGTCAGGAGGTGACATCTATGCTGATCCCTCCCTTTTGCCTTTTTACCAAAATGACGATTACACCCTCTGGGGAAATCTGGTAAAAACAAAAGAAGGAGAGGAAGGTCCTGAATTCGAAATCAGGAGCACTTTTGAAGATGACCTTGGTCACTTCACTCAAGAAAAAGGCTTACAATTAAAAGGTCTTAATGAACTTGTTGATGAGCAGCAGAATGACATTGGAGACTGGTTCAACAAGCTTAACTCTACCCTCGATAACCTTGAAATGCCGTCAGTAAGCCAAAAAGACCCCATGCTCGTGATAACCACTCGAGCTGGAACAACAACCAAGGACCCCCTTACCCGAGCTCGCCCCCATCACTCCTGATCCAAACAAGCCTCGCGAAGAAGAGGATGATGTGGGCAGCGAGGCTCCCAACCAACCTTCCTTGGCGACCCCTTCCCCATCAACCCCACCTAACCAACCTGTGAGAGTCCCATTCCCATCCCGATTAAAAAACCAGAAAACTGAGAATGATAATAAAAGATTCCTGTCATATCTAAAAGACGTAGTAGTCACCATACCCCTCCTTGATGCTTGTTATCACATGCCGAAGTATAGCGCATGCTTTAAAAAATTACTCGCTAACCAAAAGAAACCCGAGGGTCTTGTGACCCTGGGGGAAGAATGTTCGGTGGTGACCCATCGAGGGCTACCAAAAAAGGTAGACGATCCAGGCAGCTTTACCACGCCTTGCTCCATAGGATCTCTATCAATAAAGAATGCGCTTGCCGATTTGGGGGCGAGTATCAACCTCATGCCTCACTCTATGTTCCTTAAACTAGGAGACTCTGGATTAAAGCCTACCCGTATGAACATCCAACTAGCCGATAGATCAGTCAAATACCCCGTAGGGATATGCGAGAATGTGCTAGTCAAGGTTGGGAAATTCAAATTCCCGGTCGACTTCGTAATCTTAGAGATGGAGGAGGATGTCTTGGTACCTATCATCTTAGGGAGACCATTTCTTGCTACCGCTCGTGCAGTCATTGATGTTCATGACAACAAGTTAACCTTACGAGTAGGAACCGATAGCTTAACCTTCGACATTAAGGACACTATGGATCTCTCTCTCGAAGCAGCTAACCGGCTCTATTTCATTGGAGAGGTCGATGAACTCATGGACTTCATTGATGACTGTGTTGATGAACAGATCGAGGAAGGTTGGTTACGAGATGAGAGTTTTCTCCCCTTGTTGGAGGTGGAAAAGATGGAGGATGTTGGTGCAGTCTCCTTCTACATTATGCAAGAAGCCACGGAGCATCTCGAGCTCCGAAAACCCGAAAACAAGCTTAAGCCTTCTATTATCGAACCCCCTGAGCTTGATTTTAAGGAACTTCCTAACCATTTAGAGTACGCCTTCCTTCAGGGAGAGGACCAACTGTCGGTAATCATAAACTCTTCCCTCGAACATGAACAAAAAAGTAAACTCTTAGAGGTCCTAAAGAAATATAAGGGAGTGCTTGCATGGAGTGTAGCCGACATTAAGGGGATTGACTCAACTTTTTGCACGCATAAGATTCTCATGGAAGAAGATTATAAACCTACCGTGCAACCCCATAGGCGGGTGAACCCCAACATTAAGGAAGTGGTAAAGAAGGAAGTCATCAAACTTCTGGATGCAAGATTAATCTACCCGATCTCGGTAGCCCATGGGTTAGTCCTGTACAGGTTGTACCTAAGAAGGGTGGAATGACTGTAGTTAAGAACGACAAGGGTGAGATGGTACCCCAAAGAACGGTTACTGGATGGCGGGTATGCATCGATTATAGAAAGCTCAATGATGCCACGAGGAAAGATCACTTTCCCTTACCATTCATTGACCAAATGTTAGAGAGATTGTCTGGGCACGAGTACTATTGTTTCTTGGATGGATTCTCAGGGTATTTTCAAATTCCCATAGCACCTGAGGACCAAGAAAAGACCACGTTTACTTGCCCTTATGGAATGTTCGCCTACAAAAGAATGCCTTTTGGGCTGTGTAATGACCCCGCCACTTTTCAACGATGCATGACCGCAATCTTTCACGAACTTATGGAAGACAGCATGGAAGTTTTCATGGATGAATTTTCGGTCTTCGGGAACTCCTTCGACCGCTGTCTTGCTAATCTAGAAAAAAATGCTTAAACGCTGTGAGGAAACCAACTTGGTGTTAAACTGGGAAAAGTGTCATTTCATGGTGAAAGAAAGGATTGTGTTAGGACATAAGATCTCAGGGAATGGGATAGAGGTGGACCAAGCTAAAGTTGAAGCTATATCTAAGTTACCATATCCCACGACTGTTAAAGCAATACGCAGCTTCTTGGGGCACGCTGGGTTTTATCAGAGATTCATCAAAGACTTCTCCAAAATAGCTCGGCCAATGACTCAATTGCTAATGAAGGATGCTCCTTCGATTTCTCCCAAGAATGCAAGGATGCATTCGATCTCTTAAAAAAGGAGCTCACACAAGATCCAATCATGATTACACCCAACTGGGAGTTACCGTTTGAAATCATGTGCGACGCTAGCGATTTCGCTGTCGGGGCTGAATTAGGCCAACGGCATGACAAGCTGTTCCAACCTATTTACTACGCTAGCAAAACCATGAATCCCGCTCAAGAGAATTACTCTACCACCGAAAAAGAATTGTTAGCCGTGGTGTTCGCATTCGACAAATTCCGGCAATATCTTGTCCTTTCAAAGACAGTCGTTTTCACTGATCACTCAGCTCTTCGATATCTTTTTGCTAAGCAAGATGCTAAGCCACGACTAATTCGGTGGATCTTATTGTTACAAGAATTTGATGTTGAGATTCGTGATAAGAGGGGGGCAGAAAATCTGGCCGCAGATCATCTATCTCGTCTTGAAAATCCCTTGGATGAGCACGATAGAAGTGAGATTCGGGATTCATTTCCTGACGAACAACTCATGTCAATAACTGATTCGGAGCCTTGGTACGCCGATTTTGCCAACTATCTCGCAAGCAGACTCGTTCCAGAACACCTGACTAGGTACGAAAGAAAAAGGTTCTTTTCTCAGTTAAAATACTACTTCTGGGATGAACCATTTTTATTCCGAAGGTGTCCTGACCAAATAATAAGACGTTGTGTTTCGGAGAGTGTGGCAGTAAAGATTATGAGAGAATGTCACTCTGGTCCCTCTGGAGGGCATCATGGGATAAGCACCACCGCCCGAAAGATTTTTGACGCAGGATTCTATTGGCCTACAATTTTCCGTGATGTCAAAGAAATGGTACAAGCATGCGAAGCATGTCAACGGGCCGGGAACATATCGCATAGGGATGAAGCACCTCAGAATTTTATACAAGTATGTGAGGTCTTTGATGTCTGGGGAATTGACTTCATGGGACCCTTTCCATCTTCAGGGGGAACGAATACATTTTAGTTGCCATCGATTATGTTTCAAAATGGGTAGAGGCACAAGCCCTTAGGACCAACGATGCCAGGGTGGTTATTCATTTCCTGAAAAAGCTTTTCGCCAAATTCGGGATTCCTAAAGTCCTCATCAGTGATAGGGGAACCCACTTTTGCAATGCGCAAATGGAAAAGGTCATGAGGAGGCATGGGGTATCCCATCGATTTTCCACCGCCTATCATCCACAAACCAATGGCCAGGTCAAAAACATAAACAGGGCTATTAAAAGAATACTAGAAAAAATGGTTAGTCAGAATAGAAAAAACTGGTCATTTAAACTCAACGAGGCCTTATGGGCATTCCGAACCGCCTACAAGACACCTATTGGAACGACCCCGTTTCGCATGGTGTATGGTAAGGCATGTCACTTGCCAGTAGAATTAGAACATAAGGCTTATTGGGCGCTTAAGGCATGTAACTTAGATTATACAATTGCCGGAACCAATAGGTTCTTGCAATTATACGAGCTTGATGAGCTTAGATTAGAAGCCTATGAGTCCTCCATTACATATAAAGAGAGGGCAAAAAGATGGCACGACCAAAGAATTAAGAAACCCAAGGAATTTTCAGAAGGGGACAAAGTCCTATTGTACAACTCTCGGTTAAGGTTATTTCCAGGGAAACTCAAGTCTAGATGGTATGGACCATTTACGGTGAAAAGTTCCTCTAAAACTAGAGCCGTGGTGTTATTAGACGATGAAGGTAGAGAATTTACTGTCAACATACAACGTGTAAAACATTATCAAGAAAATAATAATGAAATGATTAGTGAGGAGGATGTAACGTTTGATGATGAGGTCACGTAGTAACCCATGACCTTGAGTCTAACTACAAGACTCGTAAATAAAGAAAAGCGCTTCTTGGGAGGCAACCCATGTTTTGTGTGATTTCTTATTTTGTTTGTTTGTTATTTGCTTCCGTATGCATGCTTTATTTTTATTGTTGGTAGATCATGTTTCAAAACTAAAATAGTGAAAATACTTTACTTTGTTGTTTAGCTTAGTCTTAACTTCATCCAAATGTATTTTTGCAAAAGATAAGTGTAAAGGGAAACCCCAAATATGTTTTTAAAGAAACAAAACTGATCATGATTCTCCACAATATTAAGTGAACATGTATATTAGTACTTGTTAGAGTCAAATGCTTGTATCGAGTCATAATGATGTTTTGCAGGATTTTCCAGGAAGTAGGACGAAGTTTTTCCAGAAATTTTCCGGAAACTTAACATAAGAATTTCTGCAGGTCACTTCTGACGGCGTCAGGAATAAACTCCTGACGGCGTCACGTGTAAAAATCTGGAAATTTTACCAGTTTTGTTTTTCTAACGGAGTCTTAAAGTTTTTGTTGAATTATTAGTTTTATAATCTCCAGGAAATCTGCAAACATCATTCCATAAGCATTATATCTTACTTTGTTTTCTAGGATTTATTAGCATATGTAGATTGCCGCCGATTTTATCCGAGGTTGCCTTGTCTGTTTTCTCAGGTTTTACAGGTTATATATGACAAGAAGATGATTATTATTCTGGAAGGGAAGCTTTGATTGTTCATTTTCTTGGAGGAAGATCTAACCTGGCCACCTTATTATCCATACCGAGCGAATCAGGGGAGTATTTGATTTCATTCGTTTTACTTATTTTACTTTTACATTCTTTACTTGAACATTGGGGACAATGTTCATCCTAAGTGTAAGGGGAGGGTAAAATGATGATACCTTATAGATACACTTTCGCTTGAGTTTGTTTGTTTGATAGTAGATGTGTAATAAAACTATGAGAAATACTTGTTAGTGCAATTTTAGCGCCAAATTTAAATTTTTTTACAATATTTAGGAGTGAAACTTTAGCCATAGAAAGCGTCTCATGGATAGGAGATTGTATGACTAGCACAAAACCGTACTATTCAGAAAAATTTTCCACCCAAATATGTGAGGTTCGCCTTTAGATTTGATAGGAAAAGCATTTACTATTAGTGCTTATGAGTGTACCGGTCATTTAGATTCTAGAACTTGCGTTAGTGATGCATCCCGAGACCGCTAGTGAGACTACATTCGTGTAGTAGGATTTACTACATGATAAGAGGCATTAGGATCACCCTTGTGTTAAACCCATATCATAATTACTTGACCATTTAAGTCATATTACTTGGCTAGTTAAGTCAATTAATTTTTCCCACACCATTGGCGTTGTACTCATTTTTAGTACACGAAACCCCTAGTACACCCCTCCGAGCCTATCTTTTCGTTTCTAACTTTAAGCATCTTACTTAAAGGAAAAATTTGTTACACCCCACTTAAATGTACACCCAAATCGCCTTAGCCTTCCGTGTATGCACTCATCTTTAGTGCATTATTGTTATTTGTTACACCCTAAGTTAATTATCTAATTGATTACATGGTTGCTAAGTCGAGTCATATCCTTGTACATATTGTTTTGGGACGATTGGTATTCATGGGTAAAGTACTTATTTTGTGGAGTAATGGGGAAGAACATCATATATTACCCCCGTATGTACGTTAATCTTAAAAGTACTCAAAGTGTTTTGATTTTCTTAATTCGAGTCATTAGATTAGTTTATTGTAAAGTATGTAAAAATTCAAGTGTAAGGGGAATTTTCATTCCCTATGATGTATTATTTTGGATGGTATGGTAAGAGTGTATGCAAAAAAAAAAAAAAAAAAAAAAAAAAAAAAAATAGAAAAAGAAAAAGAGAAAAACATACGGACTTAAATGGAAAGGAGAAATGAAAATGTAGCTAGATGGTATGGTGCTTAAAGGTGAATAAAACTCTTGTTGCTTGGTTGAAGCTGGGAGTTTAATTTCTATTGTATGGCATAATCAGAGTGTTGTCTGATATATGTGTTCCCTGATAGCAGTTGTGTCAGAGATAGGATGTAGTTTAATGAATTTGTTGTATACTTTGTATCTTGCTTCTGTTTGGGTATGCCCAATTCAGATGATGATGAATTATATATGTACAAAGTTCTGAATGAAAATATAATTTCACCTTTTGCACAAAAAAAAAAAAAAAAACATACGGACTACCATCCCTTTTCATTCTATGTTCATTTTATGTTTTTGTTATTTTTTCATTTATTAGCTTAAGTCGAGTCTAGTCTTGGCTTAGCAACGCCAGATTGTACATGTAATTAACCAAGATTGTTAACTCGCCACGAGTAAAGACTGCCTATATCCAACAAAACCATGTATTCCATATCCCTACACCTAATGTTACAACCCTTTAAAAGACCTCTTTGATAGTTTATCCTAGGTGCTTACGCCATGTGGTGGAGGTTTGATCCTTTCCCAAGCCTATGGTAATCTATTTTGCTATGACAGGTAGTGAGAGATTTTTTCCATTTCCATATTGTGATGTATACTTTATTACACCCGAGAGATGTGAGTATCTAAACACTATTTGTGTCCGTGCTTGTCTTTGGTCTTTAGTGGAACGATTATTTGTTGTAATTACTTTTATATTAGTGTTAAATGACCCCTAACTTGTATCTTGACTAGAATAAAAGCGCATTTGCTTGATGACAAGCAAATCTCAAGTGTAAGGGTATATGATGAGGCGAAAAATGAACCACTTTTAGGGGTTCATTTAAGCCCGGAATTGAATTTATTTGATCAAATATTGCCCTAAATCGTTCCTTTTGTGATTTTAGGTACTTTGGGAGTGAATTCTGGAAAAGGAAGCAATTCGGACGTTTTTGAAGCATAAAAGTGAAGAAAACGGCAAAGACTTAATTTTCCATGCTGAGAACAGTACCTGACGGCGTCAAGAAGAAAATCATGACGGCGTCAAGAGTAAAATCCATGACAACCCAGTGAAAACCTGAAGGCGTCACAACAAGGGCGTCAAGACTATTTTTGGTGACGGCCTGCATAAGGAGTATACATGACGGCGTCAGACCCAGATCTAGGCAGTCCGAGAAACTATTTGGCGGTGAGATGACAGCCTCAGACATTTGTTCTTGACGCCGTCACCTATCAGAATCTATATATAGTTTTCTATTTTTCATTCATTAAAAAGAGGAACTTGTGTGGAGAAAACTAGGGACGAACTTTGTAAACCCTAGGTCGTATTTTACAGTATTTTCAAGGCTTTTCACCCCTTGAATCCTTTCATGTTCAATTGAGATAAGTCTTCTTTCAATTCAATCAATATGTCTATGTGTTGTTTGAATATATCTTATGCTTGTCTTAATTTCAACATGCTAGGCTAGATCTATCTTGTGTTTGCTTAGATGTAATGAAACCTAGATGTTAATTATATGTTGATTACTTGTTTATGGTTGTAATGGATGAATGAATTCAATGTTAGACTTAAGAAAACTGGCAGATCTCCATTGTGTAACATTCTTGAACATCTTAGGAAACATGAACCGATTTGTACTAGGTTTTATTGGTTGTATTTAATGCATGAGCAAATTCTAGTGATCCCATGTTAGGAGCTTCTTAGCCGGCTCGACATAGGAGTGAAGTAGGCGCTCATAGGATTGGGGAAGTAAGTACGCCACCCCATGAATGGTATTTAAAAATACAGTCCGTCATCCACGAAACTATAACAAGTAATTAACATGTAAAAGATATCTAGGGAGTAGTGAAATCTAAGTAAACACAATTCTCCCACATATTGCTCACAACTCTAGTATAATTAGTTTTATTTTCATTTTAGTATTTTATTTTGATTGCATCTTTAGTATTGGGTTTGTTGACTAGCAACTAATTCCGCCCAACTCCTTCAAAACCCGAAATTTTTACTTGCTTTCATAAAAATATAAAAATACAAAAAGAATCATCCCTCATCTCTAGACCTAGTCTTTAGGTTCTCTAATCCTAGCGACACTATTCCTAGCTGAACGATCAATCCCCCGGTACTTGTCATTATACTATACTACATCGATCAGGTACACTACCTGGTGGGGGTTGTAAGCTTCTCGAGATCCCTCGAGAGGTAAAGCCTGGTGCAGTCCCCACGCTACCAATGCAACAAGGGCAAAAATGAGTATGGTTTGTAACTTGATCCATGTTGAGAGAGTGGGGTAAGGAATTTTCATAGGGTGATGATGGAGGTTGCCCTTTGTTGCGTTGTGCAAGATGCATAGCAAGGAGATCACTTAGATCATGGATTTGGTTTATTTCTTCGTGGAACTTTTGCTTTTCCGTGGCAATGTGAAGAGAATCATTATGTTGATATGGATGAATTGGGGTTGTGTAGTTGGAATTGAAATTGTTGGAAGTGTAGTTTGATGGTTGAGTTGTAGGGATGATTATAGATGGTTGGAGGTTGAGATGTGTAGTTTGGAATCAATGTGGATGTTTGTCCAACGTTGTATGGTTTGTAAAGTGGATCAAAGGAATGTCCTTGTTGGTTTTGTGTAAAGTTTGGGAAATAAGTAGTTGGAGGCGTTGATTGATTTCCAACTTCATTGGTTATGATGGATTTGTTTCGAGGACTTTTTCGTCGCCAAACGGGTTTTTCCGTCATCCTTGCTAGCCTTGAGGCTTTTGATTTTGATTTGTTTGAGGAGGTCATGATGAGATGAATGGAGAGTTTGAAGAATGAGGTATTTATATAGTGTGAGATTTGTGTGTTTATGAATGGATAAGGTTTGTTTGGGAGATTATAACAAAATATGTTTGTGAATTTTGGAAAGTGTAGGATGAAATGGGCTAAAAGCAGAAAAGATTCTGTAAACCCGACCATCAGATGGCCGGTCCCCTTAATCATTAAGGGGGCTGCCTTACATAATTAAGGGGGCCGCCCATCTGGTGATTTCCAAATTGCCAGAATTGGGTTTTTGGCAGAAAATTTGCAGAAAGGTTGTGTCTTTGGGTTTGGATTCAAGCAAGTTCAGCTCTTTGAGGCAATTTAGCATCTAATCTATTCATAATATAGCATGCATGCAAAAATAATAGAACTATCAAGCAATCAATAATTATCAAGAGTAAACAAGAAAAGGCAAGGGCAATCAATTCTACCTAGTGTAACTATCTTAGATCAAAGGCAAAGGCAACTAGTGAGTGAGTAACTAGTGATGGAACAAAAGGACAACATTGTATGTGATTTTGTCCTAGTGTGTGCCTATATGCAACAAATGTGGAGTTGTGATTGTTTCGACTTCTAAATGCAAATAAGAAAACTTCCTAAGAAACAATCCAAAATCTCCTTGATTCGATTTTTGCTCAATTCATGAATGTCAATGGTATATATTAGATTATATATTTTTACGATTCATGAGAGATTTTATGCATGATTTAAGTGAATGTTTTCAGCATTAGTCAACAATGCAAGAAAGATGGTTTTCATGTATTTCCTAGATGTAAGAATAGTTTTAAAGAAAGTTCGATTATGTTTTATAAGAATGTTTATGCAATAAAATGAGGTTTCCCAATCTTTAATCTTGTGCGAAATAGATTCCTAGACTCATATATGAAGAGGTGGAAGAAGTATAAAAATAAATTTTATGCAATGAATAAGTGGTGTAAATTCAGTGAAATTTAGTCAATTTGTTCCATCATTCCTAATCCTAAACGCAAGTGGTTAAATAATTCATGCTTAAAGGGTTTTGTGAATATATCCGCAATGTTATCTTCCGATGCAACCTTTTCTATAGATATATTTCCTTTTTGTACATTATCCCTAAGGAAGTGGTGGCGTATTTCTATATGTTTGGTCCTAGAGTGTTGAACCGGATTTTTACTTAAATCTACCGCACCTTTGTTATCGCACATAATAGGAACATTTTCTAACCTAATTCCATAGTCTATGAGAGTTTGTTTCATCCCTAGTGCTTGTTGACATACCTTTCCAGCGCTTACATATTCGGCTTCGGTAGTAGAGATAGCAAGAGCGGTTTGCTTCTTCTAAAACCAAGATGTTAGACAACATCCCATAAACGTGCAAATACCGCCAGTGCTCTTTCTATCTGCGTAGTCTCCCGCATGATCCGAATCCGCATAGACGATGGTTTCTATGCTGGATCCCTTAGGATACCATAATCCTAAGTGTATAGTGCCTTTAATGTATCGGAAGATACGCTTAACTGCTTCTAGGTGAGAGGTTTTGGGATACTATTGAAAGCGGACACAAAGGCAAACACTAAACATGATATCGGGTCTACTTGCCGTTAAGTATAGTAAAGTACTTATCATTCCTCTATACTTAGTATTATCCACGGACTCACCTTCATCATCTTTTGTGAGCTTCACTTCGGTAGACATGGGAGTTTTCATGGGTTTTGAGTCTTCTAGGCCAAATTTCTTAAGCATTTCCTTAATGTACTTAGATTGGTTAAAGAATATTCCATCTTCTAATTGTTTTATTTGTAATCCTAGGAAAAAGTTTAGTTCACCCATCATACTCATTTCGAACTCATCATGCATGATTTTGGCAAATTCATCACACATTTATTGACAAGTTGATCCAAATATAATGTCGTCTACATATATTTGAACAATGATGAGATTTTAGTCTTTCTTTTGAGTGAAAAGAGTGTTACCTATCATTCCCATGGAATAATCATGTTTAATAAGATAAGCTTTTAATCGATCATACCAAGCATTACGAGCTTGTTTGAGTCCATATAAAGCTTTCTTTAGTTTATAAACATAATCAGGTTTTGCGAAGTTAATGAATCCCGGAGGTTGTGCCACATAAACCTCCTCAATGATAAAACCGTTGTGAAATGCACTTTTCACGTCCATTTGGAATAACTTAAAGTCTAGGGCGCATGCATAGGCAAGTAATATTCTAATAGATTCTAGTCTAGCTACGGGGGCATATGTTTCGTCATAATCAATTCCTTCTTGTTGATTATAACCTTGGGCAACTAACCTAGCTTTGTTCCTAGTTACTATTCCATTTTCATCTAACTTATTCCTATATACCCACTTAGTTCCTATGATTGTCATGTTTATTGGATTTGGGACTAATTCCCAAACATCATTAGCCTTAAATTGATTTAATTCTTCTTGCATAGCCATAACCCAACTTTCATCCTTTAATGCTTCATTAATATTCTTAGGTTCTATTGCTGAGAGGAAACAAAAGAAGTCATTTTTATCTTGGGCTTGTGACCTAAGGGTTCTTTGATTAAGACTTCCTATTATGTTATCTAATGGATGTGATTTAGATTTCTTAATATTTACGACTTCATTATCTTCTAAGTCTATAATTTCATTATCATTTCCTAGGGGTTTTGTTTTACTAACCTCAATAGCTTCATCTTTGACTAAGTCATCATCTTCTAAAGGTAATATTTTAGAAGGTGGTGGTGTTTCATCAAATGTTACATTTAATGATTCTTCTACTTTCATAGTGTGTTTGTTAAGTATTATATATGCTTTACTATTTTGCGAGTAACCTAAAAATATTCCTTCGTATGATTTTGGGTCGAACTTAGTAAGGTAATCCCTAGTGTTTAAAATATAACATTTACTTCCGAATACCCTAAAGTAGCTTAAGTTAGGTTTTCTAACTCTTAGCAACTCATAAGGAGCTTTTCCTAAAATTCTCCTAATTGATACTCTATTAATTATATATGTTGATGTATCTACAGCGTGACACCAAAATTTTTGTGGGATGGACTGTTCATTTAACATTGTTTTACTCATTTCTTGTAGTGACCTATTCTTTCTTTCTACTACGCCATTTGATTGAGGAGTACGAGGAGCGGAGAAATTGTGAGATATTCCATTTAAATCACAATATTTTCCGAATTGTACTTCGTTATCAAATTCCCTACCATGGTCCGTCCTAATAGATACTATTGTGCATCCTAATTTATTTTGAATCATTTTACTAAATATTTCAAATTTTTCAAAGGCTTGGGTTTTGTCACTTAAAAACCTAGTCCACGTGTATCGTGAATAGTCGTATACTATTACTAAGGTATAATGGTTTCCTTCGTAGCTCTGCACAGTGGATGGACCAAATAGATCCATATGTAATAATTCTAGGCACCTAGTAGTGGATACTATATTCTTAGCTTTGTGACTTTCATGAGCTTGTTTTCCAATTTTACTAAGCATCACAAAAGTATTTGTCATATCTTAGGTTAGGCAAGTTTCTAACTAATTCTTTAGAGGCTAAAGATTGTATTTGTTGCATGTTTGCATGTCCTAATCTCCTATGCCACAAAGTGGAGTTTTTGTTAGGTACCCATATTGATTTCACACAAGCAAGAATGAGATAGATATAAGGATGGGATGATTATGAGAATGAGAGAAAAGTAAATGCAAGAGTTTCCTTATGATATTCAAATAACCACCCAAGTTTACAAGTGACCTAAGCATTGTATTTATAGGTGATGAGGCGAAAAATGATCCGTTTTTAGGGGGTCATTTAAGCCCGAATCCGAATTTATTTGATCAAATATTGCCCTAAATCGTTCCTTTTGTGATTTTAGGTACTTTGGGAGTGAAATCTGGAAAAGGAAGCAATTCGGACGTTTTTGGAGCATAAAAGTGAAGAAAACGCCAAAGTCTTAATTTTCCATGCTGGGAACAGTGCATGACGGCGTCAAGAGCAAAACCTTGACGGCGTCACGTAGGAAGGGCATCAAGAGTAAAAGAGTCATGACGGTCTGGAAGTGTATAAGTCTTGACGGCGTCAAATGTGGATCTAGGCAGTCCGAGGATTGTTTTGGCGGTGAGGTGACGGCGTCACCTATTTGGTCTTGACGCCGTCAGACCCCTTTTTCTATATATAGTTTTCTAATTTTTCACATTTAAAGAGAGAAGTTTTGGGAGAAACCCTAAGTACGATTTTGGTGTAACTTTACAGGTTTTTCAAGGGTTCCAACCCCTTGATACCTTGCATGATTAATCAAGATAAGTGTTCTTCTAATTCAATCAATATGTCTATGTGTTGGTTGTCTATATCATGTTCTTGTCTTAATTCTATCATGCTAGGCTAGATCTCTTTTGTGTTTGCTTAGATCTAATGAAACCTAGATATTGATTATGTATTGATTACTTGTTTATTCTTGTCTTGGATGAATGATTTATATGTTAGGCTTAAGAAAACTGGCAGATCTCCAATTGGTAACATGCTTGAACGTCTTAAGAAACATGAACCAACGCGCACTAGGTCTTTATTGGTTGTATTTAATGCATGAGCCACTGTTTACAATCCCTATAGTTGTCCTAGGCATGGTGTAGGAGGAGATAAGTGCTCATAGAATTGGGGAGTTATGTGTGCCACCCCATGAATGGTATTAAGGAATACGATCCGTCATCCATGCAATTATAACAAGTAATTAACGTGTAAAAGATATCTAGGGAGTAGTGAAATCTAAGTAAACACATTTTCTCCAATTACTGCTCACAACTTTAGTATAAATTAGCTTATTTTCATTTTTAGTATTTTATTTTGATTGCATCTTAGTATTGGGTTAGTTGAATAGCAACTAATTCCGCTCACTCTTCCAAAACCCGAGATTTTAATTTGCTTTCTAAAAAATATAAAAACACAAAAAGAATCATCCCTCACCTTTAGAACTAGTATTTAGGCTTTCTAATCCTAGCGATACTATTCCTAAGCTGAACGATCAATCCCCCGGTACTTGTCACTATACTATACTACAACGATCAGGTACACTGCCTGGTGGGGGTTGTAAGCTTCTCGAGATCCCTCGAGAGGTAAAGCCTGTTGCGATTCCCACGCATCAAGTTTTTGGCGCCGCTGCCCGGGGAATAGTTATTGTCTAGGTTAGAATTTCTTTTTATTAGGTCTACTTGCTAGATTCCTTTCTAGTAAGATTTTATTTTTATTTTTAGGTTCTCTTTAGTCTATCTTATTTCTTCGTGCCTTTGTTCGTAACTCTTCACCACCTGCCATCATGGCAAATGACGAATCCCTTAACCTTAGGATCACTAGGAGTCGTAGTTCCACTCGAAACCTTGTCTTGCCTTATGCGGAACCCGAAAGGGAACTGCATAGATTGAGACAATATCACTCAACTTCTGAACCATCTAGCGTTGCCATCGATTTTGATGCACCTCTCTCTGAAGAAAATTCAGAAAACCATATCACAACCCCTAGCTCCCAACCCAACGACGACACTAGTACTCCCGCAACCTCCATTCCTAAGCGTCTCAAAGACTACTCCTCCCCAACCTCTCGTGGCTTCTCAAACGCCATTGTCTACCCAAACGAACACACCAACGAGGTCTTGCATGCAAACGATGTTTGGCTTGTCAAAAGTGTGTGTAAGTTTCGCGGACTAGACGAGGAAAATCCAATCCAACACATCAAGGACTTCCTGAAAATAGTAGACACCATCCATACGGATGGGGCTACTAGAAACACATCCCGATTGTGATTCTTTCCTTTCACCTTATATGAAAAAACCCAAGAATGGTATGACAAACTCCCTTCTGAATCTATTTTCACATGGGAGCAACTCATATCCAAGTTCTATGAGAAGTTCTTTCCACCTGGAAAAACCTCAGCATTTAGAGATAGGATCCTCCGTTTCCGGAAGAGGAAGGATGAACCCTTCCATAAATCGTGGACTAGATTCAAAGATTTAATAAGACAAGTTCCCCATCATGGCATTGAGCTTTGGCTCTTGGTCCAAATCTTCTACGATAATATCTCCTCTAAAGACCGAAACGGAATTAACCAATCTAGAAAAGGAAGATTGGCCAATCTTAGTGCCGAGGAAGGATGGGATAGGATTGAAGAATATGCTCAGGACCAGGATGACACTTGGGACGAAACTGAGTCGACTGATAGCATTTCTAAAATCACCCTGGATCGGTTGAGAAAAATTCACAAGAGAGTGGAATTCCTATCTGGATCACAATTACCTAAACAGTTGTCAAATCCTTACTTGATCTGCGATTACTGTGGAGGCCCGCATGAGGTGGAAGAATGTGAAGGAGCAACCACAACTGAACATGCATGCTTGTCAGGAGGGGACATTTATGCTGATCCCTCCCTTTTGCCTTTTTACCAAAATGATGATTACACCCTTTGGGGAAATCTAGTAAAGAAAAGAGAAGGGGAGGGAGGCCCTGAATTCAAAATCAGGAGCAATTTCGAAGATGACCTTGGTCACTTCACTCAAGAAAAAGACATGCAAATGAAATGCCTTAATGAGCTTTTCGACGAGCAGCAGGAGGGTATTGGAGAATTTTTCAACAAGCTTAACTCAGCCCTAGATAATCTTCAAACGCCATTAGTAAGAAAAAAAGACCCCATGCTCGCGATAACCACACGAGCTGGAACGACAACCAAGGACCCTCCTTACCCAAACTCGTCCCCCATCACCCTCGATCCAGACAAACCTGGGGAGGAGGAGGAGGATGTCGGCGTTGGCACCCCAGACCAACAGCCCGTGACGACCCCTTCCCCATCGGCCCTGCCTAACCAACCTGTGAGAATCCCATTCCCGTCCCGATTAAGGAACCAAAAAACTGAGAATGATAACAAGAGGTTCTTGTCATACCTAAAAGACTCAGTTGTCACCATACCTCTCCTTGATGCTTGCTATCACATGCCAAAGTATAGCACATACTTCAATAAGATACTCACTAACAGGAAGAAACTCGAGGGTCTTGTGACCCTAGGGGAAGAATGCTCAGTGGTGACCCATCGAGGGCTACCAAAGAAGGTAGACGATCCGGGCAGTTTCACCCTGCCTTGCTCCATAGGACCTCTATCAATCAAGAATGCTCTTGCTGATTTAGGAGCAAGTATAAATCTCATGCCCCACTCTATGTTCCGTAGACTAGGATACTCTGGATTGAAGCCTACCCGTATGAACATCCAACTAGCCGATAGATCGGTCAAGTACCCCGTAGGGATATGCGAGAATGTGCTAGACAAAGTTGGGAAATTCAAATTCCCGGTTGACTTCGTAATCCTGGATATGGAGGAGGATGACCTGGTACCCATCATCTTAGGTAGACCATTTCTTGCTACCGCTCGTGCTGTCATCGATGTCTACGATGGCAAATTAACATTACGAGTGGGAGACGATAGCACAACCTTCGACATTAAGGACTCTATGGACCTCTCCCTCGAAGCAGCCAACCGGCTCTATTTTATCGGGGAAGTAGATGAACTCACAGATGTCATTGATAGTTGTGTCGATGAACGGATCGATGAAGGCTGGCTACGTGACGAAGGCTTTCTGCCTTTGCTAGAGGTAGAAAAGATGGAGGATGTTAATGCAGTCTCCTTCTACCCCAGACAAGAGGCAACGGAACAGCTCGAGCTCCGAAAGCCCGAAAACAAGCTCAAACCTTCTATTATCGAGCCCCCTGACGTAGATCTTAAAGAGCTCCCTAACCATTTGGAGTATGCCTTTCTTCAGGGAGAAAGTCAACTCCCGGTAATCATAAACTCCTCCTTGGAATATGAACAAAAAGTTAAACTCTTAGAGGTCCTAAAAAAATACAAGGGGGTGCTTGCATAGAGTGTAGCCGACATTAAGGGGATTGATTCGACTTTCTGCACACATAAGATTCTCATGGAAGAAGATTATAAACCTACCGTGCAACCCCAGAGGCGCGTGAACCCTAACATTAAGGAAGTAGTGAAGAAAGAAGTCATAAAACTTTTAGATGCAGGATTGATTTACCCGATCTCGGATAGCCCATGGGTCAGTCCTGTACAGGTTGTACCTAAAAAGGGTGGAATGACTGTAGTAAAGAATGACAAGGGTGAGATGGTGCCCCAGAGAACTGTCACTGGATGGCGGGCATGCATCGACTATCGAAAGCTCAATGATGCCACGAGGAAAGATCACTTTCCCTTACCATTCATTGATCAGATGTTGGAAAGATTATCTGGACACGAGTACTATTGCTTCTTGGATGGATTCTCTGGATATTTTCAGATTCCCATAGCACCTGAGGACCAAGAAAAGACCACGTTTACCTGCCATTATGGAACATTCGCCTACAAAAGGATGCCTTTTGGGCTATGTAATGCCCCCGCCACTTTCCAGCGATGCATGACCGCAATCTTTCACGAACTCATGGAAGACAGCATGGAAGTGTTCATGGATGTCTTTTCAGTCTTCGGGAACTCCTTCGACCGCTGTCTTGCTAATCTAGAAAAGATGCTTAAACGGTGCGAAGAAACCAACTTGGTGCTAAACTGGGAAAAATGTCATTTCATGGTGAAGGAAGGTATTGTATTAGGACATAAGATCTCAGGAAATGGAATAGAGGTAGACCAAGCTAAGGTTGAAGCTATATCTAAGTTACCATACCCCACGACTGTCAAAGCAATACGTAGCTTCTTGGGGCATGTCGGGTTTTATCGGAGATTCATCAAAGATTTCTCCAAAATTGCTCGGCCAATGACTCAATTACTTGTGAAGGATGCTCCATTCGATTTTTCCCAAGAATGCAAGGATGCATTCGATCTCTTAAAAAGGGAACTCACTCAAGCTCCAATCATGATCACACCCAACTGGGAGTTACCATTCGAAATCATGTGTGACGCTAGCGACTTCGCTGTCGGGGCTGTATTAGGTCAACGACGCAACAAGCTTTTCCAACCTATTTACTACGCTAGCAAAACCATGAATCCCGCTCAAGAGAACTACTCCACCACTGAGAAAGAACTATTGGCCGTAGTATTTGCATTCGACAAATTCCGACAATATCTTGTCCTTTCAAAAACAGTCGTCTTCACTGATCACTTGGCTCTTAGATATCTCTTCGCGAAGCAGGATGCTAAGCCACGACTAATTCGGTGGATCTTGTTGCTACAAGAATTCGATGTTGAGATTCGTGATAAGAGGGGAGCGGAAAATCTGGCCGCAGATCATCTATCTCATCTCGAGAACCCCTTGGATGAGCACGATAGAAGTGAGATTAGGGATTCATTTCCTGACGAACAACTCATATTAGTGAATGACTCGGACCCGTGGTACGCCGATTTTGCTAATTATCTCGCAAGTAGACTCGTTCCTGAGCACCTTACTAAGTACGAAAGGAAGAGATTCTTTTCCCAGTTAAAATACTACTTCTGGGATGAACCTTTTTTATTCAGAAGGTGTCCTGACCACATTATAAGGCGTTGTGTTTCGGAAAATGAGGCAGTAAAGATTATGAGGGAATGTCACTCTGGTCCCTCTGGCGGGCATCATGGGATAAACGTTACCGCCCGAAAGATTCTCGATGCGGGATTCTATTGGCCATAATTTTCCGTGATGTAAAAGAAATGGTGCAGGCGTGCGATGCATGTCAACGAGCCGGAAATATATCACATAGGGATGAAGCACCTCAGAACTTTATACAAGTTTGTGAGGTATTCGATGTTTGGGGGATTGACATCATGGGACCCTTTCCATCCTCAGGGGGAAACGAGTACATCTTAGTCGCCATTGACTATGTTTCAAAATGGGTTGAGGCACAAGCCCTTAGGACCAATGATGCAAGAGTAGTCATTCATTTCCTAAAAAAGCTTTTCGCAAGATTCGGGATTCCGAAAGCTCTCATCAGTGATAGGGGAACACATTTTTGCAATGCACAAATGGAAAAGGTCATGAAGAGGTATGGAGTACCCCCATCGATTCTCCACCGCCTATCATCCACAGACCAATGGCCAAGTCGAAAACACCAATAGAGCTATTAAAAGAATACTTGAAAAAACGGTTAATCAAAACAGAAAGGACTGGTCATTTAAACTCGACGAAGCCTTATGGGCATTCCGAACTGCCTACAAAACACCTATTGGAACAACCCCATTCCGCATGGTGTATGGTAAGGCATGTCACTTACCGGTAGAATTAGAACACAAGGCTTATTGGGCGCTTAAGGCATGTAACTTAGATTACACAACTGCTGGAAATAATAGGTTTTTGCAATTACACGAACTTGATGAGCTTAGACTAGAAGCCTACGAATCCTCCATCACATATAAAGAAAGAGCTAAAAGATGGCATGATCAGAGAATTAAGAAACCCAAAGAATTTTCAGAGGGAGACAAGGTCCTATTGTACAATTCTCGGTTGAGATTATTTCCGGGAAAACTTAAGTCTAGATGGTATGGACCGTTCACGGTAAAGAATTCTTCTAAATTTGGAGTGGTAGTATTAATAGATGATGAAGGTAGGGAATTCACGGTTAACATACAACATATAAAACACTACCAAGAAAATAACAATGAAATGATTAGTGAGGAGGATGTGACGTTTGATGATGAAGTCACGTAGTAACCCATGACCTTGAGTCTAGCTACAAGACTCATAAATAAAGAAAAGCGCTTCTTGGGAGGCAACCCATGTTTTGTGTGATTTTATTTGTTTGATTGTTATTTGCTTCCGTATGCATGCTTTATCTTTATTGTTGGTAGATCATGTTTCTAAACTAAAATGTGGAAATACGTTACTTTGTTGTTTTGGCCTAGTCTTAACTCCACCTAAAAGTATTTTTGCAAAAGATAAGTGTAAGGGGAAACCCCAAATATGTTTTTAAGAAACAAACCGATCATGATTCTCCACAATATTAAATGAACATGTATATTCGTATTTGTTAGAGTCAAATGCTTGTATTGAGTCATAATGAAGTTTTGCAGGATTTTCCAGGAAGTAGGACCAAGTTTTTCCAGAAATTTTCCGGAAACTTAACATAAGAATTTCTGCAGGTCCATTCTGACGGCGTCAGGGGTTTACTCTTGATGGCGTCAGGAGTTAAAAATTTGGAAATTTTACCGGTTTTGTTTTTCTAACGGAGTCTTATGGTTTTTGTGAATTATTAAGTTTTATAATCTCCAGGAGATCTGCAAACTTCATTCCACAAGCATTATATCTTATCTTGTTTTCTAGGATTTAGAAACTTATATAGGATGCCGCCGATTTTACGCGAGGTTGTCTTGTCTATTTTGTCAGGTTTTACAGGTTATGTATGACAAGAAGATGATTTATATTCTGGAAGGGAAGCTTTGATTGTTCATTTTCTTTGAGGAAGATTTAACCTGGCCATCCTATTATCCATACCGAGCGAATAAGGGGAGTATTTGATTTCATTCTCTTTACTTTTTCACTTTTACATTCTTTACTTGAACATTGGGGACAATGTTCATCTTAAGTGTAAGGGGAGGGTAAAAAGATGATACCTTACATATGCACTTTCGCTTGAGTTTGTTTTGTTTGATTGTAGATGTGTAATAAAACTATGAGAAATACTTGTTAGTGCAATTTTAGCGCCAAATTTAATTTTTTTACAACATTTAGGAGTGAAACTTTAGCCATAGCAAGTGTCTCATGGATAGGAGATTGTATGACTAGCACATAACCGTATATTCAGAAAAAATTTCCACCCAAAAATGTGAGGTTTGCCTTTAGATTTGATAGGAAAAGCATTCATTATTAGTGCTTATGAGTGTACCGGTAGCCTTTAGATTCTAGAACTTGCGTTAGTGATGCATCCCGAGACCGCTAGTGAGACTACATTCGTGTAGTAGGATTTACTACATGATAAGAGGCATTAGGATCACCCTTGTGTTAAACCCGTATCATAATTACTTGACCATTTAAGTCATATTACTTGGCTAGTTAAGTCAACTAATTTTTCCCACACCCTTAGCGTTGTACTCATTTTTAGTACACGAAACCCCTAGTACACCCCTCCGAGCCTATCTTTTCGTTTCTAACTTTAAGCATTTTACTTAAAGGAAGAATTTGTTACACCCCACTTAAATGTACAACCAAATCGCCTTAGCCTTCCGTGTATGCGCTCATCTTTAGTGCATTATTGTTATTTGTTAAACCCTAAGTTAACTATCTAATTGATTACATGGTTGCTAAGTCGAGTCATATCCTTGTACATATTGTTTTGGGACAATTGGGACTCATGGGTAAGTACTTATTTTATGGAGTAATGGGGAAGAACATCATATTATTACCCCCATATGTACGTTAATCTTAAAAGTGCTCCAAGTGTTTTGATTTTCTTAATTCGAGTCATTAGTTTAGTTTATTGTAAAGTATGTAATGATTCAAGTGTAAGGGGAATTCTCATCCCCTATGATGTATTATTTTGGATGGTAGGGTAAGAGTGTATGCAAAAAAAAAAAAAAAAAAAAAAAAAAAAAATCGAAAAATCAAGAAAAAGAAAAGAAAAAATTAGAAAAAAGAAAAAGAAAAAAAAAACATACGGACTACCATCCCGTTTCATTCTATGTTTATTTTATGTTTTTGTTATTTTTCATTTATTAGCTTAAGTCGAGTCTAGTCTTGGCTTAGCAACGCCATATTGTACATGTAATTGACCAAGAGTGTTAACTCGCCACCAGTAAAACTTCCTTTATCCAACAAAACCGTGTATTTCATATCCCTACACCTAACGTTACAACCCTTTAAAAGACCTCTTTGATAGTTTATCCTAGGTGCTTACGCCATGTGGTGGAGGTTTGATCCTTTCCCAAGCCTATGGTAATCTATTTTTCTATGACAGGTAGTGAGAGATATCTTCCGTTTCCATATTGTAATTTACACTTTATTACACCCGAGAGATGTGAGTATCTAAACACTATTTGTGAGGTGCTTGTGTATGACCTCCGTGCTTGTCTATTGGTCTTTAGTGGAACGATTATTTGTTGTAATTACTTTTATATTAGTGTTAAATGACCCCTAACTTGTCTTTTGAGTAGAATAAAAGCGCATTTGCTTGAGGACAAGCAAATCTCAAGTGTAAGGGTATATGATGAGGCGAAAAATGATCCGTTTTTAGGGGGTCATTTAAGCCCGAATCCGAATTTATTTGATCAAATATTGACCTAAATCGTTCCTTTTGTGATTTTAGGTACTTTGGGAGTGAAATCTGGAAAAGGAAGCAATTCGGACATTTTTGGAGCATAAAAGTGAAGAAAACGCCAAAGTCTTAATTTTCCATGCTGGGAACAGTGCATGACGGCGTCAAGAGCAAAACCTTGACGGCGTCAAGAGCAAATTTCATGAATTTCCATGACGACCCAGAAGAGTTTTGACGGCGTCACGTAGGAAGGGCATCAAGAGTAAAAGAGTCATGACGGCCTGGAAGTGTATAAGTCTTGACGGCGTCAAATGTGGATCTAGGCAGTCCGAGGATTGTTTTGGCGGCGAGGTGACGGCGTCACCTATTTGGTCTTGACGCCGTCAGACCCCTTTTTCTATATATAGTTTTCTAATTTTTCACATTTAAAGAGAGAAGTTTTGGGAGAAACCCTAAGTACGATTTTGGTGTAACTTTACAGGTTTTTCAAGGGTTCCAACCCCTTGATACCTTGCATGATTAATCAAGATAAGTGTTCTTCTAATTCAATCAATATGTCTATGTGTTGGTTGTCTATATCATGTTCTTGTCTTAATTCTATCATGCTAGGCTAGATCTCTTTTGTGTTTGCTTAGATCTAATGAAACCTAGATATTGATTATGTATTGATTACTTGTTTATTCTTGTCTTGGATGAATGATTTATATGTTAGGCTTAAGAAAACTGGCAGATCTCCAATTGGTAACATGCTTGAACGTCTTAAGAAACATGAACCAACGCACACTAGGTATTTATTGGTTGTATTTAATGCATGAGCCACTGTTTACAATCCCTATAGTTGTGCTGGGCATGGTGTAGGAGGAGATAAGAGCTCATAGAATTGGGGAGTTATGTGTGCCACCCCATGAATGGTATTAAGGAATACGATCCGTCATCCATGCAATTATAACAAGTAATTAACGTGTAAAAGATATCTAGGGAGTAGTGAAATCTAAGTAAACACATTTTCTCCAATTACTGCTCACAACTTTAGTATAAATTAGCTTATTTTCATTTTTAGTATTTTATTTTGATTGCATCTTAGTATTGGGTTAGTTGAATAGCAACTAATTCCGCCCACTCTTCCAAAACCCGAGATTTTAATTTGCTTTCTAAAAAATATAAAAACACAAAAAGAATCATCCCTCACCTTTAGAACTAGTATTTAGGCTTTCTAATCCTAGCGACACTATTCCTAAGCTGAACGATCAATCCCCCGGTACTTGTCACTATACTATACTACAACGATCAGGTACACTGCCTGGTGGGGGTTGTAAGCTTCTCGAGATCCCTCGAGAGGTAAAGCCTGTTGCGATTCCCACGCATCAATAGGCAAGGAGATAGGGCAACACTCCCTCTCCTTCCCTTCTTACAAACGAGTGGGCTTAGAGCCCATGGACTTCATTACTTAAGCCTAGTAAACTTAATACATAATATGAATGAAAGTAAATAATAACTAAGCAACTTAACATTTATTAGAAATGACCGAGACTTGATAAATATTAAAAACTTCATTCCTAACAATCTCCCCCCTAAGCGTCGGCCATCACGGTTGCTTGACGTCTTTGTCATTTCTTCATCTTTGACTTTCACAGCTTTAGACGTCTTTACAAAAATCATGAGATAAAATCATTCATCGTTCTTTGTTCTTTGTTCATTGTTGTTGTGATAGTGATCAAGTTATGAAGTTGTCTGCCTTTCGTCACTTCCGCGTCTGTGGTGGTAGTCCGCCATTCCAACATGCTCATACATCTTTGAACTTTGACTTATACATGCACGTAGTTCCCTTTCTTACACTATGATCTTTAGTCTTTAAACTTTATAGATTCTTCCTTTTGGTGTAGAATCTTTCTTTGAACTTTGTGTTGCTTAGATCTTTGAGGGAGCTTTTGATGACTTCAAGATGCATGTATGAGCATGTGGAATCCGTTGCCATGGAGATGATGTGTGCCTGCAGGTAAACAGTTAGCAATAAAACATCCGGTACTTACATATAAGGAATTAGAGATCGTCAACAGCATAGTGTGAAGACTCCTTCTAACCCTTATCAAGGCCGTTCCCATGTCAGATACCCCCGAAGGAGCTTACAAGACCTACTTAGTAGCTCAATGACTGGGTGTGTCGCTGGGGATCACTCCACGACTGTAGACCACTAAGAAACCACCGCAAACACTAAGCGTAACCCACAAGGAGTTACCGAAGTGACCTGCTGTCAGGGCTGTTTGATGTTGACCCTGGCAGGAATTTCCATTCAATCATTGAGAAATACATTTGTAATTCTCTCATAAACGTTCTCGGCAGATTGCTATGATCTGCGAAGGACTCGATAATTTACAGCTGGTGTCCATTGATGTAGAACACCAGTTGTAGAAATACTAAGTGTTCCTAAGAGATCTTTGATGTATCTCATGGCTCTAGACTCGAAAAGTGCATACTTAGGTTTCTTATGCGGAGGCTAGGGAGGGGTCTCCTGTTTCAGTATCAACCATCTCTAAGAGATAAGTCGATAGATTACTAAACATATCTTTTTTATGTAGGGCAATAAAGGAGGAAAAGTATGCTGCTCGCAGGGCCATTTTACCCATGCTTGAAGCCGAAGAGGATGAAAGGTAACTAACAACAACCAGAGTCTCTTAATATCTGCCATTTTTTACCCATTTATTTATGAACGGGTTGACTTGAGTTATGGTGTATGCCAACTAGTCAAAGATTAAAATTATTATCCAAAATAAAACAGGTCTAAACCGTTTGATCTTGCTATATAACTGGCATTATATTATATTATAATAACATGTAATCATCTATTCAAAAAGGGGTTGCGACGCAATTTGTTGCCCGTTTACCTGTTATGCGCTTGTAATTTTCATCAAGTGTTATTATAATCATGTGTGATGTGTTACCTATTAATGGAAATTTAAAGAAAAAGCTTTTGTGGGTTAACCAAACGGTTTGACCCGTTTTGGCTCATGCCAGAAACATGACCCTGGTTTAATTAGTCACCTAACCCGCCCGAACCGCCCATTATTCCACCTCTAGTATACTCTTTCGAATGGTGATAAAAAAGTTTGTTATTTATGTGTAGATATGTGAATGAATGGAAGAAATATCTGGAAGAAGAGGCTCGGATCATGAGAGACGTGCCTTGCTGGAAAGTTGGTGAGAGTGTGTACCACTTCGGAAAATGGATGCCTCCTGCAACTGGTGAAATGCGTCCTGAGGTCTGGTAAACTTTGGGGATGTTGTCAATTTACGCGTCTTCAATCTATTAATAAAATTTCAGTTGAACAAAAATTCACATAGTTCTAACTGAGAGCTTCTTTTGTTTACATGTATTATCTAAACTTTTCTGCTTAATGCTACTCGATTTCATTTGATGTACCGCTTCTTCTATATGGTTTAGTAAACGGCCATCCAAACTGCACTTTGTTTTATGTTAAAATTTCAGCTTGTTTATTCATTTGGTCGTGTTTTGATAGACGACTTTCATCTACATAAGCGCATCTCCGGTGTATTTTAGACTAAATTCGTTTTGGTGCATAATAGTCTTTAGGTTTACAATTTCATGACGTCGGGTTTGATCAACGTTGTGTTGACCGAACAATACTGTTTGTGCGCCTTAATTATTGGATCAAATTTGTCTCGATCGAACAATATTGTTTGTGCATCGTTTGTAAGCGTTTGAATACAATTGAGGGCGTTGTAAGTGTTTGAATATCGACTGGTATTTTTAATTTGACATGTTTCATATATAGTCGTTCTTTATATAATCGACTCAATTGACTCTCTATCAAAGAAGCAAACTATTGTTGACAAATGCTTTATTATGTAAATAGGATGAAACTATCTTGAACATAAAAACCATCTTCTTTAACCAGCCAAAAACAATCGTCTTTCGACTCATGTTCACTCTTAAAACAATAATTAGGATCACTTTTCTTCTTCATCGAAAAAACATCAAAAGTGCGTTGCTTATATCCTAAGAAAAAATGACAAAAGTATAGAGTCATTAGTTCAAAATTTTGAAATATTGTTTATAACATGTAATTTTTTTTCTTTTTCTTTTTGTTGCATGTCTTCTTGTAAAAAGTTAATTGTTAATAGTAATTGTCTGACCAAATTCAGATGAAATAATATTTAGTTGTTGGAAACTAGCACTAATGCTAGTTATTGAGAATACAACGATAAACGGATGAGGTTGTTAATTACTCGCGGAAGCGAGCTTATAGCTAAGTTGTATGCGGTTTGACTAGGGTATTTTCGTTACCGTTTATGATTTTTCTATAACCACTTTCAAATCTATACAACCTATTATGGAGATTAGCACTTTCGTCCTATTAATTTTTAAGATTTTCATAAATACAGTTTAAGTGTTACTAGTAGGGTACCCGCACGTTGCAGCGGCAGGTACTTTAAAATAAATGTTAACGACATCAAAAGGCAAAAGTGATAGTTAGGAGTTGTAAACCGTTCGAGCTCGAGCCCGTTTGGTCTGTGCCTATTCAGGCTCGAGCCTATTTGGCCGGTTTCCTGTTCAGGCTTGAATATTTGTATAATATGCTTTATTATTTGTATTAGTCACATTTAATGCAAGAATTGTGTTTAAGTTGGTTGTACAATATGTTTGATAATTTGTATTTCTTATGTAAGGGGTGTTTTAATAACTGCATTAATTGTATTTATTGTCCAGTTAATTAATTGACTACATTAAATATCTTGACAACATTTATAGTGCTTTGTATTGTATTTAATGTTAGTAAATGTGTTTTAATTAATTATACTTTTAGCGTAAGAACTTGTAATGCTAAATTTTAAGTATTTCTATTTAAAGATTTTATTTAATGTTAGAAAATGTGTTTTAATTAGTTGTATTTTTAGCTTAAGAACTTGTAATTGTATTTAATGTTAGAAAATGTGTTTTAAATAGTTGTACTTTTAGCTTAAGAACTTGTAATGCTTAATTTTAAGTATTTCTTATTTTAGAATGCCTAAATGCTTTATAAAATAATATGATAACTAAAAAAAACAATATTTACAACTATTTAAAGCATAAATATGTTTGTTCAACACATACAATTAATACTCTTTTTAAATAACATCTCACTAAAAAATACAACAATTTTACCACATGATACAATCTAATAAAGCTACTAATCTTAACTACATAAATGAGAATACACGTATTTTTGGCATATTATACAAACAAACCAACCACAAAAACAACAATATATCTCATAAAAGTGTAAACATCGACTATATGTATTCAAGCTTTATATTTTCTTTTACATGTCTGTAAACACGGTTCGATTCAATTAACCGCGGATATTTGTAAATAAAAATTGAAATCGAACCGTGATAAGAGGGTCTTTCTAGTTTTGGTTTTCTCGGTTTCGATTTCTTAGTTATCATTTTTTGTGGTTTCGGATTGAGCAGGTCAGCTCGGTTTGTCGGCTTCATAGATTTTTTAAAACCTATATCCATAAAGCTTAGCTTTATATGAATCAAATAGTCATTTTGAATAATGAAAAACATTGCTCACTAAAATATTTATTATGTTAAAGAGTTGCAAAGATGTCACATGAAATTCTTGACATCCGTAACTTTAGTATCACAAAAAATATAATAATTACAAAACATGGTTTACCAAAAAATTTAATTCAATGTATCCGCCGTAACGCACGGCTACCATGCTAGTGTATAACTAATGAGTTTTGAAACCTCAACCTTTTATAACCGTTTATAATTTATAACATCTTAATTTGATAATTTTACTGAGTGTATAAAAAAATTGTATTCACCGTCCATCCTTAGGGCATCCACTATGATGAACCTTTTAAAAAGTTTATAAAATTGATACCTCATGAAATGTCATTAATTTACAAACCTTTTCATACTATAAACCTATTCCTATTATAGATAAAGCTTTTAATAGGTTAATAAATTTGTCAACTCATACAATGCATTAATTTATAAACCTCTTCAAAATCATAGATCTTTTCATGCCACCTAGACTTGAAATGGTTCCACACTATGGTACAAAATTTTTTAAGCCTCTTCATAATTTCTTGAACCTATTTTTAAACCACCATAATGGATGCTCTTATTTATACTTCCATCCAATTTTGTTAACATCAAGTATTAAGTTACTCCCGCCGTCTAAAAATAATTGTCTAAACATAGAATCATAGTTATTACAACTTTATATTTCTTATTTTTTTAGCGGGATGACAATTTATTATTGCCTAATTAGTTAATGTATTATTTAAAGTTTGTAATAATAATTTCAAGTAAGTGTACTCTGATAAACTCGATTAAACTTTAGTATCTATTTTTAGTAACGTATAACTAAATTGGAATGGATGAAATATCCTTTTATTCGAAAGCTTAATATCATGAATACACAAAAAATATATTGGACATCGACTAAAATCTTGCAAATGCTATAAAATAATTACGAGTAAATAAAAATAATGTTTTGATATTCTTTTTCCAAAGTTCACAATAACATCAAGTCATCAACTAGTACAAACAAGATACTCGTTCATTAACTTTTCTAGTACTTTTTATTTGTGTTTCCAATCATCCTGCCTGATTCCCCAATGACATGTCTTTGCGTTCGGAAAACCTTGGTCGCATGCCTTATACATGGTACGATTGAACACATCAAATATTTGCTCGGTCATGGACCGCCAAAAATGACAGTAACAAAGAGTGCTAGATAACCAGTTCTCCCAAAATGACCAACCATATTCTTGGTTTGTGAAATTAAGAGTATGAACCCCGAGATCATTATCTTTTGATTTACATTGAACCATGACGTTATCGTAAGTGATTTCTGTCAAGACGTGTTAGCGTTTGATTCCGTCTCGGGTTCTTCGAGGCTTTAAAACCGGGTTTTACTTGACAAGTTTCATGTGACCCAAGTCAATACGATTCACCAAAGTCGGCCGTATTTGATATTTTTCCATAAATTTTATGTTACAAAAAATATATAAAAAACTTGGATTTGTTGTGGTGATGTATAATGTTGTTTTTAGGTTTAAAATTTATATTCTCGTTGAATTGTATGTGTTTGGTTTTGTATAAAATATATGTTATATAAACGATTATGTGATTGCTATTGAAATTTCTAGGTTTAATGTATGTTTGATATTAAATATTAAAGTTTTAATAAATGTTTTCTGACCGGAATATTGGAATCTAAATAAATAGAAATCCGAGTTGACTTGGCTGTCGAACCAGCGGCCCAGTGACCTGATTCAATCAAATCGATTTAGGATCCCGTTTTTATAACATTGATAATAATGAATCATTATCAATATTTACAACGAAGTGAATTGTTTTGGTTGTTGGTCTTAATTAAATAAAGTAGTTAACTAGTAATGTATTTTTTTAAACAATCACGAAATGTTTAGTAATTGCAAACGCAACCGTGTCTATTACTGTTACGACACTGGATTTGTATAAACTGGGTTTTGATATGTTACACAAGTAAACAAGAAAATTTTGGTTGTAATCACTAGTTTACTATTCATTTGATATGTTACACGAGTAAACAAGAAAAATTTGGTTGTAATCAATAGTTTACTATTCATTTGATATGTTACTCGAGTAAACAAGAAAATTTTGGTTGTAATCACTAGTTTAGTATTCATTACCACAAATCCGGACACTTTTGGTCTTGGGACAATATCATCCCTGACTTATGTAAATAAACAAGACACACACAACTGTAGCAAACATAGTTAATATTTTTTTTTTTGAGTGGCTACAATATTTTACTACAGAAAATTAGGGGAGCAAATCTGGTAAATGTAGGTTTTATTAATTTATGTACATTCCGTCCATCGTGAAATACATATATATAGTTATATACCATACATTTTCCATGAATTAACCATTCTAAACAATCAAACAAACCACACCCGAATGCATAAATGCTATCACTATTTAGTATAAATGCTACTACTTTCAATCTCTTTATGTCTCAATTATGTCAATTGTGAAGATAATCCAATCCTTCAGCGATTTAAATAATCATCAAGGCTTCCATTAGATGCATACTCGTAAACAATAATCTTCTTGGTAGGGTGAGTTAATTGAGACCTAAACTATAACCACACTTACAAGCAAAAACATTTTATAGCATTTCGCTCTTCGTGCCTTCCATCCTCTGGACGATTATGGACATTTTAGACATTTTGTACAACGCAAACATTTTAGCATATTGATATATGTGCCCTTAGTATAATTGAGCATTTCCCTGTAAGTTTTAGAATTGTTTTAACATAGCAATTCTTCTCATAAAAATCATGTGCGTACCCACTTCTCCCAATTATGTGCCCACTCTATCTAATAACTTCCAAGTCTTACCACCCTCACCCGAGTTCGGATTTGACTTCGTAACTGCCTTCGCTTCTGATGACGAAGAAGAACCTTTCGAAGATTTAATCAACGAAGAAGAGGAGGAACCAATGCCAACTATTTTTACGCCGAATACTTCTAATTATTTTGAACAAAATTGGGTTGAGGCAGACTCCGAGGAGGATGATGAGTATGAATATGTACTAGTGCCATTATCACCACCACTATCACTTCCCTTTTATATCCCTACATGTGATGAGTTGGATCACTCACTATGGATCGTATCACGACCACCATCGATCTAACAAGAAAGTCAACATGGACACTATAACCTCTCAAACTTCATCGATTCAAACAACACTACTCCGAATGAGTAAGCGTTTGATATTTAGGACGTGATATTGTCAGCAATTTTTGCCGTTCCATATGTCATTCAAAACAATGTTTGCACTCTTTATGTCACGATGTATGACGTTTAATTTTTCGTTCATGTTGTTTTGAAGGTAACTCAAACCTTCCGGAATATCAAACCATATATGTATATGTTGAGCCCAAATATGGCTAGCCGTTTCGCAAACAACCATCATGCTCGTCTCACAACCTTCATCACAAAAGGAAAGAAAATATATTAGCACTATAATTAACGACCCTTATGTTGGCCTTTAATATCCATTATCAACTACGTATATTTCATTATCTAGTGTTGAATATAACAAAAATCAAAGAAAACAAAAATAGATACACATCACGAGAACCCGATGGATGTCAACCTTAGTGTAGATTTTCGCTAAAAATCCAGATTACTCATAAATGAACTTAGTTCCGATATAACACAACAACAACAACAACAACAACAACAACAACAACTATATTTATATAGTTCCGATATAAATATATGCCTAATCTCCTTTATATTTGTAACAAATTTTATGCACTGCCCTTGTGTTTACTAATCTCTATACGCATATAATATATTCTTCTAACCTTAATATAAACTTCATAATCTATCTTTTAACTACTGAAACAAAAATATAATAATCTATCTTTATGCATATAATTCATTAGATCTACAACAATCGATCACAAACATAATAATTAGCAAGATCAAAAGCAAGAAATAATATGAATACCTATTCTGAGATTTGGTCATCAGCTAGTAGTTGACATCTATGGAATAGCGGCTGTTATATGTCAAGAAATATAGGAATCGTGTTTTATGGGACTACTGTAGTATTTATAAAAATGTGATGGGCTAGGTTAGCTAAACAGGCCTTAAACTACTTAAATTGGGCCACTACTAACTACACTGTCATAGGGGTGTTGATCGGTTCGGTTTTCGGTTATTCGGTTAATTTGGTTCGGTTAATTCAGTTAAAAATTTTTTTAGGGTCAAACCGTGAACCAAACCAAACCGAATTCAAATTCGGTTTTTGGTTCGGTTTGGTTAAATTCTAGTTCGGTTTGGTTCGGTTCGGTTTTCGGTTTAACCAAATTACACACTTTATTTAAAAAAAAAGAAAAATATACAAATATATTTTGCCAAAAAAGTTATTTCAAACATAAAAAGTATTTTTTAATATTAGAATATATTTTTTTTGTTATTTATATATATATAAATATAAATATAAATACATATATAACGTTTTATTGATCTTTTTATATATATAAATATATAAAAAATATATAAATTTATATGAATTCGGTTTTCGGTTCGGTTTTCGGTTTTGATTACCAAAACCATATCCAAACCGAGAACCGAATTAAAAGTTCGGTTTGGTTCGGTTTTGGCAAATTCGGTTCGGTTATAAGTTCGATTCGGTTATTTTCGGTTCGGTTCGGTTTTGGTTTTCGGTTTATTCGGATATTTCGGTTTTTCTGCTCACCCCTACACTGTCACACTTTGACATTAGTAGAGTAAATATCTTGGCTAAAAAAAGATAATATATTCATAAACAAACTTATTTAATTTTTGTTTATAGTTATACCTTTTTTTCCTGTTAGTTTCAAGTTTTTAACCACTGTAGAAAAGACAATCAGGTGTTGGTAATTTCATGTAGATCGTTCGAACTGGAAATACTTTGGAATTTGTTTAGGCTACAAATTTGGCTAAGGTACGGTGTCTTATCTTTCTTTAAAGCATTCTTTGATCATATAAATAGGATGAAACTATCTTGAACATAAAAAGAATGGCACACAAAGATGGTAGCATACTACTGTTTATTCCCAATCAAATCTTTTAACCCAATCATTTGGCCACGGAAAATTTCTCAAAGGAGCGTAAAAACCATCTTCTTTTACCAGCCAAAAACAATCATCTTTTCACTCATGTTCACTCTTAAAACAATAATTAGGATCGCTTTTCCTCTTCATCGAAAAAACATCAAAAGTGCGTTGCTTAGATCCCAAGTAAAAATGAAAAAAGTATAGCGTCATTTTCTATACGTTTAAGCAAAACTTAATGTCAAATTCTTCGCCAGCATTCCTAACAACATCACCAATATCAGTGTTTTTTGACTAGCAACAAAACCGAAGATTGTTCACACCAACTTCAATATGAACGGTGTATGGCGTCATAACACAACCGCTTTTTTCATTAGAAACGATGTTTGCTTGCGTTGCATAGACTAGGTTGATTGCTAAAATGAATGGAGATAAAAGTTTTGCCATAAGAGAAATGGTTTGGTTGGAATATGAGTTGAGAACTTGAGATTATTATGTTATATAGAGGATAGTGGTTACATAGAGATCAATTGTATTTTTGAATTCTAACGATTCTTTACTAAATGTGAAAAAATAAAACGCATATTTGATTTATTATGGAATCTTGCACGTAAATAATCAACAATATTATCTTTAAAATTTATGTAGAAAAGTTTGAATATGGTTCAAGAAACGTACACCGAGTACATCTAGTTAAGTTTTTTGAAATACGAGTCATTCAGACCCGTGCGTTGCACACGGGCTGTATCTAAGTGTTCATAGTATAATGTTCAGCACTAATTTTTGTCATGTATTCATTGCGGGATCATGTCATTTCATTATTTGAATACACTTGCAAACATGAATATAGAATACAAAGGTCCAAGGTTGATAGATATCTTATTAGTGTGACACTTTTTTGAATGAAAACTCTTTGTTAAACTATGGAGATACATGTTAAGGTTTTAGTTATAGGCAAGTGAAAATTGATAGTGTTGGTTTTCGAAGAATTTCAATTTGCAGATCATACGATAAGTTATGGAGGAAAATAGCATGGCCCGTGCAATTCACGGGCTTTTTTCATCATAAAGAATCATCCATTTTGCAAGGGTTATGTGTTAACCAAAATCTATGAAAAACCAAATGTAATCAAATTTACTTGACAAAGAGGTGAGAAGAGATAATTTTAGGACATATCCTTAATCATATTAAACCATCTTTTACAAAGAAGTATCATTACAAATTGCTTCAAACATAATGATACACCAAATTACTCATTAATTAAAATACTTAAAGTTTGCACAATGTTTTAATCATAGCATATGTGTGAATCGATTCTCTTATTCAAATAATATAACATGAGGTAATGTATTAATGAGATGACGATACCTCATCTTTGTAACCATTTACCAATCTATTCGTTCTTCTTCCCAGTTTTCGAACTTATTTTTACTCTCTTTTTATGTTACCAAAATATGCCACAATAAGAATGTATAGACAACCATTATACAAAGCCTACAATTAAAACACAATTATCAAATATTTGCACAAAATAACGTCAAAAGCTATGTCTGTTTACTATCCATGTGATCCATACGAACAAAATTATTGACACATACTTGGACCAAGGAATAAGAAATAAAACTGAAGACCTTATGCTAATAAAATATTGACATATGTTTCGGATCTAGCCTAATAAGATAACCCATTTGAATTGTAAATGAGGAGACCCGATCCACACATTCAAGTTATAACCGGTATAGCCCTTAATATTCTCATATAATCAAACCCTACACACACATAGTGATATCCGCCTCCCATTTATCATTTCCTCTCACCAAAACACATCTCCTAAACGGATTCTCATCTAAATTCTGTCATCATCTATCATAATGGAAACACAACCGTACCTAGATGTATTCAGTTTCTTCTCAATCTGAATCAAGAAATCATTTAGAAGGATTCAAGATCCTTAAGGGTCTCGGGTAGGTTTATGTTTGATGTATTTTTGTTTTCTTTTTCTTTTTGGTCAATGAACGATCCAAAGAAAGAAAGTAACACAATTATTATTTTTCTTTCTTTCTCTTCGGATAGTATCAAAGTTAGCGATCAATGATGGTTAGTCTTCAAACTAAAAAAAATCTTTTAAAAGATTGTCAACAAAGTTTGAAGCAATATGAGATCGTGTATAGTTTTTCATTTTGTGTCATGTTGTGATTCGGAGATGGTGAAGAGTTTAGGATAGATTGTAGTTGTTGGTTCTTGTGAGAATAGCACGAAAATCTTTGAAGATTTGAAATATCTAAATAACAAAACTGAGATCACTATTTATTTATTTTTTCTTTTTAGTTCGAATCTTGTTGTGTATAGTGAGATGCGGAGTGGTTGTGAGTCGGCTGTTGTTTAGTTGGTTATTGTTATTTAGAGTGGTGGTTATGTTTAGAGGTGGGTGGTGGGTCGTAACCATGAGATGATTTGGTGTTGATAGTCCGTTATTTATAATCTTAAAAAAATTAACTGAAAGCAACTAAAAAGATGAGGTTGTAATTAATGGATATGGTTCATATTCTGAGATGTTTTAGTTGCCTGGAATCAATGTGCGTATGTTAATGGAGATGCTTGACTTGCCTGTAATCAATGTTAAAGGCTTCATATGATAGAATCAATTCTTGGGATATATAGTATGACCCCTTTACATTTATAAGGCTACTTAAGTTTTAGTATATAAGATGGTTTATAGCATGTAATCATGTACATTAAATGCATTTATTTTTTTCGTTTGTTGTCAGGGACGAAACCTATGCGGTCCCAGGACACCTATAGAAGTCTGCGGCGTAGTGTAAATTTTCATATAAAACTTCGATTTTCCAAAATGAACTTGGTAAAAAAAAACTATGTTTCTCGTTTTAAAATTTCTTAAATGCATCTGATCAAATTATGTCTTGGTTACGTCTCAATATGTTGCATAGAGGCTAGTGGTTACATAGAGTGTTTTTTTTTTAATTCAACGATTTTGTAGTAAATGTGAAAAAATAAAACGTATATTTAATTTATTATTGAATCTTGAACATAAATAAGCAACAATACAGTAAAACCTCTATAAATTAATAACCTCGAGAAAATTAATAATTTGTCCAGACGCAACTTGGGACCAGTAGAAATTTGGACCACAATCGATAAAATAATAAGATAATAATTTTTTTGTAACCCCAATGTATATATATTAGTCCCAACGAAACTATAAATTAATAATTACTAAAAATTCCATATATGTATGTGTGCATGAGAGAGAGAGAGAGAGAGAGAGAGAGAGAGAGAGAGAGAGAGAATTCAAAATTCTAAGATTGTTTAGTAAAAAAAGAATCTATAGCCACTTGTTTTTTTTTTGTTGAACTTCAAATCTCAATTGAGTTTATCTTAAAATCTTCTTATTGCACTGTTGTTGCGTTCTCTTCTCGTATAGCAGCAAAAAATGTTAATTTTATTTTCATAAAGTGTGAAATGTGAATTCATAAAATGTTAATTGAAAATTGTTTTTTAAATTTATTTTTCGTCTATAATGAGAATACATTGTAACTAGCTAGTATATTAGACTTGAAAATTTAAATGTCATACGTAAAACCTCTTTAAATTAATAAATTATTAATTTATCAATATAATAATATCTCGCTAAATTAATAAAATATCTCGGTCCCAGCACTATTAATTTATAGAGGTTTTACTATGTATTTTTTTCTTCGTTTTGTTGCATGTCTCCTTGTGAAAAGTTAATTTGTTAATCGTAATTGTCTTACCGAATTCCGATGAAATAATATTTAGTTGTTGGAAACTAGCATAATGCTAGTTATTGAGAATACAACGGTAAACGGATGAGGTTGTTTAAGTACTCGGGGAAGCGACTAACTGGCATTACCTGCGCTTTCGTGTCTTTCAATATGGTCAGCAATGGGTGTTTCCATAAATACAACCTATAATTAATCGGGGAAACGACCATCTGGTGTTTCCGAGCAGCGAGGAAGCGAGCTTATAGCTCAGTTGTATGCGGTTTAACTTGGGTATTTTCGTTACCGTTTATGATTTTTCTATAACCACCTTCAAATCTATACAAACTATAATGGAGATTAGTAAGTTCGTCCGATTAATTTTTAAGACTTCCATAAATACAGTATAAGTGTTACAAGTAAAAAAAAGACTATTTACAACTATTTAGATAGGTTATAGTATAGAGAGAAGTAAACTCTAAAAGGGGTGAGAGACAAGTGAGAAATGCTCACTATTTATAGGCAAAACTGCCTACTGTTCATCTAGTTCCGCCGGTTCCCTCCCCAGAGGGATTCCGCTAGTGTAAACTCAGGGATCCAGCTAATTGGGTAAACCAGTTCGGATTTTGGGCTACAAACCGGGTTGTGGGTTATTATACATGGATAGATGATGTCATGCCTGATGTCAATGACATCTTGGGTCATGGGTTATGAACTTTGGGTTATGGGTTATTGACTTTGGGTCATGGGTCATGGGTTTTACCCATTATGGATGTCATGCATGATGTCATGCAATGGGTCATGGGTTATGGATCAAAGCTCCATGGGTTATGGACTTGGTTTTGAGTTATGGATAGTTCAAGTGTTTACTAGCATTTTCTTAACATGCATTTTTTAAAATGTACGTAAGTAACAAATGTTACTAAAGTGTTTTTATAAAATAGTGTTGGTTTCATGTTAACTGCATAACTAAATATGTTTAATATATATTTGTTTAGTGAAATAAGTTAGTAAACTATTGGCTCAAAGCATTACGTATTTTATTTATTTCGTTAAAATGATTTTACATTTGTTATCGACAAAATATTGAATGATCGTAAAATGCAAATAAACGTTTTTAAGTTTTGATTGTATTAACACATTTTATTAGCGTGCCTTTTTTTGTTTTGACGCAGATATGGCCCGTTATCTTGTTTGCTTTTGACACTACACTCAAAGATTGTGAAGACCTTTACATGCTTGCTAGAAGATATCTTCATGAGCTTATTAGCTATAGGTTTTATGTTTTAAGTTTGTTGCTCTAGTCTCAAGCTTTCACTATTTTGCCGCTTGGATTGATGGAGTTATTAAATGTATTTAGTTAGCCCAAGCTTGTGGGTTTCGGGTCCTTTAAGGTTTATATCTATTTGTCTCTATAAATATCATATCAATAACACGCATTACTTACAAGGTTTACAATATTTAACATGGTATCGAACCAGGTCTCATCCTTTGACCTAATCAGCCATCATGAGCCAGTATCTCTATCCACTTGTCAAATGTTTTCCTACCCGTATCTATCTTTCAAGACACTAAGTGTTGTCCTTGCACAATTATTTTTGTTTATTATCAAATCAGTGGCAATTAGAAAATTCATTGCCAAAATTTCTCCAATCTTATTTTTCCTCTTTTCTCTTGTTCATATCCAAAAGTTATCAAATGGCTTTTAAAGAGCATCATAAGCCATTTTCTTTTTTTTTCCCCCTCCAATATTAATGTTTATACTCATCCTTAAAAAATATATATAAAGGGAATTGCAAAAATCGTCCCTAAACTTTGGCCAATTTGCATATTTCGTCCCAGAACTGTTGAAACTGCAAAAATCGTCCCTGTGGCAAACTTTTGAGGCAAATATCGTCCCTGACCAACATCAAATGACTAAAATACCCCTGTTCAAACTTTAGGGACGATTTTCGCAATTTACTCTTATTCATTTCATTTTTAGTTTTTTACACAAATGGTCCCAGTGTTGCGTCAAGTTTTACAGTTAGTCCCTAATTTTGTGCAGTTAGTTTATCCGTTAAGTTATTTGCACAGTTAGTCCTCAGTTAATATTTTTTACGTTTTCGTCTATTTTTTTTACGTTCTCGTCCGTTTTTTTTTTACATTTACGTCTATTTTTTTTACGTTTTTGTCAATTTTTTTTTTACGTTTTTGTCTATTTTTTTTTTACATTCTCGTCCGTTTTTTAACGTTTTCGTCTATTTTTTTTTTACCTCAAAAATGCAAAACAAGGGTCGTTTACTACCAAAACTTAAGCTATTTTTTTTTACCAAATTCATAACTTATAAACTTATAAACTATTGTAAATTTTGTACTTGTGTAAATCATCAAACTTATTTGAAAAAAATGGACGAAAACGTATAAAAAAGACTTAATTTTTTGTAGTAAATAGCCCTTGTTTTGCATTTTTCAGGTTAAAATTTCGTGCGTCGTGATGTAAAACATTATTCCAGACAACTTTTGTGTTTTACACTTTTGATGATTCGGACCAGAAAGGGGTCAAAACCGTGAGTTAAAATCGATATAAAAACTTTTTTTTTTAATCAAATGTCAAGTTTTCTTTTAGTATACTTACCTAATCACAAAAGGGCGAAAACGGATAAAAAAAACATATGAAAACAGACGAAAACGTAAAAAAGCGGACAAAAACGTAAAAATTATACGAAAACTTTAAAAAACGGACGAGAATGTAAAAAAACAGACGAAAACGTAAAAAAAAATAGACGAAAACGTTAAAAAAACAGACGAGAACGTAAAAAAATAGACAAAAACGTTAAAAAATGGACGAGAACGTAAAAAATATTAACGGATTGACAAAGGTGCAAAATATTAACTTTGCAAATAACTTAACGGATGGACTAACGGTGTAAAAAATATTAACGGATGGACTAACGGTGCAAAAAATAGGACTTTTTTAGAAAATGAGGACTAACTTTGCAAAAAATATTAACTGAGGACTAACTGTGCAAATAACTTAACGGATAAACTAACTTCACACAATTAGGGACTAACTGTAAAACTTGACGCAACACAGGGACCATTTGTGTAAAAAACTAAAAATGAAATGAATAAGAGTAAATTGCAAAAATCGTCTCTAAAGTTTGAACAGGGGTATTTTAGTCATTTGATGTTGGTCAGGGACGATATTTGCCCCAAAAGTTTGCCACAGGGACGATTTTTGCAGTTTCAACAGTTCTGGGACGAAACATGCAAATTGACCAAAGTTTAGGGACGATTTTTGCAATTCCCTCAAAAATATATATGTTATTATTTTACCTGGGTGAAACCCTTTTAAAAAATATGTTATTAGCTTGCCTTTTTTTGTTTCAATGCCGATATGCCCTCTTATCTTGTTTGCGTTTGCCGCTACATTCAATGATTGTGAAGACCTTTTGCTTGCTACAAGATATTTTCATCAGCTTCTTAGCTTTAGGTTTTATTTTTAAAGTTTGTTGCTCTATTCTCGAGCTTTGCGATTTTGCCGCTAGGACTACAGGAGGGTATTAGATGTATTTACTTTCCCCAAGCCCGCTTGCGGGCTTCGGTTCGTTAGGGTTTATATCTATTTGTACCTATAAATATCCTATCAATAAAACATATTACGGGTTTACAATGTTTGACATGATGAAGGAATTTGGGCCTGGAAATTTGTCGAAACCGCCATAGGCTGTTCCGTTGTGAGCTTCTGGATTGGCTGTTTTATGTTTGATCATTCACCTTGATTTAGTGTCAAAATGGCTACATTTTTGCTATGTTCATGCTTTTTGATACCTCTATGATGGATTGTCATAAGTCTTAATGTGTATATCCAATATCCCTTGGTAGTACTGAAGGGATGCTAGACTTTTAAAAGTAACACTAAATATGAAGTTAATTTGTTTGAATGGATGAGTTTGACTTTGACCAGCGTGTGAAATGAAAGATGATTTACAGTGAAGTTACTTCATGATCAAATAACATATGAGATACGACAACTGGTTTTCTGAGACACTACTACAATGGTTGAAATGATAATATGTTCGTCAGCTGCTAACTAATAAGCCTGCATATATCTTCTACGTGTTAATCAATGGGACCTGAGTTTGAAATCATAGAAAGACATATTCATAACGATACTGTATACATGCATGTATGGGTGGCTAAATGCATGAATGAGTTGAGTAATCGACTAGATGTGTCACAGGTAGAACACTGTGATCTTATTTGCTGGTTATGAATCACAAATATGTATCACTGTTATTTCTTGACGTAGAGTTCTATCACACAAGGTGGATTCCGTTTGAACAAAAGGAGTTGTATACTTGGCTACTTGCATATACCTTACTGATCAAGGAATGCCAAAGTTACACCAGAAGCAATAAAAGTCGTTCTTTAAAGTCTGGCCGGATGACTCGGTCAATGCTTTCTCATGTTAGGTCCATTCATGCATTCATTTTCATTTCATCTGCCTATAAGTAGGGATGGTTACCAACAGCAATAAGCATCGATACAATACATAGAGAACAATTCACTATATCTTTGGATTACAAAATTGGTTAAAAGGTTTATATAGTTTCTTCTAGTCGGGCTGTGATGGCTCGATCAATGGTTTATCATGTTATGTTACTTGCAATGTTCATGCTTGTGATGTTTGGCGAGGCAACTCGGCCAATTGCTAAGAGCTCTAGCCATGCAACTTGCAAGGACAAGAAATATAAACTATGTTATAACTTGGATCATGTTTGTCCTAAGTCTTGTCCAGATGTTTGCATTGTTGATTGTGTCTCGTGCAAACCTGTTTGCAGCAACTCCACTACACCATTACCGTCTCCACCTCCTCCCACTACCCCTTCACCGCCACCACCTCCTCCCACTACCCCTTCACCTCCACCACCTCAAGTGTACACTCCCCCAGATTACTATTACCCTCCTCCGAATAGCTATTACCCTCCTCCGAATTACTACTATCCTCCTCCGAACAGCTATTACCCTCCTCCGAATAGCTATTACCCTCCTCCACCACCAGAAGCCAGCTGGTATTATCCACCACCAGAGGGGTACACTCCTCCTCCACCACCAGATGTCTGGTGGTACAATCCTCCACCACCAGCAGGTTATCCTTGAATCAAGTGCATGATACGTGCTGGTTACCCTCCTACTATATGATCATTTAAAATAAACAACAAAACATTGTAATGGCGTTCTATGCACTTATGTTTGTACCTATAAGGTGTAAATATTTAACCATATATGTAAACACTTTGATGTGTTATACAAGTATATGTTCTAATATATAGCTCCCTATGTTGTTCAAGAAAACAATGTATTCACAACAATATACAAAATTAGCAACAATATTTTTTCGTTCCGTTGTTTTTTGGTTCTAAGGATGGTTCGTATAGGACAGTTCTATTTTCAAAAGACTGATAAAGAATTAATGATAGTTAACATGATAAAGAATTAATTAAAATAGAAAGTGATCACAAAAAATAAAACAAAAAACATGGAATCATATAACAAGAAAGGAGCGTGGGATAGTATTATCAAAAGTGGGAAGCCGGCTTCCATATATCCTTATATCAATTTACTATGTTGTTTCTGTTTTAAGTGTTGAAATTATAATATTATGACAGTCATATAAAATAAACAAAACACATCAAGAGAGTATAGCGGAAGCAATTATAACAAGACCATATAATATGTAATTAATTAATCAAATATAAATAGTAAACATACCGTAGTAATTCTAGCTCGAACAAGAATCAAATGCAATCTTTAAATCAAGAACCCTAATTAGTGTTTATGTGGATTATAAGAATTACCCCTTACCTCTTTTGTAATTCAATCCAAGAATCAAACAATAGTGTGTTTGAATCGTGTTCTTGTACACACGTACTAATTCAAGTAAAAGTTTATGCAAGTAAATTAAACACAAAACTTTTTAGCTTTATAAAAATCGAAACCCTTATAGGGATTAAAGATGGATCAATTTTGAGGACAAGAAGAGAGAAAGAAAACACCTAGAATGTGTGTACAAGTTATGAGAAAACAATATCCCATGAGGTGTTTATATACTTGTGATTACTTGGAGCTCAAGGCACAAAGGAGGTGGAATCCCTCCCTTGGCCGATTGGTCATAGCTTTCCCAAGGGGATTCTGGAATCTTCTATTGTTTCCAATTATTCACAAGTATTACATTCCTAATCTTCGTCTAACGGTCGTTAGCCATTCTCCGTTAAATACTAACGGTCGTTACTAGTTTTGTGTTTATTAATAATTATATATAACATTTATAAATAATTATTCTTTTACTCTTCATACGTAAAGTGTGCAATCCCACGACCTCGAGTTCGATCCTAACATACAACTACTAAAATAATGTTCATAATCTAACAGCTCCCACTTGGACATATTTTAATAGTGTAATCACATCGGTTAGCGTCTTGCAACACGCCGATGCCTCTAGTACGATCTCGAGTAAGGTTCCTGGAAAAACCTTTTAATGATTTCTCATTATTATTATCCTTTTGTTTCTAATACCACGTTAATAAGGATATTGATTAAAGTCATTCCTTAATTAACCATTCTGTTTCTCGTTGTTTATGATTGATCAAGATTACCAAATCTTTTGAACATATTCAGGGGAGATCTTGGGTGCGGCCGCACATACATCTTACCAACCCTACGAGAGGCCCAGCAGTATTAAACTCCAAAATAATTTTGAAGGAACAAATTCTATCTTGACTACAAGCAAAACCCACAAACTTTGTAACACTTTCGAAAACAACCCTTATGACTACCAGTTACGTATAGCGTTAAGTTGTTCCACAAAAATGTGCTACATTCATGACACTTATCTTGCATCTCAAGTCTGAGGATAACTTCTCATGATTTACTTAATAACAAAATCCATAAAGTAACATCATGTTGTTGGGATAAGTCCTATATTCGGTATCAATGAATATCATTTGAAATGGCATGACTACGCATCAATATACTTTAAGTATATTATACCAACCTTCAGATTTGTCTTGATTTAATAATATTCTCATATTATTAACTGACAACGGACAATTTAGAATAACATTTATTCTTTGATTAAACATGTAAAAACAGGATACAATATATTATAAATTAAACATACTATGTATTTAAATTTATAATAATTGTTTAACATCCCTTATCCAAATACTAAATAGATCAATGCATGATAACTCTTGTTGATGAATTATGTCTCAAGTAATGACATTCATACTTGTTGACAAGTCATAAATCATCCAACTTTGATCTATCGGAATTTTAAGAATACTTATTTCAAGAATTCAACTATTAAAATTCTTGTATGTACATACTCAACCATTTTGATAATGCCATATAATATTTCATAAAATGTGTGACATCCTTAACCACCAATTTATGATAATTAAACTTCCAAACATTTTAAAGTTTGAAGTATTCTTATTCTCTTAATGTATAATGCAACTATGTTTTTAGTAAGCACAACTAGTATATATAGTCAAGGATGAAATCCTTACCATGACTAGTATTGAGTATCACCTCAATTTCATTAGCATCATTGTATGCAACAACAATATGCTATTAAAACTTCCCGTAAACATTAATATCTATTGTGTAATGTTTGATGCCTTTCAAACTTTCAAGTTTATTGGCTATGACAATTTTCACAACAATTGAAAAATTGTTCATCTATAGAATTTGGAAGCTGTTCCAGATTTAGGATGTGATTCTATAATCAAACATATTCATTTTAGAATATTACACAAATTATCTAATAACTTTTTAATTAGATATTAATATTGCCAAATCATCTTGTAATTAAGCATGATACAACAAAACATGATGTTCACGAAAAATCTTTGAGTCATACTTAGATTTTATTCATGTTATACATATACATTTAGACTTTCTAAATGATATATCATGTTATATTAGATTTATTTACCGCACATGTTTCAACAATAAACGTTCATTCCAAGGTTGTATGTCTTATTTTCTAAATCTTACAAGTAAAGTTTCATTCCATTCTAAGACTTAACTTTTAACTTATATGGAATGTTACTTTTTATATGTTCTACAACATATATGATTTAAGAAATTAAACATAATACTCTCACTATCTTTTAGGAATACTTAGAAATTATCTTATTTTAATTATAAATCAAAACATGAATTTAATAATTAAACATAAGAATAATCTTCTAGATGCATGTATTTATTCATCCATAGATTATTGCACTTTGTACACGTCTAAAGATTTATTTGAATTCATAAACTCCTTTTGATTACTTATCGTCCTCGCTCAAGTAATCACTCAAGAAAGAGTTTTGATATTCAATTGTCAATTTCATAAATATTACAATCATAATCTTTATATATTTAATATATTTAGAAAAGAATATTCAATCACAGTTAATTGCTTAAGTGTGATTAATAATCTTGTCATAAAACATGTATTAAATACGTGCACAATATTATCCATATGATTTCTATGCAAAGATTTAAACCACAAGGGTTATCATATCTTTAAAGAAACGCATCTTCATTTTCTAGTTTAACTATTAAGATAAACCAAGTTTCTAAAATTGATTATCTTTATGGACAACATCTTAATCATTCATATCATGTATACTTTACCCAATTTCAAATTTGGTAATGTATCATAATGATTATCAGGTTTACAATAATCCTGTAAATCATAGCCCTCAGCATATTAATCAAATATCTGAGATATATTAGTATTCTATGAATGATAATTCCATCATCTTGAGATTTAACATTTAAATGTCAAACTTTATTATCATGTTAAGATTTAACATTCAAATGTCAAACTTCATCATGATATTTACTAGTGTATTTTAGAAGATTATGTATCTTGTAATTTTATCTTTTAAAGATCAAAACTCCCACTTGCTTTTAGCAATTTAAAGACTATCTTTAAATACTTAGCAAATAAAGCAACAATACAATGTTCTCTTTTGGGATATTACAAATACTTATTGACTGTTCCTGACTTTACTTTGTTAATAACCTCTTCATAAGTAGTTAAACAAATTTAGAACTTCGATTTAAGACTTAATGTAATTCATCACATTCATCACATTCCATCATATGATGATGTCTTATTAATCTTCTAGGTTGGAGTTTTATTAAATATGTCTAAGTCATACTCAACATTCTAACCTTGATAACTTTTGGAAGAAAAGAAGTCATAGTTATCTTTAATCAAAAAATATAACAAGAGTTTGATTTTCCTAATTGAACATACCATTAACATTTGGTATTTCATTAGTATTAATATTGTAAGACAATCTAACAATATTTAAGATAACCATATTTCCTTTTGACTTGTCTATTTACCAACTAATGCATTTTAATGGTATAATAATTTTTAAGCCAATTACATGCTTTATAACACAAGTACTTTTGACAAAGTCACTTCATGTTCATGTCTCTACAAGAAAACATAAACTGTTATAATCTCATTATACGTTATAAGTCATTTAATGTTTTAATAACTTCATGTATATGTCTTAATTAAAAAACATAACAAGATAACGTCTTACTTTATTATAAGTCTTGTAACAATTAAAAGTCTTTATGTTTATATCTTTACAATGAAACATAAACATGTTTAACTAAAGTAATTATGAACACCATCTTTCGGTTTCAATAGTAATTTCAAGTTAATTTATTACTTCATAATAATGTAAATAACATTATTTTTTCATTTATTTATATCATTTCAAGAACACATAAATATTCAGATTGAAGTAGCATTAGATTACTTAATTAATTTATGTCATTCCATGAATTCATAAATATACTAATTAAAGTAGTCTTGATATCATATTGACACATGTTCTAATATGTATCTAATTTAGAAATTGCAAATTCTCATAGTTCAATTACATCAGTTGATCTGCTAGTAATGAAAATATGAAATTCACCTTGTTGTTGCAATCTAGCTAAGCTCTCACATAACATAAATTGTAACACCAAGTGTTTCATGAATTAGATTAGTATAATTCATATTAGAACTTTATTCTCTTACTTTGTAGTCAAGAGAATCCATCATATCTTTATGAGTTGTTTCTTGCACACATTAAAGATAACATTTCTCCCACTTGTGCATGGAACAACCTCATATAGTTGATAAACAACACGTCATGCATTTGTTTATGTGATCAATATGATTGTGTCATAGATTTTAGCATAACAAGTAGTTATAGAACAACAATATCTTGTAAGGAAACGTACAAGACTATCCTTAAAAGTATGAGTGTCTACTCTTGGAAAGTAATTTTCTTTAGCTACCAAGATGTCAAAGCTTGTAACTCCCACTGAATTAAAGATCATTACAATAATTCCTTATTTAGTAATAAGTACACAATACTCTCACTGAATTTGACAACATTGTAAATGTTTCATATCCAGTGAAAGAAAATAGTGTGCTTTTAACTTTCCTACACCTTTGAATGTCTATACATAACAATTACTTATGCACTAAAAGTGTATTCTACTATGTAAATGATGGACTATCCACCAAATGCTATTAACTTGAAAAATTGGGCATGCAATTTCTTCCATAACAGGTCTACCATCCTACAATGTATGTAGCACCTTTTAAATAGTCAAAACAACAAGATAAATAAACTAGTTTGTCTTTTACCATTTTGCGGTAATTAGTCTAGATTCTAATTTATTATAACTCATAAAATGTCACACATAATTTTCTGTTAACCAAATATCATATTTGTTACTAAGAATTTAATCACCGAATGAGGATGATAAAATCCCTATGGAAAATATTCGCAATTTTCTTAACTATGAAAAAATTTGCTATGAGTTATATTAGAACTTAGACATATCTAATATTCCTATTATCCTTTCTCATTCATGAAAAGGAATAGGATTGTATATCACTCTTATTTCATAGAAAGGAGACTTCTTTTGTCTTTTAAGTAAATTATTCTTAATCAAACATTTGTTTGAAAACAAAACGAGATCAATTTACCAAAGCCCAAAGTGCGTTTACGGTTTTAACGTTGCATTAACACATTAAAACGAATTTCAAAATTCAATTTCAGTATTTTCGATAATTAGATCTTTAAGAAAATAAAATACCCATTGGTAAAGATTCATATAAACCATAGTATTTTCTTAAATCTATGATCCAAATTGACATAGTACCATTACATCAGTTGATCTGCTAGTAATGATAGTATTCAACAAGGTAATTGTCGAACAATAATTGCAAATATCATATTGCAATTCCTAGATCATTATGGGATTTACTTTCACAAAACTTTTGCAAAGTAAGCATGTTTCATCCCCATCTAATGCCTTGAGTCCAAGCTCTCACTTCCTACTCAATTTAAGTCGTCTAATTTAAAAACTGCAAACTCATAAATCCATTACATCAGTTAATCTGCTAGCAATGAATTTATGAAATTTACCTCTCCATTGCAATCTCGCCAAGTTCTCACATGACGTAAATTACAACTTCAAGTTTTCTTAATTAGATGGCATTTGACTTAATTTTATAAGGGTATTAAATTTTGACGTGTAATCAAAATAATGTATGAAGAAGCATGCATACAACTTCATAACATTGGTTTTATAAAACATTTTTATTACCAATTCACTAAGAGTAAAATAGCAAAGTTTTGATTGAGGTATCGGGTTCCCCAATTAAAGAATTACCAACAATTATCATCCACTATATCGTACTTTTGCATAAGCCCTAAGGCTTAGTGTTTCGGATAATCATTATGGAATTGTGGTTAATTCACCCTTAAGATGACAGTGTGCATGTAATGGTTGTTCGGTAAGTCTAACTTACACACAAACGAGCGTTAAGACAGAATGTTGTCTATCTAAGGCCATAATTTAATGCGAAGCCAACCTTATACCCATCTTATAGTGTGTAAACTTCGGTCGAGCCTATTTAACCATTAGGTACAAAAACATCAATCAACCAATCCTTTGAAATTTAAGCTCTTAAAAACAAAACAATTTCGCCATTTATTTAGTCCATATTATTTTTCTATTCAAAAATTACCCTTTTTCGTTTATAAACATGTCTCACATAATAATAAACAAAAAATAAGTAATACATAATAAAAAATAAAACAACCAAATAAACATATACATAACATAACAATTAAATATGTATAAACATGTAGCCACATGCAAATTTTATTTAATAGTCCTATTAATAATCAAGTCTAGGTGTATAATGCATTTATTCAATTAAGGCTTTCTTCTTCAATGGAAAAAGAGCCACATACATCGATAAATCGATTGCGTAAGCCAAAACTAAATAAACATCACATAGCACATAATTGATTACTTAATATTATAGTCTTCCCAAATTCGACATCTATTAATAAATTTACATGTTTCGATATAACTTAACAATTAATTCATATATCAAATTTAAACCATTTAAATTATCACACAATAAAATCCATGCAACCATGCACTTTTCATGGATTATACTTAACAATTAACATATTGCACCAAGATCGTTTACTAAAACGCATAACCAATTACATAACATCCTAGGGTTTCTAATCATATTAAAAAATTCAAAAAACAAAACCCTAAAAACCCTAATAGGTCAATCGACGTAATAAAAAAATTAGGGTTAGGAATCGAAAAATCCTAAAAACATGTAATTAAACGAATCAAGATTCAATTTTTATGCGTTTCGATAATCAATTACACATTATAATGGCTCTAGATGCCACCATTGAAATTATAATATCTTGACAATCATATAAAATAAACCAAACACATCAAGAGAGCATAGCGGAATCAATTATAACAAGACCGTATAATATGTAATTAATTAATCAAATATAAATAGTAAACATACCGTAGTGATTCTAGCCCGAACAAGAATCAAATGCAATCTTCAAATCAAGAACCCTAATTAGGGTTTATGTGGATTATAAGAATTACCCCTTACCTCTTTTGTAATTCAATCCAAGAATCAAACAATAGTGTGTTTGAATCGTGTTCTTGTACACACGTACTCATTCAAGTAAAAGTTTATGCAAGTAAATTAAACACAAAACTTTTTAGCTTTATAAAAATCGAAACCCTTATAGGGATTAAAGATGGATCGATTTTGAGGACAAGAAGAGAGAAAGAAAACACCTAGAATGTGTGTACAAGTTATGAGAAAACAATATCCCATGAGGTGTTTATATACTTGTGATTACTTGGAGCTCAAGGCACAAAGGAGGTGGAATCCCTCCCTTGGCCGATTGGTCATAGCTTTCCCAAGGGGATTCTGGAACCTTCTGTTGTTTCCAATTATTCACAAGTATTACATTCCTAATCTTCGTCTAACGGTCGTTAGCCATTCTCCGTTAAATACTAACGGTCGTTACTAGTTTTGTGTTTATTAATAATTATATATAACATTTATAAATAATTATTCTTTTATTCTTCATACGTAAAGTGTGCAATCCTACGACCTCGAGTTCGATCATAACATACGACTACTAAAATAATGTCCATAATCTAACATTATGTAGGGAGCGAAACAAATTCTAGATTATGGATGGCAAATGATATTTCCACATATAAAATTACTTTGCACACATAGAAATCATGCACAAGGACAAAATATTTTTTGTCCTTATGCATGATTTCTATGTGTGCAAAGTAATTTTACATGTGGAGATATCAATCCCCTTCTGGGCAAATGATATTTTTTTTAGAGAACTGCCGCAGAACATCAAAATCAGATTGGGCGCCATGGATATTTTACCCATGTAATGGCTGTGTGGGAAACGAAGTTATCAGCAAACAATGTGGATATCAAATATGCCTAGCGTTCATGAAATCGACAACTGGATAATTTAAAAAGGCCCTCTAATTCTAATGCATGAGGTTTATAGCAAAAACAGTTAGATTATAGTTTTTATATCTTTTGTTCTGGTATTTGCCAGAAAATAAACGAGACACTTATCCGGTTATACGACACTTTTAGTCGGTTATTCCCAGCCAGGGGCTCTGCCCCTTGGACCTCGCTATATATTGCCGTGGTTGTATTAGGTTAGCTCACACGAGTGTGCACCTGCACCGCCTAACTTGTACTGGAGCTTAACCTAATTAATCCTTTTAGTAGTATTGAGGGGATGCCAGACTTTTTAAAAGTAATACTGATGACGTATAGTCTATATATGGGCCACGAGCCCAAATGATAAACATTACTAAGGCCCAAAACCACCATGCGTGGGCTATTGTAACTTGGGCCGCATCAATAATGGGAACAGGCTCACGTAAGCCCAAACCCATATAAACTATACACGGTATAGATAAGGATCATCTATCTATGGAATAGATATCCTTACCCGGATAAGCACCATGGGTGCGAAACGTAAGGAGCACGAACCCTACAAGGATTCTGCGCCTATATAAGGAATGACATAACTCTCATTCAAGGTACAATTCACAAAACCCTAAAACTCTTTACGAGAACCCTAAATCAATTACTTACTCTCACGCCGGAGTCTAATCGTGGGAGACAATCCCACGATAAGCCTAACGGTGTTGTTTATTTTCTTAGTGCGCAGGTTGCAAGTACTAAGAAGCGAATTGGTACGAGAGCAAGAGCCTATAATCAGGAACGCCCAACTTTTGTATCAACAAGTGGCGCCATCCGTGGGACCCTACTAAGAACTAAAAACTAGGATGATGAAAAATAAGAACTCGAGCCAGCGGACTCCGCAACCAGAAAAACGTGACTCCCAGAGGAAGAATCAACAAGATTCGACCCCTAGGCAGGGTGCTGGGACAACCAGCGCACCTAGTCACCAAGAGGCAGGGATAACCCAACCTCTTCCAGCAGTAGAACTGCCTGTAAGGACTACCCAAACCACCACAGTGGTCCCAAATACTGAGGAGCTACATCGCACCCTCTTCACTACTCCTCATCAAGCTGTACTCCCAATGAACAACACTGTGCCACCAGGCGCACATAACCGAGATAGGGTGCCTAATACTGAAGCAGACATTCTTGCAGCAACTGAGGATACACCTAATCTAACATTGGGAAATTTTGTATCCCAAAATTATGAAACCTTAACCGCCCTCATGCAAGAAGAAGCAAGGAGAAGGGCAAGCACGAGCCTACAAGCTCGACTCAATTTTGGTCCCGAACGTGAACCATCATCACTGCGCCACCCACGAGGAAGACGCGCAGAACGTACTACTATCCACGATAGGCTGGGTACGACATCTGATTCATAGTACTCAGAAGACAGCGAGAGGCGCACTAATGTTCACTCCAGACTTGGCAGTCGAGGGATACAAGACCGATTAGGACCTCAACATTCGCCAAGCCAAGGATCCTCCAAACCTGGGAGTAAGAGGATTCACGACAGATTGGGGAAAAGAATATCCCCAAGTGAGAGCCCCTCAAGCTCTTCTTCTGAAAGAAGCCGGCGCAAGCGCCGAAAGAGAGACTACTCTTCCTCCAGTGACTCCTCGGACAACGAGGATAGAGAAACAGGACACTGGAAGTCAAGAGAAAGACGTCGCGAGGAAGAAAATGAAGATATGTCTCTTCCATGGCGTCGCCAGAAAGTTGATGCGTTTACACGACGCATCAGTGATTACTCCGACCACAAGCGCAGGCACATGCCCACTAACATAAAAACATATGATGGAACAGGTGACCCTGATGATCACCTAAAAGTTTTTGAATCAGCTGCCACTATCGAAAACTGGCCACAACCTGTGTGGTGCCATATGTTTAATTCTACGTTGGTAGGGAACGCGCGCACAAGGTTCAGTAAACTCCCACACAGGAGCATTGGTGGGTTCGAGGAATTACGGAAAGCATTCCGTCTCAACTTCACCCAGAGAAAGAAGTGCACTAAAAATCCTGTTGAACTAGCAAGAGTAAAACAGCGACAAAGGGAATCAACCAGTGCTTTTATGGAACGCTTTAAGGATGAGTGCATACAAGTCAAAACATGTCCTGAAATTCTAAAAATTTCAGGGTTCATGAATGGGATTAATAACCCAGAACTTATCCGAAAGCTAAATGATAAAGTTCCCCAGACTTTCGATGAGCTAACAAAGCGCACCAGATCCTTCATACAAGGAGAAGCAGCTGCTGCGGACAGCAAAAAAGGTTATTTGAACTACAGGCAGCAAGAACAGCCTAGGAGACAATCCAACGATCAGAATAACAACCGTAGTAGGAATTATCGCAACAGAAGAGACAATGACAAGTATACCCCTCTCACAAAAACTCCGAGGGAAATATTTGTAACAGAAGGTGCAAACTTTCCAAAGCCTCCACCAATGCGCACCGCAGAAGAAAAGCACATAGGGAATGGATACTGCGAGTATCACGGTCAAAAAGGCCACACAACTAACGAGTGCGTCCAGCTAAGACAACTAATTGAAAAGTTAGTAAGGGAAGGTAGAATGGACCACCTTGTAAAAAACATTAAGGAGGGAAAAGATAAACAAAGGAACGGGGGTAAGAAAGAGCCCCCCAAAGAAAAAGCTGATACCATATACATGATACAGTCATGGCAACGTAAGATAAAGCAAAAAGTCAGCCAAAAATTCTCTCCAGTAAAAGAGATATCTTTCCCTACTCTAGTTGCGGACAACGCAGTTGCAGAGCCTCTAACTATGGAAATACATATGGGGGGACATGATATCCACCGCATGTACATTGACGGAGGGGCATCCGCAGACATCCTGTATGATCATTGTTTCAAAAGACTGCGACCTGAAATCCAAAGTTAATTGATACCAGCAACAACATCATTGACTGGATTCACAGGAGAAAAGATTTGGCCCATGGGGCAGTTACGCTTGCTGGTGGTCGTAGGAGATGAACAACACTCAACCGCAACATGGATAAACTTCATGGTAATAAAGTCCCCCTCACCATACAATGTTATTATTGGGAGACCTGGAATATCATCCATGCGCGCCGTACCATCCACAGCGCACGGAATGCTTAAGTTCCCAGTGGAAGGAGGAGTTATCACCCTCTATAACACAACAGTACCACCAAAGGAATGCAATGCGGTAACAACTGAAGTAGATAATATTCCAGAACAGCGTACAGAAAAAACACCAAACCTAAAGGTCGCTATTCACCCCGATTACCCGGACCAACAAGTTTCGATTGGTGGATCTTTATGTGACAAAGGTAAAGCAGCCGTGTGCGCACTCTTACAAAAGAACCTGGACATCTTTGCATGGGAACCAAAACACATGACAGGAGTGCCACGCTCTATCACAGAGCATAAGCTACAAATCCGACAAGGATATCCCCCAATACGACAGAAGAAGCGCGACCAGGCCCCGGATCGTGCAAAGGCTATTCTGGAAGAAGTACATAAACTTGTAGACGCAGGAATCATGCGCGAAGTGTACTACCACGATTGGCTCTCAAATCCAGTTATGGTAAAGAAGAGCGACGACAGTTGGAGAATGTGTGTGGACTTCACAGACCTTAACAAAGCATGTCCACAGGAATGCTATCCACTGCCAGAAATAGACTGAAAGGTAGAATCCCTGTGTGGATACCCTTTCAAATGATTCCTAGACGCATACAAAGGGTATCATCAAATTCAGATGGCAGTCAAAGATGAAGAGAAAACAGCTTTCCACACTAGTCAAGGAGTGTACTGCTACACAAAAATGCCTTTTGGCTTAAAAAACGCAGGCGCAACATACCAACGATTGGTGGATACAGCTTTTGAAAAATAAGTAGGCCGCAATTTGGAGGTCTACGTCGACGACCTTGTCATCAAAAGCCACACAGAGGATGAATTGGTGCGCGACATCGAGGAGACGTTCAGAACATTAGGACGAATAAACATGAAGTTAAACCCCAAGAAGTGCACCTTTGGCGCAACCGAAGGCATGTTCCTTGGATACCTAATAGAACTTGATGGGATCAAGCCTTGTCCAGAAAAAACAAAGGCTGTTATTGATCTCCCCTCACCGCGCACACTCAAAGAAGTCCAGTCATTGAATGGAAAGTTAGCAGGGCTAAACCGTTTCTTATCTAAATCAGCAGACAAATCACTCCCTCTCTTTAAAACACTCACGAAGTGCACTAAAAAGGGAGATTTTCGCTGGACCAAAGAAGCAGAAGAAGCTTTCCAAAAACTTAAACAGCATCTGGCATCTCTTCCCAAACTTGTCGCACCGCGACCAGGGGAAGAGCTAATCATGTACTTATCGGCAACACATGGAGCAGTTAGCGCAGTACTATTGATAGATAGGAACTCCGTCCAGACACCCATATACTTTGTAAGCAAAGCCCTGAAGAAGACAGAGACTAACTACAGCGCTATGGAAAAGCTAGTCTTAGCTCTAGTATTCGCAGCCAAAAGGCTGCGCAGATACTTTCAAGCGCACCCAATAGCTGTAATCACCGATCAGCCAATCAAACAAGTTATCTCTAAACCTGACGCATCAGGACGGTTACAAAAATGGAGTGTACTGTTAAGTGAATATAACATCTCATATAGACCGCGCACAGCAATCAAAGGACAAATCTTAGCCAATTTCATCGTGGAGAAGCCAGATACCGACAGTCCAACATCTGCAACCAAAACAGATCTACAGGAACCCTGAATTCTGTTCACAGATGGGTCTTCATGTGTAGATGGATCAGGCGCAGGCCTTATTCTTACAAATCCAGAAGGTATGGAATTCACCTATGCGCTGCGCTTTGAATTCACGGCCACAAACAATGAGGCAGAATATGAAGCCCTACTAGCTGGACTACGCATCGCAATCCAAATGGGTGTACGAAACCTGGAAGCGAATGTAGATTCTCAGCTAGTCGCTAACCATGTGCTAGGTGGATATGAAGCCAAGGATGAACACATGATCCAATACCTGGAAAAGACCAAGTCCTTAATTAAAAACTTTGACAGATTCACAATAAAACAGGTGCCTAGAGGAGATAACAGGAAGGCTGATGCGCTCAGCAAGATCGCATCCACAAGCTTTGCGCACCTCTCAAAACAGGTATTGGTGGAAACCCTAAAAAACAAGTCAATCTTGGAAATGGAGATATCCACAGTTTTAGAAGAACAAGATCCTACATGGATGACACCTATCATTGAATTTATTAGCAAGGGAACTTTACCACAAGACCATAAGGACGATCGAAGAGTGCGGCGCACAGCGCAACGATTTGAACTACGAGACAACATACTCTATCGACGCTCTTTCTTACAACCCTGGCTCAGATGTATTGGACCTCTTCAAGCAGACTACGTACTCTGAGAAATCCACGCTGGATCATGTAGTATGCACTCAGGGCCGCGATCTGTGGTGGCAAGTGCTCTAAGGTCAGGGTATTATTGGCCAACCATGCATCGCGACGCACGCGATCTGATAAAGAAATGCAGCAATTGCCAAGTACATAGGCCAATCCCGCGCCGACCACAACAAGAGCTAACACCAATTACTTCACTATGGCCATTTTACAAATGGGGCATTGACATCGCAGGACCCTTTCCGGTAGCAGCAGGAGGAGTAAAGTTCCTCATCGTAGCCATAGACTACTTTACGAAGTGGATTGAAGCAAAGGCGGTGGTGAGCATCACAGGAAACCAAGTTAAACGCTTTGTCTGGGACAACATTGTCTGTCGCTTCGGACTACCGGGAGAGATTATATCAGACAACGGAAAACAATTATGTGATAACCCATTCAAAGATTGGTGCGCGCAATTGAACATCACGCAACACTTCGCTTCAGTAAAACACCCACAAACCAATGGCCTAGTTGAGCGCGCAAACCTCAGTCTAGGGGAAGGAATAAAAGCGCGCCTTGACAGACACAAAGGAAGGTGGGTGGACGAGCTCTCACATGTCTTATGGGCGCATCGCACAACAATCAAAACCAGTACTGGCGACACGCCATTCTCCCTCGTCTATGGAACAGAAGCCGTCATACCAGCTGAGATAGGAATGCCAACTATACGAACAGCAGAGGTCAACGTCACAACAAATGACGAGGAGTGGCGCATAGACTTGGACTTACTAGAAGAAAGGCGTGAACGCGCAGCTATACGCGAAGCAAAGGCTAAGGCAAAAATGAAGAAGTATTATGATGCAAAGGTCAAACACAACTCATTCAGGCCAGGAGATTTTGTATACCGCGCCAACGATGCGAGCCACGCAGAAGACACAGGCAAGCTCGGACCAAAATGGGAAGGACCTTACGAGGTCACAGATGCGCTCGGCAACGGTGCATACAGATTGCGCGATATGGAAGGTCACGACCTAGCGCGCACTTGGAACATCTGCAATCTTAAAAGATGTTACTTTTAGGCTACGGCCATTACACAAACACCTTTGCACCCTAAGAAGTGCCCAATAAGTGTTTGTTTTTCTTTTCTTTCCTAGGAATTGTATTTTTATTTTTTCAAAAAACTTGCAAGTATCAATAAAATGTTATGGTTTCTAGCTAACTCCATAGCGTATTTCACTTTATTGCGTACATACTTATATATGTCAATATTGTTATCTTATATCTTTGCCTACATGGCGTGCATGCACTAATTAAGACCCACGAAGGCATAAAGGATGAGTAACCTACTAATTCACTCGTTGAGTAAGAGGGTTGCAAACCCATCAACATTGGATCACGCATCCTTGCTAAGCGCCTTACTTTTGAGACGTCGAGGTAAGTTTTACGTGCGCATCCCACGACGGGTGCGCAAATATTAAGTACACCATACAAGCTTAGCAAATAATGAGCCAAGACACTTGGTCAAATAATAAAACTTAGCAAATAATGCAAGTATATTTCTTAAAGTCACGTACTTAACGAGCCAAGACACTTGGTCAAACAATAAAACTTAGCAAACAATGCAAGAATATTTCTTAAGTCACGCACTTAATTAACAAAAAGGTATCTTATTCGACATTTTTACACAAAATTACAAGGAAAGATACACTTCATTATTTACACAATACATATACAAAAATAGCCTACACGCTATGGCGATGCTCAGGGCTATCATCCGGAGCAGCAGAACTCCCCGCCTCCTGAAGCTTTCTCAGAATCAAAGCGTCCTTGGGAGATACGGTAGGAACACTCACAGGAACCCCATCAGACCTGGGGATGTGTGCAGCACCCACGCCACACAACACTGCCTTGCCCTGAATGCCTCTCTTCTGGGCAGCCCTCTGCGCGTGACGCTCTAGAACCTCTTTCAAGGGAATCTCCCTTTCAAGAGCAAACGGGTTGAGGATGTGGCGAGGTTGTGCGAATACGGGGATCTGCAGCTGCGACACATCAGGCTTCAAGAAGTAATCTGGTTGCACCTCTGCATCCTCCAAAAGGTGACGCTCCAAAGTCAACCCCGCCATAAGTACATCTATGGGGTTGTCTTGGTCGCGTTCCAACCTTCCAATGTGCGGCAACTCGAGGACCTTCATCCCCGCCATAGCCTGCATCAACTCATCGTATGCAGCCGCATTATAACCAGGGACCTCTGCCAAGTCCTTGCTCAGAAGCTTGGCCTCATAGAGATCCTTCATAGCCTGCGACTTCCCACGCGCCACCGCACAGTGAACCACCTTTCCAAAGGCGTCCAACACCTCCTGGGACTCCAGAGTGCCCATAGCTGCCAGGTGCAGCCCGTGACTAATCAACCACCTACATCAACAAAGACAATTTGTGTTAAGGGAAAGCATAGCGACATAAAATTATAAAGAAGAAGACTAAAAAATGAAGTATCTGCGCTCAGCAATGGTCGACATCAAATGAGGGTATAACTCCTCATCGTACTCAATGCGCAGCTTGTTCTCCTGAGCCTGGATGATCTTCTCCATACTCTCCTTGAACTTGGTGATGCTAGCATAATGCTCCACCTTCTTCTCCTCCAAGAACCTCACAGCCCAAGTCATGTCAGACTTATAATGATGAAGCTGCCCGCGCGCCTGCTCCACCTCAGCCAGTGCGGACAATTTCTCATGGGTGACCTTCTCAGTGTACACCCTGGAGGACTCCAACTCCGCCTGCGCTTCCGCCAGCTGCGCACGGAGCTTAGCTATCTCCTCATCCTTCTGGGCAAGAGTACTGCTCTCCCCGACATACCTCTTCTTCAACTGAGCGACCAGCTCAGCCTGACGCGCAGCAGTCGCAACCAACTCATCCATCAGTTGCTGCGCCTCTACACCCTCATCAACCTTGGTTTTCCCCTCCTTGTTTTCATTCTGCAGAGAGGAAACCACATCCACGAAAACTCCATCATTCTTCGTGGCATCATCCCTACAATACATGAAGAAGATAGTTAGCACATATTACGACAAGTAATATAGAAGAAACATAATAGAAACGCAGATACTTACAGAAATGGAGAGGCCTCTGCAGCCTTCTTATCCGCGCCAGGAGCGGATGTCTCCTCCTCCGCAGACGACTCCTCATCTCCAATAAGGTAGCGTCATCTCTTCTTGGTGCCACTGCTCCCAGCCTCCCCTTGGCGCTTAAGATTCTGCGCCACCTCCTCCTTCAGCACCTCCTCAGGCTTCAGGATCTCCACGTTGTCAGATGATTCAGCGCACGCCTCCTCCTCCTGCGCCATCTCCACATCTGGCGCCATGCTCTGAACAGGCGTCACTTGGAGCGGCGGCGTATTTTCCGGGCCAACATCCGGCAGCACTGTCAAACGACCCTCAGTCGCCTCTAGAAGTGGCTGCTCACCCTCCCTCAGAGGGCGCACTCCCACAGTCACCTGCTTCAGTCTCTCCAGCTTAACAACGGCGAACAGATCCATCTCTGCGCACATAAACAAACAACAAAGAAGAAAGGATTAGTTATTAAAGGTGCGCATATAGACAGACTTACATATTTGAAGTAGAAGGGATGAACACCCACCCCGGCCTTCCTCATCTATGAAGGTTGGCACCTCGTCAGCAGCGCCAAAGTAATTGCGACTCAACCCCATGTGAACCAAAAACTCCTCCGGCTAGGGGTTAATGGGTATGCGGTTGGCATCAAGAATCTGCGCATCGGTCAACCTATAGGAACCGGGTGCGGGGCGCCCATCCCTTGGCAAAGTATCCTGAGTATAAAACTCAAAGGGCGCTGGAAAAACCACGTCATCAACCCAAAAAAAATGCTCCCTCCAATGTCTAAGGGAGTCTACCTTCTCAGTGTAACACTGAAGCGCCCCCGGGCGCTTCGCGAAAGACACCCATCCATTTGACCACGTTGTGTGGTAGAAGACACGGAACAAGGCTATGGTCGGTTCTATCGCAAGTAAACGGCAGTTTACTTCAAAATTCGACACCTTAGCCGCACCTATACAGTGCAGCTGTGAGATGTGGAGGCGACAGTGGTTGAGCAAATCACTCAGAAAGATAGATATCGGTACGCGGTAATTCGCGTACTCGAAGAATTTCGTGTATAATCCTATTTTCCCTTCGGGGAAATCGGCTATACACGCGTCAACATCTGGAGCCTCTGGACGCACATCCAGAGGAATGAAGTAGTCAGATGTAAACTGAGTAACATCATTCTCCGTCATCGCAGAGCGAAAGTCCTCTAACTGGGCAACCATTTTCATTAATTCACTAAGACACGCACACAAAAATTACCTAATGAAATGATTACTTTCTTTGCAAAAATACGCTTTTAAAATAAGTGAGCAAGGGTGAGTGTGTGTTTTTACTGTGTGTTTTTGTAACAATGGGGGCGGTGACTATTATATAGGGAGTAAAAAACCCTAGATGACGTCTACGTGGATCCCACTAACAAAAACGTGTGGCTAGAACCGAAACGGTACATGCACTTTTTCCAATTTACGAGGGACACGTGGACACAAACCCCGATTTTCGAGGTATTTCTTTGAAATATCTATGACTAGGTGCATTGCACTCTAAAATGGGCGGCAATATTTCCATGTTCTCCCGCCACGCTTACCGCTGTTAAGATTAGTCTAGCATCCGCGGCTACGAGCCACGCACACTAGACTGGGGGGACATGATGACGTATAGTCTATATATGGGCCACGAGCCCAAATGATAAACATTACTAAGGCCAAAAACCACCATGCGTGGACTATTGTAACTTGGGCCGCATCAATAATGGGAACAGGCTCACGTAAGCCCAAACCCATATAAACTATACACGGTATAGATAAGGATCATCTATCTATGGAATAGATATCCTTTCCCGGATAAGCACCATGGGTGCGAAACGTAAGGAGCACGAACCCTACAAGGATTCTGCGCCTATATAAGGAATGACATAACTCTCATTCAAGGTACGATTCACAAAACCCTAAAACTCTTTACGAGAACCCTAAATCGATTACTTACTCTCACGCCGGAGTCTAATCGTGGGAGACAATTCCACTATAAGCCTAACGGTGTTGTTTATTTTCTTAGTGCGCTGGTTGCAAGTACTAAGAAGCGAATTGGTACGAGAGCAAGAGCCCATAATCAGGAACGCCCAACTTTTGTATCAACAAATACTACATATGAAGTTAATTTGTTTGAATGGATGAGTTTGACTTTGACTAGCCGTGTGAAATGAAAGATGATTGATAGTGAGTTACTTTATGACCAAATATCATAATCCATTAAATATGACTACTGGTTTATTAAGAGACTACTACAATGTTTAAATAGATGTATTCTATATACCTTTGTACTACAAATTACTTCAAGTTTTTGAGATTTTATATGCTTTGGCTTTAATGGTACGATTGAATAATTGTTTCTCAGCTTATGTTACTCTGTGGTTTTAGCTGGTGGAGGTTGAAATATAATATGTTGAGTCCGTAAACTAATTAAGCCTGAGTATTTTTCTACGTGTTAATCGATCGGACCTTAGATTAAAATCATAGAAAGACATAGCCATATCTGTTCACTAATCGGCAAAATGAATGAGTTGAGTAATCGGCAAAGACATCTAAGGTGTTAGAGCGGGTTAAAATGGACCTTTTTTGTCCATTTTATAAAATTCCTGAATAATTACATAAGTATAATAATATACATAGGATATTATTGGATTAATATTATGGATTTGGGTTCAAAATTGTACTAATAAACTGGCATGTAGTTTTAGTTTTCTACATTTTACCAAAAAGTAAGTGTACTGTTTTTATCAAAAAACTTGTTAGCTATGTTAACCACGTCCCTAACAGTAACTATTGACTGCTCTGAGCTGTTTACGTGTTGGGCATGTCCAACATAATGGTTCTTAAGCACTCCTTTGGCCGCTATTCTGCCCATTTGTACCTTTCTAGCTTTCATGGCTGCTATACCACCATTAGCTTTAGTAAATGATATTTTTTTGATGCTAGATGTGTCACAGCTAAAACACTGTGGTCTTATGTGCTCGTTATGAACCACAAATATGTATCATTGTTATTTCTTGACGTAGAGTACTATGACACAAGGTGGATTCTGTTTGCAAAAAAGCGTTGCATACTTGGCTACTTGCGTATACCTTACTGATCAAGGAATGCCAAAGTTACAACAGAAGCAATGAAAGTGATTCTTTTATTTCTGGCCAGATGACTCGGTCAATGGTTTGTCATGTTAGGTTCATTCATGATTCATGCATTCATTTTCATTTCATCTGCCTATAAGTAGGGATGGTTACCAACAGCAATAAGCATCGATACAATACATAGAGAACAATTCACTATATCTTTGCATTACCTAATTGGTTAAAAGGTTTATAGAGTTTCTTCTAGTCGGGCTGTGATGGCTCGATCAATGGTTTATCATGTTATGTTACTTGCAATGTTTATACTTGTGATATTTGGCGAGGCAACTCGGCCAATTGCTAAGAGCTCTAGCCATGCAACTTGCAAAGACAAGAAATATAAACTATGTTATAACTTGGATCATGTTTGTCCCAAGTCTTGTCCCGATGTTTGCATTGTTGATTGTGTCTCGTGCAAACCTGTTTGTAGCAACTCCACTACACCATTACCGTCTCCACCTCCTCCCGCTACCCCTTCACCTCCACCACCTCAGGCCTACACTCCCCCGGATTACTATTACCCTCCTCCGAATAACTATTACCCTCCTCCAAATAGCTATTACCCTCCTCCAAATTACTACTATCCTCCTCCGAATAGCTATTACCCTCCTCCGAATTACTACTACCCTCCTCCAGATTCTTACAGTCCACCTAACTACAATTACCCTCCTCCAGATTCTTACAGTCCACCTAATTACAATTACCCTCCTCCGGACTCTTACAGTCCACCTAATTACAACTACCCTCCACCGGATTCTTACACTCCGCCTAATTACAATTACCCTCCTCCAGATTACTCTTACTCTCCTCCAACATACACCCCTCCACCACCAGATCAGTACACTCCTCCCCCGCCAGATCAATACACTCCACCACCGCCAGATCAATACACTCCTCCACCACCAGATCAGTACACTCCTCCCCCGCCAGATCAATACACTCCACCACCGCCCGATCAATACACTCCTCCACCACCAGCGCCCAACAATTATTATTACGGATACACTCCTCCACCACCAGATCAGTACACTCCTCCCCCGCCAGACCAATACACTCCACCACCGCCCGATCAATACACTCCTCCACCACCAGCGCCCAACAATTATTATTACGGATACATTCCTCCACCACCAGCTGGTTATCCTTGAATCAAGTGCATGATACAAGGTTACCCCGGCCTCTTGTACTCTTCTACGATCTTTTGAAATAATGTTTCGTTAAACAATAAATTTGGTAATGGTGTTTTAAACACTTATGTTTGTACATGCACCTATAAGGTGTACATACTTTTCTTTGATGTAACACGGTGTGACGATGTTATATGTAAATGTAATACAAGTATATGTTTTATATGCTCCTTATGCTGTTCAAGAAAATAAGTATCAACAACGATATACAATATTAGTAATCTGCTGACATTAAATTAGCTGCCATTAAACTCAGGAGCTAAAATAAATACCCACATCTGTTCACATTAAACTCACTGACATTATAGAAGGGTGTTATATTGATGATCATACTAGGTGTGTGTATTGTTATGCAATTCTTTTGAGGACTCGATACATTTAATTTCAAGTGCAATTCTTTTGGGACTTCTAAGCCTAGTTCATTTTCTTCTCCATCTACTTCGTCTACTAAGAGGGTTAACCCATTTTCTAAAGTGGGAGATGTTGTTGTGAGTGATAGTGATGATGAGGAGGTTGTTAACATGTTTGATGAGTCCGCTAATCTGTTTGGTGGGGGTCACGAACATGAATATGAGTATGATGGATATGACTACGATGACTATGCGCAGCAGGTTTATGATCTTTCAGAGAATTTGGATGCTTTTAATGCCATGTGCGGCACTAAACTTCAAGGTCGTAGGAAGTAATTTATTTTTTCATTGTCTTTTGTCATCATTTGAGCATTGGTTTCCTTTCCTTTTGGCGAATAGATAGTATCTTGTTATGTAAGAGTTCGCCTATGTAACGGGCTGAGATATGTGATTCACCTATATCCTATTTACTTAAATGTTTTTTGGAGTAATATATTTACCGGGTCTTTTGACCTTTTACCAAAAAAAAAAAAAAAAAAAAAAAAAAAAAAACTACCACAACAACTTGCTCCAAAGTGATATTCGTAGTATATAGGGCGAGTTCTTGAGAAACCGTTGAAATTGTCTGTAGAGACGATTAATTAGCTAGGCTATCTGTTGACGCTGCAAGACATACATAAACGCTAATTAATGTCTTTTTGTTAGACTTATGATTAGGCCTGTCCGGTAATGCTCTTCTACATATAACTGAAATACTAATTAATTTATTTTTGTTAGAGAATTGCAGCAGAAAATTAAAATCAGATTGGGCTCCATGGATGTTGTACCCTTGTAGTGTTGGAATTTGGGTGGGTGTGAAACGGAATTATTAGTAAACAATCTGGATATCAAATCTGAATCTTGTGGAAACACTTTCAGATTGTAGTATGTTGCCCCTATATGCTCCGCCTTCACGAAATCGACAAATAACATCTGGTCCTTAAAGTCACATTCTGGCTAGGCCATGTTGTCGTTAAATTTTCATATGTAATTCTGGCATCACCATAATTCTTTTTAGGGTAAAAGCCATAAATACTCTATGTATTGTTTTCTATAACTCATTATGTTTTCTTTATTTCGAAAAAGCTCATTATGCTTAACAAAATATTAGATCAATTGTCATTACACTTAATTAAATTTCCCCTTTTTCCATGAAAGACATTAATACACCCTTTATCTTCTTTACTAGCCATTATCACTGTCACTTCCGGCCACTTTCATCTCTCTAAAACAGCACATCAATAATACCAAATATCAATTATCAAGAGTCTTTGTTTTTTTTTTTTTTTTTTAAATAGTTTTATATTTAGCCAGTATATCTATTTGACACTAGGAAAGTAAAGTGTGATTAAAGAAGCATATTTAGTTTTACAGTTGTTTTTGGGTGCCTTCTTTTTTATTATCAGACTCATAAAAATATAGAATTGCACTAAATTAATAACTTTTTATATTGATATTGGTATGGAATTGAACTAGAAATTGGGCCATGTAGTTATGTTATAAAATTTTTTGATCTATCGTGGTAAAACTATAGAAGTACCTTTACATTCACGTGTACACACACCGACGCATTTACCGTATTTGCAAAACTTTATTTTACTCGAAAAAATTTTGGTTCCCCCAATATAAGTTCTCAAGTTCCGCCACTAAAGGTGAGTTTCTTAGTGTGACGGATTTGATTTGACCAGGCTAGGATCAATGATGGGTTTGTATAAATCTGTTTTGAATATGTGATAAGGAGATGTGATGATTGATGTTTAATTTGTTTTGAATCTTATGGAATTGTTGTTGGCTAGAAACTAGGTTTTTGTTTTGAACCTTATGGAATTGTTGTTGGCTAGAAACTAGGTTTTTTAACCAGAAATTTTTATGTCTGATCGGAATTATAAGATGTAGAAGATGAAGTCAGAGGAAATGCCTAAATTACCCTTAAATGTGGTGTATAATGAACTTTTCTAAAGTAGAGAAAGCATAATGAGTTGTACGGATTAGTACATAAAGTAATTATGGCTTTCATCCCTTGCAAGGCCGGAGGTCCTTTTCTACCTTTGGTAGAACCAGAAGCAGCCTCTCTACTTAGGTAGGGGTAAGGCTGTCTACATCTCAACCACTTCCATACACCGTGGAAGACAGTATTGGGGCCCATAACCCATGAAAGACGGTATTGAGAGTTACTTTACTTTACTTTACTTTTTTTCTCTTTGCTGAATCCAAAAAAGTTATGATGAAGGGCTTAGAATAAGGATTTAAACTAATATTGCATATGAAGTTAGAGTTATTTGAACCATTAAGGAGTCGCATAATGACAAAACACTTGTTACCATCACACTAAAATGTGTGAGGTCTTAGGTTTAGTCCTACTAAGTTCAAATAATTCTGAAGTGGCTCGTTAACTCATGAAAAGGGAGAGCTTTACCTAGAGTCTGGAGTATGTGTGGCAATATGTTCAAACCCCATGAATTAGTTGACCAAAATATCAAAAACCATGATTAACCAAGAAAAATGAGTTTTTTATTTTTTTTATTATTTTTATTTTTTTTTAAGTCAGAATTAATCTGTTTGAATAGAGGAGTTTGACTTTGACCAGAGTGAAATGAAAGATGATTCATAGTGAAGTTACTTGATGATCAAATATCATATGAGATATGACTCCTGGTTTTTTAAGACACTAGATATATGTAAATATCTATGACCTTCGTATCACAAACTACTTCAAATTTTCGGGATTTTTATATGCTTTGGCTATAATGGTACTCTTTGTGGTTTTGCCGGTGGACGTTGAAATGATAATATGTTGAGTCTGGAAACTAATTAAGCCTGTGTAATTTGTATGTGTTAATCAATGGGACCTAGGGCTTATTTTGAAAGCATGGAAAGACATATGTTTCTATACTGTATAGGCCGGTAGCAAAATGAATGAGTTGGGTAATCGGCAAAATAGTGTAAGGTGCTAGAGCGGGTTGAAACAGAAACATTTTTTTGTCCATTTTTCTGAAATTTCCTAAATAACTGAAAATAGACAGTTATTGTCTGTTAATAATACGGATTTGGGTAAAATTGTATATTCATAAACTAGTATATATATAAGATTATTTTTAAATTAGCATTACGAAAGAATAAGTGTTCTCTGTTTGATCAGATCTCGCCTAGCATTGTTATTGTGTTAACTACAGATGAAGAGCGGCACGTACCAATGCATACCGTGCTATTAGCATCTTGGGTATATATGTCCACCATTAGCATTAATAAATGATATTTTGTGATGCTAAATGTGTCACAGAATACAATGATCCTGTTTTTGCTCGTTATGATCCACGTATTAACGCCAAAATTTATGAATAAATAAGTTCATGCATGAGCCACTTATATAAGTTCAAAAAAATAAATAAACTGATACAAAAAAATAGATAAGTTCATGCATGTGCCACTTATATTCCGTTTGAACAAAAGGAGTTGTATACTTGGCTACTTGCATATACCTTACTGATCAAGGAATGCCAAAGTTACACCAGAAGCAACATAAAGGGGTATGATTTCCTTAAGTGTGGTCGGCTGTGATGACTCGGTCAATGGTTTGTCATGTTAGGTGCATTCATCCATTCATTTTATTTGCCTATATATAAGTAGAGGAGGCTACCGGTCGGTGACAATGAACATCAACTCATAGTGAACAGCAAAGTCTATCTTTACATAATTACATTACAAAATTAGAAAAAAAGTTTTAAAGAGTTTCTTCTGGTCTGGGCTGTGATGGCTCGGCCAACGGTTTGTCATGTTATGTTACTTGTGATGTTTATGCTTGTGATGTTTTGTGAGGCAGCTTGGCCAACTGTTAAGAATCGTAGCCATGCTACTTGTAAGGACAAGAAATATAAACTATGCTATAAATTGGATCATGTTTGTCCTATGTCATGTCCCGATGACTGCACTGTCGATTGTGTCTCGTGCAAACCTGTTTGTAGCAACTCCCCAACACCATTACCGTCCCCACTTCCACCACCGTCGCAGCCTATCCCTTCGCCACCTCAGGCGTACACTCCTCCTGATTACTCTTACCCTCCTCCAACGTACAATCCTCCGAATTACTCTCCTACACCATCACCATCTCCAAATCCTCCAACTACCCCTTCATCTCCACCACCTCAAGCGTACACTCCTCCTGATTACTCGTACTATTTTCCTCCTACAGATTATTCGGATTACTCAGAACACCATTACACTCCGGGGTTACCACCTCCACCAATACGTCAGTTCCCTCCGCCATCAGATTTGTATATTCCTCCTCCGGATCACACTTACGCTCCACCACCAGATCAGGATGCTCTCCACCACCAGCGGGTTATCCTTGAATCAAGTGCATGATACAAATTAGTTACTACCCATTTATTCTCATCTATGATATTTTAAATAATGTTTTAAACAATAAATGTGGTAATGGTGTTCTAAACTTTTATGTTTGTACATGCACCTAAGGCTATAAGGTGTAAACACTAAACCATTGTGTAAACAGTTTGATGTAATAACACCCATGTGATAATTTTATATACAAGATATGTCTTAAATTTAATTTTAAGCTCCAAATGTTGTTCAAGCAAAAATGCATTCAAAACACAATACAACATTTATATTAGCAACAAATTTTTTGATTGCCCCGTGCATGAACATATATATTTTTTGGTACTAGCGCCCTCCCAACCCCCCCCCCCCCCCCCCCCTCCCCAAAAAAACTCCCACTAGCGTATTAAGCTAAAATTTATGTATAATTGTCGTTTTTATAAGTTGAATGACCTAATTGAACAAAAATAGTTCCGTAACAAAAACGCGAACTATAGTAACCCCATGTGTATTTAACCCTTTAAAGTTTACTCTGTATTATTGTTTGTATTTGGAGTTCTAGAATAATGACTAAGTTATGCTAGTACAAAAGAAGGGCTAACTGCATCAAAATGCATCTAACTTATCACTTTTTATAGTTATGTGTAGCTTACTAATTTTTTTTTTTTTTTTTTTTTTTTTTCGGTATTGTGTAGCTTACTTTTGAATTTCGTCTCCATGCGCCAGTAGAGAAAAACCATTTTATAACGGACTTTTAAAAACAGTATTCAATTAAACCGTATCAAATAATTTGAAACACATTATATCACAGAAAAAATAATATAAAATACTTCATTTAAAATAGTTGCTTAATTTATATAACTTTTTCTTATTATGTAGAGCGGTTGCCGGCTGACATTTAAACTTTGTACCGCTATGGGCACCGGTCTTTTCCAAGTGGCAATTATCTTTTTTTCTAATAATTCAAAACAAACACCACCTTATGACCAACACCCCTGAAACCAAAATATCAAACACCCATTGGTCACCGTCTTTTCTTTCGTCACCATCAACATGAATTACCAAAGTTTCACACTTTCACATATGTATTAGTAATACACTTTTATATCAATTTTCAGTTTTGTTTTCTTCAAGTGACAACTTCAATTAATTGTTTTCAACAAATATGAAAACGATCATCTCACCATTTTTCTGCAACGAATAAAATATATGCGAAGTTGTTTGCCGACACACAAGTCGTTTATGATGTAGGAGCTGCCAATATAACCTGTTTGCGTCTTCCTTTTCAGTTTTATATACCAATCACCCATTTAAATATAGGTTTGCATTTGATTTTAGGGGTAATTCCAAAAATGCTCTGATTGCCCAATGGTTGAGACTATCTAGACTGCAACTTTTGTGTTTTCATATCTACCCCAGTTGCCTTGGCAACTCGAATTTTTCCAACCTTATGACGCCAAGTGTCCGACATGAGAGCCGCCAGTTGCCCAAAAGTACACAAGTTGCCCTACCCTGTAATCCGTAAAGTCACACTTGTCACTTGCAGATTTTAGTTGCCCCAAAAGTACTGGTTGCCCTGGTCTAGATAAGAAAATACAAAAGTTTCAGTCTAGATAGTCTCAGCCCTTGGGCAATCGAGGCATTTTTGGTAAGTTTTATGACTAATGATGGTGATGGTTGACTGGTAACGCAAACATAAGCTTTGATTCGGATTGAAGGTGCAAAAAGTTGTTTAATGTGGAGTAAATCGTTGGAGGTGAGGGTGGTGGAGATGGTGTGGCAGTTGGTGGTTGCTGAAAATGGTGAAGACAAAGATGGAAGAGAAGAGTGTGTTTGGAAGTCAGATTTATAAATATGATGTGTATTAATATAGTGACATGGCTTAAAAGAATATTTTTAAAATTGATAAATGACCTGCTAGAGGTCACTCGATACATGGAACAGACGAAATTCAAAAGTAAGCTACACCGAACAACAACAAAAATAGTAGGCTGAACAGAATTACAAAAAGTGACAAGTTAGATACATTTTCATGTAATTAGTCTTACAAAAGAATTATCATTAACTACTATTTATTGTTTCAATTAAGGTGATTGCTCTCTATCTTTATAGCAAATTCACCGACTGTACTGATCAAAACGGTTGTGCGTTGGGATGTTGGTGAATCTCTTCCCTAAGATACAATGAAACAATGTATGTAGCATCCCTTATCAACACTGCATCATGGTGATAGGCCGATTTAATTTACTGAGTTTTATGGTTTTCAAGACACTACCAATTGTGTTTTTCAAGCAACCAATGTGATAAAAATATCGCTGTATTTATAGATTAAAAAGTGGATGTTCGTAACATCTATCATAACCCTTAGAAAAAGTGCAAGCAACAGTTTCTGTGACAATTATTGTAACCGTGGCTATGGTGACTCTTTGGAACAGGCATGACTAGCGGGGCCTGTAAGCTGTTATTAACTCCAACACTCACCGTCCTTTGAACCGTGCAACACATTATTGACAGTTCTTTATGTTACTGTGAATAGTAACTACCTTTTGAACAAAGTGATGCCTGAATTCTGTCACTATAGCAAACAGTCAACTGTTGTAACTCTTGAATTGCAGCGACGATAGACGGTCATGATTTCCTTTAATAACTACCGCCACATATATAGATACGCACTTTCATTTCAGTATATTTTACCAATGTGTAGCAAGATAAAACCTGGCCTTTATATTATGTCCTAAGATTTAAGGCATAAATTTAACCCAATTTAGTTTATTTTGAAAATTTCCCCAACAATATTAACTTATTTACCCACGGCCGTTCGATATGCTCCACATGAGTAAGTTTTTTTTTAATGGAAAATGTGTATTAAAAGAACAACTAGAAAGAAGATAGAAAAGGATTACATAGAGTTTGTACAAGCAAGGATAGGATCATCGATCCGCTCATACCAAATGGAATTGATTCTTTTGTTACTATGATGTATCCAAGAACGTGAAATAAGTTTATAACCTCCACATAAATCCTTTCGCATCATGAAAATCTAGAATGAGGTTGATGGATGGCTGTAAATGATGAACATAACAGTAAGCCTTCAAGATTATTTGCTTTCAAGTACAATAAGTTTCATCTCTTTAGGTTCAGGATTGGAATTCACTAGTGCTGAAATGGTTACACTTTAGTTACGATCATATTCTGCGTTGCCATGAGGATGGAGTATCCCACAAGTTATGTGCCAACTATATACGAAATGTTTTATATATGTCCCTTGCTAGTGAAGGAATGCTAGATGTATAAAAGCAATACTGCATATGAAGTTAGAAATATTTGAAAAAAGTCAACCTTAGTTTGTTTGATTGAATCACTTTGACTTTGATCAACATGTGAAATGAAAGATGACTTATAGTGAACTTACTTTATGATCAAATATAATATGAGATAATTGGTTTTTTGAGACACTGCTATTACAAGTCAATGTATTATATGAATTAGCATACCTTTATATTACACATTACTTCAAATTATATTTTGTGAGTTTTAAAAGCTTTATTTGGCTTTAATGATATTAAGATTCGTGCTTTGGCATGTTATGTTACTCGTTTTGTTCTTGCTGGGAACAGTTGATGCGATATAAGTTGTTTAGACTTGTGTAACTTATCAGGTGTGTTTGGTTTGCCTTTTTGGCCTGAGGAGTGAGATTCACCCACATCCATTTATTTATTTATTTATTTATTTATACTTGTTTTTTTATTTTTATTTTGAGTAATTATATTTTACCCGAGGTAACCTTTTTACCAAAAAAAAATCATGTACTTCTATGTGTTAATCCAATGCGGCATATGGTTAAGTTTAAACGTGTCAAGTTGATGCACCTATTCTCAGTCTTTAGTCCATTTCTTACATAAATCCTCGATATTATCAGAACAATGTTCCTTTCAATTTGATGAAACAAGCTGGAGGATGTAACACTTTTAGTACCCTTCTCTTCAAATTTAGACTGCATGGCATGTTCCCGTTTAACTGATTTCTAGTTTGTCCATCGTACCTGTTTGAAAATATCATTATAGACCCAAATTTACTTAAAATGAATACATATAAAAAAAAATTTAATTGATACATTAAATGAATTGTTGATTACCAAAAGATCCGTGTTAACCAAGGGCTGTCTTTGTTAGCCTGTCCTACCAGTAACTAAGGGTGATTAGGTGAGGAACATCAATAGAATGTGCGACCTTCGTAAAGTGATATAGGTTCTTGAGACATAGATGTAACTAACTAAATTGCTCTTAATAGCTGTTCTTCCATAATTGTTTTTTTTTAAACCTCTGTAATGATGCCAATTTCCATTAGTTTAAATGTATGATACTTTGTAGAAAACTGTTATCCTTTTTACTGGTTACGATCATAAACTGTGTCACCACTGTCGCTTGTCGTAGAGTATCACACATGGTGTGGACTCCATTTGTAGCAAGTGCTGCATATACCTTACTGATAAAGGGATGCCAAATTTACACCAAAAGCAATAAAAAGGTGTTCGAATGATACCCTAAAAGTGAAGGTACTTCATTGTTACATGATTGATTATAAGTTCATATTCCATTTGCTATAAGTAGGGAAGGCTACTTGCGACAATAAACATCACTTCAATACATAGAGAACAACAAAGTTTATCTTTGCATTACAAAATAAGTTCAAAAATAGTTAAGAGTTTCTTCACGTCTGAGCAGCGATGGCTCAGTCAATCGTTTTTCATGTTGTGTTACTTGTGATGTTTTTGCTTCTAACGTTTGGTGAGGCAACTCCGCCGGGAATTGCTAATAACCCTAGCCATGCAACTTGTAAAGACCCGACATATAAAGAATGTCATAACTTGGTTCATGTTTGTCCTAAGTTTTGTCCCAATGGTTGCACTGTTCATTGTCAATCGTGCAAACCTATTTGTATCGGCTCCACTACACCTTCACCGCCAGAATTAGAACCTCCACCACAATCATCGCCACCTCCCGCTATTACTCCACCACCTGCATACTCACCCCCTCCAACGACTCCCACGCCACCACCTCCTGCCCCTCCGACACCTACGCCTTCACCTCCGAGACCCACACCTCCACCCCCACCACCAACATACTCGCCGCCACCAACAACCCCCGCACCACCAACACCTACACCTCCGACTCCGACGCCTTCACCTCCACCACCAACACACTCTCCGCCTCCAACAACCCCTGCACCACCAACACCTACACCTCCGACTCTGACGCCTTCACCTCCACCACCAACATACTTGCCGCCACCAACAACCCCCGCACCACCAACACCTACACCTCCGAAGCCTTCACCTCCACCACCAACATACTCTCCGCCTCCAACAACCCCCGCACCCCCAAAACCTACACCTCCGACGCCTTCACCTCCACCACCATACTCGCCACCTCCAACAACCCCCGCACCACCAACACCTACACCTCCGATTATGACGCCTTCACCTCCACCACCAACATACACACCACCACCAATAACCCCCGCACCATCAATACCTACACCTCCGACTCCGACACCTTCACCTCCACCACAAACATACTCTCCCCCTCCAACAACTCCCACACCACAAACTCCATCTCCACCTCCTCCCAACACCCCTACTCCCCCAACACCAACCGAGTCCCCTCCGACCGAGTCCCCACCTCCTCCCACCACCCCTACTCCAACACCACCAACTGAGTCACCACCAACAGAGTACCCACCTCCTCCCACCACCCCTACTCCACCCCCACCAACCGAGTCCCCTCCAACCGAGTCCCCTCCAATTGAGTCACCACCAACTGAGTACCCACCTCCTCCCACCACCCCTACTCCACCACCACCAACTGAGTCCCCTCCAACTGTGTCCCCACCAGAGTACCCACCTCCTCCCACCACCCCTACTCCGCCACCACCAACTGAGTCCCCTCCAACTGAGTCTCCACCAACTGAGTCCCCACCAGAGTACCCATCTCCTCCCACCACCCCTACTCCACCACCACCAACTGAGTACCCACCACCTCCCACTACCCCTAGTCCACCACCACCAACTGAGTCCCCTCCAATTGAGTCACCACCAACCGAGTCACCACCAACCAAGTCCCCTCCAACTGAGTACCCACCTCCTCCCATCACCCCTAATCCACCACCACCAACTGAGTCGCCTCCAACTGAGTCCCCACCAGAGTACCCACCTCCTCCCACCAACACTACTCCACCACCACCAACTCAGTCACTACCAATTGAGTCCCCTCCAACCGAGTCACCTCCAACCGAGTCCCCTCCAACTGAGTACCCACCTCCTCCGACCACCACTACTCCACCACCACCAACTGAGTCCCCTCCAAGTGAGTCACCACCAACCGAGTCACCACCAACCGAGTCCCCTCCAACTGAGTACCCACCTCCTCCGACCACCCCTACTCCACCACCACCAACTGAGTCACCACCAACTAAGTCCCCTCCAACTGAGTCCCCACCAGAGTACCCACCTCCTCCTACCACCCCTACTCCACCACCACCAACCGAGTCACCACCAATTGAGTCCCCTCCAACTAAGTCACCACCAATTGAGTCCCCTCCAACTAAGTCACCACCAACCGAGTCCCCTCCAACTGAGTCCCCACCAACAGAGTACCCACCTCCCCCCACCACCCCTACTCCACCACCACCAAATAAGTCACCACCAACTGAGTCCCCTCCAACATTGTACCCACCTCCACAACAAACACCATCGTCACCACCTCCTACTACTCCCTCACCAACAACACCTCAATCCCCTCCTCCTGCTACATCATACCCAACTCCACCTTCCAAACCAAAGAAAGTGAAGTGCAAAAACAAGAACTATCCCAAATGTTACACATCTGAGCATGTATGTCCTGCTTCTTGTCCTGGTCAATGTGAAGTCGATTGCGTCTCTTGCAAGCCAGTTTGCAGTAAGTTCCTAGCAACTCAAGTTTCTTCATTTAATGTTATAGACAATATCCAAGATTCCTATAGTGCTTACAGTGCTCCAAAATATGAGTTATAACTAAAGTTTAGTTCCATCATATACTATTATGTACACATAATTAATCAACTAAATACTTTTACATTTGTGTCGTAAATTGCAGAATGTGATATGCCTGGAGCAGTATGTCAAGATCCTCGTTTTATTGGTGCTGACGGAATCACTTTCTATTTCCATGGAAAGAAGGATAAATATTTCTGCCTTGTAACTGATAACAACCTCCACATCAATGGCCACTTCATTGGCAAAAGGAATAAAAACATGGGAAGAGACTTTACTTGGGTTCAATCTATTGGGGTTCTCTTTGACAACCATAAACTGCAAATCAGCGCTCAAAAGACTTCCTTGTGGGATGACGCTATTGACCGTATTTCCCTTACATATGATGGGAAAAGCATTATTCTCCCAGAAACAGAAGGCGCCAAATGGGAATCTTCCAGAATGTCAATCACAAGGATTCAAGATACTAATGATGTCGTTGTTGAAGTTAAAAACCTTTTCAAGATCACTGCCAAGGTGGTTCCAATAACCAAAGAAGAATCAAGAGTCCATAACTATGGTATATCCAACGAGGATTGCTTTGCTCATCTAGATCTCAAGTTCAAGTTCTTCTCCTTAAGTAACGAAGTGGATGGAGTTTTGGGACAGACGTATAGGAATGACTATGTGAGCAAGGTGAAAATGGGGGTGCTAATGCCTGTCATGGGTGGAGGTAGTAAGTTCATGAGTACAAATTCATTTGCTACTGACTGTTCCGTATCTAAATTTAATGGTAGTAGGCATGTAGCTGGTTCCTCTTTGAGCTTCGGATTGCCAAGTTTGATGTGCCAAAGTGGCCTGAACGGACGAGGCGTCATATGCAAGAGATAGATTGTTCTTTTTTTTATATACTTGCTATTTAACCAAGTGTTTCTTCATGTAATAATTACAGAACAAATAATTGAATAAGGAACTTTCAATTCTATTTGCGAAAAATGTTTCTATTTTTTTTTTTTTTTTGGTAAAGCATTTTCCCAGTAAATGTTTGTATTGTTCTCCTCTTAAATATACTCACTCAGTAACTCATATGGTACTTTCTGCCTCTTGGTTGTTGAATGACTATTGCATAGATTGCTATCTGGTTCAGGTTAATTACGTTAGAAATTTTGCTCAGTTGGAAATTAGAGGAAGCTTAAACGAAAAGGTTTTACTTAATATAGTTATAGCTACACAGCTGATACATAACAAATATTGAATCACATTTCCACCAAACAAATCTCCTTAAATCGCATTCCAACCCAGACTAAGCTGTTGGAATTATTATATCATGACCTTCATATAAATAAACCAAGTACATCAAAGTGAGCATAAGCGGAAGCAATTATAATAGATCGAATAACATGTAATTAATTAATCAATTATATAAATCGTAAACGTACCTTTGTGATTCTAGCCCGAACAAGAATCAAAGCAATCTTCCGGAACCAAGAACCCTAATTAGGGTTTATAAGGATTATATGAATTACCCCTTACCTTTTTGTAATTCAATCCAAGAATCAAACAATAGTGTGTTTGATTCACGTTCTTGTACACACGTACTAATTCAAGAAAAAGTTTATGCAAGTAATAAACACAAAATCTTGTTTTGATTCAAGAAAATCGAAACCCTAAAGGGTTGTTTTGTTGGATCGACCAAAGAAAAGAAAAGGGAGAGAAAACATCAAGATGTGTGTGTACAAGTTATGTGAAAAACCTACATCTTGGGTTTGCTTATATACTAATCAATACTTGGAGCACAAGGCACATAAGGAGGTGGAATACCCCTTGGGCCGATCGGTTATGGAGTCCCCTAGGGAATTCCGGAACCTTCCCTTGTTTCCATGTTTTGTCTAGTATTACTTTCCTAATCTTTGTTTAATATATAATTAGTCATTAATCATTAAATACTAATTATTATTATTTATTTTGTGTTTAATAATTAATTATAACATTTATAAATAATTATTACTTTTTCTCTTCATACGTATTGTGTGCAATCCCGTGATCTCGAGTTCGATCCTAACATACGACTACTAAAATAATGTCCATAATCTAACAGCTCCCACTTGGACATATTTTAATAGTGTAATCACATCGGTTAGCGTCTTGCAACACGCCGATGTCTCTAGTACGATCTCGAGTAAGGCTCCTGGAAAACCTTTTAATGATTTCTCATTATTATTATCCTTTTGTTTCTAATACCATGTTAATAAGGATATGGATTAAAGTCATTCCTTAATTAACCATTCTGTTTCTCATTGTTTATGATTGATCAAGATTACCAAATCTTCTGAACATATTCAGGGGAGATATTGGGTGCGGCCGCACATGCATCTTACCAACCCTACGAGGGGCCCAGCAGTATTAAACTCCAAAAATAAATTTGAAGGAACAAATTCTATCTTGACTACAAGCAAAACCCACAAACTTTGTAACACTTCCGAAAACAACCCTTATAACTACCAGTTACGTATATCGTTAAGTTGTTCCACAAAAATGTATTACATTCATGACACTTATCTTGCATCTCAAGTCTGAGGATAACTTCTCATGATTTACTTAATAACTAAATCCATAAAGTAACATCATGTAGTTGGGATAAGTCCTATATTCAGTATCATCGAATATCATCTGAAATGGCATGTCTACGCATCAATTTACTTTAAGTATATTATACCAACCTTCAGATTTGTCTTAATTTAATAATATTCCCATATTATTAACTGACAACAGACAATTTAAGAATAACCTTTATTCATGGATTTAAACATACAAATATAAGATACAATATATTATAAATTAAACATACCATGTATTTAAATTTATTATAATAATTGTTTAACATCCCTTATTCAAATACTAAGTAGATCAATGCATGATAACTCTTGTTGATGAATTATGTCTCAAGTAATGACATTCATACTTGTTGACAAGATATAAATCATCCAACTTTGATCTATCGGAATTTTAAGAATACTTATTTCAAGAATTCAACTATTTAAATTCTTATATGTGCATAGTCAACTATTTTGATTTCATAAAAATGTGAGACATCCTTAACCACCAATTTATGATAATTAAACTTCCAAATATTTTAAAGTTTAAAGTATTCTTATTCTCTTAATGTATAATGCAACTATGCTCTTATATAAGCATAACTAGTAATAGCCAAGGATGAAATCCTTACCATAACTAGCATTGAGTGTCATCTCAATTTCATTAGCATCATTGTATGCAACAACAATATGCTATTAAAACTTTCCGTAAACCATAATATCTATTATGTAATGTTTGATGCCCTTCAAACTTTCAAGTTTGTTGGCTATGACAATTTTCACAACAATTGAAAAATTATTCATCTATAGAATTTGGAAGCTGTTCTAGATTTAGGATGTAATTCTATAATCAAACATATTCCTTTTAGAATATTACACAAGTTATCTAATAACTTTTAATTAGATATTAATATTGCCAAATCATCTTGTAATCAAGCATGATACAACAAAACATGATATACATGAAAAATTTATGAGTCATACTTAGATTTCATTCATTTAGACTTTCTAAATAATATATCATAATATATTAAATTTATTTACCGCACATGTTTCAACAATAAACATTCATTCCAAGGTTATATGTCTTATTTTCTAAATCATTCAAGTAAAATTTCATTCCATTCTAAGACTTAACATTTACTTATATGGAATATTACTTTTCATATGTTCTACAACATTTATGATTTAAGAAATTAAACATAATACTCCCACTAGCTTTTAGGAATACTTAGAAATTATCTTATTTTAATTATAACTCATAACATGAATTTAATAATTAAGCATAAGAGTAATCTTCTAGATGCATACATTTATCCATCCATGGATTATTGCACTTTGTACACTTCCAAAGATTTATTTGAATTCATAAACTCCTTTTGATTACTTATCGTCCTTGCTCAAGTAATCACTCATGAAAGAGTTTTGATATTCCATTGTCAATTTCATAAATATGACAATCATAATCTTTATACTTTTAATGTATTTAGAAAAGAATATTCAATCACAGTTAATTTCTCAAATGTGATTAATAATCTTGTCATAAAACATACATTAAATACGTGTACAACATTGTCCATATGATTTCTATACAAAGATTTAAACCACAAGGGTTACCTTATCTTTGAAGAAACTCATCTTCATTTACTAGTCTAACTATTAAGATAAACCAAGTTTCTAAAATTGATTATCTTTATGGACTGCATCTTAATCATTCATATCATGCATACTTTACCCAACTTCATATTTGGTAATGTATCATAATGATTATCAGGTTTACAATAATCCTGTAAATCATAGCCCTCAGCATATTAATCAAATATCTGAGATATATTTCTATTCTATGAATGATAATTCCATCATCTTGATATTTAACATTTAAATGTCAACCTTTATTATCATGTTGAGATTTAACATTCAAATGTCAAACTTCATCATGATTTTTACTAGTGTATTTTAGAAGATTATGTATCTTGTAATTTTATCCTTTAAAGATCAAAACTCCCACTTGCTTTTAGCAATTTAAAGACTATCTTTAATTACTTAGCAAATTAAGCAATAATACAATATTCTCTTTTGGGATACTACAAATACATATTGACAGTTCCTAACTTTACTTTGTTAATAACCTCTTAATAAGCAGTTAAACAAATTTAGAACTTCAATTTAAGACTTAATGTGATTCATCACATTCATCACATTCCATCATATGATAATGTCTTTTTAATCTTCTATGTTGGAGTTTTATTAAATATGTCCAAGTCATACTCAACATTATAACCTTGAAAACTTTTGGAAGAAAAGAAGTCATAGTTATCTTTAATCAAACAATATAACAAGAGTTTGATTTTCCTAACTGAACATACCATAAACATTTGATATTTTATTAGTATTAATATTGTAAGACAATCTAACAATATTTAAAATAACCATCTTCCTCTTGACTTGTCTATTTACCAACTAAGTCATTTTAATGGTATAAAAGTATTTTCAAGCCAATTACATGCCTTATAACACAAGTACTTTTTTTACAAAGTCACTTCATGTCCATGTCTTTACCAAAAAAAAACATAAACTGTTATAATCCCACTACACGTTATAAGTTATTTAACAATTAATAACTTCATGTATATGTCTTAATAAAAAAACACAACAAGATAACATCTTACTTTATTATAAGTCTTGTAACAATTAAAAGACTTTATGTTTATATCTTTACAATGAAACATAAACATGTTTAACTAAAGTAATTATGAACACCATCTTTTGGTTTCAATTGTAATTTCAAGTTAATTTATTACTTTATAATAATGTAAATAACATTATTTCTTCATTTATTTATGTCATTCAAATAACACATAAATATTCGAAAAATACTAGATCCACCTACACTTTACAAAAATTTTCCCACACGCTGACGTGGCGGAGTGTTGATTGGTTGGTTTTCTGTGGGCCACAGAAAACCAACCAATCAACACTCCGCCACGTCAGCGTGTGGGAAAAATTTTGTAAAGTGTAGGTGGGTGTAGCACACCTCTAAATATTCAGACTGAAGTAGCATTAGATTACTTAATTAATTTATGTCATTCCATGAATTCATAAATCTATAAATTAAAGTAGTCTTGATATCATATTGACACATGTTCTAATTGGTATCTAATTTAGAAACTGCAAATTCTCATAGTTCAATTACATCAGTTGATCTGCTAGTAATGAAAATATGAAATTCACCTTGTTGTTGCAATCTAGTTAAGCTCTCACATAACATAAATTGTAACACCAAGTGTTTCTTGAATTAGCCTAGTATAATTCATATTAGAACATTATTCTAATTTAGAAACTGCAAATTCTCATAGTTCAATTACATCAGTTGATCTGCTATTTAAATTCGCCTTGTTGTTGCAATCTAGCTAAGCTCTCACATAACATAAATTGTAACACCAAGTGTTTCTAGAATTAATATTAGAACCTTATTCTCTTACCTTGTAGTCAAGAGAATCCATTAAATCATATCTTTATGAGTTGTTTCTTGCACACATTAAAGATAACATTTCTCCCACTTGTGCATGGAACAACCTCATATAGTTGATAAACAACATGCCATGCATTTGTTTATGTGTTCAATATGATTGTGTCATAGATTTTAGCATAACAAGTAGATGTAGAACAACAATGTCTAGTAAGGAAACGTACAAGACTATCCTTAAAAGTATGAGTGTCTACACTTGGAAAGTAATTATCTTTAGATACCAAGATGTCAAAGCTTGTAACTCCCACTAAATTAAAAAACATTACAATAATTTCTTATTCAGTAATAAGTACACAATACTCCCACTGAATTTGACAATATTTAAAATGTTTCATATCCATTGAAAGAAAATAGTGTACTTGTAACTTTCCTACACCTTTAATTGTCCATACGTAACAATTACTTATGTACTAAAAGTTTATTCTACTACGTAAATGATGGACTATCCACCAAATGCTTTTAACTTGAAAAATTGGGCATGCAATTTCTTCCTTAACAGGTCTACCATCCTACAATGTATGTAGCATCTTTAAAATAGTCAAAACAACGAGTTTGTCTTTAAACATTTTGCAGTAATTAGTCTAGCTTCTAATTATAATAACTCATAAAATGTCATACATAATTTTCTGTTAACCAAATATCACATTTGTTACTAAGAATTTGATCACCAAAGGAGTGATAAAATCCTTATGAAAAATGTATGCAATTTTCTTAACCATTAAAATTTGCTATGAGTTATATTAGAATTTAGACATATCTAATATTCCTATTATCCCTTCTCATTCATGAAAAGGAATAGGATTGTGTCTCACTCTTTCTTCATAGAAAGGAGACTTCTTTTATCTTTTAAGTAAATATTTCTTAATCAAACATTTGTTTGAAAACAGAAGTAGATCAATTTACCAAAGCCCAAATACGTTTACGGTTTGAACGTTGCATTAATACATTAAAACGAATTACAAAATTCAATTTTAGTATTTTCGATAATTAGATCTTTAAGAAAATAAAATACCCATTGGCAAATATTCATATAAACCATAGTATTTTCTTAAAGCTAGGATCCTAAATTGACATAGTACCATTACATCAGTTGATCTGCTAGTAATGATAGTATTCAACAAGGTAATTGTCGAACAATAATTGCCAATATCATATTGCAATTCCTAGATTTATGGGATTTACAATCACAAAACTTTTGTAATGTAAGCATGTTTGATCCCCATCTTAATGCCTTGAGTCCAAGATCTCACTTCCTACTCAATTTAAGTCGTCTAACTTAAAAAACTGCAAACTCACAAATCCATCACATCAGTTGATCTGCTAGCAATGAATTTATGAAATTTACCTCTCCATTGCAATCTCGCCAAGTTCTCACATGACGTAAATTACAACTTCGAGTGTTCTTAATTAGATGGCATTCGACTTAATTTTATAAGGGTATTAAAATTTTGACGTGTAATCAAAATAATGTATGAAGAAGCATGCATACAACTTCATAACATTGGTTTTACAAAACATTTTTATTACCAATTAGCTAAGAGTAAAATAACAAAGTTTTGATTGAGGTATCGGGTTCACCAATTAAAGAATAACCATCAATTATCGTACACTATATCGTACTTTTGCATAAGCCCGAAAGCTTAGTGTTTCGGATAATCATTGTGGAATTGTGGATTATTCACCCTTAAGATGACAATGTACATGTAATGGTTGTTCGGTAAGTCTAATTTACACACAAACGAGCGTTAAGACAGAATGTTGTCTATCTAAGGCCACAATTTAATGCGATGCCAACCTTATACCCATCTTATTGTGTGTAAACTTCGGTCGAGCCTATTTAACCATTACGTACAAAAACATCAATCAACCAATTCTTTAAAATTTTAACTCTTAAAAACTAAAACAATTTCGCCATAATTTAGTCCGTATTATTTTTCTATTCAAAAAATTACCCTTTTCGTTTATATAAACATGTCTAACACAATAAATAAACAAAACAAGTAATTAACAATAAAAAATAAAACAACTAAATAAACATATATACATAATCATAACAATTAAATATGTATAAAACATGTAGCCACATGCAAATCTTATTCAATAGTCCTATTAATAATCAAATCTAGGTGTATAACGTATTAATTCAATTGAGGCTTTCTTCTTCTTGGAAAAAGAGCCACATACATCGATAAATCGATTGCGTAAGCCAAAATTAAATAAATACCACATAGCACATAATTGATTACTTAATATTGGAGTCTTCTCCAATTCGACATCTATTAATAGATTTACATGTTTCAATATAACTTAACCATTAATACATATAAACAATTTAAACCATTTAAATTATGACAATAAAAATCCATGCAAATATGCACTTTTTCATGGATTTAGCTTAACAATTAACATATTGTACCAAGATCGTTTACTAAAACGCATAACAATTACATGACATTCTAGGGTTTCTAATCATATTAAAAAAAATTAAAAACCATAAACCCTAATAACCCTTTAAGGTCATTCGACCCAAAAAAAAAATAGGGTTAGGGATTCTAACAAATAAACCCTAAAAACATGTAACTAAACGAATCAAGATCCAATTTTTATGCGTTTTGATAATTAATTACACATTATAACGGCTCTAGATGCCACTGTTGGAATTATTATATCATGACCATCATATAAATAAACCAAGTACATCAAAGTGAGCATAAGCGGAAGCAATTATAATAGATCGAATAATATGTAATTAATTAATCAATTATATAAATCGTAAACGTACCTTTGTGATTCTAGCCCGAACAAGAATCAAAGCAATCTTCCGGAACCAAGAACCCTAATTAGGGTTTATAAGGATTATATGAATTACCCCTTACCCTTTTGTAATTCAATCCAAGAATCAAACAATATTGTGTTTGATTCACGTTCTTGTACACACGTACTAATTCAAGAAAAAGTTTATGCAAGTAATAAACACAAAATCTTGTTTTGATTCAAGAAAATCGAAACCCTAAAGGGTTGTTTTGTTGGATCGACCAAAGAAAAGAAAAGGGAGAGAAAACATCAAGATGTGTGTGTACAAGTTATGTGAAAAACCTACATCTTGGGTTTGCTTATATACTAATCAATACTTGGAGCACAAGGCACATAAGGAGGTGGAATACCCCTTGGGCCGATCGGTTATGGAGTCCCCTAGGGAATTCCGGAACCTTCCCTTGTTTCCATGTTTTGTCTAGTATTACTTTCCTAATCTTTGTTTAATATATAATTAGTCATTAATCATTAAATACTAATTATTATTATTTATTTTGTGTTTAATAATTAATTATAACATTTATAAATAATTATTACTTTTTCTCTTCATACGTATTGTGTGCAATCCCGTGATCTCGAGTTCGATCCTAACATACGACTACTAAAATAATGTCCATAATCTAACATAAGCAACATGTAATGATCATGTTTATAGCCTCCCTCCTTAAACCGCATTCCAACCAAAGGAAATATCATCCAAGAAGGTACTCCTTTAATTGACAAAGGGTGCACAATGTAATTATCACCACGAAGAGTCGAATCACCTATTCTTTGAATGTCAAAACGCCATCACAATTTGGGAGAAAATACTTGATTGGTGGATTTTGGAATGTCTTCAGACTCGATACTCAACTCGTTTTGGTTAACTGTCATGGCTTCCAGACTCCCAAGGATAACATAAAAAGGTTTTAGAAGCAGTTTTGAGAGTTGCTGTATGGGCCATCATCTGGTTTGCTGTCAATACAGGTTATTCAATGTCAAAAAGATCTTGCGCAATGAAATAGTTCAAAAAGTACGCTTATTCTCCTGTATAGAAAACCAAACCAAATGACATAGGATGGATTCCAGATCCAAAAAGCGCTTATTCTCATGTTCTCATCAATACACCCATTTTGTAGCTGTTTTGCTAGTGTATTCACAACACACAAGTGTGTCACTCTAGCTTCTTGCTAGTTATTGCAAATCTATGATAATATCATCATTGTGGTTCAAAAGAGAAATGCAACCTTTAAAGCATTAACAACAGAACAAGGAACTTCCTAGGTCTTGCAGGGACACCCTCATCATTCATGTGATTGTAGTATAATATCTAGTAAACATGTTCTCCCTTAGTATCTAATATGAATTCTAATTAAGGCTATTAGGTATTAAAAACCTCAGGAACTTAGATCTGGCTGATTAAAATGTCATATTACTGCGCGTGTTTGAAAGACAATTTGTAATAATTTAGTGACAGCAATAATTTTTCATAAACAAAAAGTTAATACTAGTTTTTATTAGAGAAAAAAAAATGATACTAATTATTGGCAAAAAAAAGTTGAGCCGAAAAATAAAAATTGTCATTTTTTGTGATTGTGATGGCCATTAACTAGATTAAAATGTGACTCATGGAGAAATCATTTAAAAGGTCGCTGATTGGGTATATGTGATCAATATGTTTACTGTAGATAATTAATTACTTTTAGTTACCCAAATTAATCAGACTTTCTGTTTGGCATGCATGTTCCTAGCTTTGAGTGTTAGTAACCAGCTTGGCGGTCGCATCTTAGCACCAAATGACCAAAATGATGTGTCACTAGCAATTGACTTTAAAAAAAATTGATAATCACCGAGTTAGTGACTACCAAGTACCAACATGACTTCAACTGGTCGTTGATTGGTACTTTTTGTGTTTTGATTTAGTGACTACCAACGAGACGGAAACCTAGGAATTTTTTTGTTATCACCGTTATCACTAGTCCTGTAAATTGAGGTAATTTAAAGCGAGATATTAATCCACGAATTACAATGGTCAGTAGATACTAAGAACACAAGGTACCCATGGCTATGGTGTCACGGGTAAAAGTGTTGCCATCTCAATTTTTATTGTATTTTATTTTTTTTTAAATACCAAAATCTATAACTCAATACAAAATACCCTCCTTGCATTTTTATTGCTATAAAGCTCATACATAACCAAATAAAACACAAATAATAATAATAATAATAATAATAATAATAATAATGAAAGGGATGTTTATAAATAATAATAATAATAATAATAATAATAATAATAATAATAATAAATTAAATTAAAAAAAAAAATCACCTACCGCATGAGCAGCTCACCACAACGCGAGAGCCGACGACGCCAACTACGGTGTTGAAGTCGCGCCACAGGGCGGGCTGGTCGGATGGCGCCATGGCTACCTACCATGTGTACCCTATGCTCTAACACAAAATGACAAAAACAACTAAAACATAGAAAATGTATATTAGCCCAAATTATCACTCTATCAAAAGAAATCTTGTGCAGCAAATTGGACACGATTCTATTAGCCTAGACATCATATGAAGAACAAACACGCACAATAATATCACCTTTAATAATGCAGGTAGATTTTGCGTCACTAAATCATGTGATTGTCGGATTTTTTTCATCCTGCCCTTACTCTTGCATTTTTCTAAAGAACAAGTCATTTAGGCCCGAACACATGCCCTTGAAGAGTGCGTGCTCCGGTCTTCAGCGAGAATATATTTTTTGGATTGAACAACTGAGTTCAAAAGTTGTATTAGAAGGAAATTAGGTGTGTTACACTTGAATATAAACTTAAACTTAAATCCCTTTCTGATTACCGACTTATATACCAAGTCACTAGCTAACTACTTCATCTAGTGGAACGCTAGATCTTGGTAAGACCTAAGAGAGATATGTGAAGTCGTACCCTATAAATTCTTTAGGGCACACCACTGCACATCATCATATATCATATAAAGCCACTATAACATAAACACCCTCACAAATAATATTCCTATAACACACTAACAAAAGTACCCAACGTGCTCACTTGAAAAAAAAAAAAAAAAAAAAAAAAAAAAAAAAAAAAACTCTCACCACGTTCTGTGGCTATGTTCCCTATAATATCACTATGGCACCAAGGGGATGCAGTTTGGCTATTGCCACATAGCGAAAAAAGGCCCTATAATGTGTCGTAGCACCACGCGTCGAGCACTCAAACAATCTCTACTAGTAGCACTCCTTCATGATTAGCACAATAATAATTTTATATTTAATAAAACATAAGTGTCAAGACATACCATCGTACATTTGCCTATAATCCTTGGCCAAAGTAGCAACAATACGACAATGAATAGAAATGGGTCATATATATAGGTTTAGGTCATAATGGAGTCTCACTAATTAAATTATTTAGCCATTCCACCTCTTTACCAACGTCGACTTATACAATCTTCTAGTAAGGTCGTAGGAGGTTCAATTCCGCCCACAACTACAAGGTACGGACCTGCTGCTAATGATGGTGTGCGCAATAGCTTTGGTGAGTCTGTCTTTTAATCGATGATGAACCATATTATGACGGCTAACCCAATCGAAGTACATCCTGTTGCTGCTCAAAGCTCTTCTGAACCACGAGTTTTGGTAGCCTCGCATGTGGATGAACCTATGGAGACCTTGGCTAATGATGGTGTGAATACTTGTCCATAGAGTCATAAGGATAAGAATACTGTAGACTCATCTCCTCAGGGTTCTTCTCCTGATGAAAACATAGTTAATTCTGTTAAGAGCACCTAAAGTGTTTTGCAACAGCCTACTGCTATACAAGTAACTCTACTACTAATACGAGTGAACTTAATGGGGATACGATTAAATCTAGTAGTAATGGTGTTGTTGGTGAATCCGGGGCTGCTCCTAATTCTACATGTATGGCGGATCCTAAAACACATGGGGCAGATTCTCAACCTAAAGGGATTGATCAGATTGTTTTGGAGGCTTGTAAAAATTTTGAGGAAGCAATGCGTGAGGTAGAATTAAAGAATGCGGAGAATGTGTCTAATTCTGATGATACAAGACCTAATGCTATCTCTACGTCATCACCTAACGTTGCTTTTGTTAAAAATACTTCAAGTGTTTTGCAATAGCCCCAATCTACGATTGACCCTAATGTGAATCCGGTTTCATTTGTGGGTGATATGTCGAATGATCCTAAAAAGCACAAATCTAATTTTCGTAGGTTGGAATTTAGCAATAAAACAAATGGTGTGGATCTTAAAGTACCTATGAACGTGATTGAAGAGTTAAACACTAGATTTGAAAATACTATTTATAGTTACTTTCATGGTAAACGAATTGCTTTTCCGGTAGTTGAATACTATGTGTGGAATGTGTTGGCTAAGTATTGTATTCAAAAGGTTATGATGAATGTGAAGGGGTTATTTTTCTTTAAGTTTTCCACTCCAAAAGGTGTTGAAGACATTCTTGAAAATGAGTCATAGATGATTAGGAATGTGTCTATAATTCTTAAAAATTAGACTTTAAACACTAATCTACTAAAGGAGGATTTGACTAACATTCCGGTGTGGGTTAAATTCCAGGATGTTCCTCTATGTAATACCCTCAAAAATTCGGGTCCAGCGAAAGCGTACATGCATTGGGGTGCTACCAAATCGGTATCACAACATAAGTACAAAGAACGGTTTTTATTTCATTCGTTGAGAATAAAATGTATTAACAAAAACATTAAGTTTACATGTTATAAAAGAAGTGCGGAAATAGGTACATAAAGAAGTTAAAGCGGTCCCAAATATGTATCACAGTCGCCTACGACCAATGCCCCTTGCCAAGCGCCTTCAAATAGTGAGCTAACGCCTTAAACCTGAAAATACATGCTAAAACGGTCAGCTTACGCTGGTGAGTCCATAGAGTTTTAGTTTAAAACAATATAGTTGAACCAAAGGGTTTTCGAGTTCAAATCATCCTTTTCAACAAGTCAAACTTAACGTAGGCTTACACAGCTTAAATCACCATTCTAAATCAAATAACTGCAATCAACTCAAAATCAAACAACTAGAATCATAATCCATTACATAGATACTACACTCATAAAGAGTCACACAAAGATACCCCGTTACGCTGGCTAAGTCAAACCACAGAAGAATTCCCTATAGTGCATACTATAGTCCAAAACCAATCAAATAAATATGCATTCGTAAGGATACGACATGCGCTGCATTCATAAGGATACGACATGCTCTACAATTTACCTAGTTCTATAAGCGTAGCAAGTTGCTCTTGCTAGCTAGACTAGGCCTCGTTCCACTAAACCAATTCAATCTGCATACGCAAGGATGAGACATGCCCTTAGCCAGCTCATGTAACAGTTTCATAAACCTCAATCACAAATCTCATACCACGTAAATGAACAAGTAATCACATAATGCATTCAATTAAGCAAATCAAATATACCAACCAAACAATCAAATCTTGGGTAAACAATTCACGTATCCAAATAAGTAAACTTGAGTTTAATTGAAAGTGAGCATGTATTCTACCCCAAAAATAGTTTAAGAAAACCGTTAAAAAGTAGGGGCTATGAACTCACCTGGGCCACAGCAACGCAAAGATCACGATTGACACAACTGGCATCGAACAGATTTACACAGCATCAAAGAGGCGGTACATTGATACGGAAAACGGTGAAGCCTTATATATGCAAGACTTATTCTAACACGAGATCCTCAGCGATGAACCAAGTCTTCCATAAGCTATCTACTTCCAAGTAATACCCAATCTTCTATCTCCAAATCTCTCATTATCCATTTATTTGTGTTTGTGTTTGGTATCATTGTGTGTGTAGTGAGAACACGACATAAAATCAAGTGAACTTACGCAAAAGACTAAACAAGCGAAGCCAAAAAGAATCGAGACAAGACTCAAGAGTACTCACGCCAAGAAACAAACAAGGACAACTCCTTCAAGAAACTAGACGAAGCTTAATACAAGACAACCGGGTCAAACTACATAATCCACCCGAAGCAATCATACCTAAAAGGGCTACTAAGTCAACCTTATGGTCAAAGTCAATCTCTAGTAACCAAAAGTTTAACAAGAGAAATGGTACGAATTATTGGATACTTATCATATTTAACAATACGATAATTTCAACAATTCCTACAATACACTTGTTAATCCAAAGTTACTCATACCTAATAAAGATATGGTAAGTCGTAGGATGGGTCACCCATTAATATTGTCCCCCGACACGTTTGTCGACCCTTATTAGGTTTAGTACCCCAATTAGTCCGTTAACCGTGTCGGATGATAATATTAATGTTAACCTTAATAACTCCTAAAAGGCTAGTCTTGATAAACGTGCCCTCGAAACGATTAGTAACCCGTCCGTATTCATATTCAACCTCGTGGCATTCATTATTTCTAATAATAATTATTATATAACGTATTCGTCGTTATTTAACGATCTCGTATTAATTTTTAAAATATTAACGAACGAGCTCAACGTTTATTAATATTTCTTATTAATCTTGCAAACGTTAACTAACGTACTTACGTATCTCAATATTTATTATTATTATTATTATTATTATTATTATCAACTTATAAATATGAGATAACGATTATACGTCGTTACTAAATATTTAAAAGTTAATTATATTTATGTATAATAAAACTCATATCGTTAATATTTAACCGTTATTATATTTTCACGGGTTATATTCGTTTCGAGTCATATTTATCATGGTCAAATAGTCAACAACATATAATGACTCTATTTCGGATTGTCGAGGTCACACGAGACTAGAAAGTCTAGATGACGCTCGACCCGCTAAAATCATCACAATACTAGCCAATCTATTGACCAACTATCCATTTAGCCGCAACAACAACTTCAACAATAACGGCCGAACCTACGGCACGTTTCTAATCATATTCCCCATTCTTTCTAAATCTCAACAAAAAACGTCAAAACCACATCAACAACCAAAAGCTTGCCGAGACCCTAATGGTCTCGGATTCTATCCCTCGGTCAATACAACCAACAAAAACGACCTCAACCAAATTCGACGCAATCTATCTAAATCTAATCCTATTCTCTGCTGCAATCAATTAACAATACAAGGTCCATTACTGGAAATCCAAACCGAGACATACTTACAACATCAAGGTCGACAACAACCAGAACGAACAACAACAATAATATCAGAAATCAACAACAATACTTAACATCAACAAAACCAATCCAAAATCCATTCCAGGCCTCGGCCGAGAACATGGCACCACCAAAACCCAAATTCGAAGCCAATACTATCCATACTCTCGGCAAGAACCACAAGTACCAAACCCATGACCTAATATCCCATCCAGTAGAGTAGTCAAACACAACAACAATGAAAACCATCCTTGGCCATGAGTCTAATACTCACGGCATCACCACATATGACTCGAAAACAAACACAACACAAGAACCAAACGATACCAAACACATTATTGTCTTGATTTCATCATAGATGGGGAGTAAGATGGAGGTGGCGGTGTAATACCACACGCAGTGGTGTGGCCGGAATACAACCAGAGATGGTCGGAGAAGAGGGGAGGGGTGGAGCGGCTGGATAAGGTGAAGGTGGGGGGAGAGAGAACCCTAAAATATCAAAAATTTAATTATAAGTAGGCTTTTATAGGGTGGTTTTAAAGTTAGTAAGTCAAGGGACCATTTGGTCATTAGGTTAAAGTTAAGGGGCGGCGGGATAACTAATTTCCAGGGACCAATGTTGTAGTTTATCGAATCTTTCACGAAACAAGGTTTAGGGCTCATTTGGACTAGTAAACAGAAGATTCAAGACACGGGAATTACACTAATACGCTCAGAATGATATTTCCAATAATATTAACTATAAACATGTCTCATTTGTCAAAAGTGAAACCAAAGTCAAAATAAATGATTGTTTCTCCGAATAGGACATGTAGGGAAATTTGCGGGTTGTCACACTCTAGCTATGTTCTCTGATGATGGTCTCAATCTCCTTGCCACATTGATTGGTACGGCGAAAATGTTAGACTCTTACACTAGTCAAATGTGCTTGGAATCCTGGGGCCGTAGATTTGCAATATATTAAAACCTTAGGACAAATATTAAAACAAGTATTAAACTAAAAAGGACTAAAATTAAAAATATTATAAATATAAGGGTAAATAGAGTAAATAATGAAAGTTAGTATAATTTAGGGACTATTTATGTTATTTCTTTAGAATATATAAGTATAGGGACTAAATATGCAATAGTTAGAAAGTTATATGCTTAATTGTTATAAGTTTATAAGTTTATGGTAGAAAATGTAAATATATAAACTAAAGGTTAAAATGGACTATTTTCATATAAATACAAAACCTATTTAAGTTAGAAACATAACACAATACTAGGGAGCTTCATGCGAGGAGTACTATGTGGATATTTCGTTTTGACGAGTTTGTTGGGTTTACGAATTAAAGTGCCCTGACTCCTCGAACGATTATTGCATATACTTCGGAGATATGATGGCCTAATACCTCTGAGAATTAAAGTGCCCTGACTCCTCGAACGATTATTGCATATACTTCTGGGTTTACAAACGGTGTTATGTTATAACTAAACCCTAATAACAACTTAACTCAATAGTAGGGAGCTTTGTGTGAGGAGTATTAACTTCTGAATTATAATGGCCCGAACGATATTATGTAATAACATAATACAATAGTAGGGAGCTTCATGTGAGGAGTCATATACTTCTGAATTATAATGGCCCGAACGGTGTTATGTTACATATAAAAACCTAATAGTAATTAGTTACCAAAAACCTAGACTAAAACTTGACATACCCACGCCTACACAACCCCCAGGATACGTGAGTGAATTGTCTAAACCCCTACTGTACTTACTTTAAGAGCCAGGTGAGTTTTCATATCCTCACTTTTAAATGTTTTATAATCCTGTGAGGGGGATACATGCTTTAAACCGAATACAAGTCTTTTCTCTTGGTTATTGCACGAGTAAACTATCTGCCATTATTACATAACTAAAATTCATGAATCTAATCGTTTGGGATATTTTACCCACGCGAACGCGAATATAGTTGATAGATCTATTGGAGTTTGACAACTCCAGTTGGTATTAACACCTCACTGGGTGGTACCAATAAGTACTATATTTGAACCCACTTAAGGTTTAACTTTGGCAAGTTATCCTTCCCATCCCCTCATGGTTTGGTCTGCAGACCCCATGACCCGGACTGTTAATGTGTGGTTCATGAGATTAGTGCAATATACCTTCTATCCCTAAAAACTTTCCACACATTGGGTTTAAGTTGAACCCTGTGGAACTTGTATTCATACCTTAACTATTTAACCTATGACTCTCACTTAACCTATGTGTTGACTTTTAAGCATGTTATCCTTGGTAATTAGGCACTATAGGAACCCTGGCACGGAGAAGTACTGGACATGAAGATGTCCAGAGTAGTTATCATTCATCAAGTTTTGTGTCATAAAACGTATCTTAGGAACCTCTCTTTTGGTAAAAGTACATCTTTTACTGTAAAAACTCTGACAAATATTGAATGATAACATCTTTTTCAAAAACGTCTCTTTTCGAGTCGTTTTCTATTATCTTGTCTTTGTTCCATGAGTAATACCCCAAGCACTTAGAACATAAACTATGACACTATTCTTATCACATCTTACCTATAGAATGGCACGTACAAGAGCTACAACTCCCACTACTCCTGCCATGACTCAGGAAGACATCTAGCGACTAGTGACTGGCAGTGTAATTGCAGCACTAGGAGCTAGGGATGCAAATATGGCTAGAAACCCCGAAATTCCTGTAGTGAAGAAGAGTAACTAAAAGGAATTTATGAGCTGTCAGCCCTTCAATTTCAAGGGGACAGAAGGGGCCATAGGATTAATTCACTAGTTTGAGAGATGTGAATTGGTATTTTCCCGTAGTAACTGTACAGAGGATTGTAGGGTTAAGTTTGGGCAGTATTTCTTAATCATAGGTTTCTTAAACATAAGTTTGCAACGGGTATGCTTACTGAGGAAGCGTTATCTTGGTGGAACTCGTATGCCCAACCAATAGGAATAGAAGAGGCATACAAGTTATCCTGGGATGAGTTTAAGAAACCTATGATTAAGAAATACTGCCCTAGAACAGAAGTCAAGAAAATGGAGGATGAATTTTATAACTTGACTGTGAAGGGAAACGATGTTAAAACTTATATTAGGAGATTTCAAGAGTTGGCTACTTTGTGTCCTACAATGGTGCCAACTGTTGAAAAGACGATAGAAGTTTTCATCGGAGGTTTGCCCCGGAGTATCGAAGGGAATGTTACAGCCTCTAAACCTCAAACTTTAGAGGAGGCCATTAAGATAACCTTGAGGTTAGTGGACCAAGTAACAAAGCACAACTCTGTGCCAGTGCCCTACGATAATAAACGAAAGTTCCACGATGGGAGAGCTTTCGGTAACGCTCGTAATACCACTAGTAGTAACCGTAAAAATCCCTATCCTCAACCAAGGCAAGATAATGCAAGAGCTTATGCCACCACTTTAAATGAGAAAAGTGGTTATGCTGGGAATGCCTCTCTGTGTAAGAAATGCAACTGGCATCATACAGGGCCTTGTTCCATCAAATATAATATATGTAACAAGGTGGGCCATCATTTAAAGGATTGCAAGAACAAAGGACCATTTACTGGGGGTAATCCACCACTAGCAACAGTCATTTGTCATACTTGCGGAGAAAAGGGATACTATGCAAATAGATGCCCAAAGTGTTGGGAATTACAAGATTTGAAGATTACAAAAACCCACAAGAAGAAATGAAGAAAGAAGAAACAATAGGGACTTAATATAAAATAGTTAGCTTTCTTAGTAAGCTAAACATATTAGGGTTTGTAACCTCCCTCTATTATATAAAGAGGGTAGGCGTCTAAGGTTACAGATCATCCAATTCAATAGAAAACTCTTTAAATGAGAGTCTAGACACACGATTATAGCGTGTGTATATAAGTTTAGTAGTAGTTTATTTTATATTCAATAAAGAAAACCTTGAAGTAACTTTGATTCTTGTGTTCTTATTCCGCTGTGCTTAATCATTGTTACTATATCCTAGATAGGGCTTAAACGATCTTCACAATTGGCATCAGAGCACAGGGGGCTCGTGAGATCTAGGGTTTATACAAGGTTTTCCATTTTCAATAAAAGGCAGTTGAATGAAATCGATTGGAGCAAATCAGGTGTTTATGGTCGAGAAGCAGCTTTGGTAAAGTGAAGCTGCTGGTGGAGATTGGTTATACCGAGGTGCTACTTTTGTTTGGTGTTTCTGCTGTGGACAAAGATTAGGAAGTAGATTTGGTTTATTAAATGGCGACAAAGGTCAGAGGTTATTAATGGCAAGTGGATCTGGTTGACTTCATTCTGGGTAAAGGGGATTAATCCTGCACCCTGGTAAATATATAAACCAAAATGTTTAAGTAGAATGGATATGGGTGAATCCCATATCTCAGCCCGTTACATAGGCAAACTTACATAACAAGATACTTCCTATTTTCTAAACAAGAAAAACACACCATTACTCACATGACAACATAAGACATAACGAATAAATTACTTCCTACGACCTTGAAGCCTAGTGCCATAAATGGCATTAAAGGCATCCAAATTCCCTAGAAGATCATAAACCTGGTTCGCATAGTCATCGTAGTCATAGTCATCATTAGCATCTTCAAACTCTTGGCCACCACCAAACAAATTATCAGACTCATCAAATGGATTAACAACCACCTCATCATCAGAATCCGAAACCACGATCTCTCCCACCTTAGAAAAAGGGTTAACCCTCTTAGTAGAAGAGGTGGGAGGAGAAGAAGAAACACCAGTTTTAGGAGCCACAACCGACTCCTTCTCTTTTAAATCACTCACAAGAGGAGCTTGTGAAACACTACCAATTTTAATAGACTCTTCCTCATTAACTTCCATTGTATTACCTGTCTTAGTAGACTCATCCGCAATAACTTCCATTGTACGACCAGCATCCACATCCTTGTTGTTGTCATTAGACAGAATACCAAAGGCATCTGTGTCATCCATATTAAGAGCAGCAAACTGAATAGATGTAGAAATCTTTGTTCCACTCGTACTAGGCAAATCAGAAGCCTTCTTCTTAGTGCCATCCACCTTCTTAGGTTCTGGAGGATTCTTTTTGGGTTGATACTGAAACTGCTTACCCATAACAGGTTTAGTAAACCCTCCTTTACCCTGCGTCGTAGAACCACCTTGCTTACCCTTCTTTTTATTATTGACAGTCGTGAAACCATCATTAACCGGCTTATTAGGCTGAACTGGAGGTGCAACAACTTTAAGACAATCAACCAGAGAATGACCAAAGATCCTACAGTTATCACACCGAGGTGGTTTCCATTCGTATTCAACCCGTATCTTCTCAATAGTCGAACCCGAACCATCAAGTAATGGTATGTCAACAGTGAGGCTATCCCGAAGCACCTCATCTGACTTCACTTCAATCATTCATCTAGCAAAACTACTACGGCCCCACGATTCCTTGCACATTTGGCTTGTAAAAGCATCTAACCTTTTGGGCGTGCCAATCAGTGTGGCAAGAAGACTGAGGCCATCATCAGAAAACATAGCAAGGGGGACATCATGGAATAACCCACACCGGGATGTTAGTCAAATCCTCTTTAAGTAGGTTTGTGTTCAAAGTCCATGGTTTAAGAATAATAGGAACATTTCTAATCAACCAAGGACCGTTTTCAAGCACATCATCAACACCTTTCTTCGAATTGAACTTAAAAAAGAAGAACCCCTTAGCATTCATCATTACCTTTTGCACACCAAACTTAGCCCATGCATTGCGGACATACTAACCAACAACAGGAAAACCAAGGCGTTGGCCTAGGAAGTAACCGTAGAGAGTATTCTCAAACCTCGTGTTCACCTCTTCCACAACTTTCATTGGAATTGAAAGGTCAACATCATCCTTCTTTTTGCTACATTCCAACCTCCGAAAATTAGACACGCGTTTCTAAGGTTCATTAGAAGTAGCTCCCGCGTAAGAAACCGACTTTAATCCAGTACCATTCGTAGTAATAACCTTGGGAGCAATAGGACCAGAAGTTGCACTCTTATTCATATTCACATTAGGACCAGAATTAGAACACGAAGGAGGAGTACTAGTTAAATTAGCATCATTAGCAACAATCTCACTTTGAATTAGATTCAGGGCATCATCAAAATTCTTATGCGCATTAGCTATCAATTGTTCCACATTAGGCTGTTTAGAGCCATTAGAAGACGAATTAGAATCATGTGTAACCTGAAGCTGCTCCCCATCATCCAATACAACCTTAACATTGTCCATAATGTTGTTATCAGCCCCATGCGAATCATTAACAACATTACCAAGTGAAACCGGCTTCACTTGGTTTGTTAGTTGCTCCATGTTATCTTCACGAGTTGATTGAGACCCCAATTCAATACCATCATAAGCAGCAGTACTGACAGGAGTCTCATCATTAAGAGGTAATGGAACCCCATCATCATCCATGAACACAAGCTTACCCTCGACAATTTTTCGTTCCATGTCACGGATCTTTTCATCAACAGAACTCGTGACAGCATCACCAGTAGACCTAGGAGGATAATACGTATCAGCCGTCCCCTTTGTCACACTCTTAGAACATAGAAAACCCTTAGTGCCCATCGAATCACTAGTAGCAGAAGTACCCACATCCTTCATCACCTTAAGAGATGGGAACTCCCCATAAGACAACGAATCAGATGTAGCATCAAGTGTAGGACCAGCTTTATCATTAGGATTTAACGAGTCCGCACCAACTTTATTCAAATCAACGACCACATCAGAATTCGAATAAAAAACCTTATCATGATCAAGTGAAACCGGCTTCACTTGCACAGGTATAGCAACATTAGTGTCAGCAAGTGTCGAGACCTTAGTACCAAAATCTGATCCCATAGCCTCGATACCAACAGTAGCAGAATTACTCGTAGGTGGGGGACTAGTGTTTCGCAAGGCCGTAACAGCTCTGTGTAAAGGTTTACCACCACCTTGGTTTTGAACGTCACTGCCCTTTAGCCTCTTCATACACGCATCAAGCTCACTAACATCAACACGAATAGGATCAGTAGAACCAGAATTCGCATGTAAGTTATTCAAAAAACCTTTGTTCATCTCTCACAAACCCACGTACAATACACCAATTATGACAGCCAAGTGAAGAGAAAACCCTAACTTGACCAGTTAGGGTTTGAAGTGTGAAATACAGGAAACTAACCACCAGCCATAATTAGCATGCAACAATCGGTATTATATTTAAAAGAATAGATAGCAAATCAAACCAATACAGCACCGACCCACTATGGTAATAATAATATTAGTACAACGACCCACGATGATAGATCAGTAGTAGAATAATAAAATAAGCAAATCCTGGCCCCAAGAATGTAAATTAAAGGAATTACAATACAACGACCCACGATGATAGATCAGTAGTAGAATAATAAAATAAGCAATCACCAATGATTAAGAGTTGAAGGAATAATAGTCGCTTATTAGAAAATCGATTTAGGGATAGGTGGAATCGGATTCTCCAGAGAGAGAGAGAGAGAGAGTATATTATTAGGGTATCTGTGCTTTGGTTGACTTCATTCTGATTGGTGGTTATCTTGGATAGATTATTTGTTTTACGAGAAAAGTGGATCAATGTTTATTATATTGGTGTCGGTGGAGTTTGATTGGTGGATAAGTATGCATATTATTTGGTATTCATTATGGAACGCGACAACTGGGTATGGTTCCTACTGTTGGTATTTTCTCTGCTCACATGATATTGTTGTCTTCTTTTTTTTCTGCTGCCATCGGAATCTTTGTTTCATGTTGCTTCTGATAATGTTTTGTTCCTGCTGATACCACTTAATTTGTTCCTCCCGATGATATTTGGTTCCTACTGATTGGTTCCTCCTGGTGGTTTCTACTGATAATTCTTGCTGACTTTTTTATGGTTCCTGCTGGCTTGTTGTATACTTTTTCTTTTCGTCGGTTTTGGTTCTGACTAGTCATGTGAGATTACTAATGGTTAGGGAGGACGGAGTTATCAACCTTCATCATTTTTGTTGAGAAGATTACTTGACGAAGACATTTGATTATCGCTTGTTTGATGTTGTAATTGATTTTCCCAAGTATTGTGTTCTTATCATATCTTAATGGGATCAGCAGCTTTTTAAGATAACTTACTTGGTTTGTATGGTGACGAAGACTTGACGACTCTAGTGAAGGGGTACGATCTATTTTATATTTGCTATCACTTGAAGGAGTTATGTTATTTGTGCTCAGTGTCTTATTGGTTAAGTCAATGAAGAGTTAGTCAAGAGGCCGTCACGTGGCTAGTGCAAGATATAAGATGCAAGGTTGGGAGATTCCATTTCTTCATCAAATCAGTTATATTTGATTTTCTTCATCAGTGATCACTCCATTAAACCTACTGGATTCAACAGATGGCAAGTATACTTTTAAGGGGAAGCTTATTGTTAATATACTTGGCCATCCTCTTACACTTTGTGCTGGTGTACTTACTTGTTTCTGCTGTTTGATACTGCTGTTCATTACTACTGCTTGTGTTATTAGTAAAAAAAATGAAAGAAAAAATGAAAGAAAAATTATTATTATTATTATTATTATTATTATTATTATTATTATTATTATTATTATTATTATTATTATTATTATTATTATTATTATTATTAATTATTAGTTGGTTCCTGAGATGGTTAGTCTATTCTTAAGGGGAAGCTTGTTAACTATCTACATGCATCACTTGAGGGGAAGCGTTTACGAGATGCACAAGACCCCTATTAGAAGATTACAAAAAGGGGAAGAATAGTTATGATGTGCAGCTTATTATTGGTGACGACATTGTTTCTTCATGCAGATTGTTTTGTAATATCAAATAGGGGAAGATTGTTGGGAATTACAAGATTTGAAGATTACAAAACCCACAAGAAGAAATGAAGAAAGAAGAAACAATAGGGACTTAATATAAAATAGTTAGCTTTCTTAGTAAGCTAAACATATTAGGGTTTGTAACCTCCCTCTATTATATAAAGAGGGTAGGCGTCTAAGGTTACAGATCATCCAATTCAATAGAAAACTCTTTTAATGAGAGTCTAGACACACGATTATAGCGTGTGTATATTAGTTTAGCAGTAGTTTATTTTATATTCAATAAAGAAAACCTTGAAGTAACTTTGATTCTTGTGTTCTTATTCCGCTGTGCTTAATCATTTTTACTATATCCTAGATAGGGCTTAAATGATCTTCACACAAAGAAAAATACTGATGGTGCCCAGGGTAGAGCATATATGTTGAGGGATAGGAATGATCCACAAGATCCGAGCATAGTCACGGGTAAGTTTCTTTTAAATAATCACTTTGTTAGAATATTATTTAATTCTGGAGCCGATAGGAGTTTCGTATCTATTCCCTTAGCCTCTAGTCTTAGGATTACACCCATAGCTTTAGATAATTACTATGAAATAGAAATGGCCGACAGAAACTTAGTTAGCACTAACACGGTCATTAAGGTTTGTACCCTAACCTTACTTAATCACCACTTTGAGATTGATCTCATACCTATTAGACTTGGTAGTTTTGACGTTGTTGTGGGAATGAATTGGTTGTCCAAGAATCAAGCAAAGATTCTTTGTGACGAGAAAATCATCCATGTACCTATCAACGGTGAGACTTTAACTATCCGAGGAGATCAAAGTAGAACTAGACTTAACTTCATTTCATGTATCAAAGCAAAAAGATACATGTCACAAGGTTGTCAAGTTTTTGTGGTTCAAGTAACGGAGACTAAGCCAAATGAAAAACGACTGGAGGAGATCCCTATAGTCAGGGAATACCCAGAAGTTTTTCCTAAGGATTTACATGGCTTGCCTCCTATTCGTCAAATAGAATTCCAAATCGACTTAATTCCCGGAGCGGCACCTATAGCTCAAGCACCTTATAGGCTAGCCCCTTCAGAGATGAAGGAACTCTCTGAAAAACTCCAGGAATTAACTGATCGAGGTTTTATACGCCCAAGCACATCACCCTGGGGAGTTCCTGTCCTATTTGTAAAGAAGAAAGACAGATCTATGAGGATGTGTATCGATTATCGTGGATTAAACAAACTTACTATCAAAAATCGATACCCATTACCCAGGATTGATGATTTATTTGATCAACTACAAGGATCGAGCGTATATTCAAAAATCGACTTACGATCAGGTTATCATCAACTGAGAGTGAGGGAAGAAGATATCCCTAAGACCTCTTTCAGAACAATATAAGGGTACTATGATTTTCAAGTTATGCCATTTGGTTTGACAAATGCCCTGGCAGTTTTCATGGACCTCATGAACCGGGTGTGTAAACCATACTTGGATAAATTTGTTATAGTGTTCATAGATGATATCCTTATGAAAAGTTCTCTAAGTGTGAATTCTGGATTAGTGTTGTGCAATTTCTCGGACACATGATAGATAAACAAGGACTTCGTGTCGATCCAACAAAAATCAAAGCCATTAAGGATTGGCCGCATCCTATGAATCCTACTGAAAAATGACATTTCTTAGGACTTGCGGGCTACTATCGAAGGTTTATTGAGGGATTTTCAAAAATAGCTAAACCTTTGACAAAGATAACCCAGAAAAACAGGAAGTTTGACTGGTGAAAAGATCAAGAGATAGATTTCCAACTTTTGAAGAGAAAGTTGTGTCAAGCTCCTGTTGATATAAATAATGTTTAAAAACGTTATTAATATTTCTCAATAAACCCATGTTTTGATAATCACAAAACTCAAATCGAATTAAGTCAAGATTAAGACGTAAACAAGTATTTGGTAACAAATATTTACCTCTACATCTAATATCACTTAAGGTATGCATAAACTAAGCATCTTATGCATTACATGATCAAAGGAAACCTTGTCTTAAGACATAACATTTTATAAAATGATATTAACATTTTATATATATTTGTAAATCATTTTTGGTATTGTTATATTAAACTACAAAGATATGATTTCAAATTTCCAACCAAAAAGGACAAATTTTATCCAGAAAAACTTTTCCAACGTTCAGTAGGGCGGCCCCCTTAATTTTACTAGGAGGCCCCCTTAATCATTAAGGGGACCGCCCACTAATTAAGGGGACCGGCACGCTCCAGAACAGTATTTTCTGGCCCTTTAAATACTGGATCATTTCATATATTTTCTCACCTTTTTGCACTAATAACTTTCTGATCCAACCTCCATTTCTATATCAAAAATCCTTTGATCATATAACTCATAAGTTTTTGTTTCCAAGTGATCCAAAGCTTCTACCACTCAAGTGCAAGAAGAAGAACACTCCTCTACATCCATCTAATTGTAGTAGTGTTGTGATTAGCTAGTTTCATATTGTAGTAGTGTTAGATATTTGTAAAAGTGTTGTGTGAATTTGTTGATTGTAGAAACTAGGTGTGTTGTAAAGTAGTTTAGTAGTTGTGACGTAGTTGTGCATAGAAGAAGGTGTGAAGTTGACAAGGTGTGAAGAAGGTGTGAAGTCTTGAAGAAGTTGTGAAGGTGTGAAGCCTTGAAGAAGTTGTGAGATTGGTTCTAGCTACGATTAGAACTCGACATTTAGCTTAGTGTCGTTAACTCATGTAAGCCAAGGTGTGCAAGGTTTCTCCACCATAAGGAGTTTGTTGACATAGTGAAGAAAACTCTCGAGTGTGGTACTCGGGGAGTGGAGTAGGGCAAGGAAGTGTCCTTGTAGCCGAACCACTATAAATTCGCGTGTTATGGTTTGATCTTTCTAACTCTATCTTTTCCTCATTCTATTTCAATACTTTCATTATTAGATTAGAATTACTTATATTGATTGTTACTTGAATTCACTTGAGATCGAATCAAAAGTTTTTAAATAAGCTTCAAAATATTTTGATAATAAATTTAATAGGACGTAAAACTATTCAACCCCCCCCCCCCCTTCTAGTTTTCCACAATTGGTATCAAGAGTCACGTCTAGCAAGATCTTTAAAATATATTGTATTTTAAAACTTGTAACGATCTATGGAATCTGAAAAATTTTTAGAAGGACAATCTTTGCAAAGACCACCACTATTTGAAAGTGATGGATTTTTATATTGGAAAAATCGATTCGAAACTTATGTGAAGTCAAAAGATCTAGGTCTTTGGCATGTTATTACTAATGGTGATTTTTTACCTATTCAAAATAACCCCGAAACAAAGAAAGATGAAATCGTACCTTTTGAAAAATAAAATGATGATTTAAAAAGAAAACTTGCTAAAAATAATGAAGCAAAAATGGTTATTTATAATGTTCTACCACGTAAAGAGTACGAAAGGATCTTTATGTGTGAAACCGCAAAAGAAATTTGGAACTCTTTAATAATAACTCACCAAGGTAATAGTCAAGTCAAAGATAATAAGATAGATCTACTTGTTCAACAATATGAGCAATTCACGATTCCGGAAGAGGAATCAATTGATAATGCGTTTGCTAGATTTAACACTATCATCACAAGTTTAAAAGTACTTGATGAGAATTTTTCTTGTAAGAATTTTGTTAGGAAGTTTCTTAGGGCTCTTCACCCAAAATGGATAGCTAAAGTGACGGCTATTGAAGAATCAAATAATTTGTCAACATTGCAACTTGATGAATTAATCAGAAATTTAAAAGTCTACGAAGCAATTATAAAGAAGGATTCCGAAATGGTCAAAGGAAAACGAGAGCAAAGCAAGTCAATCGCCTTGAAAGCTAGAAAGGAATCTAGTATCGAAGATAGCTCATCTTCCGAAAGTGATGACGAAGAATACGCCATGGCCGTAAGAGATTTCAAGAAATTCTTCAAAAGGCGAGGAAGATTCGTAAGACAACATATGATGAAAAGAAAACATTTCAAAAGAGTAAGGATGACAAGAACAACAAGAATGAAAGGAAATGTTTCAAGTGTGGTGATCCAAATCACCTTATTGGAAAATGTCCAATGATGACAAGAGATCAAAATCAAAGAGCATTTGTTGGAGGAGCTTGGAGTGATACTGATGAAGATGAGAAAGAAACGACAAAGGAAGAGAAGTGTCTTATGGCAAATACATCAAATGAGGTACGTTTTGAAACCGAATATTTTAGTGATGAATGCTTATCATTAGATGAAAAAGACCTAGATAATGAATATAATAGACTATGCAAATTAGGACAACTAGTAATGGCCAAAAGCAAATCACTAAAATACATAAATAATCAATTGGAAAATGAAGTACTAGAACTAAAAATTAAAATACATCAACTTGAAAAAGGTAAAGAAATTTTTGAAGAATGTAAATCATGTCAAGAGCTTAAAGGTGAAAATGAAACACTTACGGAAGAAATTCGCAAACTTGATAAATTTGAAAATAGTAGTCACTCACTTAGTAAAATAATAAGTATTCAAAGAGTATCCGGAGATAAAACCGGTTTAGGATTTAACTCAAATCAAACTTCAACAAGCGAGATTAAAAATGTCAAATTCGAAAATGAACTTAATGAACAAAAACCTCTAAAATCTAATCCTAAGTATATTCTTATTAATGATAGAAAAATACCTCTTGCCAACAATGAAGAAGTAAAAACTTTTTATAAACCATCTTTAAAAAACGAGGTAGGATCTTCTAAACCTAAGACAAGATCTAAAACTCCACCACCTAAAAAACCAAATAATCCTCATCCTAGGTCTAAAACACGTCAACCAAGAAGAAACCAAAATAGGCAAAACTATAATAACAATAGTAATCAAATGTGGAACTACCAACAAAGCTACAATCCTTGGGGTATACTATCACCTTTCATGCATCCTAGTCAAATGTTAAACACGTTTGGACCAAACAACTTTGGACCAAAGAGGCAATGGGGACCGAATAGCTAGATGAACATTCGTTGAGGCAATCTTGAAGTTTTTCTCAACGTAGACTTTTTCAAAGTCTATATGTCATCTTGATGATTTTGAAGATTTTTTTGAAGACCACCGGGTACGCCATTCTTTCACAACTCATTGCCATGCTTAGATAAATATGCTTTATTTGATTACGTTGTTTGTATAGATATAGCTTGCTATTTTTCTCTATTTGTTCGATCATATATATATATATATATATATATATATATATATATATATATATATATATATATATATATATATATATATATATACTTATATATATACATACTTGCACATAACCTAGATACGTCATTAGTTGACTTTCTAGAACTCCAGGAAATTATTCGTTATCGAACCCTTTCCTTCCCCCTCGCGAAATTCTATTATGTCTACTTTTAGAAGACTAATGATGATGAAGGGATATGAGTCAAGTGGACTATTATCATGTAAGAATGCCTTCGCACATGAACACTATGGATGAAACAAACTCCTTTCGCCGACTATATTCTATCTCCGTTATCATCTCTCAAACCTCACCTATCAACCCATCATTCACTCACATTTATATATATATATATATATATATATATATATATATATATATATATATATATATATATATATATATATATATATATATATATATATATATATATATATATACACACACATATTCCCGAACGCACATCAAACCCTTCATCAACTTAACACTTTGATCATTTTATCCAAAATTGTCAAAGACACACTTTAATTATCGAAACGGTAATTAAAAATTGTTAAGTATTTCATCATCGTGCCAATTAACGCTTACGTATTTTTGATATATTATAAATCTAATTATATACGTATTAATATGTTTGTTCCAGAAACTTGAACTGCGAAAACTCAAAATTTAATGGGCGGCCCCCTTAAAGATTAAGGGGACCGACTTGTTATCGGGGGCGGTCCCCTTAATGTTTAAGGGGACCGGCCATCTGACACTCCAAAATTCGTTTTCCACCTTAAATCCATTCCCAAACACTCCATTTATTCATATATTCCTCCCTCACCACTGCTGTGAACGAACCAAAACAACCAAAACCACCAAAATCCTTCACCAAATCACCAATCCGGGGTTGTTTCGCAAGGGGCAAACGTTAATCAAACGTATAACAACATCTTTTTTAAGTTTTCCAACATACATTTCATCACATTTCATTCAATTTGGTGTCTAATCAATAATTAGGAATTTTATTAAAATTTATTTTAATTCGAATTTTAGTGAAATAGAAGCTAGGAATTGAACAACCAAATGCTTCCCATAGGATTAGGATGATGTATTGCAACTCAAACTTAGTATAACATATCATTTTGTCAAAATCGTTAATAGCCCATAAACCCTTGTTGAATTTCATTTTTCAAAAGGCACATTGTTGATATAACTCTTCAAAACTAGTTAAAACTTAATACATTACATTGGTTCAATGTTGTAAACAATCAAAACATACTTCTCAATTCGTTATAAAATGGTTCATGAAGACAACATGGGCGTTTGGTTCATGAACAAATTATAATTATATGTAGTTATTTGAAACTTAAACTAGCTCATAAAATTTGTTAAAACTATTAGAATCAATAGATGTCATCAAGATATATATATATATATATATATATATATATATATATATATATATATATATATATATATATATATATATATATATATTGATGTTTTAGGATATTTTTATCTAGTTAAGGGAGCGTTTGGTTTATCTCGAAAAAGATATTTTGAAAACGAAAATTCGCATTTTAACCTTTTAAACATGCTTATGTTGTGTCAAACTCGTATGAAAAAGCAAGATATATAATATAATATATATCTAGCCTTACTTCGAAATGAATTATGATATCATACTCTTTGACATCATATATTCTAAACGAGTTTAAAAATCAAAATAAAATGAACATTGTGAAACTACTTCATAGAATATTTTTTTTTGTGTCGAAGTAGAATTTTGTTCCACATATATTGCATATATATATATATATATATATATATATATATATATATATATATATAACATATTGTTTAGGTGAAAATGCCAAAGACCACGGTTGGTGATGTCTCCAAAACCAAATAATACATTCCAAAAGTTTCCTCTACTCCTGGCATGTCTCCTTCAGTTGCATGTTTCTATCGTCCCATTGAAAATAGAAACATTCACGAAGGAAGAATTGTCGATCCATCTTTCTATGACTTTGGTCAAACCGAACGAATGTTCTCCAATATTCATTTTGAATGTCTGATGAGGCGAAAAATGATCCGTTTTTAGGGGGTCATTTAAGCCCGAATCCGAATTTATTTGATCAAATATTGCCCTAAATCGTTCCTTTTGTGATTTTAGGTGTTTGGAGAGTGAATTCTGGAAAAGAGGCTATTTTGGACGTTTTTGGAGCATAAAGTGAAGAAAACAACAAAGTACCAAATCCAAGCTGGAATTACAAGGTGACGGCGTTAAGAATTTACTCTTGACGGCGTCAGAAAGGATGAATATTTTACCGAAGGTTGTGAAGGCGTCAGATGAAGAGATGACGGCGTCAAAGTGACCAAGATTAATTTACCGAGGGTGGTGACGGCGTCACATAGGCCGTCACGATTGGATCTAGGGCGTCCGAGGAAGTATATGGCGGCGAGTTGACGGCGTCAGATTTTACTCTTGACGCCGTCAGGACGATTTTCCTATATATAGTTTTCTAGTTTTTTCATTAAAGAGAGAGAAGTTTTGGTGAAACCCTAAAGACGATTTTGGTGCCTCTTTTACAGGTTTTTCAAGGGTTCCAAACCCTTGAGACCTTGCATTGTAATTGAGATAAGTATACTCTTAATTCAATCAATATGTCTATGTGTTGGTTGTCTATCTTTTGTTCTTATCTTAATTCTACTATGCTAGGCTAAATTTCCTTTGTGTTTGCTTAGATCTAATGAAACCTAGATGTTGATTATGTGTTGATTACTTGTCTATTCTTATTTTGAATGAATGATTTATATGTTAGGCTTAAGAAAACTGGCAGATCTCCAAATGGTAACATGCTTGAACGTCTTAAGAAACATGAACCGAGGCGTACTAGGTCTTTATTGGTTGTATTTAATGCATGAGCCACTGTTTACAATCCCTATAGTTGTGCTGGGTCATGGTGTAGGAGGAGATAAGAGCTCATAGAGTTGGGGAGTTATGTATGCCACTCCACGAATGGTATTAAGGAATACAACCCGTCATTCATACAAGTGTAACAAGTAATTAACATGTAAAAGATATCTAGGGAGTAATGAAGTCTAAGTAAACACAATTTCTCCAACCACTGCTCACAACCTTAGTTTAATATTAGTTTAATTTCATTTTCATTAGTTAATTAGTTATAAAGTAGTTTTTGGGTTAGTTGATTAGCAACTAATTCCGCCCACTCCTTCAAAACCCGAGATTTTACTTGCTTTCATAAAATATAAAAACACAAAAAATAATCATCTTCCATCTCTAGAACTATTAATTAGGCTTTCTAATCCTAGCGACACTATTCCTAAGCTGAACGATCAATCCCCCGGTACTTGTCACTATACTATACTACAACGATCAGGTACACTGCCTGGTGGGGGTTGTAAGCCTCGCGAGATCCCTCGAGAGGTAAAGCAAGGTGCGATTCCCACGCATCAAGTTTTTGGCGCCGCTGCCGGGGAATAGTTATTGTCTAGGTTAGGATTTCTTTTTATTAGGTCTACTTGCTAGATTCCTTTCTAGTAAGATTTTATTTTTATTTTTAGGTCTTCTTTAGTCTATCTTATTTCTTCGTGCTTTTGTTCGTAACTCTTTACCATCCGACATCATGGAAGGTGGTAACATCTTTGAACCCATCATCCCACCACAACAAAACCCACCATTAGAACCCCTTAGGCCCCGAACCTTAGGAGAGTATTCCCGACCTAGCCACCAAGGCTACCGAAACACCATTGAGCTCACCGGAGCCAATGTGACCCCCTTGCGATCCGACACCATCCGGTTGGTGCAAAGCGGATGTGCATTCCATGGACTTCGTTCCGAAGATCCAAACCAACACCTTAAGGACTTCCTCAAAATCGTAGATTCCATAGACCTAGGTGTTGAAACTAGAGAGACTACCCGTTTACGCCTATTCCAATTCTCTCTACGGGATCAAGCTAGTCAATGGCTTGAGCGTTTACCCGCGGGATCCATCACCACATGGGATGATCTCACCACTCGTTTCCTTGCTCAATTTTTCCCACCGGGGAGAACTACTAAACTTAGGAATGACATCTTGATGTTCCAACAACGTCAAAATGAATCTCTTTATGAAGCATGGACTCGTTTCAAGGACTTACTCCAAAAAGTCCCTCATCATGGCATAGATTTGTGGCTCCAAGTCCAAATTTTTTATGACCATATCGATATCCCCATGAGGCGAACCATTGACCAATCGGCCGGTGGTAAGCTACGTGATCTTAGTGCGGAACAATCATGGGAACTCATAGAAGATCTTGCTCTCTATGACAACGAAAGTTGGAATGATCCCCGTGATTTGAACAAAACGGTCAAGGCAATATCTTTGCCTTCGAATAATTCAAGCACTCCCGACCGTAGGATCATGGAACTTGAGGACCAAGTCAAGTTTCTCATGAAATCTTACGAAGCTCCGAAGCATTCAAGCCAAGTGAACAAAATCACTTCTTCATGCGAATTATGTAGTGGTCCCCATGACACTCGTGATTGTGTGGAACTCCCCGGAACAGCTTTTGCGGACTACGCATCCACGCGTACCGACGAAGCGGGAGATAAGTGGTACACTTTCAAGCCCGAGCCAAACACATACGGTGATTCATATAACCCCTCATGGAAAAATCACCCAAACCTTAGGTGGAAACAAAATCAACCAAATTCATCCAACCCACCTAATCGTTACCAATCAAACGGTCCACCATCCAACCGTATCTTCAACAACAGTCCTTCTAATAACTATGGTAGTACCAACAATCTTGAAGGATTGATGTCGAAATTTATGGCATCTCAAGAAGCTCGCATAGCTAGGTTTGAAACCGAATTCAACTAACAACAAACGGAGATGACCAACAAAATCGACAACTTGTTGAAAGCCCTCAACAACCAAACATTAGCCACACCTAGGAAGGACACTAGGGACACCAATAGTGGAATCCAAGCTAAGGACCCCTTATCATCCAAACATGTCCACTTTGTCAATGTTGTCACTATTAAGCCGATAGATAGGGAAATAGAGGAGAGTGACAAAGATGAAGTTAGAGTAGAAGCCAATAGTGAGGATGAGAGTAGGGAAGTTGAGGTTAATAAGGATGAGGAATTAGAGGAGGTAGAACCTATAGAGGAATATTTTGATAAGTTGCCAACCAAGGAAGAACGGGAATACCATAAGTATTTATTCGATAGTCCCGAAACAACATATATCTTTGGCGATCCCCTGATCAAAATGGGAGACCCCTCTAACATTAACATCCCATGCAATATCGGGCACATGCATATATGGAAAGCTTACATAGACCTTAGATCCCCCGTGAACATCATGTCTAGGACTTATTACAATTGGGTGATGAAGAAGCAACTCAATTTTAGGATAATGCCCGGTAAAAGTTGGATAAGTAATTTTGCGGGAAGAGTGAAGGGATTGCATGTCATTATAGGGAATCTCACCTATGAGATTGATTTTATGATAGTTGAAGACATTCGTCCGGTGATAGATGCTTGCCTAAGTCAAGTAGTATTCGGGAAGCCATTTGTTGAGGCCACTAGGATGAGTTATGATCCGACGTTAGGGATAGTTAGATTCAAGGAAGAGAATGATGAGGTTGCTTATCAAATGCCCTACAAGATTGAGCAATACCGCCTTCTCTCTAATTTCGAAAAGGAACGTAAGCAAGCGGCTTATTATAGGAATGAGGAGGATAGACGTAGAGGAGTAGAGTATGTTAGAAATAGGATGCTTGGTTTCTACAAAGAGTGCTTACAACTAGGTCCAGAATACAAAACTGGTTTAGAAGATGACCTAGAGAATGGAACCAATGATGAAATCACGTAGTAACCCACGACTTTGAGTCTAGCTACAAGACTCGTAAATAAAGAAAAGCGCTTCTTGGGAGGCAACCCATGTTTTGTGTGATTTTATTTGTTTGATTGTTATTTGCTTCCGTATGCATGTTTTATTTTTATTGTTGGTTGATCATGTTTCTCAATTAAAATGTGAAATACTTTATTATGTTGTTTAGCCTAGTCTTAACTTCAACCTAAAGGTATTTTTGCAAAAGATAAGTGTAAGGGGAAACCCCAAATATGTTTTTTAAGAAACAAACCGATCATGATTCTCCACAATATTTAATGAACATGTGTATTCGTATTGTTAGAGTCAAATGCTTGTATTGAGTCATAATGTAGTTTTGCAGGATTTTCCAGGAAGTAGGACAAAGTTTTTCCAGAAATTTTCCGGAAACTTAACATAAAGATTTCTACAGGTTCATTCTGACGGCGTCAGGAAATTGCACTTGACGGCGTCAGGAGTCAAAAATCTGGAAATTTTACCAGTTTTGTTTTTCTAACGGAGTCTTATAAGTTTTTGTGAATTATTAAGTTTTATAATCTCCAGGAAATCTGCAAACTTCATTCCACAAGCATTATATCTTACTTTGTTTTCTAGGATTTAGTAACTTATATAGGATGCCGCCGATTTTACGCGAGGTTGCCTTGTCTACTTTTGTCAGGATTTACAGGTTATTTGAGACAAGAAGATGATTTATATTCTGGAAGGGAAGCTTTGATTGTTCGTTTTCTTGGAGGAAGATTTAACCTGGCCAACCTAAAATCCATACCGAGCGAATCAGGGGAGTATTTGAATTCATTCTCTTTACTTTTAACTTTTACATTCTTTACTTGAACATTGGGGACAATGTTCATCTTAAGTGTAAGGGGAGGGTAAAAAGATGATACCTTACATATGCACTTTCGCTTGAGTTTGTTTTGTTTGATAGTAGATGAGTAATAAAACTATGAGAAATACTTGTTAGTGCAATTTTAGCGCCAAATTTAAAATTTTTTACAACATTTAGGAGTGAAACTTTAGCCATAGCAAGCGTCTCATGGATAGGAGGTTGTATGACTAGCACATAACCGTATATTCAGAAAAATTTTCCACCCAAAAATGTGAGGTTCACCTTTAGTTTTGATAGGAAAAGCATTTATTATTGGTGCTTATGAGTGTACCGGTAGCATTTAGATTCTAGAACTTGCGTTAGTGATGCATCCCGAGACCGCTAGTGAGACTACATTCGTGTAGTAGGATTTGCTACATGATAAGAGGCATTAGGATCACCCTTGTGTTAAACCCGTATCATGATTACTTGACCATTTAAGTCATATTACTTGGCTAGTTAAGTCAACTAATTTTTCCCACACCCTTAGCGTTGTACTCATTTTTAGTACACGATACCCCTAGTACACCCCTCCGAGCCTATCTTTTCGTTTCTAACTTTAAGCAGTTTACTTAAAGGAAGAATTTGTTACACCCCACTTAAATATACACCCAAATCGCCTTAGCCTTCCGTGTATGCGCTCATTTTTAGTGCATTATTGTTATTTGTTAAACCCTAAGTTAACTTTCTAATTGATTACATGGTTGCTAAGTCGAGTCATATCCTTGTACATATTGTTTTGGGACGATTGGGACTCATGGGTAAGTACTTATTTTATGGAGTAATGGGGAAGAACAACACTTATTACCCCCATATGTACGTTAATCTTAAAAGTGCTCCAAGTGTTTTGATTTTCTTAATTCGAGTCATTAGAATAGTTTAATGTAAAGTATGTAAAGATTCAAGTGTAAGGGGAATGCTCAAACCCCTATGATGTATTATTTTGGATGGTAGGGTAAGAGTGTAAAAAAAAAAAAAAAAAAAAAAAAAAAAAAAAAAAATCGAAAAAATCAAGAAAAAGAAAAAAAAAAAAAAAAATAGAAAAGAAAGAGAAAAAAAAAACATACGGACTACCATCCCGTTTTTATTCTATGTTCATTTTATGTTTTTGTTATTTTTCATTTATTAGCTTAAGTCGAGTCTAGTCTTGGCTTAGCAACGCCATCTTGTACATGTAATTTACTAAGATTGTTAACTCGCCACCAGTAAAATTCCCTTTATCCAACAAAACCGTGTAATTCATATCCCTACACCTAACGATATAACCCTTTAAAAAGACCTCTTTGATAGTTTATCCTAGGTGCTTACGCCATGTGGTGGAGGTTTGATCCTTTCCCAAGCCTATGGTAATCTATTTTGCTATGACAGGTAGTGAGAGATATCTTCCATTTCCATAATGTTATATTACTGTATTACACCCGAGAGATGTGAGTATCTAAACACTATTTGTGAGGTGCTTGTGTATGACCTCCGTGCTTGTCTATTGGTCTTTAGTGGAACGATTATTTGTTGTAATTACTTTTATATTAGTGTTAAATGACCCCTAACTTGTCTTTTGAGTAGAATAAAAGCTCATTTGCTTGAGGACAAGCAAATCTCAAGTGTAAGGGTATATGATGAGGCGAAAAATGATCCGTTTTTAGGGGGTCATTTAAGCCCGAATCCGAATTTATTTGATCAAATATTGCCCTAAATCGTTCCTTTTGTGATTTTAGGTGTTTGGAGAGTGAATTCTGGAAAAGAGGCTATTTTGGACGTTTTTGGAGCATAAAGTGAAGAAAAAAACAAAGTACCAAATCCAAGCTGGAATTACAAGGTGACGGCGTCAAGAATTTACTCTTGACGGCGTCAGAAAGGATGAATATTTTACCGAAGGTTGTGAAGGCGTCAGATGAAGAGATGACGGCGTCAAAGTGACCAAGATTAATTTACCGAGGGTGGTGACGGCGTCACATAGGCCGTCACGATTGGATCTAGGGCGTCCGAGGAAGTATATGGCGGCGAGTTGACGGCGTCAGATTTTACTCTTGACGCCGTCAGGACGATTTTCCTATATATAGTTTTCTAGTTTTTTCATTAAAGAGAGAGAAGTTTTGGTGAAACCCTAAAGACGATTTTGGTGCCTCTTTTACAGGTTTTTCAAGGGTTCCAAACCCTTGAGACCTTGCATTGTAATTGAGATAAGTATACTCTTAATTCAATCAATATGTCTATGTGTTGGTTGTCTATCTTTTGTTCTTATCTTAATTCTACTATGCTAGGCTAAATTTCCTTTGTGTTTGCTTAGATCTAATGAAACCTAGATGTTGATTATGTGTTGATTACTTGTCTATTCTTATTTTGAATGAATGATTTATATGTTAGGCTTAAGAAAACTGGCAGATCTCCAAATGGTAACATGCTTGAACGTCTTAAGAAACATGAACCGAGGCGTACTAGGTCTTTATTGGTTGTATTTAATGCATGAGCCACTGTTTACAATCCCTATAGTTGTGCTGGGTCATGGTGTAGGAGGAGATAAGAGCTCATAGAGTTGGGGAGTTATGTATGCCACTCCACGAATGGTATTAAGGAATACAACCCGTCATTCATACAAGTGTAACAAGTAATTAACATGTAAAAGATATCTAGGGAGTAATGAAGTCTAAGTAAACACAATTTCTCCAACCACTGCTCACAACCTTAGTTTAATATTAGTTTAATTTCATTTTCATTAGTTAATTAGTTATAAAGTAGTTTTTGGGTTAGTTGATTAGCAACTAATTCCGCCCACTCCTTCAAAACCCGAGATTTTACTTGCTTTCATAAAATATAAAAACACAAAAAATAATCATCTTCCATCTCTAGAACTATTAATTAGGCTTTCTAATCCTAGCGACACTATTCCTAAGCTGAACGATCAATCCCCCGGTACTTGTCACTATACTATACTACAACGATCAGGTACACTGCCTGGTGGGGGTTGTAAGCCTCGCGAGATCCCTCGAGAGGTAAAGCAAGGTGCGATTCCCACGCATCAATGTCTTTACCAAATCAACGAACCAATCATTCCTCGTTTTATCCTCGACTTCTATAGCCAAGTGACGGTGCAAACCGATCCCTATGGTCATCTCCTTATTTCCTTCATGATCCAAAATCAATTCATCACTCTTACTCTTGCTTAATTTGGACAAATTCTTAGAATCCCATACAACGGCCAAGCCGTATTCTCAAATGAATGGGATCTTTCCTCTCTTGAAAGAAATCGTCCTCAGGATGGCCCATACTATTCTGAGATTCCTAGTCTTGATGACATTCGTCAACTACTTGAACTAGAACGTCGTACGACTAGTCGAGTAATGAAGTCAAAGAATGTCGATATTCATGCAAATCAAATCCTCCTCAAAGAGCTAAGCCAAGATATGAAAAAGTGGGAAGAACTCATTCGCGAGAATGCGTTTGGTACTGGTGGTCACCGTGATCATGTCACGGCAAGCATTGCCCACATGTTGTATTGTGTAATTGCTGAAGAGCAGTACAATTTGGCTTATCTTTTTGTTCATCGAATCATGTCCGCCAAAAACACCCCAAATGCCAATCTTCCTTACGGTATGTTCCTTACACGACTTTATCGTTATGTCATGGAACATTACCCACATCTTCAAAGAGATTACTACGTTCAAATTGTAACACCCCCAAAATACCGCAGCGGAAGACTGTGTCATAGGGGTGCTACTTCATAATACAAAGTACAAGGTATAGAAAACGAACTCTAAATGAGACGTTTTGAAAAGTTACCATTCGATTAATAAATTCAGAGTTACAAACTTGAGTTCCATAATACAATACATAAGAGTTTTAAGACATATCGAATGGTAAAGATAAAAGCATAAGTCTTCAAAACATGCCAAGCGACTCTATGCTCCATACAACAGCTATCACCTTATAGACCTGAGATAAACATGCTAAAGTGTCAACACAATGGTTGGTGAGTTCATAGAGTTTGTCTTAAAACAGTTGAAAAAGCCTCAAAAGAATGTTCACACAGCAAAGGCATTGAGAATCCACTCAGTTGCAAGTCCCGCCATAAGAGATTTGCAACCTGTGTGTCCATAACCCACTGCTAAAAGTTAGTTTATACAATGCACCGGATTATATTCACCTAAGGTCAAGAATAGACACAAGGGCGGGGGCATCTTCCCAAATAGTACTACGTCATCCAAGGTCAAGTATAGACACAAGGGTAGGGGCATCTTCCCATGAGTACTACTAATACCACTCTGACAGAATAAAGTATTATGTATGCATGTAAATACGAATCTTGTATTTAAATTAAGCAAGTATAGTGTAACAAGTATGTATAACGCAATCAAGTATAATGCCAATCAAGTATAACACAATCATGTATAAATGTTTAAGAGTATTTGTACAAGTAAGCAAGTAGTTGTGCATGTATCTCCCCCAAAGAGTTAAAACAAGTATTAAAAGAGTAGGGGCTATGACTCACCTTAAGCTTAAGTGATGTGAAATCAAAGTGGTAGTCGAATCGTGAAAGTCTCTAAGAGCAGCCTATAATAGAACGTTGCGACTTAGGTTTGGAGTAACGTCTAAGAATACGAAGAATTGCCTATATATGTCTTGCATAATGTTCATGATGTAGTACTTAGTATATAGTGTAAGTCTTTGAATATAAATGATTTATGAAACATGTATAGGTTGTATATCTCTTACTACCGTTCAGGCCGACATAATTCATAAGTCATGGAGTAAACGTTCGAGGAGCCAGGACACTTTAATTCGTAAATCCACAACTCATCTCGACGGCTTACTTAATGAACTCCTCACATGAGGCTCCCTACTATTGTAGTATTTGATAACAAATATATAAGTTTTGATCCGAAAAGTTACATGTCCGATATTTGAATAAACTTAGAAAAGTTTACTTTTACATGAAGATTGTTATTAGGGTAAGTTTCTTATAACTTGTATCTCATGATTCTTTTAGATGAAGTAGATCCAAATTATATGTTCAAGTTATCGCCAACTCCTTGGTTCATGTTTTCGCCTAAGTAAGTTTATATGGTCTTTGGTCATAGCTTCGCCGTGACCTTGGTCATTTTTCCATGGTCTTGAGACTCAACCTTGGCTTTAGCCATGGTTGTGGTCTTGGCTTTAGGTCATTAGACCTCTTGGTCTTAGTAAATCATAACTATAATATAGTGACTTTGGTCTAAAATGGGCTGTTAAGAATTTGAAGAAAATTATCACTCGGAAAGCGTTTTCAGGGCTCGAGCTTCTTTGTTCCTGAATGAAAACGTCGTTCCGGACAACTTTCGTGTTTTAACTTTTTGATGAATCGGACCAGAAGGGTGACTTTCAAAATGGCAGAATGCAAAAACAGTAGGTATGGGCAGTTTTGCCGTTTTGGTTTCGCTAACTTCTTATGGCCATAACTTTTGACTCGGGTACTCGTTTTGGGTGATTCAAATTGCTATGTTTTCCTTGTTAACTCCTCTTTAACAGTAAGTAAGTGTCAAATATCAAAGTTATACTATTTTGGTCGTGGTTCTCCATAAAAATCACTAGTTTGTTTGTTTACTTGTCATAAGTTAACATATGTATACCAATACTTGTTTTATCCATTTTTAAACATCATGAACACAATAACAAGAACATATATAGCATGAAAGGAACACAAAGAGCATGAAAATGATAATTAAGCAAGAAAGTATGTTAGGGTTTGCTTACAACTTGAGGCTTTCTAAAAGAAAGGTAAGTAACTAGTAAGGTACGGACTTTGATAGACTTAAGCTTCACCCTTTGCAATCTATGATAAACCGAGGTTATTTGAAGATTATAAAGACGCCTTCTTGAAAGTCCAAAGCTATTTGAAGATTATAACGACGCCTTTTTGGAGACTTTAAAGTTATAACAACTTTTCTTAGAAAATTTCCAAGATTGAAGATCAAACACTAGTTTTCTTTCAAAAACTAGTTAACTTTCTTACAAAATATAAGAAAAGTGCCTTAGGTTTTAGGACTTGAAGGTTATAAGAAGGTGTGGTGCAAGTTTTCTTTGTGTTTTAGCTTGGTATTTATAGGGTAGGAAAAATAGTTAACCATATATTGGGTTAGAATTTAACCATGGTTAGTTTTAGACACTTGTAACCATCCTAGAGATCAATGGTTAAGATTTAACCACACATGGTGACTCCCCCCTCCCCTAAGTCGGTTCCATAAGGATAAGGGTGACTAGATGATGACTCTTGGTGCTATCTTGCTTAGTTTGTGCATTTTGACTCCGTAAAATGCTAACCGTAAATGATTAAGCCTCAAAACGTAAAACCGGGTATCGTAAAAATATGAAACTTGAAAGTATGGTTAAACATGTCAATATAGTCGATAATAAAATATAAAATGAGTGGTAGGTTCTATCGGGTGATAAAACCCTGCTAAAAACTGGAAACACGGGTCTAAAACGCGTAATTCGCGTAAAACGCTGAACTGAAAAACGTAAAATTCCAAAACTTTTGGAATTGTCATAAAATGAAAGAAAATCATATTTCTATTGTTTATAATGTTTTATGGATATATCGGGATGCTAGAAGGACGTTTAAACATAAAAGTAAATCTCGGACACGGCTTCGTGATTTTTGCAGAAATGATCCGACGAGTGTGAAATTCTCGGATTATCATTAAAATAGTTTAACTTACGAGAATATGAAATAAAAATTTTGGACGTGAATAGTAAAAAGTGAATAGTGGAATTTTCGGAAATAAAAGTTAACCTGAAATTGCGAATTGTTACAGTCTCTACCCCTTAAGGAAACTTCGTCCCGAAGTTTAGTGTGTCTAGGTCTCTTATCTTGATAATGGCATAATAAAGCTAGATTTTGAACTAGAATAGAATAGTATGGTAGGATAAGGTACGTACCCGTTACGCATTGCGGGCTTCCTTAGCACCCAAATAGTATGCTCGACCCCGAGGTGGACTAACATTGTATTCACGGTTTGGGTTATTTTCTTCAAGCATTACGGCTAGGGTTGGGTTATCTAGCACTTGTCTTTGTGCCCTATTTAACTTAGGACAAGTATCTCAGAAGTGGTTTGGGCTGTTGCACTCAAAGCATGTCTTTTGGTTGTTTCCTATATTGCCCGCACTCATCAATGCTCCACACCTATTTGCAAAATGACCCAACTGTTTGCACTTTGTACACACTCGACAGGGCTCAGACCTCTGATGATGATAAGCACATTTATTACACTTAGGATGTGGACCTTCATACTTTTTCTGATCATAAACTGTTGCCGCAAATCCCCTTGCTCTCTTATTATCAACCATTGTACCCTTTTGCTCGCTTGATTCACCTGCTCCCTTCCTTTTATCACTAATCTTCAAAGTTCCATTCCTAACCATCTCATCTATTAGGGTCCCTGCTCTTAATATTGCACTTTGAATTGTGGGAGGTTCGGTTGTTTTCACTGTCCCACGAATCTCAGGAACAAGGCCATAGATGTACCTCTCAATCCTTTTGGATTCAGGGGTAACCAGATGAGGAACTAGTTTAGCTAGTTCATGAAACCGATCTGTATAGGTTGCATGACCAGCCCCTACCATAGAGTGATGCCAAAACTCGTCTTCTAGTTTTTGCATTTCATTAACCGGGCAGTATTCTTCCTTCAGTAGTCCCTTAAAGTCGTCCCATGTCATGCCTACAGCTGCTTCTCTAGTCCTTGCTTGAATCTGCATGTTCCACCATGTCAATGCCTTCTCTGATAGCAAGCATGCAGAATATTTCACTCTCTGGTGGATTGCACATTTACTGATGTCAATCACTGACTCCATCTTCTCGACCCATCGTGTATATGCCAATGCACCTCCTTTACCATTAAACTCAATTGGTTTGCATGACGTAAATTCCTTATACGTACATCCAGTCCTCTGGTTGTTGTTGTTGTTGTTGTTGTTGTTGTTATTCCTTCCTCCATCATTTGTATCGTCATTTTATGCTTCCGTGGTTTCCCGAATTGTTCATGTGATTGCCAACTTGTGTGACTATAGTGGGAAGTAGGTTTTGTAGTTGTTGGGCGATAATGGTGGAGACATCTGGATTTCCACCATCGTTACTAGGGTTACTAGTGTCATGAGCATTTCCTCCACCTCCACGTCCACCAGTTCTTCCACTATCATTACTAGGGTTACTAGTGTCGTGAGCAGCTCCTCTACCTCCACGACCACCAGTTCTTCCACCTCTTGGTGTTGCACCACCTCAGCTAGTGCTACGAGTTACTCTCTTTGGTGCCATGATATCTATAAGGAGGGATATTTTGTCGACGTCAGATATGAGGTGATATTCCTAGACTACTTAGTCTTAAATCTTGTCAATTTGAGTCAATCGTTGATTAATGTAAGCATGGTCACATATGTCTACGTGGGTCGTGACGCATTTATAATTATGTTGGCCACCATAATTATAATTGCTTCCTTTCACACGTATACATATTTACCAAGCACACATAACTCAACAATTGGTACTACATAATTGGGTAGACTTTCTATCATCCTTTCTTAAGTTGTGAAAGGGTAACGTAGTGTGGGTATCTAGAGAAGGTGATATGACGAAATGGACTAGTCGCGCTTGTAGAAAGGTTTGAGTGTCGTACTAGGACATATGAACCATTTCTAGGTATTAGAATCATATAAAGTAAGTATAAGGCAAATCATCAAATCTCTACAGGAAACTAATAACCTTTATTTAACTTAATCTTATGTCTTATCAAACAAGAACTGTCACAAGATTAAGTTAATTAAACAATTATTACTTAGCTCTAAATTTTTGATGACTTGACTATTGTCTGGGGTTTCTCCTAAACAAACAATTAGCAATAAGCATATGCGCATGAATTGTGTGTAAGGCAAAATAAAGAGGAGAGTCTTAATGTTTATAGCAGTTATAGTCTAGGTAGTATATGCAACCTAGTTCTCTATAACCAAGGCTCTGATACCAATCTGTAACACCCCCAAAATACCGCAGTGGAAGACTGTGTCATAGGGGTGCTACTTCATAATACAAAGTACAAGGTATAGAAAACGAACTCTAAATGAGACGTTTTGAAAAGGGGAAATTGGCAAAAAAAGGCACTATACTTGCCACCTTTTGTCATTGTATGTGTCATACTTTTTTTTTTTGATTATAGCACCAACTTTTCTAAAAGACGCCATTGTGTGTACTGGTGACTTGTTTCACCTGTTGCAGCAGGTTGAGTTAACGAGCGTTTGTTTTTTTTGCAGCGTTAGTCCTTTATTATTGCAACGTTAGTCCTTTACACGTTTTTGTCCGTTTTTCGTCCGTTTTCGCACGTTTTCATATGGTTTTGTCCGTATTTACACGTTTTCCTTCGTTTTTTCACGTTTTCGCCCGTTTTTGCAAGTTTTTGTCCGTATTTACACATTTTCATTCGTTTTTGACCGTTTTTACACGTTTTCATCCGTTTCTTCCCGTTTTCGCACGTTTTTGTCTGTATTTACACGTTTTCGTCCGTGTTTGTCCGTATTTACACATTTTCGTTCGTTTTTATACGTTTTCGCCCGTTTTCGCAAGTTTTTGTCTGTATTTACACGTTTTCGTTCGTTTTTACACGTTTTCGTCCGTTTTTTCACGTTTTCGCCCGTTTTTGCACGTTTTTGTCCGTATTTACACATTTTCATTAGTTTTCGACCGTTTTTACACGTTTTCGTCTGTTTCTTCACGTTTTCGTCCATCTTCGCACGTTTTTGTCTGTATTTACACGTTTTCATCCGTCTTCGACCGTTTTATTTCTCGAAATTAAAAAAAATTTGAAAAAAAAATTAAAATAAATTTTTATTTTTCGAAAAAAAAAATATTTTTCGAAATATTTTTTTTTTGAAAAAAAAATTAAAAATATTTTGAAAAAAAAATAATTTTTTTTTCCGAAAATAACAAATTTTTTTTTTCGAAAAAAAAATTAAAAAAAAAAAATTGAAAGAAAATTAAAATAATTTTTTATTTTTCGGAATATTTTTTTTTTGAAAAAAAAATTAAAAATATTTTGAATAAAAAATAATTTTTTTTCCAAAAAATAAAAAATTATTTTAATTTTTTTTCAATTTTTTTTTCGAAAAAAAAAAATTTTTAAAAAAATTTGAAAAAATTAAAATAATTTTATATTTTTCGAAATACTTTTTTTTGAAAAAATAATTAAAAAAAATTTTCGAAATAATTTTTTATTTTTCGAAAAAAAAAAATATATTTTTTTTTGAAAAAATAATTAAAAATATTTTGAAAAAAAATATATATTTTTTTTTAAAAATAAAAAATTATTTTTATTTTTTTTCAAATTTTTTTTTTGAAAAATAAAAAAAAATTATTTTTTTTTGAAAAATAATTTTTTTTTCGAAAAATAAAAAATTATTTTAAAATTTTTTTATTTTTTTTTCAAATATTTTTTAATTTCGAGAAATAATTTTTAATTTGTAAATACAGACAAAAACGTACGAAAACGGGCAAAAACGTGTAAAAACGAACGAAAATGTGTAAATACAGACAAAAACGGACGAAAACGTATAAATACAGAAAAAAACGTGCGAAAACGGTCGAAAACGTGAAAAAAACGGACGAAAACGTGTAAAAACGGTCGAAAACGCATGAACATTTGTAAATACGGACAAAAACGTGCGAAAACGGGCAAAAACGTGTAAAAACGAACGAAAATGTGTAAATACAGACAAAAACGGACGAAAACGTATAAATACAGACAAAAACGTGCAAAAACGGTCGAAAACGTGAAAAAACGGACGAAAACGTGTAAAAACGGTTGAAAATGAATGAAAATGTGTAAATATGGACAAAAACTTGCGAAAACGGGCGAAAACGTATAAAAACGAATGAAAATGTGTAAATACGGACAAACACGGACGAAAACGTGTAAATACAGACAAAAACGTGCGAAAACGTGAAAAAACGGACGAAAACGTGTAAAAACGAACGAAAATGTGTAAATACGGACAAAAACGTGCGAAAACGGGCGAAAACGTGAAAAAAACGAAGGAAAACGTGTAAATACGGACAAAACCGTATGAAAACGTGCGAAAACGGACGAAAAACGGACAAAAACGTGTAAAGGACTAACGTTGCAATAATAAAGGACTAACGCTGCAAAAAAAACAAACGCTCGTTAACTCAACCTGCTGCAACAGGTAAAACAAGTCACCAGTACACACAATGGCGTCTTTTAGAAAAGTTGGTGCTATAAAAAAAAAAAAAAAAAAAAAAAGTATGACACATACAATGACAAAAGGTGGCAAGTATAGTGCCTTTTTTTGCCAATTTCCCTTTTGAAAAGTTACCATTCGATTAATAAATTCCGAGTTACAAACTTGAGTTCCATAATACAATACATAAGAGTTTTAAGACATATCGAATGGTAAAGATAAAAGCATAAGTCTTCAAAACATGCCAAGCGACTCTATGCTCCATGCAACAGCTATCACCTTATAGACCTGAGATAAACATGCTAAAGTGTCAACACAATGGTTGGTGAGTTCATAGAGTTTGTCTTAAAACAGTTGAAAAAGCCTCAAAAGAATGTTCACACAGCAAAGGCATTGAGAATCCACTCAGTTGCAAGTCCCGCCATAAGAGATTTGCAACCTGTGTGTCCATAACCCACTGCTAAAAGTTAGTTTATACAATGCACCGGATTATATTCACCCAAGGTCAAGAATAGACACAAGGGCGGGGGCATCTTCCCAAATAGTACTACGTCATCCAAGGTCAAGTATAGACACAAGGGTAGGGGGCATCTTCCCATGAGTACTACTAATACCACTCTGACAGAATAAAGTATTATGTATGCATGTAAATACGAATCTTGTATTTAAATTAAGCAAGTATAGTGTAACAAGTATGTATAACGCAATCAAGTATAATGCCAATCAAGTATAACACAATCATGTATAAATGTTTAAGAGTATTTGTACAAGTAAGCAAGTAGTTGTGCATGTATCTCCCCCAAAGAGTTAAAACAAGTATTAAAAGAGTAGGGGCTATGACTCACCTTAAGCTTAAGTGATGTGAAATCAAAGTGGTAGTCGAATCGTGAAAGTCTCTAAGAGCAGCCTATAATAGAACGTTGCGACTTAGGTTTGGAGTAACGTCTAAGAATACGAAGAATTGCCTATATATGTCTTGCATAATGTTCATGATGTAGTACTTAGTATATAGTGTAAGTCTTTGAATATAAATGGTTTATGAAACATGTATAGGTTGTATATCTCTTACTACCGTTCGGGCTGACATAATTCATAAGTCATGGAGTAAACGTTCGAGGAGCCAGGACACTTTAATTCGTAAATCCACAACTCATCTCGACGGCTTACTTAATGAACTCCTCACATGAGGCTCCCTACTATTGTAGTATTTGATAACAAATATATAAGTTTTGATCCGAAAAGTTACATGTCCGATATTTGAATAAACTTAGAAAAGTTTACTTTTACATGAAGATTGTTATTAGGGTAAGTTTCTTATAACTTGTATCTCATGATTCTTTTAGATGAAGTAGATCCAAATTATATGTTCAAGTTATCGCCAACTCCTTGGTTCATGTTTTCGCCTAAGTAAGTTTATATGGTCTTTGGTCATAGCTTCGCCGTGACCTTGGTCATTTTTCCATGGTCTTGAGACTCAACCTTGGCTTTAGCCATGGTTGTGGTCTTGGCTTTAGGTCATTAGACCTCTTGGTCTTAGTAAATCATAACTATAATATAGTGACTTTGGTCTAAAATGGGCTGTTAAGAATTTGAAGAAAATTATCACTCGGAAAGCGTTTTCAGGGCTCGAGCTTCTTTGTTCCTGAATGAAAACGTCGTTCCGGACAACTTTCGTGTTTTAACTTTTTGATGAATCGGACCAGAAGGGTGACTTTCAAAATGGCAGAATGCAAAAACAGTAGGTATGGGCAGTTTTGCCGTTTTGGTTTCGCTAACTTCTTATGGCCATAACTTTTGACTCGGGTACTCGTTTTGGGTGATTCAAATTGCTATGTTTTCCTTGTTAACTCCTCTTTAACAGTAAGTAAGTGTCAAATATCAAAGTTATACTATTTTGGTCGTGGTTCTCCATAAAAATCACTAGTTTGTTTGTTTACTTGTCATAAGTTAACATATGTATACCAATACTTGTTTTATCCATTTTTAAACATCATGAACACAATAACAAGAACATATATAGCATGAAAGGAACACAAAGAGTATGAAAATGATAATTAAGCAAGAAAGTATGTTAGGGTTTGCTTACAACTTGAGGCTTTCTAAAAGAAAGGTAAGTAACTAGTAAGGTACGGACTTTGATAGACTTAAGCTTCACCCTTTGCAATCTATGATAAACCGAGGTTATTTGAAGATTATAACGACGCCTTCTTGAAAGTCCAAAGCTATTTGAAGATTATAACGACGCCTTTTTGGAGACTTTAAAGTTATAACAACTTTTCTTAGAAAATTTCCAAGATTGAAGATCAAACACTAGTTTTCTTTCAAAAACTAGTTAATTTTCTTACAAAATATAAGAAAAGTGCCTTAGGTTTTAGGACTTGAAGGTTATAAGAAGGTGTGGTGCAAGTTTTCTATGTGTTTTAGCTTGGTATTTATAGGGTAGGAAAAATAGTTAACCATATATTGGGTTAGAATTTAACCATGGTTAGTTTTAGACACTTGTAACCATCCTAGAGATCAATGGTTAAGATTTAACCACACATGGTGACTCCCCCCTCCCCTAAGTCGGTTCCATAAGGATAAGGGTGACTAGATGATGACTCTTGGTGCTATCTTGCTTAGTTTGTGCATTTTGACTCCGTAAAATGCTAACCGTAAATGATTAAGCCTCAAAACGTAAAACCGGGTATCGTAAAAATATGAAACTTGAAAGTATGGTTAAACATGTCAATATAGTCCATAATAAAATATAAAATGAGTGGTAGGTTCTATCGGGTGATAAAACCCTGCTAAAAACTGGAAACACGGGTCTAAAACGCGTAATTCGCGTAAAACGCTGAACTGAAAAACGTAAAATTCCAAAACTTTTGGAATTGTCATAAAATGAAAGAAAATCATATTTCTATTGTTTATAATGTTTTATGGATATATCGGGATGCTGGAAGGACGTTTAAACATAAAAGTAAATCTCGGACACGGCTTCGTGATTTTTGCAGAAATGATCCGACGAGTGTGAAATTCTCGGATTATCATTAAAATAGTTTAACTTACGAGAATATGAAATAAAAATTTTGGACGTGAATAGTAAAAGTGAATAGTGAAATTTTTGGAAATAAAAGTTAACCTGAAATTGCGAATTTTTACACAAATCCTTCCTACTTTGAACCAACTCACTCTTGTTCGTACTCGTCGTTCTCGAAGTGACAAAGGAAAATCTCGTGTTCCTTTGTATACTAGGCCTCGTGGGTCTACATCTCATCGTGACGATGATGATGATGAGGAGGAAAACACCTCACGTGTTAGTACTCCATCCCCCACGATCTTTGTTGAAAATCTTTCCGATATTGACGAAACCGAGTATCAAGTTCCTCTTCCTTATGAACGTACCAATGAACTTCTCTTCACTCGTCAAACGTCCATTATCAACCGACAACAACAAATGCATGAAGAGATTCGAGGAGGATTCAAATCCGTTGGAAAGATGTTTAGGAAGATGATTGGGAAGAAGAAGAAGTAGATGATATTGATGTATTGCTACTTATTATTATTAGTTTCTATTAGACATTTGTATGGTTTGTTATTTGTCCGATTTATTCGGAAATACTTATGTTATTTCTTGTTTATCTCTTGGATGATGTTTAGACTTTAACTATTATCATGCTACTATCTTAATGTTATGCTATGTGGAATATAATATGTTAATTTGCATGCAAAATTTGATTTTATATATATATATATATATATATATATATATATATATATATATATATATATATATATATATATATATATATATATATATCATTCCTAGAGTATATACTTCTAATAGAGCTTGCTGGAAATACACACTTGAAAAATCACCCATTTCTGAAAATTTTGGGTTTCTGGTCGTCCGGGAAAACACCAGATGGGCGGCCCCCTTAATTTCCTAGGCGGTCCCCTTAATCATTAAGGGGGCCGGCCTACAATTAAGGGGACCGGCCATCTGGAACTGGATTTATTGTTTTCTTTTGCATCTTGTGAACCCTTTCTCTAGTATCAGCTACCATTTCCCATTTTAACCCAACTAATTTTAGAATCTCATTCAACCATTTCAAATATTTACCTAAATCAACCATTTCCATACTATAAATTCCCTCCATAATCACCATTCTTCATCTCATCATTTCTCATCCAAATCATCATGACTCCACCAAGCACCTCAAACTCTAAGGCCTCTAAGAAACAAAAGCTTATGATCATCTCTCCAAAACAACTCTTCATTGACTTAACAAATGAAGACAAAAAACCTCATCACCTCTACCAAAATGATCATCTCCAAATGCACCTAATGCACCATCCAAAACACCTTCCACTCATGGAACTTCCTCATCCTCCATACCCTCAACCTCATCAATCAATGATTGCATCAATTCACACTTGTCACCACAAGTATCATCACCACATCCTACACAAGAACCTATTTCCACCCATCTTACCATCTCACTTTCACCAATAACACCACTTGATGCTCATCTCTCATCTCCACCAATTACACCACCATTCTTTGCCAATCCCGTGCCTTGGAGGTTACTTGAATCCCATGGGGATACTTGTCTTTGTTGCATCCACAACCGAACCGTTATCTTTGGTCTTAGAGATGAAATTCAATATATGTTTTCATATATTGAACATTTGCTTACTAACCCACCACCACCACCAACTCCACCATCCTCTCCAATTATTCCTCCACCACAATTCTCACCCATTCCTCCACCATCACCATCATGCTCTCCAAATTAAGCATATGATATGCTTAATAAATAAAGCCTTTACCACCCTTTTGCTTGCAAGCTCTATGAAGTCCATGTACTCTTTGCATGATGATGTATTTTTCTAGTTGTTAGCTTATGTACTAGCTTTCCTACTTGTAATCCTTATTAGTGCTACTTGTATTGTTGTATCTTGACACAACCATTGCTTTAATACGAATGCTTCTTTTCAAACATGCTTATTATTTTCATGTCACCTTATATATGTTTGCATGTATATACTTGTGCTTCTAATATTTTTGTTTTGCTAAGCATTCCATAGCTCGTTCTCTTGGTGCCTCCAAACGAGGGGGAGTACACATCAAGGGGGAGATGTCTTCCCGTCAAATTTTCACGTTTGAAAAATTGTCGGCATAACCTTTTTGATTCTACAAAAAGGGGGAGATGTAAATATAAACTCACTAAAATATTTGTTTAAAAACTAATTTTTGAGTTAATGAGTTTAAGTTTTGTAATCATCAAAAAGGGGGAGATTGTTGATATAAATAATGTTTAAAAACGTTATTAATATTTCTCAATAAACCTATGTTTTGATACTCACAAAACTCAAATCGAATTAAGTCAAGATTAAGACGTAAACACGTATTTGATAACAAATATTTACCTCTACATCTAATATCACTTAAGGTATGCATAAACTAAGCATCTTATGCATTACATGATCAAAGGAAACCTTGTCTTAAGACATAACATTTTATAAAATGATATTAACATTTTATGTATATTTGTAACTCATTTTTGGTATTGTTATATTAATCTACAAAGATATGATTTCAAATTTCCAACCAAAAAGGGCAAATTTTATCCAGAAAAACTTTTCCAACGTTCAGTAGGGCGGCCCCCTTAATCATTAAGGGGACCGCCCACTAATTAAGGGGACCGGCACGCTCCAGAACAGTATTTTCTAGCCCTTTAAATACTGGATCATTTCACATATTTTTCTCACCTTTTTGCACTAAAAACTTTCTGATCCAACCTCCATTTCTATATCAAAAATCCTTTGATCATATAACTCATAAGTTTTTGTTTCCAAGTGATCCAAAGCTTCATCCACTCAAGTGCAAGAAGAAGAACACTCCTCTACATCCATCTAATTGTAGTAGTGTTGTAATTAGCTAGTTTCATATTGTAGTAGTGTTAGATATTTGTAAAAGTGTTGTGTGAATTTGTTGATTGTAGAAACTGGGTGTGTTGTAAAGTAGTTTAGTAGTTGTGACTTAGTTGTGCATAGAAGAAGGTGTGAAGTTGACAAGGTGTGAAGAAGGTGTGAAGTCTTGAAGAAGTTGTGAAGGTGTGAAGAAGGTGTGAAGCCTTGAAGAAGTTGTGAGATTGGTTCTAGCTACGATTAGAACTCGACATTTAGCTTAGTGTCGTTAACTCGTGTAAGCCAAGGTGTGTAAGGTTTCTCCACCATAAGGAGTTTGTTGACATAGTGAAGAAAACTCTCGAGTGTGGTACTCGGGGAGTAGAGTAGGGCAAGGAAGGTGTCCTTGTAACCGAACCACTATAAATTCGCATGTTGTGGTTTGATCTTTCTAACTCTATCTTTTCCTCATTCTATTTCAATACTTTCATTATTAGATTTGAATTGCTTATATTGATTGTTACTTGAATTCACTTGAGATCGAATCGAAAGTTTTTAAATAAGCTTCAAAATATTTTGATAATAAATTTAATAGGACGTAAAACTATTCAACCCCCCCTTCTAGTTTTCCACAGCTCCGATCTTAGCATTACCAGAAGGAAATGATGATTTTGTCATTTACTTTGATGCTTCTCGAAGAGATCTTGGAGCTGTGTTGATGCAAAAGATAAGGTAATCGCTTACGCATCACGACAACTCAAGAAACATGAGGAAAACTACACTACACATGATCTAGAATTAGGAGCAGTAGTGTTCGCTCTAAGAATATGGAGACATTATCTGTATGGCACTAAGTGTACGCTTTTCACCGATCACAAAAGCCTACAGCATATTCTTAAACAGAAAGAGTTCAACATGAGACAACGTTGATGGATAGAACTGCTCGCTGATTATGATTGTGATATTCGTTATCATCCCGGTAAAGCTAACACAGTAGCAGATGCTTTGAGCCGAAAGGAACAAATCAAACCATTTAGGGTTAGGTCATTAGTGATGACTCTTCATTCGAATTTACCTTCTCAAATACTTAAAGCCCATAATGAAGCCCTCGAAATGAAGGATCGTGAACTTGAGAATTTACGAGGGATGGATAAGGCTGTTGAGATACGTTCAGACGGAACTCGTTGCATTACGGGTCGGAAATGGTTACCCCATCATGCTAACTTAAGGAAAGTAATAATGCATGAGTCCCATAAATCTAAGTAGTCTATCCACCCAGGTTCTGACAAGATGTATCAGGATCTAAAGAAACACTATTGGTGGCCCGACATGAAGGCACCCATTGCCAGATATGTGAGCAGGTGTTTAACATGTTCTAGAGTAAAGGCTGAATGTCAAAAGCCATCCGGTTTGTTGATACAGCCTGAGATTCCCATTTGGAAGTGGGAAAGAATTATGATGGATTTTATCACTAAACTACCTAGAACATCCAATGGGCATGACACTATTTGGGTAATAATTGATCGCTTTATGAAATCCGCTCACTTCATTCCTATACGAGAAACAGATGATATGGAAACCCTTGCTAGGTTGTACCTCAAGGAAATAGTTTCCCGACATGGAGTGCCAATATCGATCATATCGGATCGTGATTCTCGTTTCACATTGAGATTTTGGCAATCAATGCAAAAGACATTAGGTACTCAGATAGACATGAGTACGGCATATCATCTGCAAACCGATGGTCAAAGTGAAAGAACTATCCAAACACTCGAGGATATGCTTTGAGCGTGTGTGATAGATTTTGGAAAAGGATGGGAGAAACACTTACCATTGGTAGAATTCTCGTATAACAATAGTTATCACGCTAGTATTAAAGCAACACCGTATGAGGCACTTTATGGGAGAAAGTGTAGGTCTCTGGTCTGCTGGGCTAAAGTTGGAGAAGTACAACTTACGGGTCCGGAGATAGTCCATGAGACAAATGAGAAAATAGTTCAAATCCGACAACGCTTACAAGCAGCAAGGGATAGGCAAAGGAGTTATGCCAATATAAGATGTAAGCCTTTAGAATTTCAAGTCAGAGATAAGGTTATGTTGAAAGTTTCACCTAGGAAAGGTGTCTTTCATCTCGGAAAGCTTAGTCCGAGATACATTGGACCTTTTAAGGTTTTAGAACGAATTGGTCCAGTGGCATACCGATTTGAATTACCAAATGAATTAAGTAATATACACGATACATTTCACGTCTCCAATCTTAAGAAATGTTTATTGGATGAATCACTCATTATTCCTATAAAAGAGCTTCAATTGGATGATAAGCTCAATTTCACTGAAGAACCAGTGGAAATTATGGACCGAGAGGTCAAAAATCTAAAACATCACCGGATTCCTATCGTTAACGTACGCTGGGACTCCCAAAGAGGACCAGAGTATACTTGGGAATGAGAGGATCAAATCCATGCTAAATATCCTCATCTATTCTCACCTTCGCACACTAACTCTAGTTAAATCTCGGGACGAGACTTTCTTTTAGGATGGGAGACTGTCACAACTCACTAACTTCCCCTTAGCTTAGAAATGCCTTACTAACTTAACTTAGGCCCTCACTAAGCACATTAGGATTAGATATACCTTAATAACTTAACCTAGGCCCTTATTAGAGCACACTAGGATTAGAAATGCCTATAGGATTTTCCCGAGCTAAATTTTTGCTTTACTATATCCTTATGACCTAACTAACCTCCAGACAAGCTCACGTATCCACCTATGCTAACCACTACTATGTTTAATTAATTTAAACATCTCGGTATGTCAAGTTAAGGTTATAAACATACTTTCACTAAGAAAACTATTACTATAATACACCATACTTGCTAGAAAACCCTAAATACACCTATGTGTTCCCGGTTAGTTTTAAAACCCTAACTACTTATCTGAACTAACATGAAATGTGTTTAAGACTCAGATATAGATTATATTAGTTACCATAGGATATATTATAACCCTTAGGTCATAGTACAACCCCTAGAACTTAGGTAAAAGTCATATAAGCACAAAACCTTAATTAGATCATAACTTTCCAAAACTAGGTCTAAACTAGGTCAAATCTTTACCATAAGTTGTCACCACTTAGTATAAGTTATCTAAGACCTTAAATTAGTTACTAAACATCATTAGTAACTTAAATGAAACACTAAACCCTATGTAAAACCTTAAACTCACACAATGTAAAACTAAATTAAAATTAGACCTAAACACCTAAACCATACTACTTAAACACCTTAAAACCATCAAGCAACAAACCTAGCACCTCTATACATCTAAGCTAGCACCCTAGCACCTCCAAGAACCCAAGCTAGGAGGTGCATCACCTCCTTGTCACCTCCTTTGCCAAAACCGCCTCTCTTGGCAAACCACCACTACAACCGCCCTACTCCGCCCCTAGCTACTGCCATAGCCTCTCCTCGTCACCATCTAGACCTGACACACCACCTCTAGCCTTGCTTCCTCCCCCTACCCCTCCACGACACATGGAAGCCCTTGCCTTGTTCGCTACTCCATACGTGAGTATAAATACCCCCCTCCTCCCCTCCATTTCATTCCATACCTCTTATTCTCTCTACCTTACATACATTCTATAGTATTAGAACCCTAGGAGCTAAGTAGCAAGGCCTTGGTAGTGTTGTGTTGTGGTTTGAAGCCGAGAGAAGCACTAAGAAACCCTAGAATGCTCGTTAAGCCCTCCCCGACCTAGGTAAGCCTTACCATTGCATATACTAGCTATAGAATTAACTTAGGACACTTAGGAGAGACCTTAGATACCTTAGAACCCTTAGCTAGGACCTAGAACCAAATCGTTTGCATGCTTTCCTTTTGAAACCCTAATTAGGTCGAATTGCATGTTTATGTATCATATAGCTTATTTACTTGATATAATCTGAATTATGTGGCTTATTTGAACTTATATGAGTTAGTTATAAGCTTAGAAACTAGATTGCCATGCTAAATTATAAATTACATGCATTTAGGACTAGTTTTGCAAAATATTACATGCATAGGGATATATATTGTAAATACCTGAAACTATAATGTCTAGGGACTGTTTTTGACATTTCCTAGAAGTTATTAGTGCAAGGACTAGATTTGCAATATATTAAACCTTAGGATAACTATTATAACAAGTATTAAACTAAAAAGGACTAAAATTGCAAATATTATAAATATAAGGGTAATTAGAGTAAATAATGAAAGTTAGTATAATTTAGGGACTATTTATATTGTTTCTTTAGAATATATAAGTATAGGGACTAAATATGCAATGGTTAGAAAGTTATATGCTTAATTGTTTTAAGTTTATAAGTTTAGGGTAGAAAATGTAAATATATAAACTAAAGGGTAAAAACGAACTATTTTCATATAAATACAAAACCTATATAATTTATAAACATAACACAATACTAGGGAGCTTCATGCGAGGAGTACTATGTGGATATTTCGTTTTGACGAGTTTGTTGGGTTTACGAATTAAAGTGCCCTGACTCCTCGAACGATTATTGCATATACTTTTGAGATATGATGGCCTGAACGGTGTTATGTTATAACTAAACCCTAATAACAACTTAGTTCAATAGTAGGGAGCTTTGTGTGAGGAGTATTAACTTTTGAATTATGATGGCACGAACGGTATTATGTAATAACATAATACAATAGTAGGGAGCTTCATGTGAGGAGTCTTATACTTCTAAATTACAATGGCCCGAACGGTGTTATGTTATATATAAAAACCTAATAGTAATTAGTTACCAAAAACCTAGACTAAAACTTGACATACCCACACCTACACAACCCCCAGGATACGTGAGTAAATTATCTAAACCCCTACTTTACTTAACTTAAGACCCAGGTGAGTTTTCATAGCCTCACTTTTAAATGTTTTATAACCCTGTAAGGGGGATACATGCTTTAAACCGAATACAACTCTTTTCTCTCAGTTATTGCACGAGTAAACTATCTGCCATTATTACATAACCAAAATTCATGAATCAAATCGTTTGGGATATTTTACCCACGCGAACACGAATATAGTTGATAGATCTATTGGAGTTTGATAACTCCCGTTGGTATTAACACATCACTGGGTGGTACCAATAAGTACTATATTTGAACCCAATGAAGGTTTAACTTTGGGAAGTTATCCTTCCCGTCCCCTCATGGATTGGTCTGCAGACCCCATGACCCGGACTGTTAACGTGTGGTTCATGAGCTTAGTGCAATATACCTTCTATCCCTAAAACCTTTCCATACATAGGGTTTAAGCTGAACCCTATGGAACTTGTATTCATACCTTAACTATTTAAACCTATGACTCTCACTCAACCTATGTGTTAACTTTTAAGCATGTTATCCTAGGTAATTAGACACTATAGGAACCCTGGCACGAGGAAGTACTGGACATGAAGATGTCTACAGTAGTTATCATTCATCAAGTTTTATGTCATAAAACATATCTTAGGGACCTCTCTTTTGGTAAAAGTACATCTTTTACTGTAAAAACTCTGATAAATAAATGAATGATAACATCTTTTTCAAAAACGTCTCTTTTCGAGTCGTTTTCTATTATCTTGTCTTTGTTCCATGACTAATACCCCAAACACTTAATCCGCTGCGATCAGTGAAAAAGTGGGGGTGTTACAGATGGGTCGGGTTCTACTATTGAAATGCAGGTGGAATACGAGTGGAAACCACCTTGATGTGATACTTGTAAGCTTTTTGGTCATACTTTGGAAAACTGTCCTAAATTTGTTCCCCCTTCAATTCAGCCTATGCATAAGAATAATGATGGTTTTCAAGCGGTCAATAACAAGAATAAGGGTAAGAATGGTACCCAAAGTGTACCGGAAAAAGGATGATTTACTAAACCTGTCGTGGGTCCTAAATTTTGTTATCAACCTAAAGCAACTCCACCTGAGCCCAAAAAGGTGGATAGTACAAAGAAGAAGGCCAATGAAGTGGCTAGTTCGAGTGGGATGAACATTGCTACATCGAATATGTTTGATGTCCTTAATATGGTTGATACTGATGATTTTGGCATTCCGTGTCTTACTCCTATTGTTTAGAAAATTGGGAAGCTTGAAAAGCTAATTACTTATGTGAAAGCTACTCTTGTGGATGATGATGGTCATCCTCTTAAAAGGGTTAATTATCTGGGTAATAAAAAGGAAGCTAAGGTGTATGGGTCTCTAAAGACTGGTAATGTATCACAAGAACCGTTTGTGAGTGTTGTGAAAGAGAAGGTGCAGGTTGCGGCTAGTACGCCTAGTTCTTATTTTTCTCCGTCAACTTCTTCTACTAAGAGGGTTAACCCAATATCTATGGTGGGAGAGACAGTTGATTCCGACAGTGATGATAAGGAGGTTGTTAACACTTTTGATGAGTCAGTGAACTTGTTTGATAATCTATGGCTAAATTCCCCTCATCGACAGGTGGTGGTGACGAGCTTGAAGATGATTACGATGACTATGCAAATCAGATTTATGATCTTCCAGGCCAGTTGGATGTTTTCTTTGACATGTATAAGATTAAGCTCCAAGTTCTTGCTAGGAAGTAATTTTATTTTCGTAGGAGTCTAATGTTATCTTATGAGTAGTGGTTTATTTTCTTATTTAGATAATAGAAAGTGTCTTGTTATGTAAGTTTTTCCGCCTATGTAACGAGCTGAGATATGGTATTTCACCCATATCCGTTGTACTTAAACGTGTTTTAGAGTAATATATTTACCGAGTCTTTGACCTTTTACCTAAAAAACAAATTCATGTTTCCCTTGTCTTACAAGTTTTTAGAATCATTTACACTGGTTTTCAAACTCGCATCAACAGGGACGGAACCAGGGGGTTCCCACAGGTGCCCATAACCCCTATGGATTTTACGATATAGTGTTAATTTTTGAAAAGAAATATCAATTTTTCCTAAATGCATCTTAAATGCACTTAGTTCATCAAAATGTGTTTTTATATTACAGTTCAAAAAATTTTGTGCACCCGATCTTCATAATTACTTAGGACCTCACACAATTTCTTGCCAATGTTGATTGCTAGGATTACTAGTAGAACTACTCAACTTTGCTCTAGCATTAGATATATATGGCCTTCAATTATCATGGCATACATTAAGCAACCAATCACCTTTAAGTATCAAGCTGTAATTAGTAGGCATAAGTTTCACACTAGGATACATAGGAATATTCCTCACATAAATGCAGTAAGAAGAATTTAACACTTTCTCAACATATTTAGATCAAGTAAACGATATGCACACTACGATACATAGGAATACTTATAACTGCAGTAAGAAACCAATTTTATTTAACGCTTTCTCAACATATTGAGATTAAGTAAAAGATATTTCATGATGTTCATGTTTGATCAGAATCACAAGGATCATGACCACCACCCAATGTCCTCCATGGAAAAATTAAATGACAAAATTCTATAGTCATGTCGACTTGTTACACAAGTTATACGTTCTTGAATAGCATGCCATGCACCAACATATAAGAAAGTACTAAACTTCACCAATTTACTATACACATGTTCATGATTAATTTATAACCACATACCGGTGTATCAACTAGCACATATAATTTATACACTTACATTTTATGATTATCTAGACTAGGTTAACATGCCACATTATAAGATCCAAAAAAACTAAAACCAGTGTTACAACCAACAAAGTTGACCTAGTTAATGAAATACACGAGTGTGAATCACTCTCTATTCCAATTTGATGCAGGTAAACATACGAATTAAGTAGTTATTGGAATAAAATCAATTAGGAAAGAGGGAATAGAAATCTTATAGAGAGAGAGAGAAGTTTTTACCAATTTGATGAATTATATTATACTTTTTTTTTTCAAAACCTTATATATATATATATATATATATATATATATATATATATATATATATATATATATATATATATATATATATATATTTTGAGACTTTCTTGCGAAAACCATCTTATCTGCGAGAATTGAGAGATCCACAAAAAACATACATGCACGACTTCAATAATTGTATTTTTGCACATATGTTTTAAAAACAAGATACATGTTTTAAGAAAAACATAGTTGTTCTAAAGAATTTGATAAGAAATTGGAAATACAAAAATTTTCTTCGAAGGTGTGCATGTATGTTCTTATAAGGCGTGCAACGACAATATTGCAGCCGTGTGTAAGGTTTTTGTGAAAAAAAGATGATGAGTTCATGAGGATATTGAAGAACATTGGTGGATACTTACGATTATTGATGATTTGCATGTATTTTTATTTTATTTTAAAGGCGTGCATGTATGTTTTTTGTGGTTCTCTTAGTTCTCGCAGATAAAATGGTTCTCGCAAGAAAGTCCTCCCATATATATATATATATATATATATATATATATATATATATATATATATATATATATATATATATATATATATATATATATATTGTTCCTTACTATTATATAACTCCATATTATTTATATTTAGATTCTAAAATCTTTTACACAAGATGTATATTTTTCTATCATATAGAGCCGTGATGAAAACTCTAAAAGACAATCGAATTTCTATTTGGCTGTGGGAAATGTAGTTACCAAAACATTTGAAATTAATTGACTTTTTAGGTTTTGGTTTTTTTGCATGTTTATGACTCGTATCTTTTTTCTTGTCTCACTTGATTGTTCATTTAGCTACGTAAACTTCAACAAATTAAATGTTGTAAGATGGTATCAGAAATATAACCAAACAACAATCAACCGCAAATCTATGATAAACTATTCCATGGATTATGCCGACAATAGTCAAACGATTACAACAATAAATGATTTTTACCAGAATGATAACGATCATACGAATACAGAAATACAAAAGATTGAAATCAGATATCAAGAAGATCAATATCGATCGAGATAGATGATATTAGGGTTTAAGAGTGTTTGTGTGTATTCTTATGACATGGAGAGCGAGAGAACGAGAGATTATATAATCTTCAATGTTCTACATAGCCCCTTGATCTTCCTTCAAACTGCTACTTCCAAACTTGAACTTTATTTGATGTTGTCCCTCAAGTTACCAGTTACCTGAAACACCTAATCATACAATAAGCACTTATGCTATTAGCTCTTGTTCAACAAGCAGATTATAAGCTACTTATTTTTACAAATTATCAAAGTGTAAGCAGAAAGTAATTTGGAAGAGAAAAATGATTATTATTATTATTGAAAATGTTAAGTACAATATGAGAGATGAAATGGATTATATACAGTGATTAACGAATACTAACTAAAATTTAAACTATTTACAATATTAGTCCTTAGAGAATGAACTAATGTACAAAAGACTCTAGTAACTTTATACCCTCCCCTCAAGTTGGAACTTCTTGAAGACCCAACTTGTCAGATAAGAAGGTATGTTGAACAGCTCCTAAAGCCTTTGTCATGATGTCAGCCAGTTGCAGATTGGTGGGAATATAAGCAGTTTGTAAGAAACCATCTTGCATTTTATCTCTAGTGAAGTGGCAGTCAATGTCTAGATGCTTAGTTCTCTCATGGTAACAAGGGTTAGTAGCTATTGGCTGGGCTACTTTATTGTCACAGAACAATGTTATAGGCACTTTAACAGGTATGTGTAGATCCTTTAGCAGATAGGTTAACCATAAAAGTTCACAGGTAGTTGTGGCCATACTCCTGTATTCTGCTTCAGTGGAAGACCTGGACACTGTGGCTTGCTTCTTTGTCTTCCAAGAGATTAAAGAATGATCCAAGAATATATAATACCTTGTCAAAGACTTTCTAGTCATCAAACAAGAGGCCCAGTCAGCATCTGAGAACCCTGCAACTTACAAGTTTGACTGCACTGGATAAAAAAGACCCTTTGAAATTGTTCCTTTCAAATATCTGAGTAAGTGCAGGGCTGCTTGCATATGTGGTTCCTTGGGTGAAGACACAAATTGACTCAAATTTTGAACTCCATAAGAAATATCAGGCCTTGTCATTGAGAGATAAAGTAGTCTTCCCACAAGTCTTCTGTATGATTCAGGATTAGAAATAGGAGCTCCTTTATCTAATGATAAATTTAGGTTTTGTGGCAGAGGAAAACTAGTAGGTTTGGCAGCAGTTAACCCTGCATCCTTTAGAAGATCTAAAACATACTTTCTTTGATGCACATGAGTACCATTATCTGTTCTACACATTTCAATGCCCAAGAAGTATCTTGCAAAACCCAAATATTTTATTGTAAACTTTTTGTCCAAAGCCATTTTAGTATCTGCAATCTCCTGAGAACAATTTCTAGTGAGTAAAATGTCATCCACATACACCAATGCCATAGTGTAGGATTCTCTTTTTGCTTTTACAAACAAAGAGTAATCATGTTTGGACTGTACATAACCCAATGAACTGAGAAACCTTGAAAGCTCTTGATTACATTGTCTTGAAGCTTGTTTAAGACCATATAAAGACTTGTTGAGTTTAAAAAATTGACCAGGTAAGGCTTTAGTATATCCCTCTGGTGGTTTCATGTAGATCTCTTCTTCTACATAACCATGCAAAAATGCATTGTTCACATCCAATTGTTGTAAAGGCCACCCCTTAGCAGTAGCCATAGCAATAAGAACTCTAATAGTGGCTGCTTTTGAAACTAGAGAGAAAGTATATTTGTAGTCAAGACCTAACCTCTGATCAAAACCTCTAATAACCAACCTTGCCTTGTACTTATCAACAGTACCATCAGATAGAAACTTGATTCTGTAAACCCATTTGGAAGATATTGCTTTCTTTCCTTCTGGCAAAACAGTGAGTTCCCAGATTTCATTTACATCCAGAGCATGTAACTCTTTGTCCATGACATCTACCCATTTTGGATTAGAGGCTTCTTGTAAATAAGTGGTTGGTTCTAAACTTGCTAGAACATGTGCCAAAGAAGCAACATATTCCTCAGGATAAGCTTCAAAATCTTTATCATTGAACAAAGGTTAAGCTGGTTGTTTGGTTTTTGCTGTCATGGATGCTCTATGCTTTCCAATAACAAAATCTTTTAGCCAAGCAGGTTGATTAGTTGTCCTGGTAGATCTCCTTGTTGGAATTGAGGGTTCAGAAGACTGAAATTGAGTAGGAACAGGTATCTCAATTGTAGGTTCTTCAGGTTCCTCCAAAGTATTATCATCATGAATAAGATCAGGGGTGTTTGGAATAACACCAACTTCAGGATCATTCATAGTATTCTACACAGGGATATTGAGAACCTCATCTTCTTCAGTTATTTGTAAATCAGGCCAAAAAATTTTAGTTGTATTAGGCACTTGAACCTCCTTTCTAAAAGGAAACACTGTCTCATGAAAAATTACATCTCTGTTACAAAAAACTTCCTTTGTTTGAAGATTATACAACTTGTAACCCTTTTGTCTTGGAGGATAACCTATAAGTACACACCTAATCCCTCTAGGTGCAAACTTATCTTTATGAGGTTTTGTAACAGCAGCATAACACAAGCAGCCTATAGTTCTTAAACTATCATAACTAGGTTGAGTGCCATGTAACACTTCAAAAGGTGTCTTCCAGTCTAGAACTTCATTGGCATTTTGTTGATAAGAAAAGTAGCAGCTAGAACACAATCTCCCCAAAATTTGTTAGGCAATAGAGCATGAAACTTTAAAGCTCTAGCTGTGTCTAATAAATGCATATGCTTCCTCTCTACAACTACATTTTGCTGTGGTGTATACACCATAGACCTTTGATGGACCACACCATTTTTCCTTAAGAAAGCTAAAACCTCCTTATTATCAATTTCAGTACCATTGTCTGATCTCACAAACTTAGGTTTAGCATTAAAGTGGTTACCAATGTAAGCAAATAAATCTGAAATGATAGATAACACCTGGTCTTTAGTGTGAACTAAATAAGTCCAAGTGCATCTAGAATTATCATCAACAATAGTGAAAAAATAGTGTGCACCATTCAAAGCAAGGGCTCTATAAGGACCCCATAAATCAACATGCAAGTGTTCAAAAAGAATTGAAGATTTAAGGCAACCTATGCTGCTTAGCTAACATACAAATGTCACATTTGAACTAAGAAAGATTTCCATGCTTACAATTGTCAACATGAATCATTTTTGACACAGATGTGTGACCAAGTCTAGAATGAAACATATCAAGCGTTACATCACTAGAAGGTACAATCTTATTAACAAAAGAAGACAAAGCAGGATCAATAGAGATAGACTTCGTTGATTGAGAAGTTGATGGTTTGCAAATGTAGAGATTATGTGACCCTTCTCCAGAAGCAACCACTTGTTTAGTTGAAGGGTCCTGAAACAAGAACATAGTGGGGAAGAAAACAACAATGAGACTTTGAGCTTTAAGTAATTCGTCTACTGATAGCGAATTTACTTGGAAGTCAGGCACATAAAACACATTGTGCAGGGTCAAAGTGTTATTAATTTGGATGTTGCCTACTTTGGTAACCAATTTTCTAGTTCCATCAGGTAATTTAATCTTAATTGGGAACTTGAGCAATCTAATATACTTAAATAGATGCAAGTGTGGTAAAATGTGATCAGAAGCTCCTATGTCTACAATCTAATCAACTGTGATATCTGCTTTCAAGAATCTTGTTAAAGCCTTCAAAGACACGTGAAAAGAGACTTGTAAGCATGGTTTGCAGCCATAGAAATAAGTGCCTGCATGTGACTGAGAGGTACTAGCAATGTTACTTTGATCCACACCTTTACCCTTAAACAACTTCATCATTTCCTGACAAACTGCAGCAACCATCCTTTGATCCAAATCACCTTTACTTCCATTTACCTCATTCTCTTTAACAAGATCAAATGGTGTATCATGCTGCATATAAGAATCAAAATCAGTGTTGACCTGTGCTACCATTCTTCCTCCTCTCTTGTTCTTTTTACCCTTATACCAATCAGGATACCCTAATCTTTCAAAACATTGCTCAAACAAATGACCATCCTGTTTACAATGAGTACAATACTTCTTTTCACCCCTATTCTCCCTACTTTCTCTTCTTGGCCCTTGATTTCCCTTAGAACCAATATTAGCAAAGAAAGCAGTTGGATCAGCCATTTGATGAGTAACTTGCTTCTGTTTTTCCACTTGTTGCACAATGTAGTAGGCTTTATTGATGTTAGGCAATGGAACCATGGACAAAATCTGGTTTCTAACTGATTCAAAATCATCATTCAACCTCATCAAGAACTGCATCAACTTAGACCTACTATCAATTTCAAGAAACTTCTATGTGATTCCTGAAGTACACTCCCTCATCTTGCCACAAGAACAAACTGGAATACTATTGAGACTCTGCAATTCATCCCAGAACTTCTTCAATTTGGTAAAATAAGCACCAACAGTCAAATTTCCTTGAATCACCTTACTCAACCTGATAAATCAAATGCCCATTACTTTGACCATATCTTTCTTCAAGATCTTTCCAAAGATCACTAGCAGATTGTGAATACAAAAAGGAGTCTGAAAGTTCAGCAATCATGGAATTCAATATCCAACATGTAACCATATAGTCACAACGAATCCATCTTTGACAATTATTATCAATCACTGGTGGTTTGGGCAAAGATCCATCTATGAACCCTAATTTCAATTTCGCCCCTAAAGCCATCTTAGTTGTTCTACTCCATCCCATAAAATTGCTTCCATTGAAGGGCGTATTAGTTAGCATCATTCCAGGATGATCAGAACTCGCCAAATGTAACGGATCATTAGCATTCATTTCTGGAAGCTGATGATTAGTATTACCACCATTAACACCGTTAAGATCATTAGAACCACCATTAACACCATTATTTCCAGTCACCATTGTTAAAACCTTGATTAAAACAAGTTTCTTGATGAAATTGTTGAATCAATTTGATCAATTACAATTGATCAATTACGGTTTAATTCGGGGAAGATGACAATAACAGAAAACGGTTAGGATCGAGCGGCCTGGTTCTCTGATACTATATCAAAGTGTAAGCAGAAAGTAATATGGAAGAGAAAAATGATTATTATTATTGAAAGTGTTAAGTACAATATGAGAGATGAAATGGATTATATACAGTGATTAACGAATACTAACTAACATTTAATACATTATCATTCCTTATAGAATGAACTGATGTACAAAAGACTCTAGTAACTTTATACAAATTTATTTCACTATTTATGTTCTTATGATCTTTGAACTTCGAAATTTCTCTTAGGCTATCTTATGAATCCGTGTTTAATATTAGGTAGATGTGTATAAGTGTATAACATTATGACCCATCAACACCTATTTGCAAGACAAGACACATCGATAGGACTTTACGATCTCGATTCGATCTTATGTTCCCGATCTTGCGAAGACGAAAATAGTTTACTCTTACTTTAATAAAAGTGTTTTATGCGTTCTCGGATTTTTTAAAACCCGTGTAATACTACTTATTGCTTCAAGGCTAGCATCCTATATAAAACAATTTCGCTTTCTCGGATTTTTGAACATCCGTGTAATACTACTTATTGCTTCAGGGCTAGCGTCATATATAAAACAATTTCGCCCGTTATGAGCAAAGCATGGTACGTCGGCTTTCTGGCAAATCACTTCCCCAAATACAATGGAATGATTGTTTGTAGCATCCCTTATCAACAGTACTGCACATGATGATGATAAGCTGATTGAATTTACTGAGTTTTATGGTTTTTAAGACACCAGCAAGTATCAAAAGTGTTTTTCGAGCAAGAAATGTGATAGCAGTATTGTTGTACCCATAGGGTAGGTGCAAAGTGTCTATTCGGAACAACCACCATGACGCCTTTGAGAAGGTGCCGGTAACATTATCAATATAGCGACTCTATAATCATGGCATGACATGCGACTCCTAGAAACTGTTACTAACCAGAAGATCCTTGAACTATTGTTACGCATTATTGAATTATTTCTGTTACTGTCAAGAGAAGCTACCCTTTGAAAAAACTACCGGGAACAACCAATGTGTAGCAATGATTTAGACTCTCCTGATTTATTCTAGGAAACATAATGCCAAACAATTTAAGAATAATGATTCAAATCTAAAATGAGGTTGTTAATTAGGATGACTGTAAATGAGGAACATATAAATGACGAACATAACAATAAGCCTACAAATTTAGTTTGCTTTCAAGTACAATAATTTTCTTCTCTTTTTTGAAACTTTTGGTAGTTTAAAAGTTCAGGATTGAAATTCACTAGTGTTGAGATGGTCACATTTTAGTTACGATCATATCTGTGAGACCTAGAGGATAAGGTGTCACGCATGTTGTGTACCGACTAATCGACTATATAGGAAAGGTTCTATACATGTCCCTAGCTTGGTAGTGAAGGAATGCCAGATGTGTAAAAGCAATACTGCATATGAAGTAAAAATGATTTAAAATAAGTCAGAACTAGTTTCTTAGATTGGATGACTTTGACTTTGATCAGCATGTGAATAGAAAGATGACTCTTAGTGAAGTTACTTTTTGTTCTAATATAATATGACATGATTGGTTAATTGAGACACTGCTTATACAAGTCAGTATGTTTGTATTACAAATCACTTCAAATTATTGGGAGTTTTTAAAAGCTTTGGCTTCAATTATACTATTGTCATGTTAAGTTACTCGCTATTTTTTTTTTTTTTTTTTTTTTTTTTTTTTTTTTCTTGCTGGGGACGGTCGATACGAAGTGTTACTTAGTCTTTTAACTTGAACCTTACTTCTCCCTGTTAATCTAATGGGGCCAATAGTTATGTGTGATTACAGAGAGACATGTCTTTTTTCGACATCATTAGAACACTTACTTTTTCATACGAATATAACAATGTGGAGGTCCAAGGTTGTAACGCTTTAGTACCATTGAGATAGTTGGCATTTTACCATTCTAACTAACTATCTAGTTACGCTCGTGTTAGCTGTTTGAAAAGACTATAATTGACCCCAAATTATTTTGATATACATGAAGTTATTTATAAGCTGCCATATAACTTCATTAACTTGTTGATTACCATATAAATCGTATGTTTAGCAGTAACTAATTAAAACCGCTCTTTTGTAGTTGTTCTTCCATTCATTTGCTCAAACCTCTTTCATTATGTAAATTTCAATGGCTGATATTCCTCCATTAGTTTGTATAAGTGATAATCGCTGCTATCCTATCTTCATGATCGTTATGATCATAAGTTGTTTGTCATTGTTGCTTATCATAGAGTATGGCACATCATGGATTCCGTTTGTAGAAAGTGCAGTATATACCTTACTGATCAAGGGATGCCAAATTTCAACTAAAAGCAATAAAAGGTGTTTGAAAGATACCTTAAACTGAAGGTACTTCATGGTTACATGATAAGTTCTTAAGCTTCATTCGTTCACTTTATTGCCTATAAGTAGGAAAAGGAACCAGTGGCAATAAGCATCAGTTCAATAATCACATAACAATATATAAAGCATATCTTTGCATTTAGTTCAAAAGTTTTTAAGAGTTTATTCAAGTCTGAGCTGCAATGGCTCAGTCAATCGTTTTTCATGTTATGTTACTAGTTATGTTAACCCTGGTGACATTTAGTGACCAAAAAACTCCACCGGGAATTGCTAACAACCCTAGCCATGCAACCTGTAAAGACCCGACATATAAAGAATGTCATAACCTGGTTCATGTTTGTCCTAAGTTTTGTCCCAATGGTTGCACTGTTCATTGTCAATCGTGCAAACCTATTTGTATCGGCTCCACTACACCTTCACCGCCAGAATTAGAACCTCCACCACAATCATCGCCACCTCCCGCTATTACTCCACCACCTGCATACTCACCCCCTCCAACGACTCCCACGCCACCACCACCTACACCTCCGACATCCACGCCTTCACCACCAACATACTGGCCGCCCCCAATACCTTCACCTCCACCACCAACATACTATCCGCCTGAAATAATTCCTACACCACCAACACCTGTAACTCCGACACCAACCCCATCCCCACCTCCTCCCACCACCCCTACTCCACCACCACCAACTGAGTCCCCTCCAACTGAGTCACCACCAACCGAGTCCCCACCAACGGAGTCCCCACCTCCTCCCACCACCTCTACTCCACCACCACCAACTGAGTCCCCACCTCCTCCCACCACCCCTACTCCACCAACACCAACTGAGTCACCTCCGACTGAGTCCCCTCCAACTGAGTCACCTCCAACGGAGTCCCCTCCAACTGAGTCACCACCAACTGAGTCCCCTCCAATTGAGTCACCACCAACTGAGTCCCCTCCAACGGAGTCCCCTCCAACGGAGTCACCACCAACTGAGTCCCCTCCAACTGAGTCCCCACCAACAGAGTACCCACCTCCACAACAAACAGCATCGTCACCCCCTCCTATTACTCCCTCACCAACAACGCCTCAATCCCCTCCTCCTACATCATACCCAACTCCACCTTCCAAACCAAAGAAAGTGAAGTGCAAAAACAAGAACTATCCCAAATGTTACGCATATGAGCATGTATGTCCTGCTTCTTGTCCCGGTCAATGTGAAGTCGATTGCGTCTCTTGCAAGCCAGTTTGCAGTAAGTTCCTTGCAACTCTAGTTTCTTCATTTAATGTTATCCAAAATCCCTATAGTACTGTTAAGTATGCGTTGTAACTAAAGTTTAGTTCCACCATATATAACTATATGTTACGAGTAACTATTATGTACACATAATTAATCAACTAAATCCTATAAAATTTGTGTCATAAATTGCAGAATGTGATACGCCTGGTGCAGTGTGTCAAGATCCTCGTTTTATAGGTGCTGACGGAATCACTTTCTACTTTCATGGAAAGAAGGATAAAGATTTTTGCCTTGTTACCGATAACAACCTCCACATCAACGGCCACTTCATTGGCAAAAGGAACAAAAACATGGGCAGAGACTTTACTTGGGTTCAATCTATTGGCGTTCTCTTTGACAACCACAAACTACAAATCAGTGCTCAAAAGACTTCCACTTGGGATGACGCTGTTGACCGTATCTCCATTACATATGATGGGGAGAGCATTATTCTCCCAGAAACCGAAGGCGCCAAATGGGAATCTTCCAAAACATCAGTCGCTAGGATTCAAGACACCAATGATGTCGTTGTTGAAGTTGAAAACCTTTTTAAGATCACTGCTAAGGTCGTTCCAATAACAAAAGATGAATCAAGAATTCATAACTATGGTATTACCGATGATGATTGCTTTGCTCATCTTGATCTCAAGTTCAAGTTCTTCTCCTTAAGTAATGAAGTGGATGGAGTTTTGGGACAGACGTATAGGAACGACTATGTGAGCAAGGTGAAAATGGGAGTGCTAATGCCTGTCATGGGTGGAGGTAGTAAGTTCATGAGTACAAATTCATTTTCAACTGATTGCTCCGTGGCTAAGTTTAAGGGAAACAGCCATTCTGTCGGTTCATCTTTGAGCTTGGAATTGCCAAGCTTGATGTGCCAAAGTGGTATAAACGGGCGAGGTGTCGTGTGCAAGAGATAGGTTGTTCATTATCTTGTTACTTGTATACTTATATTTTTACGATATGTTTAGCTATTCCTGTAATAAGGAACGAATAATAGAATAAGGACCCGTCCAATTTAATGTGAAAAATAATGTTTCTTTCGATCTTCTCCTAATAGGTATTAAGTTTATTGCATGAAAGCCAGGTCAGTTACAAGGTTTAGAACTTGACTATGTCTCATCTTCAAGTAATATTAGACGCAAATCTTATAGTTAGCATTATTATGACCAAGTCAAGATCATAAGCCCTTACACTTCTTGAGAACTTGATATCTTCGGACATGTTGCTAGAAAGATTTGCATATGTTACGGTGGAAATTGGTAACCCCCGTGCAAAATAAATTTTAATATTTGAGAATGATGATTCAAAATTCAGACAGTATTTGGAGATGGCTATAAATGAAGATCATAAGAGTTTGCTATATATTGTCAAGATTACTTTGCATCCAGTTAAGAAAACACTATATACTAAATTCAAAACCACTAAGAAAATGCAAACCTTGTAATATCAACCCGGATTACAAGGTTATGTGACATCATTCTTGATGGCAATCGATTAATGTACTGATAAAAAGTTTGACATCACCCATATGTGAATGACAAATTTTCATTCACATTTTCAAGTTTCATAAGTCAAGTTCAGGGTTAATTTTACTTACAGTCACTATTAAACCTAATGAGTAAATTTTTAAGCATGCTTGTACAAAAACGCTGTAATATTGTTGTATTCTTTTATCTCGATCTAGTTTCTTGCTAGAGCGTTAACAGAGAATTGCTGTTAAAAAGGTTAATTTTTAAAAACTGTGCAGACTTATTTTTAAATACGAATTTGAATATAAACCCGAGTGGCAATCGATTAACTGATTAAACATTTGTTATCACCGATTGATCACAATCTCTGATTGGATAAATCATGTTTAGAGTATTAGTTAAATTACTATCACTACCACACCTAATGAGTAAACTTTAAAAATGTGATGGCATAATTATTTTTTCCGTAAAAACAAATGTAAAAATAAACCTGGGTTATATTTGAATACCATTACAAGTAATTTTTGAAAAACCTTGTGATGATAAAATATCAAAACATAAAGTTGTCACTAAACAAATTTAGTTAACAAAACTCAGGTACTCACATACTCTAAATGTTTGTCACTAATTTGAGTATTGAATAAACACAAAGAGCTATCACAAAGTAATAACCAAAGTACCAAACTAATGAGGTGATTATGTTTGTGACGCCCCTTTCGTTACTATCCAGTCACTAAACCTATGAAATAGCCACTACAGAAATCATTATTTTTGTGATGACTCTTGTGATTACCAACTAGTCACAAAACCAATAAATGGTCAGTAACTCCATTACATTTTGTTCAAAAAAAAAAAACTCCATTGCATCAGTGGCCATATTAATGACCACATAGAAAGTCGCTTGTTGGTTTTAGCAACCAAAATGACCAAAAATATTGTGTCAATAGCTGTTGACTTTGACAAAAAGATGCTCAGTTGTTGACTCTTAGTGACCACAACGATGGTGGTCCCTACTGTTGATTTTTTTTATTTATTATTATTATTATTATTATTATTATTATTATTATTATTATAACCATGATTTCCGACTTAACTGTTGATTGTTATAAACCGAAATCATGGTTATTAGCTGTAATTAGAGAATGAAAATGTCGTCACTTATTATGTATCACAAAAGAAAGGTTGGCATTAATTCTTGCTAAATTGGTGTACTGAAACCAAGTACTTTGTAATTGCAGGGTAAGGGTGTTAAACGGGTAACGTTAATTGTTTTTAAAACACTCTGTGGTGTGAGTTTGAGGCAATTTATTTCGTGTTTGCAAGGTCTAACAGAAGTCCTAAAACAGCCCAACATGCTGATAATACCATGTGATGGTTTTAACACCAAGTGACCATGACAAAATAGTAAAAGCAAACACGATTTAGACTATTAGGTCATATCAAGGATGATTTTCAAAATTTTTGTACATCCCATACACAAAGAGTAAAATTTACTCTAGATCCTAAATAAATTTGTGAGTTGTAATGAATTTGGTATATATTGTCTAGTGACAATGTGGATGACATCAAAACTTATATGATAAAGCCATAGATCTATCAAGACACTCATAACTACAGATGCTAAATTTGAGCGCGTAAATGGATGAGCTTTTTCATGTTCATGTTATCCATGGAGGGCTAGTAACTTATATGTTTCCTGGGGAGGACGAGTCCTTTTGGCTCACATGTACCTGACCTAACCAGGGTATCTCCGTGAATGTTGCCGATCTTTTCCTTGAACCTATGTAGTGCTTTGTTATGTAAACTTTATCGCCTATGAAACGGGATGGGATGAGGAATTCACCCGCATCATATGTCCTTAATCGCTTTTTTGGAGTAATATATATATATATATATATATATATATATATATATATATATATATATATATATATATATATATATATATATATATATATATAGGGGCGCGTTATATGCAGTACTGTGACAACTGGCAAAATAGGGAGCCGTTTTATAAAATCCGCATTACATTTATATAATAAATATGGAATTTTTGGAAATTTATTGTGATGAGATATTTTACAAACGTTGGTACTTGATTATAATCGTACGATGTTTATGGGATTTAGTTATTTAATTATGGTTTGTTTCGTTTCGTTCGTGATGATTTATTTTGAGATCGATATCTTTGGCACTATTTGACTCCGGCACTAGGTTGACCTAACAATTTAATTATATTTTTATGGGTTCGGATATTATTATTATTATTTTTGGAACGGGTTCGGTTGGAAAAAGTGATTTGATTATTAAAGGTTTCGGGTTTGGCCCGTGTGTTTACTTGGGGCTACTTAGCCCACTACACTCTCCATATTATTATTACTAATAATAAAAACAATTTTTTTTTTTTTAAATTACAATAAATCGTCCTTGTGGTCCGGTTATATGCAACCAACCCACACCACACCCTCACCATTTCACTCTCTTCCCTCTCTCTCTCAATATTACCCATCACAAACCCTAACACCCCTTGAGCCGCAGCCGCCACTGCCGCTCCACCGCCTCACCCACGACTGCACCACCATCACCAAACTATTCCCCATCTCGTTTCCTTCTCGATCTACTATCACACGCGCTCAAATACCCCCCAAACCATCACGTTAAATCACCAAAGTCACCATTCTTTTCTTGTTTGGAGGTTACCAAGTTGTTGTCTTGAGAAATCGAAGGTGAGACGAGTTCCTACTCGTGTTTCTTGGCGAAATCGTGATTATGGGTCACGGTTTTTTTTTTTTTTTTTTTTTTTTTTTTTTTTTTTTTTTCCGGGTTCCATGGATTTTGAGACAAGATTTATTGGGTTTTGATGAAAATGGTTTAAAGATGATGTTTGGTATCCGGGTTTTTGGGTCTCGTTGGTGTCGACGTGGTAACCGCGAGCCGTAGCTCACGGTTTGGCATGGTTCGAACCTTATAGTCTAGTTGGTTGATTGGTTTTTGATCTTGTAGCCGTGTAGCGAGGGTAGTGGTATTGGGAGTTTTGATTCTTGGCTCGATTTGGAATCAATGTGGATCTTGTTGTTGTTATTTGATGTTGCCGAGACCCTAAGGGTCCGTTTGGCTTGAGATGGCTCGAATGGGAGCAAGATCGTGACCCCTTGGGTCCGGTCGAATGTGGTTAATATTATTTTGACCCTTGTGGTCGTTTGGTATTTGGCCGAACACCCCCAAGGGGCTGTTTTGGTTCGAGTAAGCTCAAGGAGCTAGCCGAGACTCATTAGTCTCGGGTGTGGCTCCATTTCATGTCTTGAGCTTATGGTTGACCCGGGTTGACTTGGTAACTCAACCCGCTTCTACTTGGTTTCGGACAATATATGATACTTGTTATTGATTATTTTTGTTGTGATTACGATTTGGGCATTTGGTTTATTATTTGGACGCGTTGCGGTATCTATTGATTATGAGTATATTTGGAGATGTGTTGACGAAAGTGGATTGGGGACCGTTGTGATACGGTCATTAGATGACGGAGATAGGTTAGTCGGGTGCCGTAGTCGGACCCTCATGTTGTAGCACGTGGATTTGAGATTGTTTGGACGGAGTTGATTTATATTGTGGTTTGATTTTATTATTTTGGACTTGGACTATGAGCCGAGGGTCATGACTCGGACATGAGACCAAATTCTATGACTCGATAAATCTTTAAAAAGCGATATTAAAAATAAAACTCGTTATAATATTATTAAGAATATAATCGTTTATATACGTATATGGACGTGTTAAACGTGTATATATATATATATATATATATATATATATATATATATATATATATATATATATATATATATATATATATATATATATATATATATATAAATGCGTATATTAATAATAAAACGATCACGAGTAAACGTATAATAATAAAGCGATAGTTATTACGCTATGAAAATGGTGTAATAAATGTCAGGGTATTATTATAAATAATAACTATATAAATAATGGCGAATTATATGTCGAATAAATAATAACAAAAAATGTGATTTTATTTTATAAATTAGAAACGTATCGAGTTATACGGATTTTGGGTCTTTAAAGTCCAAGTGGGCTTTATATTGTGACTTTGTGTTGTCACGGATATATGACGGTTAATATAAACATTTTATATATCGAATGACTTATTCTAGATCGAGTTATTTGACGATATAAAATGGGTATATTAATGAGCATCGTATCCCACGACGCCCATAGGACGTGGTATATATTTTAGGGTAATGAATTACTATATGTCTCGTGGAATTTGGCTGATTCGACGGTATATATAGGGAATTCATTGGGCTACGACATATACCAAATAGAAACTTATGTGCAATATGATTTAGGTTGGGTATAATTTTGGAACGATATATTACGTAAATAAGTATGGGAGATTATCAAATCGACGGATTTAATAAGCTTCGATAGTTATTTAAATAATATGTCGAGCTAACATTAGACCTATAGTTGTCTTATTATTGTTCTTTGTTGAGGCTTTTGGTTTGAGTTGTGTCGACCCTCCACCCGTATGGATACCAAACGTCGAATTTCAAATGAATATGAAGTTAATTCGAGAAATGGATATTTTGGAAAGTAAAATGAATTACGTTCGGGAATGGGAATATTTTATTTTGAGGAAATGATTTCTGAACGGGTTTAATATTGTTAGGAAGTGCCGAGTCAGTAGTCGCCGTTACGTGAGTTGCTTGAGATTTACTTACGTCTTTCTTCTATCATTTCTTTTGAGGATTTCTGGACTTGAGGTGAGTCATAGCCCCACTTTTTACTCTTGAACTTTGTTTTCAATGCTTGGGGTGAGAAACGTGCAAATGCTTTATGTGGACTATTATCGCTTTTTGACTTCAAAACTTGCTATGCTTATAGAACTAGGTAGAGCGAGGCCTAGACTAGATCTAGGTAAGCTACTGATACGGTTATTGAGCGAGGCCTAGACCTGAGCTAGGTAAGCTATCGATTTGATTGTTGAGCGAGGCCCAGTCCCCGAACTAGGCAAGCTATTTGATTTGGTTATAGAGCGAGGCCTAGACTAGATCTAGGTAAGCTATTGATTTGGTTGTTAAGCGAGGCCTAGTCCCCGAACTAGGTAAGCTATTGGATTGATTATAGAGCGAGGCCTAGACTTGAGCTAGGTAAGCTACTGATTGGATTGATTTGAGCTATAGCGTGCACCTATAGGGATGATTTGATTTGGTTGGATTATTTTGGTTGGATGATTGAGCCCTAGTCTAGCTAGCAAGCGTTTTGCGTATATGTCCACTATATTGAATTAAGAATCTAAACCTATGATCTCACCAGCGAAAGCTGACTTTTAGCACGTTTTCTCAGGTAATTAAGTGATGCTCTACGGATGTTTGGGATTGGAGGCTTGGCATTTGGCACCGGTTATGGATCTATATTTCTAAAACTCTGATAACTATTGTGGACCTATATTTATTTTTCTTTGGGCCTGACTTTGGATGATTTTGGGATAATGTAAGCTTTAAAACCTTGTATGGTTGTACTTTATTATGTTTACTTTATCTCGTTCTTTTATGTCTTGTGTTTGGATACCAATCCCCGTAGCACCCCGAAAGCTTGTTGAGTCTTCCGCTGTATCAAATTTTGGGGGTGTTACAGATTGGTATCAGAGCCAAGGTTATATAGAACTAGGTAAATAGACACCTAAACTATAACCGGTTTTTATAGAGAACGATCCTCGACCATTGCCCGCCAGCTCGCCAAGCCGAAGCATCATTGTTTATTATTGAGGTATTATGAGATATTTGAGATAATTAGAGATTTGGGATTTCTTGAGATGATTTGAGGTTTTGTGGATTATTGATTTAGTGATATGGCGTTTTGAGGAATTATATGTGTTCTGAGGAATTATATGGCTTAATTGTTTTGAGAATGGTTTTTGTAATGCGGTATTTAAATCTTTCTTGATTGTATATGATTTGGAATTATATGATGATTATTGGATATGGTATTTTGAATTCGCGGTTTACTTGTTTTGAAACACTTACACCTACCCTACGCCGTTGTCACAGACTATGGCCTCCCATATGCCTGATGTCGTTGAGGATATTTTTACTACACCGGTATTGCCAGCACAGTTCACCATGGCCCCTAATGACCCTTACCAGGTTGCCATGCATTCAGCTACTATGACATTGACAGGTTCTATTTCAGCACTACCTGCTGCATCTACGCAGGGACCCTCATCTTCTCTAGGGCTCCCTGGTACATCGAGGCAGCTTACTCTTCATCAGGCTTTGGCTCGCGTGGCACCTCGCTTTGCCCACCGAGCTACGGCACGCATGTCGGTACGCCCTACTCCATCACCTTTACAGATTGATGCTCATTCTCTTCTGTCTGAGGCGCCACCCACATCATTGCGTCGTCGTCCTAGATCACCTACTACATCTCCACATGGTTCACCTAGTAGGAGACGACGAGTGATGAAGTACTCTTCCGATGAGGAGGAGGAGGAGTACGAGGGTGAGGATGAGGCTGATGACCCTGAGCAGGAGGATGACCCTCAGGAGGCTGAGCAGGGTGATGATGATGACCCTGAGGAGGAGGATGACCCTCAGGAGGATGAGATGCCTGATGATGATGATGTGTTAGTACCACCAGCTCAGGCTGAGGAGCCTGATTCACCTGTACACCCGATTGAGCCTGATTCACCTGATCATCCGTTCTTGTTTGAGTTGCCACCTGGTAGTCCCGTTGAGTCGGATGCATCTTCTGAGGTTTCTGCTGAGCATGCAGAGTTAGGTGAGATTGGTAGGTTGTGGGCTCGGATTACTGAGCTTAGTGAGAGAGTTGCACGTGTATCCGATCGACTTGAGAGGGTTATTGGAGAGTTCATAGCGGATCTGAGAGTGGATATGACTGTAGTTGTGGGCAGGACTACTGAGATGAGGAGAGTTTTGATGGAGGTTCATGAGCATATCGATAGTTTACAGCGAGGTTTTGTTACAACTGGCAAAATAGGGAGCCATTTTATAAAATCCGCATTACATTTATATAATAAATATGGAATTTTTGGAAATTTATTGTGACGAGATATTTTACAAATGTTGGTACTTGATTATAATCGTACGATGTTTATGGGATTTAGTTATTTAATTATGGTTTGTTTCGTTTCGTTCGTGATGATTTATTTTGAGATCGATATCTTTGGCACTACTTTGACTCTGGCACTAGGTTGACCTAACAATTTAATTATATTTTTATGGGTTCGGATATTATTATTATTATTTTTGGAACGGGTTCGGTTGGAAAAAGTGATTTGATTATTAAAGGTTTCGGGTTTGGCCCGTGTGTTTACTTGGGGCTACTTAGCCCACTACACTCTCCATATTATTATTACTAATAATAAAAACAATTTTTTTTTAAATTACAATAAATCGTCCTTGTGGTCCGGTTATATGCAACCAACCCACACCACACCCTCACCATTTCACTCTCTTCCCTCTCTCTCTCAATATTACCATCACAAACCCTAACACCCCTTGAGCCGCAGCCGCCACTGCCGCTCCACCGCCTCACCCACGACTGCACCACCATCACCAAACTATTCCCCATCTCGTTTCCTTCTCGATCTACTATCACACGCGCTCAAATACCCCCCCAAACCATCACGTTAAATCACCAAAGTCACCATTCTTTTCTTGTTTGGAGGTTACCAAGTTGTTGTCTTGAGAAATCGAAGGTGAGACGAGTTCCTACTCGTGTTTCTTGGCGAAATCGTGATTATGGGTCACGGTTTTCTTTTTTTTTTTTTTTTTTTTTTCCGGGTTCCATGGATTTTGAGACAAGATTTATTGGGTTTTGATGAAAATGGCTTAAAGATGATGTTTGGTATCCGGGTTTTTTGGTCTCGTTGGTGTCGACGTGGTAACCGCGAGCCGTAGCTCACGGTTTGGCATGGTTCGAACCTTATAGTCTAGTTGGTTGATTGGTTTTTGATCTTGTAGCCGTGTAGCGAGGGTAGTGGTATTGGGAGTTTTGATTCTTTGCTCGATTTGGAATCAATGTGGATCTTGTTGTTGTTGTTTGATGTTGCCGAGACCCTAAGGGTCCGTTTGGCTTGAGATGGCTCGAATGGGAGCAAGATCGTGACCCCTTGGGTCCGGTCAAATGTGGTTAATATTATTTTGACCCTTGTGGTCGTTTGGTATTTGGCCGAACACCCCCAAGGGGCTGTTTTGGTTCGAGTAAGCTCAAGGAGCTAGCCGAGACTCATTAGTCTCGGGTGTGGCTCCATTTCATGTCTTGAGCTTATGGTTGACCCGGGTTGACTTGGTAACTCAACCCGCTTCTACTTGGTTTCGGACAATATATGATACTTGTTATTGATTATTTTTGTTGTGATTACGATTTGGGCATTTGGTTTATTATTTGGACGCGTTGCGGTATCTATTGATTATGAGTATATTTGGAGATGTGTTGACGAAAGTGGATTGGGGACCGTTGTGATACGGTCATTAGATGACGGAGATAGGTTAGTCGGGCGCCGTAGTCGGACCCTCATGTTGTAGCACGTGGATTTGAGATTGTTTGGACGGAGTTGATTTATATTGTGGTTTGATTTTATTATTTTGGACTTGGACTATGAGCCGAGGGTCATGACTCGGACATGAGACCAAATTCTATGACTCGATAAATCTTTAAAAAGCGATATTAAAAATAAAACTCGTTATAATATTATTAAGAATATAATCGTTTATATACGTATATGGACGTGTTAAACGTATATATATATATATATATATATATATATATATATATATATATATATATATATATATATATATATATGCGTATATTAATAATAAAACGATCACGAGTAAACGTATAATAATAAAGCGATAGTTATTACGCTATGAAAATGGTGTAATAAATGTCAGGGTATTATTATAAATAATAACTATATAAATAATGGCGAATTATATGTCGAATAAATAATAACAAAAAATGTGATTTTATTTTATAAATTAGAAACGTATCGAGTTATACGGATTTTGGGTCTTTAAAGTCCAAGTGGGCTTTATATTGTGACTTTGTGTTGTCACGGATATATGACGGTTAATATAAACATTTTATATATCGAATGACTTATTCTAGATCGAGTTATTTGACGATATAAAATGGGTATATTAATGAGCATCGTATCCCACGACGCCCATAGGACGTTGTCACAACCCACAATTTCAGGTCATTTTTCCAAACTTCGACATTCTACTATTCACAAATTACTATTCATCGATCACTATTCATTGTTTTACTATTCATCGTTTTTGAGGTCATTTTGACATTCCGAGACACATTCAGAAATTTTACTATTCACTTGACACTATTCATTTCCGAGAGAAAACCACTATTCACGTGCATTATTCATGTCATCGTAAATTTAGTTTACGAGTGTTCAAATTCGCGTAACCGTATCGGTTCAGGAGCGAATTCATGCATTTTTATCAGGGACATTTCATACAGACTAGAAATAATCTGCATATCATCATTAGGGCACTTGCATACTATTCCACTCGTAGGATAATTAAATTTATACTTTGGTATAATTAACGATTTACGTATGTTTATTTTGAATAAACGCTAATACGCGAACTATAAATGTGTCTAACATGTCCGACACTCCCGACTATGATCCCAGTATATTTTTATACTCATTTCTATAATATAAAAACTATAATATTAATTTACCCGGTATTTTGGAAATTTATTTATTACGTATCATACGTTTAACTTAATAACGACGGTTTTCACCAAAATTAAACGATAATCACCCAAACTCTCCGTACTTGTACCCGACATATTTTTACAATTTTTACGACTTTATTACGTCCCGAATAACTTCAATAAAATTTATTTCTAACAAACCCGGTACCCGATTAAACCTAAAACTAACTTAACTACACTTTACCACTAATTTCCCTAATTAATCCCAAGACAAACCCCCCCCCCCCTTTTCCCTCCTTTAGGACCGGCCAACCCCGCCCCCCCCCCCCCCCCCTTGGTCCTAATACATTGCAACTACACCAACCCTCTTAATTACTCACCAAACTATTGTCTCTTAGTATATATTAAACTTTTTTCACTCATTTATCACAAAATCACTTTTCTTGCACAAGTAAACTTTTTCTCTTCTTTTCTCTTGTGGTGAATTCGAACTAGGGTGTTCAAGGAGCAAGGAGTATAAATTTTACAAGATCTTGGTATAAACTAGTTCATATAATCATCCTTGTTAGAGTTTTGAAATAAAAACTCAAGGATTAGTAGGTTTTTCATCATTTAAACTCTCTAAACCATCAAGTAAGTTAACAAACTCATTTTTATGATTTTTACAAGCTATTATTATGTCTATATATTTTTCTTACAAGATCTCATACATGCATCAACTTATACCACTTTATTTTGTACATATGTAACTTTCAAGCCCTAGAAATGGACACATAAGAAACCCTTGTTAGACCTAGTGGATTGATGATGTTTAAGGACCCATGACACCCTAAGAAGGTGTATGGTAGGATTAGATTAGCTTTGTGGTGTTTGAAAGTGGTTTGATGGAGGATGGAACTAGTTTGGAGACTTGAAAATGGTTTTTGAAACTTTTGATATACCTACTGTCCCTATTTTAATTTCGTGGGAAAATCAGTAGATAGTGGCCAAGTTTTGACCAAAGATTTAGAAAATACATTCAAAAACGAAACTTTAGGCGAAAGAATGGACTAAAACAAGCTTATAACGAAGGAGATATGATTTTTGCAAATTTAACGACGAAAACTACTTTTACAAAAACTGCTTGCTGTTTGGCAGATTTCAATGGGTAAAAAGAGGCATTAAACGTAACCTAAAGGAGCCGAGTTGTCAAAAATATACTAGTATATACAAAGACGAATCCGTGGACATAAAGAACGAGGAAAACGAGCTTAAAACGACCGAGTTATACCCATTTTAACATCGTCAAAACTATATATATATTTTTGGTCACAAATAAAAATAATAACGTACGTATTAAGTGGTATATTTTCTAGAAACGTTACTAAAGACTATTTTCTTATCAAATGAATACGTACGACCCGAAGGAATATTTATACGACATGACGACGTCATTCTAAGGTTTTGATACTTGGAACATAACGCTAATTTTTTTCGTACGAGTTAATATGACAAGTTATATACTTCTTTAAATGGACCTATTTTTCCTAAGTATGGAAACTATTTTTCTATGACGATAACTAGTATTTCCAAATTACGAGTGGTATGAGTATCATGTGCATGTGCATTCATTTCATTATGGCTTGATCTTAATTAGATCACGATTATTCATTTAGGTTGCGGCTAGTACTCGCGCCTCATTGTCCCGACTACTTTTACCTCATTGCACCATCTTTGTACCATCACTTCGAGGTGAGTTCTCATAGCCCCGTTTTTAGTACTTATTTGATTTTAAATCCCACGGGGGAGAATACATTGCACTATTATTTTTGTACATGCCCAAGTATTAAATTCCGTACATTGCTTAAGTTGCTAGTACTACCACTGCAAGTCCCCTTTATTATCATGAACCGTTAATTATATTGCCAAGCGAGAGTGAGTGGATAGATCTATCGAGGGTGACTCCTCCATTCGTGTTTGGGTTGCTCCATAAGGAAAACGAATGCATTTCATGTCTAATATAGTACGAGTGTCTGGTAAACACTCCTTTGGGGCATATTTTAGTACGTCTAGCTTCGGTGTCATGAGCTTAAGAGACAATGTAGCCTTTTGACAATTTGTCACTTTACTATATACTTGTGGCTTATGTACTTACGAATTACTTATAAACCTATGATTATTCACCAACTTTATGTTGACCGTTTTTCGCAATGTATTTCTCAGGTAACTAAGGCACATTCTCATGGCATGTATGGAGTCTTTTGTGTAACAAGGATGATATGGCTCATTCGGACTTTCTTGCACTTATGTTCAAATGTCGTTTGATTGTACTAAACTTGTTTCCGTAAACTTTTCCAACTTTTGGGACCTATGTCTTTATAACTCTGATTATATTTTGAATGAATCAAACGACGTATTTTAAAACGACACTTTAGGTCGTTCAATATTTCCCTGCTTGTGTGCTATGATCCGTTACACCCTCAGGTATTCCATTCCGCTGCCATTCAGGTATTTTGGGGGTGTCACAGACGTGGTATATATTTTAGGGTAATGAATTACTATATGTCTCGTGGAATTTGGCCGATTCGACGGTATATATAGGGAATTCATTGGGCTACGACATATACCAAATAGAAACTTATGTGCAATATGCTTTAGGTTGGGTATAATTTTGGAACGATATATTACGTAAATAAGTATGGGAGATTATCAAATCGACGGATTTAATAAGCTTCGATAGTTATTTAAATAATATGTCGAGCTAACATTAGACCTATAGTTGTCTTATTATTGTTCTTTGTTGAGGCTTTTGGTTTGAGTTGTGTCGACCCTCCACCCGTATGGATACCAAACGTCGAATTTCAAATGAATATGAAGTTAATTCGAGAAATGGATATTTTGGAAAGTAAAATGAATTACGTTCGGGAATGGGAATATTTTATTTTGAGGAAATAATTTCTGAACGGGTTTAATATTGTTAGGAAGTGCCGAGTCAGTAGTCGCCGTTACGTGAGTTGCTTGAGATTTACTTACGTCTTTCTTCTATCATTTCTTTTGAGGATTTCTGGACTTGAGGTGAGTCATAGCCCCCCTTTTTACTCTTGAACTTTGTTTTCAATGCTTGGGGTGAGAAACGTGCAAATGCTTTATGTGGACTATTATCGCTTTTTGACTTCAAAACTTGCTATGCTTATAGAACTAGGTAGAGCGAGGCCTAGACTAGATCTAGGTAAGCTACTGATACGGTTATTGAGCGAGGCCTAGACCTGAGTTAGGTAAGCTATCGATTTGATTGTTGAGCGAGGCCTAGTCCCCGAACTAGGTAAGCTATTTGATTTGGTTATAGAGCGAGGCCTAGACTAGATCTAGGTAAGCTATTGATTTGGTTGTTAAGCGAGGCCTAGTCCCCGAACTAGGTAAGCTATTGGATTGATTATAGAGCGAGGCCTAGACTTGAGCTAGATAAGCTACTGATTGGATTGTGATGCGTGGGAATCGCACCTTGCTTTACCTCTCGAGGGATCTCGCGAGGCTTACAACCCCCACCAGGCAGTGTACCTGATCGTTGTAGTATAGTATAGTGACAAGTACCGGGGGATTGATCGTTCAGCTTAGGAATAGTGTCGCTAGGATTAGAAAGCCTAATTAATAGTTCTAGAGATGGAAGATGATTATTTTTTGTATTTTTATATTTTTATGAAAGCAATTAAAATATCGGGTTTTGAAGGAGTGGGCGGAATTAGTTGCTAATCAACTAACCCAAAAACTACTTTATAACTAATTAACTAATGAAAATGAAATTAAACTAATATTAAACTAAGGTTGTGAGCAGTGGTTGGAGAAATTGTGTTTACTTAGACTTCATTACTCCCTAGATATCTTTTACATGTTAATTACTTGTTACACTTGTATGAATGACGGGTTGTATTCCTTAATACCATTCGTGGAGTGGCATACATAACTCCCCAACTCTATGAGCTCTTATCTCCTCCTACACCATGACCCAGCACAACTATAGGGATTGTAAACAGTGGCTCATGCATTAAATACAACCAATAAAGACCTAGTACGCCTCGGTTCATGTTTCTTAAGACGTTCAAGCATGTTACCATTTGGAGATCTGCCAGTTTTCTTAAGCCTAACATATAATATCATTCATTCAAAACAAGAATAGACAAGTAATCAACACATAATCAACATCTAGGTTTCATTAGATCTAAGCAAACACAAAGGAAATTTAGCCTAGCATAGTAGAATTAAGATAAGAACAAAAGATAGACAACCAACACATAGACATATTGATTGAATTAAGAGTATACTTATCTCAATTACAATGCAAGGTCTCAAGGGTTTGGAACCCTTGAGAAACCTGTAAAAGAGGCACCAAAATCGTCTTTAGGGTTTCACCAAAACTTCTCTCTCTTTTTAATGAAAAAACTAGAAAACTATATATAGGAAAATCGTCCTGACGGCGTCAAGAGTAAAATCTGACGCCGTCAACTCGCCGCCATACACTTCCTCGGACGCCCTAGATAAAATCGTGACGGCCTATGTGACGCCGTCACCACCCACGGTAAATTATTCTTGGCCACTTTGACGCCGTCATAACTCCATCTGACGCCTTCACAACCTTCGGTAAAATATTCATCCTTTCTGACGCCGTCAAGAGTAAATCCTTGACGCCGTCACCTTGTAATTCCAGCTTGGATTTGGTACTTTGTTGTTTTCTTCACTTTATGCTCCAAAAACGTCCAAAATAGCCTCTTTTCCAGAATTCACTCTCCAAACACCTAAAATCACAAAAGGAACGATTTAGGGCAATATTTGATCAAATAAATTCGGATTCGGGCTTAAATGACCCCCTAAAAACGGATCATTTTTCGCCTCATCATATACCCTTACACTTGAGATTTGCTTGTCCTCAAGCAAATGAGCTTTTATTCTACTCAAAAAACAAGTTAGGGGTCATTTAACACTAATATAAAAGTAATTACAACAAATAATCGTTCCACTAAAGACCAATAGACAAGCACGGAGGTCATACACAAGCACCTCACAAATAGTGTTTAGATACTCACATCTCTCGGGTGTAATAAAGTAATATAACATTATGGAAATGGAAGATATCTCTCACTACCTGTCATAGCAAAATAGATTACCATAGGCTTGGGAAAGGATCAAACCTCCACCACATGGCGTAAGCACCTAGGATAAACTATTAAAGAGGTCTTTTTAAAGGGTTATAACGTTAGGTGTAGGGATATGAATTACACGGTTTTGTTGGATAAAGGGGATTTTACTGGTGGCGAGTTAACAATCTTAGTTAATTACATGTACAAGATGGCGTTGCTAAGCCAAGACTAGACTCGACTTAAGCTAATAAATGAAAAATAACTAAAAACATAAAATGAACATAGAATGAAAACGGGATGGTAGTCCGTATGTTTTTTTTTTTTTTTTTTTTTTCTTTCTTTTCTATTTTTTTTTTCTTTTTTTTTCTAATTTTTTTTCTTTTTCTTGATTTTTTCGATTTTTTTTTTTTTTTTTTTTTTTTTTTTTTTTTTTTTTTCATACACTCTTACCCTACCATCCAAAATAATACATCATAGGGGTTTGAGCATTCCCCTTACACTTGAATCTTTACATACTTTACAATTAACTAATCTAATGACTCGAATTAAGAAAATCAAAACACTTGGAGCACTTTTAAGATTAACGTACATATGGGGGTAATAAGTGTTGTTCTTCCCCATTACTCCATAAAATAAGTACTTACCCATGAGTCCCAATCGTCCCAAAACAATATGTACAAGGATATGACTCGACTTAGCAACCATGTAATCAATTAGAAAGTTAACTTAGGGTTTAACAAATAACAAGAATGCACTAAAAATGAGCGCATACACGGAAGGCTAAGGCGATTTGGGTGTACATTTAAGTGGGGTGTAACAAATTCTTCCTTTAAGTAAAATGCTTAAAGTTAGAAACGAAAAGATAGGCTCGGAGGGGTGTACTAGGGGTTTCGTGTACTAAAAATGAGTACAACGCTAAAGGTGTGGGAAAAATTAGTTGACTTAACTAGCCAGGTAATATAACTTAAATGGTCAAGTAATTATAATACGGGTTTAACACAAGGGTGATCCTAATGCCTCTTATCATGTAGTAAATCCTACCACACGAATGTAGTCTCACTCGCGGTCTCGGGATGCATCACTAACGCAAGTTCTAGAATCTAAATGCTACCGGTACACTCATAAGCACCAATAATAAATGCTTTTCCTATCAAATCTAAAGGCGAACCTCACAATTTTGGGTGGAAAATTTTTCTGAATATACGGTTATGTGCTAGTCATACAACCTCCTATCCATGAGACGCTTGCTATGGCTAGAGTTTCACTCCTAAATGTTGTAAAAAATTTTAAATTTGGCGCTAAAATTACACTAACAAGTATTTCTCATAGTTTTATTACTCATCTACTATCAAACAAAACAAACTCAAGCGAAAGTGCATATGTAAGGTATCATCTTTTTACCCTCCCCTTACACTTAAGATGAACATTGTCCCCAATGTTCAAGTAAAGAATGTAAAAGTTAAAAGTAAAGAGAATGAATTCAAATACTCCCCTGATTCGCTCGGTATGTATTTTAGGTTGGCCAAGTTAAATCTTCCTCCAAGAAAACGAACAATCAAAGCTTCCCTTCCAGAATATAAATCATCTTCTTGTCTCAAATAACCTGTAAATCCTGACAAAAGTAGACAAGGCAACCTCGCGTAAAATCGGCGGCATCCTATATAAGTTACTAAATCCTAGAAAACAAAATAAGATATAATGCTTGTGGAATGAAGTTTGCAGATTTCCTGGAGATTATAAAACTTAATAATTCACAAAAACTCATAAGACTCCGTTAGAAAAACAAAACTGGTAAAATTTCCAGATTTTTGACTCCTGACGCCGTCAGAATGAACCTGCAGAAATCTTTATGTTACGTTTCCGGAAAATTTCTGGAAAAACTTTGTCCTACTTCCTGGAAAATCCTGCAAAACTACATCATGACTCGATACAAGCATTTGACTCTAACAATACGAATACACATGTTCATTAAATATTGTGGAGAATCATGATCGGTTTGTTTCTAAAAAAAAACATATTTGGGGTTTCCCCTTACACTTATCTTTTGCAAAAAAAATACCTTTAGGTTGAAGTTAAGACTAGGCTAAACAACATAATAAAGTATTTCACATTTTAATTGAGAAACATGATCAACCAACAATAAAAATAAAACATGCATACGGAAGCAAATAACAATCAAACAAATAAAATCACACAAAACATGGGTTGCCTCCCAAGAAGCGCTTTTCTTTATTTACGAGTCTTGTAGCTAGACTCAAAGTTGTGGGTTACTACGTGATTTCATCATTGGTTCCATTCTCTAGGTCATCTTCTAAACCAGTTTTGTATTCTGGACCTAGTTGTAAGCACTCTTTGTAGAAACCAAGCATCCTATTTCTAACATACTCTACTCCTCTACGTCTATCCTCCTCATTCCTATAATAAGCCGCTTGCTTACGTTCCTTTTCGAAATTAGAGAGAAGGCGGTATTGCTCAATCTTGTAGGGCATTTGATAAGCAATCTCATCATTCTCTTCCTTGAATCTAACTATCCCTAATGTCGGATCATAACTCATCCTAGTGGCCTCAACAAATGGCTTCCCGAATACTACTTGACTTAGGCAAGCATCTATCACCGGACGAATGTCTTCAACTATCATAAAATCAATCTCATAGGTGAGATTCCCTATAATGACATGCAATCCCTTCACTCTTCCCGCAAAATTACTTATCCAACTTTTACCGGGCATTATCCTAAAATTGAGTTGCTTCTTCATCACCCAATTGTAATAAGTCCTAGACATGATGTTCACGGGGGATCTAAGATCTATGTAAGCTTTCCATACATGCATGTGCCCGATATTGCATGGGATGTTAATGTTAGAGGGGTCTCCCATTTTGATCAGGGGATCGCCAAAGATATATGTTGTTTCGGGACTATCGAATAAATACTTATGGTATTCCCGTTCTTCCTTGGTTGGCAACTTATCAAAATATTCCTCTATAGGTTCTACCTCCTCTAATTCCTCATCCTTATTAACCTCAACTTCCCTACTCTCATCCTCACTATTGGCTTCTACTCTAACTTCATCTTTGTCACTCTCCTCTATTTCCCTATCTATCGGCTTAATAGTGACAACATTGACAAAGTGGACATGTTTGGATGATGAGGGGTCCTTAGCTTGGATTCCACTATTGGTGTCCCTAGTGTCCTTCCTAGGTGTGGCTAATGTTTGGTTGTTGAGGGCTTTCAACAAGTTGTCGATTTTGTTGGTCATCTCCGTTTGTTGTTGGTTGAATTCGGTTTCAAACCTAGCTATGCGAGCTTCTTGAGATGCCATAAATTTCGACATCAATCCTTCCAGATTATTGGTACTACCATAGTTGTTAGAAGGATTGTTGTTGAAGATACGGTTGGATGGTGGACCGTTTGATTGGTAACGATTAGGTGGGTTGGATGAATTTGGTTGATTTTGTTTCCACCTAAGGTTTGGGTGATTTTTCCATGAGGGGTTATATGAATCACCGTATGTGTTTGGCTCGGGCTTGAAAGTGTACCACTTATCTCCCGCTTCGTCGGTACGCGTGGATGCGTAGTCCGCAAAAGCTGTTCCGGGGAGTTCCACACAATAACGAGTGTCATGGGGACCACTACATAATTCGCATGAAGAAGTGATTTTGTTCACTTGGCTTGAATGCTTCGGAGCCTCGTAAGATTTCATGAGAAACTTGACTTGGTCCTCAAGTTCCATGATCCTACGGTCGGGAGTGCTTGAATTATTCGAAGGCAAAGATATTGCCTTGACCGTTTTGTTCAAATCACGGGGATCATTCCAACTTTCGTTGTCATAGAGAGCAAGATCTTCTATGAGTTCCCATGATTGTTCCGCACTAAGATCACGTAGCTTACCACCGGCCGATTGGTCAATGGTTCGCCTCGTGGGGATATCGATATGGTCATAAAAAATTTGGACTTGGAGCCACAAATCTATGCCATGATGAGGGACTTTTTGGAGTAAGTCCTTGAAACGAGTCCATGCTTCATAAAGAGATTCATTTTGACGTTGTTGGAACATCAAGATGTCATTCCTAAGTTTAGTAGTTCTCCCCGGTGGGAAAAATTGAGCAAGGAAACGAGTGGTGAGATCATCCCATGTGGTGATGGATCCCGCGGGTAAACGCTCAAGCCATTGACTAGCTTGATCCCGTAGAGAGAATTGGAATAGGCGTAAACGGGTAGTCTCTCTAGTTTCAACACCTAGGTCTATGGAATCTACGATTTTGAGGAAGTCCTTAAGGTGTTGGTTTGGATCTTCGGAACGAAGTCCATGGAATGCACATCCGCTTTGCACCAACCGGATGGTGTCGGATCGCAAGGGGGTCACATTGGCTCCGGTGAGCTCAATGGTGTTTCGGTAGCCTTGGTGGCTAGGTCGGGAATACTCTCCTAAGGTTCGGGGCCTAAGGGGTTTTAATGGTGGGTTTTGTTGTGGTGGGATGATGGGTTCAAAGATGTTACCACCTTCCATGATGTCGGATGGTAAAGAGTTACGAACAAAAGCACGAAGAAATAAGATAGACTAAAGAAGACCTAAAAATAAAAATAAAATCTTACTAGAAAGGAATCTAGCAAGTAGACCTAATAAAAAGAAATCCTAACCTAGACAATAACTATTCCCCGGGCTGCGGCGCCAAAAACTTGATGCGCCGCACTCTTTTGCGAAAGTTAAGGAATAAATGTAAAGATAGACAATCCCCGGCAGCGGCGCCAAAAACTTGATGCGTGGGAATCGCACCTTGCTTTACCTCTCGAGGGATCTCGCGAGGCTTACAACCCCCACCAGGCAGTGTACCTGATCGTTGTAGTATAGTATAGTGACAAGTACCGGGGGATTGATCGTTCAGCTTAGGAATAGTGTCGCTAGGATTAGAAAGCCTAATTAATAGTTCTAGAGATGGAAGATGATTATTTTTTGTATTTTTATATTTTTATGAAAGCAATTAAAATCTCGGGTTTTGAAGGAGTGGGCGGAATTAGTTGCTAATCAACTAACCCAAAAACTACTTTATAACTAATTAACTAATGAAAATGAAATTAAACTAATATTAAACTAAGGTTGTGAGCAGTGGTTGGAGAAATTGTGTTTACTTAGACTTCATTACTCCCTAGATATCTTTTACATGTTAATTACTTGTTACACTTGTATGAATGACGGGTTGTATTCCTTAATACCATTCGTGGAGTGGCATACATAACTCCCCAACTCTATGAGCTCTTATCTCCTCCTACACCATGACCCAGCACAACTATAGGGATTGTAAACAGTGGCTCATGCATTAAATACAACCAATAAAGACCTAGTACGCCTCGGTTCATGTTTCTTAAGACGTTCAAGCATGTTACCATTTGGAGATCTGCCAGTTTTCTTAAGCCTAACATATAATATCATTCATTCAAAACAAGAATAGACAAGTAATCAACACATAATCAACATCTAGGTTTCATTAGATCTAAGCAAACACAAAGGAAATTTAGCCTAGCATAGTAGAATTAAGATAAGAACAAAAGATAGACAACCAACACATAGACATATTGATTGAATTAAGAGTATACTTATCTCAATTACAATGCAAGGTCTCAAGGGTTTGGAACCCTTGAGAAACCTGTAAAAGAGGCACCAAAATCGTCTTTAGGGTTTCACCAAAACTTCTCTCTCTTTTTAATGAAAAAACTAGAAAACTATATATAGGAAAATCGTCCTGACGGCGTCAAGAGTAAAATCTGACGCCGTCAACTCGCCGCCATACACTTCCTCGGACGCCCTAGATAAAATCGTGACGGCCTATGTGACGCCGTCACCACCCACGGTAAATTATTCTTGGCCACTTTGACGCCGTCATAACTCCATCTGACGCCTTCACAACCTTCGGTAAAATATTCATCCTTTCTGACGCCGTCAAGAGTAAATCCTTGACGCCGTCACCTTGTAATTCCAGCTTGGATTTGGTACTTTGTTGTTTTCTTCACTTTATGCTCCAAAAACGTCCAAAATAGCCTCTTTTCCAGAATTCACTCTCCAAACACCTAAAATCACAAAAGGAACGATTTAGGGCAATATTTGATCAAATAAATTCGGATTCGGGCATAAATGACCCCCTAAAAACGGATCATTTTTCGCCTCATCAGATTGATTTGAGCTATAGCGTGCACCTATAGGGATGATTTGATTTGGTTGGATTATTTTGGTTGGATGATTGAGCCCTAGTCTAGCTAGCAAGCATTTTGCGTATATGTCCACTATATTGAATTAAGAATCTAAACCTATGATCTCACCAGCGAAAGCTGACTTTTAGCACGTTTTCTCAGGTAATTAAGTGATGCTCTACGGATGCTTGGAATTGGAGGCTTGGCATTTGGCACCGGTTATGGATCTATATTTCTAAAACTCTGATAACTATTGTGGACCTATATTTTATTTTCTTTGGGCCTGACTTTGGATGATTTTGGGATAATGTAAGCTTTAAAACCTTGTATGGTTGTACTTTATTATGTTTACTTTATCTCGTTCTTTTATGTCTTGTGTTTGGATACCAATCCCCGTAGCACCCCGAAAGCTTGTTGAGTCTTCCGCTGTATTAAATTTTGGGGGTGTTACAAGTACCATTTTTAGATACAGTACCATTTAGACCAATAATAATTTAGTATCATTAAATTTTTTTAATTAATTCAAAAGGGTAAAATAGTCAAACACATTTTCACTTTATTTTTGAATATTTTTTTAACAAAAACCATTTTTTAATTCCCTTAAATTTCTGATTTTTTTTTTTTCATGTTTTCAAAAAAACCAAGTGCATATATGTTATTTTAGTATTGTATACTTACATATATTTATTGCGTTTAATTATTTCGACGTCAAACTTATTTTGCTTAAAATGATAATTGCATATATGTTTCTAGTATACATTTTTTGATCTTCGATATTTATAACCAAAAACAAAAACATATACATGTAACCTCTCAAAATTAAACAACAAACCAAGAACAGAAATAGTATATACAAAATTTGATATATAATGAAATACAATTCCAATGCAAATGTATCTTGTCAAATATTGTTGTGCACGTCATCAAAAACATATGTGCACTCTTCTAAGAACATACATGCACTCCTCCAAGAACATATGTGTATGCTTTCGTATCTCATTCTACACTTGTGTGATATCTTTATCATGACCAACAATTGTGTCTTTTCAATACCTGAAATTACAAACAATTATCAATTTCTTATTATGAACAATTAACAAACACGTATGCACAATCTAAAACACATATTCATACCTCATTATTTGACTTTATATCAAACATAAAACAAATATGCACCCTTTTCTTATATCAAATTATGCAATCTTTTTTTAACATTGTAACTAAATAACATATTTGTACGTTCTTTGCGTTAGCTAAAAAGAATTCAACCATAACTATTAACATAACACATGTGCACACCTATTTAATCTAAACACATATGCACAAGTTAAAACATATATCCTTACATATTTCCTTGATTTCATATCAACCGTAAACACGTATGCACACTCTTCTCACTGATTTTATACAAGCCCCAAAACAAATATGCACTTAAAATTTGCTTACTCAGTTCTAAACCTTTAACCAAAGATGGGGCTTCTCTATGGATAGGCAAATACGACGTTATATTAATAGCCTTTCATCGGTAAATCTTTCACATGCCAATTACATGAACCTTTACATTTTACTTCGTATGTTAAACCCCATGCCAATACTAATTAATGTGAAGGTGTCTGTTTGTGTGCTTATAATATTCATTAATGAAACCAATACAAACACAAATCATATACAACTAGTTACTGTATATATTAATATATAAACAAAGAACTAACGAATCAATGTATGACTTAATATGTGATTTCATTAAACAAGGGCTGTTGTATAAAAGTTAAAAATATTGATCAAAATAAATTAGAATATAAATTGTAAGGATAATGAATCATTTACGTCTTCTTCTACTATACAATAGTCAAAACACAAATCTATCTATACTAATAAACCAAAATAATTTACAACCCAATGAAGCAGCAAATGAAATTAATGCGCTGATGTGTAATGATTGTGATTTGCTAATGATTTATTGCGTACAACACAAAAGCTTCTTCATTCTATTTTTGCTAACTGAATAAAGACATTCAATTCTCCACCAAAGCTTACTTCATACGCTGCTGTATTTTTGTTAAACCATTAACACCACAATTTCCGTTCAAAATCACCACTTATCAATTCAATTCATAACACATATTCAAAAACACTAACCAGTTTATCTTTCTCTCCGATTCAAAAAACACAGACACAATTGCAAATCAATGCACCAGCATCATCCAAGATCATTAACCATTAACACTATCCCAAACATAAGTTAAGATTTTTTTATTATATCTCGACTCCGCTGCATAATCTGTAAGTTTATTTCGTATTCAGTTACTTCTATTTTGTACCTATCCATCATAATTTGATTGATTTTTTGTTTAAGTTTTTTCCTATCTAATATTAGTATCGATCGATTTTATTTATTTGATTTGAGTAATTACAAATAACTTATTTTCGTGTCAAAACCCTAAAAAAATTATTTGGGGAAACTGCTTTTATGAGTTGATGGTAGTCGATTTGAATGAATTTGTTTTCATAAATATGATAAACTAATTGATGTGGTTTTAAGTATGTTTGTGTCATCATTTTTTTAGGCCAAAAGTGCAGAGCACGTGATGAGTTGAGCAAATCTAATTTATGTTCTTTAACAATCAATCAGGTAGTGTAATTGTTTCTATGTTTGAATTGTGGTAAACATATAATGTTTGATTGAGTTAAAGCCAACTACATACACACGAGGTGTTTGATGAAATGTCTGTTTGTTTATTCAGATATAAATAGCAAAATGTGAGATTGTTTGAGAAGCAATATGATATTCCTACTCAACAAAAGTATCCAATCTCGTGATTATTTTTTCTCGAGTACATTAAGAGCTTTAACTGAAGTTAATGAAGGTAGTACATATGCTTTTTTCATTATGTTAACTTCTATCTGATTAGAACTTCAGCATTATTCTAATATATTATCAAAATTGCCATGCACTTATGTTATTTCGTTCCGGTGTGAATTTTTGAAGTAGCTATTCGAACTCCAAATTACGATCTTGATCTTAGACTATACTAACGGGAAGAGAATGTCAACTCAATCAGGTAGTCCTTTTTTAATCCAGAATCTGTCTCACGTATACTCTATGATTTCGTGTTTCCCACAGTATTCGTTGTTAGCAGATAACCATAAGTATGCAATCCAAACACCACAACATATTAACTATAGTGGTAGGTTAGGCACAAAGTTATTGATTATTTGTTGTTTATTGTCTAACTTAGATTCAATATATACTCAAAAAACTGTGTTCACCTTTTGAAGTCACGTTAAAAATTGAGTTTGGTGTGTGTGTGATATCTAAGTTTTTCCTGCAATGTGTTGTTATTACAGTTGCTAATGAAAAACAAATCAACCCTTAAATGGCGCACATGGGAAAAGTAGCCAGCGACATGCAAGTCAAGGCAAGTAAAACAAAAAGTTTTTATGTACTTGGGTAGCCATTTCGTGACATAATTTCTTTTGGTATTTAAATTCCAATTTATTTTCTTTTCAGTTTTCTTTTCTTTTCTTTTGCCATCTCAGTAAGATCACAATTGATTCAATAAACTAAGTTGTTTATCGAAATGCTTTGCTTGGTTTGACTTTTTTAAATTATCTTTTGCTGCAGACGAGTTTTAATATTCCGTGTGTGGGGTTCTCAACAGAAGGCTGGAAAGCTTTTCGACCATCCACCAAGTATACGACAAACATGTAAGGATTAATTTTTACAAGCTACATCTGGCGATACGGTACACAAAAAAAAATTTATTCGTTATTAGGCGACTAAAATTTCCCGGTGTATTATATATATGAGGTGTATTAACCATTAAATGGTGCATTATATATACGAGGTGGGCGACGGGAACTTTGTATTATATATGCGAGGTGTATTAACTAATATTAGGCGACTAAAAATTTATAGGTTATAAGGAATAATTTGTTGTAGACACAAACCCGTATCACGTATCCAAATCTAAAGTTCCGGTGTATTATATAATATTAGTTAATGTATTTAATTAACCATAATTAATTAAATGGAGAACAATACGGGTACAGGTAAAGGTCATTAAACTATAGAAAAGCTAACTGGTTCACTATACCATGATTAAAGTTCCGTGTCATAAATGACAACATTTTTAACAGGATAGTAATGATTTACTTAAGTATGAACCGGCTCCTGAATTGCAGATGAAATAAGTAATCCATCATTGCCATATGAGTAGTATTCAATGAGGAGTCAGTAATATGCTTACAAAATGTGGTTGCTTTGAATATCATAGCTACTTCATTAATCAATTTTTGTTTAATTGTATGTGTACCTCTATTAAATCTGCCGGAAGTTCTTCTAAGTCAAAGTGCCACCAGAAATCTATAAATTTAGAAGCGTGCTTTGACCATTTATCTATTCACGAAATCAAACATCAAGCTATTTCTAAACAGAAGGAGAAGTGGCCTAACTTGAACCACAACGTTTCAACTTCTGATAATGTTGAAACCATCAAGCATGAGTTGTACTATGAAAACCCAAGATGCCGAGCCAACTACAGAATCACATGAGAAGTTTTTGTCACCTCAATACAACTAAAGTTGTTCAAGTGATCGAAGAAAATGCGGTGAATTCTGAACAACCTCAATAACTAGGCACTACATATACACCATAGGTATGCTCTTTTATACAAAATTACTAATGTGAAAATGTTACTAGAGCTACTTTTATCTTCGCACAAATAGGGTGTCGTAATAAACCGATAATTACATGAGTTATTAGTCCAAAAGTGTAATCCCCCTGTTTCGTACATATTTTATTATCCATATTACCGTAATAGTATTTGGCAACCGTGTGTTTACTAAATTGTGACAGTTAAGAACTTGCGAAGGGAGGAATTGATGGCGCAATCTTTCAAAGTTTTCTTGCATTCCAACTGATAAGGTACTTTTGAATAAGCAATCCCAAGCATTTTAAATGATGGAATACCTGACACAAAAAAATGCTATAGCTATGTATAAGATTGGTATATCAACTTTCAAATTTGCATATGGGCTGCAATTATGTATAAGATTGATATAGGTTGTGCTAATTGGACGTACAAACATTTTTTGTTAGTTATAATATTAATTACACGATAATGAATATTTACTGTGATGTTGAATGTGTTTGGTATGTGGTATGTATTGTTATGATTAGATTTATTGTAGGTTTTTTGAAGGTCTTGGTTGTATGCTTACTAGATAGACCAAAGTTTTCATTTTGAGTTCCTGTTGGGCGGATTGGGTGATGTGCTGCAACATTAGGATTTTTAGAGTGGGTCAAAATGGGTAATTTAGGGCCTGGGGTGGGCAGAACCAATACAAAGAATGAAGGCTGTAAATGAAGAAAATGTTCTTTTAGACAAGACGAGTTGTATCGCTTAAAAATGCTAAAAATGAGCTCTTGAATAATTTTTATTCCAAAACTTTTAGTTTCAAGGAAAAGTTAATGATAAGGAAACCAACCTTTGATTGTAAAATGTAATCAAAATGATAGTTGTTAACACAAAAAACTAAGAAGAAAATCAAAAAGCTAATAATTTTTTTTACTAATGGTGGTTAAAGACCCTATGTTGCGGTCCTTTTGAATAACTAGAAGCTAAATAGGTACATAAACATAAAAATACAAAAGAAAAGTTGAATTACACCAGTTGGGTTATGTTATAAATGCAATTAGGGTGTCAGGGATTGAGGTTGATACCTTCAATTGTCAATGATAGGGGGTTTCCAAAATGACCCAAATGGGACATGAGACCATCTTTGAATGATTTAAATGTAAAAAGGAAGTACAAAGAGTGAAATAAGACAAATGGAAAAGTACATTGGTAGTTTATGCAGATAACACTTGCTGTTAGTTGTTTTTTATAAAATGAGTCAAGTATTTACTTTCGCTTTATCATATTTTTCTTTGCAGTCAATTACCATCCAATGCTTCGAAGCACTTAAGTTTTGCATGGTCTTGGGCTTATACGCTGTGATATGAAGCATGAGAATATTTTGGTGAAAAGCTTTAGTAGATGTGAAGCGAAGGTTATTGATCTTGGAAGTAGCTGCTTTGAAACAAACCATCTTTGCTCTTATGTGCAGTCAAGGTCTTATCATGCACCACAAGTTTTTTTAGGCTTTTCTTATGACAGGAAGATTGACATTTGGTCCCCTGGCTGCATCTTGGCTGAACTAATTTGTACTATAAATGTAAGCAACTTATCACAAGTATGCATATGCAGTCATAACACTTCAGTTATCCGAATCATTTAAATATTTCATTAAGGTTTCTTTTGCTTTTCTTTGATATATGATATTTAAGTGTGTGTCAACAAGAATTTGTGTTGCCTACTGTAACATGTACAAAGAAGTTTTATGTTATAGGTTTTTTTTTTCCAGAATGATTCCCCAACACTTTGCTTGCCATGGTCATTGGAATTGTCTGTCCACTTGATCAAGATATGCTTGCCAAGGGACGGGTTACACACAAATACTTTACAAAAACCCACATGCTTTTTCAGCGCAATTAGGTACTAAAACATTCCTACTCTTTTTTGGTTCAGTTATTTTTTAACCATTTTGACCTATTAGATTTATAATTTTGAACCCATAAATTTATATATTCTAACTACTCTTTGTACAACATAATTCTTTCACTTGTGATATTTATATGATATTGTAAGGTTATTTGTGAGGAAAACGGAAATGAATAGTTATCTAAGCTTTGAGCATAATGCGTGAATCAATCTTACCACTTCATCTATTCAAGATATGTGACATGAAAACGAGGTTCAAATTTAACAAAATGTTGTTTTCAATTTGAGTTTGTTTTGCTATGACGGTAAATAAAAGTCACGGGCATAGGGTGTTGAAGGTTGCTATGATTAGATTTTCGTAGGTTTTTGAAGGTCTTGATTATATGCTTACTAGATAGAACAATTTTTTTATTTTGAGTTCATGTTGGGTGGATTAGGTGATGTGCTGCAACATTAGGATTTTTAGAGTGGGTCAAAATGGGTAATTTAGGGCCTGGGATGGGCAGAACCAATACAAAGAACGAAGGCAGTAAAAGAAGAAAATTGTCTTTTTAGACAAGACGAGTTGTATTCTTTAAAATGCTAAAAATGAGTTCTTAATTAATTTGTATTCCTAAACTTTAAGTGTTAAGGAAAAGTTATTGATAAGGAAACCAACATTTGATTGTAAAATGTAATAAAAATGATAGTTGGTAACTTATAATTTTGCGTTAAATGATATTTCTTTTTTGATTTATTCACAACACTATGATATCGAACGATTGGAAATAAAAAGAACTTTATGTAACGGGTGTTATGGGTTGGTCATTTAAGTCTTTTTATATGGCATTTTTAAAGCCTACAAAAATTATTAGCATTATTGACCGTTAACAAAACCTCAAGATTAAGATTCAACTAGGCAACATGAATCTTTGAGTTTTATAGCCAACTACTTCAGTTCAGTTATCGAATGCAAGATTTTACAACAAGTAGGAAAGCATGAATTAGCATCCTTGAAAAGCATGAGTTGGTTAATTATATGTTCGATGAAAATATCTCTACGAAGGTCCCTTCCAAAATGAATTACAGAATTATAGAATTGAAAGAATGAATTATGAATTATATGAATTAGCTTCTTTATGATCATACATTACAAAGTTCCGATTAACATTTTCTGTTCTAGAGTTTAGTTTAAAAGCAATGGTATTATTACTTATTAGTGTTTGAATATTGTGATGTGTGAATAGTTACAATCTGGATATCATTTTATGAAACATTCTTTGTAAAATTTGGCGAACATACTATTTCTTTTCTATATTACCTTATGATACTAAAGGAATATACATTAAATCTCATTCTTTGAATATTAGTTTGTAATGTACTGCGGAATCCTAAACTTTATTGACGAGACTTCTACTTGCTCAATATGTCCTCAGAGTGGCTTGGCAACTTTGTTAAAGGAATGAAAGCTTATTATTTTGGGATGAAGCGCCCATGACAAATAAGCTTTGTTTTGAATCCTTGGATCATTTTTTGAGAGACGTGCTACATAAAAGTAGGTACGATGATTGTCAAATACCATTTGGTAGCATGACAGTGATATTTGGTGGTGATTTTAGGCAGATGCTTCCCGTTATTCCAAAAGGTTCACGGCAAGACATTGTTAGTGCATCTTTAAAACAATCGTACTCGTGGCACCATTGCAAAGTTCTCATGCTAACTGCCAACATGAGGTTGACTGTTGGATCATGGCCGGAAGATGTAAGCGAGATATGGGAATTTGCAGAATGGATATTGAAAGTAGGAGACAGAGAACTTGGAGGAGCAAACGACGGAGAGGTTTTAATAGATATTGGAGATCACGTAATGGACCTTTCGTTGAAGTGTTAGAATGGTTACTATCCACATTTGCTTCTGAAGACAAACATATTGGAGATCACGAGTCAATGGACGTTTATTACACATATATTTAAAAGCATTGTATTTTATACTATCAGTCACTTATAACTTATTATTCTGTAACAAGAAAATTTCATATCGTTTACGTTCATTGTTCTTTTTTACTTTATTCACGTACTTACTTTTTTAATAAAAAACTCTCTAAAATCCTGTGAATTCCACGGGTCTATAAGCTAGTAATGTATATATGACCCTTTATTTGATTTTTCTCATTCCACTAGATTCTATCTCAATTAGTAAATGACACAAATCGGATCTAAAATTACAAAACATATCTAAAACCCAGTTTATGTGAGTCGATTTCGTTTCAATACAACGGCACAATTAAATTGACACTGGACGTATTCGTATTGTCTCAATATCAATTAACCTCATTCATCAACCACAAACTAACATATCATTCCAAATTCAACTAGTACCTAAAAAACAACATTTTGATCTATCTACAAAAAAATTAAAACTAAATCCGATCTCAATTACCTTCATAATTAACCTCCTTCTACAAATCAATCAACATTTTGGAAAAGGATCGGACCGGATCTTGTTAGTTTTTTCTCGAAAGGTTGTATGGGGCAAATATGAATTGGATTGTGATGTACAAAAAAAATAGAGAAAAAAGAAAAAAAGATCGAATTAAAAATAGTGTTCGATCCAAAAAAGATTGGTGATGTTTTGATCTAGAGGGAGGGAGGCGACATATGAGATTTGGGAGGTGGTTAATTGGTTTGTGAGGATAGATTGTGGGTGGGTTAACCTGGCATTATTTTAGGGTTAAATATGATATACCTAGATTACCCTTTTATGATTTTTTAGTTTTTTAAATAATGGCTTAATCTTTCAATTAATTACATTAAAGGTACAAGTGATCTCATCCATTAATTAGGTGATCTAATGGTCTAGAATGGTACTGTAAAGTACTGTATCTAATATTGGTACTGCATAGAATACAACACTATATATATATATATATATATATATATATATATATATATATATATATATATATATATATATATATATATATATATATATATATATATATATATATATATATATATATGGAGGCTTTATTTTCAGAACCCTGTTAAGTGCGGGAACTGCGAGAACTCCAATTTTGCATTAGAAAACATGCATGTTCATATAAAACATGTATGTTTTCTTACATACACTTTAATACAAATACCTGCGTAACATACATGTTCATATAAAACCATTTTGCATTGATATGTTGTACTTAACAGGGTTTTATATGAACATGTATGTTACGCAGGTATGTGTATTAAGGTGTATGTAAGAAACCATACATGTTTTATATGAACATGCATGTTTTCTAATGCAAAATTGGAGTTCTCGCAATTCCCGCACTTAACAGGGTTCTGAAAATAAAGATACACTATATATATATATATATATATATATATATATATATATATATATATATATATATATATATATTACCTGGAAAACCCTTTACCAAGAAAAGAGCACCCAATGATGTGTATCTATTATATTGCACCTGAGAACTGAGAGGCATCTTGGTGGTGCTTATATGCTTAATTTAGTGTAACAATACACATAGCATATATCAATCATATACTTGTTCTCTTACAATGATACTTCGAAATATTTATATCAACACTGATCAAATTATTTTTAGGTCTGTAATGTTTGAGATAAAAACTCATTATAATAACTTTAACAGCGTGTAAAGAAGTGTTTTGTATATCTATATATCTACCTTGTGAAACAAGCAACATAAGAATTATATGAGAAACTGAACTAGTTTCAGAAAATGACTTTGACTTTTAAAAGCATGAATTGAAGTTGAAGATGCCTTATGGTAAACGTACTTCACGCTCTCCATAATAAATAATAATGTGTCATGGCTCAATACTTATGAAGCCGTAAAGCCAAAAATTGATGGTAATCTTATGTTTTGGGTCTTGTCACTAATAAATTTTTACCAGAGTGAGGCGGCATGGTGGTCATATGACTACAACTAATTCCATCCCTCCTTATTTCTGTCTATCACTAGTTCAATGCTTTTTAAAGTTTACAGATTAACTGGTGTACATCCGTAGTTGTTATTAGAGTAGCAAATGACATGTTAATTTTGAGTAATAGATATAATATAAATCAATCTGTTTCTTTCCGAAATTCGTCAAAGTTTCCTGCTCCAGAGCATAAATTAATCGTTGCATTTGGGAGTGATGAAAGATATATCCTTTAAATTAGTTCGGCCTTTCGACCCAAACGTTTGACATCTAATCTGATTGAGGTGGCCTAGAACATTCAGACAAAGAAACATATAGACTTCTTTTACTTTGTTTTCAACAAATGTATTTATGTATGTTCAAAAACTTATTCATAAATTCCAAAATGGTCACCAGATAACACAATTGTTTAAATCGTCATGTGAGGTAGACCATAAATTCCAAAATGGTCACCAGATGCCATCAGTTCATTCTTTTCCCCTTGGTTGGTGTGGATGCTGGTTGACTAATCAAGTAAGGAAGGTGAGTTTGGAAATGTAGTTATGAGTCTATGGTCTTGGTGCATATTTGGGTGATTCATGAGATTCTGGTGAATTTTAGTATGTTGGTATCTGTGTTGAAGCTGTATGTCTGCAAGTAATTGCTGCATCTGATATTGGGCATAGTGTTGTTTGAGTTATATATGTAATGTTGTCTGATATCGGGTAGATCTAAGAACTGTAGTTTTGTATATCTGGATGGGCCTGTCCATTCCAGAGCTGCTGAACATTGTAATTTGTTTGATGTTTAATATAATTTTCACCCTTTTGCACCCAAAAAAAAAAAAATGGCTGGACTGAGCATTGCCTAGGTTACATTTCCCAAACATTTGCTTCACCGAATAATATACAGTGATTCAATGAGTTTCGGAATTTTCTATATGTAAATCTTAAACATATGCTTCAGTAAAAGATATATTCCGATTAGTTTGTATATCCTTTTTGTGGATTTGTATGTCTGTCAGATATTGGTTGTTTGTAGATTAGTTTGGATCTGTCAAATCAATTTTGTTATGCTTATGATGTACAATTTGGTTGCTACGTACATATAAAATTTCACTTTTGCACCAAAAAATAAAATAAATAAAAGATATATTCTGATGCAAGATGAGTTCTGAATTGAAGCTATCGTATTTGTTTGTTAGGAGATCATGTTTGTGTGTCACGTTTATTTGGTGCTTTTTGGTAGAGTAACCTACAAGCTCGTATCCATTCGTTGAAAGAGTTGAATTGACCCTTCATGTTAAGGCTAGCTAGGGTTAGCAAATTTACATTAAAAGTAATATAAAGGGTGGCAAACTTACCCTAAATTGAAGGTATTACATTTTTTAATATTAACACACTAGCTAGGTTCATGTATTTGTTTCCTTCTCGCAACTCCTATAAATAGGGAGGATAACATACAGTAACAATAAGCACAACTTCAAACCATAGAAATAAAAGTTGAATATATATACATTTTTACTACATAATATCAAGATTTTAAGAGTTTTAACAAGCCCGGGCAACAATGGCTCGGTGGATGGTTGGTCATGTTACATTGCTTGTGGTGTTGATTATGGTGGCATTTGGTGATGCAGCGACTCCACCCGGAATTGCTAACAACCCTAGCCATGCAACCTGTAAAGACCCGACATATAAAGAATGTCATAACTTGGTTCATGTTTGTCCTAAGTTTTGTCCCAATGGTTGCACTGTTCATTGTCAATCGTGCAAACCTATTTGTATCAACTCCACTACCCCATCACCTCCAGTGTTAGCACCTCCACCACATGTATACTCACCACCTCCAACTTCACCTCCAACATACCCTACTCCACCTCCTCAGTCGCCACCACAATCCTCACCTGCTCCTCCTACTCAAACTCCTACTCCACCTTCTCCACCAACAAAATCCAAGTGCAAACTCCGAAGCTACCCACAATGTTATGCCACCGAACATGTTTGTCCTGCTTCTTGTCCCAACCAATGCGAAGTCGATTGTGTTTCCTGCAAGCCCGTTTGCAGTAAGTTCTTCAGATCTCTTTTTTCTTTTATCATAACTATAAATACCTAAACTTTCATGTGTGACTATGAATTAGCCTAGTGATATCATTATCAAAGCTCACCAGTTGTCCTGTACAACCAACCATACGCTCTAATGTGTAGTCAAGTGTGTGAATATATATATATTTTTTCAATCGCTAAACTCCTATTTGCAGGTTGCGATATGCCAGGAGCAGTGTGCCAAGATCCTCGTTTTATTGGTGCCGATGGCATCACTTTCTATTTCCATGGAAAGAAAGATAACGATTTTTGCCTTGTTGCGGATAACAACCTCCACATCAATGGTCATTTCATTGGCAAGAGGAACAAAAACATGGGCAGAGACTTTACCTGGGTTCAATCCATTGGAGTATTGTTTGCAAATCACAAACTACAAATCAGTGCTCAAAAGACTACCTCTTGGGATGATGCCATTGACCATATCTCCATTACATTTGATGGGGAAACTATCCTTCTCCCAGAAACCGAAGGTGCCAAATGGAAATCATCCACAGCCTCGATCACTAGGATTCAAGACACAAATAATGTCGTGGTCGAAGTTGATAACCTCTTCAAGATCACAGCCAAAGTAGTCCCGATAACAAAAGAAGACTCAAGAATTCATAACTATGGTGTAACTGATGATGATTGCCTTGCTCACCTTGATCTCAAGTTCAAGTTCTACTCCTTGAGTAACGAAGTGGACGGAGTTTTGGGACAGACATACAAGAGCGACTATGTAAGTAATGTGAAAATGGGAGTCCTAATGCCTGTGATGGGAGGAGAAAAGAAGTTCAAGAGTGGAGATCTATTTGCTACTGATTGCTCTGTGGCTAAGTTCACGGGCAACGATGAGGATGATTCCTCGAATTTGGAATTGCCAAGCTTAAAGTGCCAAAGTGGTTTGGATGGACGAGGTGTTGTATGCAAGAGATAGATTGTTCATCATCTTGCTACTCGTATATTTATATCTGTGTGAACAGAAAGAATAAGGAAACGTCTAGATAAAATCATGACGAATTGGTGATTTACGTACATTCACATTTGTGATATTTTCATGTCAATTATTAAAAGCTATTTGGTTGATTTTCGTATTGAGCATCCAGTGTCATGATGAACTGAAAGACCTCTGCTAATGATCATTTATCACATATTTAACTTCATAGGTGCACAATTTATGTTTTAAAGATTTAAACCAAATTCATAATACAACAGAGTCAAGTCTTAAATGACTAGCTTCTTGATCTAGCTCTATATAATCTAAGAACATGCAATTCAATTTTATGTGAACAAAATGAATCATAAGTTATGGAGACTTATTTGTTGGCATATACTCAAATTATAAGCCCAGAGAAGATACTAAAATTAGAGCCTATTTATTATTTGCTACTATAAATCTCATTGCTTTGCACGGGTACTTGTCTAGTCGTTTATAACTATAACTAGGATTACCCGTAACTTATTTTCAACCTTCTACTTAAATCACATGCTCCAAAAAATTTATAACTAGGGATTACCTTCCAACCAATCAATAATCAAATTATATATATCAATGTAATTAATTAGTAAATTTAAGTTTAATTTTTTCTTTTATTTACTTGGTTCAAATTCAATGTTTATAAACAGGTAGATTGTAATTACAATTTTGTTAAACTGTATTAATTTTTTATTTTAATGTTGTGATGTTTTATATTTTTGGTAATTTAACTTTAATTTCATTCTTTATTGTCATGAATCTTTCTAAAAATATACTGTACATTTGTGATCACTGATGAGTGTGTGAATACTCATCATTTTTACCTAATCTGAGCTGTCAAAACATCTAAAAACACTCAAATATGCATCATAATACTGAAAATATCACAGGAAAGTGTTTTATATGTTTCAGATGCAAAATAATCAAAAACAGATGAAAAATGAGCAAAGTTTGCATAATTGGCAGTTTCAGTCCCTCAACTTTCAAAAGTTGTCAAATCTAGTCCCTGGTTATTCTAAAAACTTGAAAAAGTCACCAAAGGTCCTTTTAAATCACAAAATGACATATTTAGCCCTTTGGTACAAAGTTTCACAAAATTGCAAGTTTAGTCCATGAACTTTAAAAATTGACAAAAATGGTCCCTGGGATATTAAAACTTTGAGAAAAACAAATTTTGTCCTTGTGCTTCTCATTTATGGCAGGAATGGTCCTTGGTTGGAAAGTTTGGTGAAATTACATAACAGGTCCCTGAAGTTTCAAAGTTTGGCAGAATTAGTCCCTAGGGTTTCATATGTGAAAAATTCAACACAGGTCCTCATAATATTCTCATATGGCAAAATACACCCCATGAAATACTTTGGAAGAATGCCAAATCACACCCTTAAAAATTCAGAAAATTACAAATTAGTCCTTGTGATATTAAAAACCAAACCGGGCCCTAAGTTATTATTTCAAAACCAAATCCAATCCAAAAAACAAACCAAGCCCACTCCCTTACACCCCTGGCCCAACCTCGAAAGCCCACTTCCATTTTTAAATAATCAAACCGGGGTCAAACGGTCAAACCCACCCTTCCCTTCCAAATACCACCACACCACACCTGCAAAACCACCATCTCCCACCACCTCCACTTGATAACATCTCATCATCACCTCCCCACTCCCTCTGCACCTTATATCACCTCAGCATTAAATGCCACCACCCCCCCCCCCTTGCCTATAACAGTCCAAACCCATATACCCAATTTTCCCACCAAAAACGAAATCAAAGGCTAGGATTGATTCAGAGTGATTCAAAGGCCAAGATTGGATGGGAAATACTCAGAAGGCTAAGAGGAACCCTAATCCTCTACTATAAATAGAAGAGAAGCAAGAGAGAAGGAGTTAGTTCAATTTTTAGTGTAATTGTAGTCGTAATAGTTGTAACTTGTTATTTCAATCAATTTCTAAGCTTCTAAGCATTGTATCAGTTAATTCTAGTGTAATCTCAATCATTTTCATAATAAATTTCAAGTTTTAGTCTCTCTCTCAGTTTATGCAAATTTCAACCTTATTACAAAAGTCTTAATCTTCTGTATTGTTGTTATTAGTGAGACTTATGGACTCTTAGGCTCATATAAGCTCCAAGGAAGCTTAATTAAGCTTTTAGAAACCATAAAACACTGTCTAGTAACAAGAAATTCAAAAACACAAAAAAGTCAACATTAGTCAAAGTTTGCAGGTTTCATGGTTATACAATTGGAGCACAGTGAATCCTGGATGGCTGTGGGTTAGTACTCCATGGGGAGTGTTAGGATTGATTTCATGGTCCTTGGTTCATGGTGATTAGCAGGAATGCAAATTGTAAGGACTAATTTCTTGTTTTCACTGTAGCTTTGCTTATTCAATTGCTTAATTAGATTTTTTGTGCTTATTTAGTATTAAGCAGTGATAATCTTGCGTAAAATCAGTATCTTGTTCATTGGTATTTATAGTTGCTTTAGTTTCTAAATTTGACAGTTAAATTAGCATAGTTGTTAATCTTGATCATTTGTTGTTAATTCCTGTTTCTAAGTGCTCCTTTAAGCTTAATATATCATAAACAGTCACTTTGGATAAGTTTCATAAGCCTTAACACCCATTTGCTTTACAAATCATAAAATAGTCAATCTTTAAGGAGTGTTTGGATCTGTGTGGTCCAAGGTGTTGTGGTGTTTAATTGTTGTTGTTTCTTGTTTACACAAGTCACATAGGCTCATAATAGCTCAGAATAACAATAAAAACCAGGGTTTATTCAGAAAAAAGTCAAAATCAAACATCAATAGGTCTTAATAACCCTCTGTGTTGGATTAAGTGTGGTTTATACCCCAAATCCATTCACTTATGAGTGGTATAGCTTAAACTAGTCTTAACTTAGCTTAACTAATCATTTTAAGCCAGAAAATCAAGTTAGAGTTTCATTTTGGTCAACTTAGCTTAATATCTATAAAAGTCAAAATTGCATACTTAGGCAGAAAACCAAATATTCAAGGATTTTTCTAGAATTTTGTGAATTTATTCAGGCCTTCAAACTTTCAGAGGTTAAAATCTATCACCTAAGCTTCCAGAATCTAGGTTCAGCTTATTTGTGGGATTTTTATTGTAGCTTATACATTAGCTTATTTTGACCTGCAGGGCAAACACATGCCCTGTGCACAGGTTTTGACCAAAATTCCCAAGACCTTAGCTACTTCATTAGTGGGACCCACCCTTAGCTTATTGGCTTTTTGGAATGCCAAACAACTCATCTTGATAGATCAGGGCTTATTTCACCAATTAGAGCTTATTTGATAGGGCTGCAAGTGCCTTTAAGATTGATAATTTCCTGAGTACATTGAGTGACTCAGGTGTTGAGCCCAAGTTCCAAGCCTTACACAGACCTCAATAATAAGCCATAAGCCTAGCTTATTGGCTTATTTCAAAGCTGAGCAGTCCACCTTCAAGGTTCAGGACTCATTTTGGACCCCCCCCCCCCTTCACTTCTGTGGACCCCACAGAGGTCAAAAGTTCATGTATTTGGCCTGTTTTGGCCTTGTAGTGTGATAAGTGCTTATTTACTCATAACAGCTTATCCAGAGTGCTTATTTATGACTTTTGTCTTATTTTAAGTTGATATACATCTGTGGTAGCTTATTTGTTCATTTGAATAGCTTTTCACAAAATCACAAGTCCTAATAAGCATAAAATTCCAACTGTTAAGCACCTGGGGGGTGCACATAGCTTATTTTTAAGCTATTCAAAAAGTCATTTCACAAAAAGTTCTTGTTTTTAGCTTATTTTCATCTGTCAAAAAGAAAAACCAACAAAAACCAAATATAAAATTAGTGATAGCTTCTATTTAATAGATTTTATATTTTTAATTTTTCTTTCTAGTTTATTAATAAGCACTTCATCAATTTTATAATTTTATTAATTTCCTGTCACCTTTAAGTATTTGTAATAATTTTCTTAGATTTTTCTTTATCAGTCTACTAATTATGAGAATTAAAAATAGTTTAAATAATTAATTAGGTAATATTAGTAATTAAATAGTTTTCTTAAATTTTAATTAACAATAGTAGGTTTTTATAATTTTCATAGGTTTTATAAATTAGTTAAGACTTTTGGAAAATATATTTTTAAATTCTACTGTTCATTTTCCAATTTTCTTATTTAATTTAGTTAAATTAGATTTAAATTAATTAATAAGTAAATAATTAGTAAAATAGTCTAAATGTGATTTTTAGAAACTTTTTATAATTTTTTAGGATTCCTGTGATGGTTAATTAGTTTTATAAATTTTTCTATAATTTTCTAAGTCATTTAGGTATTATTAGTAATTTAAAATAGTTTAATTAATATAAATAGAAATTAATTAATAGAAAACCTATAAAAAGACAAAAATATTTCTTTTTAATTTTTATACTTTCTTCAAGTTCATTTTAAGGTTTAGAAAATAGTTTTGCAAAGTTTTTAGTTTAATTTGTAATCTTTATCATTTTTTGTTTGATTTAAATTAGGTTTAATTTACTTTTTAAATAGTTTTAATTAATTAATTAGTATTTAAATATTAAAATAATCATTTAAATAATTTCATTTTCATTTTAAATTTTCTATTTATTTTAAGTTTAAAAAGTTTCACTTGCACCCCTGTAGTTTGTAATTTGTTAAAACCCACTTTCCCCTGTCTGTAATCTGATTTCCCAAGTTGTGTATCTGTGATTATATCTGTATCTCTGTGATTATTAATTTTATTCCAAATTGTTCAAATACCAACCAATCAGTAGTATAATCATTCCCCAATCTGTAGAAAACTAGAAGGGGGGGGGGGGGGGTTTAATAGTTTTGCGTCTTTTTCGTTTCAATAAGATTTTGCTTTCAAGTAATTAATGGTAGTTTGTAAAAACCTTTTGAAGCTAAAGTATAGATACAAGTTAATTCACATATGTCACATAAATACTTCTTATTTAAAGTGTTAAATAGAAATTATAATTTCATATATATCACTTAAATATAAGTTTGTATTTATATATGTATATGTGTTTTAATGATTGTATATACTTTAATTTACAAATGTATAATTTATGTTTTGAATGGAACCTAGTTTGATCTTTATGTGAAATCAATATATGCACAACACACAAGCAATTGTAACTATGAATGATATGCAAGTAAGTTATAAATCAAAGAGTGAGAGATGGAAAGATCAAACCAAGAGACAAAGGATTTATAGTGGTTCGGCTACAAGGACACCTTCCTTGCCCTACTCCACTCCCCGAGTCACCTACTCGAGAGTTTTCTTCACTAGTTCAAAAACCTCCTTTATGGCGGAGAAAACCTTACACACCAATTAGCACACCACAACGATATCACACCACAATCACAACTTCAACACAACTTCTTCACACCTAACTTCTACACACCAATCTTCTACACTTTAAATATCTTCACAACTTTCTACTTTGCTCCTAGCTTCTTCACAACTTAATACTTCCTAACTCTTTTTCTTCACGCCACTTGTTTCTTCACACCTTCACTACTAAGTCCTATCCACTACTCCAAGATATATACTACTTCACAACTTCTAGGCTTCAAGGTCTTTTCAACTTCAAAGCTTCAACTTCTTTGTCTTCACAACTATCTCCACTTTAATATGCTATTACGACTTATATCTTCTAACACAAATCCTATCCACCTCTACTTCTTCACTACTAATACTACTTCACACCTTCAATAGATCTAGATCCAATATCTAAATCTATCTAACTAATGTATATACAATGTTCACAAAGAAATAAATGATATACAAGATGAACTAAGCAAACAACTTAGATAGCAAGATGATACTAAGTTGTAATACTCCTAGTAGAAGTATTCTTCTCTTTGCACTTGAGTGTTGAGGCTTGAATCACTTTGAAACAAAAATCAAAGTATATAAGATCAAAGGATTTTTAGAAGATGTAAAGGGATGTTTAGATCAGAAAGTTTTAGTGCAAAAAGGTGAGGAAAAAATCCAGGTTTAAGGTGGTATTTATAAGCAACAGAATCTGACAGAGGAGCATGGCCGGTCCCCTTAAAATTAAGGGGACCGCCCTTTATAATTAAGGGGGCCGCCCAGCTGAAACGGCCATATTCTTTGTCTTTTAGTGGGGAAAGTTTATTTGGTGAAAAACTAACTGATTTTGGTTAAAAATTTGAATTCATATATTTAGTATGAATAAAACATTTTTCTTTATTACCAAAAGTGTTTTTCAAAAATATATAATATGTTTATATAATTAAGTAAACTTTGTAATACTTAATTAAACTTTCCTTTGATCTTATAATGCTTTAATCACTATGTTTATTCATACCTTAAGTGATTAGATGGTGAAAGTGATTATTAACTACTAAATACTTGTTTACGTCATTATCTTTGATTTAATGTGTTTTCGTTTTGTGATCATCAAAACATAGAGATATCGAAAGATATGAATAACATTTTTAGTCGTTTATTTATATCAACACAATCATCTTGGTTACTGTCCTCAGTGCCACTTATTCCCAAAAACGTTCAAAATACAATTTCAATCTCGTTGGTACTTAACGACCCGGGGATTTCCTGTACTTCCACGGATTATAAACACTTGACTTTTCTCTCCCAGGTGGGCCTATCAACTGCACCCGGTTGACTGGTTGGTTTGGGAGGAGTCAATCACATGTATTATTTAAGAGTAACCAATGGATTCAAGTGATCACATAATAGATCTGTTTGGAAGATGAAGCTGTGCGAAAACAGCTTATTTTTCTGATTCTGAAACAACTTGGTCGAAATACGGTTCTACCGGGAAACCATGATATGGATTTTTTAGTTTTCGCCATTGGTTACTGGTTGAGCCACTGGACAACTCCGTAGTATTTTATTCATATTTGAAAGATAAAGTCCTTAGAAAAGCAATTGTTGGAGTGAGAGAAACTGGAGAAGACCAGTATTAATTTATTCTCATATGATCGATGATATATTCATGTGAAAGCAAAGATGTATTGTGGTGATCAACGTACTTAATGCTGAAATAAAATATGAGTTGGCTTGTTTTTGGATGCATGTTGCTGCATGTTTGCATTTGTATAGCTCGTCAATTACTGTGAAAATAAGTAGTGCAGCCTCAATGTGTAGATTAAAATATTTCTAGGTAACGATCCTACGACTGGGTTATCTCAGTTTCACGAGTTTATGGATTCAAGTGCGATCATGGCTATCATTAGATGACGCAAGCAGCTAAATTTTTTCGTTATACAATATATCTTGATACGCAGGTTGATCCAACGCAGGTTATGTTATGAGTAGATGTGTATGTACGTCCTAATTTACTTGTTGTATATATAAATATATAATCATGTTTTGTGCCACCATTAGTGTATCTTTCCATGGATTATCCCACAAGCTAAATTCCATACGTATAAAAAGTTTGTCAATAGACCCTTCAGGTCAAGGGTCGGCAAATTTACATTATAAGCAATATAAAGGGGTGGTAAAGATACCTTAAACTGAAGGTACATACTACACTAATTTAAGATTGAGTCCTTTTCAAGTTGTGTATATTTGCGTTATTATCCTCTATATTTATAAGCTCAAGAGAGCAAGAAGAATAAGCAGTGCCGTAGCTAGGCCAACGGAGACCCTGTGCAAAACCGCTTATATGATAATAAACATGACCATTAGACATACATCGTAACAATTAGCTTTAATTTTTATGAGTTTTTCATTACTGTCACACACTTAAAGTAAAGTTTAACAAATATTTAGAACAAAATTCAATATATCATAAACATTTTGAAATTGAATATGAATTTTGAGGCCACAACTATATAAAGAAGTATATATTTTGAGGCGCTGTACGATAGCACACTTCGCACACCCTCGAATACGGCTCTGAGAATAAGGTACCAAGCAAGATTATTGTGGTGAATTGGTCACTGACCGTTTTTGATTATCATCCGGAAATACTAGTTGGTTTACATGTCTTACATCCGGTATTATATGGACTGTTTTCATATAGAATGACCTTGTATCGTGGTTGCTTGTATATGTTTTACAACCTATCGAATGCTTTTAATTCAGGTTTGAGAAGTTATGGTTTTTTTTAGTTCAAATAGCTAGATCGAGTTCATGCACAAATTTTGAGAGGTTTAACTTAGCACCATGAACATGTGGTGAGATCGCGTGCATGTCTTCAACGTGCCGCATATTCCACAAAATGAAAGTGTAAACGATAAATATATAGTACAAACCCAAAAGGGAGAAGATTTATTATACGGAGTAATATGTCAAAGTTTTGTTTCAACACACATATTGTTTATAGAAGATGAAGGACACATATGTTAGGAATAATATAATCGTAATACAAATTGTTTTGTATATAATCGTAAGATTATATCAACAGATTGAGGCCTGTGATTAGCAGTGTCCTTAAACAGAAATTCGTCCTATCTAGTACGAACTGTTTAGAGAATACAACAATCAAATCAAGTATGAAACTTGAATTTAGCGAATCGGTTATGTTATGATAATGGAAATGAATGATGTTTGTGTGTTTTTGATGATTCCAAAGTGACAAATTCGTCCTCTATATATAGGCACATGGTGACCCTTCAAAACAGTCACAATACCCCTTCAAATGGCCTTAGAGATGCTTCTTTTCGTAACAGTCACAATGGTTCACAATTAGCGACGCTTTAGCGATGACCTAGCAACAGAATAACCGTCGCTAACTGAAATCGATTCAAACAGTTGCGATGGTTTAGTTACTGATGCCTTTTTAATATATATAACCGTTACCATTGCGATTAGACGCGTCTTTACAATAATGATGGTTAATTAGCAACGGTTTTGCGACGGTTTAGTGACAGAAAAACTGTCACTAATATCTATTTCGTGGGTAATTATAAAAACACAACCAAAATTTATTAGTAATGTTCCAACAATACCCCACATTTTCTATTCAAACACCAATAATACCCCACATTTGAATAGAAAATAAGAAAATTACTTATTATTCTATTTCCATCAAATGTAATATGACATGCATCAGATTAGGTGTCTTTTTGGACTTGAACCTATCCTAGTGAGTACATATCGGATTTACTTTGTGTATAGTGAACATAAGTCTTGAACTAGCCACGTTTTGTAGTAAATCGAGACAATAAGTATCACATATATCATATTTATGTAATAACAGATTCTTACCATTGCGTTCATTTCGGTCGTAAACATATCCTTATTCATGAGAATTTTAGAGAACTTAGCCATTTGGTTCCCAAAGATGCGACCACACATCAATCTCGTATAGGTAATGCAAATCAAGAATATTCCGTAGTATTCCACTGTAAAAGCCATTAGGATTACTATGAATTAGAATTCAGCCCTCAATCATCAACGGAAAAACACACAACATTCATCATAGGAATGGGCATACCTGTGTGTTGGTACTTTTTGAGTTTTCCTCAACTAGTTTTCCTATTGAACCTAGACCATGGGATCTCCAATTTTGCTAGGTTAGGTTTCCGTCGAGTAGTTACTCATTGTGTTGGCTTTAAGCCTATACCCCTCGATGTAAATATGACTTGTTCTCTACAAAGGCCTTTTGTCAAAGGATCTGCTATATTTTCCTTTGACTTAACGTAGTCGATGGAAATGATTCCATTTCTTAACAATTCCTTTATCGTATTGTGGCGACGTCTTATATGTCTTGACTTGCCGTTATAGATTTGATTCTTTGCTCTGGTAAAAGCAGCGATACTATCACAATGTATACACACAGCAGTCACAGGTTTTTGCCACAAGAGAATACCCTATAGAAAGCTTTTAAGCCATTCTGCTTCTTCAGTAGCTTTGTCTAAGGCTACAAATTCTGCTTCCATTGTTGATCTGGTATTCACAATTTGCTTAGATGATTTTCATGAAACTGCAGCCCCTCCAAGTGTAAATACATAGCCACTTGTGGACTTTCCTTCATTATGATTGGAAATCCAATTTGCATCACAAAATCCTTCTAACACAGGAGGATATTTAGTGTAATGTAACCCATAAGCCATTGTATGCTTAAGATATTGAAGCACTCTGACTAGTGCATCCCAATGATCTCTCCCAGGGTTATGTGAATATCGACTAAGCCGACTTACACTTTTGTTCTTCTTGAGTTGAACCTTAGGATCAAAGGGAGTTACAACCGGTCTATCATTATAGTGCCCAAATTTCTTAAGGGTCTTCTCAATGTAATGAGATTGGGTAAGGATGTATCCATTGGAATTCTTTTGAATCCTTATACCAAGAATGACATCTGCTTCTCCCATGTCTTTCATCTCAAATGAAGAATGAAGCATTTTCTTGGTTTGGTTTATAACATCCATATTTGTTCCCATGATCAACATATCATCTACATATAAACAAATAATGAAAAATGCATTTTTGTATTGTTTAACATAGACGCATTTATCACATTCGTTTATTTGATAGCCGTTTGATAAAAGAGTGTTATCAAACTTCTCATGCCATTGCTTTGGAGCTTGTTTAAGGCCGTAAAGAGATTTAACCAATTTACATACCTTATGCTCTTGACCTTTGACTACAAACCCCTCAGGTTGTTGCATATAGATTTCTCATCTAATTCACCATTTAAGAACGCAGTTTTCACATCCATTTGATGTATAATCAGGTTGTGAATTGCGGCTATTGCCATTAACGTTCTTATGGAGGTTATCCTTGTAACCGGTGAATAAGTGTCAAAGAAATCTTGACCTTCTTTTTGACGGTATCCTTTTGCTACTAAACGAGCCTTATACTTCTCTATGGTACCATCAGGTCTTAGTTTCTTTTTGAAGATCCACTTATGGCCTATTGGTTTATGTCCCGAAGGTAGATCAACCAATTTCCATGTATTATTATGCACAATTGAGTCTATTTCGCTTTGAATAGCCTCTTGCCAATAAGGTGCTTCTGATGACTCCATAGCAGCCTTATATGTTTGTGGTTCTTCATTCACAATATAGGTCATATAATCCGGTCCAAAGTCTTTAGAGACTTTTGCACGCTTACTTCTTCTTGCTTCATCATTCTCTTGTTGAACCTCAGAATTGTTTTCTCTTTAATCTAGAGACAATTGATAATCAAATACTCTTTTCCTTGGATTTGAGATTTATTTCTCTTTATCCTTATAAGGAAAGATATTCTCAAAGAAATCTGCTTCAGCAAATTCTATAGTTGTGTTTTTGCTTATATCCTCTACATTGGATTTGTAAACCAGGAACCTATAAGCAGCACTGATGAGGCGAAAAATGAACCACTTTTAGGGGGTCATTTAAGCCCGGAATTGAATTTATTTGATCAAATAATACCCTAAATTGTTCCTTTTGTGATTTTAGGTACTTTAAGAGTGAATTCTGGAAAAGGAAGCAATTCGGACGTTTTTGGAGCATAAAAGTGAAGAAAACGCCAAAGACTTAATTTTCCATGCTGAGAACAGTACCTGACGGCGTTAAGAGGAATATCCTAATGACGTCAAGAGTAAAAGTGGTGACGACCCAGTGCAAACCTGACGGCGTCACAACAAGGGCGTCAAGAGTTAAATTGGTGACGGCCTGCATAAGGGGAATACATGACGGCGTCAGACCCAGATCTAGGCAGTCCGAGGAACTATTTGGCGGCGAGATGATGGCGTCAGACATTTGTTCTTGACGCCGTCACCTACTAAACTCTATATATAGTTTTCTATTTTTCATTCATTAGAAGAGGAACTTGTGTGGAGAAACTAGGGCCGAACTTTGTAAACCCTAGGTCATATTTTACAGTACTTTCAAGGGTTTTCACCCCTTGAATCCTTTCATGTGCTATTGAGATAAGTCTTCTCTTTAATTCAATCAATATGTCTATGTGTTGGTTGATTATATCTTGTGCTTGTCTTGATTTCAACATGCTAGGCTAGATTTATCTTGTGTTTGATTGAATCTAATGAAACCTAGATGTTAATTATGTGTTGATTACTTGTTTATGGTTGTATTGGATGAATGATTTAAATGTTAGGCTTAAGAAAACTGGCAGATCTCCATTTTGTAACATGCTTGAACGTCTTAGGAAACATGAACTGATGTGTACTAGGTTTTATTAGTTGTATTTAATGCATGAGTAAATTCTAATGATCCCATGTTAGGAGCTTCTTAGCCGGCTCGACATAGGAGTGAAGTAGGCACTCATAGGATTGGGGAAGTAAGTACGCCACCCCATGAATGGTATTAAGGAATACAATCCGTCATCCACGCAACTATAACAAGTAATTAACGTGTAAAAGATATCTAGGGAGTAGTGAAATCTAAGTAAACACAATTCTCCCACATATTGCTCACAACTCTAGTTTAATATAGTTTATTTTCATTTTTAGTATTTTATTTTGATTGCATCTTAGTATTGGGTTAGTTGAATAGCAACTAATTCCGCCCAAATCCTTCAAACACGAGATTTTTATTTGCTTTCTAAAAAATATAAAAATACAAAAAGAATCATCCCTCATCTCTAGACCTAGTCTTTAGGTTTTCTAATCCTAGCGACACTATTCTTAGCTGAACGATCAATCCCCTGGTACTTGTCATTATACTATACTACATCGATCAGGTACACTGCCTGGTGGGGGTTGTAAGCTTCTCGAGATCCCTCGAGAGGTAAAGCCTGGTGCAATCCCTACGCTACCAAGTTTTTGGCACCGCAGCCCAGGGAATAGTTATTGTCTAGGTTAGAATCTCTTTTTATTAGGTCTACTTGCTAGATTTCTTTCTAGTAAGATTTTATTTTTATTTTTAGGTTCCCTTTAGTCTATCTATTTCTTCGTGTTTTTGTTCGTAACTCTTCACCACCCGACATCATGGACGATGGGAACATCTTTGAACCCGTCATCCCACCACAACAAAACCCACCACTAGAACCTCTTAGGCCCTGAACCTTAGGAGAGTACTCCCGACCTAGCCACCAAGGCTACCGAAACACCATTGAGCTCACCGGAGCCAATGTGACCCCATTGCGATCCGACACCATCCGGTTGGTGCAAAGCGGATGTGCATTCCATGGACTTCGTTCCAAATATCCAAATCAACATCTCAAGGACTTCCTTAAAATCGTAGATTCTATAGACCTTTATGTTACAACTAGAGAGTCAACCCGATTACGCCTATTCCAATTCTCTCTACGTGATCAAGCTAGCCAATGGCTTAAGCGATTACCCGCGGGATCCATCACCTCATGGGATGATCTCACCACTCCTTCCCTTGCTCAATTTTTCCCACTGGGGAGAACTACCAAGCTTAGAAATGACATCTTGATGTTCCAATAACATCAAAATGAAACTCTTTATGAAGCATGGACTCGTTTCAAGGACATACTCCAAAAAGTCCCTCATCATGGCATAGATCTTTGGCTCCAAGTCCAAATCTTCTATGACTATATCGATCTCTCCACAAGGCGAGCCATTGACCAATCGGCCGGTGGTAAGCTACGTGATCTAAGTGCGGAACAATCATGGGAACTCATAGAAGATCTTGCTCTCTATGACAACGAAAGTTGGAATGATCCCCGTGATTTGAACAAAACGGTCAAGGCAATATCTTTGCCTTCGAACAACTCTAGCACTCCCGACCGTAGGATCATTGAACTTGAGGACCAAGTCAAGTTTCTCATGAAATCTTACGAAGCTCCTAAGCCTTCAAGCCAAGTGAACAAAATCACTTCTTCATGCGAATTATGTAATGCTCCCCATGACACTCGTGATTGTGTGGAACTCCCCGGAACAGCTTTTGCGGATTACGCATCCTCGCGTACCGATGAAGCGGGAGATAAGTGGTACACTTTCAAACCCGAGCCAAACCCTTACGGTGATTCCTACAACCCCTCTTGGAAAAATCACCCAAACCTTAGGTGGAAACAAAATCAAGCCAATTCTTCCAATCCGCCTAATCGTTATCAACCAAACGGTCCACCCTCTAACCGTACTTTCAACAACAATCCTTCTAATAACTATGGTAGTACCAACAATCTTGAAGGATTGATGTCTAAGTTCATGGCATCTCAAAAAGCTCGCATATCTAAGTTTGAAGCCGATTTCAAACAAAAGTAAAGCGAGATGACCACCAAAATTGACACATTATTGAAAGTTCTCAATGACCGAGAAATGGGAGCACTCCCAAGCGACACGGTCAAGAATCCAAAACTAAACGTTAATTCCATATCATCAATTTCGTCACCCACTTCTTGTCCGCAATACTACTCGGTTAAATCAACGAGCACGTGTTTCAAACAAAACCAAATTCTTCAAAAGGACCAATCAAATAAAACCCAACATAAAACCGGTCAAAAGCATAGTTGAAACACCTCCTACGCAAGACCTTGACGATGAATTCAAGGAGCTTCACCTTGAACGCCCCATCATTGATGTCTTAGCCCGTGCTCCCTACTATAGTGCCCTCCTGGAAAAGTATGAGAAGTTTAAACTAGGTAAAAATGGATCCGCCTTCGTTCAAAACAAGTTGCCTAAAAAGCTTGATGATCCGGGTATATTTGTTTTGCCTTGTAAGATAGGAAGATCCGAAGCTTTCGACACACTAGCCGATTTAGGGTCAAGCCTCAATTTGATTCCCTTATCCCTTTTCACCACTCTCAAGCTAGGAAAGTTAGAGGAGACGGAGGTATTGATTGGTCTAGCGGATGGAAGTATTGCCCACCCGGTTGGAATGATTAATGATGTAGTTGTTCACGTAGGAAAGTTAACTATCTTAGCGGATTTTCACGTCCTAGACATGGTTAGTGACACTACATGCCCATTGTTGGTAGGAAGAGGATTTTTAGCAACCGCTAGCGCCATGATAGATTGTAAGGAATCTAAGATAGCGGTAGGTGAGGGCGACACTTGGTCAGTATACGATGTTAAGAAACATAGCTATGATTGTGAAGATGAACCGACACCACATTGGGTAGAGATGAATAGGAGACCATCTAGATATGGACCTTGGATAGAAAGGAACTTTATAGGACCTCAACGCCCATTCTATCTAGAAAAAGATTTCATCGAAAAGACACATTCGGTGGAACAACTCATAGCTAGAGATGAAGAGCTAGATCCTTTTGAGGACCCCTTAGTCTTTAGGAAGATGATTGAGTTCTTAAGTGTAATGCCTATTAATATAGAGATGAATAAGTGGAAAAGAGAGGGAGATAAGTGTAAATGGTGGTGGGACAAGCCACCTAAAGAAGGTGACGGATCATGGCATATGAAGATGACTTTATATGATCCGGATGGAGAAAAGTTTGAAAGGTCATACCGTACTAAGAAAACCGATAGGAAGTTAAAACCTAAGTTTGATCCCAAAGATGTCCTCAATGAGGAACTCACCCGTATCACGTAGTAACCCATGACCTTGAGTCTAGCTACAAGACTCGTAAATAAAGAAAAGCGCTTCTTGGGAGGCAACCCATGATTTTGTATGATTTTTATTTTTGCTTGTTTGTTATTTGCTTCTGTATGCATGCTTTATTTTTATTGTTGGTAGATCATGTTTCAAAACCAAAATAGTGGAAATACTTTACTTTGTTGTTTGGCTTAGTCTTAACTTCATCCAAAGGTATTTTTGCAAAAGATAAATGTAAGGGGAAACCCCAAATATGTTTTTAAGAAACAAAACTCGATCATGATTCTCCACAATATTAAGTGAACATGTATATTCGTATTTGTTAGAGTCAAATGCTTGTATCGAGTCATAATGTTGTTTTGCAGGATTTTCCAGGAAGTAGGACCATGTTTTTCCATAAATTTTCCGGAAACTTAACATAAGAATTTCTGCAGGTCACTTCTGACGGCGTCACGAGTTTACTCTTGACGGCGTCACGTGTAAAAATCTGGAAATTTTACCAGTTTTGTTTTTCTAATGGAGTCTTAAAGTTTTTGTTGAATTATTAGTTTTATAATCTCCAGGAAATCTGCAAACATCATTCCACAAGCATTATATCTTATTTTGTTTTCTAGGATTTATTAGCATATGTAGATTGCCGCCGATTTTATGCAAGGTTGCCTTGTCTGTTTTCTCAGGTTTTACAGGTTATGTATGACAAGAAGATGATTTATTTTTCTGGAAGGGAAGCTTTGATTGTTCATTTTCTTGGAGGAAGATTTAACCTGGCCACCTTATTATCCATACCGAGGGAATCAGGGGAGTATTTGATCTCATTCTTTTTACTTATTTCACTTTAACATTCTTTACTTGAACATTGGAGACAATGTTCATCCTAAGTGTAAGGGGAGGGTAAAATGATGATACCTTACAGATACACTTTCGCTTGAGTTTGTTTTGTTTAATGGTAGATGTGTAATAAAACTATGAGAAATACTTGTTGGTGCAATTTTAGCGCCAAATTTAAAAATTTTTACAACATTTAGGAGTGAAACTTTAGCCATAGCAAGCGTCTCATGGATAGGAGATTGTATGACTAGCACAAAACCGTATCATTCAGAAAAATTTTCCACCCAAATATGTGAGGTTCGCCTTTAGATTTGATAGGAAAAGCATTTACTATTAGTGCTTATGAGTGTACCGGTAGCATTTAGATTCTAGAACTTGCGTTAGTGATGCATCCCGAGACCGCTAGTGAGACTACATTCGTGTAGTAGGATTTACTACATGATAAGAGGCATTAGGATCACCCTTGTGTTAAACCCGTATCATAATTACTTGACTATTTAAGTCATATTACTTGGCTAGTTAAGTCAACTAATTTTTCTCACACCTTAGCGTTGTACTCATTTTTAGTACACGAAACCCCTAGTACACCCCTCCGAGCCTATCTTTTCGTTTCTAACTTTAAGCATTTTACATAAAGGAAGAATTTGTTACACCCCACTTAAATGTACACCCAAATCGTCTTAGCCTTCCGTGTATGCACTCATCTTTAGTACATTATTGTTATTTGTTAAACCCTAAGTTAACTATCTAATTGATTACATGGTTGCTAAGTCGAGTCATATCCTTGTACATATTGTTTTGGGACGTTTGGGACTCATGGGTAAAGTACTTATTTTATGGAGTAATGGGGAAGAACATCATATATTACCCCCATATGTACGATAATCTTAAAAGTACTCCAAGTGTTTTTATTTTCTTAATTCGAGTCATTATATCAGTTTATTGTAAAATATGTAAAAATTCAAGTGTAAGGGGAATTTACATTCCCTATGATGTATTATTTTGGATGGTAGGGTAAGAGTGTATGCAAAAAAAAAAAAAAAAAAAAAAAAAAAAAAAAAAAAAAAAAAAAAAAAACATACGGACTACCATCCCGTTTCATTCTATGTTCATTTTATATTTTTGTTATTTTTCATTTATTAACTTAAGTCGAGTCTAGTCTTGGCTTAGCAACGCCTTATTGCACATGTAATTAACCAAGATTGTTAACTCGCCACCAGTAAAGACTGCCTAAATCCAACAAAACCGTGTTTTTCATATCCCTACACCTAACGTTACAACCCTTTAAAAAGACCTCTTTGATAGTTTATCCTAGGTGCTTACGCCATGTGGTGGAGGTTTGATCCTTTCCCAAGCATATGGTAATCTATTTTGCTATGACAGGTAGTAAGAGATGTTTTCCGTTTCCATATTGTGATATTACTTTAAATAACCCGAGAGATGTAAGTATCTAAACACAATTTGTGAGGTGCTAGTATATGACCTCCGTGCTTGTCTTTGGTCTTTAGTTGAACGATTATTTGTTGTAATTACTTTTATATTAGTGTTAAATGACCCCTAACTTGTATTTTGATTAGAATAAAAGCGCATTTGCTTGAGGACAAGCAAATCTGAAGTGTAAGGGTATATGATAAGGCGAAAAATGAACCACTTTTAGGGGGTCATTTAAGCCCGGAATTGAATTTATTTGATCAAATATTACCCTAAATCGTTCCTTTTGTGATTTTAGGTACTCTAGGAGTGAATTCTGGAAAAGGAAGCAATTCGGACGTTTTTGGAGCATAAAAGTGAAGAAAACGCCAAATACTTAATTTTCCATGCTGAGAACAGTACCTGACGGCGTAAAGAGGAATATCCTAACGGCGTCAAGAGTAAAAGTGGTGCCGACCCAGTGCAAACCTGACGGCGTCACAACAAGGGCGTCAAGAGTTAAATTGGTGACGGCCTGCATAAGGGGAATACATGACGGCGTCAGACCCAGATCTAGGCAGTCCGAGGAACTATTTGGCAGCGAGATGACGGCGTCAGACATTTGTTCTTGACGCCGTCACCTACTAAACTCTATATGTAGTTTTCTATTTTTCATTCATTAGAAGAGGAACTTGTGTGGAGAAACTAGGGCCGAGCTTTGTAAACCCTAGGTCATATTTTATAGTACTTTCAAGGGTTTTCACCCCTTGAATTCTTTCATGTGTTATTGAGATAAGTCTTCTCTTTAATTCAATCAATATGTCTATGTGTTGGTTGATTATATCTTGTGCTTGTCTTGATTTCAACATGCTAGGCTAGATTTATCTTGTGTTTGCTTGAATCTAATGAAACCTAGATGTTAATTATGTGTTGATTACTTGTTTATGGTTGTATTAGATGAATGATTTCAATGTTAGACTTAAGAAAACTGGCAGATCTCCATTGTGTAACATGCTTGAACGTCTTAGGAAACATGAACCGATGTGTACTAGGTTTTATTGGTTGTATTTAATGCATGAGTAAATTCTAATGATCTCATGTTAGGAGCTTCTTAGCCGGCTCGACATAGGAGTGAAGTAGGCACTCATAGGATTGGGGAAGTAAGTACGCCACCTCATGAATGGTATTAAGGAATACAATCCGTCATCCACGCAACTATAACAAGTAATTAACGTGTAAAAGATATCTAGGGAGTAGTGAAATCTAAGTAAACACAATTCTCCAACATATTGCTCACAACTCTAGTTTAATATAGTTTATTTTCATTTTTAGTATTTTATTTTGATTGCATCTTAGTATTGGATTAGTTGAATAGTAACTAATTTCGCCCAAATCCTTCAAACCCGAGATTTTTACTTGCTTTCTAAAAAATATAAAAATACAAAATGAATCATCCCTCATCTCTAGACCTAGTCTTTAGGTTTTCTAAACCTAGCGACACTATTCCTAGCTGAATGATCAATCCCCCGGTACTTGTCATTATACTATACTACATCGATCAGGTACACTGCCTGGTGGGGGTTGTAAGCTTCTCGAGATCCCTCGAGAGGTAAATCCTGGTGCAAACCCTACGCATCAAGCACTATTCTTTGCTGGACCGAGATAAACACAATCAACTATTTTGGGTCCAAGTTTGGTTCTCTTTGGTAAAGGTATTTGAACCTTTGCCAAACAACCCCACACTTTCATCCTTTTATAAGAAGGTTGCTTTCCTTTCCATAATTGATATGGAGATTTGTCACTCTTTTTATGAGGAATTTTATTCAACACTGTATTTGCAGCAAGACATGCTTCACCCCATAGACTATGAGGAGCCCCTGAGGTAATTAACATTGAATTAATCATGTTCTTCAATGTTCTATTCTTACGTTCAGCTACACCATTTTGTTGTGGGGTGTATGGGGCTGTTGTTTGGTGTACAATACCATAAGTAGAACAAAATTCAGCAAAATCATTGGATTCATATTCTCCTCCTCTATCAGACCTTAGAATTTTGATCTTTTTGTCTAGTTGATTTTCAACTTCTGCCTTATATATCTTAAACATATTCAAGGCTTCATCTTTGGTATTTATTAAGTACACATAACAAAATTTGCTGCAATCATCAATGAAAGTAATATAATAATTCTTTCCTCCTCTTGATGGTGTTGCTTTGAAATCACATAAATCTGTATGAATTAAACCAAGTATTTCGTTTGATTTTTCTACAGATTTATGTAAATGACTTGTGTATTTAGATTCAACACAAATTTCACACTTGGATATTTTATCCATTGTACATTTAGGCAACATGCCTAAGTTTATCATTCTTTGCAAGGAACGGAAATTAACATGGCCTAATCTAGAATGCCATAAGAAAGAAGGATCAATCATATACGCAGTGCCCGCGTTATTATTATTAATAACATTGTCATTTGTTACAATACTTAGTTTAAAGAGTCCCTGATCAAGGTAACCCTTTCCTACATACACACCACCTTTGGTGATTACAAATTTATCTTATTCAAATACAAGTTTAAATCCCTTATTACTAAGAATAGGGCCAGAAATCATATTCTTGGTGATGTTAGGCACATACAACACGTTTGAGAGCACAAGATCTTTTCCAGAAGTCAGCTTCAATATGACTTTGCCTTTTCCTTCAATCTTTGAAGAAGTTCCATTCCCCATAAACATTGGTTCAGTTTCATTCACTTTTTGGTAAGAAACAAAAATACTTCTTGAATTATATATGTGCTTTGTTGCACCAGTATCCAACCACCAATCAACATCATTTGTAGTCAAGTAGGCTTCAATTACTCCAGCAAATTCTGTTGGAGAGGCGACATAGTTTGCTTGGTTGGAATTTCCTCCAGAATTTCCTCCTCCATGCTCTTTCTTGTGGCGACAATCCTTGGCTTTATGACCAGGTTTCCCACAGACCCAACAATGATAAACTTTCTTGAAGTTGTTGCTCTTTTGTTGGGTGTAATCTTTCTTCTTATCCTTGGAAGAATTATGTCCAGAACCACCACCCTTTTTGTTATTTTTGTGGTAGTTCTTTGATTTGGAAGAGCTTTCTCCAACCATGTTTGCATTTGGTTCTATCGAATTTGCATCAGCCTTTTCCTGCGTCCTGTTATCTTCCTCAACACGAATTTTAAGAACAAGTTGCTCAAAACTCATATCGTCAGTCAAATGTTTAAGATATAACTTAAAGTTTTTCCAGGATTGAGGTAATTTTTCAATAATAGAACCAACAAGAAAGTTGGAGTTTATACCCATGCCTTCTACTTCCAATTCATGGACTATGATTTGGAGTTCTTCCACTTGCTTTACAACAGGCTTTGCATCATTCATCTTGAAGTGTAGAAATTTTCCAACAACAAACTTCTTAGAACATGCAACTTCAGTCCTGTATTTCTTTTCCAAAGATATCCATATTTCCCTCGCACTTGTAAAGGAAGAATAAATATCATACAAGGAATCATCCAATGCATTCAGAAGATAATTTCTGCAATTATATTCATTATGATTCCATTGTGAGGCGGCCCTTTCATAGTCTGCCACTTGTGCTTCAGTAGGAACATTATGTCCCTCCGCATACAGATCTGTTGGTTCAGAATTCGTGAGAACATTTGACACATGCAACGTTGTCAAATAAAACAACATCTTTTGTTGCCAACGACGAAAATCAGACCCTTTGAATTTTTCAGGTTTTTCAACATGCGGTTTCTGAATCGTTTGATCCATCTCTGAAAATTTCTGTTTAAGATTGTTAGGAATAATATAATCGTAAGATTATATCAACAGATTGAGGCATGCGATTAGCAGTGTCCTTAAACAGAAATTCGTCCTATCTAGTACGAACTGTTTAGAGGATACAACAATCAAATCAAGTATGAAACTTGAATCTAGCGAATCGGTTATGTTATGATGATGGAAATGAATGATGTTTGTGTGTTTTTGATGATTCCAAAGTGACAAATTCGTCCTCTATATATAGGCACATGGTGACCCTTCAAAACAATCATAATACCCCTTCAAATGGCCTTAGGGACGCTTCTTTTCATAACAGTCACAATGGTTCACAATTAGCGACGCTTTAGCGACGACCTAGCAACAGAATAACCGTCGCTAACTGAAATCGATTCAAACAGTTGCGATGGTTCACTTACTGATGCCTTTTTAATAGATATAACCGTTACCATTGCGATTAGACGCGTCTTTACAATAATGATGGTTAATTAGCAATGGTTTTGCGACGGTTTAGTGACAGAAAAACTATCACTAATATCTATTTCGTGGGTAATTATAAAAACACAACCAAAATTTATTAGTAATGTTCCAACAACATACATTATGAGTTGTAGCTTCTACTATATACTTTGGTTCTGCATTTGACTGTGATAACACGAAAAAATAAAATAAAAATAAAATATTTTATGGTACTACGTGTTGTACGTATTGCATGGGCCTCCATTATGGGCTTGTTTTGGTACTTATATTAGCGATTTATTTGGTGAAAGTGAGTAGACGGTCCACTTATGCCATATATATGACCAATAAATTGAGACATAGTATGATGCATGAATTGAAGTTATCAAAACATGGAAATAAGTTGAGACGCCTAAAATCAAAGTCGTAGAGCTACACAAAGTGGACAACTTTCAAAATGAAGATCCTTGTCATTTGGCAAGCGATGGAAATAGTAGTAATTAAGCTCCAAGATCAGTTTACTCGCTTTAAACTTTTCTTAGATCCATATTCTTTGGGATAGTATGAAACAAGTTTTTTATGGTCCATATGTGCTCTTTTATTCTTTGTACATATGTGCTTTTTTCCACAATAAAGGTGTAGATTGTCGGGAACACCCTGATTCCGGGTGCCTTTTGGCACCAGCCATTATCCATCTCATAAGGAATAGCTCCGGCAACTCTTTTGACCCAGAGGAGCACCACCTAGAGTGAGACGAGCCGAGACTCGACCCCCGATCTTTTATTCCACAAAGTCTCTCCATATGTGCTCTTTTATTGTTTGTATTTGAGCATTGATCAAGCTTTTATGCAATTTTATTTTGGAGCATTGATATGGATTAGTAAAATATATGACTAAACACATGCATAATCAATCTATCATTTGATACAATTTTTTGCCAATTTCCTTTTCTTAGCTCTCACCATTGATCTTGACATGTGGGGAAGGTGATATGTAGTCAATTATACTTTTACCACGGGTGAACCCGAGTGTAAGGATACTGATTGCAGAAAGACTCCCGACAAAGATATTGACATGTCCCCAAGTCATACTATTAAACACAAGTTGAGTCATATTTATTAGGCATGTCAATCACTTCTTTTTTTCTAAACGCAAGTAAACTTCAAGAGATATTGTAGTAGTTGCAGAATTGTACAATTAGGTGAAATAGTAAAAGCATTCTATAATAAAGCTGCTTATAAGATTACCAAATCTGTGTTGGAGGAAGCAAAACATAAGGATGACTAGTGAAAACACATCCTCAACTCCCAATATATCATCCTACAAAATTGACAATTCATCATTTAAGCATCATTTTCTGAGCTATTTTTACATCTAATAATTATTCTTCTATTTATCCACTTGCTAAGGATTGCTCTCTACAAAAGTTAAATGAAAATGACCATAGCGAACAAGTGTCAAACAAGATTTCTAAATTGTAATTTGTGGTTTGACTAATATATGTTCCAAAAGTTATCTAAGCAAACACAATAACAATTAATAAATGAAATAATATTGTCTTTCAAAAAAATTTAACGTAAATTGAAATGACACATAATATATCGTGATTCATACGAGTCATCGTGTTAGGTCTAACTATAGAGGTTGTATTATTATCGAATGATGTACAAGAATACAATCACATCGATCGGAAGTATACTAATAAAATTTAAAAGATAGTTAAAGGGCGTGTTATCCGATCCCTAACCTAACTTATTCCCCGCCCCTCAGAAATCCGCCTTCGTGATGGCTCGTTATGTCATTCCGGAAACCATAAATGACACTCCACAACTATAAGAGTACATGGATACTATAAAGCACATATACACAATTATTGGTATTGCATAATGGCGGGAAAGATGCAATCCAACTAATGTGTGCAACTTATGTAGTAGTGTGTGTTTTTTTAATGTAAACCATATGTTATTTAAGAAATTTGTTAAACATAGAGACGAATTTGGAACTATAGTATACAAATAATAAGTTAATATGATGTTTAAAGATCGGTTACGAGGGATAGTTTATATAATAAGTAAAGCACATTGGGATTTTTATCAAATAGCTTTTGGCCTAGCGCTATTTACATGACTGAGAGGTGTTTACTAAATTAAATGGTTTAGATATAAAGGTCTTAATTAGTCTCTTATAGCAGAAAGAGAAGGAGGTTCCCAATTAAAAGAGATTAAAAGTTATGTGCTCACAATCCTCCGCACTACACTAAAAGAAAAAGGTCTTTTAGTGACACTTTTTATAATGACACATGTAATGAGTGTGAGCAAAAGTCCACATATCCAAACACTTTTAGAGAAAGTGTGAGCATACTTTTAGTTTTATTCACATTTTGAAAAGTGTAAGCAAAAGTGTAAGTTTTCCTTACACATTATAAAAAGTGTGAGGAGATATGAAGTTTTACCTACACTTTCTGTAAAGTGTGAGTAAAAGTGTAGTGTTTTACCCATACTTTTTATAAGTGTGAGCAAAAGTCTAAGTTTGTACCAACATATATTAGTAAATGTGAGCAAATGAATTGTTTTACTTACACTTTTTGTAAGTGTGAGCAAATGTATCGTTTTTTTACCTACGCTTTTTATAAGTGTGAGCAAATGTACAATTTTACTTAGTGGTGAGTAAAACCGAAAATCGAATCGAACCGATAAATCGAGCCGAACCGGTCTAACCCAAACCGAACCAACCTTACTCGGTTCGGTTTTCTGCTTTACATATTCATGGTTTTTGGATTCGGTTTGGCTCAGTTCTGGCGGGAAAAAAAATCAAAACCAAACTGGTTCGGTTCGGTGGTTTGACTCAGTTCACTTTGGTTCGGTTCTCTGTTAATGTTTTTCTCAAAATCGATCTTTAATTCAGTTCAGTTTTGACCCGATGATCGACCCAAGTTTTACTACACTTTAAAAAATTATGAATATGTCTGATTTGTCTATAGTTTAAAATTATACATCATTTAACTCTATTACCTTTTAACATAATATAAAATATAACACAAAAACCAAATCATTTACCATATCACTGAATTCACACCATAAAATTCTTAACAAAAACTTTATTTTTATCTATTTATAAAAAAAAAAAATCTTTTTTTAATTCCCTATAAAAGAACAAACCGCTCAAACACCCCCAATTAACAAACGTCCTGCACTCATAACCTGCTGCTCATCTACTCATAACCTGCTGCTCACAACGTGGAATCATAGCTCTCACATGCGCTTAACAAACCTGTTGCTCAGGTATTCATTAATTACTTCATGAACTGGAATTTATTTGAATTTAGTTAATTAGTTCATTAGAGATTTGAGCTCTAAAATTGTTGTTGTTAGTTGCATATAAGGTGTTTGATGATATGCCTAACTCAAATTGATAGTTGAATTTGATGCATGTATGATGTTTGATGATATGCCTAACTCAAATTGATAGTTGAATTTGATGCATGTAAGATGTTTGATGATATGCCAAACTTAAGTTTTGATAGTTATGCACACAACACTTAGTTGGCCAGTGAAGCTTAAAGTCATCGAAGCAAAATATATGTGAGAATCTAGGAAGAATTAGACTTAGTATCTGACTTACCTATCTATGGAAAACGATCTCAGGCAACTCATTGATACAAAGTTGAAAACAAATGTTAAGGCAAGACTCGTTAAGATAGTATGACAAAGTATGAAATAGTCGCGCGACTTGAAGTTTTAGGAGTGTAAGACGAGATCAACAAAGTGCCTATGAGGTATTAAATTTCTCTCGTTGATTTGTCATAGAGGTCCTTTGCAGGTTTAAGTAGAAACTTAGAGTTAGTTATATGGATTCACCACGAGAACTGTAAATTATGCTTGAATGATTGTCCAATGGTAAGCTTAGGGCGGATAGTTACGCAGGTGTTCAAATTCTAGGGGGCTTTGGTAGGCTTACCTTCGTAAATATGTCGTTCAAGTTGCAAGTAAATAATGTTTCTTGGATGTGGGCATGCAATTTTTAGGCTTCTTGTTACATCAAATGGAAACTGAATGTTTATAAATAGAGTAATATGAACATGAAGGTCAAATATATATATAAGGAGTTTATATAAACCAAATAAAAGCCCTGCTTGCTGCATTGCTGACATATATATTGTTATAAAGTCCAATTAGACAAAAAAATTGACTGTCAAGACTAGATGACAGAATAATATGGAAAAGCACGATCGAGGCTTTTGTGGTCATGTGTGCAACATGTGATTGATCTTTTGGTCCCCAATATTTTCTGTAACTTGTATGATTCTCATTTTTTTATTGTTGTGTACGAAAATTGTATAATTATTGTTATATGTTTGGTGTTTGAAAAATGTTTGGTTTCTATTTGCAAATAGTTTGGGTATTGAGTTTTGTTGTGTAAATATTGATAATCAGATTGCTGATTTTTATCAGGTTTTAGAAAATCTTAAGTAGGCTCACTGTGTTATAGATTCAGATAGAGTGATAGTTCTGATCAGGTTTTAGAAAAACTATCAATCCATGCTGGTTTGTTTGTGTAATTTGAATTGAGCACTATATATACAAAATTAGAGATATAGAGACTTGTGTCGACTTTAAGTAAGTAATAGTATCTTAACTATTTGTGGCTGATAAAAAATATTCGTGTGGGAACATTAAGGATTAAGTACTTAGAACCTAATTTATCATGGTATCATCCTTTGCAACTGATTTCCTAGTGTCCCGTACAACTGGATGCAGACCTTGATAAATACATATCAGAAGACTAGTATTAGAAACCTTAAATAATAATATGCAAACTAAAATGGTGCATTCCAGTTTAGTGTTATGGTTTGAGAAACCTGGTCATGAGAGGGGTACCACGGCTCATAATTCAGTTGACAACGTGATATTCTAGATTAGTATTTTATTTGTCCATGAAATTCTAGATCACATGACTGCATGATCAGTTTAGTTAGATATTGATGGAAATTCAGATATATTGATATTTCTTGATGGTTGTTTAAGTTCTGATGGATAGATCTTGGATGTATTTTGCACCGAGAGCAAGTCCACAATATGCAGAAGGCGTAGAATATTTTTTAGACTTTGCTTTTGAGAAAAAAGTAATAATGGAGAGATTTTGTGTCCGTGCATTGATTGTCACAACATGTCATTCCTTACAAGAGATAAAGTGTACGATCACCTTATATGTTCGGGTTTCAAACAACTTAGGTTTCCGCATACTAGTGTGTAAAAACAAGTTCAGTTTTGGTCCATGAAAACAGTTTTGCATGTTTCTCACCCCAAGGTTTATAAAACAGTACTTATAAGAAAATGGGGCTATAAACTCACATATACATTTCAAGCACTTGTGTCCATAGTGAAATAATCCAGTTTGTAACGATACGTCAAGTCATGCGGTTGAATAACTGAACAAGTAATTTAGCAAAGCACATAAAGTTTTTGAGTAAACAATTCCTTGTTTACGTAATGCAAATACTAGATTTAGTAAAGCGAGCATGTATTCTCCCCCAAAATAGTGTAAAACGAGTAAAAATAGGGGGCATAAACTCACCTCAGATTGTAGAAACGTAAACAACACAAATGTCACAACTGACATCAAGTGGCTAAACACAACGGTATCAAAAATTATTTGTGGATCTTGAGTTTTCTTGAAAATTTCGGCTAGGAGAGTATTTTTGAGAAGAAGATGAGATGAAAATTGGATCTATGCAAGTGTTTACCCTATATACGACAAGTAAATAATTCTAGTTATGGTAATAAACTTTGGATAATAGCGTGTTTCTTGGGTATTAGGGAAAATTGCATGTGCTAATTGTATTGGGGTTAGGTGTGGCCGGTTTTAGGAGTATCCAAGGGGATCAAATAAGCTTTTGCTCCACTTGTTGGTGCATCGTGTGTCGGTTTAAGCTTAAATGTGACCGAAATATCCCGGTTTGACGTTTTTGGACACGTACGCGTAAAATAAAGTTTTTAGCCACGTTTTGGTCAGAAATGTAATAAAATGTCATTACTGACTCAAAAATATATTTACTTGACTATTACCATAGGTACAGTAGTGTCGGTTCGTGTACAGCGTTCTTTTTCAGAAAAATGTGAGAAAGCTCTCAGTAAATTACGAAACTTGTCAGTAACTATCCAAAATGGAATATTTTATGTTTACTGACAAAAATAAACTTTTTAATGATGACTATAAGCTACAGTACGCGTTACAGATAGCCGAAATGCTCAGAAATGCTCAAAAATATCCATTTATGCATAGAAATGCCCAAATTAGCTACAATAAATAAATATTTATTATTAAAATTAGTCTGGAAAATTCCGGTTTGTTACAAAAGGATTTGATCAAGAAGCACTCCGAGTTCATCAGCTATCCAATCTCTCTCTGGGTGGTGAAAACTACTGAGAAAGAAATTTCTGATGACGAAGACGACGAGGAGAAGAAGGACGAGGAAGGTAAGGTCGAGGAAGTTGATGAGGAGAAGAAAAAGAAGAAAGATGGATCCAGGAAGTGACACGGTACTTATATTGGAAGTGGTGGTTTAGAGCAAAATCTGTTTTACTTTAGCTAAATGTTTATGGCATAGTTGTTGCTATTGTTCCCTTCACTGCCAGAGTGAACTCGCTTTTGGCTTAAGCAATTCATAGTGGCTTTTTGATATATTGCGGGTGGAGGGAAATATTGTTTGATGCCAAAGGGCACTTATTTTATGCAATTTAGGAATGACGTTTTTGGATTTTTTGGGTCTTATATATCATGATTTGTTGAGCTATACATCTTTTATGAAATTTCAGCTCTTTTGCTTGTGTTGGTCATAATTTTAACTTACACATTAGTATTTTTGGCTCGGATGATACGTGTTGCAGACTTCTTTAGAAAAATAAAGTAAAATAGGTGATGTAATGACATAAGTGTGCTTTATGGCTATGGGTAGCCAACTGCAATGCTTATAAAATAGTTAAAGTTGCTACTAATACCTTATAGTCGTGTGACTGGTTACAGATTAATGTTGCTTTGAAAAGTCTTGCAACAATGAGACCTTTTATACTTTTTGTATACTCAATGTTGTTAAGAACTCAAAGAAGCTTGGAGTATATATAGATGAGATCAAGACCACAAACTAAAGTGTGGAATGTTGGGGAAGAATTGAGCTGCAAGTGTAATATCTTGGAGGAATGATAAAGGGAGTTTGATGTGCTTATAGTAGCTTTTTTTAAGGTGTCCAACCATCTTATGCGAAAAGTTTGCTTAATATACGTATGACCGGATTCGAACAAGAGCCTATGGGATTGCACACTTTACGTATTAGAATCGATGTTTAATAATTAATATAAAATATTATATTTAATTATTAATTCACAATAATGACTAACGGACATTAGTACTTAATGGTATTTGACTAACGGTCATTAAATATTAAGTTAAGGGACTAGATATGAAAATAGAAGGCAAGAAGGATCCAGAACCCTTCCATAACATGAAGACCGATCGGTTATGGGGAGGGTTCTCAAACTTGGATTCTAAGTTAACCAAATATAAATACAAAGGGTTTTATTCTTGATATGATCGTTGATTGCTTGGAATTGCTAAAAGGTACGTTTTCTTAAGTTTTTAGTTAATAAGTTACTAATATTGATTCTTAGTCTTTCATTGCGTGCTTGATGATTTTATGTTTAATATATGCATGTCGTGTTATTAAAATTCCAACATATGATTCATATGACGATTATGTGTACAATGCAAATGGTTTATTCGAAGCCCAACAGACTTTCTGTGATGCATTGGGCATCAAGCTCCGTGCTTGTAAGAAGATGTAGATTATGTTTTGTGTCGTTTTGAGTCAAATATAATCTAGTAATAGTTATTTTTTATTTTTTTATTTTTTTAGAAGTAGTTATACTTTCTTACATTAGCTTTATCGCATATATAACAGGCTGGGATGTGGGATTTTACTTACATCAAAGTTTTTCTCGAGTAATCTATTCACCGGGTGTAACAACCTTTGAAAAAATAAATAAATAAATAATATTTGCATTTTTCATTTTTCTGTTATATAAACATTCTTTTAAAATTTTTAACTGTTTTAGAGATAAAACCCTCTTCCTTTTTCTTAAAAAAAGTCAAGATTGAGATCATTAAATGTGTAGTATGTGTTTATTTGATGTTTTGAGTAGTGAAGTTACTTTTTCAACAATACGGTTTGAAAATAATTATTGGTATCACGAAATGTGTGTGTTTCAAGTGATATTTTGAGTAGGACACCATATTCCAATTAAGTGGTTGATTGTCATTGAAAAAAAGAGGGCCCTTGCAATATTTCTTCTAGTTTTGTGGGGTTCTCCTTTGACCTTTCAGATTTACGAATCCATTTGATTCCATGCAATACAATGACCAATGACCGACTTTACTTACTACTTGGTCAAATCCCATCAAATTGGTTACATCGCATCATCACCTCTTCTATACGGTCCATCCATGAGTTTACCACTCAGTACTTTGGAAATTTATCTTCAATGTGAAGGACATGTATGATACTTATTATAAGTTTTGTATGGATTAGTCACATTTAGTATTCACCATTAATATAGAAGCCTCTTCACCAATCATTGATGGTCAAACAATGAGCAACAAGTTCAACAAAAAATACCGGTAGAATTTAAGTTCAGTAATCAGTCCTAAACCAGTTTGTATCGTTACATGCTCGCATACCCTAGAGGTGGCCAAATGCCGGTTCCAAAAAAAACCTGACCGGTTCCAATCCGGACCGGTTCGGCAGTCAAAGTCAAAGGACCGGATCCGGTTCCAATCCAATCTAGTTCCTTTCGGATCCGGGGTCCAAAAACCGGGACCAGTCTACCCGGTTCCGGATCGGTTCCAAAATCCGGTCGGACCGGTTCCAAAGAACCGGTGCTCTTTTTCTTAACAGTGGGCAAATTTTGAGTGTTTTTCTTGAATTTGATTCTTGTGATTCAACCAATATAAACGTTGGAACCAGTTCGAAACGGGTTCGGAACCGTGTCTTTTTCTTAACAGTGGGCAAATATAAACGTTGGAACCGGTTCGGAACCGGTTCTCAGGAACCGGATCGCGAACCGGTGATGGATTATCCGGTTCCGAACCGGATCGAGTATCAAAAATGTATAACCGGACACGAATTGCCGGATAATATTGGAACGGGACCGGATCTTGCCGGAACCGGTGTTGACCGGATTCAGTTCCGGATAATTATCCGGTTACGGTTCCGGAACCGGATCGCATGGCCACCTCTAATACCCTACGTACCCATATAGTATCAGTAGGTTTACGTACACTTAACTAAATATTATTAAATGATACGGAGTAACTACACGGTTAAAAGTGGTAACAAACAAGTTTGATCATAACTTATTTAATTACTAAAACTAGGGCTGTAAACGAACCGAACGTTCAGTGAACATTTCATGAACCGTTCGGTAAAAAGTTCGTTTATGTTCGTTCGTTTATTAAATGAACGAACATGAACAATATTTTACGTTCGTTTAGTTAAATGAACGAACATGAATAAAAGTCTCGTTCGTTCATTTATGTTCGTAAACGTCCGATTAGGCATTCGTTAAAATTCGTTTATGTTTATTTATCTATTTATGTTCATATATCATATATGTTTTAGTTTTATAATTTTAAAAATTGGTTTGTTTAAACAAAGCAACACTTATAAAACAATATATTGTGAAGAATTCAATAAAGTTTATGTTTGTTTGTCTATTTTTATTTATGTTTGATCGTTTATGTTCGTTTAGCGTTCGTTTAGTGTCTTAATGAACGAACATAAACGAACATGAACAATTCATTTTCTTAATAAACGAACATGAACAAGAAAATTCGTTCGTTTAAGCGTTCATGTCCGTTTATTTGTCCGGTTAAAATTAAATGAACGAACATGAACAGGACTCCGTTCGTGTTCGTCCGGTTCGTTTACAGCCCTAACTAAAACCTATAGAGAAGAGAAGTATCATTCATGCATGTAAAAATGGATCACTGTGTAGATTTAAATCAAACAATTTTATGATATTATAATTCACTAAAGTAACTTCATTTGTTAGTTTGTTACAAGAATGTCTTTTACACATTAAGGAACACATCGAATAAACCAAGTTTAGCATATAATTCAATGAATTTGGTAGGTTGATTGAGGATCTTTGACTGTTAGTTTACTATACGTGCTTGTTTGCATTCAATCAATCTCATATATATATAGTTCTTTATATATTTGTGAACATTGTATAACTATTCTTATGCATCATGATTAACTAACAAATAGTAGTTTTTCATCTATCAAGACTCAAGAGAGATCGACCGGGTGTAGTGAAGAGCTTCAAGATGTGTGGTTCACCTTATTAATTGTTACGGATGTTTATCTTTACGCGTGGTCGGCTACAAAAATAGAGAAACATGGTGCTGACCAGCGATGTATTTTTAGTTTTGTGAGTGTTACATATGTATAAACGATGAGAAGTGAATGATTATCACGGAAGTAAAATATGTAAAAATGTGTAAAACGAAGTTGATATGATGTTGATGAGTTCAACGTGAGTACGTGACTATGCCGCGTACGTCTTATGATAGCCTAACGCTACATGCATGCACGACCATTTTCTTTTTGAAAGGTGAATATATATTATCAACATCAACACTTTACAAATCAAACTGCTAGCTGCAAATTTTGGACATGCCCCAAAATATAACAGACAAGCTAGCAGGAACAGAAATTACAAACAGGACATACAATCAATGAATGCAACTTTAGAAATACAGGCTATCAACATCTAATATTCACGAACTCATTTTACCTTAGACTACATTTCTCACTGACTTATGCAAACTATATCTGCATTATAGAAGCACAAAAAAGCAGGCATCATCCAAAGCAAATGATCCATACCTCACTATTGAATAAACTCTAAAAGATACTACCTTTTCTATTACTATGAATAAGCATATAGCGAAATCTTATATCTCTTCATAAGAGTATAACACAGACTAAAAAAAATAAAAATTAAAAAATTAAAAAATTAAAAAAAAAAACAATAGGCATGCACAACCTTTGTTTTTAAGGTCTACCGATCCTAGTAAAGCTTAGGTTGATATATGATATGAGAAGAATTTCATACCTAACAATTAGATTACAACAACCAAAGGATATTATAAGAAGAAAGAAACTTCATGCTCTAATTGTCATATGCTAGATGAATTAGAAATAAAATTAGAAGTGTCTTTAGGCAAGACAAACATTTCTTATATGGTATTGATGATTTTATTAACACAATTTCGTGAAGGCAATGACCAATTAGTTAGAAGATGGAAAATAAGATCACCGACATAACATGACATGATTTTACAATTATTAACGTGGGAGGCAGATCATGTACGTTGCCTTTTTCAAACAAATTAATTTTCTTTTAAATAGATTTCTATTTCCAAATTTTGATTTAAAGTGAGTTTGGAGGATAGCTGTTTCCGATTTATAGTCAAGACCAACCATAATATCTATTGCATAGACATGGAAACATAAAACAAAATGTAGGACCGTACCCCGAGTTTTATAAGTTCATTGTCTCCCAATTTCCATTTTTATCAAAAGAAATATTATTATCAATGCTATTTTGCCAATACTCGCAGTCTAACTTCTTTATTTTACACTCAATTCATTGTTTTATAATTTATAAAAAGAAATGCTATAATCACATCTTTTATATAATAAAAGAATTACATCATTTCGAAATATTTTTGCAAAACCCTTCTCATCAAAAAAAAATTGGACCAATAGGAGAACTCGATTTTGCCACGTAGGCAAAATCAAGCAACATGATTGGTCAAAATAAAAAGTCAAAATTGAATTAATTTTTGTCAAACTTTAATAAATTTTGTGGAGAAATTTGGTTAAGAAAAAAAACACATAATAATATTTGTGTCAAATTTGTAAAAACAAAAACTTAAAAAAAGAGGAAGTAATTAATAAAACTTTAGTGGTTAAATTTTACAAAAATTATATAAAGCTAAATGTAAAATTACAAGTTTCCATATTTTTTAACAACTTTAGAAAATTAACAAATAACCCCTTACAGTTTATACATCTATAATTTATAAGATGAACTTTGTTTAAAATTACATAAGTATTAGTATTACTTTCAGGCTTTCATCTATTAAAATTACAAAATTTTGTAAATATGGATATCCAGAAAAATATTTCCATAACAATGACTCATAAAATTCTTATTTAAAGTTTATATATGGGTATCCAGAAAAACATTTCTAAAAAAACTTTATGAAGCATATTTTAACTTCATCAACACTACTTCCCTCACTAGGAAAAGGTGTCTCATGTATGACGTACTGATATATCTCCTATTCGTGCTGATTATGTGCTACTAAACTCGCACATTTTGTACAACACGATATGAATAATTAAAGTTAAACAACAACATCAACCTCAACCTCAACATCTATGTCAGTTAAATAAAGTTAAATATTAAACAAACAAATTTTATTACAAAATATTATTATAATAGATATTAATACATAATAAAAAATCCTAGACAAGGTATTAGTTATACTTATATCACAATTTTTATGGGAAAATTATTATATATAAATATATTAAACTAAAATTTTAAAATAAATTTGATTCATGTGTAAATCTTATGCGTGAACGGGACTTATAGCTAGTATGTTATACAAAAATAAGCAAATATGCAGATAAAAATATAAGAGAGAATTTAAAAGTAACAAAGAGAATATCATAAATCACATGACACCTCATTGTGCGGGATTATTTTTGTAACATTTATGTAATTTTAGCATTTCTCATTTATAAATATGTTTTTTTAGGTTATGTTTTCGGTTTCGCTTGAAGATAAATTTTATTTAACATATATTAGGAGACTTTTCTAAAAACATATGTAATGTGTTAATTACACATATTTATAATAACGAGGAAAGTGAATATTAAGTTGTCTCATATAAGTTTATATGCGAAACTTACAAAAACTACATCATTTAACCAAAAATAAAAAAATAAAATAAAAAAAAAATTATCTAAACAACCTCATTTGTATTATATCCCTTCATTATATAATTGTTTTCTCTTGATTGCATCATAATATCGTTAAGTTGGGTTCATTATTATATATGTTTTTTTACATCATATTGTTAGATGTTTTTTGTTAACTAACCAATTCACTCTAGATTAAACAATTGTTTGATTAAATAGTGTTGCACTACTAATACATTAGTTCTACTACTCGAATTTTGTTAAAAAAAAAAAAAAAAAAAAAAAAAAAAAAAAAAAAAAAACCCTTATCAAAATGACCTAATTTTAGATGATTTAGATTAGTTTCGCATGTAAGCTTAGATGTGAGACAACCTCATATTCACTTTCATTTGTAATGATCAAGGTTGCAAAAATCGCGAATTTTTAGTCAGACGGTCGATCCCCTTGTAGCTTGTAATCGGCCTAAGTTGGATTTAATCATATTGACATTTTTGGCATGTTTTGGGTATTACCGACAAAATTTTCCTTACAAAAAACATCTTATAATAAATATAAACAACGATTATAAGTGATTAAAACTATTTTACGGCAAGTTTTGGGTATCTGCAGCAAGACTTCCAAGTTTCCAACAAGTTTGACCATCGTTGACAGTGCTGTTGACCAAGGTTGACAGATTTAAACAAATCGAAAAGGTTGATGGCCCAATAACGCTTAGGCGTGAATTAATCAGCTTAACACGCTTTTTTTTTTTCCTTTTAACTAATTACACGCTATTTTCACAACACTAATAATGATAATTAACACTCCTGTCCTAACTATTTATACGTAAGTGAGTTTTGGAATTTTTCTCTTTCAAATCTAACATACTTGGATTTCTCTATGCTTTAGTGTTGGTGCAAGAACGAAAATGTCAAATACAAAAACATCATGTCACCAAGAGTGACCAAGGACAAGTTATACATACAGTTAAGATCGTAACTGGAGATTCTCTTATTGTCAAATAATGTAGCTACTAGTTAAGATTTTTGTCATAGTATTAGTTTAACTATAAGTGTAAAAACCATCAAATCTTAGTAAAATATGTAGGGCTGTAAACGAACTGAACGTTCAGTGAACATTTCATGAACCGTTCGGTAAAAAGTTCGTTTATGTTCGTTCGTTTATTAAATGAACGAACATGAACAATATTTTACGTTCGTTTAGTTAAATGAACGAACATGAACAAAAGTCTCGTTCGTTCATTTATGTTCGTAAACGTCCGATTAAGCGTTCGTTAAAGTTCGTTTATGTTTATTTATCTATTTATGTTCATATATCATATCTTTTAATTTTATAATTTTAAAAATTGGTTTATTTAAACAAAGCAACACTTATAAAACAATATATTGTGAAGAATTCAATAAAGTTTGTGTTTGTTTGTCTATTTTCATTTATGTTCGATCGTTTGTGTTCGTTTAGCGTTCGTTTAGTGTCTTAATGAATGAACATAAACGAACATGAACAATTTATTTTCTTAATAAACGAACATGAACAAGAAAATTCGTCCATTTAAGCGTCCGTGTCCGTTTATTTGTCCGGTTAAAATTAAATGAACGAACATGAACAGGGCTCCGTTCGTGTTTGTCCGATTCGTTTACAGCCCTAAAAATATGTATATGCTTATGTGTAACAATCTTCGCACATTAGTAAATAAAAGCAAATCGAAAAATGAATTTTTTTATGTTGGGCTGGAAATTAGAAAGATCATTTTAGTTTACCATATATGTAGTTGAACTAAAAGGAACAATATAAAGCGACAACAAACACTAACTATGTATATACAAAATTTAATTCAAACATTAGTTGGAAAGTAAAAGTATATAATAACGATGTCTGAAGACTAAAAAGACAGATGGATCAATAGGGTTTATCACAAGTGTCACAGTTTTGGTGGGAAAATAATTGAGTATTACTTTTAAGATATAGTAATTATACAATATCATATTAACTGAATAATTGCATTTTTAATATATATGTTACTCTATTTGTCTCAAAATAGTTATTTAGAAAGAAAAAAAACACAAAGTTTAAGAAGAGCACCATTATTACAATTTTATTTTTCTTATTTTTTTTTTTTTTGGGGTTTTGCTAATAGCAGTCCTAAGGGTTGTTATTAAGAGTTTGATTTTATTACATATGAATAAATGAATTATTCTTATTGGATGATATTTTCGACAAAAGTGAATGAAATCCTTAAAAATCTAGAAATACATTAAATACTTCTTTCTCATTGGGTGAATTAGTTTCTGACAACAAATTGTAATAAAAATGATCATATTAATGACAGCCCTAAGAGCATTGGGTACCGTTGGCGCCATGGCTCCAAGCCGTGGGCTTTTTTTGCTGCCACGTCAGGAAAAAGCTCCATGGCACCAGAAATCCCACGGCACCACATTTCAGGGGTATCCATTGGCACCAGAATTTCTGGTTCGGTCGGCCAATTTTTTTTTATTTTTTTTACTTAAATTAAAATATACACAATATAAACTTAAATAAACTTCATTAATATTAAAAGCACACATTACATATTAAAAAAACACACGATACATTTAAAAAAAATGCATAAAATTAAAAATCTAATACATAAATAAAACCTTATGTGGAAAACTAGAAGGGGGGGTTGAATAGTTTTACGTCGTTTTAATTGTTATAAAACAAATTGTTTAAAAGTTTTCGTTGATTTATAAAATATAGATTCGATGGTATATGAAATCTAGTTATACACAATATGAACAACACTAAGTATATATACTATGAAGCAATAATTATGTAAGTAATGAAATAAGTAAAAGATGGAAAGATCAAACCGAGAGACAAGCGATTTATAGTGGTTCGGCTACAAGGCACCTTCCTTGCCCTACTCCACTCCCCGAGCACCTAACTCGAGAGTTTTCTTCACTATATCAACAAGCTCCCTTATGGCGGAGAAAACCGTACACACCAATATACACACCAATATACACACCAATCTACACACCAATCTTCACACCAATCTTCACACCAATCTTCTTCACACCTAGCTTTTACACACCAATCTTCTACACACCTTCTTCTACACACCAATCTTCATAACTATCCTACTTCACTACTAATCAACTTCTACTATCTACACAACTATTCTCTAACAAATATTCACAACTAATCACACTATGAAATAATAATCAATGATGATGCACAAACAACTTAGATGTGGAGATCACAACTAGTTGTAATACTTCTTGTCTTGAGGGATAGAAGTATTCTTCTCTTGCACTTGAATGGATTATGTATGAATCACTTTGAAACAAAGATTTAAGAATGTATGATCAAAGGATTTATAGATTGGAAATGGAGATCTAGAACAGAAAGTTCTGGAGTGCAAAAGGTGGGGAAAAAATCCAGGTTTAAGGTGGTATTTATAGGCAAACGTTTCTGACAGAGGAGCGTGGCCGGTCCCCTTAAAGCATGGCCGGCCCCCTTAAAATTAAGGGGGCCGCCCCTTATAATTAAGGGGGCCGCCCAACTGTAACGGCCAGAAACTTTGTCTTTTAGTGGGGAAAGTTTATTTGGTGAAAAACTAACTGATTTTGGTTAAATATTTGAAATCATATATTTAGTATGATTAAAACATTTTTCCTTATTACCAAAAGTGTTTTTCAAAAATATATAATAAGATTATATAATTAAATAAACTTTGTATTAGTTAATTAAATACCCCTTTGATCATACATTGCACTAAACACTTTGTTTATTCATACCTTAAGTGATTTGGATGTAAAGAGAAATATTAATCACCAAATACTTGTTTATGTCATAAGTTTTAGTTCTTTGAGGTTATATTTTGTAATGATCAAAACATAGAGATATTGATAAAAACTTAATAATGTTTTTAAGGCATTATTTATGTCAACACCTTAATCCTTTTCGGGATATTTTGCCCGGATTCGAGCTTCTTGTGCCCTCACGATCCTTGCGTTGACCGGATCCATACTGCTTGTATCCATTTGTAGCACCCGCATCTCTTCGGAAATCTTTTGTGATTCATATAAAGTAACTCTCGCGAGTGACTCTCGCTCAAGAACATCCATCTTTGCCTTGCGGTCTAACTCGTATTGTTGTTGCAACATTACTTGAAACAATGCCGGGTTTGAACCGGAACTAGAGGTCGAGTTTGACTAACGTTGACTCTTAGCAACCCGGTACATGCCGTCGGGTTGTGGCAACTCATCGGGTCCAAAATGCTCGGGCTCTTCGTGAGTAGGTCGAAGACGATTACGTCTTGCCAAAGTCGAGTCGGGATTTTTCCACTTGTGCTTGTCTTTCAAAAAGCCCCAAGCGGTCAAGTGTCGAAATTCATAATCCGTTGATTTTTTAAACAATATGTGACAACGATTCATAAAATCTTTATCACCTTCCCCACTCATAACCACCGTCTCATCCACCACCGAATTAAACTTCTTGATATCTTTATTCGTTGGAGTCCACTTTCCCATCAACATGTTTTTTGTACGAATAGTATAGTTGAGCCTCTTTGCTTCCGTGTTGTATGCATCGAGCACTTTGTACCAAAATGTATCCCTTTGTTGATCCGCACCCGTTTTTGGATCCTCGGATACTTGGATGTAACACTCCGCCAAAAGATATTCTTCGTCTTGGCTCCAAAAAGTTCGTGGTTGTCGGGACGGGACCACATCTTCATCGACCTCCTTTTCTTTTTCTTTGTTGCTTTTCTTGTTCTTCGCCTTTGATTTTGGCTTCTTCGCCATCGTCTTTGCCCTCGATTTTTTTGAGGTCGATGTCGGAATAATTTCTTCACTTGAAACCGATTTTTCTTCGTCATCTTCTTCGTCTACTAGATGAAACGAAGCATGGTCCGAATTCGGTTGTGAAGGGATGCCTTGGGTTGTTTGTTGAGTTTGTGAAAATTGATATTGGTTTTGTTGTTGTTGTAATTTCTATTGGCTAAACAATGCTAAATCTTCGGGATTCATAAATGAGGTTTGGAAGGTGGGAAAGTAACCCGGATTCGAAGACGATCCCGGATTGTTACCGGGGTTTGAAGACGATCCCGGCATTTGGTTCGTCGGATCGTTTAACATGTTGTTGATCCATGGTTGATTTGGATTCATTTTGGATGAAAATAGTTATTAAAAATAGAGATTTAATAGATTGGAAGTGTGTGTGAAGTTTGAAAAATAAATGGGGTATTTATCAGGTTTTTTTGGGAATTAAATTGGTTTAATTGGGTATTTTGGGGGGAAAACGGCATTATAGCCGTTATACATTCAAACGGCTTTTTTTATAACCTCAAATCAGTAGAGAGAAAAAATCGATGGCGCTGAGTCGCGGGTACGGCGCGAGCACCGACGGGGCCACCACCGGTACGGTGCGCCGTCCGTTTTTTTGAGCTGGTGGTGACGGCGCGAGCGATGGCTCAGCCGTACCCCATGCTCTAAGGGCTGTCGTTAGCAAAACCTTTTTTTATATAATGACAGTTTTACACTCAAGTAATTAATTTATAACTTTTATAAAGGCTGTAATAACATCAAGTGAGAATAGTATGGTAAACTCGATTTAAATTATCTATATATTTTTAGATGCGGACAACTATTTTCGGATACCCAAAAAGGAAACCTGTACAATAAATTTGAGACAGCCGGAGTAGTTTTTTACAAGAATCAATTGCTAGTCTCATCAAGGATTGAAATCCTCTCAAATTAATATAAACATGACAGGTCATGTTTTCTCACAACTAAAATAGAAATTGAGTCTTTCAATAAGCAACCCGCTATTTTATTTGTGTGTTTTGTTTCTATCAGTCATGTTCATATTAACTTGAGAGAATCTGACTTTTTTTATCAAACATATTACATAGTTGTCAATGTTTTAATGTTAGCATCAACCAACCGATTATCGAAAGTTCAATATGAGATCTTAGACTAAAAACATAGGCTTTTCTTAGGTTTTACTCCCTCGTCTCAATTTTGTAGTCATTCAACAAATTTTCTTTGAATTAAGATATGTGAAATTAGCGCAAAGTTGAATGTCATTTCTACTATTATATTTAAACTAAGTTTCCTTCCGATATCCAATTCTTAAATGTTATGATAAATATTTAAGGGTAAATAGTAAAATTAAAAGTTTGTAATTGTTATTTATTGAAAGTGGACAGTTTTTAAAAGACAAACAAAAATAGTAATAAGGACAATAAAATTAGGACGGGAAAGTATTATACATTAGATTAGAAGAACGAGAGTTTAGACTAAAGACACATACAAGCTTATATAAAATTATATTATAAATTGTGTGTGTTTGTTTAAGCTTATATGTGGCTTATGAACTTATTTGTTTTTCGGCTTATATTTCATAAATTTCAAAATTTTTAGCTTATTTTGATACATGTGGGCTTTTATAAGTTTATAATCATAATAAACTTATATAAGCTCATAAGCCTAAAATAAGCCGGAAAAATTGGAACTTGTGAAAAATAAACTGAAATCAAATAATCTCATAAGTCACATATAAGTTTAAACAAATACTCATAGATTAGAAGGCTTGATCCAGTAGTAACGTATTGTACTATCGTACTTATCAACTATGGAGTATTATATAGACAAATCTATATAAACTCTAGTAATAAATTTAAGTGGATATTAACATCCTGACATGTGTCAGAATTGACAGTTTATATGCGAAGAGATAATGAGTGGAGAAAAAACATAAAATATTAGTGTGAGTATATAGGTGGATATGTATGAATGTATTGTAATAGCATACAGCAAAACTCTTATCTAATTGCACATCTTCAATATAAAACAAGAGTTAATTGTTGGAAAATTTAGTGCACTTGAGGGATCAAATCATACTTGGGAATGGGTTTGGAGGTACGGAGTGTACACCCATCAAGTCTCTGATTACCCTGACTCAATAGTGGTTGTGCTAGTGTGAATCTGATTCTGCTGATGCATGAAACTGCTGCTAGGATTCTGCTGCTAGTTGATCCTGCTGATAGGATTCTACTGCCAGCTGATCCTGCTGCTAGCTGATTCTGCTGCTAGTGTGAATCTGCTGATAGGCTCGTTTTTAACCATTGATTCCTACTATTATGGAAAATATTATGATATAATTAATGGGCCGTTAATTATCCATAATTCCATGAGTTAGGGTTTGAGTATTCTCTATTATAAATAGAGGTCATAACACATCTGCATGGATATACGAAATCACAAAACTCTAAACACTTGAATACGTATCTGGTTCTAGGTTTTTGCCTAAAACAAGAACATCACTTGGTCTTATCCCATAGAGATATTCGTGTAACCCAGGCATAGGGTCGAATAGTTTCCATTGGAAAGTGATACCACGATTTCAAGTGTATATCCGGTACTCGTTGATTATCTTAACCCTAATCTGGAAACTTGTTAACACTTAATAACTTACAATCAATAGAAACTATTAGTGATAATCAATGGCTGCTGCTATGAGACAAATAGCTGCTAACTTTTCCAAGTTGAAAAAGTTTGAAGGTGTTGATTTCAGAAGATGGCAAAAGAAGATGCACTTCTTGTTGTCAAGTATGAATGTGGTTTATGTTCTGACAACTGAGATTCCAGAAGATTTTGGAGAAGATGCTACTATGGATCAGATGAGGGCAAGAAGCAAATGGGAGAATGATGATTATGTTTGCAGAGGTTTAATTCTCAATGGTATGTCTGATTCTCTATTTGATATTTATCAGAATGTTGAAACTTCTCAAGAACTATGGGATTCCTTGGAAGCCAAATATATGGCTGAGGATGCATCAAGTAAGAAGTTCCTTGTAAGTAATTTTAACAATTACAAAATGGTTGATTCTAGACCTGTCATGGAACAATACAATGAACTTCTTAGTATACTTAGTGGATTCACACAACACAAGATAAACATAGATGAGGCTATTTCAGTCTCGTGTATCATCGATAAATTGCCTCCTTCTTGGAAAGATTTCAAGCATATGCTTAACATAAGAAGGAGGAGTTAACTCTTGTTGAGTTGGGCAGTCACTTGCGCATTGAGGATTCACTCAAAGCTCAAGACATTGACAAGCCAAAGAGTAGCACTGCTACTGGTCCATCAGTTGTCAATATGGTAGAGCATAACAACTCCACCAAGTATCTTGATGTTCCAATCATCAATCCTAGAGTCCTTTTTTGATCAATCATCAATCCTAGCCTGAGTATGTGGATGCTAGCATTACTCTTGGACTGGATAATGTTTGAAATCTTAAGTGGCTCTTAAAGTAGTTTCCAGCTGGAAATGTCCTCTTGGTCTTATGCAGTATATTGATTTGAATGAACTGCAACTAATCATGGTTTCTTTACCATTTTCCTCATTGTCTACATGTCACACAATCTGACTGAGGATCTACATTTAACTCACTCAAAATGGATGGCCTTGTATCTTGATGTTCCAATCTGCTACTTCTTATACTCTTGGAATGTTTGATCATTTGGCCTTAGGAGGAAATGTTGAACAGTTTTGAAAGTACTTTGAAGTATGCAGATTTAAACATCATAAAGTAGGTTTCCTGTTTTGGAAGGGTAAGTGAGTTAAGGTGGGGTAGTGTATGAAGCATGGAATAGTGAGGAGTGAAAGATGAACCTACTTGGTCCATGCTATACACTACCCATAGGAGGTTTGGATGGTCCTCCCTCAAGGTGTGTGTTCCCTGATGGCTGAAGCCATTTTTAAGAGATGGAAATGTAGGTCATCAGGTATAGCCCTTGACTTGGAGGGGAAATGGGTTCCTAACGATGCCTTCCACCTTTCCTGCTTTGATCATTGTGGTGGCAGGATGAATGGTCTTGGTGGGAAGGTGTGAGGGAAATGTAGTTAGATGGGTGGTGCTCTATTAAAGGTGAATAACTAGCAAGCTGAAGATTGCTATGTGTGTGGATGATACTCTGCGACTGACCTGATTGACAAGACCATTTCTGAGATACTATATAGTCTTAGCAGATATCAGTTAGATGTATCTTGTTTTGTATCTGATTTGGGTGATGTCCAATCAGTTGTTGTTATTCTTATCTGTTGTACAAAGTTTTTGGAAGTTAATATAATTCACCTTTGCACCAAAAAAAAACAACTCCACCAAGTACAATGACAACAAGGGCAAGCATAAGCATCAAGATAACACCAAATCTGATCTTAACAAGAAACCTAAGGTGACTTGTTGGAAGTGTGGGAAACCTGGACACTTCAGGAAAGATTGCAAGGGTGGTAGAGTTGGAAACAAATCCAATGGATCAGGCACAGGTGGAGGGAATAGTAACACCAATTCTCTGAAAGGTCAGAATGTGTTTAATAAGTCTTTTAAGATTTATTATGTTACATATATATCTGACATTTACTTTGCGCAGGATGATGATGTTGCGTGGTGGGTTGACTCTGGAGCAACAATTCATGTGTGTAAATATAGAAGCTGGTTCAAGACCTATGAGTCAATGAATGATGGTTCTATTCTTCATATGGGAAACGAGTCAACTGCCCTGGTGCATGGAAAAGGATGTGTTGATTTGAAGTTTAGTTCTGGAAAGATTGTTTCTTTGTTTAATGTTTTACATGTTCCTGATATTAGAAAGAATTTAGTTTCTAGTAGTGTTTTGAATAATTGTGGTTATAAATAAGTTATTGAATCTGATAAGTTTGTTTTGTCTAAAAATGGTGTGTTTATTGGTTTCGGTTATTTGTGTAATCAAATGTTCAGACTTAATATTGTTCATGATAATGCTAATTCTGCTTTTATATCAACCTCTAAACTTAATGATTCAACCCTATGACATGCTAGACTTGGCCATGTTCACTTTAAATGAATGTGAGATATGTCTAAGGATGGGTTAATTCCAGCCTTTGATATGGACACTGAAAAGTGTAAAACTTGTATGTTGAACAAGATAACTAAGAAACCTTTTCAAGGAGTAAAACGTGAAACTAAAGTTTTGGAGTTAATTCACAGTGACCTTTGTGATTTACATGTTACTCCCTCTTTGGGGAATAAGAAATACTTTGTGACTTTTATTGATGATGCTTCTAGGTTTTGTCATGTTTATTTATTACATTCTAAAGATGAAGCATTAGATAAATTTAAAATATTTAAAACTGAAGTTGAATTGCAACAAAGTTCCTTGATCAAAAGATTAAGGACTGATAGGGGAGGTGAGTACATGGATACTCTGTATTTTCAGTTGGTATGTGGGGTTTGCACCAGGCTTTACCTCTCAAGGGATCTTGAGAAGCTTACAATCCCCACCAGGCAGTGTACCTGATCGTTGTAGTATAGTATAGTGACAAGTACCGGGGGATTGATCGTTCAGCTAGAAATAATGTCGCTAGGGTTAGAAAACCTAAATACTAAGTCTAAAGGTGAGGGATGATTATTTTTGTATTTTTTTTTACATTTTTTTAGAAAGCAAGTAAAAATCTCGGGTTTGAAGGATTTGGGCGGAATTAGTTGCTAGTCAACTAACCCAATACTAAAGATGCAATCAAAATAAAATAGTAGAAATGAAAATAAAACTAAATTAACTAAGGTTGTGAGCAATAAGTGGAGAAATTGTGTTTACTTAGATTTCACTACTCCCTAGATATCTTTTACACGTTAATTACTTGTTATAGTTGCGTGGATGACGGATTGTATTCCTTAATACCATTCATGGGGTGGCGCACTTAATTCCCCAATCCTATGAGTGCCTACTTCACTCCTATGTCGAGCCGGCTAAGAAGCTCCTAACATGGGATCATTAGAATTTACTCATGCATTAAATACAACCAATAAAACCTAGTGCACGTCAGTTCATGTTTCCTAAGACGTTCAAACATGTTACCATTTGGAGATCTGCCAGTTTTCTTAAGCCTAACATCGAAATCATTCATCCAATACAACCATAAACAAGTAATCAATACATAATTAACATCTAGGTTTCATTAGATCTAAGCAAACACAAGATAGATCTAGCCTAGCATGACGGAATGAAGACAAGAACAAGATATAGACAACCAACACATAGACATATTGATTGAATTAGAAGAACATTTATCTCAATTACACATGAAAGGGTTCAAGGGCTGAAAACCCTTGAAAAACCTGTAAAGTTCGTACTAAGTTCGGCCTTAGGGTTTCTCCAAAACTTCTCTCTTTTTATGAAAGAAAATTAGAAAACTATATACAGGAAATTGAGGCTGACGGCGTCAAGACCAAATTGGTGACGCCGTCATCTCGCCGCCAAAAGAATTCTCGGACTGCCTTGATCTACTTCTGACGCCGTCACGTTATAACTTTTTCCAGGCCGTCACGTATTTTACTCTTGACGCTCTACCTTGTGACGCCTTCATTTCTGTACTGGGCCGTCATGCAAATTACTCTTGACGCTGTCAGGATTTTACTCTTGACGCCGTCACCTACTGTTCCCAGCTTGGAAAATTAAGACTTTGGCGTTTTTTTCACTTTTATGCTCCAAAAACGTCTGAATTGCTTCCTTTTCCAGATTTCTCTCCCAAAATACCTTAAATCACAAAAGGAACGATTTAGGGCAATATTTTATCAAATAAATTCAATTCCGGGCTTAAATGACCCTCTAAAAGTGGTTCATTTTTCGCCTCATCATATACCCTTACACTTGAGATTTGCTTGTCCTCAAGCAAATGCGCTTTTATTCTAATCAAAATACAAGTTAGGGGTCATTTAACACTAGTATAAAAGTAATTACAACAAATAATCGTTCCGCTAAAGACCAAAGACAAGCACGGAGGCCATACACTAGCACCTCACAAATAATGTTTAGATACTCACATCTCTCGGGTGTAATAAAGTATAAATTACAATATGGAAACGAAAGTTATCACTCACTACCTGTCATAGCAAAATAGATTACCATAGGCTTGGAAAAGGATCAAACCTCCACCACATGGCGTAAGCACCTAAGATAAACTATCAAAGAAGTCTTTTAAAGGGTTGTAACGTTAGGTGTAGGGATATGAAATACACGGTTTTGTTGGATAAAGGAAGTTTTTACTGGTGGCGAGTTAACAATCTTGGTTAATTACATGTACAATATGGCGTTGCTAAGCCAAGACTAGACTCGACTTAAGCTAATAAATGAGAAATAACAAAAACATAAAATGAACATAAAATAAAAAGGGATGGTAGTCCGTATGTTTTTTTCTCTTTTCTTTTTCTATTTTTTTTTCTTCTTTTTCTTGATTTTTCGATTTTTTTTTTTTTTTTTTTTTTTTTTTTTTTTTTTTTTTTTGCATACACTCTTACCCTACCATCCAAAATAATATATCGTAGGGAATGAAAATTCCATTACACTTGAATTTTTACATACTTTACAATAAACTAATCTAATGACTCGAATTAAGAAAATCAAAACACTTGGAGTACTTTTAAGATTAATGCACATACGGGGGTAATATATGATGTTCTTCCCCATTACTCCATAAAATAAGCACTTTACCCATGAGTCCCAATCGTCCCAAAACAATATGTACAAGGATATGACTCGACTTAGCAACCATGTAATCAATTAGATAGTTAACTTAGGGTTTAACAAATAACAATAACGCACTAAAAATGAGCGCATACACTGAAGGCTAAGGCGATTTGGGTGTACATTTAAGTGGGGTGTAACAAATTCTTCCTTTAAGTAAGATGCTTAAAGTTAGAAACGAAAAGATAGGCTCGGAGGGGTGTACTAGGGGTTTCGTGTACTAAAAATGAGTACAACGCTAAGGGTGTGGGAAAAATTAGTTGACATAACTAGTCAAGTAATATGACTTAAATGGTCAAGTAATTATGATATGGGTTTAACACAAAGGTGATCCTAATGCCTCTTATCATGTAGTAAATCCTACTACACGAATGTAGTCTCACTAGCGGTCTCGGGATGCATCACTAACGCAAGTTCTAGAATCTAAATGCTACCGGTACACTCATAAGCACTAATAGTAAATGCTTTTCCTATCAAATCTAAAGGCGAACCTCACATATTTGGGTGGAAAATTTTTCTGAATATACGGTTATGTGCTAGTCATACAATCTCCTATCCATGAGACGCTTGCTATGGCTAAAGTTTCACTCCTAAATGTTGTAAAAAAATTTAAATTTGGCGCTAAAATTGCACTAACAAGTATTTCTCATAGTTTTATTACACATCTACCATTAAACAAAACAAACTCAAGCGAAAGTGCATATGTAAGGTATCATCTTTTTACCCTCCCCTTACACTTAAGATGAACATTGTCCCCAATGTTCAAGTAAAGAATGTAAAAGTGAAATAAGTAAAACAAATGAAATCAAATACTCCCCTGATTCGCTCGGTATGGATAATAAGATAGCAAGGTTAAATCTTCCTCCAAGAAAATGAACAATCAAATCTTCCCTTCCAGAATAATAATCATCTTCTTGTCATACATAACCCGTAAATCCTGAGAAAACAAACAAGGCAACCTCGCATAAAATCGGCGGCAATCTATATAAGTTACTAAATCCTAGAAAACAAGATAAAATATAATGCTTGTGGAATGAGGTTTGCAGATTTTCTGGAGATTATAAAACTTAATAATTCACAAAAACCGTAAGACTCCGTTAGAAAAACAAAACCGGTAAAATTTCCAGATTTTTACACGTGACGCCGTCAAGAGTAATCTCGTGACGCCGTCAGAAGTGATCTGCAGAAATTCTTATGTTAAGTTTCCGGAAAATTTCTGGAAAAACTTGGTCCTACTTCCTGGAAAATCCTGCAAAATAGATAAGACAACCTCGCGTAAAATCGGCGGCATCCTATATAAGTTTCTAAATCCTAGAAAACAAGATAAGATATAATGCTTGTGGAATGAAGTTTGCAGATCTCCTGGAGATTATAAAACTTAATAATTCACAAAAACCATAAGACTCCGTTAGAAAAACAAAACCGATAAAATTTCCAGATTTTAACTCCTGACGCCGTCAAGAGTAAACCCTTGACGCCGTCAGAATTGACCTGCAGAAATCCTTATGTTAAGTTTCCGGAAAATTTCTGGAAAAACTTGGTCCTACTTCCTGGAAAATCCTGCAAAACTTCATTATGACTCAATACAAGCATTTGACTCTAACAAATACGAATATACATGTTCACTTAATATTGTGGAGAATCATGATCGGTTTGTTTCTTAAAAACATATTCGGGGTTTCCCCTTACACTTATCTTTTGCAAAAATACTTTTAGGTGGAGTTAAGACTAGGCCAAAACAACAAAGTAAAGTATTTCCACTTTTTTAATTGAGAAACATGATCTACCAACAATAAAAATAAAGCATGCATACGGAAGCAAATAACAAACAAACAAAGTAAAATCACACAAAGCATGGGTTGCCTCCCAAGAAGCGCTTTTCTTTATTTACGAGTCTTGTAGCTAGACTCAAGGTCATGGGTTACGTTTTCCTTTCCCACTTTTGTGCCAACTCAAAACATCTAACCCAATTCTCATCACGCTTGTATTCCGGGCCTAGATTCATGCAACCCGAATAGTATGTTCGCCTCCTCTCATAATAGGCGTCATCAGTCATTCCATCTTCCTTAACCTCATAGGGTCGAATTTCATCAATTTGTAGATTCTTGATGTCCTTTAATTCTTCCTTCATGTGAGGCATCATGAAAGTGACCTTCTCTATCCCATCTGTAAACTGAGCTATTCCCTTCTCATGGTCGTGATACATCTTAGTCTTCTCCACAAAAGGTTGTCCTAAAACTACTTCTCCTAGGTGTGGATCTATAATGCCTCTAACATCTTCTAGGATTACAAAGTCGCATTGATAAGTAAAATTTCCTATAAAGATGTGTACTCCTTTAACTCTCCTGACGAAATTACATAGCCTATTAGAATTGTAAGGGTCTTTTCTAGGGCTTAGTCTTTCGTTCATTATCCAATTGTAATAGAGCCTAGACATGATATTCATGGGTGCTTTCAAATCAATTTATGTATGCTCTCTAGACATGTACCCAATCATGCAAGGAATTTTTATGTTCCTGAAGTTATGCCTCCTAATCCATGGTGTCTTTCTATATTTTGAGGGGCAAGGGTATTGTAAAAGGAACCTATGGTAACTCAATTCATCCGGGGTCGGAGCGAAGTCTGTAAACTCAATTTTCATTTGGAGAGGCTTAATAAATTCCTTAAATGTGTTAACTTCTCTCTTTCTTCTTTTATGCGCAATAAGCCTCTTGCTAACTTCTAAACGGCGATTCTCTAATTCCCTAAAGACCAAACTAGTACAAAAAAAAAACGAAGAATTAAGATAGACTAAAGAAAACCTAAAAATAAAAATAAAACCTTACTAGAAAGGAATCTAGCAAGTAGACCTAATAAAAAGAGATTCTAACCTAGACAATAACTATTCCCCAGGCTGCGGCGCCAAAAACTTGGTACGTGGGGTTTGCACCAGACTTTACCTCTCAAGGAATCTTGAGAAGCTTACAACCCCCACCAGGCAGTGTACCTGATCGTTGTAGTATAGTATAGTGACAAGTACCGGGGGATTGATCGTTCAGCTATGAATAGTGTCGCTAGGGTTAGAAAACTTAAATACTAAGTCTAAAGGTGAGGGATGATTATTTTTGTATTTTTTTACATTTTTTTAGAAAGCAAGTAAAAATCTCGGGTTTGAAGGATTTGGGCGGAATTAGTTGCTAGTCAACTAACCCAATACTAAAGATGCAATCAAAATAAAATACCAGAAATGAAAATAAAACTAAATTAACTAAGGTTGTGAGCAATAAGTGGAGAAATTGTGTTTACTTAGATTTCACTACTCCCTAGATATCTTTTACACGTTAATTACTTGTAATAGTTGCGTGGATGACGGATTGTATTCCTTAATACCATTCATGGGGTGGCGCACTTAATTCCCCAATCCTATGAGTGCCTACTTCACTCCTATGTCGAGCCGGCTAAGAAGCTCCTAACATGGGATCATTAGAATTTACTCATGCATTAAATACAACCAATAAAACCTAGTGCACGTCAGTTCATGTTTCCTAAGACGTTCAAGCATGTTACCATTTGGAGATCTGCCAGTTTTCTTAAGCCTAACATCGAAATCATTCATCCAATACAACCATAAACAAGTAATCAACACATAATTAACATCTAGGTTTCATTAGATCTAAGCAAACACAAGATAGATCTAGCCTAGCATGACGGAATTAAGACAAGAACAAGATATAGACAACCAACACATAGACATATTGATTGAATTAGAAGAACACTTATCTCAATTACACATGAAAGGGTTCAAGGGCTGAAAACCCTTGAAAAACCTGTAAAGTTCGTACTAAGTTCGGCCTTAGGGTTTCTCCAAAACTTCTCTCTTTTTATGAAAGAAAATTAGAAAACTATATACAGGAAATTGAGGCTGACGGCGTCAAGACCAAATTGGTGATGCCGTCATCTCGCCGCCAAAAGAATTCTCGGACTGCCTTGATCTACTTCTGACGCCGTCACGTTATAACTTTTTCCAGGCCGTCACGTATTTTACTTTTGACGCTCTACCTTGTGACGCCTTCATTTCTGTACTGGGCCGTCATGCAAATTACTCTTGACGCCGTCAGGATTTTACTCTTGACGCCGTCACCTACTGTTCCCAGCTTGGAAAATTAAGACTTTGGCGTTTTCTTCACTTTTATGCTCCAAAAACGTCCGAATTGCTTCCTTTTCCAGATTTCTCTCCTAAAGTACCTAAAATCACAAAAGGAATGATTTAGGGCAATATTTGATCAAATAAATTCAATTCTGGGCTTAAATGACCCTCTAAAAATGGTTCATTTTTCGCCTCATCATCATTCTGTTGGTATAATCCATGAAATGACTGCCCCTTATACTCCTCAGCAAAATGGTATTTCTGAAAGGAAAAACAGAGTGCTGAAGAAGATGGTTAATTCCATGTTGTCCTATTCAGGGCTGAGTCAAGGGTTCTGGGGTGAAGCTATGTTAACAACTTGCTATTTATTAAATAGGGTTCCCAACAAAAGGAACAAAGTTACCCCTTATGAACTTTGGACTAAGAAGAAACCTAACCTTAATTATCTTAGGATATGGGGTTGTAGGGCTGTTGTAAGACTCCCTGATCTAAAGCAGAAAACTTTGGGAGAAAGAGGCATTGAATGCATCTTTGTTGGATATGCTGAGTGATTAGGCGAAAAATGATCCGTTTTTAGGGGGTCATTTAAGCCCGAATTCGAATTTATTTGATCAAATATTGCCCTAAATCGTTCCTTTTGTGATTTTAGTTACTTTGGGAGTGAAATCTGGAAAAGGAAGCAATTCGGATGTTTTTGGAGCATAAAAGTGAAGAAAACGCCAAAGTCTTAATTTTCCATGCTGGGAACAATAGGTGACGGCGTCAAGAGTAGTTTCCTGACGGCATCAAGAGTAAAATTCCATGACGACCCAGAAGAGTTTTGACGGCGTCATGAAGGTAGGGCGTCAAGAGTAAAAGTCATGACGGCCTGGAAATGAATTGTTCTTGACGGCGTCAAATGTAGATCTAGGCAGTCCGAGGATTGTTTTGGCGGCGAGGTGACGGCGTCACCTAATTGGTCTTGACGCCGTCAGACCCCTTTTTCTATATATAGTTTTCTAATTTTTCACATTTAAAAAAAAGTTTTGGGAGAAACCCTAAGTACGATTTTGGTGTAACTCTACAGGTTTTTCAAGGGTTCCAACCCCTTGATACCTTGCATGATTAATCAAGATAAGTGTTCTTCTAATTCAATCAATATGTCTATGTGTTGGTTGTCTATATCTTGTTCTTGTCTTAATTCCATCATGCTAGGCTAGATATATCTTGTGTTTGCTTAGATCTAATGAAACCTAGATATTGATTATGTGTTGATTACTTGTTTATTCTTGTCTTGGATGAATGATTTATATGTTAGGCTTAAGAAAACTGGCAGATCTCCAATTGGTAACATGCTTGAACGTCTTAAGAAACATGAACCAACGCGCACTAGGTCTTTATTGGTTGTATTTAATGCATGAGCCACTGTTTACAATCCCTATAGTTGTGCTGGGCATGGTGTAGGAGGAGATAAGAGCTCATAGAATTGGGGAGTTATGTGTGTCACCCCATGAATGGTATTAAGGAATACGATCCGTCATCCATGCAATTATAACAAGTAATTAACGTGTAAAAGATATCTAGGGAGTAGTGAAATCTAAGTAAACACATTTTCTCCAATTACTGCTCACAACCTTAGTATAAATTAGTTTATTTTCATTTTTAGCATTTTATTTTGATTGCATCTTAGTATTGGGTTAGTTGAATAGCAACTAATTCCGCCCAAATCCTTCAAACCCGAGATTTTAATTTGCTTTATATAAAATATAAAAACACAAAAATAATCATCCCTCACCTTTAGAACTAGTATTTAGGCTTTCTAATCCTAGCGACACTATTCCTAAGCTGAACGATCAATCCCCAGGTACTTGTCACTATACTATACTACAACGATCAGGTACACTGCCTGGTGGGGGTTGTAAGCTTCTCAAGATCCCTTGAGAGGTAAAGCCTGTTGCGATTCCCACGCATCACTGAGCATTCCAAGGCATATAGGTTTTATGTTATAGAACCTATTGAGTCTGTTTCAATTAACTCAATAATTGAATCAAGGGATGTAATCTTTGATGAGAACAGATTCTCATCTATTCCTAGACCAAGTCAAAGGATTCCAAATGGAACCAATGACAATGGTGTATCAGAAGTATCTGATGAGGTTCCTGATGAGGTTGTGGAACAACAACCTGAACCTGAGCTCAGAAGGAGCAATAGGGTGAGGACTCCAAAATCATTTGGACCTGAGTTTTAATTATACTTAATTGAAGGTACAAGGAGTGAAGTCTCTGACCAATACTCCTATTGCTTCATTGTGGAGGATGATCCCAAAACATTTGAAGAAGCAATGAAGTCCCAGGATGTTGCTTTCTGGAAAGAAGCAATAAATGATGAGATGGACTCCATTATGGGCAATAACACTTATGTGTTGACTGATCTACCACCTGGTTGCAAACCTCTAGTTTGCAAATGGATTTTCAAAAAGAAAATGAAGGTAGATGGAACTGTTGAAAAGTTCAAGGCAAGATTAGTTATTCAAGGCTTTAAACAAAAGTCAGGAATAGACTACTTTGATACTTATGCTCCAGTGGCACGTATCAGTACCATAAGTTTGCTAATTGCTTTGGCATCAATTCACAATCTGATTATTCATCAGATGGATGTGAAGACAGCTTTCTTGAATGGTGATTTAGATGAGGAGGTTTACATGAACCAACCTCAGGGCTACATCATGCCTGGCAATGAAAACAAGGTGTGTAAACTGATTAAGTCTCTTTATGGACTAAAACAGGCACCTAAGCAATGGCATTAAAAGTTTGATGAAGTGGTTTTGTCTAGTGGTTATTTACTTAATCAGGCTGACAAATGTGTATATAGCAAATTTGATGAATCTGGTAAAGGAGTCATCATTTGTCTATATGTTGATGACATGTTGATCTTTGGCACTGACCAAAATCAAGTTGATCTTACAAAGGCATTTTTGTCATCAAAGTTCTCCATGAAGGATACAGGGGAGGCTAATGTTATCCTTGGTATTAGGATTAAACATGAAAGTAATAAAATTTCTATCTCTCAGTCTCATTACATTGAGAAGGTGTTAAGGAAATTTAATTACTTTGATTGTACTCCAGTGAGTACTCCTATGGATACAAGTGAGAAGCTAATGCCTAATACTGGCAAAGCTGTATCTCAACTTGAGTATTCTAGGGTGATTGGCTGCTTGATGTATGCCATGACTTGTACAAGACCTGATATTGCTTTTGCTGTGGGTAAACTGAGCAGGTATACTAGTAATCCTAGTGCTCATCATTGGCAAGCAATTCAGAGGGTCTTTAAGTATTTGAAGAGAACTATGGATTATAGTCTCTCATATATTGGTTATCCTTCAGTATTAGAAGGATACACTGATGCAAGTTGGATCAGTAACACTGAAGACAATTCGTCTACTAGTGGCTGGGTATTCCTACTTGGTGGAGGTGCAATTTCTTGGGCATCCAAGAAACAAATTTGCATTACCAGTTCAACCATGGAATCTAAATTTGTGGCTTTAGCTGCTGCTGGCAAAGAAGCTGAATGGTTGAAAAACCTGCTTCTTGAGATTCCATTGTGGCCTAAATCTATAGCACCTATTTCTATCCGTTGTGATAGTGCTGCTTGATGAGTGCTCAAACACTCATCATTTTTGGTCTAATCTGAACTGCAAAACATACAAAAACACTCAGTAATGCATCAAAATACTGAAAATGTTACAAAACTGTGTTTTATATGTTTTAGATGCAAAATGAGTAAAAACAAATAAAAAACGAACAAAGTTTGCAAAATTGGCAGTTTCAGTCCCTCAAGTTTCATAAATTTGCAGTTTTAGTCCCTAGAAGTTCATTTTGGAATAAAAAGTCAAAAATAGTCCTTGGAATTCAAAAGTTGTCATAAATGGTCCCTGGTTATAAAGTTTGGAAAATTACATGTTTAGTCCCTGAAATTTCGAAATTGGCAAAAATAGTCCTTGGGTATTCAAACATGGAAATTTACTTTTATTACCCTTGTACTATTCACAGGTGACAAAATACACCCTTTGGACAACTTTGGAAAATTACATTTCAGGTCCTCACAAAATCAGAAATTACAAATGAGGTCCTTGTGATAATTATTAAAACCAAATGGACCCTTGTGATTATTACACCCAAAAACCAAATTACCCAATCCAAACCCTTAGCCCACCACCAATATCCTTGGCCCGTTTACACCTCAAGCCAAAAAAAAAAATAAATAAATAAATAAAACAAACACAACCTGACATCCCCCTCCCCCTTCCCCTACCTCACTTCTTCCCCGCCAAAACACCCAGCCCCCAAAGCCTGCTCTCCCAACATTCATGTCCCCCCTCCCCTCTCCTACCTCAGTCACCCTATACCTCAACCAAAGTCAACCCCAATTGGTTACAACCATTTTGTCCCCTACCCGTATAACACCAACATGGAATTAAGGGCCAAGATTGAAGAGAGCTGATCCAAGGGACCAGATTGAAGTGGGAATACACAAGTGGGTCTGAAAAACCCTAGTGGATGATGTATAAAAAGAAAAAGAAAGAAGCAGAGTAGTAGTAGTAGTTTTTAGGTTAAAATAGATTTAGTGTAATGTAGTTTTAAACCCTATCTTTTTCAGTTTTATTCCCACTTATGTACTCCTTATTTGAAATTAATGCAATCTAAAATTTTCAGTTAATAAATTTCAATTGCTTATTTATCTTTTCTTGCTTATTAAACTGCTTACCCATATCTGCTTATCTTAAATGTGCTTGTTATTAAGAGTTTTATGATTCATATATGCTTAAATGTTCACTTAGGATTGCTAGGGTAGTGTTTCACTTGTGGTTACTTTGCAACTGTCTTTTAGCCAAATGCAGCTTGTGCCTTTAGCCTATATGAAACTGATTATTTACTGCTTATTCACTTTCCTGTTATGCTTATTTAGTTTAGTTGTATCTTTATCCATCTTCACTTTTTCAGTTTGTGATAAAACAATTTGGTTTAAGTTTGAAAAAAGGCAAACAGGTCCTGCATAGGAAGAGTTTGGCACAAGGTATTTTGAGTTTTGAAAAAACTGTTTCATCCATTCTTTTCCACTTAAAATAGTCTTAATTGATAATTAGTAACCATTTTCAAGTAATATCTGTTAGTTCTAGGCAGTTTTTGAAATTTGATAGCTAGTGTCTAAACTTTTCATGCTCAACTGTTTTCTTGTGATAGGCTCATCAGACTCCTATTTTTGCCACGTATGTTATTGTTATTCATTCACTTCAATCACTGATAGGATAATTCAAGTTAGGCTAAACCTGTGTTTGACTTTTCAAGTCAGAAACCCCCCAGTCTCACCATTTAGTTCATTGCATCAGCAGCATGATGTCCAAACCAACCCTTTTGGTCTTGGATTTTAGTGATGATTAAGTGAGTTATAGGTTTAGATTTTGAATTCAGTAGCAACCAGTAGTAGTAGGTGTTCAAACATTAGCTTATTGTTCATTTAGGATACTAGTTGGTAGCTTATTTTTGTGGCTGCATAAGCTCCACTCACCCCTGCAGCCCTGGTTTCCCTTTTTCTTTGTATTACTTCTCCTTATTTAGTGAATAAGATTTCACGTTATTTGGTTCTGTAAAATGCTTGTTGTCCCAGCTTCATGTATAAGTGTTTCATTACCACTTTAGAGATCATTTAGATGGTTAATTAGACCCTTTTAAGTAGGCATTTTAGACTGATTTGCATCAACCTTAGGACTCCTTAGTTTGTTTTACTTTGTTAATTTAGTGTTTATCTGCCATTTACTTATTACTTATTCAGTTAGATTTAGCATGTAGACTTAGATTTAAGAGCTTGTAATGTTTTAGCTTACTTGAGATTTCAGTATACATAGCAGTTAAAAAATTGGTCTCATTCTCACTTTTGCTTAACTGTTAAACCATTAAGCAGTCTCTGGCTTATTGGGTGGTTGCAAAAAAGTTTGTTTACCTAAAGTTTGTTTTTCTGCACTTATTTTCAAGTACCAAAGAGGAGATTTCAATTTGAGATTAATTTATAACCTTGAATCTGTGTCTAAAAGTGGCCTGTTGGCCTTGTGTATGCCCTGCACCCAGGCTCACAAGCCATTTTCATTTGAGTTCAACTTGTTCAATTGTTGACAATTGTTTGAGCTTATTGTCATTTTAGATTGCCCTTCTGGCCAGCTCTTTATGCATGTACCGACTTCTCATTTCCATGCCTTTTCATGCGCTTATTTTGTCCTCCAACCAGCACTCACTCACTTAGTAAACACTTAGTGATCAGTGTTTGTAAGCTTATTCACAAGCTCATATTGAGCTCACCTGTGGTCCCCACTTGCTGCTTATTGGCTCAATAGAAAGCTCACCAACCCAGCTTCATGAATCAAGTCTCACCTTGAACCTTGGATCACTCAGGTGGGCCCCACAGTGGGCTGCAAGTCCCCCATTAGACTTGTTTGGTTTTCAGTTTTTGGACTTGGCTTATTTAAGATTTTTAGCTTATTCCCTCAGCTTTTCTTATTGTTCCATGTTCATTTCAATCCATTTCAGTTGGTTGCAGCTTAATTTCATCAAGTGGATCCTTGGATAGCTTATTTAAGCTTAAAAGTCCCATTACAAGTCAATAAGCCAACTGTCTGGCTTATTGGTTTGTATTCTGCTTATTGTTTAGTTTCAGCCTAAGTGTTTTTCCAAAAGATTGTTATTTTGAGTATTTAAAGTAGTGTGTAAAAGAAAATCAAAGAAAATCCAACTTTCCAATAAGTGATAGCTTCTATTTAATAAGCTTATTGCTTATTTGCTTATTTTCCTTAAGCACTCAGTGTTTTTATAATTTTCCTAGGTTCCTTTAGTTATAAAATAATTTCTATAATTTTTTCATATTTTTCTCTTTTCATTTAGTATTTTTAATAATTAATATTAGTTTTTATTAATTAATAATTAGTTAATAATTAATAATAATTATTTAAAAAGTCGTAAAAATATATTTTCAGTTTTAAAATTAGTTTTATAATATTTTAGATTTTTCCAAATTTAATTTTCATATTTTTAGTGTATTTTCATAATTCGTCATAATTTAGTGTGATTTAAATAATTAAAAGTAATTAATAATTAGTAATTAATTAATAGTAATTAATTAAATAGTGTAAAAATTATTTTTCTTTTTCTAAAAATTTTCTTTTATCATTAGGATTGTAAAAATGTAATTTTCACATCCGTAGGTATTTTATTTTACAAAACTCGCATTTTATTTCGTACGCTAACGTAACTTTAATTCAAACGAACGCGTTTTTAGGTTTAACTTACATTTTTAGTGTATCTGTTCATCAGTTAACGTTAATATAGTATTTCTAAGTTATTTTCATTCCTCATCTCGTAGTGTAATCATTCATAAACCCTTTCTGTCCAAATTCACCCGAAACCCGTTTTTGATTACAATCCACACCTCGTCGGGACATAACGACCCGGGGAAACACTATATTCCGCGGAGCATTGACTCTAGACTGTTTGACCTTGTTGACCATTCTTTGGTCAATATAGGTTGACCGTTTGGAGCCAATCAAATTTTGGCGCCGCTGCCGGGGAGGTTGTGTGCGTATTCTAAACGGTTTTTCTGATTAGTGATTTTGGAATTCGTTCCATTGTACATTAATCCATCCTTTGTTCATATTTTCTTATTATCAAAACAAAACCGTTCACGAAAACATTTTAAACTCAGTTTTCAACGAACACAAAAAACACAAAAACATTTTCTTTCTCATTTGTACAAAATTTTTATCCAAAAATCCAAAAACATTCACCTTTACCCTCTCACATCTTTGATTCTTCATCCCTACCCCTCCCAAACCTTTTGATTATTTCTATGTCTCATCCACACTTTCTGGTTTGCCAGTGGTGTGGTAGTTCTTATAATGGTGGTAATTGCCCCGGTTGTGGCATGGTAGAGTCAGAAAACGGGTCTGTCTATAACCAAGATCCCTATTCCTACCATGACACGACTGATTTATTCCACTAGCTACCACACCATGATTCTCAGCAGTTTTACTGTTGTGAGTACTGTGGTGGTTCACACTACAGTTCTGATTGTCAATCGGGAAACACGCTTGTCTATGAGCAGTTTCCCGATAACAATTATGACTCTAGCACATACGACTCACAGCCTCAACAGTTTTACTGTTATGATTACTGTGGAGGTCCACACTTCAGCTCAGATTGTCAATCAGGGAATCCATATCCTTGTGACAATTTTGACACACCCTATTATGACCAGCCTCCACAGTACGATATGAATCAAGCACTTCTTCCAGAAATGCAAAATATGATGAAAATCGTTGATGAGCTTAAGGGTTTAGTTAAAGACTTTTCCTAAAGACATACTCATCAAAAATCCATGGAAGAATTGCTTGCTGAAGAGCAGGCTGCTAGAATAAATTCCCAAGATGCGTATGAAAAATCTGTTAGGGAATCCATTGCAAGAGAAAAAGCAGCCAGATCTAGCTCTTTGTTCCGTTTCATTCCTGATGACAGTGATGATGAGGATACACTTGACATCCTTGAATTTTATAAAACTTCATCAAGTTCATCAGTGCATATCCCAGCAGTTGAGATTCCATCTCAAACAACTGCTATCACACCCGAGGTTCCCACTCACTCTTTGATCATGGGGGACGAGCATCTTGACACTGTTCCTGATAAGGAATCGGACGAATTAATAAAGTCTAGTGTTGAGATCCTTGTCCCAATCCCAAGAGAGTCACAGGGAACTTTTGATCATGTGTGTGATTTACCTTCCCCTCTTGAGTGCTCAAACGATCATTTTGAGACTTTCTCAGATTTTAATGATGATTGTACATCTCATGGAGACATTGAGTATATTGAGGCATCACTCCCTCAGTCTGATGTTGATCCTCTTCTTGAGGAGTTCGCTGATGAACTTACTCACATCAATCCACTTTCATTTGAAAGTGATGATGGTCTCCTTGACTTCGAAGCCGATCTGGGAGAAATTGAAAGTCTCCTATATCATGATCCACCACTCACTTCTGATCCCAACAGTCCAATAGAGAATAATAATCACTTTGTTCCCGAAACATTCAATACTACTCTCACCAATCCTCTATTTGAATTCTAATCTGAATTCACTTTGATTTCTGATAATCCACTCTTTGATATTCAGAATGAGGATTGTAATGAGTCTATTCCGGAACATGAATTCACAGATTCAAATCTTGTGAATGATTCTCTTCATGAGGAGTTCTCCGGTGAACTCACTCATCATATCATGACTCCTCCGGAGTTTTATAGCCCGGGGGGAGATGCACTCAATCATGAGAATTTGCAAATTCCCACCCACCCTCCCGGGTTGTTTACGAGCTTAACCTTTGAAATCCAAACTCAGGCTAATGAGCCTGCTTTCGAGGAAGAAAATCAAATTATGATTTACATCATGGTTTTCTTCCTTTTCTTCACCTATAAGGTGACTTCTCTTGTTCTTCACTCCTTCGGGAATGAAGACACTATTTTTGATCCCGGCATTTTCATGTATCATTATCTTGAGCCGGATACTTATCTCATCGGTGTGGAACTTTCACGTGCTTCAAATGTTTATCCAAACATCTTGAATGAAAGTCCGATTGAGATTGTTTCTTCCACATCATGCTTCCCCAAGGACAAATGAATTCGGGGTCGAGTCAAGCTAGCGACTCGGTAAGCAAAAACAGTAGCATGCTTATAGGGTTTTCACCCTAAGTGTGGGGGAGTCCCCCATGCTATGGTTACTTATGAAGTGAAAATACAAAATGGTGTTTTGCACGCTTAACTTGTAATGTTGCCCTTTTACGTTCAAAGAGTCGGCATAATAGCCGGGACTTTGAATATTGAGGACAATATTCATGCTAAGTGTGGGGGGTATTTCGCTATTCTAGCGAATTTTATCACATTTTACTATCTTATATCCCCGTTTTTGCCAAAATTACAAAAAAATTTCACTGGTGCTTCAAAATTTTTGTGGTAATCAGTCCGCCTTGTCTAAGCGACAAAAGGGATTGGCTAGTCCAGGAGCAAACGGCTCTTGGTAAAGACATCTCAAATCCGTTTACGGCTTGCAATTTGCGCAAAATTGTATGGTTCCTCAACTCCCCATATCCCATAAAGCGAATGAGTTGGCTAGCCCACAAGATTATGGCTTGTGGTAAAGGCCGTCGAAAATCCATAATTGGTAATCAGCTCACCAAGATGTTGAATATTCCATCAAGAGTTGGCTAGTACAGAAGCAAACGGCTTCTGGTAAAGACTAATCAAATCCGTTGACAGCTGGTGGTTTGCCCAAAATCACACGGTTATCAGGTGTGCCACAGTTCTTACACCTGGCAACTCCATAAGTGATTGCTTTTGGTAAATATTTTAAAATCCATCAAGTTTTCAAAACAGTTTATTGCTAGGGACTAGCAATAGTTTAGTGTGAGGGATTGATGAGTGCTCAAACACTTATCATTTTTGGTCTAATCTGAACTGCAAAACATACAAAAACACTCAGTAATGCATCAAAATACTGAAAATATTTCAAAACTGTGTTTTATATGTTTTAGATGCAAAATGAGTAAAAACAAATGAAAAACGAACAAAGTTTGCAAAATTGGCAGTTTCAGTCCCTCAAGTTTCATAAATTTGCAGTTTTAGTCCCTAGAAGTTCATTTTGGAATAAAAAGTCAAAAATAGTCCTTGGAATTCAAAAGTTGTCATAAATGGTCCCTGGTTATAAAGTTTGGAAAATTACATGTTTAGTCCCTGAAATTTTGAAATTGGCAAAAATAGTCCTTGGGTATTCAAACATGGAAATTTACTTTTATTACCCTTGTACTATTCACAGGTGACAAAATACACCCTTTGGACAACTTTGGAAAATTACATTTCAGGTCCTCACAAAATCAGAAATTACAAATGAGGTCCATGTGATAATTATTAAAACCAAATGGACCCTTGTGATTATTACACCCAAAAACCAAATTACCCAATCCAAACCCTTAGCCCACCACCAATATCCTTGGCCCGTTTACACCTCAAGCCAAAAAAAAATAATAAATAAATAAAACAAACACAACCTGACATCCCCCTCCCCCTTCCCCTACCTCACTTCTTCCCCGCCAAAACACCCAGCCCCTAAAGCCTGCTCTCCCAACATTCATGCCCCCCCTCCCCTCTCCTACCTCAGTCACCCTATACCTCAACCAAAGTCAACCCCAATTGGTTACAACCATTTTGTCCCCCACCCGTATAACACCAACATGGAATTACGGGCCAAGATTGAAGAGAGCTGATCCAAGGGACCAGATTGAAGTGTGAATACACAAGTGGGTCTGAAAAACCCTAGTGGATGAAGTTTAAAAAGAAAAAGAAAGAAGCAGAGTAGTAGTAGTAGTTTTTAGGTTAAAATAGATTTAGTGTAATGTAGTTTTAAACCCTATCTTTTTCAGTTTTATTCTCACTTATGTACTCCTTATTTGAAATTAATGCAATCTAAAATTTTCAGTTAATAAATTTCAATTGCTTATTTATGTTTTCTTACTTATTAAACTGCTTACCCATATCTGCTTATCTTAAATGTGCTTGTTATTAAGAGTTTTATGATTCATATATGCTTAAATGTTCACTTAGGATTGCTAGGGTAGTGTTTCACTTGTGGTTATTTTGCAACTGTCTTTTAGCCAAATGCAACTTGTGCCTTTAGCCTATATGAAACTGATTATTTACTGCTTATTCACTTTCCTGTTATGCTTATTTAGTTTAGTTGTATCTTTATCCATCTTCACTTTTTCAGTTTGTGATAAAACAATTTGGTTTAAGTTTGAAAAAAGGCAAACAGGTCCTGCATAGGGAGTGTTTGGCACAAGGTATTTTGAGTTTTGAAAAAACTGTTTCATCCATTCTTTTCCACTTAAAATAGTCTTAATTGATAATTAGTAACCATTTTCAAGTAATATCTGTTAGTTCTAGGCAGTTTTTGAAATTTGATAGCTAGTGTCTAAACTTTTCATGCTCAACTGTTTTCTTGTGATAGGCTCATCAGACTCCTATTTTTGCCACTTATGTTATTGTTATTCATTCACTTCAATCACTGATAGGATAATTCAAGTTAGGCTAAACCTGTGTTTGACTTTTCAAGTCAGAAACCACCCAGTCTCACCATTTAGTTCATTGCATCAGCAGCATGCTGTCCAAACCAACCCTTTTGGTCTTGGATTTTAGTGATGATTAAGTGAGTTATAGGTTTAGATTTTGAATTCAGTAGCAACCAGTAGTAGTAGGTGTTCAAACATTAGCTTATTGTTCATTTAGGATACTAGTTGGTAGCTTATTTTTGTGGCTGCATAAGCTTCACTCACCCTTGCAGCCCTGGTTTCCCTTTTTCTTTGTATTACTTCTCCTTATTTAGTGAATAAGATTTCATGTTATTTGGTTCTGTAAAATGCTTGTTGTCCCAGCTTCATGTATAAGTGTTTCATTACCACTTTAGAGATCATTTAGATGGTTAATTAGACCCTTTTAAGTAGGCATTTTAGACTGATTTGCATCAACCTTAGGACTCCTTAGTTTATTTTACTTTGTTAATTTAGTGTTTATCTGCCATTTACTTATTACTTATTCAGTTAGATTTAGCATGTAGACTTAGATTTAAGAGCTTGTAATGTTTTAGCTTACTTGAGATTTCAGGATACATAGCAGTTAAAAAATTGGTCTCATTCTCACTTTTGCTTAACTGTTAAACCAATAAGCAGTCTCTGGCTTATTGGGTGGTTGCAAAAAAGTTTGTTTACCTAAAGTTTGTTGTTCTGCACTTATTTTCAAGTACCAAAGAGGAGATTTCAATTTGAGATTAATTTATAACCATGAATCTGTGTCTAAAAGTGGCCTGTTGGCCTTGTGTATGCCCTGCACCCAGGCTCACAAGCCATTTTCATTTGAGTTCAACTTGTTCAATAGTTGACAATTGTTTGAGCTTATTGTCATTTTAGATTGCCCTTCTGGCCAGCTCTTTATGCATGTACCGACTTCTCATTTCCATGCCTTTTCATGCGCTTATTTTGTCCTCCAACCAGCACTCACTCACTTAGTAAACACTTAGTGATCAGTGTTTGTAAGCTTATTCACAAGCTCATATTGAGCTCACCTGTGGTCCCCACTTGCTGCTTATTGGCTCAATAGAAAGCTCACCAACCCAGCTTCATGAATCAAGTCTCACCTTGAACCTTGGATCACTCAAGTGGGCCCCACAGTGGGCTGCAAGTCCCCCATTAGACTTGTTTGGTTTTCAGTTTTTGGACTTGGCTTATTTAAGATTTTTAGCTTATTCCCCAGCTTTTCTTATTGTTCCATGTTCATTTCAATCCATTTCAGTTGGTTGCAGCTTAATTTCATCAAGTGGATCCTTGGATAGCTTATTTAAGCTTAAAAGTCCCATTACAAGTCAATAAGCCAACTGTTTGGCTTATTGGTTTGTATTCTGCTTATTGTTTAGTTTCAGCCTAAGTGTTTTTACAAAATATTGTTATTTTGAGTATTTAAAGTAGTGTGTAAAAGAAAATCAAAGAAAATCCAACTTTCCAATAAGTGATAGCTTCTATTTAAGAAGCTTATTGCTTATTTGCTTATTTTCCTTAAGCACTCAGTGTTTTTATAATTTTCCTAGGTTCCTTTAGTTATAAAATAATTTCTGTAATTTTTTCATATTTTTCTCTTTTCATTTAGTATTTTTAATAATTAATATTAGTTTTTATTGATTAATAATTAGTTAATAATTAATAATAATTATTTAAAAAGTCGTAAAAATATATTTTCAGTTTTAAAATTAGTTTTATAATATTTTAGATTTTTCCAAATTTAATTTTCATATTTTTAGTGTATTTTCATAATTAGTCATAATTTAGTGTGATTTAAATAATTAAAAGTAATTAATAATTAGTAATTAATTAATAGTAATTAATTAAATAGTGTAAAAATTATTTTTCTTTTTCTAAAAATTTTCTTTTATCATTAGGATTGTAAAAATGTAATTTTCACATCCGTAGGTATTTTATTTTACAAAACTCGAGTTTTATTTCGTACGCTAACGTAACTTTAATTCAAACGAACGCGTTTTTAGGTTTAACTTACGTTTTTAGTGTATCTGTTCATCAGTAAACGTTAATATAGTATTTCTAAGTTATTTTCATTCCTCATCTCGTAGTGTAATCATTCACAAACCCTTTCTGTCCAAATTCACCCGATCACAAACCCGTTTTTTATTACAATCCACACCTCGTCGGGACATAACGACCCGGGGAAACACTATATTCCGCGGAGCATTGACTCTTGACTGTTTGACCTTGTTGACCATTCTTTGGTCAATATAGGTTGACCGTTTGGAGCCAATCACTGCTACATTAGCAAAGGCTTATAGCCAGATGTACAATGGGAAGTCTAGACACTTAGGTGTCAGGCATAGCATGATTCGTGAGCTTATAATGAATGGGGTGATATCTATAGAGTTTGTTAAATCTCAAAAAAACTTAGCTGATCACTTGACGAAGGGTTTGGCTAGAGACTTGGTTTTGAAGTCTGCTAATGGGATGGGTTTAAGTCCAACTTAGTCACTGAATGCAAAGATACCCAACTCCCTTCTAAGGAAACTTGGAAGCTGAGTTCAATGTTGAAAGCTGATCATTTAGTGGACTGAAGCACATGTATCACAAACATCCCAAGGTTGTGCTTGTTACCTGCTGGAAAGGAGGATGAAGTCATAACTTCTTAATGGTTAATTTTCTTTGAAAAAGTGCTAAGCAGGAGCATGAATTAAAGATGAACCACCTATGTGAATGTTGAAGTTTTGCCGCTTCAGGAAGCTTTGGACTTTTAGCTTTTACAACATTTATGAATTGGATATGGACACATGGCTTGTATAGTGTCAGGAGTATTTTAGTGTTTGAAAACTTGTGTGTATTTATCATCAGGTATTCAAATGGGTTGAAGGGTTCAATTCTTAGAACACCCTGATTCTCGAATATTTGAAAGTATATGTACTAATGTGGAAATTCAATCCTCAGGATATTTTCATTTATGCACTTGTTTTGTTTTGTGTTTAATTTTCATGCAAAGTAAGTGAACTAAATTTGGGGAGGATTGTTGGAAAATTTAGTGCACTTGAGGGATCAAATCATACATGGGAATGGGTTTGGATGTACGGAGTGTACACCCATCAAGTCCCTGATTACCCTGACTCAATAGTGGTTGTGCTAGTGTGAATCTGATTCTGCTGATGCATGAATCTGCTGCTAGGATTCTGCTGATAGCTGATCCTGCTGATAGGATTCTGCTGCCAGCTGATCCTGCTGCTAGCTGATTCTGCTGCTGATTCTGTTGCTAGTGTGAATCTGCTGATAGGCTCGTTTTTAACCACTGATTCCTACTATTATGAAAAATATTATGATATAATTAATGGGCCGTTAATTATCCATAATTCCATGGGTTAGGGTTTGAGTATTCTCTATTATAAATAGAGGTCATAACACATCTGCATGGATATACGAAATCACAAAACTCTAAACACTTGAATACGCATCTGGTTCTTGGTTTGTGCCTAAAACAAGAACATCACTTGGTCTTATCCCATAGAGATATTCGTGTAACCCAGGCATAGGGTCGAATAGTTTCTATTAGAAAGTGATACCACGATTTCAAGTGTATATCCGGTACTCAATGATTATCTTAACCCTAATCTGGAAACTTGTTAACACTTAATAACCAACATTAATTACATGTTTCATCTTATGGTTTACAAACATTCACATTTTTCGTCCTTTTTAAAACTGCTTACAAAATCCCTCCTTTTGGTTTCAAAATCTTGCAACGTTAATTCTTCTGGCCAATATTCGTTAGTTTTTGTCGTTAATTCCTTCACATCTAAAAATGTGAAAGCATTTTGGCCTTTTTACACACTGTCATCTTCAACCTCTCTTTTAATTCTCTTAGAAACAAATATCACACAAGTTATCAACCACAAATCCTAAATAAAAGCAAATCAAAATCAACAAATTCTTTTTATCCATAACTTAAACAATCACTAATACAATTCACAAGATAAATACCATAGGTGGTCGAGTGTGGGTCAAAAATGGTGGGGGTGTCGTGAGTTTTTGTTTAGAAGTTTAGAAAATGTTGAAATAAAAGAGTTTAGAGGTTTTGGAAGACAAGCAAAAGTTTGATTTATTTTATTTTTTTTATTGTTTATTTTTTTATTTTTATTATTATTATTTTTGTGTATGGCTATTGTTATTGTTGTATTTTAATAAAAGTTAAAGATGATGATCTATTCATGTATATTTTTATAAAGAGTGTGTGTGTTTCTATGAGAATTTAATAATTGTGGAAGATGATAAATTGTAAATGAAGTGTGTGTTAATATGAGAAATGCAAATGATATAAAAAAAATGGTGATGGTGTTGATATTTTTGGTTTAAACTCGGGAAAATTGATGTATTTACCAACATAATGAGAGGTTGATGATGAATATCCGCGAAAAGACCATTATTCACTCATGTTTTTAGCAAGTGAGGGAATTAATGACAAAAAAATAACAAATATTGGTCGAAATGACTAACGTTGCATGATTTTGGAACCTTAGGGACGGATCTTACAGCAGTTTCAAAATAGAACGAAAGTTACGAATGTGTAATTACAGGGACGAAATATGTAATTAAAGTAAAACAATTACCTAGAGAAGATTTTTAAAAAAAGCTCTCCATACCATAAGACCGGATGGCAAGGAGGTGAAGCCAACCCACTTTCACGCGCTATACTCCTTGCTCACCTCCCTAGTTCACGCGCGAGGTTCGAATTTCAAAGGGATTTTCGGTCATCAAACCACCAAATGCTGTTACAATAAAATCGGGACCCACTTCATGGTTTATTATTTTTTTTATTTTGTTTGTGAGTGTATGGGGGTATTTAGTGGGATATATTTTTAGGCTAGTAGGCAAGGTGACTACACCTTCACTATACACATCAGCGCCACGTCAGCTTTCTCTTTCCTCTTACTTCCCTTCACCACTCTTCACCTTTCAGAGGCAAGGGAACTTCTAACTTCACCTTTCATTAAATACTCACTTTATAAAAAATATACCTTACTAAATACCCCACACATACTCACACACAAAATAATAAAATAATAAAACAAGTGAGATGGGACCTTTTTTCTTTTTTTCAATTGGTGAAGCTTTCACCGAATATTGTTTCGGTATATGTGCCTAGCGCGTGAACCATGGTGGAAGGCAAGGAACTTGCTGCGTGATGTGGGGCCCTTAGGTGAAAGTTTCACCACCTTGCCAATTGGTCTTATAAAGTGGATATTTTAATGAAATGTGAAGTGAAGCATGTCTTGCCCATTAAAGGATGAAGTGTGGTGAAGGAAAATGAGATAAGAGAGAAAGCTAACGTGACGCTGATGTATATGTGAAAAAAGTGTTACCTTGCCTACTACCCTAAACCATCTATACGATCACATATACATGTCAATAGAAAATCACATAAAACTTAATACTGCATTGGCATTATCTAATGCATGCATTGCATGCCAGCTATGCGGCCATAAAAAGTAGTGGACCATATGTTACACTCCTATTATGAGTACTACAGAACATGTATTTATGAAAAGAGGTGTGCTACACCCACTCATAGTTTAAAAAAAAAAAACCCACTCGCTGACGTGTCAGCGAGCTGATTGGTTGGTTTTCTGTGGCCCACAAAAAACCAACCAATCAGCTCCCTGACACGTCAGCGAGTGGGTTTTTTTTTTGTAAACTACGAGTGGATCTAGAAATATTCTTATGAAAAAAGCTACTCTTATGTTATGCTACAAATATGCCATGAATTGAATTTTCAATATCATTAATAAATATATGTCCATTGCTTGAAAAAGACTAGACAGCGTCCATTTTAATTTATCTCACATTAAAAACGACCTAAAACCATAAGAGAATTGACCAACCCAAAACAACATATCCCTTCATGGACCATCGATTTGGTCATTTCAACCTATATATTACAGGTCTTTACTTACTAGTTGACCGATCTCTAATAGCGTGTGCATAATTATGGATATTGAGGGTTCACATATGGTGCAAAGCTTATAAGTGAACCAAACCCGAATTGCTGATCGATTCTTGCTTTCTTGAACAAAGGTTCGCGCAAATGAGGTGAACTGAATTCCCATGAATCATTTGAACTTTCATCACACGTAAAATCAATCACGCCACTTGGGCTATCCGGATACGTTGTTGAATCATTCTCATTAGGTTTTCGCTTGTTGCAAGTATCATAGGATAGCTCCATAACAAGCTCGTAACACTCGTTTACGTTCTCCTGAGATCAAACAGATATACATTCAGTATATCATCATATAATCATATTGTGTCAAATGTAACATGTTATTCCTATCATATATATACTGACCTAATAGCATGCAAAAGTGTAACGTACAAGTAGTTATCAATATACACAGTATGGTATCATAATACATGTACATTAAGGTCCAAGAAATGGTCTAAAGACAAAAAACACTTTCATTGATTAATGAATGCACAAAGTAAATGTCTTTAAACATGATATACACATTACTTGACTTTATCCAACAAAGTACTTTTCCTACTTTTTGCTGCATGAAATAATGTACCATAAGCAATGGGATTTGTACCAGAAAACATGCAAAACAAAACTTATAGTGAATATGACAAAGAAACAAACCTTAGTGGTTTTGAGAAGATCCAAGAGTTGACTTTTTTGGTCAATGGAATTGGGAGGATCAATTTCATCTATAACACGAAGCATTGCAGCTGTGGCCAATATAGATGGTTTATAACACACAAACCTTGAATCTACATACAAAAACAACACTAAATAATAAAAAATATATACTATACACTTTTAACTTTAATTATTGTTATCAAAAGTCAAACAGATCTGAGTTGACCACTCATATTACCTTTGACTAGGCATAAAATTAAAGCTTCACATTTCTTGAAGAAGTCCCAATGAACATTATTATGAGTTGTTAATCCAAGCCTTCTTACAATGTGATCAAGAAATGAAATTGGTGTCACTGGATTCATCCTCCATTTCAATGCTGACATCACCAAAAGCTCCATTTTTTGTATGTTTTTAGCTTCAAAAAAGAACTTGGTATCTTCCACCTAAAGCAAAGATTTTTAAAACCCACTTCAGTAAATCCATGATAATGAAAACCCATGTAAGATTTGGAATATTAAAGACTAAAACTCATTTTTAAGTAGGGTACAAGTTTTCATCCATAAATAAGCTTTTGTATAAGCTTATGTGGCTTGGGAGCTTATTGAAAATTTAATAAAGGTTATAAGCCTAAAAAAATAAGTTTAGGAGCATATCAAATTTTTAATAAGCACATAAGCTTATCAAATAAGCTTGCACACACCCCCTAAGATTTTATAAACATATTCCTTAAAAAATGGAAAAACAATACTTTTTTGTCACTTTTTGGGTACTAGTGTTTTATGCATAAAGTACCAAGTGAATATAGTTTGCATACTTGAAGATCTAGGAGAAGTGGCACTTGTGTTTCTTCAACTTTAGCAGCCAAGGAGAGACAAGTAACAGCAACAAGCTGAACCATCCAAGGTTCATCTTTCTTAAACTCAACACAAGAAACAAACCTATCAAAATAATTTATAGCTAAAATGGCAGTAAGTGGTGTGAACCCATAATGATGTTTAACCTTAAGGATCCACTCCACAGCCACTTTTCTAGCAAGAAAAACACAAGGGTTTGTTTTGTCAAGAACAAAAGTACAAGGTGTGGTTTGTTGTTCTTGTTCTTGTTCCTTAGTGAAAAGAGACACAAGTTCTTCATGGTCCCAACATAGATCTTGTTGGTCAAAGGGAGTAAAGTGCACATTAGATAAATCTACAAGGGTGGTTTGTGTAAACTCATCTTGATCTTCATGATCATCAAGGTTCCAATGATGATGATCTTCATTGCAAAAGAGTGTGTCTAAGAAAGAAGATGAATAGGGTGATAAAATGGCCATTTGGGTTTGTCACACTTTGTGTGATGGTTTAGTTACACAAAGAAAAGAAAAGAACAGTTAAAGTTGAGAGTGTATTGATATTGATCATATCAACACACACACAAGCAACCATATTATTGGTCTTTGATTCTAGTTCTAGTTTTGAAAGGACTATATATCTATATCTATCAATCAAAATGAGAGAGAGAGAAAATAGTGCTCAGAAAAAAACAGAAAGAAAAAAGGAGTTGATAGTATCAGACCCGGTTGTCACGCTTGTCCTTTCTTTATATTTATACACATTGTTTTTTGTGGAAACGAATTATTACTGTAATTTATTATCGCTTCATATTCATTAAATCTTTTAAAAGGGGTGAAACGGGACGGGATAGGATGTTGTTGAGGATATCTTGATTTAGGGGTAAGCAAAATCGTTCGAGTCTCGACAATTGATCCGATCACGACATAAATCGATAGCCTCGAAATTGAATAATAGCTTCTCGGGTGGGAGTCGGTTTGGATTTTTAGCATTTCGAGATTCGGGTCGGGACGGGACGGGTCAGGACGGGCCAAAAACCGACAAAATACAAGCAAATCAGCCCGAACCCGACTATACCGAAACAGACTACTTTCGGGTCGGTATTCGATTTAGGATTTTGATGCTTTTCGGGATCGGGATCGGGATTAGTCAGGACTGGTCGGGTCGGGATCCGGCCCGATACTCAGCCTTATCTTGATTGTTGTGTTGAGTACACAATGTTGTATTTGATGGAATCCAGAAAGAAGTAAACTAATTTAAATGGAGATAGCAGCTGTTGCACGCTGGATCTTAAGTCATTAGAAAAACTCATGAACTATCTAAGAGGGAGTGTAGTCAATGCTCGTTAGGACCCAAATAGTAGGAAGTCGAATATTGTTTTAAGCCACGAAGCCGGAGTAAAGCCAAATCATTTGAAGGATTTCATTTGTTAAGGGCCAATAACCATGCACGAGGTCGTGCATAAATTGGTGGTGGGAGAATATCACTAGCTAAATTTTGAATGGTCAGCATCTGCTTGGAAGCGCAATGAATGCGTGGGTTCCTCTTTTATCATGTTGGTCTTGTTGGAGTACCCCAAAATTAAGGGTGCAGTATGTGTCACGAGTAGATGACTCGATGCGGCACTATACTCAAAGGGAGTTGAGGTCGCTCCCCTGATGAGTCCAACGCAGGACAAAACCAGTGAACCTCTATTATACGTGGGTCGGATGGCTGATCCTTATCGGGTTAAGGACGTCACACGAGGTGGAAGGAATGACTCCGTGACAAGTGGTATCATAGCCAAGTCGGATCGAGGCGGACCGAAGCAGAATCGTTCATGTCGCTCTCTAAAAGTTCTTAAAAGTGTTAGTTGCTTAATGGTGACGGGAGAGGTCTTTCAGGATGTTGGTGAGGATAACATAATGTCATGTTGAATATAAAATGTCGCGTTCGATGGAAGTCAGAGAGAGTAATGGACTAATCCAAATTTGAATTACAATCGTTGCACGCTAGATCTTAATCGCCAGAAAGAGTCATGGACTAATCCAAGAAGAAGTGTAATCGCTACACACTGGGACTCAAATAGTCGAAAGTCGAATGTCCCTTTAAGCGACGAAGCCGAAGTAAAGCCAAATCATTTGAAGGAAGTCGTTCGTTGATGCGAATGACCATGCTCGTGGTAAACGAAAAAACCCTAAGTCGATCTCTCTGTGGCGAAAAAAACGAATCCCTAACATTCGAATACACTATCTTACGATTCTCTTCAAACCATTAATTGTTAATTCCTCCATTCACGTGGGTCGGTTAACTACCAGTGGTTTGTTGATAAAGTGGGTCGGTGTATATATATTCGTTTTTTTGGTTCTGTGCGTTGGTGGATTACAATAGCAATCATTGCATGCTACTCATTATATTATAATATTCAATTGATTTTATATCTTTGTGATTTGTGATATTTTGGTGGTGCGCTTGCTGCTGCTGTTCATTATTATTCGACTCTTTTGTCGATTATAATGGGTTCAGGTTTGGTGTTCTTGGTAATTCGCGTTAAACCCTAACTGTTTTCTGTTAGGGTTTTCTCCCTTGTTTGCGATTCTGTGGTTTATGTGTAAGTGGGTTTAGAGAGATGAATAAAGGGTTTTTTAATACGAAGAAGGATTCTAATGTATCGGGTGTTAATGTTGATGCTAATGTGAATATTGATGAATTGAATGCTACTGTTGATTTGTCGAAGGTGACTATTAGGAAACATAAGAAGCCTAAGGATGTTAATCCTAGTTCTACTAAAGATCTGACTAGTTTGGCCGATCAAACTACGACAGGTGGTTCTCAAGATGATGGTGCGACAAAATCGACACTTGGTAATATTCAAAAGGACACTACTAGCTTTGGTGAGTTGAGTACACCCTCAATGATGAACCCTAGTAGTGTTAGTTTGAATGTGGATGGTGCACCTGTTTGTTCTGTGAATGGGTCTAAGAAAGTGGAGCCGATTCCACTTACTAAAGATACATCACATGGTGACAACTTGGAGCGGATTACAAGTACTGATAATGTGAAGCACTTGATTGATACTGCGCATCAGAATTTTGATGATGCCATGAATAAAATTCAAATTGAGATTGGAGCTAATGAAGTTAATCCTCCTTCGCTTGGATCTAATGTGACTATGAATAAGAGTGTAACTTCTGGCCCTAATGCTCAAAAGGTTGATACTACTAAGGGTACGGGAGTGAAATTGGTTTCTTATGCGGGTGCTACTTCTAATGAACCTCTGAAACATGTTTCAAACTTTCGTAGGTTGGAATGTAGCAAGAAGAAGGATGATGTTGACCTTTCTGTTCCAATGAAAGTAGTGGAAGAGGTTAACACGCGGTTTGAGAATACTCTTTATGGTTACTTTCTTGGCCAACGCCTTGCTTTTCCGGTTGTTGATTACTATGTCCGCAATGCATGGGCTAAGTTTGGTGTTCAAAAGGTAATGATGAATGCTAAGGGGTTTTTCTTCTTTAAATTCAACTCGAAGAAAGGTGTTGATGATGTGCTTGAAAACGGTCCTTGGTTGATCAGAAATGTTCCTATTATTCTTAAACCATGGACATTGAACACAAACCTACTTAAAGAGGATTTGACTAACATCCCGGTGTGGGTTAAATTCCATGATGTTCCCCTTGCTATGTTTTCTGATGATGGCCTCAGTCTTCTTACCACACTGATTGGCACGCCCAAAAGGTTAGATGCTTTTATAAGCCAGATGTGCAAGGAATCGTGGGGCCGTAGTAGTTTTGCTAGATGCATGATAGAAGTGAAATCGGATGAGGTGCTTCGGGAGAACCTCACTGTTGAGATTCCATTACTTGATGGTTCGGGTTCCACTATTGAGAAGATACGGGTTGAATACGAGTGGCAACCACCTCGTTGTGACAAGTGTAAGATATTTGGTCATACTCTGACTGATTGTCCTACAGTTGTTATTCCTCATGTTCAGTCTACTAAGCCTGTTGATGATAGTTTCAAGACTGTCAATCACAAGAAGAAAGGAAAGCAAGGTGGTCCTTCAATTCCGGGTCAAGGGGGTTTACTAAACCTGTTGTGGGTAAACAGTTTCAATATCAACCCAAAAAGGCTCCTCCTGAACCTAAGAAGACGAATAAGACTGCTGGTAGCACTAAGAAGACGACTTCTGTGGCTAGTTCTAGTGGTACGAAGATTTCTACATCTAACCAATTTGATGCTCTTAATATGGATGATACGGATGCGTTTGGTATCCCTACTGCTGACACCAACATGGATGTGGATTCTGGCCGTACAATGGAAGTTAATGAGGATGAGTCGGTTAAGACTGGTACTACATCACAAGAACCGATTGTGAGTGATTCAATGGAAACTATGGAAGTTGGTCCTACTCCAATAGTTGAGAAGATTAGTAAGCTTGAAAAGCTACTTATTGATGGAAAAGCTACTCTTGTGGATAATGAAGGTCATCCTGTTCCGTCTGCCTCTGTCACTAAGAGGGCTAACCCATTTTCCAAGGTGGGTGATGTTGTGGTTACTGATAGTGATGAGGAAGAGGTTCTTAACACGTTCGACGAATCTGCTAATCTTTTTGGTGGAGGTCTTGAGCGTGAAGATGAGTTTGATGACTATGATGACTACTCGAAGCAAATTTATGATCTTCCAGGGGAATTGGATGCTCTTAATGCCATTTATAGCTTTAATCTCCAAAGTTGTAGGAAATAGTTTATATTTTTGTCCGAGTTTTTCAATATTATGTGGTAGTGGTTTTGTTTACTTGTCTAGAAAATAGGAAGTATCTTGTTATGTAAGCTTTTCGCCTATGTAACGGGCTGAGATATGGGATTCACTCATATCCGTTGTACTTAAACGTTTTTTGGAGTAATATATTTACCGAGTCGTTGACCTTTTACCCAAAAAAGACCATGCTCGTGGTCGTGCATGAATTGGTGGTGGGAGAATGTCACGAGCCAAATTCTGAAAGGGTCGGATTCTGCTTGGAAGCGTGCTGAACGCGTGAGTTCCTGGTTTATCCTATTTGCTTTGTTGGAGTACCCTAACAGTAAGGGTGTAGTACGTGTTACGAGTAGAAAACTCAATATAGCACTACAATGGTAGGGAGTTAGGGTCGTTCCCCTGATGAGTTCAAGGAAAGACGAAACAAATGAACCTCTATTATACATGGATTGGATGGCTGGTTTTTATCGGATTAATGATGCCACACGGGGTCGAATGGGTGATTTCGTGACACTATGGATTCTAAGTTGCATTTTTCTCATAAACGCTAAAAGGAGCATTTACAATTTTAGCATTTGTACAATTGCATTTTAATAACTCGTTGGTTTAATGGTTTCTCTTGTAACTTTAAAATAATAAATAATTTTATTTAAAATAATAAATAATGATATGCTATTTTTACCCTTTGGCTGTCTGGAGTCTGGTTGTAGTTTTCGGATTATTAATTAGTTACGAGTATTTTAAATCTAAAACCTTTTACGAATATGCACTACACTATATTGCAATTTAAGAGAGTATGATATACAGTATAAGTTATTCTTTTTCTTCTTTTTCTTTTTGCGTTTTTTTCTTTCCTTTTATGGCTTTATAATGTGGAATATATTTTTTTAAAAGAGAATGCATTTATCTCCAATTTCTTGTTTTTTGCGCTTGGTGTCTTCCATAAATTTGGAATGTGGTTAAATTTAATATGAAAAAGATTTCGATATACGAGAAAGTTGTGAATTCACTAAATAAAACAAACAAAAGCTGTGTTTCATACTTCTTTCGATTAATGATAGTTTTTTTTAAATGAAATATACAGCTAAAATATAAAACAAGTCAACATATTAATATAGAAAATTCAAATGAGATTCATTTTTTTCTGATACATCTACTGCTTTCTGTATAAATTTGTCGCCATCTGCTTCCTGCACCAAGCTGAGACAATGCCATAGTACCAATTTAGCTTCAAAATTCAATCAAATAAAGACGTATAGAATAGTTTAACATAAAACTAAGTGACTATCAGTACATACCGTCGACATAGTTAAATGCTTATAGGGTCAAACTGTTAACTTATAAGAGCACTGGGAGTGGGTGAGTGAGGATGCGGGGCGGGATCCCTCACTCACGGAAACACCGCCGCCGGCCTATCTCTCACGCACGGGGAGCACATTTTGAGTGAGGAGCTCACGCACGGGGAGGAAAGAAAAAACGACGTTGGACGAAGAAAAAAGAAAAAAGAAAGTGAGTGAAGGGTGAATGAAGTGGCGACTCTAAAAATATGAGTGAGTGAGGTAAAAAGTGGGGAATGATATGGCGCATTTCTATTGGTTGAGAGTGAGTGAAGGGAGGGAGGATGAGTGAACCACTCCCTCACCCCTAAGCATGTCGGGTAAGTATCATATTTTTAAGAAATATAAAGTTCGAGTAGATTGGTAATTTCATATCTCTCACTTAGAGTCATGGCATTCCAAAACTATTGATTTAAGTCTCACGAGGTGCCATGTCTACATTACATACCTCCCTTTACAACTCCTCTTCTTATTATAATAAAACACAAATTACTCTTTTGGGTCTTTCATACACACTTATACACACACACAACAATATTAAAAAATAAATAAATAAAATAATAATAAAAAAAATATATTTGTGTGCACAATTTGCAAGGAGTCAGGTTCGCCGTGGAGACGAGTAACTTACGGATAACGGGCGACGACGAATTGGGATGGTGTCATGTCATGCCATGGCGAATTGCCATGTCACCCATGGCGAGCCTCGAAGAGCTCCACACCCATTGCTTTTAAAGAGTTTTTTTTTTTTTTTTTTTTTTTTTTTTTTTTTTTTTTTTTTTACAAATGGTTTTCTCTTAATATGTAGTCGAAATATACTGTAATTAAGCCAATCATTCCAACTAATACAATTTTTACTTCTAAACTTTTACCAAGAAAAGGAAAAAGACGGATGTTATAAAAAATGACACATTTTCTCATAACTTGAGAATTGAAAACAAGATTATTCCTAAAACACCAAAGCATCCAACATGTGAAAGCAAAAATGACATAAGCTCGGTCTCTCTCATCCTTGAAGCTTTCCTCGAAATAAACCAAGAATCCCAGTTGTCACAGGATCTTAAAGGTAGGAACTTTAACTGACATCATCCTCGGATTAGCCTCCAAATATTAGAAGCTAAAACACAAGAGAAAAAGACATAGGAGTTCGACTCATCAGATTCGTTGCAAACTGGACACATAATCAAATCGATGTCTAAACCACGAGATGAAAGGTTAAGACGGGAAGGAAGCCTATGTAAAAACATACGCCACATAAAGATGTTAACCTTCCAGTGAATAGACTTACACCACTTTGTGCATTGGTGTTAGCCTCGCTTTTTTATAAAGATAACGTCACACAAGTGAATTGGACTAGATTAGAAACTACAAGGACTACTATTGTCAAGTAGGCAAACATGTAGTGTTAGGAGCCTATAAATACCCCTCATGACTCTCCATGAGGGGTGTGGGAAAGTGTGTGTAAGCTTATCTTTATTTCATATTAATAAAACACATAGTTTTCCACCTTTCTCTCTCTACTTTCTCTCTCTAGAAATAACCATGGTTTATACATATTTCGATCAACCGCGACTTCCGAAACGTGTTTCTTGGTCATAACAAGTGGCATCAGAGCTAACCGGGGGCGAATCATGGTGTTTTATAGTGAAAAAATGTGTTTTTGGGTGTTTTCTCTTGGAAAAAGTACGATTTCAGCGAGTTAACTTGAAGATTAGCGAGTTACGTTTGAAGATTAGCAAGTTAGTTTGAAGATCAGCAAGTTTGGGTTGAAGATTAGCGAGTAAGAGATTATTTTGGCGAGTTAGAAGTGTTTAATAGCGAGTTAGAAGTTTTTACTAGCGAGTTAGAAGTGTTTACTAGCGAGTTAGGGTTAATTTTGGCGAGTTAAGGTTAAACTTAGCGAGTTAGGGTTAATTTTCGGCGAGTTAGGAAGTGTTTCTGGCAAGTTAGCCTTATTTCTTGCGAGTTAGCTTAGTTTTGGCAAGTAAAGGTTCTATTTTGGCGAGTTAGCCTTTAGCGAGTAAGCTAAACATCCTTATAGTTTAACTAGTAAGGATTTCTTTGATATCTTCAACTAAAGAAAACTATAGCTCGTTTACCATTTTTATGCGAGTAAGGATTTCAGCGAGTGATTGATGTTAAACAGTCAACTAAAGTCAACCACAGGTGTGGTCAATATAGTCAAAATGCTTAGAGTCAATCTCCGTGGAAGTATAGGGGTTTCCCCGGGTCGTTATGTCCCGACGAGGTGTGATGGTATGAAAACGGGTTTGTGATCGGGTGAATGTGGACAGAAAGGGGTTGTGAATGATTATACTACTGAAATGTACAAGGAAATAGCTTAAATAAGCTATATTAAAATATAAGTGAATTTAGAAAAACCAGAAACGTATAAAACCTAAAAATGCGTACGTTCAGTTTAAGTTTACGTGAACGTACAAAATAAAAGGTGAAAACTGAAATCTGAAAACCCTCAGGGGGTGAAAATGAATTTTTTACAAACCTAAGGATGAAGGAAAATTTTTAGAAAAAGAAAATGAATTTTTACACTAATTAATTATTTAATATTAATTAAATACTATTTAATACTAATTATTAATATTTAAATAACTTAAATACAATATAATACTATTTTAATACTAGAAAAGTGAAAATTAAATTTCTAAAATTATAAAATAATCAAAAACAAATTTTAAAATTAAAAATATACTTTTTTGTCTTTTTGTGGATTTTATATTAATTAATTACTAACTTAATATTAATTACCTAATTAAACTAATTAAAATTATTAAAAATACTAAAAAGACTTAGAAAATTAAGAAAAATTTTATAAACCTAATTAACCATCACATGAATCCTAGAGAAATATAAAAAGTTTGTTTGTTATGTTTTTAAACTATTTTACTAATTATTAAACTAAATATTAATTAATTACTAATTAAACTAATTAAATTATAAAAATTAGAAGATGAACAGTAAAAATTATAGAAAATTTTCTAAAATTATTTTATAACATATAAAAGCTAGGAAAAATATAAAAACTAGGTATTACTTTATAAAAACAAATTATGCTATTTAATACTTAAATATTAATTAATTATTATTAAAACTAATATTAAATCTAATAAATATTAAATTATAATATAAAATTCTGGAAAAATTACTAAAAATACTTTAATGTAAAATAAAATTAATAAAAATATAAAAATTCAAGTTACTTAATAAAAATCTAAAAAGGAAAATTAAAAAGATAAATAATATTAAATAGAAACTATCACTTAATTTAAAATTGTATTTTTCTGGATTTTCTTTTTGGAAAACTATTTTTTAACTAAAATTGAGAAACTTTTACAAAAACAAAAAGCTAGGAACTCAAAGATAAGAACCTTGAGTGCTTATTTCCTTGGCAGTTTGACTTTTGGTCAAACTAGCTAAGGAAAAGCTTGAATAAGCTACCATGGTACACAAACAGAAAAATGAGATGCAAACAACTTATGTGTGCTGGAAATAAGTGAGATGAACAAGAAAGGAGCATTGGATAAGCTAAAATAAGCCAATAAGCACATCCAAGATCACCACAGACCAAACAGGCCAATTTGGCAACCTAGGCAGCTCTGTGGGGCCCACTAGGAAACTTGGAAGCCCAAAGTGATAGTGGATCTAAAAAGTTAACCAGTTAAGCTTTCTAAAAAGCCCAAGCTCAGCCCCTAGGTCCCACTAATAAGCACTAGGGGGGGGGGGGGCATGAACTTGGGTACAAAAGCTGAGCATGCAGCATACAAAGGTGAAATGGGACAGATAAAAAAACTAGTAGCAGCCCTAGGAGATAAGCTCATAAGCATGGAATAAGCCCAGAACTTCAAAGAATAGCTTATTGGCTTTCTGAAAGGCCAAATACCAGGCTGTGGGGCCCACTAATGAATAAGCTAAGGGCTTTGGAAGTTGGGATGTTGAAACAGATAGCATGGTGCAGGGCATACCCTTGCCCTGCAGGTTACTTTAAGCCACCAAAATAAGCACTAACAAAATTCTAAAAATTAAGCTAATGTTATATTCCTAAACATAAGCTGAAGGATTACCACTTCTGAGAGTTTTAATGCCTAAAACCAAACACAAAAATCATGAAAAATCGCCCAAGAATTGGATTTCTGACAGAACCTGAAATTTTGACTTTTTAAGATTAAGTACTAAGTTGACTAATGTGAGTTTTGATTTGATCCTGTTGGCTGAAAATGAGGATATAAGTAATAATAAGACTATAATTAACAACCTAAACACTATATGAACTAATCTGATGATTGTGGCAGCTTAAAATCTAACAGGTAACAAGTTGAAAAGATTAAAGATGAATCTTGACTTTTTATTAAAGGACCATATGATTTTATGACCTAACTGAGCTATTTTGATCTAAAGCAACTTGAATGAACCATAAGTGACATCAAATGCTCACTTGAACATATAGATCAAGCATAATCCAAACACTGCCTTAACTACTTGTTAACACTATAACCTTGGATTTTAAAACTAATTCTATTGATTTTATGCTTGCAACAGTTATCCTAATCACTAATAAAGCTATTTTAGCTAAAGAAACCACTAATAACAATAATAGCATGGAAATGCAAAAATCAAGTTTGTAACTTACAAATGGTATTTATCTGAGCATCCAGTACCCAATGAACAAAACCATAACCTAGTGCCTCCCCTGAGGTCACTAAACCTTGAACATCCAAAATCAACCTTGCTTCTTGCTTCTCCTTTCTTTAATACAGAATTTGGAATTTCCTAATATTTATCTTATATTTTTTTGGTATTTTCAGTAAACTTGACTTGAAACTAATTTTAATGCTTAGTAAGCTTATAAAAGCTTATCATTGACTAAAATAAGATTAAACAACCAAATACAACAAGTTTTAACAAGATAAGTAATTTTGAGACTTTTACATAAAAAAATGGCATAAACTGAATTTAGTCCTGGAAATTGAAATTGATGATTAAAATCAAATGAGATTACACTGAAATATAAGTTATAACCCTTCTACACTAAGAATTACAAAATAGAATTTTGAATTACACTAATTCGACGATAAGCTAAACTAGACTTAACTACTACTAACTACTATATTAACTACTGCTTCATTCTTTTCTTGACTTCACTTTTATAAGTCCTGGGGGTCCTCAGAGACTTTCCCACTTCCATTTGAGCCATTGGATGGCCTCCACTTCATCTCAGCCTTTTAATTCCATTTCGGCGGGAAAATATGGTTTTAGCAGTTGCGGTAACTTGGAGAGTTATAAGGAGCATTAAATGGCTTTGGAGGTATTGGTGAGATGGAGGGGACAAGGTGTAGGTTTGGCTGAGGTGGAGGAGGGGGGAAATGGAGTGTAGCAGGGGATTATCAGGTGCAAGTGGTGGGAGGAAGGAGGGTCAACGGGGTGTTTGACCATTTTAAATAATAAAACGAGGTTGGGTTTAGTTTGTTGGTGGGCTTTTGCTGGATCAGGGGAGTGGGCTGGTCAATGGTTGTGTTTTATTTGGATTTGGAAGGTGGATTTGGACTAAGGAAATAAAAGGGTCCATTTGGATTTAGTAACTAATATATCTATAAGGACCAATGTTGTAATTTCTGAAAATTGAGGGGTGGTTTCTGCCAATTCCACAAAGTCACCACAAGGCCAAATTTTGCCATTCTTTAATTACCCAAGGACCTTTGATGTTTGCTTTCCAAAATTAAATTCCCGGGGACCAAAATTGCCAACTTTCAAAGTTGAGGGGCCAAAATTGTAATTTCCTCAAAACTTTTCATTCAAGGACCATTCCTGCCAAGATGAGTAACCAAAAGACCATATTTGATAATTTCTAAAAATTGAAATCCCAAGGATCATTTTTGCCAATTTAGAAACTTCAGGGACTAAACTTGTAATTTCTCAAAACTTTTGAAAATTTTCACCAAAGAACTAAATATGAGAACTTATGATTTCAAAAGGACCTTTGGTGACTTTTCTTTTGAAATAGGTGCTCAGGGACTATTTTAGCCATTTTTTGAAAGTTGGGGGACTGAAACTGCCAATTATGCAAACTTTGATCATTTTTTATCTGTTTTTACTCATTTTGCATCTAAAACATACAAAACACAATTTTGGAATATTTTCAATATTTTGATGTCTTTTTGAGTGTTTTTAAATATTTTGCAGCTTAGATTTGACAAAAAATGATGAGTGTTTGAGCACTTATCAATCCCCCACACTAAACTATTGCTAGTCCCTAGCAATCTTTTGAGAAAACTTAATGGATTTGAATCTCTTTACCAAAAGCCATTACTTCTGAAGTAGCCAAATGTTTTAGTTCAAGTAAGAACTATGGTACACCGATAACCATGTGATTTTGAGCAAACCACCAGCTTTCAACGGTTTTGATTTGTCTTTACCAGAAGCCGTTTACTTCTGGACTAGCCAACTCTTGATGGATACAGTCAACATCTTGGTGAGCTGATTACCAATTATGGTTTTCCACTGCCTTTACCACAAGCCATAACCTTGCGGGCTAGCCAACTCTTTTACTTTTTAGGATATGGTGAGTTGAATACCATACAATTTTGGGCAAATTGTCAGCCATAAACGGATTTGAGATATCTTTACCAAGAGCCGTTTGCTCCTGGATTAGCCAGTCCTTTTGTGGGTTAGACATGGTGGACTGATAACCATAAATTTTTTTGAAATAAAGTGAATTTTTTTTTTTTTTAATTTTTGCCAAAAACGGGGGTACTAGAAGGTAAAATGTGATCAAAATCGCTAGAATTCCCCCCCCCCCCCCACACACACACACTTAGAATTGAATATTGTTCTCAATATTCAAAGTCCCGGCTATTATGCCGACTCTTTGAACGGAAAAGGGCAATATTACAAGCTAAATGTGGAAACACAATTTTTCACTTTATTTTATTTATTATATGTACATGGTAACAACAGCAGGGGCACTCCCCCACACTTAGGGTGAAAACCCCATATGCATGCCACTGTTTTTGTTTACCGAGTCGCTAGCTTGACTCGACCCCGAATTCATTTGTTCTTGGGGAAGCAAGATGTGGAAGAAACAATCTCCATCGGACTTTCATTCAAGATGTTTGGACAAACATTTGAAGCATGTGAAAGTTCCACACCGATGAGATAAGTACCCGGCTTTAAATAGTATAAACTATAAGCGGTGATGCTGGGGTCAAAGATAACGTCTTCATTCCCGAAGGAGTGAAGAACATGAGAAGTCACCCGGTAGGTGAAGAAAAGGAAGAAAACTATGATGAAAATCATGATAAGATCTGCTTCTTCGAGATCAGGCTCAATTGCCTGAATTTGGATTTCAATGGTTAAACTCATAGGGATTGAAACCATCCCGGGTGGGAGGGTGGGAATTTGTAAATTCTCATGATTGAGTGCATCTCGCCCCGGGCTATCATACTCCGAAGGAGTCATGATATGATGAGTGAGTTCACCGGAGAACTCCTCATGAAGAGAATCATTCACATGGTGTGAATCTGTGAACTCTTGTTCCGGTGTAGACTCATCACTATCCTCGTTCTAAGTACCAAAGATTGGATTATCAGAAATTAAAGTGAATTCAGAGTCGAATTCAAACAAAGGATTGGTGAGAGTAGTTTTGAATGCTTCGGAAACAAAGTGATCAACATTCTCAATTGGACTGTTGGGATCAGAAGTGAGTGACGGATCATGATATAAGAGACTTTCAATTTCTCCTAGATCGGCTTCAAAGTCAAAGAGATCATCGTTACTTCCCGTTGGAAGTGGATTGATGTGATTGAGTTCATCGATGAACTCCTCAAGAAGATGATGAGCATCAGAATGTGGAACTGATGCCTCAACATACTCGATGTCTCCATAAGATGCACAATCTTCGTTACAATCGGATAAAGTCTCAAATTGATCTTTTGGATACTCAAGAGGGGAAGGTAAATCACATATATGATCAAAAGTTCCCAGTGACTCTCTTGGGATTGGGACAAGGTTCTTAACACCAGACTTTATGAATTCGTCTGATTCCTTTGCAGGAATAGTGCTAAGATGCTCGTCCCCCATGTTCAGAGAGTGAGTGTGAACTTCAGGTGTGATAGCAGTTGTTTGAGATGGAATCTCAACTGCTGGGATAACCACTGATTGACTTGATGAAGTTTTATAAAATTGAAGAATATCAAGTGTATCTTCATCATCACTGTCATCAGGAATAAAACGGAACTGAGAGCTAGATTTGGCTGCCTTTTCTTTTGCAATTGATTCCCTAATAGATTTTTCATAGGCATCTTGGGAATTTATTTTAGCAGCCTGCTCTTCAGCTAACAATTCTTCCATGGATTTCTCATGTGAATTATGAATGAAAGAGCATTGTGGGGATGGGGATTTGTCAAAACCGAAAGGTGGACATTGATAATCATCATGAGGATCCCCACAATATACACAAGAAAAACTGGGAGCATTTTGAAATGTTGTGCTATTCAACTCCTACTTAAGTTCTTTTAATATTTCAAGAGCTTTTAGACAAAGGTCTTGCTGAGTTTCTTGAGGAGTTTTGTGAATCATTTGGTACTGTGGAGGTTGGTCATGATACGGATAGTCATGATTGTTTCAAGGAAATGGATTCCTTGTTTGACAATCCGAGCTGAAGTTTGGACCTCCACAGTAATCACAACAGTAAAACTGTTGAGTCTGACGGTGAATCGTATGGATATTGGTCATAACCAAAATCCTGAGCATCGCTGGAAAACTGTTCATAGACAAACATGTTTCCGGATTGACACTCAATTCCTTGGTGAGGACCTCCACAAAACTCACACAGATATGTCTGTATCTCATGATGTGGTGGCTGGTAGAATGTATCAGATGTGTCATGGTAAGGATAGGGAGCTTGGTTATAGACAGACCCATCTCCTGACTCTACCATACTACAACTGGGACAATTCCCACCATTATGAGGACCACCACACTATTGGCAACCAAAATGGTGTGGATACGACATAGGAAAGAATCAAAGGTTCATAGAGGGGTAGGGATGAAGAATCAAAGATGTGAGAGGGTAAAGGTGAATATTTTTGGAGTTTTTTGTGTTCGTTGAAAACTGATTTTAAAATGTTTTTGGGAATAGTTTTGTTTTTATATGATAATAAAATATGAACAAGGATGGAAAATATACAAAGAATGTATACCCAGATTCACTAATCTGCAAAACCGTTTAGAATAATGCGCACAACCTCCCCGGCAGCGGCGCCAAAATTTGATTGATGCTAAACAGTCAGCTAAAGTCAACCATAGGTGTGGTCAATATAGTCAAACTACCTAGAGTCAATCTTCGTGGAAGTATAGGGGTTTCCCCAGGTCGTTATGTCCCGACGAGGTGTGATGGTATGAAAACGAGTTTGTGATCGGGTGAGTGTGGACAGAAAGGGGTTGTGAATGATTATACTACTGAAATGTACAAGGAAATAGCTTAAATAAGCTATATTAACATATACGTGAATTTAGAAAAACCAGAAACGTATAAAACCTAAAAACGCGTACGTTCAGTTTAAGTTTACATGAACGTACAAAATAAAAGGTGAAAACTGAAATCAGAAAACCCTCAGGGGTGAAAATGAATTTTTTACAAACCTAAGGATGAAGGAAAATTTTTAGAAAAAAAAATGAATTTTTACACTAATTAATTATTTAATATTAATTAAATACTATTTAATACTAATTATTAATATTTAAATAACTTAAATACAATATAATACTATTTTAATACTAGAAAAGTGAAAATTAAATTTCTAAAATTATAAAATAATTAAAAACTAATTTTAAAATTAAAAATATACTTTTTTGTCTTTTTGTGGATTTTATATTAATTAATTACTAATTTAATATTAATTACCTAATTAAACTATTTAAAATTATTAAAAATACTAAAAAGACTTAGAAAATTAAGAAAAATTTTATAAAACCTAATTAACCATCACAGGAATACTAGAAAAATATAAAAAGTTTGTTTTATATGTTTTTAAACTATTTTACTAATTATTAAACTAAATATTAATTAATTAATAATTAAACTAATTAAATTATAAAAATTAGAAGATTAACAGTAAAAATTATAGAAAAATTTTTAAAATTATTTTATAACATATAAAAGCTAGAAAAAATGTAAAAACTAGGTATTAATTTATAAAACTAATTATGCTATTTAATACTTAAATATTAATTAATTATTATTAAAACTAATATTAAATCTAATAAATACAAAATTATAATATAAAATTCTGGAAAAATTACTAAAAATACTTTAATGTAAAAGAAAATTAAAAAAAATATAAAAATGCAAGTTACTTAATAAAAATCTAAAAAGGAAAATTAAGAAGATAAATAATATTAAATAGAAACTATCACTTAATTTAAAATTGTATTTTTCTGGATTTTCTTTTGGAAAACTATTTTATAACTAAAATTGAGAAACTTTTACAAAAACAAAAAGCTGGGAACTCAAATATAAGCACCTTGAGTGCTTATTTCCTTGGAGTTTGACTTTTGGTCAAACTAGCTAAGGAAAAGTTTGAATAAGCTCCCAGGGTATACAAACAGAAAAATAAGATGCAAACAACTTATGTGTGCTGGAAACAAGTGAGATGAACAAGAAAGGAGCACTGGATAAGCTAAAATAAGCCAATAAGCACATCCAAGATCACTACAGACAAAACAAGCCAATTTGGCAACCTAGGCAGCCCTGTGAGGCCCACTAGGAAACTTGGAAGCCCAAAGTGATAGTGGATCTAAAAAGTTAACCAGTTAAGCTAATCACTAATAAATCTATTTTAGCTAAAGAAACCACTAATAACAATAATAACATGGAAATGCAAAAATCAAGTTTTAACTTACAAATGGTATTTATCTGAGCATCCAGTACCCAATGAACAAAACCATAACCTAGTGCCTCCCCTGAGGTCACTAAACCTTGAACATCCAAAATCAACCTTGCTTCTTGCTTCTCCTTTCTTTAATACTGAATTTGGAATTTCCTACTATTTATCTTATATTTTTTTTGGTATTTTCAGTAAACTTGACTTGAAACTAATTTTAATGCTTAGTAAGCTTATAAAAGCTTATCATTCACTAAAATAAGATTAAACAACCAAATACAACAACTTTTAACAAGATAAGTAATTTTGAGACTTTTACATAAAAAAATGGCATAAACTGAATTTAGTCTTGGAAACTGAAATTGATGATTAAAACCAAATGAGATTACACTGAAATATAAGTTACAACCCTTCTACACTAAGAATTACAAAATAGAATTTTGAATTACACTAATTCGACAATAAGCTAAACTAGACTTAACTACTACTAACTACTATATTAACTACTACTTCATTCTTTTCTTGACTTCACTTTTATAAGTCCTGGGGGTCCTCAGAGACTTTCCCACTTCCATTTGAGCCGTTGGATGGCCTCCACTTCATCTCAGCCTTTTAATTCCATTTTGGCGGGAAAACATGGTTTTGGCAGTTAGGGTAACCTGGAGAGTTATAAGGAGCATTAAATGGCTTTGGAGGTATTGGTGAGGTGGAGGGGACAAGTTGTGGGTTTGGTTGAGGTGGAGGAGGGGGAAATGGAGTGTAGCAGGGGATTATCAGGTGCAAGTGGTGGGAGGATGGAGGGTCAACGGGGTGTTTGGCCGTTTTAAATAATAAAATGGGGTTGGGTTTAGTTTGTTGGTGGGCTTTTGGTGGATCAGGGGAGTGGGCTGGTCAATGGTTGTGTTGTATTTGGATTTGGAAGGTGGATTTGGACTAAGGAAATAAAAGGGTCCATTTGGATTTAGTAACTAATATATCTACAAGGACCAATGTTGTAATTTCCGAAAATTGAGGGGTGGTTTCTGCCAATTTCACAAAGTCACCACAAGGCCAAATTTTGCCATTCTTTAATTACCCAAGGACCTTTGATGTTTGCTTTCCAAAATTAAATTCCCAGGGACCAAAATTGCCAACTTCCAAAGTTGAGGGGCCAAAATTGTAATTTCCTCAAAACTTTTCATTCAAGGACCATTCCTGCCAAGATGAGTAACCAAAAGACCATATTTGATAATTTCCAAAAATTGAAATCCCAGGGATCATTTTTGCCAATTTAGAAACTTCAGGGACTAAACTTGTAATTTTTCAAAACTTTTGAAATTTTTCACCAAAGGACTAAATATGACAACTTATGATTTCAAAAGGACCTTTGGTGACTTTTCTTTTAAAATAGGTGCTCAAGGACTATTTTTGCCAATTTTTGAAAGTTGGGGGACTGAAACTGCCAATTATGCAAACTTTGATCGTTTTTCATTTGTTTTTACTCATTTTGCATCTAAAACATATAAAACACAATTTTGGAATATTTTCAGTATTTTGATGCCTTTTTGAGTGTTTTTAAATGTTTTGCAGCTCAGATTTGAACAAAAATGATGAGTGTTTGAGCACTCATCAGCGAGTTAAGTTGTTTTCTTGCGAGTTACTTACTTTCTGCGAGTTAAGGATTCCTGCGAGTTAGGCAATCTTCAGCGAGTTAAGGTGCTCAGCGAGTTAAGGATTCCTGCAAGTTAAACAATCTTCAGCGAGTTAAGTATAGTGTGATGTTTAAGAATTTCTAGGGTTTTTACCGAGCATCAAGGAGTGAAATTCCTTTGAGTTTCATAAGGTTTCGCTGTAAACCTAACATACAAAACCCTAGTTTTCAAACCCTAATTTACCAAAAAAATTTCGAGGGTGCGCTGCCCCCTGAACCCCCCAGTGAACTCACCGCGGAGTTCGATCCGCTGAACAGGGGGTATATAAAGAATTAGGGTATATAACAAACTCACCCATCACATGAAAACACATTTGATATCATTGGTCTACACTTAATAGAGGATGATTCGTTTCATTGTTTCATAAACCTAATACCAATATATCTCACCTCAAACACACCACGTATAGCTTAAAAGATCCTGATCAATAATCACAATCAAATGACAACGGCAAGTATCAGATTTTGTGATTATGGGGATAATTCTTTATCACTTTTCTGGGTTTAAAGTTCATTTCAAGGGCATGTGTACTTATTTATCTCAAAGTCTAGGGGTGAATGGATGCATGACTTTCGGAGATACTTGTTTTGGCAAACACTTGTAGAGATAGTGATTAAGACTTGGATTATCTAGTTATACCCAATGTAAGGAGTTACATTGTAGTGCTCACGGGTTATAGCTATCACTTTAAGGAGTTACATTGTAGTACTCAGTGTCGCACGAAGTTTTGGATAGTTCAAGAGGCAGAGATTTCATATACTGTTTGCACGTTTGAGTATATGGATCTACCTATGCTTAAAGGAGTTACGTTGTAGTGCTCATTATAGGTTCTTAGTCACACCATCATACAAGATTAAGTCACATATCTAAGGGATGTTTACTTCATTTTCAGATTGGTTATATTGGGTTATTTCTCTAGTCATTGGTCATTTACTAGCTGGTTGGAATTTGAAGAGGTCGCTTATAGGTTGAAGAGAAGAGAGGAGATTGTAGATACAAAGAGTCATATCTTAGCGACATATACTCATAGAATGTGCTTCAAAAAGCTGTTATGGCTTCTAAATTACATTAGAAGTGTAAAGTACAGGTAATTATATGGCATGTACACAAGATTATGATGATTCCGATAACTCGCAACCATCAGGAGGGAGAAGAACATGCCAAAAGAAGTAGTGTTTCGTCTTCAGTACGTTGGTTGATCAAGGGAACTGTGCTTAATACCAGAGAAGTACCATGAGGTACCAAGTATGTGTACATTAGAGCTTATTACCAACCTTCTATGCAATGTTATGTGAGTTATGTTGTTATGCTGCTACCCGAACGACAACCATGTTCCTACACTTTTGAATCTACTTTATCCGCTACGAGATGAAAGAAGAGTTGTCAGTTCAGGAGGGAGCAGGAAAAAGAATAAAGGCTCACTAGTTAGGAGGGAGTAATAACCTAACTAGACCATTACAGTTGAAGTTCAGAGCTACAAAGACCTTTGCCGTCAGTGTCAAAGATCATACGCCGAGATCGTCGGAAGAGAGAACTTCAAGTCTGCCTCAGTATCTAGACTACAGAGACTCTGCGTTTCAACAACGTCAACATAGTTTACTATTGTTGTAATGTAATGTACATTGTTTATGTATTTATATGTTTCATGTAACCATTCACGTGTGACGATATCTTGGAGGGAGATTGTTAGCCTCGCTTTTTTATAAAGATAACGTCACACAAGTGAATTGGACTAGATTAGAAACTACAAGGACTACTATTGTCAAGTAGGCAAACATGTAGTGTTAGGAGCCTATAAATACCCCTCATGACTCTCCATGAGGGGTGTGGGAAAGTGTGTGTAAGCTTCACTTCATTTCATATTAATAAAACACATAGTTTTCCACCTTTCTCTCTCTACTTTCTCTCTCTAGAAATAACCATGGTTTATACATATTTCGATCAACCGCGACCTCCGGAACGTGTTTCTTGGTCATAACAATTGGAGAGAGTTAGGAAGCATGCAATCATCAATATGTTTCCGAACAACGCTCACTGAGTAAGACCCATCAGTAGAGAGGGAAAAGACTATAAAATCACTTTCAACATTGATGTTCAACGAGCTGATTTCAACCAAAAGCTTGTTGAGGTCAGCTTGTAATCTCCTACCATTCACCGACCTACACCAATCCCACGACCAAGAGCCATTAACAATACGATCTCTAATTAGGTAGTTTTGATTCTTCTCTAGATGAAACAATTGGTTAAAGCAGATACAAAGAGGAGAGTCTCCCAACCATGTGTCTTTCCAAAAGCCAATCAAAGAACCATCCCCTACCTGGAAACGAAGAGAATTCAAAGGAACATGACCACTTGAATGGAGATGATATATCGAACCAACAATACGAGCCCATAACCTATTAGTTTGACAACCTTTAAGCTCAATTCCCTCTTCATCACCACGAACCGATTTAAGAACTTTAACTAAAAGGGCGGACGAACTTTTTAGCAAACAACATCTTCATTTGAGAAGCAATGAATTGTTGAAAGCTTTAAGACTACCCACACCGAAACCATCTTTATCAAGAGAAGGTAAAATGTTAGACCATCTAATCCAAGCAAGCTTCCTTTCATCAACCGTAGTGCCCCAAAAGAACGAAGCACGAAGACTTTCAAGAACCTTAATAACCTCTTCAGGAACCTTAAATATAGATAAGTAATAGATACCAAGGCTACCTAGCACCAATTTGATGAGAGTAAGACGACCACTTGACGATAACATGTTGGCTTTCCATCCTGATAAACTAGCTTTAAAGCAGTCAACCATGACATTCCAATTTGAAATTTGGTTCATGTTCGAACCTATAGGCAAACCAAGATAAGAAAAAGTAATACTTCGTTTTTAAATGTTATTTGTATTTTTATTTAATTAATGAAAATTTAATTTGTTTGAAAAAAACTAATAAAACAAATGATGGAGCTCAAAAATTTGCAAAATAGCATGCAAACGGCTTGAGCCAACGTAGAAAAGATATTGTTAATGTGTAAATTTAAAATGTAAAATGCTAAAATAACGTTGATTTAGCAAAACAACATGCCACCGCCCCTGATGCTCTATGATAGGTTAGTTTGATACTCAACCCTACATGTTATCATGTGTTTACTGATTATATATATATATATATATATATATATATATATATATATATATATATATATATATATATATATATATATATATATATATATATATTTTTTAATAGAACAAAAACAGTAGAGTACTCGATGGTATGGTTTTGGTGTGCATTTCGTTTAGCGGGGCGAAACCTACAATTGTCATCAAGGCCGGACCCCACGAAAGCAACCTTTCATTTCTTATTGTTACTTTTACCCCCCATAACCAAAACCAATCACAAATAAAGTAACTTGACAAAGTCCTATTTGTCTAGCAAATTTATTTTCATATCTATTTGTGTGAGAATTTATTAGTCAATGTAAAAAGATCACATTCAAAAGTGTAAACGAGACAATATGATCTAGTGAACGGTCTATCCCGTTTATTGACTATTCGTGCCATGCTCGAGTTTAGTACGATTTCATTTAATAAACGTGCTATCGTTATAGCATAAATCCGTCATGTTGAGGCTTAAAGAGTTACCGGAAATGTTTTTTATTATTATTATTATTATTATTATTATTATTATTATTATTATTATTATTTTATTTATTTATTTTTTGTTGTTTTATTTATTTTTTTATTTATTCTACTTGCTAGTATTAAAAAGTACACATTTCCAAGCCTAATTTTCTCTCACATCTATTCAAAGTTTGACGTATCAATTGTGTTGTAATTTAGTGCAATTTAGGATTCATGTCATATTTTAAAATAGGTTTAGAGGTACGGAGTGCATACCTAGTGTATACCTATCACATTGTTGAACTTCCTTAAATCAAATACTGATGAGTTCAGTGAGTTATACTATTCAATGAGTAGACTATGAACGATATCATCAGGCTGATGAGTTCAGTGAGTTATACTCTTTAGTGAATAGACTCTGAACGAGTTTATCAGGAAGTAATCTCATCAGAGGGTTCAACCCTTCATTGAGAAAGCTCATCAGTGGGTAAACTCATGGAGCAAGCTCCTCAGTGAGTAAACTCTTCAACTAGTATGTTGATACGTTTGTGGATTGCTGGAACTAATTTCCTACTAACTTGTAACAGTTTTGACGTATTTCAGGGCAACTTTAACTGCAACTTAATGATCATAAATAATTGGTCGTTTAACCACTATTGTTATAATGGAGGAACGTTATGAGGTGACTTATAAACCGATTAATTCTCATAATTTTATTGACTCTTATACTCTTTATGTAAGAGATACGTCATGCATGAGAAACACACACTGAAACCTAAACACTTGGAAGCGAAAAGATTTTTGTATTTGTTCTTAAATCAAGAACAAAATATTTTGAATTATCACAAAGAGATAGTCGTGAAACCCGGACAATCAGAATCGAATAATTTTTTTAAAAAAATGTTTACATGATTTTTAGTGATATCAAGATACTGATTATCTTCAACCAACTGAGAAACCATAAAGAAATTGCATAAAATTGCATTTGTCATTTCTCTTCGCATAATTGACGTGTTTTGATTTTTTTTTAAACATATTATTATTATTATTATTATTATTATTATTATTATTATTATTATTAATTGACTAAACAAGAACTCAAACTAATAGAGCGTAAGCTTTTAGGAGTCAAATTAAAGCTCAAGCTTAAGTTAAGTCGAATCCAAACATTAGATCGTGCACTCTAGAATGTTCATAAATAGGTTTAAGAAACTTGAAAATGTTTATATCTTGTTTCAACTATAGTGCGAAATCTAGGTAGCATGAAGAGATCATAGTTCTTGGACTTCTTCATAAACTCAACACAATTAATGCATATATAATGTGGAGCATTTATAAAGTTGTAATATATTTTTATCATTGTGAGAAAAAGTTTATAAATTTTAAAAGGTTTTAAATTTATTGATATGTGATGACATAAAACACTTATAAAGCGATGACTTTAGCTTTCCAAGTTACAAGTCAGATACTAACCAAATCCATATTCATCTACTTCAATTAAATTTCGTTTGGTTTGTAAATATTGGTTTCTACTTTCTAGAATGTCACACGCTTTTGTAAAGGAAAAAAAAAAAAAATTTAAAATGTTGCTGATCAAAATCACATTAAGTGACAAATTATCAACAATATCATTTTCTAAAGTAGCATAATAAACTAAGCAAATGAAATTTTTTTAGACAAGTGTCAAATGTGTGTTTGTTTGTTTATATTTTATGTGGTTAAAAATATTGAGATCTAAATCAACAAATCAAAGATTAGATTTGCATATTAGTTATAGAAATCACACGGTTGTATATCCCAATAACATAACAATTACGGGTCAAATTAGTTTTAAGCGGGAACTACTTTTACCTTCGAAAATCATCAAATAATAATCAAGTTTGAGATATGTTTCAATTTGATACCTCAAACTTTATATCAACTATAAAAACTATCAAAGTTTCAAAACAGTTCAATTCTTTTGTAATTTTTATGTTAAAGTGACATGAACAGATCACTTATCCAACTTGGTTATTATTTTGTAGTTATTGTTTATATTTAGTCGTGCATTAACGAGTTATACATAAAGTTGGTTGGAAGTAGTTAAATTTAGGGATATATGTTTAGTATTAATGTACAACATGTTAACGCATATTTGAATACTTTAAACACACTAATTTTAGAAAATTTCACAAAAAGTGTAGATTGGCGGGAATACCCTGACTCCGGGTGCCTTTTGGCACCAGCCGTTATCCACCCTATAAGGAATAGCTTCGGCAACTCTCCTGGCCTAGTGGGGCATCAACTGGAATGAGCACGAGCCAAGACTCGGACCCCTGAGTTCTTATTCCACAAAGTCTCTCCAGTGTGCCCATATGTTTTGTGAAAGTAGGTACATATATGAAGCAAATGCCAATGATGAGACTTTAACCTGGGTTTATTGACTCAAGCTCAAGTGTTCCAACCATTTGACGATGAAACAATTTTGAAACTTTAATGATTTTTTTGGTTGATATAAAGTTTGAGGTACCAAATTGAAACACTCATGAAACTTGATTAATATTGAGTGATATATTCCCTCGATAGTATGATCCGAAGAAAAATGAAAAATGATATTAGAGATTTTGGACACCTTTTAGCCCCCACTATCATAACTTCAAGTCTTCAATGACAATGGTTGTAGGTATGGTAATAAGTACAAACTACAAATGCTTACCTACAAAAAAATTTCGATCGTAAAAATAAATTAAAGGAAAATCGATTTATCCTAAATATACGAAACGAAACGAATTCAGTTTTGTGTAGATAGCTACATCCAATTCGTTAAACTTAATGAAATTTCCATCATAAAGTTTTACCATTCGATATTCGATCTCTTGTACATAGTAGAAAAATGTCTGAAGTATTTTTATCTATCTAAAAAAAGTACTCCATTTATCAAAGAGCTAACAATATTGGACTTTGGAGTCCACATGAGAAACAATGGGCCTTAATTTGTGGGATGCAGTGTGTCGCCATAAATGCTTAACTAATAGGAGTAATTATTTATGGCCTACTTAGTAATACGTCACTAAAGAATCTTTGTCATACGTAATCACTTTCTAGCGGTGAATGAGTGTAAACGAGTCGAGTCGAGGCGAGTGCTGCCGAGCTCGACTTTAATATTAAAAATAGAGCTTGAAACTTGATTTGAGCTCGATCGAGTTTTATATTTCGATCTCAACCTCGACTCTTCATATTAAACTCGAGCTCGAAACTCGACTTGCGCTCGATTATTTTCACATTTAATGTTCGAACTCAATAAAATACTTGGCATATCAAGCTCGGTTCGACTCGATTTGTATGAAAATTAAATAAATTTATGTATATAAAAGGGTAAAATTGTAATTTAATCGATGCTCGATAAGGCTCGCGAGCTTTAGGAGCTGAGTATTTTGGAGCTCGAACTTGACTCGAAAATATAATCAAGTAGCTCGAACTCGAGCTCGACTCGTTTAAATCAAATCGATTTCGAGTATTTTATGAGTCGATTTCGAATAACTCGTGAGTTGTCTCGTCTCGTTTACACCCTTAAGTGAATCCTTTTGGAAATAGCTAGGTTTTTTTAACTATGTTTTTGGAACTTTTAGCCGACGGATCAACATGATCTGAGTTCATTGTCATACAGACTCAAACCAAGTAAAGCGTTACTTTTTTTCAGAAAGGTTGGTGTGTCCTTTGGCAATGGTTATATTGATCTAAAACATCACCAAACGAATTTTTTCTTAATACAAAACACTATGTTCGTGTTTTAATAATGTGTGTGAGACGTTTTGTTTATTGGTTTCCTATGAATAGACAAAACAATACTACTATAGTATAGTTATAGAGAGCATGAATATAATAATTCCAAAATTTATGCTGGTATAAGCTAAGGTTTATTATCATGGGGCTTGTGGTCTAGTGATAAAAGCTTAAGTAGTTAAGCGAGCCCAAGTGAGAGTAGTACCGGTTTGGGTGACCGACTGGGAAGTCCTCACTTGGGAACCACAAGCTCTAATGATATCAGGCGAATCAGGAGTAGGAGTGGGGTTATCCCCTAAGGAGAGGCTCGCGGTTGGTATCTCTGCCCGAAGATGCGACACTAACTCGAGCCAACAACTAACATCTAACAACTAACCCGCCGTTAAAAAAAAAAAAAAAAAAAAAGCTAAGGTTTATTATGCAATCAAGTTAATTAACACTGAATGAGTTGGAAAGATAATATATACTAACCTTAAGTCTAATTAAGGCTTGATTAGGTATGCTTAGAAAGTTAAAATAAGCTAAGATTTAGATTTATGATTCATAATTTACAATTTAAATTGTACTTTCTGCATTAATATAATAATGCTTCAAAGCACCCAATAAGCTCATACCTAGCTAGAGATGCAAACCAGTAGAGACAAATTCAAGCTCAACTTGACCATAAACAAAATATCGACTATCGAGCATGTTTTGATAACTCGATGAACGGTCATATGCATGTATATGGTCTCAGTTAAAGGAAGATTCGAGCTACATTTGAGAGCTCTACTAAAACTAAAATAATCAACAGGAATCATGTTTAAGCGAGTAGTTTCAAATTAGCTTAAGTCAAGATCGAAAAAAGTTTGACTTTACCTAACTCAATAAGCATCCAACTCAAGTATATACATGCACAAGTCAATAAGCATCCACCTCTAATTACAAATTTGCAGATGTTCTAACTACTGTATTTCTAAGCATCACATTACATGAAAACTTAAAAGGCTCAATAAGCATCCAACTCAAGTATATACATGTACAAGTCAACTTATGTTTCAAGTGTGCTATATCCGAACTCAAAACCACTAATGTTAACATGACTAAGTGTGAGCTTGTATCCAAGGATGGAGTTAGGAATTAGCAATAAAGGGGCCGATTTTTTTTTTAACAAAGTAATATAACTAAAATTAAATGGTAGTTAATGATGATCACATATGCTGAGTTACAAACTTAAAATTTTGATAAGGTTTATTATGCAATCAAGTTAATGAACACTGAATGAGTTGGAAAGATAATATATATATACTAACCTTAAGTCTAATTAAGGCTTGATTAGGTATGCTTAATTAGAAAGTTAAACTAAGCTTAAGATTTAGATTTATGATTCATAATTTACAATTTGTATTGTACTCGATCTCCAATACCAAGCTACTAGTAGTTAATTTCTGCATTAATTGTAAGTTATATAATACTTCAAAGCACCCAATAAGCTCATACCTAGCTAGAGATGCAAACCAATAGAGACAAATTCAAGCTCAACTTGACCGTAAACAAACATCGAGCATGTTTTGTTAGCTCGATGAACGGTCCTTATGCATGTATATGGCCTCAGTTAAAGGAAGAATCGACTGGAATCATGTTTAAGTAAGTAGTCTCAAATTAGCTTAATTCAAGATCGAAAAAAGTTTTGACTTTACCAAACTCAAATAAAATTTGAGCTCCAATAACTTGATAAAAGCGTGCCTTGTTTGCACCTCTAATTACAAATTTGCACATGCATGTTCTAACTATTTCTAAGCATCACATTACATGAAACTTGAAAGGCTCAATAAGCTAGCATCCAAGTAAAGTATTTACATGTATAAGTCAACTTATGTTTCAAGTGTGCTATATCCGAATTCAAAACCGCTAATGTTAACATGACTAAGTGTGATTTCGTATCATATCGCAGAGTCACTCAATACTTTACTTGATCTTCTCTGCATGTTCATCACCTTGCTGGTATATATATAGTATATGCTAAAGTTTATCATGCAATCAAGTTTAATGTCACTGAATGAGTTGGTAAGACAGTATAAACTAAGCTTAAGTCTAATTAAGGCTTGATTAGCTAAGCTTAGAAAGTTAAACTTATTAAGCTAAGATTTAGACTTATGATACATAATTTACAATTTGTATTGAACTCTCCAATACCAAGCTAACTACTTAGTTAATTTCTTCATTAATTGTATGTTACTATATACTCCGTATAATAATACTTCAAACTTCAAAGCACCAACGAGTGGAGACAAATTCAAGCTCAAGTTGACAATAAACAAAATATGGAACATATTTTGTTAGCTCGTCACATTAACTTTCTCTCCTCTCACTCTCTCTTACCTTTCATCCATAGTTGTCACACCACTCATTGCATTTTATACAAATATATCTCACTAAACATCTCACACACACTTACAAACCAAATAAAAAATATTAAAAAACAAAAGGAGCCCACTTTTTTTCAAACGAAACCAAAGTAGACCGAGTCACCATTCACTCCCTTTTTTTCTCTTCCTGATGCGTGACACAAGGTGACAATTTTAGGCCTCACCGAGTGAGGTGGGGTTTTGTGGTGAGTGGTCAATGGTGACCCACCACACCGTTTAGCATAAAAATGATCCAAATGATAATTGAAGTCCTTTTTACTTTAAGGGTTGAAGGTGTATCCTATTGTTTTGAACTTTAAGGGTTAAAGTGTTGAACATGTATCATATCATTTTTATTGACCAATGATAAAACTTAATTTTAAAATTTATCGTTTTGATGGGCCAATATAAGTCATAATTGGTTTCAATTTGGTCAAATTCATTCAAATTTAATCTAGCAAAATTAATATGTATAAAGACATATATGTCGATTTTATAAAACAAAAACTAAAAAAAAAAAATGATAATTTAATAAAATTTTAGTTGTTAATTTTAAAATAAGCTATAAGAACTTAAGTAAACTTATTAATTTTTTTATTATTTTTTTTAACTTTATAAATTTAATAAATACCCCTAAATTTTATTTATATTAAACTTATATGTTATGGTTATTAATAAATATTATTAACATTACATCTCAATGGAATTCTTCTTATATTAAATTAATGTATGAAAATAAAATTATGAGTTAGTATGATATATAAATGAACATACAAGGTTGTACATATACAAACAATTTATTTTATTCTCTGTATGTATGAGATTAATTTAGAAAATCCGCAAATTTTCTTTTTTTTTTTTTATTATTAATGGGGTTTAATAGCGACTCATGTTAATGCTCTTTATAATGTTAACTCATGCGTACATAGATTTATAAATTAAATACGACTGAACTTATCGTTAAAAAGAATATAAATATTAAAATGAAGGCACGGTCGCACGAGTACCGTGAGATAAAAATAAATACATGAGATCGCACATATAGCAACGACTCATGTAATCCCTCTTTAAAGTTGTAATAAAGATATCTGGAAAAACATTTTTTTTCGAAGGTCATTACGTACTATTAAACACATATTATGTCTAAAACATAATATCAATAGTTAAATTGAAACAACATCAACCTCAACACAATGTTAGTAAAAGAAAGTCAAATACTTCGTCCAACAAAAATATATACTTAATATTAATCAGGGGCGGAGCCAGGATTTGTAATTAGCGGGGGCCGAACTTTATTGTAATATACGTTAATGGTAACAACATATGCTATACGAGATATGCTAGTCTCACTCAAATTTTACAACATAATTCTCACACGTACACGTGTCTTTTAAATATGGGGACTAAAAGTAAGAAAGAAAAAATATAATAAAATTTAATTGGTGCACATCGTTTGCCACATGAGCATGTGAGATTTTTCTTGTAAAATTTGTGTGAGTCTAGCATTTCTCATGCCATATGTGTACTAAATACGTAATATAACATAAATAACAACATAAATTTTCAAGTCGCATACATTTTTGAAAGTCGAACAACCAAAGATGAAAGTAACAATTAAATAAAAGTAAAACCCATGCAAAACAGAAAATGCAGGAAAACGAACATTTAAAAATTGACTATAACTTATTGCCTTTCCAAGAGAACTTTTTTTTTTTTTTTTTTTTTTTTTTTTTTTTTTTTTTTTTTTTTTTAACTATGACCATTAAGGAAAAAAAATATACGGAGTAGAAAATATTTGAAAAAAGGAAAATGGTATAGTTTAGAACTCACGACCGAAATTTGAAGACAATTGGAACTTAGTTTCTTCAGTTGGCAATATAGAGAGAGAAGTATTCGCATATATGTTGTTTCCCTATATAGTTGCAGAATTTTATTGAGGGGTGCTAATAGCAAGTTAGTATCTAAATATGGGCTGAACTTCTATGTTATACACAAGCTAATGGGCTTATTGGAGGGGGCCTAGCACTTGCTAGTCACCCTCTCCCTCCGCCTCTGATATTAATCGATATGCGCGTTACATGTATTGTAACTATATAAGTATAAAAGATTACATAACTTAAAAAAAAAAAAATAGCTTAGTTAACAGCCTCGTGCATGCACAATTTAAATACTCACACATGCACAGCAGCACGGGTGTTATAACACAACCTCAGCTCTATGCATGGCTCTATGTACGCACGAGATTAAAAACTAAAACTAGTGCAAGATCTAAAAAGTTTTGACCTTACCAAACTCAAATCAAATTTGAGATCCAATAACTCAATAACAGCGTGACTTCATCCACCTATTTCTAAACATCACATTACATGAAACTTGAAAGGCTTCATAAACATCCGAGTCAAGTATTTACATGTACAAGTCAATTTATGTTTCAAGTGTGCTATATCCGAACTCGAATCCACTAATGTTAACATGACTAAGTGTGAGCTCGTATTATATCGTTGAGTCACTAGATACTTTACTTGATCATCATTGCATGCTCATCATTTTTTGAGTAAAGGGTTTTAACCAGGTAAATATACATGTTCATCACCTTGTGTCAAACATGGACGTCTCTTTTTGTTTTTATTCCCATTTGCGATTCTTGTTTTACGTAATATTTTGACAATCATTTATTTTTTCTCAAGAAAGAATAAAAAGGGATGTTTTAAACCCATTGTGTTAAACAACCTAATCTAATTAAACTCTATTCATGACTAGTTTTAACTTGGTGTAACTAAAATAACAATTGTCTATTTTAACCTATATAAGAAGTACAAACTCATATGGACTTCATGTTTTTAACTTATTTATTTCTAGCACACTTTAAATGCACCTTAAAATTTCCAAGAAACATTTCTGCAATAATAGATATATAACACGTTCATAAAAGAAAGGCAACTACCAAAGAAAAATAACTACTCCGTATAATGCTACAAGAATTATGCCAAACGCGTATAGCAACATTATTGTACAAAACAATAAAAATACAATTAACCAAATCCAATAAATATACACGAAATATGAAAAAAAGACCATAATAATGGCAAGTATCAATTCTCAACAACAGTACAAAATTACATGATATGAACGAGTACGAGTAAAATTGTATCATGTTAACAATTTTTTTGCAAGAAATTTTGTAACGAAGATCATGACGATTCATTGTTACACATGAGTTTAATTTGTCGCCAACAATTATACATCAATAAGGTGGTGGAGGATACGTTCCTGGGAATGGAGAACCTGAAAATGTATATATACTAATATGGTTTAGAAATGATATATTATAAAGCGATTATCGACATTACTAAGAACCAAGAAGTGAATTTCTTCACATTTTCAGAAGTTGATGTGGTTGAAAATTGGATGTTTTGAAAGTTGAAACAAGTTTAAACCATCTCAATGGTAGGGAGTGATCTCTACTCAATCAAATGGTATGTACAAATATATAAATTTATCTTAGAAATATGTAACTTAAACTTTGTTTGCTATGTGATATATAATAGACAGAGATGGAACCAGGACGCAATTTGACCAGGTGCATTTATGAAACATTATACAAAACGAAGAACATAAATTTATTGGACATGCATTTAAAAAAAATTAAAGTTTTTTACAAAAATTAAAAAATTACATTAGTGTCCCGGGACCCACCCTGGTTCCGTCCCTGATAATAATACATCCCATTGTTTGGATAGTTATGCCATGTTAGAGAACTAGTACTATTAATCTTTTAACCATGTTGCCTAAAAAGGGGTGTTTGAGGCCCTCGGCGCCTCACTGACTAGTTATACGGCCAACATTTAGGAGGTAAATCATAGTACAGAAGCAAAGCAAAGGGGGATAATTATGTGACAGCCTAACATTTGTTTATTCTGTCTTGTTTTTTACTTTTGGCGAATGGCTTAAAATGGAAATAAACATATATACGAATCACAATGAGAACGAGGGAGTTACCTGGGGGATACTGTGATCCATAAGGATATGGTGTGGGAGGATAGTTAGGCATTTGATTTGGGTATGGAGTGGGTGGATACGCACTTGGATTTGGGGGGTACGAGGGGTACATGGACCCTGGTGGTGGTGTAGGGTACATAGACCCCGGAGGTGGTGCGCCGTACATGGATGGGGGCGCTGCTGGGTACATGGATCCGGAAGGTGCACCTTGTGGAGCAAGACCTTTTGATGGCTTTTGAGCACCAGGATTCTGTACGAAAACAAAAGCCACAAATTGTTTTTAGTTCATGAAAAGTATTTATCCCAAACAAGTGACAATGAAGCATGAATGGAACTTACATTGGCATTGGAATAATGCATTATCAGTCGGACCTCTCCGGCATGCCTGTAAAAGTTCAGTTTTCTATCATAAGCACAAATAATTCCTCGACCTTCTTGATTTACAATGAAGTTGACACCTTTAAATTTCATAACTAAAACCTCTCTTTAAAATTCGGGCATAAAAATCTTTAACAAATTTGTAGCGTAAGACAATTGCAAATTCGCAATCACACTAATTTGATTACTCTAGCTAAATGTGATCGATATATTTGAACTTTTGAGTAAAACTAGTTTTTCACCCAACTTATATAAACACAACACATATCATGTTAGGCTAAAAGCATGTTGGTATTTTGTTTGTATTTTGATATATGGCAATACGCATTACTATATTGATTGTTGTAACTAAAACGATCCAGATTTCTTAGATCGATTCACATGGTTAATCAATGATCAATTGATAATCATATATAGGCCAACGTATTTAGATCTAGCTAATGTTTGATATGTTGATAAAGTTTATGAGTTGAAATAATCAGATCCAGAACAAACCATGTATGATCTCTTTAACAAAGATCATAGTAATATATACTAATTATCATGTAGTCTAACAAACTAACCTTCCGGTTTTACTCTGTAACGGCCAACTACTATCATCAAATCCTTGAGAAAAAGCCTTTGTCAATGGAATTCTGGTACACAAATTTATCACTGTTAATGACTTGAAACCTAAAAATGAGCCGAATAAGAATTCAACAAGTGAAGTAATTGATTACCTTCCGCCACCAATGTAGTCATCGTGTGTAAGTGTATTGCTATTCCAAACTGAAACATTTATGTCTCTTAATCCTTCAATCAAGCTAAACACAAATTTCTCTTGAAATGTAGGGCTCTTGCCTCCATCTATACCAATTTCAATATTCAAACTAAGTTATAAACCACAAAGAAAAACTTTGAACAATTATGAAAAGAATTAATGTGCATATATAAGAAGAGTATCGGATAAGAGAGTTGACCTGTACAAGTACGAGTTGAAGATCTATAGCTACCATATTCGATACTTACGTAAGGATCTTGCCTTGAGAACCATTCGGTATCCCTTAGTTTATTGCAACTAACAACTACATTTCATACGAAAAAACCAAATTAGTGCTTGAATCATACGCGGCCACACACAAAAATATAAAAGCCTGGAAATCGATTAATCGTCACTCAATATCTGAAATTTTTGTAGAACGTGTTTTTGAGTTTCTTTGGATTATTACTTGTTATAACTGAAACATATAGCAAATATCTCATGCATAAGCAAATTCAAACATGAATGCAAATATCTCATGCATCACGTTTTGTTACAACTTATTTTCTGATTCAACAAAAAATGAAATTCAGCAAATAAAGTAGGCGTACCGGTGACTTCAAGGAGACCGCCTTGAATGCTTTGACTAGCCATTGCGAAATGGTGATCAGCCGAGGGAAGAATTGAAGGTTGATTGATTATACTTGAAATTTTGAAGTTGATAAAACAATGTGCACAATTCCTTTCATATATATGATCCAACTAGCTTTGTGTACGTTGACTTTAATCCAATTGTAGACATTAACGCGTTGGCATACTAATCTACCAAATTAAGGCCAACTTGCTGGTTTTTTTTATGGTAGTGAAGAATGAGTAAACCATAGTTTTGGCCTAGAGTGTATACATTTTTTAGAGATGTATCATTAACCATTGACTTTTGTTATGTTGAAGACCTGAATTGGTGATATATATATTTTTATTTTTAAATTTGGTTTATGGAGATCATTATTACTAACGGTTAGAATTTGGTAATAAGAAAAATGTTATGCATTTTCAAAAGTATTTGACTATTTCATGAAGTGTTTAATGTTTTAAGTAACAAAGACATTTTTTTAAAGCCATTTGAAATATGGTTACACTTTAGTATTTTACAAAGTTATTCGAGATCATATAGCCAAGACTGGGTCAATACGTTGACATCATGACAATCATTGTTTATACAGTTGACATTTTTGTGTCTTTGAACAATTATATCATGTATCATGAAATTTACAATCATTTTTGTTTCATGTCTTTTGATATCCATGATTGATGCAATGACCACGTCTAGTAATCATACCGACTAGGTCTATTTCAAATAGTTACTTATCTTAACTTTCTTTTGTGCTTGAATTTGTATACCTCGATTAATTTTCACCTTTAGTAAACCAAGTTATACTATCACATTTATTCATAAAATTTAGTTTGCACATAATATCCATTAATTCCCATCGCAACGCCTGGGCTTTAAAACCTTGTTCCTTTCATTTATAATAGTTGAAACTTAAAACTAATACAAAATCATGAAATTTTCTTATAAGGAGGTGATTTGCACATTTTTTTATTTTGATTGGGACACTCAACTGTACAAATAGTTAGAGTACACTGTAAACATTGTATAACTATGCAATGCACAAAATAAAATATCCCAATAAAAACAATGAGTATGCAATACAACAACCCCTATATTTACCATGTATGCTATTATTATGTACATAAACACATAGTTTTCTTGAAAAATAATAAATATAGATAATGAACTATATACGCATGAATCATACAATACTTCTTTATTAAATAAGCCACTAGGTAAAAAGAGAGAGAGAAAAAAAAAAAAAAAAATGCTTTAGGATGTTTAAGTAATTATAGGTCACACGACATGACATTTTTTTTCTACATAAAACTAACGAATAAAGTCGTAGATAAAAATAATAAAGCCAATTTGATGGATAAAAACTCAATGTCATTCTTCCAATATATCTTAATTATTATATCTTATATCTGGTGTGATTATGTAAAATAAGCAACTTTAAATTATTAAACGAAAAGCAATGCATGCTTACAAATAAAGGTGTGATGATGTACATTAACTTTCTTTATCATTATCATAAGTAATTTTATTTCTTTATTATATTGAAAAGTTGTTCATTTTCATAAGCTTTCATTTTATTTATTTATTTATTTTTGTTAAAAGGGCTTCACTCTTGTAAAATATATTACTCACAGAAAAAGTTAAGTACAATTGAATGTGGCTGAAATACCACATTAACTTCAAGCAATGCTTGAACAACATGCTCTACCCACTAAATGCTTTTGACATGCCACAAAGCGAAACAAACTACGATAATCTTTTATATAATAAAACAAAACCCCTATAACCACAATGAATTTTTTGTCAAATTTAGTGAGGCCAGTTGGCATTATAAGTAATAACTTTTGGTTTACTTATTAATTGGTTGATTGTTTTGGTCAAGAGGATGCTGGTATTATTATACAACGTTTTAAAAAGTATTACAGCTCCTCTTTAATGATAGAAAACTTCCCCTTTTGCATTTTAGGCTGACCCGCGGTTTGTTTAAACAAGAATATCTTTGATGATGTAATTGAAAATAAGGTTAGAAAACTGTTTAAATACTATAGATTTTATTAGTTTTTAGGCTATTAAGTTCGAGAACAATTATGAAACAAAAGGATTTTAAATTGGAAAAATAGTAAGACTGATGTTTATTGGCATTTTTTATTGCAGACAAGGATTGACTGAATCTAAAAACCTTGAAAGTTGCTCATGTCTTGAACGCTATGATTACATGAGGTGATATGGGGCTCAATGTTTAACCCTTCTACCGATCAACCAACTGACATGAGTTGGCAACGATTATATTATTGCTTTGATATATGATCCATTTGTCTGATTTTTAGAAGAAAAAATCCCAATTATTAGCAATTAGCATGTTTGATCCATTTTCTATGTAAATTATTTTATCATATGACCCATTTGAGATGAAAAAGAACCAAAATCATCATAAATAATAGGTGATCAGTTTCTTCCTGTTTCAATTAAAAAGCAATCATTGGCTTTCCTCTATAATGTGTTGAAGAGTTGCATATAACATGTTTGAGTGTTGGGCAAATTCTTATTTATGTGTTTCTTTTAAGGAATGTGCTCTATTTATAGAAGCAATGTGGTAACTTTATACAATATGATGACACTATAAGAGGAGTATTTGACACAACAGGATAAAGGAAGACTTGAAAAAGACATGGTTCAACGAAGTTCAAGATGTATTTTTCATGTTTAAGACCAAATCTCATCATATATAATTTAGCACAAGGTACAAATTCACATCTTCTTTTCTATTAGTTAAGTTTCGTACGTGGTGTCTTTTTCACAATAACGATGCGTTTAAAAGAAAGATGAAGGTCCTCGACTGTTCTTATAAAGAATTAAGGAAAGTTGTTCTTTGCCCAGTATATTGGGCTATGTACGTATTGATGATAAAAATTGTTTCCCACCCCTTAATACCCACTTTAACATGTATAAACTTGAAACATTTTCTAGTCACCCATCAACATGCCTCTTTTGATATACTAAACACCAAGTATAAAGTTGGAAATTTGTAAGCATTTAGATGGCCCATATGTTGAACCCCGATCCTTTTATCTTCAATCAAAGGTACAATTGATTCGACAAAGCCTTTGTGGTGGTATGCGCATCATTATCTTATTAGAGTGTGATTGAATAATGTTTTTCTCATCTTTTTAAAAATGTACTCTTATTAAATCCATGTTCATCTTAAACTGATATTTACGATTCACATATCACTAAATTCTCTTCCGTAGAAATGTACCATGTTCTTTGATTTTTATCAAAGGTTGCAAATTGGTGATTTCAGGTCAAGGTTAACCCTTTTTACAACAAAACGGGCATTTTATGATAGTTAAAACTTAAAACGTGTGGGTAGAGTTGACCCTTATAATTTTTGTCATTTTGAATCATAAAATATATTTTAAGAAATAGTATTTGATTGTTTGGATGCCGGTTTAGAAGGTTGAAATATTCAAACAACACTTTAAGCTGCTTTCAATAACCCCCTCCCCCCCCCCCCCCCCCCCCCCCATTTTAGGTTAACCAGATTCTTACATTTGACCAGTTCGCGTTAAAAATATAACCCAAATTAACCTATTTTGACATGAGCAGCCGTTCACATGTTCTAATGTTTTTCTCTTTTTTTTCGGATGCTTGAATAGCTAAAGATTTTTCTAATTTTTTATTTTAATTTGATGTTCTCATATGATTGTGCACCAAGTTACACACAACATTCAGACTCTCTTTCTATACGTGTCAATGACAAGAATGTATTACTGGAACAAGGTTTACAATAAGAAGTTGTGTTACATAGGATGAATATATAAAGGTGTCTGTTTATAATCTGCTTGGGTTGATATCTTTATGTCGTAAATGCCTTTTGCTTTTTCCATGACGAGAAAAAGTAGTTATAGTGACAACGATTGATTATATTCATGTGTTTGATTTTTTTTCTCCCAAATTACATCTATAATCTATATAATTCACTCTTTTCATTGCTATAGTTGCTAAACTCTTTAAATGTTTTTAATATTGCATAGGCCGGAATAAACGCAATCCGTGAAGGTTAAACAAGACACACTTCTAAAGTAGGTATTCTGAAGCTCTGAATAGCAGTATGTAAGAAACTAAAGGATAAGTTCCATCTTTTGAGATGTAAAAACAATGTTCCATACTAATTTGACAAAACTCAATCAAAGGATATTTGTAGATGCATAGCTCTTAATATGTTTTTGTTCATTTATTAATGTAGAGAAGAACAATATTTCTTACGCCAACCGATGAGAGTGTGGTTAGTAATGGGGCAAGAGCAGAACATACTAAAAGCAGTCATTGCTATTTTTTCTCCAAGAGACGAGGTTGAGTTCTATTTACCTTTTTTTATGTAAATGTTTTCATACATTTAGTAAACAAAATAGTAGTCCTCATATAATTTGTGCAAATAAAAAGCTATTGTTTTATAAAACCGTTAGTGCTACTTTTGTCTAGACTCCGTTAGTACGACTTATGTCAAACCCCATGCAATGAAATAGTAGAATAAAATCGAAAGTGTGGATGTAACGGAAGACATTTATCCATTTTCTCATAGAACATCCATTTGGGATTTCGATAGAATATATGATGCATTATCTCCCAGAAAATCCATATGAGGTTTCAACAGAAGATATGATTCACCTTTTCCCAGAATATCCATTTGTATTTCGAGATTAAAAGGTAGAGTTTTCTTTTGAGGTTAAAATTTTAGACATCTCTAAATTGTTGGTACCAACTATCGCAGATAATCTTATTGCAATTTGATGGTTTTTATCTTGCAACAATCAATGTCTTTAAGAGCTTGGGTTTTGACATAAACCACATTCTAACATGACACGTGTTCGTGCAGAATCATTAAAAATTGCACAATAAAGATATGAAAACATCATCAAGCCAATGCCTTGGACAAAACAACAAGGATTTAAACATCATCACCAAAAGAGGTACGATTTATCTAAAATAATATAGATAAACCCAAGCTCTCAAAATCCAAGCTCTTTACTCCTTTATTGGCTTATTAATAATTACATATTCACATGATTACATTCAAGTTGATGTTGTATAACCAAACTAGGTACAAATAATATTTTTTTTCCTGACTCAAAGTAAGTGTCCTGTTTTGACTTTTAGAAGTATTTCTTTTTCAATTTTGATTTAAATATTTGTGTTTGTTTTATATGATACTTGATAAAAACTATACCAGTGAAAATACATTTATAACTCAATACATTCATGTATTCTGTATCAAGTGATAAATAACAAAACAAAAAAATATTTATGGTCAAAACTGAAAAAGAAAGACTTTAAAAAGTTAATACATAACACTTATTTTGGGAAGGAGGGAGTAGCACCTAAGGTGTCATTAATTAGAGTTTCAAAAGGAGGTACAAAAGTTATGGATTTAAATCAAACAAATGCATTGAACATAGTGTTAGTCAAGACATACGAAATTATCATAAAATAAAATATTATAAGACAATTCGTAGTTGTGAATTTGCATTTAAATTTCAAAAATGATAAATATACAAATGACTCCTCCCAAAGTAACCAGTCAACCAGGTGTAGTCAACAGGTCAAACCCGAGAGAAGGTTCAAGATATATAATCCGTGGAAGTACAGGGAAATCCCCGGGTCGTTAAGTCCCAACGAGATTGAAATTGTGTTTTGGAAACGTTTATGGGAATCAGTGATTTGGGAACTGTAACACCCCGCCTACTCAGACCATAATATTGTCCGCTTCGCCCGCAGGCTCACGGCTTTGCTTTTGTGGCATCATTTGAAGACTTCCCGGCAGGTCACCCAAGCCAGTACTACTCTCACATGAGCACGCTTAACTGCCAGTTCCTAAGAACCCCACTCGCAGTAGACCACAAAACGCGTTGTGTCATTGTAAGGCGAATGTTATCTTATGAACCCAACATCTCTCCAGGCCACAGCCGATGTACCCCTTAGGGACTCATCGTCCTCGATGAGGTTTGCCCCACCATCTCGAACGACTCTGGAGTGGCTCTGATACCATTTGTAACACCCCGCCTACTCAGACCACAATATTGTCCGCTTCGCCCGCAGGCTCACGGCTTTGCTTTTGTGGCGTCATTTGAAGACTTCCCGGCAGGTCACCCAAGCCAGTACTACTCTCACATGAGCACGCTTAACTGCCAGTTCCTAAGAACCTCACTCGCAGTAGACCACAAAACGCGTTGTGTCATTGTAAGGCGAATGTTATCTTATGAACCCAGCATCTCTCCAGGCCACAGCCGATGTGGGATTTGCCTAGGGTGTTACAGGAACAGTACCAGATAATGATTTGGATTGATTTACACTACTGATTGCTTGATATTTAGATAATGAAACAGTATTAACAATTACAGAATTAGAGATATAATCAAACGTAAACAAATTAAAAATCAGAAACGTTTACAGAAAGAGAAAAAGCTGAGTTTTTGCACAATTAAAAACTACAGGGGGTAAAAATGAAACTTTTACAAATTTAATTTTAAAAGAAAATTGAATTAAAAAGATAATTATTTTTTTGATTATTTTATTATTTATTATTAATTAAAAACTAATTTAATCTATTTAATATTTAATAAAAACTAATGTATAACTAATTTAATTTTAAGAAAAATACTAATATGACTTAGAGAAATATGATTTTTTTTATAAAACTAATTAACCATCACAGGAATCCTAAAAAAATATAAAAAGTTTATAAAATTTATTTTTAAATTCTTTCACTAATTATTTACGTAATTATTAATTAAAAGCTAATTAAACTAAATTAATTAAGAAAAATAGCTAGTGAACAGTAATAATTATGAAACTATTTTCTAAAAATACTTTACAATATATAAAACCTAGGAAAAATATAAAAAGATACTAATGTTTAATAAAAATTAATAAAACTGTTTAATTAACTAATATTACTTAATTATTATTTAAACTAATATTAATTATAATAAATACTAAATGAAAAGATAAAAATTTGAGAAAAATACTAGAAATACTACAAGATGTCAGGAACTTATGAAAATTATAAAATCAGAAACTGCTTATAAATAAGCAGAAAAATAAGCCAAATTGGCTTAAATAGAAGCTATCATTTTTTTTTTTTGGTTTTTCTTTGTTTTTCTTTTACAAAACTCTTAAACAACTGAAAATAGGGGACTTTTGTGAAAGCGACTTGGCTGAAGCTAAAAAATAAGCAAATGGTGAGCTTATGAGATTGACAGATTAAGCTAGAAGCTTATTAGGACTTTGGTTAACTTGAATATGCTATACTAATGAGCCACAGATCAAAATAAACTAACAACTAATAATGATAACTAGAAATAAGCACCGAGGAACAAGATAAGCACACGCAATAAGCCACAAATCACAAATAAGCACTAGGTTTACTTGACAGTCCACAAAGGCCAAAACGGGTCAACTGTAGGCCTCTGTAGGGTCTACTAGGGGGGTTCAGGAGTCCAAAACTAAGGTTGAACCTTCAAGGTGAACTGGAGGTCTATCAACTGAGCCAATAAGCCCATTAATAAGCTCAGAATGAGCTCTTGAAATAAGCCAAAAACCTGAGGTCTCAGAATGCTGAGTGAGACAGGCCAACTTGCATGCCCATGAGGGGTCCACACAAGAGGTCAAGGATCCAAAATAAAGCCTGAATCTTAAAGATAAGCTAGAAGGCTTTCAAATAAGCCAATAATCAGGATCTAACACTCACAAATAAGCTAGAGACTGAGAAAGGTTTGTTAAGCTATATTAAGGCTAAATTAAGCTACAATAGTTACTTATGAATTGATATGAAGCTGATGCTACTCTAAATCCTTCACAGAAGGTGAGTAGGTCAAGATTGAAGTGGATTTTGACTTTGAGCTTACAACCACCTAAAATGTGGTTATTTCTGGACTACTTTGGTGCCAAGAAAGTTGTATGAGCAAGCTTTAACCACTGAGTCCCACAAATACACAACCACACAGTCTAATCCAAACAACACTTATCTTATATGATTTTAAAGAAACTTGAATAAACTAAAACCAAAGTCTAATCTATGAATCAGAGATTATCTAATAAGCTATAATGAAGCAGAATACGCAATATTAAGCCACAAAAAAGCACTAATAACCAAAAACAAAGATTTAAGGAAAATTGCTTACAAAGCCTTCCAAGCAAAATCCAAGGAACCAGGACCAATAGAACACTCCTATAGGTTTTCCACAAAACCACTAACCCAAGGCCATCCTTGATTTACCTTGCTCCAGCCATCTTCTCCATTAACCTGCAATTTTTTATTTTCTTTTCTATTTTCTTGATTTTTTTATATTTTTGATTTTTAATAGTTAAACTAGCTTTTAAGTTTACTAATAACTTTTAAGAGCTATATGGGAGCTTATGCGAGCTTGTGAGTCCAGAATAACAACAAGTATCATTAACTTATTTCTAATTTGAAATTTCAAAGTGAAAGTACAAATTTGAGAATTGAAATAGAAACTTGAAATTGATTGACTGAATTTGAGTTCAAATACACTGGAAAGATGATTACAAACTTTAAGAGCAAAAGATTATAACTAATTCAAAGGTTATAATATAAACAACACTATTTTGAACTAAATTAACTACACACTATGTCTTCTGCCTTCTCCTTCTTTATATAGGCTTTAATTAGGGTTTGTGGGCACTTCTGATCATTTCCCAGCAATAATTTAAGCCATTGGATCAGTAACTTTTAATCTTGGCCGTTTGTTACTTTTGGCGCAAAGATGGGAAATAGGAAATTGCACTGTTTACGTGTAGGAGAGGGGTGGTGGCATTTAATGCTGCTTGTCTTGTTAGGTGGGTGGTGGATTAGGCGGTGGAAATGATAAGGATAGTGGGGGGGAGGGGGTGAGGTGATGTTAGTTCAGGCAAGTGGTGTAGAGGTGGGAGGGAAGAGAGGCAGGTCAAACCTCGTTTGACCCTGGGTAATATTAAAAGGGTTGTGGGATTGGGATTGGTATGGAGTTGGGCCAAGTGGTGGACTGGATTTGGTTGTGTGTGGATTGGATTTGGTTTATTATATAACATGGGTCCGTTTGGTTCTAGTAATAACAACAAGACCAAACTTGTAATAAGACAAAACTTGAGGGGCTGATCTTGCAACTTTTCCAAAGCTATTCCAAGGGTGTAATTTTCCAAGTATGAATAATACAAGGACCATAGTTGACTTTTCCACTTTTGAAATTCTCAGGGACCAAATCTGCCAAATGTGAAACTTGAGGGACCAAACTTGTAAATTCTACAAACTTCTCACCCAAGGACCATTTTTGCCCAAGTTCAATAACACAAGGACCATGATTGACAATTTCCAAGATTTTAATCCCAGGGACCATTTTTGACAATCTTGAAAAGTTTAGGGACTAATTTTACAAACTTTTGAAACTTTTCACCCAGGGATCAATTGTCACAACTTGTGATTTTCAAAGGACTTTGGTTGACTTTTCTTCCAAATCAAATGCTCAGGGACTGATTTTGTCAAATAAAAAAAGTTGAGGGACTGAAACTGCCAATTATGCAAACTTTGTTCGTTTTTCATCTATTTTCAATCATTTTGCACATGAAACATATAAAACACAATCCAGGGATATTTTCTGTATTTTGATGCATTTCTGAGTGTTTTTAAATGTTTTTGCAGTTCAGATAGGACAAAAATGATGAGTATTTACACACCATCAACAAACATTTTAGAACATGCGGTAACTAAATTTTATACATAAAAATGACCATGTCTGTGCAAAAAACTATATATGAATCTTTACCAAGTGTGTCAAAAATAATTAAAAAACCAAAATTAAGAACCGTCATTAAAACAAAAACAAAAAATAACCTATTTACTTTTTAATAGATAAATGATAAGATCGTTGTAGCTCTTAGACGAGGTCTAAATATCTAGGAACACATAATAATGAAGGCGGAATATTCAAACATAGAATCAATCATTATTATGAACAAGGTTTTTCATTAACATTCACTTCTCTAACGATTACAAACTACTTAACATGTTCTACCTTGATCAAGTAGAAAACGTTATCTAAACTAAAACACTAAACCCTAGGCGTTTATCTTCTACGCCTAGGTTACACACACATACACCTTTACTAGACATCTACATTGTGGAAGACTTGAATAATAAAATCCTACACCCTTGATCTCTTTATATAGAGAGATATTAGGGTTTACAAAATACTATGAAGGACTAATAAATAAAACTTCTTTTGCAAGCAAGTCCTTCCCATCTTTTGTAGAATTCCTTCTTGTCACTTCAAGCTCTTCATGTTTCATTCTTCTTGTTTTGTATCATCAAATCAATAAATATAATTCTCAACAATCTTCCCCTATTTGATGATGACAAAACAAACACCTTCTTGTACGAACTTCCCTAGACGAAGTAGAAAAGTTGAGATAATTAAATCTCGCCATGAATGAAACAATCTTGTCTTCCCCTTAAGCCATGCCATGCCACTCTAACATCTCTTCCCCTTTTTGTTATCAACAAATAGGAAACGTATGCAAATAATGATTTTAACCACCACGAACCAATATCACAAACTTCCAATCCAAGCCTTCCAATGTTTCGAATTGCCTTCCATGAAGAACACCAAAATGCTTACTAAAAATGAATCCAAAACAATAGAAACTCCAACTAGTAGTAGTAATACTAATCAATAGTAGTAAGAATCAAAAACTTCCCCTCGAGTGGTGCATGAACATTAAATGATTAAACACATAATAAGATACTTTCCCTGAAATCAATGTGCTAACCATCTTCATGATTCTTCAAATCTGTAAGCTCCTTTTAATGATCACTTGTGAAGAAAATCAAGTATCACGAATTTGATGAAGAAGTAGAACAACTCAAACTTGTGCCTTATACCTTGTACTAACCATGTGACTTCAAACTTATACGAAACCATAAATATAAGTAGATCACAACCTCTTGACAAAATCCTCAACTAATATGAGACACTGAGCACAATAACGTAACTCTTTCAAGTGATAGAAAATGTGACATTAAGCACCTTCAGTTTGTAGATAATACACCAATTTTCTAGATTCATCAAGGCTTTTAGATATGATAAGAACACGTATCCAAGAAACTCCACTTCAACTTCAAATAAGTGATAAACAATCTTCTTCGTAATCAATTCTTCCAATATGAACAAATACGAGCCTGTTAAAACCTTTAAGAACATAAACTTCTTCCTGTGTGTGTGAACCAAATAATCTTCCAGTGTGTGTAAACTAATATCAATCAAACTCATCGCGACTTCCCCTTACTCCTCATAACACGCAGCAGTACTTTGAATAGTCGAACAATACTTTGAGAAGTCGAGCGGTACTTTGATTGAACGGAGCAGCAGTAGTACTTAAAACCAAAAGCAGTACTTTAAACAAGCAGTACTTTGGAATAGAAGTACTTTGGACATTGCAGCAGAATTAACGTAGAACAGTTGTAGCGTACCAGTACTTTCAATCGAGTCAAGTCAAAAACTAATCAAGCAACACTTTAACTTTACCACTGTTTGCACAAACAAATAAAATCCATTGACCCATGATGACAAAACCTTTTGTATTGAGCTATGATTTATTCAAGCAATAATAATAGGTACAACTGTCGACCCATGATCTCTTTTACCCTTATGAATCAGCCAGTCTCTTGACGTAAAGACCCATGATTGCAATATAATCATCACCGTCCCATGATGAGCATTAATTAGTACGAGAATAAGATGTCTTTATCTCAAATTCAGTAGACAACAATTAACTTTTGCGTTCAGTTGCTCATCACTGATCCATTATAATATAGCAAATCAGTACAAGATTTATATTCCATTAGCGTCCCACATGGCAGAAAACGACAGCAATAAACAACAACATAACTGATTCATTTAATTCTAATTCTTTGTTGCATTGACCCTCAAATAAATCGAATTGATTGAGAAACAAATCATTATATCTTTGTCAGTTTAAAGATATTCAATGCGAACCACAAAGATAAGAATCATGCAATAAACGACAATCGTCAATTGTAAACTTCAGTTGTATCAATCCTATGAGCATAATAGTAATAATACCTTTTCCACTGACCCATGTTCAATTAATTGCATCGATACCTTGCACATACTGACCCCACGATTGCACATCCTTTGAATTTGTTAATCGATTTACAATTAATAAAACCTTGATCAACGAGCAACAAATCTTCAACAAATCAATTTAATATACTACTGACTCATGATTATGTAGTACGAAATTTAATATTTGAGAAATTCAAGACCAATAAACAACAGCAACATCATTGAATATCCTTAATCCCAAATCTTTTAATATGTACGACGTTGAATCAGTCAATAAATAATGAGCCCCACACAATTTAAATCGTCTAAAAAAAACTCATTCGTAGATAGATAAAACCTGTAAATCGTAAAAGTCGATGCCTTCTCCAAATATGCTCATCTTCAAAACCTTGTACAACCCCTAGATCACGAGCTAACCTAGCTCTGATACCAATTGATAAGATCGTTGTAGCTCTTAGACGAGGTCTAAATATCTAGGAACACATAACAATGAAGGCGGAATATTCAAACATAGAATCAATCATTATTATGAACAAGGTTTTTCATTAACATTCACTTCTCTAACGATTACAAAGCACTTAACATGTTCTACCTTGATCAAGTAGAACATGTTATCTAAACTAAAACACTAAACCCTAGGCGTTTATCTTCTACGCCTAGGTTACACACACCTTTACTAGACATCTACATTGTGGAAGACTTGAATAATAAAATCCTACACCCTTGATCTCTTTATATAGAGAGATATTAGGGTTTACAAAATACTACGAAGGACTAATAAATAAAACTTCTTTTGCAAGCAAGTCCTTCCCATCTTTTGTAGAATTCCTTCTTGTCACTTCAAGCCCTTCATGTTTCATTCTTCTTGTTTTGTATCATCAAATCAATAAATATAATTCCCAACAATAAAAAACATTATTAATTTTTTTTGAAATAACCCCGTGCATGCACGGGAATTATAACTAGTAAAATACAATGACTAAAGCGTACATGTATTTTCTCGTCATCTTTAAATAGAAACAAATCGGTTTCTAAATTTACTTTAAACATATTTGGACTTTACTCTTTAAAAGCGTACATGTATTTTCTCGTCATCTTTAAATAGAAACAAACTCGGTTTCTAAATTTTCAAATTACCTAAAATGTAGTTCGGACTTACTGAATCAGCTCAACAGATTAGTGATCACAAGTCGTCTGAACCCCACCACGCGTTTACGAGGTACCAAAGATTAGAAGCCAAATAGCAATCCACAAAAAAGTATTTTGATTTCATGTTGTTTTCCAAAACCTATTGAAACAAGAAGGATTTTGATTTCCAATTGTGATTCAAAATGCTAATCGCTAACATACATAATTCACATTAAAAATATAAATATATCGTTGTTCTGAAAAAAATATAAATATATATCAAGACGAGCGTATGCGTACCACATAAAACTAAAACCAGTTGAACTCTAAAGTACACAGATAAATCAAACCCAAAACATCTGAATTCATACGCTTAAATAAATACAAAGTAATAAATCAAAATATTTAAAGAGTAAAGTCCAAAATACATCCATGTGGTTTTTCCCGTGTCTCGCTTTACAGCCTCGTGGTTTTTTTAGCACAAAACCATCCATCCGTTAGTAAAGTTAGCACAAAACCATCCCTACGTCAGTAAAATCAGTTAATGAGGACTAACGATGCAAATTATTCTCCGTTATCTCCTAATGCAAGCGAAAATATTTGCATCGTTAGTCCTTCGTTATCACCCACCATACATCTCCTAACTGATTTACATTTTCATACGTTTTTATACGTTTTCGTCTGTTTTTCTTACATTTTTATTTGTTTTCGTCTGTTTTTACACATTTTCGTCCGTTTTTTTTCCATGTTTTCATACGTTTTATACATTTTAATCCGTTTTCATACGTTTTTATCCGTTTTTTCAAATAAGTTTGATGATTTACACAAGTTAATTTACAAGAGTTTATAAGTTTATAATTTATAAATTTGGTCAAAAACCACTTAAGTTTTGGTGGTAAACAACCATTGTTTTGCCATTTCAGGTTAAAATCTCGTTAATCTTGACGTGAAACGTCAGTCTAGACAACTTTCGTATTTTACACTTTTGATGATTCGGACCAGAAATGGGTCAAAATCGTGATTTAAAATCGATACAGAAACATTTTAATCAAATGTCAAATTTTCTTTTGGTATACTTACCTATTCACAAAAAAATATATATACGAGAATGAATAGTAGAGGTGAATAGTAAAAATACGAGGATGATTAGTAACCTGAAGATATTAATTGTTACACTTTTCATACATTTTTATCCATCTTCACATATTTTTAACTGTTTTCATACATATTATATGTATAAAAATTGATGAACACGGATAAAAACATAAGAAAAACGGATGAGAACATAGAATAATAGACAAAAACGAATAAAAGTGTAAGAAAATAGATAAAAACGTATGAAAACGTGAGAAAAATGGAAGAAACATATAGAAACATAAGAAAAATGGATGAAAACGTATAAAAATAGACGAAAACTGATAAAAACATATGAAAATGTAAGAAAAATGGACGAAAACATAAGAACAACGGACGAAAAAGGATAAAATTGTAAGAATAGGCAATGAGGATTAACGATGCAAATATTTTAACTCAATAAGGACTAATGATCAGTGCATTTAACATACACCTCACTATACGTTAATTGCTTAATTATATATTGTTATTATCCTTTAAATATATTACTTTGAGGTGTTTTATGTTTATGTAGGTTATGCACAAAAGAGAGTTATAATGGTGATATTATAAGATAAAGACATGAAGAATTATTTGACGATAAATGAAGATACTACATTGTTTTGGGCATAACTTTTTCGTCCGAACTCCGTTTTAGGTGACTAAAAAGCCATCTAAAGAAGATCTTCACATACACATAATGAGTTGGTGGACAAATCAAAGTTACTTATTTTACTTTGTATCCTAAGGTTTTAGAACTTTGCAAAAAGGGTTCTTGTACTTAATGCTTCTAAGATATGTCAAAAATAGTCCCTAGACTTAATATCTTCAGAAAGTTACCATATATACCCTTATGTATGAAAACTATTGTTGTGAATAGACTTTATTGTTTCAAGTGTCGGTCATTGAGTTTTGGTATAGGTTGCATTATTTACTTATAACATTAGTTATTTTATGTATTTTGTAAGTTTTATGCTTGGTTTATAGGTTTGGATAAAGTCTAAGGGCTAAGTATGTCATATTGTCTAAGTTTAGAGAAGCCCTAATCCTTACCTATAAATACCTATGTATAACCTCATTTTGAGGTTGGTTGGTTCACTAGTAAGGTTATTTGTCTCATATTGTTATTAGGTGTTCCTTCCACTCTCTCTCTAAACCCTCTTTCTCTCTCTAGAATTCTTAAGTGATTATGTTGTAGAAATGGTGACCTAACAAGTGGTATCATTCGCCAAGGGATAATATAGGTTGATTTAGGTTTGATTTGGTAGAAAAACTTGGTTTTCAAAGTGATTTTCTAACAAAATTGGTACTGTTCATCGAGTTCTTTTCGAGTTAGGGGTTCACTTTGGTTTATCGAGTTAGGTGCTAAATATAACTATCGAGTTAGGTGTCTATTACTATCGAGTTAGGTGCTAAATATAACTATCGAGTTAGGTGTCTATTACTATCGAGTTAGGGGTCATAAGTGTTCTATCGAGTTTGATAAGTTTTCTATCGAGTTAAGTGTTCTATCGAGTTAGGTGCCTGGCGAGTTAGCCATTCCATTCCTAATCGTTTATCGAGTTAGGACAAGTGTGACTCTAACTAAGGGGATACTCTGCCCAAATCAAGACTACCTATCGAGTTAGGAACCATACCTAGCGTATCGAGTTAGAAACCAAAGCACATATCGAGTTAGGAACCTACCTAGCGTATCGAGTTAGAAACCAAAGCACATATCGAGTTAGAAACCTACTTGGACTTATCAAGTTAGAAACCCTATTTGAACTTATCAAGTTAGAAACCTTAAGTGCACTTATCAAGTTTGAAGACAAATTGACATACCGAATTTGATATCAAGTTTCTCAAATCTAATTACAACCTTTATTTATCTTTAACGATCTTAATTTACCATAATCACGAAAGAAAGATGTCTCAACCACCCAATTATTACTTTCCTCATTCTTCGCAAAATCACCCGCAGTATCAACAATCGTATCAACAACCGTTTCAACAACCGCAACAACCGTATCAACAACCTTCACAATCACACGGTCAACAACAACCGTTTAATCCACTACATCATTACCTTATGATGCAACAACATCAAATCATTCCACAACAACAACCATATCAGATGTCACAACAAAACACTCAGTTTTCCTCCAAACAACCTCACTGGTTTGACAGAATGTGTGAAGTTATTACAACTCAACAATCCCGACATGAGGCAGGATCACTTGAAACACCTCCAATGCTTACACCAGGAAACTATGTTCAATGGTCAAGTTGATTCTTACGATTTCTTGAACTAAAGAAACCTCATGGGAAATTCTTGAAGCAAGTGATACTTGAAGGACCATTTGAGTGGCCAACAAGATTTGAAGCTGGTGATCCACATGCTGATCCTTCACGTCCTCCTGGTGATAGACCCCTTCCAGAATCTGCACTCACTGAAGAACAGAAACTACATCGTGAAGCTGATGAATATGCAATGGCTTACATACTTCAAGGTATACCTAATCCAATTTATCGAAGTGTCGATGCTCAGAAAACAGCCAAAGCTATGTGGGAACATGTTCATCTCCTTATGGAAGGCACTCAATTGAACAAAGATGATATGGAATCCAAACTCTACATGGAATACACTGACATCACAATTGAACCAGGAGAGTCACTTGAATCCTACTATCATCGTTTCACAAATGTTGTCAATGATCTGGAACGTCACAAAATCACAGTACCAAGTTTAGCAGTGAACTCCAAATTCGTCGGTAGTCTTGGTCCTGATTGGCATAAATATGTGACATTTGTTCGTCAAACAAAGAATCTTCATGATGCTCCATATGGTTTGTTGTATGATTTTCTGAAACACCATGAACCTGAAGTTGAAAAAGATCGAGCTCTACGAGGAGGATACACACCAACACCAACACCAAATTCTTTGGCACTCGTAGCTCAATCTCCCTATGCTCCACCACCAATGTCAAATCACGCATATGTTCAAGAGCAGAACTACTTCAGTTATCCACAATCTTCTACCTCGAACCAAATGGTCCCTTATGATTCATCTCCACAGAATGCTTCTACTCAACTTGTTCCGTCAAACAACAATGATGCTATGTACTACTCAAACTCCAATGACGATGACGATGATGACTTTAATACGTTGAATCAGGGACTTGCTCTTATTGCTCGTGCGTTTAGCAAATTCTCCAACAAAACAAACAACCATCAACGTTCATCTTCTAACACAAGGAATCAAGCTGTTGTCAATGATGGAAGAGTGGAAATTCAGAATCGTAACTATGGTCGATCTGGTTCAGGAAGTTCTTCAGGAAATTATGGGAATGGTCAGAGGTTTAGTAACAATGCGGGGTTCAGGAACAACTCAGGATCTTCTTAGCAAAGGTCGGAACCAGTTGCAACAAGGAACTCCAACTCAGGGAATGCAGTATGGTGCTACAATTGTAATGAACAAGGTCATATAGCGACTGCATATCCTAAACCGAGAACTCGGGGTAGTAAGTTTCACAAGCAGGCATTACTCATGGCTCTTCAAGATGAAAAAGATGGACATTTCCCTGAACAGGACAACAACTTCATGGCAAATGTGAACAATGATGATGACATGGAAGATCTAGAAGCCAATGCAGCTGTGATGCTTATGGCCAACATGCAGGAACTCAAGCTTAATGATTCAGGTCCAGTGTATGACACTGACGGCTTGTCTCAGGTACATGACCTCAATGCATGCTTTATAAATGATATAGTCTCACCGTCTGCTTATGAATCAGATATGGCGCAAGTTGTTCCATCTGAATCATCTTCATCTTCTCAAACAGATGAACAAATAAGCACAGTTGTCATATTTGATGATGACACAGATGTTTCATTTGATGATCCTATTGAGAAAGATAAACATGATCATTTAGAACAACATGAACCATCATTTGATCCAGACCCTGACCTAATATTGTTATCTAAACAACTGGATGCTCAACAATTGCAAATCATAAAATGCAACGAGAAAAACAAAGTTTTAAGAGAACAAAATGCGTCACTTGCAAGAGATATTGAGTGTTATAAAATTCAGCTTTCAAATCAGGAAGACAAAATTAAACATACAAAAAGTTTTGAAAAAGCTTTTCAAGATTCTTACAACAAAGAACAAGATCTTCAACGTAAAATGCAAGATTTAATTGAGTCAAACGGAAAGTTGATTTCGAAACTCGAAAGTGAAAAGTGTGAATTGAAAATGCAAGTTGTACGTCTTCATACAGTACTTTCAAAAACAGAATTGTCAAGTTGTAAAAAGGATTTTTGTGAACATAAAATACGAAAAAGGAAGTATATTAACGACTTACTTGGTGAGATTGTTGATCTTGAAAAACAACTCAAAGAATTTCGTAACATTGTTTACAAACACGGGAACGCTGTCACAACAATACAGAAATTTTCTTTAAAACCGAGACCCAATAAAGGATTTGCACTGTGCGATTTCAAATCAATGTTTCTTCACAAAGCATTCAAAGAGATCCTAAGATTTACAGTATAGACCACATGCTTGATAATACGATTGTGCGTGCTGTTGTTTTTGATACTGAGGAAGAAGAAGAACTTGAAGAAGAGAGTCGATCAAAAATGAGTTATGTTCAATATTGGACACCATATGACTATTCAAAAGCTCCACCTCTTTCTAAATCTTTTGTGACTCAAAAGGAATTACCTGAGAAATCATGGTTTGTCGAAGAGTCATATGTTTCATCCTCTAATGCGGCCCCTGTCCAAACTGTAGCACAAATAAATGGTCCTTTACCATCATCCGGTGAACTTACACCATTACCAAAAACTTGTCGTGTCTTAAATTATTTCAAAACGTTTATGGAAGACATCGAAATTTTGGAGGAAACAATTGAACGTAATTCTGAAATAAAAATTGAAACTTTTCAATCCGCTTACGAGCGAGAAAAGAGAGATATTTTTCAAAAACAAATGAAGCCAATTGTTCAACACCTCCGTCTCTGTGCTACACGTTGGGATCAGGAACTTCAAAAGGAGGTCAAAAATATGATAAACGTTTTCAACGCAACTGAAAATGACATTTTGGTTCAAAAGCAAAGAAATAGAGTTTTCAAAAATGATGCTGATCGACTCTTGGAACAAGTTCTCAGTGCTGATATTTTGTCTGTTATCATGAATGATCTCTATAAATCTGGTACTTCTATGCTTGTGGATGATCTTTGCATGGATAATAACTTGATGAAAGTGGAATTAGAGACACTTAAACATGAGAATGACAAGCTGAGAATAAAGAATGATGATGTGACAAAGTCTTAAAAAGGAATTGAAACTTCAAAGTCATAATGTTTCAAACTCGTGTCAGCTTTGCAAAAACAATGAGTCTTTAAAAAGTCTTTGTCTCAAATACGAGAAAGAAATTGCGGATTTAAAAATTGAAAACGCTGAATGGCAACAAAACCGCGATGACATCAAATATTGCAATGGTTTACTTGAGTCTGAAATTCAGGAAAAAAATCACATCATCATTGATTTAAAAGAGAAAGTTAAGCTACTTGAAAAAGGAAAGATGGTTGACACCACGGTGATAGCACCAGGAATGTATAAATTAGACAAAACTGATAAAGGAAACGTTGTTCAAAATACTAATGTTGCTAACTCCACTTCTACAGGACTAGTCTCCCCTACTAGCGTTAGCAGACCCAAGCGAAAAAGTAAAAAGACGAATAGGCTCTGGCAACGTAAGAGAGGATCACTAGAAGCTCAAGGAGTAGAAGATCAACTTAGGAATTTGAATAAAACTCATGTTGCATCAGATTTAGATTCTAATCTGGCAAATTCTAATCAAAATCTAAATGTAACGAATGATGAACCTTTGAATGTTTTGAATATTAATGCATCTTGTGTGTTTTGTCGTAAAAGCGTATCATCTGGTGAACATACTAAGTGTATAGCTAATTCTATTCTTAATCGTCATAAGAAACGTAGGACACGCATTCCTTCTAGGCCCACTACTGTCTCTAAGTCTATTTTAGGAAAGCCGCCCTCTACGGTTTCTAATAAAGTAGAAGTTACCCCCATAAGTGCCGAGAACAAATCTAGGACACAGCCAACCACTAGTGAATTCACCATTAAGAAAGCACGAACTAGTTGGAATTGGCAACGTTGGTTACAACAAAAACCAGAATTTAAATGGATTCCTAAATTGTTGAATACATGTGCTTCTAACCAACAGGAACCCGCACTTTCAATGGGTTCCACCCTTACTTCTGTTCCATCCGTGTCTTCTTCTTGTGATGCAGGTGGTACAGATTGTTGATAGCGGATGCACCCGACATATGACAGGCAATCTTAAACTGCTACAAAACTTTGTCTCAAAGTTCATTGGTACTGTCAGATTCGGGAATGATCATTACGCTTTAATCATGGGATATGGTGACTATGTCAGTGGGAACATTGAAATAAGTCGTGTTTATTATGTGGAAGGCCTTGGACACAACCTTTTCTCAGTTGGTCAATTTTGTGATGGGGATCTAGAAGTTGCATTTCGTGAGAAAACTTGCTTTGTTCGTGACTTACAAGGAAACGATCTAATGTCCGGCTCACGTGGCTCCAATCTTTATACAATATCAATGTCAGATATGATCGCAACATCTCCGATATGTCTTCTCTCCAAAGCGGAATCGACTAAATCTTGGTTATGGCACAAACGTCTTTCGCACTTGAATTTCAAAACGATGACTGATCTTGCTCGTTATAAACTTGTTGATGGATTTCCAAGATTTCGATTTACCAAAGATCACTTATGTTCAGCCTGTGAACAAGGAAAAAGTACTCGAGCTCATTTTCCTTCTAAACCTGAGCACAGTACGAATCATGTCTTACAATTGCTACATATGGATTTGTGTGGACCGATGCGTGTTCAAAGTATCAACGGTAAACGCTACATTCTTGTAATTGTGGATGATTTCTCCAGATGGACTTCGGTTTATTTCTTACGAAGTAAAGATCAGGCTCCTTCAATGATCATCACCTTTCTCACTAAAATTCAAGTTCAGTTACGCAACACGGTCCGAATAGTCAGAACTGACAATGGAACTGAATTTAAGAATCAGACACTTCGGTCATATTTTGAGAAAGTGGGAATTGAACATCAAACATCTATTCCTAGAAGCCCAGAACAGAATGGAGTTGTTGAAAGACGCAACAGGACGTTAGTGGAAGATGCTAGAACTATGTTGATTAATGCTCAATTACCTGATTACTTATGGGCGGAAGTTGTTTCAACTGCATGTTATACACAAAACCGTTACATGATCACAAAACGCCATCGCAAAACACCTTATCAAATTGTTCACAAAAGGAAACCTAACATCGACTACTTTCATGTATTTGGCGCACTTTGTTATCCGAAAAATGATCGTGATGATTTAGGGAAACTTAAAGTAAAGGCTGACATCGGTGTGTTCGTTGGATACTGTGAAAATTCCAAAGGTTTTCGGATATGGAATCGTCGTACAAGAGAAATTCAAGAAACCATTCACGCTAATTTTGATGAACTCACACAGATGGCTTCTGAGCAACACAGCTTAGGACCCGAATTCAACCGTCTTCACTCTCCGGAATCTTCGGCTGAACCATTGCCACTCAACCGCAAAGAATTAGAAACCTTGTTTGCTCCACTATTTGATGATACAATTGAATACCGTTCTACTGAGGTCTCACCTAATTCCGCTGCTCAACCTGAAAACATTCCAGTACCACACTCACCTCAACAAACTACTACAACTGTTGAGAGAAACGATCCTCCAATTGCATCACCATCTACAGCAGAACAAACTGTTTCTAACTCCCGCCATTCAGCTGAAGATCCAACACCACCATCAGTTCCACAATCCGCAGAGCATGATCCTGATGCGTTCTTCAACCCATTTGCACCGGCTCCTCCATTTCCTGATATAGCTGAGTCATCTACACGCAATTTGGATCCTGCTAACATGCGAGATACTTATCAACTACACCCTTCAACACACAAATGGACTCGAGACCATCCGCTAGTTCATATTATTGGTCATCAAGATGCACCTGTAATGACAAGACTACGACTTCACACTGATGGAGAAACTTGTATCTATGCACTCACAGTTTGTCAAAAGGAACCAAAGAACATTAAAGAAGCAATGACTTATGACAACTGGATTGAATCTATGCAAGAGGAATTTCAGCAATTCATACGATTAGAAGTCTGGGAATTAGTTGAAAGACCTGACGGAGTCTTTGTCATCGGGTTAAAATGGATTTGGAAGAATAAGCTAGATACTGAAGGCACTGTCATACGTAACAAATCACGCCTGGTAGCGAAAGGATACTCTCAACTAGAAGGACTTGATTTTGCTGAATCCTTTGCTCCAGTGGCTAGACATGAAGCTGTTCGGATTTTTCTGGCCTATGCTGCACACAGGAACATGGTTGTTTTCCAAATGGATGTAAAAACAACATTTCTCAATGGAGACCTCCATGAAGAAGTGTATGTCAGCCAACCAGAAGGCTTCGTTGATCCTGAGCGTCCTAATCACGTTTACCGACTCAAAAAGGCACTCTACGGACTCAAACAAGCCCCACGGGCGTGGTATGACAAACTTTCTACTTTCTTGCTGACCAATAAATTTTCTAAAGGATCGGTGGACCCAACATTTTTTACAAAAACCTACGGGGAGGACTTACTCGTTGTTCAAATATATGTCGATGACATTATTTTTGCTTCAACAAAAAGAAGTTACTCTAATGATTTTGCAAAACTAATGAAGGATAATTTTGAAATGTCCATGATGGGTGAACTTTCGTTCTTTCTAGGACTACAAGTTCATCAATCACCCCGTGGAATTTTTATAAATCAGTCCAAATATGCTCTTGAAATTTTAAAGAAACATGGGATGATGAGTTGTGATACCTACAATACACCGATGGGCTATACCACAAAACTAGACGCTGACTTACATGGGACACCAGTTGACCCTACCAAATACTGAAGTATGATTGGGTCCCTCATGTATCTCACGGCTAGTAGACCTGATATAGTATTTGCTGTCTATATGTGCTCTCGCTATCAGTCCAAACCAACTGAAAAACACCTCAGTGAGGTCAAAAGAATCCTTCGATACATAAAGGGAACCATTAACTTGGGAATCTGGTATCCGAAGGATTCTGGTTTTGAACTAATTGCTTTTTCAGATGCTGACCATGCAGGATGTTTAGACACATGCAAAAGTACATCTGGTGGATTACAATTTCTCGGAGACAAACTTGTGTCATGGCAATCAAAGAAGCAGGACTGCACATCACTGTCGTCTACAGAATCTGAATATGTAGCCATGTCTGCTTGTTGTGCTCAAGTCATTTGGATGAGATCACAACTTAAGGATTATGGCTACCTATTCAACAAGATTCCAATCTACTGTGATTCCAAGAGTGCCATTGCTATCTCCTACAACACAGTCCATCATTGCAAATCGAAACACATCGATCTCAGATATCACTTCATCAAAGAGCACGTTGAAAAGGGTACCGTTGAACTTTATTTTGTTGGGACTGAGTACCAATTGGCGGACTTACTTACCAAATCTTTAGCACCATCAAGGTTTGCGAGTCTAGTTCACCAAATTGGTATGCGATGTTTGACTCCAGATGATCTGGAAAAGTTTTTAAAACACAATTGATCGTCAAACATCAAACTATCTTTGTAAATATTTTGTCATTAAAAAAAAAAAAAAAAAAAAAAAATTCCTTATTCAAGATATGCAAGTTCACAACGTTTTTTTCTGTAAAATCATTATAAAATGCATATCTTGAGGGGGAGACAGAATTTTTTGTTAACTTCTTTATTTTTTCTTCATTTCTCAATTTTCCTCATCACTATTTTCTCTCAATCTCGACTCCTCTTGAACCATAGCTTGTTAAAATTTTCCAAATTACCTCTTATAGTTGGTTCAAGAGGGCGCCACATCCAGAATTCTCGTTACCTTCCTTTTGGTCTCCTAAGTCATTAAGTCGTTTTAAAACTCAAGGGACTAAATGTGAGTTATTTATAACACTTTCTTTGGTTATACAAGTAGAGGGACCAAATGTGTTAATACCCTAAACTCCTAAGCATATCATATGGTTATGATAACTGCTACTCTTATTTCCAGTTATTCATACTAAACCATACGCGACCCATAATTTTTTTTTCTCTCAAAATCAAAACTTTCAAGACCCAAGTTATTCATTGATTGTGAGTGTTCACAATTGACTTATTTGTTATCATTACTTGCATTCTAATTGCTTAATATGTGTCAAATCGAAGGTCTAGGGTTGTGTGTGATCCGATTTGGGTGTTTTTGGTATGTTGTGATATAGGCTAATTAATTGATATGGTCAATTGCAGCATGTCCCAATGTGCCTTAATCCACTATACCTTGACTTATGTTGACTCATCCTAGTGTTTATAGGTGGTGTTTAACTTTCATAAGCCCAATTTTTTTGATGACCATCACTGGGATTAGGAGTAGTTGATGAGTGTTAGACTTAGAAGTTGGACTCACAATCATTGTGGAACACTGCTAATTTGAAAAAAACTTTGGTATACATCGAGTTTGAATAATGGATTATCGAGTTTGGTTTCTTTTACTCTGCTTGTCGAGTTAAGTTAAAAGTTACAAAGTTAGATGCACTACATGTGACTTAGTGAGTTTGAAATGATTCATGCTTAATCGAGTTTGTGTTAAAGTTATCGAGTTTGATGATAGTTGTGCATATCGAGTTTGAGATTCATCTGTCTATCGAGTTTGAGACACTTAGAGTTTATAGAGTTTGATGCTTAACATATTATGACTTTTGAGTTTGAAACTGATGTGGGTTTATCGAGTTTGGAACCTGGGCTTATCGAGGTTTATATGTTCATCAAAGTTTGAAATCTTATGTGCTTATCGAGTATGAAAACCCTTAGGGTTATCGAGTTTGGTATAGTACTATATGTTATCGAGTTTGAAACACTTAGTGACTATCGAGTTTGATGAATGAATTGTTAACGAGTTTGGAACTTAAGAGACTTATCAAGTTTGAAACAATGTTTTCGAGTTTGATTCATCCTATCGAGTTTGGAACCAGAACTGACTTTTCGAGTTAGAAACATATGTGGTTATCAAGTTTGGAACCAAACTTGGTTATCGAGTTAGAAACTAACATGGGTTATCGAGTTTGGAACCAAAAGAACCTATCGAGTTTGAAACAAAGTTTTTCGAGTTTGAAGAAACTTTTCGAGTTTGGAACTAAAATTTTTTCGAGTTTGGAACAATTATGGGTTCCAAGCTTATCGAGTTATGTACAAAACTGTTTCAAGATTAAGTCAAAACTATCGAGTTGAGTTATTAATTTCTTACTTATTTCACTCCGAGTCAGGAGTTTCGAAATGGAACCATCACGTATGGGTTCTAGTTTTTCCATTTTTATGAAAAGAAATGCTGCCGAAATTTTTCAAAAAAAAAAAAAAAAAAAAAAAATTGTCATGTCATGGATTTTCTTTAAAGGGAAAATGATCGCGTTTCATGTTTATCTAAGAGTTGTGATTGATTCTTATGAGGATTGTGTATATCTCTTGGGTTGATTTATCATGAGTTGTATATGTGATATTGACTTTATCTTAGGCGATTGTTTTCGGATATTATTCTTTTGTCTAACACTAACGAGCTAATCACCACGTGGCTTTTGTTGGTTTATGAATCGTTTCAGGTCTCGATATGGCAAAGAAATCAACACCTAGACACGAATTGATTCAAGGAGATGAAAGAGTAATCACTAAGACAAACCATAGGATAGATCTTGACTCAATCACATGTCATGATACTTGTGAAATCATTCTGGAAATACTTAAGAGACACTTCGTATACAACCTCCTCACCATCACTGCTGAAGTACCTGAAGTCTGCTTAACACAGTTTTGGGAGAGTATTGAAATCAACAAAGATGAAAAGTCACTGGGGGTTCATCTTGATCACAAACTTGTTATGTTCAATGTACAAACTCTCCGTACTGTTCTCGGTTTGCCGAATCTCAAGAAGTTCTCTCATATGCCGTCATTATCAGATGTTATCAAACTTCTTCGGGAACTTCAGTACGATGAATCTGTAATCCAACTCAGAAACATATCCCACGTTGACAGGAAATTCATTCCACAACCCTGGCTCACACTTTACTCAATTCTTGCCAACAGTTTAACGGGCAGAGAAACTGGTCATGAACATCCTACTATAGAAACGATGCAGATCTTCTGGGGGGTTGTCTAACAAGCTCAAATAGACTATGCTCAACTAATTTGGGTGGACTTGGTTAATCACGCAAGACAATTTCTCAAATCATCTACCTCGAGAATTCCATTCTACAGATTCACAAAGTGTCTCATTGCTCATTTCATGGAGAAACACCCTGATATTGATCGTAGATCGGAAGACAAGAAACACACCCCTTCTGTGGATCATAAATACTCTAAAACCAGGATTCAGAAGACAAACACTGAAAAACAAGGAATGAGAATTCCCGATAATCTTATACCTGATAATGTTTGTGACACTGAGGCATACACTTTGTATGATGAAGCTCAGAAAATTGGTAAAGTGGGTTTGACTCAGACGAAGAGAAGGAGAACTTCTAAAAAGACAACTTCAACAGCCTCTACAATCAAAACCATTCCCAAATCAAGAACTAAAAAGGTCACAAGAGAGCTGAAGAAGAAAGTAACAACTCTTCAAGATGAACCTACAGATGATGAAGGAAATGCTCAACGGGAAACAGAAACTGAAAAACTCACAAAGTCTTCAAGCAAGAAGGCAGATAAGGGAAAAGCTTTAATAACTCAAGAAGAATCAGTAACCTCACCGATGTCTGAATCCGAAGAAGATGAACAAATGCAACTAACCTTAAGGAAAAGCAAAGAATCGGAAGCAGAAAGAATTGCAAAAGTTACTAAGAAAGGTGAAGGTTCTGGAACTCATGAGCCGGTAAGCCCAACTCCAGAATCAGAAAGAGATGATCAAACATCAGAAAGAGATGATCAAACAAGGTAATGATAACTCTGAAGATGAAGCTGAGTCATCAAGTTCTGATCAAAATGAATCACTCGATAAACCGGCTGAAACTGAAGTTGAAGTTAAAGCCTCAAAAGACAAAGACGATGAGGAATCCGAGAATGAAGAGAATAGCGATGAGGAAGATAAATCGGACAATGAAGAAGTTAATGATGAAGAAGAAGTTAATGATGAAGAAGATGTGAATGATGAAGATGATGAGGAGTCGGATGGTGAGAAAAGGGATGAGCTACCCGAAACTAGTCAAGATACCCCTATTGACATTGTAGGAGTTGATGAAGGACAACCAACAGTTTAACCACAACAACAACCTTTATCACAACCTCAAAGTCATCCTCTGCAAATCCCGAATACAACTGTTGTTCACTCAAGCCTGTTGAAATCACTACATGATCAATACAACGCGTTCCAGTTACAGGTTAATGAACAAAAGCTTGAGATTGAAGCGTTCAAAACTTATAAAGTTGATGAAGCAGTTGAGGAGCAGGTGAAACAGAGGTTACCTAGGGAAGTTCAGAAGTATGTTCAGAGGGAACTTCCTTCTGATGTGAGACATTATGTCAACAGGAATCTTGTTGAGCTCGTTTCTAACAGGTTTCAAACTACACCAATCACTGTTCAGACTGTACCTCCAAAACCTTCCATAAGTGATCTCAAAGGTAAATTACTGGAAGCTATTGTGAATGATCCGGAAGAAAATGATCTACGCAAGGCTCTTATAAAGTCTATCAAGAAAGCTGAAAAGAAAAGCGAATCCTGCAAAAAGACTATGGCTACTAAGCGTCGACATGAAGATTCTGACCCAGATGATCAGCCACAACCTGAAAAGAGGAAGAAATCGTCCGGTTCCACCTCCAGAGCTCCAACAACAACCACAACCGTTAATGTTTCTGCTGATCCAAACTCGCCACAATCTACTGCAGATCCTCACCCCTCACAAACAACTGAAGATGCTGATGTCGATGTGGATGAAATCCCTCCACTGATCACCGAAACCATCACGGAACCGCCCAAGGATGCTCAGTTAATTCCTGCTCCTGAATGGATTAACCCTGATGCTCCTTCCTTTAACTGGTTCGATGAAATGGTAGATGCTTACCCTGATGACACTGAAGCTGAAGAAATGACTGAAGGATCAATTATAGGCTTCACAAAAAGAATTAAAAAGGTGATGCAGACTCAAAGACTTCAGTTGTCTGACTTAGTTAAGATTCGCAAAGCAGGGTTCACCGAGTTCAAAACATGCACCACCACTGAACTTGAGTTTGAATACAACGTGGAGGAGGTTGCAAGAGCTTTGTCTGAAAACATTACTTAGGAAAAGAGACCGTCTTGGGATAAACTCTATCATGGCACGGAACCCCTCGTTGATGAATTCGATTATCAAGACTTCTCACAACCATTACCTCTTGTTGGTCCTCCAAGTGATCCTAAGCTCCCTAAGCAATACTTCTTCAACAAAGACCTTCTCTATCTTATTCATGGGAACACGAATCCGAATCACCGTTATGCAACATCTCTCACCAAATTCAGGGCCGCCTCATATCCTCTAGAAACACTCGAAGATCAAATGAGAGGCTTGCATTCCACCTCTATCTCCAAATATAATCATGAAGCTGCATTATGTACTCTTCCGTGGCCAGAGATGCGTAAATGGTTCTACAAATACAAGCTGACTTTCTGATCCAATCACAGAGTCTTCTCGAATCTTTGCATTCTTGCCATCACAGCTGTCCCGAGTACCAAAAAGAGATATGGATATAACTTTCTTGATAAAATTGAGGTCCGTCGAAGTGATGATCAAATTTACACATTCAGTGAAGCTGACTATCATCGCTTGAACCTCAATGACATTGCTGACATATACTTTCTCAAGGTTCAAGGCAAACTTCAAAACTTGTCCGGTAGCCTTCAGTATGACGTCATCAACTCCATTTTGCTCTTCATGCGCCAAACCATCATCAAAGCAAGAGTAGAAGATGCACAACTCGGGGTCGAAAGTTACCAAAAGTCACTCAACTTTACTGCTCCACAGTTATATCCTCCTAACATCCCGTGTTTAAGACCTTTCATTTTCAACAACAAACCTTTTGGAGTTGTTTACCCGCATAACGATAGTTACCGTTTCATGAAATACGAAGAGGTTCATAAGTTCGGGGATCTGACTCTCAGATTTGTCAGAATTCAGCTGAATGAAAAGCTCAAAGAATATCGTAGTGGGATTAAAGTGGGATGGAAGAAAAGAGATGTGAAAGAAGCAATTAAGTTCTTGGCTAGGATTGATCAAAAGCTGAGGTTCAGGGAGCAGATACGCACTTTGGAGAGCTTGATTGGAGCAAGGGAACCGATTCCTGACATTCTCACTTACCGCCGTCCGAATACTCCTCGAGCATGATAATGTCGGTATAACATTAACACTGTTTCATCATAATTTTTTTTTCTTCACCTATTACTATGGTTTGTGCACACATAACAGTGTACAACCCGTGCTTGTAATTTGTTGACATAAATAATGTCTTAAAACATTGTTAGCATATTAACAATGTCTCTATGTTTTGATGATTACAAAGCATAAACTCATTAATCTAAAACTTATGACATAAACAAGTTTTTGGTGCTTAACACTTGTCTTTGCTTCCATATCACTTAAGGTATGAATAAACAAAGAGTTTATTACATTTCATGATCAAAGGAAATTTTATATTAATACATAACATTATATAAAATGATTTTAACATTTTATATATATTTGTAAATCATTTTTGGTATAGCTTTATTAAATCACAAAAATATGATTTCAAATTTCCAACCAAAAGGGCAAATTTTATCCAGAAAACTTTTGAAACGTTCAGGAGGGCGGCCCCCTTAATTTTACTAGGCGCCCCCTTAATCATTAAGGGGACCGGCCTACAATTAAGGGGACCGGCACGCTCCAGAACAGTATTTTCCCCCCCTTTAAATACTGATTCATCCCTCAGATTTTTCTCACCTTTTGCACTTCTAAACTTTCTGATCTAGATCTATTTTCTCTATTCTCTCATCCTTTGATCATAAGTGTATATATTCTTTGTTTCAAAGTGATCCAATTTCCATCCTCTCAAGTGCAAGAGAAGAATACTTCTATCTTCCTAGACAAGAAGTATTACAACTTGTTGTGATCTCCACATCCAAGTTGTTGGTGTATCATCAAGGTTATTTACATATTCTTTGTGAAGATTGTTGTGAATATTTGCTTGTAGATAGTTGTGTTAGATATAGATTGTGTGATTAGTTGATAGCTTGGTGTGAAGAAGAAAAGCTAGGAAATCTATTGGTGTGAAGAAGATAGAGTTGAAGTAGTTAGTTGTGAAGTAGATTGATTTGAAGAAGGTGTGTAGAAGTTGTGACTTAGGTGTGAAGGTGTTGTGGTGTGATTATTGGTGTGTAAATTGGTGTGTATATTGGTGTGTAAATTGGTGTGTAAGGTTTTCTCCGCCATAAGGGAGCTTGTTGATATAGTGAAGAAAACTCTCGAGTTAGGTGCTCGGGGAGTGGAGTAGGGCAAGGAAGGTGTCCTTGTAGCCGAACCACTATAAATCTCTTGTCTCGCGGTTCGATCTTTCCATCTCTTACTTATCTCATTACTTATCATTGTTATATATTTCGTATTGATATTTGTTTGTATTGTGCAATACTTGAGATCACATATTATCGAATCTAAGTTTTAAAAATTAAGTAAACACTAAAACTCTTTTTACAACTAATTAAAAAGACGTAAAACTATTCAACCCCCCTTCTAGTTTTCCACAATTGGTATCAGGAGCCACGTCTAGCAAGAATTTTAAAATATATTGTATTTTAAAACTTGTAACGATCTATGGAATCTGAAAAATATTTAGAAGGGCAATCTATGCAAAGACCACCACTATTTGAAAGTGATGGATTTTTATATTGGAAAAATAGATTCGAAACCTATGTGAAATCAAAAGATCTTGATCTTTGGCATATTATTACCTTTGGTGATTTTCCCCCTATTCAATATAATGTTGAAACTAAAATGGATGAAATTGTAGCTTTTGAAAAACAAAATGATGATTTGAAAAAGAAACTAGCAAAAAATAATGAGGCTAAAATGGTTATTTATAATGCGTTACCACGCAAAGAATATGAAAGAATTTTTATGTGTAAAACCGCAAAAGAAATTTGGGATTCTTTACTGATCACTCACCAAGGTAATAGTCAAGTTAAAGATAACAAAATAGATCTTCTTGTACAACAATATGAACAATTTACGATTCCGGAAGAGGAATCAATTGATAATGCTTTTGCTAAATTTAACACCATTATCACAAGTTTAAAAGCACTTGATGAGACATTTTCTAGTAAAAATTGTGTTAGGAAATTTCTTAGGGCATTGCATCCGAAATGGCGAGCTAAAGTCACGGCTATTGAAGAATCAAAGAATTTGATGACATTGTCACTAGATGAGCTTATTGGCAACTTGAAGGTCCATGAAGAAATTATAAGAAAAGATTTGGAAACGGTTAAAGTCAAGAAAGAACAAGTCAAATCCGTTGCTCTAAAAGCCAAAAAGGAACTTTGTGATGATAGTGACTCAAGTGACGAGAGTGAAGATGAAGAATATGAAATGGCCGTAAAAGAATTCAAGAAATTCTTCAAGAGACGAGGAAGATTCACTAGATCATCACATGACGATAGAAAATCGTTCCAAAGAAATAGAAGTGACAATTACGTGAAAAGAAAATGCTTTAGATGTGGAAGTCCAAATCATCTCGTTGGTGAATGTCTAAAGCCGCCGAGTTATGATAATCAAGGTGCATTTGTTAGTAGAACATGGAGTGATAGTGACAAAGAAGAAGTGGAAAAACCAAGAGAAGAAAAGTGTTTCATGGCAAAAGCAACCGACAAAATATGCCTTGGAATTGACTTGGAGCCTGACGAATGGATCAAGGATAGTGGATGCTCGAGGCACATGACAGGGAACCGAAAGCTATTCTATACATATAAGGCATACAACGGAGGTAACGTTATTTTTGGTAGTGACTTGCGTGGAAAAATTATTGGCAAAGGTACGATTTCTCAAGACTCACTTACTATTGAAAATGTTGAACATGTAAATAATTTAACATATAACTTACTTAGTGTAGGCCAAATATGCGATAATAAATGTAGAGTTATCTTTTCCGAAGAAGATAGCGAAATAGTTAAGAATGGAAAAATTATAGGTAGAGGTATTAGGAAAGGAGGTGTATATGTTATGAAACTAGGAAACAAACCTAAAGATAGGATATGCCTAACGACCCTAGACGAAAACTCCACATTGTGGCATAGGAGATTAGGACATGCTAACATGCAACAAATACAATCTTTGGCCTCTAAGGAATTAGTTAGAAACTTGCCTAATCTAAAATATGACAAACATTTTTGTGATGCATGTAAAATTGGAAAACAAGCTCATGCTAGTCACAAAGCTAAGAATATAGTATCCACTACTAGGTGCCTAGAATTATTACATATGGATCTTTTTGGTCCATCCGCTGTGCGGAGCTATGGAGGAAACAAATATACCTTAGTAATAGTAGATGACTACTCACGATACACGTGGACTAGGTTTTTAAGTGACAAAACCCAAGCCTTTGAAAAATTCGAAATATTTAGTAAAATGATTCAAAATAAATTAGGATGCTCAATAGTTGCCATTAGGACGGACCATGGTAGGGAATTTGATAACGAAGTACAATTCGGAAAATATTGTGAGTTAAATGGAATATCTCACAATTTCTCCGCTCGTCGTACTCCTCAATCAAATGGGGTAGTAGAAAGAAAAAATAGGTCACTACAAGAAATGAGTAGAACTATGTTAAATGAACAATCCATTCCACAAAAATTTTGGTGTCACGCCGTAGATACATCGACTTATATTTTAAATAGGGTATCAATTAGAAGAATTCTAGAAAAAACTCCTTATGAGTTATTAAGAAATAGAAAACCAAACTTAAGCTACTTTAGGGTATTTGGAAGTAAATGCTATATCTTAAACACTAAGGACTACCTCACTAAGTTTGATCCAAAATCATATGAAGGAATATTTTTAGGATACTCACAAAATAGTAAAGCATATATAATACTTAACAAACACTCCATGAAAGTAGAGGAATCACTAAATGTAACATTTGATGAAACACCACCACCTCCTAAAACGCTACCTTTAGAAGATGATGATTTAGTCGAAGATGAAGCCATTGAGGTTAGTAAAACAAAACCCATAGGAAATGATAATGAAGACATTCACTTAGAAAATAACGAAACCGTTAATATTAAAGAATCTAGATCACATCCATTAGATAATATAATAGGACATCTTAACCAAAGAACCCTTAGGTCACAAGCCCAAGATAAAAACAACTTCTTTTGTTTCCTCTCAGCAATAGAACCTAAGAATATTAGCGAGGCTTTAAAGCATGAAAGTTGGATTATAGCTATGCAAGAAGAATTAAATCAATTTAAGGCAAATGATGTTTGGGAACTAGTCCCAAATCCAAAGGATATGACTATCATAGGAACCAAATGGGTATATAGGAACAAGTTAGACGAGAATGGAATAGTTACTAGGAATAAAGCTAGGTTAGTTGCCCAAGGTTATAATCAACAAGAAGGAATTGATTATTATGAAACTTATGCCCCCGTAGCTAGACTAGAATCAATTAGGATATTACTTGCCTATGCTTGCGCCCTAGATTTTAAGTTATTCCAAATGGATGTGAAAAGTGCATTCCTTAACGGTTTTATCAATGAGGAGGTATATGTGGCACAACCTCCAGGATTCATTGACTTCGCGAAACCTGATTATGTTTATAAGTTAAAGAAAGCTTTGTATGGACTCAAACAAGCTCCCAAAGCTTGGTATGATCGATTAAAAGCTTTTCTTATTAAACATGATTATTCCATGGGAATGGTAGATAACACTCTTTTCACTAAAAGGAAAGACCCTAATCTCATCATTGTTCAAATATATGTTGATGACATTATATTTGGATCGACTTGTCAAGACATGTGTGATGAATTTGCCAAAATCATGCATGATGAGTTTGAGATGAGTATGATGGGTGAACTTAACTTCTTCCTAGGATTACAAATAAAACAATTAGAAGATGGAATATTCTTTAACCAATCTAAGTACATTAAGGAAATGCTTAAGAAATTTGGCCTAGAAGACTCAAAACCCATGAAAACACCCATGTCTACGGAGGTAAAGCTCACAAAGGATGATGAAGGTAAGTCCGTAGATAACACCAAGTATAGAGGAATGATAGGTAGTTTACTATACTTGACGGCAAGTAGACCCGATATCATGTTTAGTGTCTGCCTTTGTGCCCGTTTTCAAGAGGATCCCAAAACCTCTCACCTAGAAGCGGTTAAGCGTATCTTCCGATACGTTTAAGGCACTATACACTTAGGATTATGGTATCCTAAGCAATCCGGCATAGAAACCATTGTCTATGTGGATTCGGATCATGCGGGAGACTACGTATATAGAAAGAGCACTAGCGGTATTTGCACGTTTATGGGATGTTGTCTAACGTCTTGGTTTTCGAAGAAGCAAACCGCTCTTGCTATTTCTACAACCAAAGCCGAATATGTAAGCGCCGGAAAGGCATGTCAACAAGCACTATGGATGAAACAAGCTCTCGTAGACTATGGCATTAGGTTAGAAAATGTCCCCATTATGTGCGATAACAAAGGTGCAATAGATTTAAGTAAAAATCCGGTGCAACACTCTAGGACTAAACACATAGAAATACGTCACCATTTTCTTAGGGATAATGTACAAAAAGGAAATATATCTATAGAAAAGGTTGCATCGGAAGACAACATTGCGGATATATTCACAAAACCCCTTAAGCGTGAATTATTCAACCACTTGCGTTTAGGATTAGGAATGATGGAACAAGTTGACTAAATTATATTGAATTAATTCAAATTTATACTTGCATGAATTTTTTTTTTTTTTTTTTTTTTTTTTTTTTTTTTTTTTTTTTCATTTCACCTTTTCTGAGTCTAGGAATCTATTTCGCACAAAATTAAAGATTGAGAAGATTCATTTTCTTTGCATAAACCTTTTTGTAAAACTCAATCAATTCTTTCTAAAAATTATTCTCACAATCTAGGAATCACATGAAGATCATTTTCCTTGCATTGTTGACAAAGTGTAAAAAATATTGTCTTTCAAAATCATGCATAAACTCACACATAAATTGTCAAGGTATATAATCTAATATATGTCTTTGACATTCATGATCGAGCAAAAATTGAATCAAGGAGATCATTTGGATTGTTTCTTAGGATCGTTATTTCGTTGTGCATCTAGGAGTCAAAACAATCACAACTCCACATTTGTTGCATATAGACACTCACTAGGACAAATTCCTTAATAATGATGTCATCTTGATCCATCACTAGCTTTTCACTCACTAATTGCCTTTGCCTTTTATCTAAGATAGGTGCCTTAGGAAACTTAAGTGTGCTTGCCTTTACTTACCTCCTATTGCTTATTATGTGTTGATTATGTGTCCTCTTGCATGCATGCCATATCTTAATTAGATTAGATTCTATATTGCCTAAGAGAATTGAACTTGCTTGAACTCTAATCCAAACACATAACCTTTCTGAAAATTTTCTGCCAAAAACCCAATTTTGGCAACCTGGAAATCACCAGATGGGCGGCCCCCTTAATTATGTAAGGCGGCCCCCTTAATTATTAAGGGGACCGCCCCCTAATTAAGGGGACCGGCCATCTGATGGTCGGGTTTACAGAATCTTTTCTGCTTTTTAGCCCATTTCAACCTACATTTCCCAATTTTAACCAACACACTTTGTCCCAATCTTCCAAACAAACCTTATCCATCCTTAAACACACAAATCTTACACTATAAATATCCCCAATCCTCAAAACTATCCATTCATCCCATCATGAACTCTCCAAACAAACCAAAATCAAAAGCCTCAAGGCTAGCAAGGATGACGGAAAGACCCGTTCGGCGAAGAAAAAGCCCTCGAAACAAATCAATCATAACCAATGAGATTGGAAGTCATTCAACACCTCCAACTTCTTACTTCCCAAACTTTACCTCAAACCCACAAGGTCATTCATTTGATCCTCTTTACAAACCATACAACATTGGCCAACCATCTTCCTTCAAGCCAAACTACACATCTCAACCTCCAACCACTTATAATGATCCATACAAGTTTGATCAACTATCAAACTACAATTCCAACTACACAAATACAACACATCCATACCAAACCTATGATCCTCTTCACATTGCCACGGAAAAGCAAAAGTTCCGTGATGAAATAAACCAAATCCATGATCTTAGTGATCTCCTTGCTATGCATCTTGCACAACGCAACAAAGGGCAACCTCCATCATCACCCTATGCAAATTGCCTTCCCCACTCTCTCAATTTGGATCAAGTTACCAACCACACTCCATTTGCCCTTGTTGCATATTCCTTCAAAAACAAATCCTCTACTTGAGTGAAGATATTTCTTGGATTGAATATCTTCTCACTCGTAATCATCCAATACCACCCTTAACACGATACAACATCGTGAGATCCACCTCTTCCGCTCCATACTCCACCCCATATCCCTCTCAATCAAACATCTAAGCTTTATGCTTATGTTTCCATTCAAGCAAATAACACAATCAAATATGAGTTGCAAGCAAGTCCAAGTGCTTCTTTAGGCTATATAGGACTATGTCCTTCCTTTTGTTTTATTATGATTAATATGCCTTAAGCATATTAAATATTGTAATGTTTTCTATGATGCTTGAATGAATCTATTTTTATAACTATTGCTTTGCATATATATGTGCCTTGTTTTTTTTCTAATATTTTGTGTAGCCAAGACTTCCATAGCTCATTCCTTTGATGCTCTCAAATGAGGGGGAGTTTACATCAAGGGGGAGCATTTACCTTTTTGATTTTACAAAAAGGGGGAGAAGAGAATGTTAAACTCTAAATTCTTGTCTAAAAACTATGTTTTAGACCTCATGAGTTTAAGGTTTTGTAATCATCAAAAAGGGGGAGATTGTTGACATAAATAATGTCTTGAAACATTGTTAGCATATTAACAATGTCTCTATGTTTTGATGATTACAAAGCATAAACTCATTAATCTAAAACTTATGACATAAACAAGTTTTTGGTGCTTAACACTTGTCTTTGCTTCCATATCACTTAAGGTATGAATAAACAAAGAGTTTATTACATTTCATGATCAAAGGAAATTTTATATTAATACATAACATTATATAAAATGATTTTAACATTTTATATATATTTGTAAATCATTTTTGGTATAGCTTTATTAAACCACAAAAATATGATTTCAAATTTCCAACCAAAAGGGCAAATTTTATCCAGAAAAACTTTTGAAACGTTCAGGAGGGAGGCCCCCTTAATTTTACTAGGCGGCCCCCTTAATCATTAAGGGGACCGGCCTACAATTAAGGGGACCGGCACGCTCCAGAACAGTATTTTCCCCCCCTTTAAATAATGATTCATCCCTCAGATTTTTCTCACCTTTTGCACTTCTAAACTTTTTGATCTAGATCTATTTTCTCTATTCTCTCATCCTTTGATCATAAGTGTATATATTCTTTGTTTCAAAGTGATCCAATTTCCATCCTCTCAAGTGCAAGAGAAGAATACTTCTATCTTCCTAGACAAGAAGTATTACAACTTGTTGTGATCTCCACATCCAAGTTGTTGGTGTATCATCAAGGTTATTTACATATTCTTTGTGAAGATTGTTGTGAATATTTGCTTGTAGATAGTTGTGTTAGATATAGATTATGTGATTAGTTGATAGCTTGGTGTGAAGAAGAAAAGCTAGGAAATCTATTGGTGTGAAGAAGATAGAGTTGAAGTAGTTAGTTGTGAAGTAGATTGATTTGAAGAAGGTGTGTAGAAGTTGTGACTTAGGTGTGAAGGTGTTGTGGTGTGATTATTGGTGTGTAAGGTTTTCTCCGCCATAAGGGAGCTTGTTGATATAGTGAAGAAAACTCTCGAGTTAGGTGCTCGGGGAGTGGAGTAGGGCAAGGAAGGTGTCCTTGTAGCCGAACCACTATAAATCTCTTGTCTCGCGGTTCGATCTTTCCATCTCTTACTTATCTCATTACTTATCATTGTTATATATTTCGTATTGATATTTGTTTGTATTGTGCAATACTTGAGATCACATATTATCGAATCTAAGTTTTAAAAATTAAGTAAACACTAAAACTCTTTTTACAACTAATTAAAAAGACGTAAAACTATTCAACCCCCCTTCTAGTTTTCCACATAATTAAAGGACCCTGAGGTACGCTTCAGTGCCTCAATCCTCATATAAGGAGCGAAGGCTTCTTACTTTTGAGTAGAATTAATCAAACACTTTCTGATTTTTCATAATTTTGCTCAAAAGACAAGTATTTCACCTCAATGAGTATTCACTTGTTGAGGGGGAGCACTTGAAAACTCATCATTTTTTTTGAAAAAAAAAAAAAAAAAAAAAAAACAAAAGTTCTTGTTGATATCTCCCCATAAGACTCAAAAAGCATATTTTAATCAAATGTTTCTTCAAAAAACAACATCTTATATGCTATTTTTGAGGGGGAGAATAGTAAAGTGATTAAAATATGAAAGTTAAAAGTTGCTGAAATGTCAAATCTCATGCGAGCTAGACTCAGATTCACCCAGGAATTGACGAAACATAAAAGTTAGTAAAATCGAAAAGACTTTTCTTCGACGGGTAATAACATCAAGTTAGTTACTAGAGCTAGTTGTCACCTAAAAGCTGACAATGGAACTCTTTAACTAGCCACGTAAGCGTGTCTCGAAAAGGATTAGTCTTAGTAGAAATGTACCGTTTCGAAAACTTTCTGTGGACTTGACCAGGCCGGGTAATAACTTCAAGCTAGTCTAACTAGTGATGTAAGCGTGTCTCGAATCAGCCTTGTTCACTGAAAGTGGATCAATTCAAAAAGTGCTCGCTCCTCCCGCATGTGCAAATTTATTAAATACATATGAGCACATGTGAAGGGGGAGCCCTTCATAAACACAAAACTCTCAAAGTGTTAACCAAAATGTTTGATAATCACAAACACTTTGAGAGATTTTCTCAAAAGGTTTCTTGGCTATTTTCGGATAATCACGGAGTTATAAGGTGATTAAGATAGGAATTACCGTCCTATGATCCGCCAGAGCCGGAGGGATCTACCCAAGGACACCACCAATAGTTAGAACTAGAAGTCCTTAGGTACGATACGAAAAAAGGAGTAAAGAATGAAAGGAGAAAGAAGGGGTTGAAGAATTAAAAAGAAAAGTAATGAAAAGGGTGAAAATAAATAGCCCTCCATGTGATTCAACCTTAGGGCAGACACCGGGTTCAACTCATATGCTACTGGTTGTTGCTAAGGCAACACCGGTATTGAAGATTAAGTCGTCATGGACCCAGTGACGCAATGCACTAAACCTTCTTAACCACTCAAGCTCTCTTAAAAGAGCTTGTTTCATTCTCACGGGGAACCAGCGTAATCTATCGGCTTATCTCTTAGAGATAGTTGATATTGAAGCAGGAGACCTCTCCCTAGTCTCCGTATAGGAAACCTAAGTGAGCACTTATCGAGTCTAGAGCCATGAGATACATCAAAGATCTCTTAGGAACAATTAGTATTTCTACAACTGGTGTTCTACATCAATGGGCACCAGCTGTAAATTATCGAGTCCTTCGCAGATCTTAGCAATCTGCCGAGAACGTTTATGAGAGAATTACATATGTATTTCTCAATGATTGAACGGAAATTCCTGCCAGGGTCAACATCAAACAGCCCTGACAGCAGGTCACTTCGGTAACCCCACAAGGATTACGCTTAGTGTTCATGGTGGTTCTTTAGCGATCTACAGTCGTGGAGTGATCCCCAGCGACTCACCCAGTCATTGAGCTACTTAGTAGGTCTTGTAAGCTCATTCGGGAGTATCTGATATGGGAACGGCCTGGATAAGGATTAGAAGGAGTCTTCACAATATGCTGTTGACAAGCTCTAATTCCTTATCTGTAAGTACCGGTTGATTATTGCTAACTGTTTACTTGCAGGTACATCTCCTCCATGATGGTAGATTCCAGCATGCTTATACATACATCTTGAAGGAAATGAACGCTCCCCCAAAGATCTTAGCACTACAAAGTTCAAAGAAAGATTCGACGCCAATAAGAAGAATCTGCAAAGTATAAAGACTAAAGATCTAAGTGTATGCAAGGAACTTCGTGATTTCATAAGTCAAAGTCCAAAGATGTATGAGCATGCTGGAATGGCGGACGACCACCACAGACACAAAAGTGACGATTGGCAGACAACTTCATAACAGAATCACCATCACATCAACAAAGAACGAAGTACAAAGAACGATGAAAGATTATTCTAACTATTTTTAAGGACGTCGACCACAAAGTCAAAGTATAGAAGATGACGACGTCAAGCAACCTTTGATGACCGACCCTTAGGGGGAGATTGTTGGGAATAGACTTTATTGTTTCAAGTGTCAGTCATTGAGTTTTGGTATAGGTTGCATTATTTACTTATAACATTAGTTATTTTATGTATTTTGTAAGTTTTATGCTTGGTTTATAGGTTTGGATAAAGTCTAAGGGCTAAGTATGTCATATTGTCTAAGTTTAGAGAAGCCCTAATCCTTACCTATAAATACCTATGTATAACCTCATTTTGAGGTTGGTTGGTTCACTAGTAAGGTTATTTGTCTCATATTGTTATTAGGTGTTCTTTCCACTCTCTATCTAAACTCTCTTTCTCTCTCTAGAATTCTTAAGTGATTATGTTGTAGAAATGGTGACCTAAAAACTATTGCAAAACTAGTTCTAAAATCATGTAAACTATATTTTTATGAATCAAAAGAGTTTCCTAGCTTATGTTTAGCTAATATATGCTTAACTGAGTTACCGAAACTAACATATAGCACATGATAAGGCAATTTAGCACATAAACATGAAATTGACAAAAATTAAGGTTTCAAAATGAAAAATTGTAAAAGAAAATGATCAAGGCTCTAGCTTAGATTCCTAGGGATTCTAAGGCATATCCTAAGTATCCTAGGTTAGTACTAAGTCTACTAGAATCAAAGTTTTAGGCTTACTTGGTCGTGGGAGGGTTAACGAGGGTTTTAGGGTTTTCTCGACTAGAAATGGAACTCGACAAGGATCTAGGATACACTATTCGACTTCTAAAGCTTCTAGGAAACTAGTACTACAGAATGTATGAGGTAGAGAAGAGAAAGGAGGTGTGATTTGAAATGGTGTGGGTTTGTGACCTATTTATAGGGTGCGTTTGGTGTGTCAAGCAAGAAAAAAGAGGAGGAGGTGGCGAGAGGGGGGGGGATGACTAAGGGCTACTAAATGGTGACTAAGGGAGGCTAGGAGGGTGGCTAAGTGGAGCTAGGAGGAGCTAGGGGGCTGCTAGGGTTGGTTTATGGTGGTGAAGTAGCCGCAACACAAGGAGGTGACAAGGAGGTGATGCACCTCCTTGTGTGCTAGCTTGGTAGGTGTTAGGGTGCATGCTTGAGGTGCTTAAGGTACTAGGGTGCTTGGTTAAGGTGCTTGAGGTGCTTATGTTTAGGTTTTACTAGTTTTAGGTTTAGTTTAGACTTTTTTTTGGGTAAAAGGGTTAATTCACCCCGGTAAAATTCATTACTCCAAAAAACGTTGAGGTACATAGGATGAGGGTGATATCCCTCACCTCAGTCCCTTAGGACACCTACAGACTCGAATATAAGAATGACACACCATTCCTATAACTTACAATAAAATGAACCTACCAATAATGACAAAAGTACATAAAACATGATAATACTACTCAAGAAAAGCACTTGAGCCTTCTAACTCACTATGGCGGTCCACCTTAACTTCTCCATGAAGAATCCATGTATAAACATCCATGCGATCTTCAACCTTCAATCACATCAAACTTGCATGATGAAAACATAATCAGATTGCCCAACAATTGCGTCAAATGACCTATACCCGCAGCACATCGAATTACTTCACCACCAAACCACAAGTCCAGATAACAAACAAACACCGGCAAGAACAATTATCAAAAAGAAGACCATTTACCAATACGAGCGTCCACTAGACTTGTACCTACATTAGCACCCATAGTAGCAGCAATACTTCAACATACGACCACAAACTACAGTAGCATGCCCAACATAATAACCAATAGGGTTTATAGCGAACCCTAACATCCAAAACATCATATTACATACCCCGAAAATCAAACAACCCAATACAGTCTGATAGTAATATGATATAGCACAACAACGACTAGGGTAACAAACCCTAAATCCATAATAACGATCACAAGTCCAAGGAATATAAAAGTTGAATAGCAGATCTGTGAACGTTATGATAGGTTTTTGAATAAGCGTACCTTCAAACTTAACTTACAACTCTCTAAAACCCACTTACATCACACTCACATCTAGAGTAGAACAAGCAATCGACCAACATCCCCAATACAAACCCTAAAGAGGATTTACTTGCTATCGAATAAATAACCAAACCCTAAAAATAGGAATATGGTAATCATTTAGTATAGAAGCAATTGAGATCAACCCTTATGAGCGATCTGCAACAAGGACCAGAGATCCTAAAGAATAACGAGAGACCCAAAAAACAGATCCCACCAATTGAATGAGCAGCAGGTCTTGGAATGAAACCAAGGGTTTTTGAACAAGGAACCCTCATAACTTGACTTACATCTCTCTCATAACCCCAAACATAATCACTAACATCAGCGTAGTACTTGCAATCACAAACCGATTCCAAAAATGGGATAACTTTCAGCGAACTACCCATAAACCAGAAAACCCTAGAACGGGTTTACAAACCATCACATCATACCAGGAGTAAGAGATCAAGAATGATGAATCCTGGAAAACAATTAAAACATTACCATGCACAATATGCCAACCAATGATTGAATATCATGCACGTATAACAGCAACAATCAACATAATACTAAAAACGAATATATGTATCATTAAATGCACCGTCCCACGATGTGAGTATCCACAAGGATAGTTGATTAATATATTTGTAGGATGGAATCGTTTTTAGTGCATTGTCCCATGAAGCAATTAATAACCGACCCACTAGATATAATCGATTAAGATAATTGAAAAACACCACCTTGCAACCCAAACCAATCACTAAGTAAGAGATTAGGGTCTAGCCTAAGGTTTAGTGCCTAGATTAGGGTCCTATGAGTGTTTAGTGACTAAGATTAAGTCCTAGGAGGCTTATACTAAGTGGTGGTAGCTTATGGTAAAGATTTGAGATAGTTTAGACCTAATTCTGGGACTTTATGACCTAGTTATGGTTTTGTGCTTAAAGGACTTGTACCTAAGTTCTATGGAGTTGTACTATGGTCTAGGGAGTTTAAGATACCCTAAAGTTTCTATTGTAACTTATACCTAAGCCTTGAATACTTTCAAAGTAGTTTAGATAAGCAATTAGGGTTCTAAAGATAACCGTAAGCACATAGGGTTCAATTAGGGTTTGATTAGGGTTTCTAATAGATATAGTATACTAAAGTGATACATTACTTAGTGTAATAGTGTTTAGAATCTAGACCTGACATACCGGGATGTTTACAGAATGTAAACATAGTGGTGTTGGGTATAGGTGGATACGTGAACAGGTGTAAGAGTCATATAGGTAGTAATGATATAATAAAGCAAAAATTTTACTCGGGAAAATGATATAGGCATAACTAATCCTAGCAGATGCTTAGTGAGGGCCTAAGTTAAGTTAGTAGGCCATAGCTAACTTAGAGGAGGCCTAGTGGGGAAGTTAGTGGGTTACTACACATAAAATCCCATCAACATCATTTCCACTACAATACCTATATTAGGTATTTTCATAAGTAAATTTTTGCTTTTCTTCCTTTTCATTGCATGCATGACTCTCTAGACCTGCTCACGTATCCTCTTAAGCCAAATATTCTTACAACCATACCACATGAACTCCTAATCTAAGATTACTACAACACCACAATAAGTAATCTATCATCACAACATACTATATCTACCATAATACAAAGACAAACCCTAATCAAACCCAAAGTAGTTATAATTACCTCTAAAACCCTAATTCCTAAACTAAACTAGTTTGAAAGTACTCCAGGCTTATGTAGGAGTTACATTAGTAACTTTAGGATATCTTAGACTCCCTAAAACTTAGTACAACCCTCTAGAGCTTAGGTACAAGTCCCTTAAGCACAAAACCCTAACTAGGTCCTATAAGTCCCAAAACTAGGTTAAACCTTCCCAAATCTTTACCATAAGTTACCACCACTTTGTATAAGTCTTATAAGTACTAACCCTAGTCACTAAGCACCTATAGAACCCTAATCTAGTCACTAAACCCTAAGCTAAACCCTAATTACTCACTAAGAAAGATTAGGTCTAAACTAAACCTAAACTAGTATAAACCTAAACCTAAGCACCTCAAGTACCTCAACCTAGCACCCTAGCACCTTGTGCACCTACTTGTCATCACCAAGCAAGCACCTAGGTAGCAGGAACCTAGGAAAATTATAAAAATGAAAAGTGCTTTTTGAAAAAGGTGAAAATAAGCTAAAAAGCTTAAATAGAAGCTATCACTTTATTTATTTTTGGATTTTTCTTGTTTTTCTTTTACAAATCTATTTTACTACTGAAAATGAACAACTTTTACAAACACAAACTTTTTGAAGCTTAATAATAAGCAGTGTGCAAACTTAATTGCTTGGCCGTGAGCTTATTAGTATGAAAATTAGATTTTTAAACTTTAAAAGGCTACTAGCTACACACCAATGGATCAAATAAACTAAACTAACTAAAAAGGAACTTGGAATAAGAAAGAGTACTGAAAAAGCACAAGGAATAAGCTAGAAACAAGAATAAGCAAATCCTAGAACCTTGCTACAAACAACAGGCCACACAGGCAACTTGCAAGGCTATGTGGGGTCCACTAAACAAACTGAGGGGTCTACAATAAGCCTAGAACCAAAAAGCCAGCAAGAAGAACTTTCCAAAAAGCCAAGGATTCTGGTCTAAGGTCCACTAATAAGCTCACAGTGAGCTTGTGAAGTTGACTCATTGAGCCTGATGCAGGGCAGCTGGGCAGGGCAGTCCTAAGGGGGGCTAATTCAAGCCTAAGCACAAGCTACTAATCTAAAAGCTCAGGCTCATAAACCTAAAATTGTCATTACCAACCTAAGAAAGATCAGGTATACAAGATTTCAGGATGTGAAGAGCTTAAATGAGCTTCTAAAAGGGCTTATGCAACTAATTGCTTTAAACTAAAAAAAAGAGAACTTAAAAGCCTATAAGCTATGCTGTAAGCTGGAATAAGCTAAACCTATTGGAGAATTAAACTAGGTTATACTAGGGGAACCCTAAAAAGCACTAAGGGACAGAATAAGCAGTTACAATCCACTAATAAGCACCAACTACCAACAACTAATTCTAAGACTGCTGCAAATTCTGAAATAGTTAACTAGGGAGATTTGAAGCTTATAATTAAGCTACAAATAAGCTTGAAAATCCAATCTACAGCTACAACTAAAAATTCTATACTACTAACTTATTGCAAACCTGAAATTTGAACCTGAAACCTATTTAAGTCAAGCAAAAAAAAAAAAAAAAAAAAAAAAAAAAAAAACTGCTAGGGGTGATTATCAACTGATGTGGAAGTGCAGGGCTGCAACAGGGCACATATGGTACTTTGATGGCAAGCTAATTGCTTTAAACTAGAAAAAAGAGAACTTAAAAGCCTATAAGCTATGCTGTAAGCTTGAATAAGCTAAACATATGGGAGAATTAAACTACGTTATACTAGGGGAACCCTAAAAAGCACAAAGGGACAGAATAAGTAATTACAATGAACTAATAAAATAAAATGAAAATGCTAGCTTGTAGACAAGCTATCAGACTATTTGTAAACCAATTTTTAGAGCCAAAGGACAAAAAAAATGAACAAATTAAAAATCCCTCAATGGGGGGCTGTTGGAATGGTGTAACTGTGTGTGGAGTTGTAAGGGGGCTACCTTAAGCTAACCAAAAGCTATTATACCCTAAAGCTAATCCTAAAATAAGCTCAGTTAGTGAAAGAAAATGTAACAATTCGCATTTTTGGATTACTATTTATTTTCACTATTCACTTTTACTATTCACTCCCGATGCCCGCACCACCTTTTGACTAATACATTTAAATATTTCCTTGCCTAGTCATATATCTATTCATCAACTAGATATTATTTAGATAATATATTTCAAAATATCTCACTAAGAGAAGTCAAGTTAAAATTCTCTTCCTAAATATCTTAACTAGATATTTAAAAATTCTGGTTTTAGGTTTTTATGACAATTAAGCACCCCGATAAAACTTATCAGTCATTTAATATACTTTTTAGAGTATATTGATATGTTTTAACATTTCTTAGAAGTTCATATTTTTAGGATACCCGGTTTTAAGTTTCATGACTTAAAGACTTACCATTAGCGATTAACGGGACCAAAACTCACTTCGTAAACAAGATAATACCAAAATTAACCATCTAGTCACCCATGCCTTGTGGTGAACGACTCTATGAAGAGTCACCAAGTCACTTGGTGTCTTGGTGATAACATTGTCCAAGATCATTGCACATTGCAACCTTAAGTCTTAAGTTTTCTTCATCTAAATGACTCATGATAACTTAACCACTCATAACACACCCTTTGGCTTCAAGGCACACATTTAATGCATAACTACACCTCATTAGTAGAAGAGAAAGCAAAATTTGCTACTAAACTGCACATGTAAGACCCTAGATACACTCTTGACATAAGAAGAGAGAGCCAATTTTGCTAGTTCTTACACTAAAGTGACTCATTAGGACACTTGTAGTAAATCATATGCAACATTGCCTAATCCTTGAACACATATCAACATTTAATGATGCGTAGGGATTGCACCAGGCTTTACCTCTCGAGGGATCTCGAGAAGCTTACAACCCCCACCAGGCAGTGTACCTGATCGATGTAGTATAGTATAATGACAAGTACTGGGGGATTGATCGTTCAGCTAGGAATAGTGTCGCTAGGATTAGAAAACCTAAAGACTAGGTCTAGAGATGAGGGATGATTCTTTTTGTATTTTTATATTTTTATGAAAGCAATTAAAAATCTCGGGTTTTGAAGGATTTGGCGGAATTAGTTGCTAGTCAACTAACCCAAAACTAAGATGCAATTAAAATAAAATACTAGAAATGAAAATAAACTAAATTAAACTAAAGTTGTGAGCAATATGTGGGAGAATTGTGTTTACTTAGATTTCACTACTCCCTAGATATCTTTTACACGTTAATTACTTGTTATAGTTGCGTGGATGATGGATTGTATTCCTTAATACCATTCATGGGGTGGCGTACTTACTTCCCCAATCCTATGAGCGCCTACTTCACTCCTATGTCGAGCCGGCTAAGAAGCTCCTAACATGGGATCACTAGAATTTGCTCATGCATTAAATACAACCAATAAAACCTAGTGTACATCGGTTCATGTTTCCTAAGACGTTCAAGCATGTTACACAATGGAGATCTGCCAGTTTTCTTAAGCCTAACATTGAAATTATTCATCCATTACAACCATAAAAAAGTAATCAACACATAATTAACATCTAGGTTTCATTAGATCCAAGCAAACACAAGATAGATCTAGCCTAACAAGTTGAAATCAAGACAAGTAAAAGATATATTCAAACAACACATAGACATATTGAATGAATTAAGAGAAGACTTATCTTAATTGAACATGAAAGGATTCAAGGGGTGAAAACCCTTGAAAACACTGTAAAATATGACCTAGGGTTTACAAAGTTCGGCCCTAGTTTTCTCCACACAAGTCCCTCTTTAATGAATGAAAAATAGAAAACTATATATAGATTTTGATAAGTGACGGCGTCAAGAACAAATATCTGATGCCGTCATCTCGCCGCCAAATAGTTTCTCGGACTGCCTAGATCTGGGTCTGACGCCGTCATGAATTCCCCTTGTGCAGGCCGTCACCAAAAATACTCTTGACGCCCTTGTTGTGACGCCTTCAGGTTTGCACTGGGTCGTCATGGATTTAACTCTTGACGCCGTCAGGATCTTCCTCTTGACGCCGTCAGGTACTGTTCTCAGCATGGAAAATTAAGACTTTGCCGTTTTCTTCATTTTTATGCTCCAAAAATGTCCGAATTGCTTCCTTTTCTAGAATTCACTCCCAAAGTACCTAAAATCACAAAAGGAACGATTTAGGGCAATATTTGATCAAATAAATTCAATTCCAGGCTTAAATGACCCCCTAAAAGTGGTTCATTTTTCGCCTCATCACTTAACTAGGATGTAATATGACTCTAACACTTTTGCACCTCCTCAAGACCCTATATAAACCCTACCTCCCACTCTTTGGTCATTCAAAACAAACAAACACAACGACACTTATAATTTTCTCTCTACTTCAAGTATCTCAAGAGTTAAAGACCCCTTTGAAGCTACAACAACTACTTTCAATCTTTGGTAATTCTCTTGAGTTTAAATCCACTCAAGTCATCAATATTCCATCACAAGTCTTGCAAGATCACAAGAAGAGTTGAAGCATTCTAAAGGAGTGGAAAAGACTTCTAGTCCTTGTCCTTGTTCTTGTTTCCCTTGTTGAAAGGCCAAAAGTTGTTGCACTTAGAAGTTTCCCGGCTTATCCATCCAATTCGTTAAGCACTAAATCATCATCCAGCTCACGGTGAGTTCGTAGCCCCACTTTGTATTGTTTAACTATTTTACAAAAACCCATGGGGGGATACATGCTATTATTTTCTACTAGAACACAATACTTTCTACCATATGCTTACCCGACTATGTTTTATTGTCACTAAGTAACGATTGCCATGTTCAAAGTCCCTATATCGTGAACCATTAGTCACTAGCTTAGTGAGCGTGAATATTGTGAATAGGCCTATTGGGATTGACGAATCCCGTTTGTGTTGAACAAACACGAGTTCAAACAGACGCACTATTTTTGAGATTTAGAGGTATAATGGCAATATTACATTGGTAGGGCTTCTATAATGCCAATTTTATTGGTTCGATGTTAACGCTTTGGTTGCATGAGCTTAGTGAAATAATAGCTGTTTTGTTTTCAACTATGAGTGTGAGTCTATAGCTCACACTACGAATATTGTGTTCAACAATTTAATTATAAACTCTACGAATTCCACTCAACCTTTGTGTTGACTATTTTAAGCATGTATCTCAGGTCCATAATGAAGGAGGCTGACACGGAGGAGCACGGATACATCAAGAAGGCTATAAATTTTATTATCATTCGAAAACCCATTTAATGTAATTTGTAAACCTTGAAATTACTGGGACCTCATTTTGTAAAATCTGATATTTATATAATTTGAATGATAAATGTTTTAAAATGACTCAATTAGAGTTCGTTTTCTATTGTTATAATTGTTGTGCCGTCAAGTAACACCCAGTTTGAATTCCGCTGCGTATCATGAAATTGGGGGTTGTTGGGATATGAAGATCACAGTTCTTCTGGAATATCAAAGTAATGCTATGTCAAAGTACTGCTTGATAGTCAAAGTGATGTTCAAGGTCAAAGTACTGCTCGTGATTGAAGATTATTCAAAGTACTGTTAACAACAAGGACTAATATGCAATATTGTTTAAGGATTATTATGTAATATTATAAGAATGTTCCAAAATTAGTTAGGGATAGTTTACTTGTCGATCAAGTAATTATTGTAAACCGACTTAAGGTTTTCCTTGAGCCTATAAAAGGAGCCTTAAGATGGTATTAGACGTATGAGTTTTATGAGTTTTAGAGTTTCACAATACGATTTCTAGAAAACGATTTTAGAGAAGTTATGGATTGTTAGTGAATCTGTGTTTAGAGAAGTAGGTTCAAAAGTTGGTTTTAATATAATTCAAAGTTCTTCTTAGCTTTGTGTTAGTAGATTCCTCATACTTTACAAAGTTATATCACTGTTTCATTGTTAGTAGTTTTGAGTTATTCAAGATATCTAAGACCATTACAAGTTATAGTTAAGTTTGGTAAGTGTATACTGATCCAACAAGAGGTATCAGAGCTTGTGTGGAAACTCTGATTAAGTAGAAAACCTTTAAAACCGATTTTACTACAAACCCTTAAAGATGTCGACAGATTTTGCACTTGCTCCATCCATCACAGCAGTCAGAATTCCTATTGTCAAGAAGGGAGAATATGATCTATCGAGTATGAAGATGAGGCAGTACATTGCCATCACAGACCATGCTTTATGGGATGTGATAGTCAATGGCAATATGGTAATTGATGAACCAGTAGAGATCCCAGGACAACCAACACCACCTAAGCCATCCTTGCTAGCTACCACCAAAAGAAATCAAGATAAGGCTCTCAACATACTGCTTTCTGCCATTCTTGATGGTCACCTATTGAAGTTTCATGATGCCAAGGATGCAAAACAACTATGGGCTGCTATTAAAACAAGATTTGGAGGTAATGATGCTTCCAAGAAGATGCACAGGAACCTATTGAAGCAACAGTTTGAAACCTTTACTATTGGTGAAAGAGAAAGCCTTGACTCTGCCTATGACAGATATCAAAATCTACTCAGTATGCTAGAGTTATATGGAGTAGAGGCATCTATTGAAGATGCAAACTTGAAGTTCTTGAGGAGTTTACCATCCGCATGGCATGTGGTTGCTACCATGATTAGAGGACAACCTGGTTTGGACACTATGGACTTTGATGATCTCTAAAACAATCTAAAGGTGTATGATCATGAGATAAAGGGTAACAAAGGCTCAAGTTCTCATAGTATTGCCTTTGTATCTTCTGAAAACAGAAGCAGTACTTCCACTAAAAGTACTGCTTACCCTGTTCAAAGTACTGTTGCGAGGACACAATGTAACACCCCAACCCGGCATGGGTCCGGAGCGCTACAGTATGGTGACATATCAAAGCATACAAAGCATACAACGCAAGCGGAAGACTTAAAACAAAAGGTTACAAGGGAAAAATCTAAAAGTACAAAAGAAATACTAAAACTATAAAAGAAAGGAAAATACAAACTAAACAAAGTCTAATCTAATCCAAGTCCAAACTAGTCCCGATGTAATGGGCTTCTAGTCCATGGGGTAGTCCACTAAAGCTCCTATGCACTCTTCACCCAAACCCAGCTTCCAACCTAAAACCTGCCGCAGGAAAGGAAATGCGGCTGAGCTTAAAAAGCCCAGTGAACAGATATATAACAAAACAAATGGATAAGCAAAACGTATATAAGTATATGAAAAGGAAATCATAAGCTCCTGCTGAAATGAATATCATCTGTCAAATGCATAAGAGATCAACGATAACTGAAAAAATATCATAAGTCAAATGAATAATGAGTATGAAGAGTCAAGTGAAAATATGGATCATATAGTAACCAGAATCAAAGAGCACGTATCAATAAAGGCGCGTCTAACGAGATACTCGAATAGACATAAGAAACATAGGAAAGCCACGAGCCGACCTAACGAGATACTCGAATAGGTCTCAAAATCACGTAATCACATATCCGTCAATTCATAGGGTGTACATAGAGTAGCTAACTCCAATGTACCAGACGTGAAAGGGGTACAAGGCACGTACAGCCAGTCACCAAACCAAATCGTATCATATCATATCAGAACAAATCCTAGGATGCATCCATACGCCCCCCACAAACAAATCATATACAAAGTGGCCAAGTGATCACATATCATATCATAAACAGACGGGGACGCCGGGGACTAATCACACTGCCCCAGATAGTGTCAAGCCATTGGTGCCTCAATGACAAGCCCATGGTACCTCCATGAGTAGACTAAAAACTCGGGCATCAGAACAGAACATATCAGAGCAAACAAAGCAAAGCTATCCATAATCATATCAAAGCTCCCAGAGCATAGCAGAACAGAATCTCATATCAAGGAGATAGTAATCAAATCATCATAACAGAATGGATAGCAAACAGAATCATATCAAATGATAATATCAAACGAATCATATCAAGGAATCATATCAAAGGGTTCATAACAAAGGCTCATATCAAACGAAACATATCATAGCAAACGAATCAAAGTCAAGGATCGAAAAGTCATGAGATCGGAATCCTTACTGAGAAAGGATAGAATATCTGTACCTTAAATCGCCAACGAAACCATAACATAACCATAGGAATAGGAAGTCACACCTTCTTCAGCGAATCTACACGAATTAATGATCGGCTTATTATTTATCACTTATTATAAATCAGATTACTTGTTTTAGGTTTCTTTATATTTTTAGAAACTTTTCATTTTTAGTAAATTGCCAAATATAGTAACTTTCCAAATTAAGTAAGTTTCTCGAATTACTAAGTTTCCAAATTTAGTAAGTTTCCCGAAATAGTAATTTAATACATTAGGGTTATAGATGACCATTAAATAATATTTAAGGGTTAAAATAACAAATATGATAGTTTAGGGTTGAATATGTCAATTTAACAAAGTTGAGGGCCATGAATGTAAATTATCAAAATTTAATATTAAAATGTCTAATAATTTATTTTAAGGTTTATACTATAATTTTATATTAAGATGGTAATTTTAGACCCCATCGTTTATAATTTATTAACGTACCCTCGACATTAATCTTAGACCGCGACGACCCAAAATATATTATTATCACATGCGTAATCACACGACTCGCGTACAAACTCACACCAGTCATTCGTCTTAACCTTTCATCCTGTTAAACATATGTTTAATGACTACTTTAAACCATGCGACAAACACACCCTTCGAATCCTAACTGTTAATTAACGAGACCCACACACATAATACACATGCTTTTCCTTTAAAAATATGACATGCATGTTCCATTCTTTAAATTACAACATATATGATATATATATATATAGATAATGTGCATGTTCTAATAACAATATCACTCGTTCATTATTTCGTATTCTCGGTTTTACGTGGCAAGATAAATGTCAACAGATAAAAACAGGAACGGATCGACTGATATTAGTTATAGATTCATAAGAGTAGAGTAACCTGTTTTAGTTTCTGATTATGTTCCTCATATATGTGTGTCGAATGGAGGAAAAGAAACAAAGTGATTGAGATACCTCTCGGTCGGATGTCGAAACGAAACAAGATCGCAAAGAACTTAAACCACAACCTATTCGAGCCCAGCCACCATACTTAATATCTCGAACCAAACTCTACCGAAGCGATACCGAATCCTCAACCTTCAAACATGTCGAACCAAATATCTTGGTCAAATTAAGGACGAAACAAGCACCACGAACCAAAAACCTTTTCGAAACTGAGTCACATGATCACACCAATGTTTGAACACCAAACTGATCACCATAAGCTTGCTAGTCCTCCTTCGTGCCTTCTTGATTCTTGGGAGTACATGAGAGTCGACTTTGTATAACAGTTTTTGAGTTGTGATGATAGGTATATTATTGTTATTATTATTATTTTAGACAACAAATGAAGATACGGTTCACCAATTTAACGTGTGATTGAGAGATTTAAGGTAACTACGAAATCTTCTATGTTTTCCAAAAGCATTTACTAGTTAATTCCTTATCTTCAAAAACGTGTGAAAAGATTTGAAAACAAAATATTCGGTTAGTGATTTGATGAAGCGAATGGAGTAGTAAAATAAGGGAAGTGTCGAACTTCTTGGGAGTAATTAGAGGATCCATAATATTCAAAATTAAATCAATGATTCGGTATTATCTCATATATTATCATGGTGTGTACACTAAATAAATAAATAAAAAGTAAAAATTAGTCTTTAAGATGGATGGACATATTAACGTGTGATACCACTTAGTAATATAAGGTTTTTTTTAAATTATTTATTTAGCTCCATAATACTTAGGCTAAGTTCACAAACTTAGGAAATTTTTAAATTAGATGGGAATTTCGGAAAAACGGAGTTTTGGGTTTTACAATTCTTCCTCTCTAAAAAGAAAATTTCGTCCGCGAAATTGAAGTCACTAATGTCAAACGAAGACATAGCCAATCACAAAATATCGTGGCAAATATCCTCACACTCGGAGAGGTTCTTCCAAAGGATCTTAACAAAACGAATAGTCTTATTTCTCATGACTCAATCCAATAGAACATAATCATAACCAATCTCATCCGATCGGATGCGAAGCAAATGCGTAGCAGATGACAGATGACAGATAACAGATGACAGATGACAGATAAAATTCTACGAGGAAATATACGAAGTACATAACCCTACAAAGTAAACATAGTGGTAGAACAAAAGATAAACCTTCATTAACTCCAACTAAAATATGAACGAATAAAGGAACTTGCCAAGATCGAAGGAGTATCAAATAAATCATCAAACGTATCCAAAAGTCTCATAATAATATGGAGAACAAAATCGTACTGACAATAACAAACATAACTCAAAATATCCAAAATGTATCGAGAAAGCAAAAACTATTCTTTGTTCCATTCACTGTAGATGCGCCATGAAGCTTGACCAATCTTCTGCCGAAAGAAATCACTACCGATTTTTCAAGCAAGCCGTCCTAGTCGATTCTCCACTGTAGCTCCTCTCGTGTCGTCCTTCCTACCGGCGAGGAAATCTCAAATGCATTCGTCATCGTCTTCACGCCACCCCATCCAGCTCCAGCCAGCTGCTTCTCTCGTTCTTCATCCCGCAACAGTTACTCTTCAAGAATGTCACAGAGGCTTTTTCGAACGTAGAATGTCAATACAAAATACAAAGATGATACTCGTGTTTCTCTTTCGTCTCTAGAATATACTAAAATGTCATACTATGACAAATTGTCCAAGTATTCATGAAAGACACGATTGATCGATTCCAAAGGAATAGTCGGAAAGGTAACCAATACAATTGGCATCACAACACTCATAGAAGATCATACGAATAAAAAAAAAAGAATTTCGAGGAATATCTCACTCTTCATCATGACACGATTCAGCTCCCAACATAAATACCATCATTATTCTCCTCTACGAATAAAACAAAACACACAAAGATACACAACGAACGTTCCAAACAAATCGAATAACTCTCGAGGCGAGTTTCATCAGAGAAGTATCTTCACAGCAATGGGGAAGTCAACGCACGAGTTTTAGAACAAGGTGGTCATAAACGATTATCAGGTTAAGAATCATGGTGTAGGATATGAACTTCACAAAACGTCAAAGGTGACCAACATAAAATGACAATCATCATCATCAAAATACTCAGGCAACAAATCTAAATCCAGAATAACATCGAATTTAACATCTCCAACGTAAACAAATTAGCACCACAAAATCGTCTCCAAATATCTCCAGAACGCATCGGACAAATCGAATATACACGATGAAGAGTCACAAAATGATCATAGGGGTAGAATAGGTAAGGTCAAATCAACAATGAAGAAAGAATCAAAAGCAAGGAGAAGTCATAGGGTGTGTCGAACACGTAGGATACATACGCGAATCTCCGAACGAACAAAAGGCATCTAAATGAATGATAACGAATCAAGGATTGAAGTTCAAAAGAGAGAGTGATAACTTCAGGAAGTGAAACCTATAAGGCATAACTACGAGGTCTTAAAGCATTCTAACCTATGTTGCGAATCCTGATAAATCTTCTAAATCTCTGGAACGAATGATCTTATAAGGTCTTATCAAAAGCAGAGGCCAAATCAGAGTGATGCGGAAGCAAGATAACTAACCAACGTCTTATTATATATCTACCCAATACCCACCAGTCATAATAAAGCTCTTAAGGGGAGAAACTTAAGGCAAAATCTTCCAAAGTTATTCCTAAAGCTTCTAAGGTGCAAACCTAAGGGTCCAAAACTCACAGGTCATAACTTAGGTACTACAAGTCGCAGCCTTAGCTCTGATACCATAATTGTAACACCCCAACCCGGCATGGGTCCGGAGCGCTACAGTATGGTGACATATCAAAGCATACAAAGCATACAACGCAAGCGGAAGACTTAAAACAAAAGGTTACAAGGGAAAAATCTAAAAGTACAAAAGAAATACTAAAACTATAAAAGAAAGGAAAATACAAACTAAACAAAGTCTAATCTAATCCAAGTCCAAACTAGTCCCGATGTAATGGGCTTCTAGTCCATGGGGTAGTCCACTAAAGCTCCTATGCACTCTTCACCCAAACCCAGCTTCCAACCTAAAACCTGCCGCAGGAAAGGAAATGCGGCTGAGCTTAAAAAGCCCAGTGAACAGATATATAACAAAACAAATGGATAATCAAAACGTATATAAGTATATGAAAAGGAAATCATAAGCTCCTGCTGAAATGAATATCATCTGTCAAATGCATAAGAGATCAACGATAACTGAAAAAATATCATAAGTCAAATGAATAATGAGTATGAAGAGTCAAGTGAAAATATGGATCATATAGTAACCAGAATCAAAGAGTACGTATCAACAAAGGCGCATCTAACGAGATACTCGAATAGACATAAGAAACATAGGAAAGCCACGAGCCGACCTAACGAGATACTCGAATAGGTCTCAAAATCACGTAATCACATATCCGTCAATTCATAGGGTGTACATAGAGTAGCTAACTCCAATGTACCAGACGTGAAAGGGGTACAAGGCACGTACAGCCAGTCACCAAACCAAATCGTATCATATCATATCAGAACAAATCCTAGGATGCATCCATACGCCCCCCACAAACAAATCATATACAAAGTGGCCAAGTGATCACATATCATATCATAAACAGACGGGGACGCCGGGGACTAATCACACTGCCCCAGATAGTGTCAAGCCATTGGTGCCTCAATGACAAGCCCATGGTACCTCCATGAGTAGACTAAAAACTCGGGCATCAGAACAGAACATATCAGAGCAAACAAAGCAAAGCTATCCATAATCATATCAAAGCTCCCAGAGCATAGCAGAACAGAATCTCATATCAAGGAGATAGTAATCAAATCATCATAACAGAATGGATAGCAAACAGAATCATATCAAATGATAATATCAAACGAATCATATCAAGGAATCATATCAAAGGGTTCATAACAAAGGCTCATATCAAACGAATCATATCATAGCAAACGAATCAAAGTCAAGGATCGAAAAGTCATGAGATCGGAATCCTTACTGAGAAAGGATAGAATATCTGTACCTTAAATCGCCAACGAAACCATAACATAACCATAGGAATAGGAAGTCACACCTTCTTCAGCGAATCTACACGAATTAATGATCGGCTTATTATTTATCACTTATTATAAATCAGATTACTTGTTTTAGGTTTCTTTATATTTTTAGAAACTTTTCATTTTTAGTAAATTGCCAAATATAGTAACTTTCCAAATTAAGTAAGTTTCTCGAATTACTAAGTTTCCAAATTTAGTAAGTTTCCCGAAATAGTAATTTAATACATTAGGGTTATAGATGACCATTAAATAATATTTAAGGGTTAAAATAACAAATATGATAGTTTAGGGTTGAATATGTCAATTTAACAAAGTTGAGGGCCATGAATGTAAATTATCAAAATTTAATATTAAAATGTCTAATAATTTATTTTAAGGTTTATACTATAATTTTATATTAAGATGGTAATTTTAGACCCCATCGTTTATAATTTATTAACGTACCCTCGACATTAATCTTAGACCGCGACGACCCAAAATATATTATTATCACATGCGTAATCACACGACTCGCGTACAAACTCACACCAGTCATTCGTCTTAACCTTTCATCCTGTTAAACATATGTTTAATGACTACTTTAAACCATGCGACAAACACACCCTTCGAATCCTAACTGTTAATTAACGAGACCCACACACATAATACACATGCTTTTCCTTTAAAAATATGACATGCATGTTCCATTCTTTAAATTACAACATATATGATATATATATATATAGATAATGTGCATGTTCTAATAACAATATCACTCGTTCATTATTTCGTATTCTCGGTTTTACGTGGCAAGATAAATGTCAACAGATAAAAACAGGAACGGATCGACTGATATTAGTTATAGATTCATAAGAGTAGAGTAACCTGTTTTAGTTTCTGATTATGTTCCTCATATATGTGTGTCGAATGGAGGAAAAGAAACAAAGTGATCGAGATACCTCTCGGTCGGATGTCGAAACGAAACAAGATCGCAAAGAACTTAAACCACAACCTATTCGAGCCCAGCCACCATACTTAATATCTCGAACCAAACTCTACCGAAGCGATACCGAATCCTCAACCTTCAAACAGGTCGAACCAAATATCTTGGTCAAATTAAGGACGAAACAAGCACCACGAACCAAAAACCTTTTCGAAACTGAGTCACATGATCACACCAATGTTTGAACACCAAACTGATCACCATAAGCTTGCTAGTCCTCCTTCGTGCCTTCTTGATTCTTGGGAGTACATGAGAGTCGACTTTGTATAACAGTTTTTGAGTTGTGATGATAGGTATATTATTGTTATTATTATTATTTTAGACAACAAATGAAGATACGGTTCACCAATTTAACGTGTGATTGAGAGATTTAAGGTAACTACGAAATCTTCTATGTTTTCCAAAAGCATTTACTAGTTAATTCCTTATCTTCAAAAACGTGTGAAAAGATTTGAAAACAAAATATTCGGTTAGTGATTTGATGAAGCGAATGGAGTAGTAAAATAAGGGAAGTGTCGAACTTCTTGGGAGTAATTAGAGGATCCATAATATTCAAAATTAAATCAATGATTCGGTATTATCTCATATATTATCATGGTGTGTACACTAAATAAATAAATAAAAAGTAAAAATCAGTCTTTAAGATGGATGGACATATTAACGTGTGATACCACTTAGTAATATAAGGTTTTTTTTAAATTATTTATTTAGCTCCATAATACTTAGGCTAAGTTCACAAACTTAGGAAATTTTTAAATTAGATGGGAATTTCGGAAAAACGGAGTTTTGGGTTTTACACACAACATCCATGTACAACCATGGTCACTATTACTTCATCCACATCACATACCCCTAATTCAGATGATGTTCTATGTTCATTCTTTGCTCAACAAGCCACTTTACCTGTGACTTATCAAGAAGATGTCTTGCAAATTGATGATGATGCTATGGAAGAAATTGACATAAGATGGCAGGTTGCCATGATCACTGCAAGAATCAAGAAGTTTATGAATAAGACAGGAAGAGGTATTGATTTCAAAGCTAAGCAGGGGATAACATTTGATAAGTCTAAAATTGAATGCTTCAATTGTCAAAGGACTGGTCACTTTGCAAGGGAATGCAAGTTTGTAATGTATCAAGCAAACATGACGATTGAAAAACCCAAGGTTGAAAGAAAGGAGGTTCCTATTGCTGAGCCAAAGTCACAAGCTTTGGTGGCTCAAGAAAACTTATCAGTAGTTGACTGGAGTAATGAATTTGATGATGAACCAGTAACCTACTCTATGGTTGCATTGGAAGAGGTTGATTGGAGCACAACTTTTGATGAGGAACCAGGATATGAAGCTTTGGAGTCAAGAGATGGTCTAGGAAGCTTTAATTGGAGCATGGGAAGTGAAGAAGAACCTATTCAGCTTGCTATGATAGCTACTTCACCAAGTTCATCCACTATCCCTGAGGTATGTTCCAAATGTAGTAACTCTTATCAAAAGATGCTTGAAGAATATGAAACTGAAAGAGATAACTATAGAAGGGCTAGTTCTGAAATAGCTGGTTATCAATTGACTTTAGAGTCAATGGAAGCCAAGATAATCACTCATGAGAATAATGAAGTAGCTTGGGCTGAAAAATATGAGCAACAAGATTATCAATTAAAGTTAAGTGAGTAGAAGTTAGGATGTAAAGTCTCTGAATTAGAAAAGGTCACTAAAGAAAGAGATAAGTTACTAGAAAAACTTGCTGTTTGGAAAGAACCAGGTTTGTCACATGTTAGTTTTGTTGAAAAATAGAGAACAACAAACATTAAAACTGGCCTAGGTTATGATAATAGTTAGAAGTACTTTCAATTAAGAACCAAGATTTAAGTCTTTCTCAGGAGACCTCAACTAGTGATGAAGAATTCATAAGCTTAGAGGAAAACACATCTAGTGATGAGGAATCACTCTGTTCAATACCCCCTAAATTTAAGAAAGAAAAAGGATATAATGAAGTTCCTCCACCCACTGGTAGTTTTCAACCACCTAGGACAGATGTTTCTTGTTTTGGAATAGACAATCTAGAATTTAGGAAAAAGCTTAAAGGTCAATCTAAATCAAGTCAATCTAGTCCTAAGTCCTTAAGGGAATCTGTTGAGATACCTAGGGATGATAACAAGAGGTCTAGGAGTGAGAAAGGTTTTTCTGAACAAGTAGTACTTCCAAAAACTTCTCAAAGTATTGCTACTCATTCAGCAGTACCTTCAAGAAAATCTTTTCAAAATACTGCTTATTATAGAAAACCTTTTGGGAATGGATTTGGGAATATAGGTCCAAAGTTATGCTTTGTATGTTATAGTCCTCATCATCTGATTAAGGACTGTGACTACCATTCAAAATACTTAAGCAAATACCCAAAGACCACATCTGCAAACCATAAGCACAAAGAGAATAAACCAAGGGAGAATAAACCAGCTTAGAATTACTCAAATAGGGTTAACCATAGTAATTTTTCAAAAGATTATAGGTACCCTCATCAGAAAAGACCATTCTCCAAGCCTACAGTACCTTTAAGAAATACTGGTCAAGCAGTACTTTCACAAAGTACTGTTAGGAATTTCCCCAATCAAGCTACTGCTAGCAAAAACTCTAGTGTAAGACCCAAGAGATTTAATTCTTACAAACCTAGAAGGCCTTACAACTCAATAAAAGTAGCTAGAACAAAGAACCCAACACCAAAAGTTATAACTAAATGGGTTAAGAAAGAAAGTACTGGTGAGGGTGAAAAAGTACTTTCAGAAAATAAGGGTGAAAAAGGGAGTGTTGATAATAATTCAACACAGGTTTTAGAATCAATGACAATAATTCTTGATAGTGCTTTCAAAAACAGTGGTGACTACATACTCAAAGAATTTGAGTATGTCACTCCACAAAGGGAACACAAGTCAGTAATGGCTTGGGTTCCTAAAAGAAACTAACCCTTTTCATTTTTATGCACGGAAACCCAGAAGAGGAGCTTAAAGATCATCTTATTGTTGATAGTGGTTGCTCTGGCAGCATGATAGGAGAAAAGGAGCTCTTGTCAGATTTTAAGGCTTATTTTGGAGGAAGAGTTGCATTTGGGAATGATCCTGATGGAGGGAGAATCACTGGCAAAGGAACTATTAATGCAGGATCAATTGATTTTGAGAATGTTCGATATGTGAAGGAGCTTAAATTCAACCTTTTTTCAGTCTCTCAGATCTGTAACAAGAAGTATTCTGTGTTATTCCTTGACACAGAATGCCTTATTCTCTCCCCTGGATTCAAATTTGAAGATGAAAACTTGGTGATGCTGAGAGCACCAAGAACCAATGATGTGTATAGCATAGATTTGAAAAATATTAATTCTACTGAAAGAGCAACATGTTTAAATGCAAGGGCAACAATGAAAGAAGCACAGCAATGGCACAGAAGATTAGGGCATGTAAATTTTAAGAACATCAACAACTTGGTCAAAGGAAATTTAGTTAGAGGTTTACCTTGTAAGACATTCAAGAATGATCACTCATGTCTAGCTTGCAAGAAGGGTAAACAACACAAGGCTTCATGTAAAAAGGTTGAAGAAAGAACTATAAGGGAGCCTTTGGAATTGCTGCATATGGATCTGTTTGGACCTGTTTCTGTTGTTAGTTTAAACAAGAAGAAGTACTGTTTGGTTATAACAGATGACTGTAGCAGATTTAGCTGGGTCTTTTTCTTGGGATTCAAAGATGAAACTTTTGATGCTATTCATGATCTTATAATAGCACTTGAAAATCAGTTAAGACTCAAGGTTATGTCACACCCCCAAAATCGGGTCCAGCAGAAGCATACATGTAGCTGGGGTGTAACTCAATTGGTATTACAACACAAGTTCAAAATGGTTTTCACTTGAATCATTTAGAATAAAATCGTTTAACCAAAAGTGTTGAATCTACATTGTTAAAAGTAATGCGGAAGTAGGCCCTTAAAATAATTTAAAACGGTCCCTAAATGAATAATCAGAGTCTTCTATGACCATGCCATGCCCTGCCAAAACCTCCTGTAGCGTGCCATTGCTTAAAACCTGAAAATACATGCTAAAGTGTCAACACAATGGTTGGTGAGTTCATAGAGTCTTGTGAAAAAGTATGTAATGCATAAAAATGAAGATTTCCCAGCAAAGGCATCGTAAATCCACTCAGTTCCAAGTCCCGCCATAAGAGACTTGTAACCTGTGTGTTTACAACCCACTGCCAAATATGATTTAGTTTGTGTAAACAAAAGTAATAAGATTGATGCAAAAGCATCGTAATTCAGTAATAAGGCTGATGCAAAAGCATCGTAAATCAGTAGTAAGACTGATGCAAAGGCATCGTAATTCCGTAGTAATAGTGATGGAAAAGTATCGTAATTCCATAAGTAATTTTCGTATGTACAATAGCCAAAAGTATAAAGTAAGGTGACAATATGTCAAAATGCTACATTGTCTCTTAAGCTCATGACCCCGAAGCTAGACATAGTAATGGCCCCAACAGAGTGTTTACCAGGCACTCAATTTGATAAGACATGAAATGCATTCGTCCCGTTGGAGCAACCCAAACGCGAATGGAGGCGTCACCCTCAATAGATCTATTCACTCACTCTCGCTTAGTACTAAAATTAACGGTCCATGATAATAAAGGGGACTTGTCAAGACGTGGTAATAAGGAAACTTAAGCAATGTATGAAATTTGTAATACTTTGGCATTGTACGAAAGTAATTGAAGCAATGTATTCTCCCCCGTGGGATTCAAATCGTATAAAAGTATAACACGAGTATTTAAGCATGTATCTCCCCCAAAGAGTTTATAAAGTAATTAAACCAGTAAAAGTGGGGCTATGACTCACCTGATATGATGGTTCCATGAACATGTAATGAGCTGAAAAACAAGGCGTGCACACTAGCTGCAACCTAATATGAATGATGAACGATCTACTTTAGATCATGAAATGATGTTATGAATGTCCATGCACATGTTTTCTATACCACTCTACTCTTTGAAAAATACTTGTTGTTATAAAAAATATACATTCCAAGACTTAGGAAAAATATGGCTATTAGAAAAATAAAACTAGTTGCAATATATATATATATATATATATATATATATATATATATATATATATATATATATATATATATATATATATATATATATATATATATATATATATATATATATATATATATCGTATGTACCAATGTTTGTGTTGAAATCCTTGGTTTGAAATCCTTGAAATAACGCCTTATAGTGATGAAAATATACTTGTAATCACTAATACTTCATTAGTTATGAATTTGGGTACTTGGTTAATATTTCTAGAAAATCTAGAATTTAGTACTACGTAGTGTTAATATTATTATTTCTAAAAGCTGCCAATTATAGAGGATTTTTGCCGATATTGAAACGTGAATATCTTTGTCGTTATAAGTCCGTTTTACTTGTTCTTTATATCCACGGTTACGTCTTAGTATGTAGTAATATATTTTGGAAAGCTTGGCTCCTCCGGGTTACGTCTAAAGCCTCTTTTTGTCCGACGAAAAACGTCCAACAGCATGTATTTTTCCGGAAAATAGTTTTCGTCAATAAACTTGCAAAAATCATAACTTCTTCGTTATAAACTCTTTTTAATCCGTTCTTTCGCCTACGGATTCGTTTTTGAAAGTATTTTCTAAAATTTTTGCCAAAGTTTACTTTATAGTTACTGATTTTCCAGAATTTAACAAAATGGGACAGTAGGTATATATACTTGTTAGAAATCCATTTCCAAGGTTCAAAACTAGTTTCAACCTCAACCAAAACTCTTGCAAACTTCACAAAACTATACTAATCCTACCATACACCTTCTTAGGGTGCCATGGGTTCCTAATGACTAGTAAACTAGTTAATTTAACAAAGGAACACCTAAAACCAAATCTAGGGTTTGTATGTTTCAAAAGTCTACAAAAATAAAGTGGTATTACTAGTTTGTGCATGAAATTAAGCATGAATACTATAAGATACATGTGTTAATTAGATGAAAACATGAAAATAAATTTGAATACTCACTTTGAAATAATAGGTGGTGAGATGATGAGAAACCTTGGATTACTTGTATTTTTGTGTTATGATTCTTGATTAGAATGACAAAAGGAACAACTTTGATGCTTTAAACTTTTGAAAAACTTCACTTGATCATGGATTTTGATGTTGGGTCGTGGCTTAGGGAGGAAGACAAGAGAAAACCTCATTTTGATTATGAAAAAAAATATATGAATGTGTTAAAGGTGTTTTAGTAGGAAATATCTAACATAATGGCATTATTGTAAATATTTAGTCAAGTGGAAGACAGTGGGGGGGGGGGGGGGTGGCACATGCATAGAAAATGGATGAGTGTGTAGTAAGCTTGGTGTTATCTGGTTCACGGAGTCGGTTTTGGTTCCGTTATTCGCAAAACATAAAGTTTTAAACCGCGAAACGTAAATTCGGGCATCGTAAAAATATGAAACTTGAAAGAATGACTAAACTTGTCAAAATACTCCATAATAAAATAAAAATGAATGGTAAGTTCCATCGGGTTGCTTGAACGTTGTTAAAACTGGAAACGCGGGTTAAAAACGCGTAATTTGCGTAAAACGCTGAACTGGAAAACGTAAAATTCTAAAATACTGGGTAAATGAATGTAATAACTTTTATGATGATTTAATGGATATAAAAATATGTCGGGACCATTGTGGGAATATTTAGATATATTCGTCGTGTATAAACCGGGTGTTAACGTTTATTTATAAATAATTATAAGGAAAACGTTCAATGTATCAAATATATAAATTTGAAAATCCTAAGAGTGGTATAACATGTAAATGACCTACTGATGATATGCAGACTGCCTCTAGTCCGTATGCAGTGTCCTTAGCACTAATGAAATGAATTCACACCTAAACCAATCCGGTTACGCGAATTTGAATACCCGTAAACTAAATTTACGATGAAACGTGTAATGCAAGTGAATAGTGAAAACTTTTCCGGCAATGAATAGTGTTTAGTGAATAGTAATATTCCTGAATGCTTCTCGAAATGTTAAACTAACACAAAAAATGATGAATAGTAAACTGATGAATAGTGTTTTGATGAATAGTGTTTGATGAATAGTGTTTTTCCAAAGTTCGGGAAATGACCTGAAATGGTGAGTTGTGACAGTTAGGTCCATTAGATGTGATAATGGGACTGAATTCAAGAATCAACTAATGGATGAATTTTGTGCCAAGAAAGGAATTTAGAGAGACTTTAGTATTGCTAGAACTCCTCAGCAGAATGGAGTTGCAGAAAGGAAGAATAGAACTTTGATAGAAGCTGCAAGGAAAATGCTTGAAGACTCCCAATTACCTGTTCCATTTTGGGCTGAAGCTATCAGTGCAGCTTGTTATGTGTTAAATAGAGTATCAGTAACAAACATTAAGTTTATGAAACCTTTTGGATGTCCCCTGACTATTTTGAATACTGTTGATAATTTGGGAAAATTTGAAGGTAAGTCAAATGAAGTGATGCATGGGGTTTGCACCAGGCTTTACCTCTCAAGGGATCTTGAGAAGCTTACAACCCCCACCAGGCAGTGTACCTGATCGATGTAGTATAGTATAATGACAAGTACCGGGGGATTGATCGTTCAGCTAGGAATAGTGTCGCTAGGATTAGAAAACCTAAATACTAGTTCTAGAGATGAAGGATGATTATTTTTGTATTTTTATATTTTATGAAAAGCAAGTAAAAATCACGGGTATTGGAAGGAGGGGCGGAATTAGTTGCTAATCAACTAACCCAATACTAAGTTGCAATCAAAATAAAATACTAGAAATGAAAATAAACTATATTAAACTAAGGTTGTGAGCAATAAGTGGAGAAATGTGTTTACTTAGATTTCACTACTCCCTAGATATCTTTTAAACGTTAATTACTTGTTATAGTTGCGTGGATGACGGATTGTATTCCTTAATACCATTCATGGGGTGGCGTACTTAACTCCCCAATCCTATGAGTGCCTACTTCACTCCTATGTCGAGCCGGCTAAGAAGCTCCTAACATGGGATCATTAGAATTTACTCATGCATTAAATACAACCAATAAAACCTAGTACACATCGGTTCATGTTTCCTAAGACGTTCAAGCATGTTACCATTTGGAGATCTGCCAGTTTTCTTAAGCCTAACATTGAAATAATTCATCCAATACAACCATAAACAAGTAATCAACACATAATCAACATCTGGGTTTCATTAGATCTAAGCAAACACAAGATAAATCTAGCCTAACATGATGTAATCAAGACAAGCACAAGATATAGACAACCAACACATAGACATATTGATTGAATTAGAAGAACACTTATCTCAATAGCACATGTAAGCATTCAAGGGCTGAAAACCCTTGAAAAAGCTGTAAAATTCGTATATGGTTCGGCCTTAGGGTTTCTCCAAACTTGTTCCTCCTAATGAATGAAAATTAGAAAACTATATATAGATAATTGAGGCTGACGGCGTCAAGAACAATCTTGTGACGCCGTCATCTCGCCGCCAAAAGAATCCTCGGACTACCTTGATCTACATCTGACGCTGTCATGTTATATACTTTTCCAGGCCGTCACGTATTTAACTCTTGACGCTCTTCCTTGTGACGCCTTCATTTCTGTACTGGGCCGTAATGATTTTTACTCTTGACGCCGTCAAGTTGTTACTCTTGATGCTGTCACACACTGTTCCCAGCTTGGAAAATTAAGTCTTTGGCGTTTTCTTCACTTTTATGCTCCAAAAACGTCCGAATTGCTTCCTTTTCCAGATTTCACTCCCAAAGTACCTAAAATCACAAAAGGAACGATTTAGGGCAATATTTGATCAAATAAATTCAATTCCGGGCTTAAATGACCCCCTAAAAGTGGTTCATTTTTCGCCTCATCATGAAGGAAACTTATTGGGTTACTATACCAATAGCAAGGGATTCAGAGTGTACAACAGGGCTACCAAGAAGGTTCAAGAATGTCTTCATGTTGAATTTCTAGAAGAACAAGAAAATCGAAATGGTAAAGGTCCTGATTGGATGTTTGATCTTGATTTAATGGCCTCATCCATGAACTATGTACCTGTAAGGGAAGAAAATCAAGTTGTTCACAAGGAATAAGAATCACAATACATTGTTCATGTTGTCAATATAAGGACTGAATGTTGTGACATAAACACAAGTTTTGGAATCAAAAACAAAAATTATTGATAATGATTTCAAAAACAGTGGTGATTACATACTCAAAGAATTTGAGTATGTCACTCCACAAGGGGAACACAAGTCAGTAATGGCTTGGGTTCCTAAAAGAAACTAACCTTTTTCATTTTTATGCAGGGAAACCTATAAGAGGAGCTTAAAGATCATATTATCATTGATAGTGGTTACTCTGGAAGCATGACAGGAGACAAGGAGCTTTTGTCAAATTTTAAGGCATATTTTGGAGGAAGAGTTGCTTTTGGGAATGATCCTGATGGAGGGAGAATTACTGTCAAAGGAACCATCAAGACTGGATGTATTGATTTTGAGAATGTTAGATATGTGAAGGAGCTTAAATTCAATATGTTGTCAGTATCTCAGATTTTTGTCAAGAAATATCCTATTTTATTTCTTGACACAGAATATGTTATTCTCTCCCCTAAGTTCAAGTTAGTTGATGATAACTTGGTAATGCTGAGAGTACCAAGAACCAATGATGTGTACAGCTTAGATTTGAAGAATATTAATCCTACTGAAAGAGCAACATATTTGGTAGCAAGGACAACAATGGAAGAAGCACATCTTTGGAACAGAAGATTAGGACATGTGAATTTCAAGAACATCAACAAGTTGGTCAAAGGCAATTTAGTTAGAGGTTTACCTTCTAAAACATACAAGACTGATCATTCATGCTTGGCTTGCAAGAAGGGTAAACAACATAAGGCTTCATGTAAAAAGATTCAAGAAAGAACTATCAGAGAGCCTTTGGAATTATTGCACATGGATTTGTTTGGACCTGTTTCTATTGCAAGTTTAAACAAGAAGAAGTACTGTTTAGTTATAGCAGATGATTGTAACAGATTTAGTTGGGTCTTGTTCTTGGGATTTAAAGATGAAACCTTTGATGCTATTCATGACCTTATAATAGCACTTGAAAATCAGTTGAGACTCAAAGTAAGATCCATTAGATGTGATAATGGGACTGAATTCAAGAATAAGCTTATGGATGATTTTTGTGCTAACAAAGGAATTCAGAGGGAGTTTAGTATTGCTAGAACTCCACAGTAGAATGGAGTTGCAGAAAGGAAGAATAGAACATTGATAGAAGCAGCTAGAACAATGCTTGCAGATTCTCTATTACCTATTCCATTTTGGGCTGAAGCTGTAAGTGCTGCTTGTTATGTGCTGAATAGAGTATCAGTGACAAAACCTCAGATGAAGACACCTTATGAGTTGCTTATGGGAAAGAAACCAAACATTAAGTTTATGAAACCTTTTGGTTATCCCCTGACTATTTTAAACACTATTTATTCTTTGTGGAAATTTGATGGAAAGTCAGATGAAGGATACTTATTGGGTTACTATACCAATAGCAAAGGATTTAGAGTGTACAAAAGGGATACCAAGAAGGTTCAAGAATGTTTTCATGTTGAGTTTCTAGAAGATCAAGAAAATCAAAAGGGTAAAGGTCCTGATTGGATGTTTGATCTTGATATTTTGGCCTCTTCCATGAACTATGTGCTTGTTAGAGAAGAAAATCAAGTTGTTCATAATGAAGAAGAATTATAGTACATTGTTCATGGAGTAAATATTAGATCTGATGATGTTCCTAATGAAGAATCCATTGAAAAGAAGAAAAGTACTTTTGAACCTCAAAGTACTGTTGAACCTCAAAGTACTGTTCAACCAAACTCCACAGTATCTGATGAAGACCAAGCCATCCAAGACGAACTTAATAGGATGCTTTTTCAAGAAACCATTGCAAAATCCGATGAAGATGATCAAAGGAGAGCTTATGAAGCAAAAAAGGAGAAGGCTAAAGTCACAGATGACCCTGATAGTACTTTGCATCAAAGTACTGCGGAACCATTTGAAAGTACTTCTAATGTTTTATGTACATCAAATTGGGTCAATACTGATGATTTAATTGATCCAAACATGCCTGACTTAAAAGATACTGATGATGAATTGAATAATGAAGGCATTTTCTCAGATTCTAATGAAGATCTTGATTTCACAAATTTAGAAGATGAACTTGAGGTTCCACCAACCCCTACCTTAATAGTTCATAAAGATCATCATGCTAGTAAGATTATTGGACCTTCCACTTCAGGAGTGCTCACAAGAACAAAAGCTAAGAATCTCTCTCAGCAACATACTGCTTTACTTAGCTTTGTCTATCAACAAAATAGGGTGAATCACAAGGATCAACAAATGTACCTATTTGCTTGCTTTCTGTCTATAGAGGAACCTAAGACAATATCTCAAGCATTAGTTAAATAGAGTTGGGTTGAAGCCATGCAAGAAGAACTTTTACAATTAAAGCTTCAAGAAGTTTGGGTATTATATGATTTACTTGATGGTAAGAGATTAATTGGTACAAAATGGGTCTTCAGGGTTAAGAGAGATGAAAGATTGAATGTCATCAAGAATAAAGCAAGATTGGTTGCACAAGGATATAGGCAAGAAGAAGGAGTGGACTATGATGAAGTGTTTGCTCTTGTGGCAAGAATTGAAGCTATAAGGTTGTTTCTTGCTTTTGCATCATATATGGGCTTTCTTGTATATCAAATGGATGTAAAAAGTGCTTTTCTTTATGGCACTATCACAAAGGAAGTCTATGTTAAACAACCTCCTGGTTTTGAAGATCCTGCACATCCAAACAAAGTCTATAAGGTTATTAAGGCTCTGTATGGCCTCCATTAAGCACCTAGAGCTTGGTATGAAAGACTCTCAACTTTTCTATTGCAACATGGTTACAGAAGAGGTGCAATTGATAAGACTTTGTTTATCAAAAGAGACAAAAAGGATATTATGCTTGTCCAAGTGTATGTGGATGACATTATTTTTGGAGCCACAAAACTGTCAATGGTGAAAGAGTTTGAGCAGCTCATGCAACAAGAGTTTCAAATGAGTTCCATGGGTGAATTAACATTCTTCTTGGGGCTTCAAGTTCAACAATCAAGCAGTGGAATATTTATTAGTCAAGATAAGTATGTCTCTGACATTCTTAAGAGGTTCAATTTTACCACTTTCAAACCAACCTCCACACCTATTGATGGTAATAAGCCATTAGGAAAAGATGAAGATGGTGAAGCTGTGGATGTCAAACTGTATAGATCAATGATTGGATGTCTAATGTACTTAAATGCATCTAGACCTGACATCACTTTTGCTGTATGCTTATGTGCAAGATATCAGGTCAACCCCAAAGTTTCACATCTGAATGCAGTCAAGAGGATTTTTAGATATCTCAGGCAACAACCTAAGCTAGGGTTGTGGTATCCTAGGGAGTCGTCTTTTCATTTTGAAGATTTTTCAGAAAATGATTATGCTGGTGATAATTATCACAGAAGATCAACCACTGGAGATTGCCAATATCTTGGAAAAAGATTAGTCTCATGACTTGTAAGAAGCAAACAATTGCAGCAACATCATCCACTGAATCAGAATATGTGGCTGCTGCAAGTTGTTGTGGGCAAGTGCTTTGGTTGCAGAATCAACTATTGGATTATGGATTTAATTTCAAGAATACTCCTATCAACATTGACATTGAGAGTACAATTTGGATTATAAAGTGTTAGGTCACCATTTATGTAAACACAAGTATGATTGATGAAGAAATAAGATGAGAATGAGAGGTGGTTGATTAAGAGATAATATGAAAGGTGAGAGTGCAAGAGTTTCTCTAAGATAATCAATTAACCAACAAAATAAAATGTAACATAAGGTTTCTATTTATAAAGGGAGGAGCTAGGGCAACACTCCCTTCCTCCCTTATCCTTTCATACGTGGGCTTTTAAGGCCTCATGGGCTTTTACATGTTGCCCATTAACTAAACAATAAACATAAATGATACTAAAGCAACCTATTACAAAATGTCATGACCGAGACTTGACTAAATACTAAAGTATGATCCCAACAATCTCCCCCTAAGGGTCGGTCATCACGGTTGCTCGACGACTTTATCTTTGTCGTTCACTTGTGACATGTAAAACTCTAGACGTCTTCAAAATTGGTTGAATGGTAATGAATAGACTTTGCTCTTTGTCTTTGTTCTTTGGTGATGATGTAGTGATTAGGTTATGAAGTTGTCTGCCGTTTGTCACTCCTGCGTCTGTGGTGGTTGTCCGTCATTCCAACATACTCATACATCTTTAGACTTAGACTTTCACGTACAAGAAGTTCCTTTTCATACTTTGAGATCTTTGTCTTTATACTTTGTAGATTCTTCTTATTGGTGTAGAATCTTTCTTTGAACTTTGTGTTGCTTAAGATCTTTGGAGGAGTTCTCTTTGACTTCAAGATGTATGTATGAGCATGTTGGAATCTACCATCATGGAAGTGAGGTACCTGCGAGTAAACAGTTAGCAATAAAATAACCGGTACTTACGGATAAGGAATTAGAGCTCATCAACAGCATATTGTGAAGACTCCTTCTAATCCTTATCCAGGCCGTTCCCATATCAGATACTCCCGAAGGAGCTTACGAGACCTACTAAGTAGCTCAATGACTGGGTGAGTCGCTGGGGATCACTCCACGACTGTAGACCGCTATGGAACCACCGCAAACACTAAGCGTAACCCTTGTGGGGTTACCGAAGTGACATGCTGTCAGGGCTGTTTGATGTTGACCCTGGCAGGATTTCCGTTCAATCATTGAGAAATACATAAGTAATCCTCTCATAAACGTTCTCGGCAGATTGCTAAGATCTGCGAAGGACTCGATAATTTACAGCTGGTGTCCATTGATGTAGAACACCAGTTGTAGAAATACTAAGTGTTCCTAAGAGATATTTGATGTATCTCGAGGCTCTAGACTCTATAAGTGCACACCTAGGTTTCCTATGCGGAGACTGGGGAGGTGTTTCCTGCTTCAATATCAACCGTCTCTAAGAGATAGGTCGATAGATTACGCGGGATCCCCGTGAGAATGAAACAAGTTCTTTTAAGAGAACTTGAGTGGTTAAGAAGGTTTAGTGCATTGCGTCACTGGGTCCATGACGACTTAATCTTCAATACCGGTGTTGTCTTTTGCAACAGCCAGTAGCATACGTATTGAACCCGGTGTCTGCCCTAAGGTTGAACATATGGAGGGCTATTTCTTTTCACCCTTTACTTTACTTTTCTTTTTAATTCTTCAACTCCTTCTTTCCCTTTCATTCATTTCTCCTTTTTCGTATCATACCTAAGGACTTCTAATTCTAACTATGGGAGATGTCCTTGGGTAGATCCCTCCGGCTCTGGCGGATCATAGGACGGATATTCCTATCTTAATCACCTTATAACTCCGACAGTAGCCAAGAAACCTTTGATTGAAAATCTCTCAAAGTGTTTGTGATAATCAAATATTTTTGGTTAACACTTTGAGAGTTTTGCGTACACTTTTGAAGGGCTCCCCCTGCACATGTGCTCATAAGTGTTTAATAATTTTGCACATGCGGGAGGAGCAAGCACTTTTGAATTGATCCACTTTCCGTGAACTAGACCGATTCGAGACACGCTTACATCACTAGTTAAACTAGCTTGAAGTTATTACCCGGCCTGGTCAAGTCCACAGAAAGTTTCTCGAGACGGTACATTTCTACTAAGACTAATCCTTTTCGAGACACGCTTACGTGGTTAGATAAAGAGATACATTGTCAGCTTTTAGGTGACAACTAGCTCTAGTATCTAACTTGATGTTATTACCCGTCGAGGATAAGTCTTTTCGATATTACTAACATTTATTGCCTCGTCAATTCCTGGGTTAAAACTGAGTCTAGCTCGCACATGATACAACTTTTAAGCATTGACTTCGTATATTTTAATCACTTTTTCATTTTCTCCCCCTCAAAAATAGCATATAAAATGATGTTTTTGATAATCTTTTAGATTAAAATATGCCTTTTGAGTCTTACGGGGAGATTCACCAAGAACATTTGATTTTTTAAGCAAAGTATTTTGTTTTGACAAGTGCTCCCCCTCAACAAGTGATTAGGTCTTATTGAGGTGAAATACTTGTCCTTTTGAGCAGAATTATGAAAAATCATAAATGTTTGATTAATTCTACTCAAAAGTAAGAAGCCTTCGCTCCTTATATCAGGATTGAGGCACTGATGCGTACCTCAGGGTCCTTTCTTTACAAGATCGGGTTGTACACTGATATGCGTGCACAAACCATTGTGAAGTAAATTATTGACAAATCAAATCAAATTCTTACAATGATCTACCAATCAGGCCTCTGAAATGTCAGCACCGGAAATTTGGATCTGCCTCCCACATAACTCTCCAACCTTCGGAACTGATCCCTGCGCTTCAATCTGTTCTCAATCCTTAAGATGAATCTGCGAGCATCCCGGGCTTCATTGGTGTTCCACCTTTTGGATTTTCCTAGTTCAATGTCATTGACTCTGCCTTTGATCCCATCTCTGACGAACTTAAGAGTTTCATCACAGAACTTATGAATTTCTTCATAACCCATAAAGCAGTTGTGACCGTTAACACTTCGGTAGGTGAACCCAAATGGTCGTCTGATCAAGGAGTATTGAGGTAGATGTTGAAGGTCGGGGATGTCAAACAGGTTTGGTTTGGTGAGATTGAGCTTCTTCTGGTAACTTTCCACTCCTAACTGAAGATCTTCGACTCTTTCTCTAACGACTATCTGCCTGATGAAGATGAGTAGAGCTTGGATGAAGGCAAGTTGCATCTTTTTGGGCAAGCCACAGAGTTTTCCTTGAACTTTGAGCAAGTACATGTCTTCAATGTCGTTGAGACGTAGTCGTGGAAAGTCAGACTCGGAAATATCATACTCCTTTTCATCAAATCTTTTAAGTGTGATTTTGCTGAGGAAGGGGTACCCAAAGTGAGTGACAGTCGAAATAAATTGAATCGAGACGATCTTCAAATCACTTTCTACTTCACCCATCGTTTGGTTAAGTCTGCTGCTTCGATAGTATTGTGCCCGGTTGTCTGGCCAGTGATGAATACCATAAAGTGCATTCCGGTCATATTCAACAATTTTGTCGACGAATAGTGCTGAAGCTTCTTCTTCGATGGCATTGTTGAGATATCGAGCTGCTGGGAGAAAGGCGAGTGAGGTAACGTACTTCTTTTCGATCTTGCTGCCAAGTCTCAGAAATTCCAAGTCTGTGTTGTAGAAGAACTTGTACGGGATCTTTGGTTCCTTAGGCTTCCCAATCATTGGTAGTGGTTTGGACCAGTCAGTAATGTAAGGTGCGGTTTTCTTTGTGACCGGATCGACATATGATTCAGGATTGATCCAGTCAATATTGCTTGACATAGCTCGAGCAATATTTTCCAGATGGTATTCGAGCTCGATTGAGTTGGCAGACCTATCTTTCAGAAGATTGAAAGCATCATTTTTTATTCTTCGCAGCTCTTTCTTATTCATCTTTTTCATTTTAAACTTTTGCTGAATCATTTGAGCATATTCCACTGTTCGACCATCTTGAGGTTCATGATTGTCTTCCAGTGGTGGTTGCGAACTGATCATCTTCTCAAACCAGGAGTATTCGGCACTATTGTCTTGGTCTAGCCAGTTAAGGACGGTTTTGGGTTTCTTTGGTTCGGTGCCTTTAGGTGAAGTGTCCGGTTGGGGTTGATGTTGCTTTCCTTTCTTTACTTTCTTCTTCTTCTTAGGAGACGGTTCTGGAACTTCATCGGGTTGAGGTATGTCGTCACCACCGGTGTATACGAAATGGTCGTGTGCCTTGGGAGCAGAACTTGATGCTTTCGGTTGTTGTGAGGAAGTTGTTGTGGTAGGAGGGATTACCGGTGATTTGTGCTGAGATGAGGGTCCTTCGGCTTGTTTCTGTTTCTTTGCCTGAGAATTAGGATCCTTGTCTTCATCATCTCTTTGACGTTTCAGCTTATCAGCCTCTGTGCTGCAAGACTCTTTGTTCATTTTGTCTTTCAGTGCTTCTAGGACTTTTGCTTCTTCAGGAGTCAAGGTGAACTTGTTTGCAAGCTTTTCGAGGAGTTGAGCTTCCAAATCATCCAGAGAAAGTCCTGGTAGAGGAGTAGTAGACTTGTCGGCACGAAGAGTGAAGGTTGTTGATCGGATAACTTTCTTTACTGCTTGCTCAGCGAACTTGGTGAGTTCGTCTCTCATTGGTGCCAGTAGATCTTTCAGCTCAGCCACTAAGTGTTGTGCCATGTATTCCTGTGCTTGAGCTGCTAGTGCGGCTTCCAAGTTCTCTGTTACGTCTTTAGCTAAGAAAATGTCAACCTTATCTTGTAGCTCTTTGACGTTCGAGTTCAGCTTAGATAGTTCAGCAACCTGGGTTGCAAGTGTAGCAACCTGATCTTCAAGTTTGCTTCTCTTCTTCTCATGTACCCTCTTGAAAGCTGACTTGAGTAACTTAGATGCAGCAGAGGCTTTGGAGCTCGGTTTCTTGATTGATTTGTCACGTGTTGATTCAGATGGAGGAGGTGATGACTGTGATGATTCAATAATGGTGGTTGTGTCTTTGACATCTCCTTTCTGTGGTTCGGGTTGTACAACTTCTTTGACTCTGGCTGCTTCTTCTTTCAACCGTTGTTCTTCTGCAAGTTTATCAGCTTCGGCTTTAAGCTTAAGCTCTTCAGCAAGCCTGGCTTCTTCTTCCTCCTTTAGCTTATCTTCAGCCAGCTTATCAGCTTCGGCTTTAAGCCTTAGTTCTTCAGCCAGTCTGGCTTCTTCTTCCTTCTTAGACTTTTCTTCAGCCAGTTTGGCTGCCTCCTCTGCTTTCCTGCTTTCTTCCATTCTGATTGTTTCTTCCAGTTTAGCTTGAGCAATCTCTTCAAGTCTGGCCTCTTCAGCTTCTTGTTTTCTTTTCAGTTCTTCTTCCTGAGCCCGTTCTCTACGCTCCATTTCTTCCATAGACATAAGTCTTGGAGCATCGGTATCCATAGGATCTTCCTCTTCTTCCTCTTCCATAGTCATTTCAATATCGGTGGGAATTACTGAGGGATTATCATAAGCAACTAAGTCTGAGGAGATTCCTGTGGTAGGCTCAGGAATGCTGCTTGAGCCCCCAGCTTCGGTGGTCTGAGAGAACACTGGAGGTGGAGGCATATCAGCATTGAATGCATCAATTCGGCTGTGGAGGAGACCCAGATTGAGAGCCCTTTCATTTTCTTCTTCGATTGAAGGGTCTTCAGGCTCTTGTACAGCTGAAACTAGTTCCTTCATCTTTTCCCTTCTAAACCTTTCTTCTTCTAGCATCGTCTGAGCTTTAGTGAATGGTCTTTGAGTGAGATATGTTGGATATACGGCATTGTCAGCAAACTCATCAATGTTTTTATCCCAATCGATGTCATCAAGATTCTCATCTTCCTCAATATTAGCATAGGCTTCACTATACTGAGGACCTTCGTCGGATTCAGTACGTTCGGAGTCCGATGGCTTAGGAGAGGATTGAGGAGGGGGAAACCACCCAGGTTCGGGAATAGTAGCGGGTTGTTTGGTAGGAATTCTTCTCTTTGGAGTACCCTTCTTCTTCTTAGACTGAGTGGAACTGCCGGAGCTCCCAGTCTTACTATCTTTCTTACCCTTCTTATGCATGAACGGGGGTAGAACATCTTCGTCCAGAAATCCAACTTTATTTGCTTCGAGAGCTTGAATGTAGTACTTGTAGTTATTGCATTCTTGAACCTTCTTAGTAAGAAGACAATCAGGAAGTTTCTTTCCTTGTTTCCTTGTACTAGTATCCATTCTCTTGATGACCTTAAGTGTGTCCTCATTCTTGTATGTGTGCTGAAACTCATCATTCAGTCGTTGAGGTATGTCATCATATTCATGGATGAAGCTTGCAATGAGAAGTTTGGTGAAACGGACGAAAGGAATATTGGTCGTCTTGCGGTGTATGTGCCACACAATGTCTTCCCAAATAATGCTGGCATAATCAACCTTCTTGACATTAGCAATAGCCCAGAATAGCTTGAGATGTTGGAGCTTAGGGTGTTCATGACCTGTGTCTCTGCCAGATAGTGACTTGGCAATTATGATGTAGAGAGTTCTCCAAGGCTGTGGAAGAAATCTGATATTGACCCTAGAGTGCCTAGTAATGACCCCTTCAGACTCATCATACCCAATATCTCTCAGCCATTCTATCAATTCTTCTTCAGTGGGAACTTGGTCATACTCTTCATTCGGTTCAAGTTCGGGAAGTCCAAGAGCACTACGGAGAAGATCCTTGTCGACCGTGACTTGTCTCATGTGAAGCATACAAGTAAAGGACTCTTCCAGGAGGTCCAGGTGGATTGTGTGCCAAAACTGATGTATGTAGAAGCATGCCACTGCAGCAGATTTGGTGAGTAGAACTTTGCACGGGTGATAGATGAGAGCATCAACTGCAACAAGGCAAGAAGACTCATTGCATGTAAGTTTGTTGAAGTTGACTCTCAGGTTGTTCCTTCCTATCTTTCTGGAGTAGTTCTCAGGAAAGGTGTCTTCCCATGCACGTAAGGGTTCAGGCACTGGTACGTGTGGAATGTCGTTGTGTTCTGCCATCTGAATAGATCATAAACACACAAACATGGCAATTGTTGATGATGTTAGCATAGACATTCATTGAACATGTTTACATTTGCATGTTTGACATTGATCAGTGGGGGTTTGTGTGTGTGAAAACTTTTGATATGTGACAAACTTGAGTTATATTACTTGTTAGAAACATAAAACAATTCAGTTACAACATAAGTTTATCATTTACAACAAGTTACTCATTGGAAAATTTCCAACACTTAGAAAATTTTGGAATTTGACAAGTTTACGCGTAAGTAGTTGTCTTTACGCGTAACCTGACTTAAGCGTAAGTATAGAAATAATGCGTAAGTGCAAAATCTACGCGTAAGATGGAATATTACGCGTAAAGTGAAACTTACGCGTAAGATCAATTTTACTCGTAAGATAAATCTTAGGCGTAAAAATTGAAGTTACGCATAGGATTACCCTTAGGCGTAAATTGCAACTTATGCGTAGGTAATGACTTACGCGTAAGTTCTAGACTTATGCGTAAGGTCAGAACTTATGCGTAAGAACAATTTTATGCGTAAACTATGTCTTATCCAAGACACAATTTGTCCACGTGTCGAATCTTACGCATAAGATTCAATCTTACGCGTAGGATGAACATTTAACGCGTAAAGACGTCTTTTTCCAGAAATTCACCTTAGAAATTCGAGTTGTATGTTTCCTGAAAGTGCACAAACATTACCACTGATCAATAACACATCCAATACACTTAATACACATATTTTAGCGCGTAAACATGCAAAATGCAATTTAACGCGTAAACACGCATGAACTACAAATCACAACCTTAATCAACCATGAATCTGGGTTGAAATTAACATGGGGCAATTGATTCTAGCAACATAATGATCATATGGTTTAAGTATAAACACAAATCATCCACAAAATCACAAGATAGAATCTGCTTGTGACACACGAACCCTAAACCTTAGATTCAAGAACAAAACATGTTTAAAATCCAATTAACCCATATTAAAATGATCCTAGGCATACACAAACACTATCCCCATCACTAATTACAATCCTAATGCTCAAACTCAAGAACCCCTAAATCATACGTATGAACCCTAATATCAAACTTGATCGATTAGTGTTTCTGGGTGTGATTGGAGTTAAGAAACATGCTTATAACCATCTAATGACCATTTCCCATCTACTAATTCAAACAAAACATCACATATTTCTGGGTTTGAATTCTACGCATAACTCAAAAAGCAAATTAATCGATTGTGATAGATAGAGCCGTTGGATTGTTATAAAATTAAAAACCTTAGTTCAAAATCATGATCAAAACATAATATCACTTACAGATTCAAGGATGGTGGATTAGATCAAGAGAATGTTTGTGAGTCGTTGATTGTGTAGGTGAGGGTAGTAAATGTGTTTGTCAGTGAAAGTTAATTGTGCGGTCAAACAAGGTTTTGACCAATAGTAATTTTAGTTTAACATATTGACACAGTTGGTCCCTTAACCTCACAAAACTTTTAATCCTAATGCCTAACCATTTAAACACTTATGGTATTAGTATATTAACTCCAAAAAATTAGAAAAGAACAACTTGTCGTACTCCCCCTCGACCTTAGAACATGGTAAAATTAAATTGATTTTGATCAAGGAGAGTAACCCGAAATCCTTTTGAATCAACACTTAAAAAATGTATTTATTTTTGCAAAAATGTAAATGTTTTTTTTTTTTTTTTTTTTTTTTTTTTTTTTTTTTTTGATAAAATGCAAGTATAAAAGGTAAAATAATTTTTAGAAATTAAAATTGTTACTTTTCCTCCCCCTCAACACTAATTTTAAATGATTTAAGACTTTTTAGAAAAAAATAGTGTTGAAAGAGTTTTACACTTGCTTTTTTTTTTTTTTTTTTTTTTTTTTCATTGGTTTTATATTTTTGTATTTTGTTTTTGGAAAAATATTTACACAGATAGTGTTGGTGTTTGACAATCAATTGTGTTTTAAAAACTTTTCCAGATCCTCTGGAGTCAAACAACGCATACCAATTTGGTGAACTAAACTAGCAAACCTGGATGGTGCCAAAGATTTGGTAAGTAAGTCCGCCAATTGGTACTCAGTTCCAACAAAATAAAGTTCAACTGTACCCCTTTCCACATGCTCTTTGATGAAATGATATCGGAGATCGATGTGTTTGGATTTGCAATGATGCACAGTGTTGCAGGAGATAGCAATTGCACTCTTTGAATCACAGTAGATAGGAATCCTGTTGAACAGGTAGCCATAATCCTTAAGTTGTGATCGCATCCAAATGACTTGAGCACAACAAGCGGACATGGCTACGTATTCAGATTCTGTAGACGACAGTGAAGTGCAGTCCTGCTTCTTAGATTGCCATGACACAAGTTTGTCTCCGAGAAATTGTAATCCACCAGATGTACTTTTGCGTGTGTCTAAACATCCTGCATGGTCAGCATCTGAAAAAGCAATTAGTTCAAAGCCAGAATCCTTCGGATACCAGATCCCCAAGTTAATGGTTCCCTTTATGTATCGAAGGATTCTCTTGACCTCACTGAGGTGTTTTTCAGTTGGTCTGGACTGATAGCGGGAGCACATGTAGACAGCAAATACTATATCAGGTCTACTAGCTGTGAGATACATGAGGGACCCAATCATACTTCGGTATTTGGTAGGGTCAACTGGAGTCCCATGTAAATCAGCATCTAGTTTTGTGGTATAGCCCATTGGTGTATTATAAGTATCACAAGACATCATTCCATGTTTCTTCAAAATTTCAAGAGCATATTTAGACTGATTTATAAAAATTCCACGGGGTGATTGATGAACTTGAAGTCCTAGAAAGAACGAAAGTTCACCCATCATGGACATTTCAAAATTATCTTTCATTAATTTTGCAAAATCATTAGAGTAACTTCTTTTTGTTGAGGCAAAAATGATGTCATCGACATATATTTGAACAACAAGTAAGTCCTCCCCGTAGGTTTTTGTAAATAGTGTGGGATCCACCGATCCTTTAGAAAATTTATTGGCCAATAAGAAAGTAGACAATTTGTCATACCACGCCCGTGGGGCTTGCTTGAGTCCGTAGAGTGCCTTTTTGAGTCGGTAAACGTGATTAGGACGCTCAGGATCAACGAAGCCTTCAGGTTGGCTAACATAAACTTCTTCACGGAGATCTCCATTAAGAAATGCTGTTTTGACATCCATTTGGAAGACTACCATATTCCTGTGTGCGGCATAGGCCAAAAAGATCCGAACAGCTTCATGTCGAGCCACTGGAGCAAAGGATTCAGCAAAATCTAGACCTTCCAGTTGAGAGTATCCTTTCGCTACCAGACGTGATTTGTTTCGTATGACAGTGCCTTCAGCATCAAGCTTATTCTTCCATATCCATTTTAACCCAATGACAAAGACTCCGTCAGGTCTTTCAACTAATTCCCAGACTTCTAATCTTATGAATTGCTGAAATTCCTCTTGCATAGATTCAATCCAGTTGTCATAAGTCATTGCATCTTTAATGTTCTTGGGTTCTTCATGACAAACTGTGAGTGTGTAGATGCAAGTTTCTCCATCTGTGTGAAGTCGTTGTCTTGTCATAACTGGTGCATCTGGATGGCCAATAATATGAACTAGAGGATGGTCTCGGGTCCATTTGTGTGTTGAAGGGTGTAGTTGATATGTATCTCGCATGTTGGCAGGATCCAAGTTGCGTGTTGACGACTCAGATATATCAGGAACTGTAGTAGCTGGTGCAAACGGATTGAAAAACGCATCAGGATCATGCTCTGCGGATTGTGGAACTGATAGTGGTGTTGGATCTTCAGCTGAGTGGCGGGAGTTAGAAACAGTTTGTACTACTGTAAATGGTGAAGCAATTGGAGGACCGTCTCTCTCAACAGTTGTTGAAGTTTGTTGAGGTGAGTCTGGTACATGAATATTGTCAGGTTGAGCAGCAGAATTTGGTGAGACCTCAGTAGGACGGTATTCAATTGTGTCATCAAACAGTGGAGCAAACAAGGTTTCCAATTCTTTGCGATTGAGTGGCAATGGTTCAGCCGAAGATGCCGGAGAGTTAAGACGGTTAAATTCGGGTCCTAAGCTGTGTTGCTCAGAAGCCATCTGTGTGAGCTCATCAAAATTAGCATGAATGGTTTCTTGAATTTCACGAGTACGACAATTCCAAATCCGAAAACCTTTAGAATTCTCACAATATCCAATGAACACTCCGATGTCAGCCTTTGCTTTAAGTTTACCTAAATCATCACGATCATTTTTCGGATAGCAGAGTGCTCCAAAAACATGAAAGTAATCGATGTTCGGTTTCCTTTTGTGAACAATTTGATATGGTGTTTTGCGATGACGTTTTGTGATCATACAACGGTTTTGAGTATAGCATGCGGTTGAAACAGCTTCTGCCCACAAGTAATCAGGTAATTGAGCATTAATCAACATAGTTCTAGCAGCTTCCACTAACGTCCTGTTGCGTCTTTCAACAACTCCATTCTGTTCTGGGCTTCTAGGAATAGATGTTTGATGTTCAATTCCCACTTTCTCATAATAAGACCTAAGTGTCTGATTCTTGAATTCAGTTCCATTGTCAGTTCTGACTATTCGGACCGTGTTGCGTAACTGAACTTGAATTTTAGTGAGAAAGGTGATGATCATAGAAGGAGCCTGATCTTTACTTCGTAGAAAATAAACCCAAGTCCATCTGGAAAAATCATCGACGATTACTAGTATGTAGCGTTTACCGTTGATACTTTGAACACGCATCGGTCCACACAAATCCATATGAAGCAGTTGTAGAACATGATTCGTACTATGTTAAGGTTTTGAAGGAAAATGAGCCCGAGTACTTTTTCCTTGTTCACAGGCTGGACATAAGTGATCTTTGGTGAAACGGAATCTTGGAAATCCCTCAACAAGTTTATAACGAGCAAGGTCAGTCATAGTTTTGAAATTCAAGTGTGAAAGACGTTTGTGCCATAACCAAGATTTAGTTGATTCTGCTTTGGAGAGAAGACATATCGGAGATGTTGCAATCATATCTGACATTGAAATTGTATAAAGATTGGAGCCACGGGAGCCAGACATAAGATCGTTTCCTTGTAAGTCACGAACAAAGCAAGTTTTCTCACGAAATGCAACTTCTAGATCCCCATCACAGAATTGACCAACAGAGAAAAGGTTGTGTCCAAGGCCTTCCACATAATAAACACGGCTTATTTCAATGTTCCCACTGATAAAGTCACCATACCCTATGATTAAAGCGTAATGATCATTCCCGAATCTGACAGTACCAATGAACTTTGAGACAAAGTTGTGTAACAGTTTGAGATTACCTGTCATATGTCGGGTGCATCCGCTATCAACAATCCAGAGAACAATCTGCACCACCTGCATCACAAGAAGAGGACACGGATGGAACAGAAGTAAGGGTGGAACCCAAAGAAACTGCGGGTTCCAGTTGGTTAGAAGCACAAGTATTCAATAATTTAGGAATCCATTTAAAATCAGGTTTGTGTTGTAACCAACGTTGCCAATTCCAACTAGTTCGAGCTTTCTTAATGGTGTATTCACTAGTGTTTGGCTGATTCCTAGACTTGTTCTCTGCACCTATGGGGGTAACATCAACTTCACTAGAAACCGTAGAAGGCGGCTTTCCTAAGATAGACTTAGAGGCAGTAGTGGGCCTAGAAGGAATGCGTGTCCTACGTTTCTTATGACGATGAAGTAGAGAATAAGCTATACATTTAGTATGATCACCAGATGAAACGCTTTTACGACAAAACACACAAGATGCATTAATATTCAAAACATTCAAAGGTTCATCATTCGTTACATTTAGATTTTGATTACAATTTGCCAGATTAGAATCTAAATCTGATGCAACATGAGTTTTATTCAAATTCCTAAGTTGGTCTTCTACTTCTTGAGCTTCTAGTTGTCCTCTCTTACTTTGCCAGAGCCTATTCTTCTTTTTACTGTTTCGCTTGGGTCTGCTAACGCTAGTAGGGGAGACTAGTCCTGTAGAAGTGGAGTTTGCAACATTAGTATTTTGAACAACCTTTCCTTTATCAGTTTTGTCTAATTTATACATTCCTGGTGCTATCACCGTGGTGTCAACCATCTTTCCTTTTTCAAGTATTTTTATTTTCTCTTTCAACTCGATGATGATGTGATTCTTATCCTGAATATTAGACTCAAGTATACCATTGCAATATTTGATGTCTATGTGGTTTTGTAGAAATTCGTCATTTTCAATTTTTAACTTCGCAATTTCTTTCTCGTATTTGAGACACAAACCTTTTAAAGACTCATTGTTTTTGCAAAGTTGACAAGAGTTTGAAACATTGTGACTTTGAAACTTCAATTCCCTTTCAAGACTTTTAGCTTGACACCATTCAAGCCTTTGATTGAGTAGACTGATTTGTTTTGAAAACTGTTTTGTCACATCATCATTCTTTTTCCTCAGATTATCATTCTCATGTTTCAGTGTCTCAATTTCCACATTCAACAAGTTATTATCAACACAATGATCATGCTTAAGCATAGAAGTACCAGAATTATAGAGATCATTCATGATAACAGACAAAATATCAGCATTGAGAACTTGTTCTAAGAGTCGATCAGCATCATTTTTGAAAACTCTAGTTCGTTGCTTTTGAACCAAAATTTCATTTTTATTATCATTGAAAACGTTTATCATATATTTGACCTCCTTTTGAAGTTCCTGATCCCAACGTGTAGCACAGAGACGGAGGTGTTTGACAATTGGCAACATTTGTTTTTGAAAAATATCTCTCTTTTCGCGCTCGTAAGCGGATTGAAACGTTTCAATTTTTATTTTAGAATTACGTTCAATTGTCTCCTCCAAAATTTCGATGTCTTCCATAAAAGTTTTGAAATAATTTAAGACACGAACACTATTTGGTAAGGGTGAAAGTTCACCGGATGATGGTAAAGGACCATTTACTTGTGCTACAGTTTGGACAGGGGCCTCATTGTGAGATGAAACATACGACTCTTCGATAAACCATGATTTCTCAGGTAAATCCTTTTGAGTAACGAACTTGATTGGATTTTTTGAATAGTCATATGGTGTGCAATATTGAACATTACTCATTTTTGACCGACTCTCGTCTTCAAGTTCTTCTTCTTCCTCAGTATCAAAAACAACAGCACGCACAATCGTATTATCAAGCAAATAGTCCATACTGTAAATTTTTGGAACATCTTTGAATGCATTGTGAAGAAACATTGAATTGTAATCGCCAAGTGCAAATCCAGTACCGGGTCTCGGTTTTAAAGTAAATTTCTGAATTGTTGTGACAGAGTTCCCGTGTTTGTAAACAATGTTACGAAATTCTTTCAATTGTTTTTCAAGATCAACAATATCACCGAGTAAGTTATCTATATACTTCCTTTTTCGTATTTTATGTTCACAAAAATCTTTTTGACAACTTGACAATTCTGTTTCTGTTTTTGAAAGTTCTGTTTGAAGACGTTCGACTTGCATTTTCAATTCACTCTTTTCACTTTCGAGTTTTGAAATCAACTTTCCGTTTGACTCGATTAAATCTTGCATTTTGCGTTGAAGATCTTGTTCTTTGTTGTAGGAATCGTGAAAAGCTTTTTCAAAACTTTTTGCATGTTTAATCTTGTCTTCCTGATTAGGAAGCTGAATTTTATAACATTCAATATCTCTTGCAAGTGACGCATTTTGTTCTTTCAAAACTTTGTTTTTCTCGTTGCACTTTATTATTTGCGATTGTTGAGCATCCAGTTGTTTTGATAACAATATGAGATCAGGGTCTGGATCAAATGATGGTTCATGTTGTTCGAAATGATCATGTTTATCATTCTCAATAGGATCATCAAATGAAACAACTGTGTCATCATCGAATATGACAACTGTGTTTATTTGTTCATCTGTATGAGATGATAAAGATGATTTAGATGGAACAACTTGCGCCATATCTGATTCATAAGCAGAAGGTGAGACTATTTCATTAATAAAGCATTCATTGAGGTCATGTACCTGAGACAAGCCGTCAGTGTCATACACTGGACCTGAATCATTGAGCTTAAGTTCCTGCATGTTGGCCATAAGCATCACAGCAGCATTGGCTTCCAGATCTTCCATGTCATCATCGTTGTTCACATTTGCCATGAAGTTGTTGTCCTGTTCAGGGAAATGTCCATCTTTTTCATCCTGAAGAGCCATGAGTAATGCCTGCTTGTGAAACTTGCTACCCCGAGTTCTCGGTTTGGGACATGCTGTAGCAATATGACCTTGTTCATTACAATTGTAGCACCAAACTGCATTCCCTGAGGTTGAGTTCCTTGTAGCAACTGAGTCAGACCTTTGTTGAGAAGATCCTGAGTTGTTCCTGAACCCTGCATTGTTACCAAACCTCTGACCATTCCCATAACTTCCTGAAGAACTTCCTGAACCAGATCTACCATAGTTACGATTCTGAATTTCCACTCTTCCATCATTTACAACAGCTTGATTCCTGGTATTAGAAGATGAACGTTGACGGTTGTTCGTTTTGTTGGAGAATTTGCTGAAAGCACGAGCAATAAGAGCAAGTCCCTGATTCAACGTATTAAAGTCATCATCGTCATCATCATTGCAGTTGGAGTAGTACACAACATCATTGTTGTTTGACGGAACAAGTTGAGTAGAAGTATCTTGTGGAGATGAATCATAAGGGACCATTTGGTTCGAGGTGGAAGATTGTGGATAACTGAAGTAGTTCTGCTCTTGAACATATGCATGATTTGACAGTGGTGGTGGAGCATAGGGAGATTGAGCTACGAGAGCCAAAGAATTTGGTGTTGTTGTGGGTGTGTAACCTCCTCGTAGAGCTCGATCTTTTTCCACTTCAGGTTCATGGTGTTTCAGAAAGTCATACAACAAACCATATGGAGCATCATGAAGATTCTTCGTTTGACGAACGAATGTCACATATTTATGCCAATCAGGGCCAAGACTACCAACAAATTTGGAGTTCACAGCGATCCTTGGTACTGTGATTTTGTGACGTTCTAGATCATTGACCACATTTGTGAAACGATGATAGTAGGATTCAAGTGACTCTCCAGGTTCAATTGTGATGTCAGTGTATTCCATGTAAAGCTTGGATTCCATGTCATCTTTGTTCAATTGAGTTCCTTCCATTAGGAGATGAACGTGTTCCCACATAGCTTTGGCTGTTTTCTGAGCATCGACACTTCGATAGATCGGATTAGGTATACCTTGAAGTATATAAGCCATTGCATACTGATCAGCTTCACGATGTAGTTTCTGTTCTTCAGTGAGTGCAGATTCTGCAAGGGGTCTATCACCAGGAGGACGTGGAGGATCAGCATGTGGATCACCAGCTTCAAATCTTGTTGGCCACTCAAATGGTCCTTCAAGTATCACTTGCTTCAAGAATTTTCCATGAGGTTTCTTTAATTCAAGAAATCGTAAGAATCGACTTGACCATTGCACATAGTTTCCAGGTGTAAGCATTGGAGGTGTTTCAAGTGATCCTGCCTCATGTCGGGATTGTTGAGTTGTAATAACTTCACACATTCTGTCAAACCAGTGAGGTTGTTTGGAGGAAAACTGAGTGTTTTGTAGTGGCACTTGATATGGTTGTTGTTGTGGAATGAGTTGTTGTTGCATCATTAGGTAATGTTGTTGTGGATTGTATTTAGGAGGTTGTTGATTCATTATGTGTGGAAGGTATTGTTGTTGCTGATACTGCTGAGGTTGTTGTTGCTGATACTGCTGAGGTTGTTGTTGCTGAGGATAAGAGTGAGGGAAGTAGTGATTAGGTGGTTGAGACATCTTAGAACACTTGTGTAGAAATGGATCTTTGTAGAAGAATGAAATGCACGTTCCTTTGAGTAAGTTGCAAAATCCTTGGGGTAAGTTTAATTCTTACGCGTAACTTAATCTTACGCGTAAACTTTAAGTTATGCGTAAAGAGTAGATTATGCGTAAACTAATAGTTTAGGCGTAAGTTTTCTCTTTACGCGTAAGTTTAGGCTTATGCGTAAGTTTAGATTTATGCGTAAGGTTTAAACAACCAAACAAATCTTTCAAACTTATCCAAGCGTGAAAGATAACCGTAGTCGAAGTATTCCACTAACTTATCCAAGCTAGGGAAGTACTGAGTCACCGTTACACGAGGAGAAGATCGTTGATGAAGCTTACGCGTAAACACTGGCAAGTTACGCGTAACTCTGACTTACGCGTAGAATCAAACTTAAGCGTAGGTTTAAGGCGTAAAAGAGCACTTAACGCGTAGGATCAGGGTTTTAACCAATTTAACGCGTAAGAAAAGGGTTTTTGGCCTATTTAACGCGTAAGAAAAGGGTTTAGACTAATTTTACGCGTAAGAAAAGGGTTTTGGCCTAGACTTATGCGTAAACCGACCAAAAAAAACACTGTAGACAGCTGGAAATAGTACTTTTCCCGACCACTTTACGCGTAAACCGTACTGTTCATCCAAAATAATGACTTTTTGATGAAAAAATGCTTAGAAATAAGGTACTTTTGATCAAATAACTTCACCAATACTAAGAAAACCTTAACTTTAGAAGATGTAGCTACCAAAAACTAGTTTTCCAATATCAAAGAAGCTATAAAACCTTAAAAAAACCTTAAAAACACAACTTTATGCAACAACTAAGCTTCAAATCACTATATCAACCTTGAAACTTATCCAAGCTTCAAGATTTGAGTGAAAGAAACAAAGAAAAATGCAAAAAGATGAAGAAATAAGCACCAATCCCCACGTTAACCAAAGAAACTCACTTCAAACTTCTAGTAGGCGAATGATACCACTTGTTAGGTCACCATTTATGTAAACACAAGTATGATTGATGAAGAAATAAGATGAGAATGAGAGGTGGTTGATTAAGAGATAATATAAAAGGTGAGAGTGCAAGAGTTTCTCTAAGATAATCAATTAACCAACAAAATAAAATGTAACATAAGGTTTCTATTTATAAGGGAGGAGCTAGGGCAACACTCCCTTCCTCCCTTATCCTTTCATACGTGGGCTTTTAAGGCCTCATGGGCTTTTACATGTTGCCCATTAACTAAACAATAAACATAAATGATACTAAAGCAACCTATTACAAAATGTCATGACCGAGACTTGACTAAATACTAAAGTATGATCCCAACATAAAGAATCCTGTTTATCATTCCAAGACCAAGCATATTCATATTAGGCATCACTTTATTCGAGATTGTTATGAGCACAGACTTATAAATGTGGTTAAAGTTCACACAGATAATAATGTAGCAGATTACTCACAAAGGGCTTTGATGTTTCAAGATTCAATCATTTAGTGGTGTGATTGGCTCCAAATGGTCAACTAAATTGACCAGGTAAATGGTCAACAAAGTCAAACTGCTCAGAGTCAATGCTCCGTGGAAGTATAGGGGTTTCCCCGGGTCGTTATGTCTCGAAGAGGTGTGAATTGTATTCAAAACGGGTTTGTGATCGGGTGAATTTGGACAGAAAGGGGTTGTGAATGATTATACTACTGATTTATACAAGGAAATAGCTTAAATAAGCTATATTAACAAGATTGTAAAATTGGAAAACCCAGAAACGTTTAAAACTTAAAAACGTGTACGTTCAGTTTAAAGTTACGTGAACGTACAAAATAAAACGCGAGTTTTTGAGAAATAAAATACTTACGGATATGAAAATTACATTTTTACAATCCTAATAATATAAGAAAATTTTTAGAAAAATAAAATATATTCTTTTTGACTTTTTATTTAATTTTTATTAATTAAAAACTATTTAAACTTAATTGAACTAATTAAACTAATTTAATTATAATAAATACTAAATAAAAGTGGAAAGTGTAAAACTTTTTCTATAAATACCTTATACTACCAGAAACTTAGAAAAAATATAAAAACTCCTAAATGCTTATAATTAAGCAGTACACTAATTTGTTTTTGATTTTTAAATTAAAACTATTTAAACTAAGATTAATTATTATAAATAGTAAATGGAAAGAAGAAAAATTGGAAAAATTGATATAAGTAATATATAGTAACAGGAAACTAGAAAATTAAGAGGAGGGGGAAAAGACCACGGATAAGCAGACCAATAAGCTAAAACAGCTTATTAAGGGAAATGGGAAAAATAAAGTTAAAAGAGTTGGGGTGTAGACGGATGACAAGAAAAGACCCTAGGGCAAATGGTATACAGGTACTCCCTAATCACCCTATAAGGGAGAGGTCTCAGGTTCGACCCCTTCCTCTCCCTTTTTGCAATTCTTATTTTTTTTTCAATTTTATTTTTACACAATGATAAAATAAGTAAAAACATGAAACTTTAATGAAGGGGACTTTTTTAAATCTAGAAAATAAGCTCAAAATAAGCTCATAAAGCCAACAGGAAACTTGTGAGCCAAAATGGAATTTTGGAACTTTGAAAAGCCAAGACAATAAGCTACAAAACAGATTTAAAGAAGGAAAAAGCTAAGTGTACTTAATGGCAAACCAAATAAGCTAAGGGAACTAGAAAAGCTTACTGAAATAAGCTTATAAGCTTAAATAAGCAAAAATCCAACACCAAGAATAAGCAGGCATGCAGGTCACTTAGCAGGCCTACTTAAGTTGTGGGGTAAATGCTCTTAAACCCAAAATAAGCTTGGAATTGGAAAGCTGGTTATGTTGGCTTCCTAAAAAGCCCACAAGCTCAAGAAAAGCTCAAGTGGTGAACAAGTTGGAGGCTTGTGAAATGAGCACTTTACACTGGTCACTCAGTGTAAAGGATGTGTGGTGAGTATGTGATTGAACAAAATAAGCACATGAATAAGCACAACAATGAAATATAAGCATAGGCACAAGAAGCTGGTATAGTAAACTTATCAAAACAACAAAAATCATAAGCTAAACTAATCTATTGAACAAGCTACAAGCCCTAGAATAAGAGCTTAAGGAATAACCACCCCTGGTGCCGGGGAGTCTTTGTGTAAATAGCCCAAACAAAGGCCTTAAATAAGCACTTTTCAAAAATCATAAAAATAAGCTAAAATATGCATGAAAAATTTGAGCTTCTAAATTTTCAGATTCCTAAAAGCTCATAAGCTAACTCCTAGAATTGAAACCATGAAAATTCACCCAATATTTGGAAAAACTGACAACAAGAACTTTTTGACATTTTTGGAGAACATGTAATGTTGAGTTTTGTGAACTATGATCCTAATCTAATGACTGATAATGTTATACTAAGCTATAAGTAAACTGATTTAGGCTAACTTGAAATCTAGTGAAATGGTTTGAATGATTTTGGTACTTGAAACCTTAACAGTGAACAAAATCCAAGAGTTTCAATGAGAGTTTTGACTTTCCTACAAATGAAAATTGATTTTATGGTTTGACTGGTGTATTAGAAACTAGAATGACAAGTATCAACCAAAGAAAACAACAGAAACAAACTTGAACACATAAAACTCCCTTGAGCCAAACAATACTTAATACAGAAAATGATTTTGGATTATGTTGTTTTATGATGAACCAAGCTGAACTACTGATGCAAACTATTTATTAGTGCTATATGAGATGTATAAGAGCTAAAATGATTCAGAAATAAGAATTACAATAAGCTATGAGCTAATATGCAAAATTATGTCTAAATTGCAAAAATCTAGCAAGTATGATATTCACGGAATGAAATACAGCAAACAAACACAAACTAATTTCAAACACACTAAATCAGCATAAGACACTAATAAACATAATATATAGTAGCAGAATTATGCTTGAAGCAAAAACATGAGTTTAACTGAAACCTTACAACTTGTTCCTGTGAGCTCCAAACCAATAACAAATTACACAAACTTGTCCTAAAACCTCCCCTGAGGCTCTAAACAAAGACTCCACATGTACTTCTTTGCTTTGCTTCTTCTTTCTTTTTGATTTTTGATTTTTACTCTAATATTTTTTTTTTGATATTTTTGAGAATTTTTGCTAAAACTTAACTTGACTGATTTCCATGCTCACAAATGCTTATAAATCACTTATATGAATCTAATAGATCCTTAAAACAACATTTTAACACCATTTAACTGACAAGAGAAACTTTGATGAAAATTGGCATAAACTAGAGAATAAACAAGAACACTGAACGTTTTAATTGAAATAAGTTTAAAAATACACTAAAATGTTTAACTACAACTAGCTGCCCTTTCACTGCTTCTTTCTTTTTCTTTTATATCTGAATTTTAGGGTTCCTTGGGTCTCATTGACTCTTTCCCACTTTTCTTCCTGGCCGTTGGATGAGAGAATTATATCTTGGTCGTTCATTCAATTTGGTGGGGAAAATGGAAATAACCGTTTTGGCATTTTCCTTTTGGCAAGGGGGGAAAGTATTGGCGTTTAGTGGTGGAAAGTGAGTGATAGGGGGTAGGGTTGGAGTGTGGTTGGGGGTGTGATGATGGTGTTGGCTATGAGTGGGTTTGGCAGAGGTGCCGGTCACAAGGAGGAAGGAGGTGGTATTTGGAGAGGGGTTAAACGGGGTTGACCTGGGGTTTAGTATCAGGGGTGTTGGGTGGACTTTGGTTGGGCCTGGGTGAGATGGGCCAGGGGGTAATAAGGAGTTGGGTTATGTTTATTATTTGGGTTTAAAATTATATAAGGGTCCATTTGTTGTGTTGTAACTAGGAAATCACAAGGACCATTGATGTAAAATTTGAAAATGGAGGGTACGTTCTGCCAAAGTCCTAAAGTTATGCCAAGGGTTGAAATTGCCACATTTGAAATTCCCTAGTGCCAAAAATGCATATACCTTAAATTTAAACGTCCAAGGGCCATTTTTGCCAACTTTGAAACTTGAGGGACAATTTTTGCCAATTCGTGAGAATTATGTTCCAAGGACCACAAATGTCATTTCTTGATTCCCGGGGGACTGTTGACATTTCTTAAAAAATAAATCTCCAGGGACCAATTCTGACATTTTCTAAAAGTTGGGGGCCAATTTCGCCAAATGTTGAAAACTTTATTTCAAGGACTAATTTTGATAAATTTTGAAATCCTAGGACCATTATTGCAATTTTCTTCAAAAATATTTTACCAGGGACTAATTTTGACAAATTTTGAACGTTGAGGGACTGAAACTGCCAATTATGCAAACTTTGTTCATTTTTCATCTGTTTTTAATCATTTTGCATCTGAAACATTTAAAACACAATCTTGGGATATTTTTTGTATTTTGATGCATTTCTGAGTGTTTTTAAACATTTTTGCGGTTCAGATTAAAGAAAAATGATGAGTATTTACATACTCATCAATCCCCCACATTAAACTATTGCTAGTCCCTAGCAATATAGAATCCAAAAATAACATATTTTGAAAATTTAATGGATTTGATGTCTCTTTACCAAAAGCCATTACTTCTGGAGTAGCCAAATGTTTCAGTTCAAGTAAGAACCATGGTACACTGATAACCATATGATTTTGAGCAAATCATAAGCTGTCAACGGATTTGATTTGTCTTTACCAGAAGCCGTTTGCTTCTGGACTAGCCAACTCTTTGATGGAATACAGTCATCATCTTGTTGAGTTGATTACCAATTATGGTTTTTCATTGCATTTACTACAAACCATAACCTTGTGGGCTAGCCAACTCTTCACTTTTTAAGATATGGTGAGTTGAATACCATACAATTTTGGGCAAATTGTCAGCCATAAACGAATTTGAGATATCTTTACCAAGAGCCATTTGCTCCTGGATTAGCCAGTCCTTATGTCGGTTAGACATGGTGGACTGATAACCATAAAATTTTCGAAATAAAGTGATTTTTTTTTTTAAATTTTGGCAAAAACGGGGGTACTAGAGGGTATAATGTGATAAAATTCGCTAGAATTCCCCCCCCCCCCCCCCCCCCCCCCCCCGCAACACTTAGAATTGAATATTGTCCTCAATATTCAAAGTCCCGACTATTATGTCGACTCTTTGAACGTAAAAAGGCAACATTACAAGCTAAATGTGGAAACACCATTTTTCACTTTATTTCTATACATACATTTTTTTTGAAACTTATATACATGGTAACAACAGCATGGGTAACTCCCCCACACTTAGGGTGAAAACCCCATATACATGCTCCTGTTTTTGTTTACCGAGTCGCTTGCTTGACTCGACCCCGAATTCATTTGTTCTTGGCGAAGCAAAATGTGGAAGAAGCAATCTTCATTGGACTTCTATTCAAGATGTTTGGACAAACATTTGAAGCACGTGAAAGTTCCACACCGATGAGATATATTCCCGGCTTTAAATAGTATAAACTATAAACGATGATGCCGGGGTCAAAGATAATGTCTTCATTCCCGAAGGAATGAAGAACAGGAGAAGTCACCCGGTAGGTGAAGAAGGGAAGAAAGATCTTGATGACAATCAAGATAAAGTCATCATCATCAGAAAGAGAATTCGTAATTGGTATAACAAGAATCTCATCATTGAAGCTCATATGATCTAGACAAATTATGGGAGGGAGGGTTGGGATTTTGATATCAAGCAAATTCTCAAGGATGAGAATATTTCCCTCCGGAACACAAAGATCATCTTTATCTAGATCAAAGTAAAAGTTGTCATACTCCGGTGGAGATATGATATGAGTGAGTTCATAGGAGAACTCCTCAAAGGTGAATGAATCATACTCGGGGAGAGAATTATGAGAATGAGAAGTGGTACTGCCACTAATCTTCTCTCCCATATGATCAAAAGTAAAGGCTTCAAATTCCGGTATAGGATCATCGGAAAAAATGTCACGATCCTTAATGGGGATAGGAGATAAAATAGGTTTCTCTTTGAAAGCCTCGATATTAGAAATGAGGAGACTGACATTCAATAATGTAGCCCGAAGAGCTTCATCTTTGATTTCAGTGTCAATCTCATCATTCTTTTCTTCTAAGCTGACTAGCTTAGAAGGTAATTCTTCCATGAAAACCATGTCTCCACAAGATAACGAATCGTCATCAGTAGAATTGGAGAACATCTCAACATGATCAGTTGGGAAGATAAGAGGAGGAGGGATATCATACAAATGATCAAGAATTCCCTGTGACTCTATTGGGATTGAGATAAGGTTCTCAACACTAGACTTTATGAATTCGTCCGATTCCTTTTCAGGAACAGTGTCAAGATGCTCGTCCCTCATGCTCAGAGAGTGAGTGGGAACCTCGGGTGTGATAATAGTAGATTGAGATGGAATCTCAACTGATGGAATTTCTTCTGATAAATTTGATCATTCTTTATAAAATTCAAGAATATCAAGTGTATCTTCATCATCACTATCATCAGGAATGAAACAAAATCGAGAGCTAGATCTGGCTGCTTTTTCTTTTTCAATTGATTCCTTAATAGATCTCTCAATGGCATCTTGGGAATTTATTTTAGCAGCCTGTTCTTTAGCTAACAATTCTTCCATGGATTTCTCATGTTGTTCATGACCAAGAAGCTCATCATGACAAGTGTTTAATAACACTTGTATTTCTTTTATGTCTTGGATCAAATCATGAGAAAGAGTGTACGTCTGTGGAGGTTGATCAAAGTGACGTATGTCATAATTGTCAAAAGGTTCGGGCTCAAAGATAGGTGTGTACATATTTTGGCAATCAGAGCCGAGATGTAAACCTCCACAGTATGTACAACAGTTGAACTGTTGTGACTGATCCTATGAGTTATGTGGATATTGGTTAAAACCAAATTCGTAATCGTTACAAGGAACTTGCTCATAGACAAGTTGGTTCCTAGTTTGACAATTAGAACTGTCATGAGGACCTCCACAATACTCACAAGAAAAACTTGGTGTATTTTGATACGAAGCATCATTGAAATTTGAATGATATGGTTCTTGCTCGTATGGGTTATGAGGAAGGTGGTTGAAATCTTTTTGAGAATAATCACAAAAGTTCTGAGCGTAATCAGAGGTGAATGTAGTTTCAGTTCTCAAAACATGACATACACAAAGTTCATGGCTAAATCCACAATCATTGCATTTGCACCGTTCACAAAGTGAACCATCTCCTAACAGATCTCCACAACTAACGCAATGAAGTTGTTTCAACGAAGATGTTTGAGGAGGATCGTTAGAAAGATTTGGTAAATTATTAGGAGAATTTGGATCTATGAACAATTTGCACACAATAAAAAATATGTGACTACAATTATTCCCACACTTCTCACGAATACACCGGAGACAACGATAGCTATTCTCAATCGGGCTTTTACAGTGAAAACACGTGTATCTGAGAGAGACCTTAAGAATTATACATGAGAGGGGTATAAGATGGTAGAATCAAACGGATAGAGGGTAAGGAAAAATATTTTTGGGTTTTTTTTGTGTTCGTTGAAAACTTATTAAAATGTTTTTGGTAATCATTTTGAAAGACCAAATCGTTTCCTCATAGATCACACAAAGTAATCCTTGAGTAATCTGAAATGGTAAAATTCACGATTTATTTTGTTTTTATATAAAAATAAGAAAATATGAACAAGGATGGGTAAATATATAATGGGCGTGCATCCAGATTCACTAATACGCAAAACCGTTTAGAATAACGCGCACAACCTCCCCTGCAGCGGCGCCAAAATTTGATTGGCTCCAAACGGTCAACTAAATTGACCAGATAAATGGTCAACAAAGTCAAACTGCTCAGAGTCAATGCTCCGTCGAAGTATAGGGGTTTCCCCGGGTCGTTATGTCCCGATGAGGTGTGAATTGTATTCAAAATGGGTTTGTGATCGGGTGAATTTGGACAGAAAGAGGTTGTGAATGATTATACTACTGATTTATACAAGGAAATAGCTTAAATAAGCTATATTAACAAGATTGTAAAATTGGAAAACCCAGAAACGTTTAAAACTTAAAAACGCGTACGTTCAGTTTAAAGTTACGTGAACGTACAAAATAAAACGCGAGTTTTTGAGAAATAAAATACTTACGAATATGAAAATTACATTTTTACAATCCTAATAATAAAAGAAAATTTTTAGAAAAATAATTTTTTTTGACTTTTTATTTAATTTTTATTAATTAAAAACTATTTAAACTAATTAAACTAATTTAATTATAATAAATACTAAATGAAAAGTGGAAAATGTAAAACTTTTTCTATAAATACCTTATACTACCAGAAACTTAGAAAAAATATAAAATCTCCTAAATGCTTATAATTAAGCAGTACACTAATTTGTTTTTGATTTTTAAATTAAAACTATTTAAACTAAGATTAATTATTATAAATAGTAAATGGAAAGTAGAAAAATTGAAAAAATTGATATAAGTAATATATAGTAACAGGAAACTAGGAAAATTAAGAGGAGGGGGAAAAGACCAAGGATAAGCAGACCAATAAGCTAAAACAACTTATTAAGGGAAATGGAAAGACAAGGTTAAAAGAGTTGGGGTGTAGAGGGATGACAAGAAAAGCCCCTAGGGTAAATGGTATACAGGTACACCCCAATCACCATATAAGGGAGAGGTCTGAGGTTCGACCCTTGCCTCTCCCTTTTTGCAATTCATATTTTTTTTTCAATTTTCTTTTTACACAATGATAAAATAAGTAAAAACATGAAACTTTAATGAAGGGGACTTTTTTAAATCTAGAAAATAAGCTCAAAATAAGCTCATAAAGCCAACAGGAAGCTTATGAGCCAAAATGGAATTTTGGAACTTTGAAAAGCCAAGACAATAAGCTACAAAACTGATTTAAAGAAGGAAAAAGCTAAGTGTACTTAATGGCAAACCAAATAAGCTAAGGGAACTAGAAAAGCTTACTGAAATAAGCTTATAAGCTTAAATAAGCAAAAATCCAACACCAAGAACAAGCAGGCATGCAGGTCACTTAGCAGGCCTACTTAAGCTGTGGGGTAAATGCTCTTAAACCCAAAATAAGCTTGGAATTGGAAAGCTAGTTATGTTGGCTTCCTAAAAAGCCCACAAGCTCAAGAAAAGCTCAAGTGGTGAACAAGTTGGAGGCTTGTGAAATGAGCACTTTACACTGGTCCAGTGTAAAGGATGTGTGGTGAGTATGTGACTGAACCAAATAAGCACATGAATAAGCACAGCAATGAAATATAAGCATAGGCACAAGAAGCTGGTACAGTAAACTTATCAAAACAACAAAAATCATAAGCTAAACTAATCTATTGAACAAGCTACAAGCCCTAGAATAAGAGCTTAAGGAATAACCACCCCTGGTGCCGGGGAGTCTTTGTGTAAATAGCCCAAACAAAGGCCTTAAATAAGCACTTTTCAAAAATCATAAAAATAAGCTAAAATATGCATGAAAAATCTGAGCTTCTAAATTTTCAGATTCCTAAAAGCTCATAAGTTAACTCCTAGAATTGAAACCATGAAAATTCACCCAATATTTGGAAAAACTGACAACAAGAACTTTTTGACATTTTTGGAGAACATGCAATGTTGAGTTTTGTGAACTATGATCCTAATCTAATGACTGATAGTGTTAAACTAAGCTATAAGTAAACTGATTTAGGCTAACTTGAAATCTAGTGAAATGGTTTGAATGATTTTGGTACTTGAAACCTTAACAATGAACAAAATCCAAGAGTTTCAATGAGTGTTTTGACTTTCCTATAAATGACAATTGATTTTTATGGTTTGACTGGTGTATTAGGAACTAGAATGACAGGTATCAACCAAAGATAACAATAGAAACAAACTTGAACACATAAAACTCCCATGAGCCAAACAATACTTAATACAAAAAATGATTTTGGATTATGTTGTTTTATGATGAACCAAGCTGAACTATTGATGCAAACTATTTATTAGTGCTATATGAGATGTATAAGAGCTAAAATGATTCAGAAATTAGAACTACAATCAGCTATGAGCTAATATGCAAAATTATGTCAAAATTACAAAAATCTAGCAAGTATGATATTCAGGGAATGAAATACAGCAAACAAACACAAACTAATTTCAAACACACTAAATCAGCATAAGACACTAATAAACATAATATATAGTAGCAGAATTATGCTTGAAGCAAAAACATGAGTTTAACTGAAACCTTACAACTTGTTCCTGTAAGCTCCAAACCAATAACAAATTACACAAACTTGTCCTAAAACCTCCCCTGAGGCTCTAAACCAAGACTCCACATGTACTTCCTTGCTTTGCTTCTTCTTTCTTTTTGATTTCTGATTTTTACTCTAATATTTTTTTTTTTTGATATTCTTGAGAATTTTTGCTAAAACTTAACTTGACTGATTTCCATGCTAACAAATGCTTATAAATCATTTATATGAATCTAATAGATCCTTAAAACAACATTTTAACACTATTTAACTGACAAGAGAAACTTTGATGAAAATTGGCATAAACTAGAGAATAAACAAGAACACTGAACCTTTTAATTGAAATAACTTTAAAAATACACTAAAATGTTTAACTACAACTAGCTGCCCTTTCTTTGCTTCTTTCTTTTTCTTTTATATCTGAATTTTAGGGTTCCTTAGGTCCCATTGACTCTTTCCCACTTCTCTTCCTGGCCGTTGGATGAGATAATTATATCTTGGTCGTTCATTCACTTTGGTGGGAAAAAAGGAAATAATCGTTTTGGCATTTTCCTTTTGGAAAGGGGGGGAAAGTATTGGCGTTTAGTGGTGGAAAGTGAGTGATAGGGGGTAGGGTTGGAGTGTGGCAGGGGGTGTGATGATGGTGTTGGCTATGAGTGGGTTTGGCTGAGGTGCAGGTCACAGGGAGGAAGGAGGTGGTATTTAGAGAGGGGTCAAAGGGGTTTGACCTGGGGTTTAGTATCAGGGGTGTTGGGTGGACTTAGGTTGGGCCTGGGTGAGATGGGCTAGTGGGTAATAAGGAGTTGGGTTGTGTTTATTATTTGGGTTTAAAATTACATAAGGGTCCATTTGTTGTATTGTAACTAGGAAATCACAAGGACCATTGATGTAAAATCTGAAAATGTAGGGTACGTTCTGCCAAAGTCCTAAAGTTATGCCAAGGGTTGAAATTGCCACATTTGAACTTCCCTAGTGCCAAAAATGCATATACCTTAAATTTAAACGTCCAAGGGCCATTTTTGCCAACTTCGAAACTTGAGGGACAATTTTTGCCAATTTGTGAGAATTATGTTCCAAGGACCACAAATGTCATTTCTTCATTCCTGGGGGACTGTTGACATTTCTTAAAAAGTAAATCTCCAGGGACCAATTCTGACATTTTCTAAAAGTTAGGGGCCAATTTCGCCAAATGTTGAAAACTTTATTCCAAGGACTAATTTTGATAAATTTTGAAATCCTAGGACCATTATTGCAATTTTCTTCAAAAATATTTTACCAGGGACTAATGTTGACATGTTTTGAACGTTGAGGGACTGAAACTGCCAATTATGCAAACTTTGTTCGTTTTTCATCTGTTTTTAATCATTTTGCATCTGAAACATATAAAACACAATCTTGGGATATTTTTTGTATTTTGATGCATTTCAGAGTGTTTTTAAACGTTTTTGCAGTTCAGATTGAAGAAAAATGATGAGTATTTACACACTCATCAATCACCCACAGTAAACTATTGCTAGTCCCTAGCAATATAGAATCCAAAAATAACATGTTTTGAAAATTTAATGGATTTGATATCTCTTTACCAAAAGTCATTACTTCTGGAGTAGCCAAATGTTTCAGTTCAAGTAAGAACCATGGTACACTGATAACCATATGATTTTGAGCAAATCATAAGCTGTCAACGGATTTGATTTGTCTTTACCAGAAGCTGTTTGCTTCTGGACTAGCCAACTCTTTGATGGAATACAATCATCATCTTGTTGAGTTGATTACCAATTATGGTTTTTCATTGCCTTTACCACAAACCATAACCTTGTGGGCTAGCCAACTCTTCACTTTTTAAGATATGGTGAGTTGAATACCATACAATTTTGGGCAAATTGTCAGCAATAAACGAATTTGAGATATCTTTACCAAGAGCCGTTTGCTCCTTGATTAGCCAGTCCTTATGTCGGTTAGACATGGTGGACTGATAACCATAAAATTTTCGAAATAAAGTGATTTTCTTTTTTAAATTTTGGCAAAAACGGGGGTACTAGAGGGTATAATGTGATAAAATTTAGGATGCGTAGGGATTGCACCAGGCTTTACCTCTCAAGGGATCTTGAGAAGCTTACAACCCCCACTAGGCAGTGTACCTGATCGTTGTAGTATAATATAGTGACAAGTACCGGGGGATTGATCGTTCAGCTAGGAATAGTGTCGCTAGGATTAAAAAACCTAAATACTAGTTCTAAAGGTGAGGGGTGATTATTTTTGTATTTTTATATTTTTTAGAAAGCAAGTAAAAATCTCGGGTTTGAAGGATTTGGGCGGAATTAGTTGCTAGTCAACTAACCCAATATTAAAGATGCAATCAAAATAAAATGCTAAAAATGAAAATAAACTAAATTAAACTAAGGTTGTGAGCAATAAGTGGAGAAATTGTGTTTACTTAGATTTCATTACTCCCTAGATATCTTTTACACGTTAATTACTTGTTATAGTTGCGTGGATGACGGATTGTATTCCTTAATACCATTCATGGGGTGGCGCACTTAATTCCCCAATCCTATGAGTGCCTACTTCACTCCTATGTAGAGCCGGCTAAGAAGCTCCTAACAAGGGATCATTAGAATTTACTCATGCATTAAATACAACCAATAAAACCTAGTGCACGTCAGTTCATGTTTCCTAAGATGTTCAAGCATGTTACCATTTGGAGATCTGCCAGTTTTCTTAAGCCTAACATCGAAATCATTCATCCAATACAACCATAAACAAGTAATCAACACATAATTAACATCTAGGTTTCATTAGATCTAAGCAAACACAAGATAGATCTAGCCTAGCATGATGGAATTAAGACAAGAACAAGATATAGACAACCAACACATAGACATATTGATTGAATTAGAAGAACACTTATCTCAATTACACATGAAAGGGTTCAAGGGCTAAAAACCCTTGAAAAACCTGTAAAGTTCGTACTAAGTTCGGCCTTAGGGTTTCTCCAAAACTTATCTTTTTTATGAATGAAAATTAGAAAACTATATATAGGAAATTGAGGCTGACGGCGTCAAGACCAAATTGGTGACGCCGTCATCTCGCCGCCAAAAGAATTCTCGGACTGCCTTGATCTACTTCTGACGCCGTCACGTTATAACTTTTTCCAGGCCGTCAAGTATTTTACTCTTGACGCTCTACCTTGTGACGCCTTCATTTCTGTACTGGGCCGTCATGCAAATTACTCTTGACGCCGTCAGGATTTTACTCATGACGCCGTCACCTACTGTTCCCAGCAAGGAAAATTAAGTCTTTGGCGTTTTCTTCACTTTTATGCTCCAAAAACGTCCGAATTGCTTCCTTTTCCAGATTTCTCTCTCGAAGTACCGAAAATCACAAAAGGAACGATTTAGGGCAATATTTGATCAAATAAATTCAATTCCGGGCTTAAATGACCCCCTAAAAGTGGTTCACTTTTCGCCTCATCATATACCCTTACACTTGAGATTTGCTTGTCCTCAAGCAAATGCGCTTTTATTCTAGTCAAAATACAAGTTAGGGGTCATTTAACACTAATATAAAAGTAATTACAACAAATAATCATTCCACTAAAGACCAAAGACAAGCACGAAGGTCATACACTAGCACCTCACAAATAGTGTTTAGATACTCACATCTCTCGGGTGTAATAAAGTATAAATTACAATATGGAAACGAAAGATATCTCTCACTAACTGTCATAGCAAAATAGATTACCATAGGCTTGGGAAAGGATCAAACCTCCACCACATGGCGTAAGCACCTAGGATAAACTATCAAAGAGGTCTTTTAAAGGGTTGTAACGTTAGGTGTAGGGATATGAAATACACGGTTTGTTGGATAAAGGAAGTTTTTACTGGTGGCGAGTTAACAATCTTGGTTAATTACATGTACAATATGGCGTTGCTAAGCCAAGACTAGACTCGACTTAAGCTAATAAATGAAAAATAACAAATACATAAAATAAACATAGAATAAAAAGGGATGGTAGTCCGTATGTTTTTTCTCTTTTTCTTTTTCTATATTTTTTTTTTCTTTTTCTTGATTTTTCGATTTTTTTTTTATTATTTTTTTTTCATACACTCTTACCCTACCATCCAAAATAATACATCATAGGGAATGAAAATTCCCCGTACACTTGAATTTTTACATACTTTACAATAAATTAATCTAATGACTCGAATTAAGAAAATCAAAACACTTGGAGCACTTTTAAGATTAACGCACATATGGGGGTAATATATGATGTTCTTCCCCATTACTCCATAAAATAAGTACTTTACCCATGAGTCCCAATCGTCCCAAAACAATATGTACAAGGATATGACTCGACTTAGCAACCATATAATCAATTAGATAGTTAACTTAGGGTTTAACAAATAACAATAATGCACTAAAAATGAGCGCATACACGGAAGGCTAAGGCGATTTGGTTGTACACTTAAGTGGGGTGTAACAAATTCTTCCTTTAAGTAAGATGCTTAAAGTTAGAAACGAAAAGATAGGCTCGAAGGGGTGTACTAGGGGTTTCGTGTACTAAAAATGAGTACAACGCTAAGGGTGTGGGAAAATTAGTTGACTTAACTAGCCAATAATATGACTTAAATGGTCAAGTAATTATAATACGGGTTTAACACAAGGGTGATCCTAATGCCTCTTATCATGTAGTAAATCCTACTACACGAATGTAGTCTCACTAGCGGTCTCGGGATGTATCACTAACGCAAGTTCTAGAATCTAAATGCTACCGGTACACTCACAAGCACTAATAGTAAATGCTTTTCCTATCAAATCTAAAGGCGAACCTCACATATTTGGGTGGAAAATTTTTCTGGATGATACGGTTATGTGCTAGTCATACAATCTCCTATCCATGAGACGCTTGCTATGGCTAAAGTTTCACTCCTAAATGTTGTAAAAAACTTTAAATTTGGCGCTAAAATTGCACTAACAAGTATTTCTCATAGTTTTATTACACATCTACCATTAAACAAAACAAACTCAAGCGAAAGTGCATATGTAAGGTATCATCATTTTACCCTCCCCTTACACTTAAGATGAACATTGTCCCCAATGTTCAAGTAAAGAATGTAAAAGTGAAAAAGTAAAAAGAATGAAATCAAATACTCCCCTGATTAGCTCGGTATGGATAATAAGGTGGCCAGGTTAAATCTTCCTCCAAGAAAATGAACAATCAAAGCTTCCCTTCCAGAATAATAATCATCTTCTTGTCATACATAACCTGTAAATCCTAAGAAAACAGACAAAGCAACCTCGCATAAAATCGGCGGCAATCTATATAAGTTACTAAATCCTAGAAAACAAGATAAGATATAATGCTTGTGGAATGAAGTTTGCAGATTTCCTAGAGATTATAAAACTTAATAATTCACAAAAACCGTAAGACTCCGTTAGAAAAACAAAACCGGTAAAATTTCCAGATTTTTACACGTGACGCCGTCAAGAGTAATCTCGTAACGCCATCAGAAGTGATCTGCATAAATTCTTATGTTAAGTTTTCGGAAAATTTCTGGAAAAACTTGGTCCTACTTCCTGGAAAATCTTGCAAAACTTCATTATGACTCAATACAAGCATTTGACTCTAATAAATACGAATATACATGTTCATTTAATATTGTGGAGAATCATGGTCGGTTTGTTTCTTAAAAACATATTTGGGGTTTCCCCTTACACTTATCTTTTGCAAAAATACTTTTAGGTGGAGTTAAGACTAGGCCAAAACAACAAAGTAAAGTATTTCCACTATTTAATTTCGAAACATGATCTACCAACAATAAAAATAAAGCATGCATACGGAAGCAAATAACAAACAAACAAAATAAAATAAAATCACACAAAGCATGGGTTGCCTCCCAAGAAGCGCTTTTCTTTATTTACGAGTCTTGTAGCTAGACTCAAGGTCATGGGTTACTACGTGACCTCATCATTGGTTTCACTCTCCGATTGTAAATATTCTTTGTAGAAACCAATCACCTTTTTCTCAATCGCCCCCATAATCCTTTGGGCAAATTCCTTATCGACTTTATACCATGGTCCTAGGGCCAAGCAATCTTTGTAGAAAAGACTCCTCTTTTCCCATACATAATCCATGCCCTTTTTCTTATCCTCTTCATTGATGTCCTCAAAAGCACCAACGTTATCCTTATCAAATCGGGATATAAAGCGAAACTCTTTCATTCTATTAGGCATCTTATAAGTGATCCTATCGGTGTTACTTGCAAATCGGATTGTCCCTTCTATCTCATCATATTCTAACTTAGACTCCTCAACAAACGGTTTACCAAACACGACATTTGACAATCGACAATCAATAACATTAGCAAGATCTTCCACAATCATAAAGTCGGTGATCAAAGTGAAATTCCCAACAAAGACATGTAAACCTTTAACTCTCCCAACAAAGTTACAAACTCCACCGGGGTATTTGGGATCTTTTCTAGGTTCAAGTCTTGTTTTCACTATATCATTATAAATATTTGAGGACATGATGTTGATTGGGGATTTAAAGTCAATGTAAGCATTGTTAACGTGTCTATACCCAATCATACATGGTATCTTAGTATTCCTAGGATCGCCTCTCTTTATCTTAGGTTCGATTATAGTTAAAGGAGATCGCGGGTTATCAATAAGATTATTATAATATGCAATCTCCTCCTTAGTGGGGTATAGATTAAAGTAATCATTAAGCTTCGGATCTATTTCCCCCTCTTCTAGTCCCTCAACAACATTCACAAAGTCATTAGGCCCTAGGTCCTCATTTGAATACAAGGCGGTCGCTAGGTCAGTAAATGCATGTTCGAGCTAAACCTTAATCAACCTATTAAGCTCCCTAAGTTCCCTAATCTCACTCTTAATTTGTTCACGTAACACAGCTACTTCTCTAGGGGAAAGGGGTGGGTTCGCGTTTTCCATAATGGTCAACGGAATAGTCAATGAATTTTAATTTACTAATAATGGCACAAAGAAAAAGATAGACTAAAGAAAACCTAAAAATAAAAATAAAATCTTACTAGAAAGGAATCTAGCAAGTAGACCTAATAAAAAGAGATTCTAACCTAGACAATAACTATTCCCCGAGCTGCGGCACCAAAAACTTGATGCGTAGGGATTGCACCAGGCTTTACCTCTCAAGGGATCTTGAGAAGCTTACAACCCCCACCAGGCAGTGTACCTGATCGTTGTAGTATAGTATAGTGACAAGTACCGGGGGATTGATCGTTCAGCTAGGAATAGTGTCGCTAGGATTAGAAAACCTAAATACTAGTTCTAAAGGTGAGGGGTGATTATTTTTGTATTTTTATATTTTTTAGAAAGCAAGTAAAAATATCGGGTTTGAAGGATTTGGGCGGAATTAGTTGCTAGTCAACTAACCCAATACTAAAGATGCAATCAAAATAAAATAAAAAAAATGAAAATAAACTAAATTAAACTAAGGTTGTGAGCAATTAGTGGAGAAATTGTGTTTACTTAGATTTCATTACTCCCTAGATATCTTTTACACGTTAATTACTTGTTATAGTTGCGTAGATGACTGATTGTATTCCTTAATACCATTCATGGGGTGGCGCACTTAATTCCCCAATCCTATGAGTGCCTACTTCACTCCTATGTCGAGCCGGCTAAGAAGCTCCTAACATGGGATCATTAGAATTTACTCATGCATTAAATACAACTAATCAAACCTAGTGCACGTCAGTTCATGTTTCCTAAGATGTTCAAGCATGTTACCATTTGGAGATCTGCCAGTTTTCTTAAGCCTAACATCGAAATCATTCATTCAATACAACCATAAACAAGTAATCAACACATAATTAACATCTAGGTTTCATTAGATCTAAGCAAACACAAGATAGATCTAGCCTAGCATGTTGGAATTAAGACAAGAACAAGATATAGACAACCAACACATAGACATATTGATTGAATTAGAAGAACACTTATCTCAATTACACATGAAAGGGTTCAAGGGCTTAAAACCCTTGAAAAACCTATAAAGTTCGTACTAAGTTCGGCCTTAGGGTTTCTCCAAAACTTCTCTTTTTTGTGAATGAAAATTAGAAAACTATATATAGGAAATTGAGGCTGAAGGCGTCAAGACCAAATTGGTGACGCTGTCATCTCCCCGCCAAAAGAATTCTCGGACTGCCTTGATCTACTTCTGATGCCGTCACGTTATAACTTTTTCCAGGCCGTCAAGTATTTTACTCTTGACGCTCTACCTTGTGACACCTTCATTTCTGTACAGGGCCGTCATGCAAATTACTCTTGACGCCGTCAGGATTTTACTCTTGACGCCGTCACCTACTGTTCCCAGCAAGGAAAATTAAGTCTTTGGCGTTTTCTTCACTTTTATGCTCCAAAAACGTCCGAATTGCTTCCTTTTCCAGATTTCTTTCCCAAAGTACCTAAAATCACAAAAGGAACGATTTAGGGCAATATTTGATCAAATAAATTCAATTCCGGGCTTAAATGACCCCCTAAAAGTGGTTCATTTTTCGCCTCATCAATTCGCTAGAATCCCCCCCCCCCCCAACACTTAGAATTGATTATTGTCCTCAATATTCAAAGTCCCGGCTATTATGTCGACTCTTTGAACGTAAAAAGGCAACATTACAAGCTAAATGTGGAAACACCATTTTTCACTTTATTTCTATACATAATTTTTTTTAAAACTTATCTACGTGGTAACAACAGCATGGGTAACTCCCCCACACTTAGGGTGAAAACCCCATATACATGCTCCTGTTTTTGTTTACCGTGTCGCTAGCTTGACTCGACCCCGAATTCATTTGTTCTTGGGGAAGCAAAATGTGGAAGAAGCAATCTTCATTGGACTTCCATTCAAGATGTTTGGACAAACATTTGAAGCACGTGAAAGTTCCACACCGATGAGATATATTCCCGGCTTTAAATAGTATAAACTATAAGCGATGATGCCGGGGTCAAAGATAATGTCTTCATTCCCGAAGGAATGAAGAACAAGAGAAGTCACCCGGTTGGTGAAGAAGGGAAGAAAGATCTTGATGACAATCAAGATAAAGTCATCATCATCAGAAAAAGAATTCATAATTGGTATATCATGAATCTCATCATTGAAGCTCATATGATCTAGACATATTATGGGAGGGAGGGTTGGGATTTTGATATCAAGCAAATTCTCAAGGATGAGAATATTTCCCTCCGGAACACAAAGATCTTCTTTATCTAGATCAAAGTAAAAGTTATCATACTCCGGTGGAGATATGATATGAGTGAGTTCACAGGAGAACTCCTCAAAGGTGAATGAATCATACTCGGGGAGAGAATTATGAGAATGAGAAGTGGTACTGCCACTAATCTTCTCTCCTATATGATCAAAAGTAAAGGCTTCAAATTCCGGTATAGGATCATCGGAGAAAATGTCACTATCCTTAATGGGGATAGGAGATGAAATAGGTTTCTCTTTGAAAGCATCGATTTTAGAAATGAGGGGACTGACATTCAATAATGTAGCCCGAAGAGCTTCATCTTTGATTTCAGTGTCAATCTCATCATTCTCTTCTTCTAAGCTGACTAGCTCAGAAGGTAATTCTTCCATAAAAACGATGTCTCTACAAGATAACGAATCGTCATCAGTAGAATTGGAGAACATCTCAACATGATCAGTTGGGAAGATAAGAGGAGGAGGGATATCATACAAATGATCAAGAATTCCCTGTGACTCTCTTGGGATTGGGACAAGGTTCTCAACACTAGACTTTATGAATTCGTCCGATTCCTTTTCAGGAACAGTGTCAAGATGCTCGTCCCTCATGCTCAGAGAGTGAGTGGGAACCTCCATCCATTGAGTCAAGTAATTTGCGCGGGTGTGATAATAGTAGATTGAGATGGAATCTCAACTGATGGAATTTCTTCTGATAAATTTGATGATTCTTTATAAAATTCAAGAATATCAAGTGTATCTTCATCATCACTATCATCAGGAATGAAATGAAATCGGGAGCTAGATCTGGCTGCTTTTTCTTTTTCAATTGATTCCCTAATAGATCTCTCAATGGCATCTTGGGAATTTATTTTAGCAGTCTGTTCTTCAGCTAACAATTCTTCCATGGATTTCTCATGTTGTTCATGACCAAGAAGCTCATCATGACAAGTGTTTAATAACACTTGTATTTCTTTTATGTCTTGGATCAAATCATGAGAAAGAGTGTACGGCTGTGGAGGTTGATCAAAGTGACGTATGTCATAATTGTCATAAGGTTCGGGCTCAAAGATAGGTGTGTACATATTTTGGCAATCAGAGCCGAGATGCAAACCTCCACAGTATGTACAACAGTTGAACTGTTGTGACTGATCCTGTGAGTTATGTGGATATTGGTTAAAACCAAATTCGTAATCGTTCCAAGGAACTTGCTCATAGACAAGCTGGTTCCCAGTTTGACAATTAGAACTGTCATGAGGACCTCCACAATACTCACAAGAAAAACTTGGTGTATTTTGATACGAAGCATCATTGAAATTTGAATGATATGGTTCTTGCTCGTATGGGTTATGAGGAAGGTGGTTGAAATCTTTTTGAGAATAATCACAAAAGTTCTGAGCGTAATCTGAGGTGAATGTAGTTTCAGTTCTCAAAACATGACATGCACAAAGTTCATGGCTAAATCCGCAATCATTGCATTTGCACCGTTCACAAAGTGAACCATCTCCTAACAGATCTCCACAACTAACGCAATGAAGTTGTTTCAATGAAGATGTTTGAGGAGGATCGTTAGAAAGATTTGGTGAATTATTAGGAGAATTTGGATCTATGAACAACTTGCACACAATAAAAAATCTGTGACTACAATTATTCGCACACTTCTCACGAATACACCGGAGACAACGATGGCCATTCTCAATCGGGCTTTTACAGTGAAAACACGTGTATCTGAGAGAGGCCATAAGAATTATACATGAGAGGGGTATAAGAAGGTAGAATCAAACGGATAGAGGGTAAGGAAAAATATTTTTGGGTTTTTTTTTGTGTTCGTTGAAAACTTATTAAAATGTTTTTGGTAATCGTTTTGAAAGACCAAATCATTTCCTCATAGATCACACAAAGTAATCCTTGAGTAATCTGAAATGCTAAAATTCACGATTTGTTTTGTTTTTATATAAAAATAAGAAAATCTGAACAAGGATGGGTAAATATACAATGGGCGTGTATCCAGACTCACTACGCAAAACCGTTTAGAATAACGCGCACAACCTCCCCTGCAGCGGCGCCAAAATTTGATTGGCTCCAAACGGTCAACTAAATTGACCAGATAAATGGTCAACAAAGTCAAACTGCTCAGAGTCAATGCTTCGTGGAAGTATAGGGGTTTCCCCGAGTCGTTATGTCCCGACGAGTTGTGAATTGTATTCAAAATGGGTTTGTGATCGGGTGAATTTGGACAGAAAGGGGTTGTGAATGATTATACTACTGATTTATACAAGGAAATAGCTTAAATAAGCTATATTAACAAGATTGTAAAATTGGAAAACCTAGAAACGTTTAAAACTTAAAAACACGTACGTTCAGTTTAAAGTTACGTGAACGTACAAAATAAAACGCGAGTTTTTGAGAAATAAAATACTTACGGATATGAAAATTACAGTTTTACGATCCCAATATTAAAAGAAAATTTTTATAAAAATAATTTTTTTGACTTTTTATTTAATTTGTATTAATTAAAAACTATTTAAACTTAGTTAAATTAATTAAACTAATTTAATTATAATAAATACTAAATGAAAAGTGGAAAATGTAAAACTTTTTCTATAAATACCTTATACTACCAGAAACTTAGAAAAAATATAAAAACTCCTAAATGCTTATAATTAAGCAGTACACTAATTTGTTTTTGATTTTTAAATTAAAACTATTTAAACTAAGATTAATTATTATAAATAGTAAATGGAAAGTAGAAAAATTGGAAAAATTGATATAAGTAATATATAGTAACAGGAAACTAGGAAAATTAAGAGGAGGGGGAAAAGACCACGGATAAGCAGACCAATAAGCTAAAACAGCTTATTAAGGGAAATGGAAAAACAAAGTTAAAAGAGTTGGGGTGTAGAGGGATGACAAGAAAAGCCCCTAGGGCAAATGGTATACAGGTACACCCCAATCACCATATAAGGGAAAGGTCTCAGGTTCGACCCCTGCCTCTCCCTTTTTGCAATTCATATATTTTTTTTTTCAATTTTCTTTTTACACAATGATAAAATAAGTAAAAACATGAAACTTTAATGAAGGGGACTTTTTTAAATCTAGAAAATAAGCTCAAAATAAGCTCATAAAGCCAACAGGAAGCTTATGAGCCAAAATGGAATTTTGGAACTTTGAAAAGCCAAGACAATAAGCTACAAAACTGATTTAAAGAAGGAAAAAGTTAAGTGTACTTAATGGCAAACCAAATAAGCTAAGGGAACTAGAAAAGCTTACTGAAATAAGCTTATAAGCTTAAATAAGCAAAAATCCAACACCAAGAACAAGCAGGCATGCAGGTCACTTAGCAGGCCTACTTAAGCTGTGGGGCAAAAGCTCTTAAACCCAAAATAAGCTTGGAATTGGAAAGCTAGTTATGTTGGCTTCCCAAAAAGCCCACAAGCTCAGGAAAAGCTCAAGTGGTGAACAAGTTGGAGGCTTGTGAAATGAGCACCTTACACTGGTCACTCAGTGTAAAGGATGTGTGGTGAGTATATGATTGAACCAAATAAGCACATGAATAAGCACAACAATGAAATATAAGCATAGGCACAAGAAGCTGGTACAGTAAACTTATCAAAACAACAAAAATCATAAGCTAAACTAATCTATTGAACAAGCTACATGCCCTAGAATAAGAGCTTAAGGAATAACTACCCCTGGTGCAGGGGAGTCTTTGTGAAAACAGCCCAAACAAAGGCCTTAAATAAGCACTTTTCAAAAATCATAAAAATAAGCTAAAATATGCATGAAAAATCGTAGCTTCAAAATTTTCAGATTCCTAAAAGCTCATAAGCTAACTCCTAGAATTGAAACCATGAAAATTCACCCAATATTTGGAAAAACTGACAACAAGAACTTTTTGACATTTTTGGAGAACATGCAATGTTGAGTTTTGTGAACTGTGATCCTAATCTAATGACTGATAATATTATACTAAGCTATAAGTAAACTGATTTAGGCTAACTTGAAATCTAGTGAAATGGTTTGAATGATTGTGGTACTTGAAACCTTAACAGTGAACAAAATCCAAGAGTTTCAATGAGAGTTTTGACTTTCCTACAAATGACAATTGATTTTTATGGTTTGACTGGTCTATTAGGAACTAGAATGGCAGGTATCAACCAAAGATAACAACAGAAAAAAATTTGAACACATAAAACTCCCTTGACCCAAACACTACTTAATACAAAAAATGATTTTGGATTATGTTATTTTATAATGAACCAAGCTGAACTACTGATACAAACTATTTATTAGTGCTATATGAGATGTATAAGAGCTAAAATGATTCAGAAATAAGCACTACAATAAGCTATGAGCTAATATGAAAAATTATGTCTAAATTACAAAAATCTAGCAAGTATGATATTCAGGGAATGAAATACAACAAACAAACACAAACTAATTTCAAACACATTGAATCAGCATAAGACACTAATAAACATAATATATAATAGCAGAATTAAGCTAGAAGCAAAAACATGAGTTTAACTGAAACCTTACAACTTGTTCCTATGAGCTCCAAACCAATAACAAATTACACAAACTTGTCCTAAAACCTCCCCTGAGGCTCTAAACCAAGACTCCACAGGTACTTCTTTGCTTTGCTTCTTCTTTCTTTTTGATTTCTGATTTTTACTCTAATATTTTTTTTTGATATTTTTGAGAATTTTTGCTAAAACTTAACTTGACTGATTTCCATGCTCACAAATGCTTATAAATCACTTATATGAATCTAATAGATCCTTAAAACAACATTTTAACACTATTTAACTGACAAGAGAAATCTTGATGAAAATTGGCATAAACTAGAGAATAAACAAGAACATTGAACCTTTTAATTGAAATAACTTTATAACTACACTAAAATGTTTAATACAACCTTTACACACTAAGGATTACAACTGGAATGAAATTTTACATTAATTCTAAAGCTAAACTACAACTACAACTAGCTGCCCTTTCTTTACTTCTTTCTTTTTCTTTTATATCTGAATTTTAGGGTTCCTTGGGTCCCATTCACTCTTTCCCACTTCTCTTCTTGGCCGTTGGATGAGAGAATTATATCTTGGTCGTTTATTCACTTTGGTGGGAAAAATGGAAATAACCGTTTTGGCAGTTTCCTTTTGGCAAGGGGGAAAGTATTGGAGTTTAGTGGTGGAAAGTGAGTGATAGGGGGTAGGGTTGGAGTATGGCAGGGGGTGTGATGATGGTTTTGGCTATGAGTGGGTTTGGCAGAGGTGCAGGTCATGGGAAGGAAGGAGGTGGTATTTGGAGAGGGGTCAAAGGGGTTTGACCTGGGGATTTAGTATCTGGGATGTTGGGTGGACTTAGGTTGGGCCTGGGTGAGATGGGCTAGGGAGTAATAAGGAGTTGGGTTGTGTTTATTATTTGGGTTTAAAATTACATAAGGGTCCATTTGTTGGGTAGTAACTAGGAAATCACAAGGACCATTGATGTAAAATCAGAAAATGGAGGGTACGTTCTGCCAAAGTCCTAAAGTTATGCCAAGGGTTGAAATTGCCACATTTGAAATTCCCTAGTGCAAAAAATGCATATTCCTTAAATTTAAACGTCCAAGGGCCATTTTTGCCAACTTTGAAACTTGAGGGGCAATTTTTGCTAATTCGTGAGAATTATGTTCCAAGGACCACAAATGTCATTTTTTGATTTCTGGGGGACTGTTATTGACATTTCTTCAAAAATAAATCTCTTGGGACCAATTCTGACATTTTCTGAAAGTTGGGGGCCAATTTCGCCAAATGTTGAAAACTTTATTCCAAGGACTAATTTTGACAATTTTGAAATCCTAGGACCATTATTGCAATTTTCTTCAAAATTATTTTACCATGGACTAATTTTGACAAGTTTTGAAAGTTGAGGGACTGAAACTGCCAGTTATGCAAACTTTTTTTTGTTTTTCATCTATTTTTAATCATTTTGCATCTGAAACATATAAAACACAATCTTGGGATATTTTCTGTATTTTGATGCATTTCTGAGTGTTTTTAAACATTTTTGCAGTTCAGATTGAAGAAAAATGATGAGTATTTACACACTCATCATGTTGAGTATTGGGATGATCAATTATTAAGCTACGTTTACGGGGAGGTATTAGTAACTACTCGTTGTTTGAGGGGAGGCATCATAGTTAGTTTAAGATAAAAAGGATGGAGAATACTTTTGAGCAAAGTACTGCTTAGTCTTTGTATTGAAACTACTTCTCAGTACTTATGGGAAAGTACTGCTTGGCGCTTAGTGGAAAGTACTGTTTTTTCAGATTCCAACGTTCAAAAAGAGGGAGTAACTAATTTGCAAAAGATCCGGAGGAGATAAATGCCAAAAATAACGGTAAAAGCATTTAATGTGCCATGATTTTTGAATATTATATCTTTATACACTTATCTCTTCCATTTAAATTTATCCTCATCATTATTCCTGTTCATTCATTCAAATCTTCATCAAATCAACCCACGCCGATCAACATATTCTTCCACAATCAATCAATGGAAAATCGTCCAACAGTTAGCAAACACAACATGATCGCCAATTTGGATAAGACACAGTTGAATGTTGATTTCCATGCCATTATTGATTTTCTCACTGGGTCATCAATCAACTATGCTCTTTTGGTCAATCCTGTCATCATTGGCCCTTGGATTCAAGAGTTTTGGAATACTACTACATCTGGTTTGGAAGAAGAAGAAGATTTTATTCAAGCTACAGTGGCTGGGAGACCGCTTCGTATCACTGAGGCCATAATAAGGGAAGCTTTATTGTTTAATGATGAAGAAGGTACTATTCTTTTTGACAGACAAGTACTTTGGGATGCACTCAGAGAGATAGGCTATGAAAGTGCTCTTACGAAGCTTAATTTTCAAAAAGCTCTATTTAGTCCTCATTGGAAGTACTTAATTCATGTTTTACTTCACTACCTAAGTCCCAAAAGTACTGCTTGGGATCAATTTAGTCATACCATAGCCTCTGCATTAGTTGGGTTAGCTACCAATCAACCATTCAATTTTTCATATATGATTCTTGATGGTATACTTACTCACATCAACAATGGTTTACCATTTTTGATGTATCTTAGATTTGTTCAGTTGTTTTTGAACAAATAGCTTGAGGATGTTCCAAAGCCTCCACATTTTTTACCTGTTGTTGTACTTCCTGCCAAGGTGTTCACTTTTATTTCTAACAAGAGTACTAAGTTTTCTGGGAAAAATACACCTTTGACAGCTCATATCATGGAAGTAGCACAAGCTGTTAGGGATGAAGCTAATGCAACTAGTGGTTCTGAACATTCTGCATCAGTACATACTCCAACACCACCTCATGACTCACCTCCACATCCTGCTTCAACTGAAAGAACTACTTATTTACCAATTCCTGTTTCAAGAGAAAAGACTGTTTCAAGAGAAAGTACTTCTCAACATGTTGTTTCAAAAGAAAGTACTGCTTCTCTGCAAGGTACTGCTCACTCTGACTCAGAGCAAGATGACAATTTACCACCTACTCCCAATGATTATACTTCCATAAATGGGTCTCAAACATCTGGAGGAGATGAGGGAGGGCTGGATACTTATGCTTTGACCAGGGAATTAAGAAGGATGAGGAAGGTGATTGATAATCAAGCTGCACAAATATTGGAATTGCAAGATAAGTACAGATAGTTGCATAAGTCTGTTTGCCACTAGTCAAACATCATAGATTGTGGGTAAAGCAACAAAAGAAGAATGGTCTGAAGAAACAGAAGAAATCTAAGAAGCAATCCAAATCTAAGTCTCAGAAGATTTCTAAGACTAAGAAAAAGAAACACAGGAAGCACTCTTCATTCACATTGGGGAGGAATCTAGAAGAAGATAATTTGAATGAAGGTGCTGCAACTTATGAAGATTTAAATGAAGATGCTCATCTATGGCATTATCAAGATACTGCTCAAAGAAAGAGTGATGAAACTGAGCAAGTTAATCTTGAAGATGAGACTGTTAATATTGATGTTAAGAGTGGAGATACAAAAGAAATAGATTTGGAAGGTACTGCTGCTCAAGATGATAATATTCAAAGTAATGATGTTAAAGATGCTGGTGCTCAAGGTACTGGTATTCAAAGTACTTTGGATCAAGGTACTGCTACCTTGAATGTTGATGAAGCTGGTCCTTCTACAAGAATATTGAATGAAGAAGCTGGTCCTTCCAATCTAATTCAGCAAGAAGAGATAAAGGAACATATAGCTAGTGATGATGAGACTATAGCTCAGATTATGCTTAATATTTCAAGTTCAAGAGGTATTACTATTTCTGGTGTTGAACAGGCTCAAGTCTCACAATTTTCTTCTGAATCTGAAGAGTTAGATCCTAAGGATAAAGGAAAAGGGATCATGAAAGAATCAAAGAAGAAGAAGAAGATATTTACTTTAGCACAATTAAGAGAGTCTGAGATAGCTAAAAATGAAGAAACTGGTAGAAAGTATCAAGCTGATTTGGATGCTGAATATGAAAGAGAATCAAGGATACCAGTTGTTCAAATAAGGCCACCATCCATTGCTCAAGAAAGAAATTCAATGATTAGTTTTCTAAAAGGCAGAGGATTTAAAGGATTACAAAAGTTAAGATATCCACAGGTGAAAGAACTTTATGATAGTGTTCAAGAGTCCATTAAATCAGAATTGGATAGTTTTGTTCCTATGGATTCTGAAAAAGAGAAGAAGCTGGAGGAAATTATGAAAGAACAAGCTGCCAAAAGAAAATTAAAAAGAAAGAGAGCAGCTCAAGATGACCAGTTATCAAAGAAGCTCAAGATGCCGAGATCAGACACTGTTGATGAACTGAGAAACTATCTTAAAGTTGTGGATTTTGAGATTCCAAAGAAAACAGAAGATGCTGAGAAAAAGTCTAAGATTTCTACATTCTCTGTTGTAGAATCAGCAGTTGGAGATTACCTCATATTTCATAGAGAAGATGAAAGTTTCAAAGTATTCAATATGTTGTGGGACATACTGCACATGATAGACAGAGAAGATCTATATCATTTGTATCTACTAGTGCAAGCCTATTTTGAGAATACTGAGCCAACAGGAGTGGGATTAATCTTATTGGGAGATCTAATGACCATCTCGGAGACAAGTGAAACAAGTAATGATACTCTGTAGAATACTCAATAGACATGCGAAATTAAAAGATGGAGATTCTTTGAGTCATCAAGGGTACATTCACTTGAATTGGAAGATGGAACCATGATTCACATGCTAGCAGAGAGAAGATACCCACTTATAAGAGATATTATGATAAGGATGCTAGATCATGGTATGGAAGTGGAAGTGGAGACTGAAGTAGCACTAATGGTGATTGAGCTATTTATCAAGTGGACTACTTCAGAAGATGATGCATAAACACTGTTATGGTTTTTATTGTATAAATTTTTTGAATAATAAATACTTTATTCAAAGTACTGCTTGACAAACAGTACTTTATCAAAGTACTGCTTGCTGCATAAAACCAGTAAAGTCTTTTGATTTTGATTAAGTTTTAAAAGAAAAACTTTTTGAAGCATAAGATGATATCAATAAAAGATTTTGAGGAGTAACACATGGTGTTAGTACCTGTACTACACAGAAAATGGTAATCAACTTACCATGTTTAACAGACAAGAAAGAGTTTGACTCATCATGATGGTACGGATCTGATGTGATAATCAAATCTATTTTTAGCTGATAATTTACTAAAAATTGTATGGTTTTCAACTCGCCATATCTGTAATAGTGAAGAGTTGGCTAGCCCACAAGAAAATGGCTTGTGGTAAAGGCTGTGGAAAAACCATTTATATGGTAATTAGTTCACCATGGTAGTGTTTGTACTAAAAGAACTAGCTAGTCCAAAAGCAAACGACTCTTGGTATAGACTAAACAAATCCGTTGATAGCTGATGATTTGCTAAAAATCATATGGTTATCAATGAACCATGGTTTTTGTGTTTAAACCTAAACATTGGCTACTCCAGAGTTAATGGCTTTGGTAAAGAGACATTTAAATCCATTAAATTTCATTGATTCACCTCTCACAGGAGTTTATACACCTGGAAGTGATGAGAACAGCATGAAAATTTAAAGATTTGATGTACACTTTGTCAAATGTTGCTGAGTTGCTGATAATGGAAGCTGCTATGAAGATATTATATGTTGCTGATAAAGAGTACGTTGATACACAAGTCAGATATCAGATAAAAGATAAAGACTCAATCTTTCTTTAAAGATAAAGATATTAAAGTTAAAGACTTAAAAAGGAACTTGAAATCAAGCAAGTAGAATTCAAGTTAGGGGAGGATTGTTCGGATATAAAGATCAAAGTACTTCTGAAGATCTAAGTACTGCTTCATTGAAGAAAGTCAAAGTACTGCTCAAGTGAAGAAAAGTCAAAGTACTGTTTGAAGTTAAAGGACTGATATGCAAAATCATTTAAGGATTGTTATGTAATATTATTATTAGAATATTCTAGAATTAGTTTAGAGTTAGTTTACTTGTCGTTCAAGTATTGTAAACCGACTTAAGGTTTTCCTTGTGCCTATAAAAGGAGCCTTAGGATGGTATTAGAGATATGCTTATTAGAACGATTTCAGAAAAACAAATATTAGCAAGTTCGATATTAGAGAGTTAGGGATTGTTAGTGAATCTGTATAGAAAAGCAGGTTCAAAGTTTGGTTTAATATAATTGTTGAAAGTTATTATTCTTAGCTTTGTTTTAATAGATTCCGCATACTTAACAAAGTTACATCAGTGTTTCAATATTAATAGTTTTGGAGTTATTCGAGATTGTTAAACCTTTACAAGCTACAAAGTAGTTTGACCAGAGTATATATCGATCAAACAAAAAACCACTAATCTCTAAAAAAACGTTTTCAGATACGCAGTAACCTCCCCGGCAGCGGCGTCAAAATTTTGATTGGCCACAAACGGTCAGTCTAAATCATCCAAGATAAATGGTCAATATGGTCACACGGCTTAGGCCAAATCTCCAAGGAGTACAGTGTTTCCTCGGGTCGTTATGTCCAAGCGAGGCGTGCAAAGGTATTTAAAACAGATTTGTAATCGGGTGATTCTGAAAAGAAAAGGGGTAATGGTGATTAAACTAAGGAAATATAAATGAAAATGACTAAAATGAACAATATTTACAAATACGTAAGACCCAATTACCCTAGAACGTATTTAAAATTAAAAACGCGCGTTTACGTTAGAAATAACGTCAACGCGCAAAAAAAAATGAAATTTAAGCAACACAAAGCCTACGGGTATGAAAATTACTTTTTTACAATCCTAATGATAAAAGAAAATTTTAGGAAAAAGAAAAATAATTTTTACACTATTTAATTAATTACTATTAATTAATTACTAATTATTAATTATTTAAACAATTTTAAATTACACTAAAATACAATTAAATATTATTTTCAGCTAGAAAAAATAAAAATTAAATCCTAAAAATTCTAAAATAACTTAGAACTAATTTTAAAAATGAAGGTGTAATTTTTTTGACTTTTTGAATAATTATTATTAATTAAAAACTAATTATTAATTAATTTAAACTCAATTAAATTAAGAAAAATAGCAAATGAACATTTAAAAATCTAAAACTTTTTCTAAAAATACTTTAAGATGACAGGAACCTAGGAAAATTATAAAAATGAAAAGTGCTTTTTGAAAAAGCTGAAAATAAGATAAAAAGCTTAAATAGAAGCTCTCACTTTATTTATTTTTGGATTTTTCTTGTTTTTCTTTTACAAATCTATTTTACTACTGAAAAAGAACAACTTTTACAAAAACAACTTTTTGAAGCTTAATAATAAGCAGTGTGGAAACTTAATTGCTTAGCAGTGAGCTTATTAGTATGAAAATTAGATTTTTAAACTTTAAAAGGCTACTAGCTACACACCAATGGATCAAATAAACTAAACTAAGTAAAAAGGAACTTGGAATAAGCAGGAGTACTGAAAAGGCACAAGGAATAAGCTAGAAACAAGAATAAGCAAATCCTAGAACCTTGCTACAAACAACAGGCCACAAAGGCAATTCACAAGGCTATGTGGGGTCCACTAAACAAACTCAGGGGTCTACAATAAGCCTAGAACCAAAAAGCCAGCAAGAAGAACTTTCTAAAAAGCCAAGGATTCTGGTCTAAGGTCCACTCATAAGATCACAATGAGCTTGTGAAGTTGACTCATTGGGCCTGATGCAGGGCAGGGCAGTACTAAAGGGAGCTAATTCAAGCTTAAGCACAAGGTACTAATCTAAAAGCTCAGGCTCCTAAACCTAAAATTGTCATCACCAACCTAACAAAGATCAATCATACAAAATTTCAAGATGTGAAGAGCTTAAATGAGCTTCCAAAAGGGTTTATGCAACTGATTGCTTTAAACTAATAAAAAAAAGAGAACTTAAAAGCCTGTAAGCTATGCTGTAAGCTTGAATAAGCTAAACCTATGGGAGAATTAAACTAGGCTATACTAGGAGAACCCTAAAAAGCACTAAGGGACAGAATACGTAGTTACAATCAACTAATAAGCACTAACTACCTACAACTAATTCTAAGATTGCGGCAAATTCTGAAACAGCTAACTAGGGAGATTTGAAGCTTATAATTAAGCTACAAATAAGCTTGAAATTCCAATCTACAGCTACAACTAAAAATTCTATACTACTAACTTATTGCAAACCTGAAATTTGAACCTGAAACCTATTTAAGCTAAGCAAAAAAAACTGCTAGGGGTGATTAGTAACTGATGTGGAAGTGCAGGGCTGCAACAGGGCACAAATGGTACTTTGACGGCCAAAATAAGCTGTAAGAAATTCATAAAATAAAATGAAAATGCTAGCATGTAGACAAGCTATCAGACTATTTGTAAACTAATTTTTAGAGCTAAAGGACAAAAAATGAACAAATTAAAAATCCTTCAATGGGGGGCTGTTGGAATGGTGTAACTGTGTGTGCAGTTGTGAGGGGGCTACCTTAAGCTAACGAAAAGCTATTCTACCCTAAAGCTAATCCTAAAATAAGCTTAATTGGTGAAAGATAAGCCGCTACCCTACTCCCAAAACAAGTTTGAAGGAATTTTTGACTTGGTTTAGGCTAAGAAGCTTAAATTAAAATGGGTGGGGAGACTGCATGGCTATATAAGCAAGTAAATAGGCACTAGAACCTGAGTTAAGCTCAAAATCTTAAATTCTGCACCTCTAACAGAATATAAAACTAAAATCAAACCTCTAAATCCTACTCTCACTTACTAAATTTTGGAATCAAGAAGGGGTTGATGCATCAATTAAACTAATGGGTTAAATGGTGATACTAAAACTGAATGCAAAAACTATTTATGGAGCTGTACTAATTAGCCTAAGTGAACTAAAATGTGCAAATTCTAATGACTAAAGTGAATAATTACTAGATTATGCTATAACTACTTATAAAAGCAGAAATATGAAATAAAATCCAAAAATATATGCAAATGATGTATAGCTATTCTAAACTACTGAAGATGGCCAGATATCTATTCCTAACATCAAATGAGAGCTAACTTAAACTGGATCTATGGCCAAAACAGTCTCAAATCTACATAATGTAATAGTGCCAAACACTCCTTCACAGGGGTCTGCTGTTGGAGTTTTAAAGAGAAAAACAAAATTTTGAACTAAAAACTTGTAGCCAAATGGTTTTAACAGACTATATCTACCCACATAAGCATAACTGAAAAGATTAATAAGGAAATTGCAGAAGTGAAATAAGCTGAAAAGTAATTTTTAAAAGAACTTGAACTTTGCATTAATCTAGCAACTTGAGTACAATAAACCTTTCAAACTGAGATTGAGCAACAACAATACTAAAAATTTAAGCTAAAAACTAAAACCCTACTTGAATTAAAACTAAAAACCTACTTAATCCTACTAAGTCCTACTACCATCAAAATGGCTACACCATTTTCTATTTATAATAAAATTCTAGGGTTCCATTCTTCTCTCTTGTTCATGTGCTTCTATTTTGGATAGACCTCAGCCATTGATTAGTCTTGGAGCAGTCACAGCCCTTGATTCTCAGTTTGGCGCCAAAATGCTTTTAACAGCTAAGACCTCTGATAACTTGTTTAGGGGAGAAATTATTGGACTAGGGTGAGGGGAAGGTGGGTTTGCAGTGTTTAGGAGTGATGATGAAGGGTGTAGGGTGGTTTGGCAGGGGTTCATGTGAGTGGTAATGGAGGTGGAGGTTGTTTTGAGGGGGAAATGTGGGTTTGACCACCTTGTTTGACCCTGGTATAATAAAAACGGGGTAAGGGATTTTATTAGTGGGAATGGGCTGAGTGGTAAATGGGCTTGGGATGAGTTGGGTTACGGGTGGTGTTGGTTTGGGTTGTATTTTGGATTGGAATTTGGTATAATAAAGGAGGGTCCATTTGGTGTAGAAATATCACAAGGACCAATTTTGTAACTTTGCTAAAAATTGAGGGACTAAATTTGTACATCTTCCAAAGTTCATAAAAGTACCTTTCTTGCCAAGGATGAATAGTACAAGGGCCATTTTTGATATTTTCCATGTTGGAAATTCTAGGGACCAGTTTTGCCAAATTCCAAACTGCAGGGACAAATCTTATAAAATTCCACAAACTTTCACCTAAGGACTGAACTTGATAACTTGTGAATTCCAAGACCAATGTTGACCTTTCATCCAAAAATATTCCACCAGGGACCAAATCTGCCAATTTCTAAAAGTCCAGGGACTGATTCTGCCAATTCATCATACTTTGCTCATTTTTCATCTGTTTTCAATTCTTTTGTACCTGAAACACATAAAAACATAATCCAAGGATATTTGCAGTACATTTAGGTGTATTTGGGGTGTTTTCAGTATTTTTATAGTCTAAAATGGGTATAAAATGATGAGTGTTTGAGCACTCATCAACCACTTCGAGTCGTGATCGCTTTGACATCGCCCCTTAGGTTAGCGATCATGTTGCTTGGAAGAATACCCGAGCCCGAGGGTCGATCATTTAAATGCTTGTCTAATTCAGTCATTTGATTAATTAGCATTTTATTCATTTCCTCTTGACTTTTCATAAATTGCATAAGTAACTCATCCGAGGACGACTGATTTTGATTCACAACTAGATTTTGGTTTTGAAAATTTTGTCCACGGTTATTGTTTTTTAATCCTTGATTTTGAAATTTTCCATAATTTTGATTTCCATGTTTAGCATTTTGAAAATTTCCATAATTTTGATAGTTTTGAAAATTCCCTTGATTCGGGCCTTGATTGTAATTCCCCCGATTTTGATTCTAATTAAAACCTTGATTTTGATTTTGAAAACGTTGTTTATCTGGTTTGATTTTAATTCTGGTTAAATTGATTGTTTCGGTTTTGCACATTATGATTCACTTGATTAACTTGATTGACTTGATTCGGTTGATTGAAATCGGGTGGTCCAAGATAATTGTTAGAACGATAGCTAAGAAGATTACAGTCTCCCTATGGTTGGTAACCATTACCGCCTATATTGTATGTTCCCGAAGTAGCATACACATTCTCGTGAGTGAAGCCACCGAAGGCTGGGCAATCAAAATACGAATGAGGACCACCACAAGTCTCACAACTATGCTTAACCATATTGACTTGGTGGTTTTTGACTTGATGAGAAGATTTTTCAATAGCCATTGATTCAACTTTTTTAGTGATGGCAGCTATAGCATTCATAACTTCATCATTAGATTTGCCACTAGCAGTTGAAACTTGAAGTTTGTTTCTAGCTATCCTCTCTTTAGCTTTATTCTCAATAATTGTGAAGGCATCTTGAATGTTTCAGGTCACCAAGTTTCCACTCGTAGCAGAGTTGAGTGAATCTTGATCGGCAATACTCAACCCATTGTAGAAAGTATCAATCTGATGCAAAGGTGAAAACCCGTGATATGGACATTTTTCCAACAACTCCTTAAATCTATCCCAAGCTTCATTGAATGATTCATCGAAAGCTTGCTGAAATCGAAAGATTTGAGTGCGGAGATTAGATGTTTTAGAAGGAGGATAGAAATGATTCACGAACTTGGAAGCTAGATCATCCCAAGTATGAATTGAGTTCGGTGGTTCCTTTCCAAGCCATGTCCGGGCTGCTCCCTTGAGGGAGAAAAGAAACAATTTCATTTTAACCACATCATAAGGAACTTGATTTAACTTTATAGTTTCAGTGATGTCGGTGAAATTCTTTATGTGAACATAAGGATCTTCACTTTCTAAACCGTGAAATGAGATACTCGTGATGATGTTGAGTAACCCGCAATTAATCTCAAATTGATTTGCAGTGATATCGGGAATCACGATGGCCCTCCTCACACCATTGAATGGTGATTGGAGTTGTTCCTCCATCGGACCTAAATCATAAGCCGGGTGGGGTCCCATCGGAGGGATCTCATTATTTTGTGCAGCACCCAGCGGCAGGGGTCCCAAGTGTTGTTCGTTTTGGTTCATTTCCTCAACGGTTGGGAAAAGAACTCGGTGATTATGTCGAAATAAACTTTCTAGATTTGAAAGTGGTTAAATAAGACGTTTAGAAGATGATCGGGTGTTCATACACCACAAAAATACAAATGAAAAAGAAAATCAAATAGTAAAGGAAAATCTTTTTGTATTTTTGGTTTGGAAGTATTTTTGGCTTTTTTACTATATTGAAAAACAAAACCCTAAACTTTTATTTTATTTTTGTAACCGTTACGTTATTCATAACCGTTTCCTCTAATACTACGCACAGCGGAGCGGGAGAGAAGAATGGATCTCTCTTCGGTATGAAATTTAATGCAAGACCTCCATATTCCCGGTTTAGTTGGTTGTAGTAATAAAGTAATCCGAATACGTATAATTTCTTGGTTTCTTTTGTTGTTTTTTCGGAATGGTTTACAACACTCTCTCGAGAGTGAAGATGTTATTTTATTTTTGGATTTTTTAAAACACTTTAGTAAAAGTGTTTTTGATTTTTTTACTTTTCATATTTTTATAGAATAAGGAAGGTTTTCAAAACACGATTCGAAAACGAAAATCAAAAATTCACTTCAACCTTCCCCGGCAGCGGCGCCAAAATTTGATGTCTCAAATATAGTTTATAGTATGGTATTTATATTTCTCCAAAGGATTTGAAGGAAATACAAATCCCGAGATCGTAGTCCGTGTGAAGGTGTGAATGGAATTTGAAATTCCCGGATCGTGAAAAGTGTCGTGAAAGTGAGAAAAAATTATTTTAATGAGATTTACGCTAATGAATATGAAAATGAAGCACAATTAACCAATTAAGCAAGTAAATCAAATTACTAAACCTAAAATGTAACGTAGAATTAAAACCGTAAGCTAAAACGCAAATAAAACATAAATGCGCGAATTAAAAAGTGAATTTGAAGCTAGTCTAATCCTACGGGTTTGAAAATAATTTTCCTAAGCTAAAAATGATAAAAGAAAATTTTGGGAAAAAGAAAAATATTTTTTTGACTTTTTATTTAATTATTATGAATTAATTACTATTTTAACTAATTAAAAAGTAATAAAAATGCAAATTAAATGGAAATTAAGTGAGAAAAATACAAATTTATTTTTGAAAAATTTAAAATAACTAAAAACCATTTTTAACACAGAAAACCAAGGTTGTCAGGATCGCGATCCTGATCGTTGGATCGTACGATCCTACGATCCTACATTTTAAAAAACGAGCAGGATCGTAGTAGGATCTTAATTCTATCAGGATCGGGATAGGATCGTAGGATCGCACGCAGGATCGGAGGATCGTAAACTATCCGATCCTACTACAAGCCCATGTTTTTATCTCGAGGGGAGCAAGATCGTTGTAGGATCGTAGGATCGCACACAGGATCGTAGGATCGTGAACGATCCGATCCTACTAGAAGCTCATGTTTCTTATTGTTTTTTCTTTTATCATTCATTTAAATTCATTTATCATATAAAATATTCTATAAAAGTATAAAACTACAACTCTTATATAATAATATATACATTTTCAAAGGATCTTACGATCCCGATCCCGATCTTGTGAAGCCGAAAATGATCCTAGGTAGGATCCCGATCTTGACAACCTTGCAGAAAACTAATTTTTTTTGGATATTTGTTGAATTTCGGTGAAGTCTGAATATACGTAACAAACTTTCTGAAATTAACCGATATACGTAACATACTTATTTTATTCCAAAAATACATAATATACTTTTAAATACTTACCAATGTATGTAACATTAACGATTACCATTTTAAAAAGTTACAGTTTTGGTCCCTGTTGTTTGCGTTGACTTTCACCATAAGTCCTTTGACATTTTTTTACTTAGAAAAGTTAGAGTAATGGTCCCTTGACATTTTGTTGACTTCCACTGTTAGTCCTTTGACATATTAATACACTTTCGTCTGTTTTTCATTACGTTTTTGTCCGTCTTAAGCCATTTTCATCCGTTTTTATATGCTTTCATCCGTTTTCATACGTTTTTATCATTTTTTGTCCGTTTTTTTTTATCTGTTTTTATCCTTTTTTATACGCTTTCGTTCGTTTTTCTTTCATTTTCATACGTTTTTATCTATTTTCATCAGTTTTTATATGCTTTCGTCCGTTTTTCTCACATTTTTATTCGTTTTTAATCGTTTTAATCCATTTTTATATGTTTTCGTTCGTTTTTCTTATGTTGTCATATGTTTTTATCTATCTTCATCTGTTTTTATAGCTTTTGTCTGTTTTTCTTACATTTTTATATGTTTTAATCTGTATTTGTTCGTATTCATTCATTTTTATACACTATCGTCCGTTTTTCTTACATTTTTTTCTTATAAAAATGGATGAAAACAGATAAAAACGCATGAAGATGTAAGAAAAATGGACGAAAGCGTTAAAATGGATGAAAGCGTATAAAAACGGATAAAATGTATAAAACGGATAAAATCGTATGAAACCATAAGAAAAACAGACGAAAGCGTATAAAAACAGATAAAATGGTATGAAAACGTAAGAAAAATGGACGAAAGCGTACAAAAATAGATGAAAGCGTTTAAAAATGGACAAAAATGGATAAAAGCGTATGAGAACATAAGAAAAACGTACGAAAGCGTACAGAAATGGATGAAAATACATAAAAATTGACAAAAACGGATACAAACGCAAGAAACACGGACGAACGCATATAAAAACGGATAAAAATGCACAAAATGGATAAAAACATAAGAAAAATAGACGAGAGTGTATAAAAACAGATGAAAACGGACAAAAATGGATATAAACGTATGAAAACGTAAGAAAAATGGATGAAATCGTATAAAAACGGAGGAAAACGGCTTAAACGGATGAAATCGTATAAAAATGGATAAAATGTATAAAACGGATAAAATCGTATGAAACCATAAGAAAAACAGACGAAAGCGTATAAAAATAGATAAAATGGTATGAAAACGTAAGAAAAATGGACGAAAGCGTACAAAAATAGATGAAAGCGTTTAAAAATGGACAAAAATGGATAAAAGCGTATGAGAACATAAGAAAAACGTACGAAAGCGTACAGAAATGGATGAAAATACATAAAAATTGACAAAAACGGATACAAACGCAAGAAACACGGACGAACGCATATAAAAACGGATAAAAATGCACAAAATGGATAAAAGCGTAAGAAAAATAGACGAGAGTGTATAAAAACAGATGAAAACGGACAAAAATGGATATAAACGTATGAAAACGTAAGAAAAACGGATGAAATCGTATAAAAACGGAGGAAAACGGCTTAAAATGGATAAAAACGTAAAGAAAAATGGACGAAAGATTATTAAAATGTCAAAGGACTAACAATGGAAGTTAACAAAATGTCAAGGGAACATTACTATAACTTTTCTAAGTAAAAAATGTCAAAGGACTAAGGATGAAAGTCAACGTAAACGACAGGGACCAAAACTGTAACTTTTTAAAATGGTAATCGTCAATGTTACGTACATTGGTATGTATTTAAAAGTATATTACGTATCTTTGGAATAAAATAAGTATGTTACGTATATCGATTAATTTCAGAAAGTTTGTTACGTATATTCAGACTTCACCCGTTGAATTTTTCTGAATTTAAATTGATTTAAAAATACTTTAAATGCTAATATTAAATAGGAAAAATACTAAATTAACTTGGAAAAATCTGAAAATTACTAGAAAATCTAAAATATTATTCTAACACTAGGAAAAATAAATTTGATTAAAAAGCAAACCCTAATAAGCAGTTGGGAGCAATAAGTAGTTAGGAATAAGCTCAAGAATTACCACTTATGCACCAATGACCACCAAAATCTCACAGAAGGTTTAAACTACTAATATATGCTCAAAATAACTTGAAGTGACCAGATAAGTACTCAAAATAAAAAAAGGGCTTATAAGCAGTTTCAATAAGCACTAGATATAAAGCAGATGATGACCAATAAGCACAGGATGTTAACACTCAGTCCTGACAACTTATATAAGCACTATACCACCTAATGTAGTAAGTAAAACCCTAAGAATAAGCTAGACAAGCAAAGTGCATGTTCAATGTGAAAACAGAAAAGTGGCCAAACTGGTCCTACTTGCAGCTTATTTTTCAGCTGCTTAATAAGCAATTAGTGAAACCTAAAAGCAAATCCTAAAAGCCTATACTTCAAACTTCTAAAAGAAACTAAAAGCCCTAATTTCCTAGTTCAATTTCCCGCCTAGAATTACCCTAGACCAGGTCCTAGCTGAGCACCCCTTACCTCAGGTTTTGACTTTTTTTAGTGCACCTAAGGTTTGACTAACTTGAATTTCTAATGTTTAGTTCTAACCCTAAATGTAATAATTACTTGTTTCAATACTAGATTATCCTAAATGAACCTTACTTTGACCAACAAGCAAAGCAACAGATCACTAAACTTACTTGTGCACTCAGAATTTCAGGTTAGACCAAGATTTGACTTTTTACTAAGTGAGCTACCAATTTATTGCTTTGTATAGTTATTATTGCCCAACTGTAAGTTAATGATGCAGAGAAACAAGCAAGAAAACAAAAGGAACATGTGGAAAACTAGAAGGGGGGGGGTGAATAGTTTTCCCTTCTTTTTGATTTTATAAAAACTTTGTTTCAAAATGTTGATTCAAATTTATTCAATTGTTTGTTTGGAAAACTTCAATTAGAGTTTAGTATAAAAACAACATATAATCAATATGATCAATTATATATGTAAGCTTTTGGAAAAACTTAGTTTTATGAATGGAGCTTTTGTCGATCTTTATGTAAATACGTTTTCCTTTTAAAATCTTAAAACGTTTTGTATCAATTTATCTATCGAGTTAAACTTAATATGAGAAGTGTGAATAATAATATATTTGACCATATCATGCAATTATACACACAATCACAATATTAACTACTATGTTCAACACAATCAATCATCACAACTATATAAGCAACAACTAAGACATGTAGGCAAGCATAGAAGTAAAGCGAGAAATGCAAGAACAAATGATAAGAGATAAGAGAAAGGAAATGCAAACCGGACACGATGATTTATTATGGTTCGGCTACAAGGACACCTTCCATGTTCCTACTCCACTCCCCGAGTCACCTACTCGAGAGTTTTCTTCACTACTCAACAAGCTCCCTTTTGGCGGAGAAAACCGTACACAACTTTTGCTTACACCATTTAACGACACTAAGCTAAATGTCGAGTTCTAATAGTAGCTAGAACCAATCTCACAACACAACTTCGATCACTACACAACTTCTACACAACTTCACGACTTCACGACTTCATCAAAATTTCTTCTAAACTTCTTCACGGCTTCACAACTTCTTCACGTCTTCACGACTTCATAACTTCATCACAACTTCTTCTAAACTTCTTCACGGCTTCACAACTTCTTCACGTCTTCACGACTTCACAGCTTCATCACAACTTCTTCTAAACTCCACTACTTAATCACACACCTACATCTTCACAACTACATGTTTTCTCCACACTACTACTTCCTCCCACTACTTCTTACTCACTCATTGAATCACTACTAAGTAAGATCATCTTGATCTACTTATTACATATACATAACTCACAACTTCACATAAGCACTAACTAGATCCTAATACATCTTTGGGTTTATGATAGGGAGAATTCTTCTCTTGCACTTTGAGTGATGAGAAATTGGATCACTTGAAACAAAGATTAATAATCTTATGATCAAAGGGTTTTAGAAGGATGTTTAGAGAGAATTGGATCTGAAAATTTTTGTGCAAAAGGTGAGAAAAATTCCAGGTTTGAGGTGGTATTTATAAGGAAAAATTTCTGACCAAATCTGACAGGGGAGCGTGGCCGGTCCCCTTAATTGTGTGCCGGTCCCCTTAAAATTAAGGGGACCGCCCCTTATAATTAAGGTGGCCGCCCTACTGAAACAGCCAGATTTTCTGTCTTTTAGTGGGGAAAGTTTATTTGGTGAAAAACTAACTAATTTTGGTTAAAAGTTTGAAATCATATATTTAGTATGATTAAAATATTTTTCTTTATTACCAAAATTGTTTGTCAAAAATATATAATATGTTTATATAATTAAATAAACTTTGTATTAGTTAATTAAATACCCCTATGATCATGAGATGTATTAAACACTTGTTTATCCATACCTTAAGTGATTGTTGAAGCATACTTGAGACGTTGAGATGTCGAGGCTTAAGTGATTGTTGAAGCATACTTGAGACGTTGAGATGTCGAGGCTTGTTGACGTAAGAATGCATAGAAGAATTGTGATTACAAGTAACTTAAGCAGTTTACGTTATATGTTGTAACTTACATCTTTGTCATCATCAAAACATGAAGAGGATGTTTAGATTAAATATCGTAATATTCATGCCAACAATCTCCCCCTTTTTGATGATGACAAACTATGTAAATTATAACTTATAGTAAAATATATAAGTTACTTGTTTACACTTTTTCTCCCCCTTTTGTCAAAGCAAAAAGGTGGACTCTAAGACCAGACTTCTACTACGCTTGAACTCTTGAGATAGAATGTAAAAGGCGAGCTTGCATCATCGTAAGTGAAGCCTTGATCCTATCAACCTCAATGCTCCCCCTTGGTGTATGCTCAAAACTTGTTTTGGCTACCGAAGAATCGAGCGGTGAAGTAATCCTTCAAAACAAAGTTAGTAGACAAGTGCACATATATATAATGATGATAATAGATATATGCATGAAACTAATAGGGGAACAATATATGGACATATTAGGTATATGCACTAAAAGTATGACACATGCAATTATTGTTTTAAAAACAACAACCTAAATTAAAAAAAAAAAAAAAAATAGAACCTAAAGCAAAGATTAGAACCTAGGAAAAAGTAGCAGAATGAGGAGGGATGATCGTGAATGTAAAGGGAAGGTGATAACAAAGGGTTGACAATTATGGTTTAGATTAATATATCGTTCGACAAGGGTGGATGATAGTGAATCATGGGATTTTTAGGTGTTTTGTTGATGGTGGTGGAGGTGTTGTGTTTGTTGTTGGTGGTAGAGGATGCAACAAGTTTTCAATGTGAGAAAACATGTATTGTATCTCATCTCTTAGTCTGAATACAATTGTTCGGTTGTGGATGCAACAAAGGCAAGTGTCTCCATGAGCTTCAAGTAAGCTCCATGGGACGGGGTTATAGGTTGGTGGATTGATAGGAGATGATGAGAATGGTATGGAGGAGGTAGAGGTTCCTTGAGTTGATGGTGTTTTGGATGGTGCATTGGGAGCTACTAGGAGATGAACATACAAGTGGTGGTGATGGAGTGTTGGTGTAATCTTGAGTCGTCCTAGTGAGTAGATACACAATCCAATTGAGATGTTCATTGAGAACAAAGGTTTGTTTTTCAAGGTAGGTGCAACAAATGCAATTTATGATATGGTTTTCAAGATGGATCAAATTGTTTGATGGAGATGAGTTGGTGAAGGTAGGTTGTTGATCCAAATTGCGTTGAATAAGATGCAACGCAAGAAGAGCATTAAGCTCATGAGCTTCTTTGAGCTCTTCAATGAACTTTTCATGTTCGGAGGAAGGTGATGATGGTGGAGTTGGATTGTGATTAGGGATTGAGGTTTGGTCATGAAACTTATGGTTCATGTTTGGATGAGATTGATGGTTATTGTTTTGATATTGAGTATGATCCTCAAAAGGGTCATTTGGTAGAATTGAGTGAGATGAATGTGGAAGTTTATTAGTGAGGGTGATAGTTAGGTTGTCTTGTTGAGCTAAAAGAATGGTTTCATTTGGGTGATCATGAAAGCATGATGAAGGTATGGATGAAAGTGATTCTTCATGTGTGGATGGTAGTTTGGATGTTGTATGTGGGGTGATAACAATGATGTTAGGTTTGTTGGGAGATGACATGATGGGTTGAATGATGATTTTGATTATGTGTTTATGGAAGGATAGTAGGTGTTGGATTGGTTAGACAAAACGTGTTGGTTTAGGAGGTATTAATAAGGAGTGATTTAGGAGGTATGATATTGATTCTTGGTTTCTTTGAGGACATGGAAACGGTGGATGACTCAAGATTGGTAGTATAAAGGATGACTCAGTTTTGGGTGTGAGGTAGAAGGATATATGTGAGTGAGTGTGATTTCCCTTCCCATTAAATTCATGCTCATCCGGATATATTATGAGACTAATATGACCTATCGGATTATGACACTAAGGTTCTCATGAAATGAGGGTGTTGGATCTAAAGGTAAGAAAAATATACCTAGATGAATGATACATATAGAGTAAACCATGTAAAGGCATACAATCAAATCACATAGGAGCAAATAATCATCTAGAAATAACATATATGCGATATGCCATAAATCTAGGAATGAAAGCATCTAATGAGGAGCAAAGTTCATAAAAGTAAACTAGCATTAGGTATATTTAGGAAGAGCAATTTAATCAAGTTGGAGAATGAGTATGAGACTATTACTAGTGGTGCTCAATTCAGGCTAAACACGGCCATTTTTACGGGTTACACACACCCAACTTCTCACATAGAAGCAATTCAACCATTAGGTTAAATTGAATTTCTAGTCAATAGATTCTCCAGTAGTCATTCTCTTTTTAGAAGAAATTGAGTTCCTGAATTTACCTATCGAAGATTACCAAACATGAAGTTTGCTTGATTCACTAATACTTGGCTTAATGTGACTCAAACATCATGTTTTAATGAAGGTAAATCTAGATGATATATTTTATTCACGATCCTAATAGAGACGTGTTGAATGTTTAGATAAGAGTAAACAAAAAGTTTTAATCTTTTCTTCATGATTTACCGGTTGTTTGGTTTTGATGACATATTATTTGATTTAATAACTGTGCTAAACTTAAGAGTGCACCTTAGCATCTCTTGTGAAATGAATCTCATTAAGATTATTTATCTTAAATGAGTTTTTGATTCTCAAATGATATCAAAACTAGACATTAATATATTTTTAAATAAATATTATTTTCTATGTTTTTTTTGCCAATGTTATATATCATACTTTAACAAGTATTTGAAAAAAAAAAATTTATTTGTTTATGGATTGTGACAAGTTATTTTTCATTTCTAATAACTTATATTATTTCAAAAAGGAAAGTGTAGTGCATTATCTTGTAACACAACCATTCATGCTACAAAGAAAATGAAATACATAGAATATATAGTGTGTATTATTCTTAAATATGTATTTTATCTTGAAGTGACGATTTTAAGTAGTGTGAGCAAAGTTTACATATGTTGTTAGTTTGCTCATGTTTGGTTTTTCGGATATGACACATTTATCCATTGCATTGCAATGTAAATTGCTTGAATATTGCGGACGAAACATCCAAGTCGTCAATCGTACTTCATTGTATATTTTATAAATGTGTTTAAAATGTTATTCTAATATTTGGAACACAGTTATTGGACAAGTAGATTCAATATGACATTATCAACACAAGCGTGAGTTATGATCCAATGCACACTCTTTTCATCTACAAAGGATGTAACTATTTTCATATCAATCTAGCGTGATTGAGTATGTAGATTCATGACTATATCTTTTGTTGTAATTTGATATAGTATTGAAGCTAAACAAATAGCAATCCAATTTCTTGTCCACACTCAAAAACACGTCAATTAGATTTGATGAATATATAAATCATAATTTGAATAATGAATTGATATAATATCAAGATTTTTCTTGACCCTCACGGACACTCATTTGAAATAAATAAACATTTTGATAGTGTGTTCCATTAATTCTAAGATTATTTATTAGTGAATGATTGAAAGTTGACTTATTATTTCATGATTGTTATATGATTTGTTTTTGTGAAAGACTCTTCATTTTTACTTATTATGAACACACTTAGATTTTGAAAATATTTTTTCTTTTATATAACTATTAATGTTTTACAATGATTCAATTTCTCTTATTAAACATCTTAAGGTAAAACAAGGTAATTTGTTGAAAATATTTAAGTGTGTTGTTAAGAATAGATTAAATTGTTTGAAATATTTAAGTGATTAAATTTAACTTATTTACAAGATGTTTGAGTAACATTAAGCCATCTATACCTATATGCAATGCAAGCATAATATTGCAATCATAACGCAAGAAATCTAGCATAAGAGCTAGTTAAGTATAAGCTAGAAAACTAGCTATAAACTAATAGAGTACAAGGCACATATGCAAAGATATTCAAATAGCTAAATTACAAATAGCAACGACTAACAAAGTAAAATCATAAATGAGTTCACATAGCACATAAAACACTTGTCGTCGTTTTGTGTATTATATATACCAATGTTTACTTAGCTCGATTTTATTTGAAAATAAAATAGTTTCCTATCCATTTTAAAATTTAATTAAGATCAATATTTTGAAAACATAAATACTTAATTTTTCAAAGATATATCGACAAGGAATGCCCGACTAGAAGGAAAAGGTAAAATACAAGTTTTACGTTAAAACAAGACTTAAATTTTTAACATTCGTGTAGTATTTTAACTTTCTTACTTATTTAAGTTTGTAATGGTTACTTGTAAGTATTTTTAAATGAAAGTAGACTCAATTACCTTTAAAACGCCGGGTGGCACGATTTCTACGGAGTTACGGTTAATTTTATATGATTTTTCAAAGTTTCTGAAAAACTGTCGAACAGACAGGCGGACCCCTTAAATTTAAGGGGGCCGCCTAGACAATTAAAGGGGCCGCTCATATGATACTCAAAAATGCAATTTTTGTTAAAAATTGTTTTCTGACTTTGTGAAAAGGTGTGTAACTTTCTGATTTTAAGAACGAACATATAACACTTGTTTTAAGCATAATTCTTATCTCGAGCTAGTATAATTAGTGTATATAATATCAAAACTAATACAAGTTAATCAACAAAACACTTTTCATATTAAATCCTCCTTAATAGGTAATTTGATACATGGATCGTACTCAATTTTTATAACCATTTGTTTTGAAAATTTGAGCGACGTGGCTCTGGTACCAATTGTGGAAAACTAGAAGGGGGGTTGAATAGTTTTCACTTCTTTTTGATTTTATAAAAACTTTGTTTCAAAATGTTGATTCAAATTTATTCAATTGTTTGTTTGGAAAACTTCAATTAGAGTTTAGTATGAGAACAACATATAATCAATATGATCAATTATATATGTAAGCTTTTGGTAAAACTTAGTTTTATGAATGGAGCTTTGGTCGATCTTTATGTAAATACGTTTTCCTTTTAGAATCTTAAAACGTTTTGTATCAAATTATCTATCAAGTTAAACTTAATATGAGAAGTGTGAATAATAATCTATTTGACTATATCATGCAATTATACACACAATCACAATATTAACTACTATGTTCAACACAATCAATCATCACAACTATATAAGCAACAACTAAGACATGTAGGCAAGCATAGAAGTAAAGCGAGAAATGCAAGAACAAATGATAAGAGATAAGAGAAAGGAAATGCAAACCGGACACGATGATTTATAGTGGTTTGGCTACAAGGACACCTTCCTTGTTCCTACTCCACTCCCCGAGTCACCTACTCGAGAGTTTTCTTCACTACTCAACAAGCTCCCTTTTGGCGGAGAAAACCATACACAACTTTTGCTTACACCATTTAACGACACTAAGCTAAATGTCGAGTTCTAATAGTAGCTAGAACCAATCTCACAACACAACTTCGATCACTACACAACTTCACGACTTCACAACTTCATCACAACTTCTTCTAAACTTCTTCTAAACTTCTTCACGGCTTCACAACTTCTTCACGTCTTTACGACTTCATAACTTCATCACAACTTCTTCTAAACTTCTTAACGGCTTCACAACTTCTTTACGTCTTCATGACTTCACAGCTTCATCACAACTTCTTCTAAACTCCACTACTTAAGTACACACCTACATCTTCACAACTACATGTTTTCTCCACACTACTACTTCCTCCCACTACTTCTTACTCACTCATTGAATCACTACTAAGTAAGATCATCTTGATCTACATATTACATATACATAACTCACAACTTCACATAAGCACTAACTAGATCCTAATACATCTTTGGCTTTATGATAGGGAGAATTCTTCTCTTGCACTTTGAGTGATGAGAAATTGGATCACTTGAAACAAAGATTAATAATCTTATGATCAATGGGTTTTAGAAGGATGTTTAGCGAGAATTGGATCTGAAAATTTTTGTGCCAAATGTGAGAAAAATTCCAGGTTTGAGGTGGTATTTATAAGAAAAAATTTCTGACCAAATCTGACAGGGGAGCGTGGCAGGTCCCCTTAATTGTGTGCCGGTCCCCTTAAAATTAAGGGGACCGCCCCTTATAATTAAGGGGGCCGCCCTACTGAAACGGCCAGATTTTCTGTCTTTTAGTGGGGAAAGTTTATTTGGTGAAAAACTAACTAATTTTGGTTAAAAGTTTGAAATCATATATTTAGTATGATTAAAACATTTTTCTTTATTACCAAAAATGTTTTTCAAAAATATATAATATGTTTATATAATTAAATAAACTTTGTATTAGTTAATTAAATACCCCTATGATCATGAGATGTATTAAACACTTGTTTATCCATACCTTAAGTGATTGTTGAAGCATACTTGAGACGTTGAGATGTCGAGGCTTAAGTGATTGTTGAAGCATACTTGAGACGTTGAGATGTCGAGGCTTGTTGACGTAAGAATGCATAAAAGAATTGTGATTACAAGTAACTTAAGCACTTTACGTTATATGTTGTAACTTACATCTTTGTCATCATCAAAACATGAAGAGGATGTTTAGATTAAATATCGTAATATTCTTGCCAACAGAACATATAGAACACAAGTAATCCAAACACCCCTTATACAAGCTGATTTGATCAAAAGACTAATCAAAAGAGTGATAAAACAATTCAAACCACTAATTCAGTTCAAACTATGATCAAACAAGCTTAAATGATCTCAAAGAAGCAGCTATCAAGCACAAGCAATTATCCACTAATTCAAATGCAATTTGAAGCAGAATTGAAACAGTAGGGTATCAATTAATAACAAACTATGGTCTAATGAAGAAATAAACTAAGAGTAAGCTGTATTTTGGTAAAACTAATATGATGAAATAGTAATCTATACTACTTATAGTAGAGATTAGACCTTCTCTCATATTAAATATTTAAGATTTCCTAATATAACTTTTAAGTAATTACAAAGAAAAGAGCACTACTTACAACTATTCAAAGCACAAATACAATCATTTAAATCACATACAATTAATACACTAATTATATCACCCATTCGCTAAAATATACAATTATTTTACCACATGGTGCATGATGAGGCGAAAAGTGTACCACTTTTAAGGGGTCATTTAAGCCCGAATTCAAGATTATTTGATCAATTATTGCTCTAAATCGTTTCTTTTGTCATTTTAGGTACTTTTGAGAGGAAATTCAGGAAAGGAAGCATTTTGGACGTTTTTGGAGCGTAAAAGTGAAGAAAATGGCAATGTCTCTAAATTCTTGCTGGGAACAGTACCTGATAGCGTCAAGACTTAATACATGACGGCGTCAAGCTTGGCAAAAGAGGTGGAAGTGGAAAATATACGTGACGGCCCAGAACTTTTCCTTTGCAATTGACCTGACGGCGTCACCAAGGCCGTCATGGTCAAAATGAACGTGACGGCCCAAAGCTCAATTTCTTCTTGACGGCGTCAAATGTGGATCTAGGCAATACGATTTCTATCTTGGCGGTGAGTTGACGGCGTCACAATCTACAACGTGACGCCATCAGAGTGTATTATCTATATATATTTTTCTAATTTTTCATTGTAAAGTGCGGAACATTGTGTGGGATATTAGGGCATAAACCCTAAACAAATTTTACAACTTTTTCAAGGGTTTCAATCCCTTGATTCTTCCATGTTCAATTGAAGATAAGTACTTATTCAAATCATTCAATATATCTATGTGTTGTATGATTATATCTTACGCTTAATCTTCTTTTTAACATGCTAGGCTAGGTTTTTATTGTGTTTGCTTAGATGTAGTGAAACCTAGATGTTGATTATTGGTTGATGGTTTGTTTATAATTGTTTTGGATGATTGTATTAGATGTTAGGCTTAAGAAAATTGGCAGAATTCCAATTGGTAACTTGCTTGAACGTCTTAAGAAACATGATCAGAGGTGTACTACGATTTTTGGTTGTATTTAAGGGATAAGCGAATTCTAGTGATCCCATGTTAGGAGTGTTGGGAACGAAGTTTTATTATTTTATCAAGTCTCGGTCATTTGTAATAAATGTTAGGTTGCTTTATTATTTAGTTACTTACATTTGTTATCATTTATGTATTTAAGGCTTATGAAAGGCCCACAAGGCCTTAGAGGCCCACGAATTCAAGGAATATGGAAGCTAGGAGTGTTGCCCTAGCTTCCCTCCTATAAATAGAACCTCTAGGTCTCATTTGTATTTGGTTGGTTATTTGGAATATTAAGGAAACTCTTGCATTTACAATTCTCTCATTCATTTAATCACCCAAATCCTTATATCTATCTCATTCTTGTTTGTGTGAAATCAATATGGGAACCTAACAAGTGGTATCATTCGCCATATGAAGGTATAGTTATTGTTTTTCATTGAAATTGACCCATAAACTTGTTTTTCAAATCGTATTATATTAAAAATTTAGTAGTTTCTTGCTTGTTTCTTGGTTTTTATCACATCTTTGCTTACAAACTTGTGCTAAAAATCAAAACAAGCAAAAAAGTTCCAAACTTTTATCAAATATTTCGATTTGGAGTTTTGTACTTGTTTTCGAAATCTTCTTCATTTTTGAAAAAGTTTGTCAAGTTTTCAACTTTCTTAAAGATCTCCTCATTTTAAACCTAAAAGTACAAGAATCTTTAAATAAAAAGAAGTTTTTGATTAGCTTTCTTTGAAAACAATTTCTGTCCAACTATCGAAATCCCTACACTGCCCACGTTTCGAAATCTATCTTACTTGCTTCCTATCGACTTACAGTTTGTGAACTCAGTATTTTCTTTCTTGTACAAGAAAGAAAATTACTTCGACTTTTGGATAAGTTTCGAAATTGGATAATTTCGAAACTTTGTACCTGAGTTTGTGTTTTCGAAAATCTCTAATTTTTCGAAATCACATTTTTTTCACAAACTTCTAAAAGTTTCGCGATAACACTCAACCTCACACAAATTTCAAGAATCAAGCTGCCACTAAGTTTCGCAATTAACTTTCGAAATTTCTTAGTTTCGAAATCTCAAGGCTTAAAAGTTTCGAAAACACCATACAGTCACTAAGTTTCGCAAATCTCCACAAGTGTGCAAGTTTTCGAGATCTCCTAAGTCACAAAGTTTTGCGATCACAGTAGTGCAAGTTTTCGAAATTGGCTAAATCCTATACCTTCTACAAGATCCATCTTTTCACACAAGTGTTTCATTATGTCTCAACCACCGTACTACTTTCAGCAACGTCAGAATCAGCAGTATCATCAGCAACAGCAACAGTATCAACAATCACCACAATATTATCAACAACCGGTTTACTCACAACAACATCTTCTCATGCAACAACATCAGATGGTTCCAATACAACAATCCTATACAATGTCACAACAAGAAGGCCAACTCCCATCCAAACAGACTCACTGGTTTGACAGGATGTGTGAAGTCATTTCAACTCAACATTCCAGACATGAAGTAGGATCTATTGACACTCCACCAATGCTTACACCGGGTAATTATGTTTAGTGGGCAAGTCGATTCTTAAGGTTTATAGAACTCAAGAAACCTAATGGTAAGTACATGAAACAAGTTATCCTTGAAGGACTGTTTCAGTGGCCTATTAACTATGTTGGAGGTGACCCATCTGCAGATCCTCTAGTAGCTCCAACTGCTGTACCATTTCTTGAGTCTGCACTCACTACTGAACAACACCTTCATCGTGAAGAAGATGAGTATGCTATGGCTTACATACTTCAAGGAATACCAAATATAATATTCAGAAGTGTTGATGCTTAGACAACTGCAAAAGCTATGTGGGAACACGTCCATCTACTTATGGAAGGCACACAACTGAACAAAGAAGACATGAATCTAAAATTTTCTTGGAATACACTAATTTCATGATCGAACCAGGGGAATCACTTGAATCTTACTATCATCATTTCACCATTGTCATCAATGACTTAGAGAAACATGAAGTACACCTTCCAAGGATCGCTATCAATACGAAGTTTGTTAGCAGTCTGGGTCATGATTGGCAAAAGTATGTGACATTTGTGAGACAAGCTAAGAATCTTCATGATGCTCCATATGGTTTGTTGTATGACTATCTCAAGCACCATGAATCTGAAGTTGAAAAAGATAGAGCTACACGAGGAGGATATACACCACCACCTACTTCAAATCCACTAGCACTCGTCGCTCAATCTCATGATGCACATCCTCCGATGTCTAATCATGCTTATGTTCAGGAACAGAATTACTTCAGTTACCCGCAACCTGCAACCTCACACAAAATGGTCCCTTATGAATCATCCTCGCAACAGGCTTCTCCTCAACATGCTCCATACGACAACCATGATAGCATGTACTACTCAAATCAAATAGATGATGATGATGAAGATGTCAATACGTTGAATCAAGGACTTGCTCTTATCGCTCGTGCTTTCAGCAAATTCTCAAACAAGACTAACAACCGTCTTCGTTCTTCAACAAATACAAGGAATCAAGCTGTCATTCAAGATGGTCGGGTTGAGATTCAGAACCGTAATACTGGACGTTTAGGTTCAGGAGGGTATTCAGGAAATTCTGGGTATGGACAAAGGTTCAACAACAATGGGGGATTCAGAAACAATTCTGGTGCACCTCAGAGAAGAAATGACAATGTGGCAAATGGCAATACAGAATTTGGGAATGCGATATGGTGCTACAACTGCAACGAAAAGGTCATATTTCAACAGCATGTCCAAAACCTAGAACCCGAGGCAGTCAGTTTCACAAGCAGGCATTACTAATGGCTCTCAAAGATGAAAAGGAAGGAACTTTCACTGAACCAGAGAATAGTTTCTACGCTAATGCTTACAACGATGATGATATGGAAGATCTTGAAGCCAATGCAGCTCTGATGCTTATGGCCAACATGAAGGAACTCCAGTTGAATGATTCGGGCCCAGTGTTTGACACTGATGGTTTGTCTCAGGTACATGACCTAACCACATGCTCATTACAAGTAAATGCATCACCCTCTGCTTCTGAATTAGATAAAGCGCAAGTTGTTCCACTAGAATCATTTTTATCTTCTCAAGATGATGAATAATTAAACACAGTTGTTATATTTGATGATGACACTGTTGTTTCATTTGATGATCCTATTGAGCAAGACAAACATGATCTTGTTGTACAACATGAACCTTCTTCTGATCCAGATCCTGACTATATTGCCATGGCCAAACAACTTCAAGAACAAATTCTTATTAATACCAAAACGGACGAGCAAAATACAGTTTTGAAAGAAACAAATGCAGTTTTGAAAAAGGACATTGAATGTTATAAAATACAACTTTCAAATTTTCAAAATGCAGTCAAACGTGAAAAGTGCTTTGAAAAGTCATTTAAGGAATTGTATGTCAAAGAACAAAATCTTCAAAAGCAAATGCATGACTTAATTGAGTCAAACGGTAAATTGGTTTCCAAACTGGAAAATGATAAAAAAGATCTTAATACACAAGTTGTACAACTTCAAAAGGAACTTTCAAAAACACAAACAGCATTGTCAAATTGTGAATAGGAATTATATGAACACAAAGTGCAAAAAAGAGAAAAAGTAAATTCTTTAATTGAAGAAAATATCACTCTCGAACGTCAAATTAAAGCTTTTCAAAATATAATTTACAAACATGGAGAATCTGTAACGACAATTCAAAAGTTTACATTAAAACCAAGACCCGATAAAGGTTTTACCATTGGCGATTATAGATCAACTTTTCTTCACACTGCGTTCAAAACAATTCCTAAACTTTACAGCATGGACCAATTGATGGATAATAATGTTGTGCGTGTTATTGTATATAATACTGAGGAAGAATATGAACTTGAAGAAAAGAGTCGATAAAAAATGAGTCAAGTTTAATATTGCAAACCATATGATTATTCAAAAGTTACTCACATTTCAAAATCTTTTGTTACATCAAGCGAAATACCTAAGAAATCATGGAATGTAACTGAGTCTTATGTTTCATCTTCCAATGGGGCTCCTGCCAAACCCGTGACACAAGTAAATGGTCCATTACCATCTTCTGGTACTGTGACACCTTTACTGTAACACCCCCAAAATACCGCAGCGGAAGACTGTGTCATTGGGATGCTACTTCAGGGCACAAAGTACAAGATATAGAAAACGAACTCTAAATGAGACGTTTTTGAAAAGTTACCATTCGAATTGATAAAAGTCATAGTTTACAAAACAAAGATCCCAAATTAGAATAATACATAAGTTTTTAAAGTGTATCGAATGGTAAACGATAAAAGTGAAAGTCTCCAAAAGCATGCCCTAAGACTCTCAGCTCCATACACCTGCTATCGCCTTTCTAACCTGAGATAAACATGTTTAAAGTGTCAACACAAAGGTTGGTGAGTTCATAGAGTTTGTCTTAATGCTGTTGAAAAGCCTATAAAGAATGTTCACCCAGCAAAGGCATCGTAAATCCACTCAGTTGCAAGTCCCGTCATAAGAGACTTGTAACCTGTGTGTTCACAACCCACTGCTACAATATAATATGATTAAGATATGTATAAGCTCATAACAACAGTTAAGCAATTAGTAGTGAGTCTACACTTCATCTCCGAAGACCTCACCTAAGTATGTATACTTCCATGGTTGTGCCCAGAAACTTAATCTGGGGCCATAAGAAGTATATATGTCTCCATGGTTGTGCCCAGAACTAAATCTGGGGCCATTGGAAGTATGTATGTATGTATCCATCACAGTTTAGTATAACACAGTTAAGTATAACACAATCATGTATGTATGACATCAAGTATAATGTAATCAAGTATAATGTTATCAAGTATAATGTTTCCCAGGTATAAATGTTATGTGAATCTGTACAAGTAAGCAAGTAGTAGCATGTATCTCCCCCAAAGAGTTGATAGAAAAATTAAAAGAGTAGGGGCTATGACTCACCTCGAAGTAATAGTACAATGCAACGGAATGTTAAGGACAACAATGCACGGTTATCTGCCGCAACCTAAAATGAATGATGAATGATCTCATTTAGATCACCAAATGATGTTATGAATGTCCATGCTCATGTTTCTATACCACTCTAGTCTTTGGAAAAACACTTGTGTTATCAAAAATATATAATCCAAGAACTTGGAAAAATATTGCTATTAGAAAATATAATAAGCTAGTTGTAATATATATATACTTATATATATATATCGTATGTTTCCATGTTAGCGTTGAAATACTCGGGTTGTAATCCTTGAAATGATGAAAATATACTCGTAATAACTAATACTACATTAGTTATAAAGCTCGGCACTTAATATTACTTCTAGCTCAAAAATGTACTTCGTAGTTTTTGTGCCAAATTTAATAAAAGCTGTCAAATATAAAGTGGTTTTAGCCGATATTCAAACGTGAATATCTTTGTCGTTACTTGTCCGTTTTACTTGTTCTTTATGTCCACGGTTACGTCTTAGTATGTAGTAATATATTTTGGAAAGCTCGGCTCCTCCGGGTTACGTCTAAAGTCTCTTTTTGTCCAATGAAAAACGTCCAACAGCAAACTAATTTCCAGAAAATATTTTTCGTCAACAATCTTGCAAAAATCATAACTTCTTCGTTATTAACTCTTTTTAATCCGTTCTTTCGCCTACGGATTCGTTTTTGAATGTATTTTCTAAAAATTTTGCCAAAGTTTCCTTGGTGTTTACTGATTTTCCAGATTTTTACAAAACGGGACAGCATGTCTAAAATAGGTTCCAAATCAAGTTTTCAAGGTTTAAAACTAATTTCTACCATCACCAAACCTCTTGTAATCACCACATAGCTAATCTAATCCTACCATACACCTTCTTAGGGTGCCATGGACTCCTAACCAAGTTATTAGAGCAAGGGGATTCATAACTAAAAAGTTAGGGTTTGTATGTTTCTTTTTAGACAAAATAAAGTGTGGTATAGCTCATTGTACATGGTTTTTAGCATGATACTTATGAAATACATGTAAAAATAAGATGATCCATAAAAAAATAAAGTTGATTACTTACTTGACAAAATGAGATGATTATATGATGATTATGCTTGATGTTCTTGTGTTTTTGTTGCTATATTCTTGATTAGAACCACAAAATGAATAACTTTGGTGCTTTAAACTTTTGAAAACCTTCACTTGGTCTTGGTATGGTGGTGAGGTCGTGGTTATTGAAGAGAGGAAGAGATGAGAAGAACTTTTTCTTATCTAAAAAGTGTGGTTTATGATTTTGGTTTTTGGTTAATGTAAGGTTTTTAGAGGTTTATTAGTAAAGTATTAGGAAATCAATGCACATGGTTAAAGGGTGCTTCATGTGGCCGGTTATGGTGTGAAAAGGAGTAGCCAAATAGGTTTTGAGTTACTAATTAGTCCTAGTGTAGCGTTAAGTGTTATTACGAGTTATTCGTTAAAATCGGGTACCGGGTTTAATAGCAATAAACGTTCACGGAGTTAACCGGGATGAAATATAGTTATAATAATGTTAAAAACATATTAAAAATATGTTGGGTACATTTACTGAGTGATCGGGTGATTATTGTTTAGTTTTCACGAAAACCGTCGTTATATTCGTACGCGTACGTTATTAATAAAATAAATTTCCAAAATACTGGGTAACTGAATGTTAGAAGTTTTATGATGTTAAAATGGATATAAAAATATGTCGGGACCATCGTGGGAATATTTAGATATATTCGTCGTGTATAAACCGGGTGTTAACGTTTACTATAATTACTTATACGTAAAAACGTTAAATGTACTGAATATAGAAATTTGAAAATCCTGAGAGTGGTATAACATGAAAATGTTGTTATGATGATATGCAGACTATCTCCAGTCCGTATGCAGTGTACTTAACACTAATGAAATGAATTCGCACCTAAACCAATCCGGTTACGCGAATTTGAATACCCGTAAACTAAATTTACGATGAAATGAGTAATGCAAGTGAATAGTGAAAACTTTTCCGGAAATGAATAGTGTTTAGTGAATAGTAAATTTCCCAAATGTTTCTCAGAATATCAAAATGACCTCGAAAATGATGAATAGTAAAATGATGAATAGTGTTTTGATGAATAGTGATTTATGAATAGTGTTTTTCCAAAGTTCCCGAAATGACCTGAAATGACCTGAAATGGTGAGTTGTGACAGTCTTCCCCTCTAAAAAGAACTTCGTCCCGAAGTTCAGTTAATGTTAATCAGTTAAATGTGTCAAAGTTTATGTATGTGGGTTTCTATCCAACTAGGTATGTTCTCGTGGTCAGTCTTGATGAGGCAAACCTTCCCAATCCCGAGCATAGTCCTCAAAAGACCTCCTTTAGGTTAATCATTTAGGTAACCGATTTTCACTTAAGCCCACAACCCAATCAAACAAGAACAGTCATGAGATTAGGCTAAATCGGTTTGAGTGATGACTTTAACTTTTAGCTTGATTTTCGCAACCCAATCAAACAAGAACAGTCACTAGAACCAAGCTAAAAATCAAAGTCTGGATTCAACATCCTTGAAAAAGATCTTTTGGAAGATTTGCTCGACTTTGGAATTGCTTACACTAATCAAATTACTAATGTTAGTATGACTAAGGTTAATGCTGCTAGGTCTCAGATTAGTCAATGTTGTGTATAGGTCCTATATTAAGACTTAAGTGCTACTAAAATACGATAGTTGTTCAAGAGAATGTACCCGTTATGCTATCGCGGACATGTTGGGTGATAGGATTTCCTAGGAAGTAAGCTCTGCCAAGTGCGGGTGGAATCTCATTGGCCTCATCTCGTGGCCCTTCAATTGCTGCTGCTAAGTTTGGACGATTTCCTCCTTGGTTAAGATTCCTTTTCAACTTAGGACAGTTGTTCCGAAAGTGATCCGGGCTGTTACACTCATAGCATGTCTTTTGGTTCACTGGTTCTCTACACTGGTTTGCATAATGACCAGACTGTCTGCAATTAGCACACATACGGCAGGGCACCGTCTTTTGGTGATGAAAGTTACATTTCGTACATTTAGGATGCTGGCCTAAATACTCTCTCTGACCCGAATTAGTCGCCGCAAAGGTCCTTGCCCTTTTGTTGTCAGTCTGCTTGTTCGACTCGCTTGTTCCCTTCCTTTTATCACTGTCCCTCAAGCTTCCATTTCTAACCATCTCATCTGTCAGAGTCCCTGCTCTCAATATTGCACTCTGAATTGTAGCAGGCTCAGTTGTTTTTACAATCCCACGAATTTCTGGAACAAGGCCATATATGTACCTCTCGATCCTCTTGGACTCAGGGGTAACTAGGTGTGGAACTAGTCTGGCTAATTCATGGAATCGATCTGTATAGGCTGCATGACCAGCCCCTATCATAGAGAGATGATAGAGTTCATCCTCCAGCTTTTGCATCTCGTTGTCCGGGCAGTATTCCTCCTTCAGTAATGCCTTAAAATCATCCCATGTCATACCTACAACTGCTGCTCTACCCCTAGCTTGAATCTGCGTATTCCACCATGTCAATGCCTTTCCTGATAGTAAACACATGGAATACTTCACCATTTGATGTGCTGCACAGTTACTAATGTCGATCACCGACTCCATCTTTTCAACCCATCGAGTATACACCAGCGCGCCTCCTACACCATCGAAATCAATTGGCTTACATGACGTAAATTCCTTATACGTGCATCCGGTCCTAATGTTGTTGTTGCCATTACCATTCTGGCCTATACCATTGGTGTTGTTAATTCCGCTTTCGTGGTTTGCCAAATTATTCATATGATCGCCAACTTGAGTGACAATAGTGGGGAGAAAGTTTTCAAGTTGTCGAGCGATGATGGCTTCAAAATCAGTATTTCCACCGTCGTTGTTATCATTGTTTTCAACGCCGTGACCACCTCCTCTACCTCCACGTCCACCAGTTCTTCCACCATCGTTACTTGGGTTACTAGTGTCATGAGCAGCTCCTCTACCTCCTCTACCTCCACGTCCACCAGTCCCTCCACCCCTTGGTGTTGCGCCTCCTCGACCAGAGCTACGAGTCACTCTCTTTGGTGCCATGATTTCCTGAGAGGAAGGACATTTAGTGAACGTCAGAGATGAGGGAAAACCGTTGATTAACCAAAGTCTATACTTCACATCCTCGTATATAATACCGTGCCACCAGTTGTTTCCTAAGTTGTGCCAACACTGATCTACATCTGCATAGTCATATATCCACGTGTGTCGTGAAGCACTTATAATTATGTTGGCCACCACAATTATAAATGTTTCCTTTCACAAGTGTACATATCACCAGGCACACATATCTCAGTGGTAGACGTTGCTTAAATGGGCATCTAGGGAATGTCACGCTTAGTACAAAGGAACAAAGGATTCTCCCTTAAGTGTTAAAGTCACCGGGAAGTCTAGTTTCTAACGGTTTCTACGAAGTATCTAATAGCGTAGGTCTAAAAATAAATTACCAGCAAGCGTATGTGTATGTAAAGTGCAAGGCGATAGGGAGGAGAGTCTACATGTATATAGTTATAGTCTAGACTCTAAAACAACCTAGTTCTCTATAACCAAGGCTCTGGTACCAATCTGTAACACCCCCAAAATACCGCAGCGGAAGACTGTGTCATTGGGATGCTACTTCAGGGCACAAAGTACAAGATATAGAAAACGAACTCTAAATGAGACGTTTTTGAAAAGTTACCATTCGAATTGATAAAAGTCATAGTTTACAAAACAAAGATCCCAAATTAGAATAATACATAAGTTTTTAAAGTGTATCGAATGGTAAACGATAAAAGTGAAAGTCTCCAAAAGCATGCCCTAAGACTCTCAGCTCCATACACCTGCTATCGCCTTTCTAACCTGAGATAAACATGCTTAAAGTGTCAACACAAAGGTTGGTGAGTTCATAGAGTTTGTCTTAATGCAGTTGAAAAGCCTATAAAGAATGTTCACCCAGCAAAGGCATCGTAAATCCACTCAGTTGCAAGTCCCGTCATAAGAGACTTGTAACCTGTGTGTTCACAACCCACTGCTACAATATAATATGATTAAGATATGTATAAGCTCATAACAACAGTTAAGCAATTAGTAGTGAGTCTACACTTCATCTCCGAAGACCTCACCTAAGTATGTATACTTCCATGGTTGTGCCCAGAAACTTAATCTGGGGCCATAAGAAGTATATATGTCTCCATGGTTGTGCCCAGAACTAAATCTGGGGCCATTGGAAGTATGTATGTATGTATCCATCACAGTTTAGTATAACACAGTTAAGTATAACACAATCATGTATGTATGACATCAAGTATAATGTAATCAAGTATAATGTTATCAAGTATAATGTTTCCCAGGTATAAATGTTATGTGAATCTGTACAAGTAAGCAAGTAGTAGCATGTATCTCCCCCAAAGAGTTGATAGAAAAATTAAAAGAGTAGGGGCTATGACTCACCTCGAAGTAATAGTACAATGCAACGGAATGTTAAGGACAACAATGCACGGTTATCTGCCGCAACCTAAAATGAATGATGAATGATCTCATTTAGATCACCAAATGATGTTATGAATGTCCATGCTCATGTTTCTATACCACTCTAGTCTTTGGAAAAACACTTGTGTTATCAAAAATATATAATCCAAGAACTTGGAAAAATATTGCTATTAGAAAATATAATAAGCTAGTTGTAATATATATATACTTATATATATATATCGTATGTTTCCATGTTAGCGTTGAAATACTCGGGTTGTAATCCTTGAAATGATGAAAATATACTCGTAATAACTAATACTACATTAGTTATAAAGCTCGGCACTTAATATTACTTCTAGCTCAAAAATGTACTTCGTAGTTTTTGTGCCAAATTTAATAAAAGCTGTCAAATATAAAGTGGTTTTAGCCGATATTCAAACGTGAATATCTTTGTCGTTACTTGTCCGTTTTACTTGTTCTTTATGTCCACGGTTACGTCTTAGTATGTAGTAATATATTTTGGAAAGCTCGGCTCCTCCGGGTTACGTCTAAAGTCTCTTTTTGTCCAATGAAAAACGTCCAACAGCAAACTAATTTCCAGAAAATACTTTTCGTCAACAATCTTGCAAAAATCATAACTTCTTCGTTATTAACTCTTTTTAATCCGTTCTTTCGCCTACGGATTCGTTTTTGAATGTATTTTCTAAAAATTTTGCCAAAGTTTCCTTGGTGTTTACTGATTTTCCAGATTTTTACAAAACGGGACAGCATGTCTAAAATAGGTTCCAAATCAAGTTTTCAAGGTTTAAAACTAATTTCTACCATCACCAAACCTCTTGTAATCACCACATAGCTAATCTAATCCTACCATACACCTTCTTAGGGTGCCATGGACTCCTAACCAAGTTATTAGAGCAAGGGGATTCATAACTAAAAAGTTAGGGTTTGTATGTTTCTTTTTAGACAAAATAAAGTGTGGTATAGCTCATTGTACATGGTTTTTAGCATGATACTTATGAAATACATGTAAAAATAAGATGATCCATAAAAAAATAAAGTTGATTACTTACTTGACAAAATGAGATGATTATATGATGATTATGCTTGATGTTCTTGTGTTTTTGTTGCTATATTCTTGATTAGAACCACAAAATGAATAACTTTGGTGCTTTAAACTTTTGAAAACCTTCACTTGGTCTTGGTATGGTGGTGAGGTCGTGGTTATTGAAGAGAGGAAGAGATGAGAAGAACTTTTTCTTATCTAAAAAGTGTGGTTTATGATTTTGGTTTTTGGTTAATGTAAGGTTTTTAGAGGTTTATTAGTAAAGTATTAGGAAATCAATGCACATGGTTAAAGGGTGCTTCATGTGGCCGGTTATGGTGTGAAAAGGAGTAGCCAAATAGGTTTTGAGTTACTAATTAGTCCTAGTGTAGTGTTAAGTGTTATTACGAGTTATTCGTTAAAATCGGGTACCGGGTTTAATAGCAATAAACGTTCACGGAGTTAACCGGGATGAAATATAGTTATAATAATGTTAAAAACATATTAAAAATATGTTGGGTACATTTACTGAGTGATCGGGTGATTATTGTTTAGTTTTCACGAAAACCGTCGTTATATTCGTACGCGTACGTTATTAATAAAATAAATTTCCAAAATACTGGGTAACTGAATGTTAGAAGTTTTATGATGTTAAAATGGATATAAAAATATGTCGGGACCATCGTGGGAATATTTAGATATATTCGTCGTGTATAAACCGGGTGTTAACGTTTACTATAATTACTTATACGTAAAAACGTTAAATGTACTGAATATAGAAATTTGAAAATCCTGAGAGTGGTATAACATAAAAATGTTGTTATGATGATATGCAGACTATCTCCAGTCCGTATGCAGTGTACTTAACACTAATGAAATGAATTCGCACCTAAACCAATCCGGTTACGCGAATTTGAATACCCGTAAACTAAATTTACGATGAAATGAGTAATGCAAGTGAATAGTGAAAACTTTTCCGGAAATGAATAGTGTTTAGTGAATAGTAAATTTCCCAAATGTTTCTCAGAATATCAAAATGACCTCGAAAATGATGAATAGTAAAATGATGAATAGTGTTTTGATGAATAGTGATTTATGAATAGTGTTTTTCCAAAGTTCCCGAAATGACCTGAAATGACCTGAAATGGTGAGTTGTGACATTTACCAACACGTTGTCGAGTCTTAGACTATTTTAAAATTTTCATGAAAGGCATCGAAAACTTGGAAAACGTAATTGAACATAATTCGGAAATAAAAATTGCTACTTTTCAATCAGCTTACGAGCGCGAAAAGCGAGACATTTTTCAAAAACAATTTCTGCCTTTAGTTCAAAATTTGCGTCATTGTGCTACTCGTTGGGAATAGGAACTCAAAAAAGAAGTTAAAGCAATGAAAAATGTTTTCGCTCTTAATGAAAATGCAATCTTGGTTCAACAACGCAAAAATCAATTTTTGAAAACGGATTCTAATCGACTCTTGGAACAAATCCTCACAGCTGATATTTATTCTCTCATTATGAATGATCTTTACTATTCCAGTAATGCTATGATGTTTGATAATTACTGCGCTGATATTGATTTGCTGAATAAGGAAACTGAGACATTAAAACATAAATATGAAACGTTGCATCAAAACAGTGATGATGTGAGAATCAAACTTTCAAATGAAAATTGTCAACTCAAGCAAAGGCTTGAATGGTGTCAAGCTCAAAGCCTCGAAACAGAATTGCAACTTCAAAGTCAAAATGCTTCTAAAAGCTGTCAACTTTGCAAAGACAATGTTTTTCTCAAAAATAAATGTCTTCAATATGAAAAAGAAATTGCGGAGTTAAAAATTGAAAACGTCGAATGCCAACAAAACCGTGATGACATTCGTTATTGCAACGGTCTACTTGAGTCTGATATTCAGGACAAAAATCATATCATCGATTTGAAAGAGAAAATTAAGTTACTTCAAAAAGGAAAGTTTGTTGACACCACAGTGATAGCACCAGGAATGTTTCAAATAGACAAAACAGATAAGGGTAATCATGCTAAGAGTTCTAATGTTAGCTATTCCACTTCTACAGGACTAGTTTCCCCTAAGAGCGTTAGCAGCCCAAAGTCACAAAGCGTTAAGAAGACTAAAAAGACTAGGCTCTGGCAACGTAGAAGAGGAACACTAGAAGTGCAAGAAGTAGAAGCTCACCTTAGGAACTTAATAAAACTCATGTTGCATCTGATTTAGATTCTAATATGGCAAATTGTAAGCAAAATCTTAATGTAACGAATATTGAACATTTAAATGTTTTGAAAATTAATGCATCTTGTGTGTTTTGTCGTCAAAGTGTGTTATCTAGTGATCATACTAAATGTGTAGCTAATAATCTCTTACATCGTCAGAAGAAACGTAGATCAAGCATTCCTTCTAGGCCCACTACTGCCTCTAAGTCTACCTTAGGAAAAACGCCAACTACCGTTTCAAATGATGTTGTAGTCAACCCAAGAGCAGAAATCAACAAATCTAGGAACACGCCAAAAGCTAGTGCATTTACCAAAAACAAAGCAAAAACTAGTTGGAACTGGCAACGTTGGTTACAATATAAACCAAATTTTAAATGGATTCCTAAACTGTTGAATACTTGTGTTTCTAACCAACAGGAACCCACCATTTCTTCAGGTTTCACCCTTACTTCTGTTCCATCTTTGTCATCTACTTGTGATGCAGGTGGTTCAGATTGTTCTCTGGATTGTTGATAGCGGTTGCACCCGACATATGACAGGCAATCTCAAACTGTTAACAAACTTTGTCTCAAAGTTTATTGGAACTGTCAGATTCGGGAATGATCAATACGCTTTAATCATGGGTTACGGTGAGTATGTGAATGGGAATATTGAAATTAGCAGAGTCTATTATGTTGAAGGCTTGGGTTACAACCTCTTTTCAGTCAGTCAATTTTGTGATGGGGATTTAGTAGTAGCATTTCGAGATAAAACTTGTTTTGTTCGTGATCTACAAGGAAATGATCTGATGTCAGGCAAGCGTGGCACCAACCTTTACACAATTTCAATGTCTGAGATGATCGCTTCATCTCCTATCTGTCTTCTATCCAAAGCTGAAACGACTAAATCATGGTTATGGCACAAACGCCTTTCTCACTTGAATTTCAAAATGATGACTGATCTCGCTCGTCACAAATTAGTTAAAGGCTTTCCAAGATTCCGCTATGCCAAAGATCACTTATGTCCAGCCTGTGAACAAGGAAAAAGTACCCGTGCTCATTTTCCATCAAAACCTGAACACAGTACTAATCATGTTCTACAACTGCTTCATATGGATTTGTGTGGTCCGATGCGTGTTCAAACTATCAACGGTAAATGCTACATTTTAGTAATTGTTGATGATTACTCCCGCTGGACTTGGGTTTATTTTTCTTCGAAGTAAAGATCAAGCTCCTCAAATGATCATCACCTTTCTCACCAAAATACAAGTTCAGCTACGCAACACAGTCAGAATTGTTAGAACTGACAATGGAACAGAATTTAAGAATCAGACTCTAAGGTCGTATTTTGAGAAAGTAGGAATTGAACATCAAACATCCATTCCACGAACACCCGAACAGAATGGAGTTGTTGAAAGATGCAACAGAACATTAGTAGAAGTTGCACGAACGATGTTAATCAATGCTCAATTACCAGATTACTTATGGGCGGAATCTGTTTCAACTGCATGTTACACTCAAAACCGTTGTATGATCACAAAACGCCATCACAAAACCCCTTATCAGATTGTTCACAAAAGGAAACCGAACATCAGTTACTTTCATGTATTTGGAGCTCTATGTTACCCAGTCAATGATCGTGATGATCTAGGTAAAGTTAAAGCAAAGGCTGGCATTGGTATATTTGTTGGATACTGTGAAAATTCAAAAGGCTTTCGGATATGGAATCGTCGTACAAGAGAAATTCAAGAGACTATTCATGCTAATTTTGATGAACTCACTTAAATGGCTTCTGAGCAAAATAGCTTAGGACTGCATCCAACCGTCTAAACTTTCCGGAATCTTTGGGTGAACCATTGTCACTCTCCCGTAAAGAAGTGAAAACCTTGTTTGCTCCATTGTTTGATGATACGATTGTTAACCATCCATCTGAGGCCACACCAAATTTCGCTGCACATCTTGATCAACATCAAGTACCTGATACACCTCAACAAACAACAACAACTGTTGGAAGAGACGGTCCTCCAATCATATCAACTACAACAACATAACAAACCGGGTCCAACTCACAACACTCAGCCAGAGACTCCATACCTTTATCAGTTCCACAAACCGCAGAGCATGACCCAGAACAATTCATTAACCCATTTGCACCGGCTCAATCTGTCCCCGACATTGCTGAGTCATCTATACGCAATTTGGGTCCTGTTCACTTGCGAGATACTTATCAACTTCACCCTTCGACACACAAATGGACTAGAGATCACCCCTTAGTTCAAATTATTGGCCATCCAGATGCACCTATTATGACAAGACAACGCCTTCACACAGACGGTGAAACTTGCATATACGCACTCACAGTATGTGAAACCGTGCCTAAAAACATCAAAGAAGCTATGACTTATGAAAACTGGATTGAGTCTATGCAAGAAGAATTTGAATCCTTTCAAAGATTGGAAGTCTGGGAAATGTTTGAAAAACCAGAAGGAATCATTGTCATTGGATTAAAATGAATCTGGAAAAACAAACTGGATGCAGAAGGTACTGTCATAGGCAACAAATCACGCTTGGTAGCAAAAGGATACTCTCAAGAAGAAGGAATCGATTTTGAAGAATCATTTGCTCCAGTAGCTAGACTTGAAGCTGTACGGATCTTCTTAGCTTATGCTGCTCATCGGAATATGATTGTTTATCAAATGGATGTGAAAACCGCTTTTCTGAATGGTCAACTCCGTGAAGTGGTTTATGTCAGTCAACCTGAAGGATTCGTTGATCCAGAACGTCCCAATCATGTCTACAAGCTTAAGAAGTCTCTCTACGGTCTCAAGCAAGCCCACAGGGCGTGGTATGATAAGTTATCTAAATTCCTGTTGGCTAATAACTTTTCTATAGGCTCGGTGGACCCAACACTATTTACAAAAACATACGGGGCGGACTTATTAATCGTGCAAATTTATGTCGATGACATTATTTTTGCCTCAACCAACAAAATTTACTCAATGGATTTTGCAAAATTAATGACAGATAATTTCAAAATGTCCATGATGGGTGAACTTACATTCTTTCTAGGACTACAAGTTCATCAATCACCCTGTGGAATTTTTCTAAATCAGTCTAAATATGCTCTTGAGATTTTAAAGAAACTAGATGCTGACATAAATGGGACTCCTATTGACCCTACCAAATACCGAAGTATTATTGGGTCCCTCATGTATCTCACATCTAGCAGACCTGATATTGTATTTGCTGTCTATATGTGTTCGCAATATCAGTCTAAACCAACTGAGAAAAACCTCAATGAGGCAAAAAGAATCCTTCGATACATAAAGGGAACCATCCATTTGGGAATCTGGTATCCGAAGGATTCTGATTTGAACTGATAGCTTTTTCAGACGCTGACCATGCAGGATGCTTAGACACGCGAAAAAGTACATCAGGTGGATTACAGTTTCTTAGAGATAAGCTTGTGTCTTGGCAATCAAAGAAGCAGGACTGCACTTCATTGTCATCAACAGAATTTGAATACGTAGCTATGTCTGCTTGTTGTGGTCAAGTCATTTGGATGAGATCACAACTTAAAGACTATGGCTACTTATTCAATAAGATTCCAATCTACTGCGATTCCAAAAGTGCCATTGCAATCTCCTGCAACACAGTCCATCACTGAAAATCCAAACACATTGATCTCCGATATCATTTCATCAAGGAGTATGTTGAAAAGGGTACAGTTGAATTATATTTTGTGGGAACTGAGTTCCAATTGGTGGTCTTACTTACAAAAGCCTTAGCTCCATCAAGGTTTGCTAGTTTGGTTCACCAAATTGGTATGCGATGTTTGACACCAGAGGATCTGGCAAAGTTTCTAAAACACAAGTAAAATGTCAAACATCAAACAAACTATCTTTATAAAATATTTTTTCTCATATTTTTCAAAACCTCAAAAACACAAAAAGATTTTCTCTATTTCTTGCAATAAAAAAAAACACACGCAAGTATATCGCTTCCTATCAACACCTTGTTATTTCTTTCTCCTTTACAACTGTTGAGGGGGAGACACGCTCAAACCTTTCTCATATTTTCAAAACGGTATACTTGCATATTTCCTTAAGATGCGTTGTTTCAGGACTTAATGGATATCTCATATCATTTTTCTTTTCACAAAACGATGTCATAAGGAGTATATTTTAGAATATTGCCATTGGTCATTTACTTGTATCTAACTTTAGGACTTATGTTGCAAAACTAGTAGTTAGGGGACTAAAGGTGTAAAAATGGCAAAGTTTCAAAAACAAAACATTAAAACAAATACAAACCTGTTTCTTTTTCTAAATCATCAAAATATCAAACTAAAACCCTTTGCAAATCCACGGCCCTAATTCAAACGTGAAATCCAAGCTACCAATCTTCAATCCGTAAGTTTCTACGTGATCTTTAGACAATTTCTAGCTATGGTTTTCATTTAATCGCAAAGTTAATAGTTAGATTTCATGATATCACGCTTTGAAAACCTAGGGTTTCAAAAATTTCGGGATCTATCAAAACGTGTTTGGGGAAGTAATTTTTGATAGGGGTTTTGTTCTAAAACATGTTTCTAACTTGCCCATAACATTTAATCTCAATCAAATACGTGTTTGTGTGATTCTCGATATCTACGGTTTTGGGTACGAAATAGGTATTATTGATTCTTTGATGTTTTAGTTAATCTTCTTGCTGGGATTTGTTGCTATATGTGTGAGGATCACCATTATGCACGTTAATTTGGCCTATATCCATGTTTGCGTGATTCTCGATTTGTAGGGTTTTGTTCATGTTGTGTAAATTCTCGTATGATGTTTATGTGGCTTGATATTTGTGCTTAACTTGTTCCAATGAGTGATTAATGTTTCACTAGACTTAGATAAGATAAGAGGATTCATGCTCTTGTGTTTATCGAAAACATGTTCTTGCCAAGTTTCGAAATTACTGCATACATGATTATTCTATGTTTCTCATTGTTGTTTATTATCATTTACAACAGGTTTCAATCTTTGGAATAACAAATTGCAATAAGAAATGTACGTTGACAGGATTTCGAAAATTCTTGTATAAGAGTTTTTCGAGTACACCATTTTCGCAGTTACCAACATTTGTGGAAATTTTTTTGAAAACACACATGACAAGGGTTTTCGAAAAGATCTCAAAGTGTTGTATTTTTTCTTGAAAGATCCACTTTGCAATCTTTTCGAAAAATGATTGTCACATGTGTTTGCAAAAATTCTTTCACCACTGGTCATTCTTCGAGAACACAAGCTATGGAAATTTTTCGAAAACTCTCAATTGAGTGTTTGCGAAAATTTTCACAAATTCTGTTTTCTTTGGAAAACAATAATTGTGGATTTTTTTTTTCGAAAACAGTTACATTAAGGGTTTTGCGAAACTTTTCAGGGTTGCATTTCGAAATCACAATTAAAGTTTATCAAGGACTCTATGTGTTTGCGATAAATTGTCATATGTGTAATATTTCGAGAACATTGAATGCTGTAATTTTGAAAACATGTTAATTGTGATGATGATCATTATTAGATGTAACGTGTGATGTTATTATGTATCTTGGATGATCTTTGTGCGAATGTAAATGTATAAGTGCTTCATGATTCTAAAATTATCTAAGTATACTCCATTCATCACTTTACATGTAATAATTGAACCATCCGTGCCTAAATGATTCTAAATGCTTATCTATAATCAAACTTTGTAATCGTGCTAACGTGTAACAAATCTGGATGTTTGGTTTATGATTATGTTTTTCAGATTAACATGGCTGAACACAACGAGAATGTCCCCGAACAAACTCTTCCACTACTCATCATGGATGACATCATTCCTGCTGACTACAACATCATCATTGGCAATAACAATCCTCGAGTTGACTTTGACAAATTGAGAATTCCTGAGAACTCGTGCAAGATTGTCAAAGATATTCTCCTTGCACATCCATGCAAGCATCTGCCCAACAAATCTACTTCTGTTCCTGTGTTCTACCTTCATCAGTTCTGGCTTACGGCAAAGGTTAACTTAGATGATGAGTCTTTCACTGTTACGCTGGAACGACAAGTTTACACTATAGCTCACGATGTCCTTCGTACAGTCTTCCTTCTACCACAACCTGACAATGAATTTGCTCCAATGTTGCCTGAACTGGATCTTCTGGACTTCTTCATTGAACTTGGATACGATGTTCAAGACGACTTACCTCTGATTAAGCATTCCAGATTCAATGCGAAGAATATACCTCAGCCTTGGAGAACATTCTATTTGTTAGTCGTACGATCTATATCAGGAAGAAAAAGTGGTCACGAACATCCCAGACTTGAGCATTTACAAGCATTTTGGGGAATGGTGAGCATGTCACCTATTGACTTTGCAGTTCCAATAATGAATGATATAGTCTACAGCATTCAAACCGGACTTGAAAAGACTATGATCCCGTTCACAAGATTCACAAAGCTTCTCATTGAATATTTCAACAAAGATTCATCGAAATTCATCAAAAGAATGGGAGATCCTAATGAGCCAAAGAACCTCTTCGAGGACGACTTCACCATTTCTTTTGTCAAAATGACCACATCTTCTACTAAGCAAAAAGGAATGAGGCTTCCCGAGTACCTTCTTGATGATAAGATCAAGAAAAGTTTGAACTATAAAATCTATGATAATGCTTACAAAGGGATTCAGGAAGAAACTACAATACAGACTCGAAGTAAGGGAAGTGTGAAATTTGGGAGTACTACAAGCACCACTGGCTCACCGCAATCAAAGTCAAAAGCTACTCCTAAAACCAAACCTTCCACCAAACCGAAACCTACAGCCAAACCTAAGCCTGCAACTAAGCCAAAGAAGAAGGTTACACCTAAGCCTGCAACTAATGATGATGAGGAAGACGAACCAATAGTGGAGCAATTGGTCGACAAAAGGAAATTGAAAAGTATAATTATCGACACACGAGCTGAAGAAAAGAAATTTCTCAAAGATCAGAGGAAAGCATCACTCCTCAGTCGACTTCATCCTCAACCTTCATCACCACCTATCAATCAACCAGAACATGAAGGCGCTACCAGCAGCATAGTTCCTCCCATTGTGCCTACTAGTTTAGAACCAGCTTCACAACCTGATGACAAAGTAACAGACACAGATGCTACAAGAGAGATCACTATGACAGAAACTGCGAATGTAGAGGAAAATGTTGGCGAACAGGAGAACATTGCCACGGATCTGGGATTTGACCACTTCACTACTCTAGAGTCTCTTGCACAGGAAGAAGAGGAACGCATAAGAAAGGAAAATGAAGAAAAGGAAGCATTCGACACCAACATATTCCTTCAGTCATCTTCACAATCTAAGCAGACATCTTCACAGCAACATCCACCTCCTTAAGACTCTCCACCAAAGGATCCGTCTCCTCCAGCTTCTTCTTCAAGCTCTCACAACGAGTCGTCATCTGAATCATCACCAGAACATTCATCTCCTACACCCTCTGAAACCGCATCTAAGCAACAATAAATCAATGAACCGACAAATACAGTTGATCTTCAGGAGCAAGTCAACAGTCTCACAACCATGGTCACCAGTCTTGCTAAACAAGTTGAAGATTTTAAGGAGGCAAAGCAGCAAATCGACAAGTTCATGAAAGCAAATTTGATAGGACTCATCAGGACTTTCACACTAGATTACCTTACTGAGAATCTGGTTGAAATTGTTACTCCTGAAGTGACAAGTCTTGTTGCACCGATCAAAGACAACTTGGAGCACAGAATCAGAAGTGTTGTAAAGAAAATGTTGTCAACAACACCATCCACGCTTCATCCTGCCAAAGCTTCAACAATAACTCAAGTCATTTCTGAACCATCAGTCGAAGAACTGCTCACTCAACTCTACGACAAAGTTGCGTCCAAAACCACTCTGACAACTGAGGAAACAACACTTATAGATGCCATTGCTGCCAACTTGTCTAAAGAATCATGCAAAGAAGCTGCTGGATCCTTGAATAGGTCAAGGAAAGTTGATGACCTAGACCCGAACTCAAAAGGCAAGAAACACAAGTCCGGAACTGGTCCATCACCCTCTCACCAACAACAAAAGGATCCTACTCCACCTGGAAATCAGCAACACACTTCAGCTACTGGTCAAGGTCCCACAAACGAGGAAGAAAATCTTATGCACCCAACTGATGATTATGAAGGACAACCCGATACCGATTTTCATGCCTCCCCAATTCCTGATTCTCAACCTGGACCATCGTCAACCTCAAAAGATCAAGACAAGGATACTACATCCAAGTCTAAGAAATCAAAGAAAAGAAGGCGTCACTCATGGCTCGACAATGATGACGTACCTGAAAATGATTGGTTGACTGAATTGGTCAATGCTCAACCTCCTTTCGAAGATGATGAACCACTCCCAGGCAATACACTGCAATATACTTAGGTTCTCATGAAGGAGCTTTAGATTGAGAAACTTACAAAGGCGGAGCTTAGAAGAATCGATCAGGATGCACAAGAATTCCTCAAGTCTTGATCTGGTAATCAGATGGAACTCGAGTTTCATATACAGAATATAGCTAGTGCAATGTCTGGTAAGTTTGACTGGCTAAATCCTGAGGCAAATCTCGACAACTATTCTAAAAGACAGGACAAACCTTACTTCACCGATTGGACTAAACCATTACCTCTGCAAGGATTTCCCAAAAAACCTAAGATACCTTACAGCTTCTTCTTCAACAAGGATCTTCGTAACCTCCAACACACTCAAGAGAAATCTAAACAGAAATATGCTTCCTCATTGACTCTCTCAGTACCAGCCGCAAGATACGATGTTCCTGCAATTGAAGAATCAACTCCAGTATTTAGCGACTCTATTGTAGCTTACGACAGAGATGCTTTACACGGGATTCAGCACTGGCCTGAACGTCGTCGTCTCGGTTACACTCACAGGTTAGACACCAAGTCATTAGAGAATGTGAAGCATAAATCAAAGATCATTGCTATCTTGGAGATTCAAGATTCGAAAAGGTTTAACTACATGTTCATGAATGAGATTGTGGTTAAAAGACAAGATGAAAAGAAGTACAAATTCTCAGAAGCAGACTTTCCCGACCTTTATCTAAATGACATTGAAGACATGTATTTAGAGAAAGTTCAAGGAAGAATGCGTGGATTCGATACTGAAACACAATACAACTTCATTTCATCTCTACTTCTCTTCATCCGACGATTGATAGTTCAAGAAAGAGTGGAAGATCTTCAGCTTGGAGTAGAAAGTTACCAACAGAAGATCAATCTGACAAAGCCACAGATTTCATTTCCTGGAATTAATCAGATGTCACAGTACCCGCTCATCCAAATACCATATTTTGGCTTTACCTACCTCAACAGCAAAAAGTTAATAAGTTTTATGAGGCTCGATGAGTTACACAAGTTCTGTGATGTCACGCTCAAAACTGTTCGCGATGGGCTTGTCAAACTGTTGAATGATGATCAGATAAAGATATCAAAAGGAGAAACTCCAAGGTGGAAATCCAGTGCCAGAAGACAAGTTCGTAACTTTGTTATGAAAATTGAAGAAAGGTTATCCCGTCGGGAGCAGATCAGACGATTGGAAAGTTATATCGGTGTCAGACCTTCATTTCCCATCAGACCCTTCAAAAGACAAGATCCACAGTTCAGAGACTTTGACGCACCAATCACTGATGAATCATAAGCTGGTACACATGGGTATTAACACTTCAATATTAACTATTTCATTTGATTGATTTGTTATCATTATGGCTTGTGCACAACTTACAGTGTACAACCCGTTCTTGTAAAAAAAGGACCCTGAGGTACGCATGACTGCCTCAATCCTAATATAAGGAGCGAAGGCTTCTTAGTTTTGATTAGAGTTAATCAAACATTTTATGATTTTCATAACTCTGCTCAAAAGACAAGTATTTCACCTCAATAAGAATTCACTTGTTGAGGGGGAGCACATGAAAACAAAATCATCGTTCTTGAAATCAAAATTTCTTGTTGATTACTCCCCATAAGACTCAAAAGGGCATATTTTAATCAAAAGGATTGTCAAAAATACCATCTTATATGCCATTTTTGAGGGGGAGAAAAAGTGAATGTGATTAAAATATGAAAGTTCAGTGTTGCTTAAAAGCCAAATCTCATGCGAGCTAGACTCAGATTCACCAAAGAATTGACGAAACATAAAAGTTAGTAATCTCGAAAAGACTTATCCTCGATGGGTAATAACATCAAGTTAGTTACTAGAGCTAGTTGTCACCTAAAAGCTGACAATGGAACTCTTTAACTAGCCACGTAAGTGTGTCTCGAAAAGGATTTGTCTGAGTAGAAATGTACCGTTTTGAGAAACTTTCTGTTGATTTGACCAGGCCGGGTAATAACTTCAAGCTAGTCTAACTAGTGATGTAAGCGTGTCTCGAATCGGTCAGGTTCACTGAAAGCGGATCAATTCAAAAGTGCTTGCTCCTCCCGCATGTGCAAAATTATTAAATACTTATGAACACATGTGAAGGGGGAGCCCTTCAAAAGTAAACACAAAGCTCTCAAAGTGTTAAAAAAAATGTTTATAATCACAAACACTTTGAGAGATTTTCAATCAAAGGTTTCATGGCTATTGTCGGATAATCATGGAGTTATAGGGTGATTAAGATAGGAAAAACCGTCCTATGATCCGCCAAAGCCGGAGGGATCTACCCAAGGACATCACCAATAGTTAGAATTAGAAGTCCTTAGGTATGATACGAAAAAGGAGAAAAGAATGAAAGGGGAAAGAAGGAGTTGAAGAATTAAAAAGAAAAGTAAAGAAAAGGGTGAAAGGAAATAGCCCTCATTTGTTCAACCTTAGGGCAGACACCGGGTTCGATTTGTATGCTACTGGTTGTTGCTAAGGCGACACCGGTATTGAAGATAAAGCCGTCATGGACCCAGTGACGCAATGCACTAAACCTTCTTAACCACTCAAGTTCTCTTAAAAGAGCTTGTTTCATTCTCACGAGGAACCAGTGTAATCTATCGACCTATCTCTTAGAGATGGTTGATATTGAAGCATGAGACCCCTCCCTAGTCTCCGCATAGGAAACCTAAGTGTGCACTTTTCGAGTCTAGAGCCATGAGATACATCAAAGATCTCTTAGGAATACTTAGTATTTCTACAACTGGTGTTCTACGTCAATGGACACCAGCTGTAAATTATCGAGTCCTTCGCAGATCTTAGCAATCTACCGAGAACGTTTATGAGAGAATTTACATAAGTATTTCTCAATGATTGAACAGAAATCCTGCCAGGGTCAACATTAAACAGCCCTGACAGCAGGTCACTTCGGTAACTCCTTGTGAGTTACGCTTAGTGTTTGCGGTGGTTTATTAGCGGTCTACAGTCGTGGAGTGATCCCCAGCGACTCACCCAGTCATTGAGCTACTTAGTAGGTCTCGTAAGCTCATTCGGGGGTATCTGATATAGGAACGGCCTTGATAAGGGTTAGAAGGAGTCTTCACACTATGCTGTTGACGATCTCTAATTCCTTATCTGTAAGTACTGGATGTTTTATTGCTAACTGTCTACCTGCAGGGACACTTCATCTCCATGGCGACGGATTCCACATGCTCATACATGCATTTTGAAGTCATCAAAATCTCCCTCAAAGATCAAAGCAACATAAAGTTCAAAGAAAGATTCTACACCAAAAATAAGAATCTACAGAGTATAAAGACAAAAGATCATAAGTCTAAGAAAGGGAACTACGTGCATGTATAAGTCAAAGTTCAAAGATGTATGAGCATGTTGGAATGGCGGACTACCACCACAGACGCGGAAGTGACGAAAGGCAGACAACTTCATAACTTGATCACTATTACAACAACAATGAACAAAGCACAAAGAACGATGAATGATTCTTATCTCATAATTTTTGAAAGATGTCTAAAGCTGTGAAAGTCAAAAATGAAGAAATGACAAAGACGTCAAGCAACCGTGATGACCGACCCTTAGGGGGAGATTGTTGGGAACAAAGTTTTATTATTTTATCAAGTCTCGGTCATTCGTAATAAATGTTAGGTTGCTTTATTATTTAGTTACTTACATTTGTTATCATTTATGTATTTAAGGCTTATGAAAAGCCCACAAGGCCTTAGAGGCCCACGAATTCAAGGAATATGGGTGCTAGGAGTGTTGCCCTAGCTTCCCTCCTATAAATAGAACCTCTACGTCTCATTTGTATTTGGTTGGTTATTTGGAATATTAAGGAAACTCTTGCATTTACAATTCTCTCATTCATTTAATCACCCAAATCCTTATATCTATCTTATTCTTGTTTGTGTGAAATCAATATGGGAACCTAATAAGGAGCTTTTAGCCGGCTCGACATAGGAGTGCAGTAGGAGCTTGTTGAGTTAGGGAATATTGTACACGGCCCTACAACTAGTATTAAGGAATATAACCTGTCATCCATGCAATTGTAACAAGCTAATCAACCGGTAAAACATATCTAGGGAGTAATGAAACCTAAGTAAACATATTTTCTCTCATTATTGTTTCCACCACAATTAGTTTAAGTTTTATTTTATTTTATTTAGATTGCATCTTTAGTTATTTGGGTTAGTTGACTAGCAACTAGTTCCGCCCACTCCTTCAAAAACCGAGATTTTTACTTGCTTTCATAAAATATAAAATACAAAAAGAATCATCCCTCACCTCTAGACCTAGTTTAGTAGACTCTCTAATCCTAGCGAACACTATTCCTGAGTTGAACGATCAATCCCCTGGTACTTGTCACTATACTATACTACAACGATCAGGTACACTGCCTGGTGGGGGTTGCAAGCTTCTCAAGATCCCTTGAGAGGTAAAACATGTTGCGAGGGTGCAATCCCCCGTATCAATTTTTTAGCGCCTCAGCCTGGGGAATAGTTATTGTCTAGGTTAGAATTTCTTTTTATTAGGTCTACTTACAAGATTCCTTTCTAGTAAGAATTTTATTTTTATTTTAGGTTTTCTTTAGTCTATCTCATTTCTTTGTTCCTTTGTTCGTAACCATTACCATCCGACATCATGAAAGGTGGTAATATCTTTGAACACATCAACCCACCACTTCAAAACCACCTACAAAACCCACCACAACCAAACCAACCTCCTAGACCCCGAACTTTAGGAGAGTATTCCCGTCATAGCCACCAAGGCTATCGGAACACCATTGAGCTCACTCAAGGAGCTAATGTGTCTCCGTTGCGATCCGACACCATCCGATTGGTGCGAAGCGGATGTGCATTCCATGGACTTCATTCCGAAGATCCTAATCAACATCTCAAGGATTTCCTAAAAATCGTAGATTCCATAGACCTTGATGTTGCAACTAGAGAGACGACTCGATTACATCTATTCCAATTCTCTCTATGTGACCAAGCTAGTCAATGGCTTGAGCATTTACCCGCGGGATCCATCACCTCTTAGGATGATCTCACTTCTCGTTTCCTTGCTCAATTTTTCCCACCAGGGAGAACTACAAAGCTTAGAAATGACATCTTGATGTTCCAACAATGTTAAGGTGAAACTCTCTATCTGTTGGGATCAAAGTTTTACTATTTATCAAGTCTCGGTCATTTACTTGTAATAGGTTGCTAAGGCTTGTATGTTTATTTAATCTTAAGGCTTATGTAGCAAGCCCATGGGCCTTAAGCCCATCTCGTTTTACTAGATAGGGAGGAAGGGAGTGTTGCCCTACTCCTTCCCTATATATACTAGTCATATGTAACTAGTTACCTTGTTGGTTAATTCATTATTCTAAGAAAACTCTTTCATTTCTATTTCTCATAGTGTCTTAATCAACCATCTCTCCTTCTCATCTTATTTCTATCATCCTTATACTTGTGTTTACATAAATTGTGACCTAACAAGTGGTATCATTCGCCGGAAGAAGGTGTAGTTCTTGTTTTTAAGTTGAATCCGATCCAAAACCTCTTTTGCTACTCGATTTTTTGTGAAAATTTTGTACTTTCTTGTTTGTTTCTTGGTTTTTATCACATCTTTGCTTACAAACTTGTGCTACAAATCATAACAAATAAAAAAGTGTCAAACTTTCTTTCAAAAAAGAAATTTGAGTTTGGTTGTATTTTTTTTAAGGCTTTCTAAACATTTTTGTTTAAAAAGATCATTACTTTTCTTGTTTTTCTTGGCTTTTAACACTTTTTTGATTACAAACTAGTGTTATAAACCTTTTCTAACAAGAAAGTTTCAATCTTTTTCAAATATTTGGAGTTTTAGAAAATTTCGTACTTGAATTTTTACTTTTTTCTAGAACACAAAATTTTTTCATAAAAGTCATCAAGTTTGCAACTTTCTTCAAGTTTTGGTATTTTTAAGCCTAGAAGTACAAGAATCTTGGAATACAAACTTCATTTGGGTGAGCTTTTAGCAAAATCAAAATTCTACCAAACTTTCTAAAACACAAAAAATTTTCATAAAAATCATCAAGTTTGCAACTTTCTTTAAGTTTTGGTGTTTTTATAACTAGAAGTACAAGAATCTTGAAATACAAACTTCATTTGGATGAGCTTTTTGCAAAATTAAAATTCTAGCAATCTTTCTAAATCACAAAGTTTCTAAATCACAAAGTTTCGAGAACACACTTGCTCCCGTTGCTTACTCGGTGTTTCCCTTGCTTGTATAAGTGAGAAAACACTTCGAATTGTGGTATACTCTCTAAATTGTATAATTTAGAAAGTTTTGGTGCTAAGTTTCTAGAACATTGAAAAGTTTCTAAAACACTGAAAAGTTTCTACAACACTGAAAAGTTTCTAAAACACTGAAAAGTGTCTAGAACACTGAAAAGTTTCTAAAACACTAAAAAGTTTCTAGAACACTGAAAAGTTTCTAAAACACTAAAAAGTTTCTAAAACACAAAAGTTTCTAAAACACAAAAGTTTCGAAAACACTCATTTTTCGAGAACACAGTTTCGAAATTACCAAAGTTTTGAGATTACATATTTTTCGAGAACTCTCAAATTCTTTCGAGAACTGCTTTCTGACTAAGTTTCGAGAATTTGCATTACATCTATACCTTCTATAAGATCCATGATTACACAAGTATCTTTCTAAAAATTTTCTTTCTAAATCTCTTCTTACTATCTTCTTAATATGAAAAAAAAAATGGCGGGAAAATTTGAGTAAAATTTAATTTTTACAGGAAACTAAATGTTCAATTTTTACGCGAAATTCAAAATTTGGTTTAACGGTGAAAATTTTGGCCTAAAATTCAAATTTTTAGGCCAAAATTCAAATTTTTTCGGTAAAATTTGGCGGCAAAATTTTTTAAACTCAAATTTTTCTTGTGACATTAGAATTGCATTTTATAGTGATTTTCAAAATTTTGTAACAGAAAAATTTTCAAATTATTTTTGGAGGGAAAATATTAAAAATCACTATTTCGACCTTGAGTATGACATTTTTGTTTGATTATTCCAATTACATTGCAATAATCACGGGGGAGAGAAAATGTATCAATCAAGGTCGCTGATGCATGAGTTAGAGACATATTTAGTGAAGAGATGCATGGAACAGTGTAGATCACTTAAGTCACACCTTAAGGTCCTCTCAAACAAAGACTTAGCAGGAACTCGTTCCGAGTATGGATTCAAACGGGCATTTCCATGACTCCTTGGAGAAGACTTTGACATTTTCACGAATATGATATTCGAAAACGTGAATCAACTTGAAAAGCAGCTTTCATCAGAAGAAGTTCACGAGAATGAATCCAACGCCACCTTCAGAGTGATCAAGGAACAGTTTTAGCAGTTCATCAAATCCCGAATCGAGGATGAAACTTTCAAAGACATATTGATACGAGATTTGGATTCGATTGAGAAGGCGATTCTTCACAGAAGAAATTATGTCCAAAGAATGAATGAACAGAAGTTGCAGATTCAAGAAGAGCAATCTAATATGGTTGATGCATTGGAAGCTAATTTGGGTGTCATGGAAAGCGATGGGAAAAAATCAGAAGAGCAGGATGACAACAGCAGATTGGGGAATGATACAGATGCAGACTGTGCAGAGATCAGACCCTTCTATGACTCAGAGCCCAACTTTGACAAAGGACGGATGGATGAGGAAGATGTCATACCCATCTATGACACAGAACCTAACTTTGACAAAGAGCAAATGGTTGAGGTACAATCTACTGTTGATCATATTATGCCTGCAAATGAGAAACAACAATCTGAGCAACCTAACTTCAGTAATGAAGGAGAGGTTGACCAGAATGTTGTACAATTTCTTAACAAACATTCTGAGTCTGAGTCCTTACCTGATAATCCAATAACTGAAACATCATACCAAACTCTTGAGTCTGAAAACATTCTTCTCAAAAAGACCATTGCCCAGTTTCATAAAGATTTTTCAAAACTAGAGGCACATTGCATCTCGCTTGAACTTAAATTGCAAAACGAATCTTTAACTTCGGGCAACAATGGTCAATTTCTGAATGAACAAAGTAAACGTGTGGATACATTAGTCAAAGAAAATGAACTTTTAAAAGGTCAAATTCAAGTAAAGGTGTTGGCACATGCTGCATTGCGAAACAAATTAAGAAGACTGACTTGCCAGAGTGCGGATACTAGGTTTGCAAAACCATCAATCTTGGGGAAACTGACTTCCCAATCAATCAAAAAATGATTAGTTGTTAGACAACCAACTGCATTTAAATCTGAACGACCTAAATCTTCAAAATCTTGGTTTGCCTCCAAAGTTGTTGAGAATAGCAATTTGACAAAACCAGTCACTCCACATTCTTGGCCTAAGGGAAATGCATCTGTGTCTGCTAAATCTCAACATGTGATTATGCCTGGCTCATCTAGGATTAGTTCTAAAACAGTGTCTAAAACAAGCAATAAAAGTAAAGATTCTTATGGAAAATATGACATGTACACGAACTATGATCTAGAAAAGGCTAGGAAAAAGGCGCTACTTCAAAAGGATGGAATTCTAGGTTCTAAACCTCAAGTGATGCCTTCCACTCTAGTACACAAAACTGCTTGTAGTAGCACACCAAAACCTAGGAGTTCTCAACAAACTAATAGGAATTGGCTAGCATCTAAGAGTAGTTGCGTAAATAATCATGTTGTTTGTGCTTTAAAATATCTTCAAAAAGGAAATTCACTTGAAAAGGCTCAATCGACTAAGACAAACAAACCCGTTGAACAAAAAGTCGTAACTCAGAAACCTAAGAAGAGGATCAATATAGGACATAGGTTTTCTCAACGAAGTGATGCTCCCACATTTCATTCTACTGCATCTAAAAGGAAAACATCTCCTAGATCTAACATTAGGTCCCATGGGTAGAATTTTCAAATTGATTGGTCTTAGGTGGATTCCTACAGGAAAGATTTTAGACATTTGCACTAAAACTAATGTGAAATCAACAACATCTATCCCTGAGGCGAGAAAGGAAATCATTGATAAAGTGTGTCCGAGTGTCAAGAAGATAATTGACACTACATCTTTATGCTTCTAACATTCGGAACCCAATTACACTTGGGGATCCATGTTCTCTATTTTGTCTATTCTTTCTTCTTTTCAGATATAACAGGAATGGCTTCAGAACAAATCAGTTTCGGACCCGAGCTTAATGGTTTGGCTTCTGAGCACAACAGCTTAAGACCCGTAATCAACCGTTTAAAAGTACTTCAGCAATGGCTTCTGAGCACAACAGCTTAGGACCCGCATCCAACCGTCTTAACTTTCTGGTATCTTTGGCTGAACCATTGTCACTTTCTTGTAAAGAAGTGGAATCCTTGTTTGCTCCATTGTTTGATGATACGCCTGTTAACCGTCCATCTGAGGCCACACCAAATTCCGCTGCACAGCTTGATCAACATCAAGTACCTGATACACCTCAACAAACAACAACTAGTGTTGGAAGAGACGGTTCTCCAGTCATATCACCTACAACAACAGAACAAACCGGGTCCAACTCACAACAATCAGTTGGAGATTCCATACCTTTATCAGTTCCACAACCCGCAGAGCATGACCCAGAACCATTCATTAACCCATTTGCTAATGCTCAACCTGTCCCCAACATTGCTGAGTCATCTACACTCAATTTGGGTCCTGCTCACTTGCGAGATACTTATCAACTTCACCCTTCAACACATCATTGGAATTAAATGGATTTGGAAAAATACGCTGGACGTAGAAGGCACAGTGATTCGCAACAAATCTTGTTTAGTTACAAAGGGATACAGTCAATGAAGCAGGATTGTACATCACTGTCATCAACTAAAGCTTAGTATGTAGCCATGTCTGCTTTCTATGCTCAGGTCATTTGGATGAGAACTTAGCTCACGGACTACGGCTATGTACTTGACTAAATCTCAATGTACTGCGACTCAAAGTGTGCTTTTGCTATCTCATGCAACATCATTCATCATTCCAAAGCCCAACAAGTTGCTCTCCGCTACCATTTCATCTAAGAGCATGTCGAAAAGGGTACAATTGAATTAGAGTTTGTGGGCACTGAATACCAATTGGCAGACTTGTTTACAAAGACATTACCTCCATCAAGGTTTGTTGATTTAGTTCACCATATTGGTATGCGGTGTTTGACTCCATATGATTTGCAAAACTTTCTTAAAAACTAAGAGAGTCAAACATCAAACTCTTTTTTGTAAATATTCTATCATAAAGAAAATACAAAAACTGCAAAAAGAATCTTCTTTCTCTGTGTACAAACTTCTAATCTTCAAAACTATGTTCCTACATTAAAACATATTTTGCTTTACATTGTCTAAATGGAACATGTTTTGAGGGGGAGAAAATTTTTCACAAAATCATGAAGTTTGCACACCTAATCATTATTCTTCAAGGATAAAATGTTTCTTCATCATTCGGATTAAAAACTCATTTTTTCGGCAAGGATTCCAATTTAACCATGTTTAGACTTCAAATGGAAAAGTAGTTAACCTTTAATGAGTAAAGTTCACAAAAGTCTTAAACTTAGGTAAAAGGACATTACATGAAAAAATAAAACAGGCTCGCATCAATGTTTTCACAAATGTTCTCAAAAGTTTCACACATAATCAGACTAACAATTTTTTATCCTCGATTTCTTTTCGATTGTGAGTTTCTAATTTCTTCATTGTTGTTTTCTAATCGTTCCCTAAATGTTTCAAATGTTTTCAACAGTCAAAAAGGCATAATCAGAAACTAGGGTTCAAGTAATATCAATCGGGGCATTTTCTTTTATGTGTTTAGTCTAATTAATCATTTCATATAGCTTTAGATAACACTAAAGAATGCTCGATTGGTGTGTTTGCTCGATTAGAAACAACATAGGTTTGTAGTCATGTGATTTAGGGTTTAAGATGTCGATGTCTTTGCTGCTACTACTAGGGTGTTTATTTGTACAATATTCTTGCATTATGATGCTAACATGTGTGCAAAGTCTCAAATCATAACCTCAAACCATGATAATAATTGGAAAATTTCAAGTGAAAGAATGAATTAATCTGTGATCTTGTGTATTCTGAGCACTTAGGAAGATTTAGAATGAGTTTTTGATTCATCCGCATACTTGTTTATGCCTGATGCATTTTCTCTGTGTGCAAGTACATGTCATCCCATTGAAAGTCAAAACTTCAACAATTGTCAAAATGTTTCTCACGGAACATACTTTGAGGGCAAAGGGTTAAATGTGTTAAAAGGCTAAAACTGGTACAAGGATTCAAAATGGTGAGAAACAATTTTTTCCAAACTCTACACTCTCGTTTAACTCCGGTAAAGCAAGTGTGAAGACCAAAGCAAAGTTGTTCTAAACTTTTCAGATTTTCAAAATCTGGAATGCTTTGGCTACGATAAAAGAATGACTCTGATTTGGGCATCCCTAATACCGGAAGTTTTCCATTCATCACAGAAACAAATCTTCAAAAAGAACCCATGAGGTTCAACTTTAGATGGAAATCTTCTTCTTCAGATTTTAAAACTCAAAAGAGAGACTCCGGGTCTCAAACAACTTTCAACAGTAAAAGAGTTTTAAATTTCTAGCATTCTTTGTTGTATAATACTTGATTGTGTTTTCTAAAACCTTGTGCAGAATCATCTCACGAATTTTCTAAAAGTATTTCTCAAATACGGTTCAATATTCTGCTCAAGAAGACTATCTCTCGAATAAACTTCATTATTTGAGGGGGAGTACTTTGTTAAAAGAAAACAAATTTTGTATTCAAACGACGACTTGTGCACACATTTCAGTGTACAACTCGGTTTCAGAGAAAGGAGAGTGCCTTGCTAAACCATTCTTTAAAACCAAACATGCACTTCTCCTTGAAAACCAGAAGAACTTCTCATGCTAAGCTTAACTAAAACTTCTTAATCTCAAGCAAAATTTATTCAAAATTTTTCAAAAGGTTTTTCATAACTTTTCAAAATTTTGCTCAAGATTTTTCAAATCTTTACTCCCCAATTCGCTTCAAAAGTTTAAAATTCTCAAAACATATGCAAGTTTTGGTGGGGGAGTATTTCCTAAAAAAATGTTCTGTCAAAATCATGCTTAATGGCTTGTGCATACATTACAGTGTACAACCCATTCTTGTAAAGAAAGGACCCTGAGGTACGCATCAGTGCCTCAATCCTAACATAAGGAGCGAAGGCTTCTTACTTTTGAGTAGAATTAATCAAACATTTTCTAATTTTCATAATTCTGCTCAAAAGGCAGGTATTTCACCTCAATGAGTATTCACTTGTTAAGGGGGGGCACTTGAAAAACTCATCGTTTGAAAAACCAAAAGTTCTTGTTGATATCTCCCCATAAGACTCAAAAAGCATATTTTAATCAAAAGTTTATCAAAAACAACATCTCATATGCTATTTTTGAGGGGGAGAAAAAGTGAATGTGATTAAAATATGAAAGTTCTAAGTTCTCATGCGAGCTAGACTTAGAATTGACCCAGGAATTGACGAAACATAAAAGTTAGTAATCTCGAAAAGACTTATCCTCGACGGGTAATAACATCAAGTTAGTTACTGGAGCTAGTTGTCACCTACAAGCTGACAATGGAACTCTTTAACTAGCCACGTAAGCGTGTCTCGAAAAGGATTTGTCTTAGTAGAAATGTACCATTTCGAGAAACTTTCTGTGGATTTGACCAGGCCGGGTAATAACTTCAAGCTAGTCTAACTAGTGATGTAAGCGTGTCTCGAATCGGTCAGGTTCACTGAAAGTGGATCAATTCAAAAAGTGCTTGCTCCTCCCACTTGTGCAAATTTATTTAAACACTTATGAGCACATGTGAAGGGGGAGCCCATCAAAAGTAAACACAAAACTCTCAAAGTGTTAAACAATATGTTTGATATTCACAAACACTTTGAGAGATTTTCAATCAAAGGTTTCTTGGCTATTGTCGGATAATTTTGGAGTTATAAGGTGATTAAGATAGGAAATACAGTCCTATGATCCGCCAGAGCCAGAGGGATCTACCCAAGGACATCACCAATAGTTAGAATTAGAAGTCCTTAGGTATGATACGATAAAAGGAGAAAAGAATGAAAGGGGAAAGAAGGAGTTGAAGAATTAAAAAAAAGTAAAGAAAAGGGTGAAAAGAAATAGCCCTCCATATGTTCAACCTTAGGACAGACACCGGGTTCAACTCATATGCTACTGGTTGTTACTGAGGTGACACCGGTATTGAAGACAAAGACGTCATGGACCCAGTGACGCACTGCACTAAACCTTCTTAACCACTCAAGTTCTCTTAAAAGAGCTTGTTTCATTCTCACGGGGAACCTTAGAGATGGTTGATATTGAAGCATGAGACCCCTCCCTAGTCTCCGCATAGGAAACCTAAGTGTGCACTTTTCGAGTCTAGAGCCATGAGATACATCAAAGATCTCTTAGGAACACTTAGTATTTCTGCAACTGGTGTTCTACATCAATGGACACCAGCTGTAAATTTATCGGGTCCTTCGCAGATATTAGCAATCTGCCGAGAACGTTTATTAGAGAATTTACATAATTATTTCTCAATGATTGAACAGAAATCCTGCCAGGGTCAACATCAAATAGCCCTGACAGCAGGTCACTTTGGTAACTCCTTGTGGGTTACGCTTAGTGTTTGTGGTGGTTTCTTAGCGATCTACAGTCGTGGAGTGATCCCCAGCGACTCACCCAGTCATTGAGCTACTTAGTAGGTCTTGTAAGCTCCTTCGGGAGTATCTGACATGGGAACAGCCTTGATAAGGGTTAGAAGGAGTCTTTACACTATGCTGTTGACGATCTCTAATTCTTATTTGTAGGTACCGGATGTTTTATTGCTAACTGTTTACCCGCAGGTACACATCATCTCCATGGCGACAGATTCCACATGCTCATACATGCATCTTGAAGTCATCAAAAGCTCCTTCAAAGATCAAAGCAACACAAAGGTCAAAGAAAGATTCTACGCCAAAAAGAAGAATCTACAAAGTATAAAGACTAAAGATCTTAAGTAAAAGAAAGGGGACTACGTGCATGTATAAGTAAGAATTCAAAGATGTATGAGCATGTTGGAATGGTGGACTACCACCACAGACGCGGAAGTGACGAAAGGCAGAAAACTTCATTATTTGATCACTATCACAACAACAATGAACAAGGCATAAAGAACGATGAATGACTATTATCTAAAAGACGTCTAGAGCTATGAAAGTCAAAGATGAAGAACTGACAAAGACGTCAAGCAACCGTGATGACCGACCCTTAGGGGGAGATTGTTGGGATCAAAGTTTTACTATTTATCAAGTCTCGGTCATTTACTTGTAATAGGTTGCTAAGGCTTGTATGTTTATTTAATCTTAAGGCTTATGTAGCAAGCCCATGGGCCTTAAGCCCATCTCGTTTTACTAGATAGGGAGGAAGGGAGTGTTGCCCTACTTCTTCCCTATATATACTAGTCATATGTAACTAGTTACCTTGTTGGTTACTTCATTATTCTAAGAAAACTCTTTCATTTCTATTTCTCATAGTGTCTTAATCAACCATCTCTCCTTCTCATCTTATTTCTATCATCCTTATACTTGTGTTTACATAAATTGTGACCTACACTATCAATCATGGACTTGTTTCAAGGACTTACTTCAAAAAGTCCCTCATCATGGCATAGATCTTTGGCTCCAAGTCCAAATCTTCTATGACCATATCGATCTTTCCACAAGGCGAACCATTAACTAATCGGCCGGTGGCAAGCTACGTGATCTAAGTGCGGAAGAATCATGGGAACTCATAGAAGATCTTGCTCTCTACGACAACGAAAATTGGAATGATCCCCGTGATTTGAACAAAACGGTCAAGGCAATATCTTTACCTTCGTACAATTCTAGCACTCCTGACCGTAGGATCATTGATACGCAGGATTGCACCCATGCAACAGGTTTTACCTCTCAAGGGATCTTGAGAAGTTTGCAATCCCCGCCAGGCAGTGTACGTGATCGTTGTATTATAGTGTAGTGACAAGTACCGGGGGATTGATCGTTCAACTCAGGAATAGTTTTGTTAGGATTGAAATTAATCTAACTAGGTATAAAGGTGAAGGATGATTCTTTTTGTATTTTTATATTTTTTTTTGGAAAACAAGTAAAGATCTCGGGTTTTGGAAGAAGGGGCAGAATTAGTTGCTAATCAACTAACCCGATAGCTACTACTTAAACTAATGTGTAGGAAAATAAACTAAGGTTCTACAAGGTAAGTGAAGCATGTCTACCTATGATATGTTACTCCTTGCTACCTATCCAATTCTTCCTATTGAATTATCACATCCTTGTTTTAATTGACTGGTTGTATTCCTTAATAGTATTCTTAGGGCCATGTATGATCTTCCCTAACTCTATAAGCTCCTACTTCACTCCTATATCGAGCCGACTAAAAGCTCCTAACATGGGATCACTAGAATTCACTTATGCATTAAATACAGCAATATAATCGTAGTATACCTCCGATCATGTTTCTTAAGACGTTCAAGCAAGTTACCAATTGGAAGTCTGACAGTTTTCTTAAGCCTAACATCGATATCATTCAATAAAACAAGAGACAATATGAAACAAGAATTATAAGCTAAACCAATTAGACCTATCGAAGTGTCACACCCTAATTGATGAAGATAGACAAAAACATCAACAAGGAATCAATAAGATCTAATCAATTATATACAAGTTTCACACAATCATAAGTAGACACAAGGTGAATTAGCAAAACATCATCAAAGAAGAGCAAGCAACAATGATAATGGAAAACATAATTAAGATAGAATCAACAAACCAATATATGATGTCTATGGAGTGATTGAAACCCTCTAAGTTGCTAGAAAAACACCTACCTAAACCAAGGAATCGACCTTAGGGTTTAGGGCTTAAAAATAATGAATTTATGATGTTGTATTTATAGGCTGTTTTCTGCCAGGACCGATCTTGATGGCGTCAGACCAACCTTGCAAGCGTTAAGGCCAAATTTTCTTCACCAAATTGTAGATCTTTTCGTCCCGATTGTTTTCTTTTTTGAATCGCACAAATCCGAGTTCGTATGCAAAAGTTATGGCCAAAACAGTGTCAGCTACTCCTCGCGCAAGTTGTGATTGTCTCGATCATCTTATGACGGTTTCACTAAGGGTTCTTCTTGTGTAAGCCTTCTTCCTGACGTCGTCACTCTATATCATCTGATGTCGTCAGGTTAAACCCTGACGCCGTCATGTGTAAATTTACTCTGGGCCGTCACGTGTATTTTGACCCTGACGGCCTTTGTGACGCCGTCAATCCAAATTGTCTTGAAATAGTTCTGGGGTGTCATGTGTATTTTCCATATCCACCTCTTTTTCCAAGCTTGACGCCGTCACTAGTAAACCCTTGACGCCGTCAGGTACTCTTCCCAGCCAGGATTTTGAGACTTTGTCGTTTTCTTCACTTTTACGCTCCAAAAACGTCCAAAATGCTTCATTTTTCAATTTTCTTTCCAAAAGTACCTAAAATAACAAAAGGAACGATTTAGGGCAATATTTATTCAAATAATCTCGATTTAGGGCTAAAATGACCCTCTAAAAGTGGTACACTTTTTGCTTCATCAATCATGGAACTTGAAGACCAAGTCAAGTTTCTCATGAAATCCTATGAAGCTCCTAAGCCTTCAAGCCAAATAAACAAAATCACTTCCTCATACGAATTATGTAGTGGTCCCCATGACACTCGTGATTGTGTGGAACTCCCCAGACAAGCTTTTGTGGACTACGCATCCTCACGTACCGACGAAGCGGGAGATAAGTGGTACACTTTCAAACCCGAGCCAAACCCTTACGGTGATTCATACAACTCTTCTTGGAAAAATCACCCGAAGCTTAGGTGGAAGCAAAACCAAAACATGCCCCAAAACAATTCTTCCAATCCACCTAATCATTACCAACAAAACGGTCAATCCTATAACCGTACTTTCAACAAAAATCCTTCCAATAACTATGGTAGTGCCAATAATCTTGAAGGATTGATGTCCAAGTTTATGGCATCTCAAGAACCTCATTTAGCAAAATCTAAAGCCGATTTCAAACAAAAACAAAGTGAGATGACCAATAATATCGATACGTTGTTGAAAGTTCTCAATAACCGAGAAATAGGAGCACTTCCCAGTGATACGGTCAAGAATCCAAAACTAAACGTTAATGATATATCATCAGTTTCGTCTACTACCTCTTGTCTACAATACTATTCGGTCAAAGCAATGAGCTCATGTTTCAAGCAAACCCAAATTCTTCAAAATGACCAATTGAATAAGATACCCAACATCAAACCGGTCAATAGCATAGTTGAAACACCTCCTACACAGGACCTTGGTGATGAATTCAAGGAACTTCACCTTGAGTGCCCTGTCATTGATGTCTTAGTGCATGCTCCTTATTACAATGCCCTCTTTGAAAAGTATGAAGAAAAACTTAAGTTGGGTAAGAATGGGACCGCCTTCATTCAAAACAAATTGCCAAAAAAATTAGATGATCCGGGCATATTCGTTTTACCTTGCAAGATAGGAAATTCTGAGGCTTTTGACACATTAGTCGATCTAGGGTCAAGCCTTAATTTACTTCCTTTGTCCCTTTACACCACTCTTAAGCTAGGAAAATTAGATGACACGGAGGTAATTATAGGTCTTGCGGATGGAAGTGTGGCATATCTAGTAAGGGTAGTGAAGGACGTACTAGTACATATACGGAGATTGACAATGTTAGCCGATTTCCACGTCCTTGATATGGTTACTGACACTACATGCCGTTTGTTAATAGGAAGAGGATTTTTAGCTAGCGCAAATGCGATGATTGATTGTAATGAATCTCTAGTAGCGGTAGGAGAAGGGGAAACTTGGTCGGTCTATGATGTTAAGAAGCATGCTACTCATGAGGAGCCAACACCTCATTGGGTAGATTTGAATAGGAGACCACCTAGATACGGACCTTGGGTTAATAGAGAATTCATATGACCTCAAGACCCATTTTATCTAAAAGAGGATTTTATAAACAAAACATATTCGATAGAGCAACTCATAGCTAGGGATGAAGAACTAAACTCATTTGAGGATCCCTTAGTCTTTAGGAAAATTATTGAATTCCTAGGAGTAATGCCTATCAACTTAGGAATGAACAAGTGGAAAAGGAAAGGTGATAAGTGTAAGTGGAATTGGGACAAACCACCTAAGGAAGGTGACGGATCATGGCACATGAAGATGATTCTATATGATCCGGATGGAGAGAAATTTGAGAAGTCATGCCGTACTAAGAGAACCAATAGGAAATTAATGCCTAAGTTTGATCCCAAAGATGTCCTCGATGAGGAACTCACTCACATAGGATAGCCCGTGACCTTGAGTGTAGCTACAAGACTCATTAATAAAGAAAAGCACTTCTTGGGAGGCAACCCAAGTTTTACTTGTTTTATTTGTTTTTATTTGTTTGATTCTTATTTGTTTGATTTTATTTGTTTCCGTATGCGGGTTTTATTTTTATTGTTGGTAAATCATGATTCAAAGTAAATTGTGAAAATGCTTTATTTTGTTTTTAACTTCGTCTTAATTACATATAAGGGTATTTCGCAAAAGCTAAGTGTAAGGGGGAGACCCGAAATTTGTTTATAAGAACGAAAATGAGCATGATTTATTACAATATTAAATGAGCATGTATATTAGTATTTTTAGAGTCAAATGCTTGTATCGAGTCATAATGATGTTTTGCAGGATTTTCCAGGAAATAAGACATAAGTTTTTCCAGAAATGTTCCGGAAACTTAACAAAAGATTTTTCCAGGAACATTTTGACGGCGTCAGGAGTTACAACCTGACGGCGTCAAGTACTAAAATTAAGAAAATTTTAGCGAGTTTCGTTTAAACCGGAGTCTTAAAGTTTTTGTTAATTCTTTAGTTTTATAAACTCCAGGAAATCATCAAACATTCATTCCACAAGCATTATATCTTAATTTGTTTTCTAGGATTTTCTTTTAGTATATATAGATTGCCGCCGATTTTACGCGAGGTTTGCCTTGATTGTTTTCTCAGCTTTAACAGGTTATATATGACAAGAAGATGATTTATATTTCTGGAAGGAAGCTTTCAAAGTTCATTTTCTTGAAGGAAGATCTAACCTTGTTGACACACTATCCACACCGAACGAATCAGGGGAGTATTTGTTTTCATTCTTTTACCTGCTTTACTTTTACATCCTTTAATTGAACGTTAGGGATAATGTTCGTCCTAAGTCTAAGGGGGGTGTAAATGATGATACCTTATTGGATACAATTGCACTTGAGTTTGTTTGTTCGATAGTAGGTGTGTAATAAAAGTAAGATAAATACTTGCTAGGACAATTTTACCGCCAAATTTAAATTTTTTTTACAACATTTAGGAGTGAAACTTTAGCCTTAACAAGCGTCTCATGGATAGGAGTTATATGACTAGCACAAAAAACCGTACCACTCAAAACAAAAGTTATTATGAATAAGGTAGTGACCATCCGAGTACTAGATTAATTGACTAACATGCCAGCGATCTAGTATATGACTTGGTGACCATCCGTTATGCAAATAACGTGCCAACGATCCAAGAAGTGCACTAGTGACCATCCATTAGTTGAAGCGTCAAAGACTCATGCTAGCGATCTACTAAGTTCATACATGTGAGGTTCGCCCTTAGACTTGTTAGGAAAAGCCTTAGTGCTTATGAGTGTACCGGTAGCACTTAGATTCTAGAACTTGCTTTAGTGATGCATCCCGAGACCGCTAGTGAGACTACATTCGTGTAGTTAGGATTTACTACATGATAAGAGGCATTAGGATTACCCTTGTGTTTAAACCTGTATCATAATTTCTTGACCATTTAAGTCGTATTACTTGACTGGTTTTCCCACACCTTAGTGTTGTACTCATTTTTAGTACATGAAACCCCTAGTGCACCCCTCCGAGCCTATCTTTTCGTTTCTAACTTTAAGCATTTTAGTTAAAGGAAGAATTTGTTAACAATCCACCTAAATGTGCAACAAAATCGCCTTAGCCTTCCGTGTGTGCACTCATCTTTAGTGCATTATTGATATTTATCTAAACCCTTAGTTGATTATCTAATTGATTACATGGTTTCTAAGTCGAGTCATATCTTATACATATTGTTTTGGGATGATTGGGACTCATGGGTAAAGTACTAGTGATATGGAGTAATGGGGAAGACGTCAATTTATTACCCCCATATGTGCGTTAATATCTAAAAGTACTCCAAGTGTTTTGATTATCTTGATTCGAGTCATTAGAATAGTTTATTGTAAAGTATGTAAAAATTCAAGTGTAAGGGGGATCTAAATCCCCTATGATGTATTATTTTGGATGGTAGGTTAAAAGTGTATGCAGCAAAAAAATAATAATAATAATAAAAAAATACGGACTACCATCCCATTTCATTTTTATGTTTGTTTCATAGTTTGTAGTTTTGATTAGCCTAAGTCGAGTCGAGTCATGGCTTAGCAACGCCATATTGTACATGTAATTAACCAAGATGATTAACTCGCCACCAGTAAATATTGCCTTTATCCAACAAAATCGTGCTTTCCATATCCCTACACCTCATGTTATAACTCTTTAAAAGACCTTTTTGATAGTTTATCCTAGGTGCTTATGCCAAATGGTGGAGGTTTGATCCTTTCCCAACCCTATGGTAATCTATTTACTATGACAGGTAGTGAGAGATGTTTTCCATTTCCATATTGTGATATATACTTTATTACACCCGAGAGATGTGAGTATCTAAACACTATTTGTGAGGTGCTAGTGTATGACCTCCGTGCTTGTTTTTGGTTTTTAGTGGAGCGATTATTTGTTGTAATTACTTTTATATTAGTGTTAAATGAACCCTAACTTGTATTTTGATTATAATAAAAGCGCATTTGCTTTAGGACAAACAAATCTCAAGTGTAAGGGTATTTGATGAGGCGAAAAGTGTACAGCTTTTAAGGGGTCATTTAAGCCCGAATTCAAGATTATTTGATCAATTATTGCCCTAAATCGTTCCTTTTGTCATTTTAGGTACTTTTGATAGGAAATTCAGAAAATGAAGCATTTTCGACGTTTTTGGAGCGTAACAGTGAAGAAAAAGGCAAAGTCTCAAAATCCTTGCCGGGAACAGTACCTAATGGCGTCAAGACTTAATACATGACGGTGTCAAGCTTGGCAAAAGAGGTGGAAGTGGAAAATACACTTGACGACCCAGAACCTTTCCTTTGCAATTGATCTGACGGCGTCACCAAGGCTGTCAGGGTCAAAATGAACGTGAAGGCCCAGAGCTCAATTTCTTCTTGACGGCGTCAAATGTGGATCTAGGCAATACGATTTCTATCTTGGCAGTGAGTTGACGGTGTCACAATCAACAACGTGATGCCGTCAGAGTGTATTATCTATATATATTTTTCCAATTTTTCATTGTAAAGTGTGGAACATTGTGTGGGATATTAGGGCATAAACCCTAGACGAATTTTACAGCTTTTTCAAGGGTTTCAACCCCTTGATTGTTCCATGTTCAATTAAAGATAAGTACTTATTCAAATCATTCAATATGTCTATGTGTTGTGTGATTATATCTTATGCTTATCTTCACTTTAACTTGCCAGGCTAGGTTTTTATTGTGTTTGCTTAGATGTAGTGAAACCTAGATGTTGATTATTGGTTGATGGTTTGTTTATAATTGTTTTGGATGATTGTATTCGATGTTAGGCTTAAGAAAACTGGCAGAATTCCATTTGGTAACTTGCTTGAACGTCTTAAGAAACATGATCGGAGGTGTACTACGATTTTTGGTTGTATTTAATGCATAAGCGAATTCTAGTGATCCCATATTAGGAGCTTTTAGCCAGCTCAACATAGGAGTGAAGTAGGAGCTTATTGAGTTAGGGAATATTGTACACGGCCCTACGATTAGTATTAAGGAATATAACCCGTCATCCATGCAATTATAACAAGCTAATCAACCGGTAAAAGATATCTATGGAGTAATGAAACCTAAGTAAACACATTTTCTCTCATTATTGTTTCCACCACAATTAGTTTTAAGTTTTATTTTATTTTATTTTATTTTGATTGCATCTTTAGTTATTTGGGTTAGTTGAGTAGCAAATAATTCCGCCCACTCCTTTAAAACCTGAGATTTTTACTTGCTTTCATAAAATATAAAAATACAAAAAGAATCATCCCTCACCTCTAGACCTAGTTTAGTAGACTCTCTAATACTAGCGAACACTATTCCTGAGTTGAACGATCAATCCCCCGGTACTTGTCACTATACTATACTACAACGATCAGGTACACTGCCTGGTGGGGGTTGCAAGCTTTTCAAGATCCCTTGAGAGGTAAAACCTGTTGCGAGGGCGCAATCCCCCGTATCAGTACAATGCAATTAAGCTACTAAGCCAAACATATGAATTTGTAGTCTCATCAATGAATATATTTTATTCAGTTATTGCACTTTATAAAATATCGTTAAGCATTTTATATATTGATTAGTTACATGTGACGGACATGCGGACACAATACTAAATATTGGTGACGTTAACATATATTTTAAGGTACCCACCGCCGCAACGCGCGGGTACCCTACTAGTAAGCAATGAAACAAAGATCTAGACTAGATTAAGCTACTATGCAATTTTTAAGCCAAAATGTGAAGAGGAAACTTACAAAATAAGCCTCAGCTGAACAGAGGTTCATTTGTACTAAGCCTATCTTTAATATGCTTCAATCCAACAGTGAACAAGGACTATTGACGAGAATGAGCTTATTTGATGCTTGTTTTGACTTTTGTTGACCAAGTGAAATAATGAGAACTATTTAACTATACTACTAGAAACCCCACAAATAGCTACAATAAGCTAATATGAGATTGTAAAACTGCTAAAATTTAATTGAAGCTTAAGAATATTAACCAACAATTATTATTATTATTATTATTATTATTATTATTATTATTATTATTATTATTATTATTATTATTATTATTATTATTATTATTATTATTATTATTTTTATGGGAACATCACTTTATTGAACAACAAATAGGATTTTACAAGAAATTAGTGGGGAGCCGAGATACTAACTGAGCCCCCACACCTCTAGCTATAGCAAAACCAATCCTACTAAAAATATGCGGAGTAGCACGCGCTCCAATGTCTTGGGTCATAGAGAATCGTCTAATACGCTTTAATAAGGACACTGCATCCTTTTCAAGTTCTCCAAAAGAAGAGAATGAAAAGGGGAGGAACCCATATCCGATATCAGCGCATTTAGCTGCGTACTTGACACGTTTACGTTGTGCGGCTTCAATTACCGCCCGACCGGGCATAAAATCAACCATACACGAACGCGTCAAAGGTGACGATCCTGTAAGATCAACACAAACATCAAGGCCACCATCCCAAGAGTAAAGTAACATATCGGCAGGACGTAAGGTTTTTTCATTCTCTCTACGAAGCCCAATATCCACCTCCTTACGAACTGAAACTCCAGACCGAGAACATATATCAACAAGAACATCACGCACAACATTGTGCCGATGTTTAATACCAACTATGCCTGCGCACGATACAGCATGATCTCCGAAAATATCTCCAGGGAAAACCTTAGAACAAGCTGAACATGGCATTTGGACAGTAAAAAGAGGAACACCCAACCGATAACACAGCACACATCGGTAAGTCCTGGCATTCATAGTTTGTCCCAATCCGGATATCGGTGCCACCCTAAGCCAATCTGACGTGTAATCCTCTTTTAATGAGTTCCATAAAGCCATCTGTCTAGAAGATAAATGGAAGGTGGATTCAACCGTTTGGGCAACACGTGCGAAATGTATATCTGCCAATTTCTTCATAAGTTTGGGGGCAGCGATCTCACTAGGGTTACTCAAAAGATCAATATCCATATTCACATTAAACGTACACAATGCATCATCAAAAGAAGGACCAGTAGACACAATACCAGAACTACGGAGAAGCTTAGTCTGTAAGCTGGTAGATTGAAGTCTAGAAGCAAGGAAGGCATAGTTCAAGACATCACCTGCAGAATACACACCAAGACCCCCGAGAGCAAAAGGTAGGGTAGCGAGTCTCCATTGCCAATCACCAAACCCCGATCCAGAAGCAGTGACAATACGTTCCAACGAAGATCGAAGTGCTGCATCAAAAGAAACCTGAGCACTCTCAAAGACCCGAGGAGGACATGTGCGCATAGAAAAATACAACTTGGAAATACCAGCACATGCACGCAGTAGCAACAACTCACACTGGGGATCATTAAGCTTAGCAACAGCATCCATAAGCTCAATAGTCTTAGCAACCCTTTTCATAACAAGCTTACTACTAAACTCGAAATCCACACTGGCGGGGCCCCCTAATAATTTAACACCAAGCGAAGGTCGAGAAATATCAGGGGGAAAAACACCAACATACCTGCTCCTGGGGTCTTCCTTCGGCCAAAAAACCTCAGTTTTATCAACATTGAGGTGTAAACCACAACTAGGTCCATCCAACATAATAAACTCCAAAACCTTCCCAACAACCAAAGTATCCCCAATAATAGTACCATCATCAAGATACCAAGCTTGAAGAGAAAGAGTGAAGGAGTCTCGAATCTTACATGCCAAGGGATGTAACACTAAAGCAAAAAGAAGAGGCCCAAGCGGATCACCCTGTTGCACCCCTTGGCGCGACCATAAAGTATGCTCACCATAATATAATCTAGCAGGATTGGAGTAACAGAATTCCACCCAACATGAAATAGCCGGGACACGAAGGCGAACTTCTCGTAACATAACCGCACGATCCACCATATTGAAAGCATTTTTAAAGTCCACCAACAACATTGATAAACCCACATCACCCCCACGGTCTTCAATCAACCGATTTACAGCATGAAGGATAGCCTCCCCACCTCCCGAAACACCCACACCAAATTGCAAACCATCAAAATAACCATCCAAAGAATGGCCAATCATAGAAGCACAAACCTTGGAGACTAAACGCCTCCAAACAGTCCCAACAGCGATAGGACGGATCCCCCCTCCTGGTTTAACCAAGGGCGTGAGAGGAGCACTAGCAATATACTCTCCTAACACCCTTGGGCATCTACCCTCAAGAAAAAGGTTCACCACCTGGGTGATAGAAGCGACTAACTCATCAGAGATGGCAACAGCAGCACCGGTTAAACAATCCAAAAGGTGTTGAGCACGCAAACCATCCCTTCCACAAGAAGTACCACGAGGGAAACTCTTAATCATATCAAGAACCATAGCAGGAGATGCCAAAAGGTGATGATGATCAATAGGTATATCTGGTAAAAGGGGGGCAGATTGAAAAGGGTGCTTAGCTTTTAGATCTGCGAGAGTAGTATCATCATAAGCCGCAATACCCGAAGAAGAAAGAACTCTAACAGCAGCAGTATAATGACCATCACAAATCTTCCTCTTACACTGCTTGATATTACGGTCACCCAAGTCCAGGTTTTCCTCATCAATATTAGACCATAAAGGAGGGGGTTCGGCAAAAACTTCACGCACAACTTGTAAACTACCACCAGGTGTGCCCCAAGATGAAATGGCATTAACAATATACTCTTCCTGTCGTTGACGTTTGGTAGCAGACCTACACTCTTGATTACTCCTCGGGCAAAAGGTTTTAAGCAAACAAAGAGGCAAGACTAGCAAACCAACCCAACAAGAAATGTCATCAGGCGAACAAACCACCTTATCAAGGGCTCCTTTCAAAACCCGAGAAAACCCCAGACGACATTTAGGAGGGATAGATTTGACAGTACGCAACCCCTTAGAAAGTAGAGTATCAAGGAGATGTAAATCAAAACCACCAAACTCATCAAAAACCAAGTCCTCAACAAGAGCAACATGAGAAGGGGCATGAGGTTTGGTGAGATCATGCAACACGAACCGAACAACACCATCACCACAATCTGGAGGTGACACAAAATCAGACCCCCCACCATGTCGACACTTAGCCCGGAAAGTATGCGTTTTGAAACAACCACCACATAACCACAATCCCATATGCTTAAGAGTAACCTCAGCCCTTTCAAAAACAATCAAATCCGACACAAGAGCATGTCTAGTAATAACCCGCGCTTCCCCATTAAAGTGTCGATCGCGAAGATGCATGATCAAATAATTCTTGATAAGCCCATTTCCACCCCCATCACGACACCCACTGAGACCCGCGAAAGGACAATGGAATCTCACAATAGGCATAGGAAAATAGCACCAACTAAACACCAAAAATAAAGACCAAATAAACTCCAAACGAAAATGCAAAAACAGAAACTAGCTTCACGAAACTGAATGGCAACTGTAGCAGCAGACTGTAGCATGTTCACAACTGTTTCTGAAATCCACAACAACTGTTACTGTAGCATACACAAGTTACCCCACAATGATTGTTACTGTAGCAGAAACCCTACACGCTCAAAGAATAATCATGCAACTGTTTCTGAAATCCACACCAACTATTACTGTAGCATAAACAAAATACCCCACAATAACTGTTACTGTAGCAAGCAGAAACCCTATACGCTTAAATAATCATGCACTGCTCTGAAAAACCATGTACTGCTCTCAAAACATGCGCAAATCACCAAAGTAAAACATGCGCAAATCACCATGCAGAAACCCTAAACGAAGCAAGATAAACAAACCTATAACCGCACAGCCCAAAACAGAAGGAACAAATCTGTAACTCCCACACAAGAGGCGTGAAAACCGAACCACAAACAGGTTGCAAGGAGATCCACCACAAGCGACTGGGGAGCCAAAGATCAATAACGTAAGGGTTCCAAAGCGAAACCCTAAAGAAAGAACTGACTAGAGTAGATCGGAACCCTAAGAAAGCAAAAAAAACAAAACGGGACTGAAAAACAAGGGAACCTGTGATGTTTCAACAGAAGATGTTGAACGATTTGATGATGGATTGAACGATTTGATGATGGATAGAGAGATCAAGATGATCCCAATGATGGATCGCCCCTAGAGAGGGAGAGAAACGCTCGGTATTATTATTATTATTATTATTATTATTATTATTATTATTATTATTATTATTATTATTATTATTATTATTATTATTATATATAATGAAACAATAAACTAAAATAGGAGAGATGACATTTGAATTTCTATGTTGAACTAAAACAGAAATGAAGGAAACTTAAATAGCTGATTAACTAATAAGAACTTAACTACAATTGAAAGAAATAAGCAACAACTGAAATTGATTTTATTAAAACTAAAAGACTGAGATTACAATAAAGAAGTTACAAAGAAATTTAAGCAGCATAACATTAACCTAAAATTCCACACGATTACCTGACAAATGAAGGGGTATGTATAGGGGATGAGGAGGGGGATGCTAGGGTTTTGTTGGAAGCCTCTGGAAACTTTGAATATTCTAATCTCGTCCATCAATCATGCTTCAATCATAAGCAATGATAACAACCCTTGGATCATGTGCAATTGCGTAGTGAATCATGCGTGTCATCAATGATTGGTCCACGTATCATTATATGCGTCAGGAGTCAGGTGGCAGGTTCTGGAAGCTTTAATCATTGGTTAATTATTGTAACTTTGGTTAATTTGATGGGGTGGTAATTCTACGGTTCTAGAAACAGTGTTTTATTTTCTGGGTAAAAAGAATTGGGGGGTGGGAATAGGATTTGGTTATTTTTATTAGTTGTTACCGGATATTTGACTTAGGTGGGTTTAGGGTGGATCCGGGTAAGAGTAAAAGGGTTGGGAGTTTTGGGCTTGTTGTGGTTTTGGGCCAAAGGATATATTAAAGGTCCGGTTTAGGTTTATAGTGTAATGGTTTTAGGATGTAAAATATTAAGGACCAATGTTGTAAATCTGAATTTTAGGAGGGCTGAAACTGAAAATTATCCAAAATATTTTCCAAGGGCCTTTGTTGTATATCTTTAAATCTTGGAGGGCTCATTTGTCATTTTCTTCAAATAAAACTTCAAAGGACTAAAATTGACAGTTGTTGAAAGTTGAAGGACCATTATTGTCAATATCTTCAAACTTCAACCAAGGGTCTCTTTTGTCATTATTTGAATCTTTGAGGACTTGAATTGTCATTTTGAGCAATTTTCCTTCCCCGGCTCCGCCTTTTGACCTTTTTCCATTCCCGTGCACGTGTTTGTCGGTTTTGCTTTGTTTTCGTCCATTTTTCACATATCCGTACCCGCACATACACAAATACAAAAACACACATTTTATTGGCATATTTGGTTAGTATTTTGTATATTTGGTCTGATTTTAGGTCTAAAAAAGATATGTGAATAAGCACACATCATAACCCTTTCCTGATAGTAAAAAAAATCCAAAAGAAAAACTGATAACATAACCTGCAAAACAAAATAATATAGCATTAGTCTTATTTGTGAACTTTATCATTCACACTCAATGATTCTTATGCATCAACATGTTTGATCTGGACCCTTGAGTCGACATAGCTAAGCAAAAGTAATTTAGCATTGATTTCATGCATGCCCATATCAAGTACTAACATTGAAACTTTTCATGTCACTTTCACACATATCTAATTTGCTGACGTTTTGAAGTAATGACTTTTAGACTATCTTTATTGGTGTGGGTTGTGGGTTGGGGTCATGACCGATTTTCCCCTTTCAACCAATCACAAATTGACATGTGGCAATCGGTTGTGACTTTAGGTCACCAAGTGACCACAAGTTGGCAATCTCTTGTGACCGGTTGTGACTTTAGGTGACCAATAAACATAGTCTTACAATACCACCAGCAGTTTATCTAATTTGATGAAGTTTAATAAAGATATAGCTAAAAAGGCAATTAGCTATATACAAAACGTAATAATGGAGTTACATATCAACCGTCATTGTTCTAAAAGCACCATTTTAGATAAAATCCAAAAGTAAAAATATCTTCGTACCATTGGTATTGTTCTATTTTGGAGCATGAGAGTCACCATTTTCCTATAAAAGGACAATATCATTAAGATAATGGCCAATTCGGGTCAAAACTTGCAAAAACTGGCTCGAGGTGGAGTTATAATATACTTTTGGCTTTGAAATCTTAATATCGACAGTCTAAATTGTAGACACCTGAAGACGCTTACTAAAATTTTACATATTAAAGTTGTCAAAAGACTAATTGTAAAAGATAAATCATGTAGATTCATTTTCACATTTTTAAGCAAAGAACGCATTTATCACATTCCATGTATTAGATAAACCAAATATGAATCAAGACAACTTATGTAGGGAAACAGCTACACTTTTATTAATAAAATCTAAATTACAATAAATAAATTAATAGTATATAAATAATAGAAACTTAAATACATGAAGAATGTAAGTAGGTAAACGATAATAAAATAAAACAATAAACTAATAAAAAGACTTACTAGATCACCAATGTAGATCAGCAACGAAGCGCTAAAAAGCCGAGGCACGTGTTAGACACGCTTCCTTTAGAAACAGATTCGCCGCCTGTTTCCCAGGGTACAACAGCCAAAACAGTATGTTGTACTGTCGGACTTAACTAAACTGCCTGGAATTTCATAAGAGATGCGTATTCCTTATGTTGGCAATCAATAATACTAATTGATTTGATGTGTGTAAAACCTATGGAATTATGGCGTCTATTTCTACACAATAGACTCCACCATAGTTTACCCCTCCTACCAATGTGGGATAGAAAATAAACTATTTTTTCACTTTAGTCATGGTACCGAATGACTAACTTCCGATATCTTATTCACATCAACTCTATTTTGGACACATAAAGGCTCATTGCAGAGCTCTCTCCGAGGAGAACATAAACCTACAAACTATTACTTATATATATGACACACATATAAATAATTGTGTCCAAAGTTGGTCAAAAGTCACTTTTGCCAACCAGTTTTCCAACAGACACGCTTCCTTTAAAACAGATTCGCCGTCTGTTTCCCAGGATACAACAGCCAAAACAATAGGTTGTATTGTCGGACTTAACTAAACTGCCTGTAATTTCATCTTAAGAGATGTGTATTCCTTATGTTGGAAATCAATAATACTAATTGATTTGATGTGTGTAAAACCTATGGAATTAGGGCGTCTATTTCTACACAATAGACTCCACCCTAGTTTACTCCTCCTACCAATGTGGGATAAAAATAAATAATTTTTACACTTTAGTCATGGTACCGAATGACTAACTTTGAGACCCGATATCTCATTCACATCAACTCTATTTTGGACATATAAAGGCTCATTGCGAAGATCTCTTCGAGGAGAACGCAAACCTACAAACTATTACTTATATATATGACACATACATATAAATAATTGTGTCCAAAGTTGGTCAAAAGTCACTTTTGCCAACCAATTTTCCAACAACATATAAGGCACCAAAGCTTCATTTGCTACTATCAGTATCTTTTTTTTTTCTTTCTTTTTTTTTTTTTTTTTTTTTTTTTTTTAAATAGTTAAAGATTAAATGAATCAGTCTACTATTTCAACTTATGAGATAAACTGTTACATATAAATGACGTTAGTTTGAATTACCGATTGGTTAGGTTTCTTGATGACTCATCCTGAAACTCGTCCTAAAAACATATTCATCTTCACTTTCTTCACCATACCTAATAACTCGTGGACAACCTGCTCACAACAAAACTTCACACATTATAATCCATTAATTTACACTACCAAACATATAAAAACAACCCAAAAAAACTTACCTTTGTGATGTTTATAACGAATATTGCATTGAGGACAACATTAGTTCCTTCACTCCTTTCATAAATATAACACCGCTTACAAACAGCGATGTAACAAATGGGGTACGAAAATACTTCAAATGGTATGATCACATGACTGACATAATAAAGACAAAGGGGTCAATTCACTTTCTTTTTTGGCTGAAAAATAGGACCAGTGGTTAAAAAGTGGTCAAACCACGTCCAGGGTGGATACCTATTTTTATCCTTGACAAATGGGGGTACGAAAATTTCCTATTCTACTCTAAACAACTGATACTCAAATCTAATAGTGTTGAATACTTGTCATTCATCAATTGATACATCGTATGGCATATCTTCTAATTATAAAAAGAAAAACAAATGAAGTTTATTAAAAGAATATGATTTGTAATAAATGAAACATGTGTTGTGCATTTTATAAAAATTTACACTCCAAAACCACTGCAAATTTTCCTGATTTTCTTGTCTCCTCTTTCTGGACTTCCAAAGCAAAGAGCTTATTTCACCAATGATTACATCTTTAGAAAAGATCCCATAAATTTGTAACAAAACACACATGACACACAACCACCAAAATAAATAAGGAACCCCTAGATAGTTTGAATATGACATATTGAAAAAAAAAAAACCACGCCCCTCTCTCTTTGGAGAAAAAAGCGACACAAAAAAAATCCTAACAATCTCAATCGTTCTTCATCTCATTGTCCTAATCACTTTATCAATCGAATAGGTACAATATTGGTGAATCGTTTTTTAGGGTTTTGTTGCCGTTTTTTTCTTTAAATCGTTCCTGCTTACTCTTTGATCTGTGTAAGTCGGTTTCTTGACTTTCATATATATAAGGATCGATTTCATCATATTTAAATGCATTGTTCATCAGTTTCTGATTAAGGGTTGCGTTGATCTTGATTATTGGTGCTTAACGCAAAACTGAACTCGAGACTTTATTCATACCCTTATCCTGATAATATCTTTAGTATGGGAGCAGGTTAGCCTTTTGTGTTCTAAACGTTTAGAACCCTAATCTTGCGATCAGGGTTTTATTTCATTAATTGGTAGTTTCATGGTTGTTGGGTATTGTTCTTGAGTTTCATTGTGTTACTGATTGTGTTTGTGGGTTTAGAGAGATGGAAAAAGGATTTCTGAACAACAATAGTGTGTCTAAAAGATTGAATACATCGGGTAAAAGTGGTACAAATGTGGGTTCCTTTTCTAATTTGGCCGATCAAACTAGATTGAATATGGTGGTTACTATGGATGTTGATACAAGTTCTGTTGTTGCTAATGAGTGGCCTATTATTACTGATTGGACAGATGATGATGGTGATGTTAACTTGGTTACACTTGTGGACACGAGTGCCCATGACACGTTCGTGCGTAATACGGATGCTTCTACTTCTCCAAAGGTGATGAACTCATCTTTTGCTAATGTCGTTAATGCTACTCGTAATGTCCAAATTGTGAACTTTAGAGCATTAATCAATGATGATCGTGTGGATAATCATGATACAATGCTTCCTATGGCTGCTATGAAAAAGGTTTTAAGTCGGTATGATAACACGCTTGTTGGTTACTTCCTTGGTAAGACCATTGCTTTCCCCTTAGTTCAAAAATATGTCACTAATACATGGGAAAATTTGGCTTGCAAAAGGTAATGAAAAATGGTGATGGTGTGTATCTTTTTAAGTTTGCTACAAAGGAGGGTGTGGATCGTGTCATGGAACGAGGTCCATGGTTAATTCGTAACTCACCTATTATTCTTAACAAATGGACTCCTACGTTATCCCTTAATAGGAACGAGGTAAACAAGGTACCGGTTTGGATCAAAATGCATAATGTTCCATTGCTTGCTTATTCAGAGGATGGTTTGAGCTTGATTGCTACACAAGTAGGGAAACCTATTATGCTTGATTCTTTTACAAGTTGTATGTGTGTTGATTCATGGGGACGTATTAGTTTTGCCCGCGCTTTAGTTGAATTAAGCGCGGATTCAGAACTAAAAAGCCAGGTTACAATGGCAATTCCATACGAAGAAGGTAATGGTTTTACTACTGAAATTATTAATATCGAATATGAATGGAAACCTCCTCATTGTGGTGAATGTAAAATTTTTGGACATGCTTTGATTGAATGCCCAAATCGTGTTAAGGAGGTTGTTCGTAGTAATAGTAATGTAGCTGCAAAGGCTTCTGAAGCTTCTGCTACTTTGGAAAAGACGGATGATGGTTTCATTGGGGTAGTGAATCGTAAGAGTAAGGGGAAAAATGTGGTTGCTCCTTCTCGGCCTATTAGGGGTGTTCAGCTTAATAAGCCTAAACCAAAATTTTGGAGGCCTGTCTCGAAGAAGCCGGTTGCTACAAAGGAGAAAGTCACTAATGAGGTAAGTACGAGTGAAAATATTCTTGCTACATCGAACCCATTTGATGCTCTAGCTATGGCTGATACTGAAGATAATGGTATTCCTTTTCCAACAACGGTTCCTCCTAAGGGTGGGGCTGAGGTTGGTAGTACGAAGGACACTAAAGTGGCTGAAGTAGTTGCTAGTTCTTCTAAGGGTGGAAATGAAAGTACTACTCCTATTGTTGAGAAAATTAGCAAGATTGAAAAGCTAATTATTGAAGGGAAGGTTAAACTTGTGGATGCTGATGGTAAACCTCTTAAAGGATGATTCTTCTAATAAGATGGGTAACCCATTTTCTAAGGTTGGCAATGTGGTAGTTTCTGACAGCGATGATGATGAAGTTTTTGATGATCACATTAGGGCGTTATATTATGGAAGTGGAGGTAAGGAGCAGAGTCTTTATAAGCAATGGAAAGCGGATACGGGTGACGGTAACAATTATAATGATGATGATTTTGGCCTCTCTCCTGCACAATTAAAGGCTGCTGGAATTCAAGATTTTTGTCTTAACTAGGTGGTTTTATATTTTTTGCATAAAATTTCTGATGTATCTTATTTTATGCTGGTTTTGGGTTGGTGGTCTTGTTTGTTTTAGCTAGTTGTCATTTATGGCGTGTCATAAATGTTTAGTGGTTGTGTCAAGCGATTGCTTGCGGTTAATGTGGTACCTCAGCCACATACCATTGTACTTAAACGTTTTTTTGGAGTAATATATTTTACCGGGTGGATTACCCTTTACCCAAAAAAAAATATGACATATTGAAGTGAAATAAAAATGCACATTCTGCTTGAAAAGTTAAAAACCTTATAAGACCATTTTTGCCATGATAAGTCTCTCCTCTCTTCGTTTAGACCAAAAAGCATAACCGGACAAAGAACACTAGCATTCCACGTCTCTATATGCAACCCAATATTCTAACAGATCAATGAAAATAAACATGAGTTATTTCAAGTAATGCTTTAATATCTCATTAAAAAACCCAATTTGAGGAGCAATGAACATACACGGAGAGCAACAACAAAGCTTAGCAGCGAAATCTTGTTTAAGGCTATTTCAAGTAATGCTTTAATATCTCATTAAGAAACCCAATTTTAGGAGCAATGAACATACATGGAGACCAACAACAGAGCTTAGCAGAGAAATCTTGTTTAAGGCCAGCTCTTAGATTAACAACATCGTACAACAAAACTATTTCTAACCAAATATTTTTTTTATGTACCTGAGATTTTTAAATGTACCTGAGATTTTTAAACTTTCATTGCATGTTATTTGAGATTGAGAAACGTGAGATATATTGAGAAATGAGAACTTTATTCCTTGTTTGAACCAGCACAACCTAGAAAATTTGAATCGTATTGCATTTGCCAAATATATTGAATTAAATTGAGTTCGGACAAAATTGTGAAGTTTATACTTGATTGTATTAGAAAAATGATTTCGTGAACAATGGCACAAGTTTCGTAATTTTTCGAATCCGTTTGCTATGTCGTTTTAGCCCTGAACCGTGTTTACGGGAAGTATTGCTATTTTGACAATTTGGCCCCCTCCATTTATTTTCAATTCCTACCCCCACTCCTCTAATTTTTATTTTCAACCCTACACTAAAAATATAAATATTATTATATTTCATTTTATCCTCATAAAACATACACTCTCTCTCTCTCTCTCTCTCTCTCTCTCTCACCTCACCGCCGGCCAAACTTCGGCCAACTTCCGGCCACCGGAAAATTTTCCGGCCATTTTATTTTTATTGCACCAAAAGATAGATCGGGTTCTGCCAATTCCTCTCGTACCACTCACTCGCCACCACCACCTTTGCAACCATCACCACGCGCCACCACCGAGACCACCGCAAGCCACCACCACCTTTCTCCTTTGTTTCACTCGACAGTAAACGCACCCACGCGCCTCCCCATACCATTTTTAATAATAATTTTCAAAACCCTGATTTACAATTTTTGATTTAATCCAATTTAATAACTTTTCTTTTTACAAAAATAGTTTAAAATGTATTAAAAACCTTCGAGTAGGCCCCTTTGTGCCTCGGAAGTCAACTCGGTCCAACATTGAGTCACACCGAGTTGACTCGGTGTGATATCTTTGATGTTTTTCTTGTTTTGAGGTTCTTGAGGTTATAGTTGTAATGATGTTGGATTTGGGATGATTTTTGGTTCGTGTGGTTTGTTTTGTTGTTCGGCCGAAGGTTAGACCCAAGTGGGTCGAGTCACGACTCGCTATGAGTAGTTGCAAAGTATTGTAACTTTGTTGGTATTGAGGTTGGATTTGGATGTGGATTAAATTTAGAATTTGGTTATATTATTTTTGTTTTATGTTTGTGTTGCGTTGGAATTTGGTCTAGGCCGAGAGCCTATGGCTCGATGGAACCGAGCTGTGACTCAAGGGAGTCAAGGTGAGGTGTCGTTGTTTTGTTTACTTGTGTTTACTTATTTATTTATGATTGGGATACGGTTTCGGCTTAAATTTTAATTAAAATAGATTAATGATTATGAAACGGTAAAAATAATAAAAGTAACTATAGTTAAGGGATTTGATTGCAACACTTGGATTTGGATTGAATATTGTGACGGTATTGGTTATTTGGACATTATGGACCTTTTGGTACAAAAGATGGAATGATGTGTTAGACTTTGACTAATTTAACACTTCTGGACCTGAACAAATACGAAACGGTCGATAAAACTAAACAACTAATATACACGGGAATGATATATTCAATTGTATTATTCCTTGTTTTATTCTTTCTTCTATCCTCGTCTTTCTTGGATATTTCTTCATGATCGCCGACTTATTCTCTTTCCTACCTTTCTTTTCGTCCACACGAGACTTTAAAACCTATTTTTCTTCAGAATTCCATTGGTACTAAAATCTTTTATTCAAGTATTGTTTATTGAAGTATTCGAGTATTATTTCTGAGTTATGTCATTTAAATTGATTAGGTTGTGCTTAGGTTCGTTTGCTATGCCGCATTATTTGTTTGGTTACTATATCTCGTTCCTGCTATTAAGGTGTGATTCATAGCCCCACATTTTAACTTTTTAATTGTATATAAACCCATTTGGTGAGATACATGCTTTTAAATATTTTCTGAGCACAAGTGTTTATTGTATGTTATTCCAGATTGGTATGCATTCTTGACGATATGTTAAGTAGCTTTACCTTGCCATGAAAGACCCTCTGATCATGAACCATTAATCACTTGCGAGTGAGTGTGAATATAGGGATATAGGCCTATAGGAATTGACCCTCCCACTCCTTTTGTTGGATAGGCAAATTGCGGTGTACTACATTCGATTTTACCAGGTATCTGGCATGTACCTGGTCTGGGGGCATTGTTATATTATGAAATTCCGCGGTTATTTTCGACTTATGGTATTTGTTAATGTTTTGCGTGTCATGCGCTTAGCATTATAATTACAGTATTATATGCACAGGGATGTATATTTTTTGTTGGTTACCCGGTATTTGCATATGTTGCTTATATCTTCCTAATGAAAATCTTGTGCTCAATTTTATTTACTAAACCTATGGATTACACTCAACATTTGTGTTAACTTTTAAGCATGTATTTCAGGTACTAATTAGCTATTGAAGCATACTCTTTGGGCACGTTGGAGTGGCTAGGACTAAAGGAGGCTATCTATATGTTGCAGCTTATCTATCTTTTGCTATATTTTCTTTCATATCATTCGTAAAACCTTTTTGTGTGTCTTTTGAATTCCGCTGCAAAACTTTGTTATTCCCACTGTAAACTTTATTTACTTTCCGCTGCACTTTGATAAAGAGTCTTTGAACTCTAAATGGTTTGTAAACTCGAATGATATGCTTAAAAATTTATAAACGTCCCGTGTTACGGTCGTTGACTATAAATGTGACTGTTTTACTAATGCGTGGATTGCGGTCTACACAAAAGTTTTACTTCTTAAGTGATCTTGAGAAGCTTACAATCCCCACTAGTCATTATACCTGACCGATGTAGTATAGTGAGTTGGCAAGTACCAGGGGGATTGATCGTTCTCCTCAGGGAATATTGTTTGTTATGATTGAAATTAATCTAACTAGGTCTAAAGGTGAGGAATGATTCTTTTTGTATTTTTTTATTCTATGGAAAGCAAGTAAAAATCTCGGGTATTGGAAGAGTGGGCGGAAATAGTTGCTAGTCAACTAACCCAAATAACTAACTAAACAAATAAAATAAATAACAAGAAAATAAAATAGTGAGAAATTCTAATAATGAGAAAAGGGTGTTTACTTAGATTTCACTACTCCCTAGTTATCTTTTATTGATTAATTGGTTTGTCACAATTGCATGGGTGAAGGGTTGCATTCCTTAATACCATTCGTGGGGCTGTGTACGATCTTCCCTAACTCTATAAGCTTCTATCTCTTCCTATGATGACACGTTTAGTATCCTATCATAGACTCATTAATAGTCACTTATGCATTTAATACAACCAATAAAACCGTAGTACACATCCGATTACGTTTCTTAAGACATTCAAGCAAGTTACCATATAGGAGATTAGCCAGTTTTCTTAAGCCAAATGCTAAAATCAATCACCCACAACAATTCATGACAAACTAACAACCAACAATCAATAACTAGCTTTCGTTAGATCTAAGCAAACACAAACAAACCTAAGCTAACATGTTAAAAGAAAGAAAAACATACGATATAATCAAACAACACATAGACATATTGAATGATTAAATGATAACTTATCTTCAATTGAACATGGAAGAAAAGAAGGTTTGAAACCCTAAAATAGCTGCAAAAGTCGACTAGGGTTCGTACCCTAAAGGTTCCCTACCAAAAGTCCTCCTCTGTGAATGAAAAATTGAAAACTATATATAGATTTACATAGGTGACGGCGTCCCCTTTTAATGGATGACACCGTCATCTCGCCGCGGCTAGGGTTTCTTCTCATCCAATCCAACTTCTTAACGCCGTCCCCTTTTAAGTCTTCTGGGCCGTCACGCTTTGGAATGATACGTGACGGCCTACTTCTTGTAAAACGTGACGCCGTTACGTGTAAAGCTTCAATTTGTCTTCTGGCGCATCAAGTGTAAATGTGATATCCACCTCCTGTCTCATAAGGTGACGTCGTTCCTTTCAAAAAAATGACACCGTCAGGTACAATTTCTAGCTTGAATTCTTGACTTTGTCGTTTTCATCACTTTTTGCTCCAAAAACTTCCAAAATGCTTCCTTTTCCAGAATTCTCCTCAAAAGTACCTAAATTGACAAAAGAAACGATTTAAGGTAATAACTGATCACATTATCACGTCTTAGGGCTTAAATGACCCCTTAAAAGCGTAACAAATTTCTCCTTATCAAATACCCTTACACTTGGGATTTGCTTGTCCTCAAGCAAATGAGCTTTTATTCTAATCAAACTACAAGCTAGGGATTATTCAACATTATTATAAAAGTAATTACAACAAATAATCGTTCCACCTTAATCAAAATAAGCACGGAAATTATACGCTAACACCTCACAAATAGTGTTTGGATACTCTCATCTCTCGGGTGTTATAAACCTAAATACAACTAATGGAAATGGAAAAATATCACTCACTACCTGTAATAGCAAATAGGTTACCATAGGCTTGGGAAGTGATCGAAAACCTCCACCACTTGGCGTAAGCACCTAGGAAAACCATCAAAGTGATCGTTTTAAAGGGTTATAACGTTAGGTGTAGGGATATGGGAAACACGGTTTGTTGGATAAAGGGATATTTTACTGGTGGCAAGTTAATTATCTTAGTTAATTACATGTTTAATGCAGTGTTGCTAAGCCAAGACTTGAATCAACTTATGCTAACCATAAAATAACAGAAACATAAATAAACATAAAAGGAAACGGGATGGTAGTCCGTATGTTTTTTTTTTTTTTTTTTTTTTTTTTTTTTTTTTTTTCTATTTTTTTTTTTTTTTGATTTTTTTTCTAGCATACACTCTTGCTCTACCATCCAAAATAATACATTAAGGGGGCTCGGTTCTCCTCTTACACATGAACTTTTACATATTTTACATGTAACTATTCTAATTACTCGAATTAAGATAATCAAAACACACGGAGCACATTAAAACATTTGTGCACATATGGGGGTAATAGTTAACGGTCTTCCCCATTACTCCATAACCATAGTACTTTACCCATGAGTCCCAATCGTCTCAAAACAATATGTACAAGATATGACTCGACTTAGCAACCATGTAATCAATTAGACAATTAACAAAGTGTTTAAACAAATGTTGTAACAATAATGCACTAAAGATGAGTGCATACAAGGAAGGCTAAGGCGGTTTACGTGTACATTTGGGGGTGGATTGTAAACAAATTCTTCCTTTAATTAAAATGCTTAAAGTTAGAAACAAAAAAGATAGGCTCTGAGGGGTGTACTAGGGGTATCGTGTACTAAAAATGAGTACATCGTAAAGGTGTGAGAAAATTACTTGACCAATGAAGTCAATGTAATTATATAAACAGGCTTAAAAAGATGGGTTATCCTAATGCCTCTTATCATGTAGTAAATCGAACTACATGAATGTAGTCTTACATGTGGTCTTGGAATGAATCACTAACGCCAGTTCTAGAATATAAATGCTACCGGTACACTCATAAGCACAGAGGCTTTTCCTAACAAATCTAGGGGCGAACCTCACATATTTGGGGTGAAATTTTTTTTGAGTGGTACAGTTTTTGTGCTAGTCATATAACTCCTATCCATGAGACGCTTATTAAGACTAAAGTTTCACTCCTATATGTCGCAAAAAATTTTAATTTGGTGCTAAAATTACCCTAACAAGTGTTTCTCTCAGTTTTATTACACATCTACTATTAGACAAGACAAAAATCAAGTGCAATTGTAATCTCTAAAGAATCTTCATTTACCCCCCCCCCCCCCCTTACACTTAAGCCGAACATTGTCCCTAATGTTCAATTGAAAATGTAAAAGTAAAGAAAATGAAAGAATGAAACAAATACTCCCCTGATTCGTTCGGTGTGGATGATGCAGTAACATGGTTAAATCCTCCTCAAAAAAAATGTGAAAACTCGAAGATTAAAGCAGCGCCAAAAGCTTTGATTATCCATGTACATCTTCTTGTCTAATATAACATGTAAAATCGACGGTAAATCTACATAAAATTAAATCCTATAAAGCAAGTAAAGATATAATGCTTGTGGAATGAATATTTGCAGATTCCTGTAGTTTATAAAATATAGATTTTACGAAACTTTACAATTCCGGCAGAAAAACAAAACCTGCAAAATTTCCAGAAATGACACCTGACGTTGTCAGGTGATACCTGACGCTGTCATAATTGATCTGACAGAATTCTTATATTTTGTTTCCGGAAAATTTCTAGAAAAAACTATGTTCTAATTCCTGGAATCCTACAAAACACTCATTATGACTCGATACAAGCATTTGACTCAAATAAATACTAATACCTACGTTTATATCATATTGTTATCATTCATGTTCAATCCGTTCATAAAAACAAATTTGGAGTTCCGTTACACTTACCTTTTACAAAATACCTTTATATGTAATCAAGACGAAGTTAAAAACAAAATAAAGCATTTTCACAAAATGTTTGATACATGAACAATAAACAATAAAAACAAAATATGCATACGGAATCAAATAAACAAACTAACAAACAAATAAAGCTTGGGTTGCCTCCCAAGAAGCTGTTTTCTTTATTAACGAGTCTTGTAGCTAGACTCAAAGTCACACCCTACATTTTCATATTTAACTTATTCGCCAACTCAAAACTCTTAAGCCATCCTTCATCACATTATTCAGGGCCTAAATTCATGCAACCTGAATAATATGTTCACTTCCTCTCATAGTAAACATCATTATCAATTCTGTCATCCTTAATCTCATAGGGTCGAATCACATCAACTGGTAAATTCTCGATGTCCCTTAATTCTTCCCTCATGTGAGGCATCATAAAAGTGATCTTTTCTAACCCATCAGTAAGCTGAACTATTCCCTTATCATGATCACAACATATCTTAGTTGCCTCAACGAAAGGTTGCCCTAGAACAATTTCACCTAAATAAGGGTCTATAATACCTCTAACTTCTTCTAGGATTACAAAGTCGCATTGGTAAGTGAAGTTTCCTATAAAGATGTGTACCCCTTCTATTCTCCTAACAAAATTACACAGTCGATTAGGATTATAAGGGTCTTTTCTGGGGTTCAGCCTTTCGTTCATAATCTAGTTGTAGTAGAGCCTAGACATAATATTCATGGGTGCTTTTAAGTCAATGTATGCATGCTCTCTAAACATATAACCAACCATGCAAGGGATTTTGATGTTCCTATAGTTATGCTTCCTAATCCATTGTTTCTTCCTATCTTTCAAGGGGCAAGGGTGTTTCAAGAGGAATCTATTGTAACTTAATTCCTCAGGAGTTGGAGAGAAATTTGTAAACTCAATGTTCATCCAGATTGGTTTATTAAGCTCCTTAGATGCGTTAATTCCCCTCTTTCTTCATTTACGTTCTAAAAGCCTCTTGGTAATTTCCAACGTCGAATCTCAATATCCATAATGACACACCTTATACGAACAAATATACAAAGAAAAAGATAGACTAAAGAAAACCTATAAAAATAAAATAAAATAAAACTCTCACTAGAAAGGAGTCTAGTGAGTAGACCTAATAAAAATAAATTTCAACCTAAATAATAACTATTCCCCGGCAATGGCGCCAAAAACTTTGATGCGTGGATTGCGGTCTACACAAAAGTTTTACTTCTCAAGGGATCTTGAGAAGCTTACAATCCCCACCAAGCAGTGTACCTGACCGATGTAGTATAGTGAGTTGGCAAGTACCAGGGGATTGATCGTTCTCCTCTGAGAATAGTGTTCGTTAGGATTGAAACTAATCTAACTAGGTCTAGAGGTGACGGATTATTCTTTTTGTATTTTTATATTCTATGAAAAGCAAGTAAAAATATCGGGTATTGGAAGAGTGGGCGGAATTAGTTGCTAGTCAACTAACCTAAATAACTACTTAAACAAATAAAATAAATAACAAGAAAATAAGATAGTAAGAACTTCTAATAATGAGAAAAGCGTGTTCACTTAGATTTCACTACTCTCTAGTTATCTTTTATTGATTAATTGGTTTGTCACAATTGCATGGGTGAAGGGTTGCATTCCTTAATACCATTCGTGGGGCCGTGTACAATCTTCCCCAACTCTATAAGATTCTATCTCTTCCCATGATGACACGTTTAGTATCCTATCATGGCCTCATTAATAGTCACTTATGCATTTAATACAACCAATAAAACTGTAGTACACATCCGATTACGTTTCTTAAGACGTTCAAGCAAGTTACCATATAGGAGATTAGCCAGTTTTCTTAAGCCTAACACTAAAATCAATCACCCACAACAATTAATGACAAACCAATAACCAACAATCAGTAACTAGGTTTCATTAGATCTAAGTAAACACAAAGAAACCTAAGCTAACATGTTAAAAGAAAGAAAACCATACGATATAATCAAACAACACATGGACATATTGAATGATTAAAGGATAACTTGTTAGGAATACTAATATTCCTGTAAAAGTCTCGGTCACCTAATGATTGTAATAGCATTAAGTTAGCTCGTAGTTAGTTTGTTTATTAGTTAATTAGTATTAGTTTAAGTAACACCGTGGAAGAAGGACGGGTCTTCACCCACTGTATGCCTGATCCACAGCCCGGGAGTGGGCGTTATATTGTAAGTATAAATACCCCTCTCCACATGTGGAGAGGGTTGGACCTTAAATTCAACCTCAATCTAATATTTCTCTTTTTATTTCAAGGTTCCTTTCTTTCTCTCTTTTCTTTCCTCCTCCTCACTTCTACGCCTCTCACATCACTACTTGAACATGTTTCCTACATAGTTAGTATTCTACAATTGGTATCAAGAGCCAAGGTTTCATCTTAGGGCCTTGTAGAATCAAATTTGATGATGTTTTGAGTGGTTTTGTGAGCTTGGAGTCACTTTCTTGGAAAACATCTTGGTTTAATCTCTCTAGTGTTGTTATACATGTTTGTAATGTAATTTTATGTTCATTAGTGTTTGTAGAACATTGTAATTTAGTTTGTGTTACCATATCATTAAGCTATTTGAAGTTTGGAGTTGATTATGGGCGGATTTCTTGGTTGCGTTTAAGTCCACTGTTGCATTGCTTGGTTGCGGTTAAGTTCTGCTATCTGCGATTAACTTGCTGCGTTTACTATTTCGGGAATACAAACAAAATGCAACGATAGTGACACTTTTGGACCATTGTCACTGCGATTAGTTATCTGCCTGCGTTTAGTTATCTGCGGTTAATCAGTTGCGGTTAACTGTTCTGCGGTTGGGTCTTATCTGCGGTTTGGTAGTTTCTGCGGTTAGTGTCCTGCGGTTAGTATCTTTGGTTTGCGGTTTACTTAGGTTGCGATTAGATCAGTCTGCGAGTGGGATTTTTCTGCGGTTTGGTATTATTTGCGGTTAGTGTCCTGCGGTTAGTATCTTTGGCCTGCGGTTTGCTTAGGTTGCGCTTAGTTCATTCTGCGGCTGGATTTTGTTGCGGTTTGGTATTTTCTGAGGTTAGTGTACTGCGGTTAGATCAAGTGGTGGTTATACTTTCCTGCGACTAGTACCTTACATTGCGAGTATCTCCATCCCTGTGTTTTGGTAATTTCTAAGTTGTGATGTCGACATCTTCCGATGACATTCAAGCTGCGGGGTCTGACACCCGACCTCCGATGCTGGATAGAACTGACTATGAATCATGGGCTCAAAGGATTCGTTTGTACTGTCTGGGTAAAGATAATGGGGTTAACATCTTGAAATCCATCGATGAGGGACCCTTTCAAATGGGCACTACTAGAGACACGGTTACAGCAACAACTGACTTACTACCGGCCATACTTGGTCCTGATAGACCTCGCACTTACGATGAGTTGTCTGATGAAGAAAAGAAACGCTATGATGCAGACATCAGAGCATCAAATATCGTCATTCAAGGGCATCCCAAAGATGTCTACAAACTTATCAACTACAACACCGAAGCAAAGGCGGTCTGGGATAATGTCAAAATGCTTCTTGCTGGGTCTGAGTTAACTAAAGAAGATCGTGAGTCACAGCTATACGATGAATTTGAGCATTTCAAAATGAATTTAGGTGAAAGCATCACTGACTATTACGTCAGATTTCACAAGCTGGTCAATGATATGAGAGCCATCAAGATGACAATGCCCAACATACAGCTTAATTCCAAATTCGTGAACAACATGGCACCGGAATGGGATAGGTTTGTCACAGCTGTTAAGCTCAACAAGGGTCTCAGGCATACCAATCATGAACAGCTGTATGCATATCTCCAACAACATGAGAAACATGCAGCTTATGATCGGCTAATGCGAGAAAAGCTCAATCCGTCTGCAGCAAATGAATCTCTTGCTTTTGTTTCCAATGTTCAACAACCTAATCAAACCTCTAATGATCAAGTTCAACCATCACAATCATCCTCCAGGTCTACCCCAACAAATAGTCAATCATCAACTCCCTCACCATCTGCTTTGAATACACAACTTGATTCTGGGTATTCTCACACTTACATGATGATTGATAATCTCTCCAACCAAGTTTCTTTACTGGTCCAACAGTTCAGGGCTGCACTCCCATCTACTAACAACCAGCTCAGAATCTCATCTAATCCACGTAATCAGGCAGTCATTGAAGATGGTCGGGTAGTGGTGCAGAATGTGCAGGGAAGACAAAACTTCAACCAAATAAATGCTGGTAGAGAGAATGGGCAGTACAGAGTTGGGAATGCTCTTCAAGCACAAGCTAAGCAGCCGAAATGCTACAACTGCGGAGGGTTGGGCCATATTGCTAGGAATTGCACTCTCCCAAAACGTCCTCAAAACTCTGAGTATTTCAAGGACAAGATGTTGCTAATGCAGGCACAAGAAAATGGGACAGTGTTGGATGAAGAAGCTTTGCTCTTTCTGGCTGGTAATGATGGGAATACCTTTGATGCTGATGTGGATGATCAACCTGTTCAGGACATGGCTCTTAATGACCCGAATATTTTTCAAGTTGAAGAGTGTGATGCATTTGACTCAGATGTGGATGATGAACCTACTGCTCAAACCATCTTCATGGCTAATTTGTCTGCAGCAGCATCCTCTTCACAGCACCCTGATTTATCAATCACATCTGCTATCTCTGAGGTACCAACTTCTTCTAATCATGAATTGAATAATCCTACAATTGAACAGGGGGCATGTGACTCTGTACAACTCAAGAATATTGTCAACACAAACATCACTCATATGGGTAATACCAATAATATCCCATATGAAATGTATGTGAATGACAATGGACCGCCAGTTGTACCAAGTGACATGCCGTCTATTAACTCTAGTGAACATGAAGTACATGAGCACACGATTTACATTCCTGATGATTCCCTGATCACTAGAATTAACACCCTTAAGGATCAAGTAAATATTTATGAGCAGCGTGCTAAGTTTGAGCTGAATGAACGTGAGCAGAAAATGGAATGGCAACTGCGTACTTACATATCTGAAAACAATTCCAAACAAGAATCATTGAAAAAGGAACTAGTTTCTTTAAAGAACTAATTGGAACAAACCACCAAACAAAAACTAGAGGTTCAAAAGGGTTTGTCTTCAATCAAGCTAGAATTCAAAGAGAAAGAAACTAAACTTCTAAATGATTTCTCAAAACTAAAAATGTTGAAAAATAAATTGGAAGATAAGTTGTACACACAGGGCCAAACCATTCAATCTGCTCAAATGATGGAAAACCATAGGAAACTAAGTGATGAATTTAGTGAACATGATACCTCCAAACCCAAAGCAAGATACCTTAGAATTGGTCTAGGTGCACAACCTGCATTATATGATGCAACCACTATGCTTGAGCCTAACCATGCCCCTCCTGATACACGATCCTATGACCACATCAATGAGGCAGAGGATAGAACTAGGGTAAAACTTGCTGAACGGTTAAAGGATCCTAAATGCATTGCTAAGAATATTGTGTTTCACTATGATTATGCAAATGACAATCAAACTGCAATTTTTGTTCCTCAAAAGAGAATTCTTCCTGAAAAAGTGTTTTGGAATATTGACATTGAGAAAATGCAAGCTGAAAGAGTTGTAGGTAACACACGCACTATGTTTAGAATTGCTCACCCAACTAATTACCCCCTAAACACATCCAGACACCTTGTACCTTTCACTCTTCCCACACAATGTAATACTCTAATTGGGTTGTATGTGCTAGGTCAATTGTTTAATGACTTTGAGAAAACCTGTAAAATAAGAATCACACCTACAGGGATTACAGAAGGGGAAAGAGGTTTTGAGCAAACAAAACAGTGTTACCTAACTGAAGTTATGCCATTTTTTAAACTTCTCAAAGAACATTTTGAGGGCCTTAAAAACACCATTAATGATGATGTGACTCAAATAAAAAAGGTTTTTGATGAAGTGGAAAGTGAGGGTAAACAATTTGCTATTGATCTCAAGTACAGTGAGATTGACAGGAAAAACATTCTCATCATGAATGAAAATTTGATTGCTAATTGCATTGCAAAAGATGTGTTCTATACTGTTACCGACTCTGCATTATCTGCTCGACAATTCCATGAAATGTCGGTTACTTTGAATGTCTTCCAAAATCGTGTGATTGAGCTTGAGGGGGAGAATTACAAACTTACCGAAAAAATTCAAAACGATGATCATGATAACATGGTCAGGAATTTCTCAAAACTAGAAGTTGATAATCTGAACCTACAATTAAAATATCAACATCTAGAAGAAAGTATAAAAATATCAAATGCCAAGATATCTTCGGATGCTCCTGAATTTGATACATGTTTTGAATTAGCCAAAAAGGATGAAGTAATTCAAGCTCACTCAAACACGATTCGGAAGTTGAAGGTCCAAATTGCACAATTAAAATCGAATAGAAGCGATGTGACCAATACCAATTACCAGAAGTCTATGGATTCTCAAAATTTTCAAAAACAGGGCATTATCAATGAATTACAACATGAAAATGAGTGGCTTCATGCTGAAATGTCTAACGCTAAACAACGTTATAAAGAATTGTTTGAGTCTATCAAAACAACACGTGACCAAAACAATGAGAGAGTCACTTCTTTGTTAAATGAAATTGAGAATCTGAAGACCATGGTGAAGGGTAAAATGCCCGTTGTTTCATATGATCATGCAATTTCCAATGTGCATGCTTGTAATAAATATGCGTGCGATGCTGTGAATGTTTCTCTTCCCCTTAGGAACAATAAGTTAGTTCATAACAACTATCTTAGAAATCTTAAGGATTGTCTGGCCATACTTAGAGAAACCATTGAAGATGAGAGGATTTCTAAACCACTTGATGATGTTATTATTGGTGCGTGCTTCCTCACTAATAGGGCCCAGGAATTATTAGAATATGCCATAGGATCATGCCCCAAGAATGATACCAAGTCGGATAGGACAACTGCATTGCACCCTCTCAGTGGCAACAAGCATGTCACAGCTAACTTTCCCCAAACCATGTCACAATCCTCCATCTTGATCACCAGTAAACAAGTAGCAACTAATCAGACTAATGTTTCCGTCATTGCTTCTACAGGAATAAAAGGTGTATCTAATGCTAGCAAGTCACAGCCTAAGTGCAATACAAAGAATGATAGGACTTTGCCGGCTAAGAGCTCACTTATGAAGGAAGTAGAAGAATCATCTAGGAACAATAAATTGTTGCTTAGTGAAAGGAATCGAGTTGATTCAAACATTTGTGTGAACAATGATGTAATTAATTCGAATTCTGATGCTATTTGTAAGACGTGTAACAAATGCTTATTTTATGGTAATCATGATGCATGTGTTGTGTCCTTTCTTAAATCCACTATGAAATCTCCAGTTATGAATGTTTCTAGTGTTAAACGGGCAAAACAAGTATGGAATAAAACAGGAAAAGTTTTCACTAATGTTGGTTATCAATGGAGACCTACTGGAAGGAAATTCACTCTGAGGGAAAAGTGCCCAGTGACTAGGATTACTAACTCTAGAGTTGTGCCTATTAGGAAGTGGAGACCTACCGGTAGACTATTTCCAATAGAAGCAATTAATACCACTCCTAGTTCTAGTGCATCAAAATGTGAATACTCCAGTGAGATACCTGTTACTTATGATAATCCAATATTTGTGTGTTCTAACCAAACGGACCCCAATTGTGTGTGGGGCTCCAGCTTTTTCAGTTATCCACGATTGTCTGGTTTCAAATGCAGGTCGTACAAATCGTCCTTTGGTATTTGGACTCAGGCTGCTCAAAACATATGACTGGTGATCACTCAAGGCTCAAGAATTTCGTGGAAAAGTTTATTGGTACGGTTAGATTTGGGAATGACCATTTTGGTTCTATAATGGGTTATGGTGATTACGTCTTTGGAGACAATGTTATATCCAGAGTTTACTACGTGGATGGACTTGGGCACAATCTATTTTCTGTTGGTCAATTCTGTGACTCAGATCTCGAAGTCGCCTTCAGAAAGCACACCTGTTTTGTTAGAGAATTAGATGGTGTTGATCTTCTCAAGGGGAGTCGGGGCACTAATCTTTACACCATCTCCATCGAAGATATGCTACGGTCCTCTCCAATTTGTCTGCTCTCTAAAGCATCCAAGAACAAGTCATGGTTGTGGCATCGTCGTCTAAACCATTTGAACTTCGGTACCATCAATGAACTTACACGTAAGGATCTTGTTCGAGGCTTGCCCAGACTTAAGTATGAAAAAGACCATCTGTGTTCCGCCTGTCAAATGGGCAAGAGCAAAAAGCATACCCATAAACCCAAAACTGTCAATTCAATCATGGAAGTTCTTCATACTCTTCACATGGATCTTTGTAGACCAATGAGGATTCAAAGTATCAATGGAAAGAAATATGTGTTGGTTATTGTTGATGATTACTCTCGATTCACATGGGTGAAATTTCTACGATCAAAAGATGAAACTCCGGAAACCATCATCAAACTCATCAAGATGTTGCAAGTCCGCCTTAACAAAACAGTTAGAGTCATTCGTACTGATAATGGAACAGAATTTGTGAACAGACAACTTACTCTGTTTTATGAAGGTGTCGGGATTAGTCATCAAAAGAGCATTCCACGAACTCCTCAACAAAATGGAGTTATTGAAAGACGCAATCGCACCTTAGTTGAAGCTGCAAGGACTATGCTCATCTTTTCCAAAGCTCCTCTATTTCTTTGGGCTGAGGCAATTGCCACCGCATGTTACACACATAACAGATCTTTGATACATCCTCTCCACTGCAAGACTCCCTATGAACTGGTTCATGGCAGAAAACCCGATCTTTCGTTTCTTCGAGTTTTTGGTGCACTTTGCTATCCAACCAATGACAGTGAAGACCTTGGGAAACTCAAGGCCAAGGCCAACATTGGTTTCTTCGTTGGCTATGCTCCAGAGCGAAAGGGGTACCGAATCTACAACAAACGTACCAGAGATATAATGGAAATAATCCATGTTACTTTCGATGAGCTGACTGAGCAACCGGTTCCTGGACAATCAAGTTCTGGACCTGTACCTAACCTTTTGTCCCCTGGACCAATTAGTTCCAGGCTTGTACAGAATCCCATCCCTGCTGCTCCTTTTGTACCTCCTACAAGTGAAGATTGGAAGAAACTGTTTGACCCAATGTTTGATGAATACTTTGAACCTCAACAGATGAATGCTCCTGAAGCTACAATGGTTCAACCACCAGATGGGGTGGTGAATGATCAAGATGACAATAACGGTCCATCCACTTCATTGTCATGGGATTCTGAAGCTCCCGCCATCAGTCAATCGGTTAGCACGTCTAATGTCCAACCTTCACTTGCACAGCGAGCGGCAAATGTAGATAATACATCTGAAGTTAATCCTTTTGCTCCACCTGATAATGAGCCGTTTGTTAACATCTTTGCCCCTGAACTATCAAATGATGTAACATCCTCTGACGAATCTAACACGGCTACCTCAGTTCCACATTCTCAACCCCATGAATACCTTCGAAAATGGACCAATGATCATCCTATTGACAACATTATTGGGAACCCTTCACGTCCAGTATCGACCCGCAAGCAACTTGCAACCGACGGATTGTGGTGCTTCTTCAATTCTGTTCTTTCTAAAGCTGAACCAAAAAGCGTCAAGGATGCAATGTCTAAACACTCATGGTTCACTGCAATGGTGGACGAAATTCATGAATTTGACCGACTGGATGTCTGGGAACTAGTACCACCTCCCGAGTGTGCTATGATCATTGCTCTCAAATGGATATTCAAGGTTAAACTTGATGAGCATGGAGATGTTTTGAAAAACAAAGCTAGGCTTGTGGCAAAAGGATATCGACAAGAAGAAGGTATTGACTTTGAAGAATCCTTCGCCCCAGTTGCTAGAATAGAAGCCATAAGGATCTTTCTCGCTAATGCTGCAAGTCAAAACATGGTGGTTTATCAAATGGATGTCAAGACCGCATTCTTAAATGGGGATCTGAAAGAGGTGGTGCACGTATCTCAACCCGAAGGTTTTGTGGATCCAGAACGCCCTAATCACGTGTATCGATTAAAGAAGGCTCTATATGGGCTTAAACAAGCACCCAGGGCGTGGTACGACACCTTGTCTAAATTTCTTCTGGCCAACAAATTCTCCAAAGGCGTTGTTGATCCTACCCTCTTTACCAGAAAAATGGGCAAAAACCTCCTACATGTACAAATCTATGTTGATGACATCATCTTTGCCTCATCTGATCCCACAGAATGTGATCGTTTCTCTCAAGAGATGAGCTCCGAATTCCAAATGTCTATGATGGGTCAAATGTCATTCTTTCTAGGACTGCAAATTTCTCAAAACCCCAATGGCATATTCATCAATCAATCCAAATACGCCAATGAAATTTTGAAGAAATTTCGATTCGACTCCAGTGATTCAGTTGATACTCCTATGATTGAACGATCAAAACTTGACGAAGATGATGTGGGAATTCCGGTCGACCAAACCATGTATCGAAGCATGATTGGCTCCTTAATGTACCTTACTGCAAGCAGACCCGACCTTCTATTTGCAGTTTGCATTTGTGCCCGGTATCAATCCAAACCCACCAAGAAACATTTGGAAGCTGTCAAGAGAGTCTTTCGATACCTTAAAGGAAAAATCCACATGGGCCTTTGGTACCCTAAAGAAACTTCTATGGCTCTCACAGCATATTCGGATGCTGATCATGCTGGATGTCAAGACACTCGTCGCAGTACATCTGGGGGTGCACAGTTTTTAGGAAATAAGCTAGTCAGTTGGTCTTCAAAGAAACAAATGAGTACATCTATCTCCTCCACTGAAGCTGAATACATTGCTATGTCATCATGCTGTGCTCAGATCCTCTGGATGCGATCTCAACTTTCTGACTATGGCTTCATGTGCAATAAGATTCCTATGTACTGTGACAACAAAAGTGCAATTGCACTCTGCTGCAACAATGTCCAGCATTCAAGAACTAAACACATGAACATTCGTCATCACTTCATCAGGGAGCAAGTTGAGAAAGGAATTGTGGAACTTTACTTTGTGAGGACTGAGTTCCAACTAGCCGATATCTTCACCAAAGCACTTTCTAGGGAACGGTTTCACTTCATCCTCCCACGCATTGGTTTGAAGAGTCTCACACCTGAGGATCTCAGTTGTCTTCAGGATGATCAAGAGGAGTAAAGGGGTTGCTTCACATATCCTTGTATAGTATCAAATTAAAAAGAAAATAGAAAAATATAAAACCTATAAAACCATAAAAATCTGAAAAATCACAAAAACTCAAAAATATTCTTCTCTCGACATGTCTCTTGTATAATCGATATTATGTACGTTTCTAGAAATGTCATTCAATAATGACACGGAATCATACATATGCTTGAGCAAGAGTTTTTCAGTTTCAAATAAAGTTCTTTTCAAAAACATGTCGTATCTCAAAACGTTCTTAAAAATATGGCTTGTAGTCATTTCAGGCTACAACCCGGACTTCAAAAATATGGTTTGCTATTACTTCAGATAGCAACCCGGTTTTCAAAATTAAGGAAAACACGTCGCCAAAAAGACGGTTGTTCCTAACAAAGGGTGCCGTTCATCCGAGCGTGAATTACTTGATATTCATGCACCCTCGATCTAATGTACGTTTCAGTGCATTATTTCTTGATAAAGAAGAGAAGTCTTCTTTTTATCGCCAAATACTTTCCCTTCTATGATTTTTCCGGAAAGTATTTGTGCAAAACTTGGTGGTACCATGAGATTTTGACTGAAAATCAAATTGAACTCAAAAGTTTGATAAAATTTTCACTCAATCAATGACTTTTACATTTTCTGAAAATATTTCAGTTTTAACATCCGTCATTGATTGAGGGGGAGAGTGATTTCTCAAAATTTTATGTATCATCAAAACTCCCCACACTTCGTACAAAAAAAAAAATACCTTGCAACAAAATGACTTGTGATGTGTTATGTGTCAGAATGAGTACATTTTCAAAGAGTTTTTGTTAAATCTTCAAATCTTTTTGTAAACTCTTCAAATCTGACACATAACAACCTCCCTCACATATTGAGGGGGAGTAAGAAAAAAAAAAGGTTCCTTTTATCAGAAAATATTAAAAATTAACCGCATTTCTCTCCCAAATGTTTTCTAACTTATTTAAATCAATCGGGATCCAAAATCTCAAAAGATTTGAAATTTTTGATCGGGGGAGAGAATGTGATTTAAATATGAAATCTGATAATCAATAAGTGATCTTTTGGACTCAATAAATATGCTCCCACATATGTGCTAAACACTTTCGAATATCGATGCACATATTGAGGGGGAGCAAAAGGCGTTTGTGGAAGTTATACCAAAGACCGACCATTTATCTTTATGCATGGAGTTATAAGGTTGGTTAAGGTTAGGTATGAATTCCCATGATCCACCAGAACTGGAAGGATCTTCCCAGGGACAATCCTCTAGATAGAATAGAAGTCCTTAGGAATGATTGAGAAAAGGAGCAAAGAGAGAAAGGGAAGAGTGCGGACTGAGATAGAGCTAGGACTGGAACAAACCCAACAAGGTTCTAGTGGTGAAGTCTCGGTAAGCACTGAAGGGGTTGAAGAATGAAAAAGAAATATAATGAGAAAGGGTGATAAGAAATAGCCCTCCATATATTCAACCTTAGGGCAGAAACCGGGTTCAATTCATAATCTACTGGCGGTTACTAAGGTAACACCGGTATTGAAGACAAGACGTCATGGACCCAGTGACGCACTGCACCAAACTTCCCAACCACTCAAGTTCTCTTAAAAGAGCTTGTTTCATTCTCACGGGGAACCCTGTGCAATGTATCGACCGCTCATTACGAGCTATGTTGATACCTAAAACAGGAGACGCCTCCCCAGTCTCCAGGAGCGGCTCAAAACGCACTATTGAGTCTAGAGCCATGAGATCATCCATAAATCTCGTTAGGACACATTCCGAATATGCTTATTGTTTCACACAATGTGGAAAATAAGATAAAATACTTAGAGTCCTATGCATTATCCTTGTGGTATTGCCAGAACATCCGAGTGATATGAAAATATTCACAATGACGATGGAAATCCTTCTAGAGCGAACATCTCTCAAGCTCTTGGTAGGTGACATGTGAGATCCATCTTGGATCGATGATCAAGTGAAAACTGGAAAGCAACAATGGTGCGATTCATTATTGAATCAAACTTGTTCCAGGATGTGGATTGACGGATACTTTTGCAAAAACCTTTCAATGTGCTCACAAACTAACTTTTCGAGCACATTGATTGTGTAAAATCTTTCAAACAAAAGTATTTTTTAATGGAAATGTGATTCAAAGTATAAAACTCTCGTCGTGTCTCAAAACATGTTTATCATATGACACGCGAGTGATTTCTATAGATCAATTTCTCATCAATCCGTGAATATCAATTCACCGATTCACTCTATCGTGCTGTCTGCTTTGAGACGTTCCGGTATGAGAACATGCTAAGTATGAAGATTCCGAAGTGGATTCTTTGGAAAATTCATTACTACAAGCTGGAAATTCCTGTCAAGGAGAGTCTTCTTTAAAAGAGACTCTACCTGATCACAGGTCGATTTTCACAAAACCGGAGGGTAGTCTGTCCTCGTAGAACGAATGACAAAGCCATATTCGTTCTCTATCTTTATTGCTAACTGTTTTATTTCAGGGACACATATAAAGATGGCGTTGATGGCTCCAGTTTCCAGCTGAATCGGGTCAATCCATACCTCATGCTCACACATCCTCCACACTATCTATGAAGATGAGAGACTTGCCACAACAAATGTTGAGAGACTACTAACAACGTTTCCGCAACTCTGATGAAAAGGTCTCCCAATCCACAAACTCCAATGCAACGTCTCCAGATACAGAAGGGTGTGAGCATGATGGTCCCTTGTCACTACATCACATGAAGGCAATACAACTATGGATGAGATTGGAGATTTACTTTGGCTGATGATCTCAAAGAAGCTCAAAGATCACATATCTCAAAGGAATTCAAATCACAAGTTTGCTTGCTTGAAGTACGAAGTGTGTTGAAAAGTGAAGAATCAGATCCTACGAGCTACAAAGACTAAAGAATGCTTAAAGACCAAAGATCTTAATTTCAAAGGTGACCTCGCTTAGGGGGAGATTGTTAGGAATACTAATATTCCTGTAAAAGTCTCGGTCACCTAATGATTGTAATAGCATTAAGTTAGCTCGTAGTTAGTTTGTTTATTAGTTAATTAGTATTAGTTTAAGTAACACCGTGGAAGAAGGACGGGTCTTCACCCACTGTATGCCTGATCCACAGCCCGGGAGTGGGCGTTATATTGTAAGTATAAATACCCCTCTCCACATGTGGAGAGGGTTGGACCTTCAATTCAACCTAAATCTAATATTTCTCTTTTTCTTTCAAGGTTCCTTTCTTTCCTCCTCCTCACTTCTACGCCTCTCACATCACTACTTGAACATGTTTCCTACATAGTTAGTATTCTACATAACTTATCTTCAATTGAACATGGAAGAAAAGAGGGTTTGAAACCCTAAAATAGTTGCGAAAGTCGACTAGGGTTCGTACCCTAAAGGTTCCCTACCAAAAGTCCTGTTATATAATGAAAAATTGAAAACTATATATAGATTTACATAGATGATGGCATCCCCTTTTAATGGATGACGCTGTCATCTCGCCGTGGCTACGGTTTCTTGTCGTCCAATCAAACTTCTTGACACCGTCCCCTTTTAAGTCTTCTGGGCCGTCACGATTTGGAATGATACGTGACGGCCTACTTCTTGTAAAACATGACGCCGTCACATGTAAAGCTTCAATTTGTCTTCTAGCGCATCAAATGTAAATGTGATATACACCTCTTGTCTCATAATGTGACGCCGTCTCTTTGAAATACATGACGCCGTCAAGTACAATTTCCAGCTTGGATTCTTGACTTTGTCATTTTCTTTACTTTTTGCTCCAAAAAAGTCCGAAATGCCCCCTTTTTCAGAATTCTCCTCAAAAGTACCTAAATTGACAAAAGAAACTATTTAAGGTAATAATTGATCACATTATCATGACTTAGGCTTAAATGACCCCTTAAAAGCATAACAAATTTCTCCTTATCATTTAACCTTTTAGTAATACCCCTGGCTATGTTTAGCTACCATATCTGAGTTGAGGTGTTACACAACTGTAATCTGTATGCCTACCTGTTAATCAACCACTTTACATGTGGTGACGTATGGTCTATATTCGGGTCACGAACCCGTTTAACGAACATTATTAACACGCAAGCCCATCACGAATGGGCTATTTTTATTTGGACTACCATACTAAACGGTTTGGGCTCACGAAAGCCCTAACCCAAATACATTATTTATGGTCTAGATAAGGATCTCTTATTTATGGGATAAAGATCCATAGACCGGATAAGCATTATATGCTGAAGAGTGAGGAACACGAAACCTACAAGGATTTCGTGCCCATATAAAGAATATCATAATTCACATTAAAGGTATGATTTGCAATTCTAACTCTTCTATACAACCCTAAAACCGATTACTTACTCACACGTCGGAGGATAATGTGGGAGACAATCCCACGATAAGCCTAACAGTGTTTGTTTATTTTCTTAGTGCGCAGGTCTCAAGCATTAAGATCTAATTGGTACAAGAACAGGAACCCAAATAAGGAATGCCCAACTTTTGTATCAACAAGGAATGCCCTACACTAAGAACTAGAATGGCGAAGCACAAAAACTCAAGCCAGCGGACTCCGTAGTTGGAAAAAACGCATGGTGACCCCCCAGAGGAGGAAGAATCAAGATTTGACCCCTAGGCAGGCCTCTGGAACAACCAGTGCGCACAGTCACCAAGAAACGGGCCCAAATCTAATTCTCCCAATGGTAGAATTACCCACAGGAGCTACCCAGGCCACCACGGTGGCCCCAAACTCTGAAGATCTTCAGCGCACTCTCTTTACTACTCCCCATCAAACGCCACCCACTGTGGACAACACTATGCCGCTATGCGTGCCTAACCGAGATAGGGGACCTAACATGGAAACAGATGTCCTCGCGCTAGAGAGGGAGGCTCCTGAATTCACGCTCAGTAATTTTGTATCCCAAAATTACGAGACCCTAACTACCCTCATGCAATAGGAAACAAGAAGAAGGTCAAGTATGAGCTTGCAAGCCCGGCTCAACTTTGGCCCTGAATGCGAAACATCCCCATCGCACTATCAGATGGAGATGCGCGAAAAAGATACCCGCCGACCCCCCAGTGTTCACCAGAATCGGAAGGAGAGCTGCAGAGGATGAAGCATCTGATTCGCAGTACTCGGAGGAGAATGAAGATAATGAAAGGCGTACCAATGTCCACGCTAGACTTGGTAACCGCAGAATGCAGGATAGACTTGGACGACAGCACTCACCAAGTGATAGCTCTTCAAGGTCTAGTAGCAGAAGAATTCATGATAGGCTTGGGAGACGAACTCCCCCAAGTGAAAGCCCCCAAGCTCGGACTCCGAGGAAAAATGGCGCAAGCGCCGCAAAACGGGAAACTCCTCCTCAAGCGACTCCTCGGACAACGAGGACAAGTAGACAGGACACAGGACACTGGAAGTCCAGGGGAAGACATCGCGAGGAAGAAAACGAAGATATATCCTTTCCTTGGCGCCGCCAAAAGGTTGACGCGTTCACGCAGCACATCAGTGATTATTCGGATGATAAGAGAAGGCGCATGCCCGCCAATATTAAAACATATAATGGGACGGGTGATCCTGATGATTACCTAAAAATTTTCGAATTAGCAGCTACTATCGAAAATTGGCCACAACCTGTATGGTGCCATATGTTTTACTCCACCTTGGTAGGGAATGCACGAACTTGGTTCAGCAAGCTTCCACGAAGAAGCATAAACGGGTTTGAAGAGTTACGGGAGGCATTCCGTTTGAACTTCACTCAAAGAAAGAAGTGCGCCAAGAACCCTGTTGAACTGGCCAGAGTAAAACAGCGCCAAGGGGAATCCACAAGCGCTTATGTGGAGTGCTTTAAGGATGAATGTATACATGTCAGGTGTGTTCGGAAGTGCTAAAGATCTCAGGATTCATGAACGGGATTAATAACCCAGAACTCATCAGGAGACTGAATGACAAGGTTCCCCAAACCTTTGATGAACTGATGAAGCGTACTAGGTCTTTTATCCAGGGAGAAGCAGCTGCCGCGGATAGCAAAAAAGGTTACTCAAATTATAAGTCACAAGAACAACCTAGGAGACAATCCAATGACCAGAGTAACAACCGTAGCAGGAATTACCGCATCCAGGGAAGAGATAATGACAAATACACCCACTCACGAAGACCCCAAGGGAGATATTCGTGATAGAAGGTGCAAACTTCCCGAAACCTCCACCAATGCGCACCCCAGAGGATTGGCGCATAGGAAACGGATACTGCGAATACCATGGACGGAAGGGCCACACAACTAACGAGTGTGTCCAACTGTGCCAGCTAATTGAAAAATTAGTGAAGGAAGGTAGAATGGATCACCTCGTCAAAAACATCAAAGAGGCGAAGGATAAACAGAAGAATGGAGGTAAGAAGGAGACACCTAAAGAAAAGGCCGATACCATCTACATGATACAGTCATGGCAGCGCAAGACAAGGCAAAAAGTCAGCCAAAAGTTTTCCTTTAGGAACGAAATCTCCTTCCCCACTCTCGCTGTGGACAACGCAGTAGTAGAGCCGCTCATCATTGAAATACATACGGGGGGTCACGACATCCACCGCATGTATGTCGATGGAGGAGCATCCGCAGATATTATGTACGAACATTGTTTCAAGAGGCTGCGACCTGAGATACGAAGTCTGTAACACCCCAACCCGACATGGGTCCGGAGCACTACAGTATGGTGACATATCAAAGCATACAAAGCATACAACGCAAGCGGAAGACTTAAAACAAAAGGTTACAAGGGAAAAATCTAAAAGTACAAAAGGAATACTAAAACTACAAAAGAAAAGAAGATACAAACTAAACCAAGTGTAATCTAATTCAAGTCCAAAACTAGTCCAGATGTAATGGGCTTCTAGTCCATAGGGTAGTCCACTAAATCTCCTATGCTCTCTCTTCACCCAAACCCAGCTTCCAACCTAAAACCTGCCGCAGGAAAGGAAAATGCGGCTGAGCTTAAAAAGCCCAGTGAACAGATATATAACAAAGCAAACGGATAAACGAAACATATATAATATGAGAAAATGGACATCATAAGCTTCTGCTGAAAGGAATATCATCTGTCAAATGCATAAGAGATCAACGAATAACTGAACGAATATCATAAGTCAAATGAAATGAAGCATCATAGATATATCAAGCATAAACAAATCATAAGAGAATCAAGAGTACGTATCAACAAAGGCGTGTCTACCAGAGTCACTCGAATAGACACATAGAAACATAAGGAAGCCACGAGCCGACCTACCCGAGACACTCGAATAGATCTCAAATCATATAATCACATATCCGTCAATCCATAAGTGTACGGAGAGGGGAGACCTCTAAGTACCAGAAGTGAAAGGGGTATAAGGCACGTACAGCCAGTCACTAAGTCAAATCATATCATATCACATCAAACATATACCTAGGATGCATCCATACGCTCCCTGAAACAGAATACATATACAAGTACAAGACTATGCATATATATAACAGAATGGCCATACGTGCGCATAATCATATAATCATATCATAACAGAAGGGAACACCGGGGACTAATCACACCGCCCCAGATAGTGTCATGCCACCGGTGCCTCGATGACACGCCCATGGTACCTCCATGAGTAGACTAAAAACTCGGGCATAAGAATCATACATATCAGAACAGACAAGCAAAGCTATCCATAATCATAACAAAGCTCCCAGAGCATAACAGAACAGAATCTCATATCAAAGAGATAGTAATCAGATCATCATAACAGAATGGATAGCAATCAAAATCATATCAAATGATAATATCAAACGAATCATATCAAGGAGTCATATCAAAGTAAATGAATCAAAGTCAAGGATCGAAAAGTCATGAGATCAGAATCCTTACTGAAAAAGGATAGAATATCTGTACCTTAAACTGCAATTGAAACCATATCAGAAACATAAGGATCGAAAGTTACTCCTTCTTCAACGAATCTACACGGATTAATGATTGTCTCATTATTTAATGCTCATCTTAAAATCAGATTAATCATTTTAGGTTTCTTTCTATTTTTAGAAACTTTCTCTTTTTAGTAACTTTTCAAATTAAGTAACTTTTCATAATTAGTATGTTTCCCGAATTAGTAACTTTATACCTTAGGGTTATAAATGACAATTAAATAATCTTTAAGGGTTAAAATAACCAATATAGTAATTTAGGGTTAAATATGTCAATATTACAAAGTTTAGGGTCTAAAGTGTAAATTATCAAAATTTAATATTAAAATGTCAAATAAATTATTTTAAGGTTTATACTATAATTTTATATTAAAAAAATAATTTTAGACCCCGTCGTTTCGTAATTTATTTAAACGCACTCTCGATATTAATTTAGACCGCGACGACCAAATATGATTATTCACTCACACAGTCATACATACGGACACTTATACCATGCACGAGTTCTCGTTAAAATCTCGATAAGTTAACTCATCAATGTTAAACCCACTCACAATAATCTAAATGACATTCGAGAAATACTTTTATTCACTCCAACCCACACACGCTTTATATTCTTTTATGTTGTTTGTACAATGTTTCAAAGACCCTACAACTCACACACACGCATTCACTTTCTTTATAATATACACACACTTAACTTGACACCACATGTCCATATATGTTCAAGCACCCTACGTGCATACCATGCATGCACACCATACTTAATTATATATAAAACACGAGCACCATTTATTTTGTATTTGCGATTCGAAAAGTAAAACTGAACAAGCATGCATGTATTACTCATTTAGTTCAATGTGATAAGGCGGCAACAGGTTTGTAACGTGTCATATATAAGCCAACACCATACACTAAAATGATTCGATTTCAAAACAGCTTTAAAAGTCGATTTTGTTTAGTGTCTCAATTGTTATTTTATGTGATGTTCTTTATGATTTCATGCATGGATTCCTTAGCCGATTGTATCGTTTATCATGCAAAGGTTAAACGTATATATAACAGATCAAATGGAAAGAATGAGTCAAGAGGTGACATAAGTACCCTTTATGCGTGGCTGGAAGGAGGAAAACAAGGATCAAAAGACCAGCGACAAGTCGAAACCAAAACAAACCACACCCTTCGAATCTGGTATATAACCCACGACCAAATCAAAACCACAAGCAGACCCTCTTTGACTAGGAGATACCACGACCTGGACACCTTTTCGAATCAGAAATAAGCCAAAGAAAAACCCACGAGCAGACCATAACTCCGCGACCTATGAACGCCCTTCGAACCAGAAATATACACGAACCAAAATACTACCCTCGACTCATGCCTAAGCCACGTCCAAACCTCCAACAGAACTCAAATCGGTCCCTCCTTTGCGCCTTTGAACCGAAAGAGATGAGAAAGAAAGAACCTAGCCGTCATTTTTTTTTCTAGGGTTTTAGGTTGTTTGGGAAACTTTTGTGATATACGGTTTATGAAAATTAAGATGGGAGGGGTAAAACTTTCGGTTGTTATGAAGTGATATGGGGAAAATATAGAAGTGATTGTCCATGATTTTTGGGATAGTAAATGTGACCAAATCAAATCAAATATTTCATGGACTTATACATATTTCTAAACCCCTCATTTGTGTACAATTTAAGAAATTTCGGCCCATGTTTCCCATTAGACGTGTAAATGCAATTTTTTTTTTTTTTTTTTTTTTTTTTTAATAAAAGTTTTGTAACTTTAATTTATACCAAGTATTATGGGTTTTACAAGTAGCGGAATATTTGAATATTAATATGTTAATACTTAGGTTATAACTTAATATACGTTTTAGATTTTTCGGGCGTTATAATTCTTCCCCTCTAAAAATAAAATTTCGTCCGCGAAATTAAAGTCACCAAAGTCAGACGACGACGTAGAAAATCACAAATATCGTCTCAAATAACCTCACGCTCAGGGAGGTCCTTCCAACAGAATCTTCACAACGGAATAGTTTCTCATGACTCGATCCTGACAACAAAGATAGTCCCAGGCTCTTCATAGAACTCAAATCATAACCAATCTGATCCAACGAATGTGAACCAAATACGTAGCAGATGATAGATGACAGATGACAGATGATAGATGATAGATGATAGTTGGAATCCTATAAGGAGATTCACTAAACACGTATTGCTACAAGGCAAACATAGAGATAGTACTAAGCGATATATCTTCATCAATTCCTACCAAATTCTGAATGGATAAAGGAACTTGCCAAAGTCATAGAAGCACAAGTCGAATTATCAAACATACCAAGAGTCTCATAGGGAGTTATATTCTTACCGACGTTCCAAATCACGAATCAGAGTTTCAAAACGTATCATAAAGCATAACCAAATAGGTCGAATAATTCTTACGGATAGGAATGAAATCAAGATCTAAAGCGTCGCGAACCATAACTTCCTCCAATGCCAAGATGTCTAGTTCTTCTATACCTCTTCCGGCAGTGTGAACCAGAATTTGATTTCTTGTCACGATCATTGCAGGTACGTCATGTAGCTTGAATAATCTTCTGCCGATCTTTCAAGAAAACCGTCCTAGTCAATGCTCCACTGCAACTCTATTCGTGTTGTCCTTCCTTCTGTGCGTGGAAATCACCGATGTAGTCACCACCGTCTTCATACCATCCCGTTCAGCTCCTGCTTCGAGACTCTATACATATTAGTACAACTAAGATGAATAGAGTTGATAGAACTGTGTGCTTCACTCCATGCTGCTTCCTTTTATCTTCTATCATAGCTAATCTTTCACTGCCTTGCTCCTGAGCATCTTCATGCCTGGGTAGAAACAAATTTCTTTTCAGCTTCTCAACTTCTTCTCTCATCCCCTTCAACAAAATTACTCTTCAAGAAATATTACATAGAGCTTCTTCTAACGCAGAAATATCAACACAAAATACGAATATGATCCTCGTGTTTCTCTTTCGTCTCTGAATATACTAAAATGCCATACTATGACAAATTGTCCAAGTATTCATGAAAGACACGATTTACCAAATCTATAGGAATAGTCACAAAGGTAACCAATACAATTGGCATCACACACACAAGTACGAAAAGAATTTCTAAGAGTATCCTGTTCCTCTCACAAAATAAGATACGATCCATTTCCCAACAATAAATACCATCATCATTCTCCTCCACGAATAAAACAGAAACACACAAAGATACACATCGAACATTCCAAACAAATCGAATAACTCTCGAGGCGAGTTTTATCAGAGAAGTATCCTCACAGCAGTTGGTCAAGCAACACATGAGTTTCAGAACAAGGTGGTCATAAACGATTATCAGGTTAAGAATCATGAACTTCACAAAACGTTAAAGATGACAAACATAAAATGACAGTCGTCATCATCATAATGCTCAAGCGACAAATTCAAATTCTGAATAACATTGAATCGAACACCTCTAACGTAAACAGATTAGCACAACAAAATCGTCTCCAAATATCTCCAGAACGCATCAGACAAATCGAGTATACACGAGGAAAGTCACAAAACGATCATAGGGGTAGAATAGGTAAGGTCAAAAATCAACAATGAAGAAAGAATCAAAAGCAAGAAGTCATAGAATGCGTCGAACACGTAGGATTCATACATACGCAAATCTCTGAACGAACGAAAGGCATCTAAACGAATGTCAAACGAATCAAGAATTGAAGTTCAAAAGGATAACTCCAAAGAAAGAAACCTATGAGGCACACTATGAAGTCTAAAGGCACCCTAAACACATGTCGCGAACCTGATAAGTCTTCTAAGTCTCCGGAATGAATGATCTTATAAAAGCTGAACTAAAAACAAAGGCAGAAATCAGAGTGATGCGGAAGCAAGATAACTAACTAACTTATAATCTACCCAATCCTCACCAGTTATACTAAGCTCTTAAGGGGAGAAACCTAAAGCAAATCCTTCCAATGTTATTCCATCAGCTCCTAAAGTGTAAACCTAAGGGTCCAATTCTTCACAGGCCATAACTTATGTACTACAAGTCGCAGCCTGAGCTCTGATACCATAATTGTAACACCCCAACCCGACATGGGTCCGGAGCACTACAGTATGGTGACATATCAAAGCATACAAAGCATACAACGCAAGCGGAAGACTTAAAACAAAAGGTTACAAGGGAAAAATCTAAAAGTACAAAAGGAATACTAAAACTACAAAAGAAAAGAAGATACAAACTAAACCAAGTGTAATCTAATTCAAGTCCAAAACTAGTCCAGATGTAATGGGCTTCTAGTCCATAGGGTAGTCCACTAAATCTCCTATGCTCTCTCTTCACCCAAACCCAGCTTCCAACCTAAAACCTGCCGCAGGAAAGGAAAATGCGGCTGAGCTTAAAAAGCCCAGTGAACAGATATATAACAAAGCAAACGGATAAACGAAACATATATAATATGAGAAAATGGACATCATAAGCTTCTGCTGAAAGGAATATCATCTGTCAAATGCATAAGAGATCAACGAATAACTGAACGAATATCATAAGTCAAATGAAATGAAGCATCATAGATATATCAAGCATAAACAAATCATAAGAGAATCAAGAGTACGTATCAACAAAGGCGTGTCTACCAGAGTCACTCGAATAGACACATAGAAACATAAGGAAGCCACGAGCCGACCTACCCGAGACACTCGAATAGATCTCAAATCACATAATCACATATCCGTCAATCCATAAGTGTACGGAGAGGGGAGACCTCTAAGTACCAGAAGTGAAAGGGGTACAAGGCACGTACAGCCAGTCACTAAGTCAAATCATATCATATCACATCAAACATATACCTAGGATGCATCCATACGCTCCCTGAAACAGAATACATATACAAGTACAAGACTATGCATATATATAACAGAATGGCCATAAGTGCGCATAATCATATAATCATATCATAACAGAAGGGAACGCCGGGGATTAATCACACCGCCCCAGATAGTGTCATGCCACCGGTGCCTCGATGACACGCCCATGGTACCTCCATGAGTAGACTAAAAACTCGGGCATAAGAATCATACATATCAGAACAGACAAGCAAAGCTATCCATAATCATAACAAAGCTCCCAGAGCATAACAGAACAGAATCTCATATCAAAGAGATAGTAATCAGATCATCATAACAGAATGGATAGCAATCAAAATCATATCAAATGATAATATCAAACGAATCATATCAAGGAGTCATATCAAAGTACATGAATCAAAGTCAAGGATCAAAAAGTCATGAGATCAGAATTCTTACTGAAAAAGGATAGAATATCTGTACCTTAAACCGCAATTGAAACCATATCAGAAACATAAGGATCGAAAGTTACTCCTTCTTCAACGAATCTACACGGATTAATGATTGTCTCATTATTTAATGCTCATCTTAAAATCAGATTAATCATTTTAGGTTTCTTTCTATTTTTAGAAACTTTCTCTTTTTAGTAACTTTTCAAATTAAGTAACTTTTCATAATTAGTATGTTTCCCGAATTAGTAACTTTATACCTTAGGGTTATAAATGACAATTAAATAATCTTTAAGGGTTAAAATAACCAATATAGTAATTTAGGGTTAAATATGTCAATATTACAAAGTTTAGGGTCTAAAGTGTAAATTATCAAAATTTAATATTAAAATGTCAAATAAATTATTTTAAGGTTTATACTATAATTTTATATTAAAAAAATAATTTTAGACCCCGTCGTTTCGTAATTTATTTAAACGCACTCTCGATATTAATTTAGACCGCGACGACCAAATATGATTATTCACTCACACAGTCATACATACGGACACTTATACCATGCACGAGTTCTCGTTAAAATCTCGATAAGTTAACTCATCAATGTTAAACCCACTCACAATAATCTAAATGACATTCGAGAAATACTTTTATTCACTCCAACCCACACACGCTTTATATTCTTTTATGTTGTTTGTACAATGTTTCAAAGACCCTACAACTCACACACACGCATTCACTTTCTTTATAATATACACACACTTAACTTGACACCACATGTCCATATATGTTCAAGCACCCTACGTGCATACCATGCATGCACACCATACTTAATAATATATAAAACACGAGCACCATTTATTTTGTATTTGCGATTCGAAAAGTAAAACTGAACAAGCATGCATGTATTACTCATTTAGTTCGATGTGATAAGGCGGCAACAGGTTTGTAACGTGTCATATATAAGCCAACACCATACACTAAAATGATTCGATTTCAAAACAGCTTTAAAAGTCGATTTTGTTTAGTGTCTCAATTGTTATTTTATGTGATGTTCTTTATGATTTCATGCATGGATTCCTTAGCCGATTGTATCGTTTATCATGCAAAGGTTAAACGTATATATAACAGATCAAATGGAAAGAATGAGTCAAGAGGTGACATAAGTACCCTTTATGCGTGGCTGGAAGGAGGAAAACAAGGATCAAAAGACCAGCGACAAGTCGAAACCAAAACAAACCACACCCTTCGAATCTGGTATATAACCCACGACCAAATCAAAACCACAAGCAGACCCTCTTCGACTAGGAGATACCACGACCTGGACACCTTTTCGAATCAGAAATAAGCCAAAGAAAAACCCACGAGCAGACCATAACTCCGCGACCTATGCACGCCCTTCGAACCAGAAATATACACGAACCAAAATACTACCCTCGACTCATGCCTAAGCCACGTCCAAACCTCCAACAGAACTCAAATCGGTCCCTCCTTTACGCCTTTGAACCGAAAGAGATGAGAAAGAAAGAACCTAGCCGTCATTTTTTTTTCTAGGGTTTTAGGTTGTTTGGGAAACTTTTGTGATATACGGTTTATGAAAATTAAGATGGGAGGGGTAAAACTTTCGGTTGTTATGAAGTGATATGGGGAAAATATAGAAGTGATTGTCCGTGATTTTTGGGATAGTAAATGTGACCAAATCAAATCAAATATTTCATGGACTTATACATATTTCTAAACCCCTCATTTGTGTACAATTTAAGAAATTTCGGCCCATGTTTCCCATTAGACGTGTAAATGCAATTTTTTTTTTTTTTTTTTTTTTTTTAATAAAAGTTTTGTAACTTTAATTTATACCAAGTATTATGGGTTTTACAAGTAGCGGAATATTTGAATATTAATATGTTAATACTTAGGTTATAACTTAATATACGTTTTAGATTTTTCGGGCGTTATAAAGTCAGTTAATTCCGGCCACGACGTCGCTAACAGGCTTCACAGAAGAGAAGATATGGCCCATGGGGCAATTGCGCTTTCTTGTGGTCATCGGAAATGAGCAGCACTCTACGGCAGCTTGGATGAACTTTATGGTAATAAAATCTCCCTCGCCATTGAACGACATCATTGGAAGACCTGGAATATCATCCATGCGCGCTGTACCATCCACAGCGCATGGGATGCTCAATTTCCCAGTAGATGGAGGTATTTTGACCCTCTACAATACCGCTGTGTCACCTAAAGAGTGTAGTACGGTGACGAGCGAAATGGAGGGTATTCCAGAACGGCGCGCAACCAAAGTGTCAAACCTAAAGGTTGCAATTCTCCCTGACTACCCAGATCAACAAGTATCAATTGGAGGGTCGCTGTCTGACAAAGGCAAAGCAGCTATGTGCGCACTCCCGCAAAAGAACCTAGATATTTTTGCATGGGAACCAAAGAACATGACTGGAGTGCCACGATCTATCACGGAGCACAAGCTACAAATCCGGCAAGGATATCCTCCAATACGGCAGAAAAAGCGCGGCTAGGCTCCAGATCGTGCAAAAGCCATTCTAGAAGAAGTACACAAACTCGTAGATGCATGCATCATGCGGGAGGTCTACTACCATGACTGGCTTTCCAATCCAGTAATGGTAAAGAAGAGCGATGGCAGTTGGAGAATGTGTGTGGATTTCACTGACCTTAATAAAGCATGTCCACAGGACTGTTACCCGCTACTAGAGATAGACTGGAAGATAGAATCTCTGTGTGGATACCCCTTTAAATGTTTCCTAGACGCATACAAAGGGTACCATCAAATTCAGATGGCTGAGGAAGACAAAGAGAAGACAGCCTTCCATACAAGTCAAGGGGTCTATTGCTATACAAAAATGCCCTTTGACCTAAAGAATGCGGGAGCAACATGCCAGCGGTTGGTGGACACTGCGTTTGAAAAGCAAGTAGGTCGCAACTTGGAAGTTTATGTCGATGACCTTGTTATCAAGAGTCATACTGAGGAAGAATTGGTGCGCGACATTGAGGAAACATTCAAAACACTGGGAAAGATCAACATGAAGTTAAACCCCAAAAAGTGTACTTTTGGCGTGACAGAAGGTATATTTCTTGGATATTTAATAGAACCTGATGGCATCAAGCCCTGCCCAGAAAAGACAAAAGCTGTCACCGATCTCCCCTCACCACGCACATTGAAAGAAGTACAGTCATTAAATGGAAAGTTAGCTGGGCTAAATCGATTCTTATCCAAGTCAGCAGATAAGTCACTCACTCTCTTTAAGACACTCACGAAGTGTATAAAAAAGGGAGACTTTCGTTGGATTGCGGAAGCGGAAGAAGCTTTTCAACAACTTAAGCAACATCTTGCAGCGCTTCCCAAACTTGTCACACCCCGACCAGGGGAAGAATTGATCATGTACTTGTCTGCAACTCATGGAGCAGTCAGCGCGGTGTTATTAACAGATAGGAACTCCGTTCAAACACCAATATACTTTGTAAGCAAAGCACTCAAGAAGACTGAGACTAACTATACTGCCATGGTAAAGCTGGTCCTAGCTTTAGTATTCGCAGCTAAAAGAATGCGTAGATACTTTCAAGCACATCCAATAGCTGTAATTACGGACCAACCTATCAAGCAAGTTATCTCTAAACTTGACGCATCAGGACGACTACAAAAATGGAGTGTGTTATTGAGCGAGCATAACATCTCTTATAGACCATGCACTGCGATTAAAGGACAGATATTGGCAGACTTCATCATTAAGAAACCAGATACCGATAATCCACTTTGAAAGAGCGAGGTAACGTTACAAGAACCATGGGTTCTATTCACGGACGGATCTTCATGCGTGGATGGGTCAGGCGCAGGCCTTATCCTCACTAGCCTAGATGGAATGGAATTCACTTACGCACTGCGTTTTAAATTCACCGCCACAAACAATGAGGCAAAATATGAGGCCTTGCTTCCTGGATTACGCATTGCAACTCAAATGGGTGTACGCAACCTAGAAGCAAATGTGGATTCCCGGTTAGTAGCCAACCACGTGTTAGGCGAATATTTGGCTAAGGAAGACAATATGATCCAATACCTCGACAAAACAAAGTCTCTAATCCAGAATTTCGACAGGTTCACCACCAAACAAGTTCCTAGAGGGGACAACAGAAAACCAGATGCGCTGAGCAAGATTACGTCTACAAGATTTGCGCACCTATCAAAACAGGTATTGGTGGAAACCTTGAAGAACAAATCCATCTCAGAGATGGAGATATCCACGGTGATAGAAGAGCAGAATCCTACTTGGAAGACACCTATCATCGAATTCATAAGCAAGGGGATATTACCCTAAGAACAGAAAGACGCTCGACGGATACGGCGCACAGCGCAGAGGTTCGAACATCGAGACGATATCCTATACCAATGTTCATTCCTACAACCATGGCTTCGGTGCGTCGGACCTCTTCAGGAAGTTTACGTACTCCGAGAGATCCACGCTGGTTCATGCAGTATGCACTCAGGACCACGATCTATTGTGGCACAAGCCTTGCGGTCAGGATACTATTGGCCTACTATGCACCATGATGCACGGGATATGATAAAGAAGTGCAGCGATTGCCAAGTCCACAGGCCCATCTTGTGCCGACCACAACAAGAGCTGACACCCATCACCTCACCTTGGCCATTCTATAAATGGGGCATTGATATTGCAGGTCCCTTTCCAGTTTCAGCGGGGGGACTAAAATTCCTCATAGTGGCCATAGATTAATTTACTAAGTGGATTGAGGCAAAAGCAGTGACAAGTTTCACAGGCAACCAAGTCAAACGCTTCGTTTGGGACAACATTGTATGTCGCTTTGGCCTACCTGGAGAAATTATCTCGGACAACGGAAAACAATTCTGTGACAACCCGATCAAAGACCGGTGCGCGCAATTAAACATTACACAACACTTTGCGTCAGTTAAGCACCCACAAACCAATGGTTTGGTTGAACGCGCGAATCGTAGTCTGGGAGAAGGAATAAAAGCGCGCCTTGACAAACATAAAGGAAGATGGGTGGATGAGTTGTCGCATGTTTTATGGGCGCACCGCACGACAATAAAAACTAGCACTAGAGGTACACCATTCTCTCTTGTCTATGGGATAGAAGCTGTTATACCGGCCGAGATTGGAATGCCAACTATCCGCACAGCGGAAGTCAATGTCATAACTAATGACGACGAGCGACGCATAGACTTGGATCTGTTGGAAGAAAGGCGCAAACGGGCAGCTATACGTGAAGCAAAGGCTAAGTCAAAGATGAAGAAGTATTATGATGCAAAAGTCAGGAACACTTCTTTCAGGCCAGGAGACTTTGTGTATCACGCTAATGATGCAAGCTTGGACCCAAATGGGAAGGACCTGATGAGGCGAAAAATGAACCACTTTTAGGGGGTCATTTAAGCCCGGAATTGAATTTATTTGATCAAATATTGCCCTAAATCGTTCCTTTTGTGATTTTAGGTACTTTGGGAGTGAAATCTGGAAAAGGAAGCAATTCGGACATTTTTGGAGCATAAAAGTGAAGAAAACACCAAAGACTTAATTTTCCAAGCTGGGAACAGTGTGTGACGGCGTCAAGAGCATTTTCCTGACGGCGTCAAGAGTAAATTTCATGATGGCCCAGTACAGAAATGAAGGCGTCACAAGGAAGAGCGTCAAGAGTTAAATACGTGACGGCCTGGAAAAACTTAATACATGACGGCGTCAGATGTAGATCAAGGCAGTCCGAGGATTCTTTTGGCGGCGAGATGACGGCGTCACAAGGTTGTTCTTGACGCCGTCAGCCTCAATTTTCTATATATAGTTTTCTAATTTTCATTCATTAGGAGGAACAAGTTTGGAGAAACCCTAAGGCCGAACCATATACGAATTTTACTGGTTTTTCAAGGGTTTTCAGCCCTTGAACCCTTACATGTGTAATTGAGATAAGTGTTCTTTTAATTCAATCAATATGTCTATGTGTTGGTTGTCTATATCTTGTGCTTGTCTTGATTCCACCATGCTAGGCTAGATTTATCTTGTGTTTGCTTAGATCTAATGAAACCTAGATGTTGATTATGTGTTGATTACTTGTTTATGGTTGTATTGGATGAATGATTTCAATGTTAGGCTTAAGAAAACTGGCAGATCTCCAATTGGCAACATGCTTGAACGTCTTAGGAAACATGAACCGATGTGTACTAGGTTTTATTTGTTGTATTTAATGCATGAGTAAATTCTAATGATCCCATGTTAGGAGCTTCTTAGCCGGCTCGACATAGGAGTGAAGTAGGCACTCATAGGATTGAGGAGTTAAGTACGCCACCCCATGAATGGTATTAAGGAATACAATCTGTCATCCACGCAACTATAACAAGTAATTAACGTGTAAAAGATATCTAGGGAGTAGTGAAATCTAAGTAAACACATTTCTCCATTTATTGCTCACAACCTTAGTTTAATATAGTTTATTTTCATTTCTAGTATTTTATTTTGATTGCATCTTTAGTATTGGGTTAGTTGACTAGCAACTAATTCCGCCCATATCCTTCAAAACCCGAGATTTTTACTTACTTTCTAAAAAATATAAAAAATACAAAAATAATCATCTCTCATCTTTAGAACTAGTATTTAGGTTTTCTAATCCTAGCGACACTATTTCTAGCTGAACGATCAATCCCCCGGTACTTGTCACTATACTATACTACAACGATCAGGTACACTGCCTGGTGGGGGTTGTAAGCTTCTCGAGATCCCTCGAGAGGTAAAGCCTGGTGCAATTCCCACGCATCAGGACCATATGAGGTCATAGAAGCACTAGGCAACGACGCATACAAGTTACGTGATATGGAAGGCCATGAGCTAGCACGCACTTGGAACATCTGCAATCTCAAGATATGCTATCTTTAGGACAGGCTACGGCCACGCACAGACAACCCTGCACTTTAGTAAGTGCCTAATAAATGTGCGTGTATTTGAATTTTCTTTTTTAGGGAATTGTTTCTTTTATTTTCAAAAACTTGCAAGTATTAATACAACGTTGTGGTTTCTAGCTAATTCCATAACACAATTGCTTAAATTTTTTAATTATGTCTCAATATTGTTACTTAATATTTTTCCTAAATGGCATGCATGCACTTAATAAGACCTACGATGGCAGAAAGGATGAGTAAACCTACTAAATAACTCGTTGAGTAAGAGGGTTGCAAACCCATCAACATTGGATCACGTATCCTTGCTAAACACCTTACCTTCAACATGTTGAAGTAAGTTTAATGCGCATCCCACGAAGGATATGCAATAACGCACACTGTGCGCGTTTAGCAATTTAGGAGCCAAGACTCTTGGTTCCTTAATATGGTATTTGCAGCATGCTGCAAGTTTATCCACACACTTATGAATTTTTATTCACATATATTTATTAAGTTATGAACTTAATACAAATTTTCCTAAGTACATTTTGGTTTCAATTTGACTCTTGGAAAGTCTTTCACGTAAAGACAAATAATCTAAGTACAAAATGATACAAATATTTGTACAAAAGATAATATTATTATTAACCACGAGTTACATATATACAATCACAAGATAAATCAAAAGAAATCTACATGCTACGAGCACGTCTATGCCCTGAGCTACTAGCCGTAGACGCCAACTACCCAACCTCACTCAGCCTTCTCAACAGGCTACTATCTTTCTGCGACACCGTCGGCACGCTGACAAGAATTCCGTCAGACCTAGGGAGATGGGCCGCGCCAACACCGCATAAAATGGCTTTCCCTTTCATGCCCTTCTTATGCGCAAGCCTTGTAATATGGGCCTCCAAGGACTTCTTGAGAGGTACCTCCTTCTCAAGGGCGAAGGGATTCAGCATGCTGCGGGGGCGAGTAAAAATGGGCACCTGCAACTGTGATTCATTCGGCTTCAAAGAAAATCAGGTTGCGCATCCGCGCCTTCAGCTTTATGCCTCGCCAAACTCTGCCCTTGCATGATCACGCCGATAGGGTAATCTTGACTACGCTATAGCTGGGCAATATGGGGGAAATCAGATACCCTCATTTTCTCTATGACAGCAACAAGCTCATCAAAAGCATCAGCCTTATAACCTGGCACTTCTGCGAGCAGCGCTGTCAGCATCCTACCCTCATCCAGCTCCTCCATAGCCTGAGCCTTGCTGCGTGCCATGGCACACTCCACAACCTTCCCAAAGGCATCCACAACCTCCTGGGACTCTAGTGTACCCATGGCGGCCAGACGAAGACCGTGACTGATCCACCACCTAAGAATAAAACAACACAAACTTTAAAAGAGCACAAATTCAAAGGAAGAAAGCACAAACAGTTGGTTAATAAAAATGACATAAATACCTGCGCTCAGCAACTGCAGACAGTAGATGAGGGTACATCTCCTCATCATACTCAATACTCAACTTGCGCAGCTTGCTCTCCTGCGCCTCCAGAGCCGTCTCCATACGCTTGCGGAATTCATCAAGCTGGGCGAAATGCTTTATCCTATTCTCTTGCAAGTATTTTGTAACAATTCGCAATTTCACGTTAATTACTATTCCCGGAAAAATTTCACTATTCACTTTTACTATTCATTTTTCCCGAAACTTTCCCGAAAGTTGATTTTTATTTGATATTCTCGAGTGATAAATCATTTCCATGGCAAATTAAATGTTTGACATCCATCAGATCATTTTCGTGAAAGTTATTAAGGAATTACACGGAATTACACGTTTTAGGGTAAAACGTCATTCAGAAATTCTACGTACAACGAAACTCAACCGCGTTAAGTGACCCCGCATCAGAAAAATGTTTGACACACCCACGATTTATTTGAGAATTAATTGTGACTGAGAAAAACATGACCAAAGACTTCCCAGCAGGTCACCCAAGTCGGTACTACTTTCACATGAGCACGCTTAACCAAATGGACGATTAACCGTTAGACCACAAAACGAGTTTCTAAGACGTTTTGAGTTTTCAAACTTATTATAAAAAGTCAACATAATTTTTCCCTCCTCCTTTGACCAAAAATCATTCATTGATTTTAAAAGTCATTCCTTGATTTTTAGGCTTACGGTTTGATGTCTAAAAGACATTTAACACCAACCGACACTAGACTGAGCCCAGTCTAGACATTATAAGTCATTTTAAATCATTTATATCATATTAGAAAAGTAACATTTTACTTTTCTCAGTTTTACGCAAAATTCGTACATTTTACGTATTACGCGTTTTAGACCCGTGTTTCCAGTTTTTAGCAGGGTTTTAGCACCCGATAGAACCTACCACTCATTTTATATTTTATTATGGACTATATGGACATGTTTAACAATACTTTCAAATTCCATAATTTTACGACACCCGGTTTTACGTTTTGAGGCTTAATCATTTACGATTGGCATTTCCCGGAGTCAAAACTCATCTAGTAATTTGGATAATATCATCCAAGGCACACCTCACCCTCCCTTATCCATGTGAACCGCCCTAGGAGGGGGGTTTCACACTATGTGGCTCAAACTTATGAATTTACCCTTAAAATCAACACTTATTTACAACTTGGTCACCAAGTTGTAACACTTTCCTAGCACTTTCCTAACCTCCTCATTTTTGGACTATAAATACTCCCTCCCCTCCCCTTCTTGGTGCCGTGCATCCCCAACCCCAAATCCCTCTCATCCTTAGTTCATTTCCTTCTAATTTCTAGCAAGATTCAAGTGAAGTTCAAGTATAGAAACCCTAGCTTAGTTTCTAGTAATCAAAACTCTTCCAAACCCTAATATAATTGGTGATTTCTCTTGAGTTTAAATCCACTCAATTCACTTTAACCTTCATCATCCATCTTTCAAGAATACCAAGGGTAGAAAGATTGCATGAAGTGAAAAAGGGTTGAAGCAAGTCTATCAATGTCCTATCCTTACATGTTAACTTCCTTTCATCTTTGAAAGCCAAAAGTTGTGAGCCAAACCCTAACTTGATTCTTGTTAAATAATCATGTTCATGTTATTTACATGTTATTCTTGCTATATTATGTCTTGTAGTTATGTCCATGATGTATAAAAGTGAACAAAACAAGTTATTGTTATGGATTGTTAAAACAAGTTACTAAAACAAGCAAACTAGTGACTTTCTTGGTAAGACCTGATCAAAATGGTAAAAATATGATGTTGGATCATTACATATTACAGTAGAGGACTTAACAAGGAAACCATAGCAATTTGAACCACCCAAAACGAGTATACGAGTCAAAAGTTATGGCGATTTGAAATTACCAAAGATTTCCGGCAAAACTGCCAAATAGCTTCCTGATCAAATTTGGGTTTTGAAAGTCCTACTTCTGGTCCGATTCATCAAAAAGTTAAACACACGAAAGTTGTCCGGAACGACGTTTTCGTTCAGGAACAAAGAAGCTCGAGCCCTGAAAACGCTTTCCGAGTGATAAAATTCTTCAAATTCTAAACAGCCCATTTTTAGACAAAGTCACTAGATTATGGTTATACTTTGAAAGGAACAAGAGGTCTTATGACCTATAATCAAGACCACAACCATGGCTAGAGCCAAGGTTGTGTCTCATGACCTTGGAACAAGGACCAAAGGTCATGGCTAGGCCATGACGAAATGACCATACCAACTTACTTAGGCGAAAACATGAAACAAGGAATTAGCAAGAACTTGAACAAGCAATTTGGATCTACTTCACTTAAAAAGGAACCATGAGATATTACAAGAGAAAATGGTCATTCAAGACTTATGAAACTACCCTAATAACAATCTTCATGTACTAATAAACTTTCCTAAGTTTATTCAAATATCGGACATGTAACTTTTCGGATCAAAACTTATATCTATATATTTCATCAACTACTACAATAGTAGGGAGCCTCATGTGAGGAGTTCATTATGTAAGCCGTCGAGTTGAGTTGTGGATTTACGAGTTAAAGTGTCCTGGCTCCTCGAACGCTTACTAACATGACTTCTGAATTATGTCGGCCCGAACGGTAGTAAACGATATACCAAAACATACATGTTTCATGAATCTTTCTTTCAAAGACTTATACTATACATCATACAACATCATGGACTAAATGCAAGATATATATATAGGCACTACTTCATATTCTTTACTCCGATCCTAAGTCGCAACATTCGATTATAGGTTGTTCGTAGAAACCTTCGCGATTCGACCATCACATTCACTACTCACTACATAACTTAAGGTGAGTTCGTAGCCCCACTTTCTATTGTTTAACTATTTTACAAACCCATGGGGGGAATACATGCTATTATTTTTCTACTCGAACACGATGCTTTCTACTGTATGCTACCCGACGATGTTTTATTATCACTAAGTAACGATTGCCATGTTCGAAGTCCCTATATCATGAACCATTAGTCACTACCTTTAGTGAGCGCGAATATTGTGAATAGATCTATTGGGATTGACGGATCCCATTTGTGTTGAACAACGATGAGTTCACACAAATGCACTATATTTGAGATTTAGCAGTATAATGGCAAAAGTACCTCGATAGGGCTTCTATAATGCCAATTTTGTTTGTTCGATGTTAATGTTTTGGTTGCATGAGCTTAGTGAAATAAATAACGATTTTGTTTTCTAACTATGAGTGTGAGTCTATAGCTCACACTACGACATATTGTGTTCAACGATTTAACTAAACTCTACGAATTCCACTCAACCTTTGTGTTGACCTCTCAAGCATGTATTTCAGGTTCATGACGATCAAGGATGGCACGGAAGGACACGGATACTCAAGAGGGCTATAAATTTTATTATCATTCAAAACTCAATTAATGTAATTTGTAAACATGGAACCATCTGGGACCTCATTTTGTAATCTCTGATATTTATACAATTTGAATGATAAATCTTTTAAAACAACTCAATTGGAGTTCGTTTTCTATTATTGTGTCTATTGTGCCGTCAAGTAACACCCAGTTCGAATTCCGCTGCATCCATGAATTGGGGGTGTTACAGATTGGTATCAGAGCCATGGTTATAGAGAAACGGGTCTAATTGAGACCTAAACTATAACTACACTACAAGCAAAACCATTTTTATAGCCTTCCGCTCTCCGTGTCTTCCATCCTCCAGACGATTATGGACTTATTAAGCATTTTATGCTACATGAACATAAGTATATTCATATATACACACTAGGCATTTTCCACTACACGAACAAATACTAGTATATTTATATATACATTCGAGTTATTTTCAATCATTTTATCTAAACATATCTACACATGCCTATTCTATGGCATTTCGACACAACCACATTCTCCCAACCATGTTCCTACTCCAACATTTTATATCCAAGATATTGTAACGAATTACGATGGTCTTTTCTATTTCCCGAACATTGTATGACACAATGGTCTAATCTACTTCCGAGACATTGTGATTTGTGCAATGGTCTCTCGAATTATTCCACCACCTCATCAATATCATTTCATATGATATCAAAAACCCATCACAATCTATCGATTTCCAAACAAGAAATATGAGATTTCTAAAGGATAAACTAATCCATCATCGACAAAAGCTGAAGTTCAGCTCTACATTCATCAAAGTTTTCTTCTGAAACCTTCATTATTAAAAGTTTGTGATCCTGGCCAAGTATGTTCTATTTTAGAATTACTTCAACTTCCTTTCCACACATATCTACCCGTACTATCTTCTATGCAATGGAATGTGAAAACATACGTTACAAGTCTCTTATGGCGGGACTTGCAACTGAAGGGTTTGACATTTCCTTTGTTTAGTGGACAGTTTCCCGAAAGCAATGGACATATCACAAGTATACCTAATTTAGGTATTTGGAAATTTTATCGAACCTTGGCTAAATATAGACTAGTCACCTATATTTAACCTAGGGACAGTGGAATATAGTCTGACTAACTATATTCGACTTAAAATTTTCAAATACTGAGAGTAGTTGTACTAGGGTTATGTTCAGATTGATTTCCTACTTGAACTCGATAAACCACCCGAATTCTTTAAAACGATCTAGAGACACGATAGTGTTTTACCACTCAGCGAAATCTTAACACCTTATTTGTACTACCAAATTTCATTCTTGAAAGTTTTCATTTATGAGATAATCCGAACTACTATCTTGGGATAGTTATCAATTCTTCTCTTCATCCTGTAGAAGTACTATCCTGTTTAGGTTCTAAGGATACCATTCCATCATAAACTTTTAGAATCTCTTAAGATTTTTAAAGCAAACTCAACATCTATACCTAAGAGTATTAATGTTAAGCCTACACTACACACTTTTGTTCGTCAACATATCACATCATTATCTTTACAATCGTTGGAACCACAAGCTCATTAACAGATGTTGATGCACTTTTAAAGCTCAAATCATCCTTAGCTACACCACAAGCACCCTTACCAGCTTTACAAGATTGAATATTCATCTTGGAACACCAGTATCATCTCATAATACCCTACCTTGTAACTCACCGACTAAGTATGAATGTTGTGTAGGATGATTTGTAATTATTTGACTGGATTGGGATGCCTTTTCATTTAAATAAAGACATTGTAAATCACCAAACCATAAGTTTATATTTCTCTATTTACATTGTTTGGGATGCCTCTCTATGTAAATAAAGACTTATAAACAAGTGGGCTTGTTTGTATCCGAAATAACATAAGTATGAAGTCAACAAACACTAGGTACAACAACAGATTACCAACTAGGCTATGATTGCAATTACTATCTCAATTCCTATTAATATTCGACTGCTATATCAATTTCCTTTGATATTCGACTATTACCATACCTTTCCTACATGAAAGTAAGCCTCATCCTACACCATACGCTGAAACGACAAAATCAAACTACATCACTAGTAATTTCAGACTCTAGTCCTCATAAGTAACCACACCTTTTCATCGACACCACTCCAACATATGACACACAAAGAACTTCGGGACGAAGTTCCCCGTAAGGGGTAGAGACTGTAACAATTCGCAATTTCACGTTAATTACTATTCCCGGAAAAATTTCACTATTCACTTTTACTATTCATTTTCCCGAAACTTTCCTGAAAGTTGATTTTTATTTGATATTCTCGAGTGATAAATCATTTCCATGGCAAATTAAATGTTTGACATCCATCAGATCATTTTCGTGAAAGTTATTAAGGAATTACACGGAATTACACGTTTTAGGGTAAAACGTCATTCAGAAATTCTACGTACAACGAAACTCGACCGCGTTAAGTGACCCCGCATCAGAAAAATGTTTGACACACCCACGATTTATTTGAGAATTAATTGTGACTGAGAAAAACATGACCAAAGACTTCCCAGCAGGTCACCCAAGTCGGTACTACTTTCACATGAGCACGCTTAACCAAATGGACGATTAACCGTTAGACCACAAAACGAGTTTCTAAGACGTTTTGAGTTTTCAAACTTATTAGAAAAAGTCAACATAATTTTTCCCTCCTCCTTTGACCAAAAATCATTCATTGATTTTAAAAGTCATTCCTTGATTTTTAGGCTTACGGTTTGATGTCTAAAAGACATTTAACACCAACCGACACTAGACTGAGCCCAGTCTAGACATTATAAGTCATTTTAAATCATTTATATCATATTAGAAAAGTAACATTTTACTTTTCTCAGTTTTACGCAAAATTCGTACATTTTACGTATTACGCGTTTTTGACCCGTGTTTCCAGTTTTTAGCAGGGTTTTAGCACCCGATAGAACCTACCACTCATTTTATATTTTATTATGGACTATATGGACATGTTTAACAATACTTTCAAATTCCATAATTTTACGACACCCGGTTTTACGTTTTGAGGCTTAATCATTTACGATTGGCATTTCCCGGAGTCAAAACTCATCTAGTAATTTGGATAATATCATCCAAGGCACACCTCACCCTCCCTTATCCATGTGAACCGCCCTAGGAGGGGGGTTTCACACTATGTGGCTCAAACTTATGAATTTACCCTTAAAATCAACACTTATTTACAACTTGGTCACCAAGTTGTAACACTTTCCTAGCACTTTCCTAACCTCCTCATTTTTGGACTATAAATACTCCCTCCCCTCCCCTTCTTGGTGCCGTGCATCCCCAACCCCAAATCCCTCTCATCCTTAGTTCATTTCCTTCTAATTTCTAGCAAGATTCAAGTGAAGTTCAAGTATAGAAACCCTAGCTTAGTTTCTAGTAATCAAAACTCTTCCAAACCCTAATATAATTGGTGATTTCTCTTGAGTTTAAATCCACTCAATTCACTTTAACCTTCATCATCCATATTTCAAGAATACCAAGGGTAGAAAGATTGCATGAAGTGAAAAAGGGTTGAAGCAAGTCTATCAATGTCCTATCCTTACATGTTAACTTCCTTTCATCTTTGAAAGCCAAAAGTTGTGAGCCAAACCCTAACTTGATTCTTGTTAAATAATCATGTTCATGTTATTTACATGTTATTCTTGCTATATTATGTCTTGTAGTTATGTCCATGATGTATAAAAGTGAACAAAACAAGTTATTGTTATGGATTGTTAAAACAAGTTACTAAAACAAGCAAACTAGTGACTTTCTTGGTAAGACCTGATCAAAATGGTAAAAATATGATGTTGGATCATTACATATTACAGTAGAGGACTTAACAAGGAAACCATAGCAATTTGAACCACCCAAAACGAGTATACGAGTCAAAAGTTATGGCGATTTGAAATTACCAAAGATTTCCGGCAAAACTGCCAAATAGCTTCCTGATCAAATTTGGGTTTTGAAAGTCCTACTTCTGGTCCGATTCATCAAAAAGTTAAACACACGAAAGTTGTCCGGAACGACGTTTTCGTTCAGGAACAAAGAAGCTCGAGCCCTGAAAACGCTTTCCGAGTGATAAAATTCTTCAAATTCTAAACAGCCCATTTTTAGACAAAGTCACTAGATTATGGTTATACTTTGAAAGGAACAAGAGGTCTTATGACCTATAATCAAGACCACAACCATGGCTAGAGCCAAGGTTGTGTCTCATGACCTTGGAACAAGGACCAAAGGTCATGGCTAGGCCATGACGAAATGACCATACCAACTTACTTAGGCGAAAACATGAAACAAGGAATTAGCAAGAACTTGAACAAGCAATTTGGATCTACTTCACTTAAAAAGGAACCATGAGATATTACAAGAGAAAATGGTCATTCAAGACTTATGAAACTACCCTAATAACAATCTTCATGTACTAATAAACTTTCCTAAGTTTATTCAAATATCGGACATGTAACTTTTCGGATCAAAACTTATATCTATATATTTCATCAACTACTACAATAGTAGGGAGCCTCATGTGAGGAGTTCATTATGTAAGCCGTCGAGTTGAGTTGTGGATTTACGAGTTAAAGTGTCCTGGCTCCTCGAACGCTTACTAACATGACTTCTGAATTATGTCGGCCCGAACGGTAGTAAACGATATACCAAAACATACATGTTTCATGAATCTTTCTTTCAAAGACTTATACTATACATCATACAACATCATGGACTAAATGCAAGATATATATATAGGCACTACTTCATATTCTTTACTCCGATCCTAAGTTGCAACATTCGATTATAGGTTGTTCGTAGAAACCTTCGCGATTCGACCATCACATTCACTACTCACTACATAACTTAAGGTGTGTTCGTAGCCCCACTTTCTATTGTTTAACTATTTTACAAACCCATGGGGGGAATACATGCTATTATTTTTCTACTCGAACACGATGCTTTCTACTGTATGCTACCCGACGATGTTTTATTATCACTAAGTAACGATTGCCATGTTCGAAGTCCCTATATCATGAACCATTAGTCACTACCTTTAGTGAGCGCGAATATTGTGAATAGATCTATTGGGATTGACGGATCCCATTTGTGTTGAACAACGATGAGTTCACACAAATGCACTATATTTGAGATTTAGCGGTATAATGGCAAAAGTACCTCGATAGGGCTTCTATAATGCCAATTTTGTTGGTTCGATGTTAATGTTTTGGTTGCATGAGCTTAGTGAAATAAATAACGATTTTGTTTTCTAACTATGAGTGTGAGTCTATAGCTCACACTACGACATATTGTGTTCAACGATTTAACTAAACTCTACGAATTCCACTCAACCTTTGTGTTGACCTCTCAAGCATGTATTTCAGGTTCATGACGATCAAGGATGGCACGGAAGGACACGGATACTCAAGAGGGCTATAAATTTTATTATCATTCAAAACTCAATTAATGTAATTTGTAAACATGGAACCATCTGGGACCTCATTTTGTAATCTCTGATATTTATACAATTTGAATGATAAATCTTTTAAAACGACTCAATTGGAGTTCGTTTTCTATTATTGTGTCTATTGTGCCGTCAAGTAACACCCAGTTCGAATTCCGCTGCATCCATGAATTGGGGGTGTTACATATTTCAGCCCCAGAGGCAGTTAGATCTGTATTGCTCAGCAGCAGCACGCTCGCGCTTCACCTCAACCATCAAGGCCAAACTCTCATCCGCAAGCCCTCTAGCATGAACAATTGTTGCCTCTACATCCGCCCGTGCTTCAGGCAATTGCGCCCTGAGTAACGCAATTTCCTCGTCCTTCTGTGCAAGGCTGCTACCTTCACCAGCATATCGAGCCTTGAGCTGAGTAACTAACTTAGCCTGACGGCTAGCAGCCGCACCCAACTCCTCCATCAACTCTTGAGCGGACATCTCTTCACTCGTCTTCAATGGCTCCTCCACCTAAGAATGAGCCGACTATGGTGGCACCAACTGCTCAACAAACGCTGCATCACCCCCTGCAGCTTTATCACTACACGCAAACATAAAGAAGTCAAGGCATTGTATAGCAAATAAAGAGAAAGAAAATAGATAATATTGATATAAATAATGTTTAAAAACGTTATTAATATTTCTCAATAAACCTATGTTTTGATAATCACAAAACTCAAATAAAATTAAGTCAAGATTAAGACGTAAACAAGTATTTAGTAACAAATATTTACCTCTACATCTAATATCACTTAAGGTATGCGTAAACTAAGCATCTTATGCATTACATGATCAAAGGAAACCTTGTCTTAAGACATTACATTTTATAAAATGATATTAACATTTTATATATATTTGTAAATCATTTTTGGTATTGTTATATTAAACTACAAAGATATGATTTCAAATTTTCAACCAAAAAGGGAAATTTTATCCAGAATAACTTTTCCAACGTTCAGGAGGGCGGCCCCCTTAATTATACTAGGCAGCCCTTAATCATTAAGGGGACCGCCCACTAATTAAGGGGACCGGCACGCTCCAGAACAGTATTTTCTGGCCCTTTAAATACTGGATCATTCCACATATTTTTCTCACCTTTTTTGCACTAAAAACTTTCTGATCCAACCTCCATTTCTATATCAAAAATCCTTTGATCATATAATTCATAAGTCTTTGTTTCTAAGTGATCCAAAGCTTCATCCACTCAAGTGCAAGAAGAAGAACACTCCTCTACATCCATATAATTGTAGTAGTGTTGTGATTAGCTATTTTCATATTGTAGTAGTGTTAGATATTTGTAAAATTGTTGTAAGAATTTGTTGATTGTAGAAACTAGGTGTGTTGTAAAGTAGTGTAGTAGTTGTGATTTAGTTGTGCAAAGAAGAAGGTTTGAAGTTGACAAGGTGTGAAGAAGGTGTGAAGTCTTGAAGAAGTTGTGAAGGTGTGAAGTCTTGAAGAAGTTGTGAGATTGGTTCTAGCTACGATTAGAACTCGACATTTAGCTTAGTGTCGGTAACTTGTGTAAGCCAAGGTGTGTAAGGTTTCTCCACCATAAGGAGTTTGTTGACATAGTGAAGAAAACTCTCGAGTGTGGTACTCGGGGAGTGGAGTAGGGCAAGGAAGGTGTCCTTGTAGCCGAACCACTATAAATTCACGTGTTGTGGTTTGATCTTTCTAACTCTATCTTTTCTACATTCTATTTCAATACTTTCATTATTAGATTAGACTTGCTTATATTGGTTGTTACTTGAACTCACTTAAGATTGAATCGAAAGTTTTATAAGCTACAAAATATTTTGGTAATAAATTTAAAAAGGACGTAAAACTATTCAACCCCCCCTTCTAGTTTTCCATAATTGGTATCAGAGCCAGGTTTAGCAAGATCTTTAAAATATATTGTATTTTAAAACTTGTAACGATCTATGAAATCTGAAAAATATTTAGAAGGGCAATCTATGCAAAGACCACCATTATTTGAAAGTGATGGATTTTTATATTGGAAAAATCGATTCGAAACTTATGTGAAGTCAAAAGATCTAGATCTTTGGCATGTTATTACTAACGGTGATTTTTTACCTATTCAAAATAACCCCGAAACAAAGAAAGATGAAATCGTACCTTTTGAAAAACAAAATGATGATTTAAAAAGAAAACTTGCTAAAAATAATGAAGCAAAAATGGTTATTTATAATGCGCTACCACGTAAAGAGTACTAAAGGATCTTTATGTGTGAAACCGCAAAAGAAATTTGGAACTCTTTACTAATAACTCACCAAGGTAATAGTCAAGTCAAAGATAATAAGATAGATCTACTTGTTCAACAATATGAGCAATTCACGATTCCGGAAGAGGAATCAATTGATAATGCTTTTGCTAGATTTAACACTATCATCACAAGTTTAAAAGCACTTGATGAGAATTTTTCTAGTAAGAATTTTGTTAGGAAGTTTTTTAGGGCTCTTCACCCAAAATGGCGAGCTAAAGTGACGGCTATTGAAGAATCAAAGAATTTGTCAACATTGCAACTTGATGAGTTAATTGGAAATTTAAAAGTCTACGAAGGAATTATAAAGAAGGATTCAGAAATGGTCAAAGGAAAACGAGAGCAAAGCAAGTCAATCGCCTTGAAAGCTAGAAAGGAATCTAGTATCGAAGATAGCTCATCTTCCGAAAGTGATGACGAAGAATACGCATGGCCGTAAGAGATTTCAAGAAATTCTTCAAAAGGCGAGGAAGATTCGTAAGACAACCACATGATGAAAAGAAAACTTTTCAAAAGAGTAAGGATGACAAGAACAACAAGAATGAAAGGAAATGTTTCAAGTGTGGTAAGGCTGAGCATGGTCCAAAAACCAGACCGGACCGGCCAAGAACGGACCGGACCGAAGACCGAGAACCGGAAAAACCATAGACCGAGACCGGACCGAATGTGGTCGGTCCGGTTCGGTCCGGTCCGGTCTTCGGTCGGTCCGGTCCAATTAGGCATATTTTGGCACGTTTTTTCGGTTTTTTTGTCGGTCCGGACCGACCGAACCGAGGACCGATTTAACTAAAAAGCCTAGACCGAGGACCGGACCGAATGTGGTCGGTCCGGTCCGGTCCGGTCCGGTCCGGTCGGTTTTGTCGGTCGGTCCGGTCCATCCGGTCCGTTTGCTCACCTTAAAGTGTGGTGATCCAAATCACCTCATTGGAAAATGTCCAATGATGACAAGAGATCAAAATCAAAGAGCATTTGTTGGAGGAGCTTGGAGTGATAGCGATGAATATTTGAAAGAAACGACAAAGGAAGAGAAGTGTCTTATGGCGAAGACATCAAATGAGTTACGTTCCGAAACCGAATATTTTAGTGATGAAAGTTTATTATTAGATGAAAAAGACCTAGATAATGAATATAATAGACTATGCAAATTAGGACAACTAGTAATGGCTAAAAACAAATCACTAAAATACATAAACAATCAATTGGAAAATGAAGTACTAGAACTAAAAATTAAAATACATCAACTTGAAAAAGGTAAAGAAATTTTTGAAGAATGTAAATCATGTCAAGAGCTTAAAGGTGAAAACAAAATACTTAGGGAAGAAATTCGCAAACTTGATAAATTTGAAAATAGTAGTCACTCACTTAGTAAAATAATAAGTATTCAAAGAGTATCCGGAGATAAAATCGGTTTAGGATTTAACTCAAATGAAGCTTCAACAAGCGAGATTAAAAATGTCTAATTCGAAAATGAACTTAATGAACAAAAACCTCTAAAATCTAATCCTAAGTATATACTTATTAATGATAGAAAAATACCTCTTGCCAACAATGAAGAAGTAAAAGCTTTTTATAAACCGTCTTTAAAAAACGAAGTAGGATCTTCTAAACCTAAGACAAGATCTAAAACTCCACCACCTAGAAAACCAAATAATCCTCATCCTAGGTCTAAAACACCTCAACCAAGAAGAAACCAAAATAGGCAAAACTATAATAACAATAGTAATCAAATGTGGAACTACCAACAAATCTACAATCCTTGGGGTATACTACCACCTTTCATGCATCCAAGTCAAATGTTAAACATGTTTGGACCAAACAACTTTGGACCAAAGAGGCAATGGGGACCGAATAGCTAGATGAACATTCCTTGAGGCAATCTTGAAGTTTTTCTCAACGTAGACTTTTTCAAAGTCTATATGTCATCTTCATGATTTTGAAGATTTTTTTGAAGAACACCGGGTACGCCATTCTTTCACAACTCATTGCCATGCTTAGATAAATATGCTTTGATTGATTACGTTGTTTGTATAGATATAGCTTGCTATTTTCCTCTATTTGTTCGATCATATATATACATATATATACATATATATATATATATATATATATATATATATATATATATATATATATATATATATATATATATATATATATATATATATATTCTCATACTTATTATATTAGATATATATATATATATATATATATATATATATATATATATATATATATATACATACTTGCACATAACCTAGATACGTCATTAGTTGACTTTCTAGAACTCCAGGAAATTGTTTGTTATCGAACCCTTTTCTTCCCCCTCGCGTTACTTTTGATCTTTTACGTTCAACACGAAATTCTATTATGTCCACTTTTAGAAGACTCATGATGATGAAGGGATATGAGTCAAGTGGACTATTATCATGTAAGAACGCCTTCGCACGTGAACACTATGGATGAAACAAACTCCTTTCGCCGACTATATTCTATCTCCGTTATCATCTCTCAAACCTCACCTATCAACCCATCATTCACTCACATTTATATATATATATATATATATATATATATATACACATATATACACATGTTCACATATTCCCGAACACACCTTAAACCCTGCATCAACTTAACACTTTGATCATTTTATCCAAAATTGTCAAAGGTACATTTTTAATTATCAAAACGGTAATTAAAAATTGTTAAGTACTTTATCATCGTGCAAATAAACGCTTACGTATTTTTGATATATTATAAATCTAATTATATACATATAAATATATTTGTTCCAGAAACTAATACCGCAAAAATTCAAAAATTCAAAGGGCGGCCCCCTTAATAATTAAGGGGACCGGCTTGTTGTCGGGGGCGGTCCCCTTAATGTTTAAGGGGGGCGGCCATCTGATACTTTCAAATTTATTTTCCACCTTAAATCTTTTGCTAAACACTCCATTTGTTCATAATTCCCTTCCTCACCTCTGCTGAGTACGAACCAAAACAACCAAAACCATCAAAATCCTTCACCAAACACTAGGCCAAAAACTGGAATTGGTTACACCAAATATGTGTGACGATATACATATAGTCACACATGGTTTTTTTCATATGTGTGACTAAAGGTCGTGTGACCATAAGGTACCTACGGTCACATGTTTTGGTTCTTTTTAGTCTCACTTAAAAAAGAGTAACCAAAATGTTAAAATGTGTGACTAAATAGGTACAATTTTAGTTGGATTAATCAGCTTTGTGTGACGAAAAGCTCTTATAGTCACACGAAGCATTTTTTTTTGTATATTTAGTCACATACAATTAACCATAAAGTGGCCAAAAGTGTTAATAAGTGTGACCATATGGTGTTGAAAGTGAAGAAATGTATGGTTTGTGTGACTATAGATCATCCAATTGCCACATAAATTTGGTTTTCGTGTGGCCTTTTGTACCATTTAGTCACACAACTCATGTTTCTTTTGGGTATTTAGTCACATACAATTAAACATAAAGTGGCAAAAAATGTGAATAAGTGTGACCATATGTTCTTTAAAGTGAAGAAATGTGTGGTTTGTGTCACTATTGATCATCCAATGGCCACATGAATTTTATTTTTGTGTGGCCTTTTGTTACATTTAGTCACACAAAGTATTTTTCTTTTGGGTATTTAGTCACATACAATAAATCATAAAGTGGCCAAATGTGTGAATAAGTGTGACCATATGGTGTTTAAAGTGAAGAAATGTGTGTTTTGTGTGACTATTGGTCATCAAATGGCCACATGAATTGTATGTTTGTGTGGCCTTTTGTACCATTTAGTCACACATATCATGTTTGTTTTGGGTATTTAGTCACATACAATTAAGCATAAAGTGGCCAAAAGTGTGAATAAGTGTGACCATATGGTGTTTAAAGTGAAGAAATTTGTGTTTTGTGTGACTATTGATCATCCAATGGCCACATGAATTGTATGTTTGTGTGGCCTTTTGTACCATTTAGTCACACAAAGCATTTTTCTTTTGGGTATTTAGTCACATATAATAAATCATAAAGTGGCCAAAAGTGTGAATAAGTGTGACCATATGGTGTTTAAAGTGAAAAAATGCGTGTTTTGTGTGACTATTGGTCATTCAATGGCCACATGAATTGTATGTTTGTGTGGCCTTTTGTACCATTTAGTCACACATATCATGTTTCTTTTGGGTATTTGGTCACATACAATTTAGCATAAAGTGGCCAAAAGTGTGAATAAGTGTGACCATATGGTGTTTAAAGTGAATAAATTTGTGTTTTGTGTGACTATTGATAAGCCAATGGCCACATGAATTGTATGTTTGTGTGGCCTTTTGTACCATTTAGTCGCACATATCATGTTTGTTTTGGGTATTTAGTCACATACAATCAAGCATAAAGTGGCCAAAAGTGTGAATAAGTGTGACCATATTGTGTTTAAAGTGAAGAAATTTGTGTTTTGTGTGACTATTGATAAGCCAATGGCTACATGAATTGTATATTTGTGTGGCCTTTTGTACCATTAGTCACACATATCATGTTTCTTTTGGGTATTTAGTCACATACAATTAAGCATAAAGTGGCCAAAAGTGTGAATAAGTGTGACCATATGGTGTTTAAAGTGAAGAAATTTGTGTTTTGTGTGACTATTGATAAGCCAATGGCCACATGAATTGTATGTTTGTGTGGCCTTTTGTACCATTTAGTCACACATATCATGTTCGTTTTGGGTATTTAGTCACATACAATTAATCATAAAGTGGCCAAAAGTGTGAATAAGTGTGACCATATGGTGTTTAAAGTGAAGAAATTTGTGTTTTGTGTGGCTATTGATAAGCCAATGGCCACATGAATTGTATATTTGTGTGGCCTTTTGTACCATTTAGTCACACATATCATGTTTGTTTTAGGTATTTAGTCACATACAATTAAGCATAAAGTGGCCAAAGGTATTAATAACTGTGACCATATGCCGTTTAAATTGAAGAAATTTGTATTTTGTGTGACTATTGATCATTAAATGGCCACATGAATTGTATGCATGTGTGGCCTTTTGTAACATTTAGTCACACAACGAATTAATTATACAGTCACCAACAAAAAGCCGTAAATAAAAAAATTCAATAAAATTAAAATATATAAAATTAAACAAATTCAAATACAATAAAAGTGGAATGTATATAAAATTGTGATGGCGTAAATAATAAAATTCTCATAAATATAACTTCTTAGTCTTGATCATCTTCTGAGCAGCTTCACTTTTCATGGCTTGAATAGAGACGTAGTTGCGTTTCCCTGTTAATTTAGGTGGAACTTTGTTATGCTCACTAATCATTTGTATGGTACTTGGTGGTGTAGCCTGTAGGAAACAAAAAGCCGGGTGTATCAAATACTGAATTAATTATGAGAAATTATATATATATGTAGGTTGATAAAACAGATGCTTGTATGTACCTGATCTTCCAAAATCACTTGCTCCTTTGGCCATGCATAAAAACCACCTACTGCCTTCATAACTGTTTTGAAACCGTTACCTCGTACATCCGGTATGCAAGCTGCATCCTGTAAGGATTTATCAATAGACACTTTGTAGCAATCCTTGAGGAGTGGTTTGTTATGAACCATTTGTTTTCCATCAATCATGTATACTCTGCCCAAAGCAATAATAGTTGTTCTCTTTGTGTGCCATAGTTTGCAGCTAATTACCTAAAAAAATGATTTGTTGCATGTATGTATCAGAAATCAGTTAAACAAAATAATATATGAACATGTTTAAATACATACTTGTGGTAGTACTAGTAATGAAGACTCATCTTCTTGTGATTGGGAAGCTTGACGTGCATCCTTTCGTTTTGCTCTAGTCGTTTTCTTAGATGCGACAGATTTAACAGTTACCTATACATATAAAACACAGTAAATAAGACATGAATGTAGATTTAAAAAATCACATGTGGAAGTTTTATTACTTACACTTGTTTCCTTTTCCTTTTCCAAAGTTGGTAGTCCGTTAGACTTCTGAATGCTTGCAACTTTTTCACATCCAGAAACATGTGTTCCGGCATCCGCATTATCATTGCTGTTTATATGATTAATGTTCACCGGAGACACCTGCAATATAAAGTGTTTAAGAAGACTGCAGCAGTTTTTAAAAGGGTCAATAAAAGATGGAATGTTACTTCTGGTGGTGTCAATGGACTTGGCGTCAATGGAGTTGTTGCCAATGTAGTTGATGGCGATGGACTTGATGCCAGTGGAGTTGACGTTGAGTTCGACTGCCCCTTTTGTGCAGCCAATTGCTTCATCAAATCCTGGATTACCGCATCTTTTTCTTGACGTTGGCGTCTCTCATTTTCAAGTTCACTTTGAAGTAACACCACTCTTTCATCAGATGCTTGTTTGTTTCGAGGAAGATCAAAATACCTCCTGTAGGTTACTCCACCTCCCACTCCTCTCGCATATCCTCCCTTTTCCTTACCTAATACAACTGTCATGGCATCACTGCCATGATCAACCTTCAAGGTTCCTTGTTTGATCTTGTCCTCCGTTTCTTTCTGCACACACAATATGGGTAATAGGTTATTATATGTTGATCCCACTTTAATATAAACAAGAAGACTTTTTAGCCCCACTATGCACATTATAATAAAATATGCAGTAAAACTTACAATTTTTTCTCCCACGGCTCTAGTATCATCATCGTAAAAATCTCCGTCTTTGTTCTTCCTTCCTGACAACCACAGCGTGGTACGCGGTGGTTCTTCATCTGGTTGAATTTCTTTACGATCGATCTTATAAACATCAAATGCACACACGTAAGATAAACCATTTTACACGCAAGTATTATGCTATTAACTGCAAAGGTTTCAAGTTACCATTTGATCTATCACAAGGGCGTATCCACCTCGTCCCATTCTATGCTGATAAAGAGACTTGGAACGCGCCACTTTTGTTGCAGCTGATTTCACCTTGCAACACAAAATCAAAAGGCGTTTAGATGTAGTAATGATTATATACTATAGAACTAATACATATGGAAACAACAAATGTTTGAACTTGAATAAAAAAGTACTAATTAACACCTTGTATTCATCGCTTTGTGTATAATTTACAAAATTGACCCAATCATCAGCTGATATAATTGCATCATAATTAGTCGGGACTTCATTTAGTTTAGAAGGTGTTTCTAGGTTGGGCAATATGTAGTTTTGTGTCAATTTACTTCTGAAATTGCGTAGAAGTTGACCAAGACGATTCATTAACACTTTTCTGGCTGTCAAGTCAACATCAAAAAATCGCTGCAAAGATTAACACAATGTTCCTAATTAGTTGCACATAATGTAAATGCTACATATATATTTCATGCTATATTACTGGGTTAAAAAATAGTATAGGTTTACCGTGATTTCGTCCCACATTTTGTCTCTTGCTTCTGAATCAACCTTCTTCCAAGATATAATCCTGACACCTATATGCTCACGAACTAAGTCTCCCAAAAAACTAGAAAACAATGATCGGTGTTTTCCTGATATCCTATTCATAGCATCGAAGGTTACACTGAGCTTCTCTCCACCTGCTTTTCCATATTCCCTTCGAAACTTTGCTAACCTGGTTATGCCCCTCTTTTTGACATAACCATTTGATTGGTTGTTATCACGTTCACCATCATCAGAATACTGCTCCGATTCATATCCCAAATCATGGTCAGGATGTTCATTATCAGAAAAATCAATATTATCACGATCATTCTCTTGGGTTTCCATGATTCGTCTGAAGCAATGTGTAAAAGAATAGTACTAAACTAAATTGTTGAATAATGGTTAAAAAAGTTATTGATTTAATGTTTTGAAGAAGGCTGATTTTTTGGAGAAAAAATAGGGCATATGATGGGGCAGTTTTTGGTTTAAGGAAATCACAATTTCCAGAGTTAATTTTGAAAATTATGTTTGAGAGTTTAAACATTTCACGAAAATATTTGGCTCCAAAATTTTTAATTAAGAATTTAAACATTTCATTAATATTTTGGCTCCAAAATAACACCCATGCATATAACTTTGCATGACATAAGTTGTGCTTACACACAGTCCCAAACACCCATATATCTTCAAACCCGCTGTCCCAAACTCACATATAAATGCATAAACACAAAAATGGCGCATACAATTGAACAAACACGATATGAAAAATGAGGAGAATGTATAAAACATGTAGAAACTGTCTAAAACATGATTAAACGGGCGAGGACGTGTAAACACGAACTAAAACGTATAAAACCGACTAAGAATTATAAGACGTAGGAAAAATGAAGAAAAATATGAAAAAACATGAAAATGACAAAAACCTACGAAAACGGATCAAAACGTGTACAGACGTAGTAATCCATGACAAAACGGGGGATAACGTGTAAACATGGACGAATACGTGTACACACGGACGCAAACGTATCATATAACCTAAAGATACCCTAACGAAAGTATGACACATTCTTCATCATAGTACATATGACTTTACTGATTTTATGGCCTTCTCAAATGTCAAAATTAACGTGCCCACCTTTAATAATTAACTTTAACACACTCAGGGGCGGATCTACTGTATAGCACGGTATGGAAGTGCAAACCCTAAAATTCGACGGGTAGTGTAAAAAACATAGGGTGCATACCCTTGAAGGACCCTTTGAGGACCCTTCGAGGACCATTCGAGCAACAGTGCATACCCTATTTTGAAATCCTAGTTCCGCCACTGGGCGCACTTCATATAACCTTAACAATATAACTATACACATACCAAGTCTATGCAACCCATGGATGACCGGTGATAATGGCTAATTCACATGGTGGGTCATTGGTAGTAGGTTATAACTGGTCACATTCATTAATGGGTATTTGACATCATATGGGAATTGGGTTATAGTTGTTTTAGGGTGTCATGTTACGACAGGATTCAATAAATAGTACATATGTATAATATTATGTTATCAAAAACCCGACCAAATGGTCAAGATGCTCGCTCCCTGAGATATTCCCATGTCGTTTTAACTGAGCTAATGTCAAATATTGATCATGTTCGTTAAGTTAATAAATAAACGAAGATAAACGAACTTTTACCAAACAAATCAGGAAACGTCAAAGAACGTTCAGTTCGTTTACATTCCTAGCTACTCACAGGATTCTAATAGGCTGGGAAATAGTAATTTGTAATTTAAAGCCTAGAAATGCAAATTAACTTTTCTTAAGTCCTAAATGACTAAAAATAATTGTAGGGAAAATATTTTTATTTTTTTGAGTTTTATTTTATTTTTTAATAATTAAAAACTAATTTTAAGTAATTAAATGATAAAAAATAGTAAACTGATTAAGAATACACAAGAAAAATGTGCAATAACCACTTAAAGTATTTAAGTTTGAAGCAAAAATAAAAGTGACAAACCAACTTATTTAAATAAGGTGTAATAAGCTTAAAAGGAGAAATAAGCTAAGAGCCTAAAAAGTTTGTTTATATACAAAACAATGTAAGATATTAAATGAAAAAGTCCCATGGGCAAGTGGTAAGTGTGTGGTGTGTTGAGGCGTTCAAAAGGTTGAGGTTGGTGAGGTCTTGGGTTCGAGCCTATGGTTCCCCTTGATTTCCCAGCTTCCCTTTTTATGTTTTTTAAGAAAATCTTTTTGATAAGATATTTTTAAACTTTCCCTCCAATATGTTCTTCAAATATATTTGTCAATTCCCTCCAATATGACTTAAGCAGTTTGGTAATGTGTCTAGTTAATTGGTTTAAGATTGAGCATTTTGTTTTCACATAACATGTCAATTATGTCAGTTTAACAAGATTGCATCATACATACTAAATTACATTACATGCATATGCATAAAAGTAGATTTATATATTAGATTCCATAATTGCTGAAACTAACTATTTAACATTAATTGTTCAACATTAACTAATGTATAACAGTACTAATATTGTTCAAATTTAGTAATATAGCATAAGTAAAATACCCCCAAATGAATGCATGTTTACAACACACGTAACTGACAAAAAATTATACACTTAAGGGGGTATTTACTTACAAAAAATATAATAAATATTGTTTGACTGCAAATGAAGCATAAATTGTTTGAAGCTGGACACATCAGCACAGATGAAACACGGGATACACAGAGTCTTGCAAATTATCACCACCACTGCCATCAACATTTAAATACATGAACTTGAACCTGATCATCTTGTTTGTTGCAAAAGAGCAATCAGCGGCAAACTTCCTCCACATCCCATAGACAGTCACACCACCGGGCAGCTCAGGATTGGCTTTGTGGGGCTTCATCGTCATACTCATGAAACATTCGACACCACGATGTCTCATGAGGACCCTCCGGTATGGGTGGATAGGATGCTGCAACAGGAAATCTGCCGGGATATCCTGCAGTTCAAATTACTAGTAAGTATATAGTTTGTTCCAACTAATTAAACAAAAGTAAAGAATATGTATATATGAATGATGAGATACGTACAAGTTCTTGATTCACTCGAATTGTTGATAATCTCTTATAGAATGCATGACCTTCATCAAAGTGGTCTTTATGTGCAGGCCATTGGCAAATATGCTTCAAGCGATTGTCATCTATAAAGAATTTTAATTATAATCACTTAATAAATCACTGACAGATATAACGTGTAGTATGAAAGTATTTGGTAAATATTTACCTCTTTCGGTCAATAACAAACCGGGCTGATCAGGTAGCAAGCTGGTGGCACCAAGGAAACGCGCGTCGGTAGTTAGACTACCTTCACGACTGAAGCCGGTAAGTAAAAACTTTCTTGCGCGCTTCCTTGTGAAGATGAGAATCATTCCAGCTTTTAAACCAACAAATTCTTCAAGCTTGTTCCAATCATCAGGGTCCAACTCATACATCACCTGCCCGTTGGCTCCTCCCGCTTCAACAGCAATCAAACCAACATCAAAGTTTACCCCGTCTACTTTGATTGTAATCTGCTGTGCGTTACCTAAGCCACCAAGGAATGCAGCTGGCAGTGTCTGCAAATAAATTTTAAGAGTAACCTTATTAGTATATTAAAATTTAATATTTATTGACTTATGAAATCACATGTTTGACATAAGATTAGTAAGTTACTCTAATACCTGGAACTCATCATAAAAGGAAAAAACATGAGATTGGAATCTTGAAACCCGACCGCTGTTCATGTGGTAGCCACCAAATTCAGCTCCATCTTGAGTGTATCCGGTAACAAAGAAGCAGTCATCACCTTCCTCAACGAAATGCAACAGCCTAACAGCCCGACTCAGGTTTTCCAAAGCAAACCTTCTCCATCTCTCTCCTGTAAGCACAATGGGGCGGTTACTTTGAATCGCTATTTGTATTCTGAAACGAACTCGCTGAGCGCTTGTGATGTAAATGTCCCGCCTTCCATGGTAACATGATTTGGCGTAGACAGGTGGAAGTTCCTGAAAGCATTTCAATAATTTATTTGACATTCATTATACAAGCATTTATGGTATAAAATGTAATTAAGGCGTATGTGTGAGATTACCTGAGAGTCCGGGAACGTGTTTTGGTTTAAAGTTATCACAAATTCAATGGCCATATTTCTACACAAAAACAGGGCACATGTTATACTATAATATTCAAACACACATAAAATATTGATGTATCATAAACGAAAAACAGGGCACATGTTAAGTTAAAACAGGGCACATACTTGGCAACCTATAAATTTGCATCCTTACTTGCTAATGAAAATTTGCTAATGGAACCCAAATGGATCAACACACACATACCGAAACCAACTCATTCCTACAGGCTAATAGAAACTGAACCCGACCGAAAGCAACACATTCCTACAGGCTAGCACTAACCGAACCCGACCGAAACCAAGTCATTCCAACAGGCTACTACAAACTGAACAACAGTCATTCCAAAAAGGTAATGCATTGCTTATAATTGACAAACATAAGTCAAATGCATATCCAAAGTGATTAATTAACTGATTATTTGTGAGAGAAATAACCAATTTCATACCACAACTTAAATCCATTCAATATATACCATTTTCCCCTAAATAATCAACAATTCCTAATAAGGTATATCATTACTAATCAACAAAGTTAATATACTTGACATTGCAAGTATCAACAATTCCTAATAAGGTATATCATTTTCCCCGAAATAGTATCAACTGTGTTTTAGAGGGAAACCCACATGCAACTTCTTATGACTACAATAATGTTTATAACCATTTCACGCAAATGAGTTTAAACTAAAGTAACATGAACACATTATTTAATCAGACCAATACATATAAGGTAAAGTGATCGACACATTATGAACAAGTTCGGCATAAATCACTTCAAACAAGTTAATAAAAGAGGGGAAAAAACAAGTTTACTTTGATGTTGATCAAAAAGATGAAACCCTAACCTGTTGTAGTGCAGAGATGTTGGGGATGACGGTTTGGTTGCCTTTGTGTGTTAGTTGGTGTTTTAATTTCGTTGTGAAACCAAATGGCCGGAATTAAAGTTTACGTGACATATAAATGGGGGATGCACGCATAATTTTTTTGGGTCAAAGTGGTAGTTAATGAAATTTCTTTAAAAAAAAAATTTTTTTTAGAAAAAAAAAATATATTATTTAACTGAAAATCGGACGTTCGCAAACATAAATAACGTATAAAACTAAAACTAAAAAAAAATGTCAAAGACGTACGAAAATTAATAAAACGTATGTAAACGTATCGAAACGAATAAAACAAAAAAAGTGCACAAGGGTCGGCTTACCGACTTACCGTGCCCAAGTTATCTAACGCCACCCAAATAAAGACATATGCAAAAAGACGATAACGTAAAAAAACGTACTAAACGGGAATAAAACGTGTGAGAAAGTAAAATGTAGGATAGTGTCTAAAATAGACAAAACCGTATGAAAACGGAGGAAAACGTCTAAAATATATGAAAACGGCTATAAAAGCTTGGAAACGGACAAAAAACGTGTAGAAACGGACTAAAGCATGAAAAAACGGGCGAGAACGTGTACACATAGACGAAAAACGTGTACACACAGATGCAAGGTAACATATAACCTAAAGAAACCCTAAAGACAGTATCACACAGTCTTCATCATATTACATATGACTTTACTGGTTTTATGGCCTTCTCAATTGTCAAAATTAACGTGCCCACCTTTAATAACTTTAACATACTTCATATAACCTTCACACTATAACTTTACAGCTACAAAGTCTATGCAACCCATGGATGACCGGTGATAATGGCTAATTGACATGGTGGGTCATGTGTATTAGGTATTTGACATCATATGGGCATTGGTCTATAGTTGCTATGGTTGACATGTTATGTGATGATTGCATCAATAGTATATATAATATATATTATATTATGATAAACGGGGGATAACGTGTAAACATGGACGAAAACGTGTACACACAGACGCAAACGTATCATATAACCTAAAGATACCCTAACGACAGTAGGACACAGTCTTCATCATAGTACATATGACTTTACTGGTTTTATGGCCTCCCCAAATGACAAAATTAACGTTCCCACCTTTAATAACTTTAAAACACTTCATATAACCTTCACACACATACCAAGTATATGCAACCCATGTATGACCGGTGATGATGGCTAATTCACATGGTGGGTCATTGGTAGTAGGTTATAACTGCTCACATTCATTAATGGGTATTTGACATCATATGGGAATTGGGTTATAGTTGTTTAGGGTGTCATGTTACGACATGATTCAATGAATAGTATACGTATGTATAATATTATGTGCTCAAAAACCCGATCGACCGAATGGTCAAGATGCTCGCTCCCTGAGATATTCCCTGAGAAATGCAAATTAACTTGTCGTATGTCCTAAATGACAAAAAATAATTTTAGGAAAAATAATTTTATTTTTTTGACTTTTATTTTATTTTTTAATAATTAAAAACTAATTCAAAGTAATAAAATGATTAAAAATATTAAACTTATGAATAATACACAAGAAAAATGTGAAATAACTACTTAAAGTGTTGAAGTTTGAAGGAAAAATAAAAGTGAGAAAACAACTTACTTAAATAAGCTGTAATAAGCTTGCTTATTTAAATAAGTAGTAACAAGCTAAAAAGGAAAAAGAGGTTAAAAGAAATAAAGAAGAAGTGTATAACGAGAAAGTCCCAAGGGCAGAGATGGTGTTGTTGTGTGTTGTTAAGTTTGAGGTGTTGTTGAGGTCACTGGTTCGAGCCTAGTTCACCCCTGACTTCATATATTTTTTTTGCACTTTTTTGTTTAAGAAACTTGTTTATTACCTTTGCTACTAGTTGTTAAACGTGGCTAAAGATACATTCCCTCCAATATTTTCGTGAAATTTTTGTAAATTTTGTAAAAATTTGAATGTAATCCCCCAAAGTTTTCATCAATCTCATTCTAAACTAATCACCAAAATTTGGAAAACTCCTCCTATCACAGCCAAGAATACCTCTCATATTACCACAAATCCCGTCACCACCACAACTCTCCTATCATACACCCACCACACCCGTCACAACCACAACTCTCCTGTAAATTTTGGTAAGTATTCTTATGTTTGTTTTGTATACGTACAGTTATAACCACATTAGGTAATTCAACATGTGTTTTGAGACGATAACCTCTTGTAAATTATGTCAGTTTCTTGGTAAATGTATATAGTTAATTGGTTTTACAATATAAGTAACCCTGAGGCTTTTACTACATGAACATGGAACAAGAATTTAGCTTCTTAATTGGTTATCCCTCCTTGACCCAAACACCCCTTTAGGAACTGTTTCATTAGACTTCATTGAATTATTAGCATAATTCAATACCACATTCCATCTTTTATATATGTTCCTTACTTGGACTGTCTTTTTATTTTTTATGCTCATCAATTGGAGTTACATTTTGTCGTTTATAATCATCAATAACTTGGGCTGTCTTTTTAAACTTGCCTGCAGGGAGCTCATTTATAAACATGGACAAGACTTGGATGCTAACTAAAAGGACCACCAAATCTTATATTGATGGAGTAGAGGCGTTTATTAATTATGCAGTAGACAACTTGCGTAAGATGGGGAACATCGACCCACGAGTTAATAAACTTCATCTTAAAATGCCATGTCCTTGTTCAAACTGTTGTAACCACATAAACCGAAGAGTGGAGGAAGTGCAGTGGCATTTATTCAGTAATGGGATTGATCTAACCTACATAAAGTGGACCAAACATGGAGAGAAGGATGAGCCATCAAAAAGTTCCCCAAAACCTGTTGACGTTACAACAGAATTTGTTGACGACACGGATTTTGCTTCATATATTCCAACAGATGCCCCAACAACGGTAGATATGGTTAACGCTACAAAAGATAATTTTGAAACAGAGAATGACCTTGTCAAGTTTCAAGAACTATTATTAGATGTAGAGAAGCCTCTTTACGAAGGATGTCCCGACTTCACAAAGATGTCCGCAATAGTTAAACTACTCAACTTAAAGGGTAAGTACGGATGTTCTGATAAGTTCTTTACTGAATTACTAGGATTATTAAAAAAGATGCTACCTGCTGGTAACGAAATGGTGGAAAAAACATATGAAGCCAAAAAAGTTGTGAAGTTGATGGGTTCAGGATATAAAAAGATACATGTATGTATCAACAACTGCCTTCTTTACTGGAAAGATGACAAGGATTTGACTGAGTGTCGAACTTGTGGGACATCGAGATGGAAGGTGGATGAGAAGACACACAAAGTGTACGAAAACATTCCAGCAAAGGTAATGTGGTACTTTCCAATTATACCAAGACTGCAACGACTATTTAAGATAGAAAGAATTTCCGAAGATTTAAGATGGCACGCCACACGGAGGATAACCGACGGTGTCTTACGTCACCCCGCAGATTCACAGGCATGGCGTACCATAGATGAAAAATTCCCCCAAATTGCTGAAGATCCAAGAAATATACGGCTGGGAATATCGGCTGATGGGGTTGACGTACACACGGGTAATAGGCATCACAGTGTATGGCCAGTTTTAACTGTCATATACAACTTTCCTCCATGGTTGTGTATGAAAAGAGAATTTATCAATCTTTCGGTATTAATATCGGGATACCCGGGAAATGATATCGATGTGTTTTTAGAACCATTGGTAGATGATCTGCACACCTTATTCGAAGAAGGGGTTCATACATATGATGCATCCACAAAAGATTACTTTAACCTACGTGCCATTGTGTTATGGACAATAAATGATTACCCTGCTCTTGGTACACTATGTGGATGCCCAATCAGTGGATTCAAAGGTTGTGTGGTTTGCGGGAAAGATACAAACTGTCTTAGACTTTCTGCCTCGTCCAAGCAAAGTTATGTTGGACACAGACGATATCTACCATATGACCATCCGTTCAGAAGGCAAAGGAAGGCATTTAATGGACAGCCAGATTTGCTCTCGGCTCCAACTCCAATGATCGGGGAACAAATATACAACGAGGTACAGCATATTGAAAATAAGCGGGGAAAAGGAAAACGAACAAACAATAATGCATCAGAAGACCAACAACATACGGGAGGCAGAGGTGGGAAGATTAAAAAGCATAAAAAAAACACAACAGATGAAGAGGGTTGTTCAACCCAAGCAAACGGACAAAACGGTGCGTATTGGAAGAAATTCAACATTTGGTACAGAAAACTTAGGTATTGGAGGCATCATTCTGTTCCACATTGTATTGATTTTATGCATGTGGAAAAGAATGTTGCTGAGAGCCTCGTCGGAACTTTGCTAAATGTTCCAGGAAAGACGAAAGATGGACGGAATGCTCGATTGGATCTGGCTCAGTTGGGGGTAAAACAAGAGTTGTTTGCTAGGCAAGAACAAGACGGTACAACACTACCTCCAGCAGGTTACACATTAAGTAATGCTGAAAAAGACATTTTTTGTGATACGCTGCACAACATCAGGGTACCTCAAGGCTATTGTTCAAATTTCTCTAGTTTGGTCAGCCTAAAGGATAGGAAGCTCATTGGCCTAAAATCGCATGACTATCACATGTTAATGCAAGAGTTTCTGCCCATTGCAATACGTTCAATAATGCACCCACCCACACGATATGCTATTATCAGGTTTTGCTTTTTCTTTAAATCGATATGTAGCAAAGAAATAATATCGCAACAACTAGATAATATGCAAGCAGAACTGGTTGTGACACTCTGCCTATTCGAGAAGTTCTTTCCTCCATCTTTTTTTGATATTATGATACACTTGACTGTGCACCTTACTAGGGAGGTCAAATTATGTGGTCCCATATGCTTTCGGTGGATGTATCCATTCGAAAGATGTATGAAGGTTATTAAAGGACATGTGCAAAACAGGAATAGACCAGAAGGATGCATTGCTGAGGAGACTATTGCGGAAGAAACAATAGAGTTTTTTAGCGAATATCATAAATCCATGGAAACTATTGGTCTCCCACATGATAAACATGAAACTGATGAAAATGAGGACGGAAAGCCATGGTCGGCCGGCAAATCAAGTGAAGTTTCTGCGAAACTCTTTCAGAAAGCACATTTGTATATAATACAGAATACAGATGAAATTGTACCGTATATCGAGTAAGTTTTAATAACACATGTCTATTTCCTTACTTAAAATGATCTATCAAATATAATAATCAAACACATTGTTTTAGGCGACACAAGCAGTTTTTGAAAACACAAAACACGGGTAAATGAATGGCATTTCTGGAGAATGAACACACTAAATCTTTTGCTAAGTGGTTACGCAAAGAGGTAATTAATCTTATGCTATTTATAATTGACTTTTTTTTTCACTGCCATATACATAGTTTAGTTTTCACTGCCAGACATAGAATGAATGTGTGTTTGGGAATGCAATTAGGATGCCATACTAAATCCTTCCAACTTGTAATGAAATTCAGGTTGAGAGACAGTTGAACATCGACAAAGAAAGTGTATCAGAAACTGTAAGGTGGATATCATATGGACCACACGCCAGCGTAGTGAAATATGATGCATATATCATCAATGGGTATACCTTTCGTACAAAACCTCATGAAGGCAAAGTTTACCAGAACAGTGGGGTTAGTGTTGAGGCATTAGATATGCACATATCTAAAGAAGTTGCAACCACAAGGCAAGCGTTTTATTACGGGGTTTTGCAAGAGATATGGGAGCTAGATTACCGTTACAGGCAAATTCCTCTTTTCAAATGTGATTGGGTTAATCACAAAGGTGGTGTGAAACGCGATACTATTCTTGGGTATACATTGGTTGACCTGAATAATTTAGGCCACAAAGCTGATCTGTTCATATTAGCCTCACAAGCACGAAAAGTTTTTTATGTGCAAGACCAGGTAGATAAAAAATTGTCTATTGTGCTCAAGACACCTCCCAAGAATTACAAAGATAAGTATGATGAAGTCGATGAGGAATTTAGTACCGTCATTCACCAGCACAATGATAACATATTGCCACGTGTGGATCGACGTGACTTGGGTCACGAATCACGAACTGACTACTATCGAACCGACTGTGGAGGTGTTGTTATACGAAAATCCAAATGAACCATGTTATGTAATAAGAGCTTGGGGAATTGTCCAATGTATTTAGGTGATTGTGTTATGTTATGGCTGTATAGTTTTGTTTGGTTGTTGTTTCATATAACATTGCCTTTATGGCTCACTTTCTTAATAAATTTACCTTAATTAAGCAAAAAAAAAAAATGTTTGAGCTGTTATTTATGCGTATTTTGTGTGACTATTGTTCATCGAATTGCAACATGACATTGATATTTATGTGCCGTTTTGTAACATTTATTCACACAAAGCATGTTTCTTTTGGGTATTTACTCACACACAACTAACCATAAAGTGACCAAAATTGTTAGTAACTGTGACCATATATGTTGATCATCCAATTGCCACATGAATTAGGTTTTTCTGTGGCCTTTGGTAACATTTAGTCACACAAACCACGGTTTTTGGGAGTGTATTTACTCTCATATAACTAGCCATAAAGTGACCAAAAGTGTTAATAAGTGTAACCATATGATGTTTAAAGTTAATGAATGTGTATTCTGTGTGACTATAGATCATCCAATTGCCAGATAAATTTGGTTTTTGTGTGGCCTTTACTAACATTTAGTCACACAAAGCATGTTTTTGGGAGTGTATTTAGTCACATACAGCTAACCATCAAGTGACCAAAAGTGTTAATAAGTGTGACCATATGCTGTTTAAAATGAAAGAATGTATGGTTTGTGTGACAATAGATCATCCAATTGCCACATAAATTTGGTTTTTGTGTGGCCTTTACTAACATTTAGTCACACAAAGCATGGTTTTGAGAGTGTATTTAGTCACATACAACTAACCATAAAGTGACCAAATGTAACACCCCCAAAATAACGCAGCGGAAGACTGTGTTATTGGGATGCTACTTCAGGGCACAAAGTACAAGATATAGAAAACGAACTCTAAATGAGACGTTTTTGAAAAGTTACCATTCGAATTGATAAAAGTCATAGTTTACAAAACAAAGATCCCAAATTAGAATAATACATAAGTTTTTAAAGTGTATCGAATGGTAAACGATAAAAGTGAAAGTCTCCAAAAGCATGCCCTAAGACTCTCAGCTCCATACACCTGCTATCGCCTTTCTAACCTGAGATAAACATGCTTAAAGTGTCAACACAAAGGTTGGTGAGTTCATAGAGTTTGTCTTAATACAGTTGAAAAGTCTATAAAGAATGTTCACACAGCAAAGGCATCGTAAATCCACTCAGTTACAAGTCCCGTCATAAGAGACTTGTAACCTGTGTGTTCACAACCCACTGCTACAAAATAATATGATTAAGATATGTATAAGTTCATAACAACAGTTAAGCAATTAGTAGTGAGTCTACACTTCATCTCCGAAGACCTCACTTAAGTATGTATATCTCCATGGTTGTGCCCAGAAACTTAATCTGGGGCCATTGGAAGTATAAATGTCTCCATGGTTGTGCCCAGAACTAAATCTGGGGCCATTGGAAATCTGTATGTATGTATCCATGGTTGTGCCCAGCAACTTAATCTGGGGCCATTGGAAATCTGTATGTATGTATGATTACTGGGTGCCATTTCCCAAAGTATAATAGTAAGTATGTGTGCATGTATCAATCATGTATGTATGTAATCAAGAATAATGAAATCAAGTATAATGTAATCAAGTATAATGTTATCAAGTATAATGTTATGTGAATCCGTACAAGTAAGCAAGTAGTAGCATGTATCTCCCCCAAAGAGTTTATAGAACAATTAAAAGAGTAGGGGCTATGACTCACCTCGAAGTAATAGTACAATGCAACGGAATGTTAAGGACAACAATGCACGGTTATCTGCCGCAACCTAAAATGAATGATGAATGATCTCATTTAGATCACCAAATGATGTTATGAATGTCCATGCTCATGTTTGTATACCACTCTAGTCTTTGGAAAAACACTTGTGTTATCAAAAATATATAATCCAAGAATTTGGAAAAATATTGCTATTAGAAAATATAATAAGCTAGTTGTAATATATATATACTTATATATATATATCGTATGTTTCCATGTTAGCGTTGAAATACTCGGGTTGTAATCCTTGAAATGATGAAAATATACTCGTAATAACTAATACTACATTAGTTATAAAGCTTGGTACTTAATATTATGTCTAGCTTATAAATGTACTTCGTAGTTTTTGTGCCAAATTTAATAAAAGCTGTCAAATATAAAGTGGTTTTAGCCGATATTCAAACGTGTATATCTTTGTCGTTACTTGTCCGTTTTACTTGTTCTTTATGTCCACGGTTACGTCTTAGTATGTAGTAATATATTTTGGAAAGCTCGGCTCCTCCGGGTTAAGTCTAAAGCCTCTTTTTGACCGACGAAAAACGTCCAACAGCAACTAATTTCCAGAAAATACTTTTCGTCAACAATCTTGCAAAAATCATAACTTCTTCGTTATTAACTCTTTTTAATCCGTTCTTTCGCCTACGGATTCGTTTTTGAAAGTATTTTCTAAAAATTTTGCCAAAGTTTCCTTGGTGTTTACTGATTTTCCAGAAAATAACAAAATGGGACAGCATGTCTAAAACATGCTCCAAATCAAGTTTTCAAGGTTTATAACTAATTTCTAACATCACCAATCCTCTTGTAATCACCACATAGCTAATCTAATCCTACCATACACCTTCTTAGGGTGCCATGGACTCCTAACCAAGTTATTATAGCAAGGGGATTCATAAATAAAAAGTTAGGGTTTGTATGTTTCTTTTTAGACAAAATAAAGTGTGGTATAGCTACTTGTACATGGTTTTTAGCATGATTCTTATGAAATACATGTAAAAATAGGATGATCCATGAAAAAATAAATATGAAAACTTACTTGACAAAATGAGATGATTATAGGATGATTATGCTTGATGTTCTTGTGTTTTTGTTGCTTGATTCTTGATTAGGCTTGTAAAAGGAACAAGTTTAGTGTTATAACTTTTGAAAAATAATGGTTTGATCTTTGTTATGGATTATGGTCGTGGGTTTGGACAAGGAAGAAGAAGATGAGATGAAATTTTGTCTTTCTAAAAGTGTGAATTATGATTCTAGGTTTTTGATTAAGTAATGTTTTTAAGGTTTATTAGTATTATACTTAGGAATTTAAGGCATGAGGTTAAAAGGGTGTTCATATGGCCGGTTTTTCAAGGGTGAAGGGGGGGGGGGGTAGGGTACTTGTGATTTAATTAGAAATCTAGTGTAGCGTTAAGTATTAATACGTGTTATTCGTTAAAATCGGGTACCGGGTTTAATAGCAATAAACGTTCACAAAGTTAACCGGGATGAAAATAATGTTATAATAATATTAAAAACATATTAAAAATATGTTGGGTACATTTACTGAGTGATCGGGTGATTATTGTTTAGTTTTCACGAAAACCGTCGTTATATTCATACGCGTACGTTATAAATAAAATAAATTTCCAAAATACTGGGTAACTGAATGTTATAACTTTTATGATGTTAAAATGGATATAAAAATATGTCGGGACCATTGTGGGAATATTTAGATATATTCGTCGTGTATAAACCGGGTGTTAACGTTTACTATAATTACTTATACGTAAAAACGTTAAATGTACTGAATATAGAAATTTGAAAATCCTGAGAGTGGTATAACATGAAAATGTTGTTATGATGATATGCAGACTATCTCCAGTCCGTATGCAGTGTTCTTAACACTAATGAAATGAATTCGCACCTAAACCAAACCGGTTACGCGAATTTGAATACCCGTAAACTAAATTTACGATGAAATGAGTAATGCAAGTGAATGATGAAAACTTTTCCGGAAATGAATAGTGTTTAGTGAATAGTAAATTTCCCAAAAGTTTCTCAGAATATCCAAATGACCTCGAAAATGATGAATAGTAAAACGATGAATAGTGTTTTGATGAATAGTGATTTATGAATAGTGTTTTCCAAAGTTCCCGAAATGACCTGAAATGGTGAGTTGTGACACCAAAAGTGTTAATAAGTGTGACCATATGCTATTTAAAGTGAAGGAAAATGTATTTTGTGTGACTATTGATCATCCACTTGCCACATGAATTTGGTTTTTGTGTGGCCTTTGGTAACATTTAGTCACACAAAGCATGTTTTTGGGAGTGAATTTAGTCACATACAACTAACCATCAAGTGACCAAAAGTGTTAATAAGTGTGACCATATGGTGTTGAAAGTGAAGGAATGTATGGTTTGTGTGACTATAGATCATCCAATTGCAACATGAATTTGGTTTTTGTGTGGCCTTTACTAACATTTAGTCACACATAGCATGTTATTGGGAGTGAATTTAGTCACATACAACTAACCATCAAGTGACCAAAAGTGTTAATAAGTGTGACCATATGCTATTTAAAGTGAAGGAAAGTGTATTTTGTGTGACTATTGATCATCAACTTGCCACATGAATTTGGTTTTTGTGTGGCCTTTGGTAACATTTAGTCACACAAAGTATGTTTTTGGGAGTGAATTTAGTCACATACAACTAACCATCAAGTAACCAAAAGTGTTAATAAGTGTGACCATATGGTGTTGAAAGTGAAGGAATGTATGGTTTGTGTGACTATAGATCATCCAATTGCCACATAAATTTGGTTTTTGTGTGGCCTTTACTAACATTTAGTCACACAAAGCATGTTCTTGGGAGTGAATTTAGTCACATACAACTAACCATCAAGTGACCAAAAGTGTTGATAAGTGTGACCATATGCTATTTAAAGTGAAGGAATGTGTATTTTGTGTGACTATTGATCATCCACTTGCCACATGAATTGGGTTTTTGTGTGGCCTTTGTCAACATTTAGTCACACAAATCATGTTTTGGCTACACTTAAATAATATGTGACAAACTGTTTACTGTGACTATATGTATTGGATTTTGGCTACACTTAAATAATGTGTGACAAAATGTTTTATGTGACGTATATGGCATTTGGTCATACTATTAGAAGCAAATGTGACTATAAGTTTTGTGTGACCATATATGGCATCAAGGTTACTTGTATTTGTCACACGTTCCAACTGCATATGTGACTAAATGATCTGGAACAAAATCACCAGTAACGTTTAGTCACATAAGGGTCGATTGTGTGGCAATAGAGGTCTTATGGTCACACATTCGAAATGCTCATGTGTGACTAATTCGTAAATGCTGTCAATTTTCCTACCTTCAGCCACACATATATTTGAATGTGTGGCTGTTCCAAATCGAGCATGTGTGACCATAGGTCGTTTTTGGCCTAGTGAAATCACCAATCCGGGGTTGTTTCGCAAGGGGCAAACGCTAACCAAACGTATAACAACATCTTTTGTAAGTTTTCCAACATACATTTCATTACATTTCATTCAATTTGGTGTCTAATCAATAATTAGGTATTTTATTAAAATTTATTTTAATTCGAATTTTAGTGAAATAGAAGCTAGGAACTGAACTACCAAATGCTTCCCATAGGATTAGAATGATGTATTGCAACTCAAACTTAGTATAACACATCAATTTGTCAAAATCTTTAATCGCCCATAAACCCTTGTTGAATTTCATTTTTCAAAAGGCACATTGTTGATATAACTCTTAAAAACTAGTTAAAACTTACTACATTATATTGGTTCAATGTTGTAAACAATCAAAACATACTTCTCAATTCGTTATAAAATGGTTCATGAAGACAACATGGGCGTTTGGTTCATGAACAAATTATAATTATATGTAATTATTTGAAACTTAAAATTAGCTCATAAAATTTGTTAAAACTATTAGAGTCAATAGATGTCATCAAGATATATAATCAATATATATATATTGATGCTTTAGGTTATTTTTATCTAGTTAAGGGAGCGTTTGGTTTATCTTGAAAACGAAAATTCGCATTTTAACCTTTTAAACATGCTTATGTTGTGTCAAACTCTTATGAAAAAGCAAGATATATAATCTAATATATATCTAGCCTTACTTCGAAATGAATTATGATATCATACTCTTTTACATCATATATTCTAAACGAGTTTAAAATCAAAATACAAGGAACATTGTGAAACTACTTCATAGAATATTTTTTTGTGTCGAAGTAGAATTTCGTTCCACATATATATATATATATATATATATATATATATATATATATATATATATATATATATATATATATATATATATATATATATATAACATATGCATGATAGTTGTTTTTATCTTAATTTTATTTTTGTTGTTATATTGTTTAGGTGAAAATGCCTAAGACCACGGTTGGTGATGTCTCCAAAACCAAACAATACATTCCAAAGGTTTCCTCTACTCCCGGCATGTCTCCTTCAGATGCATGTTTCTATCGTCCCATTGAAAATAGAAACATTCACGAAGGAAGAATTGTCGATCCATCTTTCTATGACTCTGATCAAACCGAACGAATGTTCTCCAATATTCATTTTGAATGTCTTTACCAAATCAACGAACCAATCATTCCTCATTTTATCCTCGACTTCTATAGCCAAGTGACGGTGCAAACCGATCCCTACAGTCATCTCCTTATTTCCTTCATGATCCAAAATCAATTCATCACTCTTACTCTTGCTCAATTTGGACAAATTCTTAGAATCCCATACAATGGCAAGCCGTATTCTCAAATGAATGAGATCTTTCCTCTCTTGAAAGAAATTGTCCTAAGGATGGCCCATACTATTCTGAGATTCCTAGTCCTGATGACATTCGTCAATTGCTTGAACTAGAACGTCGTACGACTAGTCGAGTAATCAAGTCGAAGAATGTCGATATTCATGCAAATCAAATCCTCCTCAAAGAGCTAAGCCACGATATGAAAAAGTGGGAAGAACTCATTCGCGAGAATGCGTTTGGTACTGGTGGTCACCGTGATTATGTCACGGCGAGCATTGCCCACATGTTATATTGTGTAGTTGCTGAAGAGAACTACAATTTGGCTTATCTTTTTGTTCATCGAATCATGACCGCCAAAAACACCCCAAATGCCAATCTTCCTTACGGTATGTTCCTTACACGACTTTATCGTTATGTCATGGAACATTACCCACATCTTCAAAGAGATTACTACGTGCATATCCTTCCTACTTTGAACCAACTTACGCTTGTTCGTACTCGTCGTTCTCGAAGTGACAAAGGAAAATCTCGTGTTCCTTCGTCTTCTAGGCCTCGTGGGTCTACATCTCATCGTGACAATGATGATGATGAGGAGGAAGACACCTCACGTGTTAGTACTCCATCCCCCACGACCTTTGTTGATAATCATTCCGATCTTGACGAAACCGAGTATCAAGTTCCTCTTCCTCATGAGCGTACCGATGAGCTTCTCTTCACTCGACAAACGTCCATTATCAACCGTCAACAATAAATGCACTAAGAAATTCGAGGAGGATTCTAATCCGTTGGAAAGATGTTTAGAAAGATGATGGGGAAGAAGAAGAAGTAGATGATGTTGATGTATTGCTACTTATCATTATTAGTCTCTATTAGACATTTGTATGGTTTGTTATTTGTCCGATTTATTCGGAAATACTTATGTTATCTCTTGTTTATTTCTTGGATGATGCTTAGACTTTAACTTTTATCATGCTACTATCTCCATCATATTTTAATGCTATGCTATGTTTCTTTTAAAAGTGAAATATAGTATGTTTGTTTGCATGCATAATTTGCTTATATATATATATATACATACATATATATATATATATATATATATATATATATATATATATATATATATATATATATATATATATATATATATATATATCTACATTATATATAACAGGAGGCATTTGAAGAATATGCCACCTCATTGCCCAGTCAATGCCCAGTAATTCATTATCAGCCATGTCATCACATTCAGGCCATGTCAGCAATTTATTACTTTTTGGAAAAATTCGGTATAATTAAATTTAAAAATTTGAACTTCACAAGAATCGAACTTGTGTCTGTTATACTACAAAGAAACATGTTAACCACTAGAATAACACATTTTTTTGGTTATATCTTGCAAGCCCAAAACTATAAACCTATCCAACCCTATCCAACCAATTATATGAGATAACTAGGAGAATCCCTACAACTTAGGTAACCCTTATCAAACATATACACGTAAAAAAAAAATGCGTTCATTCATAATTTTTTTTTGTCAAAAACCCTAATATCCTTTTTTTTTTTCTAAAAACCTAATATGATTGCATAAATTCGTTGATAATTTAATACTGTATTTATTCCTTGATATATTTTTTATGTTTGTAATTGTTTGATGATATTTTTGTTAGCAGGGGGTTGCGAATGCAAATCAAATCAATTGGTCATCTTATGTCGAACGAATTTCTCTATTTTCCTAAAAACCCTAATATGTTCTGTTATCGTATTCAATTTGATTTATGCTACGAACTTCCTATCTATATACTCTTCTTATAGTTATGTACTTATGTTATTGCTTACTTTGGTATATCAGGTTGTAGTGGTGCTCGGGTTTTGGTCACCTTACTTGGGGTGCATTTATTTGGGGCTTGCTTGCTTGCTTTTTATATGGAGTGCCCAGTTTCTTCAAAAATAGGATGTGTTCTACAGCTTTCACAACTAATTTTTAGTTTGGGAAGTTGTAGTTGCTTATAACATTCATTTAATCCTCGTGCTGAGTTATTTTAACAATGAAGGTTACATAACATATAAGAATTTGGCATGGGTTTCTATGGTTGCAGGTATTAAGGTAGAATAATGAACAAGAAAACCGCGCATAAAAGGTTATATGAATATTAGTGTTTTAACATTTTTTTTAAGGTTTGTATATATGAATATGATATATACAGCATTCATGTTTTATTTACAGAAGAGAATCTATTATGAGATGGAAAAGGAAAATAGGCAATATCAATAATTCAGTGTCCATCATCATAGCAACCTGATATCACTAAACTCATTTGTTATGCGTGCCAAACAGTACTTATGAACAAGGAGAGTGTTCTAATCGATCTTCGATCATCTTAAATGAGATAACAGGTTAGTGCATAAATATATACTGTATATGTTTATAGAGCTATGTTACCCGTTCGCCCGTTTGTTAGCATTTTAACAACTATCAAAGGGCTTGAATGCTAGACAGAATACCGATAGACTAAGATTATAAGGATCTAACAAACAAGGTTTCTTTCTACTTTCATTCTTTTTAACTTATGTGTATACCGATTTTGCTGCACATAAACCATCATACTTGAGTTTTCGTTTAGTTTTAGACAGCTTACCTAGGATGCCTTTATAAAATCAATAATTTTGTAACAAAAATACTTTCTTTCGTGCTTGTGAGGCTTATAACTAATTTAAATTTTAAAACTCGCAGATAAATGGTGTTGTTAACTATGGAAAATGGGAAGATTGTGAGACGCTTGTCCGGAATTCGATTTTAAAATTGAGTTGATATCAGGTTCTTGACTCAGATTCCAGCTTTACCAAGTTGGTGAGTGTGACATCCTCAACCGACATCACTATGATCGAGTTGAAAGGAACTGACAAACCCGGATTACTATCTGAAGTTTGGGCAGTTCTCACATGCTTAAAGTGTAATGTGTTAAATATTGAGGTATCGACTCACGACACACGAGCCGCATTTATAGTCCAAGTGACCGATGACGAATCAGGGTCTGCAGTTTCTGACCCTGAGAGACTCTCAATTATAAAGCAAATGCTTTTTAATGTGCTTGAATGAAGCAACAAGGCTCGAGAAGCCAAGTCAATGGCTTTATCATTTTTTTATAATTTATGGACTGACTGATTGTAGATTAAGATTCTAATCACCAATCGATGTAATTCTGTTAAGATTTGCGAACAAAAAAAAACCTCAAATTCGAAGTTCTACACTATGACTAATCAAAGGTATGTTTTTATATCAATGCATTCAAACTTTATTTATCATATGCTAATTGATTTAAGAGGATTTTTTTTATTTTTATTTTATTTCTTATATTTATCAGCATAATTGCAGTTTTGTTGGTGCTAATGCTGGTCTAGCTTTTGGTATTTTATTGAATTAGATTCATTTATTTTAATTTAGGGAACGGAGGGATGCCGATAAGAGATCTTCCAAAGATGAAAATTATGATGCAACAACTTTGTACTTGCCGCCCACATTTCTCGAGGCGGCCAGGTATTTTTGTCTTCAAGTAACAACTAACAATCTTTGTTGCAAGTAACAGAAATAAAAAATGATTCAAGAAACGCATCAAAATCTTGGAGGTCATAGGGCCCATTTCATTGCTGGTGCTGTAGGTAAAAGAAGGATGATTAGCGGTTATTTAGAATGGATGATAAAATGTTTTTAGAGGGTTCAAACGTAACTGATTAATATATGCAGTACAATTTTTGCCGCTTGATGATATAAGTCGGTACAAATTTTAAAATTGCTTGAGGGAACAAACAAAAAAATGAAACTAACAAAAGTAAACATGACAGCATATGTGCTACTGTCATTATTTAAGATTGCGCTTTTTAATGTTAATGATGCATATTTTGTTTGGATATTACATATAAATGTTACTCAAATATTGTTTAGCTTACTGTAATATAAGGAGTTGATAAAAGGTAACACAAATATCTTTATTGCATGAAATCAACATTTTTAGAGGTGTTGTGATGGTCTTATATCAATAAATCAACAATTTTAGAGGTATGTTGTGATGGTCGTATTTGTTTTATGTTATTGTATAAATAGTGTACCATATTTTCTAAAGTATCTTTGTTATTGTTCTTTTGGTTCTTTTAGTTTTATGTTTGATAGAATTTCAAAACATGGGTGTCAATTTGAAGAGAAGACAAAAGACTGTGCATGAATATGTGTTTGGGAAATTTTTAGTTGGATTGAAGATCTTTTTTTCTCGGTATGAAATCGAAAACGTTCAATTTGATACTTCCTGGTGCAACTGCTGTGTCATAAAACGGGCTGCCAACAGAAGCATTTGATCTGCCGGTTCAAGCACTACAACAAAGCTACATAATGACAGCAGTTACTTACTACAACAGCGCATTCATCAACATGTGGGACCGAGTAATGTGGCGGCCTAACGTGAGCAATATTTTCTTCATATTTTATTATGTCTCCTTCATTTTTGTTCATATGCCTTCTGAGTGTTTTGTCGATTTTTACGTTAAACAAACATTTTGTCATAAAACGGTGCCAATAGTAGTCGTAGATCAGCCAATTTGGTCACCACAACCGAGTCAAATAATGACATCAGCTATCTTTGACAACAACACTTTTTTGATGCTTTAATCACCCGTCCTCTTGACAGTCACCACGTAGAATCGGGTCATGTTGCAAATGAACATGTGGGACCGAGTGACGCAGCAGCCCTAGGTGTTATGAATCGCTGACAATAGTTGAATTGGTGATTTCTCACTTTGATAGTTACATAGAACACGATAGTAAATTTGAATCTAGAAAACAAGTGGCTAAAGGTCACATTGTTTTTAAGTAGGCGTGGAAATTCCTAATATGCTGTTATGTGACTGAATAGGTGTAACAATGTCTATCTTTATATTGCTTATGAAGTTATTCTAATTTTATAACTTTTTAGATCTTTTGTGATTTTTAATCATTCTAATTAGTTGGCTTATTTATCACATTTCAGGCTGCAACTGCTATAGCTGAATTAGATCTTCCGCTTATTAATCCGATCAGACTTCGCTTGGCTTTGAACTTCTCGGTCTTTCACCATGAGATAATGGCCAATACTGAAAGGTTTCTCAATGTGTCATTATTACTGTTACATTTTAAGTTCTGGTGTAAATTTGTAGACAAATCTTAATCGAATTTAACAGTCAAATGTAGTTTCTTTAACCACACAAGTCGTAGTCAATGGAGGATATAGTATGAAGTTGCAGAAGATGAAGTTAATGCCCCCCACCCCCACCCGAATAGTTCAAAGAAGTATTTTTGGCAAGTCTTATTCCCATATGGTTAATACTCTCCTACTATTATTAGATGCAACTATTCTGTGACTTGACAAATTTTTGTGACTTAGGAGAGACATAACTGTAAGCAATGTAGAATAATATTCGGTCTACAAGTTGCAGTAGAAATGACAAAATGATATAACCAGCAGAATTACGTTGCATTGGCGAAAATAGAACTGTTAGTTTACAACAATTAGATAGTGCTTTTAGAGCAATATGCTTAATCTGCGTACCATTGTTAAATAACTGGAGTTAGTTACATGTAAATAGGTTTTAGTCCGTGGGAAAATCGGATTAGAAGTAGAATTTAAGGCACGCATAAGATTCTCATCTTCATTTACATTTTTGGTTGATTCTTATTAACGTTTTCATGAGATGGTAACTACTGGCTTTGTACATACAAATTGATATTCCGGTACGCATTTGCACTACTTTTTCACTGCTCATCCAAATCAAAATTACTTTCATTTATTACCCATTGTGAACAGTTGACACTATAACAAAAAATTATATATTCTCATCATGATTTTTCTATTTATTATGATAAGATTAACCTATTCTCTTTATGCGACCCTCTCGGAGCATAAGTTATGCATCAAAAAATATAAAGCGTTTTGTTGTGAAGATTGTATTAGACAACACCCCATATCAAGGGAATGGCTATTCTCTATGAAAATGTAGATTCCTTGAGGAACGCCTTGATTATCTCTGAATACATATTGCAGAAACAAATATCATTTGAATTGGGTGACACCATATGTGAGTTGTTCGCTGGAAATTCCCATGTGGAATCTCTGTCTCTTTACCTCTTTATCCTTGAGGTAAGTACTTACCATCTTTCTACACAATTCTTCATTTCTGTGTCATCTATAGGTACCAAGCAATGCTAAGCATATCTCAAGTTCGAGCTCTCAAATTATGTGGTCCAGTATCTAATCCCGCTGATCTACCCATTTTGGTACATCAAGTAAAATGGTCATTTTATAATAGATTGTGTCATTTATTAGTATTTTTGTTTAGAAAGGAGAAAGGTAGGGTATCTTGCAATCCCATCAGTGTCTATTTGTTCTTGAGTTGCAGTATTCTTGATGACACAGGGGCCATAAATCATGAATATGTAGTTACAGCGGATGATGTTGATAAAGTTATTGTTGTTGAGTGCATACCTTTATATTGCATCATTCAACTATTTGGTGACTCATTACAATTTATTCCCAGGAGTAATGCCCAAGTATTTTAGCTCTGTGTGGTCGTTGGCTCAGTTTCATTTGGTTGAAGGAGTAATGCCCAAATATTGATGCCATTGGTCATCAAAAAAATACAGTGGTCAATCTCAGCATGGATGGAAGGTGAGTGAATGATAAGTTTATCAGTATATTTGTCATTTTATTTTTCATTTCGAATAAATGATTAAGTATAATCTAAATGTTGAACAAATCTAAATCTAAAAAAACCACTTTACTGTATTGTTATAAAAGCACGGCGGACTAATATCATTCATTTTGTTGCGCTTCTATCTTTTTTCGATAGGAAAAAATACATGCTAATAACACTAATAATATCATAACAATTGACAATTCTGAAAATGATAAGGAAAGGAAGCAACTCCGAAACATCAATGATGTCATTGAAATAGAACACATTTATGGGTTTCCGGGTTGGGTCACATTCACCCTGTAATACTTTTGTCTGGTTGGACCTTTAGACATAAAACATTACCTAAAATTATCCATTTTTAAGTAACTGGGAATATACTATTACTACTTTATTTAACGGAAAATATTTTGTGATCTCGACAAGTAATTGAGGAAAATAAGCTCTTTATAATTGACTACCATGGCATATACCTACCATTTCTGGTCCGAATAAATGCACTTGATGGACGTAAAGCATATGCAACAAGGACCATATTATACTTGAATCCATCTGACACTCTCAAGCCCGTCGCAATCGAGCTTAGCCTACCACAAGCACTGCCTGGTTTAGAGTCAAAACATGTACTCACACCACCATCTGATGCCACTAAAACCCAATGAGATCACTTCCATTGGCACATTGATAAAGCTTACTACGAAAGTGATTGCTTGAAAGGTTACCAGTATTCCGTATGTTTGGATGTGGTTATGTCAGTACTGAAAATACTTTGCTTCCACCAAGCAAAAACCCAATGAGGTAATTAAGCTATTCTTTTCTCACTGATTTTGTTAACTTCCATAAACTTGATTTATTGAATGGAATTTTGTCAAAATAAATGAAACTGAAAATTGAGAAAAATAATGGAATAAAAGGACATTGACAAGTCTATATATTACTGTCAACGGGCTACATCTTAGGTAGTTAGGTATTAGTAGCAACTGATGTCAAAATAAGTTTCGTAACAGCTTATAAAAGAAATTATTTAGAAAAACAAATCAAGCATTTTTCATATGAGGGCAATTGGTTTTCTATTTGTATGTAGAAATATTATTTTCTTTCATTGGTTCATGTTATTATGGTTTTAGCAGAGGATGGATCGATCTGGAACAGTAACTCACCGTAGCATTTCTATGTCTCGGAAACCACCTAGGCTCCAGGACCACAATGGGAAACTTTATGATTCTCTTAGCAACACAAGTTTAATGGAGATAAACATCATGTTTCCGTTTCTTAAATATATCAAAACATAAATATATTCATATATATTAATACATACAGTCTGAGACTAGATCTCGAGCTTAAACTCCCAACGCTTCTGTAAACAGCATTAAGCCATGTTTAAAAGAAGTCAGTAATGCTTCAACAACATCTAAAGAGCTTCTTAAGTTTATTCAGAATGTGGGCCCATGATAATCTTCCATCATCCAGCAATGTCACTTATCTCAGCCTTGCATACTGAGCTAGAAAGGGCCCGCCTTTAGGTCAACCAGGTCATCAAAGACCAACGTGCTAACCAAACTGATGTCAACTACTTACTAAATCGCTTCGCTGAGTAAAAAGCATTGTGGAAAAGTAAAGAAAGACTTGCAATTGAATCTTCCATTGAATCCGTTGCTAATGAGCTGGAGATTGAGAAAAAATAAGATGACAATCTGAAAACTGAATAAAAAAATTGGCCAAGAATAAGCAGAAAGAAAGGGTTCTTTCGCAAAAGTGTTGAAAGAACTTGAGATTGAGAAAAGGGCACGGGAGATTATGGAACAAGTTTGTGATAACTTGAAGCGTTTCTTGGAAATAAAGTAACGAGTAAGAAAAAGAGTCGGAAAGATCTATACAAAACCACATAGCTTTAGAATATGGCATGATTTAGTCTAACCATGATCTATAGATAATGTAAAAAAATACTTACATGGTGTGATTTAATCTTGCTTATCAATATTTGGTTTAAGGAAACAAGGTACTTTCTAAGTCATGCATATCTCTTTATTATTGTAATACATAAGTTATCACTATAAAAGATCACTGATATCCGTACATGACTAAATTAAAATGTAAATTATAAGTAAATTGTAATGATAAACAACTAAAATCTGTTAATTTTTTAGAAAACTAAAACAAAAGATGTTGATCTTTGATAAGTGACCACCACTTTTCTTTTTTGGTCTCGATCTTCAACCTTTGTAACTTTTACTCAATGTCTCAATCCAAGTTGTAATATGTTAAACTTCATAAAAACTTATTGGATTTAACCCTTAATGAATTTATCATAACACATGTGACTTTCTCAGTAAAAGTGATTCTGTTTGGTGTCTTCATTACTTATGAGAAGCCAATCATATCCTTGGGATTTAAAGAAATAGTAGCGTGTGGGTGTCACTATTGCAAGTTAAAGGAATATACACATTTCTTCATCATCTTTGCCCCACGCATCCATTTCTTAATTATTTACTTCATTAATAAGACGATGTCAGGCTGGTGCCGCATGCATACAAATGATACGCAACAACCTGATCGAGGTAACTATATATCCTATTTTCTTTATCTGTTTTGGGCCCATTGCTTTTTAGCCGTATGCGTTTATTCTTATCTTTTAGGTTTTTTACATGTTTGGTATGTTCTTGCCGTTACAGGTGATGATAATGCCGCTTATCATCATAAAGAGACATTTGCTCTCCGTGGTCCAACACACGAGGATCCTCTTGATGTTTGAATTTAAATTAAATAAATACTTTATGATTGGTATTTCTATGACATGGTTCTGTATATTGACATTAGGTTAGACATAATGCTTATCAAAATTTGGTTTAAGGAATGTTAAATCAAAGAAAGGGTAAGTTTTGTAGGTGAGAGTGGTCTTTGATGGATTCTTTATGGTCCCTTAAGGTTGAGAATTATTACACGGTCAGAATTATTACAACTTATTATTGACACATTGCAAAGGTTAGTTAATGAATTACCAAGCTCACTTTTTAGCGATGTGAAAATTCAGCTAATAAATTATTTTGATGTCATAATCTGGAAAGGATATATATGAAATATTTGCTGAACCGGGTGACCCTGAAGAGGTTTTTGCTTTTGATTTATCAATGTATTTTATCAAACTGTATGATCGTTTTACCAGTTGATAAATTTAACGATTGACTTTGTATGTCTATTTTTTAGGTCTGACTGCTATGCAATCATTGAGGAGCCTATTGATTTTGGAACAGTGAGAGCTAAACTTCATGAAGGATTGTATACATCCCTTGAACAATTTGAGGTATTTCGCCATAATTGAAAACTTTTATGAACAATTAATGGGAAGTTTGTGAAAAGTGGTGTTCAAAGTATGGAGAAAAGTAGGAGCTTTAATGAATGAAATAGTTTTAAGAAACGTGTCAAGTGGGTTGAACATGTCTGTGTCTAATGCTTACAGTCTCTCAAATCCCCTTGGCTGAAAATGCATGTTTTGAAAGAATATTAGGTAGCAGGACTACTAAGGCTATGATGGAAAGGTTCAAGAGAGGGAAGATCCGTGAAAAGAGGCGTAAAGGGAGAGAAATGGAGAGAAGGTTAAAGGCTGAAGATGCAGCCGTGGGGAAGATGAGTAAGATAACTAGAGACCGAGATCATGAGATTAGTGAAATAGTTGCACATTGTACATATCATGACATGGTAGTAACCTAATTGCACTTATGTAGATATTTGCTCTGCAAGTGTGTTGTTGCATATGCAAAATGCTTTATATGCTACGTAACTTAAAGTGTACCGATGATCGTTTACATGTTGTTACTTTGCCAAAAAAATACCTGCGCACACATATATCTTGCTATTCAAAAAGTAATACACTCAAAAAATAATCACAAGTCATGCCCGCCATCGGCGGGCTTATGTGTCCGGGAGGGCTTACAAAGCATGCCAATGTTTAATACTATATTCTGATAGTTTGTTAAGAATACAAGAAGCTTTGTTTCGCATTTGCGGTTTATTTGGTTGTATACTTTTTTCTTATGTACTATTTCGTAATTTTGTTTCTCATATAAGATAAACATTTATTTTTTTCGGTTGTTAATATAGCCAATAAATAACATTTTATATTTATATCTTATTTTTCGTTAACTAATTTTTTTCAATAGTATTCATAAGTCATGACCATACTTTTAAACCGTTCGATCTTTAAGAAATATAAAGATAAACTACAACATTTTTATGTTCTTATCCTTTAATTAATACCTTCCAACAATTAAAAAAAATTAATCCTTATTTAAAAGTTAAAAAAATTATGTCTTCTAAATACAAATATTAACCCATTAACCTTAAAAATGAATGTCTGTTAACTAAAACCATAAAAAGAATAATTATAATTTTTTTTAATTCATAATTAAAAGTCAAAAAAATTATGTCATCTAAATAAAAATATTAACCCAATTAACTATTAAAATGTACGTCAAGCTTGCCTTCCTTAAAAAATATTTTCCGTTAACTAATACCATCAAAATAATAATTAAGCTCGCCGTCCTTAAAAATGAATTTCCGTTAACTAATACCTTCAAGCAATATTTATAACTAATTCCCGCCCATCGGACGGGCTTCCCAAACAATATACAATTCCTTGCTGCAGTGTGCTCAACCCACACCTTAAAAAAAATTGCGTTAACTATATCATCATTCCTAGAGTATATACTTCTAATAGAGCTTGCTGGAAATACTCACTTGAAAAATCACCCATTTATGCAAATTTTGGATTTCTGGTCGTCTAGGAAAACACCAGATGGGCGGCCCCCTTAATTTCCTAGGCGGTCCCCTTAATTATTAAGGGGGCCGGCCTACAATTAAGGGGTCCGGCCATCTGGAACTGGGTTTACGGTTTTCTTTTGCATCTTGTGAACTCTTTCTCTAGTACCAGCTACCATTTCCCATTTTAACTCAACTGATTTTAGAATCTCTTTCAACCATTTCAAATATATACCTAAATCAACCATTTCCATACTATAAATTCCCTCCATAATCACCATTATTCATCTCATCATTTCTCATCTAAATCATCATGACTCCACCAAGCATCTCAAACTCCAAGGCCTCTAAGAAACAAATGCTTGTGATCATCCCTCCAAAACAACTCTTCATTGACTTAACAAATGAAGACAACAAAACCCCATCACCTCCACCAAAATGCTCATCTCCAAGTGCACCTAATGCACCATCCAAAACACCTTCTACTCATGGAACTTCCTCATCCTCCATACCCTCAACCTCATCAATCAATGACTACATCAATTCACACTTGTCACCACAAGTATCATCACCACATCCTACACAAGAACCTATCTCCACCCATCTTACCATCTCACTTTCACCAATAACACCACTTAATGCTCATCTCTCATCTTCACCAATTACACCACCATTCTTTGTCAATCCCGTGCCTTGGAGGTTACTTGAATCCCATGGGGATACTTGTCTTTGTTGCATCCACAACCGAACCGTAATCTTTGGTCTTAGAGATGAAATTCAATATATGTTTTCATATATTGAACATTTGCTTACTAACCCACCACCACCACCAACTCCACCATCCTCTCCAATTATTCCTCCACCACAATTCTCACCCATTCCTCCACCATCATGCTCTCCAAATTAGGCATATGATATGCTTAATAAATAAAGCCTTTACCACCATTTTGCTTGCAAGCTCTATGAAGCCCATGTACTCTTTGCATGATGAAATATCATTCTAGTTGTTAGTTTTTGTAATAGCTATCCTACTTGTAATCTTTAGTATTGCTACTTGTATTGTTGTGTCTTGACACAACTATTGCTTTAATATGAATGCTTATTTTCAAACATGCTTAATTATATTCTTTTTACCTTATATATATTTGCATGTCCATACTTGTGCTTCTAATATTTTTGTTTTGCAAAGCATTCCATAGCTCATTCTCTTGGTGCCCCCAAACGAGGGGGAGTACACATCAAGGGGGAGATATCTTCCCGTCAAATTTTCACGTTTGAAAATTGTCGGCATAACCTTTTTGATTCTACAAAAAAGGGGGAGAAGTAAATATAAACTCACTAAAATACTTGTTTAAAAACTAATCTTTGAGTTAATGAGTTTAAGTTTTGTAATCATCAAAAAGGGGGAGACTGTTGATATAAATAATGTTTAAAAACGTTATTAATATTTCTCAATAAACCTATGTTTTGATAATCACAAAACTCAAATCAAATTAAGTCAAGATTAAGACGTAAACAAGTATTTAGTAACAAATATTTACCTCTACATCTAATATCACTTAAGGTATGCATAAACTAAGCATCTTATGCATTACATGATCAAAGGAAACCTTCTCTTAAGACATAACATTTTATAAAATGATATTAACATTTGATATATATTTGTAAATCATTTTTGGTATTGTTATATTAAACTACAAAGATATGATTTCAAATTTCCAACTAAAAAGGGCAATTTTTATCCAGAAAAACTTTTCCAACGTTCAGGAGGGCGGCCTCCTTAATTATACTAGGCGGCCCCCTTAATCATTAAGGGGACCGCCCACTAATTAAGGGGACCGGCACGCTCCAGAACAGTATTTTCTGGCCCTTTAAATACTGGATCATTCCACATATTTTTCTCACCTTTTTGCACTAAAAACTTTCTGATCCAACCTCCATTTCTATATCAAAAATCCTTTGATCATATAATTCATAAGTCTTTGTTTCTAAGTGATCCAAAGCTTCATCCACTCAAGTGCAAGAAGAAGAACACTCCTCTACATCCATATAATTGTAGTAGTGTTGTGATTAGCTATTTTCATATTGTAGTAGTGTTAGATATTTGTAAAAGTGTTGTGAGAATTTGTTGATTGTAGAAACTAGGTGTGTTGTAAAGTAGTGTAGTAGTTGTGATTTAGTTGTGCATAGAAGAAGGTGTGAGGTTGACAAGTTGTGAAGAAGGTGTGAAGTATTGAAGAAGTTGTGAAGGTGTGAAGAAGGTGTGAAGTCTTGAAAAAGTTGTGAGATTGGTTCTAGCTACGATTAGAGCTCGACATTTAGCTTAGTGTCGTTTACTCGTGTAAGCCAAGGTGTGTAAGGTTTCTCCACCATAAGGAGTTTGTTGACAAAGTGAAGAAAACTCTCGATTGTGGTACTCGGGGAGTGGAGTAGGGCAAGGAAGGTGTCCTTGTAGCCGAACCACTATAAATTCGCGTGTTGTGGTTTGATCTTTCTAACTCTATCTTTTCTTCATTCTATTTCAATACTTTGATTATTAGATTAGACTTGCTTATATTGGTTGTTACTTGAACTCACTTAAGATCGAATCGAAAGTTTTATAAGCTACAAAATATTTTGGTAATAAATTTAAAAAGGACGTAAAACTATTCAACCCCCCTTCTAGTTTTCCACAGATAATAAAAATTATCACTTACAAAGGAGAGGAGGTCTCCGCAGTGTCATGCGCAGTCACAGATTGTGAAGCCTCCTCCTCTGTGGACTCATCCACAATGATGGTATGGCGCTTGCGCTTGGAAGTACCCTCACCACCATCATCAACAGCCTTGCACTTGGCACCCTGGCACTCCTCTTCAAAGTCAGTATCAACCTTGAGGATCCCAGCAATGTCAGACGACCCAGTGCGCACAGGCTCAGAAGAGCCACTCCCTGCGCAGGAACAATTTGCACCGGAGTTGCATTCACAAAAGGCTGCGCAACATCAGAGGACTCTTCTTGCGCAGGCTCCAGAAGACGTCCGGCTGTGGCCTCCAAGATAGGCACTTCACCTTCCCTCAGAGGGCGCACACCTACAGCCACCTGTGTGGGCTTCGTCAACTTCACCACTCCAAAAAAATCCATCTCTGTGCAACATATGAACAAACAACACAGAACAAGTTAGTTGATAAAGTTATAATATGCAAGAGCGCTTACACTATAGATGCGAGGATAAGAAAGGATAAGCACCTACCCCAGCCGCTATCATCTAGAAATGTTGGCACTTCATCAAAGCCTTGGAAATAGTTGCGACTAAGGACCATGTGAACCAAAAACTCCTCATGATAGGAGTTGATGAGGATGCGGTTTTCATCAATGGTCTCCGCATCCTCTGTGCTATACGAACCGGGATTTAGGCGCTCATCCTTTGGAAGCGTCCTTTGAGTATAAAACTCAAAGAGCGAAGGGTACACCGTATTATTTACCCAGAAAAACCTCTCCCTCCACCCCCTGAGCGCATCTACTTTCTCAGTATAACATTGGTAGCGCCCTGGGTGCTTAGAAAAAGTAACCCACCCGTTTGACCACTTTATGTGGTAAACCGCGTGGAAGAGATTGATGGTAGGGTTTATCGCTATTTTCGCCGCACCTATACAGTGCAGCTGAGAGATATGCAGACGGTAGAAGTTGAGCACGTCGCTAAAAAATAGGGATATAGCCACTGGCTGGTTCGCAAACTCAAAAAAGCGCGTGTATACCTCTATTTTCCGCTCAGGGAAGTGTGCGATACATGCATTCGCATCCGGTACTTCCGGATGCACCACGAGAGGAATGAAATAGTCAGAGGTGAACTGACGAAGTTCATCCTCGTCAATCTCATAACGGAACTCATTTAATTGACGAACCATTTTGACTAAGGTGCGCACGCGCAATTACCTTAAACAGACACTAATTTTTTCTTGATTCGATGAATCTTAAAAAGGAGAGAATGGCGTTTTTAATGTGATGAACACAGTGAAAATGGGAACCCTTTATATAGGGTTTCCCCTGGCCTTGGACGACCGCCACGTGGATCCCACTACCTTCATCGTGTAGTTGGAATACAAACAGGTACAAGCACTTTTTCAGGTATTTCAAGGAATACGTGGGACGTTTTGAGACTTGATACACCCTATATTCTTTTTGGCGGGAAATACTAGAATCTTCCTCGCCACGCTTACCGCTTATATTGATAGTGTAGCATCCGTGGTTAAAGCCTACGCATACTAGACTGGAGGGACATGATGACGTATGGTCTATATTCGGGTCACGAACCCGATTAACGAACATTACTAACACCCAAGCCCATCACGAATGGGCTATTATTATTTGGACTTCCATACTAAACGGTTTGGGCTCACGAAAGCCCTAACCCAAATACATTATTTATGCTCTAGATAAGGATCTCTTATTTATGGGATAAAGATCCATAGACTGGATAGGCATTATATGCCGAAGAGTGAGGAACACGAAACCTACAAGGATTTCGTGCCTATATAAAGAATATCATAATTCACATTAAAGGTACGATTTACAACCCTAACTCTTCTATACAACCCTAAAACCGATTACTTACTCTCACGCCAGAGTATAATCGTGGGAGACAATCCCACAATAAGCTTAACGGTGTTTGTTTGTTTTCTTAGTGCACAGGTCTCAAGCATTAAGATCTAACTGGTACGAGAATAGGAACCCAAATAAGGAATGCCCAACTTTTGTATCAACAACATGTTATTATTTTATAATATTACATAAATATAGACCCAAACAAATAACACTAAAATCATTCAAATCAAATCAAATCTCAACCGTTGATCTGATCTCTGGCCATTATAACCGTTAGATTTAGGGAAGCTAATATGGGAATAGATTTTAGCAGTTGGCGTTCTGCTTTCCTTGAGGTGAACTGTTTTTTTTAAATGTTTCCACTTATATGTGAAGGGTTTCTTGCATTAAATATATCAAATTAGACCCATTTACCTAATTATGGGTTTGTTTGCTGTTATATCTTTTTTCCAATGACTTTCAAGCATGTTGAAACTCACCCTAAGTGTATTAGAATTTTCAACCTGTTCACTTCGTTCACACTATGTGGATTGTTGATGTTAATTGCATAGCTTTGTAAGCATATATACGTTAAGTATAGCTTTATAAGCATAAACTTAAAAATAATGGACAAAAGATGTTGATGAGCTAATCTGTACCTACCCATTTTGACACCTCTATCCTGCGTATTCTGTTTTCAATATGAAGATTGCAGCAATCACATATGTATACGTCCAATCTTCAACTACTATATGAAAGTCCATTGAAGTTAATGCAATTTAAGTAATAATGAAATATTAACTAATAAAACAAAGCACCTCTCTATGGTCTTCCGGTGTACCTCTGATTGCACTTGTACAAAAATGGAGGCAAATCTAGCCATTCTCTAGTAGGGATGGTGTACTTTGCAACGATACTCACCACATTTGCACTGGCTCGCCTCACAGGTCAACTGAAGTTACAAAATATCGATCAGGCAGGATTACTCTTACTTTGTTTTAATGATTAGTAGAGGCACGTGATGATGAGAATACATAAACACAACTTAACTAAACACATTTACTGTAGTAAGCAGATAAGACATTTATCTAATAAACATAACCTTATAGGTAGCAAAAATGTTTATGATCTTTTTAAGCTCAGTATGAGAATATCAGAAGTTGGAAGCCTAAACTGTTGCATCTAAATAATAATACAAATTGCTCACAGCAGGTTAAAAGTACTATCAAACTGTAACTTTCATACTAATAACTACGGTAATTATTTAGGCAGTAGTCACAATCAAAGAAAAGTAATAAGAATTATAGAGTAAATAAAGTCTCATAGAATTAAACATAGTAATACGATAATTGAGTGTGTAAATCAATTCTAATTCATTGCAGATTATATTTTGCTAGCCAAAACCTTGAAAATTCAACTAAGAAAAAACTTACAATACCCGTTCATCAGAAACAATTGTGCATCAGAAACACCTATGCATCAGAAACAACCGTGCATTAGAAACAACCGTGCATCAGAAACAGGAAGAAAAAAAAGAAAAAAAACCCTTGAATGCGTTGAAAGAAAAACATACCTTTGATTAATCATATTGGAGGACGTTAATTTAGTGTGTTTTATTATTATTATTATTTTCAATCTTTGGTTTTATTTGGTAAGTAACATGTTGATTGCCAAAGGGAAGCAAAAAAAGAGAAAACACAAAAGCGCTACTAGCTTTATGAATTCATTGATTGCATAACAAAAAACATCCTAATCGATCAAACGTCATACTTAACATAATGGAGAAAAAAAACCCATACAAGGTAGGAGATCATAGGAGCAGATTTGACCCGAGTAGCATGCATGTAATAACCACGTCAAAATCTTTAAACCCTTAAATCTTCAATTAGAATAACCCAAAAGGAAAAAGAAAAAAAAAGTGAAGTTTACACATATGTAGTAAAGTAATAAACCTAAATATAGTCAATTACATCAACCAAATTTATAAATTAAAGAGGGAGGGCATCACACCTTTTGCAAAACATAAGCGCGCATGAGGATTTTTTCAAGAGGTTGGAAGAGGCTAGGGTTTTTTTTGGAGAGGATGGAAGAGGCTAGGTTTTTTTATAAAGGCTGGAGGGGAAGGAGCTGGTTATGATGGATGAGTTAGTTGTTCGGGCTTGCGCTTCTTTCTGATTATATTGCAAAAGAGTTCCTCTGACTTTTTTCAACTTTTTTTTTCATATTTTTTACACGTGTTTTTTCACCACAACACAAAAAACACGAAAATTCACATTATAACTAACCTATTTTTTCTCAATTGGAAACCCAACCAACAAATGAGAAGGCTAGAATCAAGCCCTCTCATTAATTAATCGAATCCCCTAGTTTCGCCAAAAATGAGTTCTTTTCTTATATAAAAGATAAGTAATCAATATTCCATCTTCAAAACACAAAAACCGCGAACCCCTTGCTCAACGTCTCCGACTGCCCATCGTCGCCACAAAACACCGTCGTCTCCATCGTACATCTGCCACACTTAATCAGCAACTAACCGTGTCGCCGCCTCAATCAACCACTCCATCCCGTCGTATCCACCTTAGTCAGTCAACCTTGCTTCGTCGAAAACTCACGGTGTCTCACTCCACCGCTCCGTCGACGTCTCGTAGTCAGCAATCCGTCGAATCTCCATCACCTCCTCACTCCATCACCGCCTCACGGCGGCTCCGCCTCACTCCATCACCATCGGTAGACTCTGAACTTTTATTAAATTAAGCTATTTATTAGGTCTAATTAGCGTCAAGTTTCATTTTAAGCTGTTAAAAGTGATTAGGTTTTGAATGTCGAGGAATAATTTGTTTATGCGTCAAATATGTTGAAATTGAATGAGTTTTGTTGCGTTTATTGAATGGTAGGGCTAATTATGCATTTTAGGATGTTGAAATTGAATGAGTTATGTTGTGTTTATTGAATGAGTTATGTTGAAATTACTGTTTTGTTTACTAATATCGTTATAGATGCTAGTTTTATGCGTAGAAATTATAGATATGTGATTGTTGTTTAGTCTGTTATTACGAAGTTTATGTTATTGTTTGTTTTTTATATATAGTTTTATGATTTAGCTCCTTATATCATGGTAAATGTTATAAATACTAAGTAATTTTTGTTTGTTGTATGTAGTTCACTATATGATTTCGTACTGTTATGTTTGGAAATTCGACGATGCATAGTTATTTTCGATCGCAAATTGACGTATACTTTGTAAGTAATAAGTTAATTTTACCGAGTTTGTTGTTTTTGTTGACATAAATAATGCCTAAAAACATTATTAACATGTTATCAATATCTCTATGTTTTAATTATCACAAAATATAAACTCATAGAACTAAAACTTGTGACATAAACAAGTATTTAGTGATTAATATTTTTCTTTACATCCAAATCACTTAAGGTATGAATAAACAAAGTGTTTAGTGCAATTTATGATCAAAGGGGTATTTAATTAACTATCACAAAGTTTATTTAATTATATAAACATATTATATATTTTTGAAAAACACTTTTGGTAATAAAGAAAAATGTTTTATTCATACTAAATATATGAATTCAAATTTTTAACCAAAATCAGTTAGTTTTTCACCAAATAAACTTTCCCCACTAAAAGACAAAGATTCTGGCCGTTTTAGCTGGGCGGCCCCCTTAATTATAAGGGGCGGTCCCCTTAAAATTAAGGGGACTGGCCTTGATTCAAGGGAACCGGCCACGCTCCTCTGTCAGAATCTGTTGCCTATAAATACCACCTTAAACCTGGATTTTTACCTCACCTTTTGCACTACTAAACTTTCTGATCAAGATCCAAATCTCCATTCTTTTATCCTTTGATCATAAGTGTATAATTCTTTGTTTCAAAGTGATCCAACCTTCATCCTCTCAAGTGCAAGAGAAGAATACTTCTATCCCTCAAGACAAGAAGTATTACAACTTGTTGTGATCTCGACATCCAAGTTGTTGGTGCATCATCAAAGATCATTTACATTATTCTTTGTGAAGATTGTTGTGAATATTAGATTGTAGATAGTTGTGTTAGATATAGATTGTGTGATTAGTTAGTAGCTTGGTGTGAAGAAGAAAAGCTAGGTATTAGATTGGTGTGAAGAAGATAGGTGTGGAGTAGTTAGTTGTGAAGTAGATTGATTTGAAGAAGTTGTGACTTAGGTGTGACGAAGTTGTGGTGTGAAAAGTGGTGTGTAAATTGGTGTGTAAATTGGTGTGTACGGTTTTCTCCGCCATAAGGGAGCTTGTTGATATAGTGAAGAAAACTCTCGAGTTAGGTGCTCGGGGAGTGGAGTAGGGCAAGGAAGGTGTCCTTGTAGCCGAACCACTATAAATCTCTTGTCTCGCGGTTCGATCTTTCCATCTCTTACTTATTTCATTACTTATCATTGTAATATATTGTGTAGTATTAATTGTTTATATTGTACAAGACTTGAGATCACATATTATCGAATCTAAGTTTTTAAAAGCTAAGCAAAACTCTAAAACTAATTTTATAACGAAGTAAAAAGACGTAAAACTATTCAACCCCCCTTCTAGTTTTCCACAATTGGTATCAAGAGCCACGTCTAGCAAGATTTTTAAAATATATTGTATTTTAAAACTTGTAACGATCTATGGAATCTGAAAAATATTTAGAAGGGCAATCTATGCAAAGACCACCACTATTTGAAAGTGATGGATTTTTATATTGGAAAAATAGATTCGAAACGTATGTGAAGTCAAAAGATCTTGATCTTTGGCATATTATTACCTTTGGTGATTTTCCTCCTTTTCAATATAATGTTGAAACTAAAATGAATGAAATTATATCTTTTGAAGAACAAAATGATGATTTGAAAAAGAAATTAGCAAAAAATAATGAGGCTAAAATGGTAATTTATAATGCGTTACCACGCAAAGAATATGAAAGAATTTTTATGTGTAAAACCGCCAAAGAAATTTGGGATTCTTTACTAATTACTCACCAAGGTAATAGCCAAGTCAAAGATAATAAAATAGATCTTCTTGTACAACAATATGAACAATTTACGATTTCGGAAGAGGAATCAATTGATAATGCTTTTGCTAAGTTTAACACTATCATCACAAGTTTAAAAGCACTTGATGAGACATTTTCTAGTAAAAATTGTGTTAGGAAATTTCTTAGGGCATTGCATCCAAAATGGCGAGCTAAGGTCACGACAATCGAAGAATCAAAGAACTTGATGACGTTATCACTAGATGAACTAATTGGCAACTTGAAGGTTCATGAAAAAATCATAAGAAGAGATTCAGAAACGGTCAAAGTCAAGAAAGAACAAACCAAATCCATTGCTCTAAAAGCAAAAAAGGAACCTAGTGATGATGATGATTCAAGTGACGAAAGTGAAGACGAAGAAAATGCAATGGCCGTAAGAGAATTCAAGAAGTTCTTCAAGAGACGAGGAAGAGAAAGTGTTTTAGATGTAGAAGTCCAAATCATCTCATTGGCGAATGTCTAAAGCCACCGGGTTATGAAAGTCAAGGTGCTTTTGTTAGTGGAACATGGAGTGATAGTGACAAAGAAGAAGTTGAAAAGCCAAGAGACGAAAAGTGTTTTATGGCAAAAGAAACCGACGAAATATGTTTAGGAATTGACTTGGAACCTGATGAATGGATCAAAGATAGCGGATGTTCGAGGCACATGACGGGGAATCGCAATCTATTCTCTACATACAAGGCATACAATGGAGGTAACGTTATTTTCGGTAGTGACTTACGTGGAAAAATCATTGGCAAAGGTACGATCTCTCAAGACTCACTTACTATTGAAAATGTAGAGCATGTAGATAAATTAACATATAACTTGCTTAGTGTAGGACAAATATGTGATAATAAATGTAGAGTCACATTTACCGAAGATGATAGCGAAATAGTTAAGGATGGAAAAATTATAGGTAGAGGAATTAGAAAAGGTGGCATATATGTTATGAAGCTAGGAAACAAACCTGAGGATAGGATATGCCTAACGACCCTAGATGAAAACTCTACATTATGGCATAGGAGATTAGGACATGCTAACATGCAACAAATACAATCTTTGGCCTCTAAGGAATTAGTTAGAAATTTGCCTAATCTAAAATATGACAAGCATTTTTGTGATGCATGTAAAATTGGAAAACAAGCTCATGCTAGTCACAAAGCCAAGAATATAGTATCCACTACTAGATGCCTAGAATTATTACATATGGATCTTTTTGGTCCATCCGCTGTGCGGAGCTATGGAGGAAACGAATATACCTTAGTGATAGTAGATGACTACTCACGATACACGTGGACTAGGTTTTTAAGTGACAAGACCCAAGCCTTTGAAAAATTCGAAATATTTAGTAAAATGATTCAAAATAAATTAGGATGCTCAATAGTTGCCATTAGGACGGACCATGGTAGGGAATTTGATAACGAAGTACAATTCGGAAAATATTGCGAGTTAAATGGAATATCTCACAATTTCTCCGCTTCTCGTACTCCTCAATCAAATGGCGTAGTAGAAAGAAAAAATAGGTCACTACAAGAAATGAGTAGAACTATGTTAAATGAACAATCCATTCCACAAAAATTTTGGTGTCACACCGTAGATACACCAACTTATATTTTAAATAGGGTATCAATTAGAAGAATTCTAGGAAAAACTCCTTATGAGTTATTAAGAGGTAGAAAACCAAACTTAAGCTACTTTAAGGTATTTGGAAGTAAATGCTATATTTTAAACACTAAGGACTATCTTACTAAGTTTGATCCAAAATCATACGAAGGAATATTTTTACGATACTCACAAAATAGCAAAGCATATATAATACTTAACAAACACTCCATGAAAGTAGAGGAATCACTAAATGTAACATTTGATGAAACACCACCACCTCCTAAAACATTACCTTTAGAAGATGATGATTTAGTCGAAGATGAAGCTATTGAGGTTAGTAAAACAAAACCCATAGGAAATGATAATGAAGACATTTACTTAGAAAATAACGAAACTATTAATATTAAAGAATCTAGATCTCATCCATTAGATAATATAATAGGACATCTTAACCAAAGAACCCTTAGGTCACAAGCCCAAGATAAAAACAATTTCTTTTGTTTCCTCTCAGCAATAGAACCTAAGAATATTAGCGAGGCTTTAAAGGATGAAAGTTGGGTTATAGCTATGCAAGAAGAATTAAATCAATTTAAGGCGAATGATGTTTGGGAATTAGTCCCAAATCCAAAGGATATGACCATCATAGGAACCAAATGGGTATATAGGAATAAGTTAGACGAGAATGGAATAGTTACTAGGAATAAAGCTAGGTTAGTTGCCCAAGGTTATAATCAACAAGATGGAATTGATTATGACGAAACTTATGCCCCTGTAGCTAGACTAGAATCGATTAGGATATTACTTGCCTATGCTTGCGCCCTAGATTTTAAGTTATTCCAAATGGATGTGAAAAGTGCATTCCTTAACGGTTTTATCAATGAGGAGGTATATGTGGCACAACCTCCAGGATTCATTGACTTCGCAAAACTTGATTATGTTTATAAGTTAAAGAAAGCTTTGTATGGACTCAAACAAGCTCCCAAAGCTTGGTATGATCGATTAAAAGCTTTTCTTATTAAACATGATTATTCCATGGGAATGGTAGATAACACTCTTTTCACTAAAAGGAAAGACCCAAATCTCATCATTGTCCAAATATATGTTGATGACATTATATTTTGATCGACTTGTCAAGACATGTGTGATGAATTTGCCAAAATCATGCATGATGAGTTTGAGATGAGTATGATGGGTGAACTTAACTTCTTCCTAGGATTAAAAATAAAACAATTAGAAGATGGAATATTTTTTAACCAATCTAAGTACATTAAGGAAATGCTTAAGAAGTTTGGCCTAGAAGACTCAAAACCCATGAAAACTCCCATGTCTACGGAGGTAAAGCTCACAAAGGATGATGAAGGTGAGTCCGTAGATAACACCAAGTATAGAGGAATGATAGGTAGTTTACTATACTTGACGGCAAGTAGACCCGACATCATGTTTAGTGTCTGCCTTTGTGCCCGTTTTCAAGAGGATCCCAAAACCTCTCACCTAGAAGCGGTTAAGCGTATCTTCCGATACGTTAAAGGCACTGTACACTTAGGATTTTGGTATCCTAAGGAATCCGGCATAGAAACCATTGTCTATGCGGATTCGGATCATGCGGGAGACTACGTAGATAGAAAGAGCACTAGCGGCATTTGCACGTTTATGGGATGTTGTCTAACGTCTTGGTTTTCGAAGAAGCAAACCGCTCTTGCTATTTCTACCACCGAAGCCGAATATGTAAGCGCCGGAAAGGCATGTCAACAAGCACTATGGATGAAACAAGCTCTCGTAAACTATGGCATTAGGTTAGAAAATGTCCCCATTATGTGCGATAACAAAGGTGCGATAGATTTAAGTAAAAATCCGGTGCAACACTCTAGGACTAAACACATAGAAATACGTCACCATTTTCTTAGGGATAATGTACAAAAAGGAAATATATCTATAGAAAAGGTTGCATCGGAAGACAACATTGCGGATATATTCATAAAACCCCTTAAGCGTGAATTATTCAACTACTTGCGTTTAGGATTAGGAATGATGGAACAAGTTGACTAAATTATATTGAATTATTTCAAATTTATACTTGCATGAAATTCATTTTTCTTCCATTTCACCTCTTCTGAGTCTAGGAATCTATTTCGCACAAAACTAAAGATTGAGAAAATTTACTTTCTTTGCATAAACCTTTTTGTAAAACTCAATCAATTTTCTCTAAAAATTATTCTCACAATCTAGGAACCCCATGAAGATCATTTTCCTTGCATTGTTGACTAATTCTAAAAACATTGTATTTCAAAATCATGCATAAATTCTCACATAAATTGTCAAGGTATATAATCTAATATATGTCTTTGACATTCATGATCGAGCAAAAATTGAATCAAGGAGATTATTTGGATTGTTTCTTAGGATCGTTATTTCTTTTTGCTTCTAGGAGTCGAAACAATCACAACTCCACATTTGTTGCATATAGACACTCACTAGGACAAATTCACTAATAATGATGTCATCTTGATCCATCACTAGTTGTTCACTCACTAATTATCCTTGCCTTTAATCTAAGATAGATGCCCTAGGAAGCTTAATTGTGCTTGCCTTTATTTGCCTCCTATTGCTTATTATATGTTGATTATTTGCTCTTGTGTTTATGTGTTTTTGCATGCATGCTATATCTTGATTAGATTAGACTCTATATTGCCTAAGTGAATTGAACTTGCTTGAATTCTAATCCAAACACATAACCTTTCTGCAAATTTTCTGCCAAAAACCCAATTCTGGCAACCTGGAAATCACCAGATGGGCGGCCCCCTTAATTTTGTAAGGCGGCCCCCTTAATCATTAAGGGGACCGCCCCCCAATTAAGGGGACCGGCCATCTGATGGTCGGGTTTACAGAATCTTTTCTGCTTTTTAGCCCATTTCAACCTACATTTCCCATTTTTCACCAACACATTTTGTCCTAATCCCCCAAACAAACCTTATCCATCCTTAAACACACAAATCTTACACTATAAATATCCCCAATCCTCAAAACTCTCCATTCATCCCATCATGAACTCTTCAAACAAACCAAAATCAAAAGCCTCAAGGCTAGCAAGGATGACGGAAAAACCCGTCTGGCGAAGAAAAAGCCCTCGAAACAAATCCATCATCATAAATGAAGTTGGAAGTCATTCCACACCCCCAACCTCTTACTTCCCAAACTTTGCATCAAACCAACAAGGCCATTCATTTGATCCTCTTTACAAACCATACAACATTGGCCAAACATCTTCCTTCAAGCCAAACTACACCTCTCAACCTCCAACCACTTATAATGATCCATACAAGTTTGATCAACCATCAAACTACAATTCCAACTACACAAACCAAACTCATCCATACCAAACCTATGATCCCCTCCACATTGCCACGGAAAAAGAAAAGTTCCGTGATGAAATAAACCCAATCCATGATCTTAGTGATCTCCTTGCTATGCATCTTGCACAACGCAACAAAGGGCAACCTCCATCATCACCCTATGCAAATTGCCTCCCCCACTCTCTCAACTTGGATCAAGTTACAAACCACACTCACTTTTGCCCTTGTTGCATATTCCTTCAAAAACAAATCCTCTACTTGAGTGAAGATATTTCTTGGATTGAATATCTTCTCACTCGTAATCATCCAATACCACCCTTAACACGATACAACATCGTGAGATCCACTTCGTCCGCTCCACACTCCACTCCATATCCCTCTCAATCAAACATCTAAGCTTTATGCTTATGTTTCTCTTCAAGCAAATAAAACAATCAATCATGAGTTGCAAGCAAGTCCAAGTGCTCTTTCTAGGCAATATAGGGCTATGTCTTTTCTTTTGTGTTATTTTTATCAATATGCTTCAAGCATATTGAATGTTGTAATGCTTATCATTTCTGTAATGCTTGAATGAATCTATGTTTAGTTGCATAATTGTTGCCTTGCATATATGTGTATCTTGCTCTCTTCAAATATTTTTGTAGCAAAGATCTCCATAGCTCGTTCCCTTGGTGCTCTCAAATGAGGGGGAGCATTCTACCCGTTTAAACTTCCCTCGCGAAGCTTACTCGGCTTAACCTTTTTAATTATACAAAAAGGGGGAGAAGAGAAATGTAAACTCTATAATACTTGTCTAAAAACAAGTTTTAGATATATTGAGTTTAAGGTTTTGTAATAATCAAAAAGGGGGAGATTGTTGACATAAATAATGCCTAAAAACATTATTAACATGTTATCAATATCTCTATGTTTTAATTATCACAAAATATAAACTCATAGAACTAAAACTTGTGACATAAACAAGTATTTAGTGATTAATATTTTTCTTTACATCCAAATCACTTAAGGTATGAATAAACAAAGTGTTTACTGCAATTTATGATCAAAGGGGTATTTAATTAACTAACACAAAGTTTATTTAATTATATAAACATATTATATATTTTTGAAAAACACTTTTGGTAATAAAGAAAAATGTTTTATTCGTACTAAATATATGAATTCAAATTTTTAACCAAAATCAGTTAGTTTTTCACCAAATAAACTTTCCCCACTAAAAGACAAAGATTCTGGCCGTTTCAGCTGGGCGGCCCCCTTAATTATAAGGGGCGGTCCCCTTAAAATTAAGGGGACCGGCCTTGATTTAAGTGGACCGGCCACGCTCCTCTGTCAGAATCTGTTGCCTATAAATACCACCTTAAACCTGGATTTTTACCTCACCTTTTGCACTACTAAACTTTCTGATCTAGATCCAAATCTCCATTCTTTTATCCTTTGATCATAAGTGTATAATTCTTTGTTTCAAAGTGATCCAACCTTCATCCTCTCAAGTGCAAGAGAAGAATACTTCTATCCCTCAAGACAAGAAGTATTACAACTTGTTGTGATATCCACATCCAAGTTGTTGGTGCATCATCAAAGATCATTTACATTATTCTTTGTGAAGATTGTTGTGAATATTAGATTGTAGATAGTTGTGTTAGATATAGATTGTGTGATTAGTTAGTAGCTTGGTGTGAAGAAGAAAAGCTAGGTATTAGATTGGTGTGAAGAAGATAGGTGTGGAGTAGTTAGTTGTGAAGTAGATTGATTTGAAGAAGTTGTGTAGAAGTTGTGACTTAGGTGTGACGAAGTTGTGGTGTGAAAAGTGGTGTGTAAATTGGTGTATAAATTGGTGTGTACGGTTTTCTCCGCCATAAGGGAGCTTGTTGATATAGTGAAGAAAACTCTCGAGTTAGGTGCTCGGGGAGTGGAGTAGGGCAAGGAAGGTGTCCCTGTAGCCGAACCACTATAAATCTCTTGTCTCGCGGTTCGATCTTTCCATCTCTTACTTATTTCATTACTTATCATTGTAATATATTGTGTAGTATTAATTGTTTATATTGTACAAGACTTGAGATCACATATTATCGAATCTAAGTTTTTAAAAGCTAAGCAAAACTCTAAAACTAATTTTATAACGAAGTAAAAAGACATAAAACTATTCAACCCCCCTTCTAGTTTTCCACAGTTTTGATGTTATACTATTTGTTTGCTGTATGTAGTTAATGATGAGAGTAATAGTTTGCTAAACAGAATCTATGGATATAACTTAGTGACGAACGTAGCTTAGAAATTGTTTGTTTGGTACTGGTATCAATTTCACAAACAACCAATAGGCCACGACAGAGATGCAACCATTCTGCATTCTAAGTGATTTCATTATTTGGTTTTTTGATTGCTTATGATTGTTTTATATGTTTCTGTCTTTGTTTGTCACGGGATCATGGTACTAGGATAAGTAGTTATAGGTTTGTATGGGAATCAATGAACTTGTGGACGACTGATAAATTATGCCTTTGTATGTGCACTTGTGTGATTGATTCATTGAAGTTGATTGTTTTGAAAGTCGAGGAAATATCATGAAGCAGAAAAAAGTAAGGAGACCTAATGGATTAGGCATAATAGAAGAGAATTGGATTATATTCATTTTCGTTTATCTCAACAAATTTGTATTTTTACACCAGTTCCAATACCATAACTAGCTCCAAAACCAGTACCACCAATAGGTGTAGCACTAGGTTGGTTTTGTAATCCTCCACCCATCACATCAAATTCATCACCAGTACCACCAATATGTGTAGCACCAGGTTGGTTTTGAAATCCTCCACTCACATCAAATTCATCTTCAGCACTCCCAAAGGTAAGTCCAGTCCCAGTGCCCCCATTGATATAAACTGGATATTTTGAATGGGATGGTCTGGAATAAGACTTGATTTATCTGTTTTGTGTTGCACTGGACTTGCACATACAATACCATTACGCAAGGCTAGCACTATAAAGCTTTAACCTCTTGACTATTTATATCAGCAAATCAGCTCTATTGAGGGTTTCATACAGAAGTGTTGTTATGAGTTTGCATCATGAATTTGCAATGAATTAGAATTGATTTATAAACAGTACTAACCCTGCTGATTGGAGACTGGTTTGCCCTAAATTTGCACACCAAGAATATTGGGATGCGATTCTTGCATCATGAATGATGGAAAAATGGAAGAAACGTTCTACTGCTGGTTCTGCAAACAGAAAATTAGTTCTAGGGAATGAAGCAGAATCGTATGTTAGACACACTGGTGGGTGTGTCAGTTTTGAAATACACCGATTTATAGTGATGATTGAATTTCTTGATACTTATGAAAATTATTGATTGATAGAGCTAGTAATGTAGTCTGGTAATAAAATTACTTTGGAGGTTTTTGTATGCCTTACTTTGGAGGTGTTTGTATCCCTTAATAGTCTGGTAATACTAATTAGTCGCACATACCAAACTAAAAGTATGAGCAGATTGTAGGCTTTTAAGTAACATTTTTTGACATCAAGCATTTCGTTACTACTTGGTGTGCTGATTATGAGACCAAATTGCCAATGACCCTCCACTTGAATAATCATCTACATGAAATTTTATCATATACCAACTGCTCCTTATGTCCTGTAAAACGTGCCATGGTTCTATTTTAGGATACCTGCAAATCATGTGTCCTATTTACTGATGTAGGCTGGATGTTATGGCTAAAGCTGGAGTTTGTAAGATATATAGATGCAAAAAATGTGTCCTATTTGCTTTTCTATTACAGCAGTTTTGAGATAAATGGTTCTTTCAATTCAGATTTCAGACTCATGTTAAACTGAGACTGAATTAACTGAGGTTTCATTATTAATGACTTGTGATCGTAATAATTTTATGTTATTTTTGCAGGAGACTGAATTAGGTATTGAGATGACGGAAATAGAATTTTTTGAGAACTTACATAAAAAGGACAAAGGTAAAGGTGACTGGTGCGATCTTAGGGCGGAAAGGGCAGCAACTAAGTATTGTGAGATTGTCAAGAAAAAGAATGATGTTGATGATTTAGTTGATATTCCATTTGATGGTGAAGCATGTGTAGAGGCCACGGGTTTTACCAAGAACAGTAATGGGTATGGATTTGGGCTTACAAAACAAGCAGACCGGACATATAAGAAGGCAAAAAGACCGGCTGCTAAAAGATCTCGCAGATACACTTCAAGAATGACAGATGAGGCTTGGATTGAATCAGAAGTTAATAGCAGACTAGAAAGCCGAATGAAAGAATTTGAGGTTGATATGCAGCAGTGAGTTCAAGAACAGGTGCAGGCTCAAGTGCAGGAACAGGTTAAGAAATTCTTGGTCGGCTTTCAAAACGGAGTTCCTACATTCTAGTGATTCATTTAGTCTTTTGCAAACTATTTCCTCGATTCTGGTAATCCATTTAGTGTCTAGCAAACTATCAGTCTAATAATGACCAAACGTGTTGGTACTTTTAGTTCTTACAATCGCATTACTACTTGGATATTTGACAGTTAATTGTGGTGAATCATGGTTTACTTTGTATAGATTTTATGAACAATATTTGGAATTTAATGAATTTACATTTCGTATAATTTTTTCTTGTAGTTTGATATTATATAGGGATAATTGTTTCTAAATGTAATGAACTTTTCACGTTTTACAATGTTTTGTGTGTTTCTTTTAATTTTACTAAACAATGCAAAGAATTTATTAATTAGTCTATTGTATGCATAATTTAACATTTGTTTAGAGTTATTTACATAAATCATCCTTGTGGTTAGGACCAAATTGCAACAACAATCATTATTGTCAGTCAGAGTTATTTACATAAATCGTCCTTATTGTCTTGTCAATGTCACCACCTGAGTGGTGGAACGTGGCATCGAGTCGGGTTGGGTCAGTGAATGGGTTAAGCCAGGTCGGGTTGTCTGCCACTTGGAATGGCTTAATAATAACCAAGATCCTTCCAAGCCAAGGCTTGAACTTGGGACCTCCCGTTTGGGACTAAAGGCACGCTCCAACTGGGCTAGAGCATAACTTCATTAATATTATGCACATGGTTCCTTTTAAGGTCTAATAGATCCAGTCCATTATATAAAAGGTTCAAATAGATTCTGACCGATTCATTTTAAGAGTTTTGGGAGAGTTCAAAATTTGAAAAAATACCTTCGGACTGGTTTTCTCATGCTCTTTCCAATGGTGTGCTCTGGGAATTTTTCCGACTTTGTATGACCCTCAAAAACACAAAAACATCGTAGAAACTCATCCAAAAATCACCGTTTTGCTTTGGTTTCAAACCCTTATTCATGCAGGACATAATAACACATAAAAAACATATGTGCAATATAATTTCTCATATTTGCAATATATTTTATGGTTATTAGTACGTTTTAAACCCTTATACCTACAAGAAAATATATGAAATTATATGCCGTTTTATATGCGGACTAATAACCATAAAATATATAGCAAATATATGAAATTAAATTGAAAATATGTTTGTAGGTACAAGGATTTGAAAACAAAGCGAAAATGGTGATTTTCGGATAAGTTTCGACGATGTTTTCGCAATTTTTCGATGTTCAGGCGAAGTCGAAAAAATTCCCAAGCACACCATTGGAAAGAGCACAAAAAAACGAGTCAAACGGTATTTTTCTCAAATTTTTATCCGGTCCATAACCCCCTTAAATTGATAGGTCAAAACTATTTTGAACCTTTTAGTATTAATAAAATGGACTGTCAACAAAGAGCGGTTAAAAGAAACAAAGTGCAGATAACTAACTGAAGGAATGCCCATCTCAAATGGGTATCAGCTTCGCCTCCCACACAAGCCACCTGGGTTCGATCCCTGACGGTGACATTTGGGGTATTATTTAGCAGTGCCACGTGACACCACCTCATTGGTCCACGTGACACCACCTCATTGGTCCACGTGGTAACCTGACCTGTTGCCCGACCCGGCCCGACCCGTTGACAGGCATAACCACAAGGACAATTTATGTAAATAACTCTAACTGACAGTAAGGACTGTCGGTGAAATTTGGTCCTAACCACAAGGATGATTTATGTAAATAATTCTAAACAAATGTTAAATTATGTATACAATAGATTGATTAGTAAATTCTTCGCATTGTTTAGTAAAATTTAAAGAAACATACACCACATTGTAAAACATGACAAGTTCGTTACATTTACAAACAATTATCCCTTATATATTTATAGAAGTGCTCTTTCAAGGTTGTATATATAGAATTATTTGGGCCAAAAGTTGGTTGTTGATTAATAATGTAATTACCAAGGAAAATAATTTTGATGCTAATTATTTAGAAATGGCAAAAATCGACTTCAAATTGTGTTTGCTAATTTAGCAATCAATAAGCAATTTTTTTGCATTTTTGAATTAGCAATGACTTTAAATGTTCTTGCTAATTTAGCAACCAATAAGCAATTTCGTTGCTTTTATAGATTAGCATCAATTGGTGTTAGTTGTTATTTTCATTGTAAAACACGTTTAGCAACCACTTTGTTATATGTTGCAACAAATTTAAGTTGTTGCTAATGGAACTTTTTCTTGTAGTGAATTAAGATTTCAATAAAGGATCGTTGGGTTGGCTTGTGTCCCGAGCCCAACCAGTTTTTCTTTTTTCTTGTTATCACAGCCGACTTCTAGTTCCTGTACAAGTCGGTTTTCTTACCCCCTCATCTTTATAAAAGGAGGTGAGGGGAGAGGGGTTTCTCACTTCATTCTTTCTTTACTTAATAAACATTTGATATTGTGGGTTATACCTGCATGCTCGTTCTTTTAACTTTTCTGTCATTAAAAACTGCAAGATTGTGTGCGTTCTTCTAACGATATTGATGCGTGCCAAAAGCTTTAAATTTATAATACTAGAAATACCGGTTAATCTACTAAAGACACAACACGGGCAGTGTACCCTTTCAAGTGTAATATAGTCTAGTCAAGTCCAGGTCGTCCCAAGGGAGTTGTGCATTTTCAAATTCAAAAGGTAGTTTAAAAAGAAAGTCCAAATGATTGTCACGGTCATAGGACTCATATTTGTATTAACAGCAAAGTTACTATGAATGCTAGAAATGATTAAGATTGTTACCATGATTATTAAAAATATGTTTGTTTAGGCTAGAGAGACATGAGTCCAGAAATGATGTAAAGATATGCAACTGCAAACAAAGCATACAAGTAGTGAATAACGGGTAATTACCAACACAAGTATATCTACCGAATATGCAAAGAAACCCTTTCGGCCTATAACTCTAAGCATATGAAGCGCATAAAGATAGGTTTGTGGTCAATGTTTATGCAAGTTAACTTCTCCTAATCAAGTTTGTTAGACATGAGATTAGGCCTTAAACATGTAATCAAACGGATTGTCTAGCAATTTACTATCCAATTCTCACATGTCTAGTATTGATACATACAAGACAATGATCCGAATAATCACATATCAAGTCTACAAGCATAAACAATGTAAAGCATATTAATACATACAAGACTATATCATATTTCTATAATGCCCAAACAAATATAAATGACTACTCCATAATTAAATGTATAATAGACATATCAAACTCATATAATTCAGAAACTTTCATATCAATAAGTAATAACAAGTATACCAAACTTTACAAGATCGAATGTGATGGAATTCTCACAATTACAAACCAAAATATGTCTCCACCACTACTCCTATGTGAGCTACGAATTATCAGAAGTATGTCACACCTTCTGGGACTTGGAACACACTTAGGGACTGTTATTGGGCTTTGGGAATGGAAGTGGTGATACCAAGGGTGATATTGGTGTAAGAATCACCCTTTCTACTTGATGATTATTGTTGTGATGGATGGTGTTGATGGAATATCATATGGTCCGTTTTTGGGTCCTATTTATAGGCTACTAACACTTAGGGACCAAGGCAAGTGTAAATGATCGGATAGAGAGAGAATGAGATTCATAAATAAACATAATTGCTGAACAAGAACTGAAGTACGGCTATTTTCCAAGGGAAGCACGCCGGTTTTGGGGGTGACAATAGACCAAAGTTGTAGATAATTCTTTTAGCTTTCCGTGTCCGCAAACGGGAGGTAAAACAGAGTCCGTGTTAGGTCACCATTTTGTAAACACAAGTATAAGAAATGAGATGAGAATAAGAGATGGTTGATTATAAGAATGAGAGAAGAGTAATTGCAAGAGTTTCCTTAATGTATTCAAATAACCAACAAATAAAATGTTTACATAAGCTTGGTATTTATAAGGGAGGAGTAGGGCAACATTCCCTTCCTCCCTCATCTTACTTAAATGTGGGATTTCAAGCCCATTGGACTTTAATACTTAAGCCTTGTAACATAAAACATAATGAAATAAATAACTAAGCAACCTATTACAAAAGGTAATGACCGAGACTTGACTAAAATACAAAAGTATGATCCCAACAATCTCCCCCTAAGGGTCGGTCATCACGATTGCTTGACGTCTTCATCTTTGTCGTTGACTTGTGACATGTAAACTTTAGATGTCTTCAAAATTGTTGTATAATAAATGCACTTTGCTCTATGTCTTTGTTCTTTGGTGATGATGTAGTGATTGTGTAATGAACTAGTCTGCCATTCGTCACTCTTGCGTCTGTGGTGGTTGTCCGCCATTCCAACATACTCATACATCTTTGGACTTTGACTTTCAAGTACACGAAGTTCCTTATCATACTCTGAGATCTTTTAGTCTTTAAACTTTGTAGATTCTTCTTTATTGACGTAGAATCTTTCTTTGAACTTTGTGGTGCTAAGATCTTTGGGGGAGCTATCATTTGCTTCAAGATGTATGTATGAGCATGCTGGAATCTACCATCATAGAAGTGAGGTACCTGCAAGTAAACAGTTAGTAATAAATACCCGGTACTTACAGATAAGGAATTAGAGTTCATCAACAGCATATTGTGAAGACTCCCTCTAATCCTTATCCAGGCCGTTCCCATATCAGATACTCCCGAAGGAGCTTACGAGACCTACTAAGTAGCTCAATGACTGGGTGAGTCGCTGGGGATCACTTCACGACTGTAGACCGCAATGGAACCACCGCAAACACTAAGCGTAACCCTTGTGGGGTTACCGAAGTGACCTGCTGTCAGGGCTATTTGATGTTGACCCTGGCAGGATTTCCGTTCAATCACTGAGAAATACATTAGTAATCCTCTCATAAACGTTCTCGGCAGATTGCTACGATCTGCGAAGGACTCGATAATTTACAGCTGGTGTCCATTGATGTAGAACACCAGTTGTAGAAATACTAAGTGTTCCTAAGAGATCTTTGATGTATCTCAAGGCTCTAGACTCTATAAGTGCACACTTAGGTTTCCTATGCGGAGACTAGGGAGGGGTCTCCTGCTTCAATATCAGCTATCTCTAAGAGATAAGTCGATAGATTACACTGGTTCCCCGTGAGAATGAAACAAGCTCTTTTAAAAGAACTTGAGTGGTTAAGAAGGTTTAGTGCATTGCGTCACTGGGTCCATGACGACTTTATCATCAATATCGGTGTTGTCTTTTGCAACAACCAGTAGCATATGTATTGAACCTGGTGTCTGCCCTAAGGTTGAACATATGGAGGGCTATTTCTTTTCACCCTTTTCTTTACTTTTCTTTTTAATTCTTCAACTCCTTCTTTCCCTTTCATTCTTATCTCCTTTTTTCGTATCGTACCTAAGGACTTCTAATTCTAAATATGGGAGATGTCCTTGGGTAGATCCCTCCGGCTCTGGCGGATCATAGGACGGTTATTCCTATCTTAATCACCTTATAACTCCGACAGTAGCCAAGAAACCTTTGATTGAAAATCTCTCAAAGTGTTTGTGATAATCAAATATTTTAGTTAACACTTTGAGAGTTTTGTGTACACTTTTGAAGGGCTCCCCCCTCACATGTGCTCATAAGTATTTAATAAATTTGCACATGCGGGAGGAGCAAGCATTTTGAATTGATCCACTTTCCGTGAACAAGACCGATTTGAGACACGCTTACATCACTAGTTAAACTAGCTTGAAGTTATTACCCGGCCTGGTCAAGTCCACAGAAAGTTTCTCGAGACGGTACATTTCTACTAAGACAAATCCTTTTCGAGACACGCTTACGTGGTTAGTGTAGGACCTTAGATATATCAACTTTATCACAAATATAAGCACTAGATGAAGTAAAGATGGTGACTTGGAATAGTATGTGTGGCGTTAGATTATATGAAAAAGAGTATAAAGATGAAGAGAACTTTTATTAAAAAACACACACAATACACACACAAGCACACCTTACAAATGAGAGGTAAGGTGCCTTATATAGTTAGAGAGAAAGGCCTCATGGGCTTTTCTAATGGACTTGGGCTTGGACTTGGTTACATGGTTAGATAACAAGGCTTATGAAACATAGCACATGACATATTAGCTTGCCAAATCCAAGGCCCAATGACTAAACTATTACTAATCTTAACAAACGACACAAAGTTACAATATGAGAATGAACATCACTTCTATATATAAATATTTTAATGCTAACAATCTCCCCCTAAGGGGTGGTCATTCGAATGATGCTCCACGTGAGTGGGTCTTCCGTGTTCTTTGTCTTTAACTTTGTGTGTCGTTGTAGAATAGTATTTAGTCTTTGTTCCTTCATGCTTTGTGATCTTTGATAACTGATTTTTCATCTTTCTTTGTTCCTTTGTGATGTGGAGTTATCTGCCTTTCGTCACTTCTGCGTCTGTGGTGGTTGTTTGCCATTCCAACATGCTCATACATCTTTGGACTTTGATATTCATATGCATGTAGTTCCTTTTCTTTCACTTTGATCTTTAGTCATTATACTTTGTAGATTCTTCTTTTTGGCGTAGAATCTTTCTTTGAACTGTGTTGTATATATCTTTGAGGGAGCTTTCTTTAACTTCCAGATGTATGTATGAGCACGTGGAATCTGTTGCCATGGAGATGAAGTGTCCCTGCATATAAACAGTTAGCAATAAAACATCCGGTACTTACAGATAAGAATTAGAGATCGTCAACAGCATAGTGTGAAGACTCCTTCTAACCCTTACCAAGGCCGTTCCCATGTCAGATACTCTCAAGAGAGCTTATGAGACCTACTAAGTAGCTCAATGACTGGGTGAGTCGCTGGGGATCACTCAACGACTGTAGACCGTTTGAAACCACCGCGAACACTAAGCGTAACCCATAAAGAATTACCGAAGTGACCTGCTGTCAGGGCTGCTTGATGTTGTCCCTGGCAGGAATTTCCATTCAATCATTGGGAATCACAAAAGTGAATCCTCTCATCAATGTTCTGGCAGATTGCTAAGATCTGCGTAGGACTCTTAAGTTTACATCTGGCGTCCTTAATGATGAACAACCAGTGTAGAAATATCATGTGTTCCTATGAGATCTTTTGATGAATCTCGGGGCTCTAGACTCGATAAGTGCACATTAGGTTTCCTATGCGGAGATTAGGGAGAGGTCTCCTGCTTCAATATCAACCATCTCTAAGAGACAGGTCGATAGATTACACCGGTTCCCCGTGAGAATGAAACAAGCTCTTTTAAGAGAACTTGAGTGGTTAAGAAGGTTTAGTGCAGTGCGTCACTGGGTCCATGACGTCTTTGTCTTCAATACCGGAGTCACCTTAGTAACAACCAGTAGCATATGAGTTGAACCCGGTGTCTGCCCTAAGGTTGAACATTTGGAGGGCTATTTCTTTTCACCCTTTTTCATAACTTTTCTTTTTAATTCTTCAACCCCTTCTTTCTCCTTTTTTCAATCATACCTAACGACTTCTAATTCTAATCTATTGGATTTGTCCTTGGGTAGATCCCTCCGGCTCTGGCGGATCATAGGACGGTTTTTCCTAACCTTAGTCACCTTATAACTCCATGACTATCCTATCATTGCCATGAAACCATTTATTGAAAATCTCTTAAAGTTTTCATGATAATAAAACACATTGTTGACACTTCGAGAGTTTTGCATTTCTTTTGAAGGACTCCCCCTTCACATGTGCTCATGAATATTTAAGAAATTTGCACATGCGAGAGGAGTTTGCACTTTTGAATTGATCCACTTTCTGCGAACATGACCGATTCGAGACACGCTTACATCACTAGTTAGACTAGCTTGAAGTTATTACCCGTCCTGGTCAAGTCCAAAGAAAGTCTCTCGATATGGCACATTCTACTCAGACAAGTCCTATTCGAGACACGCTTACATCACTAGTTAAACTAGCTTGAAATTATTACCCGTCCAGGACAAGTCTTTTCGATTACTGACATTTTAAGCTTCGTCAATTCATTGGTACTTACTGAGTTGAGCTCTTTCGAGATTCAGTCACAATCTTTAAACATCTTTGATCACATTTTAATCATGTCTTCTCCCCCTCAAAAATAGCATATTGTGATATTTTTGATATCAACTGATTAAGAAAAGGCTTTTTGGAGAGATAGACAGATTTAATTTTGCATGAAATTGGAACATTTTTTCTTTATATACTCCCCCTTAATGATAGCATATTTAAAATTAATTAAGGGTTTTGAGGGAGTTATCTTGAGCATTCATTTTGAGAGATTTTGAGAAATCTTTTGAACAATCTTGAAAAAGTTCTCAAGAATATTGTTTTGAAAACGAGTTTATGCTTGAAATCTTTTTCGTTTGTTTAGACTCGAACTTTTTGAAAAAGAGTTCGTCATTGAACGTACGAGTCCTTGATTTGAAAATAATCAGAAGTCTTCATTCGGGTCCGGGTTTCGTACTGATGTATACGAAAGCCATAGTGAAGAAACTTTTGAGAAACGACATGTTTTGGAAAAACATTTTAAAGAACTCCCGCTCAAGAATCTGTACATGTCCGTATCATTGTTGAATGAAATTTCTAGAAACGTACAGAATATTGATTTATACGAGAGACATGTCGTGAGAAGAATATTATTGGATTTTTGATTTTATATTATTTTTGTATTTTTTTTTGAGAATTTTATATTTTTGTATTTTGTTTTTGTTGGTTTTTCAAATTTTATATTTTGTTTTTTCAAAAATATTTACAGCGAAGCGATTTTGAAATCAATTTTCAAGAAGATTCGAGAAGACGTTCTAGCTCCTCAGGAGTTAGGCTTCGCATGCCAATTCGTCGAACTAAATAGTCAAACCTTTCTTTTGGAAGGGCTTTAGTAAATAGATCTGCGAGTTGATAATCAGTCTTAACGAAAAATAATTCAACAGTACCCTCTTCCACATGTTCTTTGATGAAATGGTAGCGGACTTTGATATGCTTCATCTTAGAGTGATGTACGGGATTGCACGAGATGGCTATGGCACTTTTTGAGTCACAATACATAGGTATTCTGTCAAAAGTAAAGCCATAATCTGTGAGCTGTGTCCGCATCCAAAGAACTTGGGCACAACACGCAGATAGAGACACATACTCGGCTTCGGCGGTTGATAGCGCAGTACAATCCTGTTTCTTTAACGACCAGCTTACTAGCTTTTCACCCAAAAATTGTGCTCCACATGATGTACTCTTTGCTGTAACTTGATCACCAGCATGGTCTGCATCTGAAAATGCTGTTAGATTAAACCCCGAATCCTTCGGATACCAAAGTCCCATGTTAATGGTGCTTCGTAGGTACCGAAAGATCCGTTTAACCTCTTTGAGGTGAAGTTCGGTAGGCTTTGCCTGAAACCGTGCTAATAAACAAACAGCAAATTGGATATCGGGTCGGCTAGCAATTAGGTACATGAAAGAACCGATCATGCTCCGATATTTTTTCGGATCGATGGGTTTTCCAAACAAATCAGCACCTATTTTTGGTGAAGTGACCATTGGTGTACCAACAGAATCACAATTTTCCATTCCATGTTTTTTCAAAATCTCTATTGTATATTTAGCTTGATTGATAAAAATACCACGAGGGGATTGATGTATTTGTAAACCAAGAAAGAATTTTAGTTCCCCCGTCATGGACATTTCAAATTTACTTTTCATGAGATTTTCAAAATGTTTTGAATGGTTAGGATTGGTTGATCCAAAAATAATGTCGTCCACGTAAATTTGAACGATCAAAATGTCATCTTTGAATTTTTTGATAAACAAGGTGTCATCAACCGTTCCTTTTGTGAAATTGTTTTTGAGCAAGAAAGATGATAGTTCGTCATACCACGCTCTTGGAGCTTGTTTTAAACCATAGATGGCTTTCTTAAGCTTGTAGACGTAGTCTGGATGATCTTTGTCGATGAATCCCTCTGGCTGACTCACATACACTTCTTCTTTCAGAGTTCCATTTAATAAAGTTGTCTTAATATCCATCTGATAGACTGTGATGTTTTTGTGAGCTGCATAGGCTAAGAAAATCCGGACTGCTTCAAGTCTAGCTACAGGCGCGAATGATTCTTCGAAATCTATCCCTTCTTCTTGTGGATAACCTTTAGCCACGAGACGAGCTTTGTTGCGAATAACAGTCATTTCCTCATCCAGTTTGTTCTTCCACAACCACTTAAGATCAAGAACTCGTTTATCAAGTGGTCGTTCAACAAGTTCCCAACTGTCATGTAACAGGTATTGAAGAAATTCCTCCTGCATCGCTTCAATCCATGGGTTTTCTGCCATTGCTTCCCGAATGTTCTTAGGTACTTTGGTGCTTATTGAGCAAATGTAAATGCACAATTCGAGATCGGTGGCAAGTTGTCTCCTTGTCTGAACTGGCATTGAAGGATCACCAATAACATGTACTAACGGATGGTCTTTTGTCCATTGAAACGTAGAAGGGTACCTTGGGTGTAACGAATGTGTGTTAGATGGTTCTTGTAACCTTGAAGAAGATTCAGCAGAGTCTGTTGCAAATGGGTTTTCAAATACTTCTTCTTCTTCTTCTAACGCAACATCGTTTGAATTATTTGTTGGTTCTTCTTGAAAGTTAGTGTTTTGATTTTGCTCATCAACTATTGGTGGTTCAGTTTCAAGTACTGGAGTTGCTTGAGTAGATGTAGATGATGTTGATGTAGTTGGTGCTTCAGCTTCGATTGTTGTAGATGCATCTTGTGGTGGTGGTGGTGGTTGATGGTTTTGAGCGGGTGCAGCGGAATGTTGTTGAGATGCATTTGTCGAAGTTCCACCATAGTATTCATCAAACATTAACTCGAAGAAATTTTCCAGTTCTTGTTCTGAAGGTTTGTCCGTGTTTGTTGACTGAGCTCCTTGAGGCACGAGTCCTGAACTGATGTGTCCAGAAGTCTGTTGGTTTGGTGCGGGTCCTAATCCATTTTGATTAGAAGCCATTAGATTAAGCGCGGGTTCTAGAGCGAGTCTCTCAGAAGCCATTTGTGAAATCTCGTCAAACTTCACATTCATCGTCTCCATTATCTTTTTCGTTCTTCTATTATACACCCTGATTGCCCTCGAGTTTTCTGAATATCCAATGAAGATTCCAATATCACCCTTAGCTTTCAACTTTCCTAGATCTTCTCTGTCATTCGTCGGATAGCACAAAGCGCCAAACACGTGAAGGTAAGAGATGTCAGGTTTACGGTTGTTCACTAGCTCATATGGGGTTTTATTGAATCTTGGATGTACTAGGGATCGGTTTTGAGTGAAACAAGCAGTGGCAACAGCATCAGCCCATAAGAATAGTGGTGCACTAGAATATATCAACATTGTGCGAGCAGCTTCCACAAGAGTTCGGTTTCTTCTTTCAACTACCCCATTCTGTTGTGGAGTTCTAACAACTGATGTTTGGTGTGTGATTCCAACATCTTCGAAGTAGGTTCTTAACTCCTGATTTGTGAATTCTGTGCCATTATCTGTTCTTACAATCCTTACTGGAGCTTGAAGTAGAACTTGAATACGCTTCAGAAAGGTGATGATGATGCCTGGTGCTTCGTCTTTTGATCTCAAAAACTTTACCCAAGTATATCTTGAATAATCATCAACAATAACGAGAATATACTTCTTCCCATTAATGCTTTCAACTCTCATTGGGCCACATAAGTCCATGTGCAACATATGTAACCTTGCTTCCGAACTAGGTACGGTTTTGGGTTTATATGATGCTCTTTTACTTTTTCCTTGTTCACATGATGGACAAAGGTGTTCCTTGGTGTATTTGAACTTAGGAAGTCCGGTGACGATGTTGTCTTTGGCTAACTTGTTGATCGTGTCGAAGTTGAGATGGGATAAACGTCTATGCCACAGCCAGGACTTAGTTTCGGTTGCCCTTGTCATAAGACAAATTGGTGATGTAGAAGCCATTTGGTTGATGTCGATAGCATACAAATTTGTACCACGATTACCAGTTAAGAGATCATCACCAACCAAATTTCTAATAAAAACCGTGTTTCTCCTGAATGCAACTTCTAAATCTGCATCACAAAACTGCCCAACTGAAAACAAATTATGTCCCAACCCTTCGACGTAGTAAACTCGAGTGATTAAAAAATTCCCAAACTGAAGATCTCCATAACCCTGAATAGCTGCTACATGATCATTTCCAAAGCGTACAGTTCCCATGAATTTCCAGATGAAATTGATCAGCAGCTTTAAATTCCTGGTCATGTGCTTGGAGCAACCCGAGTCGACGATCCAAAGACATATTTCGATAACCTGCCAAGAACAGAAGAGTTTGTATTTGGAAACCGTTTTGAAGTTGGTTCCATGGGGTTAGGAGTAAAATCTAAGTCACACTCATAGACAGTTGCTACTTGTTTAGCTTGAGCTATTTCTAATTTGCTGTTCTGAAGAGTGAACTCTCTACCCGTTGGTATCCACATACAAAACTTAAGGTAGTTCCTAGGCATTCGACTACTAGTGGTAGACCTAAAGCGTGCAACTAATCTTTCTATGGATCTAGATCTAGGAACCTTCTTCTGTTCAGGCGTAACATTCACATTCTTAGAAACACATTCATCATGAACATCATTAATTAAACATTTCTTGCATATTAAACAAACTGAGTCATTACATGCATTAGAACCAGTACTTTCGACATTACATTCAGATGAATCATGTTTCTTATTACAAAGCGATAAATTCCTAGGGTGTTCTTCTACTTCTTCAGCTTTATTCTTGCAACTACTCTTAGAAACAGGCGAGACTCTATTGTTCCTTGTATTGCTCCTAGGCTTTAGTCTGCTGCTCCTAGAGGTGCTTTCTAATCCTGTAGAAGGTAAGGCACACGCGTTAGGATTTATATTGTTGTCCTTTTTAGGATCACTAGACTCTTTAGAATTATCCTTTTTGCACGCATTAGTCGTAGAAGTTGAGGTAGACGCATTAGTGGGACTAATCCTAAAAAGGCCAGGTGCTATCACTTTTGGTGTTTCGACAACCGCTTTTCCTTTATCAACAATCTTTTCATTTTCAATTTTCTTGGGCAAGGGTGTTGGAGTGACTGGTTTTGTCAAATCCTTTTTCTCATCGACTTTTGGAGCAAACCGTGAAATAGACATTTTTGGCTTTTGAACCATATTTGGAACATTTGGTTTCTCCGAAGTCGATGGTTTTGCAAACTTAGTTTCCTCACCCTTCCTTTTTTGACTTTCAAGCTGAGCCCTCAAAAGATCATTTTGCTCTTTCATGTTCTTGAAAGCACGCTCATACGACAGTTTGTCATACTTGCATTCTTCCTATTTTCGATCAAGTTGTTTAAAACATGACACATTTTCTTTTTCAAGCTTTATAAGAGCATTTTTATATTTGGAAACAATTTCGGAGGTTTCAGCTCTCAGTCTTTCATCGTCTTGAATAGAGTATGTTTGTAAAATGATGGACATAATTTCAGTGGTCATAACAGCTTCGAAGAGAGAATCATTTAGGTTTTCCAAAACATTCATGTTTTCACGAGTATCATTAGCTTCGTTTACCAGGGATTTGTGGTCCTTGACAAAGTCGGCCGTTTCTTTTAAGAAGGCTTGTTCAAAATGGATTACCCTCGCACTGATGTTATTCAGTGGGATAGTAATTTCGTTTTCAAAAACTTTTTTCTGCTCAATATGAAAACTAGAATGCCAGTTGTTAATGTTGATTGTAGTTTTAGAAGCAACAATATTTTGAAGTTCTTGAATTCTCTTTTTAACGTCATCCAAAATTTCTCTAGCCTCACTTGTATTAAAAGTGTTGTTAGAAGAAATTTGTTCCATTTTAGAAAGAGATTTGGAAACAATTACTTTCTTAGAAAACATTTTTGAGAATGGTCGTTTTATGGAAAACACAGATGGTTCTTTTTGTGGAACAAAAGTAATTCCCGAAAGTTTGTTCAATTTGTTGTAATCAATGGGTTTCAAATCCTTTTGTTTCATTTTAGTAATGCTCTCTTCGACCTGTTCTAACGTTTGCACAGAATCCCGAACGACGGGAGGATCATGTTTTGTGTAAATCACATTACCATTATACAAAACATTCTGTTCTTGCTGAGCTTTCTTGAGATTACTGGGGGTGTTGTTACCAAGAGCCACTTTATGTTTCGTATGGTAAACCGGATTAGTTTGATTTGAAATCATTTTCATTGTTTGACTTGACTGACCCGACTTAACCACTAATTCTTCTAAATGTGCAATCATGTGTTCTGACTCTACGATTTCGGCCAAAAGTTTGTCTTATTTCTTTGCAAATTCCTTTTTCAACTCGTCCCTTTCTTTTTCAAGATTGGTATAAGCTGATTTTTGTTTAGAAAGTTGGTTTTGCAAATCTGAAATTTCCGCGTTTAAAGCTTTTATCTTCTTGAAAGAATTAACATCAAGTGTATCAAACTTGAGTTGCAATTGTTTTTCCCATGAAACGGAATTTTGATAACCAGTTTCTAATTCAGACAATCTTTTGTTATGAAATTCAAAAGCTTTAACGTTTTCTTTGTAACTCTCAAGCTCAGCGGTCAATTTAACATTCGCGGCCTTAACATCGCGATTGACCTTTTTCACATTCTCAATTTCAATACGACAATTATTCAATAATGATTCAAACAAAGCACGTGTTTCCTCATCATTCTCAGCATGCTGTGAAACGAAGCTTCCATTATGATTCACATCTGGAGTTGCTGAAGGAGTATTGCTACTACTTGGCGTGTCCAGGTATGTATCATAAGTGGGTGCTAGCATCTCAGAATGTTGTTCCTCATGAGGAGACATATCAAATATATCATTATTGTGACATGTGTTGAAGTTGGATACCTCAGATGGTGCATTGGTATCATAAACAGGAAGTGTATCAGAATCCGTGTCATACTTAGCTTCCTGTAGATTCGCCATGAATATGCAGTTCACATCGATATCCTCTCTATCTTCCATGTCATCCATAAGAGCCATAAAATCATTCTCCTCTGCGTTCAACTGAAACCCTGCCTCATTCTTTTGTGCCAACAGTAATGCTTTCTGCAGGTACGCTGTGTCTTTCTTGTTCGGCTTAGTAGGACAGTTCCTTGCCATATGACCTACACGCTGACAGTTGAAACACTTTACCGGATTAGCTTGATTCACATTTCCCAAATTCCCAACTACTGGAGCTGCAACATTTCTATTCTGATTACCCATTGCCTGATTACCAACATTCTGACCCCTCTAATTTCCAACAAACTGACCCAACTGATTCCCTGCATACTGACCATACTGATTTGCTGCATTCTGATTTCCTGCATTCAGCATATTCTGATTCCCCATGTTAATTCCAGTAGCATATCCTTGCTGATTCCCATAAACTCCAACCATTTGGCCTCCGTTGCCCATATTGAAACTCGGTTGAGCAATCTGCTTATTGCGAGTGTTCGATGAAATCCTTTGGTTGTTGTTTGTTGGTGTAGAATAGTGTCCTTGGAATTCCTTTGACAGAAAAGCAAACGCTTGGGTCAATGCTGCAGTAGCTTCATCATTTTCAGTGAATTCTGGTTCTTGGAATTGTTGGTATTGCTGTTGTGGAACATGTTGTTGTTGCTGTAGGTAGAACTGTTGTTGGTAGACCGGTGTTGGTTGTTGAATGTATGATGGTTGCATGTAGTTGTGAGTGGAAGATGATGATGGTTGTTGTGTTTTCACTGGTAGCGGTGTTGGTGTAGTAGCAATTAATGCGAGAGGATCATGATTCTTTGCCAATCTTTCTTTCCTTACTTCATTAGCCTCAGCTTGGTTTTGCTTCAAAAAGTCATAGAGTTGATCATAATTCACCTTATGTAAGTCCTTTGTTTGATTGACAATTGTAACATAACGACCCCATTCTTCTGGAAGGTTATTGATGAATTTGATGTTTGTTGCAATTGTTCGAGGTGTCAACTTGTTTCTGATTAACTCATTCATCAAAGTGCAAAACCTTGTGTAGTATGATTCAATCTGTTCACCTTTAGTGGATGTGAAATTCTCCCATTCAGTAAGAAGTTTGTTCTCAACGTCCTGTTGTCCAATCTCTGTTCCATGACATATCCTTCTAACACGTTCCCACATAGCATAAGCAGTTTCACAGCTGTCGACTGCAGCAAAGATCTCCCGTGGTAATCCAAGTTGGATTAAATGCATTGCCATATCATCCGCGGCGATCTACTTCTTGTCTTCCTCTGTGTAATCTGCTTCTGTTTGTTCACGCACGAATGGTTGAGTAGGAGGTGTTGTATTTGGATTACCTTCAATTTGAACTTATCTTGGCTTGAATGGACCATTTGTAATGGAGTTGATCATTAATTTACCATCAGGCTTTGTTTTGATGTAACGAAGCATGCGGCTTGTCCATGGGAGATATCCACCTTTTTCAAGCATTGGAGGTCGGTTTTCCGCACTGGCTGCATGAATGTCTTGCTGAGTTGCCATTAATGAAGTGTAGATTGATAAAGTTGATTCTTGGATCGATTCAACGAAGTAGGAGTTGTGTTTAGTGTAAGTTGATGCAAGTTTTTATGGTGAAAAATTTGATCTGAAACCTTAAAACCTCAATAACTTCCGTACGGAGTGGATTGGGGCCTCGAAGCTGGGCTTAGATTATTCAACGTGTCCTTCTTCTCGGTCTCGCGGTCGTTTTGACAGCTGATTCGTCGAAAACGGAGTTACGGTTCAAAAGTTATGGCCGTTTGAAGTTTTGTAGTCAAAAGTCAAAAACTTACGCGTAAACCTTGAATCTTACGCGTAAACTTTGAATAATCTTACGCGTAAGATGTTATGCGTAACCTTTAAGTTATGCGTAAACAATATTGTTTATGCGTAGACTTTGATGTTACGCGTAAACTTAGAGTTTATGCGTAAGAATGTTACGCGTAAGGTTTTTTCAACCAAATTGATCTCTCAAACTTATCCAAGCTTGAAAGATATCTCGTGTCGAAGTATTCCACAAACTTATCCAAGTCAGGGAAGTACTGAGTCACCGTAGCACGAAGAGAAGACCTTTGATGAAGTTATGCGTAGAATTCTGAAACTTACGCGTAAACAATATTAGGCGTAAGATCTTATGCGTATAATCTCAACTTGTGCGTAGAAAACCAATGTTAAGCGTAGGATCTCAATCTAACGCGTAGAAAACCAAAGTTATGCGTAAGAAGAGGGTTTTGACCAGAGTTACGCGTAGGAAAAGGGTTTTGACCACAAGTTATGCGTAGGAAGTACCGTAGACAGCTGTTTCTTGTACTATTCACCCAAGTTACGCGTAAGGTGACCAGAAAACTTCAAAAATTCGATTTTTTCAACCAAAAACTCTTTTTCCACTTGTTTCTAATGATCAAATCTTTCCCAAAACACTTAGAATCACTAAAGCTTCAATAAAAACAACAACTTTAACACCAAAACTTGTAAAAATCAAAACTTTTTGAAGAAAAAGTACACAAAATGGATGAAAAGTGTAACTTTTTAACAAAAAACTTGATAAAAACACTCCTAAATCATTGTTAGGTGATTGATACCACTTGTAGGACCTTAGATATATCAACTTTATCACAAATATAAGCACTAGATGAAGTAAAGATGGTGACTTGGAATAGTATGTGTGGCGTTAGATTATATGAAAAAGAGTATAAAGATGAAGAGAACTTTTATTAAAAAACACACACAATACACACACAAGCACACCTTACAAATGAGAGGTAAGGTGCCTTATATAGTTAGAGAGAAAGGCCTCATGGGCTTTTCTAATGGACTTGGGCTTGGACTTGGTTACATGGTTAGATAACAAGGCTTATGAAACATAGCACATGACATATTAGCTTGCCAAGTCCAAGGCCCAATGACTAAACTATTACTAATCTTAACAAACGACACAAAGTTACAATATGAGAATGAACATCACTTCTATATATAAATATTTTAATGCTAACAGTTAGTTAAAGAGATACATTGTCAGCTTTTAGATGACAACTAGCTCTAGTAATTAACTTGATGTTATTACCCGTCGAGGATAAGTCTTTTCGATATTACTAACTTTTATTGTCTCATCCATTCCTGGGTCATTTCTGAGTCTAGCTCGCACATGATACATCTTTTTAGCCTTTTGGCTACTTATATTTTAATCACTTTTTCATTTTCTCCCCCTCAAAAATAGCATATAATATGATGTTTTTGACAAACTTTTTAGATTAAAATATGCCTTTTTTAGTCTTATGGGGAGATTCACCAAGAACTTATTGATTTTGAACAAAGTATTTTGTTTTGACAAGTACTCCCCCTCAACAAGTGATTAGGTCGTATTGAGGTGAAATCCTTGTCCTTTTGAGCAGAATTATGAAAATTCATAAACATTTGATTAATTCTACTCAAAAGTAAGAAGCCTTCGCTCCTTATATTAGGATTGAGGCACTGATGCGTACCTCAGGGTCCTTTCTTTACAAGTTCGGGTTGTGCACTGAAATGCGTGCACAAGCCAATATGAAGTATAATATTGACAAATCAAATCAAAGTCTTACAACTTTCTACCATTCTGGTCTCTGAAATGTCAACACCGGAAATCCTTGTCTGCCTCCAACATAGCTTTCCAATCTCCGAAACTGATCCCTGCGCTTCAACCGGTTCTCAATCCTTGTAATGAATCTGCGAGCGTCCCTGTCCTCATTGGTATTCCACCTTTTGGATTTACCCAGTGCTATGTCATCTAGTCTGCTTTTGATTCCATCTCTGACGAACTTCAGGGTTTCATCACAGAACTTATGAATTTCTGCATAGGCCATGAAGCAGTTACGACCGTTCATACTGCGGTATGTGAAACCAAATGCCGGATGCCTGATCAAGGAGTATTGAGATAGATGTTGAAGGTTGGGGATGTCGAACATATTAGGTTTGGTGAGATTCAGCTTCTTCTAATAACTTTCCACTCCCAGTTGAAGATCTTCTACTCTTTCTCGGATGACAATTTGTCTGATGAAGATTAGGAGAGTTGTGATAAAGGCAAGCTGCATTTGTTTAGGCAAGTTGCAAAGCTTTCCTTGAACTTTGAGCAGGTACATATCTTCTATGTCGTTGAGGAGTAGTCGTGGAAAGTCTGACTCGGAAATCTCGTACTCTTTTTCATCAAGTCTTTTGAGTATGAGTTTGCTGAGGAAGGGGTACCCAAAGTGAGTGACTGTCGAAATGAACTGAATTGAGACAATCTTCAACTCACTTGTCACATTACCCATCGTCTGATTGAGTCTGCTGCTTTGATAATACTGTGCCCGGTTTTCTAGCCAATGATGTATACCGTCGAGTGCGTTCCGGTCATAGTCAACAACTTTATCGATGAACAAGGTAGAGGCTTCTTCTTCGATGGCATTGTTGAGGTATCTAGCTGCAGGGAGAAAGGCAAGTGATGTAACGTACTTCTTCTCAATCTTGCTGCCGAGTTGCAGAAATTCCAAGTCGTTGTTGAAGAAGAACTTGTAATGGATCTTTGGTTCCTTTGGCTTCCCAATCATAGGCAGTGGTTTGGACCAGTCGGTTATGTATTGTGCGGTTTTCCTTGTAACCGGATCGACGTAAGATTCAGGATTGATCCAGTCAATATTGCTTGACATAGCTCGAGCAATATTTTCTAGATGGTACTCAAGTTCGATGGAGTTAGCAGACCGATCTTTCAAAAGATTAAACGCATCATTCTTGATTCTTCGTAGCTCTTTCTTGTTCATCTTTTTCATCTGAAACTTATGCTGAATCAACTGAGCATATTCCACTGTTCGACCATCTTGAGGTTCTTGATTGTCTGCAAGTGGCGGTTGCGAATTAATCATCTTGTCAAACCAGGAGTAATCGGCAGTTTCGTCTTGGTCTAGCCATTTGAGGACGGTTTTCGGTTTCTTGGGTTCTGTGCCTTTTGATGAGGTGTCCGGTTTGTGCTGATGATGCTTTCGTTTCCTTTCTTTCTTCTTCTTAGATGACGGTTCTGGCACTTCATCGGTATGAGGAATCTCGTCTCCGCCTGTATATTCAAAGTGGTCATGTGCTTTGGGAGCGGAACCAGATGCCTTGGGTTGTTGTGAAGATGTTGTAGTAGTTGGAGGGATGGCCGGTGCTTTTGGTTGAGATGAGGGTCCTTCAGCTTGCTTTTGTTTCTTTGCCTGAGATTTAGGATCCTGATCTTCATCATCTCTTGCACGTTTCAGTTTATCGGCCTCAGTGCTGCAAGTCTCTTTAGACATCTTGGCTTTTAAAGCTTCCAGGACTTTAGCTTCTTCAGGTGACAATGTGAACTTGCTAGCCAATTTGTCTAAGAGCTGGGTTTCTAATTCGTCCATAGATAACCCCGGTAGTGGAACAGTTGATTTTTCAGCTCGAAGAGTAAACGTGGTAGATCGGATCACTTTCTTGACTGCTTATTCTACGAACTTGGTGAGTTCATCTCTCATAGGTGCCAGCAATTCTTTCAACTCAGCAACTAAGTGTTGTTCCATATACTGATGTGCTTGAGCAGCTAATGTGGCTTCCAAGTTCTCTTGCACATCCTTAGCTAAGAAGGTGTCAACCTTTTCTTGCAGCTCCTGGACGTTCGTATTCAGCTTCGTCAATTCAGCAACTTGGCTTGCTAGTGATGCAACCTGATCTTCTAATTTGCTTTTCTTTTTATCATGAACTCTTCTAAAAGCTTTCTTTATCAACTTGGATGCAGCAGAGGCTTTTGTACTTGCCGGTTTCTTGATTGATTCGGATGCTGGAGGTGATGATTGTGAAGATTCAATGTTGGTGGTTACGTCTTTGTCATCTCCTCTTTGTGGTTCGGGTTGATCAACATTTGTAAGTTTGGCTGCTTCCTCTTTCAATCTCTGTTCTTCAGCCAGTTTGTCAGCTTCGGCCTTAAGTTTTTGTTCTGCGGCTAGCTTGGCTTCTTCTTCTTTCTTTAACTTATCTTCTGCCAGCTTAGCTGCCTCTTCAGCCTTTCTACTTTCCTCCATACGGATTGTTTCTTCTAATTTGGCTTGTGCTAGCTCCTCAAGCCTAGCCTCTTCAGCTTCTTGCCTCTTCTTTAATTCTTCTTCTTGAGCCCTTTCTCTGAGCTCCATTTCTTCCATAGTCAGCAAATATGGGACATCAGTATCCATATGTTCCTCTTCTTCATCTTCTCCAGTTGTTGAAGCATAAAGCATCTCTACATCTCTATGTGATACAGTGGGGGTGTTGTAGATGACCAAATCAGCATTGGTTCTTGTAGTTGGTTCAGGAATACTGCTAGATCCGCCAGCTTCATAGGTTTGAGAGAACAGAGGAGGTGGAGGTTGATCAGCTTGGAGTGCATCTATCTTGCTGTGGAGGATGCCCAAATTGAGAGCTCTTTCATTTTCTTCTTCAACTGAAAGGCCTATGTTTGAGTGGGCAGATTCTTGTTCAGCCGTCATTGGTTCCTTCATCTTCTCTTTCCTGATCCTTTCTTCTTCCAATTTTGTCTCTGCTTCATTAAACGGTCTTTGATTGAGATCTGCTGGGTATTCAGCATTATCAGCAAATTCATCAATGTTCTTCTCCCAATCTTCGAATGTCAAGTCTTTATCATCAATATCTTTGAAGATTAACATTCTCATTGATATTGGCATAGGCTTCCCTATATACTGGACCTTCGTCGGATTCGGTTTCTGAGTCAGACGGTTTTGGAGAAGTTGGTGGTGTGGGGAACCACCCTGGTTCAGGGATGGATGCAGGTTGCTTGACAGGAATTCTTCACTTGAGTGTACCCTTCTTCTTTTGTTTAGACTTGGTTGAACTGCCGGAGCTCCCAGACTTGCTACCTTTCTTCCCCCTAAATGGTTGAACTTCGTCCAAGAAACCAACTTTGTCTTCTTTAAGTGCTTGTTCGTAGTACTTGTAATTCTTGCAAAGCTTCACTTTAGCATTTAAGAGACAATCGGGAAATTTCTTTCCTTGCTTACGTGTGCTGGTGTCAAGTCTCTTAATAATTCCGAGAGTTTCTTCATTTCTGAAAGTATGCTTGGCTTCGTCATCAAGTCTCTGTGGAATATCATCATACTCACAAAGGAAGCTTTCGATGAGTAGTTTGGTGAAACGAACAAATGGAATGTTTGTGGTCTTGTGTTGAATGTGCCACACAAGGTCTTCCCAGATAATGCTGGCATAATCTACTTTCTTGACCTTTGCCACGGCCCAGAAGAGTTTGAGGTGTTGGAGCTTGGGGTGTTCGTGACCAGTGTCTCTCCCAGATAAGGACTTGGCAATCAGAATGTACAAGGTTCTCCATGGTTGTGGAAGAAATTTGATGTTGACCTTAGAGTGTCTTGTCACTAGTTTTTCTGATTCATCGTAGCCAATATCCAGTAACTACTCTATCAGCTCTTCCTCGTTAGGTACTTGATCATATTCTTCATCTGGACCAAGTTCGGGTAACCCAAGAACATTCCTAAGTATATCTATGTCCACAGTGACTTGTCTGTTGTGAAGCATGCAAGTAAAGGATTCTTCCCCAAGGTCTAGCTGAAGTGTGTGCCAGAATTGGTGTATGTAGAAGCAGGCAACAGAAGCTGACTTAGTGAACAGGATCTTGTTGGGGTGATAGAGGAGAGCATCCACAGCTACAATACATGATGATTCATTGCATGTGATTTTGTTGAAGTTGATTCGTAAGTTGTTCTTGCCTATCTTCCTGGTGTAATCTTCGGGAAAGGTTTCTTGCCATGAGAGTTTCGGTTCAGGTTCTGGTCCATAAGGAATGTCATTGTGTTCTGCCATCTGAATTGATCATAAACAAACACAAACATAGCAATGATATACTCTGTTAGCTCCGACATTTAATTACATGATTGTGCACATTTTGAATTGATCAGTGGGTGTTTGTGTGTGAAAAACTTTTGTTATATGACAAACTTGTGTTCTTAGAAGTTAACACATGGTAGAAAGTTATAACAATCTAGTTACAACATGAGTTTATCATTACAAGAGATTACACATTTGAAATATTACAACACTTAGAAAATTTCATGACTTTTGACAATGTTACGCGTAAGTTGGAAAACCTACGCATAACTTGACTTATGCGTAAGAAATGATATTAAGCGTAGGAGCAAAGTCTACGCATAACTTTATATGTTACGCGTAAGTTCAATCTTTTGCGTAGGCTTAATTTTACGCGTAGGATTATATCTTATGCGTAAGATTAGAGCTTATGCAAAGGATTGAACCTAATGCGTAAGATATAACTTGTGCGTAGGTTTTGACTTACGCGTAAGATCATGACTTATGCGTAAGAAACAACTTGTGCGTAAGTTAATCTTTTATGCGTAAACATTGTCTTATCCAAGACAATGTTTTTCAAGCGTGTCGAATCTTACGCGTAAGAATCAATCTTACGCGTAGGATGAACATCTTATGCGTAGATACGTATTTGACACAAATCACCTTTTGAAAAATCGTGTCTTTTGATTCCTGAAAGTGTAAAACACAGCCACTGATCAATATTAAGTTCAATCACATCCCTCTCGCACTTAAACCCACAACTTTATGCGTAAATGAGTCAAAATTCAGAGTTACGCGTAGAAACGCATGAACACATAATCACAAACGGGTTCAATCATGTATCTAGGTTGTAATTAACTTAGGGCAAGTGTTTCTAACATGCTTAGGAACATGTAGTCCAAATTATAACAATTTTTATCCACAAAATCAAAAGATTAAAACTGCTAGTGTGTTCGAACCCTAACTCCACGATTCACGATTAATACTTGTTTCTGAAACAATTGAATCACAATAACATCTTCCTAGGCATATATACACACAATCCCCATCAATAATTTCAATCATAACACACAAACAAAGAAACACCTAAAAATTCGTATGAACCCTAAATTACAAATTAATCGATTGGTGTTTCTGGGCACGATTAGAGATTAGAGACATGTATATTATCATCTTAAGAGCATTTACCATCAACAGATTTAACCCAAACACAACAAGTTTCTGGGTTCAATTTCAACGCAAAACCCAAAATCAATTTAAACGATTATGACAAAATTAGTCGTTGGATTAAGATGAAATTTAAAACCCTTGTTTGAAATCATGATCAAAATTTTGTGGTACTTACAGATTTGAAGATTGATGAACAGATTACAAGTATGATTAAGAGCCGTTGATGATGGTAGGTGTGAGTAGTAAATGAGTTTTGCAGTGCAGTAAATGCATCGGTCAATGTTGTTTTGACTAAGGTTAAACTAGTTTCACATATTGACAATATAGGCCCTTTAACCTTATGTAACATTTACTCTTAATGCCCATGTTAACTCTCATTTTAACTTATGTTAACTACACCATGTATATAACAAGAACAACTTGTGGAATTTTACTCCCCCTTGACCTTAGACCGTAGCCTTAAAAAATCTTAAAAAATATATTATAATGGTCAAGGTGAGTATCCCGAAACACTTTTGAACCATCACTTTTGATAAAAAAAACGTAATATTTTTGGTAAAATGCAAGTATAAAAGTAAATATTTTGAGAGAATTTTAAAAAATACTTTCCTCCCCCTCAACACTTGTTTTTAATAATTAAAGACATTTTACAAAAAATTAGTGTTGAAAAGAGTGGAACATACTTGCATTTTTTTTAATTGCAAGAAAAGACCAAAAATCTTTTTGTGTTTTTGTTTGGTTTTATATTTTTGTATTTTGTTTTGTTTTTTTTTTATAAAAAGATATATACAAAGATAGTTTTGATGTTTGACGATCAATTGTGTTTTAAAAACTTTTCCAGATCATCTGGAGTCAAACATCGCATACCAATTTGGTGAACTAGACTAGCAAACCTTGATGGTGCTAAGGATTTGGTAAGTAAGTCCGCCAATTGGTACTCAGTCCCAACAAAATACAGTTCAACGGTACCCTTTTCAACATGCTCTTTGATGAAGTGATATCGGAGATCAATGTGTTTGGATTTGCAGTGATGAACTGTGTTGCAGGAGATAGCAATGGCACTTTTGGAATCACAGTAGATTGGAATCTTATTGAATAAGTAGCCATAATCCTTAAGTTGTGATCTCATCCAGATGACTTGAGCACAACATGCAGACATAGCTACATATTCAGATTCTGTTGACGACAGTGATGCGCAGTCCTGCTTCTTTAATTGCCATGACATAAGTTTATCTCCGAGAAACTGTAATCCACCAGATGTACTTTTGCGTGTGTCTAAATATCCTGCATGGCCAGCATCTGAAAAAGCAATTAGTTCAAAACCAGAATCCTTCGGATACCAGATTCCTAAGTTAATGGTTCCCTTTATGTATCGAAGGATTCTTTTGACCTCACTGAGGTGTTTTTCAGTTGGTTTGGACTGATAGCGAGAGCACATGTAGACAGCAAATACTATATCAGGTCTACTAGCTGTGAGATACATGAGTGACCCAATCATACTGCGGTATTTGGTAGGGTCAACAGGAGTCCCATGTAAGTCAGCATCTAGTTTTGTGGTATAGCCCATTGGTGTATTATAAGTATCACAAGTCATCATTCCATGTTTCTTTAAAATTTCTAGAGCATATTTGGACTGATTTATAAAAATTCCACGGGGTGATTGATGAACCTGTAGTCCTAGAAAGAACGAAAGTTCACCCATCATGGACATTTCAAAATTATCTTTCATTAATTTTGCAAAATCATTAGAGTAACTTCTTTTTGTTGAGGCAAAAATAATGTCATCGACATATATATGAACAACAAGTAAGTCCCCCTGGTAGGTTTTTGTAAATAGTGTTGGATCCACCGAACCTTTAGAAAATTTATTGGCCAGCAAGAAAGTGGACAGTTTGTCATACCATGCCCGTGGGGGTTGCTTAAGTCCATAGAGTGCCTTTTTGAGTCGGTAAACGTGATTAGGACTCTCAGGATCAACGAAGCCGTCTGGTTGGCTAACATACACTTCTTCACGGAGTTCTCCATTAAGAAATGCTGTTTTCACATCCATTTGATAAACCACCATATTCCTGTGTGCAGCATAGGCCAAAAAGATCCGAACAGCTTCATGTCTAGCCACTGGAGCAAAAGATTCTGCAAAATCAAGTCCTTCTAGTTGGGAGTATCCTTTCGCTACCAGGCGTGATTTGTTACGTATTACAGTGCCTTCAGCATCAAGCTTATTCTTCCAAATCCATTTTAACCCGATGACAAAGACTCCGTCAGGTCTTTCAACTAATTCCCAGACTTCTAATCTTATGAATTGCTGAAATTCCTCTTGCATAGATTCAATCCAGTTGTCATAAGTCATTGCTTCTTTAATGTTCATAGGTTCTTCATGACAAACTGTAAGTGCATAGATACAAGTTTCTCCATCAGTGTGAAGTCGTTGTCTTGTCATTACAGGTGCATCTGGATGGCCAATAATATGAACTAGTGGATGGTCTCGAGTCCATTTGTGTGTTGAAGGGTGTAGTTGATAAGTATCTCGCATGTTAGCAGGATCCAAATTGCATGTAGATGACTCAGCTGTATCAGGATGGGTAGGAGCCGGTGCAAACGGGTTAAAGAACGCATCAGGATCATGCTCTGCGGGTTGTGGAACTGATTGTGGTGTAGGATCTTCAGCTGATTGTCGGGAGTTAGAAACAGTTTGTTCTGCTGTAAATGGTGATACAATTGGAGGACCGTCTTTCTCAACGGTTGTAGTTGTTTGTTGAGGAGAGTCTGGTACTGGAATATTATTAGGTTGAGCAGCGGAATTAGGTGAGACCTCAGTAGGACGGTATTCAATTGTATCATCAAACAGTGGAGCAAACAAGGTTTCCAATTCTTTGCGGTTGAGTGGCAATGGTTCAGCCGAAGAGTCCGGAGAGTTAAGACGGTTGAATTCGGGTCCTAAGCTGTGTTGCTCAGAAGCCATTTCTGTGAGTTCATCAAAATTAGCGTGAATGGTTTCTTGAATTTCTCTTGTTCGACGATTCCATATCCGAAAACCTTTAGAATTTTCATAGTATCCAACGAACACTCCGATGTCAGCCTTTGCTTTAAGTTTACCTAAATCATCACGATCATTTTTCGGATAACAAAGTGCTCCAAATATATGAAAGTAGTCGATGTTCGGTTTCCTTTTGTGAACAATTTGATAAGGTGTTTTGCGATGGCGTTTTGTGATCATGCAACGGTTTTGGGTATAACATGCGGTTGAAACAGCTTCCGCGCATAAGTAATCTGGTAATTGAGCATTAATCAACATAGTTCTAGCAGCTTCCACTAACGTCCTGTTGCGTCTTTCAACAACTCCATTCTGTTCTGGGCTTCTAGGAATAGATGTTTGATGTTCAATTCCCACTTTCTCAAAATATGACCGAAGTGTCTGATTCTTAAATTCAGTTCCATTGTCAGTTCTGACTATTCGTACCGTGTTGCGTAACTGAACTTGAATTTTAGTGAGAAAGGTGATGATCATTGAAGGAGCCTGATCTTTACTTCATAGAAAATAAACCCAAGTCCATCTTGAGTAATCATCCACAATTACAAGTATGTAGCGTTTACCGTTGATACTTTGAACACGCATCGGTCCACACAAATCCATATGAAGCAATTGTAAAACATGATTCGTACTGTGCTCAGGTTTAGAAGGAAAATGAGCCCGAGTACTTTTTCCTTGTTCACAGGCTGAACATAAGTGATCCTTGGTAAAACGGAATCTTGGAAATCCATCAACAAGTTTGTGACGAGCAAGGTCAGTCATAGTTTTGAAATTCAAGTGCGAAAGACGTTTGTGCCATAACCAAGATTTAGTCGATTCTGCTTTGGAGAGAAGACATGTCGAAGATGTAGCAATCATATCTGACATTGATATTGTATAAAGATTAGAACCGCGTGAGCCAGACATTAGATCGTTTCCTTGTAAGTCACGAACGAAGCAAGTTTTCTCACGAAATGCAACTTCTAGATCCCCATCACAAAATAGACCAACAGAGAAAAGGTTGTGTCCAAGGCCTTCCACATAATAAACACGACTGATTTCAATGTTCCCACTGACATAGTCACCATATCCCATGATTAAAGCGTAATGATCATTCCCGAATCTGACAGTACCAATGAACTTTGAAACAAAGTTGTGTAACAGTTTGAGATTTCCTGTCATATGTCGGGTGCATCCGCTATCAACAATCCAGAGAACAATCTGTACCACCTGCATCACAAGAAGACAACACGGATGGAACAGAAGTAAGGGTGGAACCCAAAGAAAGTGCGGGCTCCTGTTGGTTAGAAGCACAGGCATTCAAAAATTTAGGAATCCATTTAAAGTCTGGTCTATATTGTAACCAACGTTGCCAATTCCAACTAGTTCTTACTTTCTTAATAGTGAATTCACTAGTAGTTGGCTTATTCCTAGATTTGTTCTCTGCACTTATGGGGGTAACTTCAACTTCCTTAGAAACCGTAGAAGGCGGCTTTCCTAAGATAGACTTAGAGGCAGTAGTTGGCCTAGAAGGAATGCGTGTCCTACGTTTCTTATGACGATTAAGAAGAGAAGTAGCTATACATTTTTTATGATCACCAGATGATACGCTTTTACGAAAAAACACACAAGATGCATTAATATTCAAAACATTCAAAGGTTCATCATTCGTTACATTTAAATTTTGATTACAATTTGCCAGATTAGAATCTAAATCTGATGCAACATGAGTTTTATTCAAATTCCTAAGTTGATCTTCTACTTCTTGAGCTTCTAGTGATCCTCTTTTATGTTGCCAGAGCCTATTCTTCTTTTTACTTTTTCGCTTGGGTCTGCTAACGCTATTAGTGGAGACTAGTCCTGTAAAAGTGGAGTTATCAACATTAGTGTTTTGAACAACATTTCCTTTAGCAGTTTTGTCTAATTGATACAATCCTGGTGCTATCACCGTGGTGTCAACAATCTTTCCTTTTTGAAGTAGCTTAATTTTCTCTTTCAAATCGATGATGATGTGATTTTTATCTTGAATATCAGACTCAAGTAAACCATTGCAATATTTGATGTCATCGCGGTTTTGTTGCCATTCGGCGTTTTCAATTTTTAAATCCGCAATTTCTTTCTCGTATTTGAAACACAGACTTTTGAAAGACTCATTGTTTTTGCAAAGCTGACAAGAGTTTGAAATATTTTGACTTTGAAGTTTCAATTTCGTTTCAATACTTTGAGCTTGACACCATTCAAGCCTTTGTTTGAGTTGACAAATTTCTTTTGAGAATTATTTTGTCACATCATCATTCTGTATTCTGAGCTTGTCATTTTCATGTTTAAGTGTCTCGATTTCCACATTCCACAAGTTATTATCAACACAAAGATCATCCACAAGCATAGAAGTACCAGATTTATAGAGATCATTCATGATAACAGAATAAATATCAGCATGGAGAATTTGTTCCAAGAGTCGATCAACATCATTTTTTAAAACTCTATTTCTTTGGTTTTGAACCAAAATCTCATTTTCGGTAGAGTTGAAAACGTTTATCATATTTTTGACCTCGTTTTGAAGTTCCTGATCCCAACATGTAGCACAGAGACGGAGGTGTTTGACAATTGGCAACATTTGTTTTTGAAAAATATCTCTCTTTTCTCGCTCGTAAGCGGATTGAAAAGTTTCAATTTTTATTTCAGAATTTCGTTCAATTGTTTCCTCCAAAATTTCGATGTCTTCCATAAATGTTTTGAAATAATTTAAGACACGACAATTTTTCGGTAAAGGTGAAAATTCACCGGATGATGGTAAAGGACCATTTATTTGTGCTACAGTTTGGACAGGGGCCGCATTAGAGGATGAAACATGTGACTCTGTGACATACCATGATTTCTTAGGTAATTCCTTTTGAGGAACTAAAGATTTAGAAATATGTGGAGCTTTTGAATAATCATATGGTGTCCAATATTGAACATAACTCATTTTTGATCGACTCTCGTCTTCAAGTTCTTCCTCTTCTTCAGTATCAAAAACAACAGCATGCACAATCGTATTATCAAGCAAATGGTCCATACTATAAATTTTAGGAATTTCTTTGAATGTCGTGTGAAGAAACATTGAATTGTAATCGCCAAGTGCAAATCCTTTATCGGGTCTCGGTTTTAAAGTAAATTTCTGAATTGTTGTGACAGAGTTCCCGTGTTTGTAAACAATATTACGAAATTCTTTGAGTTGTTTTTCAAGGTCAACAATCTCACCGAGTAAGTTATCTATATACTTCCTTTTTCGTATTTTATGTTCACAAAAATCCTTTTTACAACTTGACAATTCTGTTTCTGTTTTAGAAAGTACTGTTTGAAGACGTTCAACTTGCATTTTCAATTCACACTTCTCACTTTCGAGTTTAGAAATCAACTTCCCGTTTGACTCAATTAAATCTTGCATTTTGTGTTGAAGATCTTGCTCTTTGTTGTAAGAATCTTGAAAAGCTTTTTCAAAACTTTTTGCATGTTTAATCTTGTCTTGCTAATTTGAAAGTTGAATTTTATAACACTTAATATCTCTTGCAAGTGACGCATTAGTTTCTTTTAAAATTTGTTTTTCTCATTGCATTTTATAATTTGCAATTGTTGAGCATTCAATCGTGTATGTAACAATATGAGGTCAGGGTCTGGATCAAATGATGGTTCATGTTGTTCTCTATGATCATGTTTATCATTCTCAATAGGATCATCAAATGAAACATCTGTGTCATCATCAAATATGACAACTGTGCTTATTTGTTCATCTGTTTGAGAAGATGAAGATAAGTCAGATGGAACAACTTGCGCCATATCTGATTCAGAAGCAGAAGGTGAGGCTATATCATGTATTAGGCATGCTTTTTGGTCATGTACCTGAGACAAGCCGTCAGTGTCATACACTAGACCTGAATCATTAAACTGAAGTTCTTGCATGTTGGCCATAAGCATCACAGCTGCATTGGCTTCCAGATCTTCCATGTCATCATCATTGTTCACATTTGCCATGAAGTTGTTATCCTGTTCAGGGAAATGTCCATCTTTTTCATCTTGAAGAGCCATGAGTAATGCCTACTTGTGAAACTTACTACCCCGAGTTCTCGGTTTGGGACATGCTGTCGCTATATGACCTTGTTCATTACAGTTATAACACCACACTGCATTCCCTGAGTTAGAGTTCCTAGTTGCAACTGGTTCAGACCTTTGCTGAGAAGATCCTGAGTTGTTCCTGAACCCTCCATTGTTACTATACCTCTGACCATTCCCAAAATTTCCTGAAGAACTTCCTGAACCAGATCGACCATAGTTACGATTCTGAATTTCCACCCTTCCATCATTGACAACAGCTTGATTCCTTGTGTAAGAAGATGAACGTTGACGGTTGTTTATTTTGTTGGAGAATTTGCTAAAATCACGAGCAATAAGAGCAAGTCCCTGATTCAACGTATTAAAGTCATCATCGTCATCGTCATTGGAGTTTGAGTAATACACTGCATCATTGTTGTTTAATGGAACAAGTTGAGTAGAAGCATTCTGTGGAGATGAATCATAAGGGACCATTTGGTTCGAGGTAGAAGATTGTGGATAACTGAAGTAGTTTTGCTCTTGTACGTATGCATGATTTGACATTGGTGGTGGAGCACAGGGAGATTGAGCTACGAGTGCCAAAGAATTTGGTGTTGGTGTTGGTGTTGGTGTGTATCCTCCTCGTAGAGCTCGATCTTTTTCAACTTCAGGTTCATGGTGTTTCAGAAAATCATACAATAAACCATATGGTGCATCATGAAGATTTTTGGTTTGACGAACAAATGTCACATATTTATGCCAATCTGGGCCAAGACTACCAACGAATTTGGAGTTCACTGCGATCCTTGGTACTGTGATTTTGTGATGTTCCAGATCATTGACCACATTTGTGAAACGATGATAGTAGGATTCAAGTAACTCTCCTGGTTCAATTGTGATGTCTGTGTATTCCATGTAAAGTTTGGATTCCATATCATCTTTGTTCAATTGAGTGCCTTCCATAAGGAGATGAACATGTTCCCACATAGCTTTGGCTGTTTTCTGAGCATCGACACTTTGATAAATTGGATTAGGTATACCTTGAAGTATATAAGTCATTGCATACTCATCAGCTTCACGATGTAATTTCTGTTCTTCTGTGAGTGAAGATTCTGGAAGAGGTCTATCTCTAGGAGGACGTGGAGGATCAGCAGTTGGATCACCAATTTCAAATCTTGTTGGCCACTCAAATGGTCCTTCAAGTATCACTTGTTTCAAGATTTTCCCATGAGGTTTCTTTAGTTCAAGAAATCGTAAGAATCGACTTGACCATTGAACATAGTTCCCAGGTGTTAGCATTGGAGGTGTTTCAAGTGATCCTGCCTCATGTCTGGATTGTTGAGTTGTAATAACTTCACACATTCTATCAAACCAGTGAGGTTGTTTGGAGGAAAACTGAGTGTTTTGTTGTGACATCTAATATGGTTGTTGTTGAGGAATGATTTGATGTTGTTGCATCATGAGATATTGTGGTTGTGGATTAAATGGTTGTTGATGAAAGTGTGACTGTGAAGGTTGTTGATATGATTGTTGCTGATGGTATTGTTGTTGCTGATACTGCTGATGTTGTTGCTGAGGATTAGAGAAGTAGTAATGGGGTGGTTGAGACATCTTTGAACACTTGTGTAGTAATGGATCTTTGTAGAAGATTGAAATGCACGTTCCTTTGGTTAAGTTCAAAATCCCTGGGGTAAGTTGAATTCTTACGCGTAACAATAATCTTACGCGTAAATTTTAGGTTATGCGTAAAGAGTAGTTTATGCGTAAACAAAGAGTTTATGCGTAAGTTTTCTCTTTACGCGTAAGCTTTGGCTTATGCGTAAGTTTAGACTTATGCGTAAGGTTAAACAACCAAACAAATCTTTCAAACTTATCCAAGCTTGAAAGATATCCGAAGTCGAAGTATTCCACTAACTTATCCAAGCTAGGGAAGTACTGAGTCACCGTAGCACAAGGAGAAGACCTTTGATGAAACTTAAGCGTAGATTCTGGCAACTTACGCGTAAGATTAACTCTTATGCGTAAGAATGAACTTCTGCGTAGAAAAGGCAACTTCTGCGTAGGATTTGACTTCAGCGTAGGACTTAGGCGTAGGAAATAGACTTACTCGTAGGATTTAGGCGTAGACTTCCAAGTTAAGCGTAGAAAGAGGGTTTTGACTCTAGTTACGCGTAGGAAAAGGGTTTTGACCAAGTCTTATGCGTAGAAAGGACAAAAGATTCTATAAACAGCTTTTCAATCCTACTGTTCACGAAAGTTACGCGTAAGAAGGTCAGTAGCTTGAAAAATATCAAATTTTTGAAGAAAAATGCTTAGAAATAAGGTACTTTTGATCAAATAACTTCACCAATACTTAGAAAACACTAACTATTGAAGATTTTGAGTAGAAAAGACCTTAAAAAATCAAAACTTTATGCAAAATCTAAGCTTCTAAACACTATATTAACCTTAAAACTTATCCAAGCTTCAAGATTTGAGTGTAAGAAACAAAGAAAGAAGCAAAAAAGAAGCAAAATAACACCTTAAACCCCACGTTAAATCCAAGAAACACACTTCAATCTCTATTAGGCGAATGATACCACTTGTTAGGTCACCATTTTGTAAACACAAGTATAAGAAATGAGATGAGAATAAGAGATGGTTGATTATAAGAATGAGAGAAGAGTAATTGCAAGAGTTTCCTTAATGTATTCAAATAACCAACAAATAAAATGTTTACATAAGCTTGGTATTTATAAGGGAGGAGTAGGGCAACATTCCCTTCCTCCCTCATCTTACTTAAATGTGGGCTTTCAAGCCCATTGGACTTTAATACTTAAGCCTTGTAACATAAAACATAATGAAATAAATAACTAAGCAACCTATTACAAAAGGTAATGACCGAGACTTGACTAAAATACAAAAGTATGATCCCAACAGTCCGTATGCTCAAGATATGGCCAAAATAGTGGAGGTGTGTCGGGGGATCATTAACTTTAGTTGATTCTTCGTTTCAGCTTCATAACTTCGTTGATACCGGCGAACATTGTTCCTAACACCGGCGGGCTTCAATACTTTTCTTGGCACAAAAGGGTCATTATCTCAACTGAATACCGGCGCGCTTTATTCTTGAGATCGCCGCTCTTGACGATGCTGGCTCAGATATATATATAAGACTTATTACTCCCACTTAACCGGCGTACATCGACACGAAGAGCGGCATTCTTTTCTTCTTTGACAGGCAATATATTGCATTAGCAACCATATGGTCTAGATACCTTTACTTTGTATTGATTCTTGAAGTTCTTTGTCGACTGGACTTGAAATGTATTTTCATCCAATTATGTATCGAAAGTCCTTATAATCCATTAATATATAAGCATAAAAGCACAGATAACACATATAGAAATATGTATAAAAGGAGCATTATCAGATATCGAGGTAATCTGCACTAGAATCTAGGTTGTTAGTCGATAGAAAACTAACATAAGGTAATATCAGTAATGGACTAATGGTTGTTTTCCTATATAACTTCTTCCACCAAACATAAATAGATTCAAGGGCGGACCTTTTAAGGGGCAGGACGGGTCCCGGCCCTCCCAAAAGTTGCGACGACTATTGTAAATTTTATAGGTTTTAGGGGTAAGTTAGTTGATAATATAAACAAATCTACGATTTGGCCCCCCAAAATACATTCGGTCCCCCAAAATAAATGTTCAAGTTCCACACTGAATAGATTGATATAATTGGTCGTACTTGCATCTTTCATATCTTTAAACCATACACCCCAATTTACATCAGCGCTTACGGACTTGGTTTCATGTAAAAGTAATCGAGTTACCGAAATAAAAGAACATGCAGATCAAGTTGCATTGAAAACTTCAAACTGCGAGAACTCAAATGGAATAAATCAAACTACATAAAGATAGATCATTACACTTTTAAATCTTTTATAGTTGTCCATATTGTCATTTTGGGATTTCCCAAAATAATTGTTCAATTCATATTTTAACAAAGTCAAATTGCAAATTTTGTCCCAATTGATCTTGAAAATTGCAAGAAATACACCAAAACAAATTTATAAATTTGCCACCGAAGCTAATGTGACACTTATTTTATGCCACTGAGAGCTAATGATCATTAGTACCCTCGTAAGTCAAACCCCCTGCAAAATTACTAATTTACCCTCATTTTCTTCCTCACTTTTAATTTCTTTTTAATTTGAAGCTTTATTTTTTCACACCGCATCATAAACATAGCCAACTCCACAACCCAACCTCCACCATCAATTTTTTTTTCTTTTTTCAAAAACTTCCATACTGACACTAGTACGTGGGCTTCGTCTTTAACATGTACAATTGTATGGGTTATGTTATTAAGACCCCCCTATGGTATAACAATAGGGGGTTTTGGTCAAAATGTACAAACCGCAATATAGACCATACAAACCCGCAATGCACAAGACTCCATAAAACCCTCCTTATGGGAGGGTCCGTATAAACTCCACCAATTATATCATGTATAGTAAAAGGGACATACTATATGCCCCCCCTATGATGTAACATAAGGGGGGTTTGGTCAAACATTCCGTTTGTCCCTACTTTGTTTCTAGTATAACACACTTTTTTGTCACTTTTTGTTCCGTATTTCTGGCAGTTTTAAGCGTTTGACTTATTAAACTTTATATTTTCTGTTCCGTACTTTCAGGTTTACATTTTTTTGGATATAAACAAAATTATTAAAAAAAAATTTTTAAATATATTAAAAAGGAGGGTCCTTTTTGTTAAAAAAAATGGGGTCCTAATAACCTCCCCATGGTAAAATTGTTGTATTATTTCGCTTGTACAAGAAACATTACGAACATCTAAACATAAAACATTGTGAACATCTAAACATTACAACCATCTGTTACTGCACCTTACACCTGTAAAACCCAAAATTCAAAATCAAATTCCATTACTTTTAATTCCTTCACCTGATCATCATACAACGATTCCTAATTTCCAACTTCCATTTTTAACAGTTTCAAGTAAAGGTACCCAACCTCATTCCTTACAATTCCTTACATTCCCAGCTTGCACACCAAGTGTTCGATATATTGCCTCAACCAAATAAAACCTCTTTATTTTGATCCTTTGACCGCCTTGGTCAAAGAATCAAAATATGTACTTGGTTTAAGGTTCTTGGACTTTCTCAGTCCCTGAAATGGGGTTTCTCTTTTTGGCTACATCCATGGAGGCGAGTGTGTGTTCTTCAGGGGGTGTTTGGCCATGTCTATTTAGAGGTTTCCACTGTTGCCTAGATGGAATGGCGTGGTCCAAGGGGTTTCCTCGGTTGGTTGCGCATATTAAGCGTCTCCATGTGTCCTCAGACGATCGGAGGAGGGCCTTGCGAGAGCACTTTCCACGGATTGTGAATTGTTTGTTTCTGTTAGGGAGACTTTAAAGGTCTCGGATCAGTGGTTGTGTGGGGTGTATATGCGTTTACATGCTCTAAGTCGGGCATGCCATCAAACTGATGGGTTGGTTCGGTTCATGCGGGTTGTGGGATATGTGGAGGAGTTTATTGTAGGGATCACTAGGCCATATGTTGAGAGTGCAGTGGTACCTTTGGGAGGGGTGGTGGTGGATGAGGTTCTCCTTGACCGTGTGTTCTCGCTACTTATAATGACTGTTAAGAGCATCCCTCATACTTGTTGTATGGCATTTTCTCATGCTCCAGTTGCTGCTTTGGGTAAGGTGGCAGCTATGCCAAAGTATATTGAGGCATGGGTAAAACTTTTGTTGTTACCACGTTGCATGTTGCGTGTTATCAGGCCTTCTAACCGTCAAGAGCGCAGGTCTGGTAATAGGAAGTCTTTGCAATGCCATAGTATTCAAAGGGCGTTGGTAACTTGGAGTGGATGGTTTTAATGAACTTATTCAGTTGCCTTTTGCCCAACCCTTAAGGGTGGTCTCGGGAAAGGATGAGCGGGTATCTGGGTCCGATAGCTCAACGGTGTGTGCCAATGTTAAACAATGTTTGAGGAAAGTTGCTGATGTTAAGGTATTATGTTCTTCAGGGGTTGCACTGATGCGTGGGAATTGCACCAGGTTTTACCTCTCGAGGGATCTCGAGAAGCTTACAACCCCCACCAGGCAGTGTACCTGATCGTTGTAGTATAGTATAGTGACAAGTACCGGGGGATTGATCGTTCAACTCAGGAATAGTGTTGCTAGGATTAGAAAGCCTAAAAACTAGGTCTAGAGGTGAGGGATGATTCTTTTTGTATTTTTATATTTTATGAAAAGCAAGTAAAATCTCGGTTTTTGGAAGAGTGGGCGGAATTAGTTGCTAGTCAACTAACCCAATAACTAAAGATGCATTTAAAATAAAATAACAAAATGTAAAAAAGCTAATTAAACTAGTGGTGTGAACAATAAATGGGAAAGTTGTATTTACTTAGATTTCATTACTCCCTAGATATCTTTTACAGATTGATAGTTTGTTACAGTTGCGTGGATGACGGGTTATATTCCTTAATACCAATCGTGGGGTGGCGTACGTACTTCCCCATCTCTATAAGCTCCTACTTCACTTCTATGTCGAGCCTGCAAGAAGCTCATAACATGGGATCACTATAATTCGCTCATGCATTAAATACAACCATAAAAACCTAGTACGCATTGGTTCATGTTTCTTAATACGTTCAAGCAAGTTACACTATGGAAGTCTGCCAGTTTTTTTAAGCCTAACATCGAAATCATTCATCTGTACAACTAAACAAGCAATCAACCCATAATCAACATCTAGGTTTCATTACATCTAAGCAAACACACAAGAGATCTAGCCTAGCATGTTAAAATCAAGACAAGCGTAAGATATATTCAAACAACACATAGACATATTGAATGAATTGAAAGGATACTTATCTTAATTGAACATGAAATGATTCAAAGGGTGAAAACCCTTGAAAATACTATTAAAATCGAGCTAGGGTTTATTCAAGTCGTCCCTAATATTGTCCTCCCTTAATGAATGAAAATTACAAAACTATATATAGATTTTCTAAGGTGACGGCATCAAGAAGAAAATACTGACGCCGTCAACCCGCCACCCATAATAAAATCGGATTGCCTAGATCCAGATCTGACGCCGTCAAGAGCATTTCTCCTCTGGGCCGTCACGTGTAAAAACATTTTGGACCGTCATGGACTCCATCCTCTTCACCTATTGTTTTTCCTCTTGACGCCGTCATTAAGAAACTTGTGACACCGTCAGGTACTGTTTCCAGCACGAAAAATTAAGACTTTCCCGTTTTCTTCACTTTTATGCTCCAAAAACGTCCAAAATGCTTCCTTTTCCAGAATTCACTCCAAAAGTACCTAAAATCACAAAAGGAAAGTTTTAGGGCAACATTTGATCAAATAAATTCAATTCCGGGCTTAAATGACCCCCTAAAAACGAACCATTTTTCGCCTCATCATATACCCTTACACTTGAGATTTGCTTGTCCTCAAGCAAATGCGTTTTTATTCTAGTCAAAATACAAGTTAGGGGTAATTTAACACTAATATAAAAGTAATTACAACAAATAATCGTTCCACTAAAGACCAAAGACAAGCACGGAGGTCATACACTAGCACCTCACAAATAGTGTTTAGATACCCACATCTCTCGGGTGTAATAAAGTATATATCACAATATAGAAATGGAAAATATCTTTCACTACCTGTCATAGCAAAATAGATTACCATAGGCTTGGGAAAGGATCAAACCTCCACCACTTGGCGTAAGCACCTAGGATAAACTATCAAAGAGGTCTTTTTAAAAGGGTTATAACATTAGGTGTAGGGATATGGAATACACGGTTTTGTTGGATAAAGGCATTCTTGACTGGTGGCGAGTTAATCATCTTGGTTAATTACATGTGCAATATGGCATTGCTAAGCCAAGACTAGACTCGACTTAAGCTAATAAATCAAAAATAACAAAAACATAAAATAAACATAGAATGAAACGGGATGGTAGTCCGTATATTTTTTCTCTTTTCTTTTTTATTTATTTATTTATTTATTTATTTATTTTTTTGCATACACTCTTACCCTACCGTCCAAAATAACACATCATAGGGAATGAACATTCCCCTTACACTTGAATTTTTACATACTTTACAATAAACTAATCTAATGACTCGAATTAAGATAATCAAAACACTTGGAGTACTTTTAAGATTAATGCACATATGGGGGTACTATATGATGTCCTTCCCCATTAATCCATAACACAAGTACTTTACCCATGAGTCCCAATCGTCCCAAAATAATATGTATAAGGATATGACTCGACTTAGCAACCATGTAATCAATTAGATAATTAACTAAGGGTTTAAACAAATAACAATAATGCACTAAAGATGAGTGCATACACGGAAGGCTAAGGCAATTTGGGTGTACATTTAAGTGGGGTGTAACAAATTCTTCCTTTGAGTAAGATGCTTAAAGTTAGAAACGAAAGGATAGGCTCGGAGGGGGGTACTAGGGGTTTCGTGTACTAAAAATGAGTACAACGCTAAGGGTGTGGGAAAAATTAATTGACTTAACTAGCCAAGCAATATGACTTAAATGGTCAAGTAATTATGATACGGGTTTAACACAAGGGTGATCCTAATGCCTCTTATCATGTAGTGAATCCTACTACACGAATGTAGTCTCACTAGCGGTGTCGGGATGCATCACTAACGCAAGTTCTAGAATCTAAATGCTACCGGTACACTCATAAGCACTAATAATAAATGCTTTTCCTATCAAATCTAAAGGCGAACCTCACATATTTGGGTGGAAGATTTTTCTGAATGATACGGTTTTGTGCTAGTCATACAATCTCCTATCCATGAGACGCTTGCTAAGGCTAAAGTTTCACTCCTAAATGTTGTAAAAAAATTTAAATTTGGCGCTAAAATTACAGTAACAAGTATTTCTCATAGTTTTATTACACACCTACCATCAAACAAACAAACTCAAGTGCCACTACTAGAAAATCTGGCATCAGCAACGAAAGTTTGCATCGCTACTCCATCACTAAAGCCCTTCAACGATGGAATGGTTACAGATATATTCCGTCACAAAAAAGGGCCTCACAAATTTTTAGCTTCAAGTTTAGCGACAAAAGTTTTGGAGCTTCAGCGACGGATTGTCGATCTCCAACCCCTCGCTAAAGCCTTTATGAAGTTACCTAAATTAACTTTGATTCGACCATCAAGTGATGGCTTAGCGACAACCCTTTTTGTCACTAACAATAACGACGAAGCAGTCACTAATCCATTTCTAATAATCGGCCTACCATTTGTTGTTATTCCGTCGACACTAGAGACGGATATATTTGTCGTTAATCCACCACTGAAAGTATTGTCTCAAAACTGTCACTAACAATTTTCTGCTTAAATCAACACCATTTCATAGCATGTTTGATCAATCCATCTCTAATTTGTCACGATTTAAAAATCTTTTAAGGATAAAATATGTCGCTATCAAGATGTCACACAAACGGATGCCACACTCATAATTGTCAAGAAATCCATATCCAAATCAAATAATAAACATATCGAAATCAAATAACAAGCAAATTCAAAACAAAACTAACATGTGATCTTCGACAACAAGAAAGGAAATCTAAACCAAAGATTCTCTCTTACATAAAAGTTAAGAGGATATAAAGCTCTTGAAAGTGTAATGGTTGACGTTTAAGATGTACTGCCACTTACATTACCTTGCTTTGTTTTTGTACGGGTAACACGACTCTTGATCATACCATACTCAACAAGCATGTCTTGAATTTCTGCACGCATTTCTTCCTTGAACTCTTCACGCATTTCTTCCTTGAACTCTTCACGCATTTCTTATTTTAGCTCTTTGCGCATTTCTTCTTTGAGTTCATTCTTCATTTCTTCCTTGAGCTCGACTTTCATTTCTTCCTTCAATTCTTCCTTTAACTCTCCACGAATGCTATCAAGATAGTTCTTGAACATAATAAATTCAAATATTAGTTTCTTTGAAATAGCTCAATGCAACTTGAGTGGGTCTTATATGTAAAGTGAGTTATAATTCAGTCATTGCATTGATCTGTTAGGTAATAGTATAAGTTTTTATGTTACAGAAGCTACTTTTCTACAAATTCACAATTCCATGCATGCACTGTTGTACAAAACTTTGGGCATTGTTGCTGCTATAATAGTGCCTAAAAGTTCACAGGTTTTCAAAATTCCTTGGCTAACTGGTGTTGAACAAGGGTTCTAAGCTAGTATGTACTAAAATGATATGTGATACTTCTGACAGCAACAATGTAAGGATTAAGAAACCTGAAGTTGTTTGTATATAAAAGAAAGAAACACACCTGAACGTCTTTGGATCCTGAGGATGGAGCACCAGTTCTTGTAGTACTTGGTGTACCAGTCATGATGTACTGTGGATCTGACATGGAACCCCACCCAAAAACTCCACCTTTTGCATCATCTCCGACACATTTTTTCCATAGGTCATCATCGTAGATGGGATGGTTAGCAGGATCTGATCCATATTTATCCATTAGAGCGCCATTATATGCAGCCTGTAGATAGTCACGCGAAACATAGTAAGAATAAATATGGATGTAAGAATAACTATGGAAGTAAGAATAAATACCGCCACTCTCTCTGATTTAGACGTAATGAATGCTCCTTTCTTCGCGTGTGTAAGCTCAAATAGTTCAGCGGCAGTTGCGGGACGTTTGTGTACTTGTTCCTGTAAATTCATAAATTTTTTGTTAAATTTAAAAAGAATACGAAATAATACTTTGAAGCTTGAACTAAACATAACAGACATTAAAAAAAATAGAAAATGCAAATGGAAATATAAGTAGAATCTTACGAATTTGCTTTTATGCTGAGAAATTATAATTGAGCCAGCACAATGTTTCGACACGGAACCTTCTTTCAAGGTGTTCCGATTCTGGCTACCTGATACTGCTTTATTTAGCCATTTTGAGGTGTTCCAGACACGGTCAATCATGTCTTCCCAATGGTTTGATTTTATCCATTCCGGGTTATAAGGCTTAAGAATAGTACAATCAGTACCATCAAATTCAACACCGGCCGCCTGTGCCAACTTCACAGACTCGTTTCTTACCTTTGACATGATATCTGGATAACGCTTCTTCATACTATTCTCCCGCGCATCATGGACTAACACATCACTCAAACCTTCCCACTTGAACAATTCCTACACATGCATAAGTTATGATGTTAATTAATTATATCATTTTAAAACAAGTTGGATTATTTACTAAGTATAAAACAAGGATGAGCACATTATTTTGACAAGGCCGTCCCATGGATTTTTGGGGCCCTGTGCCATAAGTATTCATTTATTTGGCCCCTTAACACCATATGATTATATGTATTTAACATTCATTAATGCTACACAAGTTCTTATAATGATCAGAGAACATTAACGAAATGGTATTAAAGTGACATATAGGGGTGATTCAATCTTCTAGTAGTATCACACTCCTAGCACTTTTGGAGGTAAGTTCATAAGCTTTTTGTGTTATATTATCGATGGCTATTGATAATGGTCCATTAAATCTATTTTGTGAATATAAATACTTTAAAACTCTTATCATGTTAAACTGAATTACTTAAGTATCAATTTCTAGATTACGAGCACTATAATATTACGATCTAGAAATTGGATTAAATAACATTATTATCTCAATACACAACAATTCAATTTTTGAAAGTGAAAAATATAAAAGGAAAATTAATAACAAGAATTGCATAGCTAAAAAAATACTAGTTTAGTACCTGTTATCTTTTGACACAAGGACAGGTTCGATGACAATTGTATTTTGAACAATTGATCGATTAATGAGCTTATAATTAACCATCGTTATGTTTGATCTAATCTAGTGGGAATGTAAGTTAAAATTGTTTACCTGCCTTTTTCTCCTCAAAGGAGTCAGATACTCTGATTGGGCCTTGGTATATAACTATTGAGCCATATCATTATTAACAGCCATGAGAAAATTTGAGGCCCCAATGACTATTTGCTATCTTTAGGTTCTATATGACAAAAAGGGATAACTTAATTCAACACCATCCATCTTATTCACCAAATCAGGGTACGATACTAAGATATAGGCTGACTTTACTGGTGGTAGGAACCAATCAGGTACAATAAAAAATCTTTCATATGCTTTTCTAATGTAACATAACAACACCAACATTTCACAAGGTTAAAACAAAAAGTAACAATGTACATACCTTAAAATGCGCCCATAACTCATCGCGACCTGACTTGTCAACCTCCTTCCATGTTGTCCTGGAACCATTAAACATGGTCTTCAAGATAGAAGTTATCTTACGAGAGACCTTTGGATCAGTAAACCTACAAAGGGAAACATTGCAGCAAAATGAACGCTAGTAGTAGAATATAAAAAACAATAACAATAATAATTATAACACTGATATCACAAGCAACATGTAGATATATTTAAATAATTATGCATACTCTCCGCCATCCAAACTGATCATTGTCCTCTTTGATGGGTCATGTGGGACTTGTTCGATAATGTTTGAACCTCTTCGATGCTGGGGTACGTCTGTGTTTGGCTCGTCCATGCCTACAGGTTCTTGAACCTGTGTATCAGAGGACATGGTTGCATTTTTCTCAGAATGGGTACTAGAGGTGTTCGTCTATATACTTTTCTGACCCCAACCACGAGCAGTTGCATTTGTAGTTGCATTTGTATCAGAGGACATGTTTGAACCTCTTCGATGCTGGGATACGTCCGTGTTTGGCTCATCCATGCCTACAGCTTGTTGAACACATGTATCAGAGGACACGGTTGCCTTTTTTTCAGAATGGGTACTAGAGGTATTCATCTGTATACTTTTCTGACCCCAACCATGAACAACTGCATTTGTAGCTGCATTTTTATCAGTTGACATGTTTGAACCTCTTCGACGCTGGGATATGTCCGTGTTTGGCTCATCATTGCCTACAGCTTCTTGAACACATGTATCAGAGGACATAGTTGCATTTTTCTCAGAACGGGTACTAGAGGTGTTCGTCTGTATACTTTTTTTACCCCAAGCACAAGCCGCTACATGATCACTATGGCCACGCCCGCCAACACGTCCACCTCTACCTCCACGTCCAACATTAGTGCGTCCCATAATCACTGTAAAAAAAATCAAACCGAAAAGAAATATATGAGAAATGAAAGATGAAGAATAATCAGATCTTAATTAGCCCGCAAACAATCATGTATATATATGAACTATCAAGCATAAGAAAACCATATAATACATTGACTACATAATGTTCATATATGGCATTCATTAGACTGAGAAATGCACATGTTATCTACAACCAAAGAGTGTGAAGTTGTATTGTAAAATAAACAAAAATAAGTTAGATGTACTAGATGACCATATCACATAATTAGTTTAAACATATATTGTTTGACTTCTGCTCTCTTAGATGCATAGACTTTCTGCTCTACTTGTGATAGTTTTTCTTGAAGATGCTTTGAGTGAAATATATAATTAGACATCTGTAGTTTTAGTTGAGACATGGATTATGTACACTATGAGTAATGACAGAACTATTGGACAAGAAAAATATGGTAGTAAATCCATTTTAAGATAGAAAATATAGGTAGTTTTTCTTAAGAAATAGCCCCAAAGCTGATAGTTTTGGCCTAATCTTTCTATTTTTTTTAATACAGATTCAACATCAACAACGACATTGAGGCAAAGTTGTAACACTTGAAGTTCGTTTATATTGTTTGATAAACAAATTATATAATACAGTTGAAGTTCATTTATATTGTTTGAAGTTGTAACATTTTAAGAGGCCTAAAGAGAAACTCACTAAAAGTGGTGACACCAATATTAAAGTGATCAGTACATGATTTTTGTTTAGCTAGTAGAAGAAAATGCTGCACTAAACGTAGCAAAATGCTCTCATTGTCAATAAAACACGATATGGTTCTAATATAATTCTCACTAACAACATATATCTAAATCCCAAATCATAAGTGCTGGGCTACAAAGAAAAAATAGGCACCAGCAAAAGAATTAGCAAATTTTGTTAATAGACTTGCCAGATTTCTGTAAATTATAATCTAAAGTGGAGCTAAAAAATATTTTGGCAACTAGAAAAGAAAGAAATATGGTACAAACTCGATGTTATCTAGTGCTAGTAAAATTTTATAACAACTCAGGGAACCTAGAATGCTGATAGTTCCATCCCAAAGAAGAGTCCACTTTAATATCCATAAGGCAGTTCAGAGATTCTTGGGTCAAGTTTACAATTGCAAAATATTATATACAACTTAACAAACTGACACTTTATTTGATAATGAATAATGAAGGATAATATAAGAATGTAGAACCATCCTTAAGTTTACTTGTTCACACAGTACACTCTTGACAAAACATAAAAATAAATAAATAAGAACAACTAGTGTACTCCATTTTTTGGAACTTAAAGAATGATAATCAGGGCAAATAATCAAATCAAAAAGCAATCAAAAGACTATCTTTTCTCCATATTGCTAAATAATCAAATCAACCATATACCTCAATTTCTTACCTTAACCTTATCCTATATCTAATTGAAAGAACTCTAGATTACTAACATAAAATTGAAAAGTAAAAAATTACCTAATTAACTATAATCATGCAATCAAACTCAATGAATCAAGCATCCTAACATTAAATTAAAAGGTAAATCAAAACTAATTACCACAAATTATGATCTAAAATAGTAAATGGTGTATGAACTTACCTTTTTCTAATGCTTCCTGAAAGTCTATTGCATCTCATAAACCGCAACGTATACCTTATGTGGAAGGAGTTATTCCGGCTCCACGATCCCCACATATCTAGGGGCGCCAAATAATTTCAGAGAATGGCGCCAATATTTTCACCCAAAGTGAATAACCGTATGTTCTTGTGGTGTGTACAGGATGTATGTTAAAACTTTAAAGTATGATGCATAAGTAATCCTATATATATAGTTTTATTATTATAATTATTCACTAGTATATATTATCATTATTATTATTATTCATATATTTTTTTTCAAGGCATTATTACGGGGTGTCAATTTTTGACAAGGTTGTGAAACCCGGGTCGACCAGGCCGGGTTAACCGGTTCGACCGGTTCCGGCCGAAAAAAACGGGTCAAAACAACCCGGGTTTCTAAAACCAGGTTAACCGGTTTGACCCGCCGGGTTTTGAGTGACCCGGGTTAACCCGGTTCTCGAAACCCGGCCGGGTTTCATTTTTTTAAAATATTTTAATAAAAACCCGGGTTGACCCGGTGGTCGACCCGGTTGACCGGGCGGCCGAACCGGTTGACCCGGTCAAAAAAATAAAAAAATAATAAATTGAATACCAGGTTGACCCGGCAGTCCAACCGGTCGAACCGGTTGACCCGGTGCCCGGTGACTCGACCGGGTCGATTTCGAACCCGGTTTTCAAAACATTGATTTTTGACCCGACATAAAACCCGACCAGAGATGTACACGAAAATTAACGAATTTGGCTTGAGTCTAAATAGGTTTTGGCTCGTGTTCAGGTCGACAATTTGACTCATTTATTAAACATGTCAGGTTCGGGTTTGGTATACATTAAACATGTCGACCCGCCATCCCATTTAAGCTTTTTTTCAAACATTGAAAAATTAATTATATATCCTTTATTAATTATACTGTTTAAATGGGTCTACCCATGAACTCGTTTAAATTGTTTAACCCATATATTATGAACTAGAATGTGTCACGTCAATCAGATTACCATGTCTATAGGATGTTCAAAGAAAAATCGAACCTATATTAAACGGATTTGTCGGGTTTAGGTCAATCAGCTTATTAGGTTACTTAGTAAAACACAAAATACATTTGTGGATATATCTTTCTTCTTTCACAAATGGATTGTCTTGTTAGGTTTTTATACGCTTATCAAGTTTTTTTTTCACATTTTTTACAACACAACCAAATCCAATACAATATTTCTTAAATAGCTTAAATTCAAGTTTCATATATGCATAAGTTGCAAAAATCGTGAATCGGTAGTTGGGTGGTCGACCACGTTATAGCTTGTAATCAGTCTAGGTGGGACTAATCGGTGATTAATCGGATTGGCATTACTAAAAATTTTTGGTTATTTCTGGCAAGTTTTGTGTATTTCTGGTGAGTTGTAGGTATTTCCAGCAATGTATTTAAAAAAACAACTTGTGAAAGACTTACAAAGTTACTATAAGTGATCAAAATAAGTTTACAGTGAGTTTTGGGTACTTCCAGCAAGATTTATAGGTTTCTGGCAAGTTTGACCACCATTGACCGCTGTTGACCATAGTTGACCTATTTGTTTGACCTAGTTACATAAATCGGCAAGGTCGGTGGCCCTGTAGCACCTAATCGGCAATTAATCGGCCTTGTTGACCTTTTTTTACAAAACTGCGGCATTATACTAATCAACATAAGTAAAATTGTAAATGAAATAAGCTATTTGTGAGATATATACTTGAACTTAGCTTGTTAAAAGGTCGACTTAAGCTCTACACGAACTTTAGTTAAACAACCTCAATTCGAGCTTGACTTTTAACTTGAAGTTTAATTAGTCTTCGAGCTCAAGATTAACTCAAAGCTTCATCGATTTAACTTTTTTGAGCTCGAGCTTAACACAGCAACCCGTTATTATAATTATCATTATTTTATAGTTAATATCAGTTATTAAATAAATCTTCTATTTTTGGTTTTTCAGCACTTTTGCACCTGCAACCCACCAAACAATCAAATAGATTTGTCTGGTTGGGTTGAGGAACAAACATAAGTTGTATATATTTTTCTTCTTTTACAATTAGGTTGTCTTTTTAGGTCTTTATAAACTTACTGAATAATTTACTTTTACATTTTTATAGCATAACCAAATCTAAAATGCTATGTCTTGAATAGCTTAATTTCAAGTTTCATGTAAGCACAGGCATAATAATCGATACAAGTATGGGTGTAGATGTTTAAAGAGCTATTGGTGAGTTACTCTTAAATTCAACTAGTTAAAAGGACGAACCCTTAATGCAACACTTACAGTTCAATTTATAGTCATTGCAAAAAATAAATAAATAAATAAATAAAATAAATAAAAAAAGACTATTGGTTATGAACGAAAAATGCTAAAAGTTTGAGGACTTGAGAATTAAACAATATTTAAGCTATTAACATTAGGAATTTAAGGATTTGAGGTTTTGTTACTACTCTTAAGTCTTTCAGCTTTTAATAAAAGGCGTTCGCTCTTCACATACATACTCGCAAACAAGATTAAGAAGCTCGATAACAACTCCAAGCGTACTTAGGTCGTGCTTCATATTATTATAATTAAGAATGATTCATTTTGCAAAATGTTTGTGATGATGAATGGTCTAAGTTTATCTAAATAATGAAATAACATAGCTATTAAGATCTCGATGTAGCTCTTACGATTTTCTGATTTTATGATATCTTTAAGAAAAAACGAGTCGATCCTCCGTAGGATCTTAAAAGACATATGATCTCGATCTTATCATAGAATCGTAAGATCTGGATCCGATTCGAACCTACTTCCCTTAATTAAGAAACTAATAAATCGATCGGGATCGTGACTTGGATAGGTGACGAAGACGTTCTAGAATTTAATTGATATCCGAATCAGGACAGAGCAATTCGCATTCCAGTTACATTCGATCACAATTCTGTTACATTAATTTTGATTTACTTCCAATTTTAGTTATTATAAAATATATAATTTGAAGATATTTGAAGATTTGTTATGGCGATTTTTTTTAATGAGATTCTTTGAGCTGTTAAAACCTTTTCATATGTTTTTTTAAATGAATTATGAGTATTATTTTATGAATTTTTGGATTTCAAATTAATATTAATATATTAATTGCTACATGGGTACATCGTACCACTTTACTTGGTACATCGTACCGAAGCGATCCCAAATGAACCTATCCCCATCAAACCGAATTTTAGGTGCCTAGCGAACCACGATCCCGATCCCCGATCCCGTACCAGAGCGATCCCCGTTCCATGTGACTACGCTTTGGGCATAAAATGGCATAGTTCTAACCCAAACCGACCCATTTTGACTCATACCAACAAAAAATAAGATGTATCTATTCTAAGTCGTCGATAAATTGCATAAATTTTATAAACTTTGGACATAAAATGGCATACTTCATTTATACAAATTGAGTACCAAATTCCCCCGCTGCAACAACAATCACGGTAAAAACAAAATAATTGCCAAACCAAAAAGACATAAAATATCAACTTGCAGATGAACCAGAACCCATTTGCAGACATAATCCAAACAGACCCTTTATCCTACTCACAATAGCAGACCAAAAGCTTGTACCCCATAACCTTGCAGATCAGACCAACAAAGAACAAAACTTGCAGACCATACTAGAACACAACTTGCAGACCAGATAAAACCATACTTTCAGATGAGACGATATTTATACGCAGCCTGTAAATTTTCATGAAACACACTTTATGAGACCATCATTAACTATGTCAACATTCTGTAAGATAGTATGATTTCAATGCAAAAAATTCAACAAGATCAATCATAGTTTAAAAAGCACATTGCACACTCTTGGCAATTACAAACTCCATTATGACACTACTATGTGACTATAGTATCTAGCGACAAATACATAGAAAAATAGTTTTTTAGAAACGCATACTCAATTGCATCATTCTCACACATTCATAAATAAGTCTTTCTGCCAGAATCCTCAGTATATAACCTATATGGATATAGATATACTTTAGCATCATACACATATTCACACATAGAAAAACTGTGAAATCATCTATAAACTAACATTGCAGCAATATATAACTTAAGTAGACATGTCAAACACATACATATATGAGTTTAAGAATCTTACCCACACTACCTCTTCTTTTAATTTCATGAACTCGTATAAACCATTCCCACCCCCTTTCTTCGTATGTGTGAGTTCAAAAATCTCAGAAGCTGTTAGAGTTAAAGGGGTTGTGAGTTCTTTTTCCTACAAATCCACATGATTGAATCAGAATACATAATCTATATTTTGAGTTGAGCATATAAAAACTCAAGAAAATGTAAAAATGGAACATCTTACGAGTTTTCTTTTATGTTGAGCAATAGTAACTGAGCCTGCACAAGGTTTTGAAACCTCTTTCAAGATGAATTGTTTCATTCTTCCAGATTTTGACTTCGTTTTCCATTCAGCAGTGTTCCAGACTCGATCAGTCATATCTTCCCAATAGCTTGATTGTATCCATTTCGGGCTATAAGGCTTGAGAACAGAAAAGTCAGAACCATCAAACTGAACTCCGGCTAACTGTGCCATCTTAATTGACTCAGCTCTTGCCTTCGACATAATATCTGGATAAAGCTTTTTCATACTATCCTCCCACACTTCACGGACCAACACATCACTCACAACTTCCCACTGGAAAAAGTGCTAGAAAAACAAAAGTAATTAAGTTATAGATGTATGTCTGTATAAAACATGATTGGTTTATTTACAAAAAACAGTTGTGTGCACACACCTTAAAATGCACCCATAGTTCATTGCGAGCAGTCTCATTAACCTCCTTCCAAGTGGTCCAAGAACCATTAAACATGTTCTTGAGTATAACAGTTAACATGCGAGAAACCTCTGCATCAGCAAATCTATAAAAGAGAAACTTTGCAGCATAATGATTCCATATAACAAAAGCGTAAATGCATGTTAATTAAAATAGATATGCATACCCTTCACCATCTAAAGTGATCATTTTCCTCTTTGATGGGTCACATGGGGCTTGGTTGATAAAGTTAGAACGCCTTATAGCATGAGATGATTCTGTGTTTGACTCATCCTCACGAACACATACGCTTCCACTTGTACTTCCACGTTCAATGGTACTCCGTGCCATAATAGTTGTAACAGAACAAGTTTGAAACTAAACTGAATTAAATACTTAATATGATACCCAAAAGCAAGATGAAAAATATATACACAATGCATAAATAACTAGCAAGCGTTTTATAAAACTATCCAAGCATGAACTATTAAGCAATGGAAAAACCGTTACTTATGCTAGTGCTCCCACTAAAATTGAAAGCTACTTTAAAATTTCTGCAACTTAAAATTAATTTGCATATAAAGATCTATAAAGTTCGTGTTATACACCGTAGAGATGTTACATATTGTACCTTCTTTCCCGCTTATATTGGACTTTTGTTTCAACAAACAATTGCAAAAATAATGCAAGGCACTACTTAGAAATCTTTATGACATCCCAAAACTGATGGAAGGCACCAATTTACAATAAAGTTTTTGAGAAGCTATTATAGTTATATTCAATATCAAATGTTTGGTAAAGTTGTACAAGTTTGTGAATGAATTGAACTTATCCTCAAATTATAGACATAACATACATCAATTCGATTTCATATATGTAATCATGTAACTCAAAGAAGTAATCGACAATAAATTGAAACCAAATTGTACCTCCAATTAGGGTCGTAGGTTGCTGGTGTCCCTCAATTTTCTTTAGTGGGAGAATGAATTACTTTGAGCTTTTTATTGAAGCCAATTGGTAACTGGTAAGTAACTGTTGCCTCCATTTTTTGTTTCTCGGGTTAATTGTTTGACTGAATCAAAGAAGTTAACCGTTTGCCTCTACATCCTTTAGTTGGTGGGAAGTACCTGTTGCCGCTACATTGTTTAACTGTTGCCGCTAATCATTTGTGGGTGAGTTATTTGTGTGGCCTGTTCTATCATCTGATTATCCTCTTTTTATATTTGGTAATAAATTTGTTCTTTAATATGGTAAAGATATAAAATATCAATTTTAAAAGATAATACTACCAAATAAGTTTTTTTAGGAATTGGTGAATCATTTTCTTATTTTCTTACGGTAGCAGGTAGCAAATACTGTTAGTTTTATAGATTAAATAATTGTCTTAGTCCCAAATAATATAGAATGATTAAGTCCAAATAACTAAGTTTAGCCAATGAAAATATTGTTGTTAAATATCCCAAAGATAACTAAAGTTTTACTTATTTTAAAATTGATAATTCTAATGTAGTTGTAACTAAAGTAATTGAATATATTAAAATTGTGAAACTCGTGGATAAACTTAAGAGCTTGCTCCTCAAGTTGTAATATATAACATGATAATCAAAATGTTCCAATATAAATATTATCGCATTACGTGTTTTTTCTTTAAATTTAATTTGGCTAAATTGGTCTTCATATTTTTGTGGTTGTTTTGACTCGTCTTATCATCATAATTAACATAACCTAGCATCCATCATTGTTAGCGATATGGAGATTTTCAAATATGTATAATACTGATTAATTTTTTTTTGTTACTCTATCATTGTCCTCAAAGAACTGGCAGTATATTATTATACTCAAGTCCATCGTTAATCAGTAGCTAAGTGAAAAAACTTAGTGACGTATTTGAGACAGCTAAAAAACTCCATCGTTATGTTGTCATAATTTTGTCGCTAATATTTTCAACCTAAGTTGGTCACTAACTTCGTCTCTATATGATTACATTTAGCGATAGAATTGTGACTGATGCGTAATTCCTCTCTAATTTTGTTACTGATTTGTCACTATTTTGGTAGCTAATTTATCAAAGCCAAATTTGTAGCAAATTTATCACTAATCCGTCACTATGAACCAATTTTTTGCGATAGACTAATTCAGTCGCTAATTTCCGTCACTGTTGCTTAGTATTCTAGTAGTGTGCAATTGTATCCTATAAGGTAACATCATTTACCCTCCCCTTACACTTAGGATGAACATTGTCCCGAATGTTCAATTAAAGAATGTAAAAGTCAAATAGGTAAAAGAATGAAATCAAATACTCCCCTGATTCGTTCGGTGTGGATAGTATGGTAACAAGGTTAGATCTTCCTCCAAGAAAATGGACAATCAAAGCTTCCCTTCCATAATATAAATCATCTTCTTTTCATACATAACCTGTTAACCCTGAGAAAACAAACAAGGCAACCTCATGTAAAATCGGCGGCAATCTATATATACTAATAAATCCTAGAAAACAATGTAAGATATAATGCTTGTGGAATGAATGTTTGCAGATTTCCTGGAGTTGATAAAACTAAAAAATTAACAAAAACTTTAAGACTCCGTTAGAAAAACAAAACTAGCAAAATTTCCAGAATTTTACACATGACGCCGTCAGGTTATAACTCCTGACGCCGTCAGAATGTTCCTGCAAAAATCTCATGTTAAGTTTTCGAAAAATTTCTAGAACAACTTATGCCTTAATTCCTGGAAAATCCTGCAAAACATCATTATGACTCGATACAAGCATTTGACTCGAACAATCACTAATATACATGTTCATTTAATATTGTTGTGGTTCATGCTCAATTTCGTTCTTATAAACAAATTTGGGTCTCCCCTTACACTTATCTTTTTCAAAATACCTTTATATGCAATTAAGACGAAGTTAAAAACAAAATAAAGCATTTTCACAATTTACTTTGAAACATAAGCCACAAACAATAAAAATAAAGCATGCATACTGAAACAAATAAAATCAAATAAACAAACAAACAAACAAATAAATAAATAAATAAAGCTTGGGTTGCCTCCCAATAAGCGCTTGTTTTTGTTTGAGTCACGAGCCTGACTCTACCTTATTTAACGGAAATAGGGGAGGTTTTCCCTACACTTAGGATTAAGTGCGGGTGAAAGTAGCGATACACACCCTTAGGGTGGAAATATGCCACGTAAGGAAAGAGTGGTGGATGAATTATATGCTCAAAGGGTTATGCTCCTATCATCATAACCTCACCTAATTCAATTGGGTTAGTGGGCGGATTAAGATTTTCTCTTAGAAAGGGATCATCTTCTATCAACTTCGAGAGACTCCTAGTTAGGAATCCATCTTGACCTAATAAACGCGGTTTAAATCCATAATGTCTTTTGTGATCAATCATAAATGGGTGATGTGAGCATGTAAGGTCATTTTCCACTCCTACATTGGCTTCCTGTCTACAAGGCTTAGAGTCCATTACCTTTATCCTAAGACTACCCGAACTATATGGTTTGATGGGTGGATAGGAACCTATTTCAATTCCTAAATTTTTATCTAAGGATAGAAGATTAGGTAACGGTTTTGGTTGAGGCTCCGGTTCATCAAAACTAGGAACTTCCTTAGAACTAAGAGAAAGGTTGTGACTACAAGTATTCAAACCTATTTCATCTAGTTGTGTTTGGTCTAAGGGCTCTACCTCTATTGGGATTCCTAAAGTTTCTTCTACATCTTCCGGGTAAGTCACGGGCGGTGTGTGTGCCTCAAATGATGGTAGGACTTGTGGGGTACTTTGTGGGCTCATGTTATTTACTTCACCATTCCTTGTGTCAAGATCACCTATATCCTCAACATGTGTTTTATTATAATCTAACCCTAACATTTTTCCAAGTATCTCAAGTGCTTCTCTAGGCATCTCAACTTCTATATCCGAATCACAAGGATCATCCTCAATATTCTGACTGCTATATACAAATTGCCCAAAAGATTCATCATGTGTTTCTTGAGATTCATCATCATCGATCATAAAACCTAGGTCTTTTTGATCAATGTGATCATGTTCGGCTACATCCTCCATCACATCTAGGTCACCTATGTGTTCATCCTGTATTATGGTAGTGTCTAACCATGACATGCAGCTAGGTGGGTCATACGAAACTATCCTAGGTGAAGGCTCATATGGTGCATAGGTTTCACTAAGTGAGGCATTTTGAGGGGTTGATGGAGCTCCTAAGGTAAATTCTTTAAAAGTGTTATGCACTTGGCCTATTTTCTCAAGGTACTCAATAAAATCAATATAAGATCCTGTCCTCCTCATTTCATTCGTCCATCTTGGTATATCCAAACTGGTGTAATTATATTTTTTCTGGTAAAACTCTAGTGTCGGACTTGGTGGATTCACGTTCTCCATAATGGTGAATGGAAGAGTCAATGGAAAGGTTTTTACGAAAAAAGACACAAAGAAAAGATAGACTACGAGAAAGCTAATAAAATGAAAATAAAAATCTCACTAAAAAGGAATCTAATGAGTAGACCTAATCAAAATAAATTCCAACCTAAGCAATAACTTGATGTGTGGGAATTGCACCAGGTTTTACCTCTCGAGGGATCTGGAGAAGCTTACAACCCCCACTAGGCAGTGTACCTGATCGTTGTAGTATAGTATAGTGACAAGTACCGGGGGATTGATCGTTCAACTCAGGAATAGTGTCGCTAGGATTAGAAAGCCTAAAAACTAGGTCTAGAGGTGAGGGATAATTCTTTTTGTATTTTTATATTTTATGAAAAGCAAGTAAAATCTCGGTTTTTGAAAGAGTGGGCGGAACTAATATAAAATAACAAAAATGTAAATAAAGCTAATTAAACTAGTGGTGTGAACAATAAATAGGAAAGTTGTGTTTACTTAGATTTCATTACTGATGCGTAGGGATTGCACCAGGCTTTACCTCTCGAGGGATCTCGAGAAGCTTACAACCCCCACCAGGCAGTGTACCTGATCGATGTAGTATAGTATAATGACAAGTACCGGTGGATTGATCGTTCAGCTAAGAATAGTGTCGCTAGGATTAGAAAACCTAAAGACTAGGTCTAGAGATGAGGGATGATTCTTTTTGTATTTTTTTATATTTTTTTAGAAAGCAAGTAAAAATCTCGGGTTTGAAGGAGTTAAGCGGAATTAGTTGCTAGTCAACTAACCCAATACTAAGATGCAATCAAAATAAAATACTAAAAATGAAATTAAACTAAATTATACTAATGTTGTGAGCAGTATGTGGGAGAAATGTGTTTACTTAGATTTCACTACTCCCTAGATATCTTTTACATGTTAATTACTTGTTATAGTTGCGTGGATGACGGATTGTATTCCTTAATACCATTCATGGGGTGGCGTACTTACTTCCCCAATCCTATGAGCGCCTACTTCACTCCTATGTCGAGCCGGCTAAGAAGCTCCTAACATGGGATCACTAGAATTTTCTCATGCATTAAATACAACCAACAAAATCTAGTACACATCTGTAGAATACTAATTATGTTGGAAACATGATCAAGTGGTGTTGAGAGAGGCGTAGAAATGGGAGGAGGGAGGAAAGGAGAGAAAGGGAGGAACCTTGAAAGAAAAAGAAAAGATTAGATTGAAAAATGAATGAAGGTCCAACCCTCTCCACATGTGGAGAGGGGTATTTATAGTTACAATATTACGCCCACTCCCGGGCTGTGGATCAGGCATACAGTGGGTAAAGACCCGTTCCTTCTTCCACGGTGTTACTTAATCTAATACTAATTAACTAATAAACTAACTAACTACGAGCTGGCTTAATGCTATTACAATCATTAGGTGACCGAGACTTTTACTGGAATATTTGTATTCCTAACAATCTCCCCCTAAGCGAGGTCACCTTTGAAGTTAAGATCTTTGGTCTTTAAGCATTCTTTAGTCTTTGTAGCTCGTAGGATCTGATTCTTCTCATTTAAGCACACTTCGTACTTTAAGCAGGCGAACTTGTGATTAGAGTTCCTTTAAGATATGTGATCTTTGAGCTTCCTTTAAGATCATCGGCTAAAGTAAATCTCCAAGCTCATCCATAGTCGTATTGCCTTCATGTGATGTAGTGACTTAAGGACCATCATGCTCACACCCTTCTAGATCAGGGGACTTGACTTTAGAGTTGTGGATCAGGAGACTTTTTCATCAGAGTTGCGGAAATGTTGTTGGTAGTCTCTCAACATTTGCTGTAGCAAGCCTCTCATCTTCATTGATAGTGTGGAGGATGTGTGAGCATGAGGTATGGATTGACCCGATTCAGCTGGAAACTGGAGCCATCAACGCCATCTTTATATATGTCCCTGAAATGAAACAGTTAGCAATAAAGATAGAGAACGAATATGGCTTTGTCATTCATTATGCGAGGACAGACTACCCTCCAGTTTTGTGAAAACCGACCTGTGATCAGGTAGAGTCTCTTTTAAAGAAGACTCTCCTTGACAGGAATTTCCAGCTTGTAGTAATGAATTTTCCAAAGAATCCACTTTGGAATCTTCATACTAAGCATGTTCTCATACCGAAACGTCTCAAAGCAGACAGCACGATAGAGTGAATCGGTGAATTGATATTCACGGATTGATGAGAAATTGATTTATAGAAATCACTCGCGTGTCCTATGATAAACATTTTTGAGACACGACGAGAGTTTTATACTTTGAATCACATTTCTATCAAAAATACTTTTGTTTGAAAGATATTACACAATCAATGTGCTAGAAAAGTTAGTTTGTGAGCACATTGAAAGGTTTTAGCAAAAGTATCCGTCAATCCATATCCTGGAACAAGTTTGATTCAATGTTGAATCGCACCATTGTTGCTTTCCAGTTGTCACTTGATCATTGATCCAAGATAGATCTCACATGTCACCTACCAAGAGCTTGAGTGATGTTCGCTCTAGAAGGATTTCCATCTTCATTGTGAATATTTTCATATCACTCGGATGTTCTGGCAATACCACAAGGATAATGCGTAGGACACTAAGTATTTTATCTTACTTTCCACATTGTGTGAAACAATAAGCATATTGGAAGTGTGTCCTAACGAGATTTATGGATGATCTCATGGCTCTAGACTCAATAGTGCGTTTTGATCCGCTCCTGGAGACTGGGGAGGCGTCTCCTGTTTTAGGTATCAACATAGCTCGCAATGAGCGGTCGATACATTGCACAGGGTTCCCCGTGAGATTGAAACAAGCTCTTTTAAGAAAACTTGAGTGGTTGGGAAGTTTTGGTGCAGTGCGTCACTGGGTCCATGACGTCTTGTCTTCAATACCGGTGTTACCTTAGTAACCGCCAGTAGCATATGTATTGAACCCGGTTTCTGCCCTAAGGTTGAATAATTGGAGGGCTATTTCTTTTCACCCTTTCTCATTATATTTCTTTTTCATTCTTCAACCCCTTCAGTGCTTACCGAGACTTCACCACTAGAACCTTGTTGGGTTTGTTCCAGTCCTAGCTCTATCTCAGTCCGCACTCTTCCCTTTCTCACTTTTCTCCTTTTTTCAATCATTCCTAAGGACTTCTATTCTATCTAGAGGATTGTCCCTGGGAAGATCCTTCCGGTTCTGGTGGATCATGGGAATTCATACCTAACCTTAACCAACCTTATAACTCCATGCATAAAGATAAATGGTCGGTCTTTGGTATAACTTCCACAAACGCCTTTTGCTCCCCCTTAATATGTGCATCGATATTCGAAAGTGTTTAGCACATATGTGGGAGCCTATTGTTGAGTACAAAAGATTACTTTTGATTATCAGATTTCATATTTAAATCACATTCTCTCCCCCGATCAAAAATTTCAAATCTTTCGAGATTTTTGATCTCAATTGATTTAAATAATTTAGAAAGCGTTTTTGGGAGAGAAATGCGGTCAAGTTTAATATTTTCTGATAAAAGGAACTTTTTCTTGCTCCCCCTCAAACTGTGAGGGAGGTTGTTATGTGTCAGATTTGAAGAGTTTGCAAAAGATTCGAAGTTTTAATGAAAACTCTTTGAAAAATTTACTCATTCTGACACATAACCATCACAAATCATTTTGTTGCAAGGTATTATGTACGAAGTGTGGGGAGTTTTGATGATACATAAAATTTTGAGAAATCACTCTCCCCCTCAATCAATGACGGATGTTAAAGCATAAATATTTTTATAAACTATTAACGTCATTGATTGAGTGAAAATTTTATCACTCTCCCCCTCATTCAAAATTTCATGGTACCACCAAGTTTTGCACAAACACTTTCCAGAAAAATCATAGAAGGGAAAGTATTTGGCGATAAAAAGAAGATTTCTCTTCTTTATCAAGAAATAATGCACTGAAGCATACATTAGATCGAGGGTGCATGAATATAAAGTAATTCACGCTCGGATGAACGGCACCCTTTGATAGGAACAACCGTCTTTTTGGCGACGTGTTTTCCTCATTTTGAAAACCGGGTTGCTATCTGAAGTAATAGCAAGCCATATTTAAAGAATGTTTTGAGATACGACATGTTTTTGAAAAGAACTTTATTTGAAACCGAAAAACTTTTGCTCAAGCATATGTATGATTCCGTGTCATTATTGAATGACATTTCTAGAATCGTACATAATATCGATTATACAAGAGACATGTCGAGAGAAGAATATTTTTGAGATTTTGTGATTTTTCAGATTTTTATGGTTTTTTTTTTTTTTTTTTTTTTTTTTTTTTTTTTTTTTTTTTTTTGATTTGATACTATACAAGGATATGTGAAGCAACCCCTTTACTCCTCTTGATCTTCCTGAAGACATTTGAGATCCTCAGGTGTGAGACTCTTCATACCAAGGCGTGGGAGGATGAAGTGAAATCGGCTAGTTGGAACTCAGTCCTCACAAAGTAAAGTTCCACAATTCCTTTCTCAACTTGTTCCCTGATGAAGTGATGTCGAATGTCAATGTGTTTAGTTCTTGAATGCTGGACATTGTTGCAGCAGAGTGCAATTGCACTTTTGTTGTCACAGTACATAGGAATCTTATTGCAAATGAAACCATAGTCAGAAAGTTGAGATCGCATCCAGAGGATCTGAGCACAGCATGATGACATGGCAATGTATTCAGCTTCAGTGGAGGAGATGGATGTACTCATTTGTTTCTTTGAAGACCAACTGACTAGCTTATTTCCTAAAAAATGTGCGCCCCCAGAAGTACTGCGACGAGTGTCTTGACATCCAGCATGATCAGCATCCGAATATGCTGTGAGAGCCATAGAAGTTTCTTTAGGGTACCAAAGGCCCAAGTGGATTGTTCCTTTAAGGTATCGAAAGACTCTCTTGACAGCTTCCAAATGTTTCTTGGTGGGTTTGGATTGATACCGGGCACAAATGCAAACTGCGAACAGAAGGTCGGGTCTGCTTGCAGTAAGGTACATTAATGAGCCAATCATGCTTCGATACATGGTTTGATCGACCGGAATTCCCACATCATCTTCGTCAAGCTTTGAACATTCAATCATTGGAGTATCAACTGAATCACTGGAGTCGAATCCAAATTTCTTCAACGTTTCATTGGCGTATTTGGATTGATTGATGAATATGCCATTGGGGTTTTGAGAAATTTGCAGTCATAGAAAGAATGACATTTGACCCATCATAGACATTTGGAATTCGGAGCTCATCTCTTGAGAGAAACGATCACATTCTGAGGGATCAGACGAGGCAAAGATGATGTCATCGACGTAGATTTGTACATGTAGGAGGTGTTTGCCTGTTTTTCTGGTAAAGAGGGTAGGATCAACAACGCCTTTGGAGAATTTGTTGGCCAGAAGAAATTTAGACAAGGTGTCGTACCATGCCCTGGGTGCTTGTTTAAGCCCATATAGAGCCTTCTTTAATCGATACACGTGATTAGGGCGTTCTGGATCCACAAAACCTTCGGGTTGAGATACGTACACCACCTCTTTCAGATCCCCATTTAAGAATGCGGTCTTGACATCCATTTGATAAACCACCATGTTTTGACTTGCAGCATTAGCAAGAAAGATCCTTATGGCTTCTATTCTAGCAACTGGGGCGAAGGATTCTTCAAAGTCAATACCTTCTTCTTGTCGATATCCTTTTGCCACAAGCCTAGCTTTGTTTTTCAGAACATCTCCATGCTCATCAAGTTTGACCTTGAATATCCATTTGAGAGCAATGATCATAGCACACTCGGGAGGTGGTACTAGTTCCCAGACGTCCAGTCGGTCAAATTCATGAATCTCGTCCACCATTGCAGTGAACCATGAGTGTTTAGACATTGCATCCTTGACGCTTTTTGGTTCAGCTTTAGAGAGAACAGAATTGAAGAAACACCATAATGCGTCAGTTGCAAGTTGCTTGCGGGTTGATACTGGACGTGAAGGGTTCCCAATGATGTTGTCAATAGGATGATCATTGGTCCATTTTCGAAGGTATTCATGGGGTTGAGAATGTGGAACTGAGGTAGCCGTGTTAGATTCATCAGAGGATGTTACATCATTGGATGGTTCAGGGGCAAAGATGTTAATAAATGGCTCATTATCAGGTGGAGCAAAAGGATTAACTTCAGATGAATTATCTACATTTGCCGCTCGATGTGCAAGTGAAGGTTGGACATTGGACGTGCTGACCGATTGACTGATGGCGGGGGCTTCAGAATCCCATGACAATGAAGTGGATGGACCATTATTGTCATCTTGATCATTCACCACCCCATCTGGTGGTTGAACCATTGTAGCTTCGGGAGCATTCATCTGTTGAGGTTCAAAGTATTCATCAAACATTGGGTCAAACAATTTCTTCCAATCTTCACTCGTAGGGGGTACAAAAGGAGCAGCAGGGATGGGATTCTGTACAAGCCTGGAACTAATTGGTCCAGGGGACAAAAGGTTAGGTACGGGTCCAGAACTTGATTGTCCAGGAACCGGTTGCTCAGTCAGCTCATCGAAAGTAACGTGGATTGTTTCCATTATATCTCTGGTACGTTTGTTGTAGAGTCTGTACCCCTTTCGCTCTGGAGCATAGCCAACGAAGAAACCAATGTCGGCTTTGGCCTTGAGTTTCCCAAGGTCTTCACTGTCATTAGTAGGATAGCACAGTGCACCAAAAACTCGAAGAAACGAAAGGTCGGGTTTTCTGCCATGAACCAGTTCATAGGGAGTTTTGCAGTGGAGAGGATGTATCAAGGATCGGTTCTGAGTGTAACATGCGGTGGCAATTGCCTCAGCCCAAAGAAATAGAGGAGCTTTGGAAAAGATGAGCATAGTCCTTGCAGCTTCAACTAAGGTGCGATTGCGTCTTTCTACAACTCCATTTTATTGAGGAGTTCTTGGTATGCTCTTTTGATGACTAATCCCGACACCTTCATAAAATAGAGTAAGTTGTCTGTTCACAAATTCTGTTCCATTATCAGTACGAACGACTCTAACTGTTTTGTTAAGACGGACTTGCAACATCTTGATGAGTTTGATGATGGTTTCAGGAGTTTCATCTTTTGAACGTAGAAACTTCACCCATGTGAATCGAGAGTAATCATCAACAATAACCAGCACATATTTCTTTCCATTGATACTTTGAATCCTCATTGGTCCACAAAGATCCATATGAAGGGTATGAAGAGCTTCCATGATTGAATTGACGGTTTTGGGTTTATGGGTATGCTTTTTGCTTTTGCCCATTTGACAGGCGGAACACAGATGATCTTTTTCATACTTGAGTCTGGGCAAGCCTCGAACAAGATCCTTACGTGTAAGTTCATTGATGGTACCGAAGTTCAAATGGCTTAAACGTCGATGCCACAACCATGACTTGTTCTTGGATGCTTTAGAGAGCAGAAAAATTGGAGAGGACCGTAGCATATCTTCGATGGAGATGGTGTAAAGATTAGTGCCCCGACTCCCCTTGAGAAGATCAACACCATCTAATTCTCTAACAAAACAGGTGTGCTTTCTGAAGGCGACTTCGAGATCTGAGTCACAGAATTGACCAACAGAAAATAGATTGTGCCCAAGACCTTCCACGTAGTAGACTCTGGATATAACACTGTCTCCAAAGACATAATCACCATAACCCATTATAGACCCAAAATGGTCATTCCCAAACCTAACCGTACCAATAAATTTTTCCACGAAATTCTTGAGCCTTGAGCGATCACCAGCCATATGTTTTGAGCAGCCTGAGTCCAAATACCAAAGGACGATTTGTACGACCTGCATTTGAAACCAGACAATCGTGGATAACTGAAAAAGCTGGAGCCCCACACATAATTGGGGTCCGTTTGGTTAGAACACACAAATATTGGATTATCATAAGTAACAGGTATCTCACTGGAGTGTTCACATTTTGATGCACTAGACCTAGAAGTGGTATCTATTGCTTTTATAGGAAATAGTCTACCAGTAGGTCTCCACTTCCTAATAGGCATATCTCTAGAGTTAGTAGTCCTAGTCACTAGGCACATTTTCCTCGGAGTGAATTTCCTTCCAGTAGGTCTCCATTGATAACCAACATTAGTGAACACTTTTCCTGTTTTATTCCAGACTTGTTTTGCTCGTTTAACACTAGAAACATTCATATCTGGTGATCGTATAATAGATTTAAGAAAAGGCACAGCACATGCATCATGATTACCATAAAATAAGCATTTGTTACATGTCTTACAAATAGCATCAGAATTCGAATTAATTACATCATTGTTCACACAAATGTTTGAAATAACTCGATTCCTTTCACTAAGCAACACTTTATTGTTCCTAGATGATTCTTCTACTTCCTTCATAAGTGAGCTCTTAGCCGGCAAAGTCCTATCATTCTTTGTATTGCCCTTAGGCTGTGACTTGCTAGCATTAGATACACCTTTTACTCCTGTAGAAGCAATGATGGGAACATTAGTCTGATTAGTTGCTACTTGTTTACTGGTGATCAAGATGGAGGATTGTGGCATGATTTGGGGAAAGTCAACTGTGACATGCTTGTTGCCACTGAGAGGGTGCAATGCAGTTGTCCTATTCGACTTGGTATCATTCTTGGGGCATGATCCTATGGCATATTCTAATAATTCCTGGGCCCTATTAGTGAGGAAGCACGCACCAATAATAACATCATCAAGTGGTTTAGCAATCCTCTCATCTTCAATGGTTTCTCTAAGTATGGCCAGACAATCCTTAAGATTTCTAAGATAGTTATTATGAACTAACTTATTGTTCCTAAGGGGAAGAGAAACATTCACAGCATCGCACGCATATTTATTACAAGCAGGTACATTGGACATTGCATGATCACATGAAACAACGGGCATTTTACCCTTTACCATGGTCTTTAGATTCTCAATTTCATTTAACAAAGAAGTGACTTTTTCATTGTTTTGGTCACGTGTTGTTTTGATTGACTCAAACAATTCTTTATAACGTTGTTTAGCGTTGGACATTTCAGCACGAAGCCACTCATTTTCATGTTGTAACTCATTGATAATGCCCTGTTTTTGAAAATTTTGAGAATCCATAGACTTCTGGTAATTGGTATTGATCACATCGCTTCTGTTCGATTTTAATTGTGCAATTTGGACCTTCAACTTCTGAATCGTGTTTGAGTGAGCTTGAATTACTTCATCCTTTTTGGCTAATTCAAAACATGTATCAAATTCAGGAACATCCGAAGATATCTTGGCATTTGATATTTTTATACTTTCTTCTAGATGTTGATATTTTAATTGTAGGTTTAAATTATTAACTTCTAGTTTTGAGAAATTCCTGACCATGTTATCATGATCATCGTTTTGAATTTTTTTAATAAGTTTGTAATTCTCCCCCTCAAGCTTAATCACACGATTTTGGAAGACATTCAGAGTAACCGACATTTCATGAAATTGTCGAGCAGATAGCGCAGAGTCGGTAACCGTATAAAACACATCTTTAGCAATGCAGTTAGCAATCAAATTATCATTCATGATGAGAATGTTTTTCCTGTCAATTTCACTGTGTTTGAGATCAATAGCAAGTTGGTTACCCTCACTTTCCACTTCATCAAAAACCTTTTTCATTTGAGTCACATCATCATTAATGGTGTTTTTAAGTCCCTCAAAATGTTCTTTTAGAAGTTTAAAAAATGGCATAACTTCAGTTAGGTAACACTGTTTTGTTTGCTCAAAACCCCTTTCCCCTTCTGTAATCCCTGTAGGTGTAATTCTTATTTTACAGGTTTTCTCAAAGTCATTGAACAATTGACCAAGCACATACAGCCTAATTAGAGTATTACATTGTGTGGGAAGAGTGAAAGGGACAAGGTGCCTGGGTGTGTTCAGGGGATAGGCAGTTGGGTAAGCAATTCTAAACATAGTGCGTGTGTTGCCTACAACTCTTTCAGCTTGCATTTTCTCAATGTCAATATTCCAAAACACTTTTTCAGGAAAAATTCTCTTTTGAGGAACAAAAATTGCAGTGTGATTGTCATTTGCATAATCATAGTGAAACACGAGATTCTTAGCAATGCATTTAGGATCCTTTAACCGTTCAGCAAGTTTTGCCCTAGTTCTATCCTCTGCCTCATTGATGTGGTCATAGGATCGAGTATCAGGAGGTGCATGGTTAGGTTCAAGCATAGTTTTTGCATCATATAATGCAGGTTGTGCACCTAGACCTATTTTAGCAGATTGAATCTTGAGCAGATTGGAGGTATCATGTTCACTAAATTCATCACTTAACTTCCTGTGGCTTTCCATCATTTGAGCAGATTGAATGGTTTGGCCCTGTGTGTACAACTTATCTTCCAATTTATTTTTTAACGTTTTTAATTTTGAGAAGTCATTTAGAAGTTTAGTTTCTTTATCCTTGAATTCTTGTTTGATTGTAGTCAAACCTTTTTGAACCTCAAGTTTTTGTTTGACGGTTTGATTCAATTGGTTCTTTAAAGAAACTAGTTCCCTTTTTAATGATTCTTGTTTGGAATTATTTTCAGATATGTAAGTACGCAATTGCCATTCCATTTTCTGCTCACGTTCATTCAACTCAAACTTAGCACGCTGCTCATAAATGTTTACTTGATCCTTAAGGGCGTTAATTCTAGTGATCAGAGAATCATCAGGGTTGTATATAGAGTGCTCATATATCTCATGCTTACTAGAATCAATAGACGGCATGTCACTCGGTACAACTTGGGTTCCATTGTCATTCACATACATTTCATATGGGATATTATTGGTATTACCCATATTTGTGATGTCTGTGTTGACAATATTCTTGAGTTGTACAGAGCCACATGCCCCCTGTACAGGTGCAGAATTATTCAGATCATGTTTAGAAGATGTTGGTACCTCAGAGATAGCAGACGTGATGGATAAGTCAGGATGCTGTGAAGAGGATGCTGCTGCAGACAGATTTGCCATGAAGATTGTTTGAGCAGTTGGTTCATCATCCACGTCTGAGTCAAATGCATCACACTCTTCAACTTGAAAGATATTTGGATCATTAAGTGCCATGTCCTGAACAGGTTGATCATCCACATCAGCATCAAAGGTGTTCCCATCATTACCAGCCAGAAAGAGCAAAGCTTCTTCATCCAACACAGTCCCATTTTCTTGTGCCTGCATCAGCAGCATCTTGTCTTTGAAGTACTCAGAGTTTTGGGGACGTTTTGGCAGAGTGCAATTCCTAGCAATATGGCCCAACCCTCCGCAGTTGTAGCATTTCGGTTGCTTAGCTTGTGCTTGAAGAGCATTCCCAACTCTGTACTGCCCATTCTCTCTACCAGCATTTCTTTGGTTGAAGTTCTGTCTTCCCTGCACATTCTGCACCACTACCCGACCATCTTCAATGACTGCCTGATTACGTGGATTAGATGAGATTCTGAGCTGGTTGTTAGTAGATGGGAGTGCAGCCCTGAACTGTTGGACCAGTAAAGACACTTGGTTGGAGAGATTATCAATCATCATGTCAGTGTGAGAATACCCAGAATCAAGTTGAGTATTCAATGCAGATGGTGAGGGAGTTGATGATTGACTAATGGTTGGGGTAGACCTGGAGGATGATTGTGATGGTTGAACTTGATCTTTAGAGGTTTGATTAGGTTGTTGAACATTGGAGACAAAAGCAAGAGATTCATTTGTTGCAGACGGATTGAGCTTTTCTCGCATTAGCCGATCGTAAGCTGCATGTTTCTCATGTTGCTGGAGATACGCATACAGTTGTTCATGATTGGTATGCCTGAGACCCTTGTTGAGCTTAACAGCCGTGACAAACCTATCCCATTCCGGTGCCATGTTGTTCACGAATTTGGAATTGAGCTGTATGTTGGGCATTGTCATCTTGATGGCTCTCATGTCGTTGACCAGCTTGTGAAATCTGACGTAATAGTCAGTGATGCTTTCACCTGGATTTATTTTGAAATGCTCAAATTCATCGTATAGCTATGACTCACGATCTTCTTTAGTTAACTCAGACCCTGCAAGAAGCATTTTGACATTATCCCAGACCGCCTTTGCTTCAGTGTTGAAGTTGATCAGTTTGTAGACATCTTTGGGAAGGCCTTGAATGATGATATTAGATGCTCTGATGTCTGCATCATAGCGTTTCTTTTCTTCTTCAGACAACTCATTGTAAGTGCGAGGTCTATCTGGACCAAACACGGCCGGTAGTTGATCAGTTGCTTCTGAAATCGTGTCTCTAGTAGTACCCACTTGAAAGGGTCCCTCATCGATGGATTTCAGGATGTTAACCCCATTATCTTTACCTAGACAGTACAGCCGTATCCTTTGAGCCCATGATTCATAGTCAGTTCTATCCAACATCGGAGGTCGGGTGTCAGACCCCGCAGCTTGAATGTCATCGGAAGAAGTCGACATTACAAATAAATTAACCACAGCTTAACCACAACTTAACCACAATAAGATCCAACCGCAACTTAACCACAACTTGACCAAAGCGCAGAGTACTAACCTCAAACAATACCAAACCGCAACACAATCTAACCGCAGTATGAGCTAACCGCAACCAGAGCAAACCGCAGGCCAAAGATACTAACCGCAGAGAACTAACCGCAAGTTGTACCGAACCGCAACAAAATCCAGTCGCAGTATGAACTAACCGCAACCTAAACGAACCGCAGGCCAAAGATACTAACCACAAGACACTAACCGCAGATTATACCTAACCGCAGATTATACCTAACCGCAGAAAATAACCAACCGCAGAAACAGTTAACCGCAAATGATTAACCGCAGAAAACTAAACGCAGGCAGACAACTAATCGCAGTGATAATGGTCCAAAAGTGTCACTATCGTTGCGTTTTGTTTGTATTCCCGAAATAGTAAACGCAGAAAGTTAAACGCAGCTCGCAGGACTTAACCGCAACCAAGCAATGGGGCAGTCGACTTAACCGCAACCAAGAAAACCGCCTAAAATCAATTCCAAACTTCAAATATCTTGATGATATTGTAACACACTCTACACTACAATGTTCCACAAACACTAATGAACATAAAAGGACATCACAAACATGTATAACAACACTAGAGGGATAAAACCAAGATGTTTTCCAAGAAAGTGACACCAAACTCACAAAACCACTCAAAACATCATCAAATTCGATTCTACAAGGCCCTAAGATGAAACCTTGGCTCTTGATACCAATTGTAGAATACTAATTATGTTGGAAACATGATCAAGTGGTGTTGAGAGAGGCGTAGAAATGGGAGGAGGGAGGAAAGGAGAGAAAGGGAGGAACCTTGAAAGAAAAAGAAAATATTAGATTGAAAAATGAATGAAGGTCCAACCCTCTCCACATGTGGAGAGGGGTATTTATAGTTACAATATTACGCCCACTCCCGGGCTGTGGATCAGGCATACAGTGGGTAAAGACCCGTTCCTTCTTCCACGGTGTTACTTAATCTAATACTAATTAACTAATAAACTAACTAACTACGAGCTAGCTTAATGCTATTACAATCATTAGGTGACCGAGACTTTTACTGGAATATTTGTATTCCTAACAACATCGGTTCATGTTTCCTAAGACGTTCAAGCATGTTACACAATGGAGATCTGCCAGTTTTCTTAAGCCTAACATTGAAATCATTCATCCAAAACAACCATAAACAAGTAATCAACACATAATTAACATCTAGGTTTCATTAGATCCAAGCAAACACAAGATAAATCTAGCCTCGCATGTTGGAATTAAGACAAGCATAAGATATAATCAACCAACACATAGACATATTGATTGAATTAGGAGAAGACTTATCTCAATTGAACATGAAAGGAATCAAGGGGTGAAACCCTTGAAAACACTGTAAAATATGACCTAGGGTTTACAAAGTTCGGCCCTAGTTTCTCCACACAAGTTCCTCCCTTAAAGAATGAAAAATAGAAAACTATATATAGATTTTGATAGGTGACGACGTCAAGAACAAATTTCTGACGCCGTCATCTCGCCGCCAAATAGTTTCTCGGACTGCCTAGATCTGGGTCTGACGCCGTCATGTGTTCCCCTTGGCAGGCCGTTACCAAATTAACTCTTGACGCCCTTGTTGTGACGCCGTCAGGTTTGCACTGGGTCGTCATGGTTTTTACTCTTGACGCCGTCAGGATCTTCCTCTTGACGCCGTCAGGTACTGTTCTCAGCATGGAAATTAAGTCTTTGCCGTTTTCTTCACTTTTATGCTCCAAAAACGTCCGAATTGCTTCCTTTTCCAGAATTCACTCCCAAAGTACCTAAAATCACAAAAGGAATGATTTAGGGTAATATTTGATCAAATAAATTCAATTCCGGGCTTAAATGACCCCCTAAAAGTGGTTCATTTTTTGCCTCATCATATACCCTTACACTTGAGATTTGCTTGTCCTCAAGCAAATGCGCTTTTATACAAGTTAGGGGTCATTTAACACTAATATAAAAGTAATTACAACAAATAATCGTTCCACTAAAGACCAAAGATAAGCACGGAGGTCATACACTAGCAACTCACAAATAGTGTTTAGATACTCACATCTCTCGGGTGTAATAAAGTAATATCACAATATGGAAACGGAAAATATCTCTCACTACCTGTCATAGCAAAATAGATTACCATAGGCTTGGGAAAGGATCAAACCTCCACTGCATGGCGTAAGCACCTAGGATAAACTATCAAAGAGGTCTTTTAAAAGGGTTGTAACGTTAGGCGTAGGGATATGGAATACACGGTTTTGTTGGATATAGGCAGTCTTTACTGGTGGCAAGTTAACAATCTTGGTTAATTACATGTACAATATGGCATTGCTAAGCCATGACTAGACTCGACTTAAGCTAACAAATGAAAAATAACAAAAACATAAAATGAACATAGAATGAAAAGGGATGGTATTCCGTATGTTTTTCTCTTTTCTCTTTCTATTTTTTTTCTTTTTCTTGATTTTTTTTCGATTTTTTTTATTTATTTATTTATTTTTTTTTTGCATACACTCTTACCCTACCATCCAAAATAATACATCATAGGGAATGAAAATTCCCCTTATACTTGAATCTTTACATACTTTACAATAAACTAATCTAATGACTCGAATTAAGAAAATTAAAACACTTGGAGTACTTTTAAGATTAACGTACATATGGGGGTAACAATATGATGTTCTTCCCCATTACTCCATAAATAAGTAGTTTACCCATGAGTCCCAATCGTCCCAAAACAATATGTACAAGGATATGACTCGACTTAGCAACCATGTAATCAATTAGATAATTAACTTAGGGTTTAATAAATAACAATAATGCACTAAAGATGAGTGCATACATGGAAGGCTAAGGCGATTTGGGTGTACATTTAAGTGGGGTGTAACAAATTCTTCCTTTAAGTAAGAAACGAAAAGATAGGCTCGGAGGGGTGTACTAGGGGTTTCGTGTACTAAAAATGAGTACAACGCTAAGGGTGTGGGAAAAATTAATTGACTTAACTAGCCAAGTAATATGACTTAAATGGTCAAGTAATTATAATACGGGTTTAACACAAGGGTGATCCTAATGCCTCTTATCATGTAGTAAATCCTACTACACGAATGTAGTCTCACTAGCGGTCTCGGGATGCATCACTAACACAAGTTCTAGAATCTAAATGCTACCAGTACACTCATAAGCACTAATAGTAAATGCTTTTCCTATCAAATCTAAAGGCGAACCTCATATATTAGGGTGGAAAATTTTTCTGAAAGATACGGTTATATGCTAGTCATACAAACTCCTATCCATGAAACGCTTGCTATGGCTAAAGTTTCACTCCTAAATGTTGTAAAAAAATTTAAATTTGGCGCTAAAATTGCACTAACAAGTATTTCTCATAGTTTTATTACACACCTACCATCAAACAAACAAACTCAAGCGAAAGTGTATTTGTAAGGTATCATCATTTTACCCTCCCCTTACACTTAGGATGAACATTGTCCCCAATGTTCAAGTAAAGAATGTAAAAGTGAAATAAGTAAAAAGAATGAAATCAAATAATCCCCTGATTTGCTCGGTATGGATAATAAGGTGGCCAGGTTAGATCTTCCTTCAAGAAAATGAACAATCAAAGCTTCCCTTCCAGAATAATAATCATCTTCTTGTCATACATAACCTGTAAAACCTGAGAAAACAGACAAGGCAACCTCGCATAAAATCGGCGGCAATCTACATATGCTAATAAAACCTAGAAAACAAAATAAGATATAATGCTTGTAGAATGATGTTTGCAGATTTCCTGGAGATTATGAAACTAATAATTCAACAAAAACTTTAAGACTCCGTTAGAAAAACAAAACTGGTAAAATTTCAAGATTTTTACACGTGACGCCGTCAAGAGTAAACTCGTGACGCCGTCAGAAGTGACCTGCAGAAATTCTTATGTTAAGTTTCCGGAAAATTTCTGGAAAAACTTCGTCCTACTTCCTGGAAAATCTTGTAAAACATCATTATGACTCGATACAAGTATTTGACTCTAACAAATACGAATATACATGTTCACTTAATATTGTGGGGAATCATGATCGGTTTTGTTTCTTAAAAACATATTTGGGGTTTCCCCTTACACTTATCTTTTGCAAAAATACCTTTGGATGAAGTTAAGACTAGGCAAAACAACAAAGTAAAGTATTTCCACTATTTAGTTTTGAAACATTATCTACCAACAATAAAAATAAAGCATGCATACGGAAGTGATTCGCCTCAAACGGTCAGATAATTATTGGTCAACCACTTGTGAATGGTCAATTATAATAGTCAAACAGCTGAGGCAAATGCTTCCGTGAAATACAGTGTTTTCCCGGGTCGTAATGTCCCAACGAGGTGTGCGATGTTTTATCATAAACGAATTTGTGATCGAGTGAATATGAACAGGAAAGGTTATAAGTGTGTGTGTGTGTGTGTGTGTGTTTAACTAGGGTTTTATAACTTAAAATAACTTAAATAAACTATCTTAACGATTACGTGAAACCTAAATATCTAATACGTATAAACGTACACCCATTTAAAATCAGACGCGACTGCGTACTGAGAAAAAGGTGAGTTTTAAGAAAAATAAACTACAGGGGCTAAAATGAAAATTCTATAAACTTAAACTTAAAATAAACTTAAATTAAAAAGAAAACTATTTTTTAGATTATTATATTATTTATTATTAATTATTTAATTAAAAACTATTTAACTATTTAATTAAAACTAATTTAGTTAAAACTAAAAATGATAAATACTACAAATTAAACTAAAAACTTATAAAAATAATTTCTAAAACTTAAAATGAACTTGAAGAAAGTATAAAAAATAAAAATAAATGTTTTTTGTCTTTTTATAGATTTTCTATTAATTAAAAACTATTTATATTAATTATACTAATTAAACTATTTTAAATTACAAATAATACTAAAATGACTTAGAAAATTATGAAAAAAATTATAAAACTATTTTATAACTTCTAAAAGCTAGAAAAAATATAAAAACTAGGTCTTGCTTTATAAAAACTATTTATGCTATTTAAAACTTACTTATTAATTAATTATTAATAAAACTATTTTTAATTATAATAAATACTAAATAACAAAACAAAAATCTGAGAAAATTATTAAAAATACTTTTGCCTAAAAGGAAATTATTAAAAATATAAAAACACAACTTACTTAATAAAAATCTAAAAATGAAAATTAAAATTAAATTAAATTAAATAGAAACTATCACTTATTTTTATGTTTGTTTTTCTGGATTTTTCTTTTACAATACTATATTATATCTAAAAATAGACAACTTTAATAAAGACAACTATTTTATAGCTTATTAATAAGCTAATTATAAGCTAATGACCTAAATAGTTGACCAAGTTTGACCAAACAAGCAAATAAGCTCTACTGAGCTTGTGTGGGACCCACTATGGATTATTCAAGTTCAAATAAGTTAAGTAAACCTGTTTAAGCAAGAAAAATCAATAAGTGTTCACTGAATAAGCCAACAAGCTCAAAATAAGCAATTGGCTTATTGGAATCTGAGATAGAATGGGGACAGAGTTCCAAGCTGATTTCAGGTGGGTCCTAGTGGTCTAGAGGTCAAACAAAAGGTCAAGGGTTCAATCCTGGTAGGAGGGGGATTGGGAGAACCCAATTGTGAGGTGTGGGGCCCACTGAGTTGGTCACAAAACACTACCAAAGTTGGTGGTGTAGGACTGGGTCTGATGCACAGGGGAAGTGTCGTCCCTGCAAGTGTTTTTGAGGGCGAGTGGGGCACAGGGTAAAAATCACAAAAATGTAAGGATTGTGGAATCTTAAAGATGAGCTGGTAGAGTGTTACTACAACAAATTTCAAGTCCTAGATCCTATTCCTAAATTCTAAACAAATCTCCCAAGTTTTGGAAAAATCTGAGAAGTGCAAAGTTGACTTTTGAGAAAAAGCTTACAGTTTGACTTTATTGAACTTCTAATGACTAATACTAATTGATTAAGTTATAATAAGCTATAAATAAATTATTTTAGGCTAGAACACCTACTTATGATTAGATTTGAAGGTTTGTGGATCTCAAATCCCTCACAGTTGACTGTGAGGGAACTTACACTAGTATTTTGACTTTTTAATGTTTAAGACCTGTGTTTTAAACTACTTATGACCTAAAAATACTTGACTAAGCATGTAAGAACCAAGAACAACAGATGAAACTTAGAACCTAGGGGTGAAATACCCTAATCCAAACACCCCTTATCTTGAATCTGTTTTGGCTATTCAAAGCATTTGGCTATATTAGACCATGAAACTGAATCTTAACACTTTATACTTATATTATAAGATCAAATGAGTACAATTACACTGGTTTTAACAACAACAACCTAAGAATCACAAGTGCACTATTTTAACTGTATAAATGATATAACTAGCAACTATAAATTCTAACACATAACCATGTAATCAAAAGCTATATTATCACTATCTAACAGCAAAGGCACGTGAATCTACAAAGATCTAGGTAAAATGAGTACTGAATTAGTAAAATGCAAAAATAATGGAAAAGGCTTACAACTTGGAACTCAACTGAGAATGGAACCAAGAACAAATAACCAACCTATAACCTCCCAAAAGGTTCTCAACCAGCAAATATCCAATTTCCATCAAGCTCCTTTGCAAATCCTTCTTCTTTTTCTGATTTTTTATTTTTCAACTATTTTTCTCTATTTTTTTTAGTATTTTTCTTTTATGAGTTAAACAGACAACTGAGGTATTCTAAAACTTATTTAACCTTTTTCAGAGCTTATATGAGCTTATGAACTGCTTTAACTACAACTAACAACAACAGACAACTTTTTGAGACTTTTGAAATTTAATGAAAATGGCATAAACTGAAAATGCAACTGAAACTTGAAATTGACTTGATTTAAAGATTAAAGTACATGAGATTAACTGAGTACAAGCTTTTTTTGATTGAAATTACTATTAAAATTAAGGATCACATTACCTACGACTATATTAAACCTAAGCTACACTAATACATTATCTCTTCTGCTTCTTTTCCTTTTTGTAGCCATCTTCTGAGTTTGCGGGACCCACTGTGTCATTTCCCACCAATTGTGAGCCCTTGATATGGTCTAATCAATCCAGGCCGTTTAAATTATTAACTTGGCGCCAAAGTCTCAATTGGGGACTGTAGATAACGTGGGGATGTTTTCAAGGTTTTGGAGGGTTGTGGAGGTGGAGGGGAGTGGGTAGACAGCTGGGGTGGTGAGGTGGAAGTGGTATACCAACTGGTTTTGGGTTGCAGAGGTGGGGGTGGTAATGGAGGGAAAGGGGTGGTTTTGTGGTGTTTGACAGGGGCGTTGACCCTGCGTTTTATTTATAACGGGGGTTGGACTGGGCTGGGTAGTGGGCTAGGAAATAGGATAGTGGGTGGGCTTGGTTTATTATTTGGATTGGGTTTATTTTTGGTTTATAGTAATAATAAGGATCCGTTTGGTTTATAACTTGGAAAATCACAAGGACCAAATTTGTAATATTCTGAAAGTTTAGGGGGGCTGATGTGTGACTTTCCAAAGTTTATCATGAGGGTCTAAATTGTCACATGTGAATAGTACAAGGGTATTTTTGTTATTTTTCATTTTTTAAATACCCGGGGACTAAAACTGACAAACTGCCAAACTTGAGGGATCAATTATGTAAATTCAGCAAAATTATCACCAAGGACCATTCCTGCAAAAGATTATTAGTACAAGGACCAAAATTGATTTTCTCAAAGTTTTAAACATCCCAGGGACCATTTCTGTCAATTTGCAACGTACAGGGACTAAACTTGTAATTTTGTGAAACTTTGCACCAAAGGACTAAATATGTAACTTTATGATTAAAAAGGACCTTTGATGACTTTTTCATGTTTATAGAATAACCAGGGACTAGTTTTGCCAATTTATGAAACTTGAGGGATTGAAACTGCCAATTATGCGAACTTTGTACGTTTTTCATATGTTTTTGCATATTTTGCATTTGAAACATATAAAACACACTTCTAAGATATTTTAAGTATTTTAATACATATTTGAGTGTTTTTGGTATAAAATGATGAGTATTTAGACACTCATCAATCCCACACTAAACTATTGCTAGTCCCTAGTAATCTTTTGAGAAAAACTTAATGGATTTGAAAAACTCTTTACCAAAAGCCATCACTTCTGGAGTAGCCAGGTGTAAGAACTGTGGCACACCTGATAACCATGTGATTTTGAGCAAATCACCAGCTGTCAACGGATTTGATTAGTCTTTACCAAAATCCGTTTGCTTCTGGACTAGCCAACTCTTGATGGAATAGTCAACATCTTGGTGAGCTGATTACCAATTATGGTTTTTCCACTGCCTTTACCACAAGCCGTAATCTTGCGGGCTAGCCAACTCATTAGCTTTTGAGGATAATGGGGAGTTGAGGAACCATACAATTTTTGGCAAATTGCAAGCCATAAACGGGTTTGAGTTATCTTTACCAAGAACTGTTTGCTCCTGGATTAGCCAATCCTTATGTGGGTTAGACATGGCGGACTGATAACCGTTTATTGCGTTCTAAGTGAGAAAAAATTTTAAAATTTTGGCTAAAATGGGGGTTCTTGATGGAACATGTGTTTAAATTCGTTAGAATAACGAATCTCCCCCCACAGTTAGAACTGAATATTGTCCTCAATATTCAAAGTACCGGGTGTTAAACCAACACTTAGAACGTAAGAAGAAAATATTCCTTAGCCTTTATTTAAGATGTATATATATACAATTATTTTTTTAGATAAAACTTCTTAAATAGAAGCTATCACTATATTTACATTTTTTTTAACTGAGTATATATATATATATATATATATATATATATATATATATATATATATATATATATATATATATATATATATATATATATAACATGTGGGGCATCTCCCCCACACTAGGGTGAAACATGGGTGAAAACCTATGTACATGCTACTGTTTTTGATTTCAGAGTCGCTAGCTTGACTCGACCCCGAATTTATTTGTCCATGGGGGAGCATGATGTGGAAGAGACAATCTGCATCGGACTTTCATTCAAGATGTTTGGATAGACATTTGAAGCACGTGAAAGTTCCACACCAATGAGATATACAGAGAGACCCTAGCTCATAATTTATAAATGAGAATGTCGGGGTCAAAGATAATGTCCTCACTCCCGAAAGAGTGAAGAACAGGAGAATCCACGGGATATATGAAGAAAAGAAAGAAAGTCATAATGAAAATCATGACTAACTCCTCATCTTCAATAGGAGAATTCATTGTTTCATGAATCTCCTCTCTTAAGCACGTTTGATCAAGACATATTATGGGTATGTCTAGATCAAAATCGAAATTATCATACTCCGGTGGAGATATGATATGAGTGAGTTCAAAGGAGAACTCCTCGTAAAGAGAATCATTCACAAGATGTAAATCTGTGAACTCATGTTCCTTTGTGTACTCATCACAATCCTCATTCTGAATATCATAAATTGGATTATCAATCAAAATGAATTCAGATTCAAATTCAGATAGAGGAGTGGTGATAGTAGTTTTGAATGCTTCAGGAACAAGGAGATGTAAATCTGTGAATTCTTGTTCCGCTGTGAACTCATCACAATCCCCATTCTGAATGTCAAAAATTTGATTATCAGAAATCAAAGTGAATTCAGATTCGAATTCATATAGAGGATTGGTGAGAGTAGTCTTAACTGCTTCGGGAACAAGGTGATTATCATTCTCTTCTTCTAAGCTAACTAGCTCAGAAGGTAATTCTTTCACATGACTGATGTCTCCAGAAGATAAAGAATTTTCATCAGGATGTGAAGTACTAAGCTCGATGTTGGGATTAGAGTTTAAAAGATTTTCAGTTTCTCCCATATCGGCTTCAAAGTCAAAGAGATCATCAATACTTCCAGATAGAAGTGGAATGATGTGAGTGAGTTCCTTTGTGAAATCCTCAAGAAGAGGATCAACATCAGAATGAGGCAGTGATGCCTCAACATACTCAATGTCTCCATAAGATATACAATCATCACTGGAATTAGAGACATTCTCAATTTGATCATTTGGATTATTAGGGGGGGGGGGGTAGGAATATCACACATATGATCAAGAATTCCCTGTGACTCACTTGGGATTGGGACAAGGTTCTCAACACTAGACTTTATGAATTCGTCAGATTCCTTTGCAGGAATTGTGTCAAGATGCTCGTCCCCCATGTTCAGAGAGTGAGTGGGAACCTCGGGTGTGATAACAGCAAACAGAGGGAGCTGAGAAGGACTAGCAGTAATGGAGTCTACAAGTTCCATTATTTCTACTGCTGGTGATTCAGTTATATTCTTTTCTCCCTGTATCTCCATGGAAGGAATCACAACAGATGAACTCGATGAATCTTTTTGAATGATAACAATGTTATCATCATCATCACTGTCATCATCGTAATCATAAAAAGCAGCATAGCGAATATTGGCACGTATTTTGGCTACTCTTTGCTCAGCAATTAAATCTTCCATGCTTTTCCCAGAATTTCGTTCTTCAGCAAGTAATTCTGCGATAGATTGATCACGAGAATTTTGAATGAGTGGAAATTGTGGGGGTGTGGATGTGTCAAAACCGGAAGGTTGACATTGATCATCATTATGAGGACCCCCACAACGTACACAAGAAGAACTTCGTGCATTGTGAGACGACGTATTAGCCAACTCCTCTCTAATGTTTTTAAGTTTTTCAAGAACCTCTATATAAGGGTCTTGCTGGATATGAGGAGTTGCTTGAATTATTTGGCACTGTGGAGGTGGGTCTTGAAACGAATAGTCATAATTGTTACAAGGAAATGGATTCCTTGTTTGACAATCAGAGCTAAAGTGTAGACCTCCACAGTACTCACAACAGTTGAACTGTTGAGTCTGGCTTGGTGTATTTTGATACGAAGCATCATTGAGATTTGGATAATATGATTCTTGCTCGTATGAATGTGATGGGTAGTTGGAAAATTTTGAGGAGTCGTTGAATGAGTTTTGATTAGGATCATAAGCAAATGAATTACTCGATCCACAAAACAAACAACTCCCGTCTCGAATATCATTACCACATTGTTCACATGTACACCAACGACATGGAAAACCGAAAAGCGGCTCACCACAACCGACACAAGGAACAAAATCTGGAGGTGGGACAAGTGGTGTGCTCTGAGAGCTAGGAATTTCCACCACTTCCGTTATGGTCTCGGTTTTTGGTTTTTGATAATTGTGAAGATTAGGCAAATCGTTCATTTCAGTAATTGCCCTAAGCTCTGTACGTTTGCTTGACAAACTTTTAACCGTAAACCGTGAAAGATCAGGATTGATTCTTGAAGGTTTTGGAGCATTTGTGAGCTCAGGTTTTTGGAGAACCGTAGGTTGGACGTATTTAGCACTTCCATCATCATAGGGAAGTACAGAGTCCTTTGTCACCTCGGTTTCATGATCTCTTTCCCTCACAGGAGAGGGAATAGGAATCGAAGGTCTATCATAATCAACATGACATCTCGACATTTTTGACAAGGCCATAAGTTTTTCAACTTTGCTTTTATAGGCCCTTTGTTTAAAGAAATCGTCATTGAGAGATGCCATTAGAATCAATTATGGGATAAGTGAAAAAAGGTAGAATCAAAGGGTTTTGGGGATGAGAAATGAAGAATCAAATAGGTAGGGGTGTAAAGGTGAATATTTTTGTGTTTTGTTTTATAAAAATATGGATAAAAGATGGTAAATATACAATGGATGTATATCCAGAATCACTAATACGCAAAATCGTTTAAAATAAGCGCACAACCTCCCCGGCAGCGGCGCCAAATTTTGATTCGCCTCAAACGGTCAGATAATTATTGGTCAACCACTTGTGAATGGTTAATTATAATAGTCAAATAGCTGAGGCAAATGCTTCCGTGAAATACAGTGTTTTCCCAGGTCGTAATGTCCCAACGAGGTGTGCGATGTTTTATTATAAACGAATTTGTGATCGAGTGAATATGAACAGGAAAGGTTATAAGTGTGTGTGTGTGTGTTTAACTAGGGTTTTATAACTTAAAATAACTTAAATAAACTATCTTAACGATTACGTGAAACCTAAATATCTAATACGTATAAACGTACACCAATTTAAAATCAGACGCGACTGCGTGCTGAGAAAAAGCTGAGTTTTAAGAAAAATAAACTACAGGGGCTAAAAATGAAAATTCTATAAACTTAAACTGAAAATAAACTTAAATTAAAAAGAAAACTATTTTTTAGATTATTATATTATTTATTATTAATTATTTAATTAAAAACTATTTAACTATTTAATTAAAACTAATTTAATTAAAACTAAAAATGATAAATACTACAAATTAAACTAAAAACTTATAAAAATAATTTCTAAAACTTAAAATGAACTTGAAGAAAGTATAAAAAATAAAAATAAATGTTTTTTTGTCTTTTTATAGATTTTCTATTAATTAAAAACTATTTATATTAATTATACTAATTAAACTATTTTAAATTACAAATAATACTAAAATGACTTAGAAAATTATGAAAAAAATTATAAAACTATTTTATAACTTATAAAAGCTAGAAAAAATATAAAAACTAGGTCTTGCTTTATAAAAACTATTTATGCTATTTAAAACTTACTTATTAATTAATTATTAATAAAACTATTTTTAATTATAATAAATACTAAATAACTAAACAAAAATCTGAGAAAATTATTAAAAATACTTTAACCTAAAAGGAAATTATTAAAAATATAAAAACACAACTTACTTAATAAAAATCTAAAAATGAAAATTAAAATTAAATTAAATTAAATAGAAGCTATCACTTATTTTTATGTTTGTTTTTCTGGATTTTTCTTTTACAATACTATATTATATCTAAAAATAGACAACTTTAATAAAGACAACTATTTTATAGCTTATTAATAAGCTAATTATAAGCTAATGACCTAAATAGTTGACCAAGTTTGACCAAACAAGCAAATAAGCTCTACTGAGCTTGTGTGGGACCCACTATGGATTATTCAAGTTCAAATAAGTTAAGTAAACCTATTTAAGCAAGAAAAATCAATAAGTGTTCACTGAATAAGCCAATAAGCTCAAAATAAGCACTTAGCTTATTGGAATCTGAGACAGAATGGGGACAGAGTTCCAAGCTGATTTCAGGTGGGTCCCAGTGGTCTAGAGGTCAAACAAAAGGTCAAGGGTTCAAGCCTGGTAGGAGGGGGATTGGGAGAACCCAATTGTGAGGTGTGGGGCCCACTGAGTTGGTCACAAAACACTACCAAAGTTGGTGGTGTAGGACTGGGTCTGATGCACAGGGGAAGTGTCTTCCCTGCAAGTGTTTTTGAGGGCGAGTGGGGCCCAGGGTAAAAATCACAAAAATGTAAGGATTGTGGAATCTTAAAGATGAGCTGGTAGAGTGTTACTACAACAAATTTCAAGTCCTAGATCCTATTCCTAAATTCTAAACAAATCTCCCAAGTTTTGGAAAAATCTGAGAAGTGCAAAGTTGACTTTTGAGAAAAAGCTTACAGTTTGACTTTATTGAACTTCTAATGACTAATACTAATTGATTAAGTTATAATAAGCTATAAATAAACTATTTTAGGCTAGAACACCTACTTATGATTAGATTTGAAGGTTTGTGGATCTCAAATCCCTCACAGTTGACTGTGAGGGAACTTACACTAGTATTTTGACTTTTTAATGTTTAAGACCTGTGTTTTAAACTACTTATGACCTAAAAATACTTGACTAAGCATGTAAGAACCAAGAACAATAGATGAAACTTAGAACCTAGGGGTGAAATACCCTAATCCAAACACCCCTTATCTTGAATCTGTTTTGGCTATTCAAAGCATTTGGCTATATTAGACCATGAAACTAAATCTTAACACTTTATACTTATATTATAAGATCAAATGAGTACAATTACACTGGTTTTAACAACAACAACCTAAGAATCACAAGTGCACTATTTTAACTGTATAAATGATATAACTAGCAACTATAAATTCTAACACATAACCATGTAATCAAAAGCGATATTATCACTATCTAACAGCAAAGGCACATGAATCTACAAAGATCTAGGTAAAATGAGTACTGAATTAGTAAAATGCAAATATAATGGAAAAGGCTTACAACTTGGAACTCAACTGAGAATGGAACCAAGAACAAATAACCAACCTATAACCTCCCAAAAGGTTCTAAACCAGCAAATATCCAATTTCCATCAAGCTCCTTTGCAAATCCTTCTTCTTTTTCTGATTTTTTATTTTTCAACTATTTTTCTCTATTTTTTTTAGTATTTTTCTTTTATGAGTTAAACAGACAACTGAGGTATTCTAAAACTTATTTAAGCTTTTTCAGAGCTTATATGAGCTTATGAACTGCTTTAACTACAACTAACAACAACAGACAACTTTTTGAGACTTTTGAAATTTAATGAAAATGGCATAAACTGAAAATGCAACTGAAACTTGAAATTGACTTGATTTAAAGATTAAAGTACATGAGATTAACTGAGTACAAGCTTTTTTTGATTGAAATTACAATTAAAATTAAGGATTACATTACCTACGACTATATTAAACCTAAGCTACACTAATACATTATCTCTTCTGCTTCTTTTCCATTTTGTAGCCATCTTTTGAGTTTGTGGGACCCACTGGGTCATTTCCCACCAATTGTGAGCCCTTGATATGGTCTAATCAATCCAGGCCGTTTAAATTATTAACTTGGCGCCAAAGTCTCAATTGGGGACTGTAGATAACGTGGGGATGTTTTCAAGGTTTTGGAGGGTTATGGAGGTGGAGGGGAGTGGGTAGACAGCTGGGGTGGTGAGGTGGAAGTGGTATACCAGCTGGTTTTGGGTTGCAGATGTGGGGGTGGTAATGGAGGGAAAGGGGTGGTTTTGTGGTGTTTGACCAGGGCGTTGACCCTGCATTTTATTTATAACGGGGGTTGGACTGGGTTGGGTAGTGGGCTAGGAAATAGGATAGTGGGTGGGCTTGGTTTATTATTTGGATTGGGTTTATTTTTGGTTTATAGTAATAATAAGGATCCGTTTGGTTTATAACTTGGAAAATCATAAGGACCAAATTTGTAATATTCTAAAAGTTTAGGGGGGCTGATGTGTGACTTTACAAAGTTTATCATGAGGGTCTAAATTGTCACATGTGAATAGTACAAGGGTATTTTTGTTATATTTCATTTTTTAAATACCCGGGGACTAAAACTGCCAAACTTGAGGGATCAATTATGTAAATTCACCAAACTTATCACCAAGGACCATTCCTGCAAAAGATTATTAGTACAAGGACCAAAATTGATTTTCTCAAAGTTTTTAACATCCCAGGGACCATTTCTGTCAATTTGCAAAGTACAGGGACTAAACTTGTAATTTTGTGAAACTTTGCACCAAAGGACTAAATATGTAACTTTATGATTAAAAAGGACCTTTGATGACTTTTTCATGTTTATAGAATAACCAGGGACTAGTTTTGCCAATTTATGAAACTTGAGGGACTGAAACTGCCAATTATGCAAACTTTGTACGTTTTTCATCTGTTTTTTGCATATTTTGCATTTGAAACATATAAAACACACTTCTAAGATATTTTAAGTATTTTAATACATATTTGAGTATTTTTGTATGTTTTGGCAGCTCAGATTGGTATAAAATGATGAGTATTTAGACACTCATCAGGAAGCAAATAACAAACAAACAAAATAAAAATCATACAAAACATAGGTTGCCTCCCAAGAAGCGCTTTTCTTTATTTATGAGTCTTGTAGCTAGACTCAAGGTCATTGGTTACTACGTGATACGGGTGAGTTCCTCATTGAGGACATCTTTGGGATCAAACTTAGGTTTTAGCTTCCTATCGGTTTTCTTAGTACGGTATGACCTTTCAAAATTTTCTCCATCCGGATCATACAAAGTCATCCTCATATGCCATGATCCGTCACCTTCCTTAGGTGGCTTGTCCCACCTCCATTTACACTTATCTCCCTCTCTTTTCCACTTATTCATCTCTATATTAATAGGCATTACGTTTAAGATCTCTATCATCTTCCAAAAGACTAAGGGGTCCTCAAAAAGATCTAGCTCTTCATCTCTAGCTATGAGTTGTTCCACCGAATGTGTCTTTTTGATGAAATCTTTTTCTTGATAGAATGGGCGTTGAGGTCCTATAAAGTTCCTTTCTATCCAACGTCCATATCTAGATGGTCTCCGATTCATCTCTACCCAATGTGGTGTCGGTTCATCATCACAATCATAGCTATGTTTCTTAACATCGTATACCGACCAAGTGTCGCCCTCACCTATCGATATCTTAGACTCCTTACAATCTATCATGGCGCTAGCGGTCGCTAAAAATCCTCTTCCTACCAACAATGGGCATGTAGTGTCACTAACCATGTCTAGAACGTGAAAGTCTGCTAAAATAGTTAACTTCCCTACGTGAACAACTACATCCTTAATCATTCCAACCGGGTGGGCAATACTCCCATCCGCTAGACCTATCAATACCTCCGTCTCCTCTAACTTTCCTAGCTTGAGAGTGGTGAAAAGGGATAAGGGAATCAAGTTGAGGCTTGACCCTAAATCAGCTAGTGTGTCGAAAGCTTCGGATCTTCCTATCTTACAAGGCAAAACAAATATACCCAAATCATCAAGCTTTTTAGGCAACTTGTTTTGAACGAAGGCGGTCCCATTTTTACCTAGCTTAAACTTCTCATACTTTTCTAGGAGGGCACTATAGTAGGGAGCACGGGCTAAGACATCAATGACGGGGCGTTCAAGGTGAAGCTCCTTGAATTCATCGTCAAGGTCTTTCGTGGGAGGTGTTTCAACTATGCTTTTGACCGGTTTTATATCGGGTGTTTTATTCGATTGGTCCTTTTGAAGAATTTGGTTTTGTTTGAAACATGTGCTCGTTGATTAAACCGAGTAGTATTGCGAACAAGAAGCGGGTGACGAACTGATGATATGGAATTAACGTTTAGTTTCGGGTTCTTGACCGTGTCGCTTGGGAGTGCTCCCATTTCTTGGTCATTGAGAACTTTCAACAATGTGTCAATTTTGGTGGTCATCTCGCTTTGCTTTTGTTTGAAATCGGCTTAAAACTTAGATATGCGAGCCTCTTAAGATGCCATGAACTTAGACATCAATCCTTCAAAATTGTTGGTACTACCATAGTTGTTAGAAGGATTGTTGTTGAAAGTACGGTTGGAGGGTGGATCGTTTGGTTGGTAACGATTAGGCGGATTGGAAGAATTGGTTTGGTTTTGTTTCCACCTAAGGTTTGGGTGATTTTTCCAAGAGGGGTTGTAGGAATCACCATAAGGGTTTGGCTCGGGTTTGAAAGTGTACCACTTATCTCTCGCTGCGTCGGTACGCGAGGATGCGTAGTCCACAAAAGCTGTTCCGCGGAGTTCCACACAATCACGAGTGTCATGGGGACCACTACATAATTCGCATGAAGAAGTGATTTTGTTCACTTGGCTTGAAGGCTTAGGAGCTTCGTAAAATTTCATGAGAAACTTGACTTGGTCCTCAAGTTCCATGATCCTACGGTCGGGAGTGCTAGAATTGTTCGAAGGCAAAGATATTGCCTTGACCGTTTTGTTCAAATCACGGGGATCATTCCAACTTTCGTTGTCATAGAGAGCAAGATCTTCTATGAGTTCCCATGATTGTTCCGCACTTAGATCACGTAGCTTACCACCGGCCGATTGGTCAATGGCTCGCCTTATGGAGAGATCGATATGGTCATAGAAGATTTGGACTTGGAGCCAAAGATCTATGCCATGATGAGGGACTTTTTGGAGTAAGTCCTTGAATCGAGTCCATGCTTCATAAAGAGTTTCACCTTGACGTTGTTGGAACATTAAGATTTCATTTCTAAGCTTGGTAGTTCTCCCCGGTGGGAAAAATTGGGCAAGGAAACGAGTGGTGAGATCATCCCATGAGGTGATGGATCCCGCGGGTAAATGTTCAAGCCATTGGCTAGCTTGATCACGTAGAGAGAATTGGAATAGGCGTAATCGGGTTGACTCTCTAGTTGTAACATCAAGATCTATAGAATCTACGATTTTAAGGAAGTCCATGGAATGCACATCCGCTTTGCACCAACCAGATGGTGTTGGATCGCAATGGGGTCACATTGGCTCCTTGGGTGAGCTCAATGGTGTTTCGATAGCCTTGGTGGCTAGGTCGGGAATACTCTCCTAAGGTTCGGGGCCTAAGAGGTTGGTTATCTAATGGTGGGTTTTGTTGTGGTGGGATGACGGGTTCAAAGATGTTCCCATCGTCCATGATGTCGGGTGGTGAAGAGTTATGAACAAAAACACGAAGAAATAAGATAGACTAAAGAGAACCTAAAAATAAAAATAAAATCTTACTAGAAAGGAATCTAGCAAGTAGACCTAATAAAAAGAGATTCTAACCTAGAAAATAACTATTCCCCGGCAGCGGCGCCAAAAACTTGATGCGTAGGGATTGCACCAGGCTTTACCTCTCGAGGGATCTCGAGAAGCTTACAACCCCCACCAGGCAGTGTACCTGATCGATGTAGTATAGTATAATGACAAGTACCGGGGGATTGATCGTTCAGCTAGGAATAGTATCGCCAGGATTAGAAAACCTAAAGACTAGGTCTAGAGATGAGGGATGATTCTTTTTGTATTTTTTTATATTTTTTTAGAAAGCAAGTAAAAATCTCGAGTTTGAAGGAGTTGGGCGGAATTAGTTGCTAGTCAACTAACCCAATACTAAGATGCAATCAAAATAAAATACTAAAAATGAAATTAAACTAAATTATACTAATGTTGTGAGCAGTATGTGGGAGAAATGTGTTTACTTAGATTTCACTACTCCCTAGATATCTTTTACATGTTAATTACTTGTTATAGTTGCGTGGATGACGGATTGTATTCCTTAATACCATTCATGGGGTGGCGTACTTACTTCCCCAATCCTATGAGCGCCTACTTCACTCCTATGTCGAGCCGGCTAAGAAGCTCCTAACATGGGATCACTAGAATTTGCTCATGGATTAAATACAACCAATAAAACCTAGTACACATCGGTTCATGTTTCCTAAGACGTTCAAGCATGTTACACAATGGAGATCTTCCAGTTTTCTTAAGCCTAACATTGAAATCATTCATCCAATACAACCATAAACAAGTAATCAATACGTAATTAACATCTATGTTTCATTAGATCCAAGCAAACACAAGATAGATCTAGCCTAGCATGTTGGAATTAAGACAAGCATAAGATATAATCAACCAACACATAGACATATTGATTGAATTAGGAGAAGACTTATCTCAATTGAACATGAAAGGAATCAAGGGGTGAAAACCCTTGAAAACACTGTAAAATATGACCTAGGGTTTACAAAGTTCGGCCCTAGTTTCTCCACACAAGTTCCTCACTTAAAGAACGAAAAATAGAAAACTATATATAGATTTTGATAGGTGATGCGTGAAGAACAAATGTCTGACGCCGTCATCTCGCCGCCAAATAGTTTCTCGGACTGCCTAGATCTGGGTCTGACGCCGTCATGTGTTCCCCTTGTGCAGGCCGTCACCAAATTAACTCTTGACGCCCTTGTTGTCACACCGCCAGGTTTGCACTGGGTCGTCATGGTTTTTACTCTTGACGCCGTCAGGATCTTCCTCTTGACGCCGTCAGGTACTGTTATCAGCATGGAAAATTAAGTCTTTGTCGTTTTCTTCACTTTTATGCTCCAAAAACGTCCGAATTGCTTCCTTTTCCAGAATTCACTCCCAAAGTACCTAAAATCACAAAAGGAACGATTTAGGGTAATATTTGATCAAATAAATTCAATTCCGGGCTTAAATGACCCCCTAAAAGTGGTTCATTTTTCGCCTCATCAATTACTCCCTAGATATATTTTACAGGTTGATAGTTTGTTAAAGTTGCGTGCATGACGGGTGATATTCCTTAATACCAATCGTGGGGTGGCGTACGTACTTCCCCATCTCTATAAGCTCCTACTTCACTCCTTTGTCGAGCCTGCAAGAAGCTCCTAACATGGGATCACTAGAATTCGCTCATGCATTAAATACAGCCATAAAAACCTAGTACGCATTGGTTCATGTTTCTTAAGACGTTCAAGCAAGTTACACTATGGAAGTCTGCCAGTTTTCTTAAGCCTAACATCGAAATCATTCATCCGTACAACTATAAACAAGCAATAAACCCATAATCAACATCTAGGTTTCATTACATCTAAGCAAACACACAAGAGATCTAGCCTAGCATGTTATAATCAAGACAAGCGTAAGATATATTCAAACAACACATAGACATATTGAATGAATTGAAAGGATACTTATATTAATTGAACATGAAAGGATTCAATGGGTGAAAACCCTTGAAAATACTGTTAAAACCGAGCTAGGGTTTATTCAAGTTGTCCCTAATATTGTCCTCCCTTAATGAATGAAAATTACAAAACTATATATAGATTTTCTAAGGTGACGACATCAAGAAGAAAATTCTGACGCCGTCAACCCACCACCCATAATAAAATCGGATTGCCTAGATCCAGATCTGACGCCGTCAACCCCCTCCGGTTATGCCTGTTTCTTTGCTCTCCAAGCCTCCTCTTGTTGTGGATGTGGATATTGTTCGTGGGTGTATTCAATCCTTCCCAAAAAGGACTTCTTGTGGGCGGGATGGATTGAGAGCCCAACACATTTTAGATGCATTTTGCGGAGAGGGGTCAGCGATTGCCGCCGGGATACTCAAGGCCATCTCTGTGGTGGTTAATTTATTGTTGGGGGATAGGTTTCCTAAGTTTTTGGCGGAGTTTTGTTGCTATGGTGCCCCTCACGCCATTGCTCAAACCGGACAATGGGATTAGGCCTATTGCCGTGGGCGCATTTTGGAGGAGGCTTGTTTCGAAGGTTGCTATGAGGGCTGTCAGGAAGGAGATGTCCAAATACCTTTGTGAATTTCAGTTTTGGGTGGGAGTCTCGAGAGGGACAGAGGCCGTGCTTCATAGCCCGAATAGATTCTTATACGAGTTTCACTCGGACGGGTCATTGGCTATGCTTACTGTTGATTTCTCTAATGCCTTCAACCTGGTGGATTGAACTACCCTTCCATATGAGGTTCAGACTCGATGCCCGTCTATTTCCCTATGGGTGGATTTTTTATATGGTCAGTCAGTGAGGTTATATGTGGGTGATGACCTTATTTGGTCCACCACTGGAGTTCAGCAGGGGGACCCTTTAGGGCATATTCTTTTCGCTTTAGTTTTGCACCCATTGGTTCACCGGATCAGGGATTGTTGCAAACTTCTTTTCCATTTTTGGTATTTGGATGATGGTACAATTATCGGTGACACTAAAGAGGTAGCTAAAGCCTTAGATCTAATCAGGGCTGAGGGGCCCCGTTTGGGCCTTGAACTCAACACTAAGAAAACAGAAGTTTTTTGGCCGTCATGCAATGGGGTGAAGGTGCAGGAGGGGTTGTTCCCCTGTGGGATTAGGAGACCGTCGCTGGGTATAAAACTCCTTGGAGGTGCTGTTAGCAAGGATGCTGGGTTTATTAGTAGTTTGGTGGTGAAAAGGGCATCTCGTGCTAGTGAACTTATGAGTCATCTCCCAAGTCTAGGGTCCTCAATTCGAGCTCCTGTTGCTTCGCTCATGTATGGGCGTTTCAAAGCTGTTGTTCAGACTTAGAACGTGCCAACCTAGGCTGTTTCTATTTTTGACAATGGCCTTCGGAGAGCGATAGAGGATATTGTGGTTCGTGGTGGTCCATTTTTTAAGGATTTTCAATGGAGGCTAGCATCACTTCCGACTCGGTTTGGTGGGTTGGGTTTATGTTCTGCTGAGGATGTATCTACTTATGCTTTTGTGGCCTCGAGGGCGCAATATCGGAGTCTGCAGGACCGCATTCTTCGAGGATGTGTTATTGATGGGGTTGACTCTGATTATGGGTATGCAATGGATTGCTTGTGCATGTCCCTTCCTGATTTCGATCTTAGCGGTTTCTCTAATAAGGACACCGCCCCCCCCCCCCAAAAGCCTAGAATGTTCTGGCGTGTGCCTTATTTAGTGAAATCGTCAAGACTTTAGGAGTGAAGTTTGATTTATCCCCTCGCCAAAAAGTGGTGTTTGAATGTCTCCGTGCTCCTCATTCTTAGAAATTCTTTGCGGTTACCCCCATTGAAGAACTAGGCCAACATATGTTGGCCCTAGAGTACCGGACTATCCTTAAGTACCGGCTTATGATCCCTCTGTTCCCTGCTGATGAGCCTTGTCCAACATGCAGTCCATTGCAAGGAGTTACCTGGTTTTAAATATAGGCATGATTTGGTCAGGGATGTTTTGTATGATGTTCTTAAGAGAGCAGGTATTTCTTCTAAAAAAGATGCCCCCGTGAACTTTTTGACGGATCTGCTTGAAGGGTGGAGTGTCCCCTCTTGTTGGGCTCAGGGACAATGGGTTTGTTGCAGGATAAGCTGCATTGAAATCTGAATCGAGCAAAGTGACTAAACACGAGAAAGCTTGCTTGGAGAATCAACACGTGTTTATCCCTTTTGCTTTTGATACATTTGGTTTCCTAGCTCCGGAAGTAGAGAAGTTTTTGTCTAGAGTTCAACGGGTTGTGCAAAGTAATTTTTCAACCCTAAAGAAACAAAACTTCATTTTTAGTAGGATTGGTTTTGCCATCCAAAAGGTGGTTGCGGCGCAACTTGTTGCTCGTTTGCCTGCCATCTTATTGTAATCCAACATTGAAATGAATTGAAAATGTACAAAAAGAAGTTTGTTACTAGGTCATTGTATCGTTATAATAAAATGTCGTTAAAAAAGTAACAAATCAATCTTTTCTTTAAAAGTATGAAGTTCGATTACTAATTATAAGATAAACACTAAGTCCTAAACATGTAAATCATGGTGGTGTTGTGGCGTTATAATAGAAGAGAAAGAAAGAAAATATGGGAACCTTTAGAGAATGAGAGAAAACTAGAAAGATTAGATTGCATAGAATGAAAAGGTCCAACCCTCTCCCTTGGTGGGAGAGGGGTATTTATACAAAGAAATGAAACACCCACACCCGGGCTGTGGATCAGGCATACAGTGGGTAAAGACCCGTCCTTCTTCCACGATGTTACTTAAACTAACACTAACTAAATAATAAACTAACTACGAGCTATATTAATGCTATTGCAATATTTAGGTGACCGAGTCTTTTATAGGATTATTTGTATTCCTAACAATCTCCCCCTAAGCGAGGTCACCTTTGGAAATTAAGCTCTTTGTTCTTCAAGCATTCTTTGGAATTTGTAGCTCATAGGTTCTGATTCTTCACTTTTGAGCTCACTTTGCTCAACAAGCAATGATTTTTGTGATCCAGGTTCCATTGGAGTGTGTGATCTTTGAGCTTTCTTTGAGATCATCAGCCACAGTAAATCTCTAAGCTCATCCTTAGTCGTAATTCCTTCATGTGATTTTGTGACACAAGGACCTTCATGCTCACACCCTTCTATATTAGGAGACTTTTCATCAGAGTTACGAAAACGTTGTTGGTAGTCTCTCAACATTCATGATCATCATTGATAGTGAGGAGAATGTGTGAGCATGAGGTATGGATTGACATGATTCAGCTAGAATTAGGTACCACCAACGCCATCTTTATATGTGTCACTGAAATAAAACAGTTAGCAATAAAGATAGAGAACGAATATGGCTTTGTCATTCGTTCAGCGAGGACAGACTACCCTCTAGTTCTGTGGGAACCGACTTGTGATCAGGTAGAGACTCTGTTAAAGAAGACTCTCCTTGACAGGAATTTCCAGCTTGTATTAATGAATCTTCCAAAGAATCCACTTTGGAATCTTCATACTAAGCATGTTCTCATACCGGAACGTCTCAAAGAAGATAGCATGATAGAGTGAATCGGTGAATTGATATTCACTAATTGATGAGAAATTGATTTATAGAAATCACTCGCGTGTCATATAATAAGCATTTTGAGACACGACGAGAGTTTTATGCTTTGAATCCCAGTTCCATCAAAATTACTTTTGTTTGAAAGAATATACACAATCAATGTGCTTGAAATTTGTGAGCACATTGAAAGGTTTTTGCAAAAGTATTCGTCAATCCATTTCCCGGAACAAGTTTGATACAATGTTGAATCGCACTATCGTAGCTTTCCAGTTGTCACAAGCTTGATTCTTGCAGGATCTCACATGTCACCTACCAAGAGCTTGAGTGATGTTCGCTCTAGAAGGATTTCCATCTTCATCGTGAATATTTTCATATCACTCGGATATTCTTGCAATACCACAAGGATAATGCGTAGGACTCTAAATATTTTATCTTATTTTCCACATTGTGTGAAACAATAAGCATATTTGAAAGTGTGTCCAATTGATATTTATGGATGATCTCTTGGCTCTAGACTCAATAGTGCGTTTTGATCCGCTCCTGGAGACTGGGGACGCGTCTCCTGTTTTAGGTATCAACATAGCTCGCAATGAGCAGTTGATACATTGCACAGGGTTCCCCGTGAGAATGAAACAAGTTCTTTTAAGAGAACTTGAATGGTTGGGAAGTTTAGTGCAGTGCGTCACTGGCTCCATGACGTCTTGTCTTCAATACCAGTGTTACCTTAGTAACCACCAGTAGCATATGAAATTGAACCCGGTTTCTTCCCTAAGGTTGAATATATGGAGGGCTATTTCTTTTCACCCTTTCTCATTTCATTTCTATTTCATTCTTCAACCCCTTCAGTGCTTACCGAGACTTCATCGCTAGAACCTTGATGGGTCTGTTCCAGTCCTAGCTCTATCTCAGTCGGCACTCTTCCCTTTCTCACTTTTCTCCTTTTTTCAATCATTCCTAAGGACTTCTAATCTATCTAGTGGATTGTCCCTGGGAAGATCTTTCCGATTCTGGTGGATCATGGGAACTTACACCTAACCTTAGCCATCCTTATAACTCTGTGCATAAAGATAAATGGTCGGTCTTAGATATTTTTCCACAAACGCCTTTTGCTCCCCCTCAATATGTGCATCGATATTCGAAAGAGTTTAGCACATATGTGGGAGCCTATTATTGAGTCAAAATGATCACGTTTGATTATCAGATTTCATATTTAAATCACATTCTCTCCCCCGACCAAAAATTTCAAATCTTTCGAACATTTTGATCTCAATTGATGTAAATAAGTTAGAAAACGTTTGGGTGAGAAATTCGGACAGTTTTAATATTTTCTGATAAAAGGAACCTTTTTTCTGCTCCCCCTCAATCTGTGAGGGAGATTGTTATGTGTCAGACTTGCTGAGTTTACAAAAGATTTTAAGTTTTAACGAAAACTCTTTGAAAATATTCTCATTCTGACACGTAACCATCACAAATTGTATTTTGCTTATTGTGTACAAAGTGTTGAGTTTTGATGATACATATAATTTTGAAATCACTCTCCCCCTCAATCAATGACGCATGTTAAAACTGAAATAATTTGATGTCATTGATTGAGTGATAGATTTTATGAAAAAATTTCAAGCTTGATTGATTTTCAAAAATTTCATGGTACCACCAAGTTTTGTACAAATACTTTCCAGAAGAATCATGGAAGGAAAAGTATTTGTGCTAAAAAGAAGACTTCTCTTCTTTATCAAGAAATAATGCACTGAAGCGTATATTAGATCGAGGAAACATGGATATAAAGTTATCCATCCCCAGGTGAACTTCACCCGGTAAGAGGAACATCCGTCTTTTTGGCGACGTGTTTTCCCTATTTTGAAAAATGGGTTGCTATCTGAAGTAATAGCAAGCCAAAGTTTTAAGTCCGGGTTACACCCTGAAATGACTGTAAGCCATAATTTAAAGAATGTTTTGAGAAACGACATGTTTTAGAAAAACATTATTTGAAAAATAAAAACTCTTGCTCAAGCATATGTATGATTTCGTGTCATTATTGAATGACATTTCAAGAAACGTACATAATGTTGATTACACAAGTGACATGTCGTGAGAAGAATATTTTTGGATTTTTATGATTTTTCAGATTTTTATGGTTTTTTTATCGGTTTTATATTTTTCTATTTTATTTTTGTTTTAAGCTATGTACAAAGGATATGTGAAATCACTCCTTCACTCTTCATTCTCCTCCTGAAGACACTTAAGAGTTTCTGGTGTAAGGCTCTTCATCCCAAGTCGTGGAAGAATGAACTGGAATCTTTCTCGAGAGAGAGCCTTTTTAAAGATATCAGCCAGTTGAAACTCTGTCCTCACAAAATAGAGTTCCACTACCCCTTTCTCTACTTGTTCTCTGATGAAGTGATGATGAATGTCAATATGCTTGGATCTGGAGTGCTGGACATTGTTAGAGCACAAAGCAATGGCACTTTTGTTATCACCATACATAGGGATTTTTGTTGAAATCAAAACCATAATCTGATAGTTGAGATCTCATCCATAAAATTTGAGCACAACATGAGGACATGGCAATGTATTCAGCCTCTGTGGATGATATCGATGTATAAATTTGCTTTTTAGATGACCAGCTTACAAGTTTCTCACCCAAAAATTGAGCACCTCCTGATGTACTTCTACGAGTATCTTGACACCCCGCATGGTCAGCACCTGAGTAAGCCGTAAGAGCCATTGCATTGTCTTTAGGGTACCAGAGACCCATGTGAATGGTCCCTTGAAGATACCTAAATATCCTCTTAACCGCTTCCAAGTGCTTTTTGGTAGGCTTGGATTGATACCGAGCACACATACAAACTACAAATAGAAGATCTGGCCTGCTTGCTGTGAGATACATGAGAGATCCAATCATGCTTCTGTATTTGGTTTGATCAACAGGTAAACCTGATGGATCGTCATCAAGTTTGGATTTTACAACCATTGGAGTGTCTACAGAGTCACTTGAATCAAAACCAAATTTCTTTAAAATGTCATTAGCATATTTGGCTTGATTAATGAAGATGCCACTTGGATTTTGTGAGATTTGTAAGCCCAAGAAGAAATACATTTGTTCCATCATAGACATTTGGAATTTGAAACTCATTTCTTTTGCAAATCGATAACATTCGTTGGAGTCGGATGATGCAAAGATGATATCATCTACATAAATTTGAACATGAAGCAGATGGTTTCCAGTCTTCCTAGTGAACAAGGTAGGATCAACAACACCCTTAGTAAATTGGTTTGCAAGAAGAAACTTGGACAACGTATCGTACCAAGCTCTAGGAGCTTGCTTTAGACCATATAGCATTTTTTTCAAACGATAAACATGATTTGGTCGTTCAGGATCCACGAATCCTTTAGGCTGAGTAACATAGACTACTTCTTTCAAATCACCATTCAGGAAAGCAGTCTTAACATCCATCTGATAAACAGTCATGTTACTGCTAGCAGCATTGGCAAGGAAGATTCTAATGGCCACGATATGAGCAACTGGTGCAAACGATTCTTCAAAGTCAATTCCTTCTTGTTGACTGTATCCTTTTGCAACTAGCCGAGCCTTGTTTTTCAGGACCTTGCCATGCTCATCAAGCTTTACTTTGAAGATCCACTTGAGAGCGATGATCATTGCACATTCAGGTGACGGCACTAATTCCCATACATCAAATCGATCAAACTCATGGATTTCTTCTTGCATTGCTGTGAACCAGCATTCTTTTGTTAAAGCATCCTTGAAGTCTTTGGGTTCGATTTTTGATAGAATGGAATTGAAGAAGCACCACAAGGCATCAGTAGCAAGTTGTTTTCTGGTGGACACCAGTCGTGAGGGATTTCCTATGACGTTGTCAATTGGGTGATCATTGGTCCATTTTCTTAGATGTTCATGAGGTTGAGGGTAGTGAACCGATATCGCAGTGTTTGATTCTCCTGATGATGATGCTTCATTGGAGGATTCAGGAGCGAATACGTTTACAAATGGTTCATCTTCTGGTGTAGCAAAAGGATTAACTTCACATGATGGTTGTGCATTTAACTCATGTCATGAGTTGCTAGATTTTGGAGCATCCTGATCAAGTGAAATGGAAGTGGATGGACCATTTGTGACACGAGGAGCATCTACAACCATATCATTAGGTTCCGTAACCTGCTGTTCAGGTTCGTGAGGTTGCTGTGACTCGAAGTACTCATCAAACATGGGGTCAAATAACTTCTTCAATTCTTCACAAGTAGTAGGAACATAAGGAGTGACAGGTTTGGAATATTTTAGAAGTCCCGAACTAATTGATCCAGGAGATAAAAGATTTGGTGAGGGTCCAGAATTGGTGTGTCCTGAAGCCGTATGCTCTGTCAGCTCATCAAATGTGACATGGATTGTTTCCATGATTTGTTGGGTTCTTTTGTTGTAGATTCGGTACCCTTTTCGATCTGGTGCATATCCAATGAATACCCAATATCAGCCTTAGCTTTGAGCTTCCCTAAGTCTTCACTATCATTAGTTGGATAACACAGGGCTCCAAACACACGAAGAAAGGAGAGATCAGGCTTTTTGAGATGCACCAGCTCATAAGGTGTCTTGTTGTGGAGAGGATGTATCAACGACCGATTTTGAGTGTAACATGCAGTAGCGATAGCTTCAGCCCATATAAACATTGGTGTTTTAGAGAATATCAGCATAGTGCGAGCAACGTCAACTAGTGTGCGATTCCGTCTTTCAACAACCTCATTTTGTTGAGGAGTTCGAGGAATACTCTTTTGATGACTGATGCCGATACTTTCATAAAATTGAGTGAGTTGTTGGTTAACAAACTCAGTTCCATTGTCAGTGCGAATGATTCTAACGGTCTTGTTAAGCCTTACTTGCAACTGCTTGATGAGTTTGATGATGATTTCGGGAGTTTCATCCTTGGATCTTAAAAACTTCACCCAGGTAAATCGATAATCATCCACAATTACAAGAATATATCTTTTCACATTGAAGCTCTGCACTCTCATGGGTCCGCACAGATCCATGTGAAGGGTATGGAGCACTTCAATGTTGGAATTGGTGCGTTTTGGTTTGTAAGTGTGCTTCTTGCTCTTACCCAATTGACACGATGAGCAAAGATGGTCTTTTTCATACTTCAATCTGGGCATGCGTCGAACAAGATCTTTGCGAGAAAGTTCATTAATGGTGCCGAAGTTCAAATGTTTAAAACGACGATGCCAGAACCATGATTTACTCTTTAAGGCCTTAGAGAGCAAGCAAATAGGAGAGGACAGCATCATGTCTTCAATAGAGATAGTATATAAATTAGTACCACGACTTCCCTTAAGAAGATCCATTCCATCCAATTCTCTAAGAAAACATGTGTTCTTTCTGAAGGCCAATTCGAGATCAGAATCACAAAATTGTCCAACAGAGAATAGATTGTGCCCAAGTCCTTCCACATAGTAAACTCTAGAAATCACGCTATCACCAAACACATAATCACCATACCCCATAATGGCTCCAAAGTAGTCGTTTCCGAATCTAACTGTCCCGATAAACTTTTTCACGAAATTTCTGAGCCGAGAGCGATCCCCAGTCATATGTTTTGAGCAGCCTGAGTCAAAATACCATAGGACGATTTGTACGACCTGCATTTGAAACCAGATAGATATGGATAGCTAAAAAACATGGATCCCCAAGTGTAATTGGGATCCAATTGGTTAGCACAAGCATACTTAAGAGAAGCAAGATTAGTATTTACAATGCTTTCTCAGAGGAAACGATACTAGTGGGTACTACTGACTTAATATCAAGGCATTGAGTCACTAAAGGGAATTTTCTACCAGTTGCCTTCCATTTCTTAACCGCTAAAGACTTGCGATCTGGCATATTTGTCAATGGACACTAGCTTCCTAAAGTGAATTTTCTTCCAGTAGATTTCCACTGATATCCTACATTGCTAAAAACCTTTCCTGTTGTTTTCCAAGTATGGTTTTCCAATTTATGTGTCTTTGCTAACTTAACTGAGGATTTGTGAGAAGATTTCAAAAATGACACAACACATTCATCATGATTACCAGATATTAAACAATCATTACAAGTCTTACAAGTAGCATTAGAATTCGAATTAATTACGGTACGCTTAAAGCAAATACTAGAATCAACACGATTCTTTTCACTCAAATCAATCTTATTGTTCCTAAGGTGGTCTTCTACTTTCTTCCCTTGAGCACTCTTAGCTGGCGAAGTCCTATCATTCCTTGTATTGCCTTTAGGCTTTGACCCGCTAGCTTTAGTGTCATTGCTTACTCCTGTATAATGAACGATGGGAACATTAGATTGTTGTATAGTTGTTTGGTTTCTAGGTGGTGATGTGCTATGATCAGAACTAGCCAAAGGTATATATCAAAGGTAACATGCTTTTTCAAACTCTTAGATGAGGATGTGCCCTTTCTATCTCGCCTGTTGGAATCTTGGGGCATGTACCTGTGGCATATTCTAACAATTCTTGTGACCGTTTGGTAAGAAAACTAATGTCTGATAATGTGTTATAAGAGGGTCTCACCATTCTATCTTCTTCAACGGTCTCATGGGTCATGTCAAGGCAATCCTTAAGATGTCTAAGGTAATCACTATGGACTAACTCATTGTTCTTAAGAGGAAGCGGTATAAACAAAGCTTCACATGCACATTTTTTACATTCACAAACCTGTGAATTGATATAGTCACTTACAATGACTGGCATCTTCCCTTTCACCTTTGTCTTTAGATTCTCAATTTCATTTAGCAAAGAAGTTATCTTTTCATTGGTTTTATCACGAGTGATCTTAATTGAATCATATAACTCTTTGTAATGTTGTTTTACTTTAGAATTTTCATCTTGAAAACAATCATTTTCATGTTTGAGTTTGTTGATCATGTAATGAAGTTGAAAACTCTGAGAATCTGCAGAATGTGGTTTATGGGTTTCGATCACATCATTCATGGGAGATTTCATTTGGGCAATTTGATCCCTCAATTTCCTAATCGTGTTTGTGTGAGCTTGAATTTTTTAATCCTTTCTTCTAAATATTGATATTTTAATTGTAGGTGAAGATTATCAACTTCTAGTTTAGAAAAGTGTTTGACCAAGTTGTCATGATCATCATTTTGAATTTTTTTCATGCAGCTTCAAATTCTCCCCCTCAAGCTCAACAACATGATTTTGGAGATCATTCAAAGCAATAGACATTTCATGAAATTGACAAGCATCAATCGTAGAATCTGTAGCAGTGTAGAAAACATCTTGAGCAATACATTTAGCAATCAAATTGTCATTTGTGATAAGAATATTTTTCCTTGCAATCTCACTATGTAGCAGATCTATTGCACTTTGTTTACCTTTATTCTCCACATTTTTAAACATCTCTTTCATATCTTTTAATTAAATTTCAAGGGACTGTTGTAAACCCTCAAAGTGTTCTTTGATTAGTTTAAAAAATGGAATAACTTCAGTGAATTAACACTCTTTAGTAAGCTCAAATCCCCTTTTACCCTCAGTAATTCCCGTTGGCATGATTCTCTTTTTGCATGTTTTATCAAAATCAGTGAACATTTGACAAAGGACATATATGCCAATAAGAGTTTTAAATTGCGTGGGAATTGATAACTGAACTAAGTGCATTGGTGTATTGGGGGGATACACCGTTGGGGTAGCAAACTTTTGAGGAATCTTGGCCTTAAGTTCATCAGCTTCCATTTTCTCAACACCTAATGGCCAAAATACCTGTTATGGTGTTAACTTAGTTTGAGGTGCAAAAACAGTCACTCGGTTTTGTTCATAATAATCATGGGGCTTAGCAATGACACGATGTTTAATGCACTTGGGATCCTTCATTTTATTATCAATTCTCTCTCTATTGGCAGACTCAAGATCATCCAAATCTTTATCAGACCAACTATTTGGAGGGGCATGATTGGGTGTAAGCATAACTGATGGATCTAAACACACACGCCTTGTGTTAGAATGTTACTTTGAATGATACTTACATGTACGCGGAATTTACTTTGTATTACTTAGAAGATTTGTTTGTGAGTTATTTTGTGAGTGAAGAACAGTTGTATATGAACATAGGATATTAACCAAACGTTTAGCTCCAATATTATTAATGATAATAATACGAGTGATCTAGAATATCACTAGGTTTTTCAACTTGAAGCTCTATGAATTGATACGTATATGAACTCTAAACCTAGGACCTCCTTTTATAGGACACAAGGAGTCCTTTACAAGATAAGTATAATGCTAAATAAATAAGATATTGACAAGATCTTTTCTATACTTATCTATTACACGAATACATAACAGTTATAAACTAAGCAGTGGTAACTATATGTACTAGCAGTGGTAATAATGTGCCCATTGCTAGTGTAATCTTCCAGCAGTTCCTTTTGTTACACTTAGCAGTTGTAACTGTTAGTTTATTCCCAACAATAACCTTGGCATCATACACTGAAGGTTGAGAGGCACTAACGCTCTTAAGGAAGTTCATTATAGGTATACCTAAATCCTTATCACTATGCTTATCCCGTAGTTTAGTGTGCTTTTCAATCATTTGAGCTGTTTGATAGGTTTGGCCTTGGATGTACAACTTTTTTTCAAGTTTGTTTTTCAACTGGTTAAGGTTGGAAAATTCATTTAATAGTTTAGTTTCTTTTTCTTGAAATTCACATTTTCGAACACTTAAACTCTCTTGAATTTCCTGTTTTCCTTAACAGCAGGATCAAGTTGATTTTGAACAGATTTAATCTCTTGTTTTAATGCCTTTTTCTTTAAGTTATAATCAGTTATGTAACTTGATCCTTAAGAGTATTAATCCTAGTGGTCAGAGTGTCATCAGGTGCAACAGCAGTGTACTCATCAAGTTCACACACGTTGTCATAAACAGAGGATATATCACTTGATACAACAGGGTCGACGTTGTGCTTTACATATTGTTCATATGGGACGATATTGCTATTTCCCATATTAGCAATATCTAATTCTGCAATGTTTGTTTGTTGTACTTCATTATATATCTTTTGTTCATGCATCACATCATTGTCACATACAACAGAAGACATTCCACTAGATACGTCAGAATCACTGTTGTGATCCGAATGTTGCTCAGTTGGAAAAATATTAATGTTCTCCAATTCAGCCTCATTTGGTTCACCAACATTATTTTGTCGTATATTGTAGAAGGCCTTTTGTTCATCATTAACAACACATTCATCATATAACTTTAGTACCTCAGATATGATGGATGATTTAGAGGGACTAGATTGTTGTGATGGTGAGACAACAGATGATAGATTGGCCATGAAGATTGTCTGAGCAGTGGGTTCGTCATCAACGTCTGAATCAAAGGCTTCACAATCCTAAGCTTGGAAGATGTTGAGATCATTAAGAGCTAAATCCTGAACAGGTTTTTCATCCACATCATCATCAAACGTCTTTCCATCATCCCTAGCAAGAAAAGCCAATTCTTCCTCATTTAGCATAACTCCATTCTCTTGAGCTTGCATGAGCAACATTTTGTCCTTGAAGTAGTCTGAGTTCTGAGGACTCTTTGGCTGAGTGCAGGTCCTGGCGATGTGACCCAAACCCCCTCAGTTGTAACACTTGGGTTGCCTTCCTTGTCCCTGATTCACATTTCCAACCCTGTTCTGCAAATTACTCCGTGTAGCATTCCTTTGATCCACATTTTGTCTGCCCTGAACATTTTGCACTATCACTCTTCCATCTTCCACAACAGCCTGATTATGTGGATTTGAGGAAGCTCTGAGTTGGTTGTTAGTTGGTGGAAGTACAGCTCTGAAGTGTTGAACGAGTAGTGACACTTGGTTGGAAAGGTTGTCAATCATCTTATCAGTATGAGAATACCATGAGTCGAGATGTGTATTCATGGCAGCAGGTGACTGTAAAGATGAGTGATCCATTGACGACACGGGCTGAGTAATCAGTAACATACTAGTCATGAATGCAAGTGAGTCATTGGTAGCAGTTAGATTGAGCTTCTCTCTTAATTGACGATCATAAGCTGCATGCTTCTCATGTTGTTGTAAGTAGGCAAACAATTGTTCATAGTGTATTTCTCAATCCTTTGTTGAGCTTCACTGCAGTAACAAAGCGATCCCACACAGGTGACATGTTGTTTACAAACTTAGAGTTGAGTTTGATGTTAGGCATTGTCATTCGGATCATTCTCATGTCATTAACGAGCTTGTGAAATCTGACATAGTAGTCGGTAATGTTTTCACGAGGATTCATCTTGAAATGCTCAAACTCATCATACAACTGAGACTCACGGTCTTCTTTGGTCAGCTCCGATCAAGACAGAAGCATTTTGACATTGTCCCAGACAGCTTTAGCTTCAGTGTTGAAGTTGATTAGCTTGTAAACATCTTTGGGTAACCCTTGTATCACGATGTTAGAGGCTCGAATATCTGCATCATAACGCTTCTTTTCAGCCTCACTAAGGTCATTGTAAGTTCATGGTCTGTCAATTCCATGGGTGACAGATCCATCCTCAGCCGTGGAGATAACATCTCTGGTTGTACCCATCTGCATAGGACCTTCATCAATTGATCGCAGAATGTTCTCACCATTTTCCTTACCCAGGAAATAAAGTCTAATTTTTTGTGCCCACGATTCATAGTCAGTCCTATCTAGCATAGGAGGTTGGGTATCGGACCCTGCAGCTTGAATGTCATCCGAAACAGTTTCCATAACAAAGTCTTCAAACGGGATTTTACAACTCTTGTGACTTAAACCGAGAAATCGATTCTTTCCCGGGATTTTACTAAAGTCAACAAAAGAAACCGGAAGATATACTCAGCGAGTTAGACTTAGAGAGAGATACCGGATGGGTCACAGTTTGCACTAAGTGCCAAGTCGTGACAAGTCAAGTCACAATATATCCGATTGAAATTATTCAAGTCATAAGAATTAACTCACAATGTCAGATCACAATCAGATTAATCAATACGACTTAAGTTACAACAATTCACCAAATACAAATGATTAACCAATCACAAGAAACTCACTACATAGTTAAACGCTAAAGAGTAGAGGTAATCATTAGTAGGAGCAAACCGCTAACTTTAGGTAAACGCAATTCTGAGGTAGTTGCTAAAATGAGTTAAATGATAGATCATGCAAGGTAACCGCTAAGTGAAGAAAACCGCTGGAAGAGGTAGTTGATGAGTGTGTAAATACTCATCATTTTTATCGTATCTGAACTGCCAAAACATCCAAAAACACTCAAAAACGCATCAAAATACAGAAATTATTCCAAAAGTGTGTTTTATATGTTTCAGATGCAAAATGTTTAAAAACATATGAAAAACGAACAAAGTTCGCACAATTGGCAGTTTCAGTCCCTCAAGTTTCAAAATTTGGCAAAACTAGTCTCTGGAAGTTTAAAATTAAAGAAAAGTCAACCCAAGGCAAAGAAAAGTCAAAAAATTGTCAAAATAAGTCCTTGGGTGAAAAGTTTGAGAAAATTACACTTTTACCCCTCAAAATCCAAAATTGGCATAAAAGGTCCCTGAACTTTCAAAACCTTACCAAATCAGTCCCTGGTGAAATATTTTTGAAAGAAAATTCAACTTTGGTCCCTTGGAGCTCACAAAGTATCATTTATGATCCTTGGGTAAACAGTTTTGAAAATTTACAAAAATGGTCCCTCTACTTTGAACTTTGGCAGTTTTGGCCCCCGAGAATTTGAAATTGAAAAATGTTCAATAGTGGTCTTTGGTATCTAAAACTTGGTATGATTTATCCTTGGAATAACTTTGGGAAGTTGGCATTTCTGGTCCCTAAGTTTCGGTAATTGGCAAAATTGGTCCTTGCAAATTTCACACTACAAACCAACTGGACCTAAAACTAATACTACTCCCCATCCAATCCAAAACTCTACCCAATCCATTATCCCAAGCCCACATGCAAATCCAGCCCATCACCACAGCCCACCACAACCTTCCCTTTTAATCATAAAAACCTCCGGTCAAACCAAAACCCCCCAACCTTTGACCGTCCCTTCCACCTCACCCCACTCACTCCCTGCTACCCTCCAAACACCACCATCATCACTCCTAAGCCTGATACCCCTTCTGCACACTCAACCTCCCCCCCCCCCCCCCCCGCCTAACCAAACAACCACTACCCTCCAAATACACCTCTGGCATCAAATTATTCATAGAAAACGTCAAAATCAAAATGGGCGCCAAAATGGATTAATGGTCAAGATTGAATTATATCATCCAATGGTGTGTATTGAAGCTGAGAAGAGTCCAAAGCATGCTCAGAAACCCTAATTGAAGAGTATTTAAAGAAAGAGAAGCTGTGGAGCAAGGGAGTAGTTTTAGTAAAGAATTTTCATAGTCTTGTATTGTAATTTTCAAGTTTAGTTTTAATCTCAGATTTCAAGTCTTGTATCAAGTGTTTTCATTGTAACTCAGACCTTTTTCTTTCAATTAAATCTAGTTAAACTTTGAATTCAGTTTGTATTTTGTTAAAAATTCAAAAGTATCAATTTGGATGAATGTTGTTTACCATTGTAATATGGGCTCTCAGGTTCATGTAGGTTACTCATGAAGCTTATTTAAGCTCTGAGAAACAAAAAAAAATGGATTAGCAAATAAAAAGCAAAAACACAAAAAAATAGTGAAACATCAAAAATATCAAAAAAAGAAGAAAAGAAGAAAAAGAGATAATGCAGAGTTGATTTGGAGATTGAAGAATGGGTTAGAGACTCATCTGAGTCAAATAGGTTGTCCTTGGTTTCAAAATTTCTCAGCTGAATGCACACTGTGAGCTTATTTCATATTTTTTTTCTTTCATATTCTCTTTGTCATAGCTTATATTATGCTCATCTTTGTTTACTATTAATATTTCTGAGTTAGAAAGTCATAAGATATGGTGAAATCAATAGCTTGTTAATTAGTTTAGATAGTTGCTCAAAATTCCATCTTGAACTGTCAAACATTAGTTTATTTAGTCTATTTAGTTATAACACAATTTAGAGTTGATTGCTGTCAAAAGTTAGCTTCATTAGATTTCATTAGCTTATTGGATAATCCAGAATAAGTGGAATTGCTCAAATCAGTATATACTTTCATAACTTGAAAAGAGGTTAAGTATTAAGGGGTGTTTGGATTTGGGTGGTTGCATGAGCTTTTGAGCTTGTCAGTGGTCATAACCTTTTGAGACTTCTTTCTTAGGTTTAAAATATCACAGTCAAACTCACATACTAGTTGTTTTACAAGCCAAAGTCAAAATTCAACTCAAATCCCCCTCACAGTTAACTGTGAGGGAATTGTGAGTCAAAGAACCTTTAAATTGGTGTAAGATTAGTAAACTTAGTTTAGTATAATTGTAATATTGCTTAATATAAGTTTCATAACCAGTAATCATCCACCAAAAGACACCAAAGTCAATTTTCTAGTTTTACTAAAAAAGTCAAAAGTTCAATCTCAGATTTTAGCAAAAATGGCAAGAATTAATCTGAATTTTGTGTGTGTGGATTTGAGGTCTGAAATTTGTTGTGTGTAGACTCTACCAGCTGAACTTGAGATTTCTACAATTTTCATATTTTTGTGATTTTTTCTAGTTGACTAAATTGCCCTTGGAAGGGGACTGCAGGGCAAGGCTTTTGCCCTGTGTACCAGACCTCACCTCATCCCACCACCTTTGGTGGTATTTTGTGGGCAACCCAGTGGGTCCCACACCTCAAACTTGGGTTCTCCCAACCCCCCTCCTACCAGGGAGTGATAGTTGACCAATAGTTTGACCCTTAGACCAGTGGACCCCACCTGCATTTGCTTCCCAACTCTGTCCCATTCTGTCTCAGAAATACAATAAGCAAACTGCTTATTTGTGTTTTGTGGCTAATTCAAGCCACTTATTTGGTTGAATCTTGTTTATTCATGTTCATGTGACTCAGAGAAACCTATTTTTACCATTGTGGACCCCACTTCTTCCATTTGAGCTTAAATCTCCCCATAGTCAACAAAAGTCAACTGAGTGGATCAATAAGCTCTCAAGTGCTTATTATTGGGTTACACCAAAAGTGTTTTCATAAAAAGTGCTTGTTTTTAGTGTATAATTAGTTTGGAAAAAGAAAAAACACCAAAAACCAATTTTAATTATAGTGATAGCTTCTATTTAATAGGAATTATCAATTTAATTTTCTTTTTAGCTTATTTATAAGCAATATAACACTTTTATATTTTTATAAATTCTCTTTTAGGTTAAAGTAATTCTAGAAATTTTTCCAGATTTTTATTTTGTCTTTTAGTGGTTTTTATAATTAATTTTAGTTTAATTAAGTTTTAATTAATATTAAGTAATTAAATAGCAAAATTATATTTTATATAGTATAACCTAGTTTTTATAATTTTTCTAACTTTTATTTAAGTTAAAACATTTTTGTAAATTTTTCTAGGATTTTTACTATTCATTTTCTATTTTTCCTAATATAATTAGTGTAATTAGAAATTAATAAGTAATTAGATTAATAATTAGTAAATTAGTTTAAAAATATATAAAATCAACTTTTTATAATTTTTTAGGATTCCTATGATGGTTAATTAGATTTATAAAATTTTTCTTAATTTTCTAAGCCTTTTTAGTATTTTTAATAATTCTAATTAGTTTAATTAGTTAATAAATAGATAATTAGTAATTAATTAATAATTAATAATTAATAATTAAATAGTGTAAAAATAATTTTTCTTTTTCTTAAAATTTTATTTATTTGTTAGGATTGTAAAAATAATAATTTTACACTCGTAACCTTTCCCGTCCATCAGTTGTACTTTTTGTTTCGTTTGTCAGTGTACGTTTTTGATTAAAACGTACGTTTTTAGGTTTTAGCTCAAATCTTCTTAATCTCAATACCATTAATCAATCACATAGCTTTCCTAAGCTATTTAATTTCATAATTCTCAAATAATTCTTATCACAACCCTTTTTCTGTGAATAATCACCCGATCACAAGTACGCTAAAGCACAATCCACACCTCGTCGGGACATAACGACCTGGTGATACCCTTTATTACCCGGAAGCATTGGTCTAGGCTCTTTGACTTTGTTGACCATTATTTGGTCAATATAAGTTGACGGTTTAGCATCAATCAATTTTTGGCGCCGCTGTCGGGGAGGTGTGCGCGTTTCTATTGCGTCATTTGAGATTAGTGTTACTTCACCTCAATCACTGTACAAATATCACCACTTTTGTAAATTTTAAATCAAAATACAAAAAACTCATTAACACTTTTCCTAAAGTGTTAAAACACCAAAAAAATTAAAAACAACAAAATAGATTGTAACGTTTTCTGAATCGGTTTTCTTTTAAGGTGATTCTTAAAGAGAAACGATTTTAGATTACGAGATGATACCAAAAATATTGTCCAAAAGTTTTTAAACCCATACACAAAACACAAAAACATCCGTCTTTTCTTGTGAATAATAATTCTACATAAAAACCAACCGTCGCAAACCAAGACAGAACACCTACCAACTGGGGGTGTGAACATAATAAGTTCCCAAACAAAAGATAAAAACTTGCCTTTGTATCCTTGTGAGTGGTGTACCTTTCTTAAAGAAGCCATTTGCTCGTGAATATTGGTTTAAGTTCACTGTTGATTTGCCTCGATTTTGTTTTGATTGGTTTTTATCTCTAGTCCATGCGCACTCGTTCTTCAAGGTCCACGAGCCCATTACGTGAGCTTGTTCGGAAACCTAGAAGACCTCGTCGACGTTCAGCACCAACAGTCGGATCTGAGATCCGTACTGTGGCCACACCCACTGTCACCATGGCGGAAGACCGCCCCATGTGTGAGCTTCTCCAAGCACCCATTGAGGGTTACGGAGATGCCATTGTTGTTCCAGCCATCGTGGCTGATAGTTTTGAGCTCAAAACCGGGTTACTCAATCTTGTAACCTCAAGTCAATTCTACGGTTTTGATAGGGATGATCCTCATGCTCATATTCGATGGTTCAATAAAATCACATCGACCATCAAGTACAAGAATGTCCCCTGTGAAGCAATAAAACTTCTTCTCTTCCCATTCTCCTTGGAGGGACAAGCCCGGATTTGGCATGAAAAACAACCTCCACGATCTATTGAGACATGGGAGGATCTTCTCAAAAATTTTGTGAATGAATTCTTCCCACCTTCCAAGACCACGAGTCTTAAGAACGAAATCACCAAGTTCACTCAAAAATATGATGAATCTTTTGGTGAAGCGTGGGATCATTTCAAAGAATTACTTCGCAAGTGTCCACATCATGGTTTCTCTGAGTTGATGCAACTCGATACTTTTTACAATGGCGTGAGCCAAGCTGATCAGGATTCTCTTAATGCCTCCGCGGGAGGTAACTTTTTGAGTAGAACCACAAAAGAAGCTTTGCAAATCATAGAAAACAAGTCTAAGGTCCGCTCTACACGAAGCAAACCGATTGTTTCTCAAATCAATGCGGGTCCTTCCACTTCATCTTCTGTGAGTCAATCTAGCACGGATGCTAAGATTGACAGGCTCACTGAAGCGATCCAAGCTTTGGTTCTCGCCCAAACAAAGAAAGTTTCATTTCCACAACATCTTCCCCTGCTGAGGTTAAAAAAGTGGAAGTCTGTGTGACTTGTGGTGGGCCGCATGCCTACTACAATTGCACAGCTACTGATGGTACTCCATATGAAGCTCATGCTGTAGCCGGGTCCCAAAATCAAGGAGGCAATCAATATCGCCCTCCTATGGACCCTAGCTATCGTCCTCATCATCATTATCCTGGACCTCCTGGTTTTAATCAAAACCAAAATGTCCAAAACCGTGGCCAAAATCAAAATAGAGTGAACCAAGGTTACCAAAACCAAGGTAACTTCAATCAGGGTCATGGTTTTCACAATCAAAACCAAGGGTTCCAAAATCAAGGTTTCCAACAGCAAAATCAAGGAAACTTTAATCGGAACCAAGGTCAGGGTAATTTCAATCCGGGATATTTTCATGGAAACAACAACCCTAATCAGGGTAATTTTCAAAATCAAGGTCCCAATCCGAACAATCGAGCTCCAAATATTCCTAATCCGAATCAAGCCATTGTTCCAACCGGGCCTTCATCTGACGAGTTGTTGAAACAATTCATGAAGTCCCAAGAAGAGTTGAACAAGTTGTTGGTCAGCCAGATTTCTGACATCAAGAAGTCTTTAAATGATCGACCCTCGGGCTCAGGTACTACTTTACCGAACAACACGATCGCTAACCCGAGGGGCGATGCTAAGGCGATCACAACACGAAGTGGTGCTTCATATGATGAACCCGCGATTCCTACTACCTCTTCTTCCTCCCCTCCAAAGGTAGTGGATCGTGAACCTGAGGTGACAAAGGACAAGGTGCAAACTCCTAGCCCACGAAGTACAGCACACGTCCAACCTCAGATTATTCTTGAAACCAGATGTAAGCCTGGAGTTGTCTTTGAACCACCAGAAACTCCAGTGGACAACCCTAAATCCAAAACTTCTATTCCCTATCCATCACGTCTCAGTGAACAAAAGCTCCGCGAAAAAGCTAATCACCAAATGGATAAGTTTTTCCAAATCTTCCAAGATTTGCATTTTGATATCAGCTTCGCGGATGCTATTCTCTTGATGCCCAAGTTTGCATCGACAATCAAAAATCTGCTTAGTAATAAAGAGAAACTCTTTGAGATGGCAAAAACTCCTCTGAATGAGAACTGTTCTGCAGTTCTTTTGAAAAAGCTTCCTGAAAAGCTTGGAGATCCCGAGAAATTTCTAATTCCTTGTACTTTCCCGGGTATGGTTGATTGCTTCGCCTTGGCCGATCTAGGTGCTAGCATTAACCTAATGCCATATTCTGTGTAGAAGAAACTCTCTCTTCCCAAACTTACCCCCACGTGCATGACTTTAGAGCTTGCCGATCGTTCGATTTCTCGTCCCATTGGCATTGCCGAGGACGTATTCGTTAGAGTGGGGAAGTTCCATTTTCCGGTAGATTTTGTGATTGTTGACTTTGATGTCGATTCTAGGGTCCCTCTCACTCTTGGACGGGGATTCCTTAGAACTGGGCGAGCTCTTATTGATGTATTTGAGCATGAGATCACATTACGTGTTGGAACAGAAGCCATAACCTTCAACCTAAATCAAACTTTGAGATACTCCTCCGATTATGACTGTGAATCGGTGAATCAAATTGATGTCATCGATGTTGCTGCTGAGGAGTATGCTCAAGAGATTTTAGGTTTCATTGATGATTCTTCGAGTGAAAACCTCACTCAGTCTTCTTACCCCATCATTGCCAATTCTTCTCCTTCCCTCACTCCGTTTGAGGGAAGTGACTTCATCTTAGAAGAAATGGAGGCGTTTCTCAAAAGTGACTCGATTCCCGATGGAATTGCTAACCAAGAGATTGACCTTGAGAGGGATATTCTCATGCTTGAAAAATTATTAAACGAAGATCCCTCTCCTCTTCCTGTTCTACCACAAACACTTCATAAGGAGGAAGTCAAAAATGTTGAGAAAACTGATGACTTCCCCGAGGTTGAACTTAAGGACTTTCCGCCTCATCTTGAATATGCATTTCTGGAGGGTGATGATAAATTATGTAATAATTCGCATTTTCAGATTAATTACTATTCCTGGAAAATTTCGCTATTCACTTTTCACTATTCATCTCAGAAATTTTTTTTCATATTCTCGTAAGTTAAACTATTTTAACAATAATCCGAGAGTTTGACGCTCGTCGGATCATTTCTGCAAAAATCACAAAGCCGTATCCGAGATTTACTTTTAGGTTTAAACGTCCTTCCAGCATCCCGATATATCCATAAAACATTATAAACAATAGAAATATGATTTTCTTTCATTTTATGACAATTCCAAAAGTTTTGGAATTTTACGTTTTCCAGTTCAGCGTTTTACGCGAATTACGCGTTTTAGACCCGTGTTTCCAGTTTTTAGCAGGGTTTTATCACCCGATAGAACCTACCACTCATTTTATATTTTATTATGGACTATATTGACATGTTTAACAATACTTTCAAGTTTCATATTTTTACGATACCCGGTTTTACGTTTTGAGGCTTAATCATTTACGGTTAGCAATTTACGGGGTCAAAACTAGTCACATAAGTAGGATAATATCACCAAAAGTCCACACCTTGTCCTCCAAGCTTATGAACCGACCTAGGAGGGGGAATTCAGCCCTTGTGTGTCTTGATCTCATGCTAGGAGCCTTAGGATGATTACATGTGTTCAACTTGGCCTCCAAGGTTGGACTAGTCAACTAAACTAACCTCCTTAAGACCCTATAAAAGCCCCCCATCCCCCCTTGTTGCCGTCCATCACCACACACCAAACCACACCACACTTAGCTTATTTACTTCTAATTTCTAGCAAGGTTCAAGTACTTCTTCAAGATAGAAACCCTAGTTTCTTTTAGGTAACCAAAACACTTCCATAACCTCATATACTTTGGTGATTTCTCTTGAGTTTTGATCCACTCAAGTCACCTAAACCTTCATCACAAATCATTCAAGAATACAAGGGTGGAAGGGTTACTAAAGTGGAGGAAAGCTTATTCAATCAAAATCCTAGTTCTTGTCCTAGTTTCCCTTTTTCATTAAGGCCAAAAGTTGTAAGCAAACCCTAACATACTTTCTTGTTAATTATCATTTTCATGCTCTTTGTGTTTCATTCATGCTATATATGGTCTTTGTATGGAGTTCATGATGTATAAAAATGGACAAAACAAGTATTAGTATACATATGTTAACTTATGACAAGTAAACAAGCAAACTAGTGATTTTTATGGAGAACCACGACCAAAATAGTATAACTTTGATATTTGACACTTACTTACTGTTAAAGAGGACTTAACAAGGAAAACATAGCAATTTGAATCACCCAAAACGAGTACCCGAGTCAAAAGTTATTACCATTTGAAGTTAGCGAAACCAAAACGGCAAAACTGCCTAAATAGCATTCTGATCAAATTTTGATTTTGAAAGTCACCCTTCTGGTCCGATTCATCAAAAAGTTAAAGCACGAAAGTTGTCCGAAACGACGTTTTCGTTCAGGTAGAAAGAAGCTCGAGCCCTGAAAAAGCTTTCCGAGTAATAATTTTCTTCAAAATCTTAACAGCCCATTTTAGACCAAAGTCACTATATTATAGTTATGATTTACTAAGACCAAGAGGTCTAATGACCTAAAGCCAAGACCACAACCATGGCTAAAGCCAAGGTTGAGTCTCAAGACCATGGAAAAATGACCAAGGTCACGGCGAAGCCATGACTAAATGACCATATAAGCTTACTTAGGCGAAAACATGAAACAAGGAGTTGGCGATAACTTGAACATACAATTTGGATCTACTCCACCTAAAGAACCATGAGATACAAGTTATAATAAACTTACCCTAATAACAATCTTCATGTAAAAATGGACTTTCCTAAGTTTATTCAAATATTGGACATGTAATTTTTCGGATCAAAACTTATATATTTGTTATTAAATACTACAATAGTAGGGAGCCTCATGTGAGGAGTTCATTAAGTAAGCCGTCGAGATGAGTTGTGGATTTACGAGTTAAAGTGTCCTGGCTCCTCGAACGTTTACTCCATGACTTCTGAATTATGTCGGCCCGAACGGTAGTAAGAGATATACAACCTATACATGTTTCATAAACCATTTATATTCAAAGACTTACACTATATACTAAGGACTACATCATGAACATTATGCAAGACATATATAGGCAATTTTTCCTATTCTTAGACGTTACTCCAAACCTGAGTCGCAACGTTCTATTATAGGCTGCTCTTAGTGACTTTCGCGATTCGACTACCACTTTCATTTCACATCACTTAAGTTTAAGGTGAGTCATAGCCCCTACTCTTTTCATACTTGTCTTAACTCTTTGGGGGAGACACATGCTCGACTACTTGTTTACTTGTACAAATACTCAAAACGTTTATATTTGACTGTGTTATACTTGATTGCTTACATACATGACTGCGTTATACTTAATTGTGTTATTCTATTTATTGACTAGTAGTTGTCTTTGGGAAGTGGCTCCCAGTTGTCTTTGGGAAGTGGCTCCCAGTTGTCTTTGGGAATTGACTCCCAGTTGTCTTTGGGAATTGGCTCCCAAAGTGAGGTCTTCGGAGATGAAGTATAGACTAACTTCTAATTGCTTAAATTGTCTTGATGAACTTATACATGTCTTATTCATACTATATATGTTAGCAGTGGGTTGTGAACACACAGGTTGCAAGTTTCTTATGGCGGGACTTGCAACTGAGTGGATTCACGATGCCTTTGCTGTGCGAACATTCTCTTAAGGCTTTTCAATTATTTTAAGACAAACTCTATGAACTCACCAACCATTGTGTTGACACTTTAGCATGTTTGTCTCAGGTCTGTAAGATGATAAGCTGTTGCATGGAGCATAGAGTCGCTTGGCATGTTTTGAAGACTTATGCTTTTATCTTTACCATTCGATATGTCTTAAAACTCTTATGTATTGTATTATGGAACTCAAGTTTGTAACTCGGAATTTATTAATCGAATGGTAACTTTTCAAAACGTCTCATTTAGAGTTCGTTTTCTATACCTTGTACTTTGTATTATGAAGTAGCACCCCTATGACACAGTCTTCCGCTGCGGTATTTTGGGGGTGTTACAGATTGGTACCAGAGCCTTGGTTATAGAGAACTAGGTTCCATTTAGTGCCTAGACTATAACTGCTATAAACATTAAGACTCTTCTCTTTATTTTGCCTTACACACACTTCATGCGCATATGCTTATTGCTAATTGTTTGTTTAGGCGAAACCCCAGACAATAGTCAAGTCATCAAAAATTTAGAGCTAAGTAATAATTGTTTAATTAACTTAATCTTGTGACAGTTCTTGTTTGATAAGACATAAGATTAAGTTAAATAAAGGTTATTAGTTTCCTGTAGAAATTTGATGATTTGCCTTATACTTACTTTATATGATTCTAATACCTAGAAATGGTTCATATGTCCTAGTACGACACTCAAACCTTTCTACAAGCGCGACTAGTCCATTTCGTCATATCACCTTTTCTAGATACCCAGACTACGTTACCCTTTCACAACTTAAGAGCAGATGATAGAAAGTCTACCCAATTATGTAATATCAATTGTTGAGATATGTGTGCTTGGTAATATGTATACGTGTGAAAGGAAGCAATTATAATTATGGTGGCCAACATAATTATAAATGCGTCACGACTCACGTAGACATATGTGACCATGCTTACATTAATCAACGATTGACTCAAAAATTGACAAGATTTAAGACTAAGTAGTCTAGGAATATCACCTCATATCTGACGTCGACAAAATGTCCCTCCTTGTAGATATCATGGCACCAAAGAGAGTAACTCGTAGCACTAGCCGAGGTGGTGCAACACCAAGAGGTGGAAGAACTGGTGGTCGTGGAGGTAGAGGAGTTGCTCACGACACTAGTAACCCTAGTAATGATAGTGGAAGAACTGGTGGACGTGGAGGTAGAGGAGATGCTCACGACACTAGTAACCCTAATAACGATGGTGGAAATCCAGATGTCTCCACCATTATTGCCCCAACAACTACAAAACCTACTTCCCACCATAGTCACACAAGTTGGCAATCACATGAACAATTTGGGAAACCACGGAAGCATAAATGACGCTACAAATGATGGAGGAAGGAATGGTAATAACAACAACAACAACAACAACCACCATAGGACTGGATGTACGTATAAAGAATTTACGTCATGCAAACCAATTGAGTTTAATGGTAAAGGAGGTGCATTGGCATATACTCGATGGGTCGAGAAGATGGAGTCAGTGATTGACATCAATAACTGTGCAATCCACCAGAGAGTGAAATATTCTGCATGCTTGCTATCAGAAAAGGCATTGACATGGTGGAACATGCAGATTCAAGCAAGGACTAGAGAAGCAGCTGTAGGCATGACATGGGACGACTTTAAGGGACTACTGAAGGAAGAATACTGCCCGGTTAATGAAATGCAAAAACTAGAAGACGAGTTTTGGCATCACTCTATGGTAGGGGCTGGTCATGCAACCTACACAGATCGGTTTCATGAACTAGCTAAACTAGTTCCTCATCTGGTTACCCCTGAATCCAAAAGGATTGAGAGGTACATCTATGGCCTTGTTCCTGAGATTCGTGGGACAGTAAAAACAATCGAACCTCCCACAATTCAAAAGGCAATATTAAGAGCAGGGACCCTAACAGATGAGATGGTTAGGAATGGAACTTTGAAGATTAGTGATAAAAGGAAAGGAGCAGGTGAATCAAGCGAGCAAAAGGGTACAATGGTTGATAATAAGAGAGCAAGAGGATTTGCGGCAACAGTTTATGATCAGGGAAAGTATGAAGGTCCACATCCTAAGTGTAATAAATGTGCTTATCATCATCAGAAGTCTGAGCCATGCCGAGTGTGTACAAAATGCAAACAGTTGGGTCATTTTGCAAATAGGTGTGGAGCACCGGTGAATGCGGGCAATATAAGAAACAACCAAAAGACATGCTTTGAGTGCAACAGCCCCAACCACTTCCGAGATACTTATCCTAAGTTAAATAGGGCACAGGGACAAGTGCTGGATAACCCGACTCTAGCAGTAATGCTTGAAGAAAATAACCCAAACCGTGGATACAATGTTAGTCCACCTCGGGGTCGAGCATACTATTTGGGTGCTAAGGAAGCCTGCAATGCGTAACGGGTATGTACCTTTTCCTACCATATTATTCTATTCTAAACCTAGCTTTATTATGCTGCTATTAAGATAAGAGACCTAGACACACTAAACTTCGGGACGAAGTTTCCTGAAGGGGTAGAGACTGTAACAATTCGCATTTTCAGATTAATTACTATTCCCAGAAAATTTCACTATTCACTTTTTACTATTCACTTTTCACTATTCATCTCAGAAATTTTTATTTCATATTCTCGTAAGTTAAACTATTTTAACGATAATCCGAGAGTTTGACGCTCGTCGGATCATTTCTGCAAAAATCACAAAGCCGTATCCGAGATTTACTTTTAGGTTTAAACGTCCTTCCAGCATCCCGATATATCCATAAAACATTATAAACAATAGAAATATGATTTTCTTTCATTTTATGACAATTCCAAAAGTTTTGGAATTTTACGTTTTCCAGTTCAGTGTTTTACGCGAATTACGCGTTTTAGACCCGTGTTTCCAATTTTTAGCAGGGTTTTAGCACCCGATAGAACCTACCACTCATTTTATATTTTATTATGGACTATATTGACATGTTTAACAATACTTTCAAGTTTCATATTTTTACGATACCCGGTTTTACGTTTTGAGGCTTAATCATTTACGGTTAGCAATTTACGGGGTCAAAACTAGTCACATAAGTAGGATAATATCATCAAAAGTCCACACCTTGTCCTCCAAGCTTATGAACCGACCTAGGAGGGGGAATTCAGCCCTTGTGTGTCTTGATCTCATGCTAGGAGCCTTAGGATGATTACATGTGTTCAACTTGGCCTCCAAGGTTGGACTAGTCAACTAAACTAACCTCCTTAAGACCCTATAAAAGCCCCCCCATCCCCCCTTGTTGCCATCCATCACCACACACCAAACCACACCACACTTAGCTTATTTACTTCTAATTTCTAGCAAGGTTCAAGTACTTCTTCAAGATAGAAACCCTAGTTTCTTTTAGGCAACCAAAACACTTCCATAACCTCATATACTTTGGTGATTTCTCTTGAGTTTTGATCCACTCAAGTCACCTAAACCTTCATCATAAATCATTCAAGAATACAAGGGTGGAAGGGTTACTAAAGTGGAGGAAAGCTTATTCAATCAAAGTCCTAGTTCTTGTCCTAGTTTCCCTTTTTCATTAAGGCCAAAAGTTGTAAGCAAACCCTAACATACTTTCTTGTTAATTATCATTTTCATGCTCTTTGTGTTTCATTCATGCTATATATGGTCTTTTTATGTAGTTCATGATGTATAAAAATGGACAAAACAAGTATTAGTATACATATGTTAACTTATGACAAGTAAACAAGCAAACTAGTGATTTTTATGGAGAACCACGACCAAAATAGTATAACTTTGATATATGACACTTACTTAATGTTAAAGAGGACTTAACAAGGAAACCATAGAAATTTGAATCACCCAAAACGAGTACCCGAGTCAAAAGTTATGACCATTTGAAGTTAGCGAAACCAAAACGGCAAAACTGCCTAAATAGCATTCTGATCAAATTTTGATTTTGAAAGTCACCCTTCTGGTCCGATTCATCAAAAAGTTAAAACACGAAAGGTGTCCGAAACGACGTTTTCGTTCAGGAACAAAGAAGCTCGAGCCCTGAAAAAGCTTTCCGAGTGATAATTTTCTTCAAAATCTTAACAGCCCATTTTAGACCAAAGTCACTATATTATAGTTATGATTTACTAAGACCAAGAGGTCTAATGACCTAAAGCCAAGACCACAACCATGGCTAAAGCCAAGGTTGAGTCTCAAGACCATGGAAAAATGACCAAGGTCACGGCGAAGCCATGACTAAATGACCATATAAGCTTACTTAGGCGAAAACATGAAACAAGGAGTTGGCGATAACTTGAACATACAATTTGGATCTACTCCACCTAAAGAACCATGAGATACAAGTTATAATAAACTTACCCTAATAACAATCTTCATGTAAAAATGGACTTTCCTAAGTTTATTCAAATATTGGACATGTAATTTTTCGGATCAAAACTTATATATTTGTTATTAAATACTACAATAGTAGGGAGCCTCATGTGAGGAGTTCATTAAGTAAGCCGTCGAGATGAGTTGTGGATTTACGAGTTAAAGTGTCCTGGCTCCTCGAACGTTTACTCCATGACTTCTGAATTATGTCGGCCCGAACGGTAGTAAGAGATATACAACCTATACATGTTTCATAAACCATTTATATTCAAAGACTTACACTATATACTAAGTACTACATCATGAACATTATGCAAGACATATATAGGCAATTTTTCGTATTCTTAGACGTTACTCCAAACCTGAGTCGCAACGTTCTATTATAGGCTGCTCTTAGTGACTTTCGCGATTCGACTACCACTTTCATTTCACATCACTTAAGTTTAAGGTGAGTCATAGCCCCTACTCTTTTCATACTTGTCTTAACTCTTTGGGGGAGACACATGCTCGACTACTTGTTTACTTGTACAAATACTCAAAACGTTTATATTTGACTGTGTTATACTTGATTGCTTACATACATGACTGTGTTATACTTAATTGTGTTATTCTATTTATTGACTAGTAGTTGTCTTTGGGAAGTGGCTCCCAGTTGTCTTTGGGAATTGGCTCCCAAAGTGAGGTCTTCGGAAATGAAGTATAGACTCACTTCTAATTGCTTAAATTGTCTTGATGAACTTATACATGTCTTATTCATACTATATATGTTAGCAGTGGGTTGTGAACACACAGGTTGCAAGTCTCTTATGGCGAGACTTGCAACTGAGTGGATTCACGATGCCTTTGCTGTGCGAACATTCTCTTAAGGCTTTTCAATTATTTTAAGACAAACTCTATGAACTCACCAACCATTGTGTTGACATTTTAGCATGTTTGTCTCAGGTCTGTAAGATGATAAGCTGTTGCATGGAGCATAGAGTCGCTTGGCATGTTTTGAAGACTTATGCTTTTATCTTTACCATTTGATATGTCTTAAAACTCTTATGTATTGAATTATGGAACTCAAGTTTGTAACTCGGAATTTATTAATCGAATGGTAACTTTTCAAAACGTCTCATTTAGAGTTCGTTTTCAATACCTTGTACTTTGTATTATGAAGTAGCACCCCTATGACACAGTCTTCCGCTGCGGTATTTTGGGGGTGTTACAAATTACCCGTCATTATTGCTAAAAACTTAAGGGTTGAGGAAAAGGTTGCTCTCATAAAGGTTTTGAAGTCTCATAAGGAAGCAATTGCTTGGCGACTCTCCGACATCAAGGGCATTAACCCTGAAGTCCAACAACAAAGAAGGGTGAATCCAAAAATTCATGAAGTAATCAAACAAGAGGTTTTAAAACTTCTTGATGCCGGATTGATTTAACCTATCTCGGACAGTCCTTGGGTCAGCCTAATTCATTGTGTTCCAAAAAAGGGTGGCATTACTGTTGTCACAAACGAGGAGAATGAGTTAATTCCAACTCGTTTGGTTACGGGATGGCGTGTCTGCATTGACTATCGCAAGTTAAATGACGCCACCCGTAAGGATCATTTTCCTCTGCCCTTTATGGATCAGATGCTCGAGAGATTAGCGGGGAATGAATATTATTGCTTCCTCGATGGTTTCTCGGGTTACTTTCAGATTCCCATTGATCCGCAAGATCAGGAAAAGACCACGTTCACGTGCCCCTATGGAACATTTGCTTATAAACGTATGCCATTCGGCTTATGTAATGCTCCGGGCACGTTTCAAAGATGTATGATGTCTATATTTTCCGACATGATCGGGAAAACTATGGAAGTCTTCATGGACGATTTTTCGGTCATTGGGGATTCGTTTCAGTCATGCCTCTCCCTTTTAGACAACATGCTAAAACGTTGTGAAGACACAAAGTTATGTCTAAATTGGGAGAAGAGTCACTTTATGGTCAAATAGGGCATTGTCCTCGGCCATAAAATTTCAAAGAACGGGATTGAGGTTGACAAAGCCAAAGTGGATGTCATTGCAAAATTACCTCATCCCACTACTGTCGAAGGTGTTAGGAGCTTTTTGGGTCATGCCGGTTTCTATCGTAGGTTTATTCAAGATTTTTCTAAAATCGCCCGGCCTATGACCCATCTCCTCGAAAAGGATGCTCCTTTTATCTTCTCCCCCGAGTGCATCGAAGCTTTTGAAACACTTAAGAAAAAGCTTACCGAGGCACCGATTCTTGTTTCCCCCGATTGGGACTTGCCCTTCGAGCTCATCTGTGATGCTAGTGATTATGCTATAGGGGCAGTCTTGGGACAACGAAAAACAAAACATTTTCAGCCTATACACTATGCCAGCAAAACTATGACTGAGGCTCAAAGCCATTACACCACTACCGAAAAAGATTCATTAGCTGTGGTGTATGCTTTTGAAAAATTCCGGCCATACTTGATACTGACCAAAAGCATAGTGTATACGGATCACTCGGCTTTGAAGTACCTTTTTGCAAAACAAGATGCAAAGCCGAGACTTCTTCGTTGGGTTCTCCTCCTACAAGAATTTGATATCATTATTCGTGATAAAAAAGGAGCTAAGAACCTAGCTGCTGATCATCTCTCCCGATTGGAAAACCCCCACCAAGATGTCTTCGAGAGGAAAGAAATTAATGAAGCATTCCCTCTCGAGGCACTCAATGCGTTTACCTTTCATGGAGACTCTAGTACCCCGTGGTTTGCCGACTTCGTAAACTACCTTGCGGGTAACTTTGTGGTGAAAGGGATGTTGTCCCAACAAAAAAATAAATTCTTCAAAGATGTGAAACATTATTTCTGGGACGACCCCTACCTTTTCAAAATCTGTGTGGATCAAGTCATCCGGCGGTGTGTATATGGTCAAGAAGCCACTGAAATTCTTAAGGCTTGCCATGCTGGTCCCACGGGGGGCCACCACAATCCAAACTACACCGCCAAAAAGGTGTTTGATTCCGGTTTCTTTTGGCCCACGATTTATAAGGATGCCCAAGAATTAGTCAAATCCTGTGACGCTTGTCAACGTCACGGGAATATTTCACAAAAAAATGAAATGCCACAAAATGCAATCCAAGTTTGTTAAATATTTGACGTATGGGGCATCGACTTTATGGGGCCATTTCCATCATCTCATGGAAACAAGTATATACTCGTGGCTGTTGACTATTTGTCAAAATGGGTTGAAGCGAAAGCTTTGCCCACAAATGATGCCCGAGTAGTCGTGAAATTTTTGAAAGCTCTCTTTGCTCGATTTGGAACTCCACGTGCTATAATTAGTGATCGTCGTACGCATTTTTGCAACGACAAATTTGATAAAGTCATGCAAAAGTATGGTGTAACTCACCGACTTTCTACTGCGTACCACCCTCAAACAAGTGGACAAGTAGAAGTTTCCAATCGAGGCATAAAGAGAATATTGGAAAGAACCGTAGGTGAAAATCGTGCATCGTGGTCGGACAAATTAGATGATGCACTTTGGGCTTTCCGTACGGCTTACAAAACACCCATTGGGTGTACGCCTTACAAACTTGTGTACGGGAAAGCGTGCCATCTTCAGATCAAGCTTGAGCACAAAGCCTATTGGGCTCTCAAGCATGCAAATTTTGACCTCAAAACTGCGGGTGATCATAGGAAAGTTCAACTGAATGAATTAAATGAACTTTGTGATCAAGCTTACGAGAACTCTTTGATCTATAAAGAAAAGACAAAGAAGATTCATGACTCCAAAATCAAAAACCGCGTTTTCAACGTTGGTGATCGAGTCCTTCTTTTCAACTCTAGACTCAAGATCTTCTCGGGAAAGCTAAAAACCCGATGGACTGGTCCATCACTATCGTTAAGGTTTATCCTTATGGTACCGTCGAATTATCTCAAAATGACGGTCCAAATTTCAAAGTGAATGGAAATCGTTTGAAACACTACTTTGGAGAGGACATACCATCCATGGTTGTCCCGGATCTCCAAACTTTCCCCAAGGACAATTGAATTCGGGGATCGAGTCAAGCTAGCGACTCGATGAACAAAAACAATAGCACAACATGGGTTTTCACCCGTGTCTCTGATTTCTTTCTACTTTCTACCACCCTAGTGTGGGGGAATGGTCAACCCCCCGCTATTTGAAAATGTATATATGTATATAAGTTCAAAAAAAAAAAGGTGTGATTGTATGTACAGATAAATAAAGTGAAAAATACAAAACAATATTTCCACAGTTAGCTTCGAATATTATCTTTTTACGTTCATAGGTTCGGCATAATAGTCGCGACTTTGAATATTTAGGACAATATTCATTTCTAAGTGTGGGGGGGGGGGGGAATTCTAGCGAATTTTATCACAAAATACTTTCAAATACCCCCATTTTGGCCAAAATTTTCAAAAATTTTCACTTTATTTCAAAAATTTTTTGGTAATCAGTCCGCCGTGTCTAAACGACAAAAGGGATTGGCTAATCCAGGAGCAAGCGGCTCTTGGTAAAGATAACTCAAATCCGTTTACGGCTTGCAATTTGCCCAAAATTGTATGGTTCCTCAACTCCCCATATCCCATAAAGCAAATGAGTTGGCTAGCCCACAAGATTATGGCTTGTGGTAAAGGCAGTGGAAAATCCATAATTGGTAATCAGCTCACCAAGATGTTGACTATTCCATCAAGAGCTGGATAGTCCAGAAGCAAACGGCTTTTGGTAAAGACTAATCAAATCCGTTGACAGCTGGTGGTTTGCTCAAAATCACACAGTTATCAGGTGTGCCACAGTTCTTACACCTGGCTACTCCAGAAGTGATGGCTTTTGGTAAAGAGTTTAAAATCCATCAAGTTTTTCTCAAAAGATTGCTAGGGACTAGCAATAGTTTAGTGTGGGGGATTGATGAGTGTGTAAATACTCAACATTTTTATCGTATCTGAACTGCCAAAACATCCAAAAACACTAAAAAACGCATCAAAATACAGAAATTATTCCAAAAGTGTGTTTTATATGTTTCAGATGCAAAATGTTTAAAAACAAATGAAAAACGAACAAAGTTTGCACAATTGGCGGTTTCAGTCCCTCAAGTTTCAAAATTTGGCAAAACTAGTCCCTGGAAGTTTAAAATGAAAGAAAAGTCAACCCAAGGCAAAGAAAAGTCAAAAAATTGTCAAAATAAGTCCTTGGAGAAAAGTTCGAGAAAATTACACTTTTACCCCTCAAAATCCAAAATTGGCATAAAAGGTCCCTGAACTTTCAAAACCTGACCAAATCAGTCCCTGGTGAAATATTTTTGAAAGAAAATTCAACTTTGGTCCCTTGGAGCTCACAAAGTATCATTTATGATCCTTGGGTAAATAGTTTTGAAAATTTACAAAAATGGTCCCTCTACTTTGAACTTTGGCAGTTTTGGCCCCCGAGAATTTGATATTGGAAAATGTTCAATAGTGGTCTTTGGTATATAAAACTTGGCATGATTTATCCTTGGAATAACTTTGGTAAGTTGGCATTTCTGGTCCCTAAGTTTCGGTAATTGGCAAAATTGGTCCTTGCAAATTTCACACTACAAACCAACCGGACCTAAAACTAATACTACTCCCCATCCAATCCAAAACTCTACCCAATCGATTATCCCAAGCCCACATGCAAATCCAGCCCATCACCACAGCCCACCACAACCTTCCCTTTTAATAATAAAAACCTCCGGTCAAACCAAAACCCCCCCCAACCTTTGACCGTCCCTTCCACCTCACCCCACTCACTCCCTGCTACCCTCCAAACACCACCATCATCACCCCTAAGCCTGATACCTCTTCTGCACACTCAACCTCCCCCCCCCCTCGCCTAACAAAACAACCACTACCCTCCAAATACACCTCTGGCATCAAATTATTCATAGAAAACGTCAAAATCAAAATGGGCGCCAAAATGGATTAATGGTCAAGATTGAATTATATCACCCAATGGTGTGTATTGAAGCTGAGAAGAGTCCAAAGCATGCTCAGAAACCCTAATTGAAGAGTATTTAAAGAAAGAGAAGTTGTGGAGCAAGGGAGTAGTTTTAGTAAAGAATTTTCACAGTCTTGTATTGTAATTTTCAAGTTTAGTTTTAATCTCAGATTTCAAGTCTTGTATCAAGTGTTTTCATTGTAACTCAGACCTTTTTCTTTCAATTAAATGTAGTTAAACTTTGAATTCAGTTTGTATTTTGTTAAAAATTCAAAAATATCAATTTGGATGAATGTTGTTTACCATTGTAATATGGGCTCTCAGGTTCGTGTAGGTTACTCATGAAGCTTATTTAAGCTCTGAGATTGGAGAATGGGTTAGAGACTCATGTGAGTCAAATAGGTTGTCCTTGGTTTCAAAATTTCTCAGCTGAATGCACACTGTGAGCTTATTTCATATTTTTTTTTCTTTCATATTCTCTTTGTCATAGCTTATATTCTGCTCATGTTTGTTTACTATTAATATTTCTGAGTTAGGAAGTCATAAGATATGGTGAAATCAATAGCTTGTTAATTAGTTTAGATAGTTGCTCAAAATTCCATCTTGAACTGTCAAACATTAGTTTATTTAGTCTATTTAGTTATAACACAATTTAGAGTTGATTGCTGTCAAAAGTTAGCTTCATTAGCTTTCATTAGCTTATTGGATAATCCAGAATAAGTGGAATTGCTCAAATCAGTATATACTCTCATAACTTCAAAACAGGTGAAGTATTAAGGGGTGTTTGGATTTGGGTGGTTGCATGAGCTTTTGAGCTTGTCAGTGTTCATAACCTTTTGAGACTTCTTTCTTAGGTTTAAAATATCACAGTCAAACTCACATACTAGTTGTTTTACAAGCCAGAGTCAAAATTCAACTCAAATCCCCCTCACAGTTAACTGTGAGGGAATTGTGAGTCAAAGAACCTTTAAATTGGTGTAAGATTAGTAAACTTAGTTTAGTATAATTGTAATATTGCTTAATATAAGTTTCTTAACCAGTAATCATCCACCAAAAGACACCAAAGTCAATTTTCTAGTTTTACCAAAAAAGTCAAAGTTCAATCTCAGATTTTAGCAAAAATGGCAAGAATTAATCTGAATTTTGTGTGTGGATTTGAGGTCTGAAATTTGTTGTGTGTAGACTCTACCAGCTGAACTTGAGATTTCTACAATTTTCATATTTTTTTGATTTTTTCTAGTTGACTAAATTGCCCTTGGAAGGGGACTGCAGGGCAAGGCTTTTGCCCTGTGCACCAGACCTCACCTCATCCCACCACCTTTGGTGGTATTTTGTGGGCAACCCAGTGGGTCCCACACCTCAAACTTGGGTTCTCCCAACCCCCCTCCTACCAGGGAGTGAAAGTTGACCAATAGTTTGACCCTTAGACCAGTGGATCCTACCTGCATTTGCTTCCCAACTCTGTCCCATTCTGTCTCAGAAATACAATAAGCAAACTGCTTATTTGTCTTTTGTGGCTTATTCAAGCCACTTATTTGGTTGAATCTTGTTTATTCATGTTCATGTGACTCATAGAAACCTATTTTTACCATTGTGGACCCCACTTCTTCCATTTGAGCTTAAATCTCCCCACAGTCAACAAAAGTCAACTGAGTGGATCAATAAGCTCTCAAGTGCTTATTGTTGGGTTACACAAAAAGTGTTTTCATAAAAAGTGCTTGTTTTTAGTGTATAATTAGTTCGGAAAAAGAAAAAACACCAAAAACCAATTTTAGTTATAGTGATAGCTTCTATTTAATAGGAATTATCAATTTAATTTTCTTTTTAGCTTATTTATAAGCAATATATCATTTTTATACTTTTATAAATTCTCTTTTAGGTTAAAGTAATTCTAGAAATTTTTCCAGATTTTTATTTTGTATTTTAGTGGTTTTTATAATTAATTTTAGTTTAATTAAGTTTTAATTAATATTAAGTAATTAAATAGCATAATTATATTTTATAAAGTATAACCTAGTTTTTATAATTTTTCTAACTTTTATTTAAGTTAAAATATTTTTGTAAATTTTTCTAGGATTTATACTGTTCATTTTCTATTTTTCCTAATATAATTAGTATAATTATAAATTAATAAGTAATTAGATTAATAATTAGTAAATTAGTTTAAAAATATATAATATCAACTTTTTATAATTTTATAGGATTCCTATGATGGTTAATTAGATTTGTAAAATTTTTCTTAATTTTCTAAGCCTTTTTAGTATTTTTAATAATTCTAATTAGTTTAATTAGTTAATAAATAGATAATTAGTAATTAATTAATAATTAATAATTAATAATTAATAATTAAATAGTGTAAAAATATTTTTTTTTTCTTAAAATTTTCTTTATTTGTTAGGATTGTAAAAATAATAATTTTACACTCGTAACCTTTCCCATCCATCAGTTGTACTTTTTGTTTCGTTTGTCAGTGTACGTTTTTGATTAAAACGTACGTTTTTAGGTTTTAGCTCAAATCTTCTAAATCTCAATACCAGTAATCAATCACATAGCTTTCCTAAGCTATTTAATTTCATAATTCTCAAATAATTCTTATCACAACCCTTTTTCTGTGAATAATCACCCGATCACAAGTACGCTAAAACACAATCCACACCTCGTCGGGACATAACGACCTGGTGATACCCTTTATTACCCGGAAGCATTGGTCTAGGCTCTTTGACTTTGTTGACCATTATTTGGTCAATATAAGTTGACGGTTTAGTATCATTCAGTAGTTGCAATTGAGTTAAACGTTAAACTTGGCAAACCGCAGAATGAGTTAATCGCTAGCCTTGGTATGCGCTGAACAGAGGAAGCCGCTGGAGCAAACCACTAATACTAACCGCTAACCCTAAACCGCTAACTCTAATCGCTAACCACAATAATCCAAACCTGCCGCTATCTAGCGTTTTGTCTGTTTGTCCCAATAAGGTAATCGCTAACAGGCTAAACACTAAAAATAGGAGCAAACCGCTACCAAGAATACCAAAGAAGAATAGGTAACCGCTGGAATGAACACGACCCAAAATCAATCACAACTTCAAATAAACGTATGATATAGCATATCCAACTGAAAAACTATGTATTACTAACACCACTAATCACAAAAGTACACCCATAACATATAATATAGCATTAGAAAGATCAAAGTAAGGTATTTTCAAAGAAAACTCTTCTAACTCACAAAAACCACAAAATACCACACCAAATCCAATTCTTCAAGGCCTTAAGATGAAACCTTGGCTCTTGATACCAATTGTAAGATAAACACTAAGTCCCAAACATGTAAATCATGATGGTGGTGTGGCATTATAATAGAAGAGAAAGAATGAAAATATGGGAACTTCTAGAGAATGAGAGAAAAATAGAAAGATTAGATTTCATAGAATGAAAAGGTCCAACCCTCTCCCTTGGTGGGAGAGGGGTATTTATACAAAGAAATAAAATTCCCACACCCGGGCTGTGGATCAGGCATACAGTGGGTAAAGACCCATCCTTCTTCCACGATGTTACTTAAACTAACACTAACTAAATAATAAACAAACTATGAGCTATATTAATGCTATTACAATATTTAGGTGACCGAGTCTTTTATAGGAATATTTGTATTCCTAACACTAATAGCTTAACAGATGGTACATCAATTATTCATGTTATCCAGAACTCATAACGGCCGCAGTAAGGTACAAGGTTTTTGGGCATATGACATATCTAAACTTTTTCTTGATCTCTTTAATAAGTGTTAATTATTTTACCTAGGTGATGCTAAGTCACCAAAACAATAACTTGGAAGAAGTATATTATGTCTTCTTCAGCTATTACATAATGGCTTTTGTAGCTCTAGTATTATTGTTGCATTTGGACACTAAGCTGTGTACCAACTACAAACTATAAAGCACTGAAATAGTGAAATCAAATGTTCGGATAAGATATGAATGCATAATATATTACTAGAACAGTACCCGCGCAATGCGGCGGCGGGTATCGTGTGATTATATTTTGCATTATTTGGTTACACGTTTAGTTGTCTTCATGCTTTATAAGCAGAGATATTAGAGATGGTTAAGCCAAATAATTTTAGTTTGAACAATCAACCGCTTCCTAACAAACTTCCTAACCAACTTGCCTCCTTAGAGGTGGCCAAAGAACCCGGTTCCTGAACCAGAACCAGAACAAAATCCGAATCCGGTCAACACCGGTTCTATCAATATCCGGTCCCGGTTCCATGAAAATCCGGTGGTTCCTGTCTGGTTCCATGTTTCTACAAAGCAAACCGGTTCAGAACCGGATAATTCGACACCGGTTCCATTTCTGGTTCTTGGCTACCGGTTCCGAACCAGATCCAACGGCTAAATGCCTTTTTTTTCACAGTAGCCATGTGTTGCTGCTGTTCTGCCCGTTTTTTTTTGCAATTTTGGCCCGTTATCTAACGGGTGTGTCCCCCTTTTTTCCCATTTTTAAATACCATCCATGATTTTGGTTGAATCACAACAATCAAACACACTAAAAAGACTCAAAAATTTCTCACAAACTTGATCAAAAATGTCTTGAAGAAACCAAGGTTATCAATCTTAACCAACATCATCAAACAATACCGCTTCTCAAGCTCAAGGTTCTACAAACCAACCGTTTGAAGTTGGGATTGAAAAAACAACCCGAAACCAAGATGTTTTGTGTCATTTCAACTTGGTTAGGTTTTCAGATAATTCAAAAATGGCTCGTTGTAAAGCTTGTAACACTTTAATCAATCCCGATGAGAACGAGTTCGGTGCCAAGTATGTGGTCTTCGGCTTCAACCGTGGATCCGGATTTGGACTTATTTTCAAATTTAAGCCAAGAAAGTGGTAAACGGGCTAGGAATGAGAATTTATCATGCAACGAATATGGGAGATATACGGGAACCGATTGGTTAAACACTATCACACCCGAAGAGTTAAAAAAATTTGATGCTTTGAATTGGTGGAAACAAAGGGAATCTCAATTTCCCGTTCTAGCCGCCATGGCCCAGGATTTACTAAGCGTACAAGCTTCAACCATTGCTTCGGAATCCGCTTTTTCTACTAGTGGAAGGGTATTGTCGATAAGAAGAACAAGACTCACACCTTTATTGTTGGAGATGTGTATTTGCTTGAAGGATTATTTAGATGGGATTGAACGTATACAAGACGTTTCAATACCTGAAGAACTGATAGACTACGAAAAACAATTACAAGAGGTCGAGCTGGAAGAAGGTTATGCAATCAATCTTATCGAAGAAGAAATCGCTTATGATGAAGCTACAAGCGCCGCAAGGTCCGCCGTTCAAGTTGAAGATGAAAATTAAGATGAAACTAAATATGAATAAATAGTCAAAATGTATTAAATTTGTGTTTCAAGTTCTTTATGTGTGACGTTTATTATACTTTTTAAAAAAAGTCGAAGTTTATTAAGTTTATTGTGTAGAAAACACGGACGAAAAAAAAACCCAGAAACAAAACCGTTGCTAACCTAGAGTTAACAAATATGTTGACCGGATCTTGGAACCGAACCGGTGTTGGAACCCAGCCAGAACCGGGTACACCGGTCCTGGATTTTTACCCTCCCGGATCCGAAAAGAACCGAACCGGATTGGAACCGGATCCGGTTCTTTGACTTTGACTGTTAAACCGGACCTGATTGGAATCGGTTCCGGTTTTTGCCCAAACCGGGAAATGGCCATGGCTATGCTTCCTAACAAGTTATTTTTAAAATCTTTCTATAATTAGCAAGAAAAAAGTCTGAATTTTAAGCCTTTCTAATTATATAATAGTCTTAAATGCATTATAATGCGGTATAGATTTTATATTATCTTCTGCCAAGAACTGGCATTAGGAAACTGATTGTATATCATTCACTTGTCTGTCTGGAAACTTAAACTCCTTATCTATGCACAACGGCGGAGTTGGGCACCTAATCTCATAATGGCTTTAGTGCCTCCAATTGCCAATTCAGATGAGACATATGTTCAGTTCACAGTTCAGACCAGTTTGACAGAGTTGAAAATTGTTGATTTTTTTGCTATTTTTTGACCATCTGCAACCAATGCGTCGAACCTTCTGTGCTATGTCCTAAAAAGCTTTTAGGAGGAGAATTCATTTTGTGACACTGAAATTGTGGTCTATGAGATGTTCAAAACATTGGTAGCTTATTGATTTCATAAGAAAAACTTGCATTCATATTTTTTTTGAATCTTGGCTCTAGTTGTTTTCCGTTAACCTTCCTTGCATCTGACTATACACTAGTACAAAAAGTTATATTGGTCACGTCAAAAATGTGTGACGATATGCATATAGTCACACACGTTTTTTTTGTTGTGTGTCAATATAGGTACCGCCACCGTAGGTGGCATATGGTCACATTGTTGAGTTCGTGGTATTTTCTATCGAAAAAGAGTGACCAAAACACCGAATATGTGTGACAAATTAGGCACAATTTTTGTTGGATTAGTCATTATCAGTGACCGGAAGCACCTTATAGTCACACGAATGTTTTTTGAGAGTAACTATTGTGCGTCATTTGGCCACATATATATATAATTTATGTGACATTTGAGATGATTCTTTCTAATAAATGTGTATTTTGTGTGACTATTTCCCGTCATGTGGCCACATGAATAAATAATAAATGTGACGTTTGTGATGATTTAGTCACACAATGGGTGTTGTTTTTTGGATTTAGTCACATACAATTTAACACAAAGTGGCGAAAACTGTTAATAAGTATGACCATATTCTGTTTAAAGTGAAGATATGTGTATTTTGTGTGACTATTGATCATCCAATAGCCACATGAAGTTTAAGTTTGCGTGGCCGTTTGGAATATTTAGTCACACAAAGTATGTTTGTTTTGGGTATTTAGTCACATACCATTAAGCAAACAGTGGCCAAAAGTGTTAATAAGTGTGACCATATGCCGTTTAAAGTGAAGAAATGTGTATTTTGTGTGACTGTTGATCATCCAATGGCCACATGAAGTTTATGTTTACGTGGCCTTTTGTAATATTTAGTCACATAAAGCATGCTTATTTTGGGTATTTAGTCACATACCATTAAGCAAACAGTGGCCAAAAGTGTTAGTAAGTGTGACCATATACTGTTTAAAATGAAGAAATGTGTTTTTTTTTTGTGACTATTGATCATCCAATGGCCACATGAAGTTTATGTTTGTGTGGCCTTTTGTAATATTTAGTCACACAAAGCATGTTTCATTTGGGTATTTAGTCACATACAATTAAGCAAACAGTGGCCAAAATCATTAATAAGTGTGACCATATGCTGTTTAAAATGAAGAAATGTGTATTTTATGTGACTATTGATCATCCAATGGCCACATGAAGTTTATGTTTGCGTGGCCTTTTGTAATATTTAGTCACGCAAAGCATGTGTCTTTTGGGTATTTAGTCACATACAATTAAGCAAACAGTGGCCAAAATCGTTAATAAGTGTGATCATATGCTATTTAAAATGAAGAAATGTGTATTTTGTATGACTATTGATCATCCAATGGCCACATGAAGTTTATGTTTGTGTGGCTTTTTGTAATATTTAGTCACACAACGCATGATTTTTTTGGGTATTAAGTCACATACAATTAAGCAAACAGTGGCCAAAAGTGTTAATAAGTGTGACCATATGATGTTTAAAGTGCAGACATGTGTGTTTTGTGTGACTAATGTTCATCCAATTGTCACATGAATTTTTAATTTTTGTGGCATTTTGTAATATTTATTCACACACCAAATTAAAGAATGAGTGACCAATGATGTTAGTATTGCTAGTACTAAGTTAGTACTGCTGGATCAGAGTTACTACTGCTAGTATATAAATAAAATAGAATTAAAAACAAAAAGACATTTCAAATTCAATAAAACACGAATGTATATAAATAAACAAATTATATATAGAATTTTAATGTTGCATATAATCAAATTCTCACCTACTAAAAGTTAAAACCTTTTGAATCTTCCCCGGCCCCACCTTAGCTTGCTTTTGCACTTCTGCACTAGAAACATAATTTTTGTGCTTTGGTTGTAATTTTGGTCCAGGAATGTTTTCATTAACCTTTGGTTTCGTAGTTGGTGGTGTAACCTGTAGTAAACAAAAGACGCTTGTATCAAACATTGAATTTAATATGAAGAATTATGTATATATGTAGGTTGAGAAAACACATGTATGTACCTCCTCATGAGCAAGAATAACTTGATCCTTTGGCCATGCAAAGAAACAACCTACGCCTTCCCTAACAGTTTTTAACCCATTATTCCCTACGTCCGATATGCATGCTGCATCCACTAACGATTTATCAATTGAGACTCTGTAGCAATCATTTGGGAGTGGTAGGTTATGCAGCATTTGTTTTCCTTGAATCTTGTGTATGCGACCCAAAGCAACAATATTTGCTTTCTTTATGTGCCACAGTTTGCAATTGATTGTCTAAAAAAAAGAATTTTTGCATATGTATATATCAGAAATTATTTAAACCAAATTAAGAATAACAAGAAACATGTTGAAATACATACTTGTGCTTGTGTTGTTGGAGACACATTATCCTGTGATAGGAAAGCTGGAGACCCGTTTCGTCGTGGCTTAGCCATTTTCTTAGGTCCGCAATTTATAACAGGTTCCTATACGTATATATAAAACACGGTACATTATTTTTTTAAAAAATAATAAAAAAATTAAAAATAACAAGAAACATGTTGAAATACATAATGTTGGAAGTTCTTTTGTTGGAGATGCATCTCCTTGCGATTGGGAATCTGCATGCCTGTTTTGTCGTGGCTTTGGTGTTTTCTTAACATTTTTAACACGTTCCTATATGTATATATAAAACACGGTACATTATTCGTGTAGGTAAAATTAAAAAATCAAAGGGGGATGTTTTACTCCTTACCATTATTTCCATTACCGGTTCCAAAGTTTCAATCCCATTAGCCTTCTTCTGAATTATCGCATCTTTATCACGTGCGCGTACACCAACACTGGTATATAAGCATAATAATAGAATTTGCAGTCAAACTTACAAGTTTATCTGCCACTGAACCAATCTCAGCATCTGGAGATTCTTCGTCTTTGTTTTGCCTTCTTTTGATCCACAATACACTACGCGAGGGTTCAACATCTGCTTCCTATATCAAGTGCATACACATTTATGTAAAGTTAAACCAAGATAATTGAGTCTGATCAATTATTAAAACAAATAGTATGTATAACCTTACCATTTTCTCTTTAACATAAACAGATCCACCTCTTCCCATTTTATGCTGATAAATATTTTTGGAACGCGACAGTTTAGCTTTATCTCATTTCCTCGAAAAACACAAAATCATAAGGCATTTAGATGCGGTAATGCTACAAACTAAAAGTTATGAAATGACATATAGACTTAAATAAAGATTGTTGGGATTTATACTTGAGTTGATAAGACAAAACAATGAAAGATGAGGGACTTATGGAGACAAAGGAAGAAACTTCGAATGAAAGAAAAGATTACAACAAATCTTTTATATTTTATCTATATATCCTTTTTAACCCTAGTATCCCTATTATATAAAGAGATACAAGAAATTGGTTTTAGGTGTGCCAGAAAGTGTGTGTGCACCAAAGGTGTAAAACATGTTGTGTGTGTGGGTTTACACGTCCCACAAGATGTAGATGCTAGCATATGTTTTAGCCCCAAGATAATAAGTTTGATCCTGTTGATATAACCGTCTTACCATTGATCAGGTAAGATTGGGGCTTGTAGTAGTCATTGTATAAAGATGATGATAAAACCTTGTTAGGCAATAACAAAGATTGTTCTTATTATTTCGTTGTGCATTCTATTGTTCTTTGTTGTTGTTCATCCTAGTCAAGCCTAGATCAGTTCTTAACAAGTGGTATCAGAGCCCAGGGGGCTCGTGATCTAGGATCTACAAGGTTTTTCAGTAAAAAGAATAAAAATTCGAATCTGGTACTATTTTTCGTTGCTTTCTGCAGGACAGTTTTCAAACAGCGATATCTCCTTCGTTAACCATTGGATCGGGCTGAAATATTTACTGGTGGTTCTCAACATATCAAGGAATAGTTTCACCGGAGGGATCTTTGATCTGATATTTTAGTAAAAATATAAAATCTCGAAAACTACTGCTAAAAGAGGTATATTATTTCGGATTTTTAGGGTTTTTGTGATTTTAAGTTCTTGAAGGCATGTTTACTTGTTATAATTCATTGAGGAAGTTGGATATACTTTGTTTCGTGATCAAAATTGATTAACTAACGTATTAAGTTGCTCAATCTTAAAGATTTAAACATGGATCTGCTGCCGCGATTAGGGTTTCAGATTGTTTTTTATTATTTATTTATTTTTATTATTTTGTTTAGGGTTTCTTTTTAATAGTCTCCACAATTAATGATCATTGAAGTACAAGAAACACCCTAGACCTTTCATTATCTTGTACTGATTTAATTGGTTGGTGATGATTATTATCATTGGTAAGAAAAAAACCCTAAGCGACTTTGAGAGTTTGTGCACTTTCAAAACCCTATTCGACTTCATCTTTGATTATTATCATGGTTTATATGTGGAGAACAGTTAGTGAAGAAGCTTGATTGTATGGGAGTATATCTTCTCATGGTTCGAACTGTAGATTACTTGTGTTATCAGTAAATCTATTAGAATGCTTGTCTAACAAAGATGGTTAAAGGTTACTGGAGCAAGCTAATGTTACTGTACTGATATGGTGCATTCAACAACTATTACCGGTCATCTTGAGTACTGCTTGTTTAACTCAAACAAGTTTCCACTGCTCTATTTCACGTTACCACTGCTAGTAGTATCTCGTTCCCACTGCTAGTTAAATTTTACCACTGTTGCTTTAGAAAGTTTCCACTGCTACGCTAAAGTGTTTCCACTACTGCTCATATTTCATACTGATCCTTGCTTACAAGAGTAAGGGGAAGAGAATATTATGTCTGAAGATTGGTTAAGGTTATTATAGTCGCTCAGTGCAATATTTCCTTGATATCTTTACATGAGATGTCATTTTCTGCATATAACCTATAACCTCGTACTCATCAATCAAGGGTCAATGAGTTGTATATCACGTGATGGCTAGGATAATGGGACAATTTTATTCTTTGTTAATCAAGATTCCTACCTCGTACTGATTTTAATCAATAGGTCGATTGTGGTTACAATAGATTATTTTATGTTCAAAGTGGGACGATGGAAATTGTTTTTACTCTTTGCATTTAGTGGTGATTAATTTTGTTTCATTGGTCAAGGATTATTAACATGGGTCGGTTACCGGATAATGGTTGGTCATAAGGATTATGAATCTCGTACCAAGTGAATCGGTTGTCAACAGATTTGTGCGTACTTAATATTTCTTGTCACACAGTGCATTCAGGAATTTCATATGGCTGGTATTGACAAGCAAGCAACGAAGATTTATTGTTATGATCTTTCACGTGGGAAGGTGTTCGAAGATTTTGTTAAATCGATATACTCTGACCAAACTACTTTGTAGCTTGTAAGGTTTTAACAATCTTGAATAACTCAAAATAGTTAATATTGAAACAATGATATTACTTTGTAAAGTATGCGGAATCTACTAACACAAAGCTAAGAAGAACTTTGTTAATATTAAAACAACTCTTAAACCTACCTCTCCAATTACAAGTTTACTAACAATCCTCAACTTTCTCAAAAATCATTTTTGTGAAACTCTATGTAACACCCCCAAAATACCGCAGCGGAAGACTGTGTCACTGGGGTGCTACTTCATAATACAAAGTACAAGTTATAGAAAACGAACTCTAAATGAGACGTTTTGAAAAGTTACCATTCGATTAATGAATTCAAAGTTACAAACATGAGATTCCAAAGTATGATACATAAATGTATACAAAATGTTTTGAATGATAAATGATAAAAGCGTAAGTCTTCAGAATATGCAGCTTGACTCTAAGTTCCATGCACTAGCTATCGCCTTACTAACCTGAGATAAACATGCTAAAGTGTCAACACAATGGTTGGTGAGTTCATAGAGTTTGTCTTAAAATAGTTGAAAAGCCTTAAAGAATGATCACACAGCAAAGGCATTGAGAATCCACTCAGTTACAAGTCCCGCCATAAGAGACTTGTAACCTGTGTGTTCACAACCCACTGCTACAATATAGTATAATAAAGACATGTATAAGTTCGTCAAGACAACTAAGCAATTAGTAGTGAGTCTCTACTTCATCTCTGAAGACCTCACTTTTATGATGTATCCAACATTTGCAAATGTTAGGATGTATCAAAGACAACTGGGAGTCAATTCCCAAAGACAACTGGGAGCCACTTCCCAAAGACAACTGGGAGTCAATTCCCAAAGACAACTACCAGTCAATAAATAGAATAACGCAATTAAGTATAACGCAGTCATGTATGTAAGCAATCAAGTATAACACAGTCAAGTATAGACGTTTTGAGTATTTGTACAAGTAAACAAGTAGTTGAGCATGTATCCCCCCCAATAGTTAAAACAAGTACGAAAAGAGTAGGGGCTATGACTCACCTTAAGTCTATGTAGTGAGTAATGAAAATGGTAGTCGAATCGCGAAAGTCTCTAAGAGCAGCCTATAATAGAACGTTGCGACTTAGGTTTGGAGTAACGTCTAAGAGTACGACGAATTGCCAATATATGTCTTGCATAATGTTCATGATGTAGTACTTTAGTATATAGTGTAAGTCTTTGAATATAAATGGTCTATGAAACATGTATAGGTTGTAAATCTCTTACTACCGTTCGGGCCGACATAATTCAGAAGTCATGGAGTAAACGTTCGAGGAGCCAGGACACTTTAACTCGTAAATCCACAACTCGTCTCGACGGCTTACTTAATGAACTCCTCACATGAGGCTCCCTACTATTGTAGTATTTGATAACATATATATATAAGCTTTTTGATCTTTAGAAGTTATATGGTCTTTAGCCGTGGCTTTGCCGTGACCTTGGTCATTGTTACCATGGTCTTAAGACTCAACCTTGGCTTTAGCCATGGTTGTGGTCTTGGATTTAGGTCATTAGACCTCTTGGTATAATCATTATATAGTAACTTTGGTCTAAAAATGGGCTGTTAAGAATTTGAAGAAAATATCACTCGGAAAGCCTTTTCAGGGCTCGAGCTTCTTTGTTCCTGAATGAAAACGTCGTTCCGGACAACTTTCGTGTTTTAACTTTTTGATGAATCGGACCAGAAGTGGGACTTTCAAATTGGCAGAATGCAAACAGGAGGTTATGGGCAGTTTCGGCGTTTTGGTGTCGCTAACTTCTTATGGTCATAATTTTTGACTCGTATACTCGTTTTGGGTGATTCAAATTGCTATGTTTTCCTTGTTAAGTCCTCTTTAACAGTAAGTAAGTGTCAAATATCAAAGTTATACTATTGTGGTCGTGGTTTTCCATAAAAATCACTAGTTTGCTTGTTTACTTGTCATAAGTTAACATATGTATACCAATACTTGTTTTATCCATTTTTAAACATCATGAACACAATAACAAGAACATATATTGCATGAAAGGAACACAAAGAGCATGAAAATGATAATTAAGCAAGGAGTATGTTAGGGTTTGCTTACAACTTTTGGCTTTCTCTTAAGAAAGGTAAGTAACTAGTAAGGTACGGACTTTGATAGACTTAAGCTTCACCCTTTGCAATCTATGATAAGCCGAGGTCATTTGAAGATTATAACGACGCCTTCTTGAAGTCCAAAGCTATTTGAAGATTATAACGACGTCTTTTTGGAGACTTTAAAGTTATAACAACTTTTCTTAGAAAATTTCCAAGATTGAAGATCAAACACTAGTTTTCTTTCAAAAACTAGTTAACTTTCTTACAAAATATAAGAAAAGTGCCTTAGGTTTTAGGACTTGAAGGTTATAAGAAGGTGTGGTGCAAGTTTTATATGTGTTTTAGCTTGGTATTTATAGGGTAGGAAAAATAGTTAACCATATATTGGGTTAGAATTTAACCATGGTTAGTTTAAGACACTTGTAATGATCTAAAGAATCAATGGTCAAGATTTAACCACACATGGTGACTCCACCACCCCTAAGTCGGTTCAAGGAGGATAAGGGTGACTAGATGAGTAGTCATGGTCTTTGGATGATAATATCCTAAGTATGTAACTAGTTTTGACTCCGTAAGTTGCTAACCGTAAGGTTTTAGGCCACGAAACGTAAAACCGGGTATCCTAAAAATATGAAACTTATAAATATGGTTAAACATGTCAATATAGTCCATAATAAAATATAAAATGAGTGGTAGGTTCTATCGGGTGCGAAAACCCTGCTAAAAACTGGAAACACGGGTCTAAAACGCGCAATTCGCGTAAAACGCTGAACTGAAAAACGTAAAATTCCGAAACTTTTGGAATTGTCATAAAATGATAGAAAATCATATTTCTATTGTTTATAATGTTTTATAGATATATCGGGATGCTAGAAGGACGTTTAAACCTAAAAGTAAATCTCGGACACGGCTTTGTGATTTTTGCAGAAATGATCCGACGAGCGTCAAACTCTCGGATTATCGTTAAAATAGTTTATCTTACGAGAATATGAAATAAAAATTTCTGAGATGAATAGTGAAAAGTGAATAGTAAAAAGTGAATAGTAAAAGTGAATAATGAAATTTTCGGGAATAAAAGTTAACCTGAAATTACGAATTGTTACAGTCTCTACCCCTTAAGGAGAACTTCGCCCCGAAGTTCTGTTGATGTTAACTACTTACGATGTGTCTAAGAGAATTCGGGATCTCTAATATAGTGGTGTTCACTCTGATTCGTCTAAGGTTCTGGTTAAGGAGTTGTATCAGCTACAATTAAGCCCACTTATTTATAACACATTACTTACATAAAGAAGCGTCCAAATTTATGTAAGTAAGGTCTCATAAACTCATGGTTCGGTGATTTACAATTTCTTTATTTAACTGAAGAGGCGTCCCAATCCATTTAAATAAGGAGATTCTAAAACATCCTACTTAAGAATTTCCGACACAAAATCCGCCTTCTGAGGCAGATGGTAAGATAATCAAGTCATCAAATCCCTAAAGCTAAGCAATAATATTATTTAACTCAAATCTTGTGTCTCATCAAACAAGAACTGTCACAAGATCAAGTTAACTAATTAGTTATTACTGAGCTCCATGTTTTTAATGACTCGACGAATCTCTGGGGCTCCTTATAATACTAAAGTCACATCATCTAACAGCGTGGAACTAAGCAAACTTCTAACCAAAAAGCATATGTGTATGTATTGTGTGTAAGGCAAATAAAGAGGAAGGTCCCAACGTATATAGCAGTTATAGTCTAGGCACTAAATGCAACCTAGTTCTCTATAACCAAGGCTCTGATACCAATCTGTAACACCCCCAAAATACCGCAGCGGAAGACTGTGTCACTGGGGTGCTACTTCATAATACAAAGTACAAGTTATAGAAAACGAACTCTAAATGAGACGTTTTGAAAAGTTACCATTCGATTAATGAATTCAAAGTTACAAACATGAGATTCCAAAGTATGATACATAAATGTATACAAAATGTTTTGAATGATAAATGATAAAAGCGTAAGTCTTCAGAATATGCAGCTTGACTCTAAGTTCCATGCACTAGCTATCGCCTTACTAACCTGAGATAAACATGCTAAAGTGTCAACACAATGGTTGGTGAGTTCATAGAGTTTGTCTTAAAATAGTTGAAAAGCCTTAAAGAATGATCACACAGCAAAGGCATTGAGAATCCACTCAGTTACAAGTCCCGCCATAAGAGACTTGTAACCTGTGTGTTCACAACCCACTGCTACAATATAGTATAATAAAGACATGTATAAGTTCGTCAAGACAACTAAGCAATTAGTAGTGAGTCTCTACTTCATCTCTGAAGACCTCACTTTTATGATGTATCCAACATTTGCAAATGTTAGGATGTATCAAAGACAACTGGGAGTCAATTCCCAAAGACAACTGGGAGCCACTTCCCAAAGACAACTGGGAGTCAATTCCCAAAGACAACTACCAGTCAATAAATAGAATAACGCAATTAAGTATAACGCAGTCATGTATGTAAGCAATCAAGTATAACACAGTCAAGTATAGACGTTTTGAGTATTTGTACAAGTAAACAAGTAGTTGAGCATGTATCCCCCCCAATAGTTAAAACAAGTACGAAAAGAGTAGGGGCTATGACTCACCTTAAGTCTATGTAGTGAGTAATGAAAATGGTAGTCGAATCGCGAAAGTCTCTAAGAGCAGCCTATAATAGAACGTTGCGACTTAGGTTTGGAGTAACGTCTAAGAGTACGACGAATTGCCAATATATGTCTTGCATAATGTTCATGATGTAGTACTTTAGTATATAGTGTAAGTCTTTGAATATAAATGGTCTATGAAACATGTATAGGTTGTAAATCTCTTACTACCGTTCGGGCCGACATAATTCAGAAGTCATGGAGTAAACGTTCGAGGAGCCAGGACACTTTAACTCGTAAATCCACAACTCGTCTCGACGGCTTACTTAATGAACTCCTCACATGAGGCTCCCTACTATTGTAGTATTTGATAACATATATATATAAGCTTTTTGATCTTTAGAAGTTATATGGTCTTTAGCCGTGGCTTTGCCGTGACCTTGGTCATTGTTACCATGGTCTTAAGACTCAACCTTGGCTTTAGCCATGGTTGTGGTCTTGGATTTAGGTCATTAGACCTCTTGGTATAATCATTATATAGTAACTTTGGTCTAAAAATGGGCTGTTAAGAATTTGAAGAAAATATCACTCGGAAAGCCTTTTCAGGGCTCGAGCTTCTTTGTTCCTGAATGAAAACGTCGTTCCGGACAACTTTCGTGTTTTAACTTTTTGATGAATCGGACCAGAAGTGGGACTTTCAAATTGGCAGAATGCAAACAGGAGGTTATGGGCAGTTTCGGCGTTTTGGTGTCGCTAACTTCTTATGGTCATAATTTTTGACTCGTATACTCGTTTTGGGTGATTCAAATTGCTATGTTTTCCTTGTTAAGTCCTCTTTAACAGTAAGTAAGTGTCAAATATCAAAGTTATACTATTGTGGTCGTGGTTTTCCATAAAAATCACTAGTTTGCTTGTTTACTTGTCATAAGTTAACATATGTATACCAATACTTGTTTTATCCATTTTTAAACATCATGAACACAATAACAAGAACATATATTGCATGAAAGGAACACAAAGAGCATGAAAATGATAATTAAGCAAGGAGTATGTTAGGGTTTGCTTACAACTTTTGGCTTTCTCTTAAGAAAGGTAAGTAACTAGTAAGGTACGGACTTTGATAGACTTAAGCTTCACCCTTTGCAATCTATGATAAGCCGAGGTCATTTGAAGATTATAACGACGCCTTCTTGAAGTCCAAAGCTATTTGAAGATTATAACGACGTCTTTTTGGAGACTTTAAAGTTATAACAACTTTTCTTAGAAAATTTCCAAGATTGAAGATCAAACACTAGTTTTCTTTCAAAAACTAGTTAACTTTCTTACAAAATATAAGAAAAGTGCCTTAGGTTTTAGGACTTGAAGGTTATAAGAAGGTGTGGTGCAAGTTTTATATGTGTTTTAGCTTGGTATTTATAGGGTAGGAAAAATAGTTAACCATATATTGGGTTAGAATTTAACCATGGTTAGTTTAAGACACTTGTAATGATCTAAAGAATCAATGGTCAAGATTTAACCACACATGGTGACTCCACCACCCCTAAGTCGGTTCAAGGAGGATAAGGGTGACTAGATGAGTAGTCATGGTCTTTGGATGATAATATCCTAAGTATGTAACTAGTTTTGACTCCGTAAGTTGCTAACCGTAAGGTTTTAGGCCACGAAACGTAAAACCGGGTATCCTAAAAATATGAAACTTATAAATATGGTTAAACATGTCAATATAGTCCATAATAAAATATAAAATGAGTGGTAGGTTCTATCGGGTGCGAAAACCCTGCTAAAAACTGGAAACACGGGTCTAAAACGCGCAATTCGCGTAAAACGCTGAACTGAAAAACGTAAAATTCCGAAACTTTTGGAATTGTCATAAAATGATAGAAAATCATATTTCTATTGTTTATAATGTTTTATAGATATATCGGGATGCTAGAAGGACGTTTAAACCTAAAAGTAAATCTCGGACACGGCTTTGTGATTTTTGCAGAAATGATCCGACGAGCGTCAAACTCTCGGATTATCGTTAAAATAGTTTATCTTACGAGAATATGAAATAAAAATTTCTGAGATGAATAGTGAAAAGTGAATAGTAAAAAGTGAATAGTAAAAGTGAATAATGAAATTTTCGGGAATAAAAGTTAACCTGAAATTACGAATTGTTACAGTCTCTACCCCTTAAGGAGAACTTCGCCCCGAAGTTCTGTTGATGTTAACTACTTACGATGTGTCTAAGAGAATTCGGGATCTCTAATATAGTGGTGTTCACTCTGATTCGTCTAAGGTTCTGGTTAAGGAGTTGTATCAGCTACAATTAAGCCCACTTATTTATAACACATTACTTACATAAAGAAGCGTCCAAATTTATGTAAGTAAGGTCTCATAAACTCATGGTTCGGTGATTTACAATTTCTTTATTTAACTGAAGAGGCGTCCCAATCCATTTAAATAAGGAGATTCTAAAACATCCTACTTAAGAATTTCCGACACAAAATCCGCCTTCTGAGGCAGATGGTAAGATAATCAAGTCATCAAATCCCTAAAGCTAAGCAATAATATTATTTAACTCAAATCTTGTGTCTCATCAAACAAGAACTGTCACAAGATCAAGTTAACTAATTAGTTATTACTGAGCTCCATGTTTTTAATGACTCGACGAATCTCTGGGGCTCCTTATAATACTAAAGTCACATCATCTAACAGCGTGGAACTAAGCAAACTTCTAACCAAAAAGCATATGTGTATGTATTGTGTGTAAGGCAAATAAAGAGGAAGGTCCCAACGTATATAGCAGTTATAGTCTAGGCACTAAATGCAACCTAGTTCTCTATAACCAAGGCTCTGATACCAATCTGTAACACCCCCAAAATACCGCAGCGGAAGACTGTGTCACTGGGGTGCTACTTCATAATACAAAGTACAAGTTATAGAAAACGAACTCTAAATGAGACGTTTTGAAAAGTTACCATTCGATTAATGAATTCAAAGTTACAAACATGAGATTCCAAAGTATGATACATAAATGTATACAAAATGTTTTGAATGATAAATGATAAAAGCGTAAGTCTTCAGAATATGCAGCTTGACTCTAAGTTCCATGCACTAGCTATCGCCTTACTAACCTGAGATAAACATGCTAAAGTGTCAACACAATGGTTGGTGAGTTCATAGAGTTTGTCTTAAAATAGTTGAAAAGCCTTAAAGAATGATCACACAGCAAAGGCATTGAGAATCCACTCAGTTACAAGTCCCGCCATAAGAGACTTGTAACCTGTGTGTTCACAACCCACTGCTACAATATAGTATAATAAAGACATGTATAAGTTCGTCAAGACAACTAAGCAATTAGTAGTGAGTCTCTACTTCATCTCTGAAGACCTCACTTTTATGATGTATCCAACATTTGCAAATGTTAGGATGTATCAAAGACAACTGGGAGTCAATTCCCAAAGACAACTGGGAGCCACTTCCCAAAGACAACTGGGAGTCAATTCCCAAAGACAACTACCAGTCAATAAATAGAATAACGCAATTAAGTATAACGCAGTCATGTATGTAAGCAATCAAGTATAACACAGTCAAGTATAGACGTTTTGAGTATTTGTACAAGTAAACAAGTAGTTGAGCATGTATCCCCCCCAATAGTTAAAACAAGTACGAAAAGAGTAGGGGCTATGACTCACCTTAAGTCTATGTAGTGAGTAATGAAAATGGTAGTCGAATCGCGAAAGTCTCTAAGAGCAGCCTATAATAGAACGTTGCGACTTAGGTTTGGAGTAACGTCTAAGAGTACGACGAATTGCCAATATATGTCTTGCATAATGTTCATGATGTAGTACTTTAGTATATAGTGTAAGTCTTTGAATATAAATGGTCTATGAAACATGTATAGGTTGTAAATCTCTTACTACCGTTCGGGCCGACATAATTCAGAAGTCATGGAGTAAACGTTCGAGGAGCCAGGACACTTTAACTCGTAAATCCACAACTCGTCTCGACGGCTTACTTAATGAACTCCTCACATGAGGCTCCCTACTATTGTAGTATTTGATAACATATATATATAAGCTTTTTGATCTTTAGAAGTTATATGGTCTTTAGCCGTGGCTTTGCCGTGACCTTGGTCATTGTTACCACGGTCTTAAGACTCAACCTTGGCTTTAGCCATGGTTGTGGTCTTGGATTTAGGTCATTAGACCTCTTGGTATAATCATTATATAGTAACTTTGGTCTAAAAATGGGCTGTTAAGAATTTGAAGAAAATATCACTCGGAAAGCCTTTTCAGGGCTCGAGCTTCTTTACTCCTGAACGAAAACGTCGTTCCGGACAACTTTCGTGTTTTAACTTTTTGATGAATCGGACCAGAAGTGGGACTTTCAAATTGGCAGAATGCAAACAGGAGGTTATGGGCAGTTTCGGCGTTTTGGTGTCGCTAACTTCTTATGGTCATAATTTTTGACTCGTATACTCGTTTTGGGTGATTCAAATTGCTATGTTTTCCTTGTTAAGTCCTCTTTAACAGTAAGTAAGTGTCAAATATCAAAGTTATACTATTGTGGTCGTGGTTTTCCATAAAAATCACTAGTTTGCTTGTTTACTTGTCATAAGTTAACATATGTATACCAATACTTGTTTTATCCATTTTTAAACATCATGAACACAATAACAAGAACATATATAGCATGAAAGGAACACAAAGAGCATGAAAATGATAATTAAGCAAGGAGTATGTTAGGGTTTGCTTACAACTTTTGGCTTTCTCTTAAGAAAGGTAAGTAACTAGTAAGGTACGGACTTTGATAGACTTAAGCTTCACCCTTTGCAATCTATGATAAGCCGAGGTCATTTGAAGATTATAACGACGCCTTCTTGAAGTCCAAAGCTATTTGAAGATTATAACGACGTCTTTTTGGAGACTTTAAAGTTATAACAACTTTTCTTAGAAAATTTCCAAGATTGAAGATCAAACACTAGTTTTCTTTCAAAAACTAGTTAACTTTCTTACAAAATATAAGAAAAGTGCCTTAGGTTTTAGGACTTGAAGGTTATAAGAAGGTGTGGTGCAAGTTTTATATGTGTTTTAGCTTGGTATTTATAGGGTAGGAAAAATAGTTAACCATATATTGGGTTAGAATTTAACCATGGTTAGTTTAAGACACTTGTAATGATCTAAAGAATCAATGGTCAAGATTTAACCACACATGGTGACTCCACCACCCCTAAGTCGGTTCAAGGAGGATAAGGGTGACTAGATGAGTAGTCATGGTCTTTGGATGATAATATCCTAAGTATGTAACTAGTTTTGACTCCGTAAGTTGCTAACCGTAAGGTTTTAGGCCACGAAACGTAAAACCGGGTATCCTAAAAATATGAAACTTATAAATATGGTTAAACATGTCAATATAGTCCATAATAAAATATAAAATGAGTGGTAGGTTCTATCGGGTGCGAAAACCCTGCTAAAAACTGGAAACACGGGTCTAAAACGCGCAATTCGCGTAAAACGCTGAACTGAAAAACGTAAAATTCCGAAACTTTTGGAATTGTCATAAAATGATAGAAAATCATATTTCTATTGTTTATAATGTTTTATAGATATATCGGGATGCTAGAAGGACGTTTAAACCTAAAAGTAAATCTCGGACACGGCTTTGTGATTTTTGCAGAAATGATCCGACGAGCGTCAAACTCTCGGATTATCGTTAAAATAGTTTATCTTACGAGAATATGAAATAAAAATTTCTGAGATGAATAGTGAAAAGTGAATAGTAAAAAGTGAATAGTAAAAGTGAATAATGAAATTTTCGGGAATAAAAGTTAACCTGAAATTACGAATTGTTACACTCTAAGACTCTTAGAAACTTTCTACGACTTCGTCTAAAACTTATATGCCTAACACCATCATAAGGCTCCTTATATAGATAACCTTAAGTCGGTTTACATTATCTACTTGAACGACAAGTAATTATCCCTAACTAATTCTAGAATATTCATACAATATTACATAATAATCCTTTAAACAATATTGCACTTAAGTCCTTGTTCTTCGAAGTACTTTGAATAATCTTCAATAAGTAGCAGTACTTTGACCTTGATCAGCATGTTGATTATTGAGCAGTACTTTGACATAGCAGTACTTTGACTTCATATCCCAACAATCCTCCCCTAACTTGAACTCCACTTGCTTGATTTCAAGTTTCTTTACTTTCTTGGATCTTCAAAATCTTTATCATTCAGGAAAATTGTGTCTTTATCTCTTTTAAATCCTGTATGTCAAAGTGCTCTTGATCATCATCTTCTCAGCAACTCAGTAAAATTTTGACAAAGTGTACTTCAAATCTTTTTAAAGTTTCATTCTGTTCTCATCACTTCCAGATGTGTTAACTTCTGTGAGAGGTGAATCATTGAACTTTTAATGGATTTTGATGTCTCTTTACCTAAGCCATTAACTCTGGAGTAGACAATGTTTAGGTTAGAACAACCATGGTACATTGATAACCATATGATTTTTAGCAAATCATCAGCTATCAATGGATTTGAGTAGTCTTTACCAATAGCCGTTTGTTTTTGGACTAGTTAGTTCTTTGATCTCAACCATGGTGAACTAATTACCATAAATGGTTTTTCCACAGCCTTTACCACAAGCCATTCTCTTGTAGGCTAGACAACTCTTTTTCAGATATGGTGAGTTGAATACCATTCAATTTTTAGTAAATTGTCAACTAAAAACGGATTTGATTATTGTTGGGAATTATACTAACAGTTACCATGGCTAAGAGAAGATGTTACAACTGTAGAAGATTGTACTTGCAGTGGAAACTCATTACCACTACAGGAACATATATTACCACTGCTTATTAGATAACTGTTAGGAAACGTGTTTAGATAAATATAGAATAGATCTTGTGTATATCTTATTCTATTAGCATTATACTTATCTTGTAGAAGAGGACTCCTTGTGATATAAAAGGAGGTCCTAGGTTAAAGGTTAGATATACGTTTTCTAGAGCTTCAAGGTGTAACCCTAGTGATATCAAGATCACTCGTATTATTATCATTAATAATATTGGAGCTAATAGTTTGTTTACATACATTGTTCTTATTCATATACAATTGTCTTACTCACAATCAAACTTCTAAGTGTTACTAAGTAGATTCCGCATACTTAGTGATATAACTCAAAGTATCAATCTAACACAAGTTCAAGGTGTTTAGATCCATCAAGTGGTATCAGAGCCAGGCTTTGATACTTTGATTTAGAAGACTCTAGTTCACTCAGAAGAATCAATGGAGACAGAAACCAGTAACTCAAACATTGCTGCTAAGCTTTCAAAGCTTAAGTTGAAAGACTTTGAGATGTGGAGGCTAATGATCGAACAATTCTTTATGGTCCAAGACTACACACTCTGGGAGATCATTATGGTTGGAAATTCTTTCAAACCAAGTTCTACTTCAGAGATGGTTAATGGCAAGGAAGTAATTAAGGTCAACACTGGACCTATTACTAATGATGAACGACTTCAGCTGAAGAATGATCTGAAGGCCAGAGGTTTGTTGCTGATGACACTTCCCAGAGACCAAGTTCTAGCATTCAGCAAGTACAAGACTGCAAAGACTCTTTTTGATCAGATCTATGAAGTTTTTGGTGGTAATGATTCCACCAAGAAGACTCAAAAGACCTTGCTGAAGTAGACTTATGAAAACTTTGGTTCAACAAGTAATGAATCTCTTGATAGCATCTTCACAAGGCTACAAAAGATTGTTACTCAACTCACTGTTTTTGGGATTGAGGTGGAAAGGGAAGACCTTAATCTAAAGTTCTTAAGAAGCTTACCCTCTGAGTTTGGAACCAATGTTGTTGTGTGGGAAGATAAGCCAGAATTGGAGACCATGAAACTTAATGATTTGTACAATAACTTCAAGGTTATTGAACAGAGATTGAAGAAAGCTGGCAAAATAAGCTCAAGTTAAGGAAGTGTAGCACTCATATCATCATCTCTTGATGATAGTTCAGATGAAGAAAGTGATAGTGATGATGACAGTGCTAACATTGTTGTTTCCACTGGTAGTGGAAGTGTTTCCACTGGTAGCTCAAAGAGACAGATTGCAGGACTTAGTGATACTACTTTTTATGCCTTTATATCAAGTCAAGTGGGTGGTTCAATTCTCAATCATGAGGATTTGGATCAAATTGATGAGGATGATATGGAGGAGATGGACATTAAATGGCAAGTGGCATTACTAAGCCTAAGGACAAAGAAGTTTTGGAAGAAGACTGGAAGAAAGATCAACATCAGTGGCAATGAAACAGTAGGTTTTGACAAAAAGAAGGTGGAGTGCTATAATTGTCATAAGAAGGGGCACTTTGCCAGGGAGTGCAGGAAGCCAAGGAAATCTGACAACAGATCAACTTGGTATAAGCAGGAGAAAAAGAAGGAACCTACTACTGATGAGCCAAAGGGGCTATTGGCTATTGATGGAGTGAGCTTTGATTGGAGCTTTATGACCAAGGATGAGGAAGATGATTCAGAGTCTGCAATGGTTGCTACTGAGCTTGCACTAATGGATTTTTCTGACTCTGAGGTACAAATTGATAATGCTTGTTCTTAATCTTGTAAGGCCTTAAAAGAGTATGAGAAAATTAAAGCACAATTTAATGAATAATGCCTAGAGTTAACTCATACTAATTATAACTTAGCAAATCATAAAAGAGGCCTAGGTGTTTTAGAAACTCAATTAGAGCATTATAGGGCAAATGAATCTAAGTTCAATGATGATATTGCAATATTAAGAAGAGACTTAGATTATCAGGTTGCTGTTAATAAGGTTCTTAGAGAAGAACTAGAAAAGGTTAAGATGGCTAGTGAGAATATAATGATAACTAAGCAAACACTGGATCATCAATCCAAGTGTATTGACAAAATTTGGGAAGCCCAAGTTATGAGCAAAGCCAAATCAGGAATTGGATACAAAACAATTCCACCACCTCTAAGAGGTATTCCATCACCTCCTGGCATTGACTTAGCTCACACAGGATTAGAGGAATTCTAGGAACCACCTATGACCTATGGACCAAAATTTGTTAAACCAGTTGAAACTGAAAAGGTTCAGGTTGAGGTTGATATATTTGATAGTGCTAGTGACTCGTCTCTTAAAGATGAAAATTTAAATGTTGAGTCTAAACCTAGTGTTCCTGAGAATGTTAAAGTGGAGGTTAAAAGAAGTATTCCTGATGTAGTCAAAGAGAAACCTAGGTCACAACCTAATTTCACTAGGCCCACTACTAGATACGCAGAGATGTACAAAAGTAGGTCACCAACTCCTAGGGGTAATATGAGGAGTTGGAATCATGTTAAATCTAGGCAATTTGGTAGTGATTTTGTGTTCAATAACAAACCCTGTCATATATGTGGTAGCTTTGACCATTTGTCTTATAGCTGTACCTACCACTTAGGAAGAAGGGAAGTGTTTGGGAATACTAGGGTGAATGGACACAATGCTAATAACTTAACTCACCCAAATCCACTTAGCAAGATGATTCCCTGGTCTGTTTTGCTTCATTCTGGCATTAAACCAATTTCCACTGCTAGACCAGCAGTTGCCACTGCCAGAAATAAAAACAGAGTTTACCCTAAGCCCCCTGTTACTACTTTTGTTAAATCTACTCAAACAGGGAAAAAGACCAATTTTGAAAAGAAAGTTAACAATAATCAAAAGTGGGTACCCAAAGTTTCAAAACAAGCAGTTTTCACTGCTAAGCCAGCAATTACCACTGCAAGGCCAAAGGTTACCACTGGTGGGTCTGTTAACAAGAAAAGGGTAAATATGGGAAATGCTGTTAAGGCCTCAGCACGTTGGGAATGGAAACCAAAAGGAACCATCACCTCAAACAATCCCAATGGTGTATCAATGACCTTTGATAGATATAATTATATTGATACATGAGGCAGATCCAAGTCATTTGTGGCTTGGGTCCCCAAAAGGAACTAATTTCTTTTTTTTGTGTGCAGGGACATTCAAAGACTACAAATGATCAAGGATACTCAGACAGTGGATGTTCCAGGCACATGACTGGCAATAAGTCCTATCTTTCATACTTTCAACCTTATGATGGACAATTTGTCAGCTTTGGAGGAGGAATTGGTGGCAAAGTTTCTGGAAAAGGAACAATCAAGGCTAGAAACATTGATTTTGAAGATGTGCAGTATGTGAAAGAACTCAAGTACAACCTCTTTAGTGTGTCCCAGATGTGTGACAAGAAGCATAGAGTTCTATTCACAGAAGATGAATGCTATATCTTATCTAAGGATTATAAGCTTCCTGATGAAAGTGACATTTTGCTTAAAATCCCTAGAAAAGGTAATCTGTATAGCATTGACATGAAGAACATAGTGGCTAATAATGTTGTTACTTGCTTGCTTGCTAAAGCCACTTTGGATGAATTAATGCTTTGGCATAGAAGACTTGGTCATGTCAACTTCAAGACCATCAACAAGATGGTGAAAGATGGACTTGTCAGAGGTCTACCAGAGAAAAGATTTGAAAATGACCAAACTTGTGTCTCCTGTCTCAAAGGAAAGCAACACAGAGCTTCATGCAAGACCAAAGCATTCAATTCTATTGATCATCCACTCTTTATGCTGCATATGGACTTGTTTGGTCCTACTTCTGTGAGCAGCATAAATTTGAAGAAGTATTGTCTTGTTGTGACTGATGATTTTAGTAGATTCACATGGGTTTTCTTTTTAAGAACCAAGGATGAAACCACTGGTATCCTTAAGACATTCATCACTGATGTTGAAATCAATATGAAAAGAAAATCAAGATCATCAGGTGTGACAATGGGACAGAATTCAAGAATAAAGTTATGGATCATTTTTGCAGAGACAAAGGTATTAAAATAGAATTTAGTGTTGCAAGAACTCCTCAACAAAATGGAGTTGCAGAAAGAAGAAACAGAACACTAATTGAGGCTGCTAGAACCATGTTAGCTGAATCAAAGCTTCCAGTGACTTTTTGGGCTGAAGCAGTTAACACTGCTTGTTACATAAAGAACAGGGTTTTAGTTGTTAAAACAAAGAACAAGACACCTTATGAGTTGTTCAGAGGAAGACCTCCTACTTTGGAGTTTATGAGGCCATTTGGGTGTCAAGTTTCCATCTCAATACCATTGATCATCTGGGTAAATTTGAAGAAAAGTCTGATGAAGGCTTCTTTGTTGGATACTCTATGGTTAGCAAGGCTTTTAGAGTATATAACTTAAGAACAAAGAAGATTGAAGAGAACTTGCATGTTCAGTTTCTTGAAAATAAAGCAAACATGGCAAGTTCAGGACCAGATTGGCTATTTGATCTTGAAACATTATCAAATACAATGAATTATGTTCCTCTCACTTCAAGAACTGGAGACAAAGATCTTGAAGATTCAGAAGAATTCATTGATGAAGATGAAGCTTGTAAAGATGATGAAGATCAAATTGTTATGCCACTTTGGGACTTTGTTGATAATTCTAAAAAGACAAGTGATGCAGATGGTGTGAATTTTGATGTAAATAAAGATATTCCTACTAGCAGTGGTAACTCCATTCCCACTGCTACACCAGAAGTTTCCACTGTCAGCCCAAATGTGGTAAATACTTCTCAGGAATCACCAAGTGATGATGTAAAGATCTTTAACATGCCTACAACATATGATATTCCTAGCACATCACAGTCTTCAATTCACAAAGTGCATCCACTTGATAATGTTATTGGTGAACTTCAATCAGGTGTGAAGACTAGAAGACAGACAAAGAAAGATGATATTCATGGGTTCATAAGTGAAGTGTATGAGTCCAAGAAACATAGTAAGAAGAATGAGTGTTTGTTCTTCTGTTTTCTCTCACAGGTGGAGCCTAAGAATGTGTATATGGCTCTAGGAGAATCTAGCTGGGTTGAAGCTATGCAAGAAGAGTTGCTGCAGTTTAAACTTCAAAAGGTTTGGGTTCTTTGTGACTTGCTTAATGGTATGAAGGTCATTGGTACTAAATGGGTTTTCAGAAACAAGAAAGATGAAAGAGGTATTGTAATAAGGAACAAAGCTAGATTGGTTGCTCAAGGATACACTCAAGAGGAGGGTATTGATTATGAAGAAGTTTTTGCTCCTGTTGCAAGGATTGAGGCTATTAGATTGTTTTTAGCCTATGCATCATTTATGGGCTTTACAGTCTATCAAAAGGATGTTTTTGTCCCCATTGGAAATTTTTGATTCACACTCTTTTACATTGCCTAAGTCCTAAGAAAACTTCTTATGAACAATTTGCATCAACCATGGCTTATCCTTTGGTTTGTTTGGCAACTGATAGGACTTTCAATTTTTGAAAGTTTATTTTCAATAATATGAAAGGCAATGTAAAGAGTCAATATAAATTTTTGATGTATCCAAGGTTTGTGCAAGCAGTGTTAAATGAGTTTCAACTGCAACCTCATAATAGAATTTATGAACCTTCCAATCTTAAGCCAAAATTTTTCAAAACATGTGTAAGGCTTCAGATCTTTGGAATGGCGAGGTTCATCCACTTTTTCCTCAAATGCTTGCTAAAATTGCTCAAGTACAGGGTGAAGATGCAACCATCCCAGTTGTATCCCAAAACACACCCACTATTGTTGTTCCACCAATTCAACATACCCCTGCTGTAACTCACACTTATGAGAGAAGGTCTAAACAGCCAACTTCTCTTATCTCAACATTGCATGTTGTTGAACCTTTTGGTTTAGGAACAAGCAGTGGTGGTTCAAGGCTTAATCCTAGTCCAACTAGGGAAGATCCTGAATCAATGCCTCATGATTCACCTCTCCCAGCAGGTTACATAGTTGGAAGTGATGAAGGCAGTGTGCAACTACCTGAATTGATGAACATTTGTACCAAATTAGTCAAGCAGGTTCAAGCTCTGGAGAAAGATCTGGCACAGACCAAAGAACAACATGCCACAGAGCTGAATCAATTGAAGGATGAGATTCAAAGATTGCAGAATGAAGTTGAGAATCTCAAGAAGAAAAGATCTGCTAAAGTTGTGTTATCTTCATCATCTTCACCTCAGGATGAGTTTTCTGCAAGTTCTACTAAAGTTTTGGGAGATTCTTCCAAACAGGGGAGGAAAACAGATGCAGAGCTTAAGGGGAGGAGTAAAAATTTTGAAAAAGAGTTTGCTGAGCTCACTAATTCTGATAATGCTCAAGCAAAAGATGATGTAGCTGAGACTGAGGGGAGGAAATTGGATTTTGAAGATATGGATGCTGATGCTGGTTTTAACTTTGATGATTTAGTTGGAACTGCTCAACCAATTTCCATTGAAGCAGAACAAGTTCCCACTGATCAACCTATTTCAAGTGTCTCACCAACTGTCATACATGAGAAACCTCCATTATTCACTTATGTGCCTACAGAAGAAGAGATTGACTACTTGATTAATAATGATCAAGTAATCAGGAAGAAGGCTATTGAATTGATTGCAAATACAACCTTGGATGAAGAATAAAGGTCTGCTCAATTAAAAGACTTCATTCAAATGAAGAATCAGCAGGCTCTTGATCAAATCATTAGGGATGTTAGAAAAGGTCAAAAGAAGCCAAGGAAACTTACAAAGGCACAGATCATTGCTGAGATGAAGACTTTTTGTTGCCATGTTGGTAATATAAAGATGGCTCAATTCAAAGGAATGTCACATGATCAGGTTGAAGGTATTTACTACAGGATCAAAAGAAAAGATAGTAATTTCATTCCAATGGATCAAGAACCTATTGTAATGAAAACAAAAAGGTCTGGAGTGAGTCTTGAATCAAAAGATGTAAAGAAATTGAAGACTCAGGAATCATCTCAAGCAGAAGAGGGTCCTAGCAAGTTGACAGAAGAGCAAGTTACAAACATGTTGTTCATAGAAACTGATGTACTTAATACTGAACCTCTACAAGCAAAATATCCAGTTGTTGGTTGGGAGATCTTTTCTGATAGTTTTGGTGTAGCTTGGAAGATCATCAGAACTGGAAGTGTCACAAGCATTTGCAGAGATTTTGAAGATATTGTTAGATCTTGTGATAGAGAAGACTTGGATACTTTGTGGAATATTGTTCAAGATCAGTTCAAGAAGGATGAACTTGTTGATGTCAAGGCTAAGGAGTTATGGGTTTACTTCAGAAGATTATATGAACCTGACCCAAGTGATAGATATTGGAGAATTGAAGCTCATGATCAAAGAACCTTGTGGAAATTCTATGATTCAAGTTCTGTGCATCATGTTTCTACTCAAGATGGAGTTGATGTCTTTATGCTGGCTGAGAAAGAATATCCATTAGGAGCTGGAGTATTGGATGTGATGAGAACAGTGAAGCTTAGGTGCTGGGAAAGAACTAAAGTCATAGAAGATTTGCTACAAAGGATTTATGATCAAAGTGTGAGAGCTGATAAAGAGTTAAGAAGAAGAAGATAAGTGTTTGGAAGAATTCCCATATCCTCATGTTTACTGAATACTTGAAGAAACTTATTGATTTATGTATTAATCATAAGTTAGGGGAGGATTGTTGGGAATTATACTAACAGTTACCATGGCTAAGAGAAGATGTTACAACTGCAGAAGATTGTACTTGCAGTGGAAACTCATTACCACTACAGGAACATATATTACCACTGCTTATTAGATAACTGTTAGGAAACGTGTTTAGATAAATATAGAATAGATCTTGTGTATATCTTATTCTATTAGCATTATACTTATCTTGTAGAAGAGGACTCCTTGTGCTATAAAAGGAGGTCCTAGGTTAAAGGTTAGATATACGTTTTCTAGAGCTTCAAGGTGTAACCCTAGTGATATCAAGATCACTCGTATTATTATCATTAATAATATTGGAGCTAATAGTTTTTTTACATACATTGTTCTTATTCATATACAACTGTCTTACTCACAATCAAACTTCTAAGTGTTACTAAGTAGATTCCGCATACTTAGTGATATAACTCAAAGTATCAATCTAACACAAGTTCAAGGTGTTTAGATCCATCAATTATCACATCAGAGCCGTACCCTCATGATGAGTGAAACTCTTTCTTGTCTGTTAAACATGGTGAGTTGATTATCATTTGTTGTGCAGTACAAGTACTAACACCATGTTTTCTCTTCAAATCCTTTTATTTACTTCATCTTAAACATCAAAAACTTTTATTTTTATTTTACAAAGGACTTATACTAGTTTTATGCAGCAAGCAGTACTTTGATAAAGTACTGTTTGTCTTGCAGTACTTTGAGAAAAATACCTAATTATTCAAAACAAATCATACCAGTACTTTGTAATATTATTCTTCTGATTTAGTCCACCTGATAAATAGCTTAATCACCATAAAAGCTACTTCAGTTTCTTCCTCAAGCTCCATTCCAAGATCCAACATCCTGAGCATAAGTTCTCTTATCAGAGGATATCTTCTTTCAGCAAGCATGTGAATCATGGTACCATCTTCCATCTCAAGTGAATGAACTCCTGATGACTCAAAGAATCTCCATCTTGTTATCTCCCAGTTTTCTTGATCATTCCACAGAGTATCATTACTTGTTTCTTCTGTTTCCCAGATGGTTATCAAATCTCCAAGTAAGATTAATCCCACTTCTGTTGCTTCAATATTCTCATAGTATGTCTGCACTTGCAAGTATCAATTATATAGATCTTCTCTATCAATTAAATGCAGAACATCCCATAACATATTAAACACCGTGAAGCTTTCATCTTCTCTGTTGAACATAAGATAATTCCCTTCTTTAGATTCGACCACAAAGAATGAGATAATCTTTGATTTCTTTCCAGAGTCTTCTGTTTTCTTATTCTCAAAATCAACCACTCTGAAATAATTCTTCAGTTCATCAATTGTATCTTCATGTATCATTTTAAGTCTCTTTGACAATTGATCATCATGAACTGCTTTCTTCCTTTTCAACTTTCTTTTCTCAGCTTGTTCTTTCCTTAAATCTTCTAACTTCTTTTCCTTATCAACATGCATGGGTACAAAACTTTCTAACTCTTTCTTAATAGACTCTTGTACTTCATCCCATAGAGCTTTCACTTCTGGATATCTTAATTTTTGTAGATTCTTGAATCATATTCCTTTCAAGAAACTAATCATCCAATTTCTTTCTTGAGCAATAGTCATAGGTTTTCTTGTGACAGGCTTCCTTATCTCTTCCAAATACTCTGCATCATACACAACTTGTTGCCTTCTAGCAATCTCTTCATTCTTTGCTACCTCTATTTCTCTCAACTGTGCAAGAGTAAACTTCTTTTTTTTCTTCTTAGTCTTCTTTTGCTTCATGATCCCTTTACCTTTGTCTTTGGGATCTAATTCTTCAGATTCAGAAGAAGATTCAGAAACTTGTTGTGCAGGCTCAGAAATATGTATACCTTCTGAAGGTCTATCCAAATTTAGCATAATCTGAGCTATAGTCTCATCATCACTTGTTGTATGCTCCTTGACTTCTTCTTGTTGTATAGGATTGGAAGGACCAGCTTTATCTTTAAAATTCTTTGTAGAAGGTCCAGCTGTAGAGGTTCCAATTCCATCAATATTCATAGCAGCAATAACTTGCACATCAGTACCTTGCAGACAAGTGTTTTTATCAACAGTACTTTGAACATCAGTACTTTGATTGTGAGTACTTTGAATATTTTGTTCTTCAACATCTTGCTCAACAGCATCTTCTTGTACAATATTCTCATCCTCTTCAATCTTTTTCTCTGGCACAAAATTCAAAGGTTCTTCTGGATAGTGCCAAAGGTGAACATCTTCTTAATATTGAAGCCCAGCATCATCTTCATTCAAATTATCATCTTGATTCCTCCCCAATTTGAAAGATGATGACTTCTGATGCCTCTTCTTGGACTTAGAAGCTTTCTTGGCTGATTTAGACTTTTTGTTTTGAGATTGCTTCTTTTCTTTCACATAAAGCCTAAAATTCTGTACAAGAGGTCACACAAACCTCTTTAACCTTCTGAACTTGTTCCTTAACCTTTTAATTTCTGTAGTCCATATCTTTCTTCATCCTCCATAACTCTCTAGTCAAAGCATAATTATCCAAAGGACCCGAAATTCCCTCATCTCCTCCAGGTGTTTGAAACCCACCTGTGGAAGTATAATCATTGGGAGAAGGTACCGAATTATGCTCTGAAGCAGTACCTTGTAAAGAAGTACTTTGTGGAGAAGTACCTTCAGTAGAAATAGGTTTTTCCCTAGAAACAGAGACTGAGGGAGTTCTTTCACTTAAGTCATCAGGCTGTGGTTAAGCAATTGGTGGTGTAGGTGTATGTACTGATGTAGAATGCTCAGAATGATCAGATTGATCAGCATTATCAGAATTAGCAGAACCACTAGCATTATCAACATCATCCCTAACAGCCTGTGCTACCTCTAACATATAAGCATTAAGAGGTGTTTGGTGATGGTGGGTCGGTGTGCCATTGCGATTATGATTTTAAAAGAAGAATGGGAAACGGTGATGAACTAGGTGGATTTGATGAATGAGAGTTGTGAATGAACACGGGTGTATAAATATGAAAAGGATATGAGTAAAAAGGGATAATATACAAAGAGTCACGGTGAATTAATTGTTTTACCGTTATTTTTGGAAGTTATCTTCCCCATATCTTTCGAAAGTTTGTTACCCATATTTTTGACCATTGGAATAGTATCCTGACACGTCAGCGAACCCTTCAGAACACCAAGCAGTACGTTCCATATATCATGGAGCAGTACTTTCAGTTGTAAAATAAAGCAGTACGTTGAACAAAGTGCTTTCCAATCAAAATATCTTTAATGTTGACTATTTGACCAAAATATCTTTGAAAGTCAACCCGAGATAATTAATATCTTTCCAAATTAATTCCCAAATCTACCAAGGCAAGTAGAATTCAATGAACTTCATTAATTACCCTTATAACTTTTCTTTCCTATAAAAGTAACTTTCCACCAACACATCTCTTTCATCAACACTTGCAATACAGTCACAAAAACCCTAGTGAACAACATGAGTCACTTCCCATTGGTGTACATATCTTCTGATTCAGATGGCTCTACAGACTCAGAGATCATCTACTATTCTGACTCTGACTTTGATAATGATGCATGATGGAGTGGGTACTTTCCTCCTGATGTATCAACCTCTACCATCACAGATGCACCAAGCACTATTAATCCAAAACCCAAGAAGAAAGTCCCTGTCCCTGCTCCTGGTTCATCTGTGGTAAATGAACTTCCACATGCCTTGACCCAAGCCCTTGAATCCACCATAAAGAATATGAAGTGGCCTGCTCCAAGAAAAGAGAGACCTCCCAAACAAGTTCTTGGCCTGGCTTGCCCAAGGAATCAAGCTTCTTTTGATGATAAAAGAAAGACTACTCAAAAGGGAAAGCAGAGTTATCAAGGTAAAGGAAAAAGGCCAATGGAGTAAGGTGTGTTGGGTAGGATAGGTAGGTTTGGTGTAGGATGCTTGTGGTAGTTCTCTGTGGTGGCTGTTTGTGTCTATGTTATGGTTTTCTGTGTCTCTTGGAAGAATGAATGTAACCCTTTAATAATAATGAATAAAGATCTTATCTTTTGAATGATACATGTAGCTTCTCCTTAACTGATGACTAACTACTAATGCCTCCCCTCAATAATAGCTTAATTATTAATCATACCAATACTCACAACTAAAAAGGTAAATCTTGAAACATCAAAGTCCTTTGTGTGTAGATCTGCTACATTATCATCTGTATGGACTATAACCACATTGATAAGCCTATGCTCATAGCAATCTCTGATAAAATGATGCTTTGTTTTGGAATGATAGACAGGATTCTTCACAATACAAATGGTACTCTCATTATCAATGTTGATAGGAGTATTCTTGAAGTTGAATCCATAATCCAAAAGCTGATTTTGCAACCAAAGTACTTGTGCACAACAACTTGCAGCAGCTACATACTCTGCTTCTGTGGAAGATGTTGCTGCAATTGTTTGCTTTTTGCATTGCCATGAGACTAATCGACTTCCAAGATACTGACACCCTCCAGTTGTAGATCTTCTATCATAGTTATCACCAGCATAATCACTATCTGAAAAGGCTTGTAGATGAAAAGGTGACTCCCTAGGATACCACAATCCTAGCTTAAGTTGTTGCCTAAGGTACCTAAAGATCCTCTTTACATCATTCAAATGTGATACCTTGGGTTTAACTTGATGTCTTGCACATAAACACACAGCAAAAGTAATATCAGGCCTAGATGCAGTTAAGTACATTAGACATCCAACCATAGACCTTTATAATTTTACATCAACATCTTCTCCTTCTTCATCTTTTCCTAAAGGCTTGTTAGCATCAACAAGTGTAGAAGCTGGCTTGACAGTTGTGAAGTTGAATCTCTTAAGAATATCTGCAACATACTTATCCTGACTTATAAATATTCCACTGCTTGATTGTTGCACTTGAAGTCCCAAGAAGAATGTTAATTCTCCCATTGAACTCATCTGAAATTCTTTTTGCATAAGATCTTCAAATTCCTTCACCATAGATTGCTTAGTAGCACCAAAAATAATATCATCTACATAAACTTGGACAAGCATGATATCCTTCTTATCTTTTTTGATAAAAAAAAGTCTTGTCAATAGCACCTCTCTTGTAACCATGTTGAGAGTCTTTCATACCATGCTCTTGGGGCTTGATGAAGGCCATATAGAGCCTTGATAACCTTGTAGACTTTTTTTGGATGTGCAGGATCTTCAAAACCAGGAGGCTATTTAACATAAACTTCCTTTGTGATAGTGCCATATAGAAAAGCACTTTTAACATCCATATGATATACAAGAAATCCCATACAAGATGCAAAAGCCAAAAACAGCCTTATGGCTTCAATCCTTGCCACATGAGAAAATACTTCATCATAGTCTACTCCTTCTTCTTGTCTATATCCTTGAGCTACTAACCTTGCTTTATTCTTGATTACATTCCCTCTTTCATCTCTTTTCACTCTGAAAACCCATTTTGTTCCAATTAACCTTTTACCATCAGGTAAATCACATGGTACCCATACTTCTTGAAGTTTAAACTGTACGAGTTCTTCTTGCATAGCTTCAACCCAAATCTCTTTGGCTAATGCTTGTTTGATTGTATTAGGTTCTTATTGAGACAGAAAGCAAGCAAATAAACACAATTTTTGATCCTTGTGATTCACCCTGTTCTGTTTATATATAAAGCTAAGTAAAGAAGTATGTTGTTAAGACATATTCTTAGCTTTAGTTCTTGTAAGTACTCCTGAACTAGAAGGTCCAATTATCTTACTGACAGGATGATCTTTGTGAATTCTTAGGATAGGAGTTGGTGGAACTTCAAGATTATCCTCCAAATTTATGAGGTCAGGGTCTTCCTTAGAATCTGAGAAAATGCCTTCTTGTTCCAACTCATCATCAGTATCTTCTAAGGCAGGCATGGTTGGATCATGTAAGTCATCAGCATTCTTCCAATTTGAAGTATCTAAAATTTGAGAAGTACTTTCAAATGGATCGACAGTACTTTGGGGCAAAGTACTGTCAGTGCCTTTAGCCTTCTGCTTTTCTGCTTCATAAGCTCTCCTTTGATCATCTTTATAGGATTTTGCAATTGTTTCTTGAAGAAGCATCCTATTAAGTTCATCTTGGATAGCTTGGTCTTCATCAGATACTGCAATCTTTGGTGGAACAGTACTTTGTGGATCAACAGTACCTTGAGGTGCAGTAGTACTTTTCTTCTCATCATTTGGTGCATCATCAGAATCATCTTCAGATCTTATATTAACTCCATGAATAGTGTATTGTAACTCTTCTTCATTAAGAACAACTTGATTTTCTTCTCTGACAGGTACATAGTTCATGGATGAAGACATTAAATCAAGATCAAACATCCAATCAGGACCTTTACCTTTTTGATTTTCTTGTTCTTCTAGAAATTCAACATGAATACATTCTTGAACCTGCTTGGTAGCCCTGTTGTATACTCTGAATCCTTTGATGTTTGTACAATAACCCAATAAGTATCCTTCTTCTGATTTACCATCAAATTTTCCCAAATTATCAGCAATGTTTAAGATAGTCAGGGGACATCCAAAAGGCTTCATAAACTTAATGTTTGGCTTCTTTCCCATGAGTAACTCATAAGGTGTCTTCAACTGAGGTTTTGTCACTGACACTCTATTTAGCACATAACATGCAGCACTTACAGGTTCAACCCAAAATGGAACAAGTAATTGGGAGTCTGCAAGCATTGTCCTTGCTGCTTCTATCAAAGTTCTGTTCTTCTTTTCTGCAACTCCATTTTGCTGAGGAGTTCTAGCAATACTGAATTCTCTTTTAATTCCCTTTTTTAGCACAAAAGTCATTCATAAGCTGATTCTTGAATTCAGTCCCATTATCACATCTCATTCCTCTAACCTTGAGTCTTAACTGATTTTCAAGTGCTATTATAAGGTCATGAATAGCATCAAAAGTTTCATCTTTAAATCCTAAGAAAAAGACCCAGCTAAATCTGCTACAATCATCTGTTATAACCAAACAGTACTTCTTCTTGTTTAAGCTAACAACAGAAATAGGTCCAAACATATCCATATGCAGCAATTCCAAAGGTTCCCTTATTGTTCTTTCTTCAATCCTTTTACAAGAAGCCTTGTGTTGTTTACCCTTCTTGCAAGCCAAACATGAATGATCAAGTTTGAATGTTTTAGAAGGTAAACCTCTAACTAAATTTCCTTTGACCAGCTTATTGATGTTTTTAAAATTAACATGCCCTAGTCATTTTTGTCATAGATGTACTTCCTCCATTGTTGCCATTGCAATCAAGCATGTTGCTCTTTCAGCAGAATTAATGTCCTTCAAATCAATGCTATACACATCATTAGTTCTTGGTGCTCTCAGCATCACCAAGTTTTCATATTCTAATCTAAACTCAGGGGAGAGAATAAGACATTATGTGTCAAGAAACAACACAGGGTACTTCTTGTCACAGATCTGAGAGACTGACAAAAGGTTGAATTTAAGCTCCTTTACATATCTGACATTCTCAAAATCAATAGATCCTGCCTTAATGGTTCCTTTGCCAGTAATTCTCCCTCCATCAGGATCATTCCCAAATGCAACACTTCCTCCAAAATAAGCTTTAAAATATGACAAGAGCTCCTTTTCTCATGTCATACTTCAAGAGCAACCACTATCCACAATAAGATGATCTTTAACTTCCTCAGCCGGGTTGCCCTGCATAAAAATGAAAAGTGTTAGTTTCTTTTAGGAATCCAAGCCATTACTAACTTGTGTTCCCCTTGTGGAGTAACATACTCAAATTCTTTGAGCATGTAATCACCACTATTTTTGAAAATACTATCAAGAACTATTGTTTTTTATTCCAAAACTTGTGTTGAATTGTTATCAACAACCCCTTTTTCACCCTTATTATCCGAAAGTACTTTGTCAGTCTTCGTAGTACTTTCTTTCTTAACCCACTTAGTTGTAACTTTTGGTGTTGGGTTCTGTGTTTAGCAGCTTTCCTTTCGTTGTAAGGCCTTCTAGGTTTGTAGGAATTGAATCTCTTAGGTCTTACACTTGAATTTTTGCTAGCAGTAGCTTGATTAGGAAACTTCTTAACAGTACTTTGAGAAAGTACTGTCTGACCAGTGCTTTGTGAAGGTATTGTGGGTTTAGAGAATGGTCTTTTCTGATGAGGGTACCTATAATATTTTGAGAAATTACTATGGTTAACCCTATTTGTGTAATTCCAAACTGGTTTATTCTCCCTTGGTTTATTCTCTCTGTGCTCATGGGTTGTAGATGTGGTCTTTAGGTATTTGCTTAAGTATTCTGAGTGATAATCACATTCCTTGATCAAATGATGAGGACTATAACATATAAAGCATAACTTTGGACCTATCATCCCAAATCTATTCCCAAAAGGTTTTCTATGATAAGTAGTATTTTGAAAAAAGTTTCTTGTAGGTACTGTTGAATGATCAGCAGTACTTTGAGAAGTTTTTGGAAGAACTGCTTGTGTTGAAAGATCTTTTTCACATTCAGAAACCTTATTATCATCCCTAGGTGCTTCAACAGATTCTCCTAAAGGCTCAGGATTTGATTGACCTTTAAGCTTTTTCCTAAACTCTAGGTTATCTACCCCATAACAAGAGACATCTGTCCTAGGTGGTTGAAAACTGCCTGGGGGTGGAGGAACTTCATTGTAACTTTTGTTTTTCTTAAACTCAGGAGGTGTTGAACAAAGTGATTCCTCATCACTAGATGTGTTTCCTTCTAAACTTATGAATTCTTCATCACTAGTTAAGATTTCCTGAGAGATTTAATTCTTGGTTCCTAGATGAAAGTACTTCTGACTCATAACCTAGGCCAGTTTTAATGTTTGTTGTTCTCTGTTTTTCAACAAAACTAACATGTGACAGACCTGATTCTTTCCAAACAGCAAGTTTTTCTAGCAACTTATCTCTTTCTTTAGTGACCTTTTCTAATTCATAAACTTTAAATCTTAGCTTCCACTCACTTAGCTTTAATTGATAATCTTGTTGTTCATATTTTTTAGCCCAAGCTACTTCATTATTCTCATGTGTGATTATCTTAGCTTCCATGGATTCTAAAGTCAATTGGTAAGCAAGTATCTTCGATCTAGCCCTTCTATAGTTATCTCTTTCTGTTCATATTCTTTAAGCATCTTTTGATAAGAGTTACTACATTTGGAACATACCTCAGAGATAGTGGATGAACTTGGTGAAGTAGCCATCATAGCAAGCTGAACAGATTCTTCTTCATATTCCATGCTCCAATCAAAGCTTCCTAAACCATCTCTTGACTCCAAAGCATCATATCCAGGTTCCTCATCAAAAGCTGTGCTCCAATCAACCTCTTCTAGTGCAACCATCGAATAGGTTACTGGTTCATCATCAAATTCGTTACTCCAATCAACTTCTGATAGGTCTTCTTGAGCAACCAAGGCTTGTGACTTTGGCTCAGCAATAGGGACTTCTTTTCTTTCAACCTTGGGTTTAGGTTGGTCAATCATCCTGTTTACTTGATACTTTGCAAACTTTCATTCCCTTGCAAAGTGACTAGTCCTTTTACAGTTAAAGCATTCAATCTTGGACTTGTCAAATGCTATACCTTGCTTAGCCTTGAAATCAATACCTTTTCCTGTCTTGTTCATAAACTTCTTGATCCTTGCAGCAATCATGGTAACCTGCCATCTTATGTCAATTTCTTCCATAGCATCATCATCAATTTGCAAAAGATCTTCTTGGTAAGTAACAGGTAGAGTAGCTTTTTGAGCAAAGAATGAACACATACCATCATCTGAATTGGGGGTATGTGATGAAGTGGTGGTGATCAAAGTCGTACATGGATTATGTGTTTCCATAACAGTACTTTGGACAGGATGAGTAGTACTTTTAGTGGAAGTACTGCTTCTGTTTTCAGAAGAGACAAAAGCAATGTTGTGAGAACTTGAACCTTTATTACCCTTCATCTCATGCTCATACACCTTTAGGTTATTGTAAAGATCATCAAAGTCCATAGTGTCCAAACCAGGTTGTCCTCTAATTATTGTAGCAACCACATGCCATGCAAAAGGCAAACTCCTTAAGAACTTCAAATTAGCATCTTCAACTATTGCTTCAGCTCAATATAACTCTATCATACTGAGTTGATTTTGATATCTATCATAAGCAGAGTCAAGACTTTCGCTTTCACCAACAGTGAAGGTTTCAAACTGCTGCTTTAACAGGTTCTTGTGCATCTTCTTGGAAGCATCATTACCTCTAAATCTTGTTTTAATAGCAGCCCATAGTTGTTTTGCATCCTTGGCATCATGAAACTTCAATAGGTGACCATCAGGAATGGTAAAGAGCAGTATGTTGAGAGCCTTGTCATGATTTCTTTTGGTAGCAGCTGGTATGGTTGGCTTAGGTGGTGTTGGTTGTCCAGGGATCTCTAATGGTTCTTCAATTTCTATATTACCATTGACAATCACATCCCATAGTGCATGGTCTGTGATGGCAATGTACTGCCTCATCTTCATGGCCCATAGATCATATTCTCCCTTCTTGACAATAGGAATTCTGACAGCAGTGATGGATGGAGCAGGTGCAAGATCTGTCGACATCTTTAAGGGTTTGTAGTAGAATCAGTTTAATAGGTTTTATTCTTAATCAGAGTTTCCAACACAAGCTCTGATACCACTTGTTGGATCGATATACTCTGACCAAACTACTTTGTAGCTTGTAAGGTTTTAACAATCTGGAATAACTCAAAACAGTTAATATTGAAACAATGATATTACTTTGTAAAGTATGTGGAATCTACTAACACAAAGCTAAGAAGAACTTTGTTAATATTAAAACAACTCTTAAACCTGCCTCTCCAATTACAGGTTTACTAACAATCCCTAACTTTCTCTAAAATCGTTTTCGTGAAACTCTAAGACTCTTAGAAACTTTCTACGACTTCTTCTAAAACTTATATGCCTAACACCATCATAAGGCTCCTTATATAGATAACCTTAAGTTGGTTTACATTATCTACTTGAACGACAAGTAATTATCCCTAACTAATTCTAGAATATTCATACAATATTACATAATAATCCTTTAAACAATATTGCACTTAAGTCCTTGTTCTTCGAAGTACTTTGAATAATCTTCAATAAGTAGCAGTACTTTGACCTTGATCAGCATGTTGATTATTGAGCAGTACTTTGACATAGCAGTACTTTGACTTCATATCCCAACAGATTTGTCGGTTTTGGGATACTTGTTGTATATATATGTGTTAATGATTCTTGTTATCTACTTCATGGTACAAAAGTTTCCTGATTGGTTGATTTTCAAAATTTCATACGGAGTACATATTAATTATGGGACAGAATCTGTACTTAATTGATTATGGATTGATGATTATATGGACACACAAGGATTACTTGATGTTATTCTATTGATAATATTTTTGTTTGATATTGGAAGTACATGGATTAAGAGATATCGGATGACACACACACAAAAAGGATGTTTGGTTTTGGTTTATTGGTGCTTAAACCGTTTCATGGCTCGTTCTTATTTGATTTAATTGATTATGAAGAAAGGTTTTTATTACCTATTTGACGTTGAAGTGGAATTTTTCGGGTTTGTGTTCTTATTATATCTATGAATTGACAAACACTTGAAGGAGTTACGTTATTGGGCTCAGTGATTATTGTCAAGAGATTGCGGTCTCCCTATACATCGGTTTGGGTATACGTTCGAAGTTATACTTAAGACATGAGTTTGGATTGTTCTACTTCAGCATCAAGTTGGTAATACTTAGTTTTCTTCATCAGTGATCATTACATTGAGCCTACAGAATTGAAGATTCAACAAATGGTTAACATATGGGTTTCAGGGGAAGCTTATTGTTTGAATGTTTAACCATTTATGTGCTACATCAAGGTGAAGGTTTTCATGATTATTCTTTGGTATTTTTACTGAAGATTTGGGATTTTTATGTCTTGAGTTCATTTAATAAGTAAGCGTTTTGATGTTCTTAATGGTGGGTAATTCAAGACATTAAAGGACTAAATTGGATGTATGGTACTGCTTAGTGATTATGAAGATCAAGGTTTTTCTACTGCCGGTTGTTATTACTACTGTTGGTTTTGATTTCTATTGTTTCAAGTCCATTTTTAGATGCGGAAAACTTAATGGTGGGCGACTTTGAAACATTGGAAAGATGGATTGGACGTGTAATACTGATTCGTGGTTGTGAAGATCAAGGTTGCTTGCATTTGTCCCCTATTTGATGATGACAAAAAGGGGAAGAAGAATACTTTGAAGATTGCAGCTTGAAGATCCTTGATGATATAGCATGGTTTAAAGGGATGCTCGTTTATCTTTCATATATACTAGCCTCAGGGGAAGTTCGTGATTACTTAGTTTTGTCATATCAACTAGGGGAAGATTGTTAGGATTTATACTTGAGTTCATAAGACAAAACAATGAAAGATGAGGGACTTATAGAGACAAAGGAAGAAACTTCAAATGAAAGAAAAGATTACAACAAATCTTTTATATTTTATCTATATATCCTTTGTAACCCTAGTATCTCTATTATATAAAGAGATACAGGGAATTGGTTTTATGTGTGCCAGAAAGTGTGTGTGCACCAAAGGTGTAAAACGTGTTGTGTGTGTGGGTTTACACGTCCCACAAGATGTTGATGCTAGCATATGTTTTAGCCAAAGATCATTAGTTTGATCTTGTTGATATAACCGTCTTACCATTGATCAGGTAAGATTGGGGCTTGTAGTAGTCATTGTATAAAGATGATGATGAAACCTTGATTGGCAATAACAAAGATTGTTCTTATTATTCCGTTGTGCATTCTATTGTTCTTTGTTGTTGTTCATCCTAGTCAAGCCTAGATCAGTTCTTAACAAAGATGACTAATTAAAACCTTGTATTCATTGGTGGTCGTGTAGGTTACAAACTCAACCCATTGTTCTTGTGTCATAGTTGTACTATACTTTTCCAGGCGTTCATTCATTTTCGAAGGTGTATCTAGGTTGGGCAATATGTATTTTTCCATGAGTTTCATTCTGTAATTCCTTAGCAGTTGACCAAGATGATTCATTACAACCTTTTTGAATGTCACGTCAACATCAAAATATCGCTGCAAAGATAAACACAATGTTGTTAATTAGTTGCAGATAATTGATAAATTTAACTTGTATATGTAGTACTGGGTTAAAAATTAGTATATATGTACTGTGATTTCATCCCATAATTTTTGTCTTGATTCTTTATCCACCTTCTTCCAGGATAGAACCTTCAAACCTATGTGCTCACGAACCACATCTCCTAAAAAACTCGCAAAATAGTTGTTTAACCCTGCAACCCTATTCAACGCATTGATGGTTACCATGTGCTTTATTTGACCAGGATGGCCATATTGAAGGTGAAACTTAGCTAGCCTGGTTATGCCCATATTAGATAGTTTTTCGATTTAATTGGTTGTCATTTTATTCATTATCTGGAAGCAAAATACCAGTATCAACGTTTTCAATCATTTCCATGACGACTCTTGAGCAACAATGTGTACAAGAAAATGATTCTGGCTTGGAGAGTAATGGTGATTGAAGATTTGATTTTTGTGTTTTGGTTGTAGTGTTTAGTTTAATTAGGAGACAAAACATGATATTTTCATGAATATGGGCTCTTATTTATGTTAAATGCCATATAATTAGGTAATTTAAAAATTTTGGATCAAAATCTTGGCTCCAAATTCTTTTAAATTATTTTCAAAAAATTTCGCTTATGAACACAAACTGCTTTTCTTTTCTCCAAGATCATGAGTACAATTGAGTCAAGCGGCTTCTTCAGAAAACCGAGGAGAGTAAACAGTAATCATAGATGATGATAAATACTAAGTCCCAATATTGTTCATGTTTAACATTTTAAGTCTTTCTTTTACAACTTTTACCTTAAGTTTTCTTTCTTGTGTTATATAATACTTTTAGATGGATGATTGTGTTTTAAATGTATTTTCATTAGTATAATTTTCATCAAGTATTATACAACACAAATAAAAATATTTAAGGTCAAAGTTATAAAAGAAAGAATTAAAAAGTCAAACATGGACAAAAAATTTTTTAGAAACGGCAAACTAAATCCTCCTTCCTTTAAACTATGACTATAAATTAGCGGTATTGATCGGTTCGGTTTTCGGGTTGTTCGATTAGTTTGGTTTAATTAAATCGGTTATATTTTTATTCGGGTTATAACACATAAAAATGTGTAAAAACAAACAAAAATCGGCAAAAACGGATGAAAATGGACTAAACGCGTAAATCGTGTTGTTGGATTAGTTCGGTTTCATTAAATCGGTTATATTTTTATTCGGGTGATTAAACACAAAAATGTGTAAAAACAAACAAAAATGGCTAAAAACGGATGGAAACCGATGAAAACGGACTAAACGTGTAAATCGGGTTGTTCGATTAGTTCGGTTTCATTAAATCGGTTATATTTTTATTCGGGTCATCGAAAACAAAAACGTGTAAAAATAAACAAAAATGGGTAAAAACGGATGGAAACGGATGAAAATGGACTAAACTTGTAAATCGTGTTGTTGGATTAGTTCGGTTTCATTAAATCGGTTATATTTTTATTCGGGTGGCTAAAAACAAAAACGTGTAAAAACAAACAAAAATGGCTAAAAACGGATGGAAACCGATGAAAACAGACTAAACGTTTAAATTGGGTTTTTCGATTAGTTCGGTTTCATTAAATAGGTTATTTTTTTATTCGGGTCATCAAACACAAAAACGTGTAAAAACAAACAAAAACGTGTAAAAACGGATGGAAAAGGATGAAAACGGACTAAATCGGGCGATACCGTGTAAGAACGTAAGAAAATGTATGAAATGTAAGAAAATGTATAATAATGTGTAAAACAGACGAACCTGTATTAATACGGAGGAAAACGTCTGAAATAGATGAAAACGGACTAAAACATGAAAAAACGGACGAAAGCGTGTACAAAACTAAGAAAACGTATGAAAACGGCCGAAATCGTTTAGAAACGACTAAAACGGATGAAAACACACAAGATTCGGGTTACCGTGCGGTTCATAAAATGTTTACTTAATAAATAAACGAACGTAAACGAACTTTTGCCGAACGGTTCATGATCAATGTTCACTGAACGTTTAGTTCGTTTACAACTTTTAATTCAACAATTGTTTTTATTTCTTTTTTATATTTTGTCCAAGTCGAATCAATATCAAGTCGCAACAAACGAGTCACGGTCAAGCATTTATTCACAAAGCATGAGGTACAAAATGTTGTTCAATCAACTCATTGTACATGGCATACAACTTAAGGCATAAGACTATATGAAGCGTCTAATGTCACTTGTAATGTGTGGATCATGAGTGTACTTTAGTACTGTATATCACTTCCCAAACCGTAATCCTTAAACCATAAACCTTAAACCATAAACCCTAAACCCTAAACACTAAGCCCTAAATCAAATTTAATAACAAATATATTTACAACTTTTAATTTAACAATTGTTTTTATTTCTTTATTTTATTTTGTCCAAGGAGATTCAATATCAAGTCGCAACAAACTAGGTACACATTTCGAGTTAGCTAAGGGGGTGCTTGGTTGGGGGTATGGTGGCAATTCGGGTCGGGTTGTCAGGTTGGCGGGTCAGAAAACCCCAACCTGAACCTGACACATTTAAATCATCAGGTCAGCTATATCAACCCTAACATGTTTACATGTAACCCGAACATGACCAATTTAACTCGTATATATACTTAGGTTGACAGGTTAAATAGGTTACATGGGTTGAATATGTTAAACGGGTTTCGAGTTGACACATTTAATCCGTTTTATATATAATCGGTTTCAGGTCGGGTTTCGTGTCGGATCAGAAATTGCCACCCCTAGTTGCTGGTAATGAAGGGTGGGGATTGGGAAAGGCAATGATTAAACATCCCTGATTATAACTAGAGAATGCAATCATTGTTTAGTATCGGGTAATGAGGCATTACCCAGTAAATTGGGAGGTATGGAATGATTACCCACCACCAGCAACAGCAGCCATCACCAGCAGTAGCCACCGCAACCACCAACACCAGCCACCACCACCATCACCAACACCACCACCACCAGCCACCACCACAATCACCACCAACCACAACCGCCAGCAACCGCAGCCATCACCAGCAGTAAACACCGCAACCACCACCAGCCACCACCACAAGCAGCAACCACCAGACACCACCACCAGCAGCAACCACCACTACCATCAGCCACCACCAACAACAACAACCACCACCACCACAACCAGCCACCACCACCACCACCAGCAACCACCATCAGCCACAACCAACACCACTAGCCGCCGTCACCACCACCACCACCACCACCAACAGCCACAACCACAACTACCACCATCAGCCATAACTAGCACAACCAGCACCACCACCAGACACCACCACCACAACAACCAGCAACCACCACAATCCCCACCAGCAACCACCACCACCAGCCACCACAACCACTACCACCACCAGCAACAACCACCACCACCTCCACCACCAACCACCACCACCACGATAACGAGCCACCAACACCACCACAACCGGCCACCACCACAAGCCACCACCAACACCACCAGCTACCACCACCATCACCGGCCACCAACACCACTACTACCACCAGCCACCACCACCAGCAGCAGCCACCACCATCACCACCAGCAACCACCACCACCACCAGCAACTCAGCCATCACCCGTAGTAGCCACCGCAACCACCACCACCAACAACTACCACCATCACCAACACCACCACCACCTTCACCAACAACCACCACTACCACCAGCCACCACCACCACCAGCAACCACCACCACCACCATAACCAGCCACCACCACCAGCTACCACCACCAGCAGCTACCACCATCAGCCACAACCACCACCACTAGCCACCACCACCACCAGCCACGACTACCACCAGCAGCCACCACCACTACCATCAGCCACCACCAGCCACCATCACCACCACCAGCCACCACCACCACCAGCCACCACCACCACTACCACCACCAGCCACCACTACCACCAGCAGCCACCACCATCACCACCAGCAACAGCAGCCATCACCAGCAGTAGCCACGGTAACCACCACCACCAACCACCACCACCATCACCAACACCACCACCACCACCAGCAATCACCACCACCACCAGCAACCACCACCACCACCACAACCAGCCACCATAACCACCACCAGTTACCACCAGCAGCAGCTACCACCATCAGCCACAACCACCACCACTAGCCACCACAACCACCAACACCAGCCACCACCAGCCACCACCACCACCACCACCACCATCAGCCACCATCAGCCACCACCACCAGCCACCACCACCACAACCAGCCACCACCACCATCCACCACCACCACCACCACTAGCCACCACCACCACCACCAGCCACCACCATCACCACCAGCAACCACCGCCAGAAACCGCAGCCATCACCAGCAGTAGCTATGGTAACCACCAACACCAACCACCACCACCATCACAAACACCACCACCACCACCAGCAGCAACCACCACCACCACCAGCCACCACAACCAGCAACCACCACCACCACCACAACCTGCCACCATAACCACCACCAGCTACCATCACCAGCAGCTACCACCATCAGCCATAACCACCACCATTAGCCACCACCACCACCAGCCACCACCAGCCACAACCACCACCATCATCAGCCACCACCAGCCACCACCACCACAACCAGCCACCATCACCAGCCACCACCACCACCACCACCACCGCCAGCCACCACCACAACTACCACCACCAGCCACCACCATCACCACCAGCAACCGCAGCCATCACCAGCAGTAGCCACGGTAACCACCACCACCAACCATCACCAACAGCACCACCACCACCACCAGCCACTACCACCAGCAGCCACCACCACCACCACCACCACCACAACGAGCCACCATAACCACCACCAGCTACAACCACCAGCAGCTACCACCATCGACCACGACCACCACCACTAGCCACCACCACCAGCCACCACCACCAGCCATCACCACCACCATCAGCTACCACCAGCCACCACCACCACAACCAGCCACCACAGCCAGCCACCACCACCACCACCACCACTACCACCACCAGCCACCACAACCACCAGCAGCGACCACCATCACCACCAGCAACCACCACCAGCAGTAGCCACGGTAACCACCACCACCAACCACCACCACCATCACCAACACCACCACTACCACCAACCACCACCACCCGCCACCAGCAGCAACCACCAACACCACCAGCCACCACCACCAAAACCAGCCATCACCACCAGCCACCACCACCACCACCACCGCCAGCCACCACCACCACTACCACCACCAGCCACCACCATCACCACCAGCAACCGCAGCCATCACCAGCAGTAGCCAGGGTAAGCACCACCACCAACCACCACCACCACCAGCCACCACTACTAGCAGCCACCACCACCAGCAACCACCACCACCACCACAACCAGCCACCATAACCACCAGCAGCTACCACCACCAGCAGCTACCACCATCAGCCACAACCACCACCACTAGCCACAAACACCAGCCACCACCAGCCACCACCACCACCACCATCAGCCACCACCAGCCACCACCACCACAACCAGCCACCACCATCAACCACCACCACCACCACCACTACCACCACCAGCCACCACCTCCGCCAACAGCCACCACCATCACCACCAGCAACCACCACCAGCAACCGCAACCATCACCAGCAGTAGCCTCGGTAACCACCACCACCATCACCAACACCACCACTACCACCAACCACCACCACCAGCCACCGGCAGCAACCACCACCACCACCAGCCACCACCACCAACCACCACCACCTCCACCACCACAACCAGCCACCATAACCACCACCAGCTACTACCACCAACAGCTACCACCATCAGCCACAACCACCACCACCAGCCACCACCACCACCACCAACCACCACTACCACCACCACCACCACAACCAGCCACCATAACCAACACTAGCTACTACCACCAACAGCTACCACCATCAGCCACAACCACCACCACCACCACCACCAGCCACCACCACCACCATCAGCCACCACCAGCCACAACCACCCACCATCCACCACCACCACCACCACCACCAGCCACCACCACCACTACCACCACCACCACCACCACCAGCCGCCACTGTTACCACCAGCAACCAACACCAGCAACCGCAACCATCACCACCAGTAGCCACGGTAACCACCACCACCAACCACCACCTCCATCACCAACAACACCACCACCACCACCACCACCAGCAACCACCACCACCACCAGCCACTACCACCAGCAACCACCATCACCACCACAACCAGCCACCATCACAACCACCAGCTACCACCACTAGCAGCTACCACCATTAGCTACAACCACCACCATCAGCCACAACCACCACAATCACCATCACCACCAGTCAACCACCACTACCACCGCCAGCCACCACCACCACCACCATCCACCAGCCACCACCATCACCACCAGCACCCACTACCAGCCACCACAACCACTACCACCACCAGCCACCACCACCACCATCAGCCACCATCAGCCACCACCACCACCAGCCACCACCACCACAACCAGCCACCACCACCACTGGCCACCACCACCACCAGCAGCCACCACCATCACCACCAGCAACCACCGCTAGAAACCGCAGCCATCACCAGCAGTAGCCACGGTAACCACCACCACCAACCACGACCTCCATCACCAACACCACCACCACCACCAGCCACCACCACCAGCAGCAACCACCACCACCACCAGCCACCACCACCACCACCACCACCACAACCTGCCATCATAACCACCACCAGCTACCATCACCAGTAGCTACCACCATCAGCCATAACCACCACCACTAGCCACCACCACCACCACCAGCCACCACCAGCCACAACCACCAGCAACCACCACCATCATCAGCCACCACCACCACAACCAGCCACCATCACCAGCCACCGCCACCACCACCACCACCACCACCACCGCCAGCCACTACCACAACTACCACCACCAGCCACCACCATCACCACCAGCAACCGCAGCCATCACCAGCAGTAGCCACGGTAACCACCACCACCAACCACCACCACCATCACCAACAGCACCACCACCACCAGCCACTACCACCAGCAGCCACCACCACCACCACTAGCAACCACCACCACCACCACAACCAGCCACCATAACCACCACCAGCTACCACCACCAGCAGCTACCACCATCAACCACAACCACCACCACCAGCCACCACCACCACCAACCACCACCACCACAACCAGCCACCACCACCACTACCACCACCAGCCACCACAACCACCAGCAGCCACCACCATCACCACCAGTAACCACCACTAGCAACCGCAGCCATCACCAGCAGTAGCCACGGTAACCACCACCACCAACCACCACCACCATCACCAACACCACCACTACCACCAGCCACTACCACCCGCAACCAGCAGCAATCACCACCACCACCAGCCACTACCACTACCAGCCACCACCACCAAAACCAGCCATCACCATCACCACCAGTAACCACCACCAGCAACCGCAGCCATCACCAGCAGTAGCCAGGGTAACCACCACCACCAACCACCACCACCATCACCACCACCACCAGCCACCACCACTAGCAGCCACCACCACCACCAGAAACCACCACCACAACCACAACCAGCCACCATAACCACCACCAGCTACCACCACCACCAGCTACCACCATCAGCCACAACCACCACCACTAGCCACCAACACCAGCCACCACCAGCCACCACCACAACCACCATCAGCCACCACCAGCCACCACCACCACAACCAGCCACCACCACCAGCCAACACCACCACCACCACCAGCCACCACCTCCACCAGCAGCCACCACCATCACCACCAGCAACCACCACCAGCAACCACCACCAGCAACCGCAGCCATCACCAGCAGTAGCCTCGGTAACCACCACCACCATCACCTATACCGCCACTACCACCAGCCACCACCACCAGCCACCGGCAGCAACCACCACCACCACCAGCCACCACCACCAACCACCACATCCACCACCACCACAACCAGCCACCATAACCACCACCAGCTACTACCACCAACAGCTACCACCATCAGCCACAACCACCACCACCACCACCACCAGCCACCACCACCACCATCAGCCACCACCAGCCACCACCACCACCACCCGCCATCCACCACTACCACCACCACCACCAGCCACCACCACCACTACCACCACCACCACCAGCTACCACCATCACCACCAGCAACCAACACCAGCAACCGCAGCCATCACCAGCAGTAGCCACGGTAACCACCACCACCAACCACCACCTCCATCACCAACAACACCACCACCACCACCAGCCACCACCACCAGCAGCAACCACCACCACCACTAGCCACTACCACCTGCAACCACCATCACCACCACAACAAGCCACCATCACAACCACCAGCTACCACGACTAGCAGCTACCACCATTAGCCACAACCACCACCATCAGCCACAACTACTACAATCACCACCACCACCAGCCACCGCCACCACTACCACCGCCAGCCACCACCACCACCACCATCCACCAGCCACCACCAACACCACCAGCACCCACTACCAGCCACCACAACCACTACCACCACCAGCCACCACCACCACTAGCAGCCACCACCATCTCCACCAGCAACCACCACCAACACCACCCCCACCAGCCACCACCACCACTACTAGCTACCACCTCCATCACCACAACCACCAGCCACCACCACTGCCACCACCACCACCACCACCACCACCACCAGCCACCACCACCACCACAATAACCACCACCACCACCACAACCAGCCACCACCACCAGCCACCACCACCACCAATAGCAGCTACCACCACCACCACCAGTAGCCCCCACCATCACCACCAGCAACCACCAGCAGCCACCACGACCACCAGCCACCACCACCACCAGCACCACCACTATTTGCCTATCCCTTTCCCGTTCCCCATTTTAAACCAAGCGCACCCAATGTTATTTATAGTGTTTTTTATGCATCTTTTTTTTATACATCTTTATAATAAGTATTAAATGTAGTCATCATTTAAAATATAGTTATTCATATATCAGAAACTTTTTAACATGTTATATATATTTTGAATTTGTATGTTGTATCAAATAAAACACAAATTACCTTTAATTACTAGAATGTCATAATTTGGACTAAATTATACATTAATAACACTTACTTACTAAAAACTTAAATAGTGATTTGATTGATTTGCATGAGAAAATGAAAAGACTGCATGGGAAGACTCAATACTTTTAATTAGTACTCTGTAATTACTTTTTGCAATGATTTAGTTTACACAGCCACATAAATCATTATATAATTGGAGTAGATTATTAATTATTGTATCTAGTTTCATCACTAGCCACCTAAATGATCATCAAATAAATCACAATTTCTTACTTAACCATTATCAAATCATCATCAAAAAAACATGTCTGGATCTCCTAATCTCGATGAACTGAAAGATTTGTGTGGGTCTGATAAACATCACAAATGTCTCAAGATCCTCTTCAGTCAAGAAATTCCTCTAAATGGAGTAATGATCCGGTGTTTGGGTGAGAAGTGTGATGAGCTGCGGATAAATGTTGCTAATCGCACCGAGAGAATGGCTGAGGTTTTCGATCTTAACTTTGATGAAGAAGAAGCTGCTGATGATAGTTATGAGTTCCTTCGGGAGGTTCAAGTGATGGAGTGCCGTTTGCTAGAGTCCCTTTCGGTCATTTTGGTTGACCTTCATGTTCTGGTATCCAAGAAGGTGGAAGCCATTGCCGATATGGATTATTATGATCAGAGCTCCAGTTGAATGGTTGTTTAAGTAGGGTCTTTTTGGTTAGGTTTGGTGGTTCCTTGTTATGTTTTTGGTTGTTGTTTTGAAGGAATTAGTACATTTAATCACCCTCCTTAATCTTTAATAGTAATGAATATGATTTAGGTTTTTTTGTCATAATCTTGTGTTTTCATTTTAAATATACTTTATTTATAAGCAGTTGAGTTACCTTATCTCTCACACAATGAAATATTACACACATAAAAAAACACATATTGGTGAAATAGGTATCTTCAGCAAATTTAGGGGTTTCAAAACGAAGTAACAGAAATGAAATCAACAATAATCAATCAAAATAAACGCTCTATATAAGAGCTTGATTGTTTTATCATCAATACAGGCATCCATTTGGGTGTTTATCAAGTCGTTCATATATTAGTTTTTTAATTGTATGCTAATAAGATTTTTAAGTTGATTAGGTTATGATTTTTTGTGTGGTTCGGATGGATTATTAAGAGTTGCTTGATTCTTACTCTCTGCTATAGATGTTATAGAGTGTTTGGGATGGATTATTAAGGGTTCGGATGGATTATTAAGGGTTGATTGAAATTGATGTATGGATATGTTTGCAATTTAATTAGATTATTTGTGTTTAAGTAGCTTGTTTAGTTAGTACTTAGGTTGTGATAACATTACACAACTCTACCACAAAATTTTGTAGATTTCTTCAGGTCAATCATGTTCCATTATGGCTAGTCTTCGTTGGAGACTAATGTATTTATAGTTCTGTCAAGAATTATAATCATTGATCCCTGGAAAATGCTCGTCCCAATTGATCATGATTTGCCAGAAGATGTTGTGAAGGTTCAAGCTAGTCTTCATCAAAAAAGAAATTAGCAAAAAGTGAGAAAAAAGTTACACTATGTTCTTAATTTTCCTTGCTGGGAACAGTACCTGACGGCGTCAAGAGTAATACAAGAGGTGGAAGTGGATAAAGTCCGTGATGGTCTAGAAAGTTTTGTGCATTGGAGATGACGGCGTCACCCAAGGCCGTCACGTGTAAAATTAAAGAGTGATAGCCTAGAGAATTTCCTGAAGGCGCCACGTAGACCATCACGTGTTAACTTGTCAAAACTTGCGCACGAAGTAGCTGCTATTGTTTTGGTCATAACTTTTGCATACGAACTCGGATTTAGGTGATTCAAAAGCCCACACGAAGAGGACGAAGAAATCTTTGATTTGGTGAAAACAGCGGGCTGACGCCGTCATGTGTTAATGCTGACGCCGTCAAGCCTTGCCGTCAGAAAACTTGCCTATAATTATAATATCATAACTTCACTTTTTAAAAGCCCTAAACCCTAAGGTCGATTCCTGGGTTTAGGTGGGTGTTTTTCCAGCAACTTAGTGGGTTTCAATCACTCCATAAACATCTTATAATGGTTTGATTATTCTATTTTAATTCATGTCTTCAATTATCCTTATTGTTGCTTGTTCTTTATTAATTATGCTTGGCTAATTCACCTTGTGTCTACTTATGATTGTGTGAAACTTGTATATAATTGATTAGATCTTATTGATTCCTTGTTGATGTTTGTCTCTATCTTCATCAATTAGGGCGTGACACTTCGATAGATCTAATTGGTTTAGTTTATAATTCTTGATTCCTATTGTCTCTTGTTTGGTTGATTGTATTCAATGTTAAGCTTAAGAAAACTAGCATACTTCCATAGGGTAACATGCTTGAACGTCTTAAGAAACATGAACCAATGCGTACTTGGTTATTATGGTTGTATTTAATGCATGAGTGAATTCTAATGATCCCATGTTAGGAGCTTCTTGCAGGCTCGACATAGGAGTGAAGTAGGAGCTTATAGAGATGGGGAAGTACGTACGCCACCCCACGAATGGTATTAAGGAATACAACCCGTCAATTAAAACAAGGTGTGACAATTCAATAGGTAGAATTGGATAGCTAGCAAGGAGTAACATATCATGGGTAGACATGCGTCACTTATCTTGTAGAACCTTAGTTTATTTTTCTTGCACATTAGTTTAATTAGTAGCTTTTGGGTTAGTTGATTAGCAACTAATTCCGCCCCTCCTTCCAATACCCGAGATTTTTACCTGCTTTTCATAAAATAAAAAAACATAAAAAGAATCATCCTTCACCTTTAGACCTAGTTAGATTAATTTCAATCCTAACGACACTATTCCTGAGTTGAACGATCAATCCCCCGGTACTTGTCACTATGCTATACTACAACGATCAGGTACACTGCCTGGTGGGGGTTGTAAGCTTCTCGAGATCCCTCGAGAGGTAAAACCTGGTGCAATTCCCACGCATCAAGTTTTTGTGGCCGCTGCCGGGGAATAGTTATTGTTTAGGTTGAATTTGATTTTTGTTAGGTCTACTCATTAGATTCCTATCAAGTGAGATTTTTTTTTTCTTTTTATATTGTAGCTTTCTCGTAGTCTATCTTTTCTTTGTGATTTTTTTTTTTTGTAATTTGTTTCAAATGGACTTTCCACTTAGACTTTTAAGATTGCAAGATAAGGTTGAGTGGCTAAAACACCAAAGAGTTCAAAATACCTCATTTAGAGACACATATGAATCATATGATCCTTCATCTAGGATAGATTCTTATGAACAACCTCCTTGTTTAGGATCTCATTTTAGTGAGGCCAATAGGAAATGCGACCTAGTTTGCCAAGGAATTATGGAGAGAGCCGTTGCAACAAATCATAAGTTGGATGAAGCACTAGGTTTGCTATTATCACTACCTAAGAAAACAATTGAGGAGGATTTAGCAGAGCATGACCACATTGATCAAAAAGACCTTGGTTTTATGACCAATGACTTTGAATCTCAAGGAACACATGATGAATCCTTTAGGCATATTGAATATAAGATTAATGAGGGAGATCCTTATGATTCGGACATAGAAGTTGAGATGCCTAGAGAAGCACGTGAGATACTTAGGAGAATGCTTAGGATAGATTCTACCAAAACACATGATGAGGATATAGGTGATCTTGACACATGGAATGATGAGGTTAATAACATAAGCCCACAAAATACTCAACCATCATTTGAGGCACACACACGGCCCGTGACTTACCCGGAAGAAGTAGAAGAAACTTTAGGAATTTCGATGGAGGTAGAACCCTTGGACCAGGCACCACTTGAGGATATAGGTTTGAATACTTGTAGTGATAACCTTACTCCTAGTTCTAGGGAATTTCCTAGTGTTGATGAACCGGAACCTCAGTCTTTACACACCGTTCCATCCTTAGATATATTTCTAGGAGACAAAAGAGGAATCGACCCACCCATCAACCAATATTATCCGGGTAGTTTTAGGATGAAGGAAGCCATTCACTCACCCCCTTCACCTCACGTGGCATATCCGGGTAGTTTTGAAGTGGAGGTCACATGTTCGATACCTGTGGCTCCCTTTTTTGGCATGTCCTTGATTGGCTCCAAACGATCAACCTAAATTAACCAAGTGAATGGTCAATAAGGTCAGACTGCTTAGATCCAATGCTTCGTGGAATACAGTGTTTCCCCGGGTCGTTATGTCCCGACGAGGTGTGATGGTATCAAAACGGGATTGTGATCGGGTGAATTTGGACAGGAAAGGGTTGTGATTGATTACACTAAGGAAATATGAAATGAAAGAGCTTAAATAAGCTATATTAACAAGAACGTGAAATCAAAAAACCTAGAAACGTTTAAAACCTAAAAACGCCTACGTTCAATTTAAATTACGCGAACGTACGAAATAAAACGCGAGTTTTAAGAAATAAAATACCTACGGATATGAAAATTAAATTTTTACAATCCTAATGATAAAAGAAAATTTTTAGAAAAAGAAAATTAATTTTTACACTGTTTAATTAATTATTATTAATTAATTACTATTTTCTAATTACTTTTTAATTATTTAAATTACACTAAAATACAAATAATTATGATTTTAACCTAGAAAAATAAAATTTAAATTTGGAAAAATCTAAAATAATATAAAACTAATTTTTAAACATAAAATATATTTTTTGTACTTTTTAAATAATTCTTATTAATTAAAAACTAATTATTAATTAATTTAAACTAATTAAAATTAAGAAAAACAACAAATGAACAGTGAAAAATATGAAACTTTTTCTAAAATTATTTTATAACTACAGAAACAAGAAACCAACAAATCCATAACAAATAAAATTGACAATGAAAATGAATAATAAGTTAAAATTCCAATATAATCAATTCCTAATTCAAAAATGTACCTAATTTAGATCTAAATGAACCTCCCTCCGTTGTTAATGGCCGGACCGACAAGTGATCTGATGGATGGTGACTGGTGAATGGTGGCTGGGATGTGACTGGTGATTGGTGATTGGTGGCTGTGACTGGTGATTGGTGAGAAACTTGAGAAACGTGGGTGGAGATGGAAATGGGTGGAAGGAGAATTCGAAATTTGGTGAAAAAAAAATATAGAGGGCTTTTCAAAAAATTTGGGGAGGACTGATATGTGTGTAATTACACATATCTTTTACCTTGTGTAACCTACAAAAATGACCAAAAACACACAGATATGCCCATTTATACTGCAAATATCCTTGGATTGTGTTTTTATATGTTTCAGGTACAAAAGGATTGAAAATAGATGAAAAATGAGCAAAGTTTGCATAATTGGCAGAAACTGTCCCTGAACTTTTAGAAATTGGCAGATTTGGTCCCTGGTGGAATATTTTGGAAGAAATATAAAAATTGGTCCTTGGGAAATCACAAATTGTCAACATTGGTACTTGGAATGAAAGTTTAGAGAATTTACATTTTGGTCCCCCAAGTTTCAATTTTGGCAGAAATGATCCCTGGGAATTCAAATTTGGGAAATAAACGAAAAAATTCCTTTGGGATTCAAGAAATAAAAAGTTTGGTCCTTGAATTAAAGTTTGGCAGTTTGGCAAAACTCACCCCTCCATTTTCAGAAATTACACTTGTGGTCCTTGTGTAATTCAATAACCAAATGGACCGTTGTTATTTATTTAACCTAAAATCCCAATCCAAACCAACTACAATCCCGATCCAACAACCCCAAGCCCATTTACCCACCGGCCCATTCCCATTTTTAAACAAAAACGCCCTGGTCAAATGACCAGTCAAACCTCCACCTCACCCATCTTCTTCCCCCGTTTCTAGCACTATGTCCCCCCTCCTCTCCACTTTTTCCTCACCTTCCCACACTCATGTCCCCTCTACCATTAATACACAACCCTTTATTAATACTCCTTTCCTGTCTCACCAAACCCACCCAATTTGCACCATTAACCATTTCCCGCCAAAACCCAATTAAGGACTAGGATTGCTCCCATTCATCCAACGGTTCACAAGAGTGGTGGGAAAGACAGAGGAAGTCCCCAAGTCCTATAAAGGTAAAGAAAAAGCTGAGAAAGAGGGGTATTAGCGTAGCAGTAGTGGTAGCATAGTTTAGATATATCATTTTAGATGTAATCTAAGTTTCAGTTGCTTTTCTTAGTTATAAAAGATTGTAATCATAACTTTAAGTGTAATTCCACTTTTATTTAACCTCAATTTCAAGTTTCAGTCATATTTTAGTTTGTGGAAATTTTCATTCAAATTCTCATTTTAGTCATAAAGTTCTTTGAAGCTGTTGTTTATTATGCCATTTAGTTCAGGGAGCTTATTCACAAGCTTTTATAAGCTTATGAAGTGTTCAATCAAATCTTTACTCAGTCTATTATAAAATACTCAAAAATACAAAGAAAATAGTAGATAATATAAAAATCCAAGAAGAAGGATAAGAAGCAGTGAACATGATGGATTGTGGAGGTGCTAGGATAGTTATTGGTTCTTGTGTACCTCAGTTCCTTGCGTTGGATAAACTTGTAAGACTTTCCACAAATTTTAGCATAATCTGTGACTTTGAGTTGTTGTTGTTCATTGCTGTTTGTTTTTGCCTAATTACATCTATTTTAGCCTAATATAAGTTAACTAGTCAATTTTATGGGTTAGATCATTCATTTGCTTCATTAAATTCCAGATCAGTTAAGATAAGGGGTGTTTGGTTCATACTATATGTGTAGGCTCAGGTTGTTTTAGTTGATGTTTGATTGTTCCTTTAGGTCACCTTAGGCTGTATTAGATCAAGTGACTCATAAAATTGGTGGGTTTAGTCCAACAAAGTCAAAATCAACAAAAATATCTCATATTTGTCTACTGTGTGGATTTTGAGATCCATAAACCCTCACATTAGTTTATTAGTTGAAGTTTTAGGTTAGATTAGCTTTATTTTAGCTTCTCACATGTTTCTCGGTCATTAGATTAAGATTTAAACTCACCATAGTCAAACTAAGCAAAAAATCACAAAAAGTCAATTAGCATAGTTTAGGCAGAAAACCAAATATTGTGGGAATTTTTTTGATTTTTATGTTTAGCTTCAGACCTTGAGCTTTCTACATGTGATAGCCCCCCAGTTAAGCTTTGGAATCCGACCATTGGCTTATTTTTGTGATTTTTATTTGTAGCTTATTTCACAGCTCAAAGTTGCCTGCAGGCCACTACACTACCCTGCACCATGGCACCCATTAATTTTAGCCATTTTCCTAGACTTGCCCTGACCTCATTAGTGGGCCCCACTTCCTGTTTCTTGGCTTATTGAAAAACCAATAAGCCAAACTTTAAGGGCCATAGCTTATTCTCAAGTTCCTAGCTTATTTACTAGGGCTGTAAATCCTATTTTGTTTGTCCAATTCTACATGTATGCTGAGTTCTCAGCATTTGTGCCTAACTTCCAAGCCCTCCCCAATGTTTGTTAGTGGGTCCCAATGGTTGAGTTTTGGCTTTTTGAAAAGCCAATAAGCTCAGATTATTGGATCCACCTTAAGTTTGGGCTTCCAATCCCCCTAGTAGGCCCCACAGGCCTGCAAAGTTGGCCAATTTGGCCTGTACCATATTCAGCTTTTTGGATTTGCTTTTTAGCTTGTAACAGCTTATTGCTTGTACTTATCTCCTATATTTTTCTTATTTCATGATCCTCTGAGTATGTTTTAGCTTATTTATCCTTGTGGTAGTTTGTTATCATCTTATTCAAAACTTCAAAGTCCTAATAAGCCTTAAGTCACAACCTGTTAAGCACTTTGGATTCCAAAGTGCTTATTTTAGATATTCAGCCAAACTCCCTTCATTAAAGTTGATTATTTTGAATATACAAATAGTTTTGTAAAAAGAAAATCCAGAAAAGTCAAAAATAAATAAAGTGATAGCTTTTATTTAAGCTTTATAGCTTATTTTTAGCTTATTACAAAAGCAAATCTCATTTTTATAATTTTCCTAGGTAATGTTAGCTTATCTTGTTTTTTGCCGAATCGTTTAAATAACCAACAACACAATAAAGATAACATGTTGTAATTTACACACTTTTCTTAATCCCACGTTTTTATATTTGACATTAAAGCTTAATTAGATTGATGCCCAATAGATTCTTTCCATTGTGTTGTTGCAATTCTTATTGTAAACCTTATTAATTAGCTAGACACTTGTGACTTGACGTTGGAACTTCATCAATCTAAAGCTTCATATATGCTTATATTGGTTTAACTTGTAACTTGTAGGATATATACGTTATCATTTGACCTCAACAATAAGAGCATGGACATGTCTTGGATGACAACTAGTAGGACCACGAAACATTATATTGATGGAGTAGCAGCATTTATTAAGTATGCACTACACAACTTGCAGAAGATGAAGAACATCGACCCACGAATTAATATACGACAGCTTAAGATGCCATGTCCGTGTACCGCATGTTTAAACAAAATAGAGCAAACAGTGGACGACGTGGAGTACCATTTATTCTCTAGCGGGATTAATCTTAGATACAGAAAAGGGGATAAACATGGAGAAAAGGATGAGCAAGCAACAACAACCCAAATACCTGATAATGCAGAAACAGATTTTGTTGACGACACGGATTTCGACATGGAGTCATATTCAGAAATTCCAACAGATGGCCCAGCAACAGTAGAAATGGTTAATGCTACAAAAGAAAATTTTGATGAGGATGACTTTGCCATGTTTCAAAAACTATTATTAGACACGGAGAAGCCACTTTATAAAGGATGTACTGACTTCACAAAGTTGTCCGCAATAGTTCAACTACTCAACTTGAAGGGTAAGTATGGAGCTTCTAATAAGTTCTTTACTGAATTACTAGGATTGATAAAAAAATGCTACCTGCTGGTAATGAAATGGTTGAAAAAAACTTATCAGACCAAAAAACTAATGAGAATGATGGGATCAGGATATGAAAAGATACATGTATGTAGCAACAACTGCATTCTTTATTGGAAGACTAACAAGGAGTTGACTTGTTGGGATTCTAGATTTGATGTGACAAAATAAATAAAAGAATGAAACAAGAAGGGCTAAAGATGACAAAGAGAGAAAGCTACAAAGAATAAAGATACAGGAAATATTCTATTATGAAGAAACGATTTTATACATATTTTGTATTTTAGTTTTAGTCTTATCTCTTTGTAAACCCTAATATGTCTCTATATAAAGAGACATAGGGTAGAGGTTATAATATGTCTTCCACAATGTAAATATCAGAAAGGTGTGTGTGTGTGTGTTCTAGGGCATGTAAACTATAAACGCCCAGAACTAGTTAGTGTTGTTCGTATCCTTCATGGTCAGAGGTGTCTTAGATACTTGTTACAATTGGTAACATGTTATTATTCTGATCAAATAATAATTGGAGGTGATTGGGAAAAACCTTGTTGTCAATAACATATGATTTGTTTTAATTATTCCGCTGCATATTGTCTATGTTATTGTTAACCCTAGATCCTCAAAACGATCCAAGGAGTTTAACATACTCCAAAAGTGGTATCAGAGCTTGGGGAGCTCATTACCTAGGGATTCACAAGGTTTTTAGTCGAAGAATGAAGAAGAAAATCGAATTTGGTTTCAATTTTCGCAACTTTCTGCAGGTCAGTTTTCAAATGGCGATATCTCCTTCGTTAACCATTGGATCGGGCTGAATTTTTTACTGGAGCTTCTCTATATATCAAGGAAGATTTCCATCGGAGGAATCTTCAATCTAAGCTTTTATGTGCAAGTTCTGGTGTGTCGAAAACTGCTGCAGACAAAGGTTTTGTAAATCGAATTTTAGGGTTTTCTTTATATCAACATCTTTGATTTTGGTTTCTATTGAATAAATTCATCATATAAGTTGATTATACATTGTTTGCTGCAGACAAAGGTCTTGTGGAGTTTGTTAAACTCCTTGGATCGTTTTGAGCATCTAATAACAATAACATAGACAATATGTAGTGGAATAATTAAAACAAATCATATGTTATTGACAACAAGGTTTTTCCCAATCACCTCCAATTATTATTTGATCAGAATAATAACGTGTTACCAATTGTAACAAGGATCTAAGACATCTCAGACCTTATAGGATTCGAACTAACACTAACTAGTTCTAGGCATTTATAGTTTACACGCCCTAGAACACACACACACACACCTTTCTGATATTTACATTATAGAAGACATATTATAACCTGTACCCTATGTTTCTTTATATAGAGAGATATTATGGTTTACAAAGAGATAAGACTAAAACTAAACTACAGAATATGTATAAAATCGTTTCTTCATAATAGAATATTTCCTGTATCTTTATTCTTTGTAGCTTTCTCTCTTTGTCATCTTTAGCCCTTCTTGTTTCATTCTTTTATTTATTTTGTCATATCAAATCTAGAATCCCAACAATCTTCCCCTATTTGATGATGACAAAACAAAATCGTGTACGAACTTCCCTAGAGAAATTGAGATGTATAAATCTCACCATGAATGAAACAATCTTGTCTTCCCCTTAATTCATGCCATGCCACTCCAAAATCTCTTCCCCTTTTTGTTATCAACAAATAGGGAACGTATGCAAATAAGCTTCCCCTTGAGTGGTGCATGTAAATCAAATGATTAAACACATCATAATATGCTTCCCCTGAAATCAATGTGTTAACCATCTCTTGAATCTTCAATTCTGTAGGCTCCTTTTAATGATCACATGTGAAGAAAACCAAATATAACGAATTTGATGAAAAAGTAGAATAACCCAAATTTGTGTTTTATGTCTTGTACTAACCACGTGACTCCAAACTTATACTCAAGACCAAAAATATAAGTAGACCACGATCCCTTGATAAATCCTCATCTTCAATGAGACACTGAGCACTACAATGTAACTCCTTTAAGTGATAGCCAATGTGTGCATAGTGCATCATAAGAAAAATCACACATTATTAGATCCATCAAGCTATTGTCACCACCGTATAAAACAAACAAGTAGTAGCAGAGTCTCGAAAGTAGCAGTAGTATGCAGCAGCAGAATCATAAAGCTAGCAGCAGTATCAAACATGTAGTAGCAGAATGATTCTAACCTTTAAGCGCAGCAGCATAAACATTCATAGAAGTAGCAACAAAATAAAAATATATGTAGCAGTAGTATAATATAATGAGCAGTAGAATCTAACAACGAGCAGTAGTTTCCAATAATGCTAGCTATAGAAACTTTACGAGAATAGCGATTAGGTTTTAGTGATTTTACAAGATGTTTCACGTATAATTAGGGTTTTCGTGAAATTATAATTAGGGTTTGTCCAACTTGTGAGATATCAAGACGGAAGGTGCATAATAAGACACGTAAAGTGTATGAAAACATTCCGGGAAAGGTAATGTGGTACTTTCCAATTATACCAAGACTGCAACGACTCTTTAAGTTAGAGAGTATTTCAGAAGATCTAAGATGGCACGCAACAAGGAGGGTAATAGATGGTGTTTTACGTCACCTTGAAGATTCACAGGCATGGCGTACCATAGATGAAAAATTCCCACACTTTGCTGAGGATCCGAGAAATCTACGGCTAGGAATATCGGCTGATGTGGTTGACGTCAACTCAGGAACTAGGCATCACAGTGTATGACCAGTTTTAACTGTCATATACAACCTTCCTCTATGGTTGTGTATGAAAAGAAAGTTTATCATGCTATCAGTATTGATATCGGGATACCTAGGAAATGATATCGATGTATTTTTAGAACCATTGGCTAATGATCTGCATACCTTATTCGAGGAAGGGGTTGATACATATGATGCTTGTACAAAAGAAAAGTTTAAACTGTGTGCTGCTGTATTATGGACAATAAATGATTACCCTGCACTTGGTACATTATGTGGTTGCCCATACAGTGGATTCAAAGGTTGTGTAGTATGTAGGAAAGATACACGTTGTGTTAGACTTTCTGCCTCATCCAAGCAAAGTTATGCTGGACACAGACGATATCTACCATACAACCATGTGTTCAGAAAGCAAACAACGGCGTTTAATGGACAAGAAGATTTTCAGCATGCTCCAACTACATTGACTGTGGAACAAATATACAATGAGGTACAACTAATTGAAAATAAGTGGGGAAAGGAAAATGAACAAACAATAACACCTCGAATAACCAAGAAGATATGAGAGGCAGTGGTGGGAAGATTACAAAGTAGAAAAGGAAAACAACAGAAGGAGAGGGTAGTGGAAACCAAGTAAATGAACCATATTGGAAGAAATTCAAGATTTGGTATCGAAAGCTAAAGTATTGGAGGAATAATGCTATTCCACATTGTATTGACTTCATGTACGTAGAAAAGAATGTTGATAAGAGTCTAGTTGGAACTTTGCTGAATGTTCCTAGAAAAACAAAAGATGGAATGAATGCTTGATTGGATCTGGAAGAGTTGGGGATAAAAAAAATAGTTGTTTACTAGGAAAGAAGCAAACAAAACAACACTACCTCCAGCAGGTTACACATTAACGAATGCTGAAAAAGACATCTTTTGTGAAACGTTAAGCAACATCCGGGTACCACAAGGCTATAGTTCAAATTTCTCTAGCTTGTTCAGCCAAAATGATAAGAAGCTCATTGGACTTAAATCGCATGACTATCACATGCTAATGCAAGAGTTTTTGACCATTGCTATACGTTCATTCATGCAACCACCCACACGATTTGCTATTATCAGGTTTTGCTTTTTCTTTAAAGCTATATGTAGGAAAGAAATCATCTTGCAAGAACTTGATAAGATGCAACAAGAACTTGTTATGACATTGTGCCTTCTCGAGAAGTTCTTTCCTCTGTCATTTTTTAATATTATGATACACATGACAGTGCACCTAACTAGGGAGGTAAAATTATGTGGTCCCGTATGCTTTCGGTGGATGTATCCCTTCAAAAGATTTATGAAGGTTATTAAAGGACATGTGCAAAACAGAAATAGACCAGAGGGATACATTGATGAGGAGACTATCGCGGAAGAAACAATAGAGTTTTTTAGCTAGTATAATAAAACCATGAAAACTATTGGTATCCCACCTGATAAACATGTAACCAATGAAAATGAGGATGGAAAGCCATTGTCGGCCGACAAATTTAATGTACTTACCAGAGATGTCTTTTAGAAAGCACATTTGTATGTAATACAGAATACACATGAAATTGTGTCGTATATCGAGTAAGTATTACTAACGCATGTCTATTTGATTGCTTAAAATATTTTATCAAATATAATAATCAAATACATTGTTTTGTTTCAGGTACACAAACGATTTTTGAAAACAAAATACCCGGGTAAAAAAAATGGCATTGCTGGAGAATGAGCACACTAAATCTTTTGCTAAGTGGTTACACGAAGAGGTAATTACTCGTATGTTGTTTATACTACTTGTTTGTTTGTTGATAAATATAAGTGAGTTGTTCCTGCAATTTAAAGGTAATATATAGTCGTAATGAAATTTAGGTTGATAGAGAGTTAGCGATATCCAAAGATAGTGTATCAGAAACTGTGAGGGGGATATCATTTGGACCACGCACCGACGTAGTGAAATACGAGGCATATAACATCAATGGGTATACATTTCGTATGAAAAGTAATGATGGCATAGTTTACCAGAACGGTGAGGTTAATGTTGAGGCAGCAGATCTTCACATATCCAAAGAAGTTGCAACCACAAGAAAAGCATTTTATTATGTGATTTTACAAGAGATATGGGTACTAGATTACCATTTTAGGAAAATTCCTCTTTTCAAATGTGATTGGGTTAATTCAAAAAATGGTAGGGTCAAATGCGATATTCTTGGTTACACATTGGTAGACCTAAATAATTTAGGCCACAATAATGATCCATTCTTATTAGCCTCACAAGCACGACAAATGTTTTATGTGAAAGACCAGGCAGATAAAAAATTGTCTATTGTTTTTAAAACACCTACCAAGAATTACAAAGATACGTATGACGATGTCGATGAGGAATTTAGTACAGTCATTCACGAGCAAAATGATAACATATTGTCGCAAGTAAATTCACAATCAAAAGATGCCTACTATCGAACCGACTATGAAGGTATTGTTATAAAAAAATCAAAGTGAAGCACATGTCATTCTCAAGCTGTAACACTCTGTTTAGGGATTTATTTTTGTCTGCAGAACCTATTTAAGCTTTTGTTTTACTGCAAATACTCTTTTAAAGGATTTATATTATTGTTGTTGTGTTAATTGTTTAGTTCGTACTTGCGAATACTCTTTTAAAGGATTCCAGATTATACAAAACTATAACTTCTGGCAGCATAAACTGTGTACTAGCAGTATTAACTATGTACTAGAAGTAGTAAACACCCTGCATATTTTTATTATAGTTGTCTTGTATATGCAGTTTTCATGTATGTGGTTATGCCTTTATATAGTGCAGAGTTGAAAAAAACAGTGTTTGGTATGAAAGATTCTCAATTGCAGGCACTTTGTTGAAAAAACAGTGGTTGAAAAAGTAGTCAATGTGCAGTCATGACAAATAGACTGAACTCAATTAAGTGACTATCAAATTACATAAATTATCATAAATGTGTAACCATATGTATCGAATTGTGACTACGCTTAAGTAATGTGTGACAAAATATGACTATGATTTAGTCACACAAAAACTCAATGTGACTAATATCAAGGTTAATGATAACTCATGACTTCACACTTTGCTATAAATAATAGTCACATGAATATTTCACAATGTAACTATTTTGAATGTATTGGTCACATATAATACCCTTATAATGTGGCCATAAATATCATTTAGATACACATTTTTGATATGGTGTGACTATTGTAAAGCCTATAGTCACATGATCGTACTTCAATTAAGTGTGACTATACACATTAGGATTTGGCAAGCAAACACACACTAAACTTTAGACACACATATTAACTTACGTGACCATATGTATCGAATTTTCGTTACACTTAATCATGTTTCTATTGTTTAGTGTGACCATATATGACATTTGGTCACACTCGTCAAGTGTGTGACGTATATTTGTCGCTATTAAATGCATATCATGACTAACGCTTCAAACTTACTTTTCAGTTGTCACACATTTCAAACTCTATGTGGCTAAATATTCAGCAAAGAATAGCAGTCACGTTTAAATAATGTGTGACAAACTTGACTATATAATTTAGCCACATACAGAATTAGCTCATGTGACCATATATCGATTTTGGTCACACTTTTCAATTGTGTGACATATATTTGTCACATATGTAAATATATATATTGTGACTAATGTTTCAAGCTGATTTGTATCTATCACACGTCCCGAATTAAAAGTGACTAAATAAACGAAAAATATTTACCAGTTACCCTCTAGTCACATAAATTCACAATTGTGTGACATATATTTTCCAAAATGGTCACACAAGTCAGATCAAGTATGGCTGTTGATGCGTGGGAATCGCACCTTGCTTTACCTCTCGAAGGATCTCGCGAGGCTTACAACCCCCACCAGGCAGTGTACCTGATCGTTGTAGTATAGTATAGTGACAAATACCGGGGGATTGATCGTTCAGCTTAGGAATAGTGTCGTTAGGATTGAAATTAATCTAACTAGGTCTAAAGGTGAAGGATGATTCTTTTTATGTTTTTATATTTTATGAAAAGCAAGTGAAAATCTCGGGTTTTGGAAGAAGGGGCAGAAATAGTTGCTAATCAACTAACCCAAAAGCTACTATTTAAACTAATTAACAAGAAAACTAAACTAAGGTTCTACAAGATAAGTGAAGCATGTCTACCCATGATATGTTACTCCTTGCTAGCTATCCAATCTTACCTATTGAATTGTAATCTTGTTTTAATTGACGGGTTGTATTCCTTAATACCATTCGTGGGGTGGCATACATAACTCCCCAACTCTATGAGCTCTTATCTCCTCCTACACCATGACCCAGCACAACTATAGGGATTGTAAACAGTGGCTCATGCATTAAATACAACCAATAAAGACCTAGTACGCCTCGGTTCATGTTTCTTAAGACGTTCAAGCATGTTACCATTTGGAGATCTGCCAGTTTTCTTAAGCCTAACATATAAATCATTCAATCAAAACAAGAATCAATAGGAAACAAGGATTATAAACTAAACCAACTAGATCTATTGAAGTTGTCAGGCCTTAATTGATGGAGATAGACACAACATCAACAAGAAATCAATGAGATCTAATCAATTATATACAAGTTTCACATAATCATAAGTAGACACAAGGTGAATTAACAAATCATCATCAAAGAAGAGCAATCAACAATGATAATGGAAAACATAATTAGGATAGAATCATCAAACCAATACATGATGTTTATGGAGTGATTGAAACCCTCTAAGTTGCTGGAAAAACACCCACCTAAACCCAGGAATCGACCTTAGGGTTTAGGGCTTACAAAAAGTGAAGTTATGAAGTTATATTTATAGGCATGTTTTCTGTCGGCCCTTCGTGACGGCGTCAGCCCATACTCTTGACGCCGTCAAGACCACTTTTTCACCAAATTGTAGATCTCTTCGTCCTCTTCGCGTGGGCTTTTGAATCACCTAAATCCGAGTTCGTATGCAAAAGTTATGACCAAAACAGTATCAGCTACTCCGCGCGCAAGTTTTGACAAGTTTACACGTGACGGCCTGGTGACGGCCTTGGTGACGCCGTCACCAACTACGGATTTTTATTCTTGGGACTCTGACGCCGTCAAGAGCAATTCTTGACGCCTTCATGCACTGTTCCCAGCATAGAAATTTGAGACTTTGCCATTTTCTTCACTTTTATGCTCCAAAAACGTCCGAAATGGCTTCTTTTCCAGAATTCACTCTCCAAGTACCTAAAATCACAAAAGGAACGATTTAGGGCAATATTTGATCAAATAAAGTCGGATTCGGGCTTAAATGACCCCCTAAAAACGGATCATTTTTCGCCTCATCATATACCCTTACACTTGAGATTTGCTTGTCCTCAAGCAAATGAGCTTTTATTCTACTCAAAAGACAAGTTAGGGGTCATTTAACACTAATATAAAAGTAATTACAACAAATAATCGTTCCACTAAAGACCAATAGACAAGCACGGAGGTCATACACAAGCACCTCACAAATAGTGTTTAGATACTCACATCTCTCGGGTGTAATAAAGTAATATAACATTATGGAAATGGAAGATATCTTTTACTACCTGTCATAGCAAAATAGATTATCATAGGCTTGGGAAAGGATCAAACCTCCACCACATGGCGTAAGCACCTAGGATAAACTATCAAAGAGGTCTTTTAAAGGGTTATAACGTTAGGTGTAGGGATATGAATTACACGGTTTTGTTGGATAAAGGGAATTTTACTGGTGGCGAGTTAACAATCTTAGTAAATTACATGTACAAGATGGCGTTGCTAAGCCAAGACTAGACTCGACTTAAGCTAATAAATGAAAAATAACAAAAACATAAAATGAACATAAAATAAAAACGGGATGGTAGTCCGTATGTTTTTTCTCTTCTTCTTTTCTATTTTTTTTTTTTTTTTTTTTTTTTTTTTTTTTTGTGCATACACTCTTACCCTACCATCCAAAATAATACATCATAGGGGATGAGAATTCCCCTTACACTTGAATCTTTACATACTTTACATTAAACTATTCTAATGACTCGAATTAAGAAAATCAAAACACTTGAAGCACTTTTAAGATTAACGTACATATGGGGGTAATAAGTGATGTTCTTCCCCATTACTCCATAAAATAAGTACTTACCCATGAGTCCCAATCGTCCCAAAACAATATGTACAAGGATATGACTCGACTTAGCAACCATGTAATCAATTAGAAAGTTAACTTAGGGTTTAACAAATAACAATAATGCACTAAAAATGAGCGCATACACGGAAGGCTAAGGCGATTTGGGTGTACATTTAAGTGGGGTGTAACAAATTCTTCCTTTAAGTAAAGTGCTTAAAGTTAGAAACGAAAAGATAGGCTCGGAGGGGTGTACTAGGGGTATCGTGTACTAAAAATGAGTACAACGCAAAGGGTGTGGGAAAAATTAGTTGACTTAACTAGCCAAGTAATATGACTTAAATGGTCAAGTAATTATAATACGGGTTTAACACAAGGGTGATCCTAATGTCTCTTATCATGTAGTAAATCCTACCACACGAATGTAGTCTCACTAGCGGTCTCGGGATGCATCACTAACTCAAGTTCTAGAATCTAAATGCTACCGGTACACTCATAAGCACTAATAGTAAATGCTTTTCCTATCAAATCTAAAGGCGAACCTCACATTTTTGGGTGGAAAATTTTTCTGAATATACGGTTATGTGCTAGTCATACAATCTCCTATCCATGAGACGCTTGCTATGGCTAAAGTTTCACTCCTAAATGTTGTAAAAAATTTTAAATTTGGCGCTAAAATTACACTAACAAGTATTTCTCATAGTTTTATTACTCATCTACTATTAAACAAAACAAACTCAAGCGAAAGTGCAAATGTAAGGTATCATCTTTTTACCCTCCCCTTACACTTAAGATGAACATTGTCCCCAATGTTCAAGTAAAGAATGTAAAAGTTAAAAAGTAAAGAGAATGAAATCAAATACTCCCCTGATTCGCTCGGTATGGATTTTAGTTGGCCAGGTTAAATCTTCTTCCAAGAAAACGAACAATCAAAGCTTCCCTTCCAGAATATAAATCATCTTCTTGTCACAAATAACCTGTAAATCCTGACAAAAGTAGACAAGGCAACCTCGCGTAAAATCGGCGGCATCCTATATAAGTTACTAAATCCTAGAAAACAAAATAAGATATAATGCTTGTGGAATGAAGTTTGCAGATTTCCTGGAGATTATAAAACTTAATAATTCACAAAAACTATAAGACTCCGTTAGAAAAACAAAACTGGTAAAATTTCCAGATTTTTACACGTGACGCCGTTAAGAGTAAACTCGTGACGCCGTCAGAAGTGACCTGCAGAAATTCTTATGTTAAGTTTCCGGAAAATTTCTGGAAAAACTTCGTCCTACTTCCTGGAAAATCCTGCAAAACATCATTACGACTCGATACAAGCATTTGACTCTAACAAGTACTAATACACATGTCCATTTAATATTGTTGTGGTTCATGCTCAATTTCGTTCTTATAAACAAATTTGGATCTCCCTTACACTTATCTTTTGCAAAATACCTTTATATGCAATTAGGACGAAGTTAAAAACAAAATAAAGCATTTTCACAATTTACTTTGAAACATGAGCCACAAACAATAAAAATAAAACATGCATACGGAAACAAATAAAATCAAACAAACGAACAAACAAACAAATAAAAACACACAAAACATGGGTTGCCTCCCAAGAAGCGCTTGTTTTTGTTCGAGTCACGAGCCTGACTCTACCCTTATTTAATGGAAATAGAGGAGGTTCTCCCTACACTTAGGATTAAGTGTGGGTGAAAGTAGCGATACACACCCTTAGGGTGTGAATATGCCACGTGAGGTGAAGGGGGTGAGTGAATGGCTTCCTTCATCCTAAAACTACCCGGATAATATTGGTTGATGGGTGGGTCGGTTCCTTTTTTGTCTCCTAGAAATAAATCTAAGGATGGGAAGTTGTGTAAAGGTTGAGGTTCCGGTTCATCAACACTAGGAAATTCCCTAGAACTAGGAGTAAGGTTATCACTACAAGTGTTCAAACCTATATCCTCAAGTGGTGCCTGGTCCAAGGGTTCTACCTCCATAGGAATTCCTAAAGTTTCTTCTACTTCTTCCGGGTAAGTCACGGGCGGTGTATATGCCTCAAATGATGGTAGGACTTGTGGGGTACTTAGTGGGCTTGGGTTTTCTACTATCTCTTCCATCACATCAATATCACCTATGTGTTCATCTTGTATTATGGTAGTACCTAACCATGACATGCAACTAGGTGGCTTAACTCTAACCTCATGTGTGTCGTATGTTTTGGTGAAATCTATCCTGCTCATGCAACTAGGTAGTTCAACACTAACCATCTCATAATCTTGGTTTGATTCTAAGTTTATGTTCTTAGAAATTAGGCCATCTCGCTCACACGAATCCACCAATTCGTTGAACTCATGGGTTATGGTTAGGAAGCTTTTCTCAAAATTCATCCAAAGGGTCTCACTAAAAGGAATTGATCCTAAAAATGATCGTCTAATAGAAAACACACATGCATAAAATTCATCAAACCCATCTAACTTTACACCCATCTCCTCTTGTATATATGTAAGATCATTTAAAAATTCAATGGAACAACAGGAGGCAAATCTATCCGAGTAAACTAATTGTTCCTCTATAGTTAATGATCTAAATGGAATTTCATCCGCCATGGAGACAAATGAAAATGGTTTCACAAACAAAGGGCACAAAGAAAAAGATAGACTACAAGAAAGCTAATAAAAAAGAAAATAAAAATCTCACTAAAAAGGAATCTAATGAGTAGACCTAATAAAAATCAAATTCAACCTAAACAATAACTATTCCCCGGGCTGCGGCGCCAAAAACTTGATGCGTGGGAATCGCACCTTGCTTTACCTCTCGAAGGATCTCGCGAGGCTTACAACCCCCACCAGGCAGTGTACCTGATCGTTGTAGTATAGTATAGTGACAAGTACCGGGGGATTGATCGTTCAGCTTAGGAATAGTGTCGTTTGGATTGAAATTAATCTAACTAGGTCTAAAGGTGAAGGATGATTCTTTTTATGTTTTTATATTTTATGAAAAGCAAGTGAAAATCTCGGGTTTTGGAAGAAGGGGCGGAATTAGTTGCTAATCAACTAACCCAAAAGCTACTATTTAAACTAATTAACAAGAAAACTAAACTAAGGTTCTACAAGATAAGTGAAGCATGTCTACCCATGATATGTTACTCCTTGCTAGCTATCCAATCCTACCTATTGAATTGTAATCTTGTTTTAATTGACGGGTTGTATTCCTTAATACCATTCGTGGGGTGGCATACATAACTCCCCAACTCTATGAGCTCTTATCTCCTCCTACACCATGACCCAGCACAACTATAGGGATTGTAAACAGTGGCTCATGCATTAAATACAACCAATAAAGACCTAGTACGCCTCGGTTCATGTTTCTTAAGACGTTCAAGCATGTTACCATTTGGAGATCTGCCAGTTTTCTTAAGCCTAACATATAAATCATTCAATCAAAACAAGAATCAATAGGAAACAAGGATTATAAACTAAACCAACTAGATCTATTGAAGTTGTCAGGCCTTAATTGATGGAGATAGACACAACATCAACAAGAAATCAATGAGATCTAATCAATTATATACAAGTTTCACATAATCATAAGTAGACACAAGGTGAATTAACAAATCATCATCAAAGAAGAGCAATCAACAATGATAATGGAAAACATAATTAGGATAGAATCATCAAACCAATACATGATGTTTATGGAGTGATTGAAACCCTCTAAGTTGCTGGAAAAACACCCACCTAAACCCAGGAATCGACCTTAGGGTTTAGGGCTTACAAAAAGTGAAGTTATGAAGTTATATTTATAGGCATGTTTTCTGTCGGCCCTTCGTGACGGCGTCAGCCCATACTCTTGACGCCGTCAAGACCACTTTTTCACCAAATTTTAGATCTCTTCGTCCTCTTCGCGTGGGCTTTTGAATCACCTAAATCCGAGTTCGTATGCAAAAGTTATGACCAAAACAATATCAGCTACTCCGCGCGCAAGTTTTGACAAGTTTACACGTGACGGCCTGGTGACGGCCTTGGTGACGCCGTCACCAACTACGGATTTTTATTCTTGGGACTCTGACGCCGTCAAGAGCAATTCTTGACGCCTTCATGCACTGTTCCCAGCATAGAAATTTGAGACTTTGCCGTTTTCTTCACTTTTATGCTCCAAAAACGTCCGAAATGGCTTCTTTTCCAGAATTCACTCTCCAAGTACCTAAAATCACAAAAGGAACGATTTAGGGCAATATTTGATCAAATAAAGTCGGATTCGGGCTTAAATGACCCCCTAAAAATGGATCATTTTTCGCCTCATCAGCTGTTTATTTTATTCTCGTACATTTAGTCATGTAAATATGTTAGAGTGTGACAGTTCAAAATCAAGCATGTGTGACGAAAGGAAGTTTTTGTACTAGTGATATTAAAGGCAGCCAACATTTCCTATGCACCGGTTATCTATATATGTCTCGTGCTCGCTTATACATATGTGTGGTCAACTTACTTTCTCTTTTGTGATTTCATGGTGAAAGGCTTGAAATGTATGTATTTTAGAAAGTACATAAGCTTGTTTTCTGAATCCTATTTTTGAAAGTGTTGCTACATGTACAAGAAGATTGCAAGTTAGCTCTAAAACATATACTGAGCAATCACCAATATCCAGTCACTTTTGTAGCCTGGAGCCCTGATGACACAATGGTACTGACATGTCGCAGCTCAAAAGTCTTTAGGCTTTGGGATGTGGAAACAGGTACATGTAAGCACACATTTGGTGATAGTGGCTTCCTCGTTAGCTCATGTGCTTGGTTTCCCGACTTAAAGTAACTCGCATGTAGCAGTTCTGACTTCTGACCCCAAGAAAGGCATATGCATGTAGGATTGTGAAGGCAATATAATCAAAGCATGCAGAGGAGGGAGGATGCCTAAAGTGACGGATATTGCTGTTACACCAAATGGAGAAAATTTAATCAGTGTTTCTTCAGATAGGGATATTCGGATACAAAAATGTGGACACAAATACTGAGTGAGTCATATCTAAAGAGCACCCAATCACCTCTCTTTCTGTTCTGATGATAACAAGTATTTGATTGTTAATCTCAACAGCCAAGAGATCCATATGTGGGATGTTGAAGGGTGTGAACTAATGTGTTTTGCCGACCACAAAAGAAAAAGAAAATATTTTTAGGGACAAGCCCAACTATTTGAGGTTAATAAAGGAATAGTTGTGAAAATTTAAAACATGTTGTTTTGTACAAGAAAAAAGCAAGTTGGTTTTCTACACAGTTGGTCTACATTTGAAGATTTGACATTGATTTACGGTAAGAAGAAGGCTACCTACTAAATTTGACTACTATACATTATAGTAGTATAGTATACTAATGTTTGCTTGTATTTAATTTCAAATTGTAACAATTGTACTACATGAAGCCTAAAAAGGCATGAATAAACATATAGCAAAAATGTACAAGTGAGTTACAAACAAAAGAAAAGTATTTTCAAGATGGCTTATAAATGAATCCAAGTTGACAATTTTGGTTGTTCTATGTAGCCAACTTTTTTTTTCTAATTAAATCACAATCTTTTTAAATTTCGTCTATTGTGTGTATTTTGTGACTATTCAGCCATGTAAAATAACCATTTTACCCTTCTAAATTTGAAAAAAGTAAGGGTAAAATGGTCATAAAATACACGAAATAGACGAAATTTGAAAAGATTGTGTTTTAATAAGGAAAGAAAAAGTTTGCTACATAGAACAACTAAAAGTGTCAAATTGAATACATTTACATGCCATTAGCCCTTTAAATAAAAAATTTGAGTGCAATTGTTTTCATCTACCAAAGAGTTTTGTTTATACTTTGTCGAAACATATTTTGTAAGAAATTTTTGTGAGAGTAACATCTCATATATATCCAACATAAATTGGTACTAGAGCTTGTTCGAATCCATTTGGGTTAAACGAGTTCTTACCATTTTTTATAGAGCGGTCATGGCAAGACGACAAGGTTTTGAATTAAGTCATGTTGTCGTCCCAGTTTTTTATGGTGAAAATTATGATTATTGGTGTGTCAAAATGGAGACATTGTTTGACTCTTTAGATTTGTTTGATGATGTCAAAAACACATATGAAGAACCCATTGATACAGAAAAATTAACTGATGATCAAATGAAAGATTTGAAGCAAAAGAGAAGCCAAAATGCAGCCGCTCTAAGTGATTTAGCGGGGAGTCACGCCGTCATTCTTCCCGAAAATCATGCGTCCAAAAAAACCAAAAGACGCTTGGGAGGTGCTCAAGCAAGAATTTCAAGGAGACATGAAAGTGAGAGCTATAAAATTACAAACTCTCAGACAAGATTATGAGAACCGGAAGATGAAGGAAAATGAGTCACTAAATGACTATTCATCCAGATTAACCACTTTGATTAATCAAATGCAAAATTATGGTGATGAAATTGAAGACCAACGTATTGTTGAGAGAATCCTCATAAGTATAACCGAAAAATTTGATCCAATTATAGCAGTTATTGAAAACACCAAAGATCTCAAAATTTTGGGTATTCAAGAATTGCTAAGTTCTCTCAAGTCATATGAGCAGCGTATGACTCGCCACTCTGGCAAGGCGATTAAAAATGCATTCCAATCTAGCTTCTAAGGAGACAAGAAACCACTACAAAATTTTGTAAGACAGAGTTCATCTCGAGGTATTCAATGAGGCAAAAATTTTAGAGGTCTTAGACGCGGACAAAGCTACGAAAGTTTTAGAGGTCAAGGCAGCTTCAACAAAAGGTCATTTGGCGATGGAAACTTTCGCAAGTGTTCCATTTACAAGAAAGACAATCATGAAGAAAAGGATTGTTGGTACAAAGAAAAGTACAAATGTACTCACTATGATCAATTTGGTCATCTAGAAAAATTTTGTCGGAAGAAAAACAAACAACAAGCAAAAGTTTTTAGAAGTTTGTAGTAATCATATGACTGGTGATGAGAGTATTTTGGTCGATATTGACACTGCATGAAATTCTCAAGTAAAATTGGGAAATGGAGAAGTACTACAAGTGAAGGGAAAAGGCAAGATTCCGATCAAGACAAAAACATGTATCAAGTACATTAATCATGTTTTACTAGTTCCTAACCTGACGCAAAATTTGCTTAGTGTAGGACAACTTGTAGAGCTACACTGTTATTTTTAAAGGTAAAGGTTGCAATATTTATAATAAAAGATGAAACAGAGAATTGATGCAGAAGATAATAATGGGGCGAAACAGAAGTTTTCCGATCACATTCAGATATGAAGAACACTCTGCATTGAAGGCCAAAACAACAGATGAAGCTTTGTTATGGCAAAGGAGGCTTGGACATCTAAATTTCAAAAGTCTAAATTTACTCCACCAGAAAAATATGGTTGGAGGTCAGAAAAATATGGTTGGAGTTCTGCCAAAAATTCATGAGATTGAAGGAGTTTGTGAAGGGTGTGCGCTTGGTAAGCATCATCGGAAACCATTTCCGAAAGGAGTTGCTTGGAGAGCCAAGGAAATTCTCGAGCTAGTACACACCGATCTTTGTGGTCCGATGAGGAAACCATCTCATGGTACGAATCTCTATTTCATTCTATTTATTGACGATTTTAGTAGAATGACATGGGTTTATTTCATGAAAGAAGAATCTCATGTTTTTCGAATTTTCAAAAAGTTTAAATTTTTTGTCAAAAAACAAACGGGGAGTTTTATCAAAATTTTGAGAAGTGATCAAGGAAAAGAATACAACTCAAAAGAGTTTGACAAGTTTTTTGATGATGAAGGCATGCACAGACAACTCACAACTTGATACACATCTCAACAAAATGGTGTAGCCGAGAGAAAGAATCAGACCGTTGTAGAGATGGCAAAATCAATGATGCACGAGACAGGTTTACCAAAAAGTTTTTGGGCAGAAGCAGTTTACACGGCAGTATATTTGTTGAATAAAAGTCCAACAAAAGCCCTCGATAACAAGACTCCACTTGAAGCGTAGAATGGAAGAAAACCTTCGGTAAGACATCTTAAAGTTTTTGGGTGTGTTTGTTATTCTCAAACACCAAAACAAAAAAGGTGTAAGTTAGATGAAACAAGTGAAAAGTGCATTTGTATAGGCTATAGTAGCAAGTCAAAAGCTTATAGATTGTATAGCCTAAAAACAAAAAATGTAATAGTTAGTTGAGATGTAATTTTTAATGAAAATTCTTCCTAGAATTGGGAGGAAGAAGAAAAGAAAGGGAAAAGTTTCCCCACTAACAATACGCAGGATGAAGCACATGTGGAAAGTGATGAAAATCATACATCACATGACGAAGTACCCAACGAAGAACCTGATGAAGAATCTCAAAGTCCACCACCAAGAAATTTTTGTTTGTTGACAGAAATATACAATGCTAGTTTTTGTCATGTGGAACTAGAAAGTTTTAAAGAAGCGATTAGAGAGGAATCAAGGAAGAAAGCAATGGAGGGCGAAATTCAAATTATCGAAAAGAACAACACATTGGAGCTTACAGACAGACTTTTAGACAAAGACGTTATTGGTGTCAAATGGGTCTACAAAGTCAAGTATAATGCAGATGGTTCCGTTCAAAGAAACAAGGCGAGACTAGTCACAAAAGGTTACTTACAACATCCAGGAATTGATTACGACGAGACATTTGCTCCGGTTGCTTGTTTGGACACAGTCCGAGCAATCATCTCACTAGCAGGCCAGAAAGGTTGGTTACTATACCAACTCGACTTCAAGTCAACATTTCTCAATGGAGAACTCAAGGAAGAAGTTTATATGAATCAACTTCAAGGATTCGAGGTTGAAGGAAAAGAAGAAAAAGTTTACAAGTTGAAAAAAGCGCTTTACGGACTCAAGCAAGCACCGCGAGCGTGGTATAGCCAGATCGATGGCTATTTTAAAGAAAAAGTTTTTGATCAAAGCAAGAGCGAGCCAACCTTGTATGTTAAAAATCAAAGTAAAGAAGACATTTTAATTGTGGCGCTCTATGTCAAAGATCTTGTGTTCACAGGAAATAACCAGAAAATGATTGAAGATTTCAAGAATGAGGTGATGCAAAAATACGCTTTGAGTGATTTAGGTCTTCTAAACCATTTTCTCGAAATGGAAATATATCAAGACGATGGCGGCGTTTTTATTTGTCAAGAAAAGTATGTCGAGAAGATTTTGAAGACTTTTGATATTTCGAAATGCAAATTGAAGGACACTCCTTTTTTGTCAATGAAAATCTCATGAAAGAAGAAGGTTCAAGTAAAGTGGACGCTACAGTTTATCGAAGTTTGGTGGGGAAACTGTTATACCTCACAGCAACTGATTTGCCCTAAACCGTCAACTTATATTGACCAAGGAATGGTCAACAAAGTCAAATAGCCTAGAGTCAATCTCCGGATAATATAGGAAATCACCAGGTCGTTATACCCCAACGAGGTGTGAAATGTATCTGAGCGCGTTTGTGATCGGGTGATTATTCACAGAAAAGGGTGGTTATGCGAATTATTTGGAAATTATTAACAAAAATAGCTTAGGAAAGCTATGTGATTAATTACTGGAATTTAGATTACGAAGAAGTTAACTAAAACCTAAAAACCGTACGTTTGCTGAAAACTGGAACAAACGTACATAAAATAAAAGTGAGTGAGGTGATCTGAAAAGGCTACTGGTATAAAAATGATATTTTTACAAACCTAATGATTAAAGAAAATTTTTGGAAAATTAAAATTAATTTTTACACTATTTTTATAATTATTATTAATTAAATACTAATTTCCTATTTAATTTTAAGTAATTAAATTAACCTAAAATACAAATAATTATGAAATTAACCTAGAAAATTAAAACTTAAACATAGAAAAATCTAAAATACTATAAAACTAATTTTAGAACCGAAAATATATTTTTAAGACTTTTTAATTAATTATTAACTAATTATTAATTACTTTTTAATTATTTAAATTAACCTAAATTCTAATTAATTATGAAATTACACTAGAAAATTGAAAATAAAATTTGGAAAAATTAAAAATAACTAAAAACTAATTTTAAAATTTGATTTATATTTTTTTGATTTTCTAATTAATTAATACTAATTATTAACTATTTAATAATTATTAAAAACTAATTTAAATTAAGAAAAATACCAAATGATGCAAGAAAAATCTGAGAAAATTACAGAAATTATTTTTACATACCAGAAGCCTAGGAAAAATATAAAAATGAAATTAGCTTATAAATAAGCTGAGGTAATAAGCCAATTGGCTTAAATAGAAGCTATCACTTCTATTAAAGTTGGCTTTTTGGGACTTTTCTGTTTCAAACTTGCTTATTAATGGTTTTTAAGCAACTTTTGTAAAGGAACTTTGTTTGGATGTCAAAAATAAGCAATTTGGGTAGCTTATTAGATGACAGATGAACTTTTTAAGCTTATTAGACCTTGTGTGATGTGCAAAAGCTACCAAATGATGTACTGAACACAAATAAACCACAAACAGATGTGACACTACTTAAAACAAACCAAATTGAGCAAATAAGCATAAGAAATAAGCACTTAAAGAAGCAATAAGCAATCCAACACCAAACAGTGCATAACAGGTTCAAAGGGTCAATTTTTGAGGCTTGTGGGGTCCACTAGGGACTCTGGAAGGCCAAACTAAGTGATAAGCCAAAAAGCTGAGGTGATAAGCTATCTAAAAAGATAGGTCACACCCTCTGGGTCCCACAGGTTAGGCCTAGAAGTGGGTTGATATGTTGGTACAAAAGCTGAGTTATCAGCTTAACTCAGATGGGGGGTCAAACTTTAGGGCGCTAGCAGCCCTACCAAATGGGTTCTAAACTACAAAATAAGCTCAGGGTCTTAAAGCCTAGCTTATTGGCTTTCTATTAAGCCTGAAATCAGGTCCTGGGGTCCACTAGGTAGGCCAGTGGGGTCCACTCAAGTTGGGTAAGTGAGACTAAATCCGGTGCACAGGTGAGGTGCTTCCCCTGCAGCTCACTTTGAGCTTGTGCACAAGCTTGTGAAAAAATCACAAAAATAAGCCAAGCATGGGATCTTGTAGACCAGCTGAGATACTATAAGCACAACAAATTTCACTTGCTAATTCCAAACACAAAAATTTAGAAAAATCCTCCCAGAAATGGATTTCTGCCAAGGAGTCTTTTTGACTTTTTTATGAAAACTTGAGTTTTGACTTTTTTGAACTTTGATTCCTGATTTTATGACTTGTTTAAGTTATATAAGCTACAATAAGCTCAAAATAAGCAAGAACTTGTATATGTGACTTGAAATGAGGTTTGTGCCTCTCTAAATCCTTCACAGAAGGTTTTTAAACCATATTACATGAGATTTTTACTTTTAAGCTTATGACTACTAAAAAGAGACTTGATTAGGTTTATTTATGCACTAGGTGAGCTGAGTAAACAAGCAACAAACACTAATAACAACCACAGTGATCTATACAATTAAATCCAAACACCCCTTTGATACACAGATTATGATGAAATCAAAGTAATAACTTCCCAAAACACAATTTAATGATGACAAATTATCTACTAAGCAACAATTAAGCATAAGAAACACAGACAAACCACTAGTTAACCCAAAAGAGTACAAACACAGATTATGCAAGAATCTTACTGATGAGTGCTCAAACACTCATCATTTTTAGTCGAATCTGAACTGCAAAACATACAAAAACACTCAATAATGCATCAAAATACTAGAAATGTTTCAAAATTGTGTTTTATATGTTTTAGATGCAAAATGAGTAAAAACAAATGAAAAACGTACAAAGTTTGAAAAATTGGCAGTTTCAGTCCCCCAACTTTCATAAAATGTCAAAACTAGTCCCTGGTCATTCAAAATATGGAAAATTATCACCAAAGTTCCTTTTGAAATCATAAGTTGTCATATTTAGTCCTTTGGTGAAAAATCTCAAAAGTTTTGGAAATTTGCAATATAGTCCCTGGAGTTTCAAATTTTGGCAGAATTGGTCCCTGGTGGGATATTTTTGAATGAAAAATCATTTTTGGGTCCTTGGGAAATCACAAGTTGGAAAATATGGTCCTTGGGTGGCAAAATTAGTGAAATTACATGTTTGGTCCCTAGAGTTTGAAAGTTGGCAGAAAAGGTCCCCGGATGTCAAATTTTGGAAAATTAACTTTTGTGGTCCTTTGTTTATTTGGTTCTTGGAAAATTACATCCTTGAAGATAGTTTGGGATGTTGACAATTCAGGCCCTCCATTTTTAGCCATATTACAATTATGGTCCTTGTGGCATTTTGAAGTTACAAACCAAACGGACCCTTTGTTAAATATAGCCCAACACCAAACCAAACCAACACAACCTAGCCCACCCTACCCCTTGTTTATTAAAAATGGCCCAACACAAAACAAAGCCCACTCCCGTTTTTTATTATACCACCCCAGTCAAACAAGTGGTCAAACACCACCACTATTCACCCATCTTCCCTCCCACCTTTCCAGCTCCATGTCCCCCCTCCTCCATGATACCCTCACCAAACCTCACCAAACTTCATTTAATACTTCTCACCAATTCAAACCAACCCCCTCCTCTTTAATGACCCAACCTACCCCACTCAAACCTGCCAAAAATATATTTCCTGCCAAAAATCAAATTCAAGGGTGGGGATCAATTTAAGCAATCCAATGGTCCAAAAAGGAGTGGGAAAGACAGAGAACCCCACATCGGTCTATAAAAGTAAAGAGAGATGTAGGAACGAGGAGTTAGTTAGTTTTTATTTGTTTTAGCTAGTGTAGTAGTTTATTAATGTAAAAGTATTGTCGAATTTCTTGTAAGCTTTGTTTTTCTAATGTAATTGTTACTTCAGTGCATTTCTAAAACTCAATTCCATTGTTTCTTTTAAGTTATCTCAGTTCCTTTTTTTTTTTAAATTCAAGTTTGCATAATTCTAGTAAAATTACATTTTAGTTTGTTTAGTATTGAAAAGAGTGGATTGTTGATCTTGTGGACTCATAACAGTTTAACTATCAGCTTTTATAAGCTTTTAAGTTGTAAGAAATAGTTTTAGTACAGGGTCTCAATAAAAATAAATAATATAAAAGATAAATCAGTTCATGAGATGTGGAAGCAAGAAGTATGCTTGATGATGTATTGTTGTGGGTATTAGATCCTCAAGGGAGGTATTAGGACAGATGTAAGGCCCTGGTTGCTTGTTTCTCAGCTTAGAGTGATTGTAAGCCCCATTTATAATTTTCTTTTCATATAAGTGATTTGTGTGCATTTGTTGTTGTATGTGCTGATTATGGGTTCAAACTAGCATAATACATCCTAATATACCCTTATGATTCAGTAGGACACCCTGTATCAAGCTTTTGATTTGAAAATTGCATTTCTATAATTGCATCAGGGGTGTTTGGCACAGGGGAGTACCCTGTGTATTTGTGGTGTTTAGTGGCTAAGTGTTGTCTAGACATATCACATTAGGTCCTAATAGGTTGTATACAATATAAAATCAGTGTGTTGTTTGGAAAAAAGTCAAAATCACCACCACTCTTGCTTAACTGTTAACTGTGATGGATTTACGTTCCATTAACATCCCCATTAGCTTATAACTTATGTTTTTAGCTTAGATTAGCTGTATTATAGCTTATCATAACTTAATTAGTTCATAGGATCCATCAGAAATTCAACAAAGTCAATCTAGCAAGTTTTCATAAAAAAGTCAAATTTGGTATTTGGGCAGAAAATCACTTTTTGGATTAATTTTCATGAATTTTGTGGTTTGTTTTAGGTCTTGAAATTTCTTGTGGATATATTACCCCAGCTCATCTTCAAGAATCAGCTCTTGTTATATTTTTGCCATTTTTCTGTGGGGCCTACCACAGCAAGAAACACACCTGCAGGGGGAGGTTATCCCCTGCTGTAGCAGACCTCAGCCAACACCACCATCTTTGGTGGTGGTTTCTGGCCACCTCAGTGGGTCCCACTTGTCCAACTTTGGTTCTTTGAACCCCCCCTCCTGGCACTCTTCAAGGTTTGACCATTAGTTTGACCTTAGGCATTGTGGACCCCACTTGAAATCACTCCTAATTGTTGTCCCATTTTCTGAGTAGAACCAAGTTCAAAGAGCTTATTTGTTGGCTCATTTGCTTAACCTGTGAGCTTCTTTGTGATATTTTTTCTTAATCATGTCCCAACAACTCAATTGAACCAGATTTCACCATTGTGGACCCCACATAAGCCCATTTGAGCTTATTTCTTGTTTTGGTCAATATAAGTCAACTGTCTAGGCTTTTTAGCATATTCTGGCTTATTTTTAATTTCCAAAAAAGTTCTTTTTGTAAAAGTTTAATGTTTTTAGTTATAAAATAGTATTGTAAAATAAAAATCAAGAAAAACCAATTTAATTATAAGTGATAGTTTCTATTTAATGTAATTTAATTTTTAATTTTCCTTTTTAGATTTTTGTTAAGCACTTAGCATTTTTATATTTTTATTAAATTCCTTTTATGTTAAAGTAATTTCAGTAATTTTTCTACATTTTTATTTTGTCATTTAGTATTTATTAGATTTAATATTAGTTTTATTAATTATTAATTAATAATTAAGTATTAAATAGCATAATTAGTTTTTATAAAGTAACACCTAGTTTTTATATTTTTCCTAGCTTTTATATACTATAATATAATTTTAGGAATTTTTCTAGAATTTTTATTGTTCATTTTCTATTTTTTATAATTTAAATAGTTTAATTAGTAATTAATTAATATTTAATATAATAATTAGTATAATAGTGTAAAAACTTATAAAACAAACTTTTTATAATGTTTTAGGATTCCTGTGATGGTTAATTAGATTTGTAAAATTTTTCTTAATTTTCTAAGTTAGTTTGTTATTTTTAATAATTTAAATTAATTAAAATTAGTTAAGTAATTAATAATTAGTAATTAATTAATAACAAATAATTAAATAGTGTAAAAATTTATTTTCTTTTTCTAAAAATTTTCTTTTAACCTTAGGTTTGTAAAAAAGTCATTTTCACCCCCTGTGGGTTTTCAGATTTCACTTTTCACGTTTTATTTTGTACGTTCGCGTAAATTTAAACTGAACGTACACGTTTTTAGGTTTTAAACATTTCTGGTTTTTCTAATTTTACAGTCTTGTTCAAATAGCTTATTTAAACTATTCCCTTGCAGATTCCTTAGTTTAACCAATCTCAAACCCTTTCTTGTCCAAATTCACCCGATCACAAACCTGTTTGATAACAATTCATACCTCGTCGGGACATAACGACCCGGGGAAACACTATATTCCGCGGAGCATTGAGCCTAAGGAATTTGACTATATTGACCACATCCGTGGTTGATTTTAGTTGACTGCTTCTGAGTGAATCACTTACAAATGCCTTCCAAGCTGTTTTCCATGAACAAGGACCAATGACCAATTCCTAATGACTTCCACTAGTCTCTAATCCCAAGGCCATCCAGTATATACCTTGCTCCAGCTTTCTTCAACCTTTGTCCATACTTTTGTATTTTATTTTTATTTTTCTTGTATTTTTGACTAATTTTATGAAACTTGGTTCCTGGTTAATATAGAAGCTCAAAGAGCTTCTATAAGCTTTCTGTTTTAGCTTATTAGAGTATGCAAACACTTGAATATACTAATGATGCTTAAACAATAAACTTGAGATGCTTAAAATTAAACTTGAAATTTGAAAATGAGAATTAAACTAAAAATAGAAATTTCATTAACTGAAAACAGATTACAAGGTTAAATAAATACTAAAAACAACTAGATTACAATACTACACTCCTTTTTTTGGGCTCATATGAGCATACATATATATAACGAAACTAAGATAGGCTACCCTTCTTCCCACATGGCTTCTTTTTGAAATATATCACTTCCCTAGGCCTCCTTTCTGACCCTTGACCAAATCCCATCCTTCAATTGAACCTTTAAGCCATCCTAGCCGTTGATTTCATTTTTCCCGCCAAAATCAAACGCACCAAAATTAGTGGGACGGGTGAGGCATTTATTGTGGTGGTGGTGGGGGTTGGTTTGGCTATTGAAGGGAATTAATTGTGGGGGGCTATTGGTTGGAAAAGGCGAGGAGGGGGGGATAGCACCCTGGTTTTGCGTTGGGGTGTTGGGAGGAAGAAGGGTCAAAGGGTGGTTTGACCCTTTGACTGTTTGACCCTGTGTTTTATTAAAAAGGGAAATGGGCCAGGAATGTTGGGGTTGGGGTTTGGTGTGGGCTTGGCTTTGGTTTGGATTTGTTTTGGGGTTTAATAATAAAAAGGGTCCGTTTGGTATTTATTGAATCACAAGGACCTTTTTTGTCATTTCTCCAAAGTGTGAGGGCTGAAGTTGTACACTTCCCAAAGTGCTACCAAGGACCAATGTTGCCATAATTCAAAAATCCAAGAACCAATTTTTCATTTTCTACTTTTCAAAATTCCCAGGGACCTTTTCTGTCATTTTTGAAATCTTAGGGACCAAACATGTAAATTTGGAAAGTTATGACCCAAGTATCATATTTTGTGATATTTGACTTTCAAAAGCTTGGGTTGACTTTTTCTTTCAAAATAAATGCATAGGGACTATTTTTGACAAGTTTTGAAACTTGGGGGACTGAAACTGCCAATATTGCAAACTTTGATCATTTTTCATTTGTTTTTGCTCATTTTGCATTTAAAACACATAAAACACAATCCCTGGGATAATTTAAGTATTTTGATAACTTTTTGATTGTTTTTGTATGTTTTGGCAGTTTAAATACGACAAAAATGATGAGTGTTTGAGCACTCATCAATCCCCCACACTAAACTATTGCTAGTCCCTAGCAATCTTTTTAGAAAACTTGATGGATTTGAAATCTCTTTACCAAAAGCCATCACTTCTGGAGTAGCCAAAATGTATCAGTTCAAGTAAGAACTATGGTCCACTTGATAACCATGTGATTTTTAGCAAACAACCAGCTTTCAACGGTTTTGATTTGTCTTTACCAAGAGCCGTTTGCTCCTGGACTAGCCAACTCTTGATGGACATAGTCGACATCTTGGTGAGCTGATTACCAATTATGGTTTTTCCACTGCCTTTACCATAAGCCATAATCTTGCGGGCTAGCCAACTCTTTCACTTCTTAGGATATGACGAGTTGAGATGCCATACAATTTTGGGCAAATTGCAAGCCGTCAACAGATTTGAGTTATCTTTACCAAGAGCCGTTTGCTCGTGGATTAGCCAATCCCTTTGTCGGTTAGACATGGCGGACTGATAACCACAAAAATTTTGAACTAAAGAGAAAAGTTTTTGAAAATTTTGGCCAAAAACGGGGGTACTAGAAGATATATTGTGATAAAATTCGCTAGAATTCCCCCCTCCCCCCCCCCCCCCCCCACACACTTGGAAATGAATATTGTCCTTAATATTCAAAGTCCAGACTATTATGCCAACTCTTTGAACAGAAAAATCCAATATTCGAATCTAACTGTGGAAACACCATATTTCACTTTATTTCTATATATACACATTTTTTTTTACTTATATACATATATACATTTTCAAACAGCGGGGGGTTGGACATTCCCCCACACTTAGATGGTAGAAAGTAGAAAGAGATCAGAGATACAGGTGAAAACCCGTATTGTAATGTATTGTGCTATTGTTTTTGTTCAACGAGTCGCTAGCTTGACTCGATCCCCGAATTCAATTGTCCTTGGGGAAAGTTTGGAGATCCGGGACAACCATGGATGGTATGTCCTCTCCAAAGTAATGCTTCAATCGATGTCCATTCACTTTGAAATTCGGACCGTCATTTTGAGATAATTCGACGGTGCCATAAGGATAAACCTTAGCGATAGTGAATGGACCAGTCCAACGGGTTTTTAGCTTTCCCGAGAAGATCTTGAGTCTAGAGTTGAAAAGAAGGACACGATCACCAACGTTAAAAACGCGGTTCTTGATTTTGGAGTCATGAATCTTCTTTGTCTTTTCTTTATAGATCAAAGAGTTCTCGTAAGCTTAATCACGAAGTTCATTTAATTCATTCAGTTGAACTTTCCTATGATCACCCGCAGTTTTGAGGTCAAAATTTGCATGCTTGATAGCCCAATAGGCTTTATGCTCAAGCTCGATCGGAAGATGGTACGCTTTCCCGTACACAAGTTTGTAAGGGGTACACCCAATGGGTGTTTTGTAAGCCGTCGGAAAGCCCAAAGTGCGTCATCTAATTTATCCGACCACGATGCACGATTTTCACCTACGGTTCTTTCTAAGATTCTTTTAATGCCCCGATTGGAAACTTCTACTTGTCCACTTGTTTGAGGGTGGTACGCAGTAGAAAGACGGTGAGTTACACCGTACTTCTGTCATGACTTTGTCGAATTTGTCATTGCAGAAGTGTGTACCACGATCACTAATAATAGCACGTGGAGTTCCGAATCGGGCAAAAAGAGCTTTCAAAAATTTCACAACTACTCGGGCATCATTAGTGGGTAAAGCTTTTACTTCAACCCATTTTGACAAGTAGTCAACAGCCACGAGTATGTATTTGTTGCCATGAGAAGACGAAAATGGCCCCATAAAATCGATGCCCCAGACGTCAAAGATTTCACAAACTTGAATTGCATTTTGAGGCATTTCATTCTTTTGTGAAATATTCCCGTGACGTTGACATGCGTCACAGGATTTGACTAATTCCTGGGCATCCTTGTAGATTGAGGGCCAATAGAAGCCGGAATCAAACACCTTTTTGGCGGTGTAGTTGGGATTGTGGTGGCCCCCCGTGGGACCAGCATGGCAAGCCTTTAAAATTTCCGTGGCTTCCTGACCATACACACACCGACGGATGACTTGATCCGCACAAATTTTGAAAAGATAGGGGTCGTCCCAGAAGTAATGTTTTACATCTTTGAAGAATTTATTTTTTTGTTGGGACGACATCCCTTTCACAACAAAGTTACCCGCATGGTAATTTGCAAAATGGGCAAACCATGGGGTAATCGAGTCTCCACGAAAGGTAACGGCATTGAGTGTCTTGAGAGGAAATGTTTCATTAATTTCTTTCTTCTCGAAGACATCTTGGTGGGGGTTTTCCAAACGGGAGAGATGATCAGCAGCTAGGTTCTCGGCTCCTTTTTTATCACGAATAATGATATCAAATTCTTGCAGGAGGAGAACCCAACGGAGTAGTCACGACTTTGCATCTTGTTTTGCAAAGAGGTACTTCAAAGCCGAGTGATCCGTATACACTATGCTCTTGGTCAGTATTAAGTATGGCCGGAATTTTTCGAAAGCGTACACCACAGCTAATAATTCTTTTTCAGTGGTGGTGTAATGACTTTGAGCCTCGGTCATAGTTTTGATGGTATAGTGTATAGGCTGAAAATGTTTTGTTTTTCGTTGCCCCAAGACTGCCCCTATCGCATAATCACTAGCATCACATATGAGCTCGAAGGGCAGGTCCCAATCGGGGGCAACAAGAATCGGTGCCTCATTAAGCTTTTTCTTTAATGTTTCAAAAGCTTCGATGCACTTGGGGGAGAAGATAAAAGGAGCATCCTTCTCGAGGAGATGGGTCATAGGCCGGGCGATTTTAGAAAAATCTTGAATAAACCTACGATAGAAACCGGCACGACCCAAAAAGCTCCTAACACTTTTTACGGTTGTGGGATGAGGTAATTTTGCAAAGACGTCCACTTTGGCTCTGTCAACCTCAATCCCGTTTTTTGAAATTTTATGGCCGAGGACAATGCCCTCTTTGACCATAAAGTGACTCTTCTCCAAATTTAGACATAACTTTGTGTCTTCACAACGTTTTAGCATGCTATCTAAATGGGAGAGACATGATTGAAACGAATCCCCAATGGCTGAAAAATCGCCCCTAAAGACCTCCATAGTTTTCCCGATCATGTCGGAAAATATGGCAATCATACATCTTTGAAACGTGCCCGGAGCATTACATAAGCCAAATGGCATACATTTATAAGCAAAAGTTCCATAGGGGCACGTGAAAGTGGTCTTTTCCTGATCTTGCGGATCAATGGGAATCTGAAAGTAACCCGAGAAACCATCGAGGAAACAATAGTACTCATTCCCCGCTAATCTCTCGAGCATCTGATCCATAAAGGGCAGAGGAAAATGATCTTTACGAGTGGCGTCATTTAACTTGAGATAATCAATACAGACACGCCAACCCGTAACCAACCGAGTTGGAATCAACTCATTCTCCTCATTTGTGACAACAGTAATGCCACCCTTTTTTGGAACACAATGAATTGGGCTAACCCAAGGACTGTCCGAGATAGGGTAAATCAATCCGGAATCAAGAAGTTTTAAAACTTCTTGTTTGATTACCTCATGAATTTTTGGATTCACCCTTCTTTGTTGTTGGACTGCTGGTTTGAAGTCATCCTCCATTAAAATCTTGTGAGTACAAAATTCAGGGTCAATGCCCTTGATGTCGGAGAGTCTCCAAGCAATTGCTTGTTTATGTGACTTCAAAACCTTTATGAGAGCAGCCTTTTCCTCAACGCTTAAATCTTTGGCAATTATGACGGGTAATTTATCATCACCCTCCAAAAATGCATATTCAAGATGAGGCGGCAAGTCTTTAAGTTCAACCTCGGGAAAGTCATCAGTTTTCTTAACATTTTTGACTTCCTCCTTATGAAGTGTTTGTGGTAGAACAAGAAGAGGAGAGGGATCTTCGATTAATAATTGCTCAAGTAGGAGAATATCCCTCTCGGGGTCAATCTCTTGATTATCGATTCCATCGGGAATCGAATCACTTTTGAGAAAGGCCTCAATTTCTTCTAAGATGAAGTCACTTCCCTCAAACGGAGTGAGGGAAGGAGAAGAATTGGCAATGATGGGAAGAGAAGATTGAGTGAGGTTTTCACTCGAAGAATCATCAAAGCAACCTAAAATCTCTTGAGCATACTCCTCAGTAGCAACATCGATGACATCTATTTGATTCACCGATTCACAGTCATAATTGGAGGAGTATCTCGAAGTTTGATTTAGGTTGAAGGTGATGGCTTCCGTTCCAACACGCAATGTGATCTCATGCTCAAATACATCGATAAGAGCACGCCCAGTTCTAAGGAATCCTCTTCCAAGAATGAGAGGGACCCTAGAATCGGCATCAAAGTCAACAATCACAAAATCTGTCGGAAAATGGAACTTTCCCACTTTAACGAATACGTCCTCGAAAATGCCAAGAGGACGAGAAATCGAACGATCGGCAAGCTCTAAAGTCATGCACGTGGGAGTAAGTTCGGGAAGAGAGAGTTTCTTCCACACAGAATATGGCATTAGGTTAATGCTAGCACCTAGATCGGCCAAGGCGAAGCATTCAACCATACCCGGGAAAGTACAAGGAATGAGAAATTTCCCGGGGTCTCCAAGCTTTTCAGGAAGCTTTTTCAAGAGAACTGCTGAGCAGTGCTTGATGCGTGGGAATTGCACCAGGCTTTACCCCTCGAGGGATCTCGAGAAGCTTACAACCCCCACCAGGCAGTGTACCTGATCGTTGTAGTATAGTATAGTGACAAGTACCGGGGGATTGATCGTTCAGCTAGGAATAGTGTCGCTAGGATTAGAAAACCTAAATACTAGTTCTAAAGATGAGGGATGATTATTTTTGTATTTTTATATTTTTTTAGAAAGCAAGTAAAAATCTCGGGTTTGAAGGATTTGAGCGGAATTAGTTGCTAGTCAACTAACCCAATACTAAAGATGCAATAAAAATAAAATACTAAAAATGAAAATAGACTAAATTAAACTAAGGTTGTGAGCAATAAGTGGAGAAAATGTGTTTACTTAGATTTCATTACTCCCTAGATATCTTTTACACGTTAATTACTTGTTATAGTTGCGTGGATGACGGATTGTATTCCTTAATACCATTCATGGGGTGGCGCACTTAATTCCCCAATCCTATGAGCTCTTATCTCCTCCTATGCCATGCCCAGCACAACCATAGGGATTGTAAATAGTGGCTCATGCATTAAATACAACCAATAAAACCTAGTGCACATCAGTTCATGTTTCCTAAGACGTTCAAGCATGTTACCATTTGGAGATCTGCCAGTTTTCTTAAGCCTAACATCGACTTCATTCATCCAATACAATCATAAACAAGTAATCAACACATAATTAACATCTAGGTTTCATTAGATCCAAGCAAACACAAGATAGATGTAGCCTAGCATGATGGAATTAATACAAGAACAAGATATAGACAACCAACACACAGACATATTGATTGAATTAAAAGAATACTTATCTCAATTACACATGAAAGGGATCAAGGGCTAAGAACTCTTGAAAAACCTGTAAAATTCGTACCAAGTTCGTACTTAGGGTTTCTCCAAAACTTCTCCCTTTTTTTAATGTGAAAATTAGAAAACTATATATAGGAAATAGGGTCTGACGGCGTCAAGACAAAATTTGTGACGCCGTCATCTCGCCGCCAAAATAAATCTCGGACTGCCTTGATCCAGATCTGACGCCGTCAAGTGTTATGTGTTTCCAGGCCGTCATGCATTTTCCTCTTGACGCCTTACTTCATGACGCCTTCAAATCTGTACTGGATCGTCATGGAAATTACTCTTGACGCCGTCACCTACTGTTCCCAGCAAGGAAAATTAAGACTTTGGCGTTTTCTTCACTTTTATGCTCCAAAAACGTCTGAATTGCTTCCTTTTCCAGATTTCTCTCCCAAAGTACCTAAAATCACAAAAGGAACGATTTAGGGCAATATTTGATCAAATAAATTCAATTCCGGGCTTAAATGACCCCCTAAAAATGGTTCATTTTTCGCCTCATCATATACCCTTACACTTGAGATTTGCTTGTCCTCAAAATACAAGTTAGGGGTCATTTAACACTAATATAAAGTAATTACAACAAATAATCGTTCCACAAAAGACCAAAGACAAGCACGAAGGTCATATACAAGCACCTCACAAATAGTGTTTAGATACTCACATCTCTCGGGTGTAATAAAGTATAAATTACAATATGGAAATGGAAGATATCTCTCACTACCTGTCATAGCAAAATAGATTACCATAGGCTTGGGAAAGGATCAAACCACCACCACATGGCGTAAGCACCTAGGATAAACTATCAAAGAGGTCTTTTAAAGGGTTGTAATGTTAGGTGTAGGGATATGAAATACACGGTTTTGTTGGATAAAGGAAGTTTTTACTGGTGGCGAGCTAACAATCTTGGTTAATTACATGTACAATGTGGCGTTGCTAAGCCACGACTAGACTCGACTTAAGCTAATAAATGAAGAATAACAAAAACATAAAATGAACATAGAATAAAAAGGGATGGTAGTCCGTATGTTTTTTCTCTTTTCCTTTTTCTATTTTTTTTTTCTTTTTCTTGATTTTTTTTTTTTCATACACTCTTACCCTACCATCCAAAATAATACATCATAGGTAATGAACATTTCCCTTACACTTGAATTTTTACATACTTTACAATTAACTAATCTAATGACTCGAATTAAGAAAATCAAAACACTTGGAGTACTTTTAAGATTAACGTACATATGGGGGTAATAAATGATGTTCTTCCCCATTACTCCATAAAATAAGTACTTACCCATGAGTCCCAATCGTCCCAAAACAATATGTACAAGGATATGACTCGACTTAGCAACCATGTAATCAATTAGATAGTTAACTTAGGGTTTAACAAATAACAATAATGCACTAAAAATGAGCGCATACACGGAAGGCTAAGGCGATTTGGGTGTACATTTAAGTAGAGTGTAACAAATTCTTCCTTTAAGTAAAATGCTTAAAGTTAGAAACGAAAAGATAGTCTCGGAGGGGTGTACTAGGGGTATCGTGTACTAAAAATGAGTACAACGCTAAGGGTGTGGGAAAATTAGTTGACTTAACTAGCCAAGTAATATGACTTAAATGGTCAAGTAATTATAATACGGGTTTAACACAAGGGTGATCCTAATGCCTCTTATCATGTAGTAAATCCTACCACACGAATGTAGTCTCACTAGCGGTCTTGGGATGCATCACTAACGCAAGTTCTAGAATCTAAATGCTACCGGTACACTCATAAGCACTAATAGTAAATGCTTTTTCTATCAAATCTAAAGGCGAACCTCACATATTAGGGTGGAAAATTTTTCTGAAAGATACGGTTATGTGCTAGTCATACAATCTCCTATCCATGAGACGCTTGCTATGGCTAAAGTTTCACTCCTAAATGTTGTAAAAAATTTTAAATTTGGCGCTAAAATTGCACAAACAAGTATTTCTCATAGTTTTATTACACATCTACCATTAAACAAAACAAACTCAAGCGAAAGTGCATATGTAAGGTATCATCATTTTACCCTCCCCTTACACTTAAGATGAACATTGTCCCCAATGTTCAAGTAAAGAATGTAAAAGTGAAAAAGTAAAAAGAATGAAATCAAATACTCCCCTGATTCGCTCGGTATGGATAATAAGGTGGCCAGGTTAGATCTTCCTCCAAGAAAATGAACAATCAAAGCTTCCCTTCCAGAAATATAAATCATCTTCTTGTCATATATAACCGGTTAAACCTGAGAAAACAATCACAAAAACCCAACGCATCAATCCGAACAAAGAAAACTCACAACTAGATGTAATTCCAAACTTGGGAATAAAAACAAAACAATTAAAGATATAATGCTTGTGGAATTAATGTTTGCAGATTTCCTGGAGTTTATAAACTAAAGAATCAACAAAAACTTTAAGAGTCCGGTATAAACAAAACTAGCAAAATTTCCAGAATTTTACACGTGACGCCGTCAAGAGTAAACTCGTGATGCCGTCAGAAGTGACCTGCAGAAATTCTTATGTTAAGTTTCCGGAAAATTTCAGGAAAAACTTCGTCCTACTTCCTGGAAAATCCTGCAAAACATCATTATGACTCGATACAAGCATTTGACTCTAACAAGTACTAATACACTTGTCCATTTAATATTGTTGTGGTTCATGCTCAATTTCGTTCTTATAAACAAAGTTGGATCTCCCTTACACTTATCTTTTGCAAAATACCTTTATATGCAATTAAGACAAAGTTAAAAACAAAATAAAGCATTTTCACAATTTACTTTGAAACATGAGCCACAAGCAACAAAAATAAAACATGCATACAGAAACAAATAAAATCAAACAAACAAACAAATAAAAACACACAAAACATGGGTTGCCTCCCAAGAAGCGCTTGTTTTTGTTCGATTCACGAGCCTAACTCTACCCTTATTTAACGGAAATATGGGAGGTTCTCCCTACACTTAGGATTAAGTGTGGGTGAAAGTAGTGATACACATCCTTAGGGTGTGAATATGCCACGTGAGGTGAAGGGGGTGAGTGAATGGCTTCCTTCATCCTAAAACTACCCGGATAATATTGGTTGAAGGGTGGGTCGGTTTCTCTTTTGTCTCCTAGATGTATATCTAAGGATGGAAAGTTGTGTAAAGGTTGAGGTTCCAGTTCATCAACATTAGGAAATTCCCTAGAACTAGGAGTAAGGTTATCACTACAAGTATTCAAACCTATATCCTCAAGTGGTGCCTGGTCCAAAGGTTCTACCTCCATCGGAATTCCTAAAGTTTCTTCTACTTCTTCCGGGTAAGTCACGGGCGGTGTGTGTGCCTCAAATGATGGTTGAGTATTTTGTGGGCTTATGTTATTTACCTCATCATTCCACATGTCACGATCACCTATATCCTTAGGTAGTGATAATAACAAACCTAGTGCTTCATCCAACTTATGGTTTATTGCAATGGCTCTCTCCATAATTCCTTGGTAAACTAGGTCGCATTTCCTATTGGCCTCACTAAAACTAGATCTTAAACATGGAGGTTGTTCATAAGAATCTATCTTAGGTGAAGGCTCATATGATTCATAGGTGTCTCTAAATGAGGTATTTTGAACTCTTTGGTGTGTTAGCCGCTCAACCCTATCTTGTAATCTTAGAAGTCTAAGTGAGTGTCCATTTGAAGCAAATTACATACAAAATCACAAAGAAAAGATAGACTACGAGAAAGCTACAAAGTAAAAGGGAAAAAAATCTCACTTGATAGGAATCTAATGAGTAGACCTAATAAAAATCAAATTCAACCTAAACAATAACTATTCCCCGGGTAGCGGCGCCAAAAACTTGATACGTGGGAATCGCACCAGGCTTTACCCCTCGAGGGATCTCGAGAAGCTTACAACCCCCACCAGGCAGTGTACCTGATCGTTGTAGTATAGTATAGTGACAAGTACCGGGGGATTGATCGTTCAGCTAGGAATAGTGTCGCTAGGATTAGAAAACCTAAATACTAGTTCTAAAGATGAGGGATGATTATTTTTGTATTTTTATATTTTTTTAGAAAGCAAGTAAAAATCTCGGGTTTGAAGGATTTGGGCGGAATTAGTTGCTAGTCAACTAACCCAATACTAAAGATGCAATCAAAATAAAATACTAAAAATGAAAATAGACTAAATTAAACTAAGGTTGTGAGCAATAAGTGGAGAAAATGTGTTTACTTAGATTTCATTACTCCCTAGATATCTTTTACACGTTAATTACTTGTTATAGTTGCGTGGCTGACGGATTGTATTCCTTAATACCATTCATGGGGTGGCGCACTTAATTCCCCAATCCTATGAGCTCTTATCTCCTCCTATGCCATGCCCAGCACAACCATAGGGATTGTAAACAGTGGCTCATGCATTAAATACAACCAATAAAACCTAGTGCACATCAGTTCATGTTTCCTAAGACGTTCAAGCATGTTACCATTTGGAGATCTCCCAGTTTTCTTAAGCCTAACATCGAATTCATTCATCCAATACAACCATAAACAAGTAATCAACACATAATTAACATCTAGGTTTCATTAGATCCAAGCAAACACAAGATAGATCTAGCCTATCATGATGGAATTAAGACAAGAACAAGATATAGACAACCAACACATAGACATATTGATTGAATTAAAAGAATACTTATCTCAATTACACATGAAAGGGATCAAAGGCTAAGAACCTTTGAAAAACCTGTAAAATTCGTACCAAGTTCGTACTTAGGGTTTCTCCAAAACTTCTCCTTTTTTTTAATGTGAAAATTAGAAAACTATATATAGGAAATAGGGTTTGACGGCGTCAAGACAAAATTTGTGACGCCGTCATCTCGCCGCCAAAATAAATCTCGGACTGCCTTGATCCAGATCTGACGCCGTCAAGTGTTATGTGTTTCCAGGCCGTCATGCATTTTCCTCTTGATGCCCTACTTCGTGACGCCTTCAAATCTGTACTGGATCGTCATGGAAATTACTCTTGACGCCGTCAAGATTTTCTTCTTGACGCCGTCACCTACTGTTCCCAGCAAGGAAAATTAAGACTTTGGCGTTTTCTTTTCTTTTATTCTCCAAAAACGTCCGAATTGCTTCCTTTTCCAGATTTCTCTCCCAAAGTACCTAAAATCACAAAAGGAACGATTTAGGGCAATATTTGATCAAATAAATTCAATTCCGGGCTTAAATGACCCCCTAAAAACGGTTCATTTTTCGCCTCATCAGTGCTCATTCAGAGGAGTTCTTGCCATCTCGAAGAGTTTTTCCTTATTACTTAACAGATTTTTGATTGTTGATGCGAACTTGGGCATCAAGAGAATAGCGTCCGCGAAGCTAATGTCAAAGTGCAAATCTTGGAAGATTTGGAAAAATTTATCCATTTGGTGACTAGCCTTTTCGCGGAGCTTTTGTTCATTGAGATGTGATGGATAAGGAATAGAAGTTTTGGATTTAGGATTGTCCACTGGAGTTTCTGGTGGTTAAAAGACAACTCCAGGCTTACATCTAGTTTCTGGAATAACCTGAGGTTGGACGTGTGTTGTACTTCGTGATCTAGGAGTTTGCACCTTGTCCTTTGTTACCTCAGGTTCACGTTCCACTACCTTTGGAGGAGAGGAAGAAGAGGTAGTAGGAATCGCGGGTTCATCATATAAAGCACCACTTCGTGTTGTGATCGCCTTAACATCGCCCCTCGGGTTAGCGATCGTGTTGCTCGGTAAAGTAGTACCTGAGCCTGAGGGTCGATCATTTAAAGACTTCTTGATATCAGAAATCTGGCTGACCAGCAACTTGTTCAACTCTTCTTGGGACTTCATGAATTGCTTTAACAACTCATCAGATGAAGGCCCGGTTGGAACATTGGCTTGATTCGGATTAGGAAAATTTTAAGCTCGATTGTTCGAATTGGGACCTTGGTTGAAATTTCCTTGGTTTTGATGTTAGAAATTCCCTTGATTCTGGTGATTGTTTCCATGAGAATTCCCGAGATTGAAATTACCCTGACCTTGGTTCCGGTTAAAGTTTCCTTGATTTTGATGTTGGAAACCTTGATTTTGGAAACCTTGGTTTTGATTTTGAAAATCGTGACCCTGATTGAAGTTACCTTGGTTTTGAAAACCTTGGTTCACACTATTTTGATTTTGGCCACGGTTTTGGACATTTTGGTTTTGATTAAAACCGGGAGGTCCAGGATAATGGTGAGGACGATAGTTCGGGTCCATAGGAGGGCGGTATTGATTGCCTCCTTGATTTTGGGACCCGACAACAGCATGAGCTTCATATGGAGTACCATCAGTAGCCGTGCAATTGTAGTAGGCATGCGGCCCACCACAAGTCACACAGACTTCCACCTTTTTAACCTCAGCAGGTGGAGAATGTTGTGGAAATGAGACTTTCTTTGTTTGGGCGAGAACCAAAGCTTGAATCGCTTCAGTGAGCTTGTCAAGCTTAGCGTCCGTGCTAGATTGACCCATAGAAGATGAAGTGGAAGGACCTGCATTGATTTTAGAAACAATCGGTTTGCTTCGTGTAGAGCGGACCTTGGACTTGTTTTCTATGATCTGTAAAGCTTCTTTTGTGGTTCTACTCAAGAAATTACCTCCCGCGGAGGCATTGAGAGAATCCTGATCAGCTTGGCTCACGCCATTGTAGAAACTATCGAGTTGCATCAACTCTGAGAAACCATGATGTGGACACTTGCGAAGTAATTCTTTGAAACGATCCCACGCTTCACCAAAAGATTCATCATATTTCTGAGTGAACTTGGTGATTTCGTTCTTACGACTCGTGGTCTTGGAAGGTGGGAAGAATTCATTCACAAATTTTTTCACAAGATCTTCCCATGTCTCAATTGATCGAGGAGGTTGTTTTTCAAGCCAAATACGGGCTTGTCCCTCCAGTGAGAATGGGAAGAGAAGAAGTTTGATTGCTTCACAAGGGACATTCTTGTACTTGATGGTCGATGTGATTTTATTGAACCATCGAATGTGAGCATGAGGATCGTCCCTCTCAAAACCGTAGAATTGACTTGAGGTTACAAGATTGAGTAACCCGGTTTTGAGCTCAAAATTATCAACCACGATGGCTGGGACAACAATGGCATCTCCGTAACCCTCGATGGGTACTTGGAGAAGCTCACACATGGGGTGGTCTTCCGCCATGGTGACAGTGGGAGTGGAAATAGTACGGATCTCAGATCCGACTGTTGGTGCAAAACGTCTACGAGGTCTTCGAGGTTTCCTGACAAGCTCACGTAATGGGCTAGTGGACCTTGAAGAACGAGTGCGCATGCACTAGGGATAAAAACCAATCAAAACAAAATCGAGGCAAATCCACAGTGAACTTAAACCAATAATGACAAGCAAGTGGCTTCTTTAAGAAAGGTACACCACTCACAGGGATACAGAGGCAAGTTTTAAATCTTTGGTTTGGGAACTTATTATGTCCACACCCCCAGTTGGTAGGTGTTCTGTCTTGGTTTGCGACGGTTTATTTTTATGTATGATTATTATTCACAAGAAAAGACGGATGTTTTTGGGTTTTGTGTATGGGTGAAAAATTTTTGGACAATATTTTTGGTATCGTCTCGTAATCTAAAATCGTTTCTCTTTAAGAATCACCTTAAAACAAAACCGATTCAGAAAACGTTATGATCTGTTTTGTTGTTTTTAATTTTTTTGGTGTTTTAACACTTTAGGAAAAGTGTTAATGACTTTTTTGTGTTTTGATTTCAAAATTTACAAAAGTGGTGGTATTTGTACAGTGATGATGGTGAGATAACACTAATCTCAAAAGACGCTGCAGAAACGCGCACACCTCCCCGGCAGCGGCGCCAAATTTTGATTTGCCCTAAACCGTCAACTTATGTTGACCAAGGAATGGTCAACAAAGTCAAATAGCCTAGAGTCAATCTCCGGGTAATATAGGAAATCACCAGGTCGTTATACCCCGACGAGGTGTGAAATGTATCTGAGCGCGTTTGTGATCGGGTGATTATTCACAGAAAAGGGTGGTTATGAGAATTATTTGGAAATTATTAACAGAAATAGCTTAGGAAAGCTATGTGATTAATTACTGGAATTTAGATTACGAAGAAGTTAACTAAAACCTAAAAACCGTACGTTTGCTGAAAACGGGAACAAACGTACGTAAAATAAAAGTGAGTGAGGTGATCTGAAAAGGCTACTGGTATAAAAACGATATTTTTACAAACCTAATGGTTAAAGAAAATTTTTGGAAAATTAAAATTAATTTTTACACTATTTTTATAATTATTATTAATTAAATACTAATTTCCTATTTAATTTTAAGTAATTGAATTAACCTAAAATACAAATAATTATAAAATTAACCTAGAAAATTAAAATTTAAACTTAGAAAAATCTAAAATACTATAAAACTAATTTTTGAACTGAAAATATATTTTTAAGTCTTTTTAATTAATTATTACTAATTATTAACTAATTATTAATTACTTTCTAATTATTTAAATTAACCTAAATTCTAATTAATTATGAAATTACACTAGAAAATTAAAAATAAATTTGGAAAAAATAAAAATAACTAAAAAATAATTTTAAAATTCGATTTATATTTTTCTAATTTTCTAATTAATTAATATTAATTATTAACTATTTAATAATTATTAAAAACTAATTTAAATTAAGAAAAATACCAAATGATGCAAGAAAAATCTAAAAAAATTATAGAAATTATTTTTACATACCAGAAGCCTAGGAAAAATATAAAAATGAAATTAGCTTATAAATAAGCTGAGGTAATAAGCCAATTGACTTAAATAGAAGCTATCACTTCTATTAAAGTTAGCTTTTTGGGACTTTTCTGTTTCAAACTTGCTTATTAATGGTTTTTAAGCAACTTTTGTAAAGGAACTTTATTTGGATGTCAAAAATAAGCAATTTGGGTAGCTTATTAGATGACAGATGAGCTTTTTAAGCTTATTAGACCTTGTGTGATGTGCAAAAGCTACCAAATGATGTACTGAACACAAATAAACCACAAACAGATGTGACACTACTTAAAACAAACCAAATTGAGCAAATAATCAGTTAAATAAGCAATAAGCAATCCAACACCAAACAGTGCACAACAGGTTCAAAGGGTCAAGTTTTGAGGCTTGTGGGGTCCACTAGGGACTCTGGAAGGCCAAACTAAGTGATAAGCCAAAAAGCTGAGGTGATAAGCTATCTAAAAAGCTAGGTCACACCCTCTGGGTCCCATAGGTTAGGCCTAGAGGGGGGTTGATATGTTGGTACAAAAGCTGAGTTATTAGCTTAACTCAGATGGGGGGTCAAACTTTAGGGCACTGGCAGCCCTACCAAATGGGTTCTAAACTACCAAATAAGCTCAGGGTCTTAAAGCCTAGCTTATTGGCTTTCTATTAAGCCAGAAATTAGGTCCTGGGGTCCACTAGGTAGGCCAGTGGGGTCCACTCAAGTTGGGTGAGTGAGACTGAATCCAGTGCACAAGGGAGGTGCTTCCCCTACAGCTCACTTTGAGCTTGTGCACAAGCTTGTGAAAAAATCACAAAAATAAGCCAAGCATGAGATCTTATAGACCAGCTGAGATACTATAAGCACAACAAATTTCACTTGCTAATTCCAAACACAAAAATCTAGAAAAATCCTCCCATAAATGGATTTCTGCCAAGGAGTCTGTGCCTCTCTAAATCCTTCACAGAAGGTTTTTAAACCATATTACATGAGATTTTGACTTTTAAGCTTATGACTACTAAAAAGAGACTTGATTAGGGTTATTTATGCACTAGGTGAGCTGAGTAAACAAGCAACAAACACTAATAACAACCACAGTGATCCATACAATTAAATCCAAACACCCCTTTGATACACAGATTATGATGAAATCAAAGTAATAACTTCCCAAAACACAATTTAATGATGACAAATTATCTACTAAGCAACAATTAAGCAGAAGATACACAGACAAACCACTAGTTAACCCAAAAGAGTACAAACACAGATTATGCAAGAATCTTACAAATGCCTTCCAAGCTGTTTTCCAAGAACAAGGACCAATGACCGATTCCTAATGACTTTCACATGTCTCTAATCCCAAGGCCAACCAGTATATACCTTGCTCTAGCTTTCTTCAACCTTTGTCCATACTTTTGTATTTTATTTTTATTTTTCTTGTATTTTTGACTAATTTTATGAAACTTGGCTCCTGGTTAATATAGAAGCTCAAAGAGCTTCTATAAGCTTTCTGTTTTAGCTTATTAGAGTATGCAAACACTTGAACATACTAATGATGCTTAAACAATAAACTTGAGATGCTTAAAATTAAACTTGAAATTTGAAAATGAGAATTAAACTAAAAATAGAAATTTCATTAACTGAAAACTGATTACAAGGTTAAATAAATACTAAAAACAACTAGATTACAATACTACACTCCTTTTTTTGGGCTCATATGAGCATACATATATATAACGAGACTAAGATAGGCTACCCTTCTTCCCACATGGCTTCTTTTTGAAATATATCACTTCCCTAGGCCTCCTCTCTGACCCTTGACCAAATCCCATCCTTCAATTGAACCTTTAAGCCATCCTAGCTGATGATTTCATTTTTCCCGCCAAAATCAAACGCACCAAAATTAGTGGGACGGGTGAGGCATTTATTGTGGTGGTGGTGGGGGTTGGTTTGGTTGGTGAAGGGAATTAATTGTGGGGGGCTATTTGTTGGAAAAGGTGAGGAGGGGGGGGACATAGCACCCTGGTTTTGCGTTGGGGTGTTGGGAGGAAGAAAGGTCAAAGGCTGGTTTGACCCTTTGACTGTTTGACCCTGCGTTTTATTAAAAAGGGAAATGGGCCAGGAATGTTGGGCTTGGGGTTTGGTGTGGGCTTGGCTTTGGTTTGGATTTGTTTTGGGGTTTAATAATAAAAAGGGTCCGTTTGGTATTTATTGAATCACAAGGACCTTTTTTGTCATTTCTCCAAAGTGTGAGGGCTGAAGTTGTACACTTCCCAAAGTGCTACCAAGGACCAATGTTGCCATAATTCAAAAATCCAAGAACCAATTTTTCATTTTCTACTTTTCAAAATTCCCAGGGACCTTTTCTGCCATTTTTGAAATCTTAGGGACCAAACATGTAAATTTGGAAACTTATGACCCAAGTATCATATTTTGTGATATTTGACTTTCAAAAGCTTGGGTTGACTTTTTCTTTCAAAATAAATGCATAGGGACTATTTTTTTCAAGTTTTGAAACTTGGGAGACTGAAACTGCCAATATTGCAAACTTTGATCATTTTTCATTTGTTTTTGCTCATTTTGCTTTTAAAACACATAAAACACAATCCCTGGGATAATTTAATTATTTTGATAACTTTTTGATTGTTTTTGTATGTTTTGGTAGTTTAAATACGACAAAAATGATGAGTGTTTGAGCACTCATCAGCAACAAGGCACGACATCATGTTTGCTTCAAATTTACTCTCAAGGTTCATGCACAATCCAAGTCAAATTCACATTGGAGCTGGTAAAAGAATTTTAAGATATTTGTAGGGCACGAAAGATTTTGGAATCAAGTTTGAAAAAAAATGCAGATATAAATTTGCATGGTTTTTGTGACAGTGATTGGGTAAGATGTATCAATGACATGAAAAGTATATCCAGATATATTTTTTCACTTAGTTCAAGTGTGTTTAGTTGGTGCTCCAAGAATCAACAAAGATTTGCACAATCATCAGCGGAGGCAGAGTATGTAGCAGCAGCTCTAGCCACCTCACAAGCAATTTGGATACGAGGAATTTTTGAAGATATTGGAGAAAAGTAATTGAAGCCTACAACAATTTTCTGCAATAGCATGTCAGCAATAGCAATCGCAAAGAACCCGTTTCATCATAGCCGCATAAAGCATATCACTTTGAAACATGGTTTTATCATAGAAGCAATTGAAGACAGAGAGGTGCAACTCAAATTTTGTGGAACAAATGATCATTTAGCCGACATTTTCACAAAAGCACTTCCATGAGAAAAGTTTCAGGAGCTCAGACGAAAGTTGGGAGTTCAACCATAACACATTACGGGGAGAATGTGAATTAATGTGTTTTGTCGACCACAAAAGAAATAGAAAATATTTTTGGGAACAAGCCCAACTATTTGAGGTTGATAAAGGAATAGTTGGGTAAATTTAAAACATGTTTTGTACAAGAAAAAAGCAAGTTGGTTTTCTACTCAATTGGTCTGCATTTGAAGATTTGAGATTGATTTACAGCAAGAAGAAGGCTACATACTAAATTTGACTACTATACACTATAGTAGTATAGTATGCTAATGTTTGCTTGTATTTCATTTCATATTGTAATAGTTGTACTACATGAAGCCTGTAAAGGCATGAATAAACATGTAGCAAAAATGTACCAGTGAGTTACAAACAAAAGAAAAAAAATCAAGTTTTATGTTAATACAAATATCGCCTAAAAAACGTTATTTATATTTTATGATCTTTGCTAAGTTTTGTTACTGACAAAGTATGAACTTTAGCTAAGAGTAAATCATCACTTTAAGTGTTTAAGTCTTGCTTAACTAAGGTTTACATTTCTTTTTAAACTAAACACTGTTTTTATTTCTTAAATTAGAAAGTGTCTTGTCATGTCACATTTATTTATTAAAATAGTAATGTCACATCACATTTAGGGCAAGCTTTGTCAATATACATTTATGGTAAGAAAGAGTGTTTGACTAACCATATGTTTGCTTGCAAATCTTGTGTTTGACTAAGTGTAATGAGATGTGACCTTGTTTGGTTTGGAAGATTTATTGCAAAACCAACTGCAGCCTTGACGGAACCCTGGGGGTGCACGGGCGGAACCCATTAGAGGGTTCCGCCTGATCCGCCAGACCTGCAGAATGGTTTGCTATAAATACCAAACTATTTGTTAGTTTTGTGTCACCCCTTCAGGACATATTTCCATATACTCTCTCAACTAACTCAGTAACATTTGACTTGTGTGATTCTCTTATGTAGCAAGGGACTTCACAAGATCATTCAAGAAGTTACAAGCTTCAACTCTAAAGTTGCAAGTCTTGGTAGCTTGGTCATGTATAAGCTTTGGTAGTTTATACTCCATTTGTGTCATGTATGTAAAAGTGATTGGTTAGTATTTTAGGCCTCAAAATATGTAGTGTGTCGGAAGTTGTTGTACCCTTGTAAAAGAACTAACGGGAGTGGTTGTACCCTTGGTAAAGAACTCGACATCTAGCTTAGTGTCGGTGAAAGTGTAAGCGACGATGGGAGTGGTTGTACCCGTGTAAAAGAACTCGACATCTAGCTTAGTGTCGGTAAAAGTGTAAGCGACGTTGTAAAGGTTTTTTCCGCCGGTGAAAGGAGCTTGTTGATTAGTGCTTATAACTCTCGAGTTGGAAACTCGGGGCGTGGATGTAGGGCAAGGAAAAAGAGTCCTTGTAGCCGAACCACGATAAACAATCGTGTTGTGGTTTGATCGTTTCTCTCTTTATCTTTGCTTATTACATATTTTCTTTTAGTTAGAATTGCTAATAACATATAAAGCTTTTCAAAGAATTAAACAAGTAAAGTTGCGTTTATATCTTTAATCAAATGTAAAGCTTTTCAAAGAACTAAACAAGCAAAGTTAAGATTATCACATGTAATGCTTTTCAAAGAATGAAACTAGTAATATTAGAATTGTGATTCACATGTAAAGCTTTTCAAAGAATCAAACATGCAAAGTTGTACTTGCATCTTTGAACAAACGTAAAGTTTTAAAAGGATATTCAAGCTAAAAAGAATCGAAAAAGCCTTAAACTATTCAACCCCCCCTTCTAGTTTTCCACAATTGGCATCAAGAGCTATGTTACTCAAGATCTTTAAAATAGAATGTATTTTAAAACTTGGATCGATCCATGGATTTTGAAAATCTCAAAGAAGGGCAACCTATTCAAAACCCACCGCTATTTGAAAAAGAAAACTTACTTGAATGGAAAAGTAATTTTGAAAACTATGTGAAATCAATTGATCAAGATCTTTGGCATATTATTTCTTTTGGTAATATCAAACCAAAGAAAACAAGTTTTTGAAAACCAAGATAACTATCTTAAACTTGATCAAAATACTAAAGCTAAAACAATGATTTATAAAGCTTTAGTACCGAATATGAAAGAATGTATTTTTGTCAAACGGCTAATGATATTTGGAAAAATATGTTAAACTTTCATCAAGAAATATGTCAAGTCAAAGATGATCAATTTGATCTCACATATGAATTAGAAGTCTTAGAAATAGTAATAGATAGACATTTAGTTGTGATGAATACATGTGCTACTAGTTTAAATATTTTAAATGAAGGTGTAAGTGAAGATGATTACTTATGTTAAGCTCTTAGTGGACTTGCTTGCGATTCATGGAATACACGGATGAAGATGAAGCCAACCATCCGGTTTGTGATTCTCAACTAGATAAAACATCAAGCAAGGTACATTTTGAAACCAAACACTTTTGCTTGACAAATTTATCCTAGAGTTTTCTAAATTAGAAAATGAGTCTAAACTTTTATGCAACATGGACCTGAAAACAATCTTTAACAATGAATCTTCAAAATCTTTTAAGAATATCTTTGAAAAGGAAATCTTGTTAGAAGATAAAGTGTCTAGAATTGAGAGTAATGTTGAAATTGATCTAGAATGTAAATTATGTCTAGATTACAAACATGAGATTAAAAAGCAAAATGAGAAAGGAAAAATATTAGTTAAATTTAATGAAGGCTCAAAATCTCTTGAAAGATTGTTGAGGAGTCAAAGGGTGTTTACAGATAAAACCAGATTAGGATTTAACTCAAAAGCACCATCAACTAGTAAAACAAAACAAGTAAAATTTTCCTAACCTAGAAGAGAGATTTAGAGATAATTCAATCTCTAATAGAAACTCATGATAAAAAGTTTAAGATTATCATGCTCTATGCCTTTATATGATTATCTAACCTTCTTGGATACATGAGTAATTGAGTTTCAAAGCGTGTCGTCAAACAAAGATTTTACGCGTAGTGTTTATCCTCTTGATAGCATCTCTATGCAATTTAAAAGGTACGCATTACTTTAACTTGACTTTGATCGTCTCTTGTTTCTAGCATTATGAGTTGGAATATGTGTTATTAGTAATACTCTAAAGTGTTTACCTGCTATTAGTAATAACTAAGATTAGATTCTTTGCAACAAGGAATTTCGTCATTAGTACTAGTAGGAGATATAAGGTGTTTTGGTTCTTTAACCTTCAAGAGATAAAAACGAGAAACTCTTGAGTGAGTCTCACTCAACTCTTGCTTACAAGTGAGCTAACTAAGAATTTCCTAAGTGTTAAAATGTCTAACACTTTTGTGATGCTTGCAAAACAAACCTTTGTTAAACAACATTCTCAAACACCATACTTTGAGTCCTAAATTGTGTTTTTCTTCAATCACTTCTTTATGATAATCTCACATAAAACACACAAGGTGAAATAAATTACATTAGCATACATTAGGATATGTGGAAGAAAATGAGTTTTCAACATTTAGAATTTACACATCAAATGTAACACTTAGTCTCATGATGTTGTACCTCTTGAACTTTTTCAAAACAAATAGAGTTCATAGTGTTTTAAGTAAAAAAAACCCAAAGAGTCGAGGAGTCGTTGAATATAACATTTAACGAGTGATCTTTGGAAAACTAGAAGGGGGGGTTGAATAGTTTTCCCCTCTTTTTCATTTTAGAAAAACTTTGTTTCAAAATGTTGATTCTAATTTATTCAATTGTTTGTTTGGAAAACCTTTAATTAGAGTTTAGTATGAAAACACCATATAATCAATATGATCAATTATATACGTAAGCTTTTAGAAAAAGCTTAGTTTTATGAATGGAGCTTTGGTCAGTCTTTGTGTGAATACGTTTTCCTTTTAAAATCTTAAAACATTTTGTATCAAATTATCTATCAAGTTAAACTTAATATGAGAAGTGTGAATAATAATCTATTTGACCATATCATATAATTATACACACAATCACAATATTAACTTCTATGTACAACACAATCAATCATCACAACTATATAAGCAACAACTAAGACATATAGGCAAGCATAGATGTAAAGCGATAAATACAAGAATAAATGAAAAGAGATAAGAGAAAGGACATGCAAACCGGACACGATGATTTATAGTGGTTCGGCTACAAGGACACCTTCCTTGCCCTACTCCACTCCCCGAGTCACGTACTCAAGAGTTTTCTTCACAACTAAACAAGCTCCCTTTTGGCAGAGAAAACTGTACACAACTTTTGCTTACACCATTTAACGACACTAAGCTAAATGTCGAGTTCTAATAGTAGCTAGAACCAATCTCACAACACTACTTCGATCACTACACAACTTCTACACGACTTCACGACTTCTTCATGGCTTCACGACTTCATGACTTCTTCATGGCTTCACGACTTCTTCACTACTCCACAACTTCTTCTATACTCCACTACATATTCACACATCTACTTCTTCACAACTTCATGACTTCTCCACACTACTACTTCTTCCCACTACTTCTTACTCACTCATAAACTCACTACTAAGTAAGATCATCTTGATCTACTTATTACATATACATAACTCACAATATTACATAAACACTAACTAGATCCTAATACATCTTTGGCTTTATGATAGGGAGGATTCTTCTCTTGCACTTTGAGTGGTAAAGGATTGGATCACTTGAAACAAAGACTTATAATCTTATGATCAAAGGATTTAGAAGGATGTTTTGAAGGGATTGGGACTGAAAATTTTTGTGCAAAAGGTGAGAAAATTCTGTGGGATGAACCAGTATTTATAGGGAGAAAAATACTGTTTGGGAGCGTGGCCGGTCCCCTTAATTGGGTGCCGGTCCCCTTAATAATTAAGGGGGCCGCCTAAGAAAAAAATATTTTTTTCTTCAGATTTTTTGTCTTTTTGTGGGGAGGTTTTTCCTGAAGAATGTAGCCATTTTTTGGGTTGAAATTTGAATTCAAAATATTTATTTTGAATAAAACATTTCTTATAAATACAAAAATGTTTTGTATAAGTTTAAAAATGTTTGTCCCACTTTAATAAAATGTAAGGTTTGTAAAAATAAAAATTCCTTTGATCATAAAGTGCATTAGACACTTTGTTTATTCATACCTTAAGTGATATGGATGCTAAAGCAAATATTTACGACTAAATACTTGTTTACGTCATAATTTGTAGTTCAATGAGTTTACGTTTTGTGATTATCAAAACATAGAGATATTGATATATGTTAATAATGTTTTAGGCATTATTTATATCAACAATCTCCCCCTTTTTGATGATTACAAAACCTAAACTCATCAAGTCTAAAAATTAATTTTTAGACATGTATTTAGTGAGTTTATATTCACTTCTCCCCCTTTTTGTAGAATCAAAAAGGTTATGCCGACTAGCTTCATAAATGAAGTTAGACGGGATGAAAGCTCCCCCTTGATGTGTGCTCCCCCTCGTTCGATGGCACCAAGGGATCGAGATATGGAATGCTCGCAAAAAAAATATTAGAAGCACAAGCATATATAGAAGAATATGCAATATACAAATAACAAGCATAGCAAACAAATATTAAGGATACATAACAATTAATTCAAAGAGATTATGTTAAAGATCCTAATTTGCCAAAGAGAGCCATCGGACTTGCTTGTAACAAAAGGTTGGTTGATTCGTATTTGAAAGTGAGAATCATAAGCATATAGTATGCTTAGATGGTTGATGATGGAGTGTTTGGAATGAAGATGGTTGAGTTAAGGTAAGGTTGTTGGATTAATGGAGGTATATGTTTGGGTCATGAATGTTGGAGAGTTTGGTTGTGGAGAGTTTGTAGTGGAAGAGGTTGATTAAGGTTTTGGATGTTGTTCAAGTGAGGGTATTGGATGTGATCTAGTGAGAAGATATTCAATCCAAGTGAAGTGTTCATTGAATGCAATGGTTTTTAGGAGAAAGATGCAACAAGGTTAATTATTGACATGCTTCTCAAGTTGATTTATGTTGTGTGGTGATGAGGGTGATCTAGATGAAGGTGGATCCAAATTGCGTTGAGCAAGATGTAAGGCTAAAAGAGCACTAAGCTCATGGGATTCTTTTAGCGCCTCAACGAAGATTAACTGTTCGGAGGAAGGTGATGGTGGTGGAGCATGATAGTTGTCTTGGGTGAGGGTTTGAACATGCAACATAGGAATGGCATGTGAAGTTGTAGGATGTGGTAGTGATACTCTTAATGGTGGAGACATGTTTGAGCTTGGGTAATCATGAAAACATGATATGGGTGGAAGAGATGCTTCATGAGTGGATGGTGTTTTTGTTGAATGAGCAACATGTAAAGTGTTGGTAATGAGGTTGGGATTATTGTTTTGGGATTGTGCATGCTCATCATAAGAAGGAGCATTAGTGGAAGCACGAATGGATGATGTGTTGTTAAATGGATCATTTGTGTGAGAGTGAGGTTTAGGTGTTGGTTGATTATGAACAACATTGCTTGAGTTGTGAAAAGATTATGAGGTTTGAGTGTAATGTAGAAGGATATGGGTGAGTAAAGGTTTTTGATATGTAATGTTGGTGAGAAGGAGAGTGAGGTGTTAGGTATGTAATGTTGAAGACACAGGAGGAATTTGGTGTTGGATGTTTGACAACATCATTTGGTTTGACGGGCTTTTAATGGAAGTTAGGCTTTCTTCTCCAAACGGGTTATTTGGTGGTTTTGGTTTAATGGGAGAGGTCATAAAGAGATGAGTATAGATTGAGAGGAATGAGAGTGTTTATAATGTAGGATTTGTGGGATTAAGGATGTATAAATTTTGATAAAAGGTTTAGGATAAAATAGGTTTATGAATTTTGGGAAGTGTAGGATGAAATGGACTAAAAAGTAGAAAAAGGAAACAACATCTTCGACCATCAGATGGCCGGTCCCCTTAATTGGAGGCCGGTCCCCTTAATAATTAAGGGGGCCGTCTTATGATTTAAGGGGGCCGCCCATATGGTGATTCCCAGATTGCCAGAAAAGGGTTTTTGGTAGTGAATTGCAGAAAGGTTGTGTTTATGGTTTCAAACAAGTCCAACTCTTTGAGGCAATTAAGCATATACTAATAATGTAGGCAATTATGTAGCTACAGCATGTTAATCAAAGAGATTAAGTAAACAACCAATTTCATCTAGCATGCAAACATACTCATCAAGCAAGTAAAATATAAGTGTTAGGAAACAATAAGCAACATCAAGTATTTCATAACTACATAACTAGGAGGATTAATCCTAGTGTGTATCAATGTGCAATAAGTGGGTAGTTATGATAGCATGGATTTCTAGACTTGTTACAAACAAAGTCTTAATGAACAAACCATGGTCCTCTTGATTTGATTTAGTTCACTTATAAGTGTCATTTATATAAATATAGATGACAAATATGAGATCACCATGCATGATTTTAAAAGAGGCGTTTTTAGCATTATTCAACAATGTTTGAAAGTAAGTTTTCACTTAGATGTGAGAGTTATTTGAATAAAATAGATTGCGTTTTTACTTCAAAATGTGTGAATGAACGGTAAAGAATATTTTCCCAATCTTTAGTTTTGATGAAAACAAAATTGTGGATATTGATAGTGAAAACATGTTATTTAAAAGTGAGATGGTTATTTGAAAAACTATTTTCCAAAATGTGAGGTTTTTGCATATTTTTAGAGATATTAGATTTTTGACAACAAATATCATAAATCAAATATTTTAAAAAAATGTTTATTAAAGATCTCATGCTCAAGAGGATTGGTTAAACCTATTATTATCTCATGCTATCGTTTCTACATATCCTATGATCCTAAAGGAAATGAAGACGATAATTTATATGTTAGATGCGAGAGTGTTGAATGGGGTATAACCTAACATCTGTAGTTCCTTTGTTTTCGCACGCTTATCTAACTTAATGCCATAGTCTATGAATGAAAGAATCTAATGAGAAGCAAAGTTCAGAAAAGTAAACTAGCATTAGGTATATATAGGAAGAGCAAGTTAATCAAGTTGGAGAATGAGTATGAGACTATTACTAGTGGTGCTCAATTCAGGCTAAACACGACCATTTTTACGGGTTACACACACCCAACTTCTCACATAGAAGCAATTCAACCGTTAGGTTAAATTGAATTTCTAGTCAATAGATTCTCCAGTAGTCATTTTCTTTTTGGAAGAAATCGAGTTCCTAAATTTACCTATCGAAGATTACCAAATATGAAGTTTGCTTGATTCACTAATACTTGGCTTAATGTAACTCAAACATCATGTTTTTATGAAGGTAAATCTAGATGATATATTATATTCACGATCCTAATAGAGATGTGTTGAATGTTTAGATAAGCGTAAACAAAAAAATTTAATCCTTTGTTCATGATTTACCGGTTGTTTGGTTTTGATGACATATTACTTGATTTAATAACCGTGCTAGACTTAAGAGTGCACCTTAGCATCTCTTGTGAAATGAATCTCATTAAGATTATTTATCTTAAATGTGTTTGTGATTCTCAAATGATATTCAAACTAGACATTAATATATTTTTAAACAAATATTATTTTCTATGATTTTTGCCAATGTTATATATCATACTTTAACAAGTATTTGAAAAAATAAATTTTACTTGTTTATGGATTGTGACAAGTTATTTTTCAATACTAATAACTTATATTATTTAAAAAAAATGTAGTGCATTATCTTGTAACACAACCATTCATGCTACAAAGAAAATGAAATACATAGAATATATAGTGTGTATTATTCATACATACGTATTTTATCTTGAAGTGATAATTTTAAGTAGTGTGAGCAAAGTTTACATATGTTGTTAGTTTGCTCATGTTTGGTTTTTCGGATATGACACATTTATCCATTGCATTGCAATGTAAATTGCTTGAATATTTCAGACGAAACAACCAAGTCGTCAATCCTACTTCATTGTATATTTTATGAATGTGTTTAAAATGTTATTCTAATATTTGGAACACAATTATTGGACAAGTAGATTCAATATGACATTATCAACACAAGTGTGAGTTATGATCCAATGCATACTCTTTTCATCTACAAAGGATGTAACTATTTTCATATCAATCTAGTGTGATTGAGTATGTAGATTCAAGACTATATCTTTTGTTGTAATTTGATATAATCTTGAAGCTAAACAAATAACAATCCAATTTCTTGTCCACACTCGAAAACACGTCAATTAGATTTGATGAATATATCAACCATAATTTGAATAATGAATTGATATAATATCAAGATCTTTCTTGACCCTCACAAACACTCATTTAAAATAAATAGACATTTTGATAGTGTGTTCCATTAATCCTAAGATTATTTAAGAGTGAGGTTAGTGAATGATTGAAATTTAACTTATTACTTCATGTTTGTTATATGTTGTGTTTATGTGAAAGACTCTTCATTATTACTTATTATGAACACACTTAGATTTTGAAAATACTTTTTCTTTTATATAACTACTAATGTTTTAAAATAATTTAATTTCTCTTATTCAAACAACCTATGGTAAAACAAGGTAATTTGTTGAAAATATTTAAGTGTGTTGAGAAGAATAGATTAAATTGTTTGAAATATTTAGGTGACTAGATTTAACTCATTTACAAGATGTTTGAGTAACATTAAGCCATCTATACCTATATGCAATTCAAGCATATTATAACAATCCTAACACAAGAAATCTAGCATAAAATCTAGTTAAGTATAAACCGGAAAACTAGCTATAAACTAATAGGGCACATATGCATAGATATACACATAGCTAAACTTCAAATAGCAACAGTCATTTAATATATTCAATTTGGAAAAATAAAATCACAAAGAAGTTCACATAACACATAAAACACTTGTCGTCGTTTTGTGTATTATATACACCAATTTTTACTTAGCTCGAATTTATTTGTAAATAAAATAGTTTCCTCCCCATTCTATAATTTAATTAAGATCAATATTTTGAAAACATAAATACTTAATTTTTTAAAAGTATATCAACTAGAAATGCCCGAATTGAAGGAAAAGGAAAAACAAAAGTTTTACATTAAAACGAAACACAAATTTTTGACCACCGTATAGTATTTTGATTTTCTTACTTATTTAAGTTTGTAATGGTTACTTGTAAATATTTTTAAATGAAAGTAGACTCAATTACCTTTAAAACGCCGGGTGGCACGACTTCTACGGAGTTACGGTTAATTTTATATGATTTTTCAAAGTTTTTGAAAAACTGTCGAATAGACAGGCGGACCCCTTAAATAATTAAGGGGACCGCCCAGTATTTAAGGGGGCCGCCCATCTGGTACTCAAAATTTCATTTTTTGTAAAAAATTGTTTTCTGACTTTTCGGAAAGATGTATAACTTTCTGATTTTGATACCGAACATATAACACTTATTTGAAGCATAATATTATTTCGAGCTAGTATAATTAGCGTATATATCATCAAAACTAATACAAGTTAATCAACAAAACACTTTTCATATTTAATCCTCCTTAATGGGTAATTTGATACATGGATCGTACTCAATTTTTAAAACCATTTGTTTTGGAAATTTGAGTGACGTGGCTCTGGTACCAATTGTGGAAAACTAGAAGGGGGGTTGAATAGTTTTCCCCTCTTTTTCATTTTATAAAAACTTTGTTTCAAAATGTTGATTCGAATTTATTCAATTGTTTATTTGGAAAACCTTTAATTAGAGTTTAGTATGAAAACACCATATAATCAATATGATCAATTATATACGTAAGCTTTTGGAAAAAGCTTAGTTTTATGAAGTCTTTGTGTGAATATGTTTTCCTTTTAAAATCTTAAAACGTTTTGTATCAAATTATCTATCAAGTTAAACTTAATATGAGAAGTGTGAATAATAATCTATTTGACCATATCATATAATTATACACACAATCACAATATTAACTTCTATGTACAACACAATCAATCATCACAACTATATAAGCAACAACTAAGACATATAGGCAAGCATAGATGTAAAGGGATAAATACAAGAATAAATGAAAAGAGATAAGAGAAAGGAAATGCAAACCGGACACGATGATTTATAGTGGTTCGGCTACAAAGACACCTTCCTTGCCCTACTCCACTCCCCGAGTCACGTACTCGAGAGTTTACTTCACAAATAAACAAGCTCCCTTTTGGTGGAGAAAACTGTACACAACTTTTGCTTACACCATTTAACGACACTGAGCTAAATGTCGAGTTCTAATAGTAGCTAGAACCAATCTCACAACACTACTTCGATCACTACACAACTTCTACACGATTTCACGACTTCTTCATGGCTTCACGACTTCTTCACTACTCCACAACTTCTTCTATACTCCACTACATATCCACACATCTACTTCTTCACAACTTCATGACTTCTCCACACTACTACTTCTTACTCACTCATAAACTCACTACTAAGTAAGATCATCTTGATCTACTTATTACATATACATAACTCACAATATTACATAAACACTAACTAGATCCTAATACATCTTTGGCTTTATGATAGGGAGGATTCTTCTCTTGCACTTTGAGTGGTAAAGGATTGGATCACTTGAAACAAAGACTTATAATCTTATGATCAAAGGATTTAGAAGGATGTTTTGAAGGGATTGGGACTGAAAATTTTCGTGCAAAAGGTGAGAAAATTCTATGGGATGAACCAGTATTTATAGGGAGAAAAATATTGTTTGGGAGCGTGGCCGGTCCTCTTAATTGGGTGTCGGTCCCCTTAATAATTAAGAGGACCGCCTAGTATAATTAAGGGGGCAGCCTAAAAAAAAATATTTTTTTCTTCAGATTTTTTGTCTTTTTGTGGGGAGGTTTTTCCTGAAGAATGTAGCTGTTTTTTGGGTTGAAATTTGAATTCAAAATATTTATTTTGAATAAAACATTTCTTATAAATACAAAAATGTTTTGTATAAGTTTAAAAATGTTTGTCCCACTTTAATAAAATGTAAGGTTTGTAAAAATAAAAATTCCTTTGATCATAAAATGCATTAGACACTTTGTTTATTCATACCTTAAGTGATATGGATGCTAAAGCAAATATTTACGACTAAATACTTGTTTACATCATAATTTGTAGTTCAATGAGTTTACATTTTGTGATTATCAAAACATAGAGACATCGATATATGTTAATAATGTTTTTAGGCATTATTTATATCAACATGATCTCCTCCTTCTAAGATATCATCTTTGGTAGGTGATGACTTAGTCGAAAGTCCAATGATGGTTAGACAAGTATGTTGTTTAAAACATTAAGAATAAAAGTACAAAATAACATCTTCTCACCTTGAGTCAAACTTTGAATCAAGCAAAATTGACATAAGTTATAAAACTTGATTTATAGGTCATAGTTGTGTCTAAACAAATTCAACAATAACAGTTTTTGAAATTTAGAGTAAAACAACTAGTGAAACAAAATAAATGTTTCAAAGTAATCATGTGATTATAAGTGTCAATATTTGAAAGTCTTTTTGATAATAAAAGCAAGCTCCAAAAGCAAGGGAGTTTAAGTTAAAGACATTCCTAGTTACTCTCTTGTTCTCAATGGTTAAGTTATTGATGACTTATCAAGAATGAGATTAGTAAATCCGTAGGTAAAACTAAACATAGAGAAATGTTCGGAAGACTACTTGTTCTCATAACAATTAGATCCAACAGTATGTTTAGCTTTTGTCTATGTGCTCGTGTTAAAGAAGATCCTAAAGCAACTCTTTGGTTGAGCTTGTTTGGAAACATCATAAGGTACTACACAACTAGGATTATGGTATCCCAAAAGAACAGGAATAGAAACCATAGTGTATGTCAAATGGAATTATGTCGGTAATAAGTTGATAAGAAAAGCCCAAATGGTACTTGCACTTTCATACTTACTTACCCAATGATTCTCGAAAATGCGTAAGGTTCTCAAATTAGTATCGGATGGAGAAGCACATCAACAAGCTCCACTTGAACAAGAAAATTTGTGTCAACAACGGAATTCATTTTATCAACATTGTTATACCTTCAACAAAGGAAGCATCGACTTCAGCGACAATTCAATCCATTATGTTCTTAATTGATATATTGTGATCCATCATCATCGTCTTGGTAAAAATGTTCATTGAGGAACATCTTAACTAAGAAAGTCGTATACGTTAACCATTCTATCAACGTTTTCAAAAAACCTCTTGAATGAGAAGCATTCATCATCCCTAGACTTAGTCAAGGACTCATAAGACCTAAAATCTTAGTTTTGAACATTAGGATAAAACCACAAAAATCAAGACAATCCCTTTTGAAATTCTCCCTGCAGTTCCCACGGAACCCTCAGACCATACGGGCGGAACCCTCCCTTTGGTTCCGCCTAGTCTGCAGCATGTTTTAATTTTTTTCAAAACCAAACACCTCTTTACTCACAACTCCAACTTACCAACAACCATTCCTCACTCACAAACACCTTACCACACGAAAATTAGGGCTCTCACTTACATCTCTTCCAATCCAATCAACTTTGTAAGTATTCTTATCATAATTGCATTTTCAAACAAAATCTCATCACATTCACCTTGTGATATATCTCAGCCCATAAGATTCACAAAATGAGCAAAACTTCAAGCATCTTCCTCATAACCTTTCATCACTCAAACCTCAAAAAACCAATGTGAAATGAGAAACTGAGTTATCCTTTGTCATATAAATATCGAGTCATCCACCATTTCCATGCCCTCAAAGAAACCAAGAGTCAATATCATCTTCACTAAAAACTCCACCTAGTCATCTTCACAAGAAGATTCCACAATGTAACAAAACAAGTGTGTCATCCCCACTATAACCTAACCTATTAAGATTAAACCACCTTTCATGATACATAAACCTATGTTCACCCTTGTGTTGCTCTTCGAAACAAAGGGCAATTGTCATATCCATACTCTCATTAACATATTTGTCTATGTCGTCAAAAGTCAAGTGAATTTCATTATGAAATGCGTCTCTTCCACTTTCTAGCAAGTGAAGAACACAAAGAAGATATCCAAGCTTTAAGTGTTGTCAAGCAATCACCACCTCATTTCACATATCCACTCTCGGTCGTCAACCATACTTTACCACCGTTCACCACATTGTTAAAACAAATGAAAAACGTCATTGAAACATCACTTGCATTATAAAGCATTTTTAAGCATCAAAATGAGTCAAGTTAACCGCACCTCCACATTGTTTTCATATAGGCACATACTAGAACATACACATTACAATAGTCGTTTACTTAGACTAAAATGTGAAATTTTGATTTTCTAGGAATCATCATGCCTCCTCTAACTCACTACGACCACAAGGACACCATCTAGTACCTACCCAAACACCACAAAACCAAAGGTCTTACTCAAACTCAAATCGTTGTCTTCAAAGCCTTAGAAAAACGATATGTCCATAAGGGTAGAACCATTTATCCATCCTTCTTAGAAGGTACAAACCTCTACACGGAATTTGCCACAATCAACTTTGAGTGTCTCTTAGAAATCGACGAGCCTATTTGTTCTAGGTTCATTTTAGAATTCTATGCATCCGTCACCCTCTCCAAGGATAAGTATGGTCGCATGTCTATTAACTTTAGGGCTAGTACTCATCAATACTCCTTCACTCTCGAGGAGTTTGCTCAAATCCTAGGTATCCCAAACCATGGTACTTGCATCTACTCCGACTTGCACTCCCTCTCAACTCTTGACACACTCTTTGACCGCATGTATCCCTATGATACCCCTCTTGTGTCCAAAGATGAACTTCGTGACCACCTCTTCATTAGGACCACCAACACTAGGAGAACTAGAACCGGAAATTAGGTCATCAAGGACCCATATGGAAAGGAATTCAATGAACTCAAGCCCCAATTCAAGGAATGGGAAGAACTCCTTAGAGCCAATGTAATTAGCACGATAGGAAACCGGGATCACATCAATGTTTGCCTTTTCTACGTGCTCTACTCCTTGTCCGTTAGGCAACCCTTCAACCTTGCCTACTACATGACCAAGAGAATGACCAACATTCCCGTGCAAGGCACAACGTCTATGCCGTATGGAATGCTCTTGACCCATTTCTTTAGGTTCATCTCTCCCATTCTATCAATTCCTAGAGGTCTTCACCTAAACTACTCTCTTATTCCACACGCTTTTGTCCCACTAAGTGATAGGATAATCTACAAAGCCCAATGTAAACATTTTCCAACTCTAGGCTTTGCCCAACTCTAGGCTCCCACCTCTAGAATACATTTTCCAACTTTTGGATATTCCAAATGAGTCGGCGGAGTTCAAGCAAACAAAGGGGATGTTCAAAAACATCGAGAGATTTCTTGAAAAGCTCAAGAAGAAAATTGACCGTCTATGAGAGCGGGTGTGTAGGAGTGTTTGGCACTAGGTGCTATTTGAACGATTTGGTCATTTAAACATTACGTGTTATGTATTTGTGTGTTGGTAAAATATTTGGTACTATTTGGAACTTGTAGGAACTAACAATGATGCAGGAAGACAACATTTGGCAAGTTGTCAAATTTTCATGTTTATGTAATTTTCACTAAGTATAGTGAAATTCTCGACCCCCCGGTCAAAGTCCTATGGTATGTGTGTTTACATGTCCAATTTTTGCATTACCTAACCAGATATGCATTATCTTTTTGATTTTAGGAGTTTTCGAAAAATTTGAAAAACGTCTCGCGGGTAAAAAATGCCGACTGCCAAGTTTTTCAGGTCTGGCGGATCTGGCGGCACCTATAAATGGGTTCCGCCAGTGTATTTTCTAGGCAACCCAGAAATGGACCAACGGACCAGACGGAACCCAAAACAGGGTTCCGCCTGTGTATCGTGAGGGTTCCGCCAGTCACCTGCAGAAAATTTTTGTCATTTTTCTTAAGTCCAAAACTTGTAAAGTGTCAAACCGTTATCCTAAGTGAGAAACATCTTCCATTAACTCCAATAACCATATTAGAACAACTCTCACTCACTTAAACAATTAGGAAGCCACTTCCCTCCAAAAATTCAAATTCAAACATAACTAACCCAAGGAACCCTTTTAAAGGATCCTTCAAACCATTGGAACATTTTCAACCAAATCACACCCCATGATCACAAAGCATTGAGTGCATATGTTGGTCTTTCACTCCACCCTATTCCATTGGATTGACATCAAATGATGTGACATGGTCATGAAAATCATTTGAAACCTCATTCTTTGAATGGTAGAACATCAAATCCAAACACCCATTTCAACATCTTTTCCATCCTATAAATTTGAAAGTTTTGCAACAATTCAAATCACACCATCACCATCAAAACTTCTTCTCTCAAAACATCAAAACCACACCTTTGACATGACTAAATCCAACACATCATCCGAGTCATCAAAATCCTTCTCAAAAACCACTAGGATTAGTGTTAAACCTTGTTGCTTCAACAAAACCGTTAAGTCAAGCTCATCATCTTCAAGTGATGCTTCGCTTAAACATTTTCTCACCAATCCAAGATTTCCCTAACCTTACTACCTCAACACCATCCTCAACACATTGCAATACCAATGTGATCACTTTTCAAGATTTGCTTAATCTTGCTACTTCAACATCCTCTCCCAAACATGGCAATAAAAACATACACATTTTTCAACCATCAACCAAAACATCAAGTGATTTAACGTCGCAACAAACTCAACCATCAAAAACTCCATCACCTCAATCACCAACACTTACACCAAAGGAACTTTTTCCATACACCACCAACATCACCACATCCACTATTTGGAAACTTTTAGAAGACCTATCACCTTAATCATCAAGCCCGCCATCTTTGACACCATTGCTCAAATAGAAACCCAACAACAACCAAGTGAGCAATTAGATGATAAACCCCATCAACCATCATTGCTAGAACGGTTGGTCTATCGTTATGCTAAACCCTCAATTTTTCCAAATGATCACGGTCATACACACCTACAATCATTTGTGTTTCACCCCATTTACAAAAACCTTCATGATAATCCTTTCGGAGAACCAAGATTTCATCACTTTGTTCAACGACAACAACCACATGAACCTTCCCAACACTTCGAATCTCTATTTTCTTCGTATATGAAAATAGAAGCATCTCAATGATCTTCCACCAAGACCAACAAAACCACCACCTTTCACAAATGAATAACCAAGGTCATCGCTTGACCAAAATGAGTCTTTCGACAAAAAGTCTTTCAACCACAACAAGAGTATCACCACCCAAAACCATTGTTGTTTCACCCTATCTACAAAGACATCCATGGTCCTCTAACCAATGAAATGAGGTTTATCCTAAACCACATTTTGGATCGTCTACAATCCTTGTCTCACACACCTCAACCTTAGAGTCTCCAAAATGAAACAAAACCGTTTCTTTTGGAAAATGTTTCCCATTTAAACAAACAAACCAAAACCGTGTCATCCTTTCAACCTTCAAAATAAAGCCCGCTACAACCTCCAACATAGATTTTCATCCTTAAACAACCTTAGCCTTGTGTTTGGAAAATGTTTCTCATTAAGGAAAATGATGATTTCCTTGTAGCTTTTTATGTTCTTAGTTTTTCTTTATTTTTAGAAGTAGGATGGTGTCATCCAAATTTCTTGTCTTTGACTCTTTAAGAGTCAAAATTTTACATGAAATGAATTTCATTCTACTACAAGGTGTGCATTGTTTGTTGACCATTTAGGTATAATAAGTGAACTATACCTTGCTATGGTAGCATACATATATCTTGTGTTTTAGAAACTAACCTTTCTTTTTGTAGGATCATTATCCATGTTTTCCTTCCTTGATACTCCATTTAGGGGAGTAATATTCAAGGGGGAGCATAAGTGTTGCATTATTCCACTTCACAACTCTTAGTTGTGTTCTAGACATGAAATGCTTTCATGACTTGTCTTGTCCGGCAACTAACCTTTTTCTTGTAGGTTCAAAACCCATGTCTCCTCTCTTGGCACTCCATTTAGGGGGAGTATTATCCAAGGGGGAGCAAGTGCTTACTTCCGCTTCGCTACTCTTCTTTTTGTTTCGACAAAAAGGGGGAGATTTTAGATATAAACCTTGTTTCAAAATTTTTTTTGCATATCACATCATCTTAGCAAAAACAAGTTTTTATACTAACTTTATAAGACTTAACACTAAAACTAGTGACTTACTTATAAATAAAGTTTATGTTTTGTCATCAACAAAAAGGGGGAGATTGTTAATACAAATATCGCCTAAAAATGTTATTTATATTTTACGATCTTTACTAAGTTTTGTTAATGACAAAGTATGAACTTTAGCTAAGAGTAAATCATCACTTTAAGTGTTTAAGTCTTGCTTAACTAAGGTTTACATTTCCTTTTAAACTAAACATTTTTTTTATTTCTTAAATTAGAAAGTGTCTTGTCATATCACATTTATTTCTTAAAATAGTAATGTCACATCACATTTAGGGCAAGCTTTGTCAATATACATTTATGGTAAGAAAGAGTGTTTGGCTAACCATATGTTTGCTTGCAAGTCTTGTGTTTGACTAGGTGTAATGAGATGTGACCTTGTTTGGTTTGGAAGATTTATTGCAAAACCAACTACAGCCCTGACGGAACCCTGGGGGTACACGGACGGAACCTATTTGAGGGTTCCGCCTGATCCGCCAGACCTGCAAAATGGTTTGCTATAAATACCAAACCATTTGTTAGTTTTGTGTCACCCCTTCAGGACATATTTCCATATACTCTCTCAACTAACTCAGTAACATTTGACTTGTGTGATTCTCTTATGTAGCAAGGGACTTCACAAGATCATTCAAGAAGTTACAAGCTTCAACTCTAAAGTTGCAAGTCTTGGTAGCTTGGTCATGTATAAGCTTTGGTAGTTTATACTTCATTTGTGTCATGTATGTAGAAGTGATTGGTTGGTATTTTAGGCCTCAAAATACGTAGTGTGTCGGGAGTTGTTGTACCCTTGTAAAAGAACTAACGGGAGTGGTTGTACCCTTGGTAAAGAACTCGACATCTAGCTTAGTGTCGGTAAAAGTGTAAGCGACGATGGGAGTGGTTGTACCCGTGTAAAAGAACTCGACATCTAGCTTAGTGTCGGTAAAAGTGTAAGCGACGTTGTAAATGTTTTCTCCGCCGGTGAAAGGAGCTTGTTGATTAGTGCTTATAACTCTCGAGTTGGAAACTCGGGGCATGGATGTAGGGCAAGGAAAAAGAGTCCTTGTAGCCGAACCACGATAAACAATCGTGTTGTGGTTTGATCATTTCTCTCTTTATCTTTGCTTATTACATATTGTCTTTTAGTTAGAATTGCTAATAAAATATAAAGCTTTTCAAAGAATTAAACAAGTAAAGTTGTGTTTATATCTTTAAACAAATGTAAAGCTTTTCAAAGAACTAAACAAGCAAAGTTAAGATTATCACATGTAATGCTTTTCAAAGAATGAAACTAGTAATGTTAGAATTGTGATTCACATGTAAAGCTTTTCAAAGAATCAAACATGCAAAGTTGTACTTGCATCTTTGAACAAACGTAAAGTTTTAAAAGGATATTCAAGCTAAAAAGAATCGAAAAAGCGGTAAACTATTCAACTCCCCCTTCTAGTTTTCCACATTTTAAATAAAGAAAGTTTGAGTGCAATTGTTTTCATATACCAAAGAGTTTTGTTTATACTTTGTCGAAACATATTTTGTGAGCAATTTTTGTGAGAGTAACAGCTCATATATATCCAACATAAATTGGTACCAGAGCTTGTTCGAATCCATTTGGGTTAAACGAGTTCTTGCCATTTTTTATAGAGCGGTCATGGCAAGACGACAAGGTTTTGAATTAAGTCATGTTGTCGTCCCAGTTTTTTATGGTGAAAATTATGATTATTGGTGTTTCAAAATGGAGACATTGTTTGATTCTTTAGATTTGTTTGATGATGTCAAAAATACATATGAAGAACCCATTGATACGGAAAAATTAACTGACGATCAAATGAAAGATTTGAAGCAAAAGAGAAGCCAAAATGCAGCCGCTCTAAGTATGATTCAGCAGGGAGTCACGCCGTCAATCTTCCCGAAAATCATGCGTCCAAAAAAACCAAAAGAAGCTTGGGAGGTGCTCAAGCAAGAATTTCAAGGAGACATGAAAGTGAGAGCTATAAAATTACAAACTCTCAGACGATATTACGAGAACACGAAAATGAAGGAAAATGAGTCACTAAATGACTATTCATCCAGATTAACCACTTTGATTAATCAAATGCAAAATTATGGTGATGAAATTGAAGACCAACGTATTGTTGAGAGAATTCTCATCAGTATTCCCGAAAAATTTGATCCAATTATAGCAGTTATTGAAAACACCAAAGATCTCAAAATTCTGGGTATTCAAGAATTGCTAAGTTCTCTCAAGTCATATGAGCAGCGTATGACTCGCCACTCTGGCAAGGCGATTAAAAATGAATTCCAATCTAGCTTCTAAGGAGACAAGAAACCACCATAAAATTTTGTAAGACAGAGTTCATCTCGAGGTATTCAATGAGGCAAAAATTTTAGAGGTCGTAGACGCGGACAAAGCTACGAAAGATTTAGAGGTCAAGGCAGCTTCAACAAAAGGTCATTTGGCGATGGAAACTCTCGCAAGTGTTCCATTTACAAGAAAGACAATCACGAAGAAAAGGATTGCTGGTACAAAGAAAAGTACAAATGTACTCACTATGATCAATTTGGTCATCTAGAAAAATTTTGTCGGAAGAAAAACAAACAACAAGCAAAAGTTTTTAGAAGTTTGTAGTAATCATATGACTGGTGATGAAAGTATTTTGGTCGATATTGACATTGCATGAAATTCTCAAGTAAAATTGGGAAATGGAGCAGTAGTACAAGTGAAGGGAAAAGGCAAGATTCCGGTCAAGACAAAAACAGGTATCAAGTACATTAATGATGTTTTACTAGTTCCTAACCTGACACAAAATTTGCTTAGTGTCGGACAACTTGCAGAGCTACACTATTATCTTTAAAGGTAAAGGTTGCAATATTTATAATAAAGGAAGAAACAGAGAATTGATGCAGAAGATAATAATGGGGCGGAACAGAAGTTTTCCGATCACATTTAGATACGAAGAACACTCTGCTTTCAAGGCCAAAACAACAGATGAAGCTTTGTTATGGCAAAGGAGGCTTGGACATCTAAATTTCAAAAGTCTAAATTTACTCCACCAGAAAAATATGGTTGGAGGTCAGAAAAATATGGTTGGAGTTCTGCCAAAAATTCATGAGATTGAAGGAGTTTGTGAAGGGTGTGCGCTTGGTAAGCATCATCGGAAACCATTTCCGAAAGGAGTCGCTTGGAGAGCCAAGGAAATTCTCGAGCTAGTACACACCGATCTTTGTGGTCCGATGAGGAAACCATCTCATGGTACGAATCTCTATTTCATTCTATTTATTGATGATTTTAGTAGAATGACATGGGTTTATTTCATGAATGAAGAATCTCATGTTTTTCGAATTTTCAAAAAGTTTAAAATTTTTGTCGAAAAACAAACGGGGAGTTTTATCAAAATTTTGAGAAGTGATCAAGGAAAAGAATACAACTCAAAAGAGTTTGACAAGTTTTTTGAGGATGAAGGCATGCACAGACAACTCACAACTTGATACACATCTCAACAAAATGGTGTAGCCGAGAGAAAGAATCAGACCGTTGTAGAGATGGCGAAATCAATGATGCACGAGACAGGTTTACCAAAATTTTTTTGGGCAGAAGCAGTTTACACTGCAGTATATTTGTTGAATAAAAGTCCAACAAAAGCCCTCGATAACAAGACTCCACTTGAAGCGTAGAATGGAAGAAAACCTTCGGTAAGACATCTTAAAGTTTTTGGGTGTGTTTGTTATTCTCAAACACCAAAACAAAAAAGGTATAAGTTAGATGAAACAAGTGAAAAGTGCATTTGTATAGGCTATAGTAGCAAGTCAAAAGCTTATAGATCGTATAGCCTAAAAACAAAAAATGTAATAGTTAGTTGAGATGTAATTTTTGATGAAAATTCTTCCTAAAATTGGGAGGAAGAAGAAAAGAAAGGAAAAAGTTTCCCCACTAACAATACGCAGGATGAAGCACATGTGGAAAGTGATGAAAATCATACATCACATGACGAAGTACCCAACAAAGAACCTGATGAAGAATCTCAAAGTCCACCACCAAGAAATTTTCGTTCGTTGACAGAAATATACAATGCTAATTTTTGTCATGTGGAACTAGAAAGTTTTAAAGAAGTGATTAGAGAGGAATCAAGGAAGAAAGCAATGGACGAAATTCAAGTTATCGAAAAGAACAACACATTGGAGCTTACAGACAGACCTTTAGACAAAGACGTTATTGGTGTCAAATGGGTCTACAAAGTCAAGTATAATGCAGATGGTTCCGTTCAAAGAAACAAGGCGAGACTAGTCGCAAAAGGTTACTCACAACATCCTGGAATTGATTACGATGAGACATTTGCTCCGGTTGCTTGTTTGGACACAGTCCGAGCAATCATCTCACTAGCAGGCCAGAAAGGTTGGTTACTATACCAACTCGACTTTAAGTCAACATTTCTCAATGGAGAACTCAAGGAAGAAGTTTATGTGAATCAACTTCAAGGATTCGAGGTTGAAGGAAAAGAGGAAAAAGTTTACAAGTTGAAAAAAGCGCTTTACGGACTTAAGCAAGCACCGTGAACGTGGTATAGCCAGATCGATGGCTATTTTAAAGAAAAAGTTTTTGATCAAAGCAAGAGCGAGCCAACCATGTATGTTAAAAATCAAGGTAAAGAAGACATTTTAATTGTGGCGCTCTATGTCAAAGATCTTGTGTTCACAGGAAATAACCAGAAAATGATTGAAGATTTCAAGAATGAGGTGATGCAAAAATATGATTTGAGTGATTTAGGTCTTCTAAACCATTTTCTCGGAATGGAAATATATCAAGACGATGGCGGCGTTTTTATTTTTCAAGAAAAGTATGTCGAGAAGATTTTGAAGACTTTTGATATTTCGGAATGCAAATTGAAGGACACTCCTTTTTTGTCAATGAAAATCTCATGAAAGAAGAAGGTTCAAGTAAAGTGGATGCAGCACTTTATTGAAGTTTGGTGGGGAAACTGTTATACCTCATAGCAACAAGGCCCGACATCATGTTTGCCGCAAGTTTACTCTCAAGGTTCATGCACAATCCTAGTCAAATTCACATGGGAGTTGGTAAAAGAATTTTAAGATATTTGTAGGGCCCGAAAGATTTTGGAATCAAGTTTGAAAAAAAATGCAGATATAAATTTGCATGGTTTTTGTGACAGTGATTGGATAGGATGTATCAATGACATGAAAAGTATATCCAGATATATTTTTTCACTTAGTTCAAGTGTGTTTAGTTGGTGCTCCAAGAATCAACAAAGAGTTGCACAATCATCAGCGAAGGCAGAGTATGTAGCAGCAGCTCTAGCAACCTCACAAGCAATTTGGATACGAAGAATTTTTGAAGATATTGGAGAAAAGCAATTGAAGCTTACAACAATTTTCTGCAATAGCATGTCAGCAATAGCAATCGCAAAGAACCCGTTTCATCATAGCCGCATAAAGCATATCACTTTGAAACATCGTTTTATCATAGAAGCAATTGAAGACGGAGAGGTGCAACTCGAATTTTGTGGAACAAATGATCATTTAGCCGACATTTTCACAGAAGCACTTCCATGAGAAAAGTTTCAGGAGCTCAGACGAAAGTTGGGAGTTCAACCATAACACATTACGGGGAGAATGTGAATTAATGTGTTTTGCCGACCACAAAAGAAATGGAAAATAGTTTTGGGAACAAGCCCAACTATTTGAGGTTGATAAAGGAATAGTTGGGTAAATTTAAAACATGTTTTGTACAAGAAAAAAGCAAGTTGGTTTTCTACACAGTTGGTCTACATTTGAAGATTTGAGATTGATTTACAGCAAGAAGAAGGCTACATACTAAATTTGACTACTATACACTATAGTAGTATAGTATGCTAATGTTTGCTTGTATTTCATTTCATATTGTAATAGTTGTACTATATGAAGCCTATAAAGGCATGAATAAACATGTAGCAAAAATGTACCAGTGAGTTACAAACAAAAGAAAAGTATTTTCAAGTTTTAAATAAAGAAAGTTTGAGTGCAATTGTTTTCATATACCAAAGAGTTTTGTTTATACTTTGTCGAAACATATTTTGTGAGCAATTTTTGTGAGAGTAATATCTCATATATATCCAACAAAGGGTCTTGGGAAAAGCCGTTGAGATACAAGGGCCATAGACAATAGCAGTATGTGATACGTTCTTGCTTTGGTGGGGTCAATGGCACATACTGCTAGTGGCAGCGACAATTTTTAGGTATATACTGTATTAATACTTAAGTCTGATTTGAGGGGGTGTTTGACTTATTGTTCATTTGTAGGAAGAGTTGATGGACTTGAAACTCAAGTTGTGTGGTGGTAGAGGATGGTGGACGTGGTGGTGGTGGATGTGTGGTTGGAGAGAGTGGTGGTGGTGCAAATTAAAAGAAAATAAAAATGAGGAAGAAGACGAGAGTAAATTAGTCATTTCGCAGGGGGTTTAACCTTGACTAACGAGGGTACTAACGATCGTGAGCTCCCAGTGGCATAAAATGAGTATCACATCAGCTTCGATGGCAAATTTGCAAAAAAGTTTTCAATGTATTTCTTGCAATTTTTGAAAACATTAGGGACGAAATCTGCAACTTACCCTTTTAACAAATAAGAAGACTTTGGTGGGTATAGTAAAGATGATATATTTTTTTTGTGGAGAGTGTAATTATTGTGATTTACTAAATTTTTGTGCATTTTGGACAATTAATTTGAGACGGAAAAAGTATAACTTAGCTAAAAGTTCAATTTTCTCCACAATATTTTCATGTTAAATCATTAACATACTTGTTTTCATCCTTGAGATTGATCTTTCCTGGTAATTTTCTTCATATGCTTGTAATCTTTTCTCATGCTAGCTTCTTGTTATATAACTTTGAGAAGGTATCCGGTGAGAAAAATAATGAAAATAAGAAGGGTGAAGATAATTATAGCCACGTCACATTCAAAAAGTGGATGAAAATTTGAAAGAATATGCATTCATTTTTGTATGTCAACTGAAATATGTGGTTGTTCTTACTTCTCATCTTTCTCATTTTAATTATTCTTCTCATTGGATTCTAACTCATATAACTATAATGCTGATCAAAAAAGAAATTTATTCTACTATCTGTCTTTTTGCATGCTTCCCTCCGATACCGGCCTTCAAAAATTCGTTACTCATTGTCTCCTTTAGTCTTTCCCTTCAAGCTTGGTATCTAGACGATGGCACTATTATTGGAGATACCTTGGTCGTGGGGAAGGCCTTAGAGCTTATTATGTCGGATGGACCACGGCGGGGCTTGCACCTTAATGTTGATAAAACCGAGGTTTTCTGGCCAAAGGAAGACGCCAGAAGCAGGCTTGCCGGTGTTTTTCCGCCCAATATTGCTAGACCGCTGCATGGTGTCAAATTATTGGGTGGGCCTGCTAGCATAGACCTTGAGTTTAGCAGTGAACTTGTTATGAAAAGGGTTGCTAAAACTATTGAACTCATGAATGCTATTGCTAGGCTGAGGGACCCCCAGTGTGAGCTGTTGCTTCTTCGTGCTTGTGCCGGCATCTCAAAGTTATATTTCTCTATGCGCACATGTTCCCCTCGAGTCTTTGAGCGTGCTCACGTTGCATTTGACGTGGCACTTCGTTCTTCTCTGGAACGGATTGTTACTGCTTCTGGGTCTGGTTTTGGTGATTGGCAATGGAGGCTAGCCACCCTGCCATTTGTGTTTGGGGGCTTGGTGTATATTCAGCAGGGGATACCTTGAACTATGCATTCCTTGCGTCTAGACTCCAATCTGCCAACCTACAGACTAAGCTCCTCAGGCATTCTGATATTGCAACCCTTGGACCTTCCTTCGAAGAGGCCTTATGCGCTTTTGGTATGAAAATGGATATTGACCTCTTGAGTAACCCGGATGAGATCGCTGCCCCCAAACTCATGAAGAAATTGGCAGATATATATTTCACACGTGTTACCCAAATGGCTGAATCCACATTTTTCCTATCTTCCATACAAATGGCACTCTGGAGGTCGCTAAAGGAGGACTACACTTCGGACTGGCTTAGGGTGGTTCCGATATCTGGGCTGGGACAGACTATGAATGCCAGGACTTACAGGTGCGTATTATGCTATCGGTTAGGTGTTCCCCTCTTCTCTGTTAAGATGCCATGCTCAGCTTGCTCCAATGTTTTCATGGGGGATATTTACGGAGACCATGTTGTATCGTGTGCCGGCACCATTGGTATTAATCATCGGCACAACATTGTGCGCGATACTTTGTTTGATATCTGTTCTCGATCCGGGGTCTCGGCTCGTAAAGAGGTTGACATTGGGTTGGGTGGAGATAGAGAGCAAGCTTTATGGCCATCAGATATACTACTCTATTCTTGGGATGGAGGGCAGGATGTATGTGTCGACTTGACGGGGTCGTCTCCCCTGACGCAAATTGGTATGATTGATTTTGTGCCAGGTCATGTGGTGACTGATGCCGCACGACGTAAGCGCGTCAAGTATGGAGCTAAATGTGCGGATATTGGGTATGGGTTCCTCCCTTTCTCATTCTCCTCTTTGGGGGAACTTGAGGCAGATGCGGTGACCCTACTTAGGCGGATCCGGAAATACTCTATTACTCAAGATATTGGAGCGCGTGCTGCTATTCATATCTTCAATAGGATTGGTTTTGCTATTGCTAAAGGAGTGGGAGCCCAGATAGTTTCGAGGCTTCCCACTAATTTCTTGTAATCCTACGATTTTGTTTCTAATGAAAGTAATGTTTTATAATAATAATAATAATAATAATAATAATAATAATAATAATAATAATAATAATAATAATAATAATAATAATAATAATAATAATAATAATAATAATAATAATATTATTATTATTATTATTATTCTTATTATTATTATTATAACCATCACTTTTACTAAAAATAAATAGGATTTTACAAGAAATTGGTGGGGAGCCGAGAAACCAACTGGGCCCCCACACCTCTAGCAATAGCGAAACCAATCCTATTAAAAATATGAACGGCAGCTCGTGCTCCTATGTCTTGAGTCGAAGAGAAACGTCGAATACGCTTTAGAAGAGTTACTGCATCTTTCTCAAGTTCTCCAAAAGAGGAGAAAGAGAAAGGGAGGAACCCATATCCGATATCCACACATTTGGCCTCATACTTGACACGCTTACGTTATTATTATTATTATTATTATTATTATTATTATTATTATTATTATTATTATTATTATTATTATTATTATTATTATTATTATTATTATTATTATTATTATTATTATTATTATTATTATTGTTGTGATTAAAAAATAATAATAATAATAATAATAATAATAATAATAATAATAATAATAATAATAATAATAATAATAATAATAATAATAATAATAATAATAATAATAATAATAATAATAATAATAATAATAATAAAGCGCATTAGACGATTCTTTTGGGGAACTTGAAAAGGATGCAGTGACCTTATTAAAGCGCATTAGACGATTCTCTATGACCCAAGACATTGGAGCACGTGTTGCTCCACATATTTTTAGTATGATTGGTTTTGCTGTAGCTAGAGGTGTGGGGGCTCAGTTGGTATCTCGGCTCCCCACTAATTTCTTGTAAAATCCTATTTGTTTTTCAATAAAGTGATGATTATTATTAAAAAAAATAAATAAATAAATAATAATAATAATAATAATAATAATAATAATAATAATAATAATAATAATAATAATAATAATAATAATAATAATAATAATAATAATAATAATAATAATAATAATAATAATAATAATAATAATAATAATTGGCCATTCTTTGGATGGTTATTTTGATGGTTTACAATTTGGCATAGGGGTATCGGGAGGTGGGGATGCCATTCTTCATGCTGTGAATCGGTTGATTGAAGACCGTGGGGGCGATGTGGGTCTATCGATGTTGTTGGTGGACTTTAAAAACGCCTTCAATATGGTGGATCGTGCGGTTATGTTACGAGAAGTCCGCCTTCGTGTTCCGGCTATTTCACTGATGAGTGCTCAAACACTCATCATTTTTGGTCAAATCTGAACTGCAAAACATACAAAAACACTCAGAAATGCATCAAAATACTAAAAATATTCCAAAATTGTGTTTTATATGTTTTAGATGAAAAATGAGTAAAAACAGTTGAAAAATGTACAAAGTTTGCATAATTGGCTGTTTCAGTCCCCCAACTTTCATAAAATGTCAAAACTAGTCCCTGGACATTCAAAATATGGAAAAGTCACCAAAGCTCCTTTTAAAATCATAAGTTGTCATATTTAGTCTTTTGGTAAAAAAAAAATTCAAAAGTTTTGAGCATTTACAATTTTGGTCCCTGGAGTTTCAGAAATTGACAGATTTGGTCCCTGGGAAATATTTCTTGGTAAAAAGGGAATTTTTGTCCTTGGTAAATCACAAGAAGTCACAATTAGTCCTTGGGTGAAGAATTTGGAAAATTTACAATTTGGCCCCTGAAGTTTGAAAATTGACATAAAAGGTCCCCGGGTGCTTTAAATTGGAAAATTATCATCATGGGTCCTCATACTATTCATGTTTGGCAACATTGGTCCTTTGGAACACTATGAAATAATAGCATTTTCAGTCCCTCATGTTTTCTGAAATTACAATATTGGTCCTTGTGATTTTGCTACTTAACCAAATGGACCCTTTGTTATTTAATCCAAACCAACACAAAACCAAATCCACTAATCCAAATAAATCCCACCCCAAGCCCAAATCCATAACCTGGCCCAACAAACCACCCCGTTTAAATATATTACCCCCGGTCAACCCTCCCAGTCAAACAAACACCACCACTGTTCATCCCCTCCACTCTCCCTGGTTTCCTGCTCCATGTCCCCCCCTCCTCCATGATTTTTCCACCAAACCTCATTAATTCCTCTCATCTACACCAAACCAACCCCCCTCCTCATAAATGCCCTTACCAAACCCATTACCTACCAAGATAATTTTCCCGCCAAAACGGTTTTGAAGGGCTAGGATCAAACTAGCCAATCCTATGGTCCAAAAAGGAGTGGGAAAGACAGAGGGACACCCCAATGCTTATAAAAGTCAAGAAAAAAGGGGGATCAATAGTTAGTTAGATAGCAGTTTGAAAAGTAGTGTAGTTTTAGTCCTTGTAATATCGTTTTAATAAATTCTTTCCTTTCAGTGTATTTTTTTTAGTTTCCAGATGTTGTATTAAGCTTTATGAGTGTTTTAAAAACTTGTTTCTAGTATTAACTTAAATTCTCTTAGTTGAGACCATATTTGGCCATTTAGAGTTAAAGTTTCATCTTTGCTTATATCTTGTTAAAAAGTTGTTGTTCTAGGTTCCTTTAATCTCAGTTAACTTTGTTCACAAGATTTCCAAGGTTTACTTTAAGGTTTAATCAGTTTAGCAAAATTACAAAAAAAATAAAAAAAATAAATATGAAAAATATTTGAAAAATAAAAAAAAAATCAAGAAGAATGAAGATGAGGAACTGTAGCAGTGATGATAAGGATTGATGATGGTTTAGATAGCTCAGTGGGAGCATTAGGAGATGTTTTTTATCATTGGTTCATAGCTCTATCCACAGGAACACTTTGTAAGCAGTTACAAAATTATAGCATAATCTTTGATAAGTGGTTTTGGTTATCTACTGTTGTTTGTTTCTGTTTATTTTTGATCATGCTTGCTTAGTATAAGCTTTAAATTCAGATCCTTAGCCTTGCTCACTTATTTCCTTCACAAAATTGCTATCTCAGTTATTTAAGGGGTGTTTGGTTCTGCACTGTTTAGCTTGTGTAAGCTATTGTTTGGCTTTTTCATCTGTACCATTAGTTTCCTTAGGGTAATATAATGCTAGATACACTAATTAGTTTGCACATTTTAGCTTAGAAAGTCAAAATCACCATCAATTTCCCTTAATTGATTAACTGTGATGATTTTGAGACCCAAATCCCACCATATCAATGCATAAGTAGGTGTTGTAGCTTAATTTAGTTAATTTGTAGCTTAATATAACATGTTTAATCAGTAGGAGTGATCTAAAGTTCAATAAAGTCAAATTTCAAGTTTACATAAAAAAGTCAAATTGACATTTGTTCAGAAAAATCCATTTCTTGCAAGAATATTTGTGATTTTTGTAATTTGATTCAAGCCTTAAGCTTTTTATATGAGGTAATATCCCAGCTAAACTACATAGTCTAAGTGTTGTTTAATTTTTGTGATTTTTTCTGAGGGCCCCACACCCCTCCAAACACACCTGCAGGGGGAGTGTTCTCCCCTACATCAGCAACTGTCTCCAACACCACCACTTTGGTGGTCACTCTGGCCACCACAGTGGGTCCCACAGGACCCCATAGGTACCTTTGAACTCCCAAGCTGGCCCCCTATCCATAGCAACTAAGCTTGTGAGCTTAAGCTCCCTGGGACCCACCTTAATTCTACCATAATCTCTATCCCATTTTCAGTGTTCAAATAAGAAAACAATGTGCTTATCTTGGCTTATGGGCTTATCTTGTGAGCTTATCTGATCATTTCTATCTTAAACATGTCCACACAACTTAAGTGAACCAGAATCCACCATTGTGGACCCCACATAAGCTCATTTAAGCTTAATCTCTTGTTTGGTCAAAGAAAGTCAACTGTCAAGCTTTTAAGCTTGCATTTGGCTTATTTTTAAGTTCTGAAAATGTTGTCCTCATAAAAGTTTCATGTTTTAAGTATTTAAAAAGTTTTGTAAAAGAAAATCCAGAAAAGTCAATTTTAAAATAAGTGATAGTTTCTATTTAATGTAATTTAACTTTTTAATTTTTCTTTTTAGATTTTTATTAAGCACCTTGCATTTTTATATTTTTCTTAATTTCCTTTTATCTTAAAGTAATTTCAGTAATTTTTCCAAAGTTTAATTTTGTCATTTAGTATTAATTAGATTTAATATTAGTTTTATTAATAATTAATTAATAATCAAGTATTAAATAGCAAAATTAGTTTTTATAAAGTAATCCCTAGTTTTTATATTTTTCCTAGCTTTTATAAGTTATAAAATAATTTTAGGAATTTTCTTATAATTTCTACTGTTCATCTTCTAGTTTTTATAATTTAAATAGCTTAATTAGTAATTAATTAATATTCATAAAACAAATTTTTTATATTTTTCTAGGATTCCTGTAATGGTTAATTAGATTTACAAAAAATTTCATAATTATCTAAGTCTTTTTAGTATTTTTAATAATTTTAATTAGCTTAATTAGGTAATTAATATTTAATTAGTAATTAATTAATAGAAAAATCACAAAAAGACAAAAAAGTATATTTTTAATTTAAAATCTTGTTTTTAGTTATTTTATAATTTTTGAAATTTAATTTTCACTTTTCTAGTATTTAAATAATATTATATTATATTTAAGTTATTTAAATATTAATAATTAGTATTAATTAGTATTTAATTAATAATAAATAAGTAATTAGTGTAAAAATTAGTTTTCTTTTTCTAAAAATTTTCTTTTATCCTTTAGTTTGTAAAAAAGTGATTTTCACCCCCTGGGGGTTTTCAGAATTCAGTTTTCACCTTTTTATTTTGTACGTTCGCGTAAATTTAAACTGAACGTACACGTTTTTAGGTTTAAAACGTTTCTGGTGTTTCTGATTTTACAGTCTTGTTCATATAGCTTATTTAAGCTATTTACTTGTAGATTCCTTAGTTTAAGCAATCACAAACCCCTTTCCTGTCCAAATTCACCCGATCACAAGCCCGTTTGATAACAATTCACACCTCGTCGGGACATAACGACCCGGGGAAACCCTATATTCCGTGGAGATTGACTCTAGGCTGTTTGACTTAGTTGACCATCACCTGGTCAGTTTAGGTTGACTGTTTGGAGCCAATCATTCACGTTGGGTGGAATTCTGTTACTCTAGTCCTGCCAGATTATATTATGGTGAGCATACTTTATGGTCGGACCAAGGGGTGCAACAGGGTGATCCGCTTGGGCCTCTTCTTTTTGCTTTAGTGTTACATCCCTTGGCATGTAAGATTAGAGACTCCTTTACCCTTTCTCTTCAAGCGTGGTATCAGGATGATGGTACTATTATTGGAGATACTTTGGTGGTGGGGAGGGTTTTAGAGTTGATCTTGGTGGATCGACCTAGTTGTGGGTTACACCTCAACGTTGATAAAACTGAGGTTTTTTGGCCAAAGGAAGACCCCAGGAGCAGGTATGTTGGTGTTTTTCCCCCTAATATTTCTCGACCTTCACATGGTGTTAAATTATTAGGGGGGGGCCCGCCAGTATGGATTTTGAGTTTAGTAGTAAGCTTGTTATGAAAAGGGTTGCTAAAACTATTGAACTTATGGATGTTGTTGCTAAGCTTAATGATCCTCAATGTGAGTTGTTGCTACTACGTGCATGTGCTTGTATTTCCAAGTTGTATTTTTCTATACGCACATGTCCTCCTCGGGTCTTTGTGGGTGCTCAGGTTTCTTTTGATGCAGCACTTTGTTCTTCTTTGGAACGTATTGTCACTGCTTCTGGGCCTAGTTTTGGTGATTGGCAATGGAGACTTGCCACCCTTCCTTTTGCTTTTGGGGGACTTGGTGTGTATTATGCAGGTGATGTCTTGAACTATGCCTTCCTTGCTTCTAGACTTCAATCTGCCAGCTTACAGACTAAACTTCTCCATAGTTCTGGTATTGTGGCTACTGGTCCCTCGTTTGATGATGCTTTGTATACTTTTAATGTGAATATGGAAATTGACCTTTTGAGTAACCCTAGTGAGATCGCTGCCCCCAAACTTATGAAGAAATTGGCAGACATACATTTCACACGTGTTACCCAAACGGTTGAATCCACCTTCCATTTATCCCCTAGACAGATGGCTTTATGGAGCTCACTAAAAGAGGATTACACGTCAGATTGGCTTAGGGTGGCACCAATATCCGGATTGGGACAAACTATGAATGCCAGGACTTACCGATGTATGTTGTGTTATTGATGAGTGCTCAAACACTTATCATTTTTGGTCAAATCTGAACTGCAAAACATACAAAAACACTCAATAATGCATCAAAATACTGAAAATATTCCAAAATTGTGTTTTATATGTTTTTGATGCAAAATGAGTAAAAACAGATGAAAAACGAACAAAGTTTGCATAATTGGCAGTTTCAGTCCCCTGACTTTCAAAAATTGGCAAAAATAGTCCCTGAGCACTAATTTGAAAAGAAAAGTCACCAAAGGTCCTTTTGAAATCATAAGTTGTCATATTTTGTCCTTTGGTGAAAAATTGGAAAAGTTTTGGAAATTTGCAATTTAGTCCCTGAAGTTTCAGAAATTGGCAGATTTGGTCCCTGGTGGGATATTTTTGAAAGGAAAATCATTTTTGGTCCTTGGAAACTCAAAAGTTAACACATTTGATCCCTGGATGAAAAGTTTGAGGAATTTACAATTTTAGTCCCTTAGTTTTGGAAATTGGCAATATTGGTCCCCGGGTATTTTTAAATGGAAAATTTACAATTATGGTCCGTGGGATATTGATACATGGAAATTTTAATCCTTATGGTTATTTTGGAGTATTGGCAACTTTAGCCCCTAAAAATCAGCAAATGACATAATAGGTCCTTGGGCTTTTATGAGTTAAACAAACCAAACAAACACCCTTTGTATTATTATCCCTTTACCCAAAACCACCCCAAGCCTGATCCAAGCCCAATCCACCACCCTTGGTCCAAACCCTTATAATAAAAATCCACCCTTCCCCGTTTTTTTATTATCCCAAGTCAAACCAAGGTTTGACTTACCTTTCACCTCCCAACTTGAGCCTGCAACACTGTGTTCCCCCCCCCCCCTTCTTTCACCAACTCTGTACACACCCCATTCCTTGTTCCCCACTGCCTACCACTAAACCACAAAAACCAATTAATTCCCATGAAATACTCCAAGTTACCCCCACTTGCCTTTTCTCCCATTTCGCGCTAAAATACATTTGAACGGCCAAGATCACAAGAAGCCATCCAATTGCTAAAAAGTTGATGGGAAAGACAGAGAATCACCTCCGGACTTATTTAAGTCAAGAAAAAAGAGCAGAAGAAGCAGTTAGATAATTTTTAGTTTTTAATATAGTTTTAGTAAAATCGTTATTAGTGTGAAATTTGTTTGTAGTTGTAATTTTTAGTTAACAAAGAATGTACTCAATGTTTTTAATGTAATCTTAAAGTTTGTTTAATCTTATTTCAAATTTCCAATTCCATTTTAGTATTTGCAATTTTCAATTGAAAATCTCAAAATTATATCTATATTGTCTAAAGCTGTTGTTTGGTGATCCAGTAAACTAAAGCAAGTTATTGAAAGGTTCTTATAAGTTTCCTAAGTAATTTAAACAAGTTTTGTTCAAAGTTTCAAAAATACAAAAAAAAATCAAAAATAAATAGAGTAAAATAAAAAAATCAGTTCCTAAGAAAGAAGAGGATGAGCAGGGTAGAGTTTTGGATTGCAATGGGTCTAAAATTCCATGGGGAGTCTTTGGTTTGTGAACTTGGTACCTAGTATCTCCAATCTCAGCATGAATCAAATTGTGAGCCAAGTTCTTATTTTTGTCAATCTACTGTAGATGTTCTTAATTTGCATGTATCTTTGTTGAGTTGTGATTTTTAAGTATCTGTTAGCCTAAATCTTGTTTAAATCTACATGTTTGCTCATTAGAATTTAATAGTGAATTTATTTCTCATTAAATTGTCAAGTTACCTTGTCATTGAATCATGGTGTTTCACTGTTGTGGTTGTTGTTTCTGTGTTCCAATTAGCATCATAGATTATTACAAATCCTTAAAATTCAGATTCATGGGTTAAATTTTAGGTTTGCTTCACAAAATTCACACAGTATTCATATATAGGGGTGTTTGGAATAGTAAGCTGTTAGGTGCTCTTGTTGTTGCAGTGTTGTTATTTTGGAATTTGTGAGTCATCCTAGGTTAATTTAGGTCAAGTATAGGTTCAAACACTAGTATCATTTGACAAAAAGTCAAATCACTAAGATAAGCACCCTCACAGTTAAATGTGAGGGATTTGAGCTCCATAAACCTCCAAACTAGCTTACAACTTATAGCCTTATGTTAGATTAGTTTAATTTCAGCTTATTACATGTTTTTCAATCATTAGATTAGGGTCCAAAGCTCATAAAAGTCAAAGTCAGGTTTAAAATTCAAAAGTCAAATTTGTACATTTCATATTTTTCCAAAAGTTGCAAGAATTTTATGGAATTTTGTGGTGAGTTTTAGGGTCTGAAACTTCTTGAGATTATTGTCCCCCACCTCAACTATTGATTCCCATCCTCACTTCAATTTTAGGAATTTTTCTGTGGGCGCTACACCATGCCAAACACACTTGCAGGGGAATAACATCCCCTATGCAGTAGACCCTCAGTCACCACACCACTTTGGTGGTTCATTTTGGCCACCACAGTGGGCCCCACACTTCTCTTCTTGTTCCATTGGATAGTTCTACTAGTAGACTTCACAATTCAGGGCTTGGTTTACTCCAAAACTCATTTGAGCCGTCAAAAACTTAGCTCAAACAGTTGACAGTTGGACTGTCAAGCTGTGAGTCATCTGGTTTGCATATTGACCCATTTTGATTTCTAGTTACTTTAGTTTAGTGTTTCTGCCTCAAACTTGTCCAATTAACTAGTTTGAACCATATTCCATAATATTTCTCAGCTTTGAACTTGTCTTTCCCATTTTAGCCCTGACAGTTGACCAAAGTCAACTGTGGAAGCTTAAGCACTTCAAAATGCTTATTGGTTGTACCTAACTGATCACATTGTGCCTCAAGTCACCCATTTTCAGTTCAAAGTAGCTTTCAATCAAGAAAAACCAGAAAAACAAGCCTAAAAGATAGTGATAGCTTCTATTTAATAGAAGCTATCAAATTGATGTTACTTTTTAACTTTTTATTAAGTTCACTTGCACTTTCATATTTTTCTTTTGTTCCTGGTATTATAAAGTATTTTTAAGAATTTTTCTAGATTTTTCTCTCCTTGTTTGATATTTTTTTATAATTTTTATTAGATAATTTAATTTATAATTAATATTAACATTTAAAATAGAAGTAATAGTTTTTATTTAATACCACCACTTTTTTATATTTTTCCTAGGTTCCAGGTAACTTAAAATAATTTTAGGAATTTTTATAGATTTTTTTGTTGTCATTTAGTAATTTTTAGATTTAATAATAGTTTAATTAATAATTAGTTAATATTTAAGTTTTAATTAGCAAAATTAGTTTTTATTAAGTGACATCTAGTTTTTATATTTTTCCTAGCCTTTATATAATATAATATAATTTTAGAAATTTTTCTAGAATTTCTATTGTTCATTTTCTAGTTTTTATAATTTAAATAGTTTAATTAGTAATTAATTAATATTTAATATAATAATTAGTAAAATAGTGTAAAAATATATAAAACAAACTTTTTATAATTTTTTTAGGATTCCTGTGATGGTTAATTAGATTTGTAAAATTTTCTTAATTTTCTAAGTTAGTTTGTTATTTTTAATAATTTAAATAAATTAAATTAGTTAAGTAATCTTTAAATTAGTAATTAATTAATATTAAATAATTAAATAGTGTAAAAATTATTTTTTCTTTTTCTAAAAATTTTCTTTTATCATTAGGATTGTAAAAAGTTAATTTTTATAGTCATAAGTATTTTATTTCCTTAAAACTCGCGTTTTATTTCGTACGTTCGCGTAAATTTAATCTGAACGTACACGTTTTTAGTTATTAAACGTTTTTAGGTATCTAACTTTCACGTAATCATCTATATAGCTTGTTTAAGCTATTTCTTTGTAAATTCAGTAGTGTAATCAATCTCAAACCCTTTTCTGTCCAAATTCATCCGATCACAGACCCGTTTGAATACAATCCACACCTCGTCGGGACATAACAACCCGGGGAAACACTATATTCCGCGGAGATTGACTCTTAGGCTGTTTGACCTAGTTGACCATCACCTGGTCAGTTTAGGTTGACCGTTTTGAGTCAATCAAATTTTGGCGCCGCTGCCAGGGAGGTTGTGCGCGCTATTCTAAATGGTTTTCAGATTAGTGAACCTGGATATACATCCATTGTATATTTACCACCCTTGTTCATATTATCTTCTTATTTTCATATAAAAATAAAACTGTTCCTGAAAACATTTTAAATCAGTTTTCAACGAACACAAAAACACAAAAAGATTTTCTTTCCTATTTGTACAACATGTTTATCCAAAAATCCAAAAATATTCACCTTTACCCTCTCACATATTTGATTCTTCATTCCTTACCCTCTATGAACTTTTGATTCTTTCTATGTCTCATCCACACCTTCTTATTTGCCATTGGTGTGGTAATCATTATAATGGTGGTAATTGCCCCAGCTGTGGCATGGTAGAGTCAGGAAACGGGTCTATCTATAACCAGAATCCCTATTCCTACCATGACACGACTTATTCATTCCATCAGTTACCACACCATGAGACTCAACAGTTTTACTGTTGTGAGTACTGTGGTGGTTCACACTACAGTTCTGATTGTCAATCGGGAAACACTCTTGTCTATGAGCAGTTTTCTGATAACAATTATGACTCTAGCACATACAACCCACAGCCACATCAGTTTTACTGTTGTGATTACTGCGGAGGTCCATACTTCAGCTCCGATTGTCAAACAAGGAATCCATTTCCTTGTAACAATTGTGACACATCGTATTATGACGAACCTCCATCTCCACCAATTCCTCAAAGTCTTCTCCTTGATCTTTTAGATTTAGTGAAAGATTTTAGAGGAATAACACATACCCCAGATAATCCAAAACAAAAATCAATGGAAGAATTGTTAGCTGAAGAACAGGCTGCTAAAATAAATTCCCAAGATGCTTATGAAAGATCCATTAGGGAATCAATTGCAAAAGAAAAAGCAGCCAGATCTAGCTCTCAATTTTGTTTCATTCCTGATGATAGCGATGACGAAGATACACTTGATATTCTTCAATTCTATAAAGATTCATCATATGAGATACCATCAGTTGAGATTCCATCTCAACCCACTGTTATCACACCCGAGGTTCCCACTCACTCTTTGAGCATGGGGGACGAGCATCTTGACACTGTTCCTGATATGGAATTGGACGAATTCATAAAGTCTAGTGTTGAGGACCTTGTTCCAATCCCAATAAAGTCACTTGGAACTCTTGATCATTTGTGTGATATCCCTCCTCCTCTTGTCTTCCCGACTGATCAAATTGAGATGTTCTCCGATTCTACTGATGACGATTCGTTATCTTGTGGAGACATCATTTTTATGGAAGAATTACCTTCTAAGCTAGTTAGCTTAGAAGAAGAGAATGATGAGATTGACACTGAAATCAAGGATGAAGCACTTCGTGCAACATTATTGAATGTCGATCTCCTCATTTCTAAAATCGAGGCTTTCAATATGAAACCTATTTCATCTCCTATCCTAATTAAGGATAGTGACATTTTCTCCGATGATCCTATTCCGGAGTTTGAAGCCTTTACCTTTGATCATATGTGAGAGAAGATTAGTGGCAATACCACTTCTCATTCTCAAATTTCTCTCCCCAAATATGATTTATTCACCTTTGAGGATTTCTCCAATGAACTCACTCATATCATATCTCCACCAGAGTATGATAACTTCTACTTTGATCTAGACAAAGATGATCTTTGTGTTCTGGAGGGAAATATTCTCAACCTTGAGAATTTGATTGATATCAAAATCCCAACCCTCCCACCCATATGTCTAGATCATACGAGCTTAAACGATGAGATTCATGATACACCAATTATGGATTCTCTTTTTGATGATGATGACTTTATCTTGATTGTCATCAAGATCTTCCTCCCATTCTTCACCTATCGGGTGACTCATCCTGTTCTTCACTCCTTCGGGAATGAAGACATTATCTTTGACCCCGGCATCACCGCTTATAGTTTATACTATTTTAAGCCGGGTACTTATCTCATCGGTGTGGAACTTTCACGTGCTTCAAATGTTTGTCCAAACATCTTGAATGAAAGTCCGATGGAGATTGTCTCTTCCACATCATGCTTCCCAAAGGACAAATGAATTCGGGGTCGAGTCAAGCTAGCGACTCAGTAAACCAAAACAGTAGCATGTACTTAGGGTTTTCACCCTATGTGTGGGGGAGTTACCCCTGTTATGGTTACAAATATAGTGAAAACAAAATGGTGTTTCCACATTTAGATTGTAATGTTGCCCTTTTACGTTCCAAGAATCGGCATAATAGTCGGGACTTTGAATATTGAGGACAATATTCATTCTAAGTGTGTGTGTGTGTGTGTGGGGGGGGGGGTATTCTTGCGAATTTTATCACATTTTACTATCTAGTACCCCCGTTTTTAGCCAAAATTTCAAAAACTAAAAAAAAAATAAAAAATAAAAAAATAAAAAAATAAAAAAAAAACTCACTTGTGTTTCAAAATTTTTGTGGTTATCAGTCCGCCTTGTCTAACCGACAAAAGGATTGGCTAATCCAGGAGCAAACGGCTCTTGGTAAAGATATATCAAATCCGTTGATGGCTTGCAATTTTCCCAAAATTGTATGGTACCTCAACTCGCCATATCCTAAAAAGTGAATGAGTTAGCTAGCCCGCAAGATTATGGCTTGTGGTAAAGGCATTGGAAAAACCATAATTGGTAATCAGCTCACCAAGATGTTGACTATTCCATCAAGAGTTGGCTAGTCCAGAAGCAAACGGCTTTTGGTAAAGACTAATCAAATCCGTTGACAGCTGGTGGTTTGCTCAAAATCACATGGTTATCAGGTGAACCATAGTTCTTACTTGAATCGATACATCTGGCTACTCCAGAAGTGATGGTTTTTGGTAAAGAGATTAAAATCCATTAAGTTTTCAAAACAGTTTATTGCTAGGGACTAGCAATATTTTAGTGTGGGGGATTGATGAGTGCTCAAACACTCATCATTTTTGATCAAATCTGAACTGCAAAACATATAAAAACACTCAATAATGCATCAAAATACGGAAAATATTCCAAAATTGTGTTTTACATGTTTTTGATGCAAAATTAGTAAAAACAGCTGAAAAACGAACAAAGTTTGCATAATTGGCAGTTTCAGTCCCCCGACTTTCAAAAGTTGGAAAAAATAGTCCCTGAGCACTTATTTGAAAAGAAAAGTCACCAAAGGTCCTTTTGAAATCATAAGTTGTCATATTTTGTCCTTTGGTGAAAAATTGGAAAAGTTTTGGAAATTTGCAATTTAGTCCCTGAAGTTTCAGAAATTGGCAGATTTGGTCCTTGGTGGGATATTTTTGAAAGGAAAATCATTTTTGGTCCTTGGAAACTCAAAAGTTATCACATTTGGTCCCTGGATGAAAAGTTTGAGGAATTCACAATTTTAGTCCCTCAGTTTTGGAAATTGGCAATATTGGTCCCCGGGTATTTTTAAATGGAAAATTTACAATTATAGTCCATGGGATATTGATACATGGCAATTTTAATCCTTATGGTTATTTTGGAGTATTGGCAGCTTTAGCCCCTAAACATCAGCAAATGACATAATTGGTCCTTGGGCTTTTATGAGTTAAATAAACCAAACAAACACCCTTTGTATTATTATCCCTTTACCCAAAACCACCCCAAGCCTGCTCCAAGCCCAATCCACCACCCTTGGCCCAAACCCTTATAATAAAAATCTACCCTTCCCCGTTTTTTTATTATCACCAGTCAAACCAAGGTTTGACTTACCTTCCACCTCCCAACTTGAGCCTGCAACACTGTGTCCCCCCCCCCCCCCTTCTTTCACAAACTCTGCACACACACCCCATTCCTTATTCCCCACTGCCTACCACTAAACCACAAAAACCAATTAATACCCATGAAATACTCCAAGTTACCCCCCTCCTGCCTTTTCTCCCATTTCACGCCAAAATACATTTGAACGGCCAAGATCACAAGAAGCCATCCAATGGCTAAAAAGTTGATGGGAAAGACAGAGAATCACCTCAGGACTTATTTAAGTCAAGAAAAAAGAGCAGAAGAAGCAGTTAGATAATTTTTAGTTTTTAATATAGTTTTAGTAAAATCGTTATTAGTGTGAAATTTGTTTGTAGTTGTAATTTTCAGTTAACAAATAATGTACTCAATGTTTTCAATGTAATCTTAAAGTTTGTTTAATCTTATTTCAAATTTCCAATTCCATTTTAGTATTTGCAATTTTCAATTGAAAATCTCAAAATTATATCTATATTGTCTAAAGCTGTTGTCTGGTGATCCATTAAACTAAAGCAAGTTATTGAAAGGTTCTTATAAGTTTCCTAAGTAATTTAAACAAGTTTTGTTCAAAGTTTCAAAAATACAAAAAAAAAAAAAAAATCAAAAATAAATAGAGTAAAATAAAAAAAATCAGTTCCTAAGAAAGAAAAGGATGAGCATGGTAGAGTTTTGGATTGCAATGGGTCTAAAACTCCATGGGGATTCTTAGGTTTGTGAACTTGGTACCTAGTATCTCCAATCTCAGCATGAATCAAATTGTGAGCCAAGTTCTTATTTTTGTCAATCTACTATAGATGTTCTTAATTTGCATGTATCTTTGTTGAGTTGTGATTTTTAAGTATCTGTTAGCCTAAATCTTGTTTAAATCTACATATTTGCTCATTAGAATTTAATAGTGAATTTATTTCTCATTAAACTGTCAAGTTACCTTGTCATTGAATCATGGTGTTTCACTGTTGTTGTTGTTGTTGTTGTTGTTGTTGTTGTTGTTGTTGTTTCTGTGTTCCAATTAGCATCATAGATTATTACAAATCCTTAAAATTCAGATTCATGGGTTAAATTTTAGGTTTGCTTCACAAAATTCACACAATATTCATATATAGGGGTGTTTGGAATAGTAAGTTGTTAGGTGCTCTTGTTGTTGCAGTGTTGTTATTTTGGAATTTGTGAGTCATCCTAGGTTTATTTAGGTCAAGTATAGATTCAAACACTAGTATCATTTGACAAAACGTCAAATCACTAAGATAAGCACCCTCACAGTTAACTGTGAGGGATTTGAGCTCCATAAACCTCCAAACTAGCTTACAACTTATAGCCTTATGTTAGATTAGTTTAATTTCAGCTTATTACATGTTGTTCAATCATTAGATTAGGGTCCAAAGCTCATAAAAGTCAAAGTCAGGTTTAAAATTCAAAAGTCAAATTTGTACATTTCATATTTTTCCAAAAGTTGCATGAATTTTATGGAATTTTGTGGTGAGTTTTAGGGTCTGAAACTTCTTGAGATTATTGTCCCCCACCTCAACTATTGATTCCCATCCTCACTTCAATTTTAGGAATTTTTCTGTGGGCCCTACACCCTGCCAAACACACTTGCAGGGGAATAACATCCCCTGTGCAGCAGACCCTCAGTCACCACACCACTTTGGTGGTTCATTTTGGCCACCACAGTGGGCCCCACACTTCTCTTCTTGTTCCATTGGATAGTTCTACAAGTAGACTTCACAATTCAGGGCTTGGTTTACTCCAAAACTCATTTGAGCTGTCAAAAACTTAGCTCAAACAGTTGACAGTTGGACTGTCAAGCTGTGGGTCATCTTGTTTGCATATTGACCCATTTTGATATCTAGTTACTTTAGTTTAGTGTTTCTGCCTCAAACTTGTCCAATTAACTAGTTTGAACCATATTCCATAATATTTCTCAGCTTTGAACTTGTTTTTCCCATTTTATCCCTCACAGTTGACCAAAGTCAACTGTGGAAGCTTAAGCACTTCCAAATGCTTATTGGTTGTATCTAACTGATCACATTGTGCCTCAAGTCACCCATTTTCAGTTCAAAGTAGCTTTCAATCAAGAAAACCCAGAAAAACAAGCTTAAAAGATAGTGATAGCTTCTATTTAATAGAAGCTATCAAATTGATTTTACTTTTTAACTTTTTATTAAGTTCACTTGCACTTTCATATTTTTCTTTTGTTCCTGGTATTGTAAAGTATTTTTAAGAATTTTTCTAGATTTTTCTCTCCTTGTTTGATATTTTTTTATAATTTTATTAGATAATTTAATTTATAATTAATATTAACATTTAAAATAGATGTAATAGTTTTTATTTAATAGTACCACTTTTTTATATTTTTCCTAGGTTCCAAGTAACTTAAAATAATTTTAGGAATTTTTTTAGATTTTTCTGTTGTCATTTAGTAATTTTTAGATTTAATAATAGTTTAATTAATAATTAGTTAATATTTAAGTTTTAATTAGCAAAAGTAGTTTTTATTAAGTGACATCTTGTTTTTATATTTTTCCTAGCCTTTATATAATATAATATAATTTTAGGAATTTTTCTAGAATTTCTACTGTTCATTTTCTAGTTTTTTTTTAATTTAAATAGTTTAATTAGTAATTAACTAATATTTAATATAATAATTAGTAAAATAGTGTAAAAATATATAAAACAAACCTTTTATAATTTTTTTAGGATTCCTGTGATAGTTATAATTAGATTTGTAAATTTTTTCTTAATTTTCTATGTTAGTTTGTTATTTTTAATAATTTAAATTAATTAAATTAGTTAAGTAATATTTAAATTAGTAATTAATTAATATTAAATAATTAAATAGTGTAAAAATTATTTTTTCTATTTCTAAAAATTTTCTTTTATCATTAGGATTGTAAAAAGTTAATTTTTATAGTCATAAGTATTTTATTTCCTTAAAACTCGCGTTTTATTTCGTACGTTCGCGTAAATTTAATGTGAACGTACACGTTTTTAGTTATTAAACGTTTTTAGGTATCTAACTTTCACGTAATCATCTATATAGCTTGTTTAAGCTATTTCTTTGTAAATTTAGTAGTGTAATCAATCTTAAACCCTTTTCTGTCCAAATTCATCCGATCACAGACCCGTTTGAATACAATCCACACCTCGTCGGGATATAACGACCCGGGGAAACACTATATTCCGCGGAGATTGACTCTTAGGCTGTTTGACCTAGTTGACCATCACCTGGTCAGTTTAGGTTGACCGTTTTGAGTCAATCAGTTATCGGTTGGGTGTTCCTCTTTTTACTGTCTAGATGCCATGTTCAGCTTGTTCTAAAGTTTTTTTTGGAGATATTTTTGGAGATCATGCTATCGTGCACAGGTATAGTTGGTATTAAATATCGGCATAATATTGTGCGTGATGTTCCTGTTGATATATGTTCTCGGTCTGGGATTTCAGCTCGTAAGGAGGTTGATATTGGGCTTCATGGAGAGAGAGACAAAACCTTACGTCCAGCTGATATGTTACTTTACTTTTGGGATGGTGGCCTTGATGTTTGTGTTGATCTTACAGGATCGTCACCTTTGACGCGTTCGTGTATGGTTGATTTTATGCCCGGTCGGGCGGTTATTGAAGCCGCACAATGTAAACGTGTCAAGTATGAGGCTAAATGCGCTGATATCGGATATGGGTTCCTCCCCTTTTCATTCTCTTCTTTTGGAGAACTTGAAAAAGATGCAGTGACCTTATTAAAGCGTATTCGACGATTCTCTATGACTCAAGACATTGGAGCACGTACTGCTCCACGTATTTTTAGTAGAATTAACTTTGCTATAACTAGCGGTGTGGGGGCTCAGTTAGTCTCTCGGCTTCTCACTAATTTTTTGTAAAATCCTATTTGTTTTTAATAAAGTGATGTTATTATAATAAAAAATAAATAATAATAATAATAATAATAATAATAATAATAATAATAATAATAATAATAATAATAATAAAGCAACGTTTGTCATTGCTCATCTGATACGGTAGTTGGGTTTTAGCCCGAGATAAGATCTAGGAAATCCCTTTTCACAATAATTAAGACCAACATCAATGAAGGTATATGCATGCAACTTTTAAGAAGTTCTTTTGGTGCAGTACTTAATTACACGATTTGGTACCTATGGATTTAGTTGCTTTCCACTTTATAACACGTACATGTTAGGTCCATGTATTAATTGAATAAGAATTGCTTATATTAAAGTGCTTATACCAATTACATGCTCACTTTTAAGCAAGGTTATAAATAGCGTAAGGCGTGCCATGGCGGCATGGCCAAGCCTCAAGCCTTAGCGTGAGGCGTGGCGGCATGGTGTTTTGAAGGCGTGAATTAAGGCGACAAAAAGTATTTATAGATTTATAGATTCATATTATATTTCATTAGTATATCATATTTCATATATATAGAGTTTACAAAAAGTGTTATAAATAAACAATAAAGTCAAGAAACTCTCTTTACATTTGTAATCTTCTTCAAATACTAGTAACCCTTAAACGCCAAATACCAGTAAACCTCAAATACGATGCTCAAATTACTAGTAAATCACCTAAACGCCTCAAATACCAGTACACTTTAGTGCGCCTCATCTCATGCCAAGCCTTAAGATGACGCCTTGGTCTATTGCGTGGCGTGGAGGTTACGCCTCGCGCCTTTGCGAGGCCTTTACGACGCCAAGGCGCACCTTTTAGAACACTGCTTTTAAGTGCTTATTTGAGAGTAAAATAAGCAAATAAGCAAATACGAAGTTTTATACGAACACTTTGTTAGTGTATTGCCAGCAACCAAAAAGTTAGAATGCGGGATCAAGACATGTGATTATATCGACACACACATAAACATGTTTTCGGCTATATAGCGAAAAGAATGTGTGATTCAACTTTTCAGCCGAGAACATGTTTGTGTGTCTATATGATAGGTCTTGATTCCGCATTCTAACTTCTTGGTTGTTGGCGATATACCAACACACTTAAATGAGCAATCCAAAAAACCCTATAATCTTAGTATAACATACCTTGCAATGATACCTAGAACAATCATGGTTTTGTTTTCCGTAGTCAGCTGTCTACCCCAACGACGGACCCAGGGAAAATGGATGTGGGCGGCAAATTTTTTTTTTTTTTATTTTTTTTTTTTTTTTTTTGATAATAACAAGAAAATGCGAAAAAAAAAATAAGATCGTAATGATAAAGCTTGTTTTTTTTACTTAGAGATTAATGATTTATAAGGCTTAGAGCATTGAAAGTTATGTTTTAGTATGTGGGTGGGGGGCAATTAGAGTTTTTGGTGGAGGTCACTTTCTAAAAAAAGTTAAAATTTTGAAAAAATTACATTCAAATTTTAACTTTTTCGGCTAGCCGTGGGGTACCGGCCCCCATAATTGTACTCTAAATCCGTCCCTGGTCTACCCTCGCTAGGTGCTATTATAGACCTTGATTGATGTGTCTTTTGATGGCAGGTGACGCTAAAAAACATTATGAAATATTTTAAGATGAGCAGCATCTGTAGAACTTTTGGAACAGTCTATTTCTAATTTCTCCAGCGAATAGATCCAAAAACATTGTGATAACTCATGCATGGTCATGCCCCCAAAAAACTTTCCAATGGGAGAGCAAAATGAAAAGCGCATTCAACTGTTTTACTAGGCAAAATTCTCTTTAATTTATATACACTAGGCCACTAGCCTTCAAGTCTCTATGGTATAGAAACCTTAAAATGATATCTATCTTTAACACCAAATTGGTGAGATGTTGCAATCAAAAATAACCAACACCCCCTTTATATAATATTTTTTATATGATCGACCTTTCTCAGGTGAAAGATTGTCAATGATTCCTTATTATTATATGTTCATAATTATACCGATATACTATTAGTTGGGCTATGCCCCCAAAAAAACTTTCCAATGAATAGTGATAATACGTAGTAATATTTTATTGCTACAATAACTAACGGACGTTAGTTACACTAACGGTCGTTACTCTGTAGACTAGCGGTCGTTAGTAACAGCCATTAATTACTGTAGCAGTATAACTAACTGTCGTTAGTTACTTAACGACTGTTAACTAACGACCATTATCTTTAACATTTTTTTAAAACATCCGTACGAAATTGGTCCTTCATCTCAGAGGTTCGTTGCATATTTAGTGCTCTCATAATTTACATAACTGGTCCTTCGTGTTATACGTCTATTGCAAAGTCAGTCCTTAGTCACTAACTTGACGTTAAGTAGCTAACAACGGTTATCACACTTTCCCTGCTTTTACAATATTGTTACACACATTTAGAATCCACAACACTTACTAAATACAGCATGAAATATTTTTTTGGGAAAACACCTCGCGGCAACGCGCTTGTTTTCCAACTCGTTACAACTATTTGTGGGAGCCCAGGCCAACATGAATATTTTATAAGAAAAGAAATATTGGGTCCTGCATATATGTTGGATCAGTACAAAACAAACGGCTCTTTAAATAGGAAAGGGCATCACTATTGTCCAAGGTTTTGAAACCCGGGTCGACCTGGCCGGGTTAACAGGTTCGACCGGTTCCGGCTGAAAAAACGGGTCAAAACAACCCGGGTTTCTAAAACCGGGTTAACCGGTTTGACCCGCTGGGTTTTGAGTAACCCGGGTCAACCCGGTTCTCGAAACCCGACCGGGTTTCACTTTTTCAAAAAAATTTAATAAAAACCCGGGTTGACCCAGGTTGACCCGGTGGTCGACCCGGTTGACCCGGCGGTCCAACCGGTTGACCCGGTCCAAAAAATAAAAAAATAATAAATTGAAAACCGGATTGACCCGGCGGTCCAACCGGTCGAACCAGTGCCCGATGACTCGATCGGGTCAATTTCGAAACCGGTTTTCAAAACATTGCTATTGTCATCTACAAAGGTTTCCTATGTAATTTGTCAACTTGCTTTATTACTTTTAAACTCAATACTTACCGGGATTTCACTATTTAGCATGATAAGTTGTCAACTTGTATTACTATGTCAAGGCAATTGTATAAATATTAAAAAACTAGCCACAATGAAACTAGATGATAATTATAAACTGTCACCCGAAGAGTTGAGATCTATGAATAACGCATACATGCTATAGAACCTATTAACCAATAATAGTCATTAATTTATATTTTTCACCTTTTGTTTAAAACAACATATCTTGCAAACGGTAAATCTTCAAGCTATAAAAAAATATCATCGCGACGAAAATTAAATCATCCTATAGATATGCATTGTTATATGCTTTTGATAAACTTTTTTTTTAAACTTCCGCCCAGAAAAATCATATATGATTCGTAAAAATCACATATGATTTGATTTTTACAAATCACATATAATTCTTACGAATCATATATGATTTGTAAAAATCAGATATGATTCTTACGAATCACATATGATTTGATTTTAACGAATCACATATGATTTTTACGAATCATATATGATTTTTCTGGGTGAAAATTTTGAAAAAAAAAATTCGTCGAAAAAAAATTTTCGTCAAAAATATATAACAATGCATATCTATAGAAAGATAATTTATTTCTCGTCGCGATGTTTTTTTTTTTTTTTTTTTTTTTTTTTTTTTTTTTTTTTTTTTTTTTTAAGCTTGAAAATTTACCGTTTGCAAGATATGTTGGTTTAAAAAAAAGATGGAAAATGTAAATGAGATACTATGATTGGTTGATAAGTTCTATGGTAAAACTTGGTTTTACACGGATCTTTTGTTGTCACGCGAAACTTACAAATGACTTTCGAAATTACAAATGTGAAAATTTAAATAATTAAAAGAAGAAACCTCATTATCAAGACTCAACAACAAACTAGGGCTGAGCATCGGGTCGGATCTCGACCCGTCCTGACCCGACCCGACAAAGCCCGATACCGAAATATGTCAAAAACCCATCCTGATCCCGAACCTAATATTAGTCGGGTCGGTTCGGTTTCATTCGGTATACTCGGGGCGGTTGTCGGTATTTACAATTTGTCCCGACTTTTTTTGCATTCCGTATTTTCAGCCCATCAAAGAAAAGCCCAAAAGAATAAAAACCTAAATATTATTAGGTCAAGCATATGTTTCACCGCCCCCATCAAGAATATCACCTAGATCTCTCTATCCACTCATCACCTGATAATCTGCTAATCTTGGTTTTTAGACCTTCCGTGTTTCTGAGTTGTGAGTTCTGAGCACTAAAAAGGGGCACTTATTTTTCTGACTTGTGTTTCTGACTTCTGAAACCATAGAAGATAAGAGCACAAGGTGTAGATGGGGAGGCTTGCCTCCCCATTCGGGTCCCACCCCAGCCACATCACCAAACACCTCAACTTCAACTAACCACAACAAACCCCCCTCACCAAACAACAAACCTCAACTTCCCCATTAGGGCCCCACCTCTTACACATTTATTTTTTTATTCATTTCATTAAAAAAAATAAATTCTTTTCACAAATACTAAAAAATAACAAAACATACTAATTTTATTTCATCAAATAAAAAAGTTACAATACGGAAAAAAAAATAAGACACGAAAAAAAAAAAAAAAAAAAAAAAAACCGCATACAATATGGAAAAGAAAATACGATACGAAAAAAAAAACATACGATACTAATACGAAAATTAAACATTTTATTCGTCATCTTCACGGTCGAGATTTTGGTATTTCTGAGTTATTCTTGCTTGTCACTTGTGAATTACTTCGGCTCTAACTGGGTCAGTAACCGTGTTTGGATCGAGCATTAGCATCTGCATATCCTGCCACTCCAACAACGCAGCTTCTTTCTCGAACGCCTTTTCCTCCCTCTTCCTCCGCGCCTCGTAACAAGCCATTTGAGCGTCTTTCGCTTGATTATACTTTTCGGATAATTGTCCCGAAAAAGTACTCGTTTGACTCCCCCCGGAACTCGCCCCACTCGATGTTTCCGTCGACTTTTGTTTCTTTCCGGGTCGCCTGTTGTTTCTTTCGGGACGAGGTCGTTTGTCCGGCCCGAATATATCCTCAAGACATGTAATGTCTAGAGGTTCTTCAGCATCCCATTTCGGGTAGCGTTTCAGGATATCCCAAACGTGAACTGATTCGTTGCTTTTTTGCGCGTATCAAATTAATATATAAAGTAGACGTAAGTGGAATTCACTAATCAACCTTTAGGAAAAGGAAGACTTGCGAAGACTCGTGAATACAATATATATATGTGATACCGGGTAAGTGATTACCCGGGTCGTGTCCCAACGAGGTGTGAATTGATAATATCGTGTGAGATTCGAGATTAAAATGCTTGTAAGTTCGATTGTGAGAGTTATTTGGTGTTATGGTACGTTAAAGTTACGAGAATTAATAATTAACAAACGAAAAATGAAATAAACGCAACCTAAATGGGAAAATGAACAATGGAATGCTAAGAAAATCTTAAAACTACCTAAAAACTACGGGAAACATGATAGGGAATTTGGGAAATCCTAAAACGTAAGTTAAACTAAAAACGTAAAAGTTAACTTAATAAAAATGCGAGTGCGCAAATAAAAACGTAAATTTTGAGCTACGCGAGTCCTACGGGTGTAAAAATTACTTTTCTATGATTCTAATGATGAAAGAAAATTTTTGAAAAGAAAAAAAATATTTTTTGGACTTTTATATTTTTTTTAATGAATTAAAATCTAAAATAACGAAATAAAAGATTTAAAAATAATAAAACTATTTAGAAAATTATAATAAAATTTTGGAAAGTCTATAATCCTCTAAATAAACTAGGAAAAATAGAAACTTGGAATAAACAGTAGAAATAAGCAGATAATAAGCTAGTACATAAGCTGAAAACTTAATAAGCAAATAAACCTAACTATATTAAATAAATAAATAGACAAAGTATTAACAAAAAAGAATAACTAGCTCAGATGGTATTGGGTGGGTCTGTTTGTGCGTGCTTGGACTGAGAGGTTCCAGGTTCGAATCCTGGCAACCACAATTTTTTTACAACATCTATTATCTTTTTACAAATTATTTTAACAACAAAACAATAATAACTTTTGTGAAGAGATAACTGTCGAAAAGCTTATGATTGCTTGTGCAAACTGATAAAAATCAATAGAATGCTTTAAAATGACAAAAGGAATTTAAGAATGAGTAGCAGCTAGCAATCTGTCACCAAGGCCAACATACATCCAATCTACCACAAACAATCACAAGCCACCAATCACAAGCTCAAAATACCAACCAACAGATAATAACAATCAAACAGGAAAAATTCAACAAGCTCAGCTGCTATAGAATAGTAGCAGCAGCAGGTGAGCATAAATGGGCAAATGATCAACTTTGGACTTCCAAAAATCTATTATAGAAAATTCCTAAAAAATGACTTAAACTTACAAGCTTGTAAACAAGCTTGCAAATAATCTACAAACCTAAATTCCAGGTCAATCGGAGCACACATGAGGAAATTAAAAATGCTTTTCAAAAGGGCTGTTAGGTAAACTTGTAACTGATGGAGCAGTCAAAATGGGTAAAAATGGGTGATTAAATGGGTTCTTTGACTTGAGAAATCTACCACCATACATTCGAAACATGCAATGATCTAATTTAACCTAACTCAAAGCAAAGAGAATAACTGAATTAGCTAAAAAAAAACTGTTTGAGGTGTTTTGATGACAGTGAAATGGTGGTTGAGTTGCAGCCCCAACAACAAACCAACAATTAAGATGTAAACAACAAAATAAGCTCAAATGCTAAACTCCATACTACTACTTATATGGCAACCTTAATAGAATATCTATAATCTACTTACACTAGACTAACATGTAAATCAAAAGTGGACAGATGATTATGCAGCCCCAACGACAACTAAAGTGAACCATAAACAACTAAACAAAGTAAATTAAGTTTCTAGAGTTCAAAACTGAATTACCCCAAACACCCCATTAAAGCTTGAAATGGCTTATTTAACACTGCTTCGAACTACATTACTAAAAGGCTGAACAATACTAACCTATACTAAGCTGCTACTAGTCAAATGAAACTAATAAGGACAGAAAATAAGCATGAAGATAAACAGTTGAACAAATGACAGTTAATAAGAAAGGAAACTTGAGCTTTGAAACTGAAACTTTTATAAAAAGATTTGCAATCTGAGATACATTAAAAACTGAAAGATAAGTTTAATTTAAAAACTAATGACAAAAGAAAACTAACTCATTGCTAAACCTAAACCTAATTTTTTGACTCGAAACTAATAAAAAAAACTGCCTTTAAAGGCTTACAACACATCCCTTTATACTACTCTTCAACTAGGGTTTCACCCATCTTGTTCCTCTTGTATATCTTTCTTCATTCTCTGCCATTGATTATGAGCTTGGATCATCTCAGCCGTTTGATTGGGTTTTGGCGCCCAAATTGAGATTGTGGATTCGTGACCTGGACATGGCAACATGTGATGGGGTGGTATCTCGTGAAGCTTAGGGTTGAGTTTTTGAGGTATTGGGGGAAGGAGTGGATGTAGACTGCTTAGGCTTGTAACTGGAAAAGGTGGAGGAGGTGGGAATACTGTTGGGTAAAAGAGATGGAGAAGATAATTTTTGACTGGTCAGGGATGAGAGGGAGGCGTTCTTTTTATTAAACGCAGGTTAGGGTTTGGGCTTGTAGGGGTTTTGGGCCAATGGGATATGGTTAGTGGTTTAGGATTAGTTGGGTCGGTTGGGTTTAGGATTTGATTTAATTCTTGGGTTGTATAAATAAAAAGGATCCGTTTGGTTAAGTTGTTAAGTAACTCAAGGACCAAAAGTATAAATTCTGAAAACATGAGGGGTCTACTGTACCAACTGACCACAGTTTACCCACGGACCAACTATGCCAAGTTTTGATTTCCCGGGGTCCATTTGATGATAGATTTTCAAAACAAGTATCCGGGGTCCATTTCTGCCTAATTGCTAATCTTGAGGGACTAACTTGTAAATCTTTGAAACTTTTTCACCCAAAGATCGTTTACGATTTATTTTGACTTTTAAAGAGCTTTGGTTGACTTTTCTTTTGAAAATGACTGGCCAGGGACTAGTTTTGTAAAACTTTGAAAGTTGGGGGACTGAAACTGCCAACTATGCCAGTTTTGTTCGTTTTTCGTTTGTTTTCACTCGTTTTGCATTTAAGACATATAAAACACGATCTTTGAGATATTTTCATTATTTTGATGCATTCTTGAGTGTTTTCTCGTGTTTTGGCAGTTAAAATACGGTAAAAATGATGAGTATTTACACACTCATCATGAACCAAAGTGAAACCCCTCTGTCCAAAACGTTGTGAGAAGTTCGTTTTGGCATTCTCGACATGATCATGATCATTTTCACCACTGCGACGCTCTAAATGTTTATAAATAGCGTTGAATTTTTGGCAGTCGGCATTGATCCTTGACCATTTACCGGATAGCATGTTTTTGGTTCGTAGGGCTTCAGTAGTCCGCTCGTTGAAAAGCGCATGAATTTCGTTCCAAAATAATTCATTCTCTTTGTCATTTCCCAGATCTTTGTCTTGGGAAACTTCTATCCACGCTTCCGCAAGAATTGTTTCTTCTTGTTTTGACGACAACTTTCGCGCACGCGTATGAGCAGCTTCTTCCAAGTCATCGTCATCGTCCGCGTCCAAATTTACGACGTTTTTTCCTCTTTGGGATTTGGTTTTTTTTTCCTCGGCCTTTGGGCGGTGATCTTGCCTTAGGTACTTTAAACGTACCTTGATTTGGTTGTGACGGTTGTAGTGGTTGTGATTGAGAAAAAGTGGATGGTTGATTCGGGTTATAAAATTGTAGCGACGAATTGAATTGTTGTTGACTTGCGAATCCTTGTTGAAACGCATATTATTGGTTACGGTAAATGTCATTCGGATTTAATGGTTGCGAACCGTATGGCGGTGAAGGGTTTGGACTTTGAGACGAGGGACTAGAAGAGTTTGAGGCTCTCCCGTATTGACGTTGGTTTGACGTTAGGAGGTTCGTGAAATAACCTCCTTCGTTCGGGTTTTGAGACATTTTTTTTGCTTAGGAGAAGAGGTATAGAAATATTTAGATTAGATTGTTGAATGTAGTGAAGAGAATGGAAGAAGAAGGTTAGTATTTATAGTGTTATGTAAAAGAGGGTAGAAAAAAAAAAAAAAAAAAAAAAAAAAAAAAAAAAAAAAGACGTTGGTTTGCAAACGGTAATGTTTCCCACATATTAAATATTCTCAACGTTAACCTGGATTCTTGTCAGCCTTTTTGCTTCGCCGTGGCCACGGGGAGGTGACCAACAACGAGCAACGGCGAGGGCCGTTTGGTGTGGCGGCGAGCAACGGCTCGCCGTTGAGCTTGCCAACTCAGACGGCGAGGCCCAACGGCAAAGCCACACCTTGTGCTCTAATATGTGTTTCTGTCATCTTGAATCCATCTACAAGTTTTGTTTTGTAGCCATCAGTTGTAAGTTTGACTAATCTTCAAAGAAAATGAGATCCTTTAATTCTTATTGGGTAATCAAAGAAGGATTTTGATTGGTTTAAAGAATTAATGTTTTGGTTATATTCGAATGTATTAGTGCATCTGATTTGAAGCCATTATATGTATTTCTCGGGCTGACGGGCTAAATCGGGTTGGTGTCGGTTTTTATCCCAACCCGATACCGATAAACACCAATTTTCAAAACCGACTACCGACCCGACTATCACTAATTCTGTATCGGGACACTCGGTTTCGGTCGGTTTTTCGGGATTTTTCGGTTTCGGTCGGTTTTGCTCGGCCCTACAACAAACATAACCACTCAAGAGCAATTACATGGTAGAAAGCATTGAAACGGTTGAAAGCCAACCATGACCCTTCAAGTATATATCATGAAACCCGTTGGAACCTCAAACCAAAAGGTTCCGACTACATCATCAAACGGAGTGGTGGCATGGCTAGGTGTGAGAACGATTGATAAAATAATACCCAAGATTTCAAGACCACTACATACTTATATAACCACGACCATGACCAAATCACTTGTTGCACCAACCTAAAACAGATCTGAACAACCACCCTTGAATTATGACCTAACCACTTGCCACCAAGTCCTTAAAATAGACCTGAACCACCCTCGAACCACGACCTAACCACTTGCCACAACACCCTTAAAATAGATCTGAACAACCCTTAAACAATGACCTAGACCACTTGCAACAACCACCTTAAAACAGGTCTAAACAACGCTTGAACCACTACGATCGACCGCTAACTGAACTTTTGCTAACATCCAGAAAAACAGACTAGCCTTTTCGATGACTTGGACCCACCATTTGAAACTTATTTAACTTGCTAGAAATTAAAATGGCATGACTCAAAAACACTTCTCAGTTACAAAACAGGAGGTGAACGAAGGTATATGCGTGATAGATGTCTGCACACTACTACACAAATAACGACATCTGGAACTGCAGTAGACTTGTCTGCATACTAATACACAAATGTAAACACAAAAATACTAATAATGGCGGGTGGGTTCCATGTTAAATGTTACGTATAAATATTAATAGGTAAATGTCTAGGATCGAACGCGAGACCTCGGGATTGCACACTTTACAAACAAGAATAATGTAAATAAATATATATATTTATTAAATGTATGAAATATATATATTTATGACACTTAATGGACTAAACGGTCGTTAGTTGTTAACCGTATGGACTAACTATCGTTAAATAAGAAAGATAAGGACTAGAGTGTAACTTGGGAGTCAAGAAGGTTCTAGAAACCCCTTGGGTTTGCTTAGGCCGGTCGACCCACAACCCATAGGGTCGATCCACCCTTCCTTGTGCTCCAAGATATCACCTAGTATAAATACAAGGCCAAGGGTTAAACCTACACAATCTTTTGTGCACACACACTAACCCTAAAAACTTGTTTTCTTTCTTTGTTTTCCCTAGGCCGATCGGTTCAACCCCCCACCTTAGGGATTGGGTCGATTTTGGTTTAGTCCAAAATTAAGTGATTTGTTTACTTGCAACAAACCTTTATTCGTTGGTAGTTTGTGTGTACAAGAACGAGGTAATTACTTACTTTAGTAATTATCAAGAGATCGATAAACAAAACGGTAAGGGGTTTATCATTGATCTAATTGTCCAAGAATCAAGGTTTATTGAAGTGCATCGGGTACGTTTACTATTTATGTTTTAGTTAATATTTATATGTTATACTTGATCCTAGCTTCCGCAATACGTGTATTTGATTGTCATACTCTAACAGTGGCATCACGAGCCATGTATAACATGTAATTGATTACTAAAACGTAATAAAAACCGGATCTTTAATTGTATTAGATACATGTTTTTTTGATCTAGGGTTTTTCCCAATTTTTTTTTTCTAAAAATTTCGAAACCCTAACCCTAATTTTGGGGGGGGGGTCGATTTTCCCATGAAACCCTAATTAGGGTTTTGTGGTTTTCTTGATTATGTGTAATCACTAGAAACCCTAGGTCATTAACCGGTTAATTAAACGTATCTTGTGACCTAATTGCTAATTGTTAGGTATTAATCCGTGACTTACATGCATGTTTGTCATGGATCTTGTTTTGTTGTCACATATTTAGATAGATCTTAAATTGGGGAAGACTCCAATATATATTAAAATCAATTTTATATGCTATGTGGTGTGTTTTTAGCTTTGGCCTACGCAATTGATTCGTCAATGTATGTGGCTCACCTCCATTAAGAGGTGAAGGCCTTAGTTGATTACATGCGTTATTATACCTAGAATTGATTTTATTAGGATCTTTTCTAAAACGGTTTGCATGTGGCTAATTGTTTCACTTATTTATTATTGTTTGTTTGATTTTCTTTGCAACTTGTTTTATTGGTTTTTAGTTGGACTTGATGTAAGCAATAAAAGGGTGTTTTCATAAAGAAAATTAAAACGGACTAATAATTGTGAAACCCTAAAGTGATAAAGTAAGAATCTTGCAATGGTCTTATGACAATCGTGGTCCGATTCGCATGGTAATCAGCTCCCAGTCGAGACTAGCATTATTCAAACTTTATTACTATTTTGAGATTGAATCCATAAACTTTTGCTTGAATGATGTTTTGTGCAAATATGGTTTTAAAATTAAGTCTTTTAAGATGACATTCATAACCGTGATTTGAAGGCTTTGAAAAGAGCCTTAGAGTCTGCCTTAGTAATGTGATTTTCCTTATATTATATGTCGATGACATATTGATCATGGGGAACGACATTCCAAGTTTACAAAAGGTTAAGGAATATCTTGGAAGTTGTTTTTCTATGAAAGATTTAGGGGAAGCTGCATTTATTCTGGGAATCAAGATATATAGAGATAGATCTCAGCGATTAATTGGATTAAGTCAAAGTGCTTACATTGATAAAATATTGAAGAGATTCAATATGCAAAATTCCAAGAAAGGATATTTGCCGATGCAAGAGCAACATGGCTTGAGCAACAAGGTTTGTGCTTCAACACCTGCAGAGGTGCAACGCATGAAGAGAGTCCCTTATGCTTCGGCTGTGGGATCTATAATGTATGCGGTGAAAAGTACAAGACCTGATGTGGCGTTTGCTCAGAATTTAACCAGTCGATATCAGCAAAATCCAGGTGTAGCTCACTGGACTGCTGTTAAGAATATTCTTAAGTACCTTAGGGCAACTAAGGATATGTTTTTGGTTTATGGGGGAAATCCATCGGCAGAACTTGATGTTACAGGTTACTGCGATGCTTCTTGGAAAGGTGATAAGGATGATACGAAGTCTCAGACGGGTTATGTCTTTGTCATTAATGGAGGAGCAGTGGATTGGAGGAGCAGAAAGCAGAGTGTACTAGCGATGTCTGCTACAGAAAGTGAGTATATAGCTGCTTCAGAAGCTGCAATGGAAGCTGTTTGGATTAGGAAGTTTGTTTCAGGGCTTGGAGTCATGCCTTCGATTCAAAGACCTATTAAAATGTATTGTGACAATTCTGCTGCAATCACATTTGCCAATGAGCCTGGAATCATGAAAGGCACCAGACATTTCCCGATTAAGCATCACTATGTTCGAGAACAAGTCGAAATAGGCGAAATCGAAATGCTCAAAGTTCACACAGATGATAACTTGGCGGATCAATTAACAAAGCCTCTACCTGGCACTAAGCTTCACAAGCATGCTGCAGGTGTAGAACTTAGATTAGTTGAAAGTTTCATGCCCATTTGTGATTAGTGTTTGGATATAGGATGTAATGTACAATTGTTATTTTAATGGAATAAAATAAGTTTTATGTTTATTTATCATTGTCTTAATAATATATCCTATATTTGCATGTTTAAAATCCTTGAATAATTTATTATTCTAAATGTCCATTGTCGATTAATGATATGGGAATATCATTAAACTAAGACAAATTTGAGTATTGGTTTAGAATATACTTGAAAGTATATTGATGCGTAGTCATACCAATTTCACATAATATTCAATGAATTGAATATTGGACTTATCCCAACAATATGATTTAATATTTAATGTGAGAATCATATTTAAAGTTATCCCCAGACTTGAGATACCAGATAAGTGTCATGGATGTAGTGCATTTTTGTGAAGCAATCTACCGCTCACCGTAACAGGGAGTCATAAGGATTGTTTTCAGAAGTGTTGCAAAGTTCATGGGTTATTCTTGTAGTCAAGAAAGAATTCATTCCTTCTGATTTGTTTAGAAGTTTAATACTACTGGGCCCCTCGTAGGGTTGACAAAATGTTTGCATGGCCATGCCCAAAGTCTATCTGGAATACGTTCAGATGTTTTGGTAATTTTGTTCAATCATAAAGAAACGAGAAACAGAATTTTAATAAAGGAACTCACATCTTTATTAATGCGGTATTAGTAATGAAAGGATAATTATAATGATGAATCATTAAAGGTTTTTCCAGGAAACCTAGCTCGGTTTGAACTAGGGGCATTGGAGTGTTGCAAGACGCTAACCAATGTCATTTTACTATTAATGAATATACGAGTGGGAGCTGTTAAATGTTACGTATAAACATTAATAGGTAAATGTCTAGGATCGAACGCGAGACCTCGGGATTGCACACTTTACAAACAAGAATAATGTAAATAAATATATATATATATTTATTAAATGTATGAAATATATATATTTATGACACTTAATGGACTAAACGGTCGTTAGTTGTTAACCGTATGGACTAACTATCGTTAAATAAGAAAGATAAGGACTAGAGTGTAACTTGGGAGTCAAGAAGGTTCTAGAAACCCCTTGGGTTTGCTTAGGCCGGTCGACCCACAACCCATAGGGTCGATCCACCCTTCCTTGTGCTCCAAGATATCACCTAGTATAAATACAAGGCCAAGGGTTAAACCTACACAATCTTTTGTGCACACACACTAACCCTAAAAACTTGTTTTCTTTCTTTGTTTTCCCTAGGCCGATCGGTTCAACCCCCCACCTTAGGGATTGGGTCGATTTTGGTTTAGTCCAAAATTAAGTGATTTGTTTACTTGCAACAAACCTTTATTCGTTGGTAGTTTGTGTGTACAAGAACGAGGTAATTACTTACTTTAGTAATTATCAAGAGATCGATAAACAAAACGGTAAGGGGTTTATCATTGATCTAATTGTCCAAGAATCAAGGTTTATTGAAGTGCATCGGGTACGTTTACTATTTATGTTTTAGTTAATATTTATATGTTATACTTGATCCTAGCTTCCGCAATACGTGTATTTGATTGTCATACTCTAACATTCCATGCTTATTTTGTTGACTACCTAATAAACAATGACATGGGGTAGAATGTGCCTACTTATTTGCTTTTTTAAGAAAGCCAAATTTAACTCCGCTTCTGTACGCATTTGATCAACACGTGAATCAAGTTTCTGTATCAACAATGATAAAAATCTCAATAGCAGAAAGAACCAGAACTTAGCTACCAAAGGAACTTATAATTTATTAACAAAAGTGCCCGACACTATTCTTCTTTTATATTTAAGAAACCAATAAGTTATTTCATTTAAGAGCACTAGGTACCTTCACGCTGAGTTATTCCTTAACACAATGTCACGTCAGCGCTACGTCAGCGCTACATCAGTTTTAACCTTTTTACCTTAACTCATAAAAAACACCCCTTACCTTAACTCAACTTTTATTCAAATATTTTCAATTTCAACCCCTAAACTAAAACAAATTCTATGTTTATTAAAAAAACATTAACATTCATTCTTAAAACACATATATTTTACAATACGGAATAAAAACAAATTACAACGAAATAAAATAAAAAAGACATAACAGAATAACGGAATAAAAATAAATCTACTACTGACGAGGGGGCAATTTATATTTGGCGATGATTCGATCTTTTTCTATATTGACCAGTGCCACATAGTTTGGATCTTTGCTGGCAGTGTCAAGTAGCAAAAATTCAAACTCCTTCGGCCTCATTAGTGTTTCTTCTTTTTCTGCGGCCGCCTCATACGCCTTTTCCGCAAATTCACGTTTAGCCCGGAACTCTTGATGCATAGCCTCCCCGAATTGGAACGACGTAAAGGATCCTCCGGTGCTTGTCGTTAGGGATGGCAACGGGGCGGGGAATGTCGGGGATTGTACTTACCATCCCCATCCCCATTTTACACTCTCTATCCCCATCTCCATCCCCGTCCCTATCCCCATTCCTATTGGGGAATTGCTTTACATCCCCATCCCCATCCCCAGTGGGGATCAGGGATGCCCGCGGAAATTCAGGGATTCTCCACCCTTATGAAATAACATAAAAATTCTACCAACTCATCCAAAATATAAATAATTTTGACTCATAAAGTACCTCAACAAACACACATCGCACATAGTTATATTAATTAGAATTGCAACTCAACTTTAAAGCATCGTAAACATTGTAACATCAAAGATAATATGAAAACAATATGTATCATATCTGTGTATCCGGACAAAATAGTTAAGTAATATGTAGTTTTTACTTCTACTTCCAAATCTAAATGTGTTTGATCCTATAAATATCATATATGCATATAAACATACATTCGATACTCATAAACATATGTACATGTAGATATACAAGTTAATCGAGTATAGATAAAACATATAAATTTTAAATAATTATACACTAGAAAGATCGGGGTCGGGGCCGGGTTCGAGGATTTATGTTATCCCCATCCCCACCTCATCCTTGGTTTAATATTTTAGGGGATTCCCCATTCCCGTCCCCATCCCCGGTCAACACGGGGATTCCCCAGTCAAATCGGATTTGGGAATCAGGTCTCCATCGGGTACGGATTTTTTTGCCATCCCTACTTGTCATGCCCCGGGTGCTTGTCGTAGTCTCGGATTTTTGTTTCTTTGAAGCACGCTTTTTCCCATGGGGCGTGGCTCAACATCATGACCAAACTAAGACTCGTTTGTTTGGCTTGGGACATCGCCGGTTAAATCAACTGGATCCGGCGCGTCCCATTTGCGATGTTGACATAAAACGTCCCAAGCTTCCTCGTTGTTAAACGGTACGTTGTTATTCTGCTCATGATATATCTGTTTCGCCCGTTTGAGGACATCCATCAGACTTTCCCCACTTTTAATATCACGTACCGCCTGTTTGAAAATAGCGTTGAACTTACTACAATCATGGTTCAACGTTTTCTATTTGCTTGAAACATATCCTTGTTGCGCTCCTTATAATTCTTTCGGTTGAACTCATGTTGTACACTTTGCCAAAACGTGTCGCGAGCTTGAGAACGACCGACACGCTCATCCTCAGAAGTGGCTATCCAACATTTTGCAAATAATTTTTCCTCACTTGGAGTCCACTTTGTATGCACGTTATGTTCTCCCTCTTCCGGGCTTGGTTTGGGGTCTTTGGTTTTTTTGGCCTTCCGTTTACCATGACTTTTGGGCTTTGCTGTAGACGTAGGTGAATCGGGAACTTCATATGTTTCAGTGTGTGAATGTTGTGATTGTTGTGTTGGTTGGGTGAATTGAAGATTTGAGAAGTCGATGTTCAAGGTGTTTTGTTGGGATAGTTGCCAGTAATTCTTGATGTTATTGGAATACTTCTTCGCTCGACATACCAAATATGTTTGGACTATCCCAATTCGGATTTGACGAGGAGCCAGTGTTTTGGTTATTCCAATTTGGAGAAGACGAGGAACCTGAATATGGGTTATTCAACCCATCGAGAAGACTTGTAAACGAGTTGTTGTTGTTTCCTTCGAACATTTTTTTTTACTAGTAGAAGTATATTGTAGATGTATATTGTAGAGAATAGTTGGTAGTGGAAGTGTGAAAAAAAAAGTGGGGTGTTAAATCGGTATTTATAGTGTTAGAAAGTGATTTTGATTTTTTTTTAACTAGCCGTTACTTAAACGTTTGGGGGGGGGGGGGGGGTAAATGATTTTTTTTTAATCCAACGGATCTATTTGGGGTGTAAATGAAAATTTCCAACATCTCTTTTGTGTTTGACGTTGCGTTATTGCGTTAACTTCCAACGTTAACGCCTCGTTAACGCAGGTCGGGGGTGTCTTAATGCTGCGTTATTCAACCCAAAAACTCCCTTAACGCAGGCCATAAGCTAACGTACCCAGTGCTCTAAGGCTACCTCAACCCTCACAACTTGATACGATCTTGCATTCTATTATTATTATTATTATTATTATTATTATTATTATTATTATTATTATTATTATTATTATTATTATTATTATTATTATTATTATTATTATTATTATTTTTTTTATAATAATTATTTTTCATTGAATCTCAGGAAAATTACATGAAATTGGAGGGGAGTTTAGACACAATCTGTGCTCCCACTCCTTTTTGAATACACAAGCTGACTCGATGAAAAATGAAAGCACCGCTCTTAACGTTAGAGTGGCTGCTGGCAATATTCCCAATGCGCGAGAGAGTATTCAGAGCTTATACATCAAGTTCCCCAAAAGTGGAAAAAGCAAAGGGAACGAACTTGTATCCATTGTCTTCACACTTGGATGCATACTTCTTCCTTTTCTTTTCCACAGCATTACTCAGCGCAGCCCCAGGAGCCCATGTCGATATCCCAGTCCCAGCAAATGGGGAGACCCCAGTAACATCCAAACACACGTCCTTACCTTGGAACCAGTTAAACAATAGCACATCTGCAGGACGTAATTCTCTCCCTTCTTCCGAAAGAAATCCCATTGGAGCCTCTTTACGCACCATAATCCCGGCTTTGGAGCATATATCAACAAGAATATCACGCACCAGATTATGCCTAAACTTAACACCCACTTCGCTAGCGCAATGAACCGCGTGATCCCCCCACTGGTCCATACGGTGCACATTACAACTCGGGCATAAGCTCCCTTCAGAGAACATAGGTACCGCAAGCCTGTAGCATAACACCGATCGAAATTGGCGGGGATTCATCCTTTGTCCAAGACCGTCAATAGGGATGGCGAAGAGGAAGTCTTGCGCATGTGGGCCGCGGATACTACTAAGTACGGCCACCTGCCTTGGACTTAGCGAGTACTTGGAAACCAGATCTTTCTCAATGACACCGAAATAACACTTTGCCAAGGTTTTCATCATTTGGGGGGCAGGAGAGCCCCCGGTGACAGTGAGGAAGTCGGTGTTACAAGTAGCGTTGAATATTTCTGAAGCATACTGGAATGAAGGGCCTCGTGTAGCAATACCCGTTTTGGTGAGTATCTTATCCTGTAAGTCATTCGTTTGCATCCGAGAAGCGAGGAATGCGTACTGGACGATATCCCTAGCTGAAAGGATGCCAAGCCCACCGAGTTTTATTGGAAGAGTGGAAAGCCTCCACTGCCAATCACCGAACCCTGGCCCTGAGGCAGTAACAGTCTTCTCCAAAGAGGCACGTAACATCTGATCAAACTGAGCTTGGGCCTCTAATAAGTGCAAGGGGGAACATGTTCTCAAAGCATACGATAGTTTCGAAACTCCCGCACAATTACGCAAAAGGAGAAGTTCACATTGCGGATCGTTAAGTTTGTTAATCGCCTCGATTAAATGCATGGTTTTGGAGACCCTTTTGGAAACCAAATCCCGACAGAAGCCTGCGTCTAAACTAACTGGACCGCCAAGGAGTTTGACTCCATTGAGCGGGCGAGCAATATTTATAGGAAAAACACCCTCCACTCTGCTTCTAGGGTCTTCGACAGGCCAGAAGAGTTCTGTCTTGTCAACATTTAAAAACAAGCCACGAGCGGGCCCCTCTGTCCTAATGATGTTAAGCGCCTTGGCGACCATGGGCATGTCCCCAAAAATGGTACCATCATCGAGGTACCACGCCTGAAGGGTAAGTTCACATGTCTGGTTGATAGCATGAATTAAAGGGTGCAAAGCTAGGGCAAACAACAAAGGGCCCAACGGATCACCTTGTTGGACACCCTGACATGACCATAGGATGGAGTCCTCGTAATAGAGCCTGGCAGGGCGCGCATAACAGAACTCAACCCACGGTGCAATAGGAGGGCATCGCCTCCTAGCTTCCTGAAGCAAGACACTCCTATCAACAAGATTAAAAGCATTCTTGAAGTCCACTAAAAGCATGGAAAGGCCAACTTCACGCCCCTTAGACTCAATGAGCCTATTTACAAAGTGAAGGACAGCCTCACATCCCCCAGGGACTCCAACCCCAAATTGAAAATCCTGCAAGTAAGAGTTCATAGAATCACCGACCGAAGAGGAGGCAACCTTTGACACAAGCCTACGCCAAACAGTGCCAACAGCAATAGGGCGTATACCACCGCCCGGCTTGACTAAGGGAGTCAAGGGAGCACTAGCAATATATTCCCCCAATTGACTAGGGCACTTTCCACCAAGGAACAAGTTAAAAACTCCAGTAATGGACCCTAGCAGGTCATCAGCAATAGCAGTCGCCGCCCTTCCCAAAATATCTATCAAATGTTGTGCCCGCAGCCCATCACGGCCACACGACGTCCCTTTGGGGAAGCTGCGGATCCTGTTGAGCACCAAGTCCTTATCGACAGAAAGGGCGTCCTCATCAAGTGACAAAGGGGGCGGGATCGGCTGGAGGGCATATGGGTGTTTGGCCTCAAGCTCCAATAGAGTGTCAGGTGTGGATGGGGCGATTCCAGAGGATGTGAGCACCTTAATAGCAGCAGTAAAATGCCCGTCCCCAAGTTTACGCTTGCACTGACCCAGGTTGACCTCGTTTTGGTTATTATTATTATTATTGTTATTTTTATTGTTATTATTAATTAATTAATTAATTAATTTAGTTTCCTTTTATTATATTTTCTTAAGGACCAAGTTATGGTATCTTTTCTTATATATAGGGTATTAGGGTTGTAATGGATATAAAAAAAGATAACTCCCTCCAAAAACTTAATTGATTTCAAAACATGCTATCATTAAAGGGGGAGTCTAAAAATTAAAAATGTTATGATTTCATGCTAAAACAAATATGTCTATCTCTCCAAAAGCTTTTTCTTAATCGGTTGATATAAAAAATATCACGATATGCTATTTTTGAGGGGGAGAAGACATGATTAAAATGTGATCAAAATGTTTAAAGATCGGTGTTGAATCTCAAAAGAGCTAGGCTAAGATATAACCATCGAATTGACGAAGCTTAAATGTCTATAATCGAAAAGACTTGACCAGGGCGGGTAATAATTTCTAGCTAGTTTAACTAGTGATGTAAGCGTATCTCGAATAGGACTAGTCTAAGTAGAATGTACCGTCTCCATAGACTTTCCTTGAACTTGACCAGGACGGGTAATAATTTTAGGCTAGTCTAACTAGTGATGTAAGCGTATCTCGAATCGATCATGTTAACTGAAAATCAATCAATTCAAAAAGTGAGAACTTTACCCAACATGTGTAAATTTATCTTTTAATCACATAAGCACGTGTGAAGGGGAGTATTTAAGAAAATGCAAAACTCTCTAAGTGTTAACAAAGTATGTTTTATAATCATAAACACTTTGAGAGATTTTCACAAAAGGTTTTATGGCATATGGTCAATAAATCTAGGATAATCATGGAGTAATAAGGTGATTATGGTTAGGTTTATGTCCAATGATCCGCAAGAGCCGAAGGGATCTACCCAAGGACAATTCCAATAGATTAGAATTAGAAGTCCTTAGGTATGATTGAAAAAAGGAGTAAATGAATGAAAGGAGAAAGAATGGGTTGAAGAATTAAAAAGAAAAGTTAATGAAGGGGTGAAAGGAAATAGCCCTCCAAAAGTTCAACCTTAGGGCCGAAACCGGGTTCAATTCATATACTATTGGTTGTTACTATGGTGACGCCGGTATTAAAAGACGTCATGGACCCAGTGACACACTGCACTTAACCTCCTAGCCACTCAGATATCTCTTAAAAGATATTTGTTTCATTTCTCACGGAGAACCTTGCATAATCTATCGGCCTCTCACTCTGAGATGTGTTGATCTTGAAAAGATGGCACTCTGTTCCATGACTCCGACCACTTAATTGAGTCTAGAGTCATGATATTCATTAAAAGATATCTTAGGATACACTTCCTATGAATACACTTGTGTTCGCCAAAAAGGACACAAGTTGTAAGAGTCTTATTAGATCTACGGATCCTGCCTTACATATTATGGTCGTTAATTGTTTCAAACGGTCTACAGTCGTGGAGTAATACTTCGGTATACTTCAGCGGCTCACCTGAATTGTGGGTAAACTTCGGTATATTTGTTGTAAGCCTTTGATGTGTTTCGATAGCTTTAAATTTATAAGACTAATTTTACCATTTCCTTAATTCATAAAACACATGGGTAAAGTATAACCCCCGTTTATATTAAAGGTTTGAGGTAAGACCAGGTCGTCCCAAGAGAGGTGATTGTTCTTATATTTAGCTAAAGATAACAAAATTAGATTCCAATTATTGTCACTTATCACTAAAACCATTTTTGTTGGATTTAAGATTTTTGAAATGTTTTCCCAATTGATATTAAAATTATGTTTGTTAAAGGATGAGCACATAAGATGAATGAGCATGTGTATCATAAACAATACTTGGACAAAGCATAGAAGCAAAACATGACTGGTGATCATGTAAACTAATCTATCTCCTTGATGTAAAAGAATCTCTTTTTGGCCTCTGATCCTAGATACATAAAGTGTATAAAGTATGGTCCAAGCATGAAGTATCAAGTATGCATTTCTCCTAACCAAGTCACTAGACGTAAGGCTAGTCCTTAAACATGTTATGGTTGAGGTTATCATATGCTTTACTATCCAATTCTCACAAGTATAGCAATGACTCGTTATAGGCAGATGATTCATAATATAATCAATATAATTGCATCTTTTGACCTGTAAACAATTATAATGACCAATCAAGACATATGATGGGATTCTAAACCGTAACATATCAAATACATAAAAGAGAGATTCAATAGTCATAATACATATATGGGTTCAACTCATGGCAAAGATGCCTCTAACAAACATAAAAGTACTACTCCATATTCATGTAAAAGTAAACTAAGTAAACAAGTGATGTTGTCATCATACCGAGTTTTCCAAATGTGTTCTGATGAGTGTCTAAATACTCATCATTTTATACTAATCTGAACTGCCAAAACATACAAAAACACTCAAATATGTATCAAAATACTTAAAATATCTTAAGGGTGTGTTTTATATGTTTCAAATGCAAAATATGCAAAAACAGATGAAAAACGTACAAAGTTTGCATAATTGGCAGTTTCAGTCCCTCAAGTTTCAGAAATTTGCAAAACTAGTCCCTGGTTATTCTAAAAACATGAAAATGTCACTAAAGGTCCTTTTTAATCATAAAGTTACATATTTAGTCCTTTGGTGCAAAGTTTCATAAAATTACAAGTTTAGTCCCTGTACTTTGGAAATTGACAGAAATGGTCCCTGGGATGTTAAAAACTTTGAGAAAATCAATTTTGGTCCTTATACTAATAATCTTTTGCAGGAATGGTCCTTGGGTGATAAGTTTGGTGAATTTACATTATTGGTCCCTGAAGTTTCACAGTTTGGCAAAACAGGTCCCTCAAAGTTTTAAACTTGACAGTTTCAGTCCCTGGGTGTTCAAAATGGGAAAATTACCATTAAGGGTCCTAGGGAATTCATAATTTTCACTTTTAGTCCCTGGGAGAAAGTTTTGAATAAATTACACATCTAGTCCCTCAAGTTTGGTAAATTGTCAGTTTTAGTCCCCGGGTATTTAAAAAATTAAAAATATCAAAAATACCCTAGTACTATTTATTTATGGCAAGTTTAGTCCTTATAAGTATATTTGGAGACTTGCCAAATCAGGCCCCTAAACTTTGCCAAATTACATGATTGGTCCTTGTGTGAAATATTACAAACGGACCCTTGGTTTTATTTAAGTCCAAACCAAATCCAAACTACAAACAGCCACCACCCATTTCCCTTAGCCCAATCCTTAGCCCAAGTCCACCCCCGGTCAAACTGGGTCAAACAAACAAAAACCACCCCGTATTCCCTTCCCTCTCATCCCTCTCCCACACCACTGTGTCACCAAAACCACCATGGTTTTCTTCTCACCTCCTACACCTGGCCTGCCACCTCTCACCCACTATCCCACAACCCTCCAAACCCATTTAATTGACCCCTAAACCTCTCCACGCAACAAACTGACACCTTTGACCCTTTCGCGCCAAAAAGGCAATTTGAATGGCCTGGATTGCTTGGACCAATCCAAGGGCTATGGATTGGTGGGAAATCACCCAGTGGGTCCCACAAGCTCAGAAGAGGGCTACAAAATGGAAAGGAAGCAGAAGAAAAGATTCATTAGTTTAGGAGTAGCTTAATTTAATCGTAGGTCATGTTATTTCTATTTTAGTTGTAATTTTAAGTCAAATATTGTTGTACTCAGTTAATTTCATGTCACTTAATCTTTAATTGAAGTTAATTTCAAGTTTCATATCAGTTCTCAGTTTATGCATTTTTCTTAAATTCTCAAAATCACCATAAGGTTTATATGTTGTTAGTTGTTGTTATAATCAATTCATAAGCTCTTATAAGCTCTGACAAAGCTCATATAAGCTCTTGAATACCTTAAATATCAGTCTCATTCTATAAATAAGAAAAACACCAAAAATAATCAATAAAATAAATAGAAAATAAAAAAATAGAAGGAAGAAAGGAAGAGGAGCTGAGCAAGGTTTCATTTGGATTAATCTGGTATTAGAACCTTTTGGGAGGTGATAGGATTGGATACATGTCCATGGTTCATTGTTGCTCAGTGTATTTCCAATTGTAAGCTATTTCTTGATTTTTAGCATTTCTTTGTATTAGTTGTTAATTTAGTATAAACCTTCTTGTTTCATGATTAGTTGATGTTTGTTAGTAGTAATCTAGTGTATAATTGGTAGCTTGTGTATTAAAATCTTAGTTGATAATATTTTAAGTTAGACAGTCAAAAATAGATTAGTAGTGATTAATAGGTTAAAGTTGTTATTAACTGTGTAATTGTGTTCATTAGATCTCTGTACATCATAATATAGTATAAGGAATCAAAGTTAAGGTTTAAATCAATTAGTTGTTTTGTTAATCTCAAAACAGTCAAGTTTTTAGGGTGTTTGGCTCAGTGAAATTCATCACTGAGTTTTGAGTAGCAGTTGTTGTTTTTGGTTTTATCATATCACTTTAGGTCGAAATCAGTTAGAACAATCATAAAATCCAACCACCATTACTCAAAAAAGTCAAAAACACATAAATTACACCACACAGTTAACTGTGTGGTGTTTTGGGTACTCATAAGCTCACATAAGCTTATTAGTTGTAAGTTTAAACCTAAATTGGCTTCATTTAAGCTTTTCATAACATATATATTCAACTAGGATCAAGCAAATCTCATAAAAGTCAATCTATCAAGTTTTGCTAAAAAAGTCAAAACTTGCTCATATCAGTTTTTTCTAAAAACTCAAGGATTTCTTTTGATTTATGTGTTCAATACTAGGGCCTCAAGTTTTGCGGAATTGTTCTCTACCACCTCAACTTTAGAATCCTACAATTGTTATATTTTTAGGATTTTTGAGGTGGGCCCCACTCACCCCTAAACACAACTGCAGGGTGAGGGTATTCCCCTGCACATCAGCAGTTCACTCACACCACCCACTTTGTGGTGGTTTTGTGACCACCACAGTGGGTCCCACACCTAGGCATTAGGTTCCCCCAACCCCCCTCCTAGTAGGTTATAAGTATTGACCTTTGGTTTGACTTGTATCACTGTGGACCCCACCTAAATTAGCCATTGAACCTTGTCCCCAGTCTGTGTAGATTTTAGGTTTTTGGATTAGCTTATTTTGGCTTTTTAGCTTATCTACTGAGCTTATTGAGTTAAATTAAGCTTTGACAAGTCCAAGTAGCTTATTAGAATCAGAATATACCATAGTGGGTCCCACACAAGTCAGTTTTGGCTTATTTGCTACTTTGGTCAACTTAAGTCAACTGCCTAGGTTTATAGCTTATTACTAGCTTATTATTAAGTTCTAAAATTATTGTTTTTATTAAAGTTACTTATTTTTATGTATAATAAAGTTTTGTAAAAGAAAAATCCAAGAAAAACAATATTAAATTAAGTGATAGTTTCTATTTAATACAATTTAATTTTAATTTTCATTTTTATATTTTTATTAAGCAATTGGTGTTTTTATATTTTTATTAATTTCCTTATATATTAAAGTAATTTAAATAATTTTCTTAGATTTTTATATTGTCATTTGGTATTAATTAGAATTAATAATAGTTTTATTAATAATTAATCAATAAATAAATTTTAAATAGCATAATTAATTTTTATATAGCAACACCTAGTTTTTATATTTTTTATAGTTTTTATAAGTCATAATATAATTTTAGTAATTTTTCTAGAATTTTTACTGTTCATTTAATAGTTTTCATAATTTAAATAGTTTAATTAGATATTAATTATTAAATAGAATAATAATTAGTTAACTAGTTTAGAAATATATAAAATAAAGTTTTTATAATTTTTTAGGATTCCCATGATGGTTAATTAGATATATAAAAATTTTCATAATTTTCTAAGTTAGTTTAATAATATTTGTAATTTAAATTAGTTTAAATAGTTTAAAAAATAGAAATAGTTTTTAATTAATAAGAAATTCACAAAAAGACAAAAAGATTTATTTTTATTTTTTATACTTTCTTCAAGTTCATTTTTAATTTTAGAAATTATTTTTACAAGTTTTTAGTTTAATTTGTAGTGTTAATCATTTTTAGTTTTTATTTTAAGTTAGTTTTAAATAAATAGTTAAATAGTTTTTATTTAAATAATTAATAATAAATAATATAATAATCTAAAAAAGAGTTTTATTTTTAGTTTAATTTTATTTAAAGTTTAAGTTTATAGAATTTTCAATTTTAACCCTTGTAGTTTATTTTTCTTTAAAACTCACCTTTTTCTCAGTACGCAGTCGCGTCTGATTTTAAATTGGTGTACGTTTATACGTTTTAGATACCTAGGTTTTACGTAATCATTCTAATAGTTATTTTAAGTTATAAACCCTAGTTTAAAACACACACACACACTTTTATACCATTCCCTGTTCAGATTCACTCGATCACAGATTCGTTTATAATATCACATCGCACACCTCGTTGGGACTTACGACCCGGGAAAACACTGTATTCCTCGGAAGCATTTGTTTTAGACGTTTGACTTGGTTGACCATCACCTGGTAAACTTAGTTGACTGTTTGAGGCGAATCAAAATTTGGCGCCGCTGCCGGGGAGGTTGTGCGCTTATTCTAAACGATTTTGCGTATTTGTGAGTTTGGATATACATCCATTGTATATTTACCATCTTTTATCTATATTTTTATAAAACAAAACACAAAAATATTCACCTTTACACCCTTACCTATTTGATTCTTCATTTCTCATCCCCAAAACCCTTTGATTCTACATTCTTCCACTTATCTCATAATTAATTCTAAATGACATCTCTCGATGACGATTTCTTTAAACAAAGGGCCTGTAAAAGCAAAGTTGAGAAACTTGTGGCCTTGTCCAAGATATCGAGATGTCATGTTGATTATGATAGACCACCGATTCATATTCCCTCTCCAGTGAGGGAAATGGAACGAGAAACCGAGGTGACAAAGGACCTTGTACTTTCCTCTGACGTTGGAGGTGCTAAATACGTCCAAACCACGGTTGTCCAAAAACCTGAGCTCACAAATGCTCCTAAACCTTCAAAAATCAATCCTGATCTTTCACGGTTTACGGTTAAAAGTTTGTCAAGCAAACGTACAGAGCTTAGGGCAATTACTGAAAAGAACGACTTACCTAACCTTCACATTTATCAAGAACCAAAACCCGAGACCAAAACGGAAGTGGTGGAAATTCCTAGCTCTCAGAGCACACCACTTGTCCCACCTCCAGATTTTGTTCCTTGTGTCGGTTGTGGTGAGCCACTTTTCGGTTTTCCATGTCATTGGTGTACATGTGTGCAATGTGGTAATGATATCCAAAACGGGAGTTGTTTGTTTTGTGGATCGAGTAATTCATTTGCTTATGATCCTAATCAAAACTCATTCAACGACTCCTCAAATTTTTCCAACTACCCATCACATTCATACGAGCAAGAATCATATTATCCAAATCTCAATGATGCTTCGTATCAAAATACACCAATCCAGACTCAACAGTTTAACTGTTGTGAGTATTGTGGTGGTTCACACTACAGTTCTGATTGTCAAATTAGGAATCAGTTTGTCTATGAACAAGTTCCTAATAACAATTATGACTTAAACACATACGACTCACAACCACATCAGTTCAACTGTTGTGAGTACTGTGGAGGTCCACACTTTAGCTCTGATTGTCAAACAAGGAATTCATTTCCTTGTAACAATTATGACTATTCGTTTCAAGACCCACCTCCACAGTGCCAAATAAACCAAGCAACTCCTCACATCCAGCAAGACCCTTGTCTAGAGGTTCTTGAGAAACTCAAAGATCTTAAGGAGGAGTTGGCTAATATGTCGTTTCACAATGCACCAAGTTTTTCTTGTGTACATTGTGGGGGTCCTCATAATGATGATCAATGTCAACCTACGGGTTTTGACACATCCACACCCCCACAGTCTCCACTCACTCAATATTCTCGTGATAAATCTATCACGGAATTACTTGCTGAAAAACATGCTGCTAGAGACGAAAGAAGCATGGAAGAATTACTAGTCTTAGAACAAGCAGCTATAACACGTACCAAATTTCAAAATGCTGTTTTTCTCGATGAGAATGATGAATGTGATGATACCTCATCATGTTCATCAGTTGAGACTCCTTCCATGCATATACAGGGAGAAAAGAATATAACTGAATCACCAGCAGTAGAAATAATGGAACTTGTAGACTCCATTACTGCTAGTCCTTCTCATCTCCCTGAGTATGATGTTATCACACCCGAGGTTCCCACTCACTCTCTGAACATGGGGGACGAGCATCTTGACACTATTCCTGCAAAGGAATCGGACGAATTAATAAAGTCTAGTGTTGAGAACCTTGTCCCAATCCCAAGTGTGTCACAGGGAATTCTTGATCATGTGTGTGATATTCCTCCCCCTCTTGTCTTTCCAAATAATCATACTGAGATGTTCTCTGATTCTGATGAGAACTATTCTTTATCTTGTGGAGACATAAGTTATGTGGGGGAATTACCTTCTGAGCTTGTCAACTCAGAAGAAGAGAATGAGGAAGAAATAATCCAAGACGAATCTCTTCGTCTTACATTATTAAATGCTAATCTTCTCATTTCTAGGATCGAGGCTTTTAATGAAAAGCCTATTTCATCTCCTATCCCCGTCAAGGATAGTGGGGTTTTGATCAATGATTCTATTCCTGAATTGCAAATGTTCCATTTTGATCAAACGGAAGAGAAGATAAGTGGTATCACCACTTCTCATTCTTATAATTCTCTTCCCGTTTATGAATCATTTACTATTGAGGAGTTCCCCAATGAACTCACTCAAATCAATCCCGAATACGAATCATTCACCTTTGAGGAGTTCTCCGGTGAACTCACTCATATCATATCTCCTCCGGAGTATGATAACTTCTATTTTGATCTAGACATACCCATAATATGTCTTGATCAAGCGAGCTTAAATGAGGAGATTCATGAAACAATGAATTCTCCTATTGAAGATGAGGAGTTAATCATGATTTTCATCATGACCTTCTTTCTTTTCTTCATATATCCTGTGGCTTCTCCTGTTCTTCACTCTTTCGGGAGTGAAGACATTATCTTTGATCCCGGCATTCTCATTTATAAATTATGAGCCGGTTACTTGTCTCATCGGTGTGGAACTTTCACGTGCTTCAAATGTTTATCCAAACGTCTTGAATGAAAGTCCGATGAGATTGTCTCTTCCACTTGCTTCCCCATGGACAAATAAATTCGGGGTCGAGTCAAGTTAGTGACTCGGTAATCAAAAACATTAGCATGTACATAGGTTTTCACCCATGTTTCACCCTAAGTGTGGGGGAGATATCCCACATGTTGTATATATATATATATTCTCAAAAAAAAAAAAAAAAAAAAAAAAAAAAAAAAAAAAAAAAATGTACATATAGTGATAGCTTCTATTTAAGAAGTTTTATCTAAAAAATTAATTGTATGTATATACACATAAAATAAAGGCTATGTAATATTTTCTTCTTACGTTCTAAGTGTCGGTTTAACATCCGGTACTTTGAATATTGAGGACAATATTCAGTTCTAAGTGTGGGGGGAGATTCGTTATTCTAACGAATTTAAACACATGTTCCATCAAGAACCCCCATTTTAGCCAAAATTTTAAAATTTTTTCTCACTTAGAACGCAATAAATGGTATCAATCCTCCATGTCTAACCCACAACAGGATTGGCTAATCCAGGAGCAAACGGTTCTTGGTAAAGATAACTCAAACCCGTTTATGGCTTGCAATTTGCCAAAAATTGTATGGTTCCTCAACTCCCCATTATCCTCAAAAGCTAATGAGTTGGCTAGCCCGCAAGATTATGGCTTGTGGTAAAGGCTGTGGAAAACCCATAATTGGTAATCAGCTCACCAAGATGTTGACTATTCCATCAAGAGTTGGCTAGTCCAGAAGCAAACGGCTTTTGGTAAAGACTAATCAAATCCGTTGACAGCTGGTGATTTGCTCAAAATCACACGGTTATCAGGTGTGCCACAGTTCTTACACCTGGCTACTCCAGAAGTGATGGCTTTTGGTAAAGAGTTTTTCAAATCCATTAAGTTTTTCTCAATAGATTGCTAGGGACTAGCAATAGTTTAGTGTGGGGGATTGATGAGTGTCTAAATACTCATCATTTTATACTAATCTGAACTGCCAAAACATACAAAAACACTCAAATATGTATCAAAATACTTAAAATATCTTAAGGGTGTGTTTTATATGTTTCAAATGCAAAATATGCAAAAACAGATGAAAAACGTACAAAGTTTGCATAATTGGCAGTTTCAGTCCCTCAAGTTTCAGAAATTTGCAAAACTAGTCCCTGGTTATTCTAAAAACATGAAAATGTCACTAAAGGTCCTTTTTAATCATAAAGTTACATATTTAGTCCTTTGGTGCAAAGTTTCATAAAATTACAAGTTTAGTCCCTGTACTTTGGAAATTGACAGAAATGGTCCCTGGGATGTTAAAAACTTTGAGAAAATCAATTTTGGTCCTTATACTAATAATCTTTTGCAGGAATGGTCCTTGGGTGATAAGTTTGGTGAATTTACATTATTGGTCCCTAAAGTTTCACAGTTTGGCAAAACAGGTCCCTCAAAGTTTTAAACTTGACAGTTTCAGTCCCTGGGTGTTCAAAATGGGAAAATTACCATTAAGGGTCCTAGGGAATTCATAATTTTCACTTTTAGTCCCTGGGAGAAAGTTTTGAATAAATTACACATCTAGTCCCTCAAGTTTGGTAAATTGTCAGTTTTAGTCCCCGGGTATTTAAAAAATTAAAAATATCAAAAATACCCTAGTACTATTTATTTATGGCAAGTTTAGTCCTTATAAGTATATTTGGAGACTTGCCAAATCAGGCCCCTAAACTTTGCCAAATTACATGATTGGTCCTTGTGTGAAATATTACAAACGGACCCTTGGTTTTATTTAAGTCCAAACCAAATCCAAACTACAAACAGCCACCACCCATTTCCCTTAGCCCAATCCTTAGCCCAAGTCCACCCCCGGTCAAACTGGGTCAAACAAACAAAAACCACCCCGTATTCCCTTCCCTCTCATCCCTCTCCCACACCACTGTGTCACCAAAACCACCATGGTTTTCTTCTCACCTCCTACACCTGGCCTGCCACCTCTCACCCACTATCCCACAACCCTCCAAACCCATTTAATTGACCCCTAAACCTCTCCACGCAACAAACTGACACCTTTGACCCTTTCGCGCCAAAAAGGCAATTTGAATGGCCTGGATTGCTTGGACCAATCCAAGGGCTATGGATTGGTGGGAAATCACCCAGTGGGTCCCACAAGCTCAGAAGAGGGCTACAAAATGGAAAGGAAGCAGAAGAAAAGATTCATTAGTTTAGGAGTAGCTTAATTTAATCGTAGGTCATGTTATTTCTATTTTAGTTGTAATTTTAAGTCAAATATTGTTGTACTCAGTTAATTTCATGTCACTTAATCTTTAATTGAAGTTAATTTCAAGTTTCATATCAGTTCTCAGTTTATGCATTTTTCTTAAATTCTCAAAATCACCATAAGGTTTATATGTTGTTAGTTGTTGTTATAATCAATTCATAAGCTCTTATAAGCTCTGACAAAGCTCATATAAGCTCTTGAATACCTTAAATATCAGTCTCATTCTATAAATAAGAAAAACACCAAAAATAATCAATAAAATAAATAGAAAATAAAAAAATAGAAGGAAGAAAGGAAGAGGAGCTGAGCAAGGTTTCATTTGGATTAATCTGGTATTAGAACCTTTTGGGAGGTGATAGGATTGGATACATGTCCATGGTTCATTGTTGCTCAGTGTATTTCCAATTGTAAGCTATTTCTTGATTTTTAGCATTTCTTTGTATTAGTTGTTAATTTAGTATAAACCTTCTTGTTTCATGATTAGTTGATGTTTGTTAGTAGTAATCTAGTGTATAATTGGTAGCTTGTGTATTAAAATCTTAGTTGATAATATTTTAAGTTAGACAGTCAAAAATAGATTAGTAGTGATTAATAGGTTAAAGTTGTTATTAACTGTGTAATTGTGTTCATTAGATCTCTGTACATCATAATATAGTATAAGGAATCAAAGTTAAGGTTTAAATCAATTAGTTGTTTTGTTAATCTCAAAACAGTCAAGTTTTTAGGGTGTTTGGCTCAGTGAAATTCATCACTGAGTTTTGAGTAGCAGTTGTTGTTTTTGGTTTTATCATATCACTTTAGGTCGAAATCAGTTAGAACAATCATAAAATCCAACCACCATTACTCAAAAAAGTCAAAAACACATAAATTACACCACACAGTTAACTGTGTGGTGTTTTGGGTACTCATAAGCTCACATAAGCTTATTAGTTGTAAGTTTAAACCTAAATTGGCTTCATTTAAGCTTTTCATAACATATATATTCAACTAGGATCAAGCAAATCTCATAAAAGTCAATCTATCAAGTTTTGCTAAAAAAGTCAAAACTTGCTCATATCAGTTTTTTCTAAAAACTCAAGGATTTCTTTTGATTTATGTGTTCAATACTAGGGCCTCAAGTTTTGCGGAATTGTTCTCTACCACCTCAAATTTAGAATCCTACAATTGTTATATTTTTAGGATTTTTGAGGTGGGCCCCACTCACCCCTAAACACAACTGCAGGGTGAGGGTATTCCCCTGCACATCAGCAGTTCACTCACACCACCCACTTTGTGGTGGTTTTGTGACCACCACAGTGGGTCCCACACCTAGGCATTAGGTTCCCCCAACCCCCCTCCTAGTAGGTTATAAGTATTGACCTTTGGTTTGACTTGTATCACTGTGGACCCCACCTAAATTAGCCATTGAACCTTGTCCCCAGTCTGTGTAGATTTTAGGTTTTTGGATTAGCTTATTTTGGCTTTTTAGCTTATCTACTGAGCTTATTGAGTTAAATTAAGCTTTGACAAGTCCAAGTAGCTTATTAGAATCAGAATATACCATAGTGGGTCCCACACAAGTCAGTTTTGGCTTATTTGCTACTTTGGTCAACTTAAGTCAACTGCCTAGGTTTATAGCTTATTACTAGCTTATTATTAAGTTCTAAAATTATTGTTTTTATTAAAGTTACTTATTTTTATGTATAATAAAGTTTTGTAAAAGAAAAATCCAAGAAAAACAATATTAAATTAAGTGATAGTTTCTATTTAATACAATTTAATTTTAATTTTCATTTTTATATTTTTATTAAGCAATTGGTGTTTTTATATTTTTATTAATTTCCTTATATATTAAAGTAATTTAAATAATTTTCTTAGATTTTTATATTGTCATTTGGTATTAATTAGAATTAATAATAGTTTTATTAATAATTAATCAATAAATAAATTTTAAATAGCATAATTAATTTTTATATAGCAACACCTAGTTTTTATATTTTTTATAGTTTTTATAAGTCATAATATAATTTTAGTAATTTTTCTAGAATTTTTACTGTTCATTTAATAGTTTTCATAATTTAAATAGTTTAATTAGATATTAATTATTAAATAGAATAATAATTAGTTAACTAGTTTAGAAATATATAAAATAAAGTTTTTATAATTTTTTAGGATTCCCATGATGGTTAATTAGATATATAAAAATTTTCATAATTTTCTAAGTTAGTTTAATAATATTTGTAATTTAAATTAGTTTAAATAGTTTAAAAAATAGAAATAGTTTTTAATTAATAAGAAATTCACAAAAAGACAAAAAGATTTATTTTTATTTTTTATACTTTCTTCAAGTTCATTTTTAATTTTAGAAATTATTTTTACAAGTTTTTAGTTTAATTTGTAGTGTTAATCATTTTTAGTTTTTATTTTAAGTTAGTTTTAAATAAATAGTTAAATAGTTTTTATTTAAATAATTAATAATAAATAATATAATAATCTAAAAAAGAGTTTTATTTTTAGTTTAATTTTATTTAAAGTTTAAGTTTATAGAATTTTCAATTTTAACCCTTGTAGTTTATTTTTCTTTAAAACTCACCTTTTTCTCAGTACGCAGTCGCGTCTGATTTTAAATTGGTGTACGTTTATACGTTTTAGATACCTAGGTTTTACGTAATCATTCTAATAGTTATTTTAAGTTATAAACCCTAGTTTAAAACACACACACACACTTTTATACCATTCCCTGTTCAGATTCACTCGATCACAGATTCGTTTATAATATCACATCGCACACCTCGTTGGGACTTACGACCCGGGAAAACACTGTATTCCTCGGAAGCATTTGTTTTAGACGTTTGACTTGGTTGACCATCACCTGGTAAACTTAGTTGACTGTTTGAGGCGAATCATGTTCACATTCCAACTGCGTTCTCCAAGTGTTTCTCCGGCTTTAGCTAGTGGTTTGGTGCAAAGCACTACTAGACTTCTTCTAATGATCAATTGTGTTTCTTTGTTGAGGTGTGTCTTAGAGCCACGAATTGTGCCTCTATTTATAGTGTAAATAGAACCCTAGCACGTCCCTGATCAGTTATTACAAGCAAATGATCGGTCTCATCATTGAAGTAGCTCATTAATGTAGAAGATATAACTGTCATGTGAAGTACGCCGAGCATTTGGTGTAAAACCGGCGAGCTTTGTTTCGCGTAACCGACGCTTTTATAATATATAATCGGCGCTCTTCATGTTTGACTCATGTATATATAGTTGACCAAGGCCACCCGTAAGCGGCGCTCTTTCTCCTTATAAGCGGCGTGCTTTAGTCCAAACTATGTCTTTTTCCTTATATGTCCGTAAAGTCATCTTTTTCGTGCGTTTCTTGTACTTTCCTCCAAACTATTGTCCTGCACATATATTTTCATATTAAGTACCAAAAGTCCTAATAACATGGTTATTTATCATATATTTCACCTAATATCGGGGGTAAAAATATGTATAATACGAGACTCATCAAACTCCCCCATACTTAAACTAATACTTGCCCTCAAGCATATAAAAATTGTCTTTTAAAAATCAAGTTTCGTATAAGTTTCAAATATATTTATGTATATCCAAGAGAACCAAGAATAACATGGCATGCTCCTCACGAAAGTGTATATTTTTCAATTCACTCAAGCACTTATAGAAATAGTTTTTGGTGTGTAATTCACTCTTATAGCTCAGTCATAACTTATAGATTTACCATATGCTTGTAAAAAGAAACAAAATAGCACTGATATGGCATAAGCACCAAGTATCAATATCAAAGAGGACTTTTATTCGGTTTAAAGGTTATAAGGTATGGATTTAGATATGGAATAATTGTTGTAAAAACTTAAGCCGCAAAATCATAATTCTCTTTATTTATTATTATTTATTATTTTTTTTCTTTTCTAACAACCACATTATAACAAACATAAAGCGTGCACTCTTCATACTCATCGTAATTGGTATTCAACCATACTTTTTCTTATATATATATATATATATATATATATATATATATATATATATATATCCCAATTTTCATATTCCTGACTAAGCAACATATTTTTGGTTATTTTTCTTGGTGAATAATAGAAACGAAAAGTTTAAAGCTCAGAAGGTGTATCTAATGGATAATAGCACTAAAAGTGAGTGCTAAACGGTTAAATTTCGATTAGAAAACGGATGGCTTATTTTTTGGTGTATTTCCTAATTTTAGCCTCTTATCATTTAAAAATACTTATATCACACGAATGTGATCTAACTGCGGTCTCATAATAATTTCTAATACAAGTTCTCGAATTTCTCACATTTATAGTGGTAATGGTCATGAAATGCACAAATAATGTCATTAATCCCGATTCAGACTTCTTATGATTGTCTCAGATACGTTTTCTTTAAAATCTTTTACTTATTTCCAATTTTATTATACCCCCGTAATCGGCGTACATTACTAGAATGTGCGTCAGTCTTTTGTAATAACTACGGCGTTCTTTTGCCAAAAGCGGTGCTTTTTATGCAACTTTGTTGTAACAGTTTAAAAGTTTTCATGTTTTAGCATACGTTTTTTTATTTTTGAAGTTATCTTCCCCCCCCCCCCCCCCCCCCCAATACTTAAATTAAGCATTGTCCCTAATGCTTTAGAATTAAAAATAAAGTATAACGGGAAAAATAAATAAAGGATAATGGTACTTCCCGGGTATGTTTTGTTTTTGCCCGAGGAATCTCCATGTTTTGTCCACCTTTTGGATCATTCTTTCATATCGTGTATTCATACATCATTCAACAAACAAATTTCCACAAAATTTGTAATGTGTCACAACACATTACGTTAGCTTTCATAATCATAGATAATAATGAGTTTTTTCAAATTGTTTCAAGTTTAGCAACCATTTTGCCCATCGTGGTGGTGGTGCAAGTGTTTCAAATGTTTAGTGACTGGGTACCAACAGAGGTACCCAAAATACAGACCATAAATTGTTAAAACATGTTCATAATTGTTTTGAAATCAATACCAACAAACTGGTCATCAACAAACGGAACCACGTCGTGTTATCCTACAACCCCGGTGGGTTTTCGTTCCTGCACATCATCATCCAAAATGCATAAGGGCTCCACTTCCATAGCTTCAGGAAGTCCCTTGATCAACCCAGTCTCTTCATCCCTCAAATAGCTAAAATTCTTCATTTCCACAGACTTGCACATAATTGGTTTTCCAAATAGCTCCATTTCTTCAGTGTTGAAAAACCCCAAATTCCTTGCAATCCTGGAGACCAAGTGTCCACAGAAAATCCTTGTACCTCCATTAGTGACTGCTCCATAGCACAGATGCAGGGCTATCAACCATGTGAAATTCAACCAACTCAGGTCCTTGTCCCTCACATACACATACATTATGTAAAGATCAGGGTCTAGCACTTATTGCTCAAAATACTCTCTGTGGAAAATAAATTTCACTAAAATTTTGTGTAGAATCTGCAACACAGGGTCCTTAATTTTCCACACCCTTCTCTTTCCATATACTCTCACATCCTCTCCACTTATCTCAGTCCAAAACTTATCTCCATCAAACTCCCCTGATCTTCCTCCTTCAACCACTAACCTTTCCAACTTTTCACTCTTCAACTCCTCTTCAGCATACAATCCCAACAGCTTCCCAAACTCAAACAAAGTTATTCTCCTTTCAACTCCTCCAAGTCTAAATTTCATAAAGGTCCCAGTCAGAGCTTCCTTATTAGAAATATCCTGCTTTACTCTCAAGGAGCTAAAGAATTCCAAACACCATTCAATGTAAATCGGCTTCTTGATTTCAACTGTCTTCTCCACATCTGGGATGTCACAAACTCATCCCCTATCACCTTCCTTACCATTAGCACGTCATTCATAATCTTGTCACAACCAAGAGTCTCCAAAGTTTTCCAGTTTAATGCCTTATGTACATCTATACTCCTGAAGTATAACTAGTTCAGGATAGAGTTGAAAATTTTCTTTTGCTGTCTAGTAGCACCTCTCCATAACAAATTAAGATGGTCTTCCGGTTCTCTCTTGGGGTTATTGAGTGCTCCCCTAGTTCTGGATGCCACCTTAGAGCTCTCCCCTGATATATTCTACTCAAACATTCACAAACAAGCAACATTAGTTGTTAGAAAACACAGACATCCAATGTGCAATCACTTAAGCAAGTTTCAAGTAAACTGTGTTCAATTATTTCCAAAAAAATGATGGTTTTAAGAATAAAACCGGCGATTACGTGACAAAATTTTCAAACTTATGAAAATGTTATGCGGTTTTTAATAAAAGATCCGCGGTCTTGGCCTACAAGACCGACAACTTTTATGCTCTGCACTTAAATCCTCTGTGCTATATTCAAGAATCATCTATCTTATTAAGGCATCAAAATTCTATCCTTATATGGTCTCTATCATCTCAAAAGTAGTCTCAAGTATCAAATTATTCATATAAGAATAACAGTTAAGCATCTTAGACTCAGAAATTTATGCATTCGTGATCAAAATATCTTCCTAAATGTTTATATCGCTTTCTTAATCATGTATTCTCTCCCTAAGCTCATAAGCAAATGTTTAAATCAATCACATTATCCTCCTAACATGGCAATTGTTCACATTAGGGCACAAAAAATTCCTAAATATGAAAATGATCATAATTCTACAACTAACCAAGGGGCAAACTTAAAAATCATGTAAAGCAACATAAAATTAAGCATAAAACATCTAAAATTCAAAAACATCAAACCCTAAGTTTATTAAAACCCTAATAAAATTTCTCGAAAGATCAAGATAAGTGTAAACTTACCCTCATTGTCTTGATATTGATTTTTGATTTTAAAAATTTTCTTAGTTTGTTCAGGAAGATCGTCGGTTTTATTTTTTGTGTGTGGGTTTTGGTGTTTTTCTCTTTTTTAGCGCGTAAGGTTAAAATGTTCAGTCTTTGAGTTATAAAGGCTTCCCTCGTTAAAAATTTGGCGATCTTAATTAAAAGAGCGGCGACTAATTTCTGCAATTTTTTACAGCATGCTTTGATCTTCCAGAGATAGATAAGTAATAAACTAACAAACAAAAGCAATCAAATAAATATACACAATGGTTGTTCATTCATCTCTTTATTAGAGGCATACTCAACAAGCATAAGCTTGAGATACAACTTATTCAAAATTTGTAAAATAACATAGAAATAAAATTTTAAGAAAGGAGCATTGTTTCAACTCCATTTTTGGGTGTTACTTTGGTGTTTCAGGCAGTAAAATGCTCTGGTGACATGAGGTCACCCAGCTTGTAGGAACCAGATGGCTTCCTTTTAGTGTCAAGAGAAGTATCAGATGTTTTTGAAATTTCTTCCTTATTAGGATCAACTTTTCCTTCCTTATTAACTTCTGCCCAAAGAGTGATTTCTCCATATTGATAGTTGATTATGCTTCTAGTATGTTTCATGAAGGCTCTTCCTAATATCGCATCAGGTTCCACATCATCTTCTTCAGGGTTAACATAGAACTCAAGCTCACAGCTTTTGGTTTTTTCAATGTAATCTCCTATAGTTTCTCCTACCAGTTTGATAGACAACTTCTTATCAATTTTCTTATCCCCATTCTCTAAAACCTCACATTTCAGATTAAGCTTGACCACATATTCTTGAGAAATGAAGTTCTTATCTTGGTCAAGGTCTAGAATTTCATCTGAGGCAAACAATCCCTCAATATAGTATGGTGTTACATATTTTTCCCCAACTTCACTTCCATTTCCAATCATATGAAGTAAAAATACCTTAGTTTTCTCATTCATTTCAAGGGCATAAGGATTCAATATCCAAAAACTCTTTCCATGTACATTAGTGTCATGGTGAAGGGTAAGTAAACCTTTGAAAAAATCAATGATTTCCTTGGTTTGTTCCAGAAAATCCCTTCCTAGGATCACACTATGCTCCCATTCATTATCACTAGGGTTAACATCGAATTCAACAAAGAAAATGTCCATATTCATTTGCACCAGTAATCTCTTAGTGACCTTCTGTCTACCATCTTCCTTTTCCTCAATGCTAAATTTTAATCTCTTCATCAATTCCTTTGAAAGTAAGTTCCTACTTTAATCCAAATCAGCTACAGCATCATTAGTATAATTGTTCTCAACAAAGTAAGGACTAATGAACTTCATGTAGCATCCCTCAGTTTCCATCTTATTAAAGATATGAACCTTTTGTTCATCTTCCTTGTTATCATCTGTAACCTCAAAAGTAATTTCTCCTTGCCAAGTGTCCTTGTTTTTCACTTGGTCTTTCTCATCATGCACTGGTCCTAAGTTTGATTTTTTCTCCATTTCTAATGTAATACAGCATAACATCAAACAAAACATTAGTAGGATAGTCAAATAAGTTATAAGCACATAATTATACTCCATTAACCTCATATAACTGATATATGTGAAGATATGCATATGTTTACTCATCATAGAAAAGAAATAAGTCTTCTATAAAGATTTTTGCAGAAAAGTTCGGCGAGTTTTAATAAAAGTACGACGGTTACGTGACTTTTTAGCTGTTTTATTTGAAATTCTCCAGAAGTTCAGTGGGTTTAGGTATTGTAGGACCTTAGATATATCAACTTTATCACAAATATAGAAGCACTAGAAGAAGGAAAGATGGTGACTTGATGTTATGTATATGTCGTGTATATGAGAGAATAAGAGATGAAATAGAGAGCTTTTATTAATAAACACACACACTTACACACACAAGCACACACCTCAAATAAGCCTTTGAGGTGTTTATATAGTTCTTAACATGATGCCTTAAGAGGCTTTCCATGGGCTTGGTTTCCTTTTACATATAAAGGCTTACATTACATAACACATGACATATTAGCTTACCAAGACCAAGGCCCATTGACTATTCTAATAACAAAAACTATGACACATTACAACGTTACAATAAATGAGAATGACCATCACTTTTTAATATAATATTTAATGCTAACAATCTCCCCCTAAGGGGTGGTCATTCGAATGATGCTCCACGTGATTAGGTCTTCTTTGTTCTTTGTTGTTGACCATCGTGTGTCGTAGTAGAATAGTCGTTAGTCTTTGTTCCTTCATGCTTTGTGATCTTAGATGATTGACTTTTCATCATTCTTAGTTCTTTAGTGATGTGGAGCAATCTGCCTTTTGTCACTTCTGTGTCTGTGGTGGTTGTTTGCCATTCCAACATGCTCATACATCTTCAGTCTTTGTGATACATGCATTCGTAGTTCCCGTTCTTTCACACAGATCTTTGTCACTCTACTTCTGTAGATTCTTTCACATTGCGTAGAATCTTTCTTTGAACCTTTCTTTGCTTTGACCTTAGTGAGAACTTTCCTTTAACTTCGAGATGCATGTATGGGCATGTGGAATCCGTCGCCATATAGATGATGTGTCCCTGCAGGTAAACAGTTAGCAAAAAAACATCTGGTACTTACAGATAAGGAACTAGAGATAGTCAACAGCATAGTGTGAAGACTCGTTCTAATCCTTATCAAGGCCGTTCCCATGTCAGATACTCCCGAGGGAGCTTACAAGACCTACTTAGTAGCTCAATGACTGGGTGAGTCGCTGGGGATCACTCCACGACTGTAGACCGTTTGAAACCACCGCGAACACTAAGCGTAACCCATAAAGAATTACCAAAGTGACCTGCTGTCAGGGCTGTTTGATGTTGATCCTGGCAGGAATTTCCATTCAATCATTGAGAATCACAAAAGTGAATCCTCTCATAAATGTTCTCGGCAGATTGCTAAGATCTGCGTAGGACTCTAAAGTTTACATCTGGTGTCCTTAATGATGAACAACCAGTGTAGAAATATTATGTGTTCCTATGAGATCTTTTGATGAATCTCGGGGCTCTAGACTCGATAAGTGCACATTTGGTTTCCTATGCGGAGATTAGGGAGAGGTCTCCTGCTTCAATATCAACCATCTCTAAGAGACAGGTCGATAGATTATACCTGTTCCCCGTGAGAATGAAACAAGCTCTTTTAAGAGAACTTGAGTGGTTAAGAAGGTTTAGTGCAGTGCGTCACTGGGTCCATGACGTCTTTATCTTCAATACCGGTGTCACCTTAGTAACAACCAGTAGCATATGAGTTGAACCCGGTGTCTGCCCTAAGGTTGAACATTTGGAGGGCTATTTCTTTTCACCCTTTTTCATATCTTTTCATTTTAATTCTTCAACCCCTTCTTTCTCCTTTATCATTTTCTCCTTTTTTCAATCATACATAAGGACTTCTAATTCTACTCTATTGGATTTGTCCTTGGGTAGATCCCTCCGGCTCTGGCGGATCATAGGACGGTTTTTCCTATCTAAATCACCTTATAACTCCTTGATTAACCGACAGTAGCCAAGAAACCTTTGATTGAAAATCTCTCAAAGTGTTTATGAATTTAAACACATTTTTGTTGACACTTTGAGAGTTTTTGTTTCTTATGAAGGACTCCCCCTTCACATGTGCTCATGAATTTTTAAGAAATTTGCACATGCGTGAGGAGTTTGCACGTTTTGAATTGATCCACTTTCAGTGAACATGACCGATTCGAGACACGCTTACATCACTAGTTAGACTAGCTTGAAATTATTACCCGTCCTGGTCAAGTCCAAAGAAAGTCTCTCGATACGGTACACTCTACTCAGACAAGTCCTATTCGAGACACGCTTACATCACTAGTTAGACTAGCTTGAAATTATTACCCGTCCAGGACAAGTCTTTTCGATTACTGACATTTTAAGCTTCGTCAATTCATTGGTACTATCTGAGTCGAGCTCTTTTGAGATTCAGTCACAAGCTTTAAACATCTTTGATCACATTTTAATCATGTCTTCTCCCCCTCAAAAATAGCATATTGTGATATTTTTGATATCAACTGAGTAAAAAAGCTTTTTGGAGAGAAAGACAGATTTCATATTGCATGAATACGGAACATTTTTGTTTTTGTACTCCCCCTTAATGATAGCACATTTTAAAATCAATTAAGGGTTTTGAGGGAGTTATCTTGAGCACTCATTTTGAGAGATTTTGAGAAATCTTTTGAACAATCTTGAAAAAGTGCTCAAGAATTTTGTTGAAAAACGAGTTTATGCTTGAAATCTTTTTCGTTTGTTTAGACTCGAACTTTTTGAAAAAGAGTTCGTCATTGAACGTACGAGTCCTTGATTTGAAAATAATCAGAAGTCATCATTAGGGTTCGGGTTTCGTACTGAAGTATACGAAAGCCATTGTGAAGAAACTTTTAGAGAAACGACATGTTTTAGAAAAACATTTTAAAGAACTCCCGCTCAAGCATCTGTACATGTCCGTATCATTGTTGAATGACATTTCTAGAAACGTACAGAATATTGATTTATACGAGAGACATGTCGTGAGAAGAATATTTTTGGATTTTTTGATTTTATATTGTTTTTGTATTTTTTGAAATTTTATATTTTTGTATTTTGTTTTTGTTTTTATAAAAGAAATGGAAAATCAAAAATAGAAGATTGAAAGAATGATTTTATAGAATTTACAGAATTTGAACCCTTTGATGAACTGGGTTCTGAGATAGTTGAAGCACCTGCAACCAAAGACGAAGAGGTTTCACAAATAACAGTGTTAGAAGTACATGAATCATCACTCAGCGGGTGTTGTATATCAACGGTTGTAATGCTTTCTACTTCCTTATCCTGAAGATTATCACTATTATTTGTCTTGGTGCAACTATCAAAAATCTTTCCTGTGGGAATCCATCTAAGACCAACTGTTTTAAAAACTTTCCCGGTAGGAATCCACCTAAGGTAAGATCGAGATGTAGTTTTCTTATCAGATGCAGCGGAAGTCTCAGTCTTGGAAAAACTACATTCTTTAGATATCCACCTATTAGGTTTCTTAACCTCTTGCTTCTTATCAACGGGTTTGTTTCGATTTGGTGTCTTAGTGGATTGTGTCATGACACTTGATTTACCATACTTGAGAAATTGTTTGTTGTTCGATGAGACTTTGGAATTCTGTGTGTTGCATTCTACGTTCCTAGCATTCTTTTTTGTGCCACTACTCTTAGATGCAATCCAATCCCTAGTAGTTTGTAGATAGTTCCTAGGTAATGGTTTACTACTACTAGCAGTGCTTTAGAATCTTGTAGAATTCATCGCACTAGGTTTTGCACCTAAGATTCCATTTTTTCGAAGTTATGCCTTTTTCCTAGCTTCTTCTAGATGGTGATTTTGGACCATGTCATTAGAACCAACAGATTCCTTTACAGATTTTGTAGTCACATTAGGTGTACTATTCCTAGAAGATCCAGGTGCACTCACATTTGTGTTTCTTTCAACAACCAATTTTCGTTTTTCAACACTCTTTTCCATTTCCTTTTTCATGAGCAAGGGTTGTGGAGTGACTGGTTTTGCAAATCCTTGTTCTCATCGACTTTAGGAGCAAACCGTGAAATTGACATTTTTGGTTTTTCAACCGTTTTTGAAACATTTGGTTTCTCCGAAGTCGATGGTTTTGCAAACTTAGTATCCACACCCTTTCCTTTTATACTTACAAGCTGAGCTCTCAAAAGATCATTTTGCTCTTTCATGTCCTTGTAGGCATGCTCATACGACAATTTGTCATACTTGCATTCCTCTGATTTTCGATCAAGTTGTTTGAAAAATGACATGTTTTCTTTTTCAAGTTTTACAAGAGCATTTTCATATTTGGAAACAATTTCAGAGGTCTCAGCTCTCAGTCTTTCATCGTCTTGCACAGAATATGTTTGTAAAATGATGGACATAATATCAGTAGTCATGACAGCTTCGAAGAGAGAATCATTTAGGTTTTCCAAAACATTTATGTTTTCACGAGTATCATTAGCTTCGTTTACCAGGGATTTGTGGTCCTTGACAAAGTCGGCCGTTTCTTTTAAGAAAGCTTGTTCAAAATGGATTACCCTCGCACTGATCTTATTCAGTGGGATAGTAATTTCGTTTTCAAAAACTTTTTTCTGCTCAATATGAAAACTGGAATACCAGTTGTTAATATTGATTGTAGTTTTAGAAGCAACAATATTTTGAAGTTCTTGAATTCTCTTTTTAACGTCATCCAGAATGTCTCTAGCCTCACTTGTATTAAAAGGGTTGTTAGAAGACATTTGTTCTATTTTTGAAAGAGATTTGGAAGCAATTACTTTCTTAGAAAACATTTTTGAAAATTGTCGTTTTATGGAAAACACAGATGGTTCTTTTTGTGGAACAAATGTAATTCCCGAAAGTTTGTTCAATTTGTTGTAATCAATGGGTTTCAAATTCTTTTGTTTCATTTTATTTATGCTCTCTTCGACATGTTCTATCGTTTGCACAAAATCCCGAACGACGGGAGGATCATGTTTGGTGTAAATCACATTACCATTGTACAAAACATTCTGTTCTTGCTGAGCTTTCTTGAGATTACTGGGGGTGTTGTTACCAAGAGCCACTTTATGTTTCGTATGGTAAATCAGATTAGTTTGATTTGAAATCATTTTCATTGTTTGACTTGACTGACCCGACTTAACCACCAATTCTTCTAAATGTGCAATCATGTGTTCTGACTCTACGATTTCTTCCAAAAGTTTGTCTTCTTTCTTTGCAAATTCCTTTTTCAACTCGTCCCTTTCTTTTTCAAGATTGGTATAAGCTGATTTTTGTTTAGAAAGTTGGTTTTGTAAATCAGAAATTTCCGCGTTTAAGGATTTTATCTTTTTGAAAGAATTAACATCAAGTGTATCAAACTTGAGTTGCAATTGTTTTTCCCTTGAAACGGAATTTTGATAACCAGTTTCTAATTCAGACAATCTTTTGTTATGAAATTCAAAAGCTTTAACGTTTTCTTTGTAACTCTCAAGCTCAGTGGTCAATTTAACATTCGCGGCCTTAACATCGCGATTGACCTTTTTCACATTCTCAATTTCAATACGATAATTATTCAATAATGATTCAAATAAAGCACGTGTTTCCTCATCATTCTCAGCATGCTGTGAAACGAAGCCTCCATTATGATTCACATCTGGAGTTGCTAAAGGAGTATTGCTACTACTTGGCGTGTCCAGGTATGTATCATAAGTGGGTGCTAGCTTCTCAGAATGCTGTTCCTCATGAGGAGACATATCAAATATATCATTATTGTAACATGTGTTGAAATTTGGTACCTCAGATGGTGCATTGGTGTCATAAACAGGAAGTGTGTCAGAATGCGTGTCATACTTAGCTTCCTGAAGATTCGCCATGAATATGCAGTTCGCATCGATATCCTCTCTATCTTCCATGTCATCCATAAGGGCCATAAAATCATTCTCCTCTGCGTTCAACTGAAACCCTGCCTCATTCTTTTGTGCCAACAGTAATGCTTTCTGTAAATACGCTGTGTCTTTCTTGTTCGGCTTAGTAGGACAGTTCCTTGCCATATGACCTACACCCTGACAGTTGAAACACTTTACCGGATTACCCTGATTCACATTTCCCAAATTCCCAACTACTGGAGCTGCAACATTTCTATTCTGATTACCCATTGCCTGGTTACCAACATTCTGACCCCTCTGATTTCCAACAAACTGACCCAACTGATTCCCTGCATTCTGACCATATTGATTCCCTGCATACTGACCTGCATTCTGCATATTCTGATTGCCCATGTTAATTCCTGTAGCATATCCTTGCTGATTCCCATAAACTCCAACCATTTGGCCTCCGTTGCCCATATTGAAACTCGGCTGAGCGATCTGCCTGTTGCGAGTATTCGATGAAATCCTTTGGTTGTTGTTTGTTGGTGTAGAATAGCGTCCTTGGAATGCCTTTGACAGAGAAGCAAACGCTTGTGTCAATGCTGCAGTAGCTTCATCATTGTCAGTGAATTCTGGTTCTTGGAATTGTGGGTATTGTTGTTGTGGAATAACATGTTGTTGTTGCTGTGGGTAGAACTGTTGTTGGTAGACCGGTGTTGGTTGTTGAATGTATGATGGTTGCATGTAGTTTTGAGTGGAAGATGATGATGGTTGTTGTGTGTTCACTGGTAGCGGTGTTGGTGTAGTAGCAATTAATGCGAGAGGATCGTGATTCTTTGCCAATCTTTCTTTCCTTACTTCATTAGCCTCAGCTTGGTTTTGTTTCAGAAAATCATAGAGTTGATCATAATTCACCTTATGTAAATCCTTTGTTTGATTGACAATTGTAACATAACGACCCCATTCTTCTGGAAGGTTATTGATGAATTTGATGTTTGTTGCAATTGTTCGAGGTGTCAACTTGTTTCTGATTAGCTCATTCATCAAAGTACAAAACCTTGTGTAGTAAGATTCAATCTGTTCACCTTTAGTGGATGTAAAATTCTCCCATTCAGTAAGAAGTTTGTTCTCAACGTCTTGTTGTCTAATCTCTGTTCCATGACATATCCTTCTAACACGTTCCCACATAGCATAAGTAGTTTCACAGCTGTCGACCGCAGCAAAGATCTCCCGTGGTAATCCAAGTTGGATTAAATGCATTGCCATATCATCTGCGGCGATCTGCTTCTTGTCTTCCTCTGTGTAATCTGCTTCTGTTTGTTCACGTACGAATGGTTGAGTAGGAGGTGTTGTATTTGGATTACCTTCAATTTGAACTTGTCTTGGCTTGAATGGACCATTTGTAATGGAGTTGATCATTAATTTACCATCAGGCTTTGTTTTGATGTAACGAAGCATGCGGCTTGTCCATGGGAGATATCCACCTTTTTCAAGCATTGGAGGTCGGTTTTCTGCACCGGCTGCATGAATATCTTGCTGAGTAGCCATTGATGAAGTGTAGATTGATAAAGTTGATACTAGGATCGATTCAACGAAGTAGGAGTTGTGATTAGTGTAAGTTGATGCAAGTTTTTATGGTGAAAAATTTGATCTGAAACCTTAAAACCTCAATAACTTATTCCCGGAGCGTTTTTAGGCTTCGAAACTTGGGTTGAATGAATAATTTAATTCAATGTGTCCTTCTTCTCTGTCTCACGGTTGTTTTGACAGCTAATTCGTCGAAAACGGAGTTACGGTTCAAAAGTTATGGCCATTTGAAGTTTGGTTGTCAAAAAGTCAAATTCTTATGCATAAACCCTGAACTTATGCGTAAACAGTGATTCTTACGCTTAACTTAGAATCTTACGCATAAGAAAAGTTATGCGTAAACTTTTAGGTTATGCGTAAAAATTAAGGTTATGCGTAAACAGAATGTTTATGCGTAAGCTTTGATTTTTACGGGTAAACTTTAAGTTTATGCGTAAGAATGTTACGCGTAAGGTTTGTTCAACCAAACTGATCTCTCAAACTTGTCCAAGCTTGAAAGATATACCGTGTCGAAGTATTTCACTAACTTGTCCAAGCTAGGAAAGTACTGAGTAACAACTTATGCGTAGGAACTTCTGCGTAAGAACTTATGCGTAAGATCTTATGCGTAAACTCCAATCTTAGGCGTAGAATCCAATCTTTTGCTTAGAAACTCAACTTAGGCGTAGGATCTTATGCGTAGGATCTGAACTTATGCGTAGGATTTGATCTTATGCGTAAGAAGAGGGTTTTGACCAATGTTTTGCGTAGAAAAGGGGTTTTGACCTCAATCTTACGCGTAAACAGTACTATTTCTGCCAAAAGTGGGATAGTGCTTGTCCTTGTGTACTAGTTACGCGTAAGGTTGCCAAAAACTTCAAAAAATCCGATTTTTTCACCAAAAAACTTGATTTCCACTTGATTCTTTTGATCAAAACTTTCCCAAAACACTTAGAAACACTAAAACTTCAATAAAACCAACAACTTTAGCACTAAAAACACGTAAAAATCAAAACTTTTAAAGAAAAAGTACACGTTTTTTTATAAAGAACGCAACTTTTTATGAAAATTTTTGATAAAAACGTTTTCCACACACTCCTAAATCATTGTTAGGCGATTGATACCACTTGTAGGACCTTAGATATATCAACTTTATCACAAATATAGAAGCACTAGAAGAAGGAAAGATGGTGACTTGATGTTATGTATATGTCGTGTATATGAGAGAATAAGAGATGAAATAGAGAGCTTTTATTAATAAACACACACACTTACACACACAAGCACACACCTCAAATGAGCCTTTGAGGTGTTTATATAGTTCTTAACATGATGCCTTAAGAGGCTTTCCATGGGCTTCGTCTTGGGCTTGGTTTCCTTTTACATATAAAGGCTTACATTACATAACACATGACATATTAGCTTACCAAGACCAAGGCCCATTGACTATTCTAATAACAAAAACTATGACACATTACAACGTTACAATAAATGAGAATGACCATCACTTTTTAATATAATATTTAATGCTAACAGGTATAAAATCGGCGTGTTTCTGAGTTTTAACTGTTCTCCATAAGATATATAATCATTCATAAATTCAAATAATAATTGAAAACATATTGCAATTATCATTTCATTTAATAGAGCAATCCAGTAGTACATTTGCAAGAAAATAATTAAAGAGTAAACAAAATATTTTTGTATTTTTTATTTTATTGTGCATTATATACTTATATATTAATTCAGACAGTAAAAACACAAGAAACATGAGTCCTATGTGCTCAAATTCTGTAAAAAGCATTATACAAGATTGTTTTTGGTGTTTTGTGAAATCAAATCCAACTGTTCTTTTATTGTATCATTTGATCGGTGGTTTTATCTGAAAAACCGGCGCTCTTTGTGTCTCAGAAATGAAATTTTTCAAAACCTTTACAAGAATTAAGTAATTTTTTTCTTTTTGCAAAATGCATAAAACTAACAATATGATCAAATCTAACCTCCCCGGAAACGGCGCCAAAAACTTTGATGTGTTTAGAAAGCTTTAAATTTATAAGACTAATTTTACCATTTCCTTAATTCATAAAACACATGGGTAAAGTATAAACCCCGTTTATAGTAAAGGTTTGAGGTAAGACCAGGTCATCCCAAGAGAGGTGATTGTTCTTATAGTTAGCTAAAGATAACAAAATTAGTTTCCAATGATTGTCACTTATCACTAAAACCGTTTTTGTTGGTTTTAAGATTTTTGAAATGTTTTCCCAATTGATATTAAAAGTATGTTTGTTAAAGGCTGAGCACATAAGATGAATGAGCATGTGTATCATAGACAATACTTGGACAAAGCATAGAAGCAAAACATGACTGGTGATAATGTAAACTAATATATCTCCTTGATGTAAAAGAATCTCCTTTCGGCCTATGATCCTAGATACATAAAGTGCATAAAGTATGGTTCAAGCATGAAGTATCAAGTATGCATTTCTCCTAACCAAGTCGCTAGACGTGAGGGTAGTCCCTAAACATGTTATGGTCGAGGTTATCATATGCTTTACTATCCAATTCTCACAAGTATAGCAATGACTCGTTATAGACAAACGATTCATAATATAATCAATATAATTGCATCTTTCGACGTGTAAAAAATTATAATGACCAATCAAGACATATGATAGGAGTCTAAACCGTAACATATCAAATACATAAAAGATAGATTTAATAGTCATCATACATATGTGGTTTCAACTCATGGCAAAGATGCCTCTAACAAACATAAAATTACCACTCCATATTCATGTAAAAGTAAACTAAGTAAACAAGTGAAGTTGTCATTATACCGAGTTCTCCAAATGTGTTCACGTTCCAACTGCGTTCTCCAATTGTTTCTCCAGCTTTAGCTAGTGGTTTTGGTACAAACCACTACTAAACTTCTTCTGATGATCAAGTGTGTTTCTTTGTTGAGGTATGTCATATAGTCACGAATTGTGCCTCTATTTATAGTGTAAATGGAACCCTAGCACGTCCCTGATCAGTTATTACAAGCAAATGATCGGTCTCATCATTGAAGTAGTTTATTAATGTAGAAGATATAACTGTCATGTGAAGTACGCCGAGCATTTTGTTGTAAAACCGGCGAGCTTTGTTTCGCGTAACCGGCGCTTTTATAATATAGAATCGGCGCTCTTCATGTTTGACTCATGTATATATAGTTGACCAAGGCCACCCATAAGTGGCGCTCTTTCTCCTTATAAGCGGCGTGCTTTAGTCCAAACTATGTCTTTTTCCTTATATGTCCATAAAGTCATCCTTTTCGTGCGTTTCTCGTACTTTCCTCCAAACTATTGTCCTGTACATATATTTTCATTTTAAGTACCAAAAGTCCTAATAACATGGTTGTTTATCATATATTTCACATAATATCGGGGGTAAAAATATGTATAATACGAGAGTCATCACCCTTCTTGAGGGTATCCAATTCAGGAAAAGCCTTTGTAAGGATTACAGAGAGTCTTCACACTATGTTGTTGATTATCTCGAAGTCTGAGACTGTACATGCTGGAAATCCCGCCAAGGAGATTCCTTTCTCTAATCGATTCCTTAAGATCTGGGTCATTACTTGGATATATCCTATGTAATGATAACTGTCCCTAACGGGATTCAGACGGCTCATGTGCCCAACCAAGGTGAATGGAATCAAGACATTCATCAGTAAAACAATCGTAGTGGTCTAGTCTATATGAAAAGTCCACGATGATCGATTGGTGATTTCAACTAACAATATTTATGGAGATACTGATGAAAGTCTCATTGGAGAAAGACCGTACACCATCATTTCATATGCATCAAACATCTTCATCTCCAGATACTCATACTTATGAAGATCATCCTCAACAAGCTCAAATCAAGAATGTTCAAATAAAAAAGATCAAGTTAAAGACAATGAGTTACGTCAAAGTCAAAGAGCTAATCAAGAATGTTAAGAGCAAGTTCAAGTATCAAGTAAAGAAGACATAAGTATGAAGTTCAAAGTCTTACCAAGAAGTATGAGTATGTTGGAAAAGACGACACTGCGAATCTGTGGAGATGTTGATCAAAGGCAAGAAAGACCAAAAGACGTTACTTCAAAGTTCACAAAGCATGAAGGAACAAGGAATCAAGACTATTATATGACGACACACAAAGTTCAAGACAAATAAGACAGAAGATCTAATCACGTTGAGCATCATTTGAATGACTACCCCTTAGGGGGAGATTGTTAACATTAAAGAAAAGTGGCAGTCATTCTAGTCATAGGAACTTTGTAAACATTTCATAGTTTATGGTCATTCTAGCATTCTTTTAGTTAAGTCTTGTAAGTCTTTTATTAAATGTAAATTCAAGTCCATAATGTAAACAAAGCCCAAGCCCATAGAAAGCCTATTAGGGTATCATGTATCCCACTATATGAACACCTCAAATCTCATTTGAGATGTGTGCTTGAGTGTGTATTGTGTATGTTTCTCTTTAATAAAAGTTATAGTTTTCATCTTTATTTCTATATCTAAAACGCCTACATATATCATTCATGTCACCATCTTTGTGCTATATTATGTGATAAAGTTACTAGATCTAAGGTCCTACAGATTTTTTCTGAAAAAATCTAGAAAACCTGCATATACAGCAGCTTGCTGTCCAAAATTGTTCAGACCCATAGGCGTTGTCGTCGTAAAAGGGTTGCCACTTAGAATTTTCAACCTTGACCAACAAAATAGTGGGCCCCAATGTATCCTCGCAAAATAGTTGAAAATGCCCTCGCCAACTAGCGAGGAGATGACCTCGTAAATTGGTAATTGGAAAGGACAAGTCATTGTGACCATCTACTTTTTCTCATGTCTCATTGTGCATAGTCTACCCGATAAAATATCATTATGCACTACGTAAATTTACACCGTTGGTCCTTATGATTGTGACCTCACACCTCCATTATATGTAATGGTCATTACATGACTTGTCATATACACGATTAGTCCTCACACCTCCTCCAATAAATGGTGTCTACCATTTTTTAAAATTTTTTTATGCATTTTTATTTGTATTTACAAAAGACTAATTATTTTAATCATTTCTTTTTTTCTATTACAACATGGATTTCTTTTAGTTTTTTTTTTCTTGAACCGTAATTCGAATTAATATCTATTTCTTTCTTTCTTTTTCTTTGTTTATACAAACGAAAATGCATAAAAAATAAAAAATACAAACTGAAGTTGAGGAGTTGAGTAGTGGATGGTGAGTCGAGTGGAGGAGTTGAGTAGTGGAGTGTGGAGTCGAGCAGTGGTGGAGGAAGTTGAGTAGGTCTATGTGTGAGGAATGTGGGTATAATAAATGTGTAGGGTTGGTAGGTATAATAAATGTGCGGGTTATGTGTATATAATAAACGAGGTAGGCAGAACCCGTGCTACGCACGGGCTAAGAATCTAATTGTTAATCGTGTATTCTTTCTGTATATTGGCGAGTGTATACATAATTATTGTTTAGTATGTTGTATGAAATTTTTTTAACTTTCTTGTATAAAAATTTAAAAGTGTTTAATGTTGTTTTGGTTTTGCGGAGTTGTATTCTATATATGGGCTTTTGTTTATTAAGTTGTGATGGCTTTGTTTCTTTTGGCATATTACTTATTTGCATGATAAAAAAATGGCTTTGTTTCTTTTGGTCGATTACTTAGCCCTACAATACTTGTCTATTAGATGATTTTTGCATGGTAATATGAAGCACACGGGGTCTATCTAATTGGTCATAGTTTAATATGCGTTAAATATTTTCTTTATTAAGTTTGTAAGTTAAAGTTTGTGTAATAATGTACATATAATAATGCCACATAAAATGTATAAAAATCGTTACAAATCTTTTTAGCTTCATCTCATTTTATTGTACAACTAATTTTATTGAAAATTAACATTGAAGTCCAACTAATATTAACAAATTTTATCAATAAACTCAATTCTAAATAGCTAACTAAATGAATATTAATTATCACACTATTAATAATTCCTAAAACCTTTAGACTCCACTATTATGTCTTAAACTTAATTTTTTTTAATTTACAAATGGGTTTGAGCAAAATTATATACTTTTTCTTTCATATTCAGTATTCAAGTTACATGCTTACATAAACTAATCATGCTAAAAATTATCATTTAACCATTTAAATGTTGCTTTACATACATGCTCGTGCACATTTTCTTTAATCAATTCTCACATGTGAGCTACATCAATAGAAAACACACATAAATTACTTGTATATGAAAATGCATTAACATAATATATATATATATATATATATATATATATATATATATATATATATATATATATATATATATATATATATATATATATATATATATATTGCATTAGGTTAAATCATCAATTATTCTTGCAACCTTTTCAACTTCATCTCAATCCATAACCGACTTTTAATTGTATACTAATTACTAAATATCATGTGATAAATTCCGGCAAGCCTTGCACTTCCATCTCGATGTTGTATATACTTCACATTAAATGCACCGGTTTTGTTTTTCGATAAAAGTTTGAACTTTTGCTTATGTTTAAAACTCAACTTTTTTATTTGATTTTATAATTTACAAACGAATTTAAGTCAAAATTATGTATTTTTTCCTTTCTATTCATTACTCAATGTGATATTTTTAATATGTTATATTTTGCTATTATGCCAAACTCATTTAATTGGCGTAAATATTGGTTTCTCACTAATGATTCTACATATAGAAAAAGAAAACACTTTGCGATGTGTGACCTTCTTCTTTTCAATAATAATTCAATTGCACACGATAAATTCATTCTAATATTTCTCAAAAAGAATTAGAAAGCAACTACTTACATAAACTAATCACGCTAAAAGGTATCATTTAATCATTTAAATGTTGCTTTACATACATGCTCATGCACATTTTCTTGAATCAATTCGCACATGTGAGCTACATCAAAGAAAATACACATAAATTACTTGTATATGAAAATGCATTAACATAATACATATATCTATATATATATATTGCATTAGGTTAAATTATCATCTATTCTTGCAACCTTTTCAATTTCATCTCAATCCATAACCGACTTTTAATTCTATACTAATTACTAAATATCATGTGATCAATTCCGGCAAGCCTTGCACTTCCATCTCGATGTTGTATATACTTCACATTAAATGAACCAGTTTTGTTTTTCGATAAAAGTTTGAACTTTTGCTTATGTTTAAAACTCAAATTATGTATTTTTTGCTTTCTATTCATTACTCAATGTGATATTTTTAATATGTCATATTTTGCTATTATGGCAAACTCAATTAATGGGCGTTCGCACATGTGAGCTACATCAATAGAAAACGCACATATATTACTTGTATATGAAAATGCATTAACTTTATATATATATATATATATATATATATATATATATATATATATATATATATATATATATATATATATATATATATATATATCTATAATAATCACCTAAATATGTAAGAAACAAAGAAAATAGTTGGTATCACAATCTTTGGTTCCATTTATCTAAGCATGCATGATCTTGTGTGATTTTCATGGTACATGCGTATGATAACTAAATTAAGAAAAAAAGAAGACCAAGTTAATTACAAAGATCTAAAAGATGTGTGAATCATCTCCAAATGTTGCAAAAGAGAATTTACATACCGTTACAAACAATCAAAGATCTAAAAGAAGTGTGTATCATCTAAAAATGTAAAAACTAAATGTGACTTTGGCTGGTTTATATAGGCATGAATTAGGTTAAATCATTAATTATTCTTGCAACCTTTCGCAACCCTTGCACTTCATATAACCGACTTTTAATTCAATACTAAATGCTATGTGATCAATTCAGGCAACCCTTGCACTTTATCTCCTTTCATAATTGTATAGTTATTATGAGGCTGCATAGAATTTCGAGCATTAGCTATCTTGTACTCTATGCAACTACTAAACGAGTCCAACTTGTTTCTAACTCTACAAACTCTATCATCATAACTCCACATTAAATTTAGGGATTGAATCTTATAGTATTATAGATTATAGATGTGTGAGGTAGATAGGTATAATATAGAGGGAAATAAAATTTTAAATTGGAAGTATATATGACTTTTCATAATTATTGATAATAAGATAAAACATCAAATCATTCAAGTTTTATTATTTAAAAAATGACACGTGTCAATATTTGGGTGAAGTTGCGGAGTTAGTTGAGCATGATCTTTTTAAGAAGATGTTTCAAAAATGACCATGTTAAGGATCCAAAAAAAAAAAAAAAAAAAAAAAAAAAAAAAAAAAAAAATCACTCTATAAAATTTTGATAGTAAAATTAGAAGATTTCAATCCGAAAGGGATTACGATTCTCTAATTTTCAAGTCTCTCATTTCCTTCTCATGTTAATGTTTTGTGAGAGTTAGTAAATAAATGGGTCCCACATTTTACTTAATTGGCTAAACATTTTATGTACTTGTATTAAATGTTTTGTAATGACCCCACTATTTTATGTACTTGTATTTAATTGGCTAAACATGATAAAACATAAGACACAAAAATTAGAGGATCCCAATATGAAAGGAAAGATTTGTTTATGGGAAAATTCTTGATTTACCCCACAAGTACAAATGTACTTACCCCTATTACCCCACAAAATTTTTTTTTCTTCAAATACCCCAGGAGAGAAGGTCGCTCAAATTTCTTGGGCGAATTTAATATTATAGTGACATGTGTCCCCTATCATGTCCCTACCAAGTACTAACATGGTACCACCCCCAACAGGTACTTTCTTGGGCGACTGGGACCACATTTTTTGGGCGACTTATCTTTTTTGTCTTTTTGTAAAAAAATTATTACTACATTTTTGGTCCTTGTTGTTTGCTTGGTATTTCATTTTTAATCCCACTCATTCTAACCCGTTTAGTAAATGAAAACTCATCTTCTAACATACAAAAAAACATTTAACCACACCATTATTATCTTCACTCCTATCAAGATTTCAAAAGCATTTTTCTTTATGTCACGATATATATATAAAAAAAAAGTTGGTTTTTGATATGTGTGTAATATATAAGTTTGTGTGATGGGTGAGCTTTATGAGATGGTATATATAAAGGAAGAATGATTGGGATGGTGGGAAGAAATAGGGGATTAACCAAACGAGTGATGGACTAGATTCATTGATTGGCGTCCAGCTTTTGATTTGACTTTTGACTAGATGTAGTCATATTGAGTAGCACGAGTCATATTTTGTTTAGAAAAAGATCCATTTTTGGTGCTGGTGGCTCTCGGTGGTGGTGGCAGGGGGCGGTGTTGGCGTGTGGTGGTGATGGGTGGCGTGTGGTAGCGAGTGGGTGGTACGAGGAAACTCGGGATAACCCGATCTACGTTTTGGTGTAAGAAAAATATTTTTGGCCAGAAAATTATTCCGGTGGCCGGAATCTCGCCGGAGAAGACGAACGGAGGGGGGTCGTCGGCGGTGTAGAGAGAGAAAGGAGAGGTGAGTGTGTGTGTTTTTTATGAGAGAGGGAGAGATGAGAGAAATGAGTAAATAAAAGATTGTTAGTATTTTATGTATTTATTTTTATGTGATTTTGAAAAGTTTGGGGGACAAATATGAAATATGAAGCAAACAACAAGGACCAAAAATGTATTTAATACAAAAAATGCAAGTCGCCCAAGTTTTGTGGCCCTAGTCGCCCAAAATAATATATACTACAATGTACCATGAAGGTACATGGTGGGGACACCACTAGGGACAAATGTCACAATATAATGCATTCCGCCCAAGTTTTTCAAGCGACCTACGCTTCTGGGGTATTTGAAGAAAAAACAATTTTGTGGGGTACTAAGAGTACATTGTACTTGTGGGGTGAATAGGGAATTTTCCCTTTGTTTATTTTCAGCTATGTAAACTTTTGGCTACATGGGAAAAAGAGCCATGTAAAGTTAGTATATAGAGTATAGACAAATATAGAACTGTTGAAGACAACTGGACCTGACTCCCTTTATGTAAGCTTTTGATCAGCAGCATTTGAATCAAGTTTCTGTTTTAAGAATGTTAAAACACTCTAGGTTCTAGGTGTAACAACCAAACTGGCCTAGGTACAAAAGAAAGTATCATGCATGGTTTTATCAACAAAGAACTACACAGCAAGTAAAATGTCAAAGTTCAAGAATTAAAACTAATAAAATTTGGTTATCATGCTACTGTTACTATAACATGGATGTACTGTGCTTCTCAAAGAGATAACAATGGGATGGGTGAGGATCATATCCCATTATTTGACTCAAGTTGAGCATCTGTGAGCTATTAGATTTGATCCAATGACTCAAATCAAAAGAACTTCTTTTAATTTGAGTCATTGGATCAAATCCAATAACTCACACTTCCCAACCTGAGCCAAGTTGGTTTTCCAACTTGATCCCCATCAGATAACAATGGTTACCCAATTGCAAAAGAAATCGTCCTTGTGGTTTTCAAAAATTGCACGTATCCTCCTTAGTCTTTCATAAGTGCAGGCAGCCTCCCTGGTCTTCATACTTTTGGTTCGTTTTGGTCCCTGGCACTAACAACCGTTATTCTATCTCAGTTAGTTGATACATAAATAGTCCCTGTCCCTACACTAAATTACGTCCAACGTCCCTATTTTCTTTGAAATTTTCTTTTTCCAATTTTTTTTTTAAAACTTTTTTTTTCCGAAATTTTTTTTCGGAATTACTTTTTTTTTCTCAAATTAATTTTTTTAGAATTTTTTTTTTCGTGAAATCATTTCTTTTTCTTAATTTTACTTTCGAAATTAATTTTTTTAGAAAAAATAATTTTTTTTCCATTTATTTTTTCTGGAATAATTTTTTAAAAAACTTTTCCAAAAAAAAAAAAAAAAAATAGAAATTTTGTTTAAGAAAAATTAATATTTTATTCAATTTTTTTTTTCTGAAATAATTTTTTAAGAAACTTTTTTCCAAAAAAAATATTTTTTTTTAGAAATTTTGTTCCCGGAAATTTTTTAGGAAAAATTAATATCTTATTCAAATTTTTTTCTGAAATAAATTTTTAAGAAACTTTTTTCCCAAATTTCTTTTTTTAGAAATTTTTTTCCCGAATTTTTTTTAAGAAAATTTAATATTTTATTCGAAATATTTTTTTTGAAATAATGCTTTTAGAAACTTTTTTCCGAAATATTTTTTTTTTAGAAATTTTTTTCCTAAAGATTTTTTTAGAAAAATAAATTCAAAAAGAATTAATTTTTCTAAAAAAATTAATTTCGAAAGTAAAATTAAGAAAAAAAATGATTTCACGAAAAAAAAAATTTCTAAAAAAAAATTAATTTGAGAAAAAAAATAATTTAAAAAAAAAATTCGGAAAAAAAAATTTCGAGAGAAAATGTCAGTTGAATTTTTGTAGAGGGCCACAGTTGGAAAGATTTGTTTATTCAATTGTATACATTTTTAGTATATAAAGTTGGTATCTTAAAGTAGGGTGGAGAAAATGCACTAGAAAATAAGCAAGTGGTGGAATATAGACTTGAAAGGAGCAACATCAGTGTCCCCTCAAGGACATCAAGCACCCATTAATGGGGACATGTAGGAGAAAGAAAAAAAGAGAGAGATATATGGAGCATTTAACTTCCTCTTTTCACACAAGCCACACTCGGATCCAAAGCAAGTAAGTTTAAAAAAAAAGTTATAAAAACACCTAATTAATGTCCAATCTCTGATATCAATTTTTGTTGGTAATCAATATTTTCAATGAATATCAGGGAAGCTATAAGTGAAGAATGCCTAAATGCTTATCAAAAAGGGTGGCTAAATCTTACACTAGGAACAAATCTAATCGATAGTTCACCATCAAGACCCATGAAGGCCTACACATGCAAATTCTGCAAAAGAAAGTTCAACAGTCCACTAATACGACACGTTAAGGTTGCATCGGGATAGAGCACCACTTCAAACAGGCGCGAGCTCCTTAAGAATATTAGAGAAGAGAATAGGATTATTTGTTTGACATAAGTATATTATTCATTGATGAATGATTCGGTATTTATACCGAATAAACCCTAACTTGTATCACAAGATACAAGATAAACTCCGAAAATAAAAGATAACTTTCCTAGATAATGACTCACATGACTCTTTACTAATATGACTCGAATGCAACATAAATAAAAGATAGATAGCTATCAGGCGTATCATTCCCCAGTCCTTCAAAAACCACCTTATCCTCAAGGTGTTGTCTTGAAAAATTTCTCTTGATTCCGGCCTTCCGAGATCTCATATCATAGTCCTAATCCTAGTCCTATCTTCCACTCCAGTAGTTCTCCTGCCTTCCGCTACCGCAACCAACACCTTTTTCCTCTTCCGCCTTCCACTACCTTGGACATAACACAACACCATTCTTCCGCCTTTCGCTACCCATGCAGTAACACTCCCCACTCCTTCAAAAATCACCGTGACCAAAACAGTTGCGCTTAATTGTTCCCGCGTATTATTCCCGCCTATACTTTTGGCGGGGACATGTCCCCGCCGAAAAAACTTACCGGGGTAGAACACCAACTTTTGACGGGGAAATGTCCCCGCTAAAATCTTAGGCGCCAAATTTCCCCCCAAACTGCAACTTTTTTCCCCAAACTTTTTTATATATTATAACATACACATAACACATATTAACTATCATAAATTCGGCAAAAAAATACAAAACACACATAACAATGGATGGTTTAACGCCGGAACAGAATTGGGCAAAGGCTTTATCACACGAGCTCCTGTATAATGAAATTATAAATCATTGGGGCTGGGAAATTTTTGATGAATATGGTTCGTATGCGAACTTTGCACCGTGGCAGAGAGATCGGATTCTGGTATGGTTAAGGAAAAAACCGTACTATAGAGAGTATTTGGAAGAGCTAGATGTTGCTGAAGCTCAAGCTGCTGCTGCTGTTGAAGCCGAAAGAAGAATAACGGATCTGGAAAAAATAAAATAACAGATCTGGAAGCTACGTTTGCACATCTCAAGGAAATGAGAGCAAGGAAAGGAAAAGATGGTGCGAGTTCAAGCAAAGCGGAAGTAGCCGCAAAAAAAAAAAATAAACGGGTCGTTGTATCGATTCATCTGTTTCGTTTGGTTGTTGCGCTGTTTAGTTTGAGTTGTTTCGTTTGGTTTTCGAGTTGTTTAGTTTGAGTTGTTTCGTTTGGTTGTCGAGTTGTTATGTTCGAGTCTGTATGAAATGTATGTGGTTGAGAACTCTTGCATGTTTTAAATAAACGGTTTGCCTTCGTGTTTGTTAATAGTGATATTGTAGGATCGTGGTTTTATGTTGATATTGCGATTTGGGATGTCGTGGATGGTAGAAGAATACAACAACATTTTATTAAACAACAACAACATTTTATTAAACAGCATCAACAACAACAAACAACGACAACAACAATAACACAACACTAATGCTTTTGTTACATCAGTTTTCATAAAAACAACAATATTTTATTAAACAACAACAACAACAACATTTGATTAAACAACAACAACAACAACAAACAACGACAACAACAACAACAATAAGACAACAACAACAACAATAACACAACAAACAACAACAACAGCAACAACAACAACACTACATACGAAGATTTCCCATACCACCTAACATCTCATTATAAAGCTCGTGAAACAAAGCAGCTGAATCAATTGTGTGGTTGTTGGGATGCTGATACAATTCTAGCATTTTATTGAATACCATAATCTGGTGATTCAACTTGATGCAGCTTAAGTATTCTGTATTTCCAGGACTCGATGTTGAAGGTCCTGCAGTGTAACGAGTTGGAGGTATGGATGGTCCTGCGGAATGAGTTGGAGGTGTTGAAGCTCCAAGAGAACCGGCCATTTTGGCGATTCGTTCCTCCTTCCATAAAAAAAAATCGCATCCATGATCATTTGTCCCACCCTTTGATTTAGTACACGCATAGTATAGTTTACCATGGGAGTAATATTTATGCGATTCTTGCAGAATTACGTCTCCTCGTCCACAAGGACAAGCAAAAGCTTCATATTCTGCCATCTTGGGCGGCATGTTAACAGTGTGTGTTTGTAGTTGTGAGGTTGAGTGGTTTTGAGGATAAGAGGTTGTGAAGTTATGTGGATAAGATGTTAGTATATAAGAGCAGAGATTTTGGTGGAAAGAGTTTTGGCGCCAATATTTTGGTGGGAAGTTTTGGTGGGAAAATTTGGTGGGAACCGTATCATCTCGACTCATTCGTTTAACATCTCGTGTATAACCATATCATCTCGACTCGTTCGTTTAACTTCTCGTGTAACACCACATCATCTCGGCACATTCGTTTAACATCTCGTGTATAACCATATCATCTCGACTCGTTCGTTTAACCACTCGTGTAATACCACATCATCTCGACTCATTCGTTTAACATCTCATGTATAACCATATCATCTCGACTCGTTCGTTTAACATCTCGTGTATAACCATATCATCTCGACTCATTCGTTTAACATCTCGTGTATAACCATATCATCTCGGCGCGTTCGTTTAACATCTCGTGTATAACCATATCATCTCGACTCGTTCGTTTAACTTCTCGTGTAATACCACATCATCTCGGCTCATTCGTTTAACATCTCGTGTATAACCATATCATCTCGACTCGTTCGTTTAACATCTCGTGTAATACCACATCATCTCGACTCATTCGTTTAACATCTCGTGTATAACCATATCATCTCGACTCGTTCGTTTAACTTCTCATGTATAACCATATCATCTCGGCTCGTTCGTTTAACATCTCGTGTATAACCATAACATCTCGACTCGTTTGTTTAACATCTCGTATATAACTATAGCATCTCGACTCGTTCGTTTGACATCTCGTGTAAAACCATAGTATCTTGACTCGTTCGTTTAACATATCATGTATAACCATATCATGTCGACTCGTTCGTTTAACTTCTCCTGTAATACCACATCATCTCGGCTCATTTGTTTAGCATCTCATGCATAACCATATTGATGACGTATAGTCCGCACTTGGGTCATGAACCCGACCAATGGATATTACTAATACCAAAGCCCATCACGCGTGGGCTATCATGATAAAGATTTGGGCTTACAAAGGCCCAAATTCGAATCTATTATTTATGGTCTTGATATAGGATCTTTTATTTATGGGATAAGGATCAATGGACCGTATAAGGCGGGATACGCCGAAGGGTAAGGAACACAAAACCAACAAGGATTTTGTGTGTATATAAAGGATATCTCGGCTCTCATTAAGGTATCATCTCGTAACCTTAACTCTTCACTAAAACCCTAAAACCAATCCCATGGTACACTAAAGCCCAACTTTTGTATCAACAAGTGGCACCATCCGTGGGACCCTACACTAAGAACTCTACTAAGAACTAGAATGACAAAGCACATAAACTTAAACCAGCGGACTCCGCAGGCGAAGAAAACGTATGGCGACCTACATGGGAAGAAGCAGCAAAGTGATTCAGCCTCTGAGCAGACCTCTGGAACAACCAGTACGCTTGGTTTGCCCACAATACCGCTCACAGGGACTACCCATGCCACTACGACAACCACTGGCGTGGAAGATCTACATCGCACTCCTTTCACCACCCCCACCAAACGGTGCCAGAAACAGACCCCGCTGAGCCGCCACGTGCGCCTATTCGAAACAAGGGTCCTGATTTGGAAACATACATCCTCGCGCTAGAAGGAGTCGCGCCTGAACTTGCGCCAAGTGATTTCGTGTCTCAAAACTATGAAACCTTGGCTGCCCTTATGCAAGAGGAAGCGAAAAAGAGGTCGAGTCAGAGCCTGCAAGCCCGGCTCAACTTCGACCCTAAGTATGAAGCATCTCCACCACGCCACCGGAAGGAGATGCATGAGAAGGATAGCCGTCGACCCCCAGTGTTTACTAGGATCAGAAGGAAAGTTGTAGATGATGAAGTAGCTGACTTACAATACCTGGTGGAGCACGAAGACGATGGGTGGCGTACCAACGTCCATACTCGGCTTCGTAGTCGCAGGGTCCATGATAGACTTGGGCAACGGCGCTCCCCAAGCGAAAGCCCTTCAAGCTCGGATTCTGAGGACAGTCGACGCAAGCGCCGCAAAAGAGTAAGCCCGTCCTCAAGTGACTCCTCGGACAACGAGGACGAAGAAACAGGACACTGGAAGTCCACGAAAAGATACCGCAACCAGGAGGACGAAGATATGTCTTGCCCCTGGATCCGCCAAAAGGTTGACGCATTCACTCGGCGCATCAGTGCTTTTTCAGAATATAAGAGAAGGCGCATGCCCGCTAATGTTAAAACTTATGATGGGACTGGTGATCCTGATGACCACCTAAAAATTTTTGAATCAGCCGCTACCATCGAAAATTGGCCACAACCCGTGTGGTGCCACATGTTTAATTCTACATTAGTAGGGAATGCACGAAACTGGTTCAGTAAGCTGCCACGTAGAAGCATCGATGGGTTTGAAGAGTTGCGGAAGGCATTTCGCTTGAACTGTACTCAGAGGAAGAAGTGCGCCAAGAACCCTGTCGAGCTTGCTAGGGTAAAACAGCGTCAAGGGGAATCCACAAGCGCTTATGCGGAGCGCTATAAGGACGAATGCATACACGTCAAGGCATGCCCCGAAATACTAAAGATCTTAGGGTTTATGAACGGAATCAATAATCCAGAACTTATCAAAAGGTTAAACGATAGAGTTCCCCAAACCTTTGACGAACTTATGAGGCGCACGAGGTCCTTTATCCAAGGAGAAGCCGCCAAGGTTAACCCCTCCACAATAACACCTATGGGGTAATCTTGGTCGCGCTCCAGTTGAGCAATGCGAGGAAGCTCTAAAGGCTTCATCTTCTCCATAGTAGCGATAAGCTCAGCATAGGCATTCTCGTTGTAACCTTGTACTTGGGCGGCAGGCACTGTCAACATCTTGTTCTCATGCAGCTCCTCTATAGCCTCCGCCTTGCCACATGCCAACGCGCATTGAACAACGTCCCCAAATGACTCTCTAACCTCTTGAGACTCCAGAGTAGTCAAAGCAACAAGGTGCAAGCCATGGCTGATAAGCCACCTGTGCTCAGCAATTGATGACACCAGGTGTGGGTATAGCTCTTCATCGTACTCAATACTGAGCTTGCGCAGCTTAACCTCTTGCTTCTTCAACGCATCCTCCATAGCCTTGCGAAACTTATCCTACCTAGAGAAATGATCGTTCTTGTTTTGCTCCATGTACTTCAAGACCCAAAGACAAGTGGCCCTGTAATCTTTCAGAGCAGCACGTTCTTGGTTCACTTGGGCAAGTAACGACATCTTCTCCTCAAGAAACTTCTGGGCATACAAATTTGTTGACTCTACCTCAGACCGAGCATCAGCCAACTGCGCCTTCAGTAGCGCAATTTCCTCATCATTTTGCTTTTAAGATGGTCCGTTGGCACATCCTCAAATGCCTTCAGCTCAGTCCCTTGGCTCTTTTGCGCAAGATCATCAATATGAAGGGGACTCGCCTTGGGTGGCGATTTCCCAGCATGCGCAGCAGCATCCCCAGTAGCTCCAACACTGCACGTAAATGGCAAGGGTTCAAGGTTACTTTACAGTATCAACGGAGAATATGAAATGAAGTTTTTTAAATACACAGGTTTAATTACTTACTTGGGGGGAGGAGTTTCAGTTGTATCCTTAGCAGCAACGGTGGGCGATGCATCCTCCTCTGATGACGATCGCCCGCCAAGGATGACATAGCGCATTCTCTTGGATGTACCTGCGCCATCACCACTGGAAGCTTTCTTGCGCTTCACCCCTTGGCTCGCCTCCTTTGGCTCACTTGCAGCCCTAGTGATCCCTAGACTTTTTGACGAATCTGTGCGCGATAGCCCTGGGGATTGTACCCTCTGATTCGGAATACTACGCACTAGGGTCACCTCTAAAACTACAGGGGAGGCATTCTCTGGCTCTTCCCATACAAACTTCATTGTGCGCCCAGCCGTAGCCTCCAATATTGGCACCTCACCTTCTATTAAGGGGCGCACCCCTACGGTCACCTGTTTGGGACTCGCCAGCTTCACCACGCCGAATAGATCCATCTCTGTGCAACAAACAACAACCAAAAACAAAAGGGGGTTACATAAGCTACAATAGGAATAAGCGCTTACACTAATAAGCGAAGGAGAGGGAAGGACAAGCACCCACCCCAGTTATCGTCGTCCAAAAAAGTTGGCACTTCGTAAGGCCCTTGGAAGTAATTACGACTAATGCCCATGTGCACCAAAAACTCTTCTGGGTAGGAGTTGATTGGGATGCGATTGGAATTTATCGTTTCAGCATCATCTGCGCTATACGTCCTGGGGTTTGGGCGCTCATCCTTCGGTAACGACCCTTGGGTATACAACTGAAAATCCCATGAAAAAAGGTCTTATCAACCCAGAAGAATTTCTCCCTCCAGTTCCTAAGTGCATCTAACTTTTCCATATAGCATTGCAGTCGCCCCGCGCATTTGGAATACGACACCCACCCGTTTGACCACATCGTGTGATAAAACGCGTTGAACAGATTGATTGTAGGGTTAATCTCTAACAAGCCACAATTTACTTCGAAGTTGGTTATTTTGGTTGCGCCTATGCAGTGCAGTTGGGAAATATGGAGGCGATAATAGTTTAAAACATCACACAAGAATAAGGAAATGGGCACACGTTGGTTAGCAAATTCAAAAAAGCATGTGTATACCCCTACTTTCCCTTCAGGGAACTCCGCTATGGATGCAGTCGCCACCGGAACTACCGGGTGCAACGCGAGCGGGACATAATAATCCGAGGTGAACTCACGAAGTTCGTCCTCGGTTATATTGGAGGTAAAGTCGGATAATTTGAGAACCATGATTAGAACTAGATAGATTCAGACGCGCACACGCTATTACCTTGGAGATCCTTGATTTCTAGATCGCTGATTAGTAGCTTAACAATGGTGGAAATGAAGATTTTTACTATGATAGCCACAGTGAAAGGGAGGCTACACTTTATATAGGGTTACACACATTCATAGATGATTGACATGTGTATCCCACTTGCTCTAATCGTGTGGCTGGGAGATCAAGAGGTGAGATACTTTTCACCCACCCTCTCACGATTTACGAGGGATATTTGGGACTTATTTGGACTAGATTCATCGTATACTTTTTTGGCGGGAAACACTTGAGGCTTCCCCGCTACGCACTAGCATCCGCGGTTTCACCTTGCGTATACTAGACTAGGGGGATGATGCGTGGGATTGCACCCTCACAAAAGGTTTTACCTCTCAAGGTATCTCGAGAAGCTTACAACCCCCACCAGGCAGTGTACCTGATCGTTGTAGTATAGTATAGTGATAAGTACCGGGGGATTGATCGTTCAACTCAGGAATAGTTTCGCTAGGATTAGAAAGTCTCCTAAACTAAGTCTAGAGGTGAGAGATGATTCTTTTGGTATTTTTATATTTTTATGAAAGCAATTAAAAATCTCGGGTTTTGGAAGAGTGGGCAGAATTAGTTGCTAGCCAACTAACCCAATAACTAAAGGTGCAATCAAAATAAAATAAAAGAAATGAAAGCAAAACTATTATACTAATGTGGTGGTGACAATAATGAGGAAAATAGTGTTTACTTAGATTTCATTACTCCCTAGATATCTTTTACAGGTTATTTACTTGTTACAATTGCATGGATGACGGGTCATATTCCTTAATACTAGTCGTAGGGCCGTGTACAATATTCCCTAACTCTATAGGATCCTACTTCACTCCTATGTTGAGCCGTTAGAAGCTCCTAACATGGGATCATTAGAATTCTCCTACGCGTTAAATACAACCAAAAATCATAGTACACCTCTGATCATGTTTCTTAAGACGTTCAAGCATGTTACCAATGGAAGTCTGCCAGTTTTCTTAAGCCTAACATCGAATACAATCATCCGTAACAATTATAAACAAGCAATCAACCCATAATCAACATCTAGGTTTCACTACATCTAAGCAAACACAAGAAAATCTAGCCTAGCATGTTAAATAGAAGACAAACGTAAGATATAATCAAACAACACATAGACATATTGAATGATTTGAATGAGTACTTATCTTCAATTAAACATGAAAGATTCAAAGGGTTGAAACCCTTGAAAAATCTGGAAAATTCGACCTAGGGTTTTTCCCTCAAAGTTGCACACTAATGAATGAAATTTGGAAAACTATATATAGATTTTACAGGGTGACGGCGTCAAGAAGGAATTTGTGACGCCGTCAACTCGCCATCTTAATAAAAATTATATTGCCTAGATCTGATTTTGACGCCGTCATGTGTAAAAATCTTTTGGTCCGTCACTTGTGTTTTGACCTTGACGGCCTTGGTGACGCCGTCAGGTACTGTTTCCAGCAAGGAAAATTGAGACTTTGCCGTTTTCACTTTTATGCTCGAAAAACGTCCAAAATGCTTCCTTTTCCAGATTTCTCTCCAAAAGTACCTAAAATGACAAAATGAACGATTTAGGGTAATATTTGATCAAATAATCACGAATTCGGGCTTAAATGACCCCTTAAAAGCGGTTCACTTTTCGCCTTATCAAATACCCTTACACTTGAGATTTGCTTGTCCTCAAGCAAATGCGCTTTTATTCTAATCAAAATACAAGTTAGGGGTCATTCAACACTAATATAAAAGTGATTACAACAAATAGTCATTCCACTAAAAACCAAAGACAAGCATGGAGGTCATACATTAGCACCTCACAAATAGTGTTTAGATACTCACATCTCTCGGGTGTAATAAAGTATATATCACAATATGGAAATGGAAAACATCTCTCACTACTTGTCATAGCAAAATAGATTACCATAGGCTTGGGAAAGGATCAAACCTCCACCACTTGGCGTAAACACCTAGGATAACGTTAGGTGTAGGGATATGGAATACACGGTTTTGTTGGATAAAGGCAATATTTACTGTTGGCGAGTTAATCATCTTGGTTAATTATGTTGATATAAATAAATGACTAAAAACGTTATTCATATCTTTCGATGTATCTATGTTTTGATAATCACAAAACGAAAATTCATCAAACCAAAGACTATGACATAAACAAGTATTTAGTAGTAAATACTCATCTTTACCATTTAATCACTTAAGGTATGAATAAACAAAGTGTCTAATGTATTACAAGATCAAAGGAACACTTTTGTTAATCACTAGATATTTATAAAATGTCACAAAACATTTTATATCTTTTGTAAAACATTTTTGGAATTAAAAGAATATGTTTAATTCATTACAAATTTGTGAATTCAAATTTTAAACCAAAAATGGCAAATTTAATCCAGAAAAATTTCCCTCACAAAAGGACAAGAATATCCAACGTTCAGGAGGGCGGCCCCCTTAATTTTACTAGGAGGCCCCCTTAATCATTAAGGGGACCGCCCCCTAATTAAGGGGACTGGCACGCTCCAGAACAACATTTTCTGGCCCTATAAATATTGGATCATTCCACATATTTTTCTCACCTTTTTGCACTATAAACTTTCTGATCTAAACATCCTTTTCCATCCTCTAAAAATCCTTTGATCTTATATACTTTGATCTTTGTTTTAAAGTGATTCAAGCCTCAACACTCAGGTGAAAAGAGAAGAATACTTCTATTAGAAGTATTACAACTTAGTATCATCTTGCTATCTAAGTTGTTTGTTTGTTTCATCTTGTTGATCTTTCATATTTTGGTGAATAAGGTGTATGTATTAGTTAGCTAGATTTATTTGTAGAATCTAGAATTGTTGTAAGTGTGAAATGGAACTTGAAGTGAAGAAGTAGTGTTGGATAGTAGTGGAGATAGGAGATAGTAGCAATAGTGACTAGTAGTGTAGTAATTGAAGCTTCCAAGTGGAGAAGACTAGAAGACATTAGTAGATTGAAGTTGTGAAGACACTAGTGGCTTGAAGGTGTGAAGACATTATTGGTTTGAAGTTGTGAAGACGTTAGTGCTTTGAAGTTGTGAAGTTGCAAGACATTGAAGTCGTGAAGTATTTTGTGAAGGCGTGAAGATACTTGTGGTGTGAAGAAGTATAGAAGAAGTAAAAGGTGTGAAGAAGGTGTGGTGTGATATTTAGTGTGAGATTGGTTCTAGCTACGTTTAGAACTCGACATTTTGCTTTGTGTCGTTAATTGGTGTAAGCTTTTGGTGTGTACGGTTTTCTCCGCCATAAGGGAGGTTATTGACTTAGTGAAGAAAACTCTCGAGTTCGGTGCTCGGGGAGTGGAGTAGGGCAAGGAAGGTGTCCTTGTAGCCGAACCACTATAAATCCTTTGTCTCTCGGTTTGATCTTTGCATCTCTCATTCTTTACTTGCTTACTTACTTGCTTCTCGTACATTTTTATAATTGTGTGTTGTGCATATATTAATTTCACATAAAGATCAAACTAGGTTCCATTTAAAACATTAATTATACATTAGTAAAATATAAGTATATACAATTATTAAAACACATATACATATATAAATACTTACTTATAATTAAGTGAGATATATGAAATTATAATTTCTATTCAACACTTTAAATAAGTAGTATCTATGTGATATATGTGAATTAATTTGTATCTATACTTTAGCTTCAAAGGTTTTTACGATTACCATCAATTCTTTGAAAGCGAACTTTTATTAAACGAAAAAGACGCAAAACTATTCAACCCCTTGAAAAGGAAATAATTGTTATCATGCATTTGGATCAAGCTCCCTTGATTTCTATTGCGTTGGAATGTCACTTTGCTACTTCGACATGTTTTGGACAAACTTTTAAGATGTCTTCCATTACTCTTATGCCCACTCTTAAAGGAAAGCTGGACCTGAGATAAGTTTTCTTTTCAAAAACTTGCCAATATTACATTATATTTAAGAATGCTTTAATTAGTATGTGAATATGATTTAACTTATAAGTTGCCATGCTTTTAGATCATTAATACTAGTATATGCATATATGATATTAGGATTATTAACCTTCGTGTTGTTTAGTCTATTATCATTTTTCTTAGTCTTCATCTATATTGAAGATCCTCTATGATCTATAGTAGAATACTTTCAACTTAAGCTATATGATCTTACTAGTTGCATTAATAGATGTATTATAATTGAGACTTATTGGTAACTTGATATTATGATGTTCTTTGTATACACACACACACACACACACACACACACACACACACACACATATATATATATATATATATATATATATATATATATATATATATATATATACACATGTCTATCTTGTATCTATAAATAATTTACTTTGTCCTTTTATATTTCATTGCATTTAGATCATAAATATTTACCATCTCTCTTTCATATCTTTAGTTGTCATTAGAGATGATTATGTGTGACAATAGGCTTAATTGATTCTCTTGAGCATGATAAGTTTTCATTTCAAATCCTTCACTTGCAATTTCTTGTTATCATGATCAAAACATCATGTTTAAAACATCTCTCTCTTTGAATAAAAAATCTTTCTAATATCTATATTATTTTTCTTCAAACAATTTGCTTAACTATAATTTTTCATAACCTTATTTTAATCGAAAACAAGATTGAAATTTTTTATTACATGTTATGAAACAAAGTTCAATTCATTTTATTGCAATGCACACTTGAATTTATTTCAAAACATTGTTGAATAAAACTAAAAACGTTTTGCTTAAAACACATTTGATTATCTCACATGTGTCATACACTTCTATGGAAATGACATTCACAATTTAATCAAATCATTTCATGAGAATCATGGCTTGCCCATATGGATCTTGTTTCTAACAAGTCTTGAAGTCCATATAATCATATCCTCCTACTTGTTACTTGTTAACTATCATCAATATGTTTGCACTAGACTACATGTTATCATCTTCATATAGTTACACATTTAACTAATTTGCCTTATTGCCTCCATAGTTGCATATCTTAATTGATAAATTAATAGATAGCATGATTATTAGAAATTAATTATCCAATTTAATTATTTCTATATCACTCTCTACATTCATGAATAGTATGCCCTATATTGCCTCAAAGAGTTGAACTTACTTGAATCCAAATCCAAAAACACAACCTTTTTGAAAATTTTCTGCCAAAAACCCACTTTTGGCATTCTGGGAATCACCAGATGGGCGGCCCCCTTAATGATTAAGGGGACCGGCCCCTAATTAAGGGGACCGGCCATCTGATGGTCGGGAATACTGTTTTCTTTATCACTTTTTGACCCATTTCAGCCTATACTTCCCAAAATTCACAAACATATTTTGTCCCATGCTATCCCTCAAAATTTACCTTCGTAAACCACATTTCTCATACACTATAAATACCCTCTTCCTAACATTAATTCCATCACACCCAAACATGTCATCTCCCAACAACCAAAAACCTAAGATTTAAAGAACCGCAAGGATCTCCTACAAACCCGTTTGGAGGAGGAAACTTGATTCTTGTCATAACTCAAGTGATGTTGTTCCAAGTCAACCAACTACTAAACCTCAAACCCACAATAATGACTCATCTCACAACCTATCACCCACTCATTCCCTCATTCATGCTTCTTCTTATGATGAGCATGCTCAATCCCAAAACAACAATCCCAATCTCTCTATCAATACTTCACATGTTGCTCATTCAACAAAAACACCACTCACTCATGGAGAACCTCTTCCACCCATTTCATGTTTTCATGACTACCCAAGCTCAACCATGTCTCCACCACCAAGAGTACCACCACCACATCCTACAACTTCACATGCCATTCCTATGTTGCATGTTCAAACCTTCACCCAAGACAACCATCATGTTCCACCATCATCACCTTCCTCCGAACACTTGAAGTTCGTTGAGGAGCTAAAAGAGGCTCATGAGCTTAGTGCTCTTTTAGCATTACATCTTGCTCAACGCAAGTTGGATCTACCCCAATCAAGCTCACCATCATCACCACACAACATCAACCAAGTTGAGAAGCATGTCAACAATTGCCCTTGTTGCATCTTCCTTCAACAACAAACCATTGCTTTGAATGAGCACTTCACTTGGATTAAGTATCTTCTTACAAGAACTCAACAAACACCATCACTTGAACAACATCAAAACCCTCAATCAACAAATCCTACTTCTAATCCACCACCGACAAGTTTCACATCTCCAAACTCACCAACATCCATGCAACCAAAAGCTTATCTCCACTAAACCACCAAGCATTTTATATGCTTATGTTTCTCATTTTCAAATAACACTCTTCAACCATTTTGGGATTCAAGAAAGTTTGGTGACACTCCTTGATTGGCACAATAGGATGCTCTACTTAGTTTAGTATTCTATATTTATGGATTTTGTAACAATGATTATGGGTTGACATAATTATTTTCTATCAATGAATGACTTAATATGTGTTCCTAATTATCTTTTGCCATGCTTATTATTTGTTGGTATAATGATATATGTGTTTGCTTGTGCCATGCTTGTGCTTCTAATATTTTTCTTGCAAGAATTCCAATTCTCGAACCCTTGGTGCCCTCAAACAAGGGGGAGCATACATCAAGGGGGAGCTCTCCTTCTATTGGCTTAAACCTTTTTGATTTTACAAAAAGGGGGAGAAGTGAATATAAACTCACTAAATACTTGTCTAAAAAATTAATTTTTGGATTTAATGAGTTTAGGTTTTGTAATCATCAAAAAGGGGGAGATTGTTGATATAAATAAATGACTAAAAACGTTATTCATATCTTTCGATATCTCTATGTTTTGATAATCACAAAACGAAAACTCATCAAACCAAAGACTATGACATAAACAAGTATTTAGTGGTAAATACTCATCTTTACCATTTAATCACTTAAGGTATGAATAAACAAAGTGTCTAATGTATTACAAGATCAAAGGAACACTTTTGTTAATCACTAGATATTTATAACATGTCACAAAACATTTTATATCTTTTGTAAAACATTTTTGGAATTAAAAGAATATGTTTAATTCATTACAAATTTGTGAATTCATATTTTCAACCAAAAAATGGCAAATCTAATCCAGAAAATTTCCCTCACAAAAGGACAAGAAAATCCAACGTTTAGGAGATCGGCCCCCTTAATTTTACTAGGCGGCCCCCTTAATCATTAAGGGGACCGGCACGCTCCAGAACAGTATTTTCTGGCCCTATAAATATTGGATCATTCCACATATTTTTCTCACCTTTTTGCACTATAAACTTTCTGATCTAAACATCCTTTTCCATCCTCTAAAAATCCTTTGATCTTATATACTTTGATCTTTGTTTCAAAGTGATTCAAGCCTCAACACTCAAGTGCAAAGACAAGAATACTTCTATTAGAAGTATTACAACTTAGTATCATCTTGCTATCTAAGTTGTTTGTTTGTTTCATCTTGTTGATCTTTCATATTTTGGTGAATAAGGTGTATGTATTAGTTAGTTAGATTTAGTTGTAGAATCTAGAATTGTTGTAAGTGTGAAGTGGAACTTGAAGTGAAGAAGTAGTGTTGGATAGTAGTGGAGATAGGAGATAGTAGCAATAGTGACTAGTAGTGTAGTAATTGAAGCTTCCAAGTGGAGAAGACTAGAAGACATTAGTAGATTAAAGTTGTGAAGACACTAGTGGCTAGAAGGTGTGAAGACATTATTGGTTTGAAGTTGTGAAGACGTTAGTGCTTTGAAGTTGTGAAGTTGCAAGACATTGAAGTCGTGAAGTATTTTGTGAAGGCGTGAAGATACTTGTGGTGTGAAGAAGTTTAGAAGAAGAAAAAGGTGTAAAGAAGGTGTGGTGTGATATTTGGTGTGAGATTGGTTCTAGCTAAGATTAGAACTCGACATTTTGCTTTGTGTCGTTAATTGGTGTAAGCTTTTGGTGTGTACGGTTTTCTCCGCCATAAGGGAGGTTATTGACTTAGTGAAGAAAACTCTCGAGTTCGGTGCTCGGGGAGTGGAGTAGGGCAAGGAAGGTGTCCTTGTAGCCGAACCACTATAAATCCTTTGTCTCTCGGTTTGATCTTTGCATCTCTCATTCTTTACTTGCTTACTTACTTGCTTCTCGTACATTTTTATAATTGTGTGTTGTGCATATATTGATTTCACATAAAGATCAAACTAGGTTCCATTTAAAACATTAATTATACATTAGTAAAATATAAGTATATACAATTATTAAAACACATATACATATATAAATACTTACTTATAATTAAGTGAGATATATGAAATTATAATTTCTATTCAACACTTTAAATAAGTAGTATCTATGTGATATATGTGAATTAATTTGTATCTATACTTTAGCTTCAAAGGTTTTTACGATTACCATCAATTCTTTGAAAGCGATCTTTTATTAAACAAAAAAGACGCAAAACTATTCAACCCCCCCCCCCCCCCTTTTAGTTTTCCACAAATTACATGTACAATATGGCGTTGCTAAGCCAAGACTAGACTCGACTTAAGCTAATGAATCAAAAATAACAAAAACATAAAATAAAAATAGAATGAAACGGGATGGTAGTCCGTATGTTTTTTTCTCTTTTCTTTTTCTATTTTTTTTTCTTTTTCTTAATTTTTTCGATTTTTTTTCATACACTCCTACCCTACCATCCAAAATAATACATTATAGGGAATGCACATTCCCCTTACACTTGAATTTTTACATACTTTACAATAAACTAATCTAATGACTCGAATCAAGATAATCAAAACACTTGGAGTATTTTTTAAGATTGACATACATATGGGGGTAATATATGATGTTCTTCCCCATTACTCCATAACACAAGTACTTTACCCATGAGTCCCAATCGTCCCAAAACAATATGTACAAGATATGACTTGACTTAGCAACCATGTAATCAATTAGATAATCAACTAAGGGTTTAAACATGTAACAATAATGCACTAAAGATCAGTGCATACACGGAAGGCTAAGGCGATTTGGTTGCACTTTTGGGTGGGTTGTAACAAATTCTTCCTTTAAGTAAAATGCGTAAAGTTAGAGATGAAAAGATAGGCTCGGAGGGGTGTACTAGGGGTTTCGTGTACTAAATATGAGTACAACGCTAAGGTGTGGGAAAATTAGTTGACTTTACTAGCCAAGTAATATGACTTAAATGGTCAAGTAATTATGATACGGGTTTAACACAAGGGTGATCCTAATGCCTCTTATCATGTAGTAAATCCTACTACACGAATGTAGTCTCACTAGCGGTCTCGGGATGCATCACTAAAGCAAGTTCTAGAATCTAAATGCTACCGGTACACTCATATGCACTAAGAATAAATGCTTTCCTATCAAATCTAAAGGCGAACCTTACATATTTGGGTAGAAAATTTTTCTGAATGGTACGGTTTTGTACTAGTTATACAACTCCTATCCATGAGACGCTTGCTAAGGCTAAAGTTTCACTCCTAAATGTTGTAAAAAATTTTAAATTTGGCTCTAAAATTACACTAACAAGTCTTTCTCTTAGTTTTATTACACACCTACAATCAAACAAACAAACTCAAGTGCAATAGTATCCTATAAGGTATCATCATTTACCTTCCCCTTACACTTAGGATGAACATTGTCCCCAATGTTCAATTAAAGGAAGTAAAAGTAAAACAGGTAAAAGAGTGAAAACAAATACTCCCCTGATTCGTTCGGTGTGGATAGTGTGGTAACAAGGTTAGATCTTCCTCCAAGAAAATAAACATTCAAAGCTTCCCTTCCAGAAATATAAATCATCTTCTTGTCATATATAACCAGTTAAACCTGAGAAAACAAACAAGGCAACCTCGCATAAAATCGACGGCAATCTATATATACTAACAAGTCCTAGAAAACAATGTAAGATATAATGCTTGTAGAATGAATGTTTACAGATTTCCTGGAGTTTATAAAACTAAAGAATTAACAAAAACTTTAAGACTTCGTTAGAAAAACAAAACTCGCAAAATTTCCAGAATTTTACACATGACGCCGTCAGGCTTTAATTCCTGACGCCGTCAGAAGTGACCTGCAGAAATCTTTACGTTAAGTTTCCGGAAAATTTATGGAAAAACTTATGTCCTACTTCCTGGAAAATCCTGCAAAACATCATTATGACTCGATACAAGCATTTGACTCTAACCAATACTAATATACATGTTCATTTAATATTGTGGCGAATCATGATCAATTTTGTTCTTAGAAACAAATTTGGGGTTTCCCCTTACACTTAGCTTTTGCAAAATACCTTTATATGAAGTTAAGACGAAGTTAAATGAAAAAATAAAGCATTTTCACAATTTAGTTTGAAACATGATCTGCCAACAATAAAAATAAAACATGCATACGGAAACAAATAACAATCAAACAAATAAAAATCAGACAATACATGGGTTGCCTCTCAAGAAGCGTTTTTCTTAATTTACGAGTCTTGTAGCTAGACTCAAGGTCATGGGCTATCACGTGACCTCATCATTGGTCTCATTCTCTAGGTCATCTCCAATCTTAGTTTTGTATTCCCGACCTAGTTGCAAACATTCCTTGTAGAAACCAAGTATTCTACTCATAACATAATCCACTCCTCTACGTCTATCCTCATGATTCCTATAGTAAACCGCTTGCTTGTGTTCCTTTTCTATGTTTGATAGAAGGCGGTATTGTTCAATCTTATAGGGCATTTGGTAAGCAATCTTATCGTTCTCTTCCTTGAATCTAACTATCCCTAGGAACGGGTCATAACTCATCTTATAGACCTCAACAAACGGTTTTCCGAACACTACTTGACTTAGGCAACCATCTATTACTGGACGAATATCCTCTACAATCACAAAGTCGGTAGCATAAATGAAGTTTCATACAAATACATGTAACCATTTCACTCTTCCTACAAAGTTGCTCATATGATTCGTGTTGGGCATCATCCTATATCCAAGTTGCTTCTTCATTACCCAATTATAATAGGTCCTAGTCATGATGTTTATAGGAGATCTAAGATCGATGTAAGCTTTCCACACATGCATATGCCCAATGTTGCATGGTATATTAATGTTAGAGGGATCACCTACTTTAATAAGGGGTGAACCAAGGATGTATGGTGTCTCGGGGTTATCGAATAAATCCTTGTGATATTCCCATTCTTCCTTGGTGGGCAACTTATCAAAGTACTCTTCTACGTTTTCTACTTCCTCTAACTTTTCTTCCTTAATATCCTCAACTTCCCTAATCTCATCCCTAGTCCCGGTTTCTATTCCAACTTTATCCTTGTCACTTTCTTCTATATTCCTATCTATTGGTTTAATGGTGACAACGTTGACAAAGTGGACTTGTTTGGATGATGAGGGGTCCTTAATTTGGATTCCGCTATTAGTGTCCCTAGTGTCCTTCCTAGGTGTAGTTAGCACTTGGTTGTTGAGGGCTTTTAACAAGTTGTCAATCTTATTGGTCATCTCTGTTTGTTGTTGATTGAATTCGGTTTCAAACTTAGCTATTCGAGCTTCTTGAGATGCCATAAATTTGGACATCAACCCTTCAAGATTATTGGTACTACCATAGTTATTGGAGGGATTTTCATTGAAAGTACGGTTATAGGATGGACCGTTTGGTTGGTAACGATTAGGTGGATTGGAAAAATTGTTTTGAGGCATGTTTTGGTTTTGTTTCAACCTAAGGTTAGGGTGATTTTTCCAAGAAGGGTTGTAGGAATCACCGTAAGGGTTTGGCTCGGGTTTGAAAGTGTACCACTTATCTTCCGCTTCTTCAGTACGCGAGGATGCGTAATCCGCAAAAGCTTGTCTGGGGAGTTCCACGCAATCACGAGTGTCATGGGGACCACTACATAATTCGCATGAATATGTGATTTTGTTCACTTGGCTTGAAGGCTTGGGAGCTTCGTAAGATTTCATGAGAAACTTGACTTGGTCCTCAAGTTCCATGATCCTACGGTCGGGAGTGCTAGAATTGTTCGAAGGAAAAGATATTTCCTCGACCGTTTTGTTCAAATCACGGGGATCATTCCAACTTTCGTTGTCATAGAGAGCAAGATCTTCTATGAGGTCCCTTGATTCTTCCGCACTTAGATCACGTAGCTTGCCACTGGCTGATTGGTCAATGGTTCGCCTTGTGGGGAGGTCGATATGATCATAGAAGATTTGGACTTGGAGCCAAAGATCCATGCCATGATGAGGGACTTTTTGGAGTAAGTCCTTGAAACGAGTCCATGCTTCATATAGAGTTTCACCTTGACGTTGTTGGAACATCAAGATATCATTTCTAAGCTTGGTAGTTCTCCCCGGTGGGAAAAATTGAGCAAGGAAACGAGTGGTGAGATCATCCCATGAGGTGATGGATCCCGCGGGTAAACGTTCAAGCCATTGACTAGCTTGATCACGTAGAGAGAATTGGAATAGGCGTAATCGGGTCGACTCTCTAGTGGTAACATCAAGGTTTATAGAATCTACGATTTTAAGGAAATCCTTGAGATGTTGATTAGGATCTTCGGAATGAAGTCCATGGAATGCATATCCGCTTTGCACCAACCGGATGGTGTCGGATCGCAAGGGGGACACATTGGCACCTTGAGTGAGCTTAATAGTGTTTTAATAGCCTTGGTGGCTAGGTTGGGAATACTCTCCTAAAGTTCGGGGCCTAGGAGGTTGGTTTGCTAGTGGTGGGTTTTGTGGGTGGTTTTGTTGTGGTGGGTTGATGCGTAGGGATTGCACCAGGCTTTACCTCTCAAGGGATCTTGAGAAGCTTACAACCCCCACCAGGCAGTGTACCTGATCGTTGTAGTATAGTATAGCGACAAGTACCGGGGGATTGATCGTTCAGCTAGGAATAGTGTCGCTAGGATTAGAAAACCTAAATACTAGTTCTAAAGATGAGGGATGATTATTTTTTTGTATTTTTATATTTTTTTAGAAAGCAAGTAAAAATCTCGGGTTTGAAGGATTTGGGTGGAATTAGTTGCTAGTCAACTAACCCAATACTAAAGATGCAATCAAAATAAAATACTAGAAATGAAAATAAACTAAATTAAACTAAGGTTGTGAGCAATAAGTGGAGAAATTGTGTTTACTTAGATTTCACTACTCCCTAGATATCTTTTACACGTTAATTACTTGTTATAGTTGCGTGGATGACGGATTGTACTCCTTAATACCATTCATGGGGTGGCGCACTTAATTCCCCAATCCTATGAGTGCCTACTTCACTCCTATGTCGAGCCGGCTAAGAAGCTCCTAACATGGGATCATTAGAATTTACTCATGCATTAAATAGAACCAATAAAACCTAGTGCACGTCAGTTCATGTTTCCTAAGACGTTCAAGCATGTTACCATTTGGAGATCTGCCAGTTTTCTTAAGCCTAACATCGAAATCATTCATCCAATACAACCATAAACAAGTAATCAACACATAATTAACATCTAGGTTTCATTAGATCTAAGCAAACACAAGATAGATCTAGCCTAGCATGATGGAATTAAGACAAGAACAAGATATAGACAACCAACACATAGACATATTGATTGAATTAGAAGTACACTTATCTCAATTACACATGAAAGGGTTCAAGGGCTGAAAACCCTTGAAAAACCTGTAAAGTTCATACTAAGTTCGGCCTTAGGGTTTCTCCAAAACTTCTCTTTTTTATGAATGAAAATTAAAAAACTATATATAGGAAATTGAGGCTGACGGCGTCAAGACCAAATAGGTGACACTGTCATCTCGCTGCCAAAAGAATTCTCGGACTGCCTTGATCTACTTCTGACGCCGTCACGTTATAACATTTTCCAGGCCGTCACGTATTTTACTCTTGACGCTCTTCCTTGTGACGCCTTCATTTCTGTACTGGGCCGTCATGCAAATTACTCTTGACGCCGTCAGGATTTTTCTCTTGACGCCGTCACCTACTGTTCCCAGCAAGGAAAATTAAGTCTTTGGCATTTTCTTCACTTTTATGCTCTAAAAACGTCCGAATTGCTTCCTTTTCCAGATTTCTCTCTCAAAGTACCTAAAATCACAAAAGGAACAATTTAGGGCAATATTTGATCAAATAAATTCAATTCCGGGCTTAAATGACCCCCTAAAAGTGGTTCATTTTTCGCCTCATCATATACCCTTACACTTGAGATTTGCTTGTCCTCATGCAAATGCGCTTTTATTCTAGTCAAAATACAAGTTAGGGGTCATTTAACACTAATATAAAAGTAATCACAACAAATAATCGTTCCACTAAAGACCAGTAGACAAGCACGGAGGTCATACACTAGCACCTCACAAATAGTGTTTAGATACTCACATCTCTTGGGTGTAATAAAGTATAAATTACAATATGGAAACGGAAGATATCTCTCACTACCTATCATAGCAAAATAGATTACCATAGGCTTGGGAAAGGATCAAACCTCCACCACATGGCGTAAGCACCTAGGATAAACTATCAAAGAGGTCTTTTAAAGGGTTGTAACGTTAGGTGTAGGGATATGAAATACACAGTTTTGTTGGATAAAGGAAGTTTTTACTGGTGGCGAGTTAACAATCTTGGTTAATTACATGTACAATATGGCGTTGCTAAGCCAAGACTAGACTCGACTTAAGCTAATAAATGAAAAATAACAAAAACATAGAATGAACATAGAATAAAAAGGGATGGTAGTCCGTATGTTTTTTTCTCTTTTTCTTTTTCTATATTTTTTTTCTTTTTCTTGATTTTTCGAGTTTTTTTTTTTTTTTTTTTTTTTTTTTTTTTTTTTTTTTTTTTTTCATACACTCTTACCCTACCATCCAAAATAATACATAATAGGGAATGAACATTTCCCTTACACTTGAATCTTTACGTACTTTACAATAAATTAAACTAATGACTCGAATTAAGAAAATTAAAACACTTGGAGTACTTTTAAGATTAACGTACATATGGGGGTAATAATATGATGTTCTTCCCCATTACTCCATAAAATAAGTACTTTACCCATGAGTCTCAATCGTCCCAAAACAATATGTACAAGGATATGACTCGACTTAGCAACCATGTAATCAATTAGATAGTTAACTTAGGGTTTAAAAAATAACAATAATGCACTAAAAATGAGCGCATACACGGAAGGCTAAGGCGATTTGGTTGTACATTTAAGTGGGGTGCAACAAATTCTTCCTTTAAGTAAGATGCTTAAAGTTAGAAACGAAAAGATAGGCTCGGAGGGGTGTACTAGGGGTTTCGTGTACTAAAAATGAGTACAACGCTAAGGGTGTGGGAAAATTAGTTGACTTAACTAGCCAAGTAATATGACTTAAATGGTCAAGTAATTATAATACGGGTTTAACACAAGGGTGATCCTAATGCCTCTTATCATGTAGTAAATCCTACCACACGAATGTAGTCTCACTAGCGGTCTTGGGATGCATCACTAACGCAAGTTCTAGAATCTAAATGCTACCGGTACACTCATAAGCACTAATAGTAAATGCTTTTCCTATCAAATCTAAAGGCGAACCTCACATATTAGGATGGAAAATTTTTCTGAAAGATACTGTTATGTGCTAGTCATACAATCTCCTATCCATGAGACGCTTGCTATGGCTAAAGTTTTACTCCTAAATGTTGTAAAAAATTTTAAATTTGGCGCTAAAATTGCACAAACAAGTATTTCTCATAGTTTTATTACACATCTACCATTAAACAAAACAAACTCAAGCGAAAGTGCATATGTAAGGTATCATCATTTTACCCTCCCCTTACACTTAAGATGAACATTGTCCCTAATGTTCAAGTAAAGAATGTAAAAGTGAAAAAGTAAAAAGAATGAAATCAAATACTCCCCTGATTCGCTCGGTATGGATAATAAGGTGGCCAGGTTAAATCTTCCTCCAAGAAAATGAACAATCAAAGCTTCCCTTCCAGAATATAAATCATCTTCTTGTCATACATAACCTGTAAATCCTGAGAAAACAAACTAGGCAACCTAGCATAAAATCGGCGGCAATCTATATAAGTTACTAACTCCTAGAAAACAAGATAAGATATAATGCTTGTGGAATGAAGTTTGCAGATTTCGTGGAGATTATAAAACTTAATAATTCACAAAAACCATAAGACTCCGTTAGAAAAACAAAACCGGTAAAATTTCCAGACTTTTACACGTGATGCCGTCAAGAGTAATCTCGTGACGCCGTCAAAAGTGACCTGCAGAAATTCTTATGTTAAGTTTCCGGAAAATTTCTGGAAAAACTTGGTTCTACTTCCTGGAAAATCCTGCAAAACTTCATTATGACTTAATACAAGCATTTGACTCTAAAAAATACGAATATACATGTTCATTTAATATTGTGGAGAATCATGATCGGTTTGTTTCTTAAAAACATATTTGGGGTTTCCCCTTACACTTATCTTTTGCAAAAATACTTTTTGGTGGAGTTAAGACTAGGCCAAAACAACAAAGTAAAGTATTTCCACTATTTAATTTAGAAACATGATCTACCAACAATAAAAATAAAGCATGCATACGGAAGCAAATAACAAACAAACAAAATAAAATAAAATCACACAAAGCATGGGTTGCCTCCCAAGAAGCGCTTTTCTTTATTTACGAGTCTTGTAGCTAGACTCAAGGTCATGGGTTACTACGTGACCTCATCATTGGTTTCACTCTCCTATTGTAAATATTCTTTGTAGAAACCAATCACCTTTTTCTCAATCGCCCCCATAATCCTTTGGGCAAATTCCTTATCGACTTTATACCTTGGTCCTAGGGCCAAGCAATCTTTGTAGAAAAGACTCCTCTTTTCCCATACATAATCCACGCCCTTTTTCTTATCCTCTTCATTTATGTCCTCAAAAGCACCAACGTTATCCGTATCAAATCGGGATATAAAGCGAAACTCTTTCATTCTATTAGGCATCCTATAAGTGATCCTATCGGTGTTACTTGCAAATCGGATTGTCCCTTCTATCTCATCATATTCTAACTTAGACTCCTCAACAAACGGTTTACCAAACACGACATTTGACAATCGACAATCAATAACATTAGCAAGATCTTCCACAATCATAAAGTCGGTGATAAAAGTGAAATTCCCAACAAAGACATGTAAACCTTTAACTCTCCCGACAAAGTTACAAACTCCACCGGGGTATTTGGGATCTTTTCAAGGTTCAAGTCTTGTTTTCACTATATCATTATAAACATTTGAGGACATGATGTTGATTGGGGATTTAAAGTCAATGTAAGCATTGTTAACGTGTCTATACCCAATCATACATGGTATCTTAGCATTCCTAGGATCGCCTCTCTTTATCTTAGGTTCGATTATAGTGAAAGGAGATCGCGGGTTATCAATAAGATTATTATAATATGCAATCTCCTCCTTAGTGGGGTATAGATTAAAGTAATCATTAAGCTTCGGATCTATTTCCCCCTCTTCTAGTCCCTCAACAACATTCACAAAGTCATTAGGCCCTAGGTCCTCATTTGAATACAAGGCGGTCGCTAGGTCACTAAATGCATGTTTGAGCTCAACCTTAATCAACCTATTAAGCTCCCTAAGTTCCCTAATCTCACTCTCAATTTGTTCACGTAACACAACTACTTCTCTAGGGGAAAGGGGTGGGTTCGCGTTTTCCATAATGGTCAACGGAATAGTCAATGAATTTTAATTTACTAACAAAGGCACAAAGAAAAAGATAGACTAAAGAAAACCTAAAAATAAAAATAAAATCTTACTAGAAAGGAATCTAGCAAGTAGACCTAATAAAAAGAGATTCTAACCTAGACAATAACTATTCCCCGGGCTGCGGCGCCAAAAACTTGATGTGTAGGGATTGCACCAGGCTTTACCTCTCAAGGGATCTTGAGAAGCTTACAACCCCCACCAGGCAGTGTACCTGATCGTTGTAGTATAGTATAGTGAAAAGTACCGGGGGATTGATCGTTCAGCTAGGAATAGTGTCGCTAGGATTAGAAAACCTAAATACTAGTTCTAAAGATGAGGGATGATTATTTTTTTGTATTTTTATATTTTTTTAGAAAGCAAGTAAAAATCTTGGGTTTGAAGGATTTGGGCGGAATTAGTTGCTAGTCAACTAACCCAATACTAAAGATGCAATCAAAATAAAATACTAGAAATGAAAATAAACTAAATTAAACTATGGTTGTGAGTAAGAAGTGGAGAAATTGTGTTTACTTAGATTTCACTACTCCCTAGATATCTTTTACACGTTAATTACTTGTTATAGTTGCGTGGATGACGGATTGTATTCCTTAATACCATTCATGGGGTGGCGCACTTAATTCCCCAATCCTATGAGTGCCTACTTCACTCCTATGTCGAGCCGGCTAAGAAACTCCTAACATGGGATCATTAGAATTTACTCATGCATTAAATAGAACCAATAAAACCTAGTGCACGTCAGTTCATGTTTCCTAAGACGTTCAAGCATGTTACCATTTGGAGATCTGCCAGTTTTCTTAAGCCTAACATCGAAATCATTCATCCAATACAACAATAAACAAGTAATCAACACATAATTAACATCAAGGTTTCATTAGATCTAAGCAAACACAAGATAGATCTAGCCTTGCATGATCGAATTAAGACAAGAACAAGATATAGACAACCAACACATAGACATATTGATTGAATTAGAAGAACACTTATCTCAATTACACATGAAAGGGTTCAAGGGCTGAAAACCCTTGAAAAACCTGTAAAGTTCGTACTAAGTTCGGCCTTAGGGTTTCTCCAAAACTTCCCTTTTTTTATGAATGAAAATTAGAAAACTATATATAGGAAATTGAGGCTGACGGCGTCAAGACCAAATAGGTGACGCCGTCATCTCGCCGCCAAAAGAATTCTCGGACTGCCTTGATCTACTTCTGACGCCGTCACGTTATAACATTTTCCAAGCCGTCACGTATTTTACTCTTGACGCTCTTCCTTGTGATGCCTTCATTTCTGTACTGGGCCGTCATGCAAATTACTCTTGACGCCGTCAGGATTTTACTCTTGACGCCGTCATCTTCTGTTCCTAGCAAGGAAAATTAAGTCTTTGGCGTTTTCTTCACTTTTATGCTCCAAAAACGTCCGAATTGCTTCCTTTTCTAGATTTCTCTCCCAAAGTACCTAAAATCACAAAAGGAACGATTTAGGGCAATATTTGATTAAATAAATTCAATTCCGGGCTTAAATGACCCTCTAAAAGTGATTCATTTTTCTCCTCATCATGGGTTGATGGGTTCAAAGATGTTACCACCTTCCATGATGTCGGATGGTAAAGGTTACGAACAAAAACACGAAGAAATGAGATAGACTAAAGAAAACCTAAAAATAAAAAATAAAATCTTACTAGAAAGGAATCTAGCAAGTAGACCTAATAAAAAGAAATCCTAACCTAGACAATAACTATTACGCGGGCTGCGGCACCAAAAACTTGATGCGTAGGATTGCACCCTCACAAAAGGTTTTACCTCTCAAGGGATCTCGAGAAGCTTACAACCCCCACCAGGCAGTGTACCTGATCGTTGTAGTATAGTATAGTGACAAGTACCAGGGGATTGATCTTTCAATTCAGGAATAGTGTCGCTAGGATTAGAAAGCCTCCTAAACTAAGTCTAGAGATGAGGGATGATTCTTTTGGTATTTTTATATTTTTATGAAAGCAATAAAAAATCTCCGGTTTTAGAAGAGTGAGCGGAGTTAGTTGCTAGCCAACTAACCCAATTTACCTAAAGATGCAATCAAAATAAAATAAAAAAATGAAAACAAAACTATTATACTAATGTGGTGGTGACAATAATGAGGAAAATAGTGTTTACTTAGATTTCATTACACCCTAGATATCTTTTACAGGTTAATTACTTGTTACAATTGCATGGATAACGGGTCATATTCCTTAATACTAGTCGTAGGGCCGTGTACAATATTCCCTAACCCTATAGGATCCGACTTCACTCCTATGACGAGCCGTTAGAAGCTCCTAACATGGAATTATTAGAATTCTCCTACGCATTAAATACAACCAAAAATCATAGTACACCTCTGATCATGTTTCTTAAGACGTTCAAGCATGTTACCAATGGAAGTCTGCCAATTTTCTTAAGCCTAACATCGAATACAATCATCCGTAACAATTATAAACAAGCAATCAACCCATAATCAACATCTAGGTTTCACTACATCTAAGCAAACACAAGAAAATCTAGCCTAGCATGTTAAATAGAAGACAAGCGTAAGATATAATCAAACAACACATAGACTTATTGAATGATTTGAAAGAGTACTTATCCTCAATTGAATATGAAAGATTCAAAGGGTTGAAACCCTTGAAAAAGCTGGAAAATTCGACCTAGGGTTTTTCACTCAAAGTTGCACACTAATGAATGAAATTTGGAAAACTATATATAGATTTTATAGGGTGACGGCGTCAAGAAGGAATTTGTGACGCCGTCAACTCGCCGTCATAATAAAAATCGCATTGGCTAGATCTGATTTTGACATCATCATGTGTAAAAATCTTCTGGGCCGTCACTTGTGTTTTGACCCTGACGGCCTTGGTGACGCCGTCAGGTCCGATAGTTAAAAATCCTCTGGACCGTCACGTGTATTTTCTACATCCACCTCTTTGGTTACTCTTGGAGCCGTCATTAAGGAAGTTGTGACGCCGTCAAGTACTGTTTCCAGCAAGAAAAATTGAGACTTTGCCGTTTTCTTGATACCGTCATTAAGGAAGTTGTGACGCCGTCAGGTACGGTGTTTTTTGTTTTCTTAGTGCGCAGGTCTCAACATCAAGATCTAATTGATACGGGAATAGGAATCCAAACAAGGAACGCCCAACTTTTGTATCAATACATATCAAATTGACTCGTTCATTTAACATCTCGTGTATAACCATATCATCTCCACTCGTTCGTTTAACATCTCGTGTAATACCACATCATCTCGACTCATTCATTTAACATCTCGTGTATAACCGTATCATCTCGACTCATTCGTTTAACATCTCGTGTATAACCATAGCATCTCGACTCGTTAGTTTAACATCTCGTGTATAACCATAGCATCTCGACTCGTTCGTTTAACATCTCGTGTAAAACCATAGCATCTCGACTCGTTGGTTTAAAATCTCGTGTATAACCATAGCATCTCGACTCGTTCGTTTAACGTCTCGTGTATAACCATCTTTACGTGAATGTCTAGTTATTGTGTTTCTCATCTCATCTTTAAATTTCAAATAGCACCCACAACTTTGAAGTGCATTCATGTTATTGCAGTAAAAGTAAATAGATAATATGTGTTGGCGTGTTAATCATTTATCAATCTACTATAACTTCTAACCAATGACCTATCAAAAATAATTTTAAAAGTCTTAAGTTAATTAAAGGTGATTTAGAAAATTTTTAATTAAAATTTAAAGATTTAATATTGACTTAACTTAATTAAAATGACATAAATTGTTTTAAATGATATAAATAATTTTAAAAAGTGATGTAAATAATCTTAAAAAAATGATGTAAATAATTAAAAAAAAAATCAAAATATAGACTAATCAACTGTATGATTTTTTTGGTGACAAGTGACAAGTGACAACAAATAACCTTCTCTTCATACTTCACAAATAGTTGAAGCGGTAACAATTTGAGAACCCGTACTAAAAAGTAAGAAAATTCCGGCCAAAATTTTGAACATAAAAAGTAACACACTTTTCAGTTTTTACCATTTCCATTTAGAAAAAAAATAATTAAGATTAAAAGATTTAATATTTACTTAAGTTAATTAAAATGATATCTTAAAATAGTTTTTTTTATTAAAAAACCTTCGGCGGGGACATGTCCCCGTTAAAATATTTCCTACAAAAAACTGTTTTTCCCTCTTAGCATTAACTTTACCCCGCCAAAATTTTTGGCGGATAATGAAAACTTTTAGCGGAGACATGTCCCCGCCAAAAGATTTGCTAAAAGACAAAGCACACTTTCAGCGGGGACATGTCCCCGCCGAATGTAATACCCACTACCACCTCAATTATTAACAGATCTGGGAAAAACACTTAGTAAGAAAAAACACCACACACCACCACTGCGCCTCCTTCTTCCTCTCAATCACAGCAACCATCCCTACCACTACACCACCATCCCCACTACTACACCACCATCTCCACCACAACAACCACCATCTCCACCACTACACCACCACACTCGCACCACTGTGCACGATGTATCTTCTCCACCCCTCTCCTCGTTTAATTCTCTCTTCCACCCCTCTCCTCATTTAATTCTTTCTATTTCTCATCTCCTTTCTTCCTTTATCCGTCATTTAATTACAAACTCAGGTCAAGTTTTTATAAATTTTATAGTTTATTGATTTTGTGTTAAGTTTTGATAATTTTTTTTTTGTTAATTTATTGATTTTGTGTTAAGTTTTGATAATTTTTTTTGTTAAGTTATTGATTTTCTGATTTTCGTTAATTTTTTAATTTATTCATTTTCTGTTAATTTTTTGATTTTGTGTTAAGTTTTGATAAATATATATATTTTTTTGTTAACTTATTGATTTTCTGTTTTTTGTTAATTTATATAAAAAAAATTGTTAACTTTTTTTGGTACAGTTGCTGTCAAAACTTTGCCGAGTACGAGCCGAGACCGAGCCGAGAGCACAACCGTGAGCCGAGACCACAAGGTATATATATTTTTTATTGTTTTTATTTCTTTAGCGGGGACATGTCGTCGTCGAAAGTTTTGAGTTATTAATTTTTGTTTATGTGTTTGGCGAGGACACAAAAGACCAGCCTTTTATTTGCCGAGGCTGCAAGGACCACGTGCTTGCTCTGTAGACCAGCAGAGACCATCCGAGAATGCACCAGAGCATCTTACAGTATGTTTTTTTTGTTTGCGTTTGTGTTTTGTTTCGGCTTATATTAGGCTAGGGTGTTTGGTTTCGGCTTATATCAGTAGGCTAGGGTGTTTGGTTTCGGCTTATATTAGTAGGCTAGGACATGTTATAGAAATGGCGTGTAATATACTCTAATGTGTAAACATGTATGGTATTGTGTTTAAGAGGATTAAATGTTAAGAATTCTAGAGAGAGAAGTTAGAGAGAGAAATAGAATTTGGGAGCCTTTGAAAGAAACTAGTGAAATGTTAGATTGAAGTGAAAGGTCCAACCCTTTTCACTATTGGAGAGGTTATTTATACAAAGAAAGAAAACGTCCCATAAAATGGGATGTGGATCAAGCTGACAGTGGGTAAAGACCCGACCGACTCCACAAATACTAACTAACATTGAACTACGTACTAACTAATATGATAAATACTACGAGCTACATAATGCTAAACAATGCTCGGGGTGACCGAGTCTTTCATATGAATAAACATATTCTTAACAATCTCCCCCTAAGTGAGGTCACCCCGAAAAATACATATTGAATCCTAGCGTTCAAATCTGTGAAGATAACGTTGTAGCTTGTAGCCTTTTGATTCGTCACTGTAGTGACCTTTGTGTGTTCTGCAGCAAACTCTAGATGACTTGTTCAATGAGTTGGAGGATCTTTGGTATTACTTCGGGTTCATCATCCAAATTAGTGTCTGCAAGTCATCTTTGAGTAGTAACGTCTCCATGCGATTAGAACATCTTTGTTTTGGCATGCACATACTTTTCTGGATCATGATCTTCTGCATCAGAGTTGTGGAAGCGTAGATGAAGCTCATTCAATGATCAATGATTACTGGATTATGATGTTGAAGTGTGAGCATGTGGGATGGATCCGCATCTTTTCATCACTCTACCATTATCATCAGAAATTCCTGCAAGCAAATAGTTAGCAATAAATCACCCGGTTCTTACAGGTTTAGAAAAAGAGATCGTCAACAGCATAGTGTGAAGACTCCTTCTATACCTTACCAAGACCGTTCCCAATTGGCAAAGCCAGAGCGGATTTACATGACCTACCTAAGTAGATCAACGATTGGGTGAGTCGCTGGAGATCACTCCACGACTATTGACCGTTTATAATTGTCACGACCACTAAGCATAATTCTCAAGGAATTACTTAAGTGACCTGCTTTCAGGGCTGCTTGATGTTGACCCTGGTAGGAATTCCCATTCAATCACTGGGAGTTACATTAGCAACATCCCTCATAATTGTTCTGGCAGATTGCTAAGATCTGCGTAGGACTCATAAGTTTACCACTAGTGTCCTTAACGTTGAACAACCAGGGTAGAAGTAGCACGTGTTCCTATGAGATCTTTGTATACATCTCGAGGCTCTAGATTCAATAAGTGCATTTGGCTTTCCTATACGGATATTAGGGAGAGGTCTCCTACTTCAATATCAACCATCTCTAAGAGATAAGTTGATAGATTACACCGGTTCCCTGTGAGAATGAAACAAGCTCTTTTGAGAGAACTTGAGTGGCTAGAAGGTTTAGTGAAGTCCGTCACTGGGTCCATGACGTCTTGTCTTCAATAATGGGGTTACCTTAGTAACCACCAGTAGCTTATGAATTGAACCCGGTTTTTGACCTAAGGTTGAATGATTGGAGGGCTATTTCTTTTCACCCTTTCTCATTTTCATTTCTTTTTAATTCTTCAACCCCTTGTTTCTCCATTCTCACATTTCTCCTTTTTTTCATAATCGTACCTACGGACTTTCTAATACTATCTATCGGTTATTGTCCATGGGTAGATCCCTCCGGCTCTGGCGGATCATAGGATGGTTTTCCTAACCTTCGCCACCTTATAACTTCATGACTATCCTATGTTGCTATAAACCAAATCATTGAAAATTCTCACAACGTGTTTGTCATAAGCAAACATATTTAGTTCACACGTTGAGAGTTTTGTAATTTTCAAATGCTCCCCCTTAACATGTGCTCATAGATTTTGGATAGAAATTTGCACATGACGGGATGAGTTCGCACTTTTTTAATTGATCCACTCTTAGAGATCATGACCGATTCGAGACACGTTTACATCACTAGTTAGACTAGCTTGAAATTATTACCCGGCCTGGTCAAGAACACTGAGAGTTTCTCGAAACGGTACAATCTACTCAGACAAATCTTCTTCAAGACACGTTTACATCACTCGTTAAACTTGCTTGAAATTATTACCTGGCCAGGACAAGTCCTTTCGATTGATGACAGTTTTTGTTTCGTCAATTCATTGGTTAACTTTGAGTGTCGCTCACATAAGATGCAAGGATCCTTTTTCCACAAAGCATTTGTCCCCCTTAATATGTGCATTGATATACAAAAGAGTTTAGCACATATGGGAGAGCTTACATTTAATTACAAACACCACATTTTTAATCAGATTTCATATTTAAATCAAATTTTCTCCCCGATCAAAAATTTCAAATCATTTGAGATTTGTGATCCCAAGTGATTTAAATAAGTTCAAAGATATTGGGAGAAAAACGTGGTCAGATTTATGAATGACTGATTATGAGACGATACATTTGCTCCCCCTCAACCCTTGACGGATTTGTGTCAGAAATAGTGAGTTTATAAATGATTTAGAGTTTAACGAAGAATTCATGAAAAATTCATATTCTAATACATAACAATAAAACACATTTTATTCATTGCCTTTTTATGTACAAAGATCTTGTTTTGATGATATAAATTTTTTGAAATCATTCTCCCCCTCAATCGATGGCCCATTTTCAATTCATCATTTTACTCAAAAGATTAATCATTTAGCATCGATTGAGAGGCAAATTTTATACAAAATTTCAAGTTTGATTGATTTTCAAAAATCATGGTACCACCAAGTTTAGAACAAATACTTTCCCGAAGAATCATTGAAGAAAAAGTATTCGTGATGTATAGAAGACTTCTCTTCTTGTACGTGAAATGATGCACTGAAATGTACATCAGATCGGAAAGGCACAAATATGAAGTAATTCATGCCTTTTTTAGGAACAGCCGTCTTTTTGGCGATGAGCATTCCCCAATATGAGGTCCGGGTTGCTATCTAAAGTAATAGCAAGCCATTGTGAAAGAATTTTTTTGAGGAGCGACATGTTTTAGAAAACATTAAAAAAAACTCTTGCTCAAGCATATGTTTGACTCCGTGTCATTATTGAATGACATTTCTAGAGATGTACATAATATTGATTACACAAGAGACTAGTCGCGAGAAGAATAGTTTTTGAATTTTGTGATTTTTCAAATTTTTTATGGTTTTTGCGGGTTTTATGATTTTCTATTTTCTTTTTGTGTAATACTATGTACAAAAAGAATATATGAGGCAACTCCTTTACTCCTCCTGTTCTTCCTGAAGACATAATAAAGCTTCTGGCGTGAGACTCTTCATTCCAAGATGAGGGAGAATAAATAAAATCGTTCCCTAGGAAGTGCTTTGGTGAAGATATCGGCTAGCTGGAACTCAGACTTCATGAAGTAAAGTTCCACAATTCCCTTCTCAACTTGTTCCCTGATGAAGTGATGTCGAATATATATGTGCTTTGATCTGGAGTGCTGGATGTTGTTGCAGCAAAGAGCTATGGCACTTTTGTTGTCGCCGTACATGGGAACCTTGTTATAAGTAAAACCATAGTCCGAAAGTTGAGATCTCATCCATAAGATCTGAGCACAACATGAGGACATAGCAAGGTATTCAGCTTCTGTGGAGAAGATCGATGTACTCATTTGTCTCTTTGAAGACCAACTAACCAGCTTATCACCCAGAAACTGAGCAGCACCTGACGTGCTTCGACGTGTATCTTGACATCCCGCATGGTCTGCGTCCAAATAGGCAGTGAGCGCCCCAGCGGTGTGCTTGGGATACCAGAGACCCGTGTGGATAGTTCCTTTAAGATACCGAAGGACCCTCTTAAATGCTTCCAAGTGCTTTTTGGTTGGCTTAGATTGATACCAAGCATATATGCACATAGCAAAAAGAAGATCCGGTCTAGTAGCAGTGAGATACATCAAGGAACCAATTATACTCCGGTACTTGGTTTGGTCGACAGGGATCCCGACATTGTCTTCATCAAGTTTTGATCTTTCAATCATGGGAGTATCAACTGAGTCAAAGGATTCAAATCCAAATTTCTTCAAGATTTCATTAGCATATTTGGATTGATTGATGGATATGCCATTGGGATTTTGAGAGACTTGTAAGCCCAAAAAGAATGACATTTGACCCATCATGGACATCTGGAACTCAGAGCTCATATCTTGTGAAAAACGATCACACTCCTTAGGATCAGAGGAGGCAAATATGATATCATCAACATAGATTTGAACATGAAGGTAGTTATTGCCTGTTTTTTTGGTAAAAAGTGTAGGATCAACAACACCCTTGGTGAACTTGTTAGCTAGAAGGAACTTGGACAAAGTATCATACCATGACCTAGGAGCTTGCTTAAGTCCATAAAGAGCCTTCTTCAAACGGTAGACATGATTAGGACGTTCCGGATCCATGAATCCTTCAGGTTGGCTAACATACACCACCTCCTTTAGATCGCCATTTAAGAATGCAGTCTTAATGTCCATTTGATATACTACCATATTCTGATTGGCAGCATTAGCAAGAAATATTCTTGTGGCTTCAATTCTAGAAACAGGGGTGAAGGATTCTTCAAAGTCTATGCCTTCTTCTTGACGGTATCCTTTTACTACAAGCCTTGCCTCGTTCTTCAATACATCTCCATGCTCGTCAAGCTTTACCTTAAATATCCACTTGAGAGCAATGATCATAGCACAATCGGGAGGCGGTACTAATTCCCACACTTCAAGTCGATCAAACTCATGAATCTCTTCAACCATAGCAGTAAACCATCAGTGTTTAGACATTGCATCTTTGAAATCCTTGGGCTCAGCTTTAGAGAGGATAGAATTGAAGAAGCACCACAATGCGTCGGTTGCAAGCTGTTTACGGGTTGATATCGAACGAGAAGGGTTTCCAATGATGTTGTCAATTGGGTGATCATTTGTCCATTTTATGAGATACTCGTGGGGTTGAGGACAATGAATTGAGGCTGCCGTGTTTGATTCTTCTGAGGATGTTGTATCATTAGAGGATTCCGGAGCAAAGATGTTTTCAAACGGCTCATCTTCAGGTGGAGTAAAAGGATTTACTTCAAAAGAATTATCTGCAGCTTTTTCTCGTTGTACAGACAAATATTGAACATTAGATGTTGTAACTGAATGACCGATAGTGGGGGCTTCTGGATCCAATGACAGGGAAGTAGATGGCCCAGCATTATAGAGTGGAACATCTGCTACAACATCTAGTTGTGGAACGACAGGAGCTTTAGAAGTATCCAAATTTTGAGGTTCAAAGTATTCATCAAACATTGGATCAAAAAGTCTCTTCCAATCTTCATTTATATGAGGCACAAAAGGAGACGCAGGAGTGGGATTCTGTATAAGCCGGGAGCTTATGGGTCCAGGAGACAAAAGATTTGGTATGGGTCCAGAATTTGCTTGTCCAGGAGCCTGTTGCTTAGTCAGCTCATCGAATGTAACATGAATTGTTTCCATTATGTCTCTGGTACGTTTGTTGTAGATTCGGTACCCCTTTCGCTCTAGAGCATAACCAACAAAGAAGCCAATGTCGGCTTTGGCCTTGAGTTTCCCAAGATCTTCGCTGTCATTTGTTGGATAACACAATGCGCTAAATACTCGTAGAAACAAAAGGTCTGGTTTTCTGCCATGAACCAGTTCATATGGAGTCTTGCAGTGGAGAGGATGTATCAAGGATCGATTCTGTGTGTAGCAAGCGGTTGCAATAGCTTCTGCCCAAAGGAACATGGGAGCTTTAGAAAAGATGAGCATAGTCCTAGCAGCTTCAACCAGGGTGCGGTTACGTCTTTCAAAAACTCTATTTTGTTGAGGAATACGGGGAATGCTCTTTTGATAACTAATGCTGATACTTTCATAAAATTGGGTAAGTTGTTTGTTCACGAACTCTGTTCCATTGTCATTGCGAATGAACCTAACAGTTTTGTTGAGTCGAACTTGCAATTGCTTGATGAGTCTCATGATGATCTCCGGAGTTTCATACTTTGATCGCAAAAACTTTACCCATGTGAAGCGAGAGTAGTCATCAACAATAACTAGCACATATTTCTTTCCATTGATATTTGGAACTCTCATTGGTCCACAAAGATCCATGTGAAGGGTGTGTAGTACTTCCATAATGGAGTTGACAGTTTTGGGTTTGTGAGTGTGCTTTTTACTCTTGCCCATTTGACACACGGAACATAGATGATCTTTTTCATACTTGAGTCTGGGCATGCCACGAATGAGATCCTTATGAGTGAGTTCATTGATGGTACCGAAGTTCAAGTGGTTTAAACGACGATGCCATAGCCATGATTTGTTCTTGGATGCTTTTGAGAGCAAACAAATGGGAGAGGACCACAGCATGTCTTCAATTGAGATGGTATAAAGATTCGTGCTCCGACTGCCTTTGAGTAGATCTATACCATCTAATTCTCTAACAAAACATGTGTGTTTTCTGAAGGCAACTTCAAGATCTGAATCACAAAATTGACCAATAGAGAATAGATTATGCCCAAGTCCTTCCACGTAGTATACCTTGGAGATCACACTATCTCCAAAGACGTAATCACCATAACCCATTATTGCACCAAAGTGGTCGTTCCCGAATTTGACAGTACCAATGAACTTTTCCACGAAATTCTTGAGCCGTGAGCAATCCCCGGTCATATGTTTTGAGAAGCCTAAGTCCATATACCAAAGGACGATTTGTACGACCTGCATTGGAAACCAGACAATGGTGGATAACTGAAAAAATTGGAGCCCCACAAGCAATTGGGGTCCGTTTGGTTAGCACATACAAACATTGGATTATCATAAGGCACAGAGATACTCTTGGTAGATGATGCACTAGACCTAGAAGTGGTACTTAGTGCTTCTAGTGGGAACATTCTACCAGTAGGTCTCCATTCCTTAATTGGCACTACTTTGGAGTTAGCGATCCTAGTCATGGGACACTTTTCTCCTAAGGTGAATTTCCTTCCCGTAGGCCTCCATTGATAACCAACATTAGTGAAAACTTTTCCTGTATTATTCCAGACCAGCCTAACTCGTTTAGCATTCAAAGCATTCTTAACCCGTGATTGCATAGAATGCTTTAAAAAAGACACATCACAAGCATCATGATTAACAAAAAGTAAACAGTCATTACAAGTCTGACAAATAGCACCAGAATTCGAATTAATTACATCATTGTTAACACAAGTATTTGAATCAACTCGATTCCTTTCATTCAACATAACTTTATAGTTTCTAGAGGATTCTTCTACTTCCTTCTTAATTGTACTCTTAGCCGGCAAAGCCCTATCATTCTTTTTATTGCACCTAGGTTGTGGCCTGCTAGCTTTAATTACACCGTTTACTCCTATAGAAGCAATCATGGGAACAATAGTATGCTTAGTTGCCAATTGTTTATCGATGATCATGATGTTGTATTTTGACATTGTCTGGAGAGTATCAAAAGTAACATGTTCGTTGCTAACATTAGAGTGCGATGCAAATAACCTATCCGGCTTTTTATCATTCTTGGGGCATGAACCAATAGTGTATTCTAATAATTCCTGAGCTCTATTAGTAAGGAAGCACGCACCAACAACAGCATCATCAAGCGGTTTTGTTATCCTATCTTCTTCAATGGTTTCTCTAAGTATGACAAGGCAATCCTTAAGATGTCTAAGATAGTTTCTATGAACTAACTTATTATTCCTAAGGGGAAGAGAAACATTCAAGGCATCACATGCATATTTCTTACGAACATGAACATTGGAAATCGCATGGTCACATGAAACGACGGGCATTTTACCGTTCACCTTAGTCTTTAGATTCTCAATTTCATTTAACAAAGAAGTGACTTTTTCATTGTTTTGGTCACGTGTTATTTTAATTGACTCAAACAACTCTTTGTAACGTTGTTTAGCATTTGACACTTCAGCACAAAGCGACACATTTTTATGTTGTAATTCGTTAATGATAGCTTGTTTTTGAAAGTTTTGGGAATCTAACGACTTTTGGAAATTGATATTGGTCACTTCGCCCATGTTAGACTTTAATTGTGCAATTTGGGCCCTCAACTTTCGAATTGTGTTCGTGTGAGCTTGAATTACTTCATCCCGTTTGGTTAATTCAAAACATGTATCAAATTCAAGAGCATCCGATGATGTCTTGGCATTTGAGATTTTGATGCTTTCTTCTAGATGTTGATATTTTAATTGTAAGTTAAGATTATCTATCTCTAGTTTTGAGAAATGCCTGACCATGTTATCATGGTCGTCGTTTTGAATTTTTTGATGTAATTTGAAATTCTTGCTTTCTTCTAGATGTTGATATTTTAATTGTAAGTTAAGATTATCTATCTCTAGTTTTGAGAAATGCCTGACCATGTTATCATGGTCGTCGTTTTGAATTTTTTGATGTAATTTGAAATTCTTCCCGTCAAGCTCAACAACACGATTCTAGAAGACATTCAATGTAACCGACATTTCATGAAACTAATGAGCAGATAACGTAGAGTCGGTGACAGTGTAGAATACATCTTGTGCAATGAAATTAGCAATCAAGTTTTGTTCATAATGAGAATGTTTTTCCTGTCAATTTCACTATGTTTAAGATCAATTGCCAATTGTTTTCCCTCATTTTCCACATTTTGGAAGACCTTTTTCATTTCAGTCACATCATTATTAATGGTTTTTTGAAAACCCTCAAAATGTTCTTTGAGAAGATTGAAAAAAGGTGTGGAAAACTAGAAAGGGGGGGGGGTTTGAATAGTTTTACGTCATTTTTAATTTTATAAAAGCTTTGTTTACAAAATCTTCGATTCTAGTTTTATGTGAGATTAATATTTAAACACTTATGTATACTAATATCTATGAAAGTAAATAATGACAATATAAATAATTAAGTAAAGAGATAGAGAAGGAAAGATCGCACCACAAGACAAAGGATTTATAGTGGTTCGACTACGAAGCACCTCTTCGCCCTACTCCACTCCCCGAGCACAAAACTCGAGAGTTTTCTTCACTATGTCAACAAGCTCCCTTATGGCAGAGAAAACCTTACACAACTTTTGCTTACACCAATTAACGACACTAAGCTAGATGTCGAGTCCTAATAGTAGATAGAACCAATCTCACACCACTAGTCACTACCCACCTTCTTCACACCGTATACACACCACAACTACTACACAACTACTCACAACTTCACTACTTCAACTTCACAACACTACTTCTTCTTCACTACTTCTATTCACAACTACTAACACACCTAGATCTACCTATTTCACACCTTCTACACCTTTACAAATAATATACACAACAACTAACAATATTCACAAATCTACAATACTTCTTAACAAGATGTTGGAGGAGTATTCTTCTCTTGCAATTTAAATGATGAGAGATTGGATCACTTGAAACAAGAACTAATATGTTTATGATCAAAGGATTTAGGAAGATGATTTGAGAGGATTTGGACAGAAACTTTTTGTGCAAAAGGTTAGGAAAAATTACAGATTTGAACCAGTATTTATAGGCAAAAATTTCTGACAAAGGAGCGTGTGCCGGCCCCCTTAATTCATGGCCGGCCTCCTTAAAATTAAGGGGGCCGCCCCTTATACTTAAGGGGGCCACCCACCTGTAACGGCCAGAAACTTTTGTCTTTTCTGGGGAAAGTTTATTTGGTGAAGATTGAACTGATTTTGGTTAAAAATTTGAATTCATATATTTATTATGAATTAAACATTTTCCTTTAATTACAAAAAGTTTTTTTCTAAATATACAAAATGTTTATACCATTTTATATAATTTGTAATTATTAAATAAACCTTCCTTTGATCATAAAATGTATTAGGCAATTGTTTATTCATACCTTAAGTGATTAAGTTGGATTAAGTAATATTTTGTCACTAAATACTTGTATACATAATGATTTTACGTTTAATGATTTAACATTTTGTGATCGTCAAAATGTAGGGATATCGAGAAATATTAATAACGTTTTTACGCATTATTTATATCAACAATCTCCCCGTTTTTGATGATTACAAAATCTAAACTCATTAAATCAAAAATTATTATATATGCAAGTATTTAGTGCGTTTATATCACTTCCCCCCTTTTTGTGGACATCAAAAAGGTTATCCCAATGTTCTATGAGCTCCCCCTTGATGTGTACTCCCCCTTGTTTTAAGGTTATAAGACAAATTGAGATATGGAATACTTGCAAAAATATTTAGAGCATATAGATGATGCATGAAATAAATACATAACAAGAAAACTCATAAAAGTGCAAAAAAAAAAAAAAAAAAAAAAAAAAAAAAAAAAAAAAAAAAATCTCAACCAGGATTCATTATTTATTAGAATAGATTATGTTAAAAACATAATCATTGTTACATAAGCATACATATATGATTTTCTTAGCAAACGACAATAGATAATACTAGGTTGCCGACTTGAGGTCTCTAGGACTTGCTTGGAGATTGGAGGCATGGAGCATGGATTTAGTGGAGGTAGACTTTTCTGGGAATGTTGTTTGGAGAGTTTGGAGTGGTTGATGGAGGTGAGCTTGGAGCAGAAGGGTTGGATTGTTGTGTTTGTGATGGTGGTGGAGAAGCCCTTGTGAGGAGATACTTAATCCAAGTGAAGTGCTCATTGAGAGCAATGGTTTGTTTTTGGAGAAAAATGCAACAAGAACAATTGTTAACATGATTCTCAAGTTGGACAATGTTGTTGGATGGTGAGGATGGAGTGGTGGAAGGTTATTGAACCAAATTGCGTTGAGTAAGATGTAAGGCAAGGAGAGCACTAAGCTCATGAGCTTCTTTGAGCTCCTTAATGAACTTTTTATGTTCGGAGGAAGGTGATGATGGTGGAGTTGGATTATGGTTGGGGATTGAGGCTTGAACATGTAACATAGTTTTCATGTCTTGATGAGAGGGATGGATGAGGTTTTGGGATTGAGTATGTTCCTCAAAAGGATCATCTGGAAGAATTGAGTGAGATGGATGTGGAGTATTGTTGGTGAGTGAGATAGTGAGGTTGTCATGTGGAGGTAATGAAGGTTTCATTTGGGTGATGTGGATGTTTAGTTGTTGGTTGGTTGGAGACAATATCATTAATAGATGAGAATTTTTGGCATGTATCAAGTTTTCTTCTCCACACGGGTTTGACGGTGATCCTTGCACCTCTTGAAGGCTTAGATCTTGGGTGATTGGGGGATGACATGATGGATTGAGTGATGATAAATGATGAATGAGGGTATTTATAGTGTGATGATTTGGTGTTTATGGAAGGATAATATGTGGTGGATTTTGATAGACAAAATATGTTTGTGAATTTAGGGAAGTGGGGAATCAAAATAGGGTTAAATGGGCTAAAAAGCATAAAGCAAACAGGAAGCCTCGACCATCAGGTGGCGTGCCCCCTTAATTAATGTCCAACCCCTTTAATTTTAAGGGGGCCACCCTTTATAATTATGGGGGCCGCCCAGGACCTGGTTCCCAGATTGCCAGAAATGATTGTTGGCAGAGATATTTCCAGAAAGATGTTTGTTTTGAGGTTTGGTTTTGGGCAAGTACATCTCTTTAGGCAACTAAACAAGTATTATCTTAATGAAGTATGCATGGAAAGTATACATGTAGGCAACTAAGCATATAAGATAATTTCATGCAAAGACAATAATGTAAAGGAACAAATAAGCAAGTCATATATCCTAAGGCAACTAAATTAGTGTAAGGCAACTAGTGAGTGACAAACTAATGATGGAACAAATATGACTAAGTGATTCTAGACATTGTTCTAGTGTGTGCCTATATGCAACACATGTAGAGATGCGATTGCTTCGACTCTTAATGCAAAGATGAAGATATCTTAAGAAGCAAACCAAAATCTCCTTGATTCTCTTTGTTTTGACCCCTGATTGCCAAGAATATATATTGGATTATATATTTTGACAATTCATGTGAAATTTCATGCATGATTTTAAAAGAAAGTTTTTAGCATTATTCAATAATGCAAGAGAGAAAAGATATGATTTTCATGTGTTTCCTAGAAGTGAGAATTATTTTTAAGTGAATTGAGGTTTTCCTTTGAAAGTATATTTATGCAAAAAAAAAATATCTCAATTCTTGATTTTGTGAAAAATAGAAACCTAGACTCAGAATAGTGGAGAAAATAAGAGAGGAATGAAAGACTGATGCTCAGAAGGCCGGCTCCTTTAAAGTGAGGCCAGTCCCCTTAATTTTAAGCGGGTCGCCCTTATAACTTTATGGGGTCCGCCCCTCTGAAAAAAAAAATTCAGAACATTTTAAATATTAGAAAGTTTCAAACATTTAAGAAAATTCAATCAATTTGCTCCATCATTCCTAATCCTAGACGCAAGTGGTTAAATATTTCACGCTTAAGCGGTTTAGTAAATATGTCAGCAATATTATCTTCCGAAGCTACCTTTTCTATTGTTATGTTTCCTTTTTCTACATTATCCCTAAGAAAGTGATGACGTATTTCTATATGTTTAGTCCTAGAGTGTTGAACGGGATTCTTACTTAAATATATAGCTCCTTTATTATCTCACATTATAGGAATATTTTCTAACCTAATGCCATAGTCTACGAGAGCTTGTTTCATCCATAGTGCTTGTTGACATGCCTTTCCAGCCCTTACATATTTAGCTTCGGTGGTCGAAATGGCAAGAGCGGTTTGCTTCTTGGAAAACCAAGACGTTAGGCAACATCCCATAAACGTGCAAATACCACTAGTGCGTTTTTGATCCACGTAGTCTCCCGCATGATCCGAATCCGCATTGATAATAGTTTCTATGCCGGATCCCTTAGGATACCAAAATCCTAAGTGTATAGTGCCTTTAATGTATCGGAAGATACGCTTAACCGCTTCTAGGTGAGAGTTTTTGGGATCCTCTTGAAAGCAGGCACAAAGGCGAACACTAAACATGATATCGGGTCTACTTGCCTTTAAGTATAGTAAACTACCTATCACCCCTCTATACTTGGTGTTATCTACGGACTCACCTTCTTCATCTCTTGTGAGTTTCACTTCCGTAGACATAGGTGTCTTAAGGGGTTTTGAGACTTCTAGGCCAAATTTCTTAAGCATTTCCTTAATTTATTTAGATTGGTTAAAAAATATTCCAACTTTTAGTTGCTTTATTTGTAATCCTAGGAAGAAGTTTAATTCACCCATCATGCTCATCTGGAACTCATCATGCATGATTTTGGCAAATTCATCACACATTTCCAGACAAGTCGATCCAAATATAATGTCATCGACATATACTTGAACAATGATGATATTTGGGTCACTTCTTTTAGTGAAGAGAGTGTTATCTACCATTCCCATGGAATAATTATGCTTAACTAAGAAAGCTTTCAGTCTATCATACCAAGCCTTTAGAGCTTGTTTAAGACCGTATAAAGCTTTCTTTAGTTTGTAAACATAATCAGGTTTTGCGAATTCAATGAATCTCGGAGGTTGTGCCACATAAACCTCCTCATTGATAAAACCATTGAGGAATGCACTCTTCACATCCATTTGGTATAACTTAAAGTCTAGGGCTCAGGCATAAGCTAAAAGGATTCTAATGGATTCTAATCTAGCTACAGGGGCATACGTTTCGTTGTAATCAATTCCTTCTTGTTGATTATAACCTTGGGCGATTAACCTAGCTTTATTCCTAGTTACTATTCCATTTTCGTCTAATTTATTCCTAAATACCCACTTAGTTCCTATTATGGTCACATTCCTAGGATTTGAGACTAGTTCCCAAACATCATTTGATTTGAATTGATTTAATTCTTCTGGCATAGCCATAATCCAACTTTCATCCTTTAAGGCTTCATTTATATTCTTAGGCTCTATTGTTGACACAAAACAAAAGAAGTTATTTTTATCTTGAGCTTGTGATCTAAGTGTTCTTTGATTTAGGTTGCCTATAATGTTATCTAATGGATGTGACTTTGATTCCTTAACATTTATAATTTGATTTTCTTCTAAAGTTTCTACTTCAAGATCATTACCTAAGGGTTTAGTTTTGCTAACCTCAATAGCTTCTTCCTCTATTATATCATCATCTTCTAAGGGCAATGTTTTAGGTAGTGGAGGAGTTTCATCAAAAGTTACATTTAGGGATTCTTCTACTTTCATAGTATGTTTATTTAGAATTATATATGCTTTACTATTTTGTGAATATCCTAGAAAAACTCCTTCATAAGCCTTAGGGTCGAATTTTATGAGACAGTCTTTTGTATTAAGGATGAAACATTTACTACCGAATACTCTGAAGTAACCTATATTAGGTTTTCTACCTCTTAATAACTCACTAGAAGGGTACCCGCGCAATGCGGCGGCGGGTACCCTGTGATTAAATTTTGTGGCGAGTAAATGTTGTTCATTTATACATTAATTCTAACGATAACTTTACGAAAGAATGATAATTTTTAAATAAAATAACTATAACCCATAACAATTCAAACTATTTGATCTCCAAATAGACATGAGGGAGAGATATGAAATGGTTGTAGATTTATATGTTAGATGCGATTACACGTTTTTAATAATCATTATTGATAATAACTAACTTTTAGCAGTTACAAGTATTAATATGGTGACATTTTTTTTCTCTCAATAAAAATCACATTTATTTCATTAATATGATAGGTTATAAGTTTTGACCAAGTAAATTACATTTAAGTTTTTATGGCTTTCTTTAATAAGAAATGTTTTTGGTCTTAAGAATTTTAAGACTTCCTTATTTAGAATGTCCTAAATGCTTTATAAAGGAGTATAGATATGGAGTTTTTCCTAAGATTTGTCTAATAGAAACTCTATTAAGTATATATGTTGATGTATCTACGGCGTGACACCAAAATTTTTGTGGGATAGATTGTTCATTTTACATTGTTCTACTCATTTCTTATAGAGACCTATTTTTTCTTTCTACTACCCCATTTGATTGTGGAGTACGAGGAGCGGAAAAGTTGTGAGATATTCCGTTTTTATCACAAAATTTTCCGAATTGTACTTCATTATCAAATTCCCTACCATGGTCTGTAAGGAATTATTGAAGATACTACTGACAGATACTGCTGACAGGTTCCTGTGGAAGGCTTAGTGACTTTCTGCTGATGATTGGTTCCTGCGGACGAACATAGATTCTACGGATAGAGTTTAACCGTGGATATAACTTATGTATTTTAGGACAAGATATGTAGAATATCTTTTATTGATTTAGTATTATTTGTTTCTTGTAAGAAAGGTTAGGGTTTCCACTAGTATATAAGGAACCCTAGGTCATTGTAATAGATACAAGTTTTCTAGTACGAAGTTTTATTTAATATTATCGATCCATAGAGGATCAAGTTTAGTATACGTTTGTTTTTATATTCCGCATAATTACAAATTCACAGAGATTATCTAACTTAGTCTAGCTAGTGATTACATTAGTTGACTAACGATCTATTGGCTCGTGATCTATCAAGGTATAGATCCCTACAATTGGTATCAGAGCGGGGGTCTTGATATCTAGGGTTTCAAGGTTTTCATGTTCATGAATAAAGAGCAGTTGTGAAGAAGAAGCAGATCTGGTAAAACTTTTCGTCACTTTCTGCAGTGCAGTTTTCAAACAGCAATTTCTCATTCGTTAACCATTGGATTGGGCTAAACTTTTTACTAGAAGTTCTCAACATATCAAGGAAGAGTTCCACCAGAGGGATCTTCAATCTGAGCTCTCAGTAAAAAGATAAAAATTGTCAAAGTCTGCTGCTAAAAAAGGTTTATGTAAGTCAATTTTTGGGATTTCTAAGCTTTTCACTTCATGAATTCATGCTTCCTTGTTTTAAATTCATTATGGAACTTGGATATATGATGTTTGATATCTAAAATTCATGAAAGAAACAGCTGGGGATGAGTATGATTGATTTTTGATGATTTTAGGGTTTTAGCGACACTTTAAAAGTGTTGTCTTTATACTTTTGTGTTAGGTTTGCCCTGTCCTCAGTGGCAAGAACTCTTCAACATCAACAACAAAGGCAAAAAGAAGATTGTGGAAGGAAAGGGCAAGAGTAAAGTAGAATAGGAACTTTGTTGTTTGTCTTTTACTTTCATTATCTTGTATTGTACCTCTGAAGAATCAATAAAATTTGCTTTGGTTTATGATTACTTGTTTTAATTCTTCTGAGTAGCATTCCCCTGAATAATTTGAACTTGACTAATCCATCAGCAGGAACACACTTAACTACAAGATAACTAGTATCAGCAGCATGTTGGTCAAACCATTGACTTTCATCCGAAGTATCCAATTAAGTGGACAACTTGCACACTTAGTAATTGCTACTGACTCAACTACCTCCCATTAACTTACATTAACTCGCAGTAAACCCAAATCAGTTCTTTAAAAAGAAGTCTTCAAGTCATAATCAACTCACCATTCCACAAATAACATATCCCATAGTCTTTCACACATTTACACCATGAATCCATCTCCCAATGTCATTGAAATTTCTTCTGATTCATCAGACTCTACTTTTGACATACCTCAAATACAAAGATCATACTACTATTTGAATGAAGGTCCTTCAGAGTTATGTCCATCTCCTACCTCATCAGAAGAAACCACTGAGGCTAAGGAAACACCAACTCCTCTAGCTATGGTTGTCCCTAATTTCACCCCTGTTGCAGCATTCTTAACAAGTGAGATGGAAAGAGTCTGTGCTGGTATGAGAAGAATCTCTGTCCCTGAAGAGCCACAGTCCTCAAGTAGAAAGAAGGGTCCATTGAAGGTGGTGCTTGGTCTTGCAGCTCTCAAACTCTGGAACAAGGACATGCAGTCCAGAGGAATCCACAAGAAGATGCCAGACCCAAATGACTTGGGTAAAGGAAAAAGAAAGATGGATTAGGCTGTTTCTTGGGGGTGTGTTGGTATGTTGGTGGTTGATTGCAATTTAGGGGATGTGGTAGTAGGATGGTGGTTGTTTATTTTGTTGATGTTTTATGTATTCTGTGTTTCTTCTGATGACTGATCTTGATTTACCAAGCTTGCCACAAATGAATAAAATTCATTTTTATGTCTTTACATCTTATTCCACTGACTGTAGACCATTGAACATCAGCAGGAACATGACCTAAGACCATACATTTACACAAAACACAAAAACACAAAAGAACAACCATAATATTGTACAAGATTAGTAAAAACCTGCAAAAGAAAGTTAGTAAACCTAATAATCTACATACATAATAAATACAACATGTATAATCCTCCCCTGAGGCATATGCCTCCCCTGAGGCTTATGCCTCCCCTCAAACATTGCATTCAAGGGTTAACCATCCCAATATTGACAACCAGGTGATTAAACCTAGGTCCATCAAAAGCTTTTGTTAACAAATCAGCCACATTATCATCAGTGTGAATCTTAAGCACTTGAATTAGATGCTTTTCATTTGCATCTCTTATAAAATGGTGCCTAATTTCTATGTGTTTAGTTCTCTGATGAAAAACAGGATTTTTAACAATGGAAATAGTACTTTGATTGTCAATGTAGATTTTAGTGTTCATAAAGTTAAACCCATAATCCAACATCTGATTTTGAATCCAAAGTACCTGACCACAGCAATTGGCAGCAGCCACATATTCTGCTTCAGTGGTAGAAGTGGCTACAATAGTTTGTTTCTTGAACTGCCAAGAGATGAGTCTTCTTCCCAGAAATTGACAACCTCCTGTTGTGGATTTCCTATCCAAATTAGCTCCAGCATAATCACTGTCACTGTAAGCCTCCAACACAAATGGTGATTCCCTTGGGTACCAAAGGCCTAGTTTGGGTTGGCCCTTTATGTACTTGAAAATTTTCTTCACAGCATTGAGATGGGAAGTCAGTGGAGTGACTTGATGCCTTGAACAAGCACTGACAGCAAAGGTAATGTCAGGCCTAGAAGCTGTGAGATACATGAGTGAGCCAATCATGGACCTATAAAGATGAACATTCACAGCCTCATCTTGCTCATTTGGATTTTTAAGCTTGGGTGGTTCATATGGAGTGGTAGCAGTCCTCAAAAGTTCAAAGTCAAACTTTTTCAAAATATCTTTAACATATTTCTCCTGATGAATAAAGATCCCTTCAGGGTGTTGTTTGACTTGCAGCCCTAAGAAAAATGTTAACTCCCCCATTGCACTCATTTAAAATTCACCTTTCATCAAATCTTCAAATTCCCTGCACCATGCTTCCTTTGTGGATCCAAAGATGCTGTCATCCACATAGACCTGTACTAGAATGATGTCCCTGGAGTTTTTCTTGATAAAGAGAGTCTTATCAATAACACGTATTCTGTATCCATGCTCCAAAAGAAATGTAGACAATCTAGCATACCATGCTCTTGGTGCTTGGTGAAGTCCATAAAGTGCCTTGACAACTTTATAAACCTTCTTAGGATGATGGGGGTCTTCAAAGCCCTGTGGTTGAGTAACATAAACCTCCTCTTCTATTTTGCCATAGAGAAAGGCACTCTTGACATCCATCTGATAGACCTTAAACCCCATATATGAGGCAAATGCTAAAAACAGTCTAATGGCCTCAACCCTAGCCACTGGTGCAAAGACCTCAGTGTAGTCAATATCTTCTTCTTGTCTGAAACCTTGAGCCACTAATCTTGCTTTATTTCTGACCACAATACCTCTGGCATCCCTCTTGCATTTTAAGATCCACTTTATCCCAATTGCAAATTTTCCTGCAGGTAGATCAACTAGTACCCAAACATCTTGATTCTTGAATTGTTGCATCTCTTCCTGCATAGCTTCAACCCAACTAGGCTCACTCAAAGCCTGTTTAATGCTTGTGGGTTCAACTTGAGAAAAGAAACAAGCAAATAAACAATGCTTCTGATCTGTGTGGTTGTCTCTCTTCTGAGTGGATACATAGGTCAAAAATGCACATTGCCCAAACTTGGTATTCTTAATAGCACTCCTGGTGAGTACCATACCATTTGGATCACCAAGTATATTATCTTGTGGAAGTATGATGTTGATCCTTTTAGTTGGAACAGGATTCACATCAATGGAGGTATCAAGATTGGTTAAGGTAGGAGCAAAGTCTTCATCATAAGAAGCTGATTGAAAAATACCATCACTTTGCTCAACATTAGCAAGATCTGAGGGAGTAGGAAACCTGCCAAAAGGTTCATCTAAACTTGTGGAAACAGGAAGTGCAGCTGAACTAGGTTCAGCAGAATCTCCATCAGAAGAATCTTTAGTTGCATCTGCTGATGTATCAGCAGAACTGTGTTTTCTGCTTTCTTCAACAGCAGCTTGTTTTAAGAGAGCTTCAGTGTCTTGAGCAAATTCAAGACCAAGTCTTTTAGCTTCCTCAGCAGCTGCATGATCTTGCTTTTTGAGTCTAGCAAGATCTTCTGCATATGTTGAATTTTCCACATCATCAGCAGATTTGGCATCAGAGGCTTCTTTGGTAGGAGGATCTGCTATCTTGATTGGTAAAGTTGTTACAACAATAGTGGGTTCATCACTGTCTGAATCATCCTTTAGTGTACCTGCATTGTTAGAAGATGACACTTGTATACCTGCAGATGGGTTACCTGTGTGTCTAGCATACCCCAAATAATCAGTAAGGTAATCAAGGTCAAAATACCATTCATGACCCTTGCCCTGTACATTCACATTATCCTCCAAAAATTTCAGGTTAAGTGTCTCTTCAATCTTCTTTGTAGCCAAATTATAGACCCTATAAGCCTTGCTATGTGCTGAATAACCAACAATATAACCTTCAGCAGCTTTTGCTTCAAATTTGCCTAGATGATCACTTGTATTAAGAATGGTCACCTGACAACCAAAAGGTTTCAAGTGTTCAATGGTAGGCTTCTTCCCTGTCAATAGTTCATAGGGTGTCTTATTGTGAGGTTTAGTGATCAACACCCTATTCAAAACATAACAAGCAGTACCAACTGCCTCAGTCCAAAACATGGTGGGAAGTTTAGAGTCAGCAAGCATTGATCTTGCAGCCTCTATAAGGGTTCTATTCTTTCTTTCAGCAACTCCATTCTGTTGTGGAGTCCTAGGAGTGCTATAATCTCTTTTAATACCCTTTAAACCACAAAGTTCAATGAGTTTGGCATTTTTGAACTCTGTCCCATTGTCACACCTAATACCTTTAATCTTCTTGTTAAGTTGATTTTCAGCTAGAGCCATAAATTCTTTGAGTGCCTGAAAGGTTTGATCTTTAGTCACTAAGAAAAATGTCCAACTGAATCTACTGAAAGCATCAGTGATCACCAAACAGAAGTACTTATGATCAATACTTCTGATGGATGTAGGACCAAAAAGATCCATGTGAAGCAGCTGCAATGGTTCTGAGATTATGCTCACAGTGGTAATGGCTTTATAAGAAGCTTTGTGTTGCTTTCCCTTGTTGCAAGCAACACAATTATGCTCATTGGTGAAGATCTTGGAAGGAAGTCCATGAACAAGTCCATCTTTAGCAAGTTTGTTGATGACTTTAAAGTTAACATGTGCCATCCTCCTATGCCATTTTGTAGATTCATCCAAGGATGCTTTAGCCACCAAGCAAGTAAGATCACCTTCTGGCTTGACATCATTCAAGTCAAAGGTATAAAGGTTATGGTTTCTTGGAGCCTTAAGTACCACAAGATTATCATCAGGCATTTGGAATTCAGGTGAAAGAATGAAACAACCATCTTCAGTTAAAAGCACAGGAAGCTTTTTGTCACAAATTTGTGAGACTGAGAACAAATTGAATCCTTGAAGCTCCTTCACATAGTAGACATTCTCAAAATCCACCTTTGGAGTTCTAATGGTTCCTTTGCCAGTAATCCTTCCTACTCCACTTCCAAACCTCACAATGCCTCCATTAATAGGTACAAAGTCATCCAGCTTCTCTTCATTACCAGACATGTTTCTTGAACAGCCACTATCAACAATACCTAAGTCTTTATTAAGAAGAGGATGTTCCTACAACAAAGAAAGTTAATATACAACAACAACAAATAATATGAGACTTAAGTCATGAAAGACTTGAGCCTGCCCTGTGAATCATTCTGATGAACCCAAGATGATGAGTTAGATCCACAATTGTTCCTGGATTCCCTGTAGTTATTTGGTCTTTTATATATCCAAGAACAATCTGCTGAGGACTTTTCAGCAGAATCCCAATTATCCCTTCCCATATACATTTGGTCAGTATATTCATACCAATGATTAGCACCAATAAAAGGTTGAAATCCATATCTATTTCTATTGGTATTCATACATCTATTGTTAAAAGTAGACCTATTGGAATAAACAAGCCAATCAGCTGGAGTGGAATACATTCTGCTGACATGATGATTGGCCTGTGGAGCTCATGAGGGTTTGGTATTAGTCCACTGATGTCTAGGTCTATTGTTTACAACAGAAACACCCATCCTCTTTTCATGAAAATCACAATCCTTAATTAAATGCAACTTGCTACCACAAACAAAACACTTCTTTTTCTTATAAGATTTATTAAATCCAAAAGATGTCTTATTAAACATAGAATTATTCAAACAAGCATCAGAAACAAAATTGTTTTGTAAACACTGAAAGGAATTGTTTTCATAAGAAGTAAATAACAAGTCTTCAGAAGAGGCTGGTTGATAAGGAACTTCATCAGCAGCAACTTCAGAGTCCACAGACTTGTAGGTTGATTTGTCAGAAATCTTTGTTGAGGACTTGGGTGAGTCTGACTTGGTCTTGGAATCACAGCTGTCATAACTAGAGGTCTCTGAGGTCTTGTCCCTGGAAGAACAAGATACATAAGTGTTAGAATCATTACTAGATATACTTCTAGTGTCAGGGGAGTCATTGATCCTAATGCCAGTGGTTTCCTTTGATTCTGGACAGTCAGACTTATGGGATGTGGGTTTAGGGGTTCCTATGGATGGACAGGCTTCAGAATTATTTGGCAAGTCTTTAGACTTTTTACCAAAGAGATGGTGTGAACCATCAAAGTCAGAAGTTTTGGTGGTAGGCATAAATACACCTCTGATAGGTCCTGGTGCAGCATTCATTGCCCCTTCCTTAACATATTTTACGGGCTTTTGAAATTCTAGGATAGGTTCAGGGTCAAAAACACTGGATATATCAGGGTAGGTTAACTCCTCTGGATCAATATATTTATCATACCCTAAAGCTCTTCTAGACCTAACAGATTGACTACTATCAATCAGTTTTTCTAAATGTGAAGACCCTTCTTGCCACTTCTTACGACCAGCTACTTCTTTATTCAATTTCTCTTGTAATACATCTTTTTCAGATTGAATTCTAGCTTTTTCTTTTTCAGAAAATTTCAATTCATTGCTAGCACATTCTAAATCTCTACTTAAAACTCTAATCTTTTCCTCATAAGCCAATTGATTTTGTTGAAACCACACCTTTTGTTGTTCTAAAGTTTTAAAAGCTTCTTTGTAAGTTGCAGCTTCAATAAAACAAGCATTATATTTTGGTTTCATATCATCATAAGCTTCTTTTAGAGTTGTATATTTAGAATCACAATCACAAGCACAAGTAGATACCTGAGGAGAGATTCCCATGAGACCAAAGCTATCATCACAACTAGTCATGCAGGAGATTTGAGGAGAGTTGCTTGTATCATCATCATGCTCATTCCAGTCCACACTAGTATCAATAGCAGTGATCAAGGCCTTTGATTCTCCAGCTTCCAATTCTTTCTTCTTGTATGCTGAATACCTGGTACTGGCTTCACCTTTCTTGGCTGTGCATTCTCTTGCAAAGTGACCAATTTCTCCACAAGCATAACACTTCACCTTCCTTCTATCAAACCTAGCTGCATCTTTTCCTTCAACATTGAGCTTTTTACCAACCTTTTTCTCAAATCGCCTCACCTTGAGAGATAGCATAGCCATTTGCCACTTTAAGTCCAATTCTTCTAAAGCAAGTTCATCAATTTGCTCAAAGTCTTCATAAGCAATTTGTTGCTGTTTATCAACTTCAGCAACAAATGAATGAAGTACATCTCCCATCACATTGCTAATCTTTGGATGAGTTATTGGATTAGCACTTGAAAAAGACAATGTGGTCATTGGAAGACTTTGGCTTGGAGTGGATGGACTTGAGTAAACCTGTGGTGTTGGGGATGGGCTTGCATAGGTATGTGGCATGTAGTTTGAGTTAGAACTGACAAATGCAGATTGTGAAGGAGTAGCTGCATATGGAGAGAATCCCTTTATGTCACCTTCCAAAGCTCTGAGTTTGTTGTACAAGTCATCAAAGCTGAGGTAGTCCAAGCCACCTTTGGTTTTTAGTGATATACTCACTTGAGACCATGAGGGAGGTAAGGCTCTTAAAAACCTAGAATTCACTTCTTCATTGTCAGGTCTGGCAAGAAGTTGGTTTAGTTGACTCAGAATCTTCTGAAACCTGTCATAACCTTTGTGTAGACCTTCTTCTTCAGTAATCTTGAATTCTTGGAATTCTAGCTTCAACATACTCTTTCTCATCCTTTTTGATTCTTCATTCCCACCAAATCTAGTTTTTATGGCCCACCCGATTTCTCTTGGATCAGTCATGGAATGAAAATCTCCCATGTGGTCATCAGGGATTGCCTGCAGCAATATGGTTCTTGCTTTGTTCTCCCTTTGAACGGCAAGAATTTCTTCAGCAGAAACAGGTTCCAAAATAGTGACTTTACCAGCAGCATCAACACTTTGGTTTTTAGGACGACAACCATTGAGTATAACATTCCAGAGGTTATAGTCAACACTTGCTATCCAGTTCTGCATCTTCATGGCCCAGATCTCATACTCATCCTTCCTAAGAAAAGGAAATTTTGCATTGCTATTGGAGAAGGCCACTTGTTGTAGTTGTTGAGTAAGAGAGCCTGCTTCTGAGAGAACAACATCACCTCCTGGTTTGTCTCCCATTGGTACTGAATGAATAGTTATGTGATTGTGTTGTGTTTACAGAGAGTATCTAGTGGCTCTGATACCACTTGTAGGGATCTATACCTTGATAGATCACGAGCCAATAGATCGTTAGTCAACTAATGTAATCACTAGCTAGACTAAGTTAGATAATCTCTGTGAATTTGTAATTATGCGGAATATAAAAACAAACGTATACTAAACTTGATCCTCTATGGATCGATAATATTAAATAAAACTTCGTACTAGAAAACTTGTATCTATTACAATGACCTAGGGTTCCTTATATACTAGTGGAAACCCTAACCTTTCTTACAAGAAACAAATAATACTAAATCAATAAAAGATATTCTACATATCTTGTCCTAAAATACATAAGTTATATCCACGGTTAAACTCTATCCGTAGAATCTATGTTCGTCCGCAGGAACCAATAATCAGCAGAAAGTCACTAAGCCTTCCGCAGGAACCTGTCAGCAGTATCTGTCAGTAGTATCTTCAATAATTCCTTACATGGTCCGTCCTAATTGAAACTTTGGAGCATCCTAACTTATTTTGTATCATTTTACTAAATATCTCAAAATTTTCAACGGCTTCGGTTTTATCACTTAAGAACCTAATCCACGTGTATCATGAATAATCATCTACTATTATTAAGGTGTAACGATTACCACCGTAGCTCCGCACAGCAGATGGACCAAAAAGGTCCATGTGAAGTAATTCTAAGCATCTAGTAGTGGATAACATATTTTTAGCTTTGTGACTAGCATGTGCTTGTTTTCCAATTTTACAAGCATCACAAAAGTGTTGATCATATCTTATACTAGGAAAGTTTCTAACTAGTTCCTTAGAGGCTAAAGATTGTTTTTGTCGCATGTTTGCGTGACCTAATCTCCTATGCCACAAAGTGGAGTTTTCATCTATAGTAGCTAAGCATATCCTATCTTCCGGTTTGTCTCCTAATTTCATAACATATATACCTCCTTTCCTAATTCCTCTACCTATGACTTTCTCATCCTTAATTATTTCACTATCTTTATCGATAAAGGTAACCCTACACTTATTATCACATATTTGACCTATACTAAGCAAGTTATAAGTTAGATTATCTACATGTTCAACATTTTCAATAGTTAGAGAGTCTTGAGAGATCGTACCTTTGCCTATGATTTTTCCACGACGATCACTACCAAAAACAACGTTACCTCCATTATATGCCTTATATGTAGAAAATAGCTTGTGATTTCCCGTCATGTGTCTTGAGCATCCACTATCCTTTATCCATTCATCGGGCTCCAAATCTACTCCTAGACATACTTCATTTGGTGCTTGAGCTACGAAACATTTGTGCTTCATTGTTTCGTCTTCGTCACTATGTTGACATAAATAATGTCTAAAAACATTGTTAGCATATTAACAATATCTCTATGTTTTGATAAATACAAAGCATAAACTCATTAATCTAAAACTTATGACGTAAACAAGTTTTTAGTGCTTAATATTTTTCTTTGCATCCATATCACTTAAGGTATGAATAAACAAAGTTTTTATTGCATTTCATGATCAAAGGAAATTTTTCTAATCACTAGAATTTTTATAAAATGTATTAAACATTCTATATCTTTTACAAAATTACTTTTGGAATTAAAAGAATATGTTTAATTCATTATAAATATATGAATTCAAATTTTCAACCAAAAATGGCAAATCTAATCCAGAAAAATTTCCCTCACAAAAGGACAATAAAATCCAACGTTCAGGAGGGCGGCCCCCTTAATCATTAAGGGGACCGCCCCCTAATTAAGGGGACCGGCACGCTCTAGAACAGTAAATTTTCTCCCTATAAATACTGGTTCAACCCACAGAATTTTCTCACCTTTTGCACTCCTAAACTTTCTGTTCTAGATCCCCATTTCTATTCTCATAATCCTTTGATCATAAATACATAATTCTTTGTTTCAAAGTGGTTCAAACATCATCCTCTCAAGTGCAAGAGAAGAATACTTCTATCCTCCAAGACAAGAAGTATTACAACTTGTTGTGACCTCCACATCCAAGTTGTTGGTGCATCATCAAGATTATTTACATATTTCGTTGTGAAGATTGTTGTGAATATTTGATTGTAGATAGCTGTGCTAGGTATATTGATTGTGTAATTAGTTAGTTGTTTGTGTGAAGAAGAAAAGTTAGGAATTAGATTGTAGTGAAGAAGCTAGGTGTGAAGTTGTTAGTTGTGAAGAAAATTGGTGTGAAGAAGATAGGCGTGAAGTAGATTGGTGTGAAGAAGTTGTGTAGAAGTTGTGATTTAGTTGTGAAGAAGTTGTGGTGTGTAAATTGTTGTGTAAGGTTTTCTCCGCCTTAAGGGAGCTTGTTGATATACTGAAGAAAACTCTCGAGTTAGGTGCTCGGGGAGTGGAGTAGGGCAAGGAAGGTGTCCTTGTAGCCGAACCACTATAAATCTCTTGTCTCGCGGTTCGATCTTTCCATCTCTCATTTATTTCTTTACTTATCATTGCTATATCTTACTTATTGATAGTTGTTTATATTTTGCAAGAATTGAGATCATATATTATCGAATCTAAATTTTAAAAACTAAGTAAACACTAAAACTATCTTTTGTAACGAATTAAAAAGACGTAAAACTATTCAACCCCCCTTCTAGTTTTCCACAATTGGCATCAAGAGCCACGTCGAGCAAGATTTTTAAAATATATTGTATTTTAAAACTTGTAACGATCTATGAAATCTGAAAAATATTTAGAAGGGCAATCTATGCAAAGACCACCACTATTTGAAAGTGATGGATTTTTATATTGGAAAAATAGATTCGAAACTTATGTGAAATCAAAAGATATTGATCTTTGGCATATTATTACCTTTGGTGATTTTCCCCCTATTCAATATAATGTTGAAACTAAAATGGATGAAATTGTATCTTTTGAAAAACAAAATGATGATTTGAAAAAGAAACTAGCAAAAAATAATGAGGCTAAAATGGTCATTTATAATGCGTTACCACGCAAAGAATATGAAAGAATTTTTATGTGTAAAACCGCAAAAGAAATTTGGAATTCTTTACTAATTACTCATCAAGGTAATAGTCAAGTTAAAGATAACAAAATAGATCTTCTTGTACAAAAATATGAACAATTTACGATTCCGGAAGAGGAATCAATTGATAATGCTTTTGCTAAATTTAACACTATTATCACAAGTTTAAAAGCACTTGATGAGACATTTTCTAGTAAAAATTGTGTCAGGAAATTTCTTAGGGCATTGCATCCGAAATGGCGAGCTAAAGTCACGGCTATTGAAGAATTAAAGAACTTGATGACGTTATCACTAGATGAACTTATTGGCAACTTGAAGGTCCATGAAGAAATTATAAGAAGAGATTCGGAAACGGTCAAAGTCAAGAAAGAACAAACCAAATCCATCGCTCAAAAAGCCAAAAAGGAACCTAGTGATGATGATGATTCAAGCGACGAAAGTGAAGACGAAGAATATGCAATGGCCGTAAGAGAATTCAAGAAATTCTTCAAGAGACGAGGAAGATTCACTAGATCATCACGAGACGCAAGAAAACCATTCCAAAGAAATAGAAGTGATAACTACGGGAAAAGAAAATGCTTTAGATGTGGAAGTCCAAATTATCTCATTGGCGAATGTCTAAAGCCGTCGGGTTATGAAAATCAAGGCGCATTTGTTAGTGGAACATGGAGTGATAGTGACAAAGAAGAAGTAAAAAAGCCATAAGATGAAAAATGTTTTATGGCAAAAGGAACCGACGAAATATGTTTAGGAATTGACTTGGAGCCTGACAAATGGATCAAGGATAGCGGATGTTCGAGGCACATGACAGGGAACCGCAAGCTATTCTCTACATACAAGGCATATAATGGAGGTAACGTTATTTTGGTAGTGACTTACGTGGAAAAATCATTGGCAAAGGTACGATTTCTCAAGACTCACTTACTATTGAAAATGTGGACATGTAGATAATTTAACATATAACTTGCTTAGTATAGGACAAATATGTGATAATAAATGTAGAGTCACTTTTACCGAAGAGGATAGCGAAATAGTTAAGAATGGAAAAATTATAGATAGAGGAATTAGGAAAGGTGGCATATATGTTATGAAACTAGGAAACAAGCCTGAGGATAGGATATGCCTAACGACCCTAGATTAAAACTCTACATTGTGGCATAGGAGATTAGGACATGCTAACATGCAACAAATACAATCTTTGGCCTCTAAGGAATTAGTTAGAAATTTGCCTAATCTAGAATATGACAAGCATTTTTGTGATGCATGTAAAATTGGAAAACAAGTTCATGCTAGTCACAAAGCTAAGAATATAGTATCCACTACTAGGTGCCTAGAATTATTACATATGGATATTTTTGGTCCATCCGCTGTGCGGAGCTATGGAGGAAACAAATATACCTTAGTAATAGTAGATGACTACTCACGATACACGTGGACTAGGTTTTTAAGTGACAAGACCCAAGCCTTTGAAAAATTCGAAATATTTAGTAAAATGATTCAAAATAAATTAGGATGCACAATAGTAGCCATTAGGACGGACCATGGTAGGGAATTTGACAATGAAGTACAATTCGGAAAATATTGTGATTTAAATGGAATATCTCACAATTTTTCCGCTTCTCGTACTCCTCAATCAAATGGCGTAGTAGAAAGAAAAAATAGGTCACTACAAGAAATGAGTAGAACAATGTTAAATAAACAATCCATCCCACAAAAATTTTGGTGTCACGCCGTAGATACTTCAACATATATTATTATAGGGTATCAATTAGGAGAATTCTAGGAAAAACTCCTTATGAGTTACTAAAAGGTAGAAAACCAAACTTAAGCTACTTTAGGGTATTTGGAAGTAAATGCTATATTCTAAACACTAAGGATTACCTCACTAAGTTTGATCCAAAATCATATGAAGGAATATTTTTAGGATACTCACAAAATAGTAAAGCATATATAATACTTAACAAACACACCATGAAAGTAGAAGAATCACTAAATGTAACATTTGATGAAACACCACCACCTCCTAAAACTTTACCTTTAGAAGATGATGACTTAGTTGAAGAAGAAGCTATTGAGGTTAGTAAAACAAAACCTATATGAAATGACAATGATGACATTACCATAGGAAATAACGAAATTGTAAATATTAAAGAATCTAGGTCACATCCACTAGATAGTATAATAGGACATCTTAACCAAAGAACCCTTAGGTCACAAGCTCAAGATAAAAATAATTTCTTTTGTTTCCTCTCAGCAATAGAACCTAAGAATATCAATGAGGCTTTAAAAGATGAAAGTTGGGTTATAGCTATGCAAAAAGAATTAAATCAATTTAAGGTAAATGATGTTTGGGAATTAGTCCCAAATCCAATGAATATGACCATCATAGGAACTAAATGGGTATATAGGAATAAATTAGATGAAAATGGAGTAGTTACTAGGAATAAAGCTAGGTTAGTTGCCCAAGGTTATAATCAACAAGAAGGAATTGATTATGACGAAACTTATGCCCCCGTAGCTAGATTAGAATCAATTAGGATACTACTTGCCTATGCATGCGCCCTAGATTTTAAGTTATTCTAAATGGACGTGAAAAGTGCATTCCTAACGGTTTTATCAATGAGGAAGTATATGTGGCACAACCTCCAGGATTCATTGACTTCGCAAAACCTGATTATGTTTATAAGTTAAAGAAAGCTTTGTATGGACTTAAACAAGCTCCCAAAGCTTGGTATGATCGATTAAAAGCTTTTCTTATTAAACATGATTATTCCATGGGAATGGTAGATAACAGTCTTTTCACTAAAAGGAAAGACCCAAATCTCATCATTGTCCAAATATAAGTTGATGACATTATATTTGGATCGACTTGTCAAGACATGTGTGATGAATTTGCCAAAATCATGCATGATGAGTTTGAGATGAGTATGATGGGTGAACTTAACTTCTTCCTAGGATTACAAATAAAACAATTAGAAGATGGAATATTTTTTAACCAATCTAAGTACATTAAGGAAATACTTAAGAAATTTGGCCTAGAAGACTCAAAACCCATGAAGACTCCCATGTCTACGGAAGTAAAGCTCACAAAGGATGATGAAGGTGAGTCCGTAGATAACACCAAGTATAGAGGAATGATAGGTAGTTTACTATACTTGACGGCAAGTAGACCCGATATCATGTTTAGTGTCTGCCTTTGTGCCCGTTTTCAAGAGGATCCCAAAACCTCTCACCTAGAAGCAGTTAAGCGTATCTTCCGATAAATTAAAGGCACTATACACTTAGGATTATGGTATCCTAAGGGATCCGGCATAGAAACCATCGTCTATGCGGATTCGGATCATGTAGGAGACTACGTAGATAGAAAAAGCACTAGCGGTATTTGCACATTTATGGGATGTTGTCTAACATCTTGGTTTTTGAAGAAGCAAACCGCTCTTGCTATTTCTACCACCGAAGCCGAATATGTAAGCGCTGGAAAGGCATGTCAACAAGCACTATGGATGAAACAAGCTCTTATAGACTATGGCATTAGGTTAGAAAACGTTCCCATTATGTGCGATAACAAAGGTGCGATAGATTTAAGTAAAAATCCGGTGCAAGACTCTAGGACTAAACATATAGAAATACACCACCACTTTCTTAGGGATAATGTACAAAAAGGGAATATATCTATAGAAAAAGTTGCATCGGAAGATAACATTGCGGATATATTCACTAAACCCCTTAAGCGTGAATTATTCAATCACTTGCGTTTAGGATTAGGAATGATGGAACAAGTTGACTAAATTTTATTGCATTTAGACAAAAAAAAATTTCTTTTCTTCCACTCCTCCATTTCTGAGTCTAGGAATCTATTTCGCAAAAAATTAAATATTGGGAAAGTTTATTTTCTTTGCATAAACTCTTTTGTAAAACCCAATCAATTTTCTTTAAAAATTATTCTCACATCTAGGAATCACATGAACATCATTTTCCTTGCATTGTTGACTAATGCTAAAAACATTGTCTTCCAAAATCATGCATAAACTCTCACATAAAGTGTCAATGTATATAATCTAATATATATCTTTGACATTCATGATCGAGCAAAAATCAAATCAAGGAGATTTTGGATTTTTTCTTAAGAATTTCCTTTTCATTTAGAAGTCGAAACAATCACAACTCCACATTTGTTGCATATAGGCACACACTAGGACATAATCACTCATAACATTGTCATATTGTTTCATCACTAGATGTTTGACTCACTAGTTGCCTTTGCCTTTGATCTAAGATAGGTGCCTTAGGAAGTTTAAGTGCTCTTGCCTTTACTTGTCTCCTTTTGCTTATTATGTGTTGCTTATTTGCTCTTTTGCTTATGTGTTTTTGCATGCATGCTATATATTGATTAGATTAGATGCTATATTGTCTAAAGGAATTAAACTTGCTTGAATCCAAATCCAAAAACACAACCTTTCTACAAATTTTCTGCCAAAAACCCTTTTCTGGCAATCTGGGAACCATCAGATGGGCGGCCCCCTTACTCATGTAAGGCGCCCCCCTTAATTTTAAGGGGACCGCCCCCTAATTAAGGGGACTGGCCATCTGCTGGACGGATTTACAGAATCTTTTCTGCTTTTTAGCCTATTTCTACCTACATTTCCCATTTTTCACCAACACATTTTGTCCTAATCTCCCAAACAAACTTTATCCATCCATAAACACACAAATCTTACACTATAAATATCCCAAATCTTCTACACTCTCCATTCATCCCTTCATGACTTCTCCAAACAAACCAAAACCAAAAGCCTCAAGGCTTGCAAGAATGACAGAAAAACCATTTTGGCGAAGAAAAAGCCCTCGAAACAAATCCATCATAACCAATGAAGTTGGAAATCACTCAACACCTCCAACCACTTACTTCCCAAACTTTACACAAAATTCATAAGGACATTCATTTGATCCTCTTTACAAACCATACAACATTGGCCAAACATCTTCCTTCATGCCAAACCACTCATCTCATCCTCCAACCATTTATAATGATCCATACAAGTTTGATCAACCATCCAACTACAATTCCAACTACACAAACCCAATTCATCCATATCAACACAATGACTCTCTCCGCATTGCCACGGAAAAGCAAAAGTTCTGTGATGAAGTATCCCAAATCCATGATCTTAGTGATCTCAATTCCATGCATCTTGCACAACTCAACAAAGGGCAACCTCCATCATCACCCTACAACAATTGCCTACCTCTCTTTTCAACTTGGATCAAGTTACAAACCACACTCACTATTGCCCTTGTTGCATCTTCCTTCAAAAACAAATCCTATACTTGAGTGAAGATATTTCTTGGATTGAATATCTCCTCACTCGTCCTCATCCCATACCACCCTTAACACGATACAACATTGTAAGATCCACCTCTTCCGCTCCATATCCCTCTCCATCTAACAACTAAGCTTTATGTTTATGTTCTCCTTCAAGCAAATAAAACAACCAACCATGGGTTGCAAGCAAGTCCAAGTGCTCTCTTACGCAATATAGGACTATGTCTTTTCTTTTGTTTTATTGTAATCAATATGCTTTAAGCATATTGAATGATGTAATACTAATCATTTCTATGATGCTTGAATGAATCTATTTTTATTTGCATAATTATTGCTTTGCATGTATATGTGTCTTGTTCTCTTCAAATATTTTGTGTAGCCAAGATTTCCATAGCTCATTCCCTTGGTGCTCTCAAATGAGGGGGAGCATACATCAAGGGGGAACATTCTACCCATTTAATCTTCTTTCACGAAGCTTACTCGGCCTAACCTTTCTAATTTTACAAAAAGGGGGAGAAGAGAATGTTAAACTCTAATAATACTTGTCTAAAAAATATTTTTTAGACGTAATGAGTTTAAGGTTTTGTAATCATCAAAAAGGGGGAGATTGTTGACATAAATAATGTCTAAAAACATTGTTAGCATATTAACAATATCTTTATGTTTTGATAATTACAAAGCATAAACTCATTAATCTAAAACTTAAGACGTAAACAAGTTTTTAGTGCTTAATATTTGTCTTTGCATCCATATCACTTAAGGTATGAATAAACAAAGTGTTTATTGCATTTCATGATCAAAGGAAATTTTTCTAATCACTAGACTTTTTATAAAATGTATTAAACATTCTATATCTTTTACAAAATTACTTTTGGAATTAAAAGAATATGTTTAATTCATTATAAATATATGAATTCAAATTTTCAACCAAAAATGGCAAATCTAATCCAGAAAAATTTCCCTCACAAAAGGACAAGAAAATCCAACGTTCAGGAGGGCGGCCCCCTTAATTATACTAGGCGGTCCCTTTAATCATTAAGGGGAACGACCCCTAATTAAGGGGACCGGCACGCTCCAGAACAGTAAATTTTCTCCCTATAAATACTGGTTCATCCCATAAAATTTTCTCACCGTTTGCACTCCTAAACTTTCTGTTCTAGATCCCCATTTCTATTCTCTTAATCCTTTGATCATAAATACATAATTCTTTGTTTCAAAGTGGTTCAAACATCATTCTCTCAAGTGCAAGAGAAGAATACTTCTATCCTTCAAGACAAGAAGTATTACAACTTTTTATGACCTCCACATCCAAGTTATTGGTGCATCATCAAGATTATTTACATATTTCTTTGTGAAGATTGTTGTGAATATTTGATTGTAGATAGTTGTGCTAGGTATATTGATTGTGTGATTAGTTAGTTGTTTGGTGTGAAGAAGTAAAGTTAGGAATTAGATTGTAGTGAAGAAGCTAGGTGTGAAGTTGTTAGTTGTGAAGAAAATTGGTGTGAAGAAGATAGACGTGAAGTAGTTAGTTGTGAAGTAGATTGGTGTGAAGAAGTTGTGTAGAAGTTATGATTTAGTTGTGAAGAAGTTGTGGTGTGTAAATTGGTGTGTAAGGTTTTCTCCGCCATAAGGGAGCTTGTTGATGTAGTGAAGAAAACTCTCGAGTTAGGTGCTCGGGGAGTGGAGTAGGGCAAGGAAGGTGTCCTTGTAGCCGAACCACTATAAATCTCTTGTCTCGCGGTTCGATCTTTCCATCTCTCATTTATTTCTTTACTTATCATTGCTATATCTTACTTATTGATAGTTGTTTATATTGTGCAAGAATTGATATCATATATTATTGAATCTAAATTTTAAAAACTAAGTAAACACTAAAACTATTTTTTATAACGAATTAAAAAGACGTAAAACTATTCAACCCCCCCTTCTAGTTTTCCACACACTAGATTTACTTCTTCGGGTGGTTTCCCTTTTGTCTTGTGCTTTTAGTATCTTTTTAATAATTTTCTTGAATTCTTTGACGACCTTTGCATATTCTTAATCTTCACTTTCGGAACTATAATAATCATCATCATTAAGTTCCTTTTCAATCATTGGCTTTATACACTCTTCTTGTTGCTCTAGGTATGACTCATGGGGTTTTCGCGATTATTACCTTCACACACAAAATTTAAACTAGTAGCACTTGTACTTATTTCAACTAAATATTTATCTATATTACTTTCATTTTCAACTATTTTGTATACAAATTTTCTTTGGCTTGACATTTCTCTTGATGAAAGTTTAAAAGACTCTTCCACATGTCATTTGCCGTTTGACAAAAAAATATTCTTTCATATTCAATTCTTGGTAAAGGCTTGTATATAATCATTTTAGCTATATTGTTTTTATCAAGCACTGCTTTGAGATAATTATCTTGTTTTTCAAAAAATTTTTTTGTTGGTTGAAAATCACCAATTGAAATGACATGCCAAAGATCATAATCTATTAACTTCACATAACTTTCGAATCGATTTTTCCATTCAAGAAAAGTTGTATTTTCAAAATATGGTGGTTTCAATGTCATGTTTCCTTCTAAATATTTTTCCGATTCCATAGATCGATTACAAGTTTTAAAATACAATTTATTTTAAAAATCTTGTTTAACGTAGCTCTGATGCCAATTGTGGAAAACTAGAAGGGGGGGGGGGTTGAAAAGTTTTACGTCATTTTTAAGTTTATAAAAGCTTTGTTTACAAAATCTTCGATTCTAGTTTTATGTGAAATCAATATTTAAACACTTATGTATAGTAATATCTATGAAAGTAAATAATGACAATATAAATAATTAAGTAAAGAGATAGAGATGGAAAAATCACACCACAAGACAAAGGATTTATAGTGGTTCGGCTACGAAGCACCTCTTCGCCCTACTCCACTCCCCGAGCACCAAACTCGAGAGTTTTCTTCACTATGTCAACAAGCTCCCTTACGGCGGAGAAAACCTTACACAACTTTTGCTTACACCAATTAACGACACTAAGCTAGATGTCGAGTCCTAATAGTAGATAGAACCAATCTCACACCACTAGTCACTACACACCTTCTTCACACCTTATTCACACCACAACTACTACACAACTACTCACAACTTCACTACTTCAACTTCACAACACTACTTCTTCTTCACTACTTCTATTCACAACTACTAACACACCTAGATCTACCTATTTCACACCTTCTACACCTTTACAAATAATATACACAACGACTAACAATATTCACAAACCTACAATACTTCTTAACAAGATGTTGGAGGAGTATTCTTCTCTTGCACTTTGAATGATGAGAGATTGGATCACTTGAAACAAGAACTAATATGTTTATGATCAAAGGATTTAGGAAGATGATTTGAGAGGATTTGGACTGAAAGTTTTTGTGCAAAAGATTAGGAAAAATTATAGATTTGAATCAGTATTTATAGGCAAAAGTTTTTGACATAGGAGCGTGTGCTGGCCTCCTTAATTCATGGCCGGCCCCCTTAAAATTAAGGGGGCCGCCCACCTGTAACGGCTAGAAACTTTTGTCTTTTCTGGGGAAAGTTTATTTGGTGAAGATTTAACTGATTTTGGTTAAAAATTTGAATTCATATATTTATTATGAATTAAACATTTTCCTTTAATTACCAAAAGTGTTTTTCTAAATATATAACCATTTTATATAATTTGTAATTATTAAATAAACCTTCCTTTCATCATAAAATGTATTAGGCAATTGTTTATTCATACCTTAAGTGATTAAGTTGGATGAAGTAATATTTTGTCACTAAATACTTGTTTAAGTAATGATTTTACGTTTAATTATTTAACATTTTGTGATCGTCAAAACGTAGGGATATCGAGAAATATTAATAACGTTTTTACGCATTATTTATATCAACAAATGGTATGACCTCAGTTAAGTAACACCGTTTTGTTTGTTCAAATCCCCTTTCCCCTTCAGTAATCCCCGTTGGTGTAATTCTCTTCTTACATGTTTTCTCAAAATCAGTGAACAGTTGACATAGAACATATAATCCAATTAGAGTATTAAACTGTGTGGGAAGAGTTAATGGTACAAGGTGCATGGGTGTATGTTGAGGATAAAGAGTTGGGTCAGCTATCTTAAAAATTGTACGAGTGTTACCCTCAAGTCTTTCAGCTTTCATTTTCTCTAAGTCAATATTCCAAAAAATTTGATCAGGGAAAATTTTCTTTTGAAGGACAAAGATGGTTGAATGATTATCATCAGTGTAGTCATAGTGAAACACAATACTATTAGCAATGCACAGGGGATCCTTTAATTGCTCAACAAGTTTTTCCCTAGTTCTATCTTCAATCTCCTTAGTCTCACTATCGAATCTCACATCAGGAGGAGCATGATTAGGCTCAAGCATAATGTTTGCATCGTATAACGCAGGTTGAGCACCTATACCGTTTCTAAGGAAATTGGCTTTTGGTTTAGAGACATCCTTTTCACTAAATTCATCACTTAATTTCCTATGATTTTGCATCATTTGAACAGATTGAATGGTTTGGCATTGTGTGTACAACTTTTCTTCCAGTTTATTTTTCAACATTTTAAGATTTGAGAAATCATTTAGAGGTTTTGTTTCTTTATCTTTGTAATCGTGTTTGAGTGAGGTTAACCCCTTTTGAATCTCCTATTTTTGTTTGACAGTTTGATCCAATTGTTTTTGCAAAGATAGTAACTCCCTTTTCAATGTTTCTTGTTTGAAATTATTTTCTGATATGTAAGCACGCATTTGCCATTCGATCTTCTGCTCACGTTCAGTAAGCTCAAATTTAGCACGTTGCTCATATATAGTTACCTGATCCTTAAGGATGTTAAATCTGGTGGTCAAGGAGTCATCGGTGTTATACACTGTGTGCTCATGCAACTCATATTCACTTACATCAACAGAAGGTGTATCACTCAGTACAACTGACAGACCATTTTTATTCACATACCTTTTATATGGGATAACATTGCTATTCTCCATATCAATGGTATCTGTGATATCAACATCCGTGTATTGTATTGTGTCATAAACCCCCTGTGGATTGGCAGGGTTATTCAGATCATGGGAATTTGGTACCTCAGCAATAGCAGATGTGATGGGAGAGCCAGATTGCTGTGATGAGGAAATAGTAGCAGACAGATTTGCCATGAAGATGGTTTGAGCTGTGGGTTTGTCATCAACATCTGAGTCAAATGCATCACAGTCTTCAACTTGAAAGATGTTCGGGTCATTAAGTGCCATGTCTTGAACAGGTTGATCATCCACATCAGCATCAAATGTATTCCCGTCATCACTATCCAGAAAGAGTAGTGCTTCTTCATCCAAAACAGTCCCATTCTCTTGTGCTTCCATTAGCAACATCTTGTCTTCGAAGTATTTAGAGTTTTGAGGACGCTTTGGTTGAGTGCAATTCCTAGCTATGTGACCCAATCCTCCATAGTTGTCGCACTTAAGTTGCCTGGCTTGTCCTTGAATCTCATTTCCGACTCTATAATGCCCATTCCCCCTACCAGCATTCCTTTGATTCAAGTTTTGTCTTCCTTGCAATTTTTACACCACAACCCTACCATCCTCTATGACTGCCTGATTACGTGGGTTAGATGAAGTCCTAATTTGGTTATTGGTTGGTGGAGGTGTAGCCCTGAGGATGTTGATGATTGACCAATTGTTGTAGTAGACCTGGATGAAGGATGATGTTGTTGAGCTTGATAATTTGATGATTGATTGAGCTGCTGAATATTTGAGACAAATGCGAGAGAGTCATTTGTTGCCGAAGGATTGAGCTTTTCCAGCATTAACCGATCATAAGCAGCGTGTTTCTCATGTTGTTGGAGATATGCATAAAGTTGTTCATGATTAGTATCCCTGAGACCTTTGTTGAGTTTAACAGCCGTAACAAACCTATCTCATTCAGGTGCCATGTTATTCACAAATTTGGAGTTAAGCTGAATGTTAGGCATTGTCATCTTAATGATCCTCATATCATTGACTAACTTGTGGAACCTAACATAATAGTCAGTGATGCTTTCTCCCGGATTCATCTTGAAGTGCTCAAATTCATCATACAGCTGAGACTCACGATCTTCTTTGGTTAACTCAGACCCAGCAATAAGCATTTTGACATTGTCCCAAACTGCTTTGGCTTCTGTGTTGTAGTTGATGAGCTGGTAGACATCTTTAGGCAGCCCTTGAAGGACAATATTTGATGTTCTGATGTCAGCAATATAACGTTTCTTTTCTTCATTGGATAAATCATTGTAGGTGTGTGGTCTGTCTGGTCCAAGTACAGCTGCTTGATTATCGGTAGTTGCAACAGTATCTCTAATGGTACCCATTTGAAAGGGTCCTTCATTGATGGACTTCAAAATGTTAACACCATTCTCCTTTCCCAAGCAATAGAGACGAATCCTTTGGGCCCATGATTCATAGTCGGTTCTATCCAGCATTGGAGGACGGGTATCAGACCCTGCAGCTTGAATGTCATCTAAGGAAGTGCTAGCCATGATGTGGTTAATGAATAAGTCTTAGTACCAGGTTTTGATCAAAGATGTAAACCATGTTTGGTCGCAACAAGTGAAGTTCTAACCACTCAACAAGTAACAAGTCAAGTCGTAAGTGTAATCTCACAACGTCAAGTTACAGTTGGATTAGTCATAACAACTTAAGTCGCAACAGCACACAAGTTACACTATTGACACTGAACCAAATCACCAACACTACTCAACAACTCGCTAAGTAGAAAAGCAACACGCTAAAAATCCCAAGTCACTAAACTACTAACTCGCTGAATACACCAAACCACTGAAAATTCTACTGAGCAACACGCTGATGTAACAACTCGCTAGACAAACCATGTCGCTGAAACAGTCAACACTCTAAGAAACCAACTCACTGAAATGGCAACTCACTAGACTTAGCAACTTGCTAATGTTCAACACGCTGGGATACTAACTCGCTAAAAACACATCAACTCGCAAAAAAAGATCAACTCGCTATGCTGATCAACTCTCTGACCACACCAACTCGCTGGACTTAGCAACTCGCTAATCAAGCCAACTCGCAGAGAGACTAACTCGCTGAAAACTAGCCAACTCACTGAACCAGATCAACTTACTAAAACAAATCAACTTGCTAAAAACTGATCAACTCGCTGAAGTTTAACTAGCTAAACAATAAGACAAAGGGGTCACTGTCTAGCGTTTTGTCCTTATATCCTGAAATAGCAAACTGCCAAATCGCTACATCCAACTCGCTAGAAAATCTGTCAACCCTCTACAATGAAATGCCAACTCGCTGGTAAGAAACACACCATGAAATCCCTCCAAAGTCCACGAAACTGAAGAAGTGACAAAACCAAGAGCTACACATGATGCCTACAATACTACTAGGTAAGAAAGTACAGGTAAAATGCCAAAAACTACACCTAATGAGATCAAACAAATGAGAAAACCACTAAACTAAGTCGAACCATCCTAAACACACAAACCAAGTTATAAATCCGAGCATACCACGAATCCTAGGATAGAACCATGGTTCTTGATACCAATTGTAATATACTCTAATGTGTAAACTTGTATGGTATTGTGTTTAAGAGGATTAAATGTTAAGAATTCCAGAGAGAGAAGTTAGAGAGAGAAATAGAAGTTGGGAGTCTTTGAAAGAAACTAGTGAAATGTTAGATTGAAGTGAAAGGTCCAACCCTCTCCACTAGTGGAGAGGGGTATTTATACAAAGAAAGAAAATGCCATATAAAACGGGCTGTGGATCGAGCTGACAGTGGGTAAAGACTCGACCTGACTCCACAAATACTAACTATCATTAAACTACGTACTAACTAATATGATAAATACTACGAGCTACTTGATGCTAAACAATGCTTGGGGTGACCGAGTCTTGCATATGAATAAATGTATTCCTAACACGGCGTATGTTTAGTGTTGAATTGATGGTTTGGAACATGACACACCATGGGGTGTGCTCATGATGTGTACCACGACACAAGTAGTGTCATGGGGACTTGTTATTGGGTTAAAGCTTATATAGCGGGCTTATGGTTTATGTGATTTTCAGGTTTATATTTCATAAGCTTGCTTTGTGTCGCTTATTTTGAAACTTTTAGGCTTATATAAGCTTGTTACGACATAATAAACTTATATAAGCCAAAAAAGTTTTAAAATAAGCCACAAAATGTGAGAATATGAAAACCACATAAGCCCGCTATATAAGCTGACACAAAAACTCCCTAAGTGCCTTTGCGTTTCTTTTTTTTCTTTTTTCTTTCAAAAACTGCTATTTCCAATCATTTGCTAAATGATACAATTATATCTATAATAGTTAACAAATAATAAAGAAAGCAATATTATAAAAAGCCCACAAGGGTGCATTTGGTTAACAGCAGCCCCGATTAGGGTGTGTTTGGTTAACAGCAACCCTGAAAGGGTGCGTTTGGTTAACAACAACCCCGAAAGGGTGCATTTGGTTAACCACAGCCTTGACCACAACCTTGACAATAAAACACTTTATATTAGATAAAAGCGTTTGGTTAACCACAGCCTTGACCACAACCTTGACAATAAAACACTTTATATTAGATAAAACTCAGATTACTTGTATTCACTTATATAATGACTTTGAATAGCATAAGAAATATATTATAAAGATAACATGAATCAAAAAACTCATATTAGTAATGTATTTGGTATACGTTTGATAATGTATTTGTTATGCGTTTTTGAATATATGAAAATGATTGTGCGGATATGTTATGTGCTTATAATATTTTATCTAATTGTGTTAGACTATTGTAAATGATTTTAGGGTTTAGGACTTTAGTGATTAATTTTGTAAAGTCCCCGTCCAAAGTTAATCATCCCATAGAAAACCCGTCCTAAATTAATTTATTAGAAATTAATTTCGAAAAGTCCCATGTTTGGGACTGCTTTTTGAATGTTTTGTCTTTTTAGGATATGAATGCGTATAATTGATTTACTATTTGTAAAAATTTCGACAGTGTTTCCCCTTTACTCCTATGAATATGTCTTTAACGCACATATTTGGGGAGTTGAGGGGAAATGCTGCCGAAATTTTCTCAAATAGTAAATTCAGTTATACGCTTTCATATATGAGATGAAACATTCAAAGAGTGGGTTAGGATTGCCTTCCATAGTTTGATTAGGTGAACAAAATGCACAACTCGTAATTCCACCTTTATATATGTGTTTACGGCTTTTCAACTTAAACCTATATCATTATTTGTTGCATCATTAAAATGCACAACTCGTGAACATGTTTAATTCTATATAATTATTTGTTGCATCATTAAAACACAGTTATGCCAATTAATAAGAGTTGGGTCTCATTATCTCGTTCTAGCATCGCATTTTTAAAAGGTCTTAAAGCTTTTTGTGAGTATTCCAAGTCCTTTGTGAATATTGATAGGAATGTAAGGTGTCCATGTACTAGTTGTTATAACAATGGTTGGATAAAGTACGAAGATTTGTTTGATCACATGCACACAAATGGTTGGGAAAACAGTTATATGAAATGGTATAATCATGGTGAACCGGATTCCCGGACAGTAGTACCCAACATAAATCATCTTGGGACGAGTGACATGGCTGAGTTCCTTCATGATATGTGTCCGAATGAGCCAACTCAAGAAAATATTGGCGAGACAAGTAACGAACCAACTCAAGCAACGACACTTCCTCAACGTAACAAGTTTGAAGCGTTACTTGAAACTGCCAACGACCCACTATACCCGGGTTGTAATTGGATGTCTTCATTAGACTTTATGACAAAGTTTACGAACATTAAGGTCAATGGTAAAATGAGTGACACAAAATTTAACGAAAAACTAAAATATCTCCGTGAATGTTTCCCACCCGTTCTAGGATACAAAATCCCATCGTCATACTATGAAATAAAGAAGACATATAAAACGATCGGGTTAGGATACGAATCCATACATGCTTGTGTAAATGATTGTGTTTTATATCGGGGGGAGGGTAACGAAGATTTGCAGAATTGTCTCATCTGCAATGCTAGTAGATGGAAAGACAAGAACACACCGGGGAAGAAAGTTCCTAACAAGGTGTTGCGTTACTTTCCTATCATTCCTAGACTACAACGTTTGTACAAGTCTAAATACACTGCAAAACATATGACTTGGCATGCTTCTTGGCAGTCTACGGAGAACGGTAAGATGCAACACCCGGTTGATGGTCAAGCATGGAAGAAATTTGACATCCAGTATAAGAAAGAATTTGCTTATGAAAAAAAAGAAACGTTCGATTAGGGTTGGCTGCTGATAGTTTCAATCCATACAGCAACCTTAGTCAGTTTTACAGCATGTGGCCGGTAATATTAACAACATACAATATGCCTCCCTGAATATGTATGAGAGAGACTTCTCTTATGTTGACGTTGTTAATTCCAGGACCTAAATCACCCGGGAAGGACATAGATATTTACTTGAGGCCTTTGATCGAAGACCTTAAGACTTTTTGGAAAGATGGGGTCATAATTACGGACGTTGTTACAAGCGAAGAATTCTGTATGAAAGCAGCGCTTTTATGGACTATCAATTCTGTTTTGACCATTTTGGTTCTGGGGTTGATTAAATCCCAGTGGTCCAATGTTGTTATTGGAACGATAGCTCAACAGATTTCGGTCCCCTTGCGGTTGGTAGGAATTACCTCCCGTATTATAGAAACCTTGGGCTGCGACTACGTTCTCTTAAGTGAAGCCACCGGAGGCTGGGCACTCATGGTATGGGTGTGGACCACCACATGTTTCACAACTGATAGTTTTGATCTGCTGATTATGATTTGCCTGGTGAATTCGGAGAACTGCAGTAGACAAATCATCAAACTTTTTGGTAAGAGCAGCTGTTTCATTACTTGCTGGAGTGACTGACTTACATGAGTCATTCCTCTCTGCAGAGGAGTCCCAAAAATTGTGATGGGCAGTCATGTTTTCAATTAAACCATAACACTCTTCAGGGGTCCTTTTCATAAAGGTGCCCCCAGCAGCAGCATTGATGGTGTCACGATGACAAAGTGTCAAACCATTATAAAAGGTATAAATAATGGTGACAAGAAGCATGTTATGATTGGGACACCGATCAATAGCAAGTTTGTAGCGTTCCCATGCCTCAAATAAGGACTCTTCGGGAAGCTGTCTAAAGTTACTAATATCGTTTCTCAGCTTTGTAACCATGGATGGTGGAAAATATTTATCCAAGAACTTAGTAACCATCTCATCAAAGGTATGCATCGAATTCTTAGGAAGTCGATCGAACCAAGCAGTCGCATGATGAGTGAGAGAATATGGGAACAGGTATAAACGCAGGTCGTCTTCGGTGACGTCATTTTGTTTCATGCTCTGGGTGACGGTAAAAAATTTATCGAGATGCTTGTTAGCATCGTCACCCGGCAAACCGTGGAACTGACACGACTTCTGGACCTGTTGTATCATGCTGTGTTTTAGTCCAAAATCCGTGGCTCCAATTGTGAGTGGTGCAATGGGTCCACCTCTCCCGTGCATGGTAGGTTGGCATAGTTCCTCCATTTTTCGGGTGTCAGGAACTACGTCCTCCTTGGGAGGGATTGGGGGTTCGTCATCCATTTTTAACGTGTGTTCTTCTTCAACAGTACGTAACTCGGGTACGTTTTTCTGACTTTTACGCTTTGTTTATGAACGAGTGAGCATGCACTAAAAAAAAAATTCAAAACAAGATCGGGGCAAAACCACAGTGAACTTAAATCCAATAATCACAAGTGAATGGCTTCTTTGAAAAAGGTACACCACTCACAGGGATACAATGGCAAGTTTTTATCTTATGTTTGGGAACTTATTATGTTCACACCCCAAGTTGGAAGGTGTTCTGCCTTGGTTTGCGGTGGTAATCTTTTATGTAATTTATTTACAGTAAAATGTTTTTGGTTTTCCATGTATGGGTGAAAAAACTTGGATAGTATTTTTGGAACCGATTCATTAACCGAAATCGTTCCTTTAAGATTACTCATAGGGTGGCGGGAGAGAAGAATGGATCTCCCTTCAGTTCGCAATTTAATGTCAGAACTTCCGTATTCCACCTGTGTAGGTTGTAATCTTAATGATAACGAAGTAATTTAACTTCACAGTTTGCTTTGTTGTTTATGATTTTTTTGGTGTTTTTAACACTTCAGGAAAAGTGTTAATGAACTTTTTCAGTTTTGATTTTGATTTTCACAAAAATTTACAAAGGTGTGGTATTTGTACAGGAGGGGTTTTGAAAACCACTAAACCTAAAACGTTTTAAAATACGCAACAACCTCCCCGGCAGCGGTGCCAAACTTTGACTCCTCCCAAACCAACCAGTCAACCGGGTGCAGTTGATAGGCCCACCTGGGAGAGAAATTTAAGTGTTTTAAAATCCGTGGAAGTACAGGGAAATCCCCGGGTCGTTAAGTCCCAACGAGATTGAAATTGTATTTTGAACGTTTTTGGGAATGAGTAGCACTGAGGACAGTAACCAAAGATGATTGGGTTTGATTTTACAGTATTGATGATATTATGGAAAGGGTATATAACAAACTTAGTAAACAGGTATGTATACAACACAATTCAGAAATCAGAATGGGATACAAACTGAAGAAAAGGTGACTTTTGAACAATTTAAAACTAAAGGGGGTGCAAAGGAAACTTTTGCAAACTTAATTATAAAAGAAAATGAAATTAAAAAGAAAATTATTATTTTTGATTATTTTATTATTTAATATTAATTATTAAAACTAATTAATTATTGGGGCATTTACATATATATCCTTAGAAATTTTAATAATTACACATATATCCTTTTGATGCATTAAAAGCATTGTACTTTATGCATAAAAAACTAGTAAAAAGGATATACATGTAATTTTTGAAATTTTCAAGGATATACATGTAATTCTGCTTTAACTATTTAACTTTTTAATTAAAACTAATTAACTAAAAAAAACTTAATAATACAAATTTAAACTAGAAAATTGGATAATTAATTCTAAAAATATAAAATGACTTAAAATAAATTTAAAAACTAAAAATACCTGTTTTTGTCTTTTTGTGGATTTTCTAATAATTAAATACAAATAATATTAATTAAAATATTTAAATTATTTTAAATTACTAACTATACTAAAAATAACTTAGAAAATTAAAGAAAATTTTTTAAAACTAATTAACCATCACAGGAATCCTAAAAAATTATAAAAAGTTTCTAAAAATTACATTTAGACTATTTTACTAATTATTTACTTGTTAATTAATTAAAACCTATTTTAACTAAATTAATTAAGAAAATTGGAAAGTGTATAGTAGAATTTAAGAAAATATTTTCTAAAAATACTAAATGATTAATGAAACCTAGGAAAAATATAAAAACCTATTGTTGTTAAATAAAAATTAAGAAAACTATTTAATTACTAATATTACTTAATTAATTAATTAAACTATTATTAATTCTAATAATTATTAAATTAGAAAAGAAAAATCTAAGAAAATTACTGAAAATACTTTAAGGTGACAGGAAATTAAGAAAAATATAAAAATGATGGAGTGCTTATTAATAAGCTGAAAAGAAAAATTAAAAAGATAAATCTTATTAAATATAAGCGATGACTATTTTTAAATTTGATTTTTGTTGGTTTTTCTTATTGACAGGTGTTAATAAGCTAAAAATGAGCAACTTTTGTGAAAAGACTTTTGAAATAGCTTAATAATAAGCTATGAGCACCCCCTTGTGCTTAACAGTGGACTTTTAAGCTTATTAGGACTTATGCACTTTTTGAAAAAGCTGAGAAATGAACAACTAAGCATAAACAGATAATTGACAACTTGAAATAAGCAATAGGGAACAAATAATCACTCAGAATAAGCTGGTATGAAACAAATAAGCACTTTCACAACACAAGGCCTAAACAGGCCAAACCAAGGGGTTTTGGACCTCTGTGGGGTCCACAGAAGTCAAGGGAAGTCCAAAACAAGGATTGAACCTTGAAGGTGGGCTGGAGGGCTTCTCAATAAGCCAATAAGCTAGGCTTATGGCTTATTATTAAGCACTGGGTAGGCTTTGGAATTAGGTCTCAAACACTGAGTGACTCAGTGTACACAGTCAAATGGGACAAACTTTTGGGGACTTGCTGCCCTATTAAATAAGCCAAAAATCACAAAATAAGCCCTGAACCTTGTTAATGAGCTTATTGGCTTTCCAAAAAGCCAGGGTACAGGGTGTGGGGTCCACTAGGGTAGTCACAAAAGAACTTGGAAATATGGCCAAAAACCTGTGCACAGGGCATATACTTGCCCTGCTGGTCAAAATAAGCTATTCCACAGGCTTTAATAAAAATCTTAAAAATGAGATGATGATGATGATGGAAACTTGTAGACTAGGTGACAAATATTAACTTCTGAAAAGATCAGGGTCTCAAGCCTAACACAAAAATCACAATAAATCTCCCAAGTTTTGGATTTCTGAGACAGGTATATTTTTGACTTTTTGAAATTATGAACTTAGGTTGACTTTTATGAACTTTGATCCTGAATTACTGACTGATTAATGTTTAATAAGCTGTATTAAGTCTAAAATAAGCTACACCACTCACTTGTGAATGGAAATGGGGCATAAGCCACTCTTTAACCAACACAGGGGGTTAACTAGACCTAATGATGTGTAATTTTGACTTTTGATGAAACAAAACTAGGTTTTAGGTGTTGGTCTGAGTTAGTTTTACACTAAGATACTTGTGAGAATAGGAAACAACAACAAAAACAGGCCTAATCACACAGAAACAGTCCAATCCAAACATTACTTATAATATATGATTTCAAAGAAAAATGATTAAACTGAAACTAAATCTTAATCTATGAATCAAATATTATCTAATAACTTATAATAGAGCAGTATAAGCAATAATAAGCTACAACCAAGCACTAGTGATAAGAAACTTGGAATTTAAGAAAAATTGCTTACAAATTGCAATCCTGCCAAAGAACAATGAACCAAGAACCACAAGCCAATCCTATAGGTTTCCACAAACCTCTAACCCAGGGCCATCCAACATTTACCCTGCTCCACTTTGAATCTCCATGAAACCTGTATGTTTGACTTTCATTGACTTTTTTGGTATTTTTAATTTTTTTGATACTAATCTGACTTTTAAAGTTACTAATAGCTTATATAAGCTATCTAGGAGCTTATGTGATCCTAAGACTCCATAACTTTACACGGAAACAGTAAAACAAGCTTAATAATAACTATGAAATCAAGAAAAATTGTATAAACTGATTTGGGAAAGAAAACTTTAATTCATTGATTGAAAAAGAGTTAAAGTACACTGAGATTACTAGAATTACACTTTAAAAGCTTAAACTTACACTAGAAATTGAAAGGATATTAATTCGACACTACAATTACAATAAGAAACTACACCACTTCTTCTTGCTTCTCTTCCTTTTATAGATGAGCATTAGGGTTTCTGAACCCTCTCTGATCATATCCCACATCATCTTAACCGTTGAATTGCTCTAAAATGAATCCTAGCCTTTGATGCATTTTTGGCAGGAAATGTCGTTTTGGCATTTTCTCTGTATTGCGTGTGTGGGGAGGTGGAGCATTAAATGAGGAGGTGATGTTAGGTGCAGAGGGGTGTGAGGAGGTGATGATGAGATATTTGCAAGTGGTGGTGGTGGGAAACGGTGGTTTTGTAGAGGATGGGGTGGTATTGGGGGGGAAAGGATGGTTTGGTCAACAGAGTTTGACCGGGGTGATTATTTAGAACGGTTAGGAGTGGGGTTGGGCTTAGGGGATGGGCTGGGGTATTTAGGGAGTGGGCTTGGTTGTGTTTTATTGGATTGGTTTTTGGTTTTGGGGGTTTTAATATAAAGGGATCCGTTTGGTTTATTAAGGATTAAGCCCAAGGACCTTTTGTGTAATTTTGGATATTTGAGGAACTGAACATGTAACTTTCACAATGTTATCACAAGGACCATATTTGCCATAGTTTTGATAGTACAAGGTTTATTTTTGATATTTTTCCATTTTTAAAACCTTAAGGACCATTTCTAACATTTTTCAAACTTGAGGGACTAAAGTTGCGATTTTGTAAATTTTAACTTTAAAGGACTTCTTTTGACAACTTACGAATCCCAAAGGACCTTTGATGAAATTTTATATGTTTTGAATTACCAGGGACTAGATTTGCTAATTTATGAAAGTTTGAGGACTGAAACTGTAAATTATGTGAAATATGTTGTCTTTCATCAGTTTTCAATCTTTTTGCACTTGCAACTCATAAAAAACACAATTTATTGATAATTCATGTATTTTGAAGCATATCTGTATGTTTTCAGATGTTTTTACAGCTTAAATGTGAATGAAATGATGAGTATTTAGACACTCATCACATACTAAACTACTTCTTAGGTTTAGGGTCTTAGAGTTAAAGTATGTTTACGTTCTACATATGTCATAAAAACATTCACACCACATTTTTACGTTAAATTTATTTTAATTTTATTTTATTGTTATCGTGTTTAGGTGAAAATGCCCATTGTCATTACCGAAGATATCTCCGTAACCAAAAACTATATTCCCAAAGTCTCTAAACTTCCCACCACCTCTCCATCCATTGCTCATTTCTATAGTCAAATTGAAGATAGAAATATCATGAAGGTCGTGTTGTAAATCAAGCTTACTATGAATCCGATTTCATTGAACGTCTATTTACAAACATCCGCTTCGAATGTCTTTACCAAATCAATGAACCCATCATTCCTCGCTTTATTCTCGACTTCTATAACCAAGTCAAGGTCCAAACCAATGATTTTGGCTCCATTCTCATCTCATTTATGATCCAACATGAATTCATTACTCTAACTCTTGCACAATTTTGTCAAATCCTCCCAATTCCTTTCACCGGTCAATCCGTTTTCACCAACGAATGGGATCTTGATTCACTTCAACATTATCATCCAACCTTTGGTCCTTCTTTCTCTGAAATTCCTTCTCCCGGAGAAATTCGTCAAATGCTCGGGTTAGTTCGTCAAACTACCACTCGAAAAATCAAGTCCAAAAATGTCGATATTTCTGAAAACCAAATTCTACTCAAAGAATTAAGCCCTGACATGAAGCGTTGGGAAGAACTCATTCGTGAGAATGCGTTTGGTACCGGAGGCCACCGTGACCATCTCCCAGCTAGCCTCACTCACATGTTGTATTGTATTGTTGCCGAACAACATTACAATTTGGCTTATTTCTTCATCAAGCGTATTGAACGTGCAAGAGCTACTCCTAAAACCAATCTTCCGTATGGAATGTTCCTCACTCGTCTCTATATTCATATCATCGAACACTATCCCGATCTTGATGGTAGTATCTATGAATCCATCTATCCGACCTTGCGTCCTCTCGTTCTTAAACAAACCCATAAATCTCGAAGTGATAAGGGTAAATCTCGTCGTCATAGTTTCCATGGCTCATCATCTCGTCAAAAGGATGGCGAACAGGATGAATACATTCATCGTTCCCCCTCTCCAAATACGTTTGTTGATGAATTGGACGATCTTGACTATACCGAGTACCAAGTACCATCTCCTTCCGCTAAACAAACCAAGTACTATTTGAGCGACAAACCAAGTTCTCAACCAACACCAAAGGATGCATGAGGAGATGCGAGGAAGCTTCAAGTCTATTACTAAGACGCTTGGAGGATTGTTCTGAAAGAAGAAGAAGTGATGGGGAGCGTTTTATTTGCTTTGGATATTTATGATGAACTTTTAGTATATTATGTTTGTTGAATAATTATTACTTATGTGCTATATTTCCGATATGTATTCGGAAATAGTTATGTGTTGCTATGGATTTTGGTACCTTAAAACTATAACTTTGATGACTTATTATTATTATTATTAGCTATTCTACTAATATGCATGCAAGTCTTTTTATATCTATTATATGTTTGCATGTTTAATATATGATTATATATGAATTACTTGTTTTTCTAATAGACCAAAACTAATATGAAATGTCCCAATAGAGCTTGCTGCAACACACAAAACAAAAATAAACCATTTTTAGAAAAAATTTAAAATTTGGTTGCTTGGTATGTTACCAGATGGGCGGCCCCTTTAATTTTAAGGGGGCCGACCATGAATTAAGGGGACTGGCCACCTGGAACAGTTTTTACACTGTTTTCTTTTGCACCTTGTGACTCCTTTTGCTAGTCCCAGCTATCATTTCCCTTAAAAATTAAACTGATTTTGGAATCTAACCATGCATTTTCAAACTAATTCCATTTCTAAACATGCTTTCGTGTTATAAAATCCTTATATACCTTTAATCCACACTCCATCATCATCACATTCATCATGTCATCACCAAAAACCACCACCTCCAACAAAGCCAATAAACAAAAACTTGTTATCATACCACAAAAAAAACTCTTTATTGATCTCACAAATGAAGACAATACCACTCCATCACCACCACCTCAATGTTCATCTCCTAGTGCTCCAAATGCACCATCCAAAACACCAACTCATAGGACATCTAACTCCTCCATACCATCATTATCATCTATCAATGTCTACATCAACAATCACTTATCACCTCTACCAAGAATACCACCACCACCACCTATTGAAAATGCATCCTTAGACGTTACTCTTTCCCTATCACCCATCATACCTCGTGATGCACAATTTTCACCATCACTATTCAACCCACCAAACTTCGACCCCATCCTATGGAGCCTACTTGAAGCTCACGGTGATACTTGCCTTTGTTGCATCCATAACCGTGCCATCATCTTTGGCCTAAGAGATGAAATACACTACATGTTTTCATATATTGAAAGCTTGTTTCCTCAACCTCCACCAACATCAAACACACCTCCATCAACACCATCATCTCCACCTACAACATTGCTTCCCCCAAACTAAGCATATTTAGTGTTTGGAAAATAAAATGTTTCAACCATTTTGTTGGCAAGCTCTAGGAAAATATTTCTATTAGAGTTTAGGTTGCTAGTTACTTTGTATGCTTGTAAGCCCATAGGGCGTTAGTTTATTGAATATCTTGTTTATGCATCTTGGATGCATGTTGCTTGTAATTTTTAATATTTAGTTGATGTGTTCCTCTCATGCTCATATTGCTTGTTACACTTATATTTATATTTGTTTCATGCTTCATATATATTGTGTTATCTAAATATTTTTGCAAGCATTTCATATCTCGATTTATCTTATAACCTTAAAACGAGGGGGAGTACACATCAAGGGGGAGCTCATACAACATCGGGATAAACTTTTTGATGTTCACAAAAAGGGGGAGAAGTGATATAAACTCACTAAATACTTGCATATATAATAATTTTTGATTTAATGAGTTTATATTTTGTAATCATAAAAAAGGGGGAGATTGTTGATATAAATAATGCGTAAAAACGTTATTAATATTTCTCGATATCCCTACGTTTTAACGATCACAAAATGTTAAAACATTAAACGTAAAATCATTACGTAAACAAGAATTTAGTGACAAAATATTATTTCATCCAACTTAATCACTTAAGGTATGAATAAACAATTGCCTAATACATTTTATGATCAAAGGAAGGTTTATTTAATAATTACAAATTATATAAAATGGTATAAATATTTTATATATTTAAAAAAACACTTTTGGTAATTAAAGGAAAATGTTTAATTCATAATAAGTATATAAATTCAAATTTTTAACCAAAATCAGTTAAATCCTCACCAAATAAACTTTCCCCAGAAAAGACAAAAGTTCCAGGCTGTCACAGGTGGGCGGCCCCCTTAATTTTAAGGGGGCCGGCCATGAATTAAAGGTGCCGACACACGCTCCTGTGTCAGAAACTTTTGCATATAAATACTGGTTCAAATCTGTAATTTTTTCTCACCTTTTGCACTAAAACTTTCTGTCCAAATCCTCTCAAATCATCTTCCTGAAACCTTTGATCATAAACTTATTTTTATTTCAAGTGATCCATCTCCTTATCATTCAAAGTGCAAGAGAATAATACTCCTTTCATATCAAATCAAGAAGTATTGAAGATTAGTTGTGTAGTTTGTATATATAAATTGTAAAGTTGTGTAGTGATTGTTATAAGTAGATCTAGGTGGGTTTGTAAATCTAGTATAGTAGAAGTAGTGGTGTGAAGAAGAAGTAGTGAAGTAGTGTGAAGTTGTGAAGTAGTAGTGGTGTGTACAAGTTGTGAAGAAGGTGTGTCAAATCGTGAGATTGGTTCTAGCTACTATTAGAACTCGACATTTAGCTTAGTGTCGTAAATTGGTATAAGCAAAAGTTGTGTAAGGTTTCTCCGCCACAAGGGAGTTTATTGACATAGTTAAGAAAACTCTCGACTACGTGACTTGGGGAGTGGAGTAGGACGAAGAGGTGATTCGTAGCCAAACTACTATAAATCCTTGTGTTGTGGTTTGATCTTTGTATCTCTATCTTTTCATTACTTTCATATTTACATTATAATTGTTTAGTTAGTTAGATTAAATTGTTTACATTGTGCAAGTGTTGAATTTCACATAAATAAGAATCGATGTTTTTGAAAACAAAGTTTTCAAAATACAAATTAACGTAAAACTATTCAACCCCCCTTCTAGTTTTCTACAAAGTATAATTTATTTCCGAAAACTCACCCACATTAATGCAATATATAATAAATCACGACTTATATATTACTTTTCTTGTTTTTTCGTAACTAAACAGAATCAGATGATACAGATGCGGATAGAGAGCACCTCCGAGGGGACGACTATGTCTGACCTCGATATTATCCGCCACGTGATCGGTGGCAAGCAGCGAGGTCTCGTTCCTGGCGTAGGTCAAGTCTTACCCCGCAGTGGTCATCAGACGACCGTCAGCGTCGCACGAGCTCGTGATCAAGCCTCCACGTCCTCGCTCTAGGAAACTGTTCAGAAGCAGTCACAGGAGCTCTCCAGCCAAAGGACATTGCTTGATGGGATTTTGGAGTGGGCGCGACATCAACTGGGTTTCCCCCAGCAGCTAGCGACTCAAGCGGGGACATCGACTCAGGCGGGGACATCGGGATCACAGGAGGTTTCACAAGGTGAGTCTGCAGGTACCCAGGAGGAGAGTGGGGGTAGTGGGGGGAGTCGGGAGACTTAGGAGTAGCGTATGGGTTGTTTGAGTCGGTTTATATGTTTTGTAGTGGTTATGGACAAAAATATGGATATTTGATGGATTATTATGTGTTTATTTAGATTATGTGTTAGGATTCCCGCTAAATGGATTACACGTATAGCTTTGGACCATTTGCGGATGACTAGGTTAAGTATACTTTTGTAGAATCATTTGCGGATAATCATGTGATCACGGTTTTTGAACCGTTTTGCCAATTTTGTAGCATTTTGGTTATATATGATATTATGTTTAAAGATTTGGCGATGTTGTAGCGAATTTGGCGATGTTGTAGTTGATTTGAGTATATACAAGTTACAGGGTATTGTTTGGACTTTTTCCTAAAAAATTCCGAAAAGAGTCTGGAAATTAACCAAAATGGGTCAGAAGCTTTTGTCGGGGACATGTTCCCGCCAAAAGCATGCTCCAGTTATGTCTAGTAAACACTTTTGGCGGGACATGTCCCCGCCAAAAACCTCGGTCTCGTTTGTGTATACTACTTTTAGCGGGGACATGTCCCCGTAAAAAATCTGAGTCTTTTTTGTGAATACTACTTTTGGCGGGGACATGTCCCCGCCAAAAGTGTTACCACGTTGGCAATGTTTGACCAGACCAAGTTGTCCACGCTAGCGGTGTGAGTCCCACACGTCATCGCTAAAAAGGCCACATGTCCTCGCCAAAAGGTATCAGCGAAGAGGTTTTGGCAGGGATAAGTCCCCGCCAAAAGGTATTAGCGGGGACAATTCCCCGCCAAAAGCCTCAATATGGATATTGTAGTGATTGTTGTTGTGGTTACTAATAATGCAACTTCTATCCAAGCTACTAACTTCTAATCTGAGTATAAATTCCTGTTATGATGACATACATACTTCAAGATTCTTTGGTTACCTTATATTGAGTGACGTAGCAACGATTTGACCCCTCTATCACTGTCTTCGCCATTGGTTTATCTTTCAATCATTTAAGAATCACAGATATCTTCATCACATCTCAAAAAGAATATGTTGTGGATGAGGTATTTGGTGGTGCCACATGATATGTTTTCCATCTCCAAAAACCCTTATAAATACCAACACGATTGTAGTCAGTACATAAACCAACACACTTGAAAGAAACAAACTCAATCTAAAGAATTTTCGAAAATTTTCGTTTTTACATAATGCCGAGGGAAAGGGATCCATTGGTTGTTGGACGTGTAATTGGCGATGTTCTTGATAGTTTCACCAAGTCAATCAACCTCTCTGTCTCCTATAATGATAGGGAAGTTATTAACGGGTGTGAGCTAAAACCCTCTAAGGTTGTGAACCAACCGAGAGTTGAAATTGGAGGTGATGATATGCGCGCATTGCACACATTAGTACGTTTGGTTTCTGTTTTATTCTCAATCATCCACCTTTCTCTTATTTTTTTCATAAGAGATCACTCTTCAAAACAATTATTAAGCGACTTTAGTTGCATTATTGTCGTTTCAGGTGATGGTAGATCCTGATGCTCCAAGTCCAAGCAACCCTAACTTAAGGGAATACTTACACTGGTAAGATGTTATTTATGATCAAACGCACGTATTTCTTCTATTGGATGTAAGTTGCCTGTCTAAATTTTCATTAAAAAGCTTTAATTCGCTTAAGGTTTTGAACATTCTTGGAAAAAACTTGACAATACCCTGTTTATTTTTTAAATGTAATACTACAACACTTAAACAAAAACTATGATTTAAATCAGTGGAGTACCTAACACGACATAAACTATAATAAGTAACAAAATTATGGTGAACTGATAATGTTTTCCTCTTCAAATTATTCATACTACGTTGGCAAAACTGAAACGAATAATATGCAAGGGACATATAATCTGGCTACCACATAATGAAAAAGCAAGCCTCGATATACTAAGGTTCTCACTTCATTTTTCATCTCATTGGTCAACCATTTTCTAGTTGCGGCTTCTGTTTTCTAGCTCTATTTTTATCCCAGGTTGCTATTGAAAACAACTTATATACGAGTCATTTCAATTTAAAAAGGTTTAGTCTTTTTTTGGGGGGCAAAATAAGATAATATATTGACAATTGATCAATAGATCATTTGAGATTACATTTGATTTGGTCGAATTGAAAGAAGTCGACCACATAATACATTCTGCTTGAGAACAAACACAGTGCCTAAATGTCTAACTAACAAACATTTGACATCGTTGAATACTTGAAACTTGAACCTTGAACATGAAACATTTTAAATAAACTTTGAAAACGATTGAAACTTGAGCCACTAGAACCCATTTTAGAGCTTGTAGACCATAATTTCTTATCCGTTTAAAGATATGCCGCCTAAAAACTAGATCCTAATTGAAATCGTAAAATTTATGGATGACCGCTAAGGTCTAGCGCGGGGTGGGTGGAACTTGACTGACTTGATGAAAACCCTGAATCAAAACCAAAAGCGTGACAACCTTAACACAATCAGCTGGGAGTTCCGCTTGGACATCTCAATAACTTCAAGTCTAACAAAGTCTCTTTTCAGCCACCAATGAAGGCAGTGGCGGATCCACAAATTATAATTGGATGTAGCAAAACAAAATTTTCATGATTCACTTTATTCTTTGGCTTGTTTGGCTACGGCAAATGTTAATGTAAAAAAATTGTTCGATAGGCACATTTATATGATAAACTTCAATTATTAAACAAACATACAATCGTTTACTAGTTAATTACTAAACAAATCTACTCGCCAATGTTCTTACTTTCTTTCGCGTTTTGATGACATATTTTCCATGTAGTTAATTATCACATGCGATTTGAACTTTTAAAAAAGTAAAACTAAACAAATATGGTAAAAAGTGAAATACAAGCTTGATGGTTCATAAGTAGTAAACAACAATAACTCATTGAAAAACAATATAACGTTTAAAAGATGGGGTCAATATAACTACAGAGTATTTAAACGATGGGGTCAAAAGTACGAGAGTCGAAACCACCACTTTCAAAATATTCATGGTGGTTTTCATGGGGTCACACTATGACCGTCACAGTCTGAATCATATCTTTGATTGGTGAAATCTTTTGCTTTCTCTAACAATTTATTCTCTGTAAATTATATAGGTTGGTTACTGATATCCCAGCGACCACAGGAGCACAGTTTGGTAAGTTTAATGTATATGTATATGTATATTTTTTCAAAAACATATATTACTCTCCTTTTATGTGGCTAACCGTAATAAACTTGCACCACAAAACTTTTGTCAAATTCTTTTCTTTAAGGTTTATTGGAACGTACTCTTTTTACCTTGAAAACGCATAATAAAGTATATATGGGTGACTTTAACAAAACTTGATTACTATTAGATGACATTTCCCTATCATTAAACACTAGAAAGGTGCCCGCGCAATGCGGGGGCGGATTGTTGGGGTGAAAAGGAGGGAGGTGGGGTGTTGGAAAGTGGTTGTTGAGGTGGTTATAAATTGTTGGAGGTGGCTGTTGAGCTGGTTATAAATTGTTGGGGGTGGTTGTTGAAGTGGTTATAAATTGTTAAGGGTGATCGTTAGGGGTGGTTGTTTCCATAATTAGTGAGTAAAAGTCTAAATTTTTAAGCCTTTCTAATTATAGAATAGTCTCAAATACATTATATAGTACTATAGATTATGTCACTATAACTTGTGATACGTACTAGTAACTATGGTTGCCTGTCTACGTAAAAATTTGCAACATGCAATCGATATGATAGGTATTTCACTGTAACTTGTGATACGTACTAGTAACTATGTCAGTGTAACTTGTGATACGTACTGGTAACTCATTAAAGAACTTTTCATCCCAAACTCAAACGGAAAAAAAATGACCAAACAAGTATCTATGTTTTGTTAATCTAATTCACCTTAGAATGATTTCAATTGTAATTATTTTTTCTAGATTAAAGTACATGTATGAACATTATTCCTCATAACGAGGACTTGTTCATAGCTGTAACGTGTGACTCAATCACCAACATGTTGTATCTAACACGCCACGAAGCTTGTTGTTAATTCGTGATAGGAAAACATGTTTTGCTACAAAGTTAGCAACAATCTTCGATAATTACTTAGGCAATGACCAAAATCCTAAACTTCATGTAGGCTTCTTTTTTTTTGTTTTTTTTTTTTTCAAATGGCAAAATTTCGAGTAATTCATATCTTCTGTTTTTGGTTTCTTGATATACACGCTTTTGTTGACATACACAAAAAAGTTTACAATTTCGAAGTTCTCGTTTCGTACTAAAATGAACTTTATAAGTATAGTGTCAAGAAGTTTGAAAAAAAAAAAAAAAAAAAAAAAAAAAAAAAAAAAAGAAAGAAACAAAAAATCCCAACTCCTGAGGGAAAAAAAAACAAATAAAAAAGAAAATAATAATAATAATATAAAAGGGTAGCAGAAGTGATTTTTATCATTGTCTAGTTCAATCTTAAAAAAATAAAAACTGATTGTAGGTCAAGAAATTGTGTGCTATGAGAGCCCAAGGCCATCAATGGGAATTCATCGCATGGTTTTTGTGCTATTTCGGCAATTGGGTCGACAAACTGTGTACCCCCCAGGATGGCGCCAGAACTTCAAAACCAAAGACTTTGCGGAGCTCTACAACCTCGGATCTCCAGTGGCCGCGGTTTATTTTAACTGTCAACGCGAAAGTGGATTTGGTGGACGACGGAGATAAGATATATGGAATGTCCATGCCATGCAGATGATGTTAATGCATATTGAAAGCACGCACATCATATTATAATTGTTTAGTCTTCTTTAAACTATATTACATTAGTAATTATATATAGATATAAAGAAGGCGTAACAAATAAAAATAGATATAAAAGAATAAGAATACTGTACGTGAGTGATCGACAGTATCAAATTGTAAGAGTTGTAATAAAGATGTATTTGAATGATGAATGAAATGAAATAAATATGTATTGCATTATGTTTATCTCTCTTTCATTATTGGTTGATGATTCGTGTAAATACTGTTGATGTGAAAACCGTCAGATTTCTAGGACAGTCAAGTTTGACATTTGACCGATCTTTTGATTAACTTATATGCTTATGTGTTTATTTATGTTTTCTGTCATAGCAATTGATTGAGGGAGGTGATACTTACACCACACTTTTTAATTTTTTCACCACAATATCATATTAGTAATGCACAAATTACAATATGACATATACATAATTACGGTGTGTGCATTAAAAAGTGTGGTGCATGTATCACTTCCCATTGATTAATAGAAACTCTTTAAAATAGTTATTATATGTCTATATGATATTATATGCTATGTGTATTCTCAAGTTACTCACATTTATTGGAAACGTTGACATCATTTCAATTAAGTGCATTTTAGGGTTTTTTTCGATCATTATTGAATTCATGGTATTGGTTTAAGCTCATTAAATGAATCTATAAACTTTATACTAGTAATAATGTTTTATTAATGACAATAGTAATCTATACTACATTATAATGCATTTGTAACTATTATATAATTAGAAATACTTAAAATTCATACTTTTTTCTTGTTTATCATGGAAAGATTTCAAAATTAACATGTTAAAAAGCAAATTGGTTAGGAAGTTTGTTAGGAAGCAGTTGGTTGTTCAAATTAAAATTATTTGAGTTAACCATCTCTAATATATCTACTTATAAAACATGAAAACAACTAAATGTGTAACAAAATAACGCAAAATATAATCACACGGTACCCGCCACCGCATTACGCGGATACCGTTCTAGTAATATAATGATATATAAGGATATTTTTATTTTTGAGAATTCATTTCCTATTTACAAATTGTTTCGGGTCATTTAATGATAAAACGAGAAGTAACAGGTCATAATTAGCAACTATGAATTTTTGTGATTTATCAAATGTGTATAATAATTAAATAAAAAAAATGACATATAGTATGTGTGTGTAGGATCAAAAAAAAAGGAAAAAGAATCAAAATTTTTAAAATTCATACAAGTCCAAGCCCAACTAGAATTTGATCCAATCCATCGTACACAAAATAAATAAATAAATAAATTAGAAAAGTCGGTTCCTCTACTCCCTCACCATAATCGATCTACAGGAAAAAAAAAAGTGAATGAGAAAAAAACCCTAGCCTCCATTGTTGTTGTTAAAGATCTTTTTCTTCAAAATTATACATACTTTGATTTCTTTGTTCATGATTCTATTTATGTTAAGATATATGATGACGAATTGATATTTTTATGATCCGTTAAGGTATTTTTGAACTAACTTTTTTTTTTCTTTTTTTGTTTATTTGTTATTTGTTTTTGGTGTTGGTGTTGGTGTTGGTTTGAGGAATATGATGCTTATGCTTCTTAACACTTTTTTTCTTATTTTTTGAGCATGGTCACATTTTAAGGTGTGCAAAGTGATCAACTACACAGGGCCTCCAAATTTTGAGGCCCCTGATGCCATAAGTGGAGGCTGATTTATTTTGGGGTTTAACGTAATACCGGTGAAAACATAGCTAAGAGCTTAAGATTTTTGCGTTATATAAGTTGAACAAAATATTAGCTTTCAAGCATTTTGAAGAGAAAACAGAAAACAAAGCTATAGGCTTGATATACGAGCAAAGGAAAATGATAAGTTATAAGTAACTTTCAATTTATACCTTAAGGTTTATAGACTTTTCTCTTTCATACTAGTATTTTAGTTTTATCTTTAGATAAAAGTACAAATGTGTTTACAAAATTTACATTTTAAACCCAAGTGTAGAAAAATTCATAGAATCAACTTAGTTTGTTCTAAACGATTGTTTTATACATGGTCTAATAATATATTGCAATAAATCTAAATATATTATATACAATTTTTTATGTTTACGGAATTTTTCATATTTATTTAGCATATAATTAAATTATGTTGTTCAAGATACTTATGTTATCAAATCAGTATAGGGCTCCCAAAATCCACGAGATGACCCTGGGTTTTGAGTGTCGTTTTTATATATGTTTATTTTGAATTTGTGGATTAGATATGATATTATGTGAGAGAACTATGGGTATTTGGGATTTCGGTTATTTCATAGTCATTATTATAAGGTTTGAAAATAATCATATCAAGATGCTTATTTTCAACTGCCGAGATTGTTTGCCATTATTTTTTAGGTGTTTTATCTGCTTACTCACTTGCTTTTAAAGCTGATAAGCACTTTTGAATGTTTAGATAAAACTCCGTATCTGCTATAAAAGTTTTAGAACCGTAGAGGAGGGGGGTGAATACGGTTTCTTAGGCTTTTAAAACTTTTAAAAACTTTAAGCCTCGAAAAAGAACCAAGTGGTTGTACAATCAATACAACAACCACAAATATAATCCAAAGTATATAAAGCGAGTAAAGGAAGACACCATGATATATACTGGTTCGGGATGGTTTATACCATGCGTACGTCCAGATGCGAATCCACGACACTGATACTATTACATTAGTATAATCCTTTCGGTGGACTACAAACCGTTACAATTCACACCACCGATATTCACCAATATCGATGCTCTCAAAGAAGGAGTTACTCCCACGGTATTCCGCTCTCGGAAACCACCTAAAAGAATCTCGTGATTCGACTTCACCTAAGGGTCACCAAGACCACTACCAAGACTTCCCACCGAAAGTATCAAACTCCAACTAGATCCCTAATGATCTAGGCTTGGTCACAAGACACAAGACTTCCCTTACAATCAATTGAATGAATGAATAAGTGTTTATTCAACCAAGCCCTAACCTAACCTAGAGACTCGATTGTAGTAGAAAGGGTAAAGAGAAGAAGACCCTCGACATAATCACAAGAGTGGATTAGGTTCATGTGATAAACTAAGAACACAAGATAGAATTAGAGGATTAGTGTTCTTTCAAAGAGATGTGTTCTTTCAAAGATCTTAGTGTGATAAACTAAGAACACAAGATAGAATTAGAGGATTAGAGAGAAAGAATGTAGAGAGAAAGAATAATGGCAAGGGGTGAGAAATACAAGAGGTAAGGGGGTATTTATAGGCCAAGACCCAAACTTGGGAAAAATTTACCGAGGCCGGCGTGTTGCCCACGCGTCAACGCGCGGGTGACGCGCCAGAGACTCTGTAACATTTTTCCCAAATGTTGAGTTTTGGTCTTGTAAATACCTTACCTTTCTAAACCCCCAATTGTACTTCACATTAAACCTTAACATTAATCAATCTAAGGTTTACCAACTGATGAGGCGAAAAATGAACCACTTTTAGGGGGTCATTTAAGCCCGGAATTGAATTTATTTGATCAAATATTACCCTAAATCGTTCCTTTTGTGATTTTAGGTACTTTGGGAGAGAAATCTGGAAAAGGAAGCAATTCGGACGTTTTTGGAGCATAAAAGTGAAGAAAACACCAAAGACTTAATTTTCCATGCTGAGAACAGTACCTGAAGGCGTCAAGAGGAAGACCCTGACGGCGTTAGGAGTAAAAGTGGTGACGACCCAGTGCAAACCTGATGGCGTCACAACAAGGGCGTCAAGAGTAAAATCTGTGACGACCTGCACAAGGTGTACACATGACGGCGTCAGACCCAGATCTAGGTAGTCTGAGGAACTATTTGGCGGCGAGATGACGGCGTCAGCCCTTTGTTCTTGACGCCGTCACCTTCTAAACTCTATATATAGTTTTCTATTTTTCATTCATTAGAGAGGAACTTGTGTGGAGATAATTAGGGCCGAACTTTGTAAACCCTAACTCATATTTTACAGTACTTTCAAGGGTTTTCAACCCTTGAATCCTTTCATGTGCTATTAAGATAAGTCTTCTCTTTAATTCAATCAATATGTCTATGTGTTGGTTGATTATATCTTTTACTTATCTTGATTTCAACATGCTAGGCTAGATTTATCTTGTGTTTGCTTAGATCTAATGAAACCTAGATGTTAATTATGTGTTGATTACTTGTTTATGGTTGTATTGGATGAATAATTTAAATGTTAGGCTTAAGAAAACTGGCAGATCTCCATTGTGTAACATGCTTGAACGTCTTAGGAAACATGAACCGATGTGTACTAGGTTTTATTGGTTGTATTTAATGCATGAGTAAATTCTAATGATCCCATGTTAGGAGCTTTTTAGCCGGCTCGACATAGGAGTGAAGTAGGCATTCATAGGATTGGGGAAGTAAGTACGCCACCCCATGAATGGTATTAAGGAATACAATCCGTCATCCACGCAACTATAACAAGTAATTAACGTGTAAAAGATATCTAGGGAGTAGTGAAATCTAAGTAAACATATTTCTCCCACATATTGCTCACAACCTTAGTTTAATTTAGTTTATTTTCATTTCTAGTATTTTATTTTGATTGCATCTTAGTATTGGGTTAGTTGACTAGCAACTAATTCCACCCAAATCCTTCAAATCCCGAGATTTTAATTTACTTTCTAAAAAATATAAAAAATACAAAAAGAATCATCCCTCATCTCTAGACCTAGTCTTTAGGTTTTCTAATCCTAGCGACACTATTCCTAGCTGAATGATCAATCCCCCTGTACTTGTTATTATACTATACTACATCGATCAGGTACACTGCCTGGTGGGGGTTGTAAGCTTCTCGAGATCCCTCGAGAGGTAAAGCCTGGTGCAATCCCCATGCATCAAGTTTTTGGCGCCGCAGCCCGGGGAATAGTTATTGTCTAAGTTAGAATTTCTTTTTATTAGGTCTACTTGCTAGATTCCTTTCTAGTAAGATTTTATTTTTATTTTTAGGTTTTCTTTAGTCTATCTTTTTATTTGTGCCTTTGTTAGTAAATTAAGATTCATTGACTATTCCGTTTGCCATTATGGAGAACGCGAATCCACCAAGTCCGACACTAGAGTTTTACCAGAAAAAATATAATTACACTAGTTTGGATATTACAAGATGGAGGAACGAAATGAGGAGGACAGGATCTTATATTGATTTTATTGAGTACCTTGAGAAAAGAGGCCAAGTGCATAATGCTTTTAAAGAATTCACCTTAGGAGCTCCATCAACCCCTCAAAATGCCTCACTTAGTGAAACCTATGCACCATATGATCCTTCAACTAGGATAGTTTCGTATGAGCCACCTAGCTGCATGTCATGGTTAGGCACTACCATAATACAAGATGAACCCATAGGTGACCTTGATGTGATGGAGGATGTAGTCGAACATGATCACATTGATCAAAAAGACCTAGGTTTTATGATCGATGATGATGAATCTCAAGAAACACATGATGAATCTTTTGGGCAATTTGTATATAGCAGCCAGAATACTGAGGATGGTCCTTATGATTCGGATATAGAAGTTGAGATGCCTAGAGAAGCACGTGAGATACTTGGGAAAATGTTAGGGCTGGATTATGATAAAACACATGTTGAGGATATAGGTGATCTTGACACAAGGAATGATGAAGTAAATAACATAAGCTCACTAAGTACCCCACAAGTTCTACCATCATTTGAGGCACACACACCGCCCATGACTTACCCGGAAGAAGTAGAAGAGACTATAGGAACCCCAATTGAGGTAGAACCCTTGGACCAAGCACAACTAGAGAATATAAGTTTTAACACTTATAGTGATGACCTTTCTTTTAGTTCTAAGGAAGTTCCTAATTTTGATGAACCGGAGCCTCAATCAAAACCATTACCTAAGCTTCCATCGTTAGATATGAATTTAGGAATTGAAATAGGTTCCGATCCACCCATCAAACCATATAATCCGGGTAGTCTTAAGATAAAGGTAATGGACTCTAAGCCTTGTAGCGAGGAAGCCAATATAGGAGTGGAAAATGACCTTACATGCTTACATCACCCATTTATGATTGATCGCAAGAAACATTATGGGTTTAAACCGGGTTTATTAGGTCAAGATGGATCCCCAACTAGGAGTCTTTCGAAGTTGATAGAAAATGATCCCTTTATAGGAGAACATCTAAATCCACCCATTAACCCGATTGAATTAGGTAAGGTTATGATGATAGGAACACAGCCCTTTGAGCATATAATTCATCCACCACTCTTTCTTCACGTGGCATATTTCCACCCTAAAGGTGTGTATCGCTACTTCCACCCGCACTTAATCCTAGGTGTAGGGAAAACCTCCCCTATTTCCGTTAAATAAGGGTAGAGTCAGGCTCGTGACTCAAACAAAAACAAGCGCTTCTTGGGAGGCAACCCATGCTTTTTGTGATTTTTATTTTGTTTGTTTGTTATTTGCTTCATATGCATGCTTTATTTCTATTGTTGGTAGATCATGTTTCAAAACTAAAAAAAGTGAGAATACTTTATTTTGTTGTTTGGCTTAGTCTTAACTTCATCCAAAGGTATTTCGCAAAAGATAAGTGTAAGGGGAAACCCCAAATATGTTTTTAAGAAACAAAAAACCGATCATGATTCTCCACAATATTAAGTGAACATGTATATTCGTATTTGTTAGAGTCAAATGCTTGTATCGAGTCATAATGATGTTTTGCAGGATTTTCCAGGAAGTAGGACCAAGTTTTTCCAGAAATTTTCCAAAAACTTAACATAAGAATTTCTACAGGTCACTTCTGACGGCGTCACGAGTTTACTCATGACGGCGTCACGTGTAAAAATCTGGAAATTTTACCAGTTTTGTTTTTCTAACGGAGTCTTAAAATTTTTGTTGAATTATTAGTTTTATAATCTCCAGGAAATCTACAAACATCATTCCACAAGCATTATATCTTATTTTATTTTCTAGGATTTATTAGCATATGCAGATTGCCGCCGATTTTATGCGAGGTTGCCTTGTCTGTTTTCTCAGGATTTACAGGTTATGTATGACAAGAAGATGATTATTATTCTGGAAGGGAAGCTTTGATTGTTTATTTTCTTGTAGGAAGATTTAACCCGGCCACCTTATTATCCATACCGAGCGAATCAGGAGAGTATTTGATTTCATTCGTTTCACTTATTTCACTTTTACATTCTTTACTTGAACATTGGGGACAATGTTCATCCTAAGTGTAAGGGGAGGGTAAAATGATGATACCTTACAGATACACTTTCGCTTGAGTTTGTTTGTTTGATGGTAGATGTGTAATAAAACTACGAGAAATACTTGTTAGTGCAATTTTAGCGCCACTAAAATTTTTTACAACATTTAGGAGTGAAACTTTAGCCATAGCAAGCGTCTCATGGATAGGAGATTGTATGACTAGCACAAAACTGTACCATTCAGAAAAATTTTCCACCCAAATATGTGAGGTTCGCCTTTAGATTTGATAGGAAAAGCATTTACTATTAGTGCTTATGAGTGTACCGGTAGCAATTAGATTCTAGAACTTGCGTTAGTGATGCATCCCGAGACCGCTAGTGAGACTACATTCGTGTAGTAGGATTTACTACATGATAAGAGGCATTAGGATCACCCTTGTGTTAAACCCGTATCATAATTACTTGACCATTTAAGTCATATTATTTGGCTAGTTAAGTCAATTAATTTTCCCACACCATTAGCGTTGTACTCATTTTTAGTACACGAAACCCCTAGTACACCCCTCCGAGCCTATCTTTTCGTTTCTAACTTTAAGCATTTTACTTAAAGGAATAATCTTTTACACCCTACTTAAATGTACACCCAAATCGCCTTAGCCTTCCGTGTATGCACTCATCTTTAGTGCATTATTGTTATTTGTTAAACCCTAAGTTAATTATCTAATTGATTACATGGTTGCTAAGTCGAGTCATATCCTTGTACATATTGTTTTGGGACGATTGGGACTCATGGGTAAAGTACTTGTGTTATGGAGTGATGGGGAAGAACATCATTTTATTACCCCCATATGTGCGTTAATCTTAAAAGTACTCTAAGTGTTTTGATTATCTTAATTCGAGTCATTAGATTAGTTTATTGTAAAGTATGTAAAAATTCAAGTGTAAGGGGAATGTTCATTCCCTACGATGTATTATTTTGGATGGTAGGGTAAGAGTGTATGCAAAAAAAAAAAAAAAAAAAAAAAAAAAAAAATCAAGAAAAAGAAAAAAAAAACAGAAAAAGAAAAAGAGAAAAAACATATGGACTACCATCCCGTTTCATTCTATGTTTATTTTATGTTTTTGTTATTTTTCATTTATTAGCTTAAGTCGAGTCTAGTCTTGGTTTAACAACGCCATATTGTACATGTAATTAACTAAGATTGTTAACTCGCCACCAGTAAAGACTGCCTATATCCAACAAAACCGTGTATTCCATATCCCTACACCTAACGTTACAACCCTTTAAAAAGACCTCTTTGATAGTTTATCCTAGGTGCTTACGCCATGTGGTGGAGGTTTGATCCTTTCCCAAGCCTATGGTAATCTATTTTGCTATGACAGGTAGTGAGAGATGTTTTCCATTTCCATATTGTGATATAACTTTATTACACCCGAGATATGTGAATATCTAAACACTATTTATGAGGTGCTAGTGTATGACCTCCGTGCTTGTCTTTGGTCTTTAGTGGAACGATTATTTGTTGTAATTACTTTTATATTAGTGTTAAATGACCCCTAACTTGTATTTTGATTAGAATAAAAGCGCATTTGCTTGAGGACAAGCAAATCTCAAGTGTAAGGGTATATGATGAGGCGAAAAATGAACCACTTTTAGGGGGTCATTTAAGCCCGGAATTGAATTTATTTGATCAAATATTACCCTAAATCGTTCCTTCTGTGATTTTAGGTACTTTGGGAGAGAAATCTGGAAAAGGAAGCAATTCGGACGTTTTTGGAGCATAAAAGTGAAGAAAACGCCAAAGACTTAATTTTCCATGCTGAGAACAGTACCTGACGGCGTCAAGAGGAAGACCCTGACGGCGTCAGGAGTAAAAGTGGTGACGACCCAGTTCAAACCTGACGGCGTCACAACAAGGGCGTCAAGAGTAAAATCTGTGATGGCCTGCACAAGGTGTACACATGACGGCGTCAGACCCAGATCTAGGTAGTCCGAGGAACTATTTGGCGGCGAGATGACGGCGTCAGCCCTTTGTTCTTGACACCGTCACCTTCTAAACTCTATATATAGTTTTCTATTTTTCATTCATTAGAGAGGAACTTGTGTGGAGATAATTAGGGCCGAACTTTGTAAACCCTAACTCATATTTTACAGTACTTTCAAGGGTTTTCAACCCTTGAATCCTTTCATGTGCTATTAAGATAAGTCTTCTCTTTAATTCAATCAATATGTCTATGTGTTGGTCGATTATATCTTTTACTTGTCTTGATTTCAACATGCTAGGCTAGATTTATCTTGTGTTTGCTTAGATCTAATGAAACCTAGATGTTAATTATGTGTTGATTACTTGCTTATAGTTGTATTGGATGAATGATTTCAATGTTAGGCTTAAGAAACCTGGCAGATCTCCATTGTGTAACATGCTTGAACGTCTTAGGATACATGAACCGATGTGTATTAGGTTTTATTGGTTATATTTAATGCATGAGTAAATTCTAATGATCCCATGTTAGGAGCTTTTTAGCCGGCTCGATATAGGAGTGAAGTAGGCACTCATAGGATTGGGGAAGTAAGTACGCCACCCCATGAATGGTATTAAAGAATACAATCCGTCATCCACGCAACTATAACAAGTAATTAACGTGTAAAAGATATCTAGGGAGTAGTGAAATCTAAGTAAACACATTTCTCCCACATATTGCTCACAACCTTAGTTTAATTTAGTTTATTTTCATTTCTAGTATTTTATTTTGATTGCATCTTAGTATTGGGTTAGTTGACTAGCAACTAATTCCGCCCAAATCCTTCAAAACCCAAGATTTTAATTTGCTTTCTAAAAAATATAAAAAATACAAAAAGAATCATCCCTCATCTCTAGACCTAGTCTTTAGGTTTTCTAATCCTAGCGACACTATTCCTTGCTGAACGATCAATCCCCCGGCACTTGTCATTATACTATACTACATCGATCAGGTACACTGCCTGGTGGGGGTTGTAAGCTTCTCGAGATCCCTCGAGAGGTAAAGCCTGGTGCAATTCCCACGCATCACCAACTCAAATTATCAATATGAAAAATGTTTTTGTGAAGTGTTTATAAGAAATCAATTATCAAAGATAGAAATAGGAGAAAAGATAATTGAGTAGGGGTAGAATGGGTATCCCTCACATGGCATAAAGAAGAGAAGAGAACATGCCATGGGATATGCCTCTATGTTGGAATACAAAAATACAAGTAGTTTACTAGATTAGATATTCCACCCCCGAGACACTTGTATAATCTCGGGGGGGGGGGGGACTAAGAATGTTGTGGTATCACAACTTATGTTAGGAATGGGTTGTGAGGTATCACACCCATATGCTTGTCTTAGTATAAATACCCTCACAAGTCTCACTTGTGAGGTGTGTGTTTTGCTCTTAATAAGATTTTATCTTTCTACACCACTCTCTCTTCATTCTCTCTAGACTTTCTCTCTCTAACATCACCACCACCATGGGTGTGTTTGCCTACTCTGGTAGACCACCCGACACTACAATATCATCACCTAAACTATAAACTAGATTTAAATGGACCAACAATTGGTATCAATAGCAAACCGGGGGTTTAGGTTGTATTAGTTTGTTGGTGTTCATGTCTACTCGCTACATTAATTAAGCAATTTAGCTAAAAAAAAAATAAAGTGATAATATCTTTTTTAAAGTAAAAAAATCTTGAAAAATATTACATCGCATATAAAATTAAGTTCGATACCTTATCAAGAAAAAAAAAGTGAACACTTTAATTTTAATTCAAATTAACCTAAAGTCTAATATGTATTTGCACAATTTGAGCTGGATATTATTATTAAAAATTAATTTCCCATTAACTCATCAATTAATAATAGCTTGTTGTTTTCTCATTCGAGCCACCCTATGAAGATGAAATACGAACATGGTGTAGTCGATGTGTGGTCAAACCTAATTCCTAATAATTCAGACACATTTTCAATAACATCTTCATCATTTAAAATATAGTTAGTGGGCTTTAAAATTATAAATTTAAGGATAACCATACAAAATTCGGATTTTGTCAAGTTGGGAGTGGTATGTGTTTATTTACACATCCTTTATTTACCATTTTTTAGACCAAAATACCAAATACTAACCAAATATGCCAAGAGAATGTGTATTATTGTATTTATGTATGTGCAGGTACGGATATGTGAAAAATAGACAAAAACAACGCAAAAACCAACAAAAATGAGCACGAGAATGGAAAAAGGTCAAAAGCCGGAGCCGGGAAAGCATTATAATCAAAGAAAGCTTAAAATATCAAAAGAAGTCATCAGAAATTCATAAAGTTGCAAGAATAGTCCCTGATCAAAGTTTGAAGAATTGAGCAATTTCAGTCCTCCATGCTTCAAAAAATTACAAAAATAGTCCTTTGAAAGAATATTTGAAGAAAAGTCATAAATAATCCTCCATGATTCAGAGATTGTCAACAAAGGTCCTTGGATTACATTTTGGATGATTGTCAGTTTTAGTCATCAATTTTCAGATTTGTCACATTTGGTCCTTATAATATTAATCCTAAACCTATAACAAGCAAAACCTGATCCAAAAGTACTCAATCGAAAAACCTACCCAAGCCCAAATACCACTTAAGCCCATCACCAACCTTTTATGTTACCCGACCCACAAACCCCACCTTTCACCCGGTCAAAACCTTTTACCCGGTCAAGCCTATAATAAAAATACCCAACTCACTTTTCCTGCCCCCTAATTCTTACCAAACCCAGATTTACTGTTCACTTCTAGAACTCTAATTTGGTCCTTATAATATTAATCCTAAACCTATAACAAGCAAAACCTGATCCAAAAGTACTCAATCCAAAAACCTACCCAAGCCCAAATACCACTTAAGCCCATCACCAACCTTTTATGTTACCCGATCCACAAACCCCACCTTTCACCCGGTCAACCCTATAATAAAAATACCCAACTCACTTTTCCCGCCCCCTAATTCTTACCAAACCCAGATTTACTGTTCACTTCTAGAACCCTAATTTCAGCACGCCACACAATTACCCCACCTCTTAATAATTACCTTATGATTGGGTTTCTAGAACGCGTCAGAGAATGTCAGGAATGCTCCAGAAGCACACGTAGACCAATCACAGGACACACGCAGGATCACCAATCAGAGGCACATGATCCAAGGGCTTATACGTGATGGGATGTTATCATATTTGATCTAAGGGATATGAGAAAGGATCCAGAGGCTTCCAAAAACTACCCACCACTCCTCAGCAAGTTATAAATAACCTCTCCTCACCTCATACGAAATCGGTAGATTTTAGGTGTAGGAGTAGGTTAATAGTAGATGTAGTTTTATTATTTAGCTTATTGTATTTCTGGTTTCACAAGCTTTGTACTTATTTCAAGTTTTAATAAAATTCGAGTTTTTCATTGTTTGTCAATTCAATTTTCAAGCAAGTTATTGTTTCCAAATATGTTTTTAGTATACATTTACTATTCTCAGAAGCTCATTCATGCTTTATGATAGCTTGTTGTGAGCTTATCTCATCAACCTAGTTCATTTCCATTTGCATCTTCATTTAAATTTTGAGAGTATACATCAGCTTGCATAAGTTCACTCCATTCCATAGCTAAATAATTAAGTAAGTTTTCTCATTCCTCCATTTCAGTTTAAGTTTTGTTATTATAGCTTAGTCCTGAATTTAGTAGCTTATTATGGATGTTTATGTGCTTTTAAATAGCTTTTACATGAGCTAGTTTGCAACTTATTATGTCCAACCACATATGCACTGACACTAATAATATGCTAAGTAGGTAGGAATAGAAAATGACCAGAAGTTTATCAGCCTTGTCATTGACCATTGCTTTATTCTTTTTTGAAAAATGACATATTTTAAATCCTCCGATAGCCATCACTGTTTTTCCTTGCTTTGTTCTCTGTTTCAAATTAATATCAGTTGTCATAACCAACGCATAAGTATATAACTCAAAGATTTTATACATGGAAATTAGATAATGGTGAAATTTCCATAACTGCCCATTACTTAAATACAAATTCAAGTTAAATATAAGAAAACATAAATCAGTTAATCAACTACTCACCATATGAATTTCTCTTGCCATCGATTTTGTGCCATTAGCTGGTGGAATTTCATTTTTGGATCGATTCAATTTATTTCTGGTGCTAATCTTCTGTAATATATATAAGAAAAGTAACTTCAGAATGCTATATATAATGAATATTCTCATATGAAGTCAAAGAAGTGATAGGTTATAACCTGAAAATCCTCGCTTGCAAATCTTTCGCACAAGAGTACCCAATCGGGGACCTTTACACCTCTTGGCGGGTTCATGATTTCCTGATCCTTAGTAGGGTAAGTCTAGTAATGACTGTGCAATCTTGACCGCCTACTTTTATGTTGGCTAGCAAGCTGTGTGTCTATAGCATGTACCATCGATTTACAATTTCCATTGAAACTTGAATTTTCCTTCAAAAAAAATATGATATTACAACAGATATTCACGCTTAAATATAAGTGAAAACAAAACTACACACATGAAAGTTACTTTATGTAGTAACACACATGATAAAGAACAAGCATGCAAAGAATCTTTAAATTTGGTTTCTCTTTGACCAGAAGCAAAAAATAGCAGCAGCAGCAGCAGCAAAAAAAAAAGTTTTACAAATTAATAATGGGTTCATCGAAATACATATTAAAGTATAAGTAAAACTTTACCACACAGCTAGCGATGATATCTGTCTTTAATGAAGGTTCTTGCTTTCTCCATGTGGTTCCATCAAACTTTGCACGCTCTCTCACCAAACATCCACCCTTGGTGATAAAAACTTGGCTATCATCCCCAACTATACGCCTAGCACAATCGTCAACTTCAAATACTAATTTTCTATTATTCAAGCGAGTCCTTTTAGCTACACTTAAATCTCTAGTTTCCTTGCGGGTAACAGTTGTGCCTAAATATATTTAATCAGCAAAAAATGCCAATTCATTATCAAATATAAAGTATACACATTAAAGAAACCTTGTTCTAATCTAAGAAACGTACCATTTGAAGTTGAGCAAATGTGCTCTTCACTTGGGGGATCATTTGCGTGTATATCAGTTAGTGGAGAATTAACTTCTACATCATTTGTGTATATATCAGTTAGTGGAGAATTAACTTCTAGATGATCTTCTAAGTCCTCGTTCCTCATTCTCTTCTTAGAACCACCTCTTAGAATACTTAGATTATGAGAAAAAGGTTTAGCTCTTTTACGTACAGGGGAATCTTTATCTCGAAGTCGCAATGAACTATCTATTTTATGTGTAGGCTAACTACGATGATTGGTACTTGAGTTCTGAAGAGGTCTTTTCAATACTCCTGTTCCAGGTCCAGATTGGGAATAATCCATTTTGTAGTGGCCTTTATTATTCATAGAAACATCAGAACTCTGCAATTATCATAAAATGTATATTTCAAACATGCTGCTAAGCTTAAGGTATTCACTTTTAGCATAAGGTTTAAAGAAGCAAAACTGATATTGCTTACCTTAATGGCGTCGATCTCCTCTTGAGTCACTGGTGTTTGTTTAGGTTGAAGAGATGCTTTTCCACTTAGAGAGGCTTTCTCAGAAGCAGCGAGTTTTGAGAAAAAGGTAGAAGGAACGTCACTGGCAACAGTTGTTGCTTGGGTCTGAGTCACAGAATCTGCATAATGATTTAACTATAATTTATAAAGAAAGTCTATTAATAAACTGTACTTTATAAACATTTGACTGTACTTCAATAATGGAAACTTTTCTAAATCTATCCGATTACATGTTGTAACAATTCGCAATTTCAGGTTAACTTTTATTCCCGAAAATTTTACTATCCACTTTTTACTATTCACTTTTACTATTCACTTTTCACTATTCATCTCAGAAATTTTTATTTCATATTCTCGTAAGTTAAACTATTTTAACGATAATCCGAGAGTTTGACGCTTGTCGGATCATTTCTGCAAAAATCACAAAGCCGTGTCCGAGATTTACTTTTAGGTTTAAACGTCCTTCTAGCATCCCGATATGTCCATAAAACATTATAAACAATAGAAATATGATTTTCTCTCATTTTAGGACAATTCCAAAAGTTTCGGAATTTTACGTTTTTCAGTTCAGCGTTTTACGCGAATTGCGCGTTTTAGACCGTGTTTCCAGTTTTTAGCAGGGTTTTCGCACCCGATAGAACCTACCACTCATTTTATATTTTATTATGGACTATATTGACATGTTTGACCATACTTTCAAGTTTCATATTTTTAGGATACCCGGTTTTACGTTTCGTGGCCTAAAAACTTACGGTTAGCAATTTACGGGTCCAAAACTAGCTACATACTTAGGATATTATCATCCAAAGACCATGACTACTCATCTAGTCACCCTTATCATGTATAAACCGACTTAGGGGGGGTAGGAGTCATCATTTTGTGGCTTGATCTTGACCATTGATCTCTAGGATGATTACAAGTGTCTTAAACTAACCATGGTTAAATTCTAACCCAATATATGGTTAACTATTTTTCCTACCCTATAAATACCAAGCTAAAACACATATAAAACTTGCACCACACCTTCTTATAACCTTCAAGTCCTAAAACCTAAGGCACTTTTCTTATATTTTGTAAGAAAGTTAACTAGTTTTTGAAAGAAAACTAGTGTTTGATCTTCAATCTTGGAAATTTTCTAAGAAAAGTTGTTATAACTTTAAAGTCTCCAAAAAGACGTCGTTATAATCTTCAAATAGCTTTGGACTTCAAGAAGGCGTCGTTATAATCTTCAAATGACCTCGGCTTATCATAGATTGCAAAGGGTGAAGCTTAAGTCTAACAAAGTCCGTACCTTACTAGTTACTTACCTTTCTTTAGAAAGCCAAAAGTTGTAAGCAAACCCTTATACACTTTCTTGCTCAATATCATTTCATGCTTATTATGTTTCTTTCATGCTATATATGGTCTTTGTATTGTGTTCATGATGTTTAAAAATGGATAAAACAAGTATTGGTATACATATGTTAACTTATGACAAGCAAACAAGCAAACTAGTGATTTTTATGGAAAACCACGACCACAATAGTGTAACTTTGATATTTTACACTTACTTACTGTTAAAGAGGACTTAACAAGGAAAACATAGCAATTTGAATCACCCAAAACGAGTATACGAGTCAAAAGTTATGACCATTTGAAGTTAGCGAAACCAAAACGGCAAATCTGCCTAAATTGCATTCTGATCAAATTATGATTTTGAAAGTCCCACTTCTGGTCTGATTCATCAAAAAGTTAAAACACGAAAGTTGTCCGGAACGACGTTTTCGTTCAGTAACAAAGAAGCTCGAGACCTGAAAATGCTTTCTGAGTGATAAATTTCTTCAAATTCTTAACAGCCCATTTTTAGACCAAACTTACTATATAATGATTATATTTAGATGAGACCAAGAGGTCTAATGACCTAAAGCCAAGATCACAACCATGGCTAAAGCCAAGGTTGAGTCTCAAGACCATGGTAACAATGACCAAGGTCACGGCAAAGCCACGGCTAAAGACCATATAACTATTAAAGATCAAAAAGCTTATATATATATGTTATCGAATACTACAATAGTAGGGAGCCTCATGTGAGGAGTTCATTGAGTAAGCCGTCGAGACGAGTTGTGGATTTACGAGTTAAAGTGTCCTGGCTCCTCGAACGTTTACTCCATGACTTCTGAATTATGTCGGCCCGAACGGTAGTAAGAGATATACAACTTATACATGTTTCATAGACCACTTATATTCAAAGACTTACACATTATACTAAAGTACTACATCATGAACATTATGCAAGACATATATAGGCAATTCGTCGTATTCTTAGACGTTACTCCAAACCTAAGTCGCAACGTTCTATTATAGGCTGCTCTTAGAGACTTTCGCGATTCGACTACCATTATCATTTCTCATTACATAAGCTTAAGGTGAGTCATAGCCCCTACTCTTTTCGTACTTGTTTTAAACTCTTGGGGGGGATACATGCTCAACTACTTGCTTACTTGTACAAATACTCAAAACGTCTATACTTGACTGTGTTATACTTGATTGCTTACATACATGACTGCGTTATACTTAATTGCGTTATTCTATTTATTGACTAGTAGTTGTCTTTGGGAATTGACTCCCAGTTGTCTTTGGGAATTGACTCCCAGTTGTCTTTGGGAAGTGGCTCCCAGTTGTCTTTGGGAATTGACTCCCAGTTGTCTTTGATACATCCTAACATTTGCGAATGTTGGATACATCATAAAAATGAGGTCTTCGGAGATGAAGTAGAGACTCACTTCTAATTGCTTAAATTGTCTTGATGAACTTATACACGTCTTATTCATACTATATATGTTAGCAGTGGGTTGTGAACACACAGGTTACAAGTCTCTTATGGCGGGACTTGTAACTGAGTGGATTCACGATGCCTTTGCTGTGTGATCATTCTTTAAGGCTTTTTCAACTGTTTTAAGACAAACTCTATGAACTCACCAACCATTGTGTTGACACTTTAGCATGTTATCTCAGGTCTATAAGGCGATAGCTAGTGCGTGGAACTTAGAGTCAAGCTGCATATTCTGAAGACTTACGCTTTTATCATTTACCATTCAAACATTTTGTATACATTTATGTATCATACTTTGAAATCTCATGTTGGTAACTTTGAATTCATTAATCGAATGGTAACTTTTCAAAACGTCTCATTTAGAGTTCGTTTTCTATAACTTGTACTTTGTATTATGAAGTAGCACCCCTGTGACACAGTCTTCCGCTGCGGTATTTTGGGGGTGTTACAGATTGGTACCAGAGCCTTGGTTATAGAGAACAAGGTTGCATTTAGTGCCTAGACTATAACTGCTATATACGTTGGGACCTTCCTCTTTATTTGCCTTACACACAATACATACACATATGCTTTTTGGTTAGAGGTTTGCTTAGTTCCACGCTGTTAGATGATGTGACTTTAGTATTATAAGGAGCCCCAGAGATTCGTCGAGTCATTAAAAACATGGAACTCAGTAATAACTAATTAGTTAACTTGATCTTGTGACAGTTCTTGTTTGATGAGACACAAGATTTGAGTTAAATAATATTATTGCTTAGCTTTAGGGAATTGATGGCTTGATTATCTTACTATCGGCCTCAGAAGGCGGATTTTGTGTCGGAAATTCTTAAGTAGGATGTTTTAGAATCTCCTTATTTAAATGGATTGGGACGCCTCTTCAGTTAAATAAAGAAATTGTAAATCACCGAACCATAAGTTTATGAGACCTTACTTACATAAATTTGGACGCTTCTTTATGTAAGTAATGTGTTATAAATAAGTGGGCTTAATTGTAGCCGATACAACTCCTTAACCAGAATCTTAGACGAATCAGAGTAAACACGACTATTTTAGAGATCCTGAATTCTCTTAGACACACCGTAAGTAGTTAACATCAACTGAACTTCGGGACGAAGTTCTCCTTAAGGGGTAGAGACTGTAACAATTCGCAATTTCAGGTTAACTTTTATTCCCGAAAATTTTACTATTCACTTTTCACTATTCATCTCAGAAATTTTTATTTCATATTCTCGTAAGTTAAACTATTTTAACGATAATCCGAGAGTTTGACGCTCGTCGGATCATTTCTGCAAAAATCACAAAGCCGTGTCCGAGATTTACTTTTAGGTTTAAACGTCCTTCTAGTATCCCGATATGTCCATAAAACATTATAAACAATAGAAATATGATTTTCTCTCATTTTAGGACAATTCCAAAAGTTTCGGAATTTTACGTTTTTCAGTTCAGCGTTTTACGCGAATTGCGCGTTTTAGACCGTGTTTCCAGTTTTTAGCAGGGTTTTCGCACCCGATAGAACCTACCACTCATTTTATATTTTATTATGGACTATATTGACATGTTTGACCATACTTTCAAGTTTCATATTTTTAGGATACCCGGTTTTACGTTTCGTGGCCTAAAAACTTACGGTTAGCAATTTACGGGTCCAAAACTAGCTACATACTTAGGATATTATCATCCAAAGACCATGACTACTCATCTAGTCACCCTTATCATGTATAAACCGACTTAGGGGGGGTAGGAGTCATCATTTTGTGGCTTGATCTTGACCATTGATCTCTAGGATGATTACAAGTGTCTTAAACTAACCATGGTTAAATTCTAACCCAATATATGGTTAACTATTTTTCCTACCCTATAAATACCAAGCTAAAACACATATAAAACTTGCACCACACCTTCTTATAACCTTCAAGTCCTAAAACCTAAGGCACTTTTCTTATATTTTGTAAGAAAGTTAACTAGTTTTTGAAAGAAAACTAGTGTTTGATCTTCAATCTTGGAAATTTTCTAAGAAAAGTTGTTATAACTTTAAAGTCTCCAAAAAGACGTCGTTATAATCTTCAAATAGCTTTGGACTTCAAGAAGGCGTCGTTATAATCTTCAAATGACCTCGGCTTATCATAGATTGCAAAGGGTGAAGCTTAAGTCTAACAAAGTCCGTACCTTACTAGTTACTTACCTTTCTTTAGAAAGCCAAAAGTTGTAAGCAAACCCTTATACACTTTCTTGCTCAATATCATTTCATGCTTATTATGTTTCTTTCATGCTATATATGGTCTTTGTATTGTGTTCATGATGTTTAAAAATGGATAAAACAAGTATTGGTATACATATGTTAACTTATGACAAGCAAACAAGCAAACTAGTGATTTTTATGGAAAACCACGACCACAATAGTGTAACTTTGATATTTTACACTTACTTACTGTTAAAGAGGACTTAACAAGGAAAACATAGCAATTTGAATCACCCAAAACGAGTATACGAGTCAAAAGTTATGACCATTTGAAGTTAGCGAAACCAAAACGGCAAATCTGCCTAAATTGCATTCTGATCAAATTATGATTTTGAAAGTCCCACTTCTGGTCTGATTCATCAAAAAGTTAAAACATGAAAGTTGTCCGGAACGACGTTTTCGTTCAGGTATAAAGAAGCTCGAGACCTGAAAATGCTTTCTGAGTGATAAATTTCTTCAAATTCTTAACAGCCTATTTTTAGACCAAAGTTACTATATAATGATTATATTTAGATGAGACCAAGAGGTCTAATGACCTAAAGCCAAGATCACAACCATGGCTAAAGCCAAGGTTGAGTCTCAAGACCATGGTAACAATGACCAAGGTCACGGCAAAGCCACGGCTAAAGACCATATAACTATTAAAGATCAAAAAGCTTATATATATATGTTATCGAATACTACAATAGTAGGGAGCCTCATGTGAGGAGTTCATTGAGTAAGCCGTCGAGACGAGTTGTGGATTTACGAGTTAAAGTGTCCTGGCTCCTCGAACGTTTACTCCATGACTTCTGAATTATGTCGGCCCGAACGGTAGTAAGAGATATACAACTTATACATGTTTCATAGACCACTTATATTCAAAGACTTACACATTATACTAAAGTACTACATCATGAACATTATGCAAGACATATATAGGCAATTCGTCGTATTCTTAGACGTTACTCCAAACCTAAGTCGCAACGTTCTATTATAGGCTGCTCTTAGAGACTTTCGCGATTCGACTACCATTATCATTTCTCATTACATAAGCTTAAGGTGAGTCATAGCCCCTACTCTTTTCGTACTTGTTTTAAACTCTTGGGGGGGATACATGCTCAACTACTTGCTTACTTGTACAAATACTCAAAACGTCTATACTTGACTGTGTTATACTTGATTGCTTACATACATGACTGCGTTATACTTAATTGCGTTATTCTATTTATTGACTAGTAGTTGTCTTTGGGAATTGACTCCCAGTTGTCTTTGGGAATTGACTCCCAGTTGTCTTTGGGAAGTGGCTCCCAGTTGTCTTTGGGAATTGACTCCCAGTTGTCTTTGATACATCCTAACATTTGCGAATGTTGGATACATCATAAAAGTGAGGTCTTCGGAGATGAAGTAGAGACTCACTTCTAATTGCTTAAATTGTCTTGATGAACTTATACACGTCTTATTCATACTATATATGTTAGCAGTGGGTTGTGAACACACAGGTTACAAGTCTCTTATGGCGGGACTTGTAACTGAGTGGATTCACGATGCCTTTGCTGTGTGATCATTCTTTAAGGCTTTTTCAACTGTTTTAAGACAAACTCTATGAACTCACCAACCATTGTGTTGACACTTTAGCATGTTATCTCAGGTCTATAAGGCGATAGCTAGTGCGTAGAACTTAGAGTCAAGCTGCATATTCTGAAGACTTACGCTTTTATCATTTACCATTCAAACATTTTGTATACATTTATGTATCATACTTTGAAATCTCATGTTGGTAACTTTGAATTCATTAATCGAATGGTAACTTTTCAAAACGTCTCATTTAGAGTTCGTTTTCTATAACTTGTACTTTGTATTATGAAGTAGCACCCCTGTGACACAGTCTTCCGCTGCGGTATTTTGGGGGTGTTACACATGTTGACACAATGAACATATGCTTTATAAATATGCTTACCATGATGATTGGTACTTGATTTTTGAAGACTAGGTCTTTTCAATACTCCTTTTCTAGATCCATGAACACCACCAGACACCACGGTATGTTCTCTTATAGTTGAAAGCCCATGATCTCCTACCTGGCAAGTAAGAATAATGCTAATATGAGTGCAACCTTTTTATGGTTAAAAAACATTATACATTTGGTCAAAAAATAAAATACACATAAGCAGCTGTTCTATTGTTTAGCAGTTCTATTTGTTACAGATTTACGAGGTAAAATAATCAGAATCTAGTAAGCAACATCAATAAGTTTTAAAATGAGTGTTTCAGCTACTTATCTAAAACTGCTTAATATGCAGTTTGAAGTCAGCAGGTAATATTTAAATGGAAAAAAAATAATACAAATAAGAATCTGAAAGATGTTCTTGACATACAACAATGAAGGATGGCTAAGTAGGTCAATCACAACTAATGAGCTAATGCTAGTGTTGGTTGCAGATCAACAAGGGTTGTGAAAATTTCATTCCCCAGAAACTATCTAATATTTCATATCCAAAACAGCAAAACTGATATTGCTTACCATAATGGCGTTGATCTACTCTTGAGTAATTGGTGCTCGTTTGGGTTGAAGAGAGGCTTTTCCACCTAGAGAGGCTTTCTCAGAAATGGCAGGTTTTGAGAAAAAGGTAGAAGGAACATCACTGGCAACAGGTGTTGCTTGGGTCTGAGCAACATAACCTGCATAATGATTTGAGTAAATATAATCAGATATACTCAAAACAAAGTGTAGAAAAATAATGATACAACATGGACTGTTCATTTAGGCTTATAAAGAGGTTCCAACATGGGTGATAATAGAGGATTCAAATGATACAAGTTCAGATGATATAAGTTCTAACAATGATGATTATAATTCTGATGCTGTCGAGGAGTTTGCACTAGAGTTTTTCCAAGAAATAAAATTTATATGTGCTTTATATATAGGCTTACCACGATGACTGGTACTTAATTTTTGAAGAACAGGTCTTTTCAATATTCCTTTTCCAGGTCCATGAACACCAACCCTTCGTTGAACCTGATCTCCTACCTGTGGAATATTAGAAAAAAAACCTATGTTAAGTGTTGCAGCTTTCGGTTTCTGTTAGTTACTAACTATCGTTAAATGTAAAGTTAAAGGACTAGGTTTGTAATATATAGCAAGAAGGATCCGGAAGTATAACACCCCCAAAATCGGTCAATACAGCGGAAGACCTAAAATGTCAGCGGAAGACTATTGGGGTATTATATCGTGGATCTTTGTCACAATTATAGAAAACGATTCAAGTGATCGTTTTAAGTATTATTTAAAATACCAAATATTCATAATTTCAAGAGAATTCATTATTCAACAACAAGTTTTTATTCAAAGAGAAATAAACATTTCTTTATTTGCCCACATCGTGCCTTTGCCATCCATTCCATTTAGTTACCTGAGATAAACATACTAAAAGTCAACAAAAAGTTGAGTGAAATTCATAGGTTTATAATTAAGAGTTTGAACACAAGAGATAAGTGTTTATTGTATATAAATACAAATAAACAAGTTAGAAAAATCGCATTCATTATTGTCTTAAGCTCATGACACTCAACGATTCAACAGACATCAATATTTTCCGTAATAATGATGTAAAATATATATAGCCCCCAAGATAGGTATTTGCCAGTAACCTATGATATTTAAATAAAGTGCATTTGGTAACTTTCCTCTAGCAACCAAATGGGGATTGTCAATCCCTAATAGATCTATTCACAATTATTTACGTTCACCCTTCAAGTGATTAAGGTTCATGATCGAGGGACTTTTGGCAATAGCTACTTAAGCAATAATAAGATCAGGAAAAGACTTGTGTTCGGTTTTTGAGCATGTATCCCCCCACAAAATTAAGTTAAATGTGGGCTATAAACTCACCTTAGTAGGATAGTAGAACAAATGTAATCTCAACGATGCAGGGCAACAGCTTCACACACAACCTAAAAGATATAGCAAGTTTCAGTTTTTCAGTCTCGTTTTATTGCGAACGTTTATGAATAATCGATAAGTGCATAGGCGATGTGTTACGTCGTATATATAAATAGATAATGGTTACGTATTGTTTTATTCGTCTAAATCTAGTTATCGTTATATAAATTTTATACGTATTATATATATATATATATATATATATATATATATATATATATATATATATATATATATATATATATATATATATATATATATAATAAGTTACGTTTATTATTTATCGTTTTAATATATATATTCAAATATATATATATATATAGGGGAGCTTTATTTTCAGAACCCTGTTAAGTGCGGGAACTGCGAGAACCCACTTATGTACTACTAATAAAGCATAGTGTGCAGGATATTAATGCATAATGGTTTTTTTGTAATTAAAATATAACTCAATTGCTGGAAACATTCATGTAAAGGGTAGAAAAGGAATTTGATTGATACACTATATCATTAACTGCTAGCTACAAAGTAGGGATTCTTCAAATAATTTCTCAGTGATAATCATCACAAAAATGCACCTTGCTTACAATAACATTTACGATTCTCAATTTATTTATCACAAAATCAACACATATCACACCTACAACCCTAAACCCCCAAATATCTTCCAAGCGGCGATTATCAAAAAAATCAAATCATGTGAATCGATTTCTTCAAATAACAATAACATCAATGGAAGGTATGATCATCATTGTTCTTTGCTTGTAATTTGTTTTAATTTTTTTTATATTGTTGATGGTTTATGATACGATTCAAACCATTCATTCAAATCTTTTGTTTTGATTGTTGGATTCTATTTGATTAAGGTTAGATAACATTTTTGTAGGACCTTAGATTAACCAACTTTATCACAAATATAGAAGATTAGAAGAAGAAAGATGGTGACTTGGTGACTTATATGTATTTCGTGTATATGTAGAGAGAGATGGAAATATGAGAGCTTTTATTCATGAAAACACACACAAATACACACACAAGCACACACCTCAAATGAGCCTTTGAGGTGTTTAAATAGTAAGATACATGAGATGCCCTATGGGCTTTCTATGGGCTTGAGCTTGGACTTGGTTACATGATTGGATAACTAGGCTTATGAAACATAGCATAAAACATATTAGCTTGCCAAGTCCAAGGCCCAATGACTAAACTATTACTAATCTTAACAAACGACACAAAGTTACAATATGAGAATGACCATCACTTCATAATACATATTTTTAATGCTAACAATCTCCCCCTAAGGGTTGGTCATTCGAATGATGCTCCACGTGAGTGGGTCTTCTGTGTTCTTTGTCTTTAACTTTGTGTGTCGTTGTAGAATAGTCTTTAGTCTTTGTTCCTTCATGCTTTGTGATCATCGATAATTGATTTTTCATCGTTCTTTGTTCCTTGTGATGTGGAGTTATCTGCCTTTCGTCACTTCTGCGTCTGTGGTGGTTGTTTGCCATTCCAACATGCTCATACATCTTTGGACTTTGATATTCATATGCATGTAGTTCCCTTTCTTTCACTTTGATCTTTAGTCTTTATACTTTGTAGATTCTTCTTTTTGGCGTAGAATCTTTCTTTGATCTTTGTGTTGCATAGATCTTTGAGGGAGCTTTCTTTAACTTCCAGATGTATGTATGAGCATGTGGAATCTGTTGCCATGGAGATGAAGTGTCCCTGCATATAAACAGTTAGCAATAAAATATCCGGTACTTACAGATAAGAATTAGAGATCGTCAACAGCATAGTGTGAAGACTCCTTCTAACCCTTACCAAGGCCGTTCCCATGTCAGATACTCTCGAGAGAGCTTACGAGACCTACTAAGTAGCTCAATGAATGGGTGAGTCGCTGGGGATCACTCCACGACTGTAGACCGTTTGAAACCACCGCGAACACTAAGCGTAACCCATAAAGAATTACCGAAGTGACCTGCTGTCAGGGCTGTTTGATGTTGACCCTGGCAGGAATTTCCATTCAATCATTGAGAATCACAAAAGTGAATCCTCTCATAAATGTTCTGGCAGATTGCTAAGATCTGCGTAGGACTCTTAAGTTTACATCTGGCGTCCTTAATGATGAACAACCAGTGTAGAAATATCATGTGTTCCTATGAGATCTTTTGATGAATCTCGGGGCTCTAGACTCGATAAGTGCACATTTGGTTTCCTATGCAGAGATTAGGGAGAGGTCTCCTGCTTCAATATCAACCATCTCTAAGAGACAAGTCGATAGATTACGCTGGTTCCCCGTGAGAATGAAACAAGCTCTTTTAAGAGAACTTGAGTGGTTAAGAAGGTTTAGTGCAGTGCGTCACTGGGTCCATGACGTCTTTGTCTTCAATACCGGTGTCACCTTAGTAACAACCAGTAGCATATGAGTTGAACCCGGTGTCTGCCCTAAGGTTGAACATATGGAGGGCTATTTCTTTTCACCCTTTTTCATAACTTTTCTTTTTAATTCTTCAACCCCTTCTTTCTCCTTTCTCATTTTCTCCTTTTTTAATCATACCTAAGGACTTCTAATTCTAATCTATTGGAATTGTCCTTGGGTAGATCCCTCCGGCTCTGGCGGATCATAGGACGGTTTTCCCTAACCTTAGTCACCTTATAACTCCATGACTATCCTATTGTTGATCACATGCCATAAAACCTTTTGTGAAAATCTCTCAAAGTGTTTATGAATATAAAACACATTTTGTTGACACTTCGAGAGTTTTTGCATTTCTTTTGAAGGACTCCCCCTTCACATGTGCTCATGAATATTTAAGAAATTTGCACATGCGAGAGGAGTTTGCACTTTTGAATTGATCCACTTTCAGTGAACATGACCGATTCGAGACACGCTTACATCACTAGTTAGACTAGCTTGAAATTATTACCCGTCCTGGTCAAGTCCAAAGAAAGTCTCTCGATACGGTACATTCTACTCAGACAAGTCCTATTCGAGACACGCTTACATCACTAGTTAGACTAGCTTGAAATTATTACCCGTCCAGGACAAGTCTTTTCGATTACTGACATTTTATGCTTCGTCAATTCATTGGTTATATCTGAGTCGAGCTCTTTTGAGATTCAGTCACATTCTTTAAACATCTTTGATCACATTTTAATCATGTCTTCTCCCCCTCAAAAATAGCATATCGTGATATTTTTGATATCAACTGATTAATAAAAAGCTTTTGGAGAGAAAGACAGATTCTGCATGAATTTGGAATATTTTTTCTTTTTATACTCCCCCTTAATGATAGCATATTTAAAATTTATTAAGGGTTTTGAGGGAGTTATCTTGAGCACAAATTTTGATTGATTTTGAGAAATCTTTTGAACAATCTTGAAAAAGTGCTCAAGAATTTTGTTTTGAAAACGAGTTTATGCTTTGAAATCTTTTTCGTTTGTTTAGACTCGAACTTTTTGAAAAAGAGTTCGTCATTGAACGTACGAGTCCTTGATTTGAAAATAATCAGAAGTCATCGTTGAACGTACGGGTTTCGTACTGATGTATACGAAAGCCATTGTGAAGAAAATTTTGAGAAACGACATGTTTTAGAAAAACATTAAAAAAAAGAACTCCCGCTCAAGCATCTGTACATATCCGTATCATTGTTGAATGATATTTCTAGCAACGTACAGAATATTGATTTATACGAGAGACATGTCGTAAGAAGAATATTTTTGGATTTTTTGATTTTATATTGTTTTTGTATTTTTTGAAACTTTTATATTTTTGTATTTTGTTTTTGTTGGTTTTTCAAATTTTGTATTTTGTTTTTCAAAAATATTTACAGCAAAGCGATTTTGAAAACATATTCAAGAAGATTCGAGAAGACGTTCTAGCTCCTCAGGAGTTAGGCTTTGCATTCCAATTCGTCGAACTAAATAGTCAAACCGTTCTTTTGGAAGGGCTTTAGTAAATAGATCGGCGAGTTGATAATCAGTCTTAACGAAAAATAATTCAACAGTACCATCTTCCACGTGTTCTTTGATGAAATGGTAGCGGACTTTGATATGCTTTGTCTTAGAGTGATGTACGGGATTGCACGAGATGGCTATGGCACTTTTTGAGTCACAATACATAGGTATTCTGTCAAAAGTAAAGCCATAATCTGTGAGTTGTGTCCGCATCCAAAGAACTTGGGCACAACACGCAGATAGAGACACATACTCGGCTTCGGCGGTTGATAGCGCAGTACAATCCTGTTTCTTTGAAGACCTGCTTACAAGCTTTTCACCCAAAAATTGTGCTCCACCTGATGTACTCTTTGCTGTTACTTGATCACCAGCATGGTCTGCATCACGCTCTTGGAGCTTGTTTTAGACCATAAATTGCTTTCTTAAGCTTGTAGACGTAGTCTGGATGATCTTTGTCGATGAATCCCTCTGGCTGACTCACATACACTTCTTCTTTCAGAGTTCCATTCAAGAAAGCTGTCTTAATGTCCATCTGATAGACTGTGATGTTTTTGTGAGCTGCATAGGCTAAGAAAATCCGGACTGCTTCAAGTCTAGCTACAGGCGCGAATGATTCCTCGAAATCTATCCCTTCTTCTTGTGGATAACCTTTAGCCACGAGACGAGCTTTGTTGCGAATTACAGTCATTTCCTCATCCAGTTTGTTCTTCCACAACCACTTGAGATCAAGAACTCGTTTATCAAGTGGTCGTTCAACAAGTTCCCAACTATCATGTAACAGGTATTGAAGAAATTCCTCCTGCATCGCTTCAATCCATGGGTTTTCTGCCATTGCTTCCCGAATGTTCTTTGGTACTTTGGTGCTTATTGAGCAAATGTAAATGCACAATTCGAGATCGGTGGCAAGTTGTCTCCTCGTCTGAACTGGCTTTGAAGGATCACCAATAACATGTACTAACGGATGGTCTTTTGTCCATTGAAACGTAGAAGGGTACCTTTGGTTGAACGAATGTGTGTTAGATGGTTCTTGTAACCTTGAAGAAGATTCAGCAGAGTCTGTTGCAAACGGGTTTTCAAATACTTCTTCTTCTTCTTCTAACGTAACATTGTTTGAATTATTTGTTGGTTCTTCTTGAAAATTTGCGTTTTGGTTTTGCTCATCAACTCTTGGTAGAACAGTTTCGAGTACTGGAGTTACTTGAGTAGATGTAGATGATGTTGATGTAGTTGGTGCTTCAGCTTCGATTGTGGTAGATGCATCCTGTGGTGGTGGTGGTGGTTGATGGTTTTGAGCGGGTGCAGCGGAATGTTGTTGAGATGCATTAGTCGAAGTACCACCATAATATTCATCAAACATTAACTCGAAGAAATTTTCCAGTTCTTGTTCTGAAGGTTTATCCGTGTTTGTTGACTGAGCTCCTTGAGGCACGAGTCCTGAACTGATGTGTCCAGAAGTCTGTATGTTTGGTGCGGGTCCTAATCCGTTTTGATTAGAAGCCATTGGATTAAGCGCGGGTTCTAGAGCGTATCTCTCAGAAGCCATTTGTGAAATCTCGTCAAACTTCACATTCATCGTCTCCATTATCCTTTTATTTCTTCGATTATACACCCTGAATGCCCTCGAGTTTTCTGAATACCCAATGAAGATTCCAATATCACCCTTAGCTTTTAACTTCCCTAGATCTTCTCTGTCATTCATCGGATAGCACAAAGCGCCAAACACGTGAAGGTAAGAGATGTCAGGTTTACGGTTGTTCACTAGCTCATATGGGGTTTTATTGAATCTCGGATGGACTAGGGATCGGTTTTGAGTAAAACAAGCAGTGGCTACAGCATCAGCCCATAAGAATAGTGGTGCACTAGAAATGATCAGCATTGTGCGAGCAGCTTCCACAAGAGTTCGGTTTCTTCTTTCAACTACCCCATTCTGCTGTGGAGTTCTAACAACTGATGTTTGGTGAGTGATTCCCACATCTTCAAAGTAGGTTCTTAACTCCTGATTTGTGAATTCTGTGCCATTATCTGTTCTTACAATCCTTACTGGAGCTTGAAGTAGAACTTGAATACGCTTCAGAAAGGTGATGATGATGCCTGGTGCTTCGTCTTTTGATCTCAAAAACTTTACCCAAGTGTATCTTGAATAATCATCAACAATAACAAGAATATACTTCTTCCCATTAATGTTTTCAACTCTCATTGGGCCACATAAGTCCATGTGCAACAAATGTAACCTTGCTTCCGAACTAGGTACGGTTTTGGGTTTATATGATGCTCTTTTGCTTTTTCCTTGTTCACATGATGGACATAGATGATCCTTGGTGAATTTGAACTTAGGAAGTCCGGTGACGATGTTGTCTTTGGCTAACTTGTTGATAGTGTCGAAATTGAGATGGGATAATCTTCTATGCCACAGCCAGGACTTAGTTTCGGTTGCCCTTGTCATAAGACAAATTGGTGATGTAGAAGCCATTTGGTTGATGTCGATAGCATACAAGTTTGTACCACGATTACCAGTTAAGAGATCATCACCAACCAAATTTCTTATGAAAACCGTGTTTCTCCTGAATGCAACTTCTAAATCTGCATCACAAAACTGCCCAACTGAAAACAAGTTGTGTCCCAACCCTTCGACGTAGTAAACTCGAGTGATCAAAAAATTCCCAAACTGAAGATCTCCATAACCCTGAATAGCTGCTACATGATCATTTCCAAAGCGTACAGTTCCCATGAATTTCCAAATGAAATTGATCAGCAGCTTTAAATTCCCGGTCATGTGCTTGGAGCAACCCGAGTCGACGATCCAAAGACATATTTTGATAACCTGCCAATAACAGAAGAATTTGTATTTGGAAACCGTTTTGAATTTGGTTCCATGGGGTTAGGGGTACATTCTGAATCACACTCAAAGACAGTTTCTACATGTTTATCTTGAGTTATTTCTAATTTTCCTTCCTTAAGAGTGAACTCTCTACCCGTCGAAATCCACATACAAAACTTAAGATAGTTCCTAGGCATTCGACTAATAGTGGTAGTCCTAAATCGTGCAACTAATCTTTCTATAGATCTGGATCTAGCACTAGGTCTTTTTGGAACATTCTTCTGTTCAGGCGTAACATACACATTCTTAGAAACACATTCATCATGAACATCATTAATTAAACATTTCTTGCATATCAAACAAACAGAGTCATTACATGCATTAGAAACAGTACGTTCGACATTACATTCAGATGAAACATGTCTCTTATTACAAAGCGATAAATTCCTAGGGTGTTCTTCTACTTCTTCAGCTTTATTCTTGCTACAACTCTTAGAAACAGGCGAGACTCTATTGTTCCTTGTATTGCTCCTAGGCTTTAGTCTGCTGCTCCTAGAGGTGCTTTCTAATCCTGTAGAAGGTAAGGCACACGCGTTAGGATTTATGTTGTTGTCCTTTTTAGCATTCCTAGACTCTTTAGAATTATCCTTTTTGCACACATATGTCTTAGATGTGGAGGCAGACGCACTAGTGGGACTAATCCTAAAAAGGCCAGGTGCTAACACTTTAGGAGTTTCGACAACCGCTTTTCCTTTATCAACAATTTTTACATTTTCACTTATCTTGGGCAAGGGTGTTGGAGTGACTGGTTTTGTCAAATCCTTTTTCTCATCGACTTTAGGAGCAAACCTTGAAATTGACATTTTTGGTTTTTGAACCGTGTTTGAGACATTTGGTTTCTCCAAAGTCAATGGTTTTGCAAACTTAGTTTCCTCACCCTTTCCTTTTTGAGTTTCAAGCTGAGCCCTCAAAAGATCATTTTGCTCTTTCATGTTCTTTAAGGCACGCTCATACGACAATTTGTCATACTTGCATTCTTCCTTTTTCCGATCAAGTTGTTTAAAATATGACACATTTTCTTTTTCAAGCTTTATAAGAGCATTTTCATATTTTGAAACAATTTCGGAGGTCTCAGCTCTCAGTCTTTCATCGTCTTGAACAGAGTACGTTTGTAAAATGATGGACATAATGACAGTGGTCATAACAGCTTCGAAGAGAGAATCATTTAGGTTTTCCAAAACTTTTATGTTTTCACGAGAATCATTAGCTTCGTTTACCAGGGATTTGTGGTCCTTGACAAAGTCGGCCGTTTCTTTTAAGAAAGCTTGTTCAAAATGGATTACCCTCGCACTGATGTTATTCAGTGGGATAGTAATTTCGTTTTCAAAAACTTTTTTCTGCTCAATATGAAAACTGGAATGCCAGTTGTTAATATTGATTGTAGTTTTAGAAGCAACGATGTTTTGAAGTTCTTGAATTCTCTTTTTAATGTCATCCAAAATTTCTCTAGCCTCAGTTGTATTAAAAGTGTTGTTAGAAGAAATTTGTTCCATTTTTGAAAGAGATTTGGAAACAATTACTTTCTTAGAAAACATTTTTGAGAATGGTCGTTTTATGGAAAACACAGATGGTTCTTTTTGTGGAACAAAAGTAATTCCCGAAAGTTTGTTCAATTTGTTGTAATCAATGGGTTTCAAATCCTTTTGTTTCATTTTATTTATGCTCTCTTCGACATGTTCAATCGTTTGCACAGAATCCCGAACGACGGGAGGATCATGTTTAGTGTAAATCACATTACCATTATACAAAACATTCTGTTCTTGCTGAGCTTTCTTGAGATTACTGGGGGTGTTGTTACCGAGAGCCACTTTATGTTTCGTATGGTAAACCGGATTAGTTTGATTTGAAATCATTTTCATTGTTTGACTTGACTGACCCGACTTAACCACCAATTCTTCTAAGTGAGCAATCATGTGTTCTGACTCTACGATTTCTGCCAAAAGTTTGTCTTCTTTCTTTGCAAAGTCCTTTTTCAGCTCGTCCCTCTCTTTTTCAAGATTGGTATAAGCTGATTTTTGTTTAGAAAGTTGGTTTTGTAAATCAGAAATTTCCGCGTTTAAAGATTTTATCTTTTTGAAAGAATTAACATCAAGTGTGTCAAACTTGAGTTGCAATTGTTTTTCTCTTGAAACGGAATTTTGATAACCAGTTTCTAATTCAGACAATCTTTTGTTATGAAATTCAAAAGCTTTAACGTTTTCTTTGTAACTCTCAAGCTCAGCGGTCAATTTAACATTTGCGGCCTTAACATCGCGATTGACCTTTTTCACATTCTCAATTTCAATACGACAATTATTCAATAATGATTCAAACAAAGCACGTGTTTCCTCATCATTCTCAGCATGCTGTGAAACGAAGCCTCCATTATGATTCACATCTGGAGTTGCGGAAGGAGTATTGCTACTACTTGGCGTGTCCAGGTATGTATCATAAGTGGGTGCTAGCTTCTCAAAATGTTGTTCCTCATGAGGAGACATATCAAATATATCATTATTGTGACATGTGTTGAAGTTTGATACCTCAGATGGTGCATTGGTGTCATAAACAGGAAGTGTATCAGAATCCGTGTCATACTTAGCTTCCTGAAGATTCGCCATGAATATGCAGTTCGCATCGATATCCTCTCTATCTTCCATGTCATCCATAAGAGCCATAAAGTCATTCTCCTCTGCATTCAACTGAAACCCTGCCTCTGCCTTTTGTGCCAGCATCACTGCTTTCTGCAAGTACGCTAGATCTTTCTTGTTTGGCTTAGTAGGACAGTTCCGTGCCATATGACCTACACCCTGACAGTTGAAACACTTTACCGGATTACCCTGATTCATATTTCCCAAATTCCCAACTACTGGAGCTGCAACATTTCTATTCTGATTACCCATTGCCTGATTACCAACATTCTGACCCCTCTGATTTCCAACAAACTGACCCAACTGATTCCCTGCATTCTGATCATACTGATTCCCTGCATATTGTCCTGCATTCTGATTTCCTGCATTCTGACCTGCATTCTGCATATTCTGATATCCCTGCGGATTCCCATAAACTCCAACCATTTGGCCTCCGTTGCCCATATTGAAACTCGGCTGAGCGATCTGCTTGTTGCGAGTATTCGATGAAATTCTTTGGTTGTTGTTTGTTGGTGTAGAATAGCGTCCTTGGAATGCCTTTGACAGAAAAGCAAACGCTTGAGTCAATGCTGCAGCAGCTTCATCATTGTCAGTGAATTCTGGTTCCTGGAATTGTGGGTATGTCTGTTGTGGAATAACTTGTTGTTGTTGTGGGTAGAATTGTTGTTGGTAGACCGGTGTTGGTTGTTGAATGCATGATGGTTGCATGTAGTTGTGAATGGATGATGATGGTTGTTGAGTGTTCACTTGTAATGGTGTTGGTGTATTAGCAGTTAGTGCGAGAGGATCATGATTCTTTGCCAATCTTTCTTTCCTAACTTCATTAGCCTCAGCTTGGTTTTGCTTCAGAAAGTCATAGAGTTGATCATAATTCACCTGATGTAAGTCCTTTGTCTGATTAACAATTGTAACATAACGACCCCATTCTTCTGGAAGGTTATTGACGAATTTGATGTTTGTTGCAATTGTTCGAGGTGTCAACTTGTTTCTGATTAACTCATTCATCAGCGTGCAAAACCTTGTGTAGTATGACTCAATCTGTTCACCTTTAGTGGATGTGAAGTTCTCCCATTCAGTAAGAAGTTTGTTCTCAATGTCTTGTTGTCCAATCTCTGTTCCATGACAAATCCTTCTAACACGTTCCCACATAGCATGAGCAGTTTCACAGCTGTCGACCGCAGCAAAGATCTCCCGAGGTAATCCAAGTTGGATTAGATGCATTGCCATATCATCAGCTTTGATCTGCGCCTTGTCTTCATCAGTGTAATCTTCTTCTGTTTGTTCACGCACGAATGGTTGAGTAGGAGGTGTTGTATTTGGATTGCCTTCAATTTGAACTTGTCTTGGCTGGAATGGTCCTTTTTCAATGGATTGAATCATTAATTTACCATCAAGCTTTGTTTTGATGTAACGAAGCATGCGGCTTGTCCATGGGAGATATCCACCTTTTTCAAGCATAGGAGGTCGGTTTTCTGCACCGGCTGCATGAATATCTTGCTGAGATGCCATTTGATGAAGTGTAGATGGATAAAGTTGATTCTTGGATCGTTCCAACGAAATAGGAGTAGAGTTTAGAGTGAGTTGATGCAAGTTTTTATGGTGAAAATTTTGACTGAAAACCTTAAAACCTCAATAACTTCTTCTCGGAGCGTTTTTAGGCCTCGAAACTTCGCCTAAATCGATAAATCATTTAGCGTGTCGTTCTCCTCTGTCTGACGGTCGTTTTGACAGCTGATTCGTCGAAAACGGAGTTACGGTTCAAAAGTTATGGCCGTTTGAAGTTCAGTCGTCAAAAATCGACCAAAAGTTCTCGAAAATGTTGTATTCTCGATAATTGACCCAAGTTCTCGATACTTTTGCAAGTTCTCGATAAATTCTCCAAGTTCTCGAAAATTTTCAAAAGTTCTCGAAAATTTTTTCAAAAGTTCTCGAAATTTTTTCAAAAGTTCTCGAAAAAAGTTCTCGAAATTTTATCAAAAGTTCTCGAAAATTTTTCAAAAGTTCTCGAAATTTTTTCAAAAGTTCTCGAAAAAAGTTCTCGAAATTTTATCAAAAGTTCTCGAAAATTTTTCAAAAGTTCTCGAAATTTTTTCAAAAGTTCTCGAAAAAAGTTCTCGAAATTTTATCAAAAGTTCTCGAAAATTTTTCAAAAGTTCTCGAAATTTTTTCAAAAGTTCTCGAAAAAAGTTCTCGAAATTTTATCAAAAGTTCTCGAAAATTTTTCAAAAGTTCTCGAAATTTTTCAAAAGTTCTCGAAAATTTTCAGTTATCGAGAATTTCAAAACTTATCTAAATTATACAATTTAGAAAGTTATCCCAAGTCGAAGTGTTTTTTCTAACTTATACAAGGAAGAAAAACACCGAGTAAGCCACGGAATCGTCTGAAGATACTTGAAGAGAAGTTCTCGATAAAAGGTAACAAAAATCGTATGACTTAAAGCACACCGAAATCAAGTTTTTAATCCAAGATTCTTGTACTTCTAAGCTAAAAAACACCAAAACTTGAAGAAAGTTCCAAACTTGATGATTTTTATCAAACTTTTTAAGATCTCGAAAACAAGTACAAAAACAAAGTCGAATTTTTTAAGCTAGAAATTTTCAAAAAGATTAAAACTTTCTTGTTAGGTAAGGTTTATAACACTAGTTTGTAATCAAAAAAGTGTTAAAAACCAAGAAAAAACAAGAAAAGTAGGAATTTTTCTAAAAAATTCGTGTATAAAGCTTAAAAAAAAACGAAACCAACAAACCCCAACACTCCTAAATCATTGTTAGGCGATTGATACCACTTGTAGGACCTTAGATTAACCAACTTTATCACAAATATAGAAGATTAGAAGAAGAAAGATGGTGACTTGGTGACTTATATGTATTTCGTGTATATGTAGAGAGAGATGGAAATATGAGAGCTTTTATTCAAGAAAACACACACAAATACACACACAAGCACACACCTCAAATGAGCCTTTGAGGTGTTTAAATAGTAAGATACATGAGATGCCCTATGGGCTTTCTATGGGCTTGGGCTTGGACTTGGTTACATGATTGGATAACTAGGCTTATGAAACATAGCATAAAACATATTAGCTTGCCAAGTCCAAGGCCCAATGACTAAACTATTACTAATCTTAACAAACGACACAAAGTTACAATATGAGAATGACCATCACTTCATAATACATATTTTTAATGCTAACAATTTTTGTTTTATATGATTGTCAAATTAAACTTCTGTTTCCTTTTTTCTTTTTTTCTTTTTCTTTTTTTTTTTTTTTTTAATTTAGATTAATCTTGTGATTTGTTATTTAGAATTTATTGTAACAGCATTGTTTATGTAGAAATAAGTAAGATAATTTTGATGATTTTATTTTTTTGTACCGTTTTGTTTTTTTGTTTTTTTTTAATGACTGAATATGGATGATCCAAGGGGTGTTAGAACAATGACTGAATAGATATATTGTGTAGCATAAAATGGCGTTTGGAAGTAATAACAGGGGTGTTAGATCGATGTAGCATGTGTTTTTGAATGTGGCTAATGAAGAAAAGTCTAACAGGGGTGTTTGGAATATGTGTTAGCAGGGGGGTGTGTTTGGATTTATGTTGAAGAAGATAGGTGTTTAGGTATGGGGAATACATAGAAATTGGGTGGGTTTGGATTTATATTTAATATAAAGATAAGAGCCTGTTTGGAATGTAACATAGAAAACGCGTGATTGTAATATGTGTAACAGGTGTGTTTGGAAGAGATGTTACATAAGTGAGGTGAATATGTTTAACAGGGGTGATTGGAAAATGTTAACAGGGGTGTGTGGAAAAGGAGTAACAGGGGTGTTTGTAAAAGGTTAACATATCAAAATTGTTTATAAAAAATAATTGTGTTGTTTTTTTAATGTGTTTTGCGATTTACTTTTTATGTATTTTGGTATTGTTTGAGTGAGCAATGATGTATTTTTTTTATGTATTTATTGTAGCTTAGGAGAAGTGGAAGGCAAAAGAATAAAGACCCAGTTATTTGCGAGAACACAGTTAAAGAAGCAAAAGATGCAGATGCGGAGGATAGTGATGACGACTTCCAAAAAACTAACGTCCCAGTTAGCAAGGGTAAGAATAAGATTATGAAGTCGTTACAAGCGTGTTAGTCAAAGTAGTGAACATGTGTGTTTGAACATGGGAATATATTTATTTCGTGCGGAAATGTTTAGTTGCATCTACATATGTTTTTAACTCAATTGCAAAACGTATTATTAAAGTGGATAACCTGTTTTAAAAATTATTGAACAGCCGTATTTGTCATGCTCTTAGTTTCTAGGTAAGTTGTTTAGAGTAGTTGTTTTGCAAATTATTGAACAAGTGTGTTTGGACATGCTAAAATAGTTATGTTGTGCGGAAATGTTTAAGCCCATCCACATATGTTTAAAGATATGTATAGAGAATTGCAGACATTTAATTTGGTAAGTTAAATTCACTTATAAAGTGTATATTAACATCGCTGTTAATATGATATGTATTTGACAGATGAGAATGCAAAGAAGGAAGACAAGCATGACACAGTTGCAGCGGAGAAAAAATGTTGATTTGAATTGTGATGAAAAAGATGAGGTTAAAAAAATAAAAAGGAAGAAAGGAGAAAGTTCAAAAGCATAAGGGAGTAAAGCATATGTGTTCCAGACGCGAACAAGCCCAAAAATGCTATTCAATGCTTTGCAGACTCTTATGCCAGTTCAGAAAGCTTGCCTTGAACAAATGGGATTTAAAGGTCTAGGTTGTGGTCATGTTTGTTGAATCTGAAGAATGTGTTTTCTGGTTTATTTTTCTAATTTATTCATAAAATAAGTTAGTTTAATTTGTACTGTCAGTTTACAATTGACTCATAGTTTTATGTATTAAGGTGTACAAGTTTTATTGGTAGAAAACATGTATGTTTTTTTTATAAACATTCATGTTTTCTATGTGATTTAGTATTGTTATTGAAAAAGAACATACATGTTTTATATGAACATCTATGTTACGCAAGTATGTGTATTAAGGTGTATGTAACAAAACATACATGTTTCGTTTGAACATGCATGTTTTCTAATGAGCTTCATTAAGGTGCAATGGAAAAACATTTATGTTTTATATGAACTAGCATGTTTGCCCATTATGTTTAGTTAGGTGTATGGTAAAAAACAAGCATGTTTTCTTTGAACATGCATATATATACAATATATTTTTTAAGGTATATGGAAAAAAAATACATGTTTGCATTGAACATGTATGTTTATCAACTATGTTTATTAAGGTGTATGGTAAAAACATACATGTTTCCTATGAACAGTCATGTTTTGATATTATCTTTATTAAGGTGCATGTTAAAAAAAATCATGGTTATCATCTTCTTGGGCTTGCTGATTCACATCTTCATTAATCCTTGCTTTGCAATCAGTAAGTGTAGTTGAAGATCTTTTTTTTTTTTTTTTTTTTTTTTTTTACCATCTACGTTATCATCTTCTTGGGGTTGCTGATTCACATCATCATTAAGGGTATTCTTTTCAACAATCTTCCTTGGTTTAGCACCTCTATTACAAATGACATGTTTGTGTGTTACTTCCCCTCTCCATTTTTTGGATCCGGATTTACGTACACCAAACCTAGCCTTAGCAGCATAAACCTTGTACATGTTAAACGCTTCATCAAACGTTTTAAAAACAATACCCTTTTTAGGTTTCTCATCAAGAGGAACATCAGGGACCCAATATGCGTGGCCATTTGGTGTCGAAATGAACTCAGGGTCAATATCAAATACATCAACAACGTCAACTTCTAAAAAAAAACGTGTGTTAGCAAAATGTATTCATTAATCAAGGTACAAAATTATAGTTTTTATCAAACACTTTTGTTATCAGAATTAACTGAACATGATCTGATCAAACACTTTTGTTATCAGAATTAACTGAACATGTATTCAGTTTCGTTGGACTAAAAAAATTACTACAATAATAAGTAAATGTAATTTATTAAATATGCACCTAATGAAATCAATGGACATGAATGTGCATAAGAATAGTTATAACAACAAAGGGTTATCTGATGTAATTCATAAAATATGCACCATGTAAAATCCATGAACATGAATGTGCATAAGAATATTCATAAGACCAAAGTGTTATCTGATTTAACATAACATAAAAACATTATAATGAAATGAAATCAATAATACGTTTTGCATAATTGTTAAAAATTATAAAGTTAAAAGAAAAACAAAACCATTATTGTCGCCATGATGATGATGCTCACTATCCATAATCAGATCATGTTCAGTTAACAAAAGTGTTTGATCATTTTGTTCTTGCACAACGATGACCTCTTCAGCATGCGAATCATCAACAATATCAACCATATTTGATTATTTAGGAATCGAATGAAACAATAATTCTTGATTAGGGTTTATATGATTCGTTAATTGTGTATGAAAAGATCTGCAAATTATAATTTTTAAAAAAGAAACCGTATATTTGGCATGATTCTAGGAAAAATTTGAATTATTAGTAAAAGAGTGTAAAATGTTAATGGACCATAATGCCCCTACGAATTAATTAAATAAACTGAAAAAAAAAGAGTTTACTAAATTGTGATTGGTCAATTGGAGTTTTCGCAGTTCCCGCACTTAACAGGGTTCTGAAAATAAAGATACACTATATATATATATATATATATATATATATATATATATATATATATATATATATATATATATATATATATATATATATATATATAAATATAAAAAATTATTATTAAAAAAAATCAATATTACTATTCAATCCTTTATGTTTCTCAATTTTACACTTTTTACCCTTAACGGATTATATTTTCATCGTTAGTCCAAATTTATATATTATTACATTTTAGGTCCAAAATATCAAATATTTACATTTATTATCCCTAAGTTTCAATATTTACAGTTTATACCCTTAGAAAACAGTTTTTATACGTTTTACCCAAAGTTTACAAACTTGACACTTTTAGTCCCTAACTCTCGAATATTTGCAAATTTAGTCCAAACATTACCAAATTTAAAACTTATCATTTTTATTATTTCAATAAGCTCAGGAAATGCACATGAGCTTATTCCAACAGCTTATTAGCTTATTTTTCTTCTTTTTCACAAACTGGGCCTAACGAGCCAAATTTAAGGGCCCGTTAAGGATTTTCGATCCAAAGGGTTTGGGGGGACATTGGGTTTGTCGAAATCCATCTTTTTAAGTTACAATAACATTTCGAAAGAGCTTATTCGCTTAGCTTATCGTAATAAGCTAAAATTAACTTTTTGGGCTTTTTGGCCCACGTAAGGTTTTTAGTTTTTCTGAAAATCTGTTTCATTAGCGATAAACTTTAGGTCTAGTTAGGTGATCAAACGAAGTCTTTAGTTCCAAAAATTTATCATTCCCGATTCTTTATAAGCTAAACTAATAGATCGTACAATAATAATGACGGGTCGTGTGTCAAATTTAGAAATGGCGAGGCCAAAGTGTGGCCACAAACTCATGCGTAAGACTTTATAAAACTTGAAAATAAACTAAGTATTTTTAGTATATGTCGTATATGTCCAAGTGACTTAGAAACGTGTGATTTTTATTGTGTATACGTTAATATTTGCTCAAGGTTATTATAGGTACTCGTTAAGTACATAGCCAAATAATAGTACGATACATAAAATATATACGTTGTTTTTATATTTTACGATTTATTGATATCAAGTGATTGTGCATAAATCATGTACGTATGTATACATAAATAGAAAGAAAGGTTCATGGCCTCACCTCACCTACAAAAGGTGGTGTAAAACGAGTGTAGGGTTCGTGTAATGGTACAAATGCTTCGTGGTTCACTTCACGTTCCACCAAGGGTTCAAGATGCTCCAAGCTTGGTCTCCTAGGTTCGCTTGAGACGTGGTTCTCCTTGGCGATCTGTATGTCCTCCAATACTACTCCTTTCGTTATTATTTTTGTGTAAGTGATACGTTTTAGTGTATGTGACATTTTTAGTTTGCATGGGGGTCTTATATAGTGAGTTTTGAAGGGTAGAAACAAGCTAGTATCACAAGTGTTGGTGTGTGCATGTGAGGGAGAATAGTAATGCCACAACCATTGCCCAATCGGTTTTGTACAAAGCTAGGATCTTGTGAGATCTTTCCTATTCATTCTTGACATTACTTGGATGCACATTGTTAGTTTAGATGGGATTGGGGAGCAAGGGTGGCAACAAGGAATGTATTGCCACGTTTTTTAGCTTATCCTTGCATATTGAGTTTGGTGGTTTACTTAGGTGTTTTCTAGGGTAGTAAACGAGCAAGGTTTAGTGTAACATATATCGTTTCTGTTTCTTGGGTACTAGGTGAGACGAGGCAAGCAAAAATATATAAAGGTTGTGTATAAAAATTGTATGAAATAGGGTACGTTTTGGGTGAGGTCGCGGCAGGGAACAAGAAAAGAAAACTAAAAAAATTAAAGGGTGCGTTTTGGGCTTGGCCTGGTGGGCTGCTGGTTGTGTCGGCCCAAAACAAAAGAAAGAATAAAAAGGAGTCCGTTTGGTTTGTATTGTGTAACCGTGGCCCATTGAGTGTTGGGGGCCCACATGGTGTGTCTCGATTTTCGTGTCGAAGTTCAAAAATATTAGTGAGCGTTCTTGGGAAGTTTCGTAGGTTCGGGGAATATAATATAGTATACGTTATTTAGACGAAACGTATTGTTTTAAATATAAACGTGTTATATATATTTATCGTTCGCAATAATCATAGGTTATCTAGGTCATGTGTAAGCATCGTTCCTGAGTAAATGGTCAATCACGGTTATCGTAGTGGTTCAATATCAAGCCATATCATAAAAAAACAATTTTGTTATCCGTAAAATGGTGGTTAATTTATCGTAACATCGTTTTATTTATTCGTATGCATTTACTAATCGTAAGGGAAATTTACGAGAGGTTACATTACCTACCTCTTACAGGGAATTCCGTCCCGGAATTCTAGTCTAAGATAGTTGCCAAGGGTGTCTTAGGTGAAGAGATGTGGGTACTTGGAGCGAATCTGATCCTCGCGCTCCCAAGTATATTCCAGTCCTCGCTTGGAGTCCCAACGAACTTTGACAATAGGGATACGGTTTTGTTTGAGTTGTTTGACTTCTCTATCCATGATTTCAATGGGTTCCTCGGTAAAGACAAGGTTATCATCTAGTCGAATCTCTTTCAATGGAATCACGACAGATTCATCGGATAAACACTTCTTAAGGTTTGACACATGAAAGGTGTCGTAGATCCGACTAAGTTCTTCGGGTAGTTCTAGTTTATAAGCCACGGGTCCTATCCTTTCCAGGATTTTGAATGGACCGATGTATCTGGGGTTCAACTTTCCATGCTTTCTAAATCGTACTGTTCCCTTCCAGGGAGATACTTTCAATAAGACTCTGTCTCCTATTTGAAATTCCATGGGTTTCCTTTTTAGGCCTGCGTAGCTTTTCTGTCGGTCTCGGGCTGCTTGTAAGCGTTGCTTAATCTTAACGATTTTCTCGGTTGTTTCCCGAACAAGGTCAGGTCCTATAAGTTGTCTTTCTCCGACTTCTGCCCAACAAATGGGCGATCTGCACTTTCTACCATACAGTGCTTCGAAGGGTGCTGCTTTTATGCTGGCGTGGTAACTATTGTTGTATGAAAATTCTGCTAATGGTAAGTGCTTATCCCAACCTTTTCCAAAATCAATAACGCATGCTCGGAGCATATCTTCCAAGGTTTGGATAGTTCTTTCACTTTGACCATCAGTTTAAGGGTGGTATGATGTGCTCATATCTAGTTTAGTTCCTAAGGCTTTCTGTAACGATTTCCAAAAGTGAGAGGTGAAACGACTATCTCGATCCGAGATAATTGAAATTGGTACTCCATGTCGAGTGACAATTTCCTTCACATACAGCTGAGCTAGTGTATTCATCTCATCGGTTTCTTTGATGGGTAGAAAATGAGCGGATTTTGTGAGACGATCCACAATAACCCATATTGTGTTTTATCCGGATGAGGTTCTTGGGAGTTTGGTGATGAAGTCCATAGTGATTCGTTCCCATTTCCACATAGGAAGTTCTGGTTGTACAAGTAAGCCTGAAGGTTTCTGATGTTCTGCCTTTACCCTTGAACATGTCAAACATTTACCGACATATTCTGCGATGTCAGCCTTCTTGTTTGGCCACCAATATAGTCTCTTTAAATCTTGATACATCTTGTCGGAACCTGGGTGAATGGAGTATTTTGACTTGTGGGACTCATACATGATGAGCTCACGAATACCTCCAACCATAAGGATCCAACTTCTGTCCTTGAAACACAGTGTTCCATCAGATTTCTTCACGAAACTATTCTTATTCTCGGGCATACCGTAAATCTTTTCCTTGGGTCAATTTTCTTCTTTAAGCGCTTCGTTCTGTGCGGTAAGGATTTGGGATGGAAGGGGTGAGTGGATAGTCATCCCTAGTGATCTAACTCGAAGGGCTTTCAATCGTTCCTTTCGGCTTAACGCATCTGCTACTACATTAGCCTTTCCTGGGTGGTAACGGATCTATCAATCATAATCGCTGAACAGCTCTAGCCAGCGACATTGCCTCATATTCAAATCCTTCTGATCCAAAATATGTTGAAGACTCTTGTGGTCGGTGTACACGGTACATTTGGTGCCATATAAGTAGTGCCTCCATAATTTGAGCGCAAACACTACAGCTCCTAATTCCAAGTCATGAGTTGTGTAGTTTTCCTCATGTTTCTTCAGTTGCCGGGATGCATAAGCTATTACCTTGCTTCTTTGCATCAAAACTGCTCCTAGTCCATGATAAGATGCGTCGCAATATACTATAAAGTCCTCATTTCCTTCTGGGAGGGCTAATATTGGAGCTTCACAAAGCTTTCGTTTTAACAACTGGAAGGCTGCTTCTTCCTTTTCTTCCCAGATGTACTTCTCATTCTTTTGGGTTAGCTTAGTCAAAGGTTTTGCAATCTTGGAGAATCCTTCTATAAATCTTCGGTAGTAACCTGCGAGACCTAAAAATTGACGTATCTCCGTGGGGTTTGTAGGAGATGACCAACCTTTAACAGCCTCAATCTTTGCAGGGTCTACGTGAATGCCTTGACTATCGATGATGTGTCCTAAATTGTACGGTGCGAATCCAAAAGTCGCATTTGGAGAACTTAGCGTACAGTTCTTCTTTCTTGAGTAGTTCTAGAATGATTTGTAATTGTTTTGCGTGTTCTTCTTCGTTGCGAGAGTAGATCAAAATATCGTCGATGAATACTATTACAAACTTATCCAAGTAAGGTTTGCATACTCGATTCATTAAATCCATGAAAACTGCTGGTGCATTGGTCAGACCGAACGGCATTACTTGAAATTCGTAGTGACCATAGCGCGATCTGAATGCAGTTTTCAGGATATCCTCTTCTCGAACTCTTAGCTGATGATATCCTGATCTCAGATCAATTTTTGAGTACACACTCGATCCTTGCAATTGATCAAACAGATCATCAATTCGAGGCAATGGGTATCGATTCTTTACCGTAAGTTTATTCAACTCCCGGTAATCGATGCACATTCGAAAGGATCCATCCTTCTTTTTAACAAATAAAATTGGAGCTCCCCAAGGTGATGAGCTTGGTCGAATAAATCCTTTGTCCGACAATTCCTTTAGTTGTTCTGACAACTCTTCCTTTTCATATGGTGCTAGCCTATAAGGTGCTTTAGCCACTGGTGCCGCTCTAGGCACTAGTTCAATCTGAAATTCTACTTGACGTACGGGTGGAATACCAGGTAATTCTTCAGGGAATACTTCAGGAAAATCCCTAACGATAGGAACGTCATCAAGCTGCTTCTCGGATGTCTTATTTTCCGTAACTTGGGCCATGAATACTTGACATCCTTCCTTCATGTATTTTATCACTCGCATACATGAGATAATTCCATATCGAGGTTTGCTTTTGTCGCCCTGGACAATGAGTGTTTCATCCTTGAGTGGTATATGGACGGCCTTTTCGTCACAGTGAATTTTTGCACGATGGTGGGATAGCCAATCCATGCCGACGATAGCGTCGAAACTACCAAGTTGAACCGGCATAAGATCAATGGCAAAAGGTTTTTCAGATAAGGTTAGGGTGCAATCTTTCATGATTGTATTGGTGTCTATTAAATTCCCGTCAGCCATTTCGACTTCGTAGGTGGTGTTTAGCTTAGAGGGGGTAACATTAAGTAAAGGGGCAAACGTATCTGATATAAAACTCTTATCGGCGCCCGAATAAAACAATACTCTAGCATTATGATGGTTTAGTAGAAACGTACCAGTGACTACATCGGGTCCGTTTCCATCTCTGAGTAGGTATACTCTAGCTTGGGCGTTGACTGGTTCATTTCCCTTTGGGCAGTTTCTCCGGATGTGTCCTACTTCTCTGCATCCGTAACAAGTGGGTGATATAACCTGTGTGTTGCTTCATGTAGCCGGAATCCTACAGTTTCTGGTTTGATGACCGATCTTACGACATTTGTCACATCGGACGGTACAACGACCCTCGTGATGAAGTTTGCATCGCTGGCATTGGGGTTTCTGTCCGTTGTACCCTACAACCTTTCGTGGCGGCGTAGACTCGGGGTTTTTCTTGTCTTTGATTCTGCTGTTGAGTGCTTCGAGTGTTGTGATATTGTTGGTGGTTCCGATTATTGTTGTGGTGGTTGTTGTTGCGGTGATGGCTGTTGTAGCTTTGTTGGCTGTTGTTGTGATGGTGGGTGGTTCTCTTATCGTCCAATTTCCTTTTATGTTCATTGCATTTCACTTCTCGGTCTAGAAGTTTCTGAGCAAGTTCCATTGCTGCTTCCAAGGTTGGCGGGTTTGCTGAGGTGACATTTCCTTCAATACTCCTAGGGAGTCCTTCGACATATCTCTCTAATGTCTTCTCATGATCGGGTACCATGGTAGGGCATAGTATCCTGAGTTCTTGGAATCTCCGGTTGTAACTTCTCAAGTCAACTCCTTTCACTATTAAGGCATGGAACTCATCCTCGAGTTTTCGCAGTTCAGAACGAGGACAATACTTCTTTAGTATTTTAGCCTTGAATTCAATCTAAGTAAGCTGATGTGCTGCCTCTACTCCTAGTGTTTGAATGGTAGAGTTCCACCAGGATAGAGCGTCTTGCATTAGTGTTCCCGTTGCGAAGCTTACCTTGTTGTTTTTCGAGCATCCACTTCTTTGCAAAACAGTTTCACTTCTTTCAAACCATTGAGCTAATTCCGACACTCCTTCAGTTCCTTTGAAATACGTTGGTTGACATGCTATGAAGTCCTTGTACGTGCAGTAGCGGGGTGTAGGTGCATTTCCATCTCTATTACGGGCTTGTCCGGCTAAAACGGCATTAACGCCATCAGCAATTGCTTGCTGGATCGCTGCCGGGGTCATAACTTCGGGGTTTGCTGGTGCGGCATTCGTAGTTGTTCTCCTAGTTCTAGCCATGTTGCTATAAGAGAAGGTATATTATTAGAACATTTATAATAATCCTATCACGTCGAAAATACATATCGAGTAATAACTAGTTAAATATAGGTCGTAGTTACAATGATTCGATCATTGAAAAGGTTTAAATCGTAAATTATCGTATGTTGGAATGACACACGTTACGAATAAGTTTGACCTGTATGAACCAATATATTACGATATAATGTATAAAGTTTGCAACGTAAATAAAGATAAAATAAACTTCCATAAATCAATGTCAAGGTGTTACAACACTTATTGATACTTGTGCAAATGTTTACAAAACACGACAAGATATTCTTATTTGTAGGACATTGATTTTACTTAACAAGGTGATGGTCTCATGGTTTTTCTAAAGCTTTGTCTAGGCGGTTTTGGAGTTCTTGAATGGCAGTGGACATAGTTTCCATGGTTTGATCTCGAGTCCTTTCCCTTTCTCGAGACTCTAACAGGGCTTGCCTAAGGCGTAGGTTTTCAGTGTTGATTCTCTCAATTTCTCGGTCTAAAGTTCCCAATGTTATTTCTGTTGAAGTGTTAGCCCCACATAGTGCTCCTATGAATTCCATTGATTCCCAAAATAGAGAATCCAACTTTTCAACCTCATCTTCTATTGCAAGATGACCAATTATGAGACTGTTCATATCATCTTCAAAGGTTTCTAGAAGTTCATATGGAATCTTGTTGAGTATACTAGCGATGGAATCAAGTCGGTCTTCGTGGCAAACCATTCTTGCAGCTAACAATGGTACGGTATGATGTATGGGTTCCCCAGTGACTGGCAGAATTCGGGAGGTAGAGTAAGAACTTTCCCCAAGTTCCCTTGTTGTTGGTGTTCCTTCTTGAGATCTCCAATATCGCATAATGGGCAACAAGAAAGACCATCTACGAGCATCTACTCGCTTGTGGGTCCTTCGGCGTCTGCGTTGGACACAAGATTCTGAGGTGGTTGGGCGGATTGGGTAAGTCCTTCGGTGAGGTGATATTGAGACACTTCGGTAAGGTGCAGGTGGTGATGCTAGTGGAGGTGATGCTATGGGTGATGGTGTTAGTGGCACAGTAGTAGTTTGGCTGTAGAAGATAGTTGGTAGTGGTGGTATCACTGGTGGTGCAGGTGGTGATGGCACAACTGATTCAGGTGGTATGACAAGAGCTGGTGCTGGTACAGCAGTACTTGCTTCATACGGCTGAAGTTGTCTAATTTGCCTAGATCGGCGAATCGGACCAGATGTTGCCAGAGGAGAAGCCTCTGTGTCAGATGCTGGCAAAAATTGCTGGCTTTGCATGTATCTATCGGTAGCAGGAGACATAGGCATAGATGAGGTAGCATAGGCTGAAGTAACATCTTCAGTTCCTGAGTTTGAGGACAAGCTGATAGGGTGGGTGTTTGAAGACATGACACTGTAATAAATTTCCCGATTAGTAGATGTAAGCATAATTATAACCAATTTAAAATGCTATAAGGTAAATAATACTTTTTACCAATTATTGGGATGCGTAGGCACGAAGGGCGTAGGATGGTATTTTATGAAAATTTTGTCCCGTTTAAAGTGTAGTTATAGTCCAATGTTCCAAAAACACTTGGTTCACTATAACCATAGCTCTGATGCCAATCTATAACACCCCCAAAATCGATCAATACATCGGAAGACTTAAAATGTCAGCGGAAGACTTTTGGGGTATTATATCGTGGATCTTTGTCACAATTATAGAAAACGATTCAAGTGATCGTTTTAAGTATTATTTAAAATACCAAATATTCATAATTTCAAGAGAATTCATTATTCAACAACAAGTTTTTATTCAAAGAGAAATAAACATTTCTTTATTTGCCCACATCGTGCCTTTGCCATCCATTCCATTTAGTTACCTGAGATAAACATGCTAAAAGTCAACAAAAAGTTGAGTGAAATTCATAGGTTTATAATTAAGAGTTTGAACACAAGAGATAAGTGTTTATTGTATATAAATACAAATAAACAAGTTAGAAAAATCGCATTCATTATTGTCTTAAGCTCATGACACTCAACGATTAAACAGACATCAATATTTTCCGTAATAATGATGTAAAATATATATAGCCCCCAAGATAGGTATTTGCCAGTAACCTATTAGCCTTGCTATTTTATAAAAGATAACGTCACACATAAAGAAATGGACTAGATATCATACAAATAGTACTTTAGGGACTATTATTGTAATATAGGCAAACATGTGATGTAATGAGCCTATAAATACCCCTCATGACTCTCCATGAGGGGTGTGGGAAAGTGTGTGTATTGTTTCATTTATTCATTTTAATATAAACCCTTTTCTCCACCTTTCTCTCTCTATTTTCTCTCTCTAAAACCATGATGTATTTCCATCAACCTCGACCTCCCGAACGTGTTTCTTGGCGTTAACATAACCTATGATATTTAAATAAAGTGCATTTGGTAACTTTCCTCTAGCAACCAAATGGGGATTGTCAATCCCTAATAGATCTATTCACAATTATTTACGTTCACCCTTCAAGTGATTAAGGTTCATGATCGAGGGACTTTTGGCAATAGCTACTTAAGCAATAATAAGATCAGGAAAAGACTTGTGTTCGGTTTTTGAGCATGTATCCCCCCACAAAATTAAGTAAAATGTGGCCTATGAACTCACCTTAGTAGGATAGTAGAACAGATGTAATCTCAACGATGCAGGGCAACGGCTTCACACACAACCTAAAAGATAAGGCAAGTTTCAGTTTTTAAGTCTCATTTTATTGCGAACGTTTATGAATAATCGATAAAGTGCATAGGCGATGTGTTACGTCGTATATATAAATAGGTAATTGTTACGTATTGTTTTATTCGTCTAAATCTAGTTATCGTTATATAAATTTTATACGTGTTATATATATATATATATATATATAATTACTATTAAAAAAATCAATATTACTATTCAATCATTTATGTTTCTCAATTTTACACTTTTTACCCTTAACGGATTATATTTTCATCGTTAGTCCAAATTTATATATTATTACATTTTAGGTCCAAAATATCAAATATTTACATTTATTATCCCTAAGTTTCAATATTTACAGTTTATACCCTTAGAAAACTATTTTTATACTTTTTACCCAAATTTTACAAACTTGACACTTTTAGTCCCTAACTCTCGAATATTTGCAAATTTAGTCCAAACATTACCAAATTTAAAACTTATCATTTTTGTTATTTCAATAAGCTCAGGAAATGCACATGAGCTTATTCCAACAGCTTATTAGCTTATTTTTCTTCTTTTTCACAAACTGGGCCTAACGAGCCAAATTTAAGGGCCCGTTAAGGATTTTTGATCCAAAGGGTTTGGGGGGACATTGGGTTTGTCGAAATCCATCTTTTTAAGTTACAATAACATTTCGAAAGAGCTTATTCGCTTAGCTTATCGTAATAAGCTAAAATTAACTTTCTAGGCTTTTTGGCCCACGTAAGGTTTTTAGTTTTTCTGAAAATCTGTTTCATTAGCGATAAGCTTTAGGTCTAGTTAGGTGATCAAACGAAGTCTTTAGTTCCAAAAATTTATCATTCCCGATTCTTTATAAGCTAAACTAATAGATCGTACAATAATAATGACGGGTCGTGTGTCAAATTTAGAAATGGCGAGGCCAAAGTGTGGCCACAAACTCATGCGTAAGACTTTATAAAACTTGAAAATAAACTAAGTATTTTTAGTATATGTCATATATGTCCAAGTGACTTAGAAACGTGTGATTTTTATTGTGTATACGTTAATATTTGCTCAAGGTTATTATAGGTACTCGTTAAGTACATAGCCAAATAATAGTACGATACATAAAATATATACGTTGTTTTTATATTTTACGATTTATTGATATCAAGTGATTGTGCATAAATCATGTACGTATGTATACATAAATAGAAAGAAAGGTTCATGGCCTCACCTCACCTACAAAAGGTGGTGTAAAACGAGTGTAGGGTTCGTGTAATGGTACAAATGCTTCGTGGTTCACTTCACGTTCCACCAAGGGTTCAAGATGCTCCAAGCTTGGTCTCCTAGGTTCGCTTGAGACGTGGTTCTCCTTGGCGATCCGTATGTCCTCCAATACTACTCCTTTCGTTATTATTTTTGTGTAAGTGATACGTTTTAGTGTATGTGACGTTTTTAGTTTGCATGGGGGTCTTATATAGTGAGTTTTGAAGGGTAGAAACAAGCTAGTATCACAAGTCTTGGTGTGTGCATGTGAGGGCGAATAGTAATGCCACAACCATTGCCCAATCGGTTTTGTACAAAGCTAGGATCTTGTGAGATCTTTCCTATTCATTCCTGACATTACTTGGATGCACATTGTTAGTTTAGATGGGATTGGGGAGCAAGGTTGGCAACAAGGAATGTATTGCTACATTTTTGAGCTTATCCTTGCATATTGAGTTTGGTGGTTTACTTAGGTGTTTTCTAGGGTAGTAAACGAGCAAGGTTTAGTGTAACATATATCGTTTCTGTTTCTTGGGTACTAGGTGAGATGAGGCAAGCATAAATATATAAAGGTTGTGTATAAAAATCATATGAAATAGGGTACGTTTTGGGTGAGGTCGCGGCAGGGAACAAGAAAAGAAAACAAAAAAAATTAAAGGGTGCGTTTTAGGCTTGGCCTGGTGGGCTGCTGGTTGTGTCGGCCCAAAACAAAAGAAAGAATAAAAAGGAGTCCATTTGGTTTGTATTGTGTAACCGTGGCCCATTGAGTGTTGGGGGCCCACATGGTGTGTCTCGATTATCGTGTCGAAGTTCAAAAATATTAGTGAGCGTTCTCGAGAAGTTTCGTAGGTTCGGGGAATATAAAATAGTATACGTTATTTAGACGAAACGTATTGTTTTAACTATAAACGTGTTATATATATTTATCGTTCGCAATAATCATAGGTTATCTAGGTCGTGTGTAAGCATCGTTCCGGTGTAAACGGTCAATCACAGTTATCGTAGTGGTTCAATATCAAGTCATATCATTAAAAAAAAATTGTTATCCATAAAATGGTGTTAATTTATCGTAACGTCGTTTTATTTATTCGTATGCATTTACTAATCGTAAGGGAAATTTACGAGAGGTTACTGGAAGGACCCTTGTGGGTTCCTTGGCCGGTCGACCCAAGGGGAGGGGGAAACCCAATCCCACTCAAACTTGAAGAACAAGTTTACAAGGCTATATATACTGATGAGGCTAAAAGTGTACCGCTTTTAAGGGGTCATTTAAGCCCGAATTTATAATTATCTGATCAATTATTGCCCTAAATCGTTCCTTTTGTCATTTTAGGTACTTTTGAGGAGAAATCTAGAAAAGGAAGCATTTTGGACGTTTTTGAAGCATAAAATTGAAGAAAACGACAAAGTCTCAAATTCGTTGCTGGGAACAGTACCTGGCGACGTCAAGGCTTAACAAATGATGGCGTCAAGAGTGATAAAAGAGGTGGAAGTGGATATTTTAACGTGACGGCCCAGAACACTTTCAATGTAATTGGCCTGACAGCGTCACCAAGGCCGTCAGGGTCAAAATACAAGTGACAGCCTAGAGTCTATTTCTACATGAAGGCGTCAAGACTAGATCTAGGCAATACGACTCTTAACATGGCGGCGAGTTGTTGGCGTCAGAAGTTAATACATGACGCCATCAGGATGCTTTGTCTATATATATTTTTCCAATTTTTCATTGTAAAGTGTGGAACAAGTTGTGGAATATTAGAGCAAAAACCCTAGGTCGAATTTTCTGCTTATTGGAGGGGTTCCAAACCCTTCTTTCTTCCATGTTTGAATAAAGATAAGTCTTCCAATAATCATTCAATATGTCTATGTGTTGTTTGATTCTATCTTATGCCACTGGTACAAAAAGTTGTATTGGTCACGCCAAAAATGTGTGACGATATGCATATAGTCACACACGTTTTTTTCGTTGTGTGTCACCATAGGTCCCGCCACCATAGGTGGCATATGGTCACATTGTTGAGTTCGTGGCCTTTTCCATCGAAAAAGAGTGACCATAACCCCGAATATGTGTGACAAATTAGGCACAAGTTTTGTTGGATTAGTCATTATCAGTGACCGTAAACATTTTATAGTCACGCGAATGTTTTTTGAGAGTAACTAATTTTCAACTTTTGGCCACATAAATATATAATATATGTGACATTTGAGATGATATATTCAAGTAAATGTGTATTTTGTGTGACTATTTCTCATCCTGTGGCCACATGAATATACAATAAATGTGACGTTTGTGATGATTTAGTCACACAATGGGTGTTTTTTTTTGGAGTTAGTCACATACAATTTAACACAAAGTGGCCAAAAGTGTAAATAAGTGTGACCATATGCTTTCAAAGTGAAGAAATGTGTGTTTTGTGTGACTATTGATCATCCAATGGCCACGTGAATTTTATGTTTGTGTGGCCTTTTGTAATATTTAGTCACACAAAGCATGTTTGTTTTGGGTATTTAGTCACATACCATTAAGAAAACAGTGGCCAAAAGCGTAAATAAGTGTGACCATATGCTGTTTAAAGTGAAGAAATGTGTATTTTGTGTGACTATTGATCATCCAATGGCCACATGAATTTTATGTTTGTGTGGCCTTTTGTAATATTTAGTCACACAAAGCATGTTTGTTTTGGGTATTTAGTCACATACCATTAAGCAAACAGTGGCCAAAAGTGTTAATAAGTGTGACCATATGCTGTTTAAAGTGAAGACATGTGTATTTTGTGTGACTATTGATCATCCAATGGCCACGTGAATTTTATGTTTGTGTGGCCTTTTGTAATATTTAGTCACACAAAGCATGTTTGTTTTGGGTATTTAGTCACATACCATTTAGGAAACAGTGGCCAAAAGTGTTAATAAGTGTGGTTGTATGCTGTTTAAAGTGAAGAAATATGTATTTTGTGTGACTATAGATCCAATCGCCACGTGAATTTTATGTTTGTGTGGCCTTCGGTAATATTTAGTCACACAACGAATAAAGCAAACAGTGACCAAAAGTGTTAATAAGTGTGACTATATGCATCTTTTATTCACATTTAAAAAAATCAATATATATCAAAACAATTCAAATATATATCAAAACAAATTCAAATACAATAAAATTGGAATGTATATAACTGAACAAAATATAAAATTAGACATCCTTTTATATACCAAGGAGTCCTAGTCGGCTTACAATAGTTTCTTTATAAGTATATATAATCTTTTCCATTCGCAAGTAGCAACTTCGAGCGGTCTTAATCTCTGAGCAGTACCAACTTTAACTAGAAGTAGTAACTTTTGTACTAGCAGTAGTAAATACTTGCACATTTTCTTTGAAGTTCATGAGCTGCACTAAATCCATCTAAGCAATATTAGCACAAACATGATCAGCAGTAATTCAAACAACATCATGAAGACTTTTAATCTAAAACAATGAACATACTAATAAAATTTGCAGTTAAACTTACAAGTTTTTCTCCCATTGATCTAATCTCTTCATCTGGATATAAAAGCCTTGAAAATGTAGGCTGCTGCATATCAACACATCAGGATGAGAGCAGAACTAGAACATGTCAAAGCTCACAACATAACAGAACTAGATGAGCCACTGGTTCAACTATCTGCACAAACATGATAGGAGAGTTAATACTAGTACCACATTAGTACTGTTGGAGCAGAGTTACTACTGCAAGTATATATATATATATATATATATATATATATATATATATATATATATATATATATATATATATATATATATATATATATATATATATATATATATATATATATATATATATATACATACATATATAACATAATGTATATAAATGAAGCAAATATATATACAATTGTATTTCAAATTCAATAAAAATCGAATGTATATAAATGAAGCAAATATATATAAAATTGTAATGTCGTATATAATTAGATCTATCGACTCGGGCAACAAATAATATACAATTGGTTGCAATTTTATGCAGTGCAAAACGTGGAACGAATAAATGTCAAACACATTACCAAGCAAGCAAATCACTAACATTTGGTACAAATGAAACAGTTTGACAAAAAGCAACCATATTTGAGTTAATTTCCTATATAACAGATGTTATGTTAATCTTTTGATAGATAACTTACGCAACTGCGATAAGCAAACTCCAACTGTTCAGCAACATCCTCCCAGAGTGGAAACCAAGTAAGACTCCCTTTACGAGCAAAACAGTGGCCTCTTAGAACACATCGATTGTCTCCATTCCAATAAATAGGAAAACTATGTCGTCTTAATAAGTCTACCAGCAACGATTACCACCACACAAATTTATAATCAAAAACATGTTTTAGGCTAGTTTAATCCACGAAAATCAATGTAAATTGTTTTATATTCGATTACACATTTAAGAAAATATAAATTAAATATGTGTTTGAGCATACCCATGAACAGAGTAGGATAGGTGAGATGAGGGTGATGGTGGCTCGACTGTGATGGTGGTAGATGTGGTGGTTATCTCGAACCAAACAACCGAAGCAAACAAACTCTCCCATACAGGTCGCTTGTCTTGAAGACGGTGATGGCGTGGAGGAGCGATGGTTGGTGGAACCATGGCGAGATAAGGCGGTGATGTTTGGCGGTAGTGTGAGTCGGTTCTAGAGAGAAGGAGAATTGATGAATAGATAGAAGATAGATCTGACTAGTGTAAGTGTTAGTCTTTTGATTTTGGGGAAAAAGAGGCGGGATCTTGAGCAGGAGATTGAAATTTTTGGGGAAAAATTAGGGGCGGATCTTGAGATCTTGAGCGCCTGATTAAAATTTTAGAGATTGAAAGCCTATCAAATGAGCTCGAAATGTTTAATGAGTTGAGCTCAATCTTATATAAGTTCGACTCGAGTTATTGTTGAGTTCTCGAGCTTGTAAGTAACATAAAATATGTTTTTTTAAGTGTACTAAATGTAGATATTTATTTATGAATGTATCAAGCTTTTTGAGCTGAAGTCAAACCGAATTCAATTCTTAGGTTATATTATATTTTAATTTTAATTTGTGTCAGAAAACACATCTTTACAGATAAATCGAGCTTTTCGAGTCAAGCTCAAGCCGAGTTCAAACTTTCTCAATCCTCGATAACATGATCGAGAGGGTGATGGAGGCTTGACTATGATGGTGGTGGATGTGGTGGTTATCTCGAACCAAACAACCGAAGCAAAAAAACTCTAGAGAGAAGGAGAAGAGATGAATAATAGAGAGAAGATATATCTGCTGACTAGTGTTAATTAGTGTTTTGATTTTAGGTGAAAAGAGGGTGGGAGTGAGCGGGAGATTGAAATTTTGGGAAAAATTAAGGGCGGGATATGATATTGACCGCTATATTAAAATTTTGGAGATTTTGGAGATTGAAAGCCTATCAAAAGAGCTTGAAATGTTTAATGAGTTAGCTCAACCGTATATAAGTTGGACTAGATTTATTGTTGAGTTCTCGAGTTTGTAAGTGATAAAATATGTTTTTTCTTTTATCCTTTTTTTTATATGTAAGTGTACTAAGTGCAAAATACTTATTGATGAATGTATCAAGCTTTTCGAGCTGAAGTCGAACCGAATTCAATTCTTATGTTATATTTCAATTTTAATTTGTGTAAGAAAACACATATTTACAGATAAATCGAGCTTTTCGAGTCAAGCTCAAGCCGAGTTCAAACTTTCTCGACCCCCGATAACATGATCGGGAGGTCCCTGGATACGTTTTAGCGGTGGTGCGTGTCGGGTTCGAGAGAGAAGGAGAAGAGATGAATAGAGAGAAGATAGATCTGACTAGTGTCTGGGTTTTGATTTTGGGGGAAAAAGGGCCAGTATCTTGAGCGGGAGATTGAAATTTAGGGGAAAACAAAGGGGCGGGATCTTGAGCGCGATATTAAAATTTTAGAGATTGAAAATCTATCAAATGAACTCGCCGAAATGTTTAATGAGTTGAGCTCAACCTTTACATAAGTTTGACTCGAGTTATTGTTGAGTTCTCAAGCTTGTAAGTAATATAAAATATGTTTTCATCCTAAAAATTCTACAAAACATTCATTGTGACTCGATACACGTATTTGACTCAAACAAGTACTAATGAGTTAAGGTAGGCATGCAAGTTCATGTATCCGATTTTACAAGAAAACTACATGTTAAAGAGCGAGACTATTAAGAAAACGACATTAAGGTAGGCATGCAAGTTCATGTATCTTACGATCCCTATCCGATCATACGATCATGATCTTGTAAAGACGAAAACAATCCTGGGTAGGATCTGATCCCGATCTTGAAAACCTTGCATCTTACCATATGTACTCTTTGGGCCATTTTTTAAATACAAGATACACTAAAATACAAATGTACGCACCTTTAATTCTTTTAGTTTTTAAACTTTTAATACATTTAATTTTTATACTTTTAATCATTTTAAACTTATCTATACATCTTATAATGCATCTTTGACTCTCTCTCTTCTAATTTTTTAAGATTTTAATTTATACATTTTAAGTAAATACAACAAATTAAGCTATATGTACAATCAATTTAAGCATTAGCACCTACACACATTGACTGGTCAACACTTATAATTAATATATATATAACATTTAAAACACCTTTTCAATTAAAAGTATCATTTATAAACCACAATGCACAAACAAATCAAGCTGCTAAACACTCTCTTCATAAAATTTGTAAGACATTTTATGCATAATTTTTTTTATAAGTGGACTTGGTCACTCAGATAATATATCATTTTCTCATAACTTCAACAGTTTATCATGCATCTAAAAATATTTTCGCTGTCTGTAAAGTAATTTTCATCATAAATAAATACTACTAGTAATAGAGCGTTCGCCAAAACTTTAATTACAGGGTACCTCCCGCCGCAACGCGCGTGTGCCCCGCTAGTAATATATAACATATTCAAAGCTTTTCAAACATACATCACTTATAATATATAATATTTTCAAAGCTTATCAAACACACTTCACACACTCCAGCATATACTTAATACTCTATCTCACACTCACACACAGCTATGCCTTGTTCTTTCTTTCTCTCTCTCACTACTACACCCTAAGTTTGACCCTAAGTTAGATCGGAAGCATATGGTAACATACCTAGATCGCTTCTATTGACCCTAAGTTTGACAGATGATTTGGTTTATCTGATTATTTAGTTGTTTTTTTGGTTTATCTGATTATTTCATTGTTTGTGTTTATTTAATTAGTGTTATTTAGTGTTAGGGTTTATGTATGATCTGTATATTTGTGTTTTTTATTGTTAGGGTTTATGGTTGTTTTTTAGTTTTAGTGCGAATATTTAGGCAAAAACATCCAAGTGTCAAAGAAGGAAGAAGTATCAGTGATGGCTGGATAGACACCACTTTCAAGTATGAACATAAACTTGTTCTGGTGTTGTCCATCCATTATTGATTCATCTTTGTTCTTTGTCAAAATACAGAAATAATTATCAAGTATAATTTGTATTGATAGAATAAGGAAGAACATGTTGTGTTGTTTTTGCGAATAATTAGAGCAAAAGAGATATTAAGGTTTGCTTGGATTAGCTTATTTTATCTTAGGATTAGGTTGAAGTACAATAAACATATCAAGAACTTAAAGAGTTTTTTCATGTATTTAGTTACAATGAAAATATTTTCATTGCATTGTTAATATAAATTTAATATGATTTCATTGATTCATGATTAGCTCTCTAATGTCATAGGACCTACATAACTAATATGTATGTTCGTCACATTTAAGTTAGCAATATAAATGATAGTAAGAATTTGGTTGCTAAGAACTTAAAGCTCAATTATCAGGGCAGATCTATCTAACGATGTAGATGGGTTCCATCGCTTTTATTGGACCCCATTTTCTAATGATGTTTAATCTTGATTATTGAAAGAACCAAAACTGATAAGCAAGATCAAACACCAAACGTCAGAAAATGGGGTCCAATTAAAGCGCAGGAACCCATCTACATCGTTAGATAGATCTGGCCTGATCATTGAGACGTCTTCAATGCGATAATGATATAGTGTGTATTGTTCATGACAGGCCACACTCCTTCATTATCGCATTCAAGATGAGTGATGTTACCTAGACTCTATTCTTTACTCAACATTTGTAGATTGTTTGTATCACTCTGTTTGCTTTATATATATGTATGATGTATTTTTTATATGTAGGAAGTGAGTTTGTAAAACTTTGAGTCTGGAATTTCAAAATAACTTTACATATCTGGTATAAGAATTATGTTGCATTTGTATTGAGAGAATAAGGAAGAAAAGTGGCGGATGTTGGTAGGTTACAGATTCAAGGCTGAATGATATGTTGTTGTTGGCTAGGGTAGAAAGGATGGTAATTCATTGCATTGTTATTATAAGTTTAATATGATTTCATTCATGCACGATTAGCTCTCTAATGTCGTAGAATCTACATAATTAATATGTATGTTCATCACATCTAAGGGATCAATATAAATGATAGTAAGAATCTGTTTTCTAATAACTTAAAGCTCAATATTAGGGCAAATCTATCTAAAGTTGTAGAACGGTTCCATTACTTAATTTGGGAAACCTCTACTACCGTTATTAGATGGTGTCCAAAAAACAAAGCAATGGAACCTTTCTTCAACTTTAGATAGATCTGGCCTGATCATTGAGACGTCTTCAATGCGATGATGATATAGTGTGTATTGTTCATGACAGGCCACACTCCTTCATCATCGCATTCAAGATGAGTGAAGTTACTTAGACTCTATTCTTTACTTAACATTTCTAGATTGTTTGTATCACTCTGTTTGCATTCCATTCTTTTTTATGATCTAAATGAGTCTGTCATTTCAACATACCTTTCCATTCTCAGTTCCCATACAGTTCCTTTTATTTTTTCAACAATCTAACAATGCGGCTGGTGCAGTCCTTTGTTCAAAGTGAGTTGAAACGATAAAAGGAGCTATATCGGGAACTTAGAAGGGTTACGTATGTTGGTTTCAACATACCTTTCCATTCTGAGTTCCCATACAGTTCCTTTTGTTTTTTCAGCAATCTAGCAATGCGGCTGGTGCAGTCCTTTGCTCAATGGGAGTTGAAATGACAAAAGGAGCTGTATCGGGAACTTAGAAGGGTTACATATGTTGGTTTATTGCATTCCATTCTTTTTTATGATCTAAAACCAACCATCCACCAAGTAATGTGGCCATTGGAGTTCCAAGAACAAAGGTTGTTTCAAATACACCCTGAATTGCAACATTATCTTTTATTTCATTTACACTATATTTTTTTAAATTTTACTATATTTTTTTTATTTTTTTGCAGAAATCATACATTGACAGCAGTGACTCAAGTTCATTTCACATATCAAGCAGTTCTTAAGGTCCTCCAAATACATGGGCAGACTACTTTCCAAAGGGATATTCTAGATCAGGCACAAAAAAGGAAGATGCTAGAAAGGTTAAAACTCCAAAAAATACTGCCAAAGAGCTTTTTGATGAGAGGGTTCAGGTGCTAGGCCTGCCCAATGCTAAGACTTGTGAAGACAAGGGTATAAAACCATTTGAACCAAAAATGCCCAAATTTTGTTCAAAAGGGAAGGGTAAAGGAAAATGTATTAGTTGAGTTAGGAAGTAATTTGAATAAACCTGTGTAATCCGTTTGTACTACTTTATTTGACTTTATGAATAAACATGTTGTCATTGCTCAATTTTCTCATTAATGAACTGAATATGAATCGGTTAATTTTTGTGGCATTTTATTTGTATCCCTAGCAGCATTAAGTTATGCCAAGCAGCACTAAGTTCTGAATTACTAGCATTCACCCAAATTCCAATCCAAACCCGGAATTGCCCAAATTCACTTGGACTCTTTCACTTTTGCAAATGACAATCAAGTTTGACAATCTTTGTTTGACTTTTAACAAAGCATCATAACATAGTCAACAAAGCAACATAACATAATTAATCAACAAAAAGATAACTTGATCATATAGTAATCGATAACTTGATTAACAAAGAAACATAATATAAGTTTTCTTTGAACACAAAAACATTAAACTTCAAAGAAACAACATAATAATGATTAATATCATCTTACATCAGGGTTAATTCAATGAAAATTATACAAACTATTTTGAATGCCCTTGTAAATATCATCAATGTTTCCACAGATTTGTTCTATTTCTTGATTCCGAACATTAACTTTGTTCTGATGCACCAGTATGATCTCTTGGTCTTTTTTGTTTTGTTCTTCCAACCGCGTGATTCGTTTGTTGTAAAGTTCAACCAACTGTCGTTCAGTACCATATTGGCCTTCAGAATGGCATTTGTCCCAGCACTCTTGGGTTAGGCCATGGATTTTATATTTTTCTGGCATTGGAGGAGGAGGAGGAGAAGTATCCCTTGAACGTTTTGTTTTCTTTGAAGCAGGATTTGAAGATGATGAAGCCATTGCAGTTCCAAACAAAAATTGAATACGTAATGAAAAGATAAAAGAAGTTGGTTGTAATTCCTTTGTATTTATAGGCACACAAGAGTCGCAATGTCACAACATTTAAGTGTCACAACGGTTTACAGTTCTTTTTTTATAGTTACACCAGTTTACAGTAATTTATGCCTAGCAGCATTAAGTTATGCCAAGCAGTATTAAGTTCTGAGTTACTATAACTCTTCATGGTTTCATTTAACTTGATTTTTTAACTTTATTTCGTTTGTAAATACAAGAATTTGTAATTAGATTATAACTTTTACACTATAGTTTTAAAAGATTGTTACAAATATTTATTTAGATTATAACTTTTACACTATACTTTATTTGACTTTATGAAGTCAATTTTATAATGTGATTGTTATACCTCAATTTTATTTGACTTTATGTAATCCTTTTGCTTGTTCCCTTGTTGTACCATCATGCTTCTCACCTTATTCTTGATTTCTTTCTTAACAAAATCTAAATTCTTATTTCATCTATTAACCAAGTAACATCAAAACAAAGGTATCAGATCTCTTTATTAATCAGGTCATAACAGTGTTGAAGTAAGTTTGCCAATTTAGGGAGTAAAAACTGTCACAAACACAAATTTTACACAACTAATAACTAGATTAATACCATTATGTTTATTCTTACTATATTTTCTAACATTTGAAACCACTTAGCTTACAATGCTTATTACCATTTAAAGTTTAAAAATAAAATTATAGAATTTTTAGGAGCGCGCATTTAATGTGTAAAATTAAAATGATTACAATTAGGCACGAGTAATTAGTGCATTTCACATGCTAATGTGACATTAAACTTGGTAAATTGCAATAATCTTTAATGTTGAGACTTTCAAAATTCCCTAGCTAGGCGTATGTCGCATCCCTTTTTAAGGCCATCACTTAGCTTTTCAACACACACTTTTTAAACAATCTTTTAATATCGAAGTTATGGCTGGAAACAAGAAAAGAACAAGGTGCATTTCATCAAAGAAAAATCGTTCAAAGTAAGTACTACTAATTAAACTTTTGTACACGTAAACATTCAAAGTTTGTAAAGATGTTATGTACGTACATGTTGACTTGGTTTTTTTTTCTAGTAGAAGTTAGTTAATCCATAATAATTTTGGTGTATTGCTTTTATGAATTTATAAAAATGGTTAACAATTGGTAGCTTTAGATAATCAGTTATGAAATTGTGTTAGTTTACTACGTAGTAGTTTGAATGTTTTATTCCTTATATTTGTTATCTTCCTAGTACATAAGATCCGTGAAAAAAACCTAGCTTTACTCACCCAACATTCAAAACTTATATCATAAGAATACCAAAAGGATAATCTTTAATGTTAGAATGTAACATTATTATATCAAAAACTTTTGGCCCCCCAATCAAGACGGTCAAAAGGATAATCTGTAAATTTATCAAAAGTATAATCTGTATAAATTTATCAAAATGATAATCTTTAATGTTAGAATTTTACATTATATATACATCATATAAGAATACCAAATTAAAAGGATAATCTGTAAATTTATCATCTAATGCTTATTTGATTTCAGGAAACCAGAGAAGGTGTTTAACATTGAAGAGTGGTATGAGTCGTGGAGTTCTCGAAGAAACAAGGCAAGACGCAAAACAAGTTTGCTTCAAATTAAGAAAGATGAGAAGGAATACAAGCGATCAAAGTCGCGGGTTGGTTCAGTGGAAGAGGATGTGGCTGATGTTGGACTTTTGAGTGTGGAAGAGAGATTCGACTCCATTGACTACGATAATCTGCATTTGTCATTTGATCCGGAGAAATCTCCGAAATTTAATTGTTAAACTTTTTTTATGTATGAACTGCTTTATTTTACTTTTGTTATGGATACTAATGTTTTTTCTTTTGGTTTATTATTATATGAATTTTAACTTTCTTGCTTCATTAAAACTTGATTAAGCTTGATTTTTCATCTATTCATTAAGCTTGATTTATGTCTAGCAACATTAATTTATGCCTTGCAGCATTAACTTATGCCTAGCAACATTAATTTATGCCTAGCAGCATTAAGTTCTGAGTTACTAGCATTCACCCAAATTTCAATCCAAACAGCTTTTTCTTTGCCTTTCCTGCAAAATGTTAGTCTAGAAACAATGAAAACACAAGCCATAACATATGCACAATGATTACAACATCTAATTATACTTAGCAGTTCTAAGTATAACTAGCAGCATTGTAATGGGGAAAATGAAGAGTCATGATCGACTAATAGTCTGAACTCAATTCAAGCAGTTAATATCAAATTAGACTCAAACTAGAGAGACTATAAAATCCATATCTAACCCCTCAAAATTATGTAAGTTATCCGAAATGTGTGACTATATGTATTGAGTTGTGACTACACTTAAATAATGTGTGACAAAATATGACTATGATTTAGACACCTAAATAAATACTTCATGTGACCATATATAACATCTTGAATTTAGTCAGACAAACACTCAATGTGACTAATATCAAGGTTAATGATAACCGATATTTGCTATAAATAATAGTCACATAAATATGACAATGTGACTATTTTGAATGTATTGCACATATAATACCCTTATAATGTGGCAATAAATATAATTTAGATACACATTTATGATATGGTGTGACTATTGTAAAGCCTATAGTCACATGATCGTGCTACAATTAAATGTGACTATACACATTAGGTTGTGGCAAGCAAACACACACTAAACTTTAGACACACATATTTACTTACGTGACCATATGTATCGAATTTTCGTTACACTTAATCATGTTTCTATGGTTTCGTGTGACCATATATGATATTTGGTCACACTCTTCAAGTGTGTGACATATATATTTGTCACTATTAAATGCATATCGTGACTAACACTTCAAACTTACTTTTCAGTTGTCACACATTTCAAACGCTATGTGGCTAAATATTCAGCAAAGAATAGCAGTCACGTTTAAATAATGTGTGACAAACTTGACTATATAATTTAGTCACATACACAATTACTTCATGTGACCATATATCTATTTTGGTCACACTCTTCAATTGTGTGACATATATTTGTCACATATGTATATCTGTAGTGTGACTAATGCTTAAAGTTGATTTCTATCGGTCACACGTCCCAAATTAAACGTGACTAAATGATCGAAAAATATTTACCAGCTACCCTCTAGTCACATAAATACACAAATGTGTGACATATATCTTCCGAAATGGTCACACAAGTCGGATCGAGTGTGGCTGTTTATTTTATTTTCATACATTTAGTCACGTAAATATGTTACAGTGTGACCATTTGAAATCAACCATGTGTGACGAAAGGCCATTTTTGTACCAGTGTGCTTATCTTTCTTTTAACATGTTAGGGTAGGTTTTTATTGTGTTTTCTTAGATGTAGTGAAACCTAGATGTTGATTATTGGTTGATTGTTTGTTTATAATTGTTACGGATGATTGTATTCAATGTTAGGCTTAAGAAAACTGGCAGACTTCCATTGGTAACTTGCTTGAATGTCTTAAGAAACATGATCGGAGGTGTACTACGATTCTTGGTTGTATTCTTGGTTGTATTTAATGCATAAGTGAATTCTAATGATCCCAAGTTAGGAGCTTTTAGTCAGCTCGACATAGGAGTGAAGTAGGATCTTATAGAGTTAGGGAATATTGTACACGGCCCTACGACTAGTATTAAGGAACCTGTCATCCATGCAATTGTAACAAACTAATCAACCGGTAAAAGATATCTAGGGAGTAATGAAATCTAAGTATACACATCTATTCTCATTATTGTTTCCACCACATTAGTTTAATTTCATTTCTTTTATTTTATTTTGATTGCATCTTTAGTTAATTAGGTTAGTTGACTAGCAACTAATTCCGCCCACTCCTTCAAAACCCGAGATTTTACTTGCTTTTATAAAATATAAAAAATAACAAAAAGAATCATCCCTCACCTCTAGACCTAGTTTAGTAGGCTTTCTAATCCTAGCGACACTATTCCTAAGTTGAACGATCAATCCTCCGGTACTTGTCACTATACTATACTACAACGATCAGGTAAACTGCCTGGCGAGGATTGCAAGCTTCTCAAGATCCCTTGAGAGGTAAAACCTGCAATGAGGGCACAATCCCGCGTATCAAGTTTTTGGCGCCGCATCCCGAGGAATAGTTATTGTCTAGGTTAGAATTTCTTTTTATTAGGTCTACTTGCTAGATTCATTTCTAGTAAGATTTTTATTTTTATTTTTAGGTTTTCTTTAGTCTATCTCATTTCTTTGTTCCTTTGTTCATAAACTATCTCGATGGATAACAATAGCATTGATCGTTTGATTCCTGTTATTCTTGTTTTTCGTCGTAGGATTTTCCAAATACCCGCCCCAATCCCTTTAGTGGAAAATGTGAACCCACCTAACCTCTCGCCTGACGATCACTTTGACAATAATTCTGAGATGGAGGAGTCTGATCATGATAATGACCATAGGGCTAGTCTTTTTTACTATTCAGACTCCGATGAGGACCTAGATGATGGTGATGTAATTAATGAGGATAGGATGGAAGATGAGGTGGACCCTCTTAGGTATGTCGACCCTAGGACAAGGATTGAGAATGATAGCTCATTTAATATGCAGTTTCCTTGTAAAATTGGATTTAGGAGCTTTGATGCCTACCTTAACTCATCTCTACCAATGAACATAATCTCGCGTAGTGAATAGAATAAAATTATGATAGATGAGTTAGAATACAAAGGAGATAATATTGTTGCTAGGGCAATGACATTGCATGTGTTTGTAGGAAGCTTTGTTAATTTGGTTGATTTTATGTTTATGGAGAATCTATGAGAATTTATCGATAGTAACTTAACCCAAGTTGTGTTTGGAAAACCCTTCAAAAGGTTAACCAACCTGGATGAAAAACTTATGGAAGGGTTAATTACATTCTCGGATGGGGATGAAGATTTTGTTTACCAATTGCCCCATGCACACCCTAGGTTCAAGGATTTTTCTATTGAGAAATGTAATAGGTATCCACCCCTTGATATGCTAAGTGAGAATGATAAAAGGAAAGGGCTTAAATATCTTCATGAAAAGAATAAAAGGTATTATTGCGGATGTTTAGAGCTCAGTGATAACTATAAGAAAGATGAGGCAACTATTAGATGGCTCACACTTGGATATGTGAGCATAAGCGACACATGATAGCCCGTGACCTTGAGTCTAGCTACAAGACTCGTAAATAAAGAAAAGCGCTTCTTGGGAGGCAACCCATGTTTTGTGTGTTTTTATTTGTTTGATTTTATTTGTTTCCGTATGCATGTTTTATTTTTATTGTTGGTAAATCATGTTTCAAGGTAAATTGTGCAAATGCTTTATTTTGTTTTTAACTTTGTCTTAATTACATATAAAGGTATTTTGCAAAATCTAAGTGTAAGGGAAATCAAAATTTGTTTATAAGAACGAAAATGAGCATGATTCACCACAATATTAAATGAACATGTATATTATTATTTGTGGGAGTCAAATGCTTGTATCGAGTCATAATGATGTTTTGCAGGATTTTCCAGGAAATAAGGCATATGTTTTTCCAGAAATTTTCCGGAAACTTAACATAAGATTTTTCCAGGAACATTCTGACGGCGTCAAGAGTTACAACCTGACGACGTCAGGTACCAAAATTTCTAAAAAATTTTGCGAGTTTTGTTTAAACCAGAGTCTTAAAGTTTTTGTTAATTCTTTAGTTTTATAAACTCCAGGAAATCTGCAAACATTCATTCCACAAGCATTATATCTTAATTTGCTTTCTAGGATTTGTTAGTATATATAGATTGCCGCCGATTTTACGCGATGTTTGCCTTGATTGTTTTCTCAGGTTTAACAGGTTATATATGAAAAGAAGATGATTTATATTTCTGGAGGGAAGCTTTCAATGTTCATTTTTCTTAGAGGAAGCTCTAACCTTGTTGACTCACTATCCACACCGAACGAATCAGGGGAGTATTTGTTTTCATTCTTTTACCTACTTCACTTTTACATTCTTTAATTGAACATTGGGGACAATGTTCATCCTAAGTGTAAGGGGAGCGTAAATAATGATACCTTATAGGATACAATTGCACTTGAGTTTGTTTATTTGATAGTAGGTGTGTAATAAAACTAAGAAAAATACTTGTTAGTGTAATTTTAGCGCCAAATTTAAATTTTTTTACAACATTTAGGAGTGAAACTTTAGCCTTAACAAGCGTCTCATGGATAGGAGTTGTATGACTAGCACAAAACCGTACCACTTAAAAAATTTCCCACCCAAATATGTGAGGTTCACCTTTAGATTTGATAGGAAAAGTATTCATTATTAGATATTATGAGTGTACCGGTAGCATTTAGATTCTAGAACTTGCGTTAGTGATACATCCCGAGACCGCTAGTGAGACTTCATTCGTGTAGTAAGATTTACTACATGATAAGAGGCATTAGGATCACCCTTGTGTTTAAGCCCGTATCATAATTACTTGACCGTTTAAGTCATATTACTTGACTAATAAAGTCAATTAATTTCTCCCACACCCTAGCGTTGTACTCATTTTTAGTACACGAAATTCCTAGTACACCCCTCCGAGCCGATCTTTTCGTTTCTAACTTTAAGCATTTTACTTAAAGGAAGAATTTGTTACAACCCACCCAAATGTGCAACCAAATCATCTTAGCCGTCCGTGTATGCACTCATCTTTAGTGCATTATCGTTACATGTTTAAACCCTAAGTTAATTATCTAATTGATTACATGGTTGCTAAGTCGAGTCATATCTTGTACATATTGTTTTGGGATGATTGGGACTCATGGGTAAAGCACTAGTGTTATGAAGTAATGGGTAAGAACATCAATTATTACCCCCATATGTACGTCAATCTTAAAAAGTACTCCAAGTGTTTTGATTATCTTAATTCGAGTCATTAGAGTAGTTTATTGTAAAGTATGTAAAAATTCAAGTGTAAGGGGAATGCAAATTCCCTACGATGTATTATTTTGGATGGTAGGGTAAAAGAGTATGCAACAAAAAAAAATGAAAAATAAAAATAAAAATAAAAATAAAAAAAATCAGGAAAAAAAAAAGAAAAAGAAAAAGAGAAAAAACAAACGGACTACCATCTCGTTTCATTCTATGTTTGTTTTTAGTTTTTGTTATTTCTGATTTATTAGCTTAAGTTTTATCGAGTCTTAGCTTAACAACGTCATATTGTACATGTAATTAACCAAGATGATTAACTCGCCACCAGTAAATATTGCCTTTATCCAACAAAACCGTGTTTTCCATATCCCTACACCTAACGTTATAACCCTTTGAAAGACCTCATTGATAGTTTATCCTACGTGCTTACGCCAAGTGGTGGAGGTTTGATCCTTTCCCAAGCCTATGGTAATCTATTTGCAATGACAGGTAGTGAGAGATGTTTTTCCATTTCCATATTGTGATATATACTTTATTACACTTGAGAGATGTGAGTATCTAAACACTATTTGTGAGGTGCTAGTGTATGACCTCCGTGCTTGTTTTTGGTTTTTAGTGGAACGATTATTTGTTGTAATTACTCTTATATTAGTGTTAAATGACCCCTAACTTGTATTTTGATTAGAATAAAAGCGCATTTGCTTGAGGACAAGCAAATCTCAAGTGTAAGGGTATTTGATGAGGTGAAAAGTGTACCGCTTTTAAGGGGTCATTTAAGCCTGAATTTGTAATTATTTGATCAATTATTGCCCTAAATCGTTCCTTTTGTCATTTTAGGTACTTTTGAGGAGAAATTTGGAAAAGGAAGCATTTTGGACGTTTTTGGAGCATAAAAGTGAAGAAAACGGCAAAGTCTCAAATTCCTTGTTGGGAACAATACCTGACGACGTCAAGGCTTAACACATGACGGCGTCAAGAGTGATAAAAGAGGTGGAAGTGGATATTATAACGTGACGGCCCAGAATATTTTCAATGTAATTGGCCTGACGGCGTCACCAAGCCCGTCAGGGTCAAAATACAAGTCACAGCCCAAAGTCTATTTCTACATGAAGGCATCAAGACTGGATCTAGGCAATACGACTCTTAACTTGGCGGCGAGTTGATGGCGTCAGAAGTTAATACATGACACCGTCAGGATGCTTTGTCTATATATATTTTCCAATTTTTCATTGTAAAGTGTGGAACAAGTTGTGAAATATTATAGCAAAAACCCTTGTTCGAATTTTCTGCTTATTGGATGGGTTTCAAACCCTTCTTTCTTCCATGTTTTAATAAAGATAAGTCTTCTAATAATCATTCAATATGTCTATGTGTTGTTTGATTCTATCTTATGCTTATCTTTCTTTTAACATGTTAGGCTAGGTTTTTGTTGTGTTTGCTTAGATGTAGTGAAACCTAGATGTTGATTATTGGTTGATTGTTTGTTTATAATTGTTACGGATGATTGTATTCGATGTTAGGCTTAAGAAAACTAGCAGACTTCCATTGGTAACTTGCTTGAACGTCTTAAGAAACATGATCGGAGGTGTACTACGATTTTTGGTTGTATTTAATGCATAAGTGAATTCTAATGATCCCATGTTAGGAGCTTTTAGTCAGCTCGACATAGGAGTGAAGTAGGATCTTATAGAGTTAGGGAATATTGTACACGGCCCTACGACAAGTATTGAGGAATATAACCCGTCATCCATGCAATTTCAACAAGCTAATCAACAGGTAAAAGATATCTAGGGAGTAATGAAATCTAAGTAAACACATCTTTTATTGTTTCCACCACATTAGTTTAATTTCATTTCTTTTATTTTATTTTAATTGCATCTTTAGTTAATTGGGTTAATTGACTAGCAACTAATTCCGCCCACTCCTTCAAAACCCGAGATTTTACTTGCTTTTATAAAATATAAAAAATTACAAAAAGAATCATCCCTCACCTCTAGACCTAGTTTAGTAGGCTTTCTAATCCTAGCGACACTATTCCAGAGTTGAACGATCAATCCCCCGGTACTTGTCACTATACTATACTACAACGATCAGGTACACTGCCTGGTGGGGATTGCAAGCTTCTCAAGATCCCTTGAGAGGTAAAACCTGTTGCGAGCGCGCAATCCCGCTGATACGTGGGAATCGCACCAGGCTTTACCTCTCAAGGGATCTCGAGAAGCTTACAACCCCCACCAGGCAGTGTACCTGATCGTTGTAGTATAGTATAGTGACAAGTACTGGGGGATTGATCGTTCAACTCAGGAATAGTGTCGCTAGGATTAGAAAGCCTAAAAACTAGGTCTAGAGGTGAGGGATGATTCTTTTTGAATTTTTATATTTTTATAAAAGCAATTAAAATCACGGTTTTTGGAAGAGTGGGCAGAATTAGTTGCTAATCAACTAACCCAAATTACTAAAGATGCAATCAAAATAAAATAACAGAAATGAAAATGAAGCTAATTAAACTAATGGTGTGAACAATAATAAGGAAAGTTGTGTTTACTTAGGCTTCATTACTCCCTAGATATCTTTTACAGGTTAATAATTTGTTACAATTGCATGGATGACGGGTCGTATTCCTTAATACTAGTTGTAGGGCCGTGTACAATATTCCCTAACTCTATAGGATCCTACTTCACTCCTATGTCGACCCGTTAGAAGCTCCTAACATGGGATCATTAGAATTCTCCTACGCATTAAATACAACCAAAAATCATAGTACACCTCTGATCATGTTTCTTAAGACGTTCAAGCATGTTACCAATGGAAGTCTGACAGTTTTCTTAAGCCAAACATCGAATACAATCATCCGTAACAACTATAAACAAACAATCAACCCATAATTAACATCTAGGTTTCACTGCATCTAAGCAAACATACAAGAGATCTAGCCAAGCACATTAAATTCAAGACAAGCGTAAGATATATTCAAGCAACACATAGACATATTGATTGAATTGAAAGAGTACTTATCTCAATTGAACATGAAAGGTTTCAAAGGGTAAAAACCCTTGAAAAAGCTGTAATATTCGGACTAGGGTTTCTCTCCAAAGTTACACCCTAATTGTTACACACTAATGAATGAAAATTGCAAAACTATATATAGATTTTACAGGGTGACGGCGTCAACAAGGAAATTCTGACGCCGTCAACTTGCCGCCCATAATGAAATCGGATTACCTAGATCCACTTTTGACGCCGTCATGTGTAATTCTACTCTGGCCCGTCACTAACAATTGGACTATGACGGCTGATTGATGCTAAACATTCAACTAAAGTCAACCACAGATGTGGTCAAGATAGTCAAACTACCTATATCAATGCTTCCGGGTAATATAGGGTATCACCAGGTCGTTATATCCCGATGAGGTGTGAATTGTACTTTAGCGTGCTTGTGATCGGGTGAATTTCACAGGAAGGGGTTATCATGAGAATTTTTTTTGAGAATTATGAAATAAAATAGCTTAGGAAAGCTATATAATTGATTATGTGAATTTAGTTTAAGAAGAAATGTGCTAAAACCTAAAAACGTATGTTTAAACTACAAACGGGTACTTACGTACGTAGGAAAAAGTGAATATAATTAAATAAAAGGGCCACGGATATGAAAATGATATTTTTACAAACCTAATGATTAAAGAAAAATTTTAGAAAAAGAAAATTAATTTTTACACTAATTATATAATTATCATTAATTAAAAACTATTTTCTAATTACTTTTTAATTATTTAAATTACCCTAAATTATAATTAATTATAAAATTACACTAGAAAATTGAAAATAAAATTTGAAAAAATTTAAAATAAATAAAAACTAATTTTAAAACTAAATTTGTATTTTTCTGATTTTTTTAATTAATTATTATTAATTATTAACTAATTATTAATTATTAAAAACTAAAATAAATTGAGAAAAATACCTAATGATAAAAGAAAAATCTGAAAAAATTACCAAAATTATTTCTAACTATAAGAAACCTGAGAAAAATATAAAAATGAAAATTGATTATAAATAAGCTAAAGAAATAAGCCAATTGGCTTAAATAGAAGCTATCACTTCTATTAAGTTGAGCTTTTTTGGATTTTTCTTTTTCACAACTGCTTAATAACTTATTTTAGACAACTTTTGTGAAGGTGGTTTGAATGGAACTCAGAAATAAGCAATTTGGAAAGCTTATTTGATTGACAGTTAAGTTATTAGCTTATTAGGACTTTGATTGAATTGGAAAAGCTACCAAATGAAATCTTAAATACAAATAAGCTATAAACAGATAAAGAAAAACTTATAATAAGCCAAATGAAACCAAAAAGCACAAGAAATAAGCAGCAATAAGGAAATAAGCACTAAGCTCAAAACTGAGCACCAAACAGCCCAAATGGGGCAACTTAGCAGGCCTGTAGGGCCCACAGAGGTACTTGGAAGTCCAAATAAAAAGTGAAACCAATAAGCTGAGCTTATTGGCTTTTCAAAAAGCCAAGAGTTGATCACTGGGACCTACAGGTGATGTCAGGGGAGGCTTGGAATATGGTCACAAAAGCTGAGTACTCAGCACAAGGTCAGAAGATTGGTCAACTTGATGGGGAAAGCAGCCCTAGAAAATAAGCTTCAGACCTCCCAATAAGCTGTAAACTCTCAAGACAAGCTTATTGGGTCTCTAAAAAGCCAAAAGTTGTAGGGTTGGGCCCACTAGGGAAAAAGTTATGGCACAATGAAAAGGGGTGGTTGACTGAGTACTCAGGTGCAGGGCAACACCTTCCCCTGCAGCTCTCTTTGAGCTTATGCACAAGCCCCTAGAAAATTCACAAAATTAAGCCATATATGGGATTCCAAAGTTTAGCTGAGACACAACATCATGTGAAAATTACAAAGCTTAATTCTTAATACAAAAATCACAAAAATTCTTTGAAATTTTGGAATTCTGACAAAGGGTCAATTTTGACTTTTTGAGATTTGCTTCTAGTTTGACCAAAGTGAACTTTGCTCCTACTCTATGGACTGAAAATGTTAAATGAAGCTATTCTAAGACTAGTTTAAGCTATTAGAACAACTTATAACATGAAATGAGGGATTGTGCAACTCAAAATCTAAACAGTGACACTAGTGAGTGAGATTAAAAGAGATTTTGACTTTTAAGGCTATTAGGGCTTAGATTTTATGGTTTACTGACCTAATGTGACCTAATGCATTCTATTAATACCAAAACAACCACAGATCAACAACAAGAATACTAGCAGCCGAGTGATTCGCCCGAAACAGTCAGATAATTATTGATCAGCCACTTGTGAATGGCCAACTGTAATAGTCAAACAGCCGAGGCAAATGCTTCCGAGGAATACAGTGTTTTCCCGGGTCGTAAGTCCCAACGAGGTTGTGATGATTAAAAACGAATCTGTGATTAGTGAATGTGAACAGGTAAGGGTATAAAGTGTGTGTGTGTTTAAACTAGGGTTTTATAACTTAAAATAAACTATTAAAACGATTACGTAAAACCTAGATATCTAAAACGTATAAACGTAAACCAATTTTAAATCAGACGCGACTGCGTACTGAGGAAAAGGTGAGTTTTAAGAAAAATAAACTAAAAGGGTTAAAAATGAAAATTCTATAAACTTATACTTAAAATAAAATTTAATTAAAAAGAAAACTATTTTTTAGATTATTATATTATTTAATATTAATTATTTAATTAACAACTATTTAACTATTTAATTAGAAAATTATAAATACTACAAATTAAACTAAAAACTTATAAAAATATTTTCTAAACCTAAAATAGAACTTGAAGAAAGTATAAAAAATAAAAATAAATCTTTTTGTCTTTTTATGTATTTTTTATTAATTAAAAACTATTTATATTATTTATCAGTGTTGCAAAAATCGGCCTACAAGGCCGATTAATCGGCGATTACAAGCTACAAGGCCCTGGAACTTGGAGAGATTTACAAGGTAATCGGACGATTAATCGGCGATTACAAGGTTTAGGGCCGATTAATCGGCTAAAAATCGCTACAAGGCCCTCGACCGCCTCAGTACCGATTCATGATTTTTGCAACATTGTTATTTATACTAATTAAACTATTTTAAATTACAAATAATATTAAACTAACTTAGAAAATTATGAGAAAATTTATAAAACTAATTAACCATCATAGGAATCCTAAAAAATTATAAAAACTTTATTTTATGTATTTATAAACTAGTTTAATAATTTTTATTCTATTTATTATTTAATTACCAATTACACTAATTAAATTATAAAAACTATTAAATGAACAGTATAAATCACAAGAAAATTTCTAAAATTATCTTATGATTTATAGAAGCTAGGAAAAATATAAAATATAAGTGTTACTATATAAAAACTAATTATGCTATTTTAAACTTATTTATTGATTAATTACTAATAAAACTATTTTTAATTCTAAGAATTATCAAATGACAATATAAAAATCTGAGAAAATTATTTAAATTACTTTAACCTATAAGGAAATTAATAAAAATATAAAAACACAAATTACTTAATTAAAATCTAAAAATGAAAATTAAAATTAAATTGTATTAAATAGAAACTATCACTTATTTTTATATTGTTTTTCTTGGATTTTTCTTTTACAAAACTATGTTATACATAAAAACAACTAACTTTAATAAAAACAAATATTTTAGAACTTAATAATAAGCTAGTAATAAGCTATAATCCTAGACAGTTGACTTTAGTTGACTAAATGAGCAAATAAGCTCAAATGAGCTTATGTGGGACCCAACTTGGTGTTTTCTGGTTCTAATAAGTTTGATGGACTTGTCAAAGCTTAACTTAACTAAATAAGCTCAGTAGATAAGCTAAAAAATCAAAATAAGCTAATCCAAAACTTCAAAGCAACTCAGAATGGGGACAAAGTTTATGGGTCTTTCTAGGTGGGGTCCACTGAAGCACAGGTCAAACAAATGGTCAAACTAAGTTCTCTACTAGGAGGGGGGTTGGGAAAAGCTATCTAGATGGTGTGGGGCCCACTGGGTTGGTCACAAAACACCACCCAAGTGGTGTTGTTGGAACTGAGCTGATGGAGCAGGGCACTTTGCAGCCCTGCAGTGGTGTTTAGGGGTGAGTGGGGCCCACAAGAAAAATACTAAAAATGTAAAGATTGTTGGATCTTAAAGACAAGGTGGTAGAGTTTAAGTACAATAAATTTCAAACCTTGGATCCCTTTCCTAAATTCTAAACAATTCTCCCAATATTTGGAAAAATCTGCTAAGTGTGAATTTGACTTTTTGAAATTACTTATCTAGTTTGACTTTGTTGAACTTTGAATTGATCCTATAAGCTAAATAAGTTATGATAAGCTGTAATAAACCTAAATTAAGCTAGATGCATAAGTTCTAAGCTAATGGGTGATTTTGTGAGACAAAAACTTACACAGTTAACTGTGTAAGTTAATTCACAAGGATTTTGACTTTTCTGTTATATATTACCCAAAGAGATAGATTGACTGAGCTTATATGAACTTGAGTTACTATTGTGAAACACAAATACACACTCAAACTCAGTGGAGCTCACTGAGCACCCCTGAGCCAAACACCCTCTTATATATCTGTTTATGAGATTTTCAAGGCTAATGGTGACTTTAAGCAAAAACACTGATTCCTATCACTATTCTATGATTATTTGAGAATAATTAAACAGAAATAAACCACAATACAAGCCTAAAACTCAGATTTGTCAAATTTTAAGTTTTACACAGTGAGATTATGGTTTTGAGTACAAATAATTTTTCATGAACAAGCAACTGGTTTTCTGCTATATTATCAATAACATATATCTAATAAACACTTAAGAATACTTAATTAAACAACACAAGCATTATCAAATTAAAAAGCATAAAAGAGAAATGTTGCTTACAAAGGGTATAGGACTGAGAAACCAAGAACCATTTAACCAAATCAATACCTAGTATCCCCCATAGGATTCTAATACCAAATTCAATCCAAATGAACCTTGCTCAGCTCCAATCAGCTTGTAACTTTGATTTTTTTATTTTCTTAATATTTAATTTGATTTTTTAAGTATTTTTGTTTTATGAACTAAACAGAAAACTGAGGTGTATAAGAGCTTAAATAAGCTTTGTCAAGGCTTATATGGGCTTATGAACTCAATAACAATCATAAATAACAACAAACAACAACTTTGAGATTTTGAGAATTTCTAAAAATGGCATAAACTGAGAACTGAAATGAAACTTGAAATTAACTTAATATAAAGATCAGAGTACATTCAACTAACTGAGAACAAGTGTTTTGAATTGAAATTACAACTTAATTAATGAACTATACTACATACGACCTAAATTGACTAAACCTAAACTAATACTCTGGTTCTTCTGCTTCCTTTGGCTTATGTAGAGACTTTTAAGGTACTTGGGACCTACAGAGACATATCCCACCATTTTCCAACCGTTGATAATGCCCAATTGATCTTGGCCGTTTAAACAATTTCTTGGCGCCAAAGTCTCCCATGGTTACTGTAGATTACTTGGAGCGGGTTTTAAGGCATTAAATGGTTGTTTGGAGTGTTATGGAGGTGGAGGTGTGAGGTGGAAAGGTGGGTGATGAGGTGGAAGGTGGTATGGTGGATCAGTGGTGGTGAAATGGTGGTATGGTTTTGGGAGGGAAATACGGGGTGGTGGTTTTGTTTGTGGGTTGACCGGGTTGACCAAGGGTGGACTGGTCTGGGCTTCACATGGGCTTAGGAAGTAGGGATGGGCTTGGGTTAGTTTAAGTTTGGATTTGGTTTTTGTTTTGTAATAATACTCAGGTCCGTTTGGTTTTTTAACTTACAAGGACCAAAGTTGTAATTTGGATAAAGTTAAGGGTTTGGTTTTGTAAGTTTATCAAAGTTCTCATAGGGACCAGATTTGACAAGGATAAATAATACAAGGGTATTTTTTTTATGTTTTTCTATTTTTTCTATCTGAGTACTAAATTTGCCAAATGTGAAACTTCGGGGACCAAATGTGTAACTTATTCAAAACTTCCAACCAGGGATCAAATTTGACAACTTGATATTATCCAAGTACCAAAATTGACTTTTTATCCAAAATTTTCCATCAGGGGCCAGTTATGCCATTCTCTGAAAGTCCAGGGACCAAAACTGACAAACTGCCAAACTTGAGGGACCAATTTGTAATTTCTCCAAACTTTTCACATAAGGACCAAACCTGCAAAAGATTATTAGTATAAGGACCAAAATTGCTTTTCTCAAAGTTTTTACATCCCAGGGACCATTTCTGTCAATTTCCAAAGTTGAGGGACTAAACTTGTAATTTTGTGAAACTTTGCACCAAAGGACTAAATATGTAACTTTATGATTAAAAAGGACCTTTGGTAACATTTTCATGTTTTTAGAATAACCAGGGACTAGTTTTGACAATTTATGAAACTTGAGGGACTGAAACTGCCAATTATGCAAACTTTATACGTTTTTCATCTGTTTTTGCATATTTTGCATTTGAAACATATAAAACACACCTTTAAGATATTTTAAGTATTTTGATACATATTTGATTGTTTTTGTATGTTTTGGCAGTTCAGATTAGTATAAAATGATGAGTATTTAGACACTCATCAATCCCCCACACTAAACTATTGCTAGTCCCTAGCAATCTATTTGAGAAAAACTTAATGGATTTGAAAAACTCTTTACCAAAAGCCATCACTTCTGGAGTAGCCAGGTGTAAGAACTGTGGCACACCTGATAACCGTGTGATTTTGAGCAAATCACCAGCTGTCAACGGATTTGATTAGTCTTTACCAAAAGCCGTTTGCTTCTGGACTAGCCAACTCTTGATGGAATAGTCAACATCTTGGTGAGCTGATTACCAATTATGGTTTTTCCACGGCCTTTACCACAAGCCATAATCTTGCGGGCTAGCCAACTCATTAGCTTTTGAGGATAATGGGGAGTTGAGGAACCATACAATTTTTGGCAAATTGCAAGCCATAAACGGGTTTGAGTTATCTTTACCAAGAACCGTTTGCTCCTGGATTAGCCAATCCTGTTGTGGGTTAGACATGGAGGATTGATACCATTTATTGCGTTCTAAATGAGAAAAAATTTTAAAATTTGGGCTAAAATGGGGGTTCTTGATGGAACATGTGTTTTAAATTCGTTAGAATAACGAATCTCCCCCCACACTTAGAACTGAATATTGTCCTCAATATTCAAAATACCGGGTGTTAAACCGAACTTAGAACGTAAGAAGAAAATATTCCATAGCCTTTATTTAAGATGTATATACATACAAATATTTTTTTAGATAAAACTTCTTAAATAGAAGCTATCACTATATGTACATTTTATTTTTTTTTTTTATTTATTTATTTTTTTTTTTTGAAAATATATATATATATATATATATATATATATATATAACATGTGGGATATCTCCCCCACACTTAGGGTGAAACATGGGTGAAAACCTATGTACATGCTATCGTTTTTGATTACCGAGTCACTAACTTGACTCGACCCCGAATTTATTTGTCCATGGGGGAGCAAGTGGAAGAGACAATCTCAATCGGACTTTCATTCAAGATGTTTTGGATAAACATTTGAAGCACGTGAAAGTTCCACACCGATGAGACAAGTAACCGGCTCATAATTTATAAATGATAATGCCGGGATCAAAGATAATGTCCTCACTCCCGAAAGAGTGAAGAACAGGATAAGGAACAGAATATATGAAGAAAAGAAAGAAAGTCATGATGAAAATCATGATTAACTCTTCTTCCTCAATAGGAGAATTCATTGTTTCATGAATCTCCTCGTTTAAGCTCGTTTGATCAAGACATATTATGGGTATGTTTAGATCAAAATAGAAAGTATCATACTCCGGTGGAGATATGATATGAGTGAGTTCAAAGGAGAACTCCTCGTAAAGAGAATCATTCACAAGATGTAAATCCGTGAACTCATGTTCCTTTGTGGACTCATCACAATCCTTAATCTGAATATCAAAGAGTGGATTATCAGAAATCAAAGTGAATTCGGTTATGAATTCATATAGAGGATTGGTGAGAATAGTGTTGAATGCTTCAGGAACAAGGGGATGTAAATCTGTGAATTCTTGTTCCGCTGTGAACTCATCACAATCCTCATTCTGAATATCAAAGATTTGATTATCAGAAATCAGAGTGAATTCAGAATTGAATTCATATAGAGGATTAGTGAGAGTAGTCTCGATTGCTTCGGGAACAAAATGATTATCATTTTCATCTTCTGAGTTGACAAGCTCAGAAGATAATTCCTCCACATAGCTGATGTCTCCAGAAGATAAAGAATTTTCATCAGTATGTGAAGTACTAAGCTCGATGTTGGGATTAGAGTTTAAAAGATTTTTAGTTTCTCCCATATCGGCTTCAAAATTAAGAATATCATCATTACTTCCAGATAGAAGTGGAATGATGTGAGTGAGTTCCTTTGTAAAATCCTCATGAAGAGAATCAACATCAGAATGAGGCAATGATGCCTCAACATACTCAATGTCTCCATAAGATATACAATCATTACTGGAATTAGAGACATTCTTAATTTGATCATTTGGATTATCAGGGTGGGTAGGAATATCACACATATGATCAAGAATTCCCTGTGACTCTCTCGGGATTGAGACAAGGATCTCAACACTAGACTTTATTAATTCGTCCGATTCCTTATTAGGAATAGTGCTAAGATGCTCATCCCCCATGTTCAGAGAGTGAGTGGGAACCTCGGGTGTGATAACAACATACAGAGGGAGCTGAGAAGGGCTAGCAGTAATGGAGTCTACAAGTTCCATTATTTCTACTGCTGGTGATTCATTTATATTCTTTTCTCCCTGTATATGCATGGAAGGAGTCTCAACTGATGAACATGATGAATCTTTTTGGATGATAACAATGTTATCATCATCATCACTGTCATCATCGTACTCAGAAAAAGCAGCATAGCGAATATTTGCACGTATTTTGGCTACTCTTTGCTCAGCAATTAAATCTTCCATGCTTTTCCCAGAATCTCGTTCTTCAGCAAGTAATTCTGTGATAGATTTATCACGAGAATTTTGAATGAGTGGAAATTGTGGAGGTGTGGATGTGTCAAAACCGGAAGGTTGACATTGATCATCATTATGAGGACCCCCACAATATACACAAGAAGAACTTGGATCATGGCGAAGCGACATATTAGCTAACTCCTCCCTAATGTTTTTAAGTTTTTCAAGAACCTCTAAATAAGGATCTTGCTGGTTTTGAGGAGTTGCTTGGTTCATTTGGTACTGTGGAGGTGGGTCTTGAAACGAATAGTCGTAATTGTTACAAGGAAATGGATTCCTTGTTTGACAATCAGAGCTAAAATGTGGACCTCCACAGTACTCACAACAGTTGAACTGATGTGGTTGTGAGTCGTATGTGTTTAAGTCATAATTGTTATTAGGAACCTGTTCATAGACAAACTGATTCCTAGTTTGACAATCAGAACTGTAGTGTGAACCACCACAATACTCACAACAGTTAAACTGTTGAGTCTGGATTGGTGTATTTTGATACGAAGCATCATTAAGATTTGGATAATATGATTCTTGCTCGTATGAATGTGATGGGTAGTTGGAAAAATTTGAGGAGTCGTTGAATGAGTTTTGATTAGGATCATAAGCAAATGAATTACTCGATCCACAAAACAAACAACTCCCGTTTTGGATATCATTACCACATTGCACACATGTACACCAATGACATGGAAAACCGAAAAGTGGCTCACCACAACCGACACAAGGGACAAAATCTGGAGGTGGGACAAGTGGTGTGCTCTTAGAGCTAGGAATTTCCACCACTTCCGTTATGGTCTCGGGTTTTGGTTCTTGATAAACGTGAAGGTTAGGTAAGTCGTTCTTTTCAGTCACTGCCCTAAGCTCTGTACGTTTGCTTGACAAACTTTTAACCGTAAACCGTGAAAGATCAGGATTGATTTTTGAAGGTTTAGGAGCATTTGTGAGCTCAGGTTTTTGGACAACCGTGGTTTGGACGTATTTAGCACCTCCATCGTCAGAGGAAAGTACAAGGTCCTTTGTCACCCCGGTTTCATGATCTCTTTCCCTCACCGGAGAGGGAATAGGGATCGAAGGTCCATCATAATCAACATAACATCTCGACATTTTTGACAAGGCCATAAGTTTTTCAACTTTGCTTTTATAGGCCCATTGTTTAAAGAAATCGTCATCGAGAGATGCCATTAGAATTAATTATGGGACAAGTGGAAGAAAGTAGAATCAAAGGGTTTTGGGGATGAGAAATGAAGAATCAAATAGGTAAGGGTGTAAAGGTGAATATTTTTGTGTTTTGTTTTATAAAAATATGGATAAAAGATGGTAAATATACAATGGATGTATATACAAACTCACTAATACGCAAAATCTTTAGAATAAGCGCACAACCTCCCCGGCAGCGGCGCCAAATTTTGATTCGCCCGAAACAGTCAGATAATTATTGATCAGCCACTTGTGAATGGCCAACTGTAATAGTCAAACAGCCGAGGCAAATGCTTCCGAGGAATACAGTGTTTTCCCGGGTCGTAAGTCCCAACAAGGTTGTGATGATTAAAAACGAATCTGTGATTAGTGAATGTGAACAGGTAAGGGTATAAAGTGTGTGTGTGTGTTTAAACTAGGGTTTTATAACTTAAAATAAACTATTAAAATGATTACGTAAAACCTAGATATCTAAAACGTATAAACGTAAACCAATTTTAAATCAGACGCGACTGCGTACTGAGGAAAAGGTGAGTTTTAAGAAAAATAAACTAAAAGGGTTAAAAATGAAAATTCTATAAACTTATACTTAAAATAAAATTTAATTAAAAAGAAAACTATTTTTTAGATTATTATATTATTTAATATTAATTATTTAATTAACAACTATTTAACTATTTAATTAGAAAATTATAAATACTACAAATTAAACTAAAAACTTATAAAAATATTTTCTAAACCTAAAATAGAACTTGAAGAAAGTATAAAAAATAAAAATAAATCTTTTTGTCTTTTTATGTATTTTTTATTAATTAAAAACTATTTATATTATTTATACTAATTAAACTATTTTAAATTACAAATAATATTAAACTAACTTAGAAAATTATGAGAAAATTTATAAAACTAATTAACCATCATAGGAAAACTAAAAAATTATAAAAACTTTATTTTATGTATTTATAAACTAGTTTAATAATTTTTATTCTATTTATTATTTAATTACCAATTACACTAATTAAATTATAAAAACTATTAAATGAACAGTATAAATCACAAGAAAATTTCTAAAATTATCTTATGATTTATAGAAGCTAGGAAAAATATAAAATATAAGTGTTACTATATAAAAACTAATTATGCTATTTTAAACTTATTTATTGATTAATTACTAATAAAACTATTTTTAATTCTAAGAATTATCAAATGACAATATAAAAATCTGAGAAAATTATTTAAATTACTTTAACCTATAAGGAAATTAATAAAAATATAAAAACACAAATTACTTAATTAAAATCTAAAAATGAAAATTAAAATTAAATTGTATTAAATAGAAACTATCACTTATTTTTATATTGTTTTTCTTAGATTTTTCTTTTACAAAACTATGTTATACATAAAAACAACTAACTTTAATAAAAACAAATATTTTAGAACTTAATAATAAGCTAGTAATAAGCTATAATCCTAGACAGTTGACTTTAGTTGACTAAATGAGCAAATAAGCTCAAATGAGCTTATGTGGGACCCAACTTGGTGTTTTCTGGTTCTAATAAGTTTGATGGACTTGTCAAAGCTTAACTTAACTAAATAAGCTCAGTAGATAAGCTAAAAAATCAAAATAAGCTAATCCAAAACTTCAAAGCAACTCAGAATGGGGACAAAGTTTATGGGTCTTTCTAGGTGGGGTCCACTGAAGCACAGGTCAAACAAATGGTCAAACTAAGTTCTCTACTAGGAGGGGGGTTGGGAAAAGCTATCTATATGGTGTGGGGCCCACTGGGTTGGTCACAAAACACCACCCAAGTGGTGTTGTTGGAACTGAGCTGATGGAGCAGGGCACTTTGCAGCCCTGCAGTGGTGTTTAGGGGTGAGTGGGGCCCACAAGAAAAATACTAAAAATGTAAAGATTGTTGGATCTTAAAGACAAGGTGGTAGAGTTTAAGTACAATAAATTTCAACCCTTGGATCCCTTTCCTAAATTCTAAACAATTCTCCCAATATTTGGAAAAATCTGCTAAGTGTGAATTTGACTTTTTGAAATTACTTATCTAGTTTGACTTTGTTGAACTTTGAATTGATCCTATAAGCTAAATAAGTTATGATAAGCTGTAATAAACCTAAATTAAGCTAGATGCATAAGTTCTAAGCTAATGGGTGATTTTGTGAGACAAAAACTTACACAGTTAACTGTGTAAGTTAATTCACAAGGATTTTGACTTTTCTGTTATATATTACCCAAAGAGATAGATTGACTGAGCTTATATGAACTTGAGTTACTATTGTGAAACACAAATACACACTCAAACTCAGTGGAGCTCACTGAGCACCCCTGAGCCAAACACCCTCTTATATATCTGTTTATGAGATTTTCAAGGCTAATGGTGACTTTAAGCAAAAACACTGATTCCTATCACTATTCTATGATTATTTGAGAATAATTAAACAGAAATAAACCACAATACAAGCCTAAAACTCAGATTTGTCAAATTTTAAGTTTTACACAGTGAGATTATGGTTTTGAGTACAAATAATTTTTCATGAACAAGCAACTGGTTTTCTGCTATATTATCAATAACATATATCTAATAAACACTTAAGAATACTTAATTAAACAACACAAGCATTATCAAATTAAAAAGCATAAAAGAGAAATGTTGCTTACAAAGGGTATAGGACTGAGAAACCAAGAACCATTTAACCAAATCAATACCTAGTATCCCCCATAGGATTCTAATACCAAATTCAATCCAAATGAACCTTGCTCAGCTCCAATCAGCTTGTAACTTTGATTTTTTTATTTTCTTAATATTTAATTTGATTTTTTAAGTATTTTTGTTTTATGAACTAAACAGAAAACTGAGGTGTATAAGAGCTTAAATAAGCTTTGTCAAGGCTTATATGGGCTTATGAACTCAATAACAATCATAAATAACAACAAACAACAACTTTGAGATTTTGAGAATTTCTAAAAATGGCATAAACTGAGAACTGAAATGAAACTTGAAATTAACTTAATATAAAGATCAGAGTACATTCAACTAACTGAGAACAAGTGTTTTGAATTGAAATTACAACTTAATTAATGAACTATACTACATACGACCTAAATTGACTAAACCTAAACTAATACTCTGGTTCTTCTGCTTCCTTTGGCTTATGTAGAGACTTTTAAGGTACTTGGGACCCACAGAGACATATCCCACCATTTTCCAACCGTTGATAATGCCCAATTGATCTTGGCCGTTTAAACAATTTCTTGGCGCCAAAGTCTCCCATGGTTACTGTAGATTACTTGGAGCGGGTTTTAAGGCATTAAATGGTTGTTTGGAGTGTTATGGAGGTGGAGGTGTGAGGTGGAAAGGTGGGTGATGAGGTGGAAGGTGGTATGGTGGATCAGTGGTGGTGAAATGGTGGTATGGTTTTGGGAGGGAAATACGGGGTGGTGGTTTTGTTTGTGGGTTGACCGGGTTGACCAAGGGTGGACTGGTCTGGGCTTCACATGGGCTTAGGAAGTGGGGATGGGCTTGGGTTAGTTTAAGTTTGGATTTGGTTTTTGTTTTGTAATAATACTCAGGTCCGTTTGGTTTTTTAACTTACAAGGACCAAAGTTGTAATTTGGATAAAGTTAAGGGTTTGGTTTTGTAAGTTTATCAAAGTTCTCATAGGGACCAGATTTGACAAGGATAAATAATACAAGGGTATTTTTTTATGTTTTTCTATTTTTTCTATCCGAGTACTAAATTTGCCAAATGTGAAACTTCGGGGACCAAATGTGTAACTTATTCAAAACTTCCAACCAGGGATCAAATTTGACAACTTGATATTATCCAAGTACCAAAATTGACTTTTTATCCAAAATTTTCCATCAGGGGCCAGTTATGCCATTCTCTGAAAGTCCAGGGACCAAAACTGACAAACTGCCAAACTTGAGGGACCAATTTGTAATTTCTCCAAACTTTTCACATAAGGACCAAACCTGCAAAAGATTATTAGTATAAGGACCAAAATTGCTTTTCTCAAAGTTTTTACATCCCAGGGACCATTTATGTCAATTTCCAAAGTTGAGGGACTAAACTTGTAATTTTGTGAAACTTTGCACCAAAGGACTAAATATGTAACTTTATGATTAAAAAGGACCTTTGGTAACATTTTCATGTTTTTAGAATAACCAGGGACTAGTTTTGACAATTTATGAAACTTGAGGGACTGAAACTGCCAATTATGCAAACTTTATACGTTTTTCATCTGTTTTTGCATATTTTGCATTTGAAACATATAAAACACACCTTTAAGATATTTTAAGTATTTTGATACATATTTGATTGTTTTTGTATGTTTTGGCAGTTCAGATTAGTATAAAATGATGAGTATTTAGACACTCATCACCGAGCTAATCCAAACACCCCTTAATCTAACTGTTTTTGTGAGTTTCAAAAGGTTATACTGATTCAAGCCATGATTAAGGTACACAAGGCTAAATTATGATATATTAGACCTGCAAGAACACAGAAGTACAGATAATAACAACAATTCCCTAAGGACTCATTTTATGTTATATTAACTATGAACATAAACAAATGAGCAACTAAGAAATCCAAAACACACCATCCTAATATTAAGCTAGATTGTCAATTAACAACAACAATGAAACATAAAAACACAGAGATTCAAGTAATTAATGCACTGAAACAGTAAAATACCAAAATGGAACAAAAAACTTACAAAATGGAGTTCAAGTGAAACCTAATAACCAGGATCAAAACAACATTCCTATAGGTCTTCCACAAGACCACTAACCCACTGCCATCCTTTATTTGCAGTGCTCCTTGCTTCTTCAACCTTTTTCCATGAATTTTTTATTTTATTTTTATTTTTCTTGTATTTTTGATTATTTTTATGAAATTAAATTTAGAAAGTTTGCACAAGCTTGGTAAGCCTCTGAAAACTTTGTTTTTGAGCTTATAAAAACTTGTAGATAGCTTATGAATACTAATTAAGTCCACACTGATAATTGAAATATTTGAATGAGACTAGAAATTTAAAACAGAATGTAAACTTGAAATAGAACTTTCATTAACTTAAAAACTGAGTACAGAGGATAAATTGGACACTACTACCACTAAATTAAACTAATACATGCCATATATGGCTTCTACACCTATCTTCTTATACAACGAGGTAAAAATAAACAATCCAAGCTCCTTGAGCACTTTGGTACTCCCCATAGTTTCTTTGTTGACCCAAGACCATATCCCCACCATCCAATTGAGATTTAATAAATCCTAGCCCTTGATTAGGATTTTGGCGCCAAAAGACAAACGGGGAATTTTTAGTGGAGCTGGTTAGGCATTAAATGGATAGAGGGGGGTTGGTTTGGTAGTTGAGGGGGTATTAATTGTGGTGGCTGGTTGGTGAAAAGGTGAGGGAGGAGGGGGAGCAGGGAGCGGGAAATGGGGGAAAGGGATGATGAACAGTGGTCGTTTGACCACTTTGACCGGGGGTGTTTTTTTATTAGTTTGGGAATGGGCTGGGGGTGTTGGGCTTGGGATTTGGATTGGGTTTGGTTTTGGATTAGGTGGTAATAAAAAGGGTCTGTTTGGTATATATTATATAACAAGGACCACATTTGTAATTTTTTGTTTTTGAGGGGCCTGATGTGTACATCTCCCAAAGTTATTCCAAGGACCAATATTGCCAAGTACCAATAATCCAAGAACCATAAATTTCATTTTCCATTTTTAAAAACCCCAAGGACCATTTTTGACAATTTCCAAAAGTTTAGGGACCTTTTTTGCCATTTGCCCAAAGATTCATCCAAGGACCAATTTTGTAAACTTAGAATATCTCAGGGACCTTGAATGATAAAACTCCATATTTTTGAATTCCAGGGACTAATTTTGCCAATTGTTGAAAGTTCAGGGACTGAAATTGCAATTTGTGCCAACTTTGCTTGTTTTTCATCAGTTTTCAATCATTTTGCATTTGAAACATATAAAACACAATCCTTGGGATATTTTCAGTGTTTTGATGCACGTTTGAGTGTTTTTAGATGTTTTACAGTTAAAATTTGGATAAAAATGATGAGTGTTTGAGCACTCATAAATCCCCCACACTAAACTATTGCTAGTCCCTAGCAATCTTTTGAGAAAACCTAATGGATTTGAATCTCTTTACCAAAAGCCATTACTTCTGGAGCAGACAAATGTTTTAGTTCAAGTAAGAACTATGGTACACCAATAACCATGTGATTTTGAGCAAACCACCAGCTTTCAACGATTTTGATTTGTCCTTACCAGAAGCCGCTTGCTTCTGGACTAGCCAAATCTTGACAGACACAGTCAACATCTTGGTGAGTTGATTACCAATTATGGATTTCCACTGCCTTTACCACAAGCCATAACCTTGCAGGCTAGCCAACTCTTTTACTTTTTAGGATATGGCAAGTTGAACACCATACAATTTTGGGCAAATTGTCAGCCGTCAACGGATTTAAGTTATCTTTACCAAGAGCCGTTTGCTCCTGGATTAGCCAATCCATTTGTCGGTTAGACATGGCGGACTGATAACCACAAAAATTTTGAAATAAAGTGAAAAATTTTTAAAATTTTAGGCCAAAAACGGGGGGGTACTAGATGGTAAAATGTGATAAAATTCGCTAGAATTCCCCCCCCCCCCCCCCAACACACACACACACTTAGGATTGAACATTGTCCTCAATATTCAAAGTCCCGGCTATTATGCCAACTCTTTTGAACGGAAAAAGGCAATATTCTAAGCTAACTCTAGGAACATTGTTTTTCACTTTATTTCTACATAGATACAAACACACTATTTTTTTATTTTTTTGGAATATACATATATACATTGCAAACAGTAGGGGACGGCCACTCCCCCACACTTAGGTGTTAGAAAGTAGAAATAAATGAGAGATATGGGTGAAAACCCATATTGTGCTACTGTTTTTGTTCATCGAGTTGCTAGCTTGACTCGATCCCCGAATTCAATTGTCCTTGGGGAAAGTTTGGAGATCCGGGACAACCATTGATGGTATGTCCTCTCCAAAGTAATGCTTTAAACGATGCCCATTCACTTTGAAATTTGGACCGTCATTTTGAGATAACTCAATGGTGCCATAAGGATAAACCTTAGCGATAGTGAATGGGCCAGTCCAACGGGGTTTTAAGCTTTCCCGAGAAGATCTTGAGTCTAGAGTTGAAAAGAAGGACTCGATCACCAACGTTGAAAACGCGGTTCTTGATTTTTGAGTCATGAATCTTCTTTGTCTTTTCTTTATCGGTCAAAGAGTTCTCGTAAGCTTTATCACGAAGTTCATTTAATTCATTCAGTTAAACTTTGCGATTATCACCCTCAATTTTGAGGTCAAAATTTGCATGCTTGAGAGCCCAATAGGCTTTGTGTTCAAGCTCGATCGGAAGATGGCACGCTTTCCCGTACACAAGCTTGTAAGGTGTACACCCAATGGGTGTTTTGTAAGCCATACGGAAAGCCCAAAGTGCATCATCTAATTTGTCCGACCACGATGTACGATTTTCACCTACGGTTCTTTCCAATATTCTTTTAATTCCTCGATTGGAAACTTCTACCAGTCCACTTGTTTGAGGGTGGTACGCAGTAGAAAGACGGTGAGTTACACCCTACTTTTGCATGACTTAATCAAATTTGTCATTGCAGAAATGCGTACCACGATCACTAATAATAGCACGTGGAGTTCCAAATCGGGCAAAAAGAGCTTTCAAAAATATCACAACAACTCGGGCATCATTTGTGGGTAAAGCTTTCGCTTCAACCCATTTTGACAAATAGTCAACAGCCACGAGTGTATATTTATTTCCATGAGACGATGGAAATGGCCCTATAAAGTCTATGCCCCATACGTCAAAGATTTCACAAACTTGAATTGCATTTTGAGGCATTTCATTCTTTTGTGAAAGATTCCCATGACGTTGACAAGCGTCACTGATGCGTGGGAATCGCAACAGGCTTTACCTCTCGAGGGATCTCGAGAAGCTTACAACCCCCACCAGGTAGTGTACCTGATCGTTGTAGTATAGTATAGTGACAAGTACCGGGGGATTGATCGTTCAGCTTAGGAATAGTGTCGCTAGGATTAGAAAACCTAATTACTAGTTCTAGAGGTGAGGGATGATTATTTTTGTGTTTTTATATTTTTATAAAAGCAAGTAAAATCTCGGGTTTTGAAAGAGTGGGCGGAATTAGTTGCTATTCAACTAACCCAAAACTAATATATATTCAAAATAAAATACTGAAAATGAAATTAAACTAAATTATACTAAGGTTGTGAGCAGTAATTGAAGAAATTGTGTTTACTTAGACTTCACTACTCCCTAGATATCTTTTATACTTTAATTACTTGTTATACTTGTATGGATGACGGATTGTATTCCTTAATACCATTCGTGGGATGGCATACATAACTCCCCAACTCTATGAGCTCTTATCTCCTCCTACACCATGACCCAGCACAACTATAGGGATTGTAAACAGTGGCTCATGCATTAAATACAACCAATAAAGACCTAGTACGCCTCGGTTCATGTTTCTTAAGACGTTCAAGCATGTTACCATTTGGAGATCTGCCAGTTTTCTTAAGCCTAACATATAAAATCATTCATCCAAGACAAGAATAGACAAGTAATCAACACATAATCAACATCTAGATTTCATTAGATCTAAGCAAACACAAAAGAGATCTAGCCTAGCATAATGGAATTGAGACAAGAACAAGATATAAACAACCAACACATAGACATATTGATTGAATTAGAATAATACTTATCTCAGTTACAATGCAAGGTATCAAGGGTTTGGAACCCTTGAAAAACCTGTAAAAGAGGCACCAAATTCGTCTTTAGGGTTTCACCAAAACTTCTCTTTTTTAATGAAAAAACTAGAAAAGTATATATAGGAAAACTGGGCTGACGGCGTCAAGACAAGCATGTGACGCCGTCACCTCGCCGCCAAATACTTCCTCGGACGGCCTTGATCTACTTATGACGGCCTATGTGACGCCGTCACCAACCACGGTATTTTATTCTTGGTACTTTGACGCCGTCAGGATGACTTTTGACGCCGTCATCAACTACGGTGTTTTATTCTTGATGTCTGACGCCGTCAAGGTGTAACTCTTGACGCCGTCACCTAGTGTCTTCAGCATGGAAAATTGATACTTTGCCGTTTTCTTCACTTTTATGCTCCAAAAACGTCCAAAATGGCTTCTTTTCCAGAATTCACTCTCCAAACACCTAAAATCACAAAAGGAACGATTTAGGGCAATATTTGATCAAATAAAGTCGGATTCGGGCTTAAATGACCCCCTAAAAACGGATCATTTTTCGCCTCATCATATACCCTTACACTTGAGATTTGCTTGTCCTCAAGCAAATGAGCTTTTATTCTACTCAAAAGACAAGTTAGGGGTCATTTAACACTAATATAAAAGTAATTACAACAAATAATCGTTCCACTAAAGACCAATAGACAAGCACGGAGGTCATACACAAGCACCTCGCAAATAGTGTTTAGATACTCACATCTCTCGAGTGTAATAAAGTAATATAACATTATGGAAATGGAAGATATCTCTCACTACCTGTCATAGCAAAATAGATTACCATAGGCTTGGGAAAGGATCAAACCTCCACCACATGGCGTAAGCACCTAGGATAAACTATCAAAGAGGTCTTTTAAAGGGTTGTAACGTTAGGTATAGGGATATGAATTACACGGTTTTGTTGGATAAAGGAAGTTTTACTGGTGGCGAGTTAACAATCTTGGTTAATTACATGTATAAGATGGCGTTGCTAAGCCAAGACTAGACTCGACTTAAGCTAACAAATGAAAAATAACAAAAACATAAAATGAACATAGAATAAAAACGGGATGGTAGTCCGTATGTTTTTTCTCTTTTTCTTTTCTATTTTTTTTTTCTTTTTCTTAATTTTTTCGATTTTTTTTTTTTTTTTTTTTTTTTTTTTTGCATACACTCTTACCCTACCATCCAAAATAATACATCATAGGGGTATGAGCATTCCCCTTACACTTGAATCTTTACATACTTTACAATAAACTATTCTAATGACTCGAATTAAGAAAATCAAAACACTTTGAGCACTTTTAAGATTAACGTACATATGGGGGTAATAATATGATGTTCTTCCCCATTACTCCATAAAATAAGTACTTACCCATGAGTCCCAATCGTCCCAAAACAATATGTACAAGGATATGACTCGACTTAGCAACCATGTAATCAATTAGAAAGTTAACTTAGGGTTTAACAAATAACAATAATGCACTAAAAATGAGCGCATACATGGAAGGCTAAGGCGATTTGGGTGTACATTTAAGTGGGGTGTAACAAATTCTTCCTTTAAGTAAGATGCTTAAAGTTAGAAACGAAAAGATAGGCTCGGAGGGGTGTACTAGGGGTTTCGTGTACTAAAAATGAGTACAACGCTAAGGGTGTGGGAAAAATTAGTTGACTTAACTAGCCAAGTAATATGACTTAAATGGTCAAGTAATTATGATACGGGTTTAACACAAGGGTGATCCTAATGCCTCTTATCACGTAGTAAATCCTACCACACGAATGTAGTCTCACTAGCGGTCTCGGGATGCATCACTAACGCAAGTTCTAGAATCTAAATGCTACCGGTACACTCATAAGCACTAATAATGAATGCTTTTCCTATCAAATCTAAAGGCGAACCTCACAATTTTGGGTGGAAAATTTTTCTGAATATACGGTTTTGTGCTAGTCATACAACCTCCTATCCATGAGACGCTTGCTATGGCTAAAGTTTCACTCCTTAATGTTGTAAAAAAATTTAAATTTGGCGCTAAAATTGCACTAACAAGTATTTCTCATAGTTTTATTACACATCTACTATCAAACAAGACAAACTCAAGCGAAAGTGCATATGTAAGGTATCATCTTTTTACCCTCCCCTTACACTTAAGATGAACATTGTCCCCAATGTTCAAGTAAAGAATGTAAAAGTTAAAAAGTAAAGAGAATGAAATCAAATACTCCCCTGATTCGCTCGGTATGGATTTTAGGTTGGCCAGGTTAAATCTTCTTCCAAGAAAACGAACAATCAAAGCTTCCCTTCCAGAATATAAATCATCTTCTTGTCATACATAACCTGTAAATCTTGACAACAATAGACAAGGCAACCTCGCGTAAAATCGGCGGCATCCTATATAAGTTACTAAATCCTAGAAAACAAAGTAAGATATAATGCTTGTGGAATGAAGTTTGCAGATTTCCTGGAGATTATAAAACTTAATAATTCACAAAAACCATAAGACTCCGTTAGAAAAACAAAACCGGTAAAATTTCCAGATTTTAACTCCTGACGCCGTCAAGAGTAATACTCTGACGCCGTCAGAATGGACCTGCAGAAATTCTTATGTTAAGTTTCCGGAAAATTTCTGGAAAAACTTTGTCCTACTTCCTGGAAAATCCTGCAAAACTTCATTATGACTCAATTCAAGCATTTGACTCTAACAAATACGAATATACATGTTCATTTAATATTGTGGAGAATCATGATCGGTTTGTTTCTTAAAAACATATTTGGGGTTTCCCCTTACACTTATCTTTTGCAAAAATACCTTTAGGTTGGAGTTAAGACTAGGCCAAACAACATAGTAAAGTATTTCCACATTTTAATTGAGAAACATGATCAACCAACAATAAAAATAAAACATGCATACGGAAGCAAATAACAATCAAACAAATAAAATCACACAAAACATGGGTTGCCTCCCAAGAAGCGCTTTTCTTTATTTACGAGTCTTGTAGCTAGACTCAAAGTCATGGGCTATCGTGTATCGCTTATGCTCACATAACCAAGTGTGAGCCATCTAATAGTCGCCTCATCCTTCTTATACTCTTCTCCTAACTCTAAGCACCCGCGATAGTATTTTTTATTCTTTTCGTGCGTGTACTTAAGTCCCTTTCTCTTATCATTCTCACTTAGCATTTCCATGGGCGGATACCTACTACACTTTTCCATGGAAAAATCTTTGAACCTGGGGTGTGCGCGCGGCATTTGATAAACAAAATCTTCATCCCCATCCGAGAATGTAATTAGCCCTTCTATGAGTTTTTCATCGAGGTTGGTCAATCGTTTGAAGGGTTTTCCAAACACAACTTGGGTCAATTTATTATCAATAAACTCTCCTAGATTTTCCATAACCATGAACTCAACAAGATAAACCAACCTTCCTACAAACACGTGCAATGGTATTGCCTTAGCAATAATGTTGTCTCCTTTGTATTCTAATTCATCTACCATGATTTTATTGTATTCGTTACGTGAAATTATGTTCATCGGAAGAGATGAGTTGAGATAGGCGTTAAAGCTCTTAAATCCAATCTTACAAGGGAATTGCATGTTAAATGAACTATCGCACTCGATTCTAGTTCTAGGGTCAACATACCTAAGGGGGTTTATCTCCTCCTCCATTCTATCCTCATTAATTACATCACCATCATCAAGATCCTCATCGGAGTCTGAATAGTAAAAAGGACTAGCCCTACGATCATCATCATGATCAGACTCTTCTAGCTCAGAATTATTGCCAAAATGGTGGTTGGGTGAGAGGTTAGGTGGGTTCTCATTTTCTGCTAAAGGAAGCGGGGCGGGCATTTGGAACATCCTACGACGAAAAACACGAATAACAGGAATCAAATGATCAATGTTATTGTTATCCATCGAAACAGTTTACGAACAAAGACACAAAGAAATAAGATAGACTAAAGAAGACCTAAAAATAAAAATAAAATTTTACTAGAAAGGAATCTAGCAAGTAGACCTAATAAAAAGAAATCCTAACCTAGACAATAACTATTCCCCGGGCTGCGGCGCCAAAAACTTGATGCGTGGGAATCGCAACAGGCTTTACCTCTCGAGGGATCTCGAGAAGCTTACAACCCCCACCAGGCAGTGTACCTGATCGTTGTAGTATAGTATAGTGACAAGTACCGGGGGATTGATCGTTCAGCTTAGGAATAGTGTCGCTAGGATTAGAAAACCTAATTACTAGTTCTAGAGGTGAGGGATGATTATTTTTGTGTTTTTATATTTTTATAAAAGCAAGTAAAATCTCGGGTTTTGGAAGAGTGGGTGGAATTAGTTGCTATTCAACTAACCCAAAACTAATATATATTCAAAATAAAATACTGAAAATGAAATTAAACTAAATTATACTAAGGTTGTAAGCAGTAATTGGAGAAATTGTGTTTACTTAGACTTCACTACTCCCTAGATATCTTTTACACTTTAATTACTTGTTATACTTGTATGGATGACGGATTGTATTCTTTAATACCATTCGTGGGGTGGCATACATAACTCCCCAACTCTATGAGCTCTTATCTCCTCCTACACCATGACCCAGCACAACTATAGGGATTGTAAACAATGGCTCATGCATTAAATACAACCAATAAAGACCTAGTATGCCCCGGTTCATGTTTCTTAAGACGTTCAAGCATGTTACCATTTGGAGATCTGCCAGTTTTCTTAAGCCTAACATATAAAATCATTCATCCAAGACAAGAATAGACAAGTAATCAACACATAATCAACATCTAGATTTCATTAGATCTAAGCAAACACAAAAGAGATCTAGCCTAGCATAATGGAATTGAGACAAGAACAAGATATAAACAACCAACACATAGACATATTGATTGAATTAGAAGAATACTTATCTCAGTTACAATGCAAGGTATCAAGGGTTTGGAACCCTTGAAAAACCTGTAAAAGAGGCACCAAATTCGTCTTTAGGGTTTCACCAAAACTTCTCTTTTTTTAATGAAAAAACTAGAAAAGTATATATAGGAAAACTGGGCTGACGGCGTCAAGACAAGCATGTGACGCCGTCACCTCGCCGCCAAATACTTCCTCGGACGGCCTTGATCTACTTATGACGGCCTATGTGACGCCGTCACCAACCACGGTATTTTATTCTTGGTACTTTGACGCCGTCAGGATGACTTTTGACGCCGTCATCAACTACGGTGTTTTATTCTTGATGTCTGACGCCGTCAGGGTGTAACTCTTGACGCCGTCACCTAGTGTCTTCAGCATGGAAAATTGATACTTTGCCGTTTTCTTCACTTTTATGCTCCAAAAACGTCCAAAATGGCTTCTTTTCCAGAATTCACTCTCCAAACACCTAAAATCACAAAAGGAACGATTTAGGGCAATATTTGATCGAATAAAGTCAGATTCGGGCTTAAATGACCCCCTAAAAACGGATCATTTTTTGCCTCATCAGTCACAGGATTTGACCAATTCCTGGGCATCTTTATAGATCGTGGGCTAGTAAAAACCAGAATCAAACACCTTTTTGGCGGTGTAGTTTGGATTGTGGTGGCCCCCCGTGGGACCAGTGATGAGTGCTCAAATACTCATCATTTTTGGTCAAATCTGAACTGCGAAACATACAAAAACACTCATAAATGCATCAAAATACTGAAAATATTCCAAAATTGTGTTTTATATGTTTTAGATGCAAAATGAGTAAAAACAAATGAAAAACGTACAAAGTTTGCAAAATTGGCAGTTTCAGTCCCCCAACTTTCAAAAATTGACAAAAATAGTCCCTGAGCCCTTATTTTAAAAGAAAAGTCACCAAAGGTCCTTTTAAAATCATAAGTTGTCATATTTAGTCCTTTGGTGAAAAATCTCAAAAGTTTTGGAAAATTACAAGTTCAGTCCCTGTACTTTCTGACTTTGGCAGAATTGGTCCCTAGTGGGATATTTTTGGAAGAAAAATCATTTTTGGTCCTTGGAAAGTCAAAAGTTATGACAAATAGCCCTTGGATCATAAGTTTGGGCAATTGACAGAAAAAGTCCCTCAACTTTTGAAATTTACAAAAATGATCCTTGGGTGTTTTTAAAATGAAAATTTTATTTGTAATCCTTGTACTATTGATATGTGACAGGAAAGAACCTTGATACAAGTTTGAAAGATGTTACACTTTCAGTCCCTAAGTTTCAGCTAATTACAATTTGGGTCCTTGTGATATTTTTGCTATTAACCAAATGGACCCTTACCTTTTATTACTACAACCCAAAACCAAAACCAAACTAATCCTAATCCAATACCCAAGCCCAACAAAAACTGGACCAACCCCACTCCCATTTTAATACTCCCTCGTTGACCCCAGTCAAACACCCAACACCCCGCTCCACTGTTCACCCCCTTCTTCCCCTTAAAACCTGCTCCATGTCCCCTCCACTTGCCTCCACAGCCTCCTCCACCACCTTCCTTGTCCCCCCAGTACACCCCAGCATTAAAAACCTTACCTATAACTACCTAACCCACTCCCAATTGCTTGTTCCAGTTTTCCTGCCAAAATGGTGTTGAACGGCCAAGATCAAATTAAGACATCTAACGGCTTCAAATTAAAGTGGGAAAGACAGAGAAAGTTGCAAATATCTATAAAAGTGAAGAAAGAAGTAGAGGAGAAGAGTATTAGAGTAGGAGTAGTGTAATTTTACTTTCACATGTCGTTTTTAGCTTAATTTATTTCCCAGTCCTGTTTTCAAGTTTAAAAAATGTTGTATTAAGTTTAATTTGTATAATTTAAGCCATCTTTGCAATTTAATTCCAGTTCTCTTTTATAAATTCGAATTTGGCATTTTTTAAGTTAAATTGACAACTTAACTTAAATATTGTTAAATTGTTGTTTCTATGTCCCTGTGAGCTTACATAAGTCATAAATAAGCTTTTACAAGCTTCATTAGCATTTTGAACCAGTTTCCTTTCATGAACTCAAAAAAAAATAGAGTAAATGCAAAAATCAGTGCATATAATGAGAAGATGCAAGAAGTTTGTTGGACTCTGGATTTTCATGGTTTAGAGCCTCTTGGGAGGCATTAGGTTGTGTTCTACTGGTTTGGTTACTTGTTCTCAGCCAAGATCAATTTGTAAGCCCTTAACTCAAGTTTTTGCATTTGCACTGTAGCTGGGTTTATTTGCTGCTTATCTGTGCCTTTGTGCTTATTTTGTGTTGGGTAGTCATTTTATTGCTTTTAATGCCATGCTTGTTAATCAGTTTCCATAATTGCTTGGTATTTTCATTTTCAGTCACAATTAGCATAATCATGATCATTGAGCTTTTGTTGTTATTACCATTGTTTCTGTATTAGTTTAAGCTTATTATACTGATGTATGTTGTTATGATTCAATTCCATGGTCTTAATCAGTGAGCTTGTTTGAAAATCACAAATTGAGCTATTTAAAGGAGTGTTTGGCACAGTGGTTTTCACCACTGTGCATTAGCTTTTGGTTGTTGATTTTGTTTTACACTTACCATATTAGCTCTCTCTAGGATCTTTCAGTCATAAAAACATACACCAATTCACTTAAAAGTCAAAATTGCTCTTTAGTTGCTTATTTTACTTAACTGTTTGGGATTTTAGATTCTAGATTGCATGATATCATTGTATAACTGTTAGATACAGCTAAGTTAGTTTCATTATAGCCTAAATCATCATTTTCAGTTAACTAAGATAGATCAAAATCCATATTAGTCAACTTTGCTTAAATTTCAATAGTCAAAGTAGCTTAGTTAGGCTGAAAACCCAAAAATTATGGGAATTTATTAGAATTTTGTGTTGTGATTCATGCTTTGTGGTTTTTAGGTCTTGTAGTATCCCACCTCAACTAGTGATTCCCATCCTCACTTCATTTTTAGGAATTTTTCACTGGGACCCACAGCCCTCCAAAGTAGGCTGCAGGGAGAGTATACTCCCCTGTGCAGCAGATCAGTCCCACACCACCATCTTTGTTGGTGTTTTCTGACCTCCCTAGTGGGCCCCACTAGGTGCTCTTGATTGCATTAGGTTGCCCTACCAGCTGAGAACCAAGATCAAGTGGTAGTTTGAGCTCAGGTACCTTTGCCCCCCCCCCCCCTTTTTTAGACACTGCAAGTTTGTCCCTTTTTCTGAGTTGAGCAAGGTGCTTAATTGGCTTATTTTACTGCTTTTGCCTCAATCAAAATTTGGCGCCGCTGCCGGGGAGGTGTGAGCGCTATTCTAAACGGTTTTGCGTATTGGTAAACCTGGATATACATCCATTGTATATTTACCACCCTTGTTCATATTATCTTCTTATTTTAATATAAAAACAAAACCGTTCCCGAAAACATTTTAAAATCAGTTTTCAACGAACACAAAAACATTTTCTTTCTCATTTGTACAAAATGTTTTTCCAAAAACCCAAAAATATTCACCTTTACCCTCTCACATCTTTGATTCTTCATTCCTTACCCTCTGTAAACCTTTGATTCTTTCATATGTCGTATCCACACCATTGCGGTTGCCAATGGTGTGGTGGTCCTCATAATGGTGGGAATTATCCCGGTTGTCGCATGGTAGAGTCAGGAGATGGGTCTGTCTATAACCAAGCTCCCTATCCTTACCATGACACATCTGATTCATTCTACCAGCCACCACATCATGAGATACTGACATATCTGTGTGAGTTTTGTGGTGGTCCTCTGTAACAATTCGCACTTTCGGATTACTATTCATTTTTACTATTCACTATTACTATTCACTTTTTACTATTAACTTTCACTATTCACTCCCAAAATTTTTATTTCAAATTCTCGTAAGTTAAACTATTTTAATGATAATCCGAGAATTTGACACTCGTCGGATCATTTCTGCAAAAATCACAAAACCATGTCCGAGATTTACTTATAGGTTTAAACGTCATTTCAGCATCCCGATATGTCCATAAAACATTATAAACAATAGAAATATGATTTTCTCTCATTTTATGACAATTCCAAAAGTTTTGAAATTTTACGTTTTCCAGTTCAGCGTTTTACGCGAATTACGCGTTTTAGACTCGCGTTTCCAGTTTTAGCAGCGTTTAAGCAACCCGATAGAACTTGCCACTCATTAAATGTGCTAATATAGGTTATATTAATAAGTTCTAACATATTTATAAGTTTCATATTTTTAGGATACCCGATTTTAAGTTTCGTGACTTTACGACTTACAGTTAGCAATTAACGGGACCAAAACTCACTCCGTAAAAGCAAGATAACATCAAAACTTCACCTAGTCATCCAAGATAAGCATATGAACGAAATTTTAGACCACATGGGGTGTTTGTATATGTGTCATCTAGATAAGACTAGGAAACTTACAAAGGAAGACTTATACATGTTTAAGTAAACTTAGGCTCCAAGTAAAACTTGGTCACCAAGTTTAGGAAATTTCCTAGGAGCTTTCCTAACCTCCTCATCTTCACTATAAATAGCAAGCTCATCCTCTTCCTTTCTCTTCATTCCAAACACTCAACAACACATCCATAAACCATGATCCTTTGATTTCTAAGTTATAAGTTACATACCAAAGTTGAAGGCATAGTTAGTCTCTACATGAATCAAGAGTTTGTTTGGTGATTCCATGGTTGAATTAGGAGCTACACAAGGTGTTAGGGGCTGAGGTTAAATGGTTTTCACAAGGTCTATATCAAGGCTAGCAAGGGTTTCAATAGTTGTGGTGAAGGGTTTGCAAGCATAGGTTTAGTGTCCTAGTTTCATACTTGACTTCCTTTCTTTAGAAAGCCAAAAGTTGTAAGAAACCCTATTACACTTTCTTGCTCAATATCATTTTCATGCTTATTATGTTTCTTTCATGCTATATATGGTCTTTGTATTATGTTCATGATATATAAAAACTAATAAAACAAGTTATAGTATATATATGTTAACTTATGTTATTTAAACAAGTAAACTAGTGACTTTTATGGAGAAACACGACCAAAATAGTATAACTATGATATTTGAAACTTACCTACTGTTAAAGAGGACTTAACAAGGAAAATATAGCAATTTGAATCACCCAAAACGAGTACCCGAGTCAAAAGTTATGACCATTTGAAATTACCAAAACTTTACGGCAAAACTGCCAAATGTTTCTGTGACAGAACCTTAAACACGCAAAAAGAGACTCTTCTGATCCATTTCATGAAAAAGTTAAAGCACGAAAGTTGTCCGGAATCACGTTTTCTTCAAAAAATCGGGAGCACGTCTCCAGAAAACCAATAACGAATGAGATTTTCTTCAGTTTCTTAACAGCTATTTTATATATACCAAAGTTACTATATAATAGTTATGGTTTACTAAGACCAAGAGGTCTAATGACCTAAAGCCAAGACCACAACCATGGCTAAGGCCAAGGTTGAGTTTCAAGACCATGGAACAATAACCAAGGTCACGGCGAAGCCATGACTAAAGACCATATAAACTTACCTAGGCGAAAACATGAACTAAAGAGTTAGCGATAACTTAAACATACAATTTGGATCTACTCCATCTAAAGAACCATGAAATCTTACAAGTAATTGTCATACAAGATTTAAGAAACTCATTCTAATAACTATCTTCATGTAAAAGTAAACTTTCCTAAGTTTATTCAAATATTGGACATGTAACTTTTCGGATCAAAACTTATATATATGTTATCAAATACTACAATAGTAGGGAGCCTCATGTGAGGAGTTCATTAAGTAAGCCGTCGAGATGAGTTGTGGATTTACGAATTAAAGTGTCCTGGCTCCTCGAACGTTTACTCCATGACTTCTGAATTATATCGGCCCAAACGGTAGTAAGAGATATACAACCTATACATGTTTCATAAACCATTTATATTCAAAGACTTACACTATATACTAAGTACTACATCATGAACATCATGCAAGACATATATAGGCAATTCTTCGTATTCTTAGACGTTACTCCAAACCTAAGTCGCAATGTTCTATTATAGGCTGCTCTTAGAGACTTTCACGATTCGACTATCACTTTCATTTCTCATTACATAAGCTTAAGGTGAGTCATAGCCCCTACTCTTTTCATACTTGTTTTAACTCTTTGGGGGAGATACATGCTCAACTACTTGCTTACTTGTACAAATACTTAAAACATTTATACTTGATTGTTTTATACTTGATTGTCTTATACTTGATTGCATTATACTTGATTTCATACATACATGACTGTGTTATACTTAATTGCGTTATTCTATATAGTGGCTAGTAGTTATCTTTGGAAAGTGGTTCCCAGTTATCTTTGGGAAGTGGCTCCCAGTTGTCTTTGGGAATTGGCTCCCAAGTGAGGTCTTCGGAGATGAAGTAGAGACTCACGACTAATTGCTTAACTGTTGTGATGAACTTATACATGTCTTAATCATACTATATATTTAGCAGTGGGTTGTGAACACACAGGTTGCAAGTGTTGTTATGGGCGGGACTTGCAACTGAGAGGATTTACAATGCCTTTGCTGTGTGAACAATCTTTAAAGACTTTTTAACTGTTTTAAGACAAACTCTATGAAATCACCAACCATTGTGTTGACACTTTAGCATGTTTATCTCAGGTTGTTAAGGCAATAGCTAGTGCGTGGAACTTAGAGTCAAGCTGCATATTCTGAAGACTTACGCTTTTATCATTTACCATTCAAAAACATTTTGTATACATTTATGTATCATACTTTGGAATCTCATGTTTATAACTTTGAATTCATTAATCGAATGGTAACTTTTCAAAACGTCTCATTTAGAGGTCGTTTTCTATAACTTGTATTTTGTATTATGAAGTAGCACCCCAGGTGACACAGTCTTCCGCTGCGGTATTTTCGGGGTGTTACAGATTGGTACCAGAGCCTTGGTTATAGAGAACTAGGTTGCATTTAGTGCCTAGACTATAACTGCTATATACGTTAAGACTCTCCTCTTTATTTGCTTTACACATACTACATACGCATATGTTTTTTTGTTAGTTATTGGTTTAGTTCCACACTGTTAGATGATATGACTTTAGTATTATAAGGAACCCCAGAATTTAGTCGAGTCATTAAAAATATGGAGCTCAGTAATAACTAATTATTTAACTTGATCTTGTGACAGTTCTTGTTTGATGAGATGTAAGGTTTGAGTTAAATAATATTATTACTTAGCTTTAGGGATTTGATGACTTGATTATCTTACTATCTATCTCAGAAAGCGATTTTTGTCGGAAATTCTTAAGTAGGATGATTTAAAATCTCCTTATTTAAATGGATTGGGACGCCTCTTTATTTAAATAAAGAAATTGTAAATCACCGAACCATAAGTTTATGATCCCTTAATTACATAAATTTGGACGCTTCTTTATGTAAGTAATGTGTTATAAATAAGTGGGCTTATTTGCATCCGATACGACTTCTTAACCACAACCTTAGACGAATCAGAGTGAACACCACTATTTTAGAGATCCTGAAACCCCAAAATCTCTTAGACACACCATAAGTAGTTAACATCAATAGAACTTCGGGACGAAGTTCTCCTTAAGGGGTAGAGACTGTAACAATTCGCATTTTCAGATTACTATTCATTTTACTATTCACTATTACTATTCACTTTCACTATTCACTCCCAAAATTTTTATTTCATATTCTCGTAAGTTAAACTATTTTAATGATAATCCGAGAATTTGACACTCGTCAGATCATTTCTGCAAAAATCACAAAACCGTGTCCGAGATTTACTTTTAGGTTAAACGTCATTCCAGCATCCCGATATGTCCATAAAACATTATAAACAATAGAAATATGATTTTCTCTCATTTTACGACAATTCCAAAAGTTTTGAAATTTTACGTTTTCCAGTTCAGCGTTTTACGCGAATTACGCGTTTTAGACTCGCGTTTCCAGTTTAAGCAACTCGGTAGAACTTGCCACTCATTAAATGTGCTAATATAGGTTATATTAATAAGTTCTAACATATTTATAAGTTTCATATTTTTAGGATACCCGATTTTAAGTTTCGTGACTTTATGACTTACAGTTAGCAATTAACGGGACCAAAACTTACTCCGTAAAAACAAGATAACATCAAAACTTCACCTAGTCATCCAAGATAAGCATATGAACGAAATTTTAGACCACATGGGGTGTTTGTATATGTTTCATCTAGATAAGACTAGGAAACTTACAAAGGAAGACTTATACATGTTTAAGTAAACTTAGGCTCCAAGTAAAACTTGGTCACCAAGTTTAGGAAATTTCCTAGCAGCTTTCCTAACCTCCTCATCTTCACTATAAATAGCAAGCTCATCCTCTTCCTTTCTCTTCATTCCAAACACTCAACAACAAATCCATAAACCATGATCCTTTGATTTCTAAGTTATAAGTTACTTACCAAAGTTGAAGGCATAGTTAGTCTCTACATGAATCAAGAGTTTGTTTGGTGATTCCATGGTTGAATTAGGAGCTACACAAGGTGTTAGGGGCTGAGGTTAAATGGTTTTCACAAGGTCTATATCAAGGCTAGCAAGGGTTTTAATAGTTGTGGTGAAGGGTTTGCAAGCATAGGTTTAGTGTCCTAGTTTCATACTTGACTTCCTTTTTTTAGAAAGCCAAAAGTTGTAAGAAACCCTATTACACTTTCTTTCTCAATATCATTTTCATGCTTATTATGTTTCTTTCATGCTATATATGGTCTTTTTATTATGTTCATGATATATAAAAACTAATAAAACAAGTTATAGTATATATATGTTAACTTATGTTATTTAAACAAGTAAACTAGTGACTTTTATGGAGAACCACGACCAAAATAGTATAACTATGATATTTGAAACTTACCTACTGTTAAAGAGGACTTAACAAGGAAAATATAGCAATTTGAATCACCCAAAACGAGTACCCGGGTCAAAAGTTATGACCATTTGAAATTACCAAAACTTTACGGCAAAACTGCCAAATGTTTCTGTGACAGAACCTTAAACACGCAAAAAGAAGCTCTTCTGATCCGTTTCATGAAAAAGTTAAAGCACAAAAGTTGTCCGGAATCACGTTTTCTTCAAAAAATCAGGCGCACGTCTCCAGAAAACCAATAACGAATGAGATTTTCTTCAGTTTCTTAACAGCTATTTTATATATACCAAAGTTACTATATAATAGTTATGGTTTACTAAGACCAAGAGGTCTAATGACCTAAAGCCAAGACCACAACCATGGCTAAGGCCAAGGTTGAGTCTCAAGACCATGGAACAATAACCAAGGTCACGGCGAAGCCATGACTAAAGACCATATAAACTTACCTAGGCGAAAACATGAACTAAAGAGTTAGCGATAACTTAAACATACAATTTGGATCTACTCCATCTAAAGAACCATGAAATCTTACAAGTAATTGTCATACAAGATTTAAGAAACTCATTCTAATAACAATCTTCATGTAAAAGTAAACTTTCCTAAGTTTATTCAAATATTGGACATGTAACTTTTCGGATCAAAACTTATATATATGTTATCAAATACTACAATAGTAGGGAGCCTCATGTGAGGAGTTCATTAAGTAAGCCGTAGAGATGAGTTGTGGATTTACGAATTAAAGTGTCCTGGCTCCTCGAACGTTTACTCCATGACTTCTGAATTATGTCGGCCCAAACGGTAGTAAGAGATATACAACCTATACATGTTTCATAAACCATTTATATTCAAAGACTTACACTATATACTAAGTACTACATCATGAACATTATGCAAGACATATATAGGCAATTCTTCGTATTCTTAGACATTACTCCAAACCTAAGTCGCAACGTTCTATTATAGGCTGCTCTTAGAGACTTTCGCGATTCGACTATCACTTTCATTTCTCATTACATAAGCTTAAGGTGAGTCATAGCCCCTACTCTTTTCATACTTGTTTTAACTCTTTGGGGGAGATACATGCTCAACTACTTGCTTACTTGTAAAAGTACTCAAAACATTTATACTTGATTGTTTTATACTTGATTGTCTTATACTTGATTGCATTATACTTGATTTCATACATACATGACTGTGTTATACTTAATTGCGTTATTCTATATAGTGGCTAGTAGTTATCTTTGGGAAGTGGCTCCCAGTTATCTTTGGGAAATGGCTCCCAGTTGTCTTTGGGAATTGGCTCCCAGTTGTCTTTGGGAATTGGCTCCCAAGTGAGGTCTTCGGAGATGAAGTAGAGACTCACGACTAATTGCTTAACTGTTGTGATGAACTTATACATGTCTTAATCATACTATATATTTAGCTGTGGGTTGTGAACACACAGGTTGCAAGTGTTGTTATGGGCGGGACTTGCAACTGAGTGGATTTACAATGCCTTTGCTGTGTGAACATTCTTTAAAGACCTTTTAACTGTTTTAAGACAAACTCTATGAACTCACCAACCATTGTGTTGACACTTTAGCATGTTTATCTCAGGTTAGTAAGGCGATAGCTAGTGCGTGGAACTTAGAGTCAAGCTGCATATTCTGAAGACTTACGCTTTTATCATTTACCATTCAAAAACATTTTGTATACATTTATGTATCATACTTTGGAATCTCATGTTTGTAACTTTGAATTCATTAATCGAATGGTAACTTTTCAGAACGTCTCATTTAGAGGTCGTTTTCTACAACTTGTACTTTGTATTATGAAGTAGCACCCCAGGTGACACAGTCTTCCGCTGCGGTATTTTGGGGGTGTTACATCCTCACCAAGGATTTGAATGTCAATCCGGAAACACGTTTGTCTATGAACAGTTTTTCGGTGATGCTCAGAACTTTGGTTATAACCAATACCCATATGATTTGCCAGTCCAGACTCAACAGTTTTACTGTTGTGATTACTGTGGAGGTCCACACTTCAGCTCAGATTGTCAAACGGGAAATCCATATCCTTGTGACAATTTTGACACACCTTATTATGACCAACCTCCACAGTACCAAATGAATCAAGCACTTCTTCCAGAAATGCAAAATGTACTGGAATTACTTGATGAGCTTAAGGGTTTAGTTAAAGACTTTGCCCAAAAAGACACTCATCAAAGATCCATGGAAGAGTTGCTAGCTGAAGAGCAGGCTGCTAGAATAAATTCCCAAGTTGCCTATGAAAAACCTGTTAGGGAATCTATTGCAAAAGAAAAAGCAGCCAAATCTAGCTCTCAGTTCCGTTTCATCCCTGATGACAGTGATGATGAAGATACCCTTGATATTCTTCAATTTTATAAAACTTCATCAAGTTCAGCAGTTGATATCCCAGCAGTTGAGATTCCATCTCAAACAACTGCTATCACACCCGAGGTTCCCACTCGCTCTCTGAGCATGGGGGACGAGCATCTTGACACTGTTCCTAAAAAGGAATCGGACGAATTCATAAAGTCTAGTGTTGAGAACCTTGTCCCAATCCCAAGAGAGTCACAGGGAATTCTTGAGCATATGTGTGATCTTCCTTCCCCTCTTGAGTGTTCAAACGATCATTTTGAGACTTTCTCAGATTTTAATGATGATTGTACATCTCATGGAGACATTGAGTATATTGAGGTGTCACTACCACAGTCTGATGCTGATACTCTTCTTGAGGAGTTCGCCGATGAACTTACTCACATCAACCCACTGTCATTGGAAAGTGATGATGGTCTCCTCGACTTTGAAGCCGATCTGGGAGAAATTGAAAGTCTCCTATATCATGATCCACAACTCACTTCTTATCCCAGCAGTCCAATAGAGAATGATAATCTCTTTGTTCCCGAAACATTCAGTACTACTCTCACCAATCCTCTATTTGAATTCGAATCTGAATTCACTTTGATTTCTGATAATCCACTCTTTGATATTCAGAATGAGGATTGTGATGAGTTTATTCCGGAACATGAATTCACAGATTCACATCTTGTGAATAATTCTCTTCATGAGGAGTTCTCCGGTGAACTCACTCATCATATAATGACTCCTCCGGAGTTTGATAGCCCGGGGGGAGATGCACTCAATCATGAGAATTTGCAAATTCCCACCCACCCTCCCGGGATGTTTTTGAGCTTAACCGTTGAAATCCAAATTCAGGCTGATGAGCCTGATCTCGAGGAAGAAGATCAAATCATGATTTTCATCATGGTTTTCTTCCTTTTCTTCACCTATAAGGTGACTTCTTCTCTTCTTCACTCCTTCGGGAATGAAGATACCATCTTTGATCCCGGCATTTTCATATATCATTCTTTGAGCCAGGGTCTCTTAGTATATCTCATTGGTGTGGAACTTTCACGTGCTTCAAATGTTTGTCCAAACATCTTGAATGAAAGTCCGATTGAGATTGCTTCTTACATATCATGCTTCCCCAAGGACAAATGAATTCGGGGTCGAGTCAAGCTAGCGACTCGGTAAACAAAAATAGTAGCATGTTTATAGGGTTTTCACCCTAAGTGTGGGGGAGTTACCCCTGCTATGGTTACAAATAAAGTGAAAATACAAACAGGTGTTTCCACATTTAGCTTATATTGTTGCCCTTTTACGTCAAAGAGTCGGCATAATAGCCGGGACTTTGAATATTGAGGACAATATTCATTCTAAGTGTGGGGGGTATTCTAGCGAATTTTATCACATTTTACCATCTAGTACCCCCGTTTTGGCCAAAATTTCAAAAAATTTAAAAAAATTTTCACTTGAGTTTCAAAATTTTTGTGGTTATCAGTCCGCCATGTCTAAACGACAAAAGGATTGGCTAATCCAGGAGCAAACGCCTCTTGGTAAAGATATATCAAATCCGTTTACGGCTTGCAATTTGCCCAAAATTGTATGGTAAATCAACTTGCCATATCCTAAAAATCGAATGAGTTGGCTAGCCCGCAAGATTATGGCTTGTGGTAAAGGCAGTGGAAAAACCATAATTGGTAATCAGCTCACCAAGATGTTGACTTGTCCATCAAGAGTTGGCTAGTCCAGAAGCAAACGGCTTTTGGTAAAGACTAATCAAACCCGTTGACAGCTGGTGGTTTGCTCAAAATCACATGGTTATCAGGTGGACCATAGTTCTTACTTGAATCGATACATCTGGCTACTCCAGAAGTGATGGCTTTTGGTAAAGAGTTTAAAATCCAGAATCAAACACCTTTTTGGCGGTGTAGTTTGGATTGTGGTGGCCCCCCGTGGGACCAGCATGGCAAGCCTTTAGAATTTCAGCGGCTTCTTGACCATACACACACCGCCGGATGACTTGATCCGCGCAGATTTTGAAAAGATAGGGGTCGTCCCAGAAATAGTGTTTCACATCTTTAAAGAATATATTTTTTTGTTGGGACGACATCCCTTTCACAACAAAGTTACCCGCATGGTAATTTGCAAAATCGGCAAACCATGGGGTAGTCGAATCTCCATGAAAAGAAACCGCACTGAGGGTTTCGAGAGGAAATGTTTCGTTTATTTCCTTTTTCTCGAAAGCATCTTGGTGGGGGTTTTCAAGACGGGAGAGATGATCAGCAGCTAGGTTCTCGGCTCCTTTTTTATCATGAATTATGATATCAAATTCTTGCAGGAGGAGAACCCAACGGAGTAGTCTCGGCTTTGTATCTTGTTTTGCAAAGAGATACTTCAAAGCCGAGTGATCCATATACACTATGCACTTGGTCAATATCAATTATAGCCGGAATTTTTCAAAGGCATACACCACTGCTAATAATTCATTTTCAGTGGTGGTGTAATGACTCTGAGCCTCGGTCATTGTTTTGCTCGCATAGTGTATCGGCTGAAAATGTTTTGTTTTGCGTTGCCCCAAGACTGCTCCTATTACGTAATCACTAGCATCACACATGAGTTCGAAGGGCAAGTCCCAATCGGGGGCAACAAAAATCGGTGCCTCAGTAAGCTTTTTCTTCAATGTTTCAAAAGCTTCGATGCACTCGGGGGAGAAGATAAAAGGAGCATCCTTCTCGCAGGAGATGGGTCATAGGCCGAGCAATTTTAGAAAAATCTTGAAAGAACCTACGATAGAAACAGGCATGACCCAAAAAGCTCCTAACACCTTTGACGGTAGTGGGATGAGGTAGTTTTGCGATGACATCCACTTTGGCTTTGTCAACCTCAATCCCATTCTTTGAAATTTTATGGCCGAGGACAATGCCCTCTTTGACCATAAAGTGACTCTTCTCCCAATTTAGACATAACCTTGTGTCTTCACAACGTCTGAGCATGTTGTCTAAATGAGAGAGACATGATTGAAATGAATCCCCAATGACCGAAAAATCCTCCATAAAGACCTCCATAGTTTTCCCGATCATGTCAGAAAATATGGCCATCATACATCTTTGAAACGTGCCTGGAGCATTACATAAACCAAATGGCATACGTTTATAGGCAAACGTTCCATAGGGGCACATGAAAGTGGTCTTTTCTTGATCCTGCGAATCAATGGGAATCTGAACGTAACCTGAGAAACCATCGAGGAAGCAATAGTACTCATTCCCCGCTAATCTCTCGAGCATCTGATCCATAAAGGGCAGAGGAAAATGGTCTTTGCGGGTGGCGTCATTTAACTTGCGATAGTCGATGCAGACACGCCAACCCATAACCAATCGAGTTGGAATCAACTCGTTTTCTTCGTTAGTGACAACAGTAATGCCACCCTTTTTTGGAACACAATGTATGGGACTAACCCAAGGACTGTCCGAGATAGGGTAAATCAATCCGGCATCAAGAAGTTTTAAAACTTCTTGTTTGATGACCTCATGAATTTTTGGATTCACCCTTCTTTGTTATTGGACCGCTGGTTTGAAGTCATCCTCTATTAAAATTTTGTGGGTACAAAATTCGGGATCAATGCCCTTGATGTTGGAGAGTCTCCAAGTGATTGCTTGTTTATGTGACTTCAAAACCTTTATTAGAGCAGCCTTTTCCTCAACACTTAAATCTTTAGCAATTATGACGGGTAATTTATCATCACCCTCCAGAAATGCATATTCAAGATGAGGCGGCAAGTTCTTAAGTTCGACCTCAGGAAAGTCATCAGTTTTCTCAACATTTTTTACTTCCTCCTTATGAAGAGTTTGTGGTAGAACAGGAAGAGGAGAGGGATCTTCGTTTAATAATTTTTTAAGTAGGAGAATATCCCTCTCGGGTTCAATCTCTTGGTTATCGATTCCATCGGGAATCGAATCACTTTTGAGAAAGGCCTCAATTTCTTCTAAGACAAAGTCACTTCCCTCAAACGGAGTGAGGGAAGGAGAAAAATTGGCAATGATGGGGTGCGAAGATGGAGCAAAGTTTTCACTCGGAGAATTATCGGTGAAACCTAAAACCTCTTGAGCGTACTCCTCAGCAGCAAAATCGATGACATCTATTCGGTATACTGATTCAGAGCCATAATTAGAGGAGTACCTTGAAGTTTGATTGAGGTTGAAGGTGATGGCTTCCGTTCCAACACGCAATGTGATCTCTTGCTCAAATACATCGATAAGAGCACGCCCAGTTCTAACGAATCCCCTTCCAAGAATGAGAGGGACCCTTGAATCGGCATCAAAGTCAACAATCACAAAATCTGTCGGAAAATGGAACTTTCCCACTTTAACGAATACGTCCTCGGCAATGCCAAGTGGACGAGAAATCGATCGATTGGAAAGCTCTAAAGTCATGCACATGGGAGTGAGTTCGGGAAGAGAGAGTTTCTTCCACACAGAATATGGCATCAGGTTAATGCTAGCACCCAGATCGGCCAAGGCGAAGCATTCAACCATACCCGGAAAAATACAAGGAATGAGAAATTTCCCGGGGTCTTCAAGCTTCTCGGGAAGCTTTTTCAAAAGAACTGCTGAGCAGTTCTCATTTAGAGGAGTTCTAGCCATCTTGAAGAGTTTTTCCTTATTACTTAACAGATTTTTGATTGTTGATGCAAACTTAGGCATCAAGAGAATAGCATCCGCGAAGCTAATGTCAAAGTGAAAATCTTGGAAGATTTGGAAAAATTTATCCATTTGGTGACTAGCCTTTTCGCGGAGCTTTTGTTCATTGAGACGTGATGGATAAGGAATAGAAGTTTTAGATTTAGGGTTGTCCACTGGAGTTTCTGGTGGTTCAAAGACAACTCCAGCCTTATATCTGGTTTCTGGAATAACCTGAGGTTGAACGTGTGCGGTACTTCATGGGATAGGAGATTGCACCTTGTCCTTTGTCACCTCAGGTTCACATTCCACTACCTTTGGAGGAGAGGAAGAAGAGGTAATAGGAATCGCGGGCTCATCATATGAAGCACCACTTCTTGTTGTGATCGCTTTAGCATCGCCCCTCGGGTTAGCGATCTTGTTGCTCGGTAAAGTAGTACCTGAGCCCGAGGGTCGATCATTTAAAGACTTCTTGATATCAGAAATCTAGCTGACCAACAACTTGTTCAACTCTTCTTGGGATTTCATGAATTGCTTTAACAACTCATCAGATGAAGGCCCGGTTGGAACAATAGCTTGAGGTAGATTATTAAAATTTGGAGCACGATTGTTTTGGTTGGGACCTTGGTTGAAATTTCCCTGATTTTGATGTTGGAAATTTCCTTGATTCTGGTTGTTATTTCCATGAAAATACCCGGGATTGAAATTACCCTGACCTTGGTTTCGATTAAAATTTCCTTGATTTTGGAAACCTTGGTTCTGATTCTGAAAACCGTGACCCTGATTGAAGTTACCTTGGTTTTGAAAACCTTGGTTCACTCTATTTTGATTTTGGTTACGGTTTTGGACATTTTGGTTTTGATTAAAACCGGGAGGTCCAGGGTAGTGATGAGGACGATAGTTCGAGTCCATAGGAGGGCGGTATTGATTGCCTCCTTGATTTTGGGACCTGGCAACAGCATGAACTTCATATGGAGTACCATCAGTAGCTGTGCAATTGTAGTAGGCATGCGGCCCACCACAAGTCACATAGACGTCCACTTTTTTAACCTCAGCAGGTGGAGGATGTTGTGGAAAGGAAACTTTATTTTGTTGGGCGAGAACCAAAGCTTGAATAGCTTCAGTAAGCTTGTCAATCTTAGCGTCCGTGCTAGACTGACTCACAGAAGTAGAAGTAGAAGGACCCGCATTGATTTGGGAAACAACCGGCTTGCTTCGTGTAGAGCGGACCTTAGACTTGTTTTCTATGATTGCCAAAGCTTCTTTGGTGGTTCTACTCAAGAAGTTACCTCCTGCGGAGGCATTGAGAGAATCCTGATCAACTTGGCTCTCGCTATTGTAGAAAGTATCGAGTTGCATCAACTCTGAGAAACGACGATGTGGACACTTGCGAAGTAATTCTTTGAAACAATCCCACGCTTCACCAAATGATTCATCATACTTTTGAGTGAACTTGGTGATTTCGTTCTTAAGACTCGTGGTCTTGGAAGGTGGGAAAAATTCATTCACAAACTTTTTGAAAAGATCTTCCCATGTCTCAATAGATCGAGGAGGTTGTTTTTCAAGCCAAATCCGGGCTTGTCCCTCGAGTGAGAATGGGAAGAGAAGAAGTTTGATTGCTTCAGATAGGACATTCTTGTACTTGATGGTTGATGTGATTTTATTGAACCATCGAATGTGAGCATGAGGATCGTCCCTCTCAAAACCGTAGAATTGGCTTGAGGTTACAAGATTGAGTAACCTGGTTTTGAGCTCAAAATTATTAGCCACGGTGGCTGGGACAACAATGGCATCTCGGTAACCCTCGATGGGTGCTTGGAGAAGCTCACACATGGGGCGGTCTTCCGCCATGGTGACAGCAGATCTGGAAACAGTACGGATCTCAGATCCGACTATTGGTGCTGAACGTCTACGAGTTCTTCGAGGTTTAACAAGCTCACGTAATGGGCTAGTGGACCTTGAAGAACGAGTGCGCGTGCACTAAAAAACATACTCACTCAAAACAAGATCGAGGCAAAACGACAGTGAACTTAAACCAATAATCACAAGTAAGTGGCTTCTTTAAGAAAGGTACACCACTCACAGGGATACAAAGGCAAGTTTTGATCTTATGTTTGGGAACTTATTATGTCCACACCCCCAGTTGATAGGTGTTTTGTCTTGGTTTGCGACGGTTTATTTTTATGTATTATTATTCACAAGAAAAAGACGGATGTTTTTGGGTTTTTATGTGTATGTGAAAAAACTTTTGGAATTATTTTTGGTATCGTCCCGTTATCCAAAATCGTATCTCTTTAAGAATCACCTTAAAAGAAACCCGATAAAGAAAACGTTACGATCTGTTTTGTTTGTTTTTTAATTTTTTTAGTGTTTTAACACTTTAGGAAAAGTGTTAATGACTTTTTTGTGTTTTGATTTAAAAATTTACAAAAGTGATGGATTTTTACAGTGATGATGGTGAAATAACACTAATCTCTTAAGACGCTGCAGAAACGCGCACACCTCCCCGGCAGCGGCGCCAAAATTTGATTGATGCTAAACAGTCAACTAAAGTCAACCACAGATGTGGTCAAGATAGTCAAACTACCTAGATCAATGCTTCCGGGTAATATAGGGTATCCCCAGGTCGTTATATCACGACGAGGTGTGAATTGCACTTTAGCGTGCTTGTGATCGGGTGAATTTCACAGGAAGGGGTTATTATGAGAATTTTTTTTTTTTTTTTTAGAATTATGAAAAAAAATAGCTTAGGAAAGCTATATGATTGATTACGTGAATTTAGATTAAGAAGAAATGTGCTAAAACCTAAAAATGTACGTTTAAACTAAAAACGGGTACTAACGTACGTAGGAAAAAGTGAATCTAATTAAATTATTATTAATTATTAACAAATTATTAATTATTAAAAACTAAATTAAATTGAGAAAAATACCTAATGATAAAAGAAAAATCTGAAAAAATTACCAAAATTATTTCTAACTATAAGAAACCTGGGAAAAATATAAAAATGAAAATTGATTATAAATAAGCTGAAGAAATAAGCCAATTGGCTTAAATAGAAGCTATCACTTCTATTAAGTTGAGATTTTTTGGATTTTTCTTTTTCACAACTGCTTAATAACTGATTTTAGACAAATTTTTTGAAGGTGGTTTGAATGGAACTCAGAAATAAGCAATTTGGAGAGCTTATTTGATTGACAATTAAGCTATTAGCTTATTAGGACTTTGATTGAATTGGAAAAGCTACCAAATGAAATCTTAAATACAAATAAGCTATAAACAGATAAAGAACAACTTATAATAAGCCAAATGAAACCGAAAAGCACAAGAAATAAGCAGTAATAAGGAAATGAGTACTAAGCTTAAAACTGAGCACTAAACAGCCCAAATGGGGCAACTTAGCAGGCCTGTAGGGCCCACAAAGGTACTTGGAAGTCCAAATAAAAAGTTAAACCAATAAGCTGAGCTTATTAGCATTTCAAAAAGCCAAGAGTTGATCACTGGGAACCATAGGTGAGGTCAGGGGGCTTGGAATATGGTCACAAAAGCTGAGTACTTAGCACAAGGTCAGGAGATTGGTCAACTTGATAGGGTAAGCAGCCCTAGAAAATAAGCTTCAGACCTCCCAATAAGTTGTAAACTCTCAAGACAAGCTTATTGGGTCTCTAAAAAGCCAAAAGTTATGGGGTGGGGCCCACTAGGGAAAAAGTTATGGCACAATGAAAAGGGGTGGTTGGCTGGGTACTCGGGTACAGGGCAACACCTTCCCCTGCAGCTCTCTTTGAGCTTATGCACAAGCCACTAGAAATTCACAAAATTAAGCCATATGTGGGATTCCAAGTTCAGCTGAGACACAACAACATGTGAAAATTACAAAGCTTAATTCTTAATACAAAAATTCTTTGAAATTTTGGAATTCTAACAAAGGGTCAATTTTGACTTTTTGAGATTTGCTTCTAGTTTGACCAAAGTGAACTTTGATCCTACTCTATGGACTAAAAATGCTAAATGAAGCTATTCTAAGACTAGTTTAAGCTATTAGAACAACTTATAACATGAAATGAGGGATTGTGCAACTCAAAATCCTAACAGTGAGACTAGTGAGCAAGATTAAAAGAGATTTTGACTTTTAAGGCTATTAGGGCTTGGATTTTATGGTTTACTGGTCTAATGTGACCTAATGCATTCTATTAATACCAAAACAACCACAGATCAACAACAAGAATACTAGCAGCAGAGCTAATCCAAACACCCCTTAATCTAACTGTTTTTGTGAGTTTCAAAAGATTATACTGATTCAAGCCATGATTAAGGTACACAAGGTTAAATTATGATATATTAGACCTGCAAGAACACAGAAGTACAGATAATAACAACAATTCCCTAAGGACTCATTTTATGTTATATTAACTGTGAACATGAACAAATGAGCAACTAAGAAATCGAAAACACACCCTCCTAATATTAAGTTAGATTATCAATTAACAACAACAATGAAACATAAAAACACAGAGATTCAAGTAATTAATGCACTGAAACAGTAAAATACCAAAATGGAACAAAAAGCTTACAAAATGGAGTTCAAGTGAAAACCAATAACCAGGATCAAAACAACACTCCTATAGGTCTTCCACAAGACCACTAACCCACTGCCATCCTTTATTTGCAGTGCTCCTTGCTTCTTCAACCTTTGTCCATGAATTTTTTATTTTTCTTGTATTTTTGATTATTTTTATGAAATTGAATTTAGAAAGTTTGCACAAGCTTGGGAAGCCTCTGAAAACTTTGTTTTTGAGCTTATAAAAACTTGTAGATAGCTTATGAATACTAATTAAGTCCACACTGATAATTGAAATATTTGAATGAGACTAGAAATTTAAAACAGAATGTAAGCTTGAAATAGAACTTTCATTAACTTAAAAACTGAGTACAGAGGATAAATTGGAAACTACTACCACTAAATTAAACTAATACATGCCAAATATGGCTTCTACACCTATCTTCTTATACTACAAGGTAAAAATAAACAATCCAAGCTTCCACATGGCTCCCTGTAGCACTTTGGTACTCCCCATAGCTTCTTTGTTGACCCAAGACCATATCCCCACCATCCAATTGAGATTTAATCAATCCTAGCCCTTGATTAGGATTTTGGCGCCAAAAGACAAACGGGCAATTTTTAGTGGAGCTGGTAAGGCATTAAATGGAGAGAGGGGGTTGGTTTGGTAGTTGAGGGGGTATTAATTGTGGTGGTTGGTTGGTGAAAAGGTGAGGGAGGAGGGGGGAGCAAGGAACGGGAAATAGGGGAAAGGGATGATGAACAGTGGTCGTTTGACCACTTTGACCGGGGGTGTTTTTCTATTAGTTTGGGAATGGGCCGGGGGTGTTGGGCTTGGGATTTGGATTGGGTTTGGTTTTGGATTAGGTGGTAATAAAAAGGGTCCGTTTGGTTTATATTATATCACAAGGACCACATTTGTAAAGTTACTCCAAGGACCAATATTGCCAAGTACCAATAATCCAAGAACCATAAATTTCATTTTCCATTTTTAAAAACCCCAAGGACCATTTTTGACAATTTCCAAAAGTTTAGGGACCTTTTCTGCCATTTGCCCAAAGATTCATCCAAGGACCAATTTTGTAAACTTAGAATATCTCAGGGACCTTGAATGATAAAACTCCATATTTTTGAATTCCAGGGAATAGTTTTGCCAATTGTTGAAAGTTCAGGGACTGAAACTGCAATTTGTGCAAACTTTGCTTATTTTTATCTGTTTTCAATCATTTTGCATTTGAAACATATAAAACACAATCCTTGGGATATTTTCAGTATTTTGATACACTTTTGAGTGTTTTTAGATGTTTTGCAGTTCAGATTTGGCTAAAAAATGTTGAGTGTTTGAGCACTCATCAACGGCCTATGGTGACGCCGTCATCTCCATAGTGCAAAACTCTTCTGGATCATCACGGACTTTATCCACTCCCACCTCTTGTATTACTCTTAACGCCGTCACTTGAGAACTCTTGACGCCGTCAGGTACTATTCCCAGCAAGGAAAATTAAGACTTTGCCGTTTTCATCACTTTTATGCTCCAAAAACGTCCAAAATGCTTCCTTTTCCAGAATTCACTCCAAAAGTACCTAAAATGACAAAAGGAACGATTTAGGGCAATATTTGATCAAATAAATTCAAATCCGGGCTAAAATGACCCCCTAAAGACGGTTCATTTTTCGCCTCATCAAATACCCTTACACTTGAGATTTGCTTGTCCTCAAGCAAATGCGCTTTTATTTAAATCAAAATACAAGTTAGGGGTCATTTAACACTAATATAAAAGTAATTACAACAAATATTCATTCCACTATAGACCAAAGAAAAGCAGGGAGGTCATATACTAGCACCTCACAAATGGTGTTTAGATACTCACATCTCTCGGGTGTAATAAAGTATATATCACAATATGGAAATGGAAAACATCTCTCACTACCTGTCATAGCAAAATAGATTACCATAGGCTTAGGAAAGGATCAAACCTGTTGAGAATTATATTTATTGATTTGATGATACAAAACAAGAAGAATGAAACATGAAGGGCTTGAAGTGACAAGAAGAAATTCTACAAAAGATGGGAAGGACTTGCTTGCAAAAGAAGTTTTATTTATTAGTCCTTAGTAGTATTTTGTAAACCCTAATCCTCTAGTATATAAAGAGGACATGGGTCATTAAATTAATTCATTCAAGTCTTCCATAATGTAGTCGACTAAAGATGTGTGAGTGTGTAAACCTAGACATAGGGAAAATGTCTAGGGTTAGGGTTTAGTGTTTTAGTTTAGATAATGTGTTCTACTTGATAAGGTAGAACATGTTAAGTAGTTTGTAATCATTAGAGAAGTGAATGATAATGAAAAACCTGTTCATAATAATGATTGATTCTATGTTTGAATATTCCGCCTTCATTATTATGTGTTCCTAGATATAATATTAGACCTCGTCTATGATCTACAACGATCTTATCAATTGGTATCAGAGATAGGTTAGCTCTTGATCTAGGGATGTTACAAGGTTTTTATTATTGAAGAGCAGATTCGATGTAAGGTACGAATTGGTTTTAATATTTTTAATATTATTTGTCAAGAATTTTATTGTCGAAGGAAGCAGATCTGGGTAAAAAGAATATGGTCGATATTTAATGAAATCAAGTGGTCAAAAAGATTGTCGTTTATTGATTGAAAGAAAATTGGTTCCTCGTACTAATTATTATGGGTTTATCATTTGTCGATCGTCTGGTGCTTAGTTATCATAATCTCGTACTGATTTGTATATCTGATTGGTTGATTTAATTAATATCCTCGTACGAATCGATTTGTGGGGATGAATTTAGATCAATAGAACATGGGTCGGTGGAGTCCAAATTTATTATTTGTGAATTTCATGTTGCTGGTCTCCATATAAATTCGTTTGTCGACTTTTTGAATAAATTGCTTAATGGTTTATTCGAGGCATGATGATATAGTAGGGTCAGCGTGAATTTTATTCACATTCAAAACCTCGTGTCTCATATCTGATTGTTTCAAGATTGTTAAGTTTTAATTGGTGGGATCAGTTTGTCCTCTTGCGTATAATGAGTTCATTAAAAGATTCCCGATTCACAAATTGTTTTATGAGATGACAGTTTACAAAAGGGAAAAGTAATCATCTTGTGAAGTTTGTTACTCATTAAATCTGATTTGTCGTCTTTTACAAGAATATGACTCGTGATTGGATAATAAAGATTGATGGATCGAATTTATTGTCGACTGGTATATATGTTGCTGCTGTTATGGATTATTTATGAACAAAGTACTGCTAGCTTTTCAAAGTGCTGTGACGAAAGTACTGCTCCATTGTTTCCAAAGTACTGCTTTCTTAAAAGTACTGCTGCTACAAGGAACTGCTTCAAAGTACTGTTGTTCGTCTAAAGTACTGCTGCTCGACTAAAGTACTGCTATGCTCCAAGGTATTGTTCATTCAAAGTACTGCTGCGTTTAGATGATTTATGGAGATAAGAAAAGAGTTTTATGGTTCAATACATTTGCATGATTTACGAGCAGTGATGGGAAGCCGAGATGGGTTTTTATGAGATTGGTTCTACTTTGGCTCTCGGTTAATTATGAGCAGTTTGTTTGATTACACACACAGGTTATTAGTTTCACACACACAAGATGGTTAGTTGGTTTATGCTTTTAAAAGTTTTAACAGGCTCGTATTTGTTCGTATTGGAATAATTAATTACGAAGAAGATTGTTTATCACTTATTTGAAGGTGAAGTAGAGTTTCTTGGATGAGTGTTCTTATCATACCTTATAGTAGGAGGTGACTTGTTTGTGCGTTAAAGTTGTGACAAAGACTTGATGAATCTAGCAAATTGGTGTATTATCTACAAACTGAAGGTGCTTAATGTCACATTTGCTATCACTTTAAGGAGTTACATTGTAGTGCTCAGTGTCTCATATTAGTTGAGGATTTCGTCAAGAGGTTGCGGTCTACTCATATTTTTGGTTCTTGGTATGAGTTTGGAGTCACATGGTTAGTACAAGATATAAGGCACAAGTTTGGGTTATTCTACTTCTTCATCAAATTCATTATACTTGATTTTCTTCATCAGTGATCATTACAAGGAGCTTACAGAATTGAATATTCATGAAGATGATTAACACATTGGTTTCAGGGGAGGTATCTTATTATGTGTTTAATCATTTGATGTACATGCACCACTCAAGGGGAAGTTTCTATTGCTTATATGTTCCCTATTTGTTGATAACAAAAATGGGAAGAGATGTTAGAAGAGATTTGGAGTGGCATGGCATGGCTTAAGGGGAAGACAAGATTGTTTCATTCATGGCGAAATTTAATTATCTCAACTTTTCTACTTCGTCTAGGGAAGTTCATACAAGAAGGTGTTTGTTTTGTCATCATCAAATAGGGGAAGATTGTTGGGAATTATATTTATTGATTTGATGATACAAAACAAGAAGAATGAAACATGAAGGGCTTGAAGTGACAAGAAGGAATTCTACAAAAGATGGGAAGGACTTGCTTGCAAAAGAAGTTTTATTTATTAGTCCTTAGTAGTATTTTGTAAACCCTAATCCTCTAGTATATAAAGAGGACATGGGTCATTAAATTAATTCATTCAAGTCTTCCATAATGTAGTCGACTAAAGGTGTGTGTGTAAACCTAGACGTAGGGAAAACGTCTATGGTTAGGGTTTAGTGTTTTAGTTTAGATAACGTGTTCTACTTGATCAAGGTAGAACATGTTAAGTAGTTTGTAATCGTTAGAGAAGTGAATGATAATGAAAAACCTTGTTCATAATAATGATTGATTCTATGTTTGAATATTCCGCCTTCATTATTATGTGTTCCTAGATATAATATTAGACCTCGTCTAAGATCTACAACGATCTTATCAGACCATTTTTTGGCTTAATCATCTTCTAATTGGTTTACATGATCTATTATTGAGGCAAAAGCAGTCAACTAAAGTCAACCACGGATGTGGTCAATATAATCAAACTCCTTAGGCTCAATCTCCGCGGAATACAGTGTTTCCCCGGGTCGTTATGTCCCAACGAGGTGTGATGGTATAAAAACGGGTTTGTGATCGGGTGAATTTGACTCGGAAGTAACCAGATAATGATTTGGATTTGTTTTACACTACTGGAATGATTAGGAATAACAGCATTAACAATTGTGGGAAACAGATGTACATAAACGTAAATCAATATAAAATCAGACACGATTGCTTGCTGAGAAAAATGTGAGTTTTAAGCAAATATAAACTACAGGGGGTGAAAATGAAACTTTTATAAACTTAATATTAAAAGAAAATTTAATTAAAAAGAAAATTATTTTTTTGATTATTTTATTATTTATTATTAATTAAAACTATTTAATTACTTATTATTAATATTAAACTTATACTAAATATAATATAATATTAAATTAAAACTAAGAAAATGAAATTTTATTTTTAAAAATTCTAAAATAACTTAAAAATAATATAAAAACTAAAAATATGTCTTTTTGTCTTTTTGTGATTTTAATATTTAATTAATTACTAATTATATTAATTAAACTAATTAACTAATTTAAATTACTAATAATACTACAAATGACTTAGATAAATAGGAAATATTTTATAAAACTAATTGACCATCACAGGAATCCTAAAAAGTTATAAAAAGTTTATAAAAATTATTTTTAAACTATTTTACTAAGTATTATCTTACTTATTAATTAATTACTACTTAAACTAATTAAATTCTAAAAAATAGAAAATGAACAGTAAAAATTCTAGAAATATTCCTAAAATTATTTTATAACATATGAAAGCTAGGAAAAATATAAAAACTAGGTATTACTTGATAAAAACTAATTATGCTATTTAATACTTCAATATTAATTAATAATTAATAAAAATAATATTAAATCTAATAAATACTAAATGACAATATAAAATTCTGGAAAAATTATAAAAAATACTTTAACATAAAAGAAAATTAAGAAAAATATAAAAATGTAAATTACTTAATAAAAAGCTAAAAAGGAAAATTAAAAAGATAAATTATATTAAATAGAAACTATCACTTAATATTATTTTGGATTTTTCTGGTTTTTCTTTTGGAAATCTATTTAAGTACTGAAAATAAGAAACTTTTGTGAAGACAACTTTTTTCTAGCTTAAAAATAAGCCAAATGGACACCAAAATGCTTATAAGTTGACTTTCTTTGACTTTTGAAGGAAATGAGCCTCTGTGGGGCCCACAGAGGTGGATTTTGGTTCAAATGTCTTACTTGGACTGGTATAAGCTAGAAACAACAAAATAACATCACAGATAAGCAAATAAGCACTCCAATAAGCACTTTGAAACCTTGGCTCAACACAGAAATGGGACAGAATACAAGAGGGATTCTAGGTGGGTCCCAAGGGTCTTGAGCTCAAAAGCTTGGTACAACTAGCAACGTGGCCAGCTTGTGAGTCCAAAGAACCAAGGGGGAGGTTGTGGGGCCCACTGTAGTTGACTGTGGGACCCACAGAAGTGGAGGCAGTGGGGGGTGGACTGTGCAGCAGGGGAGAATACTCTCCTTGCAGGTCTGTTTGTGAGGGTGTGGAGCCCACACAAAAAATCACAAAAATATAGTGACTATGGGATTCTAAAGATTAGGTGGGATATTACAACATGTAGAAAGCACAAGTCCTGAATCCTTACACAAAAATCACAACAATTCCTCCAAATTTTGGATTTTTGCACATGTATACAACTTTGACTTATTCTATTAACTTGAAACTTTGACTTATATGAACTTATAATGATTCCTACTGATTATTTATGATGTATTAAGCTATAATGAAACTAAATTAAGTTATAACAACTAATATTACATTGATATGTATGATTAAAAGTTCTAAAATTCCAACAGTTAACAGGTAGTAAGAATTTAAATATGATTTTGACTATATGCTTACCACCACCTAAAACCTTGATTGTTTTGGTCTAATTTGGTGTAAATAAGGATGTTGCAACAAGCTTAGGTCATTGAACACCACAAATGTACACCCACACAGTCAATACCAAACAACCTATTAAGACTATGGTATAATTGAAACTAGAACAAAAGGCACCCAAATCTTAATCTACTGACTAGAATTGATCTAATAAGCTATAAAGAAGCATAAGAAACAAAGATAAGCAACAAACAATACTTTTACACTAAAACAATAAAAATCAAATAGTGAGCTTACAAATGGAATCCAAGCTAGGAACTGATAACAAGGACCAAAGTCTAAAAACACTTTCAATGGCTTTGTCACTAAGCCAATAGAATTATTTCCATCCCAATGAATGCCCTGCTCAGCCTCCTTCTTCTTCTTTCTTGCAATTTTTCATTTTCTTTTCTATTTTCTTAATTTTTGTATTTTTGATTTTTTTTTTTTTATGGCTAAACTGTTTTTAAAGGTTTCTAATAGCTTAAAAGAGCTATATGGGAGCTTATGTGAACTATTGAATCCAGAACAACAACTATGAATCAACAGAGCTTACTTTTTGAACTTTGAAACTAAAAATGCAAAGATGAGAATTTAAACAATGAACTTGAAATCAAGATTGCAAAAAGATCAAATTATATTTAATAAACTGAGCACAAGCTTTTGTAACTAAGAAATACACTTGGAAATTGAGTTACACTAAAAAATGATTACCTACAACTAAACTACAAGTAATTAACTAATGCCCCCCTCTCTGCTCCTTCTTTTCTGATTTATAGTGACCCACTAGGGTTTCTGAATCAATCCCACCATCAATCTTGACCATTGGATCACTGGTAGCAATCCTAGCCCTTGATTTTACTTTTGGCACCAAAAATCCTAGGGGTAACTTGTGAGGGTTTCCAGGCATTTAATGGGGCTTGGTTTGTTATGGAGGTGGAGAGGACAGGGTGTGAAAGGTGGTAGCAAGTTGGGGTGGTGAAACCATGTGAGGTGGAAGGGTGGTATTGGAGCAGTGGTGATGGGAGGGAAAGTGGTGACAGGGGTGGTATTTGGTTGGGTTGACCGGGGTCAAACCCTGGTAATATTATAAGGGTGGTTTGGGCTTAGAAGTTGGGCTGGACAAAAGGGGGAGTGGGCTAGGGATGGTTGTGTTTTTTTATTTGGATTGGATTAAGGTTTTATGGGTTTATATAAGTAGTAATAGGATCCGTTTGGTTTGTATAGGATTTAAGCCCAAGGACCAATTTTGTAAATTTGGATTTTTGAGGGGTGGAAAGTGAAACTGTTACAAAGTTTATCAAAGGACCATTCATGCCAAGTTTCAATAATACAAGGACCATAAAAGCATTTTTCCAATTTTGAAAACTAGGGGGCTTGTTTTGCCATTTTTGAAACTTATGGGACTACTCTTGCCATTTGATAAAAAGTTTCATTCAAGGACCAATTTTGACTTTTTATTCCAAAATAAACTTCCAGGGACTAAAACTATCATTTCTTGAAAGTTCATGGACTGAAACTGCCAAATGTGCAAACTTTGTGCGTTTTTCATCTGTTTTTACTCATTTTGCATTTGAAACATATAAAAACACTTTCCAAGGATATTTATAGTATTATGTGGTGTTTCTGTGTGTTTTTAACTGTTTTTGCAGTTCAGATGGGTATAAAATGATGAGTATTTACACACTCATCAATCTATCATGTTGAAACCAACATTAGAGGATCTCAATCTGTTATCCAATCATCTTGTTTAGGGGAAAGTTATTAGGACCCCTTCTTTTAACAAAGGGGACCCCCACCCCTTTTTTATGATTATTTATTTATTTATTTGTTTTTATAATTTTGTTTATATCAAAAAACTTTAAACCTGAAACTATGTTTAATAAGTCAAACGCTTAAAACTGTCAGAAATACAGAACAGAAATTGACAAGAAACTGTGTTATGCTGGAAACAAATGATGGACAAACATAATATTTGACCAAGCCCCCCCCCCCCCTCTTATGTCACATCATAGGGGGTCCCAGTAGTATGTCCCTCTTGTTTAAGTTATATATAAAGCCAAAAACAGTCTCATTATGTGAATCTCAGGGTATATATATTATAGGAAGTGATTTTCACACACCCATAATTGATTGGCAGACTCAAAGTATAAGTGTCTTGACATTTATCCCTTACAGGTAGGGGTGTTATCGGGTCGGGTTATCGGGTCTTGTCGGGTCGGGTGAGTCGGGTTTTGGTTAGAAAAAAACTAACCCGCAACCCGACCCGATAAGGAGTCGGGTTATCGGGTTCGGGTTGATATCGGGTGTCGGGTGTAGTCGGGTCGGGTGATTCGGGTTAATCGGGTTGGCTTGTAAACTTTGACAAAAAAATATTTGAGCTTAAACACTTGTCTTTGACATTTAATTTTTGATAGCTAAGAATTATTAACAATATGCAAAGCCCTCTTAAGTTCAAATTTTTTTTTTAATATACTACAAATAAGTAACTGTAACATACATTTCATTAAAATACTTGTCATTTTGAACCAAAGAAACCATTTCATTATAATACTACTGATCATAAAATACTTGTGTCATTTTGAACCAAAGATGCCATTTCATTATAATACTACTGATGTTGATGTTGGATAGTATAATACTTGTGTCATTTCATTTCATTAAAAAAAATTATGCTACCTTGCCATAGCATTACCAAAGACAAAAACATATCAATAGTCAGTAGCACAGTTGCATAGCAGCACTTCAAAGTTCAAACCACATTAAACAAGTAATGGAACTGAGTATTACTAACTAATAGCCTTGTAGGTTGTAGTGGAATTGAAAAACCAAACGTCACATACAAATTTCAGATGCTGGTATTCTCCTTTTAAGTTATCAGTTAAAATAAATAGAATTAAATAATAATTTTCGGGTCTTGTCGGGTTGACCCGATAACCCGAAAACAAAAAATTTCTAACCCTAACCCGACCCGATAACAATGTCGGGTTATCGGGTTCGGGTGAAACTAACCCGATAAGCTTTTTCAACCCGATTTAACCCGACCTGATAAGGCTTATCGGGTTCGGGTTCGGGTCGGGTGAACCCGACCCTACTGACACCCCTACTTACAGGGTGAAAATAAGTAAAAATGATATGAGGATATAAATGTCAAGACACTCATAATTTGTGTGTGCCAATCAATTGTGAGAGTGTACAAATCACTTCCCATATATTATAGAGTGGCCATGCTATTTGTCTTTTCAATCTTTATTCATATAGAGTATCTGATCATTCATCGAATAGGTAGCTGACGTTAATAAATTTTTAATGCTCATAGGTGCATCCTAACAAATGGAACTGATATCTATATCCACGTTGTGATTTTCTCGGTATGTCCCCCTGCAATGAAGCCGATAACTTTTTCTGCTCTTAGACAACTTGTACTTTGGTGTGATAGTGTAATAGTTGCATTTTGGACATGTAGACATATAAGATGCACACCACCTCTATGATATTAGTTATCAGTCTCACTGTTAGCATAGTTTAAATTCCAGACCAAGTTAATTTTATGTCACTTGGTTATGTCTCTTATGTCTTTTCCTTTCTTTACTTAAAAGGTACAGACACCACATGTGATTATGTTAAATTACTAGGGGTGTGTTTGGTTGATGGGTTTTGATGTGAGTCCAAGTGATGATGGTAGAAAGTAAATGTTTGGTTCATGATGGTGGTCCCTTGGCTTTGGGCTCAGTCCTAAAATCCTGCATGTATAAAACCTCACCAAAGTACTAGTATTACAAAAAAACACCATCTATTTCTTTTGTCTTGTATCTATATAGGTGGGCCAAACATTTATCTGCACCACCTATCTTTTATTTGTTATTCTTTTAAATAATAAATTTTAAATTTGTCAAATTATAAGTAATTAATAATTTATTTTATAATTTTTTTTTTCTTATATTAAATCTTAATTCAAATTTAAATCTAAATCCAAATCCTAATCCTAAACCCACCTACAAACCAAACGGGCCCTAGTAGAGGGAGTTATATCTTTTGAACTTCTAAACTCAGGGTTGAGGATCACGTGCGGATTTTGGATTTTAGTGCGGACGTACGGACAGATCTAGACCGTTCATCCAGATCTGATCAAGATCTAATCATATACACGCACTATCATCACGGTACCAATTAACTATTAAAACAATTTTTTAAATTTTTTTCCTTTTGTGCGATCCTTACTATTGTTGTAATCTTTACTTTTTTTTATTTTTTCATATTTTTTTGAGCACTTTTTCTTTTGTGATTATGAGTGCTATCGTGATAGTAAGGATATTATGAAATGCTTTTATGATAGTTACGTGATATTATAAAACCAACATGATATTAAGCTTTTCCACATGTAAAAATGAACCGTGATATTGTAAATGTTACTTTGATATTAGTAAAAACTTAATATCATTGTTTTTTTATTACGATATTAAAAAAAACTTACGGTGATATTAAAAAAATTCAAAAAAAAAAGTATGAGTGTTAGAGTGATACTAAAAAAAACCATTGTATCATAATACCTTTTAACCATGAAAATGTTTCTTTTTTGAAATTTTTTTCAGCGATTCTTATTAATTTTTTGTCCCCTTTATTTTTTTATTTTTTTATTTTTCAGATTTTTTAGATTTTTTTTCTTTTTGAATGTTACTATGATATTAATCCGCACCATCCCTACTTAAAATCCAATCCGCACCGGATCCCTTCCATATATATATATATATATATATATATATATATATATATATATATATATATATATATATATATATATATAATGAGAATATATTAGCTACAATTTATTGTAGCTAATTGGCTACAATTTTAAGCTATAAAATGTGGGTCCCTGATTATTTTTGTGGGTCCTGATTCTTTTTGTGGGTCCCTGATTAATTGCTGGTGTAATTTTTGTGAAGGATTGTAGCCAATTGGCTACAAAAATTGTAGCCAAGATATCCCTATATATATATATATATATATATATATATATATATATATATATATATATATATATATATATATATATATATATATATATATATATATATATATATATACTAGACTTCAAAGCCCGCCAAATGAGCGGGCATGACTTGTAATTATAATTTTGATAATTTTAGTTATCGTAATTTATTTTATTTTTTTGGCGGGCATGTAATTATAATTTGGATGTTTTAGTTATCGTAAAGCTTTGACCTTCTCCTTCTGTTCTTCGAGTTGCTTTTCTGTTTCTGACTTTTTAAGGTAATTCTGTAACAAATAAGCAATCCCACACACCCCCTAATTATCTTTTTCTGATTATTCCATATCATATGCTTATTGTCAAAACGCAAAGCCATTAAAAGGAACTTCTAACTGGTGGTTAAAGGTTATGATCCATTTATACAATGTTTGGTATTATCAGTTGAAAGAATTTGGATATAAATATTATTAAACAAAAATGTATGATTCATTTATATTATTTTGACCCTTTATATCTCTTTATGATAAAACACGTAAAACTCAATATCGTAATCAACCTATCACTTTATAATTAGAGGCACTCCAATTAGTTTCTTTTGTTACAATACCATCTGAACCCAATATTATCAATGATGCAATCGAGATGTTCAAAATCTTCATAAGAGTTTTGTTATCAAATAATTGCATGAAACTAATGATCAAACTTAAGAAGCTCCTTCCTCCCAGTCACATAAAATAGCATATTTCTCCTAGTCACCTAAACACATTGATAATTCCTTCTTCCCAAAACCTTTCCTGTACAAAAAAGCGCAACTTAAGACGCAATCTTGCCCATTTCTGCTAGCAACAATATACATTACAAAGAAACACAAAGGCTTCATGTTCAAGTAGCAAGTTGCAACACGTGCAGCAGCAAGTCGCAAGGCCTGAAGAAGCAGCAAGATGTAAATCCAGTAGCATAGCTGAAACTCTGACAGTAGCAAAGCTGAAATGTGACTACAACTAAGTTGTAAAGCTAGTAGAAATCAAGTTGTGACACCAACATTGGCAAGCTGCAAACGCCAACGTACAGCAAGCAAGTACCAATGGCAAATTTTTTGCTTAATTCAAGAGCTTTTCATCATCTCAGGAATGTGATGAAACCTATGAGGATCTTGTAAAATTTAGTGAAGCCTGAATTACCTCTGATAGAAATTAATGAAATAAGTGTACAGGATCAAAGATATCCGACATTAGGTAAACCATATCCCTTTGGACGACCAAAGATGTTAGATCTTGGCTAATCCTGTTAAATATGGAAAAATAAATAACACAAATACAGAATAATCGTCTATAAAAATTGGACTATACTATATTATTTAGTTGCTCACAGTTGCGTATATGTCAACCGCACACAAAAATATGAATATTTGAGGACATAGTTACTTAAATGAAAACAGTAAATTGGTGTACCATGAATATGCAAAACTCAAAATGGGTAAGATAATGCAAAAAATAACTTGGTGAATCTTTAAATCCTTCCCATCAAAGCTGCTTTAGCTTGTTCTTCCTCCTCTAATCTTGACTGTAAGTCTATGGTGCTAATTGTGTAATATTTCTAAAAAGATAATGAGGCTATCAAATAATATAAGTCTACGGTGCTAATTGAAATACGAAATAAAACATGTTTGTAAATGATGTTTGTTATGTTGTTTGTGTAGTTTTCGTATTTGTCACACTGAATAATCTTCAAATTCTAGATTTCTTCTGGGAAGCCTCTTGTTCGTATTATGAAGTTTTCGTATGCTATGACGCCCCTTGTTCGTAAATTTCTTGTAAGTCCTGTGGGAGTTGATAAGACCATCCATGTAGGAGACCCTTTAGATAACTTACAAAGTTATTAATAAAATTTCATTACGATTCAAAATCGTGAATGATCATGAATAATGAATTAGTTTAAAGATAAAAAGTATGAAAGACTCACCTCTTTCCATATCACGAAGGTATAGATCACCAAAAATACGAAAAAAAATGAACTTATCATAAGCACGGCCCCCTAAAACTGTTTCCAGATGAAGGTGTGTTTGTAGTTTCAGTTTGTTAAGAGTTAGCAATTAAACGCTCTCCATGTCTGGAAATAGGCCTATTTAGAGGACGTAATTTCAACCAAAGCTGTTCTGCAATTCAGATATAGTATTATAACCATTACTTTTGACAACAATTTAACTTTATCTGAAGGTTTAAAACCATGAAATAATCATGTTAACTGAGGTAGAGGAAGAACGGCTTTATTTCTAATAATGACTCGCACAATGCATTAAAGTTCAGTATTATCTGGTTCTACTTAAGCAACAGATAAAATACGGCTTGAATAGATCACTTGTTAAGAGTAGTTGAAATAGTTTCTTGAACAGTGGCTTTCCAGTTGTAACCTTTGTTTGAAGTAACGTAGATTGCACCTTCATCAATTACCATCTCCGCGCTGTTTTTTCTTGTTGCCTTTATATAAACCTGCCATAAAAATGTATCCTTTTAGCTTTTATGAAAATGCTTTTACTGGTCATCACAAGAAAATGTGGAGCCTATAAATAGAATTTAATAGCATGTCCCCATGGAGTTGAGCACTTAACGGTATACGCTCACAACTATCGATGTATGCAACAGAATTGCTGGTTTCCCAAAAATCCACCCTTCTTTTCCCTTAAAAGTGATGGCATTAAACGTAGCTATAGTTAAAATCTTCATCTTCGGCTGAAGATATTGAGCGGGAAACCCACCTGCTACCACCGTCTTTAGTCTCTAAAAGTGTCTGTATTATCCCCAACAGAAAACTTACCAGAAACCACCATCCAAATGTTCCTCAAAATCAATCAAATATATTGCAAGAAAAATAATCAAAGTAGCTATACATGCTGTTTAGGATTACTTTAGAGTAGTTTTCTGCTTAGGAGGAAGCATAAACATGCTTATTATAATTTATATCTATGTAATGACTAAGCATTGTACGTGTAGCTTAGTTATATAGTAACCATAACAGACGTCTTAAAATTACTTATTATGGCAACCTTGGTGTTGTTGTTGCCTTTTAGCAATTTTAAAGGTCAATTTCCAATGGAAGAAAAAAATAAGTACAATAGTCCTAAATTGGTTTGCTCAAGAATCGATGCCTAATATACTTGAAAGGTCAATTTCCAATGGAAGCCTAGTTATGACATGTATTTTTTCTATAAGGTAGGTATGAGGTGTATCAGATTTGAGCTTCGACCTTGACTCAAAATCATAGAACCGTTTGGTCTTAGTCCCCTCAATCCTACCCCATCTGATTAGTTTAAGAATTAAAATAATAACAAATTTATTATTATTATTATTATTATTATTATTATTGTGGCCAGTCCTTCAACTGGAAACAGGGTTTCTTTGAAGACCACCAGGCTAACTTTGCCTTTTAAGATCGGGTACAGTTTAGTCCGTGGATCATTTTTGCATTTCTACATACTTACAGCAAGGTATCATGTATTCCTAATCAAGAGAAATATTGTTATTATGACCCGTGGCGGTGGTGTGAAAGTTCTAACTTAACGAAGCAGAAGTAAATAATTACATGGCCATGTTCCAGAAAATAAAGACAAAGAGACTCCGAATCATTAATCAAACCAAAGCCATCAACCTCTGATCCATATTAATAACTGAAATCAAGAAAGAGATAGAAAGCACTATGCACAACCACAAATGTTAAAACCACGATTGATTAAGCGGAAACATGTATACAGGGAGATTAAAAAAAACAAAATGGTTTTTTTTTTTTTTTTTTTTTTTGTATGTCGTAAAGGTGACCGTCACACAAATTTCTAGCAACAAAATGTTAATAGTACCTGCAGTTCAGATATTTTGACACCATCTAATTCACCAAAAGCTACAACCAAAAAATCTCGTCTATCTTTCACGAAATGCTTTGACCATATGTGATACTGCATGCCCACAAGCATATCCCATTCCTACAGCAGCAACTGCAGCTTTTTGAGCTATACTACTGGCACCTGAAGTGGACTGAATATGGCCATGTTCCAGAAAATAAAGACAAAGAGACTCCGAATCATTAATCAAACCAAAGCCATCAACCTCTGATCCATATTAATAACTGAAATCAAGAAAGAGATAGAAAGCACTATGCACAACCACAAATGTTACAACCACGATTGATTAAGCGGAAACATGTATACAGGGAGATTAAAAAAAACAAAATGGTTTTTTTTTTTTTTTTTTTTTTGTGTGTGTCCTAAAGGTGACCGTCACACAAATTTCTAGCAACAAAATGTTAATAGTACCTGCAGTTCAGATATTTTGACATCATCTAATTCACCAAAAGCTACAACAAAAAAATTTCGTCTATCTTTCACGAAATGCTTTGACCATATGTGATACTGCATCCCCACAAGCATATCCCATTCCTACAGCAGCAACTGCAGCTTTCTGAGCTATACTACTGGCACCTGAAGTGGACTGAAATAACAACGTAGAGGGACCATTTTTGTCATTAAGAAGAAGATATTACATGGGACACTGTCATGTACCTGACTTTGAATTTTATTACATGCATCAACAAAGTTCTTAGGACCAGCAATGTATCCAAGTCTCCAACCAGTCATGGCAAAAGCCTATTCAATTTTTCATGAATGATCATTAATAGAAGATGCTCGATTATTTAGGGATACATCTTTAGAGTGGTTTTTTTAAAAAAAAGAAAAAGTCATTAAACGCACTATTTACCTTGTAGAACCCGTTGACCGTCAGTGTACGTTCTCACATGCCAGGCAAAGATGCAAAACTCATGTGAACAACAGGTAAATATATTATGTGATCATATATTTCATCAGAGAGCGGTCTGAAATCAACAACAACAGTAAGTTTCACATTTGTTAGAAGTAGAAGTGGCAACTTCAGTACTCAAACCATTTAGTTATGAATGGGTCGATTTGTAGATAAAGTTGAATGTGTGGCTTACCTATCATCATTTTGGCATGCACGTAGATCATGAAATGTCGAGCTTCTTGTGCTTTCTGGCAATTTGAATCTGCTTCAGGTGCTTCTGAAGGTTCATACTCTCCATCCTTTTTCACCTCACGGTTTCCAATGCAGAAGAAAGTGAGATAATCTCTTGGGTCCTCTTCCAGGCCTTGATCTTGTAGACCCTGAATGATATCTTTGTACATCATCTCCATCGTCCTCCTTTGCCAGTCTAGTATAGCCAGAACAGAAGCGCTCTCTGGAATACCGTCAGGCAACATTGGTACAACGACATAGACAGTGAACTTTTCTCCAGCCCTAATCTTGCTGCAAATCTTTAGAGAAAGTTATTTTGGTATCAAATCCAATGCACCAACATCATTGACGTCGATATCGTCAGCTTGCCAAGTGAAAGAGCTTCCAAGAAAATACTGATTTTCAATGTAGATGAAGTTCTTTCCTCGGCGGATGGCATGAATGTAAGCATCCTAAATACTTCGGTCAATTGTGTTATCTTTACCACTCACAAGACCTGCGTTTTCTGTCCCTTCGGGTGTGTCTAGGATGCCGAAAGTAGCTCCACCGTCGATTGAGCGAAACAGCTGAACATTCCACGATTATTGGTCATCATGGAACATGACTGAGGACGGTGGGATTATGATATCATTAAGTTATCTGAAGTTAACCAACACATTTTTCCTTCTTGACTTATAACTTATCAACACATCCTAAAAATCATTTAGATGCTCAAAAATCTGTTGTTGATTTACTTCACACCACTGATAATACAATAGAAGTCTGAAAGCAAAGTTGTCAAAGCTTATTTGATTCACAAGCAATCTCATCCCATGGTAACACAGGTGAAATCACAGGTGGTGTGCGTGACATATACCTTAATGTTTCTGATAGTACTTGTTACGAAAGATGGAAGGTCCAGTGCAAATATTTGAAAAAGGGATCTGAGCCGGTAGAGAAGAGAGAAGAACCGGAAAAGAAAGACTATCGATACATATGAAAGTGTAAGAGCTATCATGCTTAAACATAGTCATGAGATAAATACCTCACATTCAAAAATTATATAAAAGAACTATTTCTAGTAAACTAAAACCTCGAACTGTTCCTGAAAACTGAAACCTCCTCGAATCAAACCTAACTCTAAGCTGAATAAAACCTATAATTAATCATAATTCAGAAACCTTCTTTTAATCAATCAATCAACTGTTCATGCCGAAATAAAACATAAATCTACTTGTATATAATCCATGTCTCTAATCACCAATAAAAACATCAAATTAAACCTACAACTAATCATAATTCGAAAACCTAGTCATTGTGTGTGCTTGTTTAATACGACCGTGCATACGTTTGTTTAATAAACATCAATCACATTACTACCATTGCAAAAACCTCAAAAAAACCTAAATATACGCCGAATAAAACCTAAAACTAATCATAACTTGCAAACATTCTTCTCATCAATCAATCTGTTGTTTCGATTCGTAAACCTAAGTAAATGAACCTCAAATAAAACCCAAATCAACTCACTGTTTCTAATAAACTAAAACCTCGAACTGTTCCTGATAAACTAAAACCTCCTCGAATCAAACCTAACTCTAAGCTGAGTAAAACCTATAATTAATCATAATTCAAAAACATTCTTTTAACTAATCAATCAACTGTTCATTCCGAAATAAAACGTAAATCTACTTGTATATAATCCAGGTCTCTAATCACTAATAAAAACATCAAATAAAACCTACAACTAATCCTAAATAAAACCTAAATCTACTCGTATAGAATCCATGTCTCTAATCAACTACAAAAACCTCAAATAAACCTAAAACTAATCATAATTCGTAAACCTAACTTACTGGTGCATCCTCTTCCACTGGTCGATTAAAAAAATAATCAAAACCTAAAATAACAACCTCCTATAGTTAAATTAAAAAAAATTAATAGCAATTAAACTTACCTCATATTCAATTAGTATGCGATATTAAAACGAATATACAAATAAATTTATACCAATATAAAAAAAAATTGCATGGTAACATAGATATCTAAAACTGTTAACCAAAAAAAAAGTTCCAAATAACGTATTTATCAAAACAATAAATACAAATGCTTTATATTTAATAGAGTTTTTACCTTTTATAACAAATTCAGAATGAAGAACAGTTAATGAAATCCTAAAATCTTGATGAAGTTTTCTTCATGGAGAGAGTTCTGATGATTAGGGTTTTCTTCATGGAGAGAGTTCTGATGATTAGGGTTTTATTGTGGAAAATATACGTATTTTTTTTCTATTAAGTCGACAAAATTATACAACTAAATGGTAGGGTTATTTAATTTACATACCATTATCAATAATAGGCTGCAAGGAAATCCCAAAAATTGTGTTGGTGCAGTGGTAAAGATGTGTGGCAGTCTTTCTCACAACCCATGTTCGAATCTAGAACCATGTTTTTTTGAGAAAAATAAATCCGAATTTGTGAATTGTAAAACACTGCTTACATATACGATGACATGGCACATAATACTGATGACATGTCGCTCAAAACTTGATGATTGGGCATTGACCATGAATATGTGGAAATGACTGGGCATTGACCATGAATATGTGGCAAAAAATAGTCAAACGCCTCCAGTTATATATAATATAGAGATATATATACATATATATATATATATATATATATATATATATATATATATATATATATATATATATATATATATATATATATATATATATATATATATATACATAGAGGAAAGTGAATGTGAGGCTGTTATGCATCTAAGGTTAAATGCAAAACCTTTCTAAACTACGTCATTTTGATTGAAATCGTTATAAAACTACGTAGTTTTAATCTCCTAAATTTACTCAACCATATAAAGCACATTTATCTGGCTTCTTAATAATTCAAATTCATGTAACACTTTGAATTTTTGAAATGCAATATCGATGGACAAAACAACTTCACTGATATGAGTATCATTATGTTTTAATTATAATATCCATGGAAGTGTGAAAAGGTAACTAATTAATAAAATTTACGATAAAAAAGAAGGTCTGCAAGATTGATAGACATACTGGCCAGATGGATCAAATGTATGATTCACAAATGATCACATTGAGGAACTAAATGAAATGTATGATTCACAAATGATCACATTGAGGAACTAAATGAATTTGTAATATGAAAAATCAATTAGACGGTGTGATGTGAAATTTTTTTGGACGAATGGTTGTTACGAAAGATGTGAAGTCTCATATGACAACTTAAAAGGAGATTCTGTCAAAATTGTGTAGTTTAGGAGGGTTTCGCATCTAACCTTATATGCATAACAGCCTCATATTCACTTTTCTCATATATATATATATATATATATATATATATATATATATATATATATATATATATATATATATATATATATAGGGTAGGGTTCTAGAGAAAAGTGCATTTTGGTAGAAAAGTGAGAAAAAAAAGTTATAGGGTTTAATTTAAAACATCTCAAACTTCATGGGTATGTTTTGAAACATACCCCCACCCCACCCCACCCCCCCACCCCCGAAAAAAAAAATTCCCGCCAAAAAAAATTTTTTTTGAGGCAAAAAAAAAAATTTTTTTTTTGCCAAAAATTTATAACCCTGATGCACCTTTTTTTTTAGTGCATCTCAGTTATAAAAATTGGTGCATCTCAGTTATAACTATGATGCACCAATTTTTATAACTGAGATGCACTAAAAAAAAAGTTGCATCAGGGTTATAAATTTTTAGCGGGAAAATTTTTTGCCCAAAAAAAAATTTTTTTTTTTGCCCCAAAAAAAAATTTTTTTTTTTCTGGAAAAAAAAATTTTCGGGGGGGGGGGGGGGGTGGGGGTAGGGTGCGAATTTACAAAACCTCCTTAAAGAATGAAGGAAAATACAATTTGGTCCCTGTAGTTTGGTGTGAAAAAAAGGAGGGGAAGGAGGGGCTGATTTGTACACTTTTCTACCAAAGCGGGTTTTTTTCATGAACCCACCTCTATATATATATATATATATATATACACGTTCTTACAGCTTTAGCGTTCTATAGAGCCTTCTACAAGTTTCGATATATCGGGAATCTATGTCTTTCTCTCGATAACAACTAATATGAATCTTCTATACGGTTTCTTTGCAGGTATGGGTAGCATATAAAGAATCAAGTAATTGAATTACTGCCTTCTTTTGGATACTTTCAATCTTCTGTTTGAGAGGGTAAAGCCTTTATTTAAACGAAGTCACCGGTATCTACTTTCACAGCATTACCTTCTAAACATGATTAGTTTTACACAAGTCTTGATAAATTTTGGTCCTATATTAACATCGGATAAACTTGCCTTACACTCATATCTTTATTTATACTCCAACATCGTCATATATATGTTGTATCATCAACATGCTATTGAAACATCAACGTGGTGTATGTGTATTTAACAAAATCTAGTATTACTTCCATCCCTTTCAGATAACAAAGCTACGTGTTGGTCTGTACTAATCTTAGGTAAAGATAGAGGCAAGTAACTAACCATATATACCAAGATGTAGATGATTGATAATTTATGTTACGAGTATAAATTAGCAATATATGTTTGTATACAAATAGCATAGCAACGTCCTGCCTTATAAGTTTGGGCAGTTGATACATTTTGATTTACTCGTGATCACTATCAAACTATTGCAGGTTCACTATATGTGCATACATAGTGCGGCAATTATACTACCTCTCGCCTCAACAACCTGCTTCCCTTATAATTTTCAAGAACAATAGCAACAGGCAAGTCATTCAAATGATAAAGGACCCTATAAAATTTCATTGTTTTGCATACTCAATTAATATTATACAATTATGATTTACATAACTTTGCAACTTTTTCATGATGCCTTTTGAATCTTGTAGATATATGGATGCAAGTGATCCACTGTTGATGGCACATCCTAATGTATAACTACATTCAAACTAGATAGTTTACCTTATGATATGTTGCATCTTTATCATGTAGAAATCGTTTACTTCTTGAAACTAAACTGTTAGTTTTGTGGACGATATTTAATAAGTGTATGTCCGGATTCGAACTCGAGACCATGGGATTGCACACTTTATGTATGAGAATTAAAGTTTAAATAATTAAATATAAAATGTTGTGTTTAATTACTATTTACACAATAATGACTAACGAGCATTAAGTAATTAACAATAATTGACTAACGGTCGTTAAGAATAAAAGAGAAGGACTATAGTGTAATTAGAGGTCAGGTTGGTTCAGGAATCCCCTTTGGGATATGTGAACCGATCGGTTGGGAGTGGGATAAGCCCAATCCAACCCTAACTTGTCCTTTAAGCTACTCTACTATATAAACAAAGCTAAGGGATTATTATTTGGTATTCTTGTACACACACAATAACCTAAAACCTTTTCTTTTCTCCTTCTTGGTTTGTTCGGCCGAAACTCCTAACCCAAAGGGTTTTTGTTTTTCGGTTTCAATTTTTTATAAACAAAATTGTTTTGGTTTTAGTTATTGTGTTTTCTAAACTAGCATTTACTTTAAGTTGTTATTAGTACGTGTGTACAAGAACGTGGTACAAACACACTATTGTTTGTATCTTGGTTGGAATCGAAAAAGGGTAAGGGTCGATTCGTTAAACCGTTTATACTTGATACGTTATTGCTAGCTTGTAATTGCAAGAGGTACATATACTATTTAAATTCGGTTAGTTAATTACAAATATTTGATCCTTACGCTTCCACGTGTTCTTTGATGTTTTATTGTGTTTATATTTATGTATGACATGTTTTATAAATCCAGCAGTGATATCAGAGCCAGGTTTCGATCCTAGGACCTGTGGGTTATGTGTTTACATGCTTATTATGCAATAATTAGTTAAGGTTTATTAGTAAGTAAACTTAGATTAGGTTACTAATAAATTAATTAATTATGTAATTAGGGAAGACCTAAAACTAGGAAAGACCCGTATGCATGATAATTTTTCAACTATGTATGTTCGTGTATATATTTATCGTAGAAATTACGCAACCAAATTGTTTGGTGTATGTGGTCCATTGGTACCATTAGCTCGAAAAGCAATGGGAGTTTTAGATCAATATATACATGATAGTTGTTTTATTTGCATGTTCATTATTTTTGTCGTTTATTTCTGTTAATTGCTTGTTTGTAATTGTGAATAGACTAGGCTTTGGGTCATTTGGGCTCCAAACTCAAAGTCAAAACTTTATATAAAAAATGGGTCATGAGAATACATAAATTTAGCAAGCATTTTAACCCACTTCTTAATCTCTTCTTCTTCTTCTTCTTGAGTCGTCATACTCAAAAGCACCATTTCTTTTTTCTTCTTTTCTTAATGGTGAGTTAGATTAGAGTATGCACCCATATTTTTCTAGCATTTTTAAGGGTGTGCACTCACAAATTTTTAGTGTATTTTATCAATATTCTTGAAAAAATCAAGATTTTTTACATTGCTAAAAATTTTCATGAGGTATAACGACGGTACCTGCATTATGTTACCTAGGGCTCTAAAACTAGTTGAACTCTTAATATACAAAGATAGATCAAACCCACAATATCTGAATTATTAGCACTCTACATCATCATGCATTAAAAAACTTGCGTTTTAAAAAAAAATATAATTTTTGAAATTTCATTAAGTATTGTATGTAGTTCCGTTTAAAAGTTTAATGACTTACACATTTTAATAAAAGTAAATGGGTGAAACAACTTTCATTGCTATAAGGGCCCGTTTGGTATGAGGGTATTGAGAGTATAGAATGAAAAAAAAATGAAAACACTTGTTTGATACATTTTTTTCTTTCAAAAAATTATATTGAATGATAGATTTGATAATATGTTAAATTAGTAGGAATTGATGAATGATACAAAGTGGTCTCACTTGTGCATCAATATCAACCACAAGTTTCAATAGTTTATACTTTTCATATTTTTTTCTCTTTTATTTTTAACAAGTAATAGTTTTATATAATAGATTAATTTATAAATTATATATACTATACATTTTCTCTCTCCTCATTTTCTTTCAAAACATTTCCCAAATCAAAATCCAATTCCAATCCTACTTACAAACCAACCCTACCCTACGATCCTCATTCCTAAATCCATAAAACAAACACGTAGTCAGCTAGTTTTGTAACATTATTCAACAACTGCAACATCACAAGAACAAAACCATGTTTCAAGTTTGGTTTTGGTTTCATCGAGTTCACATACAACACAATATAATCCAACCCAAACCAGCCTAAACATTTTTTCGTAGCCATGATATGAATTAACAACTTACCGAATGAATTAAAAAAGAAAAAAATTCTGCAAATTAAACCGTGTGTATGTACAAGTATCGTAGCCACTAGAACAGTTTGGGGAAGACATTTTCTCAGTCACTTTCATAGTCTTCGTCATCTCCAAAAGTAAACACAGATGCATCCGCTGCCATTGCCTTGAAATCACTTACCTCACCAATAGGGTTCGAGCCGCTCTGTTTGGGCACATTGGTGGTGTCAGTCTGCTTGGATACTGGATTTGATATAGAGATATTCTGGGTTTTATCAGATAAATTTTCAATTTTGCTAGAATTGGTATTGGTTCCGGTTGACTCGTTATCAGAGAACACCTCATCATCTTTTTCACTAGTTGCAGAATCTTTCGGTAAGGGAAAGGTGGTATCAGAGGGGGGAGGTGGGGCGGGAGTTGTGGTTGTGCTCTCAGCTGGTTTGTTTGTACTTTCAGTTTGTGGTTTCGGTTGAGCTGTGGGGTCGTAGTCCACAACTACAACCTCTACTTGAAAACCTGGGGATGGCAGTTTCCTCTGCAGATAACACAAGTATAAGTTTTGGCATATGCGACATTTAGATCACAATAAATGAGCGCAAGTAATTATTTCAGTTTCATATTGCATGAGAAGTAGTTCGATACCTTGTCAAACCCGTCAAGATCATTGGTTGTTAGGATTGTCCTGTTCTCCATCATTGTTGTGTTCAGCCAACTACAAATGACGAACAGAAACAATAAGATAACGACAAAGAGCATATATACAAGAGATAAGTTTTGTAGCAAGTCAAAATCGACATACCAGTAGAAGTCTCCTTGTCGGTCATGAAATTGAATCTTAAAATCTCCAGATAATTCTGTCAGACCAGGCTCCCCAGGGAGAGCAAAGACCATTATACCCTTTCTAGGTGCAGCAAACCAAAAATCTTCAGGCTGCATAATTAAGCAGAATCGTAAAGATTCTCGTAATTGACATTTTTCTGGTCAGTGCCATTGTATGTAAGTTATATGCTTGATCTTTTAGTTCACAGCATTAAGCATTTTAGCACACGTTTTTGTGTGTATGTTACATTGTCACACGTGTCACGTGGCCTACTTATAGCACCCCAAAAAGGTCCTTTATGTTATACCACGATAATTTTTGAACAAACAAATGAGCCATAAATTTGATGTTAAAATTAGTTGCTGCGATGAATTAAGGTACAAGGGACATACAGAAAGGTCCTTGGTTCTGGGATGCTTTTTGGTAGAAAAAAGAACACCTGCATAAAAAGAAAGATCGCTGGTATAAATATCTAGTAGTACCTGTTAAGGATTAACACAAATTACGTCCTAATAAGCCTATCTCACACGTATGTCAAGAACTAAACAGGTCAAAACATATAATCTTTTAACGACAGTATATCCAGAGAATTACACATGGAAAAGAAATGAGTTTTATTGACACACCATATAGTTATCTGACCAGCTAATAATAGATCATAGAACTGCAACGTACCATTATGGTCTGAGACAGTAATAGATGGTCTAATCCAATAAGGGCACCTATGAAGGCGGATTCCTCTAAGCATACACCTACAAGCAGTGAAATAATATAATAGCATTTAGAAACAATCATTTATAATATTTAAAACTAACACAAAAGATAGTTTTTAGGTAGTACTAAGGTTTCATAAAATGAACAACAAGCCATACCTGCGCCCAGGTTGATCTTCTCCATTGAAGTATGTTAGAACACGTTCAAAATACTTGACGTATCTCTGTAAGAAAAAGACACCAATAGGATAGAAACAGTAACTATCTGATAAACGTAACGACAATGTAGAAAACGATCTCTCATTATACAGAATCCCTAAGGTAAGCTTACAATTTGACTTGGGAGAACAAGTCCCTTCCCATCAACACATCTTTTTTGGTTGTAATAGTCTATGGATTCTTCAGCTGTAGGGAAAAACTGCAGCAAAATAAAGCAAATTATTTTACGTTTGAACATAACAAAGCAAAACAAGTAAAGTGATAACTGATAAGTGATAACTGATGATACCTTCAAGTATAAAAGCAGACTTGTGATCATTAAGCCCGTCCTTGCCATTCCGGCCTTACAGTGAACAACCACAACATTCTCTATGTCCTCTTTCAGCCATGAGTAGGCACTATGGCAAAATGATATGATCAGTTGAATCGGAGGACAATTGTGATCATCAAAGGGGAAACTAGCAACCTGAGGAGAGAAAAAAAGACAATTTACCATAAAGTACAAGATGAGTAGCATTTAGCCAACCTGTTAGGGCTCCATATAGGTTCCATCTCCACTTATCCTCACATCACAGATACAAGACTAGCGATTAAGTTACACGTGAAACTATTGGGACTCCACTAAAGGTAGCAATTCCAACCATTTGACTTAAAGGTGGGTCAATTATAATTATAACTTATCCGCAGTGAGTAAGATTTAATATATTGGGCAAAGACGAAACGGGAGACTGGATTCAATAGGTCAAGCAACCTGAATGTCGCCCAAAGAGTATTCAAATGCTTACAGCCTCCAGCATTGCTTCATCAAATAATACTTACAAATTACAATATAATTTTTTCTGTAATCATATTTAATAGATTCATAATCTGTAAACTTCAAGAAAATGGATAACCAAGTGCTGTCAAGTCCACCCAACCTGTTTTTACCAGCATTAGAAAGCTAACCATATTGACCCCTTACCCAACCTGCTTGACCACCTTTTTTGCAATCTCAAAACAAATGGACCCTTGAATTTCAATAGCAGCATGGCTGATTAGTGGTTAAGTGTCTCTTTAAGAAAAGTTTTACGGCAACTGTTTCATTCATTTTTTTACTTGACGCAATATTCTTTATCTTAAAGGGGAAACCTTTTTACTACTTTAGTATATTACCCCAGTATCTACTTGGCCTCTTTAAAATATATTTTCACGCATTATCACAGGGCAGCTCTTCCTAATCATCTTCATCTTTCCTCAATAACTCCTATGATATTACAATGATGTTATCTCATTCTATAACTAAGGATTTTTTGGAAAAAACAATCATCCAACATCTGTAGCAAGGAAATAGATTTGTATAAGCGTATCTATTTTAGCCCCTGATATGCATAGGAAACTATTGTTCAAAAGGTTATGCGGTTTTTATGACACTGTTATTCTAGTAGTCGAATAGTACAACTTATATTGTGTCAGAAAACAAACACCTTCATAAATTTCTGAAATTCTTTTCTACTTAATAACACCTAAATTCTTAAATCTCGTGTAAGTTCAGTTAGACAGGTAATATTATCGGCATATACAGGCTGTGGAAAGTCGCTAAAGTTAAGGCTACTTGATGACTACCTACCGCTCTACATACCGAAGGATAATAGCCTAATCTTTACTTTAAGTAACTTGAACTGGTAAAAGGGTATGATGACATTAACATAAGTACATAACACGTACATATGATGAATACGGGTTTAATTTGTTAATGTACCTTTCCTTCAAACAGCGATGCATCATATAGCCTCTCTGAGCATAGATTGTAAACCTTGTACTTGTCCTGATATCAAAAACAAAGAAAGGTGAGATCGAACAATACTAATGTTGAGAAGTATGTTTCACCTGAAGGTTGCGTTTGGTCAGAAATGGGGAATTTTCACCAATAAGAAGATTTAATAACCCACGGGAGAATAAAGAAAAAAAAAAAAATCAGTTATGGGTCAATTTATTTTAAAAATCACAATCCCTTCTATATCTTAATCCCTGATCCCCTTCTCTTATACTAGTATCAGAAACTGAGTACACTGATCAAGACAAAATATGGTTAGGTTAATAATCTAGGTTTAAATAAATCAAACCTATAATAGATTGCCAGTAATGTATCAACAAAAAAGATCTATCATAAAGTCATAACCTTGGCTCTGAGATGAAACTTACTAGACTTAGAATCATTGCTATACTAAGCAATAAACTTCTAAATTTCACAAAAAAATTGACCCTGTATTAATTGGCAGACAGCCGTCCAAGACCATACCAAACATCTTTGCATCTCATTTTTTTTTTTTTTTTTTTTTTTTTTGGAAAAGCTAACAACTTCGCATTTTTTTAAATCTTGGATTGGGCATATCCAAAAATATATTTGAAACCACGATATGATCAGAGATGCAAGAAAAACCACATAAGAAAGTGTTGCTACCTTGTGATTGGTTTCAAAGAACTTGATTACTTCCTCCATCTGATTACGGTAAAATCCCTACAAAAATATACAAAAGTTTAAACTAAATTATCTTAAAATACAAAATTTCTATTATAATGCTAATATTGCTTCAAAAAAGTAATAAGTTCACCTCGACGTATCCAAAGAAACCTGAGCTCATATCACCAGCAGGGAATCCCATTGCAATTATATTCTCAGTGATGTACGTCATATCTAAATCAAATCCTCCTTCCTGGAACCAGAAATAAAGTAGAAAAATAAGTCATTCAAAATCAAACACCTTCTAACGAATCTCTCATTATAATTTATAAAACAAAATTTACAAAACCGTAAGTCACTCATTTTGATCATTTCAAATACAAGACTCAGAAACCAAATGAAAATCATATATCTAGGATTCTGACTCATTGAACGCCGACAAGCGTTGAACTAGCACAATGTAATTGGCAAATCAGGCTCCTCAAAAATTCATTGCGGCTCCCATCAAATACCACAGAATAGGCATTAGATAGCATTAGCGAAACTTCGATCAGTGTTTCTACTTGCATTCATCTATGTTAATATAGCATTAATAATCTTTTACATATACAAATTTACTGTTTTGGACTTTTTCTGCAGTCCATGTTGATTATCTTTGGAATAATTTAGTGAGGCGCGGGGTTGTATTGCACACCTTATCTCAACTAACCAATCTTACAAATTGCATGGAAATCTATACTGTAATCTTTCTAATTTAATAGACCAAAAACGGCGGCAGCATATTAGACAAATTTGACTGATGCTCACACATAAAAGTATATAACACTAAGGCTAAGAGCATCAACCATATTTAATATACGACGTATTAGTTCAGATAGCATAACGACCAAGAAAAAAACACGACCTTTCAATAATGAACGAAATCTAAAAAGCAGAGACAAGGTACCTGATATCTTCGTTTATTTTGTGATACAACATGACGAGCCTTTACTTGCACAGCCTTCACTGCATTTTTAGAAGTGTCGACAAAACCCTTAGTGATGGTCCCGATAAAGCCACCCTGTGGCGTTTTGGGAGCTTCGTCGGGACTATCAATTTCTTGGGGAGCCTTTGGAGATAACTTCAACCCAAGCCCACTAGTTAGACGCGAAAAAGACGATTTTCCAGTATTTTCAGAGGATGAAGACTCGGCTTGTGTGCCGTGTGTGCCTCCTAAAGGTTGAGGAAGTTTCAAACTTTTTGCCCATGTGCTTATGCTAGAAACCGAGAACTTCGACGATGCTTCTTGTTCTTGGGCAACTTTATCGTGTCCGTTGTCTACAGGGACAGAAGCTTCTAAATCCACGTCTTTAACAGGAGACGAGGTTTTGGCAGGTTCCGCGTCCATTTTGACTTTTAGACCCCTTTAAAAAAACTAACAACATAAGCACCCAATCAAGCATGTAAAATTCTTGAAACATAAAAACCGAACTTAAGACATTGAGGACAGCCAGGTTTATTTTAATCAGTTGATGGTCAAACGAATAGGGCAACTCAGGCAAGTATGTAGTTTATCCTAAAGGGATATAAAAACACCCTGCGGCTATGTAAAATGTGGTAGGAGAAACAAGCATATGTAGCTGGCGTAATTCTACTAAGACAAGACTATGAAAAATTACTAAAACATGTAGTTATCTTCTACGCCCACTTTAAAAAAAAAAAAAAAAAAAAAATCATAAAGTTAATTCCACAACTAATTACAGCTAACAGGATGAAATGATTAGGTAACTTAACCTAAATTAATTACAGATCTCAAATAAATTATTAAAAAAAATAATTAAAAAAAATAAAAAATAAATAAAAAAAAATAAAAAATCTTGTGATCTGTAACTGTAACACAAATTAAAACATACTAACAGATGAAATAATAAAAAACAAGTTATATGTAAGTATGAATTATAATAAAAGATAAAAGGGTTAGGTTAAATTAGCTTACTTATTTTTTAAATAGTATCAGATGGTAACTTAACGGTGGTGGTTGTAATCATTTGGATGACTTTGAGGAGTTGATAATACGTGGTGCGGTGGACTCATGTAAACTTTCACTCTTTGCTTTTAAGTCCTTTATCTTTTCTTTTTTTTCATTGGTTTTAAGTAGGGTGCATAATAGGTCGCGAACCTGACCGAACCGATAAATCAGCCTGGACTCGTATTTTAGTCCGGTTCTCAGTTCACCTTTTTCATCAATCTTAATCCTCTGTTCGGTCCGGTTTTAAGCAAAACCTGTCAATATGCTCTGTTAGACCAGATAATACCGGACCAACCGAGCTACACCTAACACATTTCGGTCCGGTCCTCGGTTGTTGTTTTGGGCAAAATCGATTTTTGATCCAACTCCAGTTTTTGGACCGTACTCATCCCTAGTTTTAAGAGTTAGCTACATAAATCGTCCTTGTGATTTACACACTTTTTCACCTTTCGTTCTAAAACTTCAAAAATCACATCGCCCGCCTCTGTATTTGACACTTTGTAACATATCAGTCCTTTGACTAAACGGTTGTTAAAAAATGCACTTAAATGAGCCATGTGAGTGTTATTGACTGCTAGGAATTATATTTAAAAAGAAGAAAAAAAATCATAAGACTTAGGGTGTATAACCACAAGGACGATTTATGTAATTAACTCTAGTTTTAATAAATTCGGTTGTGTCAATTTGATGCCGATATTTAGAGTGCATTTCTATCTCTAGTTTTGCAAAAATTTGAAAGGGAAATTTATCTCCACAAAATACTTGAAAATATAGAAAACGCATTTAGTTGAAGTTTGTATTTTTTATTTTGAAGAAAGGGAAAAAGGATTGTGGGTTACAAAGAAAAACAAGGAAATAACTAAAATTTATTTTGTAATTTTCCTTGTTAAATTAGAAAATAAGGGATTTTGTGTTTTGCAAAATATTTTGTTAGAAAACGTTGATTTGAACGCGATCTTTATTTTTCTTATTTTCTACAAAATATTTTGTGAAAAACAAATGTGGTTTCCACCAACTAAACGCACCCTTATGTTTTTCCTATTATAACGTCATTTTTTTGGCATGATATCGTCTCCGTTTATACCTACGAGAGATTATATTAAGTTTAGAAAGTAGAGAATAGATCTAGTAAGAATTATTGAAATGAGAAAAGTGAGAAGGAATTTTAGCCACATATTTCAAATAAGAAAGGAAAAATAATAAGGAGTTGCATCTACTTTTGCAGGTGCATGTGGTGATTGTGTTTCTTCTCATTTTCTCATCTTAATTAAATTTCTCATTTGATTCTTACTCTTAGAAAGTATAAGAAATTGTAAATTATAGAAGTATGAAGTTGGAAGGTTGAAAAAAAAATGAGTTTTGAGTCTATGGTTGCTAGTCCTTTATCTTTTCCTTTTTCTCATTCACCCTTAGTGTTAAGTATTAACTATGTGAGGTGATTTGCACACTTCAACAATTTATTTGCACACTTAAAATTATGTGTCATGACATTTATACTTTTAATATTTGTGTTTTGATTTGCACACTCCACTAAGTGATGTAAGGGTATAAATGCCATGACACAAATATTTTGAGTGTGCAAATCAATTGGTGGAGTGTTCAAATCACTCTCCATTAACTATGATTGTTATTGTGCTTTACAAATGTAAAAGATTTATTTGAGTCGGTTTAATTAGGTTTTAGTGTTGTTAATCATTTCAAGTAATTGTGATTTACCCGAAGACCAAAAAGATATCAAGTTAAACTATAATACTGATTAATGATTCAAAGTGCACACTCGCATATGTTAATTTGATTTCCAATAGTTTTTTTTTTTTTTTTTTTTTTTTTTTTTTTTTTTTTTTGAACGGCTAGATATATTGAAAAAAGAACAACCTAGCAAGAAGCTAGGAGCACAAAGTACATAATTAATTACATAAAGCAATACGAGGGTTATTAAACCACTCAATATAATTCAAACTAGACTTTTTATATCTACAAGAGATCCAATTGAAGGAGGCTAGTTTAATATCGTTGAAGATGAGATCCTTTGAGGGTTGTTTTATGGAGAAACACAACTCATTCCTGAACTTCCAAAGGACCCAAAGTGTTGTTTGAACAACAACATCAAAGTGGATATAATGATTTGTGGGTAACGAGACTCGATCCGCTAAATTTACAGCATCTGGTAAAGATACAATTGGGTTGTTGTGCATATTCCACCAATAGAGCACTTTAGACCAAGTTTCTTTTGCTATGTTGCATAAGACGAAAAGGTGTTCTTCCGTTTCAATGTCGTTGTCACACACCGGACACCTTGTGGAATGTAAGTCTATTCCTCTTCGATCAAGATCAGAACGAGCGGGAAGTCTTTTGTGTTGAATCCTCCATGTTGATATGTTAATTTTGATTGGGAGAATTTTATTTCACCTAAAAGGATGCGGGTTAAGAGGATAATGTAGAGTTGTAATATGGCTACCTAGGCTCTTGACTGTGAACAACCTATTGTCACTTAAGGTGCATTCCCATGTGTCTTGATCTGATGAAAGGCAAAGGTTGGAAATTAAGGAATTAAGCTCATGAAGCTCCTGTTGTTCAGCCTGTGATCGAATAGGCCTAGACCAGGCCCAAAAAAATGACAGGTGAGGAGCATGTGAGGTATTTGGGCTATGGAAGTTGATGGGGATGGCATTAGGTTTGGGAGCTCGATCAATCACCTTGCATTCTGAATTGGACTCCAAACGGAACAATCTAGGGAAAGAATCACGAAGCAACGGACCTCCAATCCATGGATCAAGCCAAAAATGTGTTGTTTGACCATTACCAACTTTACGTTTAAAGATTGATTCATGGTTTAATCCATAAGTGTGAAGGTCTTCTTTTAACTTAATAATATGATGCCAGGGGCCTGCTTTATATGAAGGAGAAGAAACCGACCTAAGACCTCCACAATGACCATGAATTGATATAATGATTTTTCTCCATAAAGCTATATCATCTACAAAAAAACGCCACCACCATTTTGCTAGCATTGCTTGGTTGGAGATCTTCAAACTACTAATACCTAGGCCACCTTGATTAAGAGGAGCAATAACTGTGTCCCAAGCTGTCCAGGCCATTTTCTTTTCATCTGAGTTACCTCCCTAAAAAATTTTCCAACGGGTACTTTCAAGTTTCTTGATTATGGTAGATGGAGCCTTGAAAGTGGAGAAGAAATAGACACCTAGGTTACCAAGGACGGACTTTAGAAGAGTTAAACGACCACCATAAGAAAGCAACTTACTTTTCCAATTAGAAAGCCGTTTTTGAAACCTCTCAACCAACGGTGACCAATTAGAGCATCTTGACATGTTAGCTCCAATTGGAAGACCTAAGTAAGTGCAAGGGAGATGTGATGGTTGACATCCAATAGAGCTTGCTAAAGAATTAAGGTCATAATTTGAAACCCCAATACCAAAAAGTTTGCTTTTGTTTAAATTGACTTTAAGACCCGAAGCAAGCTGAAAACATGTGAGGATTCTAGAGAGGTTCTTTGCATTGGATAAAGTCCATTGACCAATTATTAGAGCATCATCCGCAAATTGAAGGTGAGAGATAGGCACCTTGTCATTACCCACTTCGGCTCCTAGGAAAATTCTCTTGTTTCTTGCTTCTAAAAACACCACATTTAGAGCTTCAATTGCTAAAATAAACAAGAAATGAGAAATAGGGTCACCTTGTCTAAGCCCCTTTTCGATTTTAAACTCCTTGGTTGGGGATCCATTGATAAGGACCGAGGCATATGCCGAATCAAGGCACGAATGGATCCAACTTCTCCATTTTGCACTAAACCCCATTTGGTTCATGATGGAATTCAAGAAAGTCCAACTAAGCGTATCAAAGGCCTTTTCAATGTCCAATTTGAGAAGAAGAAGCTTTTTCTTATGTTTTTTGGCCCATGCAATGATTTCATTAACCATTAAAGGACCATCGGTAATTTACCTACCTTTGATAAATGCCATTTGGGTTTCACCAATAACTGACGGTATAACACGAGCAAGGCGATTTGCTAGGATTTTAGCAATGATTTTGTATTGACGGCCAATTAAGCTAATTGGTCTAAAATCACTAATGGAAGTCGGATCTTAAACTTTAGGAATAAGTGTAATGAAAGAAGAATTACAGCCTCTTGGGATGAAAGATGTAGAGTGGAAGTCATTAATGAAAGCGGTGATGTCGTTGCCAAAGGTGTTCCAATGTTTTTTAAAAATCTTAAAGGAGAACCCATCCGGGCCTGGTGCTTTCTCACCCCCACAATTCCAAATGGCTTCTTTGATTTCTTGAGAGGTGAAAGGGCTTACAAGAAAGGTGTTATCTTCCATGGAGAATTGCTTGAAGAGATTGCATGAAAAGGAGGGTCTGTTGTGATTCATTTCTTTGAACTTAGACTAAAAAGAAAGAAAGATGTGGGATTTGATAAGCACAGGGTCTGATATCCAAGACCCATCAATAGCAAGACCATTTATTCTTGACCGGTTTTTACGGCTATTGATCATTCCATGGAAGAAATTAGAATTTTCGTCACCCTCCAAAGTCCATTTTACCTTGGCCTTCTGCTTTAAATCTTTGAGCTTTTGGTGTTCAATGTTAGCTAACAATCTAACATTGTTTGTTCTGAGATCCACATCGGCTGAGGACAGAAGTGATACTTCTGCTTTTTGATCAATTTCTTTTATTCCATCACGCAGAACAGTGGCAGCGGCCGTTTCAGATTCATTTACAGTGATTCTCCAACTTTTGATTGCCTTTTTGAGGTTCTGCAACTTCAATTTAAATCGGACAGACGAGCAAGTATGATGGCACCAACTTGAGTGGACCAAGACTCGGTTAAAATATCACTGAAATCATTATGAGATAGCCAGGTGTTGAAGAACTTGAATGGTGTTGGACCAAAATCATTTGCCGTGTTAAGAAGTAGTATTGGCGAGTGATCTGAAAATTCCCTAGTAAGTGCTAGTGTGTGGGAATTTGGCCATCTATTCAAAACATGATTAGAAACTAAAATTCTATCAAGTTTGCTTAGTTTAGAACCCACCCTATTCATCCTAGTAAAACGCATGCCTCCCATAGGAAGGTCTAAGAGACCGGTTGAAGCAATAAACTCATTGAAGATTGTTGCACTTCGTTGACAAAAGTGAGAACCCAAGCGTTCGGAAGCGGAACGTACCTCATTAAAGTCTCCCATGACAATGGATAAGATGTTTTCTGAGATGATTAGAGTCTTGAGATCTTTCCAAAGATTCCGTTTGCTTCTAAGATCTTGAGGAGCGTATACTATAATAATTCGACATTAGACATCAATGGTGGTCCATTTTCCAATAAGAGCGAGGAATCCTTCACCTGTGATATCAATGATTTCCAATAGTTATCCTATCAATGTGTTCTGAAATCATTTACCTACACATATAATATGGAAAACAAATTTCACGCACTAAACAGAACTTGTTAGTCGTCTATCGTTTATCTAGTTCGATAAAGAAATTCTTTTGTGCTATATGTGCCTAGCTAACAGTATTTAGTGGAGTATACCTAACAATACTTTAAGCTGGGATTTGGTATTTCGAAGGTTGTAGTCTAGATCGATTCCCAAAGAGCTTCTTCTCTAGTGGGCGATTTGGCCCATTTTCTCTTTCCTGGTATTCTTCGAAATGTTGATTTCTTGGTTCAACTTAGCTTCTTCATGGTTCACTAGTTCTGTAATAACTGCAAGTCTACAGGCATCTCTAACTATTAGTTGCGGCTCGCGAAATAAAAGTTGTTGCAAGTTTTAGTGTTTTACAAGAACAAGAAATTTTATTATTTTGATTACTTCTGTTAAACTTCGTAACATATTTATTCATCATAGTAATAACTTATTTTTACATATCTGATATCTTATCTTATCTTTTAACCAATTGACTTAGCTGATCAGTTGGCCATCTGAGTTTTTTCTTGAGCTTGGGGAGGGATTTTACCCGAGTTCGAGTCTCGCACGTGACAAAGAAAATACGGATTTTTCTTTTAGTGCGAAGCCGTGAATTCTAGGGTCTCCCTTCGCGGGTCTCTCATAGTGGTTCGGATCCCGGGGCCTACCCGTTTAGATAGTTAACTCAGGTGTCGAATTTCAAGTGTGGTGCAGTTAAAAAAAATAATAAAAAATAAAAAAAGGTCTTATCTAATTTTCTTATTTTGTAGGACCTCAAAGATCAGTTACCCGACCATTAACAAAAACAAAAGTTGAAGTGCATTAATTTCAGCTTAAACTCGGAAAGTAACAGATCAAGCTCACAACCATATATTTACGCATATCCTTTAAGAACTAATTAAACCTAGTTCCTCCTCCTTCTACACTAAAAACACTACTAAACCTGAAATTTCATACATTATTGCATCAATAGATCTAAATAGTCATTTAAATTTTAAGCCCTATTCGTGTTCCTTCTTTTCGCTTTTTGGGAAAGCCCTTAATCATGTTCCTTCTACGTGCACTAGATTACCACTATAAAAGAAATTAAACATATATATAACCTATTGCTTAAAACTTTTGACGAATCATAGAAAAACGAAATGAAGCAGTTTCTGTAAAATTCTTGTTATAGCTCGACACAATCGATCAAAATTGCTACTAGTATTATTCAGGTTTATATTTCACACACTTTTGTTTTATAATCTTTGAAGTGTATTATTGAAAATAGCATTTGTTTTATGTAATATCATATGATAGCGACCACCGTTTTTGTCTTTAATAATAATGATCAAGTACAGAAAAGTGTTGGAATATGTAAATAATAATAATGATATAAACATAAACATCATCAAGCAACGCAACGGAAATAGATCAAGTACATGTAATAATAATTAACCGAATATAAAAGATTATGCGTACCTTTGTGATTTCTAGCAAGAACAAGAAATCAAATCAAGAACAATATAAACCCTAAGTTAGGGTTTAATGATGAATCGACTAAAGTGAAGTCGATTAGGGCAAACACGTTAGTAAAAGTATGCCAACACTTCGTTCTTGAACACACGTACTAATAGCGTTTCAATTAGAAAAGCTAGGTTCTTGATTAGAAGCAAACACCACTAGGTTGAGCCTTAGTTGATCGAATAGGAACCCTAAGAGGGTGTATTAATGAGAAGAGAAGAAGACTTTGGTTTGCAAGTGAACCAAGAGATGAATGAATGAATATATAGGGACATGTATTTATACTAATGATCAATCTTGGAGCACAAGACACAAACCCTACACCCCTAAGGGTTGGGTTCGGCCGACTATAGCCCAAGAAGGTCCTTCCGGATCCTTCTTGGCTATTATTTCATGTTTAGTCCTTCTCTTTTCCCTTTAACGATTGTTTAGTCCAATTACCGTTAACTACTAACGACTGTTATGTGTTTATTTGTGAATTAATAATTATTCATAACTTAATATAATAATTATTAATTAATTGAAACTCATACGTAAAGTGTGCAATCCCGAAGTCTCGTGTTCGAGTTCGGACATATTCATTAATTTTTATCCGTTACTTCTAACAGCTCCCACTTGGATATACATTAATGTAATAATGACATTGGTTAGTCTAGCATAACAGGCCAATGTCCCCAGAACGATCACGAGTATGGTTTCCTGAAAAAAAACCACCTTTGATGATTCATCATCATACTTATCCCTTTGATTCTAATACTTTGTTAATATGGATATGGATTGAAGTCATTCCACAATTAACTTTGTGTTTCTCATAATTTATGATCAAGCAAGATTACCAATTCATCTGAACGTATTCCAAATAGACCTTGGGCATGGCCATGCAAACATCTTGTCAATCCTACGAGTGGCCTAACAGTATTAAACTTCAAAACAAATTTGAAGGAACCAAATCCTGTATTGACTACAAGTATAACCCATGAACTTCGCATCACCTCTGAAAATAATCCTTATAACTACCAGTTACGGATAGCGTTAGACTATCTCATAGAAAATGAGCTACATCCATAGTAGTTACCTGGTATCTCAAGTCTGAGGATAAATATTCATGATTTACTATAATGACAACATCCATAAGTATAATCATGTAATTAGGATTTTGTCATGTATTCAATTTATTCATTCTATTGAATATCATGTGAATTTGGCATGTCCTACGCATCAATATACTTAAAGTATATTATACCAAAACTCAGATTTGTCTTAATTCAATGATACTCCCATATTATTAATTGACAACAGACTATTTAGAATAACTTATGTTATTCATGGATTAAACATGCAAATATATGATACAATATTTATAAATGGAAATAAACATAACAAAATATTTCATTTCATTAAATAATTATTGCTTACAATATCCTTTATCCAAATACTAACCATAGATTTACATGAAACTACTAGCTAAACGAAGTCCAATGCCATTAGCATGTTGAGTAAGCTTTTCCTTAGATAAAGCCTTCGTAAACGGATCAGCTAGATTGTTATCTGTGTGAATTTTGAGTAAATTGATTTCACCTATATCGACTTGTTCTCGAACATAGTGATATCTTCTAGGAAAATGTTTGGCGCCTTTCATAACTCCGGGTTCATTGGCAAATGTAACTGCGGCTGAATTGTCACAATACATATTAATAGGTAATTCAATTGAAAGCATAACACCTAGCCCTCAAATGAATTTCCTAATCCAAACAGCTTCCATTGCAGCTTCTGATGCAGCAATATACTCAGCTTCTGTAACAGACATTGCAATTGTAGTCTGCTTCTTGCTCTTCCAGTCAACTACTCATCCATTAATAACAAAGACGTAACCCATCTGAGACTTCGTATCATCTTTATCAGTTTCAAAGGACGCATCATAGTAACCTGTGACATCAAGTTCTGCATCTGTATTTCCCCATACACTAGAAACATATCTTTGGTATTCCTTAAATACTTAAGAATGCTTTTAAAAGCGTGCCAGTGCTTTCCACCTAGATTTTGTTGATAACGACTGGCCATATTTTGTGCAAACGCCACATCTGGTCTTGTGCATCTTACTGCATACATGATAGATTCTACTGCTGAAGCATATGGAACCTTCTTCATGAGTGCAACCTCTTCAGGTGTTGACGCACATAGTTTGCTACCTAAGCCATGTTCTACTTGCATTGGCAAATATCCTTTCTTGGAATTTTTCATATTAAATCTCTTTAATACTTTATCAATGTAAGTACTTTGACTTAATCCAATCAACCGCTTTGATCTATCTCTATAGATTTTGATTCCAAGGATGTATGCTGCTTGTCCTAAATCCTTCACAGAAAAACATTTACCAAGTAGGATTTAACTTCCTTTAAACTTGGTATGTGATTTCCTAAGATTAATATGTCATCGACATATAGGATAAGGAAAGTAACATTACTCCCACTAGCTTTCTGGTATACACATGGCTCATCAAGATATTGAGTAAATCGAAAACTTTTGATTTCTGCATCAAATCTTTTATTCCATTGACGTGTGATAACATCAAATTTACCCATGATTTAAGCGTTAATTTCCCTTTGAATTGCTCATCTTTTCTATTTATATGAAGAATATCTACTCTTATTTCTTCCTATTTTGGTTTCAGGGTACAGATGAGTAAAAGTATGTTATTGATGATTTATTGGCTTAAGAGTGGGAATTACGCTTAAAGTTACATTGAAGACACAAACACTGCGGTCTAGTTAAGTGATGACACTACACCGTTAGATGTTTTACCCCAAGAAATGCAGACTACGCCGTAGCAAGCAAATGAGCTACAGCGTAACAGAGAATACCAAAGGCTATGCCATAGTTAGTAATTGGACTACGGCGTAATGTTGAAGATATGAGCCCTACGCCCGTAACAAGTAGTTGAGTTACGGCGTAGGAAGGATTTTCTGAAGACTACGCCCGTAACAAGTCATTGAGTTACGGCGTAGGAATGATTTTACGAAGACTATGGGGTAGCAATCCAACAAGCTATACCGTAGAGGTTATTACAAAGATTACGACGTAGTCCTACCATACGACTACGCCGTAGCAAAGACGAGCCCTATAAATACCAAAGGAAATTCGTCCACAAATTGTCAAGTTCCTCTCCCTCAAACCTGCACTAGGGTTTGGGGAGAATGACCCAGAAGAAGAATGAAGACCACGAAGGCTAGAGAGATGGTGTATAATTAGACTAGGAACCACCTAGTCTAATACATGATCAAATTCTATTTTTGTTTTAAATTCATGAATTCTCTTTATTAAGATTTGGTTTTAGTTTATCATTCATACTTATCTATGTAGACGTTATCTTAGCTTGTTCGTTATTCTTTCGTTTCGGTAGTGTATAAGCTTGGTTGAATCTAATCAGTCTAGGTGAATTAACCCTAGGACCCTAGACTAGTAGGTTGTGGGGATTGGTAAGAATTGGCCATACTACTACCTTTCCTTATGTGCGAATTAACCCTAGGACCACCTACCAACCGGGTATGCTTAAGAAGCTAGAGGGAATCTAAGATCTGACCATGCCGGGTTCCACTAGAACAAGTCTATTAAACATGGCACTTAATGACTCTTGTATCTTGACCAATGAACTCTCGGCTTTACAATAGTCGAGAATAGGACGAGGTGCAAGATAGGGCTGACGATATGACCATTTGACTCTTGTTGACTTGCACCCACTACATAGAACATTAAAATATGAATATGCTTTGCCTTAATATCTTAGTAACCTATCTTATGCCCTAGTATCTTCATTTTCTCTTTTGTTTATTTTATGTTTTGGTTACTATTTACTCTATTCAACTAATACCCCTTTTTAGTACTTATCTTAGTTCGCCAGAACAACAGCTCTTAGGACGACACTCGGATTTATCTAAAGGCATACTACACATAACCGGGTACACTGCCCGTTAGTATGTGTTAATCCTTATAACTCCAAGTTTATAAATGTAAAACAGGATGAATATAACGCATCAACGTGATGCTTGCTTCAATCCATAAATGGATCTTTGAAGTTTGCATACACGGTTTGGAAATTCTGGATTCACAAACCCCTCAGGCTGCGCCATATAGATGTCTTCATCTAGGCGACCATTCAAGAAGGCGGTTTGACATCCATTTTCCATATCTCATAGTCATAGTAAGCTACTATAGCTAAGAGAATCCTAATAGCTCTAATGTCAGCTACAGGAGAAAAGGTCTCCTCGTAGTCAACACCATATGTTTGCGTAAAGCCTTTAGCTACCAAACGAGCTTTATAGGTGTGTGCAATGCCATCCATGTCTGTTTTCTTCTTGTAGAGCCATTTACTTCCAACTACCTTGGCATTGGGAGGAAGGTCTACTTCTATCCAGACTTCGTTGTCTCTCATGGATTGCATTTCCCCATTCATAGCACCCTGCCATTTTTCCTTTTCAGGACTATTCATGGCAGCCCTATAACTAGTAGGTTCATCAAGATCCCCTAGTATAGTTTCCTCACACTCTACGTTAAGACATAGACATTCAGGTGCTTTCACAGTTCTTGAAGATCTGCAAATGGGTACCACTTCAACTTCAGGTGGAGGACCTATACTTTCAGGTTCCACACGAAGTGCGCTAGTGTTTTCAGAAGGTGATGTATCTTCATCTTCTAGATCATAAACTCTCCCACTGAATTCTTGAGATATGAAATTCTTTTCAAAGAAATCTTCATACCTAGCCACAATGACTTTATTATCTGGTGGAAAGTAAAAGTAGTAACCCATTGTTTCCTTTGGGTATCCTACGAAGATACACTTAACAGATCTTTGTTGGAGTTTATCTGGTGAATCACGTTTAACAAACGCGTCACAACCCCAGACCTTTAAGTAAGAAAAGTTGGGAGCTTTTCCTGTCCATAATTCATATGGAGTCTTATCAACCTTCTTAGTTGGAACCATATGCAATATGCGAATTGTAGTTTCAAGGGCATAATCCCAAAAGGATAAGGGTAGAGTTGTAAGATTAAACATTGATCGTACCATGTCAAGCAAAGTATGATTTCTCCTTTCAGATACACCATTTTGCTGTGGAGTATAAGGAGTTGTGAGATGCTAGACTATACCACACTCAGCTAAAAAATCTTTAAACTCTTGGCTTATATATTCACCGCCTCTATTGGATCGAAGAGCCTTAATCTTCTTACCGAGTTGTAATTCTACTTCACTTTTGAAAACCTTGAATGTGTTAAAGACTTCATGTTTATGTTTAAGTAAATAAAAATAACCATAACGACTATAATTGATGTATGCTTATTCACACATCCTTTTTAGCCTTAAATCAGACCAAATACACCAAATAACTAACCAAATATGCCAAGAGAATGTATGTTTTTGTATTTGTGTATGTGCAGGTACGAATATGTGAAAAATGAACAAAAACAAAGCCAAAACCGACAAAAACGAGCACGAGAATGGAAAAAGGTCGAAGCCGGAGCCGGGGAAGCAAAATGATAAAAGAAAGCTCAAAATGTCATAAGAAGTCCTCAGAGAATCATAAAGTTGCTTAATTAGTCCCTTGACAAAGTTTTGAAGAATTAGCAACTTCAGTCCATGCACTTTCAGAATTTGGCAAAAATAGTCCCTTGGAGAAATTCTTGTAGAAAAGTCAAAGTATGGTCCCAAATGAATCAGAAAATTACAAGTAAAGCCCTTGGGAGAAACTTTGAATGATTTACAGTTTTGGTCCTTTAAATTTCAGATTGTGCAAAATTAGTCCTTATCAAATTCCTTAATAAATAATACTACTCCTAATCCAAAAACACTACCGGACCAAAATTCCTCAAGCCCAAAGTTAACCAAAGCCCAATGCCCCTATTAATATTACACCCGGTCCACCCTTATACCCTGGTCAATCCCTCACCCATGACCCGGTCAACAACCTTTTTAATAATAAAATCCCCAAATCAAAATACCCGCCCCCCAATTCATTTTAACCCAGAAAAGATAAACCCTAGTTTACTGTTCACGCAAGTAAATCCCAAATTAATTGAGATTAAGGGTACTATGGTCTAATTGCACATGTTTCTAGAAGACCCTGACATGGCAGGCCTGCCATGTCAGCGATCCGTGTGGTGTTACGTGCATATGATTAGGTAATAATGACATCCAAGGGACGAGATTGATGGGAATCATCTGGAAGGTGATCTGATGGACGATATTGCATCAAACAAACACAAATACACGAGGATTGATGAGCTGGACATTGATAGAAGCCTCCACAGCCAGCTATAAAAAAAACCCTTCTCAGTCACAGATGGTGTGTGTAGTTTTTGTAGTAGGTTTTAAATCAGTTTATGCTTTGTTTTATCTTATTGTAATTTCCTTTAAGATTTGTACTCAAATTTTCAGATTTAATATAATTTAGTTTTTGCTTACAACTTATTGTCTTTAATTTCAAATTTAGTTTTGTTTATTATATTTGTCTATTTAGTCTTAATCCAGTATCTGTTAGCTTATTTCAAATATCTCATTTCAGTTTCTGTTTCAACTTATATAGAAAATAAAAAAAATAAAAAAAAAATCAGAAAAAATAAAAGAAAAGATAGTTTCAATTCTGAATTCAAGCTTCATTAAGCTTAATTCTTGTTTAATATAAGCTCACATAAGCTTCCTAATAGCTTTTTGTGAGTTTGTTCATTTATATTACCAATATCACAAAAAGTCAAACTATGGTCAACTCTAAGCTTATTTCAAATAAGCCAGCTTATTGTGGAGTAGTAGACAACCAAAAGGAGTCCATTGACATGTCTTAAAGACAGGCTAGCATAGTGAACCCCCTCTGTTCTGCTGACGGGGATTTTACTTTGTAAGTTTTCCATTTTTATTCTATTTTTGCATAATCCTAGTTTAAATAGTATAGATCTGTTTATTAGTAATAGTCTCTGCTTATTATCATTTTAGTGTAGTAGTATCTTAGTTTATGTTTCATCATAGTCTGAGTTCAATTGGTTTGCTATTGTTTTATCTATCTGTCATACTCATTGGATCTGTGTTGTTTTGGTTCTGAGTTTAATTGATATCTGAGATATGTGATTCTGTGTTTATTGGGTATTATTGATCATAGTTGATACTATTTTGGAGGTTTGGATAGAATTAGATTGGATTTGAGAGGTATATTGTAAGACAATCACTTCATAGGGGTGTTTGGTTTTGAGAGGTTTGCTGGAATAATTACTGTTTCAGGGGTGTTATTTGGTTTAGGTATTTCATTTAGGTTGCATTTGGGCTAAGTGAAATAATAAATTCGGCAGTCAATACATAAAAAGTCAACAGTCACTTTTGTTCCATCATAGTTGCATATCTGTTAGTATTATAGGTAGCATAATCATAAAAGTAGATGCACAAGTATAAATTTTAGCTTATTTTAATCATACATTAGCTTAATATACCATTCTCAGTAAAATTTCAATAATCAAATCTCATTTTAGTCAAAATATTTGTAAAAGCAAAAAGTCAACAACAACTTGAACTCAGATTTTTGTCCAAACTTTGTGAGCCTTTCTAAGGTTTATTTCTAATTGGAGAGGTCTTTTAAGAGCTGATTTATAAAGTTTGTCAGTGAGGAAGGCAACATCAAAAAGAAAATTTCAGTTTGAAACTTGTTTGCTTATTGAAAAAGCTGTTGGAAGTTGACTGTTTGGACCTGTGTTCCCCTGCTCACCAGGTCTTGACCATTTTTCTAGGCTACATTTAGGATAATAAAGTGGATCTAGCATCTGTTCTTTTTGTGAATTAGTGATCTCAGTTGGTCAGTTAAGCATTTGCCCCCCTTAGCTCCCCTTTATCAGCTTATCATCACTGCTTATTTGGTCTATCTTATTGAGGGGTTCACCAAGGACTGATTACTAGAAATAGGATTGCAATTTTGAGTTGTGGTTCATTAGCTGAGATTTATTGCTTATTTGAGTTCCATTTTTCCTATAGTTTCTATTTCCATTGATCTTTTGCCCATTGCTTAACTTGTTTGTGCACTGCTTATTTGTTAATTGCTTATTTGAACCTGTTCTTGTCCAAATATGTTTTTCTGAGTGCTTATTGGTTTATAACTTCTCATTTGAGCTTAATTTAGTCTAAAATACACTTAGTCAAAGTTTGGTCAACTCTGGTCAAAGATTGCTTATTAATAAGCATTTATACTTAAGCTGTTTTAAGCTAATTAGCACTTACAGAGCTTATTTCTACTTTTTAAATTTTTCCTAGCTTTAGAATATTATTTTAGAATTTCCTTGAATTTTTCATATTTTTCTGATTTAATTTACTATTTTTCTTATTTAATTTCCATTTTTAATCAATTTTTAATACTTATTAATTACCAAAAACTCTAAAAAAAATCAAAAAAAGCCTAGAAAAATCTAAAAATATCTTAGAAATTAGTTTTAATTTATTTTAGATTTTTAGAAATTTATTTTGAATTTTTCCATTTATTTTCAATTTTCTTTGAATTATTATTACTTTTTAATTAGATTTAATAGTTTTTAATTTCTAAAAAATACACAAAAAGCCAAAAAAAAAAATTAGTTTTCAGTTTTAAAATTACTTTTTAGTTATTTTAGAATTTTCAAAATTTATTTTGCATTTTTCTCACTTAATTTGCATTTTCTTTTAATTTTTAATTAGTTAAATTAGTTATTAATTCATAAAAATTAAATAAAAAGTCAAAAAATTTTTTTTCTTTTTCTCAAAATTTTCTTTTATCATTTTTAACTTAGGAAATTATTTTCAAGTCCATAGAATAGTATAGCTTAAAATTCACGTTTAAGTTTACGTTTTCGATTATACGTTACGTTTTAAGTTTGTTTACTTGAATTACGTGCTTAAGTGATTAATTGTGCTTCATTTTCATATTCCTTAGTGTAATCTCATAAATTTAACTTTTTACCACTTTCACGACATGTTTCACGAACCGGGAATTGAAAATTCCATTCACCCTTCATACGGACTACGACCTCGGGTTATCCGTATTTCTTTGCGGATTAATTTGAGTACTATACTATACTATATATATACTTGATTTGATTTCATCAACATCAATAATCATCCCTGAAGGTTATGAAGTAGCTAGCACTGCGCTTTGACACATGTCTAAGTGGACCACATACATCAGTGTGTATTAATCCAAGCAGATCTGTAGCCCTTTCCACTTGATGTGAAAAAGGTTTCTCTGTCATCTTTCCAGATATGCAAGATTCGCATTTATCAAATGATTCATCATTGATCTTTTGCAAAAGCCCATCATGTTGCAGCTTTTCCATGCGATCCTTGCCAATATGTGCAAGACGACAATGCCAAAGATAAGACGAATCCAATTTAGACTTGATTCTCTTATAGTTAATGCTATAAATAGAATTATTTCTATTGTACACATGATTTTCCATATCGATTTCAAACACACCATTTATTGGAATTGCATTAAAGTAAAAAACATTATTTAAAGAAATAGAAATTCCATTATTAATAAATGTGTGAACAAAACCATTATCCAATAACAAAGAAACTGAAATAAAACCCCTAACAATAGAGGGTGCATAATGACAATTATTGAATACTAGTATCAAACCCGAAGGTAAAAATAAATCGAAAGTCCCTATGGCTTCAACTTCTGCACGTATGCCATTCCCTACGTACAAGTATCTTTCTCCATAGGCCAGCTTCCTTGCTCCTCTAAGTCCCTGCGATGTATTAAAAATGTGAGTACCACATCCTGTATCATATATCCAGGAATTACTCTTACGAGGAAAAGAAAATAATTCAATCATAAACATACCTGAAGTGCTTGCAACGTTACTAGGCATTTTACTCTTGTTGAGGCGCAACTCCTCTAGTAACAATGGACAGTTCCGCTTCCAATGTCTAGGAGTGTTGCAGTAGTGATAAGTAGCCAAATCCTTATTAGGAGTCTCCTTCTTTTTAGGAGGAGGATTTTGATTCTTAGGCTTCTGTTGGTGAGTCGCAACTTGTTTGCCCTTTCCAGTGCCTTTACCCTTGTTGTTCGCATGTTGCGGTTTATTGGGTTTATTTTTCTTGGTGATCCTACTACTTTGTATCGCTATTACAACAGGTGTAGGTGCCTTCTTAGACAGACCTTTTTCAAAGTCAATAAGCATTGCATGAACTTCACTTACTGTCTTCCCCTTGCAATGCATATTGTGGTTGCGTACAAACTCATTATACAAATCCTGGTTAAGGGATCACAAAATGAGTCCAATTTTCATGCTTTCTACATATCCACGGCCGAGTCGCTCTAATTGGTCCAAATAACGATTCATCTCCAATACATGGGTACTCACGGATTTTCCTGCTTCAACCGTACAGAGATTCTATTAAGTCATATAATTCTGCAGTTTGTGGTTTCTCAAACATTCGTCTGAGTTCATTAATCATGTCCATGGGTCCATAGTACTCAAATTGCTTTTGCAATTGAGTGTCCATCCTAGCCAACATGAGACAAGCCACATCATTGTGCTTTTAATATGCAATGTTGTATGCTTCTTTTTCAGCATTAGAAGCATTTGCAGCAAGAGCAATAGGAAGAGGTTCACAAAGATAATCAAATCTTTTGGCCATCCTTAAAACAATTCTTAAGGATTGATACCAATCATTGAAATTTTCACCAGTCGCCTTGTCTCGATCAATCATTTGCTTGAACACAGAACTCATGTTGCTCATATTAGTGTTTTCAGGTGTAGCCATTTCTGCAGAAAAAATTCAAAAGTTAGTACTTTCGATAATTAAATTTTCAATAAAATTAAATACCCTTGGTTTATAAACATATAACCATTTAATTTACATTGAAAAACTAGGATCTAAATTGATATAGGTTTATCACATCAGTTGATCTGCTAGTGATGACGGTATTCAATAAGGTACGAGTCGAGCCTCAATTGCCAATATTCAATCGCAATTCCTAGAATTGATGGGATTTATATATTTGCCAACCGCAGTTGCAATGTAAGCATGTTTTATCCCCATCTTATGCCTTGAGTGATCAGATCCCACTATCAACTCAATTAAGTTAACCAACTTAAGAAACAACAAACTTCAGTTGATCTGCTAGTGATGAAATCATGTAATTTGTCCTTCCATTGTAATCTAGCCAGGTTACGCCCTGACGTAAATCACAACTTTAGGTGTTTCCGTTTCATTGGATGGCATATAACTTAAATGTAAGGGTAGTAATTTGATGTGTGTAATCAAAAATATGTACAAAGATGTCATGCATTCATCTTGTAACATATGTTTCATGTAAAAAACTTTTACTCATTAGTTTTACGAGCTTAAATCTTCAAAGTTTTAATTGAGGCGTTGAAAAACTTACAACTTTGCCTTAAGTGCTTCGTATTTATAATGGTTGTTGGGTAAAACTAAATTTTGACGCACAGGCGAGCGTTAAGATAGAATGGAGTCTCTTTAAGGCCACAATTTAATGCAAAGCCACCTTATACACACTTTATAGTTTGTCAAAATTAGCTTTACCATCCAACCATTTAATACAGTCGCGATAAATCAATTAAAAGTTCAAGATTATTAAAGCTCAAAACAAGATTTCACCATTATTAATTCCGGTTTATTTTATTATGAAATTACCTTTTTGCTTACTATCATGTTACAACATATAAAAACAAATAGCAATTAAATAAAATAAATAAACAACTTAAATAATAGACATGCAAAATAAATCAATTAATACACACAATTGATTAAATACACGATTTCATAGGGTATTTCCTAATAACATAATTAATTTAGTTTTAGTAATCTTTACTTGTCAAACATTTACTAAAAAACCTAATTAATTAATAACAAATCGCATAATAAAAGCATGAAATCATAATAATACGTGACAATTTACTATAAAATCATCATAATCCATGACAACACATGCATGATTTGTCATGGATATCCACATAGCAATTAATATAAACATATAATCAAGTCAAAACGCATAATCATAAAATGGCATATAACAAATATCCATTAAATACACATAAAGATTATATGCAACCTAGGGTTTCTACAAGTTTTTACAAAATCAAAAACCCTAATTTTCTTTTAAAAAAAATAAAAGTCGACACATAATTTTTTTTTAGGGTTTACTAAATTTTAAAAACATTAGAACACCAAAGCATGTAATAATCACAAACGATTCAATTTTATGTGTTTCGGTAATTAATTACAACGTATTAACGACTCTTGATGCCACTGTTAGAATTTGTAAATAATAATAATGATATAAACATAAACATCATCAAGCAACGCAGCGGAAATAGATTAAATACATGTAATAATAATTAACTGAATATAAAAGAATATGCGTACCTTTGTGATTTCTGTCAAGAAAAAGAAATCAAATCAAGAACAATATAAACCATAAGTTAGGGTTTAATGATGAATCGACTAGAGTGAAGTCGATTAGGGCAAACACGTTAGCAAAAGTATGTCAACACTTCATTCTTGAACATACGTACTAATAGCGTTTCAATTAGAAAAGCTAGGTTCTTGATCACAAGCAAACACCACTAGGTTGAGCCTTAGTTGATCGAATAGGAACCCTAAGAGGGTGTATTGATCGCCTATAGCTCAAAGAAAGAGAAGAGAAGAAGACTTTGGTTTGCAAGTGAACCAAGATATGAATGAATGAATACATAGGGACATGTATTTATACTAATCATCAATCTTGGAGAACAAGACACAAACCCTACACCCCTAAGGGTTGGGTTCGGCCGACTATAGCCCAAGAAGGTCCTTCCGGATCCTTCTTGGCTAGTATTTCATGTTTAGTCATTCTCTTTTCCCTTTAACGATTGTTTAGTCCAATTACCATTAACTACTAACGACCGTTATGTGTTTATTTGTGAATTAATAATTATTCATAACTTAATATAATAATTATTAATTAATTGAAACTCATACTTAAAGTGTGCAATCTCGAAGTCTCGTGTTCGAGTCCGGACATATTCATTAATTTTTATCCGTTACTTCTAACAAAAAGTTCACAATTAGTCACGACACAATTTTCTTCACTTTTTAACTTTTTGACAGAGCATTAGTGACGATAAGTGACGACCTTGATTGTTGTGAGTAAAGCAGCTTAGTGACGAATTCTCCACTGTTAGTGACGATTTTTTGTCACTAAAACCTTTTTTCTTGTAATGCCGACACAATCGATCAAAATTGCTATTATTCAGTTTTATATTTCACACACTTTTGTTTTATACTATTTGAAGTGTATTATTGTTATCAACAAATGTGTAATAAGATAAGGTCAACTACTCCTCATCATGCATAAACTATTATGCTTTCATATATAATTTAATGCATTCACGTTACACTAATAATACAAAGGGATAATTACTAAAATAAACCGGGCAACTAAGTGGTTGGCGGTTTCTGTCCTGAGATCAGAAAATAATTTTTTTACAGTAGGGCAACCTGTACTTTTTCGGCAACTGAAATCTGCAAGTGACAAGTGTCACTTTTCTGACAATTTTTTAGGCAACAGTCACCATTTTTTGAGCAACTGAGGACACTTGTCATCATATAGGTTGAGTTGCCCAGTTATCCAGTCTAATAAAATCATTTTCCGATCTCGGGACAGAAATCACCAACCACTTGATTGCCAGGTCTATTTTAGTAATTATCCATGATACAAAATCTAATGCTAGATCATGTACTATGATGTCAAATCCATGCTGAACCAAATTCATCAATTTATTACTATAAAAAATATAATTATTCTATCATAACTCAAAAAGGAAGTCATCAATATCATAGCTTTCAAGCATATTGTCTATCTCATATCCTTGAGTACCCAAAGACGAAAATACGCCTGAAAAGATCATGTCCTCATAATCTAACCCTGGCGAAATCGTAGACATGCGTTCTAATGGAACATCCGAGAGTTGTGTGAACGGATACGATGCAGTATAATTATCAAACGAAGAATCTTGTTCTTGACTTAAACCTAAAGAAGAAAAATTCTCCTTTGGTATGACTTGGTTGTTCTCGATAAGGGTATTTGTTTTAAAATCTAGAATGAACGAATTATCGCTACAATTTAGAGAATCCGAAATACCATATGATACTTCATGTGATTTCTTACAAGTATGGTGTCCGTTGTAGGTCGTCTTATACTTTGGTGGCTCATCACTAATTTTCTGAACTTGTTTGGTTGCTCGGCACCCTTTCTCAACCTTGTGAGTGCACCTAAAATAGTTTCTATATATCGATAAAAACAGACATAATTAGCAAGACCTATTTGAAATATATCTATTATAGATAGTAACGTGGACACTTAAAATGCAGCTGAAAGAGTATAAACTAATTAGGGACACAAAATACGAAAGAACTTGTGCATACAGTAACACTTACTAATTAGGGTTCAAATTCAATTGAAAATTTTTACCTTTGGTTTTTTGCGTTGAGAATCGCTTTCTGGCCGTACTTTCTCCATACATGTCCATCATCAATCAACGAAGAAGTTATTTTCGTAAGAGTCGATGAGCTTCCTCTACATTTACCAACACAACTTTTTAAGTAAACTTGAACTCGAAAGGGACACAAATATATAAAAGGTAACGTCATATTTAATTCATACCTTCTTTTGTAACATCCTCTTTTAGTTTTTTCTGTTCTTACAAACTTGGCATTTTCACCACTAATTCTCGTAGCTTCTGTTAGAATATCGGGATTCTCATTAAAGGTATAAGAGTTCAAGATTGAAAGGGTTTTATCAAACATCTCCAACATTTGAACCGCTATACTATCAACTGACTTGCGATCAGACTCGACTTTTTCTGGCTGCCCGAGCATTTCTCGAAGCTTATTAGTTAATTGTTGGCCTTGTGTAAGCTCTTGAATGGCTTTGATTCGATTGCTTGGTAAACATCCTGGCTGATAAGATGAGTACTCCATACATTATTATTTGGTGGTGTGAGAGATATAGTTGGAAGAAGTGATATACCATAACAAAGCTATTAATGTTACATATAGCAGCAAGTTTGTATATTTTTATTATCAAATGAAGCACATTGTTAAAACTTAAAATATATAAGTGACGTTGAGCCAATTATATGTCATGATGAATTCGTGCTTACATATGGCTGTGAAGTTATGACGAACTCGTACTGTTAGGATCTGAAATGTGCCTCTTATATATGTGTGTGTGTGTCTATTAATATGATTGGTTCACATGCTAAACTTTGCTACTAATTATAATTTACGAACGAGAAAAAAGCAAACAAAATATCATAAAAATATGTGGCCAAGTGAAGGTTTAGACGAAGGGGATGAGTTTAGCAACTCTGGAGTTGGGGCGCGTACGTTCTTCGTGCTTACATATATACTCGAGGTTAAAAACTAGTATACATGTTAAAAGCGAAATCATTGAAACATCATCAGAAACCTGATGTCCTGATCGAGTGTAGGTAACTATTATTTGTTAAAATGGAGAAGAAAAAATAAGTAGAATAGTTGTCTAGTAGATTTAGGACGAAAAAGAAATGCATGATAAAAAAATAAATAAAAGATACAATAATTACCTTTTTCTATATGTATAACATCATGTTTTTTCTAGTTAATAAAACTCTACTTGGTTCATTCGCATTCATAAAATAACTTTCAGTAAAGATGTTTAACATGTTAAATTTATATTTTATGTTCCCTATTTTTGTCGGCAATTTTTATTAATCGGAAAAAAACAGTTTTAACGGTTTATGGTTCGTATTTTATGTGTTTTACTACTTTTAACTTACGAAGTTTTATATTTTACGTTTCTTATTTTTTATTTTGCAGAACAAAATTATTAAAATAGAAAAGAAAATCAAAAAATTAAAGGAGGTATTACAATAGGGGAGATATAGTAGGGCTGTAAACGAACTGAACGTTCAGTGAACATTTCATGAACCGTTCGGTAAAAAGTTCGTTTATGTTCGTTCGTTTATTAAATGAACGAACATGAACAATATTTTACGTTCGTTTAGTTAAATGAACGAACATGAACAAAAGTCTCATCCGTTCACTTATGTTCGTGAACGTCCGATTATGCGTTCGTTAACATTCGTTTATGTTTATTTATTTATTTATGTTCATATATCATATCTTTTAATTTTATAATTTTAAAAATTGGTTTGTTTAAACAAAACAATATTTATAAAATAATATATTGTGAAGAATTCAATAAAGTTTATGTTTATTTGTCTATTTTCATTTATGTTCGATCGTTTATGTTCGTTTAGCGTTCGTTTAGTTTCTTAATGAACGAACATGAACAACTCATTTTTTTAATAAATGAACATGAACAAGAAAATTTGTCCATTTAAGCGTCCGTGTCCGGTTATTTGTCCGGTTAAAATTAAATGAATGAACATGAACAATGCTCTGTTCGTGTTCGTCTGGTTCGTTTACAACCCTTGATATAGATAACCAATCCAATTGAAAGAAACTTTGTGATATGATGCCGCAATTCTTTATCCAAGTACAAAAAACTTCACTTTGTTTTCTTGAGTGTACATCTAAATAAATAAATTATTTAGATAAATTATCATTTATTATTAAAACAATAAAATAATTAACAAAATTATTTGTGAAATAAGAGTGTTGTTTGCCAAAATCCTTTTTTTTTGTCTAAGTTTAGGTTTTGCATTCATTCATAAAAGTCCATTGTTTGAAAAACATTAGCCTAATTAATTTTTATTATCTACTTACGCGTTCTTTGTGTCCAACCATTTCAAGAATTCGCACTTTGTCCGTTCGATCAAATTATATATAATAGTAAATGAATTTTATATATCACAACTTGCCAAATAATAGTATGTAAACTTTATATATCACAACTAACCAATATACTATAATATTTATATTAAATACCAAACTTTTCTTACATATTAAATGACTCATCCCCACCATCAATCTAAAATTAAATCAATGGTTGAGATTAAAAGCATTTTAATATTTCACCCATTTTTTATAATTTAAATATCTCTTAAACCGTTAATCGTTAAGCGAAAATAATTACACCATCGCGACAGACATTTAATTATATTTCTATAGACGACCACTTTGATATACTTTCGACAAAAAAAAAATCGTTTTTTTCGCGTTTTTCTTTCGTGGCCGAAAAAATCATATATGATATTACACAAGGTTTTCAAGATCGGGTTCCTACTTAAGATCGATTTTGTCTTTGGAAGATCGAGATCGTAAGATCGGATCGGGATTTTAAGATCTTATCATAATGCCATTTTTTAGTATCTTTTTTTAATATTATACAAATTTATAAATGATCATATATTATAAACACAAAATTATATAAATATTTCATAGAAATGTTGTTTAAAATTATGATTATAATGTATAAGAAGAATAATATGTTGTTTTTAAAATTTTACAAAACACAATTCACAGATTTGTAGTTTTTTAGTTTGCTGGTTCGAAAAAAGTAAGATCGAATCGGATTAGATCTTAAGATCCTATGACCAGGATTGAGATCCTATAAGATCTTAAGCTTTCAAAGATCCTATGTAAGATCCGGATCATTTTTGTTTTGCAGTATCGTAAAATCGTAACTGACAACTATGATATTACATATCATATATGATATGTAATACTCCCTCCGTCTCATATTAAGTGTCCACAATGGAATCTTAGGATGTCCCAAATTAAGTGTCCATTTGTTCCTTTCAAACAATAAGATGAGACTTTAGTTGGTAAAAATAATATTTGATTGGTGAAAAGTGTAGTTAGTGAAATCTCTTAAAACTTTGTGCACTTTACAAGTGGACAATTAATATGAGACGGAGGGAGTATCATATGTGATTTTTTCGGCCATGAAAAAAAGTGAAAAAAACGAAAAAAAAAAATTATCGAAAATATATCAAAGTGCCTATCTATAGAAAGATAATTAAATGCTCGTCGTAACGGTATATATTTTTTCGTTTAACGATTAACGGTTTGAAACATATTAATATTTGAAAAAAAAAGAAGATGAAAGTGGGTTTTTTAAATTGTTGTGATTAATCTCATCTATTATATTAAATAAAGATGAAGGAAAGATGAAAGGTGGAAATTAATTCTTGTTATGTAAAAAAAGTTAATAGTAAATGAATTTTATATACCACAACTTTCCAATATAATGAATTTTATATATCACAACTCTTACCAATATATAATAGTTACGGAGTATTTATACTCACAACTTGTCCCCTACTATTTAAACTTGCTAGTTATGGTCAATATTAAAACTATAACCGTTTGACAGTGTAGCAATAGGATACTTATGCCATAAATAGTTTAATGCGATGGACAGCATTGACCAAATAATGCCCAAATTTGGATTTATGTAGTAATTGATTAACAATCCAACTAATTATGGTGGGAAGAAATCTTTTATATAATAAAATAAAACTTTAAGCGGTTACTTTCGTATTAAATAATAATAATAATAAATAAAATAAAAAATTATTTTCTTATTAGATAATATTTTAATTATTATTTTTTTAATTTAAAATTTATAAATTCTTTTTTTTGATATACTACACAAGTTAAAGATAAATAAAAAAATATAAATAATATGCAACTAAAAATATGATAAAACTTTTTAAATGATTATTTTTATTAATAAATAAATATAATTAAAAATTATAAATCAAACAAAACAAATATTAAATTATTTGTGCTTTAATAAATAAAAATATATCATTCAAAAATTTTTAAAAACAAACCCGCATGTGCACGAGAATTATAACTAGTAGCATATACAATTCACATCCCATATGAGATCAAGTAAAATGATGATATACTCGTAATGCATGGTTAAAAACATTTATTTATCATAGACAAAATTTCACATATAGTACCCCAACCCTTACAAATTCGCGCATTTTGTCCCAATTTTTTTTTGTGGCAAACAGGGTACCTGATTTTACTAAACGGCGTCCCGTTTGGTCCCTGACACCTCGTTTTGGCTTACGGGCTTATCTTCGGCCGTTATCTAATGTGGCAAGGCCAAGTTTTTCGTCTTTTCACCACTTTCATCTTCTCACCTTTCATCCCTAATACCTTGTGTATGTTTTTTGATGCAAAAATAATGTCATCGACGTAAATATGAACAATTAATAAGTCCACCCCGTATGTTTTTATAAACCGTGTTGGGTCCACCGAGCCTAAAGTAAAGTTATTAGCTAACAAGAAAGTAGATAACTTGTCATACCATGCCCTTGGGGCTTGCTTGAGACCGTAGAGAGACTTTTTGAGGTTGTAGACGTGATTGGGACGTTCCGGATCAACAAAGCCTTCTGGTTGACTGACATACACCACTTCACGAAGTTGACCATTCAGAAATGCCGTTTTCACATCCATTTGATAAACAACCATATTCCGATGAGCAGCATATGCCAGAAAAATCTGAACAGCTTCAAGTCTAGCCATTGGAGCAAAAGATTCTTCAAAATCGATTCCTTCTTCTTGAAAGTATCCTTCAGCTTGTTTTTCCAGATCCATTTCAAGCCAATGACAATGACTCCCTCAGGTTTTTCAACCATTTCTCAGACTTCTAATCTTTCAAATGATTCCAGTTCCTCTTGCATATATTTAATCCATTTGTCGTAAGTCATTGCTTCTTTGATGTTTTTCGGTTTAGCTTGACATACTGTGAGTGCATAGATGCAAGTTTCTCCGTCTGTGTGAAGTCGTTGTCTTGTCATGATTGGTGCATCTAGATGGCCAATAATTTGAACTAAGGGGTGATCTCTAGTCCATTTGTGTGTCAAAGGGTGAAGTTGATAATTATCTCGCATGTGAGCAGGATCCAAATTGCGTGTAAACAACTCAGCAATGTCAGGAATGAGTTGAGCTGGTGCAAATGGGTTAAAGAACGCCTCTGGGTCATGCTCTGCGGTTTGTGGAACTGACTTAGGTATGGAGTCTCTAGCTGATTGTCGTGAATTGGACCCGATTTGTCCTGCTGTTATCGGAGATGCAATTGGAGGGCCGTCTTTCTCAACAGTTGTTGTTGTTGTTTGTTGAGGTGAGTCACGTACTTGAATATTTTCAGGTTGTGCAGCGGAAATAGGTGAGACCTCAGAAGGACGGTTTTCAATTGTATCATCGAACAGTGGAGCAAACAAGGTTTACAATTCTTTGCGATTGAGAGACAATGGTTTAGCCTAAGAATCCGGAAAGTTTAGACGGTTGGATGCGGGTCCTAAGCTGTTTTGCTCAGAAGCCATTGTCGATGTGCTTTTAAACGGTTGGTTGCAGGTCCTAAGCTGTTGTGCTCAGAAACGATTGTTGATGTGCTTTTAAACGGTTGGTTGCGGGCCCTAAGCTGTTGTACTCAGAAACCATTGCTGAAGTGCAGGTCCGAAATTGAATTATTCCGAAGCCATTCTTGTTGAATCTGTAGAGAAAGAAAGAAGAGACAAAACAGAGAACATGGAGCCCCAAGTGTAACTGGGTTCCAGGTGTTAGAAGCATAAGGATGTAGTGTCAACTATCTTCTTAACACTCGAACACACAATTCCGATGGTTTTCATTCTTATCTCAGAGGTAGATGTCGTGGAGATCACATTAGTTTTGGTGCAAATGTCTAAAATCTTTACTGTAGGAATCCACCTAAGACCAATCGTTTTGAAAATTCTACCCGTGGGTACCCACCTTATGTTAGATCTAGGAGAAGTTTTCCTTTTAGATGCAGTGGGAGCATCACTTGGTTGAGAAAACCTACGTCCTATATTGATCCACTTCTTAGGTTTCTGACTTATGACTTTTGGTTCAACGGGTTTATTTGTCTTAGTCGATTGAGCCTTTTCAAGTGAATTTCCTTTTTGAAGATATTTTAAAGCACTGACAACATGATTATTTACACAACTACTCTTAGAAGCTAGCCAATTCCTATTAGTTTGTAGTTTACTATTAGGTTTTGGTGTGCTACTACAAGCATTGTTTTGTACTACAGTGGAAGGCATCACATGAGGTTTTGAACCTAGAATTCCATCCTTTTGAAGTAGCGCCTTTTTCCTAGCCTTTTCTAGATCCTAGTTCTTGTACATGTCATATTTTCCATAAGAATCTTTACTTTTAATGCTCGTTTTAGACACTGTTTTCGAACTAATCCTAGATGAGCCAGGTATAATCACGTGTTGAGATTTAGCAGACACATATGCATTTTTCTTAGGCCAAGAATGTGGAGTGACTGGTTTTGTCAAATTGTTTTTCTCAACAACTTGGGAGGCAAACCGAGATTTTGAAAATTTAGATCGTTCAGATTTAAATGCAGTTGGTTGTATAACCACTGATTGTATTCTGTTTGTTTGAAGAGGCGGTTTCCCCAAGATTGATGGTTTTGCAAACTTAGTATCCACACTCTGGCCTGACAATCTTCTTAATTTGTTTTGTAATGCAGCATGTGCAAACACCTTTGCTTGAATTTGACCTTTTAAAAGCTCATTTTCCTTAACTAATGTATCCACACGTTTACTTTGTTCATTCAAAAATTGACCATTGTTGCCCGAATTTAGAGATTCGTTTTGAAATTTAAGTTCAAGTGAGATGCAATGTGCCTCAAGTTTTGAAAAATCTTTATGAAACTGGGCAATGGTCTTTTTGAGAAGAATGTTTTCTGACTCAAGAGTTTGGTATGATGTTTCAGTTATTGGATCATCAGGTAAGGACTTAGACTCAGAACGTTTGTCAAGACATTGTACAACATCCTTGTCAACCTCTCCTTCATTACTGAAGTTAGGTTGCGCAGAGTGTTGTTTCTCATTTGCAGGCATAATATGATCAACAGTAGATTGTACCTCATCCATGTGATATTTGTCAAAGTTAGGTTCTGTGTCAAAGATGTGTATGACATCTTCCTCAACCATCTGTTCTTTGTCAAAGTTGGGCTCTGAGGCATAGTTGGATATGAGATATGCACATTCAACCCTTGATCTGTTGTTGTCATCCTGCTCTTCTGATTCTGTCCCATTGCTTTCCATGACAACCAAATTAGCTTCCAATACATCAACTTTATTAACTTGCTCTTCTTGAATCTGCAACTTCTTTTTATTAACCCTTTTGTCATACTCTTCTCTGTGAAGTACTCTTTCGGCAATTGACTTCTCAATAGCATCCATGTGTTGGAGCAATACATCTTTGAAGGTTTGAGCCTCAATTCGAGTGTATTCTAAAAAATACTTGCTTACATCTTCACAATCATAATTGATGAAATGTTGAAACCGTTCCTTGAGCACTCTGAAGGAGGCCTTGGATTCATTCTCGTGAAATTCTTCAGTTGCAAGTTGCTTTTCAAGCTGATTCATGTTGTCGAACATTGAATTAGTGAAAATATCAACTTCTTCTCCAAAGAGGTCAGAAAATATATATCTGAATACATACTCGGAACAAGTTTCTGCTGAGTCTTTGTTTGAGAGAAGCTTCAGGTGTGAATAAAGTAATCTAAAAGATGCCATGCATTTCTCTTTGTTTAATTTCACAAATGGATCTTCAGAATCATTAGAATCATCAGAGTCATACTCTGGGCCATTATTATTCATGTGAAATTCTTGCATGTTAGCCATTAACATCACATCTGCTGTATTAGCTTCCAAATCTGTTGTATTGGATTCCAAATCTGCATATTCATCATCAGATGAAATATCTCCCATGACACTTTGCAAAACAACATTGAGATTACCCCCTTCAACTTCCATTTGACTAAGTGTGGCATTGTATTCAACATTAGCTTCAAAGAGTGGAGTTGAATCATAATCTTGAGCTTCCACATCTGCAATATTTTTCGTATATGCCATAAATGCCATGTTTGGTTCGATAAGATCTTCTTCTCATCAGTATCTTCCATTGTGTTAAAGCATTCATAAGTTGAAGTCATTGCGCCTTTGCCTTTCTCAGTAGATACTTATCCAAGCTTCACTAGATTTTGCAGAAGAGATTGCATGTGATCATTTAGTGTTGCAGGATGGTACTGTAGAATGAAGATAGGCTCAGGTGCATTTAGAGGAATGAAGAAGAGACCATTTGGAGTGTAAATTAAGGATCCATTGTCAACAACTGGAGATGGTGGAGCAGGGAGAATGGTCTTCAGTGGATTCATGCTTAAACAAGATTCAAGAATTTGCTTCATTCTGATGTGATCAAGTTCTTCTGTACGATGCATAGCTTCAAGATATTTCCACATTTCATAAGCACTAGCTTGAAAGTCCATATTCATGTAAATTGAGTTTGGAAGGGCTAATGTCATGAACCATGCAGCTTGTTGGTTAGCATTGTACTGAGCAAGTTCAGTAGCATTCAAATCTTCATCATTTTGTAGTCTGATAATCCCTGTTGAGTCAGCAAGAAATATCATTTTGTATGGACCATCTTGAATGGATTTAAGCATGAGATCTGCAGCAGGACGATCTGTGAGCCATTGTAGAAATCTCCGTTTCCAATCAGTAAACATTCCCGGTAGCAATATTGGAGGCCTTGATTCATTGCCAAAGTGTTGGCATGAATATTACGATATTTAATCTAAACATCCTCTTCATGTTTTGATGATGACAAAGATGTAAGTTACAACATATAACGTAAAGTGCTTAAGTTACTTGTGATCACAATTCTTCTATGCATTCTTACGTCAACAAGCCTCGACATCTCAACGTCTCAAGTATGCTTCAACAATCACTTAAGGTATGGATAAACAAGTGTTTAATACATCTCATGAACATAGGGGTATTTAATTAACTAATACAAAGTTTATTTAATTATATAAACATATTATATATTTTTGAAAAACACTTTTGGTAATAAAGAAAAATGTTTTATTCATACTAAATATATGAATTCAAATTTTTAACCAAAATCAGTTAGTTTTTCACCAAATAAACTTTCCCCACTAAAAGACAGAAAATCTGGCCGTTTTAGTAGGGCGGCCCCCTTAATTATAAGGGGCGGTCCCCTTAATTTTAAGGGGACCGACACATAATTAAGGGGACCGGCCACGCTCCCCTGTCAGATTTGGTCAGAAATTTTTCCTTATAAATACCACCTCAAACCTGGAATTTTTCTCACCTTTTGCACAAAAATTTTCAGATCCAACTCTCTCTAAACATCCTTCTAAAACCCTTTGATCATAAGATTATTAATCTTTGTTTCAAGTGATCCAATTTCTCATCACTCAAAGTGCAAGAGAAGAATCCTCCCCATCATAAAGCCAAAAATGTATTAGGATCTAGTTAGTCTTATGTGAAGTTGTGAGTTATGAATATGTAATAAGTAGATCAAGATGATCTTACTTAGTAGTGATTTAATGAGTGAGTAAGAAGTAGTGGAAGGAAGTAGTAGTGTGGAGAAGACATGTAGTTGTGAAGATGTAGGTGTGTGATTAAGTAGTGGAGTTTAGAAGAAGTTGTGATGAAGTTGTGAAGTCGTGAAGACGTGAAGAAGTTGTGAAGCCATGAAGAAGTTTAGAAGAAGTTGTGATGAAGTCGTGAAGTCGTGAAGTTGTGTAGAAGTTGTGTAGTGATCGAAGTTGTGTTGTGAGATTGGTTCTAGCTACTATTAGAACTCGACATTTAGCTTAGTGTCGTTAAATGGTGTAAGCAAAAGTTGTGTACGGTTTTCTCCGCCAAAAAGGAGCTTGTTGAGTAGTGAAGAAAACTCTCGAGTAGGTGACTCGGGGAGTGGAGTAGGAACAAGGAAGGTGTCCTTGTAGCCGAACCACTATAAATCATCGTGTCCGGTTTGCATTTCCTTTCTCTTATCTCTTATCATTTGTTCTTGCATTTCTCGCTTTACTTCTATGCTTGCCTTCATGTCTTAGTTGTTGCTTATATAGTTGTGATGATTGATTGTGTTGAACATAGTAGTTAATATGGTGATTGTGTGTATAATTGCATGATATGGTCAAATAGATTATTACTCACACTTCTCATATTAAGTTTAACTTGATAGATAATTTGATACAAAACTTTTTAAGATTTTAAAAGGAAAACGTATTCACATAAAGATCGACCAAAGCTCCATTCATAAAACTAAGTTTTTCCAAAAGCTTACATATATAATTGATCATATTGATTATCTGTTGTTTTCATACTAAACTCTAATTGAAGTTTTCCAAACAAACAATTGAATAAATTTGAATCAACATTTTGAAACAAAGTTTTTATAAAATCAAAAAGAAGGGAAAACTATTCAACCCCCTTCTAGTTTTCCACAATTGGTACCAGAGCCACGTCACTCAAAATTTCAAAACAAATAGTTTTAAAAATTGAGTACGATCCATGTATCAAATTACCCATTAAGGAGGATTTAATATGAAAAGTGTTTTGTTGATTAACTTGTATTAGTTTTGATATTATATACACTAATTATACTAGCTCGAGATAAGATTATGCTTAAAACAAGTGTTATATGTTCGTTTTTAAAATCAGAAAGTTACACACCTTTCCACATAGTCAGAAAACAATTTTTATCAAAAATTGCATTTTTAAGTATCAGATGGGCGGCCACTTTAATTATCTGGGCGGCCCCCTTAAATACTGGGCGGCCCCCTTAAATTTAAGGGGTCCGCCTGTCTGTTCGACAGTTTTTCAGAAACTTTGAAAAATCATATAAAGTTAACCGTAACTCCGTAGAAGTCGTGCCACCCGGCGTTTTAAAGGTAATTGAGTCTACTTTCATTTAAAAATACTTACAAGTAACTATTACAAACTTAAATAAGTCAGAAAGTTAAAATACTACATGAAGGTCAAAAATTTAAGTCCTGTTTTAACGTAAAACTTGTATTTTACCTTTTCCTTCGAGTCGGGCATTCCTTGTCGATATATCTTTGAAAAATTAAGTATTTATGTTTTCAAAATATTGATCTTAATTAAATTTTAAAATGGATAGGAAACTATTTTATTTTCAAATAAAATCGAGCTAAGTAAACATTGGTATATATAATACACAAAACGACGACAAGTGTTTTATGTGCTATGTGAACTCATTTGTGATTTTACTTTGTTAATCGTTGCTATTTGTAATTTAGCTATTTGAATATCTAAGCATATGTGCCTTGTACTCTATTAGTTTATAGCTAGTTTTCTGGCTTATACTTAACTAGATCTTATGCTAGATTTCTTGCGTTAGGATTGCAATATTATGCTTGCATTGCATATAGGTATATGTTAGGTCACCATTTTGTAAACACAAGTATGATTTAGAAAGAAACAAGATGAGAAAAGAGATTGGTTGATTATGAGACAATATGAAAGGTGAAAGTGCAAGAGTTTCCTTAAGATAATCAAATAACCAACAAATGAAATGTGTACATAAGCTTACTATTTATAAGGAAGGAGTTAGGGCAACACTCCCTTCCTTCCTTATCTCTAAATTCGTGGGCTTTTGATTGAGCCTGAACCGTCAGATTATTATTGACCAAGGTCAACAAGTCAAAGACAGCCTAGAATCAATACTCCGGTGATAGTGTAGTGTATTCCCGGGTCGTTAAAGTCCCGACGAGATTGAAATGGTGCTTTTGGAATCGTTTATGAGAAAGTGGGACTGAGGACAGTAGCCCAGATGATATGGAATTGATTTTGCTGCTGTTATTTTGGTATTGGCAAACAGATATAATATTCACAATAATCAGATACCAGATATATGCACAAATTCACAATTAAGATCACGTATCGGACTGGAAAAGTGGGTTTTTGGTATTTAATAAACTACAGGGGGTGCTTTTGACACTTTTCAAAACTTAAAATTAAAAATGAAAAAGAAATTATAAAAGTGATTAAAATAATATTAAACTATTACTTAATTAATTAAACTATTTAAAATCTAATTTAAATCTAATTTATATTTAACTAATAATTATAACTATTACAAATTAAACTAAAAATTTGCAAAAACAATTTCTAAAACTTAAAATGGAACTTGAAGAAAGTATAAAAAAATTAAAAATAATATTTTTGTCTTTTTGTGGTTTAGTTATTAATTAAAAACTATTTAACTTAATTAAACTAATTAAACTACTTTTAATTTATATTAATACTAAATTAACTTAGAAAATTAAGATAAAATTTATAAAATTACTTAACCATCACAGGAATCCTACAAAATTATAAAAATCCTAAAAATTATGTTTTAAGATTAAACTAATAATTATTTACCTATTAATTAACTTAAGTCTATTTTAAACAAATAAAGTAAGAAAATTAGAAAATGAACAGTAGAATCTTAAAATTTATTTTCTAAAAACTTATTATACTATATTAGAACTAGGAAAAATATAAAAACTAGATTTAACCTTATAAAAACTAATTAAGCTATTTAATACTTGATATTAATTAATAATAAAGAAAATTAAAATTAAATCTAATTAACACTAAGTGACAAAATAAAAATCTGAAAAAATTATCAAAATTACTTTACTATATAAGGTATTTAATAAAAATATAAAAACACTAGTGACTTAATTAAAATATAAAAATGAAAATTAAAATTAACTTGAATTAAATAGAAACTATCACTTATTTTAACTTGGATTTTTTTTGGATTTTTCTTTTACAGAACTACTTAATACCTTAAAAAGACAAACTTTTGTAAAAACACTTTTTAAGATAGCTTATAAATAAGCTATAACACCCCCTTGTCTTTAGCAGTTGACTTTGGTTGACTGTTTGGTCAATCTGGGTCAAATGGCCTTGGGTGGGGTCCACAGTGTTAAAACTTGATACAACTAAACTAAATAAGCTTACATAAGCCAGAAACAACAAGAAATCAACACAAATAAGCTGTTTAAATGGAAATAAGCACTTTGCACTTTGCACTTATGGGTCAGAACTAGGACAAACTTGGTGAGCACTTTCAGGTGGGGTCCACAGGCATTCAGGTCAAAGCTATGGTCAAAGGTGAGACTCTGGTAGGAGGGGGGATGTAAAAACCTATCTGTGGGGTCTGGGGTCCACTGAGGTGGTCACAAAACACCACCAAAGTGGTGGTGGTGACTGGGTATCTGGGTGAGCAGGGCACAACCTTGCCCTGCAACTTAGTTTAGGGGTCTGTGGGGGCCACAAGAAAAATCACAAAAATGAAAGCTTATTGAGACCCTTAAGTTGAGGTGGTAGGCTAGGATTAGGAACAAGTTTCAGCTTCTAAACCCAAGTACTTAAATCAAAACAATTCCCTGAATTATTGGAAAAATCTGAGATGTGCAAAAGTTGACTTTGAGTAAAACCTTACTAGTTTGACTTATTTGAGTTTCTAACACTCACTACTTATTAAATAAGTTGAAATAAGCTAAGATAAAGTTAAATCAATCTAAACCTACTACTAATAACCTAATTTGAGGGTTTGTGGACTACAAAACCAACACAGTTAACTGTGTTGGTTGATTTTGTATGATTTTGACTTTTGGTAGTATAAGGCCTGAGTTTTAGACTTGATTAGACTTACCTAGACCTAATGTATGTTAACTGATCTAAGAAAAACCACTTAAACATCCAAATACCAACTGAAACAAGCAAAGCCAAACACTCTTTAATGTGACTGTCTTAGGTGATTCTCAAAGCTAAACACTATTCTAATCCATAAAAATGATTCAAAATACTTTAATATGACTAATTAAGATTAAATAAACATAAATCAATCACAACACAAGCTTATAAATCAGATTTGTCAAAAATGATTTATTCACTGTGAGAATTTCAAAATTTTAGCAATAAGGAAATATGATTAACAAGCTATCTATATTATACTAGAAATTGATTAACTAACACCAAACAAACTTAAAAACACACAGATAAGAAAGATTAAGCTAGCATACAGTAGGAAACTAGAAATTAAAGAACAAACTTACAAAGTGCATTCCAGCTTATGCCATGAACCAAGAACCATGAAACTTTTCCTAACATCCCCCATGGGATTCTAAACCAAGGCCATCCAAGATTTACCCTGCTCCATGCTTTGATCTTTGAAAACCTGAAATTGTTGACTTTTGTTGACTTTTTTGTGTTTTTGAATTTTTGATTACTAAACTGCTTTTACTGATTACTAATAGCTTCAATAAGCTATATGGGAGCTTATATGTACCTAGGAGTCCAAGACAAACTACTAAAACAACAATTGATGCAATACAAGATATAGAAATAGAATTAAAACTGCATACTATGTAATAATAAGAGAAACTTGAAATTTATAACTGAAATGAAGTACAATACAATAAGAAAGGAGGTTACCACTGCTTAAGAGCTTGGGTGTACCCTAAATTTGAAAATTACAATTACACGACATAAATAAAACTAAAAATTAACTACTACTTCTTCTTCTTGCATCTTCTCTTATTTATAGCCTCCTATTAGGGTTTCCCATCCTCTTCTGAGCATATCCCACCACTCTCTGATCAATTTGGTCCACTCTTGTGTTGACACGTATTTTTGGCGCCAAAATGTTTTTCTTCAAATTGCCTCTGATAACGTGTAAGGGTGAAGGGGCATTTATTGAGGGTGGCTTGGGTAGGTGTAGGGAGGTGGGAAGGTAATGATTGTGGGGGCTTTGGCTTGTGATTGGAGGAGAGGGGAGGTTGGTTCAAGTGGTGGTGTTGTGGGGGACGTCTGAGAGGGAAAGGAGAAGGAGTTGACTCGGTTTGACCGAGTCTTATTTAATAAAAAGGGTGGGTCGGGCTTAAGTGGTGGACTGGTGGTTTTTGGGCCCAACTTGGACTAGGCTAAGTTTGTTTGGTTTTGGATTTATTAGTTTGGATCCGGATTTGGTTTATTTTCACAAGGACCTATTTTGTAATTTTGGGAAAGTTGGGGGTTGGTTTTTGGCATGTTTTCAATTTGTTTACAAGGGTGTAATATGCCAATGATGAATAGTGTGAGGTTTTTATTTTAAATTTTTCACTTTTTAAAAACCCCAGGGACTAAATCTGCCAATTTCCCAAACTTCAGGGACCTGCCTTGTAATTTCACCAAACTTTCTACCAAGGGACCAAACCTGCCATAAGAGATTAGTGCAAGGACAAAATTTGTTTTTCTCAAAGTTTTCACATCCCAGGGACCATTTTTGACAATTTCCAGATTTCAGGGACTAAACTTGACATTTTGTGAAACTTTTCACCAAAGGACTAATTATGTAACTTTTTGATTTATAAGGGCCTTTGGTGACTTTTTCAAGTTTTTAGAATGACCAGGGACTAGATTTGACAACTTTTGAAAGTTGGGGGACTGAAACTGCCAATTATGCAAACTTTGTGCGTTTTTCATCTGTTTTTGGTATTTTTGCATTTGAGACATGTAAAACACTTTCCTGGGATATTTTCACTATTTTGATTCATTATTGAGTGTTTTTGGATGTTTTGGCAGTTCAGAATTGGTAAAAATGATGAGTATTTACACACTCATCAATCCCCCACACTAAAACATTGCTAGTCCCTAGCAATCTTTTGAGAAAAACTTAATGGATTTGAAACTCTTTACCAAAAGCCATCACTTCTGGAGTAGCCAGGTGTAAGAACTGTGGCACACCTGATAACCGTGTGATTTTGAGCAAACCACCAGCTGTCAACGGATTTGATTTGTCTTTACCAAAAGCCGTTTGCTTCTGGACTAGCCAGCATCTTGATGGACTAAGTCAACATCTTGGTGAGCTGAATACCAATTATGGATTTTCCACTGCCTTTACCACAAGCCATAATCTTGTGGGCTAGCCAACTCATTTGCTTATGAGGATACGGGGGAGCTGAGGAACCATGCAATTTTTGGCAAACTGCCAGCCATCAACGGGTTTGAGATGTCTTTACCAAGAGCCGTTTGCTCCTGGACTAGCCAATCCCTTTGTCATTTAGACTTTGGCGGATTGATAACCACAAAAATTTTGGAATAAAGTGAAAAATTTTGAAAAATTTTGGCCTAAAAATAGGGGTACTTGGAAAGTTTTGTGATAAAATTCGTAAGAATTCCCCCCCCCCCCCCCACACTAGAACTGAATATTGTCCTCAATATTCAAAGTCCCGGCTATTATGCCGAATCTCTGAACGGGAAAAGCAAATATTCGATTCTAACTGTGGAAATTTCTATTTTTCACTTTATTTTATCTGTACATACAATCTTTTTTTTTTTTTTTTTTTTTTTTTTTTTTTTTTTTTTTTTTTTTTTTTTGGTTCACTACCTCCTAGGCTTGTGTTAGGTTTACCACGCTAGCTAATCACTTGTGAATGATTAACTGTAATAAATTTGCCCTAACAGCCCGGGAGTTGATATAATATACATACAAAAATGATTATTGAAATTTGAAACATATTTACTTTTGAAACGGTGGGGGATGGCCACTCCCCCACACTAGGGTGGTAGAAAGTAGAAAGAAGTCAGAAATACGGGTGAAAACCCCTATATGCTGCTAATTTTTGTTCACCGAGTCACTAGCTTGACTCGATCCCCGAATTCATTGGTCCATGGGGAAAGTTTGGAGATCCGGGACAACCAAGGGTGGTGTGTCCTCTCCAAAATAATGTTTCAATCTGTGACCATTCACTTTGAAGTTGGGACCTTCGGGTTGAGATAACTCAACAGTCCCGTATGGGTATACTTTAGCAATAGTGAATGGTCCAGTCCATCGGGTTTTTAATTTCCCCGAGAAGATCTTTAATCTGGAATTGAAAAGAAGGACTCTGTCACCGACGTTGAAAACTCGGTTCTTAATCTTAGAGTCGTGAATCTTCTTTGTCTTTTCTTTGTAGATCAAAGAGTTCTCGTAGGCTTGATCACGAAGTTCGTTTAATTCATTGATTTGAACCTTACGGTGATCACCCGCTTTATGAAGGTCGTAGTTAGCATGTTTCAAGGCCCAGTAGGCTTTGTGCTCGAGCTTGATCGGTAAATGACACGCCTTCCCGTATACAAGCTTGTATGGAGTGCATCCGATGGGTGTTTTGTAAGCTGTACGGAAGGCCCAGAGTGCATCATCTAGTTTATCCGACCAGGAAGCACGGTTTTCACCTACTGTCCTCTCAAGAATCCGTTTAATACCACGGTTGGAAACCTCCACCTGCCCATTTGTTTGGGGGTGATATGCGGTAGAAAGACGATGAGTAACACCGTACTTAAGCATGACTTTTGCAAATTGATCATTGCAAAAGTGAGTACCGCGATCACTAATGATGGCACGTGGGGTTCCAAAACGAGCAAAGAGGGATTTCAAGAATTTCACGACTACTCGGGCATCATTAGTGGGTAAGGCCTTTGCCTCAACCCATTTTGACAAATAGTCAACAGCCACGAGTATGTATTTGTTTCCGTGAGAAGATGGGAATGGCCCCATAAAGTCAATGCCCCAGACGTCAAAGATTTCACAAACTTGAATAGCATTTTGTGGCATTTCGTTCTTTTGTGAAATATTCCCGTGACGCTGACAAGCATCACAGGCTTTGACTAACTCGTGGGCATCCTTGTAGATTGTGGGCCAATAGAAACCGGAATCAAACACCTTTTTGGCGGTGTAGTTAGGACTATGGTGGCCCCCGGTGGGTCCAGCATGGCAAGCCTTGAGAATATCAATGGCTTCCTGTCCATATACACATCGCCTGATGACTTGATCGGCACAGTTTTTGAAGAGGAAGGGGTCGTCCCAGAAGTAATGTTTAACGTCTTTGAAGAATTTTTTCTTTTGTTGGGACGTTAACCCCTTCACTATGAAGTTACCCGCATGGTAATTTGCAAAGTCGGCAAACCACGGGGTAGTAGAGTCACCACGAAAAGCAACCGCATTGAGTGTCTCGAGAGGAAATGTTTCATTTATTTCCTTTTTCTCGGACACATCTTGATGAGGGTTCTCTAATCGTGAGAGATGATCAGCAGCTAGGTTCTCGGCTCCTTTTTTATCACGGATAATGATATCAAATTCCTGAAGGAGGAGAACCCAACGAAGAAGCCTCGGCTTTGCATCTTGTTTTGCAAATAGGTATTTCAAAGCCGAGTGATCTGTGTACACTACGCATTTAGTCAAGATTAGGTATGACCGGAATTTCTCGAAGACATACACCACAGCTAGGAGTTCTTTTTCAGTGGTGGTGTAATGACCTTGAGCCTCAGTCATAGTTTTGCTTGCGTAGTGTATGGGCTGAAAGTATTTTGCTTTTCGTTGCCCCAAGACCGCACCTATGGCAAAATCACTAGCATCGCACATAAGCTCAAAAGGTTGGTCCCAATCGGGGGCAACAAGAATCGGTGCCTCGGTAAGCTTTTTCTTTAATGTTTCAAAAGCTTCGATGCACTCAGGAGAGAAGATGAAAGGAGCATCCTTCTCGAGGAGATGGGTCATAGGCCGGGCAATCTTAGAAAAATCTTGGATAAACCTACGGTAGAAGCCGGCATGACCCAAAAAGCTCCTAACACCTTTTACGGTGGTGGGATGAGGTAATTTGGCAATGACATCGATTTTAGCTCTGTCAACCTCGATCCCGTTTTTTGAAATTTTATGGCCGAGGACAATGCCCTCCTTGACCATAAAGTGGCTCTTCTCCCAGTTGAGACTTAGATTCGTTTCTTTGCAACGTTTAAGCATCTGTTCCAAGTGGGAGAGGCAAGTCTGAAATGAATCCCCGATGACTGAAAAGTCATCCATGAATACCTCCATAGTTTTCCCGATCATGTCGGAAAAAATAGACATCATGCATCTCTGGAACGTGCCTGGTGCATTACATAAGCCGAAAGGCATACGTCTGTAAGCAAAAGTTCCGTAGGGGCATGTGAAGGTAGTCTTCTCTTGATCCTGGGGATCAATGGGGATTTGGAAGTAACCCGAGAAGCCATCGAGGAAGCAGTAGTATTCATTCCCCGCAAGTCTTTCGAGCATTTGGTCCATAAAAGGGAGAGGAAAATGGTCTTTACGGGTGGCTTCATTTAACTTTCGATAGTCAATACAAACACGCCAACCCGTGACCAAACGAGTTGGAATCAACTCGTTATCCTCGTTGGTGACAACGGTAATGCCACCCTTTTTGGGAACACAATGAATTGGGCTAACCCAAGGACTGTCAGATATAGGGTAAATCAATCCCGCATCAAGAAGTTTAAGAACTTCTTGTTTGATAACTTCGTGGATTTTGGGATTTACCCTTCTCTGATGTTGCACAGCTGGTTTAAAGTCATCCTCCATTAAGATTTTATGAGTACAAAAGTTCGGGCTTATGCCCTTAATGTCGGAGAGTTTCCAAGCAATTGCTTGCTTGTTTGACTTAAGAACCTTTAGGAGTGCAGCCTTTTCCTCATCTTTTAAGTCTTTGGCAATAATGACGGGTAATTTATTATCACCCTCCAGAAATGCATATTCTAGATGAGGAGGCAAGTCCTTGAGCTCAACCTCGGGAAAGTCTTCAGTTATTTCAACATTTTTGACTTCCGCTTTATGAAGTATTTGTGGAGACGGAGAGGGTGAAGGATCGTCATTTAACAATCTTTCAAGGAGAAGAATGTCCCCCTCCGGGTCAAGATAGTTTTCATCAACTCCATCGGGAATTGAGCTATCTTGAGCAAGAAAAGCCTCGAGCTCTTCCAAAAGGAAGTCACCTCCCTCAAACGGAGTGAGGGAAGGGGAAGAGTCGGAAATGATCGGGTCAGTAGAAAGACTGCCACTGGATGAGAAACCGAGGACTTCTTGGGATGATTCCTCCGACGCAATATCGATGATGTCAATACGGTTAACCGTTTCAGCGTCATAATTGGAAGAATATCTTGAAGTCTGATCAAGATTGAATGTTATGGCTTCGCCACCAACACGTAGAGTGATTTCTTCTTCGAATACATCGATTAAAGCACGACCTGTTCTTAAGAATCCCCTCCCGAGAATGAGAGGAACTCGTGGGTCAGCATCGAAATCAACAATCACGAAATCTGCCGGAAAGTGGAACTTTCCTACTTTCACAAAGATATCTTCGGCAATGCCGAGAGGACGGGATATGGTACGGTCTGCAAGCTCGAGTGTCATGCAGGTTGGAGTGAGAGTAGGTAGAGAAAGTCTTTTCCAGACTGTTTAAGGCATCAGGTTAATGCTTGCGCCAAGATCGGCCAAGGCAAAGCATTCAACCATCCCCGGGAAAATACAAGGAATGAGAAATTTCCCGGGATCTCCAAGCTTTTCGGGAAGCTTTTTCAAGAGCACTGCTGAGCAATGCTCATTAAGAGAAGTTTTTGCCATCTCACAGAGTTTTTCTTTGTTGCTTATCAGATTTTTGATTGTCGACGCAAACTTAGGCATGAGAAGAAGAGCGTCCGCGAAGCTAATATCGAAATGTAATTCCTGGAAAATTTGATAAAATTTTTCCATCTGATGATTAGCTCTTTCGCGGTTCTTTTGATCATTCACACGTGAAGGATATGGAATTGAAGGCTTAGGATCATTCTTTGGAATTTCATCAGAACTCACAGGAGGATCAAATACAACTTTCGGCTTACGAGCCGGGACCGGGACAACTTGAGGGTGGACGTTGTTGATACCTCCGTTATTAGTAGGAAGTACTGTGTCCGTAGTAACCTCAGGCTCACGTCCCGCTACCTTAGGAGGAGAAGAAGAGGTAGAGGGAATCGCGGGTCCATTGTATGATACCCCACTTCGGGTAGTGATCGCCTTGACATCGCCCCTCGGGTTAGCGATCGTGTTGCTCGGTAGTGTACCAGAGCTCGAGGGTCGATCATTTAAAGACTTCTGAAGATCAGAGATCGTCTTGATCAATAACCGATTCGTTTCCTCTTGTGCTTTCATGAATTGTTTAATTTCAGCATCGGAGGAAGACGAGGGTGGAACAACGTTTTGATTTTGAACAGGGGGATTTGGAACACGGTTGTTTTGAAAATTCCCTTGATTTTGATTGTTGTTACCCTGAAAATTGTTTCTCTGATTGAAATTACCCTGATTGTAATTCCCTTGATTCTGGTTTCTTTGAAAATTTCCTTGAAAACCTTGGTTTTGATTGCCATTTTGAAAATTGTTTTGATTAAACTGGCCTTGATTTTGGTTCGGGTTTTGGAAATTTGAGTTCTGACCTTGGTTAAAATTCTGATTCGCGTTACGGTTTTGATTTTGGTTAAAACCTGGAGGTCCGAGAAAATTGTTGGAACGATAGCTTAAGAGATTACGGTCCCCTTGCGGTTGGTAAGAATTACCCCCCGTGTTATAGGAACCGTTAGCAGCATAAACGTTCTCTTGAGAAAATTCAGCAGTAGCTGGACACTCGGAATACAGATGTGGGCCCCCACAAGTTTCACAACTTCGGGCCACGGCTTTCACATGTTGATTCTGAACCTGATGTTGCATCGTTTGGTTCATTCTCAACACAGCCGTAGAAATATCATCCATCTTTTTGGTGAGAGCAATTATTTCAGGAGATGATGATGAGGGAGTAACAGAATTACATGACGCATCCCTCTCCGCAGAGGAATCCCAAAAGTTATGATGGGCAGTCATGTTCTCGATTAAGTCATAGCACTCCTCGGGACGCCTTTTCATAAAGGTCCCACCAGCAGCAGCATTGAGAATGTCTCGGTGCCTCAATGTCAGACCATTATAGAAGGTATCTATGATGGTAACTTGTAACATATTGTGGTTAGGGCACCGATCAATGGCTAGCTTATAACGTTCCCAAGCCTCAAAAAGAGACTCATCGGGACGTTGCCGGAAGTTGCTGATATCATTTCGTAACTTGGTAACCATGGATGGTGGAAAATATTTTGCTAAAAACTTGGTTACCATTTCATCAAAGGTACGAATAGAATTCTTTGGAAGTCGGTCAAACCATGCAGTGGCATGATGAGCGAGAGAATAGGGGAAGAGGTACAGCCGAAGGGCATCATCGGTGACACCATGTTGTTTCATGCTTTGGGTGACCGTAAGATATTTGTCAAGATGCTTGTTAGCATCGTCACCCGGTAATCCGTGAAATTGACACGAATTCTGGACTTGTTGGATCATGTGGTGCTTGAGGCCAAAGTCCGCGGCCCCAATAGTGAGTGGTGCAATAGGCCCACCCCGCCCTTGCATGGTAGGCTGGCACAGCTCCTCCATCGTTCGGAGATCGGGAGCTGGCTCATCAGGGGGTGGTAATAGTGGTGGTGGTGGCCCAGCGGCCATTTTGGTTTCTGTATTAGAACGTAGCTCGGGTACGTCTTTCTGTTTTTTATTCTTTGCTTGAGACCGAGTGCGCATGCACTAAAAACAATTTTTTTTCAACACAAGTTCGAGGCAAAACCACAGTGAACTTAAACCAATAATCACAAGTGAGCAGCTTCTTTGAAAAAGGTACACTACTCTCAGGGATACAAAGGCAAGTTTTAATCTTAAGTTTGGGAACTTATTATGGGTTTATTAATTAATTTGAAAAACTGCTTTAGGCTTATGGGTGTGTGTGCAGAAAACTTGGGAAATATTTTTGGAACTGATTCGTTAACCGAAATCGTCCCTTTAAGATTACTCGCAGGCTGGCGGGAGGAAAGAATGGATTCCTCTTCAGTTCGCAATTTAATGTCAGAACTTACCTTAAACCAACTGTTTCAGGTTGTAATCTTAAAGAACACGAAGTAATTTAACTTCACAGTTTGTTTTTGATTGTTTTTAATTTTTTTGGTGTTTTCAACACTTCAGGAGAAGTGTTAATGAACGTTTTTGATATGATTATGTTTTTACAAAACTTTTTACAGGGAGGGTTTTGAAAACCACTAAACTTAAAACGATTTTAAAAACACGCAACAACCTCCCCGGCAGCGGCGCCAAATTTTGATTGAGCCTGAACCGTCAGATTATTATTGACCAAGGTCAACAAGTCAAAGACAGCCTAGAATCAATACTCCGGTGATAGTGTAGTGTATTCCCGGGTCGTTAAAGTCCCGACGAGATTGAAATGGTGCTTTTGGAATCGTTTATGAGAAAGTGGGACTGAGGACAGTAGCCCAGATGATATGGAATTGATTTTGCTACTGTTATTTTGGTATTGGCAAACAGATATAATATTCACAATAATCAGATACCAGATATATGCACAAATTCACAATTAAGATCACGTATCGGACTGGAAAAGTGGGTTTTTGGTATTTAATAAACTACAGGGGGTGCTTTTGACACTTTTCAAAACTTAAAATTAAAAATGAAAAAGAAATTATAAAAGTGATTAAAATAATATTAAACTATTACTTAATTAATTAAACTATTTAAAATCTAATTTAAATCTAATTTATATTTAACTAATAATTATAACTATTACAAATTAAACTAAAAATTTTCAAAAACAATTTATAAAACTTAAAATGGAACTTGAAGAAAGTATAAAAAAATTAAAAATAATATTTTTGTCTTTTTGTGGTTTAGTTATTAATTAAAAACTATTTAACTTAATTAAACTAATTAAACTACTTTTAATTTATATTAATACTAAATTAACTTAGAAAATTAAGATAAAATTTATAAAATTACTAAACCATCACAGGAATCCTACAAAATTATAAAAATCCTAAAAATTATGTTTTAAGATTAAACTAATAATTATTTACCTATTAATTAACTTAAGTCTATTTTAAACAAATAAAGTAAGAAAATTAGAAAATGAACAGTAGAATCTTAAAATTTATTTTCTAAAAACTTATTATACTATATTAGAACTAGGAAAAATATAAAAACTAGATTTAACCTTATAAAAACTAATTAAGCTATTTAATACTTGATATTAATTAATAATAAAGAAAATTAAAATTAAATCTAATTAACACTAAGTGACAAAATAAAAATCTGAAAAAATTATCAAAATTACTTTACTATATAAGGTATTTAATAAAAATATAAAAACACTAGTGACCTAATTAAAATATAAAAATGAAAATTAAAATTAACTTGAATTAAATAGAAACTATCACTTATTTTAACATGGATTTTTTTTGGATTTTTCTTTTACAGAACTACTTAATACCTTAAAAAGACAAACTTTTGTAAAAACACTTTTTAAGATAGCTTATAAATAAGCTATAACACCCCCTTGTCTTTAGCAGTTGACTTTGGTTGACTGTTTGGTCAATCTGGGTCAAATGGCCTTGGGTGGGGTCCACAGTGTTAAAACTTGATACAACTAAACTAAATAAGCTTACATAAGCCAGAAACAACAAGAAATCAACACAAATAAGCTGTTTAAATGGAAATAAGCACTTTGCACTTTGCACTTATGGGTCAGAACTGGGACAAACTTGGTGAGCACTTTTAGGTGGGGTCCACAGGCATTCAGGTCAAAGCTATGGTCAAAGGTGAGACTCTGGTAGGAGGGGGGATGTAAAAACCTATCTATGGGGTCTGGGTTCCACTGAGGTGGTCACAAAACACCACCAAAGTGGTGGTGGTGACTGGGTATCTGGGTGAGCAGGGCACAACCTTGCCCTGCAACTTAGTTTAGGGGTCTGTGGGGGCCACAAGAAAAATCACAAAAATGAAAGCTTATTGAGACCCTTAAGTTGAGGTGGTAGGCTAGGATTAGGAACAAGTTTCAGCTTCTAAACCCAAGTACTTAAATCAAAACAATTCCCTGAATTATTGGAAAAATCTGAGATGTGCAAAAGTTGACTTTGAGTAAAACCTTACTAGTTTGACTTATTTGAGTTTCTAACACTCACTACTTATTAAATAAGTTGAAATAAGCTAAGATAAAGTTAAATCAATCTAAACCTACTACTAATAACCTAATTTGAGGGTTTGTGGACTACAAAACCAACACAGTTAACTGTGTTGGTTGATTTTGTATGATTTTGACTTTTGGTAGTATAAGGCCTGAGTTTTAGACTTGATTAGACTTACCTAGACCTAATGTATGTTAACTGATCTAAGAAAAACCACTTAAACATCCAAATACCAACTGAAACAAGCAAAGCCAAACACTCTTTAATGTGACTGTCTTAGGTGATTCTCAAAGCTAAACACTATTCTAATCCATAAAAATGATTCAAAATACTTTAATATGACTAATTAAGATTAAATAAACATAAATCAATCACAACACAAGCTTATAAATCAGATTTGTCAAAAATGATTTATTCACTGTGAGAATTTCAAAATTTTAGCAATAAGGAAATATGATTAACAAGCTATCTATATTATACTAGAAATTGATTAACTAACACCAAACAAACTTAAAAACACACAGATAAGAAAGATTAAGCTAGCATACAGTAGGAAACTAGAAATTAAAGAACAAACTTACAAAGTGCATTCCAGCTTATGCCATGAACCAAGAACCATGAAACTTTTCCTAACATCCCCCATGGGATTCTAAACCAAGGCCATCCAAGATTTACCCTGCTCCATGCTTTGATCTTTGAAAACCTGAAATTGTTGACTTTTGTTGACTTTTTTGTGTTTTTGAATTTTTGATTACTAAACTGCTTTTACTGATTACTAATAGCTTCAATAAGCTATATGGGAGCTTATATGTACCTAGGAGTCCAAGACAAACTACTAAAACAACAATTGATGCAATACAAGATATAGAAATAGAATTAAAACTGCATACTATGTAATAATAAGAGAAACTTGAAATTTATAACTGAAATGAAGTACAATACAATAAGAAAGGAGGTTACCACTGCTTAAGAGCTTGGGTGTACCCTAAATTTGAAAATTACAATTACACGACATAAATAAAACTAAAAATTAACTACTACTTCTTCTTCTTGCATCTTCTCTTATTTATAGCCTCCTATTAGGGTTTCCCATCCTCTTCTGAGCATATCCCACCACTCTCTGATCAATTTGGTCCACTCTTGTGTTGACACGTATTTTTGGCGCCAAAATGTTTTTCTTCAAATTGCCTCTGATAACGTGTAAGGGTGAAGGGGCATTTATTGAGGGTGGCTTGGGTAGGTGTAGGGAGGTGGGAAGGTAATGATTGTGGGGGCTTTGGCTTGTGATTGGAGGAGAGGGGAGGTTGGTTCAAGTGGTGGTGTTGTGGGGGACGTCTGAGAGGGAAAGGAGAAGGAGTTGACTCGGTTTGACCGAGTCTTATTTAATAAAAAGGGTGGGTCGGGCTTAAGTGGTGGACTGGTGGTTTTTGGGCCCAACTTGGACTAGGCTAAGTTTGTTTGGTTTTGGATTTATTAGTTTGGATCCGGATTTGGTTTATTTTCACAAGGACCTATTTTGTAATTTTGGGAAAGTTGGGGGTTGGTTTTTGGCGTGTTTTCAATTTGTTTACAAGGGTGTAATATGCCAATGATGAATAGTGTGAGGTTTTTATTTTAAATTTTTCACTTTTTAAAAACCCCAGGGACTAAATCTGCCAATTTCCCAAACTTCAGGGACCTGCCTTGTAATTTCACCAAACTTTCTACCAAGGGACCAAACCTGCCATAAGAGATTAGTGCAAGGACAAAATTTGTTTTTCTCAAAGTTTTCACATCCCAGGGACCATTTTTGACAATTTCCAGATTTCAGGGACTAAACTTGACATTTTGTGAAACTTTTCACCAAAGGACTAATTATGTAACTTTTTGATTTATAAGGGCCTTTGGTGACTTTTTCAAGTTTTTAGAATGACCAGGGACTAGATTTGACAACTTTTGAAAGTTGGGGGACTGAAACTGCCAATTATGCAAACTTTGTGCGTTTTTCATCTGTTTTTGGTATTTTTGCATTTGAGACATGTAAAACACTTTCCTGGGATATTTTCACTATTTTGATTCATTATTGAGTGTTTTTGGATGTTTTGGCAGTTCAGAATTGGTAAAAATGATGAGTATTTACACACTCATCAATCCCCCACACTAAAACATTGCTAGTCCCTAGCAATCTTTTGAGAAAAACTTAATGGATTTGAAACTCTTTACCAAAAGCCATCACTTCTGGAGTAGCCAGGTGTAAGAACTGTGGCACACCTGATAACCGTGTGATTTTGAGCAAACCACCAGCTGTCAACGGATTTGATTTGTCTTTACCAAAAGCCGTTTGCTTCTGGACTAGCCAGCATCTTGATGGACTAAGTCAACATCTTGGTGAGCTGAATACCAATTATGGATTTTCCACTGCCTTTACCACAAGCCATAATCTTGTGGGCTAGCCAACTCATTTGCTTATGAGGATACGGGGGAGCTGAGGAACCATGCAATTTTTGGCAAACTGCCAGCCATCAACGGGTTTGAGATGTCTTTACCAAGAGCCGTTTGCTCCTGGACTAGCCAATCCCTTTGTCATTTAGACTTTGGCGGATTGATAACCACAAAAATTTTGGAATAAAGTGAAAAATTTTGAAAAATTTTGGCCTAAAAATAGGGGTACTTGGAAAGTTTTGTGATAAAATTCGTAAGAATTCCCCCCCCCCCCCCCCCACACTAGAACTGAATATTGTCCTCAATATTCAAAGTCCCGGCTATTATGCCGAATCTCTGAACGGGAAAAGCAAATATTCGATTCTAACTGTGGAAATTTCTATTTTTCACTTTATTTTATCTGTACATACAATCTTTTTTTTTTTTTTTTTTTTTTTTTTTTTTTTTTTTTTTTTTTTTTTTTGGTTCACTACCTCCTAGGCTTGTGTTAGGTTTACCACGCTAGCTAATCACTTGTGAATGATTAACTGTAATAAATTTGCCCTAACAGCCCGGGAGTTGATATAATATACATACAAAAATGATTATTGAAATTTGAAACATATTTACTTTTGAAACGGTGGGGGATGGCCACTCCCCCACACTAGGGTGGTAGAAAGTAGAAAGAAGTCAGAAATACGGGTGAAAACCCCTATATGTTGCTAATTTTTGTTCACCGAGTCACTAGCTTGACTCGATCCCCGAATTCATTGGTCCATGGGGAAAGTTTGGAGATCCGGGACAACCAAGGGTGGTGTGTCCTCTCCAAAATAATGTTTCAATCTGTGACCATTCACTTTGAAGTTGGGACCTTCGGGTTGAGATAACTCAACAGTCCCGTATGGGTATACTTTAGCAATAGTGAATGGTCCAGTCCATCGGGTTTTTAATTTCCCCGAGAAGATCTTTAATCTGGAATTGAAAAGAAGGACTCTGTCACCGACGTTGAAAACTCGGTTCTTAATCTTAGAGTCGTGAATCTTCTTTGTCTTTTCTTTGTAGATCAAAGAGTTCTCGTAGGCTTGATCACGAAGTTCGTTTAATTCATTGATTTGAACCTTACGGTGATCACCCGCTTTATGAAGGTCGTAGTTAGCATGTTTCAAGGCCCAGTAGGCTTTGTGCTCGAGCTTGATCGGTAAATGACACGCCTTCCCGTATACAAGCTTGTATGGAGTGCATCCGATGGGTGTTTTGTAAGCTGTACGGAAGGCCCAGAGTGCATCATCTAGTTTATCCGACCAGGAAGCACGGTTTTCACCTACTGTCCTCTCAAGAATCCGTTTAATACCACGGTTGGAAACCTCCACCTGCCCACTTGTTTGGGGGTGATATGCGGTAGAAAGACGATGAGTAACACCGTACTTAAGCATGACTTTTGCAAATTGATCATTGCAAAAGTGAGTACCGCGATCACTAATGATGGCACGTGGGGTTCCAAAACGAGCAAAGAGGGATTTCAAGAATTTCACGACTACTCGGGCATCATTAGTGGGTAAGGCCTTTGCCTCAACCCATTTTGACAAATAGTCAACAGCCACGAGTATGTATTTGTTTCCGTGAGAAGATGGGAATGGCCCCATAAAGTCAATGCCCCAGACGTCAAAGATTTCACAAACTTGAATAGCATTTTGTGGCATTTCGTTCTTTTGTGAAATATTCCCGTGACGCTGACAAGCATCACAGGCTTTGACTAACTCGTGGGCATCCTTGTAGATTGTGGGCCAATAGAAACCGGAATCAAACACCTTTTTGGCGGTGTAGTTAGGACTATGGTGGCCCCCGGTGGGTCCAGCATGGCAAGCCTTGAGAATATCAATGGCTTCCTGTCCATATACACATCGCCTGATGACTTGATCAGCACAGTTTTTGAAGAGGAAGGGGTCGTCCCAGAAGTAATGTTTAACGTCTTTGAAGAATTTTTTCTTTTGTTGGGACGTTAACCCCTTCACTATGAAGTTACCCGCATGGTAATTTGCAAAGTCGGCAAACCACGGGGTAGTAGAGTCACCACGAAAAGCAACCGCATTGAGTGTCTCGAGAGGAAATGTTTCATTTATTTCCTTTTTCTCGGACACATCTTGATGAGGGTTCTCTAATCGTGAGAGATGATCAGCAGCTAGGTTCTCGGCTCCTTTTTTATCACGGATAATGATATCAAATTCCTGAAGGAGGAGAACCCAACGAAGAAGCCTCGGCTTTGCATCTTGTTTTGCAAATAGGTATTTCAAAGCCGAGTGATCTGTGTACACTACGCATTTAGTCAAGATAAGGTATGACCGGAATTTCTCGAAGACATACACCACAGCTAGGAGTTCTTTTTCAGTGGTGGTGTAATGACCTTGAGCCTCAGTCATAGTTTTGCTTGCGTAGTGTATGGGCTGAAAGTATTTTGCTTTTCGTTGCCCCAAGACCGCACCTATGGCAAAATCACTAGCATCGCACATAAGCTTAAAAGGTTGGTCCCAATCGGGGGCAACAAGAATCGGTGCCTCGGTAAGCTTTTTCTTTAATGTTTCAAAAGCTTCGATGCACTCAGGAGAGAAGATGAAAGGAGCATCCTTCTCGAGGAGATGGGTCATAGGCCGGGCAATCTTAGAAAAATCTTGGATAAACCTACGGTAGAAGCCGGCATGACCCAAAAAGCTCCTAACACCTTTTACGGTGGTGGGATGAGGTAATTTGGCAATGACATCGATTTTAGCTCTGTCAACCTCGATCCCGTTTTTTGAAATTTTATGGCCGAGGACAATGCCCTCCTTGACCATAAAGTGGCTCTTCTCCCAGTTGAGACTTAGATTCGTTTCTTTGCAACGTTTAAGCATCTGTTCCAAGTGGGAGAGGCAAGTCTGAAATGAATCCCCGATGACTGAAAAGTCATCCATGAATACCTCCATAGTTTTCCCGATCATGTCGGAAAAAATAGACATCATGCATCTCTGGAACGTGCCTGGTGCATTACATAAGCCGAAAGGCATACGTCTGTAAGCAAAAGTTCCGTAGGGGCATGTGAAGGTAGTCTTCTCTTGATCCTGGGGATCAATGGGGATTTGGAAGTAACCCGAGAAGCCATCGAGGAAGCAGTAGTATTCATTCCCCGCAAGTCTTTCGAGCATTTGGTCCATAAAAGGGAGAGGAAAATGGTCTTTACGGGTGGCTTCATTTAACTTTCGATAGTCAATACAAACACGCCAACCCGTGACCAAACGAGTTGGAATCAACTCGTTATCCTCGTTGGTGACAACGGTAATGCCACCCTTTTTGGGAACACAATGAATTGGGCTAACCCAAGGACTGTCAGATATAGGGTAAATCAATCCCGCATCAAGAAGTTTAAGAACTTCTTGTTTGATAACTTCGTGGATTTTGGGATTTACCCTTCTCTGATGTTGCACAGCTGGTTTAAAGTCATCCTCCATTAAGATTTTATGAGTACAAAAGTTCGGGCTTATGCCCTTAATGTCGGAGAGTTTCCAAGCAATTGCTTGCTTGTTTGACTTAAGAACCTTTAGGAGTGCAGCCTTTTCCTCATCTTTTAAGTCTTTGGCAATAATGACGGGTAATTTATTATCACCCTCCAGAAATGCATATTCTAGATGAGGAGGCAAGTCCTTGAGCTCAACCTCGGGAAAGTCTTCAGTTATTTCAACATTTTTGACTTCCGCTTTATGAAGTATTTGTGGAGACGGAGAGGGTGAAGGATCGTCATTTAACAATCTTTCAAGGAGAAGAATGTCCCCCTCCGGGTCAAGATAGTTTTCATCAACTCCATCGGGAATTGAGCTATCTTGAGCAAGAAAAGCCTCGAGCTCTTCCAAAAGGAAGTCACCTCCCTCAAACGGAGTGAGGGAAGGGGAAGAGTCGGAAATGATCGGGTCAGTAGAAAGACTGCCACTGGATGAGAAACCGAGGACTTCTTGGGATGATTCCTCCGACGCAATATCGATGATGTCAATACGGTTAACCGTTTCAGCGTCATAATTGGAAGAATATCTTGAAGTCTGATCAAGATTGAATGTTATGGCTTCGCCACCAACACGTAGAGTGATTTCTTCTTCGAATACATCGATTAAAGCACGACCTGTTCTTAAGAATCCCCTCCCGAGAATGAGAGGAACTCGTGGGTCAGCATCGAAATCAACAATCACGAAATCTGCCGGAAAGTGGAACTTTCCTACTTTCACAAAGATATCTTCGGCAATGCCGAGAGGACGGGATATGGTACGGTCTGCAAGCTCGAGTGTCATGCAGGTTGGAGTGAGAGTAGGTAGAGAAAGTCTTTTCCAGACTGTGTAAGGCATCAGGTTAATGCTTGCGCCAAGATCGGCCAAGGCAAAGCATTCAACCATCCCCGGGAAAATACAAGGAATGAGAAATTTCCCGGGATCTCCAAGCTTTTCGGGAAGCTTTTTCAAGAGCACTGCTGAGCAATGCTCATTAAGAGAAGTTTTTGCCATCTCACAGAGTTTTTCTTTGTTGCTTATCAGATTTTTGATTGTCGACGCAAACTTAGGCATGAGAAGAAGAGCGTCCGCGAAGCTAATATCGAAATGTAATTCCTGGAAAATTTGATAAAATTTTTCCATCTGATGATTAGCTCTTTCGCGGTTCTTTTGATCATTCACACGTGAAGGATATGGAATTGAAGGCTTAGGATCATTCTTTGGAATTTCATCAGAACTCACAGGAGGATCAAATACAACTTTCGGCTTACGAGCCGGGACCGGGACAACTTGAGGGTGGACGTTGTTGATACCTCCGTTATTAGTAGGAAGTACTGTGTCCGTAGTAACCTCAGGCTCACGTCCCGCTACCTTAGGAGGAGAAGAAGAGGTAGAGGGAATCGCGGGTCCATTGTATGATACCCCACTTCGGGTAGTGATCGCCTTGACATCGCCCCTCGGGTTAGCGATCGTGTTGCTCGGTAGTGTACCAGAGCTCGAGGGTCGATCATTTAAAGACTTCTGAAGATCAGAGATCGTCTTGATCAATAACCGATTCGTTTCCTCTTGTGCTTTCATGAATTGTTTAATTTCAGCATCGGAGGAAGACGAGGGTGGAACAACGTTTTGATTTTGAACAGGGGGATTTGGAACACGGTTGTTTTGAAAATTCCCTTGATTTTGATTGTTGTTACCCTGAAAATTGTTTCTCTGATTGAAATTACCCTGATTGTAATTCCCTTGATTCTGGTTTCTTTGAAAATTTCCTTGAAAACCTTGGTTTTGATTGCCATTTTGAAAATTGTTTTGATTAAACTGGCCTTGATTTTGGTTCGGGTTTTGGAAATTTGAGTTCTGACCTTGGTTAAAATTCTGATTCGCGTTACGGTTTTGATTTTGGTTAAAACCTGGAGGTCCGAGAAAATTGTTGGAACGATAGCTTAAGAGATTACGGTCCCCTTGCGGTTGGTAAGAATTACCCCCTGTGTTATAGGAACCGTTAGCAGCATAAACGTTCTCTTGAGAAAATTCAGCAGTAGCTGGACACTCGGAATACAGATGTGGGCCCCCACAAGTTTCACAACTTCGGGCCACGGCTTTCACATGTTGATTCTGAACCTGATGTTGCATCGTTTGGTTCATTCTCAACACAGCCGTAGAAATATCATCCATCTTTTTGGTGAGAGCAATTATTTCAGGAGATGATGATGAGGGAGTAACAGAATTACATGACGCATCCCTCTCCGCAGAGGAATCCCAAAAGTTATGATGGGCAGTCATGTTCTCGATTAAGTCATAGCACTCCTCGGGACGCCTTTTCATAAAGGTCCCACCAGCAGCAGCATTGAGAATGTCTCGGTGCCTCAATGTCAGACCATTATAGAAGGTATCTATGATGGTAACTTGTAACATATTGTGGTTAGGGCACCGATCAATGGCTAGCTTATAACGTTCCCAAGCCTCAAAAAGAGACTCATCGGGACGTTGCCGGAAGTTGCTGATATCATTTCGTAACTTGGTAACCATGGATGGTGGAAAATATTTTGCTAAAAACTTGGTTACCATTTCATCAAAGGTACGAATAGAATTCTTTGGAAGTCGGTCAAACCATGCAGTGGCATGATGAGCGAGAGAATAGGGGAAGAGGTACAGCCGAAGGGCATCATCGGTGACACCATGCTGTTTCATGCTTTGGGTGACCGTAAGATATTTGTCAAGATGCTTGTTAGCATCGTCACCCGGTAATCCGTGAAATTGACACGAATTCTGGACTTGTTGGATCATGTGGTGCTTGAGGCCAAAGTCCGCGGCCCCAATAGTGAGTGGTGCAATAGGCCCACCCCGCCCTTGCATGGTAGGCTGGCACAGCTCCTCCATCGTTCGGAGATCGGGAGCTGGCTCATCAGGGGGTGGTAATAGTGGTGGTGGTGGCCCAGCGGCCATTTTGGTTTCTGTATTAGAACGTAGCTCGGGTACGTCTTTCTGTTTTTTATTCTTTGCTTGAGACCGAGTGCGCATGCACTAAAAACAATTTTTTTTCAACACAAGTTCGAGGCAAAACCACAGTGAACTTAAACCAATAATCACAAGTGAGCAGCTTCTTTGAAAAAGGTACACTACTCTCAGGGATACAAAGGCAAGTTTTAATCTTAAGTTTGGGAACTTATTATGGGTTTATTAATTAATTTGAAAAACTGCTTTAGGCTTATGGGTGTGTGTGCAGAAAACTTGGGAAATATTTTTGGAACTGATTCGTTAACCGAAATCGTCCCTTTAAGATTACTCGCAGGCTGGCGGGAGGAAAGAATGGATTCCTCTTCAGTTCGCAATTTAATGTCAGAACTTACCTTAAACCAACTGTTTCAGGTTGTAATCTTAAAGAACACGAAGTAATTTAACTTCACAGTTTGTTTTTGATTGTTTTTAATTTTTTTGGTGTTTTCAACACTTCAGGAGAAGTGTTAATGAACGTTTTTGATATGATTATGTTTTTACAAAACTTTTTACAGGGAGGGTTTTGAAAACCACTAAACTTAAAACGATTTTAAAAACACGCAACAACCTCCCCGGCAGCGGCGCCAAATTTTGATTGAGCCTGAACCGTCAGATTATTATTGACCAAGGTCAACAAGTCAAAGACAGCCTAGAATCAATACTCCGGTGATAGTGTAGTGTATTCCCGGGTCGTTAAAGTCCCGACGAGATTGAAATGGTGCTTTTGGAATCGTTTATGAGAAAGTGGGACTGAGGACAGTAGCCCAGATGATATGGAATTGATTTTGCTACTGTTATTTTGGTATTGGCAAACAGATATAATATTCACAATAATCAGATACCAGATATATGCACAAATTCACAATTAAGATCACGTATCGGACTGGAAAAGTGGGTTTTTGGTATTTAATAAACTACAGGGGGTGCTTTTGACACTTTTCAAAACTTAAAATTAAAAATGAAAAAGAAATTATAAAAGTGATTAAAATAATATTAAACTATTACTTAATTAATTAAACTATTTAAAATCTAATTTAAATCTAATTTATATTTAACTAATAATTATAACTATTACAAATTAAACTAAAAATTTTCAAAAACAATTTCTAAAACTTAAAATGGAACTTGAAGAAAGTATAAAAAAATTAAAAATAATATTTTTGTCTTTTTGTGGTTTAGTTATTAATTAAAAACTATTTAACTTAATTAAACTAATTAAACTACTTTTAATTTATATTAATACTAAATTAACTTAGAAAATTAAGATAAAATTTATAAAATTACTAAACCATCACAGGAATCCTACAAAATTATAAAAATCCTAAAAATTATGTTTTAAGATTAAACTAATAATTATTTACCTATTAATTAACTTAAGTCTATTTTAAACAAATAAAGTAAGAAAATTAGAAAATGAACAGTAGAATCTTAAAATTTATTTTCTAAAAACTTATTATACTATATTAGAACTAGGAAAAATATAAAAACTAGATTTAACCTTATAAAAACTAATTAAGCTATTTAATACTTGATATTAATTAATAATAAAGAAAATTAAAATTAAATCTAATTAACACTAAGTGACAAAATAAAAATCTGAAAAAATTATCAAAATTACTTTACTATATAAGGTATTTAATAAAAATATAAAAACACTAGTGACCTAATTAAAATATAAAAATGAAAATTAAAATTAACTTGAATTAAATAGAAACTATCACTTATTTTAACATGGATTTTTTTTGGATTTTTCTTTTACAGAACTACTTAATACCTTAAAAAGACAAACTTTTGTAAAAACACTTTTTAAGATAGCTTATAAATAAGCTATAACACCCCCTTGTCTTTAGCAGTTGACTTTGGTTGACTGTTTGGTCAATCTGGGTCAAATGGCCTTGGGTGGGGTCCACAGTGTTAAAACTTGATACAACTAAACTAAATAAGCTTACATAAGCCAGAAACAACAAGAAATCAACACAAATAAGCTGTTTAAATGGAAATAAGCACTTTGCACTTTGCACTTATGGGTCAGAACTGGGACAAACTTGGTGAGCACTTTTAGGTGGGGTCCACAGGCATTCAGGTCAAAGCTATGGTCAAAGGTGAGACTCTGGTAGGAGGGGGGATGTAAAAACCTATCTATGGGGTCTGGGTTCCACTGAGGTGGTCACAAAACACCACCAAAGTGGTGGTGGTGACTGGGTATCTGGGTGAGCAGGGCACAACCTTGCCCTGCAACTTAGTTTAGGGGTCTGTGGGGGCCACAAGAAAAATCACAAAAATGAAAGCTTATTGAGACCCTTAAGTTGAGGTGGTAGGCTAGGATTAGGAACAAGTTTCAGCTTCTAAACCCAAGTACTTAAATCAAAACAATTCCCTGAATTATTGGAAAAATCTGAGATGTGCAAAAGTTGACTTTGAGTAAAACCTTACTAGTTTGACTTATTTGAGTTTCTAACACTCACTACTTATTAAATAAGTTGAAATAAGCTAAGATAAAGTTAAATCAATCTAAACCTACTACTAATAACCTAATTTGAGGGTTTGTGGACTACAAAACCAACACAGTTAACTGTGTTGGTTGATTTTGTATGATTTTGACTTTTGGTAGTATAAGGCCTGAGTTTTAGACTTGATTAGACTTACCTAGACCTAATGTATGTTAACTGATCTAAGAAAAACCACTTAAACATCCAAATACCAACTGAAACAAGCAAAGCCAAACACTCTTTAATGTGACTGTCTTAGGTGATTCTCAAAGCTAAACACTATTCTAATCCATAAAAATGATTCAAAATACTTTAATATGACTAATTAAGATTAAATAAACATAAATCAATCACAACACAAGCTTATAAATCAGATTTGTCAAAAATGATTTATTCACTGTGAGAATTTCAAAATTTTAGCAATAAGGAAATATGATTAACAAGCTATCTATATTATACTAGAAATTGATTAACTAACACCAAACAAACTTAAAAACACACAGATAAGAAAGATTAAGCTAGCATACAGTAGGAAACTAGAAATTAAAGAACAAACTTACAAAGTGCATTCCAGCTTATGCCATGAACCAAGAACCATGAAACTTTTCCTAACATCCCCCATGGGATTCTAAACCAAGGCCATCCAAGATTTACCCTGCTCCATGCTTTGATCTTTGAAAACCTGAAATTGTTGACTTTTGTTGACTTTTTTGTGTTTTTGAATTTTTGATTACTAAACTGCTTTTACTGATTACTAATAGCTTCAATAAGCTATATGGGAGCTTATATGTACCTAGGAGTCCAAGACAAACTACTAAAACAACAATTGATGCAATACAAGATATAGAAATAGAATTAAAACTGCATACTATGTAATAATAAGAGAAACTTGAAATTTATAACTGAAATGAAGTACAATACAATAAGAAAGGAGGTTACCACTGCTTAAGAGCTTGGGTGTACCCTAAATTTGAAAATTACAATTACACGACATAAATAAAACTAAAAATTAACTACTACTTCTTCTTCTTGCATCTTCTCTTATTTATAGCCTCCTATTAGGGTTTCCCATCCTCTTCTGAGCATATCCCACCACTCTCTGATCAATTTGGTCCACTCTTGTGTTGACACGTATTTTTGGCGCCAAAATGTTTTTCTTCAAATTGCCTCTGATAACGTGTAAGGGTGAAGGGGCATTTATTGAGGGTGGCTTGGGTAGGTGTAGGGAGGTGGGAAGGTAATGATTGTGGGGGCTTTGGCTTGTGATTGGAGGAGAGGGGAGGTTGGTTCAAGTGGTGGTGTTGTGGGGGACGTCTGAGAGGGAAAGGAGAAGGAGTTGACTCGGTTTGACCGAGTCTTATTTAATAAAAAGGGTGGGTCGGGCTTAAGTGGTGGACTGGTGGTTTTTGGGCCCAACTTGGACTAGGCTAAGTTTGTTTGGTTTTGGATTTATTAGTTTGGATCCGGATTTGGTTTATTTTCACAAGGACCTATTTTGTAATTTTGGGAAAGTTGGGGGTTGGTTTTTGGCATATTTTCAATTTGTTTACAAGGGTGTAATATGCCAATGATGAATAGTGTGAGGTTTTTATTTTAAATTTTTCACTTTTTAAAAACCCCAGGGACTAAATCTGCCAATTTCCCAAACTTCAGGGACCTGCCTTGTAATTTCACCAAACTTTCTACCAAGGGACCAAACCTGCCATAAGAGATTAGTGCAAGGACAAAATTTGTTTTTCTCAAAGTTTTCACATCCCAGGGACCATTTTTGACAATTTCCAGATTTCAGGGACTAAACTTGACATTTTGTGAAACTTTTCACCAAAGGACTAATTATGTAACTTTTTGATTTATAAGGGCCTTTGGTGACTTTTTCAAGTTTTTAGAATGACCAGGGACTAGATTTGACAACTTTTGAAAGTTGGGGGACTGAAACTGCCAATTATGCAAACTTTGTGCATTTTTCATCTGTTTTTGGTATTTTTGCATTTGAGACATGTAAAACACTTTCCTGGGATATTTTCACTATTTTGATTCATTATTGAGTGTTTTTGGATGTTTTGGCAGTTCAGAATTGGTAAAAATGATGAGTATTTACACACTCATCAGCTTTCAAGGCCCATAGGGCTTTAACACATAAGCCTTGTAACATAAACTAAATGAAATAAATACTAAAGCAACCTATTACAAAATGTAATGACCGAGACTTGACTAAATACAAAAGTATGATCCCAACAATCTCCCCCTAAGGGTCGGTCATCACGGTTGCTTGACGTCTTCATCTTTGTCGTTGACTTGTGACATGTAAAACTCTAGACGTCTTCAAAATGGTTGAATGATAATGAATATACTTTGCTCTTTGTCTTTGTTCTTTGGTGATGATGTAGTGATTGTGTTATGAAGTAATCTGCCATTCGTCACTCCTGCGTCTGTGGTGGTTGTCCGCCATTCCAACATACTCATACATCTTTGGACTTAGACTTTCACGTGCAAGAAGTTCCTTTTGATACATTGAGATCTTTGTCTTTATACTTTGTAGATTCTTCTTATTGTCATAGAATCTTTCTTGGAACTTTGTGTTGTTAAGATCTTTGGGGGAGCTATCTTTTGCTTCAAGATGTATGTATGAGCATGTTGGAATCTACCATCATGGAAGTGAGGTACCTGCGAGTAAACAGTTAGCAATAAAACAACCGGTACTTACGGATAAGGAATTAGAGCTCATCAACAGCATATTGTGAAGACTCCTTCTAATCCTTATCCAGGCCGTTCCCATATCAGATACTCCCGAAGGAGCTTACGAGACCTACTAAGTAGCTCAATGACTGGGTGAGTCGCTGGGGATCACTCCACGACTGTAGATCGCTATGAAACCACCGCAAACACTAAGCGTAACCCTTGTGAGGTTACCGAAGTGACCTGCTGTCAGGGCTGTTTTGATGTTGACCCTGGCAGGATTTCCGTTCAATCATTGAGAAATACATAAGTAATCCTCTCATAAACGTTCTCGGCAGATTGCTAAGATCTACGAAGGACTCGATAATTTACAGCTGGTGTCCATTGATGTAGAACACCAGTTGTAGAAATACTAAGTGTTCCTAAGAGATCTTTGATGTATCTCGAGGCTCTAGACTCTATAAGTGCACGCTTAGGTTTCCTATGCGGAGACTAGGGATGGGTCTCCTTCTTCAATATCAACCGTCTCTAAGAGATAGGTCGATAGATTACACAGGTTCCCCGTGAGAATGAAACAAGCTCTTTTAAGAGAACTTGAGTGGTTAAGAAGGTTTAGTGCATTGCGTCACTGGGTCCATGACGACTTAATCTTCAATACCGGTGTTGTCTTTTGCAACAGCCAGTAGCATACGTATTGAACCCGGTGTCTGCCCTAAGGTTGAATCATATGGAGGGCTATTTCTTTTCACCCTTTTCTTTACTTTTCTTTTTAATTCTTCAACTCCTTCTTTCCCATTCATTCTTTTCTCCCCCTTTTTTTTCGTATCATACCTAAGGACTTCTAATTCTAACTATGGGAGATGTCCTTGGGTAGATCCCTCCGGCTCTGGCAGATCATAGGACGGATATTCCTATCTTAATCACCTTATAACTCCGACAGTAGCCAAGAAACCTTTGATTGAAAATCTCTCAAAGTGTTTGTGATAATCAAATATTTTGGTTAACACTTTGAGAGTTTTGTGTACACTTTTGAAGGGCTCCCCCTGCACATGTGCTCATAAGTGTTTAATAAATTTGCACATGCGGGAGGAGCAAGTACTTTTGAATTGATCCACTTTCCGTGAACAAGACCGATTCGAGACACGCTTACATCACTAGTTAAACTAGCTTGAAGTTATTACCCGGCCTGGTCAAGTCCACAGAAAGTTTCTCGAGACGGTACATTTCTACTAAGACTAATCCTTTTCGAGACACGCTTACGTGGTTAGTTAAAGAGGTACATTGTTAGCTTTTAGGTGACAACTAGCTCTAGTAACTAACTTGATGTTATTACCCATCGAGGATAAGTCTTTTCGATTTAACTAACTTTAATTGTCTCATCAATTCCTGGGTGAATCTGAGTCTAGCTCACACAAGATACAACTTTCAGCTTTTACTTCGTATATTTTAATCACTTTTTCATTTTCTCCCCCTCAAAAATAGCATATGAGATGTTGTTTTTGTTAAACTTTTGATTAAAATATGCTTTTTGAGTCTTATGGGGAGATTCACCAAGACTTTTTGATTTTGAACAAAGTATTTTGTTTTGACAAGTGCTCCCCCTCAACAAGTGATTAGGTCTTATTGAGGTGAAATACTTGTCCTTTTGAGCAGAATTATGAAAAATCATAAATGTTTGATTAATTCTACTCAAAAGTAAGAAGCCTTCGCTCCTTATATTTAGGATTGAGGCACTGATGCGTACCTCAGGGTCCTTTCTTTACAAGTTCGGGTTGTGCACTGTAATGCGTACACAAACCATTATGAAGTAAATAATTGACAAATCAAATCAAATTCTTACAATTTTACTACCAATCAGGTCTCTGAAATGTCAACACCGGAAACTTCTGTCTGCCTCCCACATAACTTTCCAACCTTCGAAACTGATCCCTGCGCTTTAATCTGTTCTCAATCCTTAAAATGAATCTGCGAGCATCCCTGGCTTCATTGGTTTTCCACCTTTTGGATTTCCCCAGTTCTATGTCATTGATTCTGCCTTTGATCCCATCTCTGACGAACTTCAGGGTTTCATCACAGAACTTATGAATTTCTTCATAACCCATAAAGCAGTTGCGACCGTTAATACTGCGGTAGGTGAACCCAAATGGACGTCTGATCAGGGAGTATTGAGGTAGATGTTGAAGGTCGGGGATGTCGAACAAGTTTGGTTTGGTGAGATTGAGCTTCTTCTGATAACTTTCTACTCCCAATTGAAGATCTTCAACACTTTCTCTTATGACAATCTGCCTGATGAAGATTAGAAGAGCTTGGATAAAGGCAAGCTGCATCTCTTTAGGCAAGCCACAGAGTTTTCCTTGAACTTTGAGCAGGTACATGTCTTCGATGTCGTTGAGACGTAGTCGTGGAAAGTCAGACTCGGAAATATCGTACTCCTTTTCATCAAGTCTTTTTAGTGTGATTTTGCTGAGGAAGGGGTACCCAAAGAAAGTGACAGTCGAGATGAATTGAATGGAGACTATCTTCAGATCACTTGCTACATCACCCATCGTCTGATTAAGTCTGCTGCTTCGATAGTACTGTGCCCGGTTGTTTGGCCAATGATGTATGCCGTAAAGAGCATTCCGGTCATATTCAACAACTTTGTCAATGAATAATGCTGAAGCTTCTTCTTCGATGGCATTGTTGAGATATCGAGCTGCAGGGAGAAAGGCGAGTAAGGTAACGTACTTCTTCTCAATCTTGCTGCCAAGTTTCAGAAATTCCAAGTCTGTGTTGTAGAAGAACTTGTATGGGATCTTTGGTTCCTTAGGCTTCCCAATCATCGGTAGTGGTTTGGACCAGTCAGTAATGTAAGGTGCGGTTTTCTTTGTGACCAGATCGACATATGATTCAGGATTGATCCAGTCAATATTGCTTGACATAGCTCGAGCAATATTTTCCAGATGGTATTCAAGCTCGATTGAGTTAGCAGACCTATCTTTCAGAAGATTGAAAGCATCATTCTTGATTCTTCGCAGCTCTTTCTTATTCATCTTTTTCATCTTAAACCTTTGCTGAATCATTTGAGCATATTCCACCGTTCGACCATCTTGAGGTTCATGATTGTCTTCCAGTGGTGGTTGCGAATTGATCATCTTCTCAAACCAGGAGTATTCGGCACTATTGTCTTGATCTAGCCATTGAAGGATGGTTTTCGGTTTCTTTGGTTCGGTGCCTTTTGGTGAGGTGTCCGGTTTGGATTGGTGGTGCTTACCTTTCCTATCTTTCTTCTTCTTCTTGGATGACGGTTCTGGAACTTCATCGGGTTGAGGTATGTCGTCACCACCAGTGTATTCGAAGTGGTCGTGTGCCTTGGGAGCAGAACCTGATGCCTTCGGTTGTTGAGAGGAAGTTGTTGTGGTAGGGGGGGATGACCGGTGTATGAGATGAGGGTCCTTCGGCTTGTTTTTGATTCTTTGTCTGAGAATTCGGATCCCTATCTTCATCATCTCTTTGACGTTTCAGTTTATCGGCCTCTGTGCTGCAAGTCTCTTTGTTCATCTTGTCTTTCAGTGCTTCCAGGACTTTTGCTTCTTCAGGAGTCAAGGTGAACTTGTTTGCCAGCTTTTCTAAGAGTTGAGCTTCCAAATCATCCAGAGATAGCCCTGGTAGAGGAGCAGTAGACTTGTCGGCACGAAGAGTAAAGGTTGTTGATCGGATTACTTTCTTGACTGCTTGCTCTGCGAACTTGGTGAGTTCATCTCTCATGGGTGCCAGCAGATCTTTCAACTCAGCAACTAAGTGTTGTGCCATGTATTCTTGTGCTTGAGCTGCTAGAGTGGCTTCCAAGTTCTCTTGAACGTCTTTAGCTAAGAAAGTATCAACTTTGTCTTGTAGCTCTTGGACGTTCGAGTTCAGCTTCGTCAGTTCAGCAACTTAGGTTACAAGTGTTGCAACCTGATCTTCCAGTCTGCTTCTCTTCTTCTCATGTACTCTCTTAAAAGCTGACTTAAGTAACTTTGATGCAGCAGAGGCTTTGGTGCTCGGTTTCTTGATTGACTTTTCATGTGTCGATTCAGATGCAGGAGGAGATGACTGTGATGATTCAATGATGGTGGTTGAGTCTTTGTCATCTCCTTTCTTAGGTTCGGGTTGTTCAACTTTCTTATCTTTGGCTGCTGCTTCTTCTATCACCCTTTGTTCTTCAGCCAGTTTATTGGCTTTGGTTTTAAGCCTTAGTTCTTCAGCAAGCCTGGCTTCTTCTTCCTTCTTTAACTTTTCTTCAGCCAGCTTGGCTGCCTCTTCTGCTTTTCTGCTCTCTTCCATTCGGATAGTTTCTTCTAGTTTAGCTTGGGCAATCTCTTCAAGCCTAGCCTCTTCTGCTTCCTGTTTCTTCTTCAATTCTTCTTCCTGAGCCCTTTCTCTGAGCTCCATTTCTTCCATAGTCATAAGTCTTGGAGCATCAGTGTCCATGGGATCTTCCTCTTCTTCCTCTCCCATTGCTGTAGTCATTTCAATGTCTGTGGGAGATACTGAGGGATTGTCATAAGCAACTAAGTCTGTGGTGATCCCTGTGGTAGGCTCAGGAATGCTGCTTGATCCGCCAGCTTCGGTGGTCTGAGAGAACACTGGAGGTGGAGGTAAATCAGCATTGAATGCATCAATTCGGCTGTGGAGGAGACCCAGATTGAGAGCCCTTTCGTTTTCTTCTTCTGCTGAAAGGCCTACAGACTCTTGTACAGTAGTCACGGGTTCCTTCAGCTTCTCTCTCCTGATCCTTTCTTCTTCCAAGAGTGACTGTTCTTTAGTGAATGGTCTTTGAGTGAGATATGCTGGATATACGGCATTGTCAGCAAACTCATCAATGTCTTTATCCCGATCGATGTCTTCAAGATTCTCATCTTTCTCAATATTAGCAAATGCTTCCCTATACTGAGGACCTTCGTCGGATTCTGTTTGTTCAGAGTCAGACGGCTTTGGAGAAGATTGTGGTGAGGGAAACCACCCAGGTTCGGGAATAGAGGCGGGCTTCTTGGTAGGAAGTCTTCTTTTAGGAGTACCCTTCTTCTTCTTAGATTTGGACTTTGTTGAGCTGCCAGAGCTTCCAGTCTTGGTACCTGTCTTTCCCCTGAATGGTTGAACTTCATCCAAGAAACCAACTTTGTCATCCTGAAGAGCTTGTTCATAATACTTGTAGTTTGTGCAAGCCTTCACTTTGTTGGTCAAGAGACAATCGGGAAGTTTCTTTCCCTGCTTGCGTGTGCTGGTGTCCATTCTCTTGACGACTCTAAGAGTATGTTCATTTCTGAATGTGTTCTTCTCTTCGTCATCGAGTCTCTGTGGGATATCATCGTACTCACGAAGGAAGCTTTCGATGAGTAGTTTTGTGAAGCGGATAAATGGAATGTTGGTTGTCTTGTGTTGAATGTGCCACACAAGGTCTTCCCAAATGATACTGGCATAATCAACTTTCTTCACGTTAGCCACTGCCCAGAAAAGTTTGAGGTGTTGGAGCTTTGGATGTTCATGCCCAGAATCTCTGCCAGATAAAGACTTGGCAATCAGAATGTATAAGGTTCTCCATGGTTGTGGAAGATACCTAATGTTGACCCTAGAATGTCTGGTAATAACCTCTTCTGATTCGTCATACCCAATATCCCTTAACCACATTATCAACTCTTCTTCAGTGGGGACAGTAACATACTCCTCATTAGGGCCGAGTTCTGGTAAACCGAGTACATTCCTGAGCACATCAATATCCACAGAGACCTGACGGTTATGTAATGTACAGGTGAAAGATGCCTCCCCAAGATCTAGCTGTAGTGTATGCCAGAATTGGTGGATGTAGAAGCAGGAAACTGAGGCAGACTTGGTGAACAGTAGCTTATTCGGGTGGTAAAGAAGAGCATCTATAGCCACAATACAAGAGGACTCGTTGCAAGTCATCTTGTTGAAGTTGATACGGAGGTTGTTCTTTCCTATCTTCCTGTTGTAGTCATCTGGGAATGTCTCTTCCCATGAAAGCTTAGGTTCGGGTTCTGGTCCGTATGGAATGTCGTTGTTTTCTGCCATCTGAATAGATCATAAACAAACACAAACATGGCAATTGTTGACTGGGTTAGCAATGACATTCAATTGTGATGTATACTTATAGATTTGCATGTTATACATTGATCAGTGGGTGTTTGTGTGTAAGAAAACTTTTGATATATGACAAACTTGAGTTATATTATATGGTAGAAACTTATTACAAATCAGTTACATCATAAGTTTATCCTAACAAGAAGTTACTCTTTGGAAAAATTCATAACACTTAGAAAAAATTTGGATTTTGACAAGTTTACGCGTAAAATGAAGAATCTACGCGTAACTTGACATAAGCGTAAGAACTGAATTTAGGCGTAAGTGCAATGTCTACGCGTAAAATTATAAGTTACGCGTAAGGTGAATCTTAAGCGTAGGGACAATCTTACGCGTAAGATAAATCTTAGGCGTAAGAATTGAACTTGTGCAAAGGATTAACCTTAAGCGTAAAGTATAACTTATGCGTAAATTCAAGACTTGCGCGTAAGGTCAAACTTATGCGTAAGAAATACGTTTATGCGTAAACTATGTCTTATCCAAGACAAAGTTTGTCCACGTGTCGAATCTTACGCGTAAGACTCAATCTTACGCGTAGGATGAACAAGTTGTGCGTAATTTTGCCTTTTTCCAGAAAAATCACCTTTCGTAACAAGATTGGTTTGATTCCTGAAAGTGTAACACACAACCACTGATCAATAATCATTTAAACACACTTAAATGCCCATTTTATGCGTAAACATGCATATATATGAGATACGCGTAAACCCGTATGAACACATAATCACGAACACAATTAAACATGAATCTGGGTTGAGATTAACATGGGGCAAGTGTATCTAACATTCTAAGGATCATATGGTCCAATTTATAACAAGAATTAACCACACAATCGAATAATCATGACTGCTAGTGTCATTCGAACCCTAAATCATACAATCATAATCAAGAAATGTTTCTGAAGCAATTAAACCATGACAACATAATCCTAGGCCTACACGAACATTGTCCCCATCACCAATTACAATCCTAACGTCTAAAATCAAGATCCCCTAAATCCTTCGTATGAACCCTAATCTATAAAATTGATCAATTGATGTTTCTGGGTGCACTTAGAGTGTGAAGACATGTTTATAATCATCTAGAGAACATTACCCACTAACAAATTCAACCATAACAATCACAAAATTCTGGGTTCTTGATTATGCATAACCCTAAGAATGACTAATCGATTGACACAAATTGAACCGTTGGATCGTTATGAAATTAAAAACCTTTGTTAGAAATAATGATCAAAACATGTTAACACTTACGGATTCGAAGATTGATGATTAGATCAAGCAAATGATTGTGGATCGTAGATTAGGTGGTTGAGGGTAGTAAATAATTTTGCAGGTGGAGTAAATGTTTGGTCCTAGTGGGGTTTTGACCAAAGGTTAAACAAGAATCATGTATTGACACTATTAGTCCCTTAACCTTAACTAACATTTATTCTTAATGCATAAACACTTAATCACGTGTAACTTTCGTTAGTTAACACCAAGACATGATAAGAACAACTTGTGGTACTCCCCCTCGACCTTAGACCATAGTAAAATACAGAAAAATTAATTATGTAGGTCAAAGAGAGTAACCCGAAACACTTATTGAATCAACACATATGATAAAAAAACGTATTTATTTTTGGTAAAATGCAAGTATAAAAGACAAAATATTTTTGAGAAATTTGAAAAAACATTACTTTTCCTCCCCCTCAACACTTGTTTTAAATGATTGAAGACATTTAGAAAATAGTGTTGAAAGAGGTGGTTTATACTTGCATTTTTTTTTTTGATAAAAGTGACCAAAAATCTTTTTGAGCTTTTGATTGGTTTTATATTTTTGTATTTTTTTTTGAAAAAAAAATATTTACAAAGATAGTTTTGATGTTTGACGATCAATTGTATTTTAAAAACTTTTCCAGATCCTCTGGAGTCAAACATCGCATACCAATTTGGTGAACTAGACTAGCAAACCTTGATGGTGCTAAGGATTTGGTAAGTAAGTCCGCCAATTGGTACTCAGTCCCAACAAAATAAAGTTCAACGGTACCCTTTTCCACATGCTCTTTGATGAAGTGATATCGGAGATCGATGTGTTTGGATTTGTAATGATGTACGGTGTTGCAGGAGATAGCAATTGCACTTTTGGAATCACAGTAGATGGGAATCTTGTTGAATAGGTAGCCATAATCCTTAAGTTGTGATCTCATCCAAATGACTTGAGCACAACAGGCGGACATGGCTACATATTCAGATTCTGTTGACGACAGTGATGTGCAATCCTGCTTCTTTGATTGCCATGACACAAGTTTGTCTCCGAGAAATTGTAATCCACCAGATGTACTTTTGCGTGTGTCTAAACATCCTGCATGGTCAGCATCTGAAAAAGCAATTAGTTCAAAGCCAGAATCCTTCGGATACCAGATTCCCAAGTTAATGGTTCCCTTTATGTATCGAAGGATTCTCTTGACCTCACTGAGGTGTTTTTCAGTTGGTTTGGACTGATAACGAGAGCACATGTAGACAGCAAATACTATATCAGGTCTACTAGCTGTGAGATACATGAGGGACCCAATCATACTTCGGTATTTGGTAGGGTCAACGGGAGTCCCATGTAAGTCAGCATCTAGTTTTGTGGTATAGCCCATCGGTGTATTATAAGTATCACAACTCATCATCCCATGTTTCTTTAAATTTCAAGAGCATATTTGGACTGATTTATAAAAATTCCACGGGGTGATTGATGAACTTGTAGTCCTAGAAAGAACGAAAGTTCACCCATCATGGACATTTCAAAATTATCTTTCATTAATTTTGCAAAATCATTAAAGTAATTTCTTTTTGTTGAGGCAAAAATGATGTCATCGACATATATTTGAACAACAAGTAAGTTCTCCCCGTAGGTTTTTGTAAATAGTGTTGGATCCACTGATCCTTTTGAAAATTTATTGGCCAGCAAGAAAGTGGACAGTTTGTCATACCACGCCCGTGGGGCTTGCTTGAGTCCGTAGAGTGCCTTTTTGAGTCAGTAAACGTGGTTAGGACGCTCAGGATCAACGAAGCCTTCAGGTTGACTAACATAAACTTCTTCACGGAGTTCTCCATTAAGAAATGCGGTTTTCACATCCATTTGGTAAACAACCATGTTCCTGTGTGCAGCATAGGCCAAAAAGATCCGAACCGCTTCATGTGTAGCCACTGGAGCAAAGGATTCAGCAAAATCAAGTCCTTCCAGTTGAGAGTATCCTTTCGCTACTAGGAGTGATTTGTACCGTATGACAGGTCCTTCAGCATCAAGCTTATTCTTCCAAATCCATTTTAACCCGATGACAAAGACTCCGTCAGGTCTTTCAACTAATTCCCAGACTTCCAATCTTATGAATTGCTGAAATTCCTCTTGCATAGATTCAATCCAATTGTCATAAGTCATTGCATCTTTAATGTTCTTAGGTTCTTCGTGACAAACTGTGAGTGCATAGATACAAGTTTCTCCATCCGTGTGAAGTCGTTGTCTTGTCATAACAGGTGCATCTGGATGGCCAATAATATGAACTAGTGGATGGTCTCGAGTCCATTTGTGTGTGGAAGGGTGTAGTTGATAGGTATCTCGCATGTTAGCAGGATCCAAATTGCGTGTTGACGACTCAGCTATGTCAGGAACAATAGGAGCCGGTGCAAACGGATTAAAGAACGCATCAGGATCTTGCTCTGCTGGTTGGGGAACTGATTGTGGTGTGGGATCTTCAGCTGAATGGTGGGAGTTAGAAACAGTTTGTTCTACTGTAGATGGTGATGCAATTGGAGGACCGTTTCTCTCAACACTTGTAGTAGTTTGTTGAGGTGAGTCTGGTACTGGAATATTTTCAGGTTGAGCAGCGGAATTAGGTGAGACCTCAGTAGAACGGTATACAATTGTATCATCAAATAGTGGAGCAAACAAGGTTTCCAATTCTTTGCGGTTGAGTGGCAACGGTTCAGCCGAAGATTCCAGAGAGTTAAGACGGTTGAATTCGGGTCCTAAGCTGTGTTGCTCAGAAGCCATTTGTGTGAGTTCATCAAAATTAGCGTGAATGGTTTCTTGAATTTCTCTTGTTCGACGATTCCAGATTCGAAAACCTTTAGAATTTTCACAGTATCCAACGAACACTCCTATGTCAGCCTTTGCTTTAAGTTTACCTAAATCATCACGATCATTTTTCGGATAACAAAGTGCTCCAAATACATGAAAGTAATCGATATTCGGTTTTCTTTTGTGAACAATTTGATAAGGTGTTTTGCGATGGCGTCTTGTTATCATGGAACGGTTTTGGGTATAACATGCGGTTGAAACAGCTTCCGCCCATAAGTAATCTGGTAATTGAGCATTAATCAACATAGTTCTAGCAGCTTCCACTAACGTCCTGTTGCGTCTTTCAACAACTCCATTCTGTTCTGGGCTTCTAGGAATAGATGTTTGATGTTCAATTCCCACTTTCTCAAAATATGACCGAAGTGTCTGATTCTTAAATTCAGTTCCATTGTCAGTTCTGACTATTCGTACCGTATTGCGTAACTGAACTTGAATTTTAGTGAGAAAGGTGATGATCATCGAAGGAGCCTGATCTTTACTTCGTAAGAAACAAACCCAAGTCCATCTGGAGAAGTCATCCACAATTACTAGTATGTAGCGTTTACCGTTGATACTTTGAACACACATCGGTCCACACAAATCCATATGAAGCAGTTGTAAAACATGAGTCGTACTTTGCTCAGGTTTTGAAGGAAAATGAGCTCGAGTACTTTTTCCTTGTTCACAGGCTGGGCATAAGTGATCTTTGGTAAAGCGGAATCTTGGAAATCCATCAACAAGTTTGTGACGAGCAAGGTCAGTCATTGTTTTGAAATTCAAGTGCGAAAGACGTTTGTGCCATAACCAAGATTTAGTCGATTCTGCTTTGGAGAGAAGACATATCGGAGATGTAGCAATCATATCTGACATTGATATAGTACAAAGATTGGAGCCACGTGAGCCAGACATAAGATCGTTTCCTTGTAAGTCACGAACAAAGCAAGTTTTCTCACGAAATGCAACTTCTAGATCCCCATCACAGAATTGACCAACAGAGAAAAGGTTGTGTCCAAGGCCTTCCACATAGTAAACACGGCTGATTTCGATGTTCCCGCTGATATAGTCACCATATCCCATGATTAGAGCGTAATGATCATTCCCGAATCTGACAGTACCAATAAACTTTGATACAAAGTTGTGTAACAGTTTGAGATTGCCTGTCATATGTCGGGTGCATCCGCTATCAACAATCCAGAGAACAATCTGTACTACCTGCATCACAAGAAGAAGACACAGATGGAACAGAAGTAAGGCTGGAACCCAAAGAATGTGTGGGTTCCTGTTGGCTAGAAGCACAGGTATTCAACAATTTGGGAATCCATTTAAAGTCTGGTTTGTGTTGTAACCAACGTTGCCAATTCCAACTAGTTCTTGCTTTCTTAATGTTATATGCACTAGTAGGTGGCTGATTCCTAGATTTGTTCTCGGCACCTATGGGGGTAACTTCAACATCATTAGAAACCGGAGAAGACGGCTTTCCTAAGTTAGACTTAGAGGCAATAATGGGCCTAGAAGGAATGCGTGTCCTACGTTTCTTATGACGATTGAGAAGAGAATTAGCTAAACATTTTGTATGATCACCAGATGATACGCTTTTACGACAAAACACACAAGATGCATTAATATTCAAAACATTCAAAGGTTCATCATTCGTTACATTTAGATTTTGATTACAATTTGCCAGATTAGAATCTAAATCTGATGCAACATGAGTTTTATTCAAGTTCCTAAGTTGGTCTTCTACTTCTTGAGCTTCTAGGTGTCCTCTCTTACATTGTGAGATCCTATTCTTCTTTTTACTTTTTCGCTTGGGTCTGCTAACGCAAGTAGTGGAGACTAGTCCTGTAGAAGTGGAGTTATCAACATTAGTGTTTTGAACAACCTTTCCTTTATCAGTTTTGTCTACATGATACATTCCTGGTGCTATTACCGTGGTGTCAACAAACTTTCCTTTTTGAATTAGCTTGATTTTCTCTTTCAAATCAATGATGATGTGATTTTTGTCCTGAATTTCAGACTCAAGTAAACCATTGCAATATTTGATGTCATCGCGGTTTAGTTGCCATTCGGCGTTTCCATCGTAAACATAGTGTGTATGCTTCCGATTCCGCGAAGACATCGTGGGGGAAGAGAGAGTGGGTGTTCTTTTGCTTCTTTGACTTTTCTTGATTTTTTTGCGAAAACACTCATTTTCCACGAGGTTCTGCAATTAGGGGGAAGAAATGTGCACATCAGGGACGCATAATAGACTCACATGATCGAGCTTACTATTTTATTACTACCGGAGAGACTTCCGCAGAGATGATCAGTGGTTCAGTTTTGTGATTTTGGTGCAATCATTTCAACTCTCGCGGGCTGTAAAGTGTGAAGTAGCCTGCTTATGTCAGAAGCTCTTGCTGATTTCTTGCATGTTACCCCCGAACGGAGCTTCCGCATTGAGCATAACCGTGATTAAGTGACTAGTCAGATTTGCTTGGTGTGGTTTACGGTGTCATCTACAAATTCCGATGCGTACTTAAAACTTCAAAAGTTAGAAGACATGTTGACTACATCTAAGTTTCGAATCTGCTGAAGACGGTTGTCAGTTTGGGGGGAAGCTGATTCAGAAACTTTGCCAAAAAGAAGTGTACGAAGAAGCCGCTAAAGACATGCAACATGAATTGGGGGGAAGTTAATCCATTTCATGCATATTACATCATTTGCCTACAAGTGAAGATAAAGTTTTTCAAGCCGAGGTACAAGATGAAGACAAAGAGCGTCAACTGTCACCATCCTCGGCAATTTGAAGAGCTTATGAAGACCTTTCTTTATTCTTATTTGTCCTTGTAGGAAATGTTGTAAGTAATCCCTTATGTCGCCCCATTGGGGGAAGATTGTTGGGATCAAAGTTTATAATCCCAACACGTAAATGGAACGACATTATCGGGATTACATTAGTTATCTCATTTAGCCAAAACACAAGGACTAGAATCGTAATATTGTAATAGTTAGTTTGTGTTAGGCTATATAAGCCCTCCTAGACTTCACTAGGAGGGTGAGACTTTGTGTGTAATTTCCTTTCATCTTTCTTATCAATAAACACATAGTTTTCCTTTCTCTCTCTACTCTCTCTCACTAACATGGAGTTCTTATTCTTTCATCATACACGACCTCCCGAATCACAATATTCAACCTAAAACACGATCCTACAGTATAGATGGCTTAATGTTACTCAAACATCTTGTAAATAAGTTAAATCTGATCACCTAAATATTTCAAACAATTTAATCTATTCTTAACAACACACTTAAATATTTTCAACAAATTACCTTGTTTTACCTTAAGTTGTTTAATAAGAGAAATTGAATCTTTGTAAAACATTAGTAGTAATACAAAAGAAAGAGTATTTTCAAAATCTAAAGTGTGTTCATTATAAGTAACAATGAAGAGTCTTTCACATAAACAAAACTTATAACAATCATGAAGTAATAAGTCAAATTTCAATCACTCACCAACCTCACTCATTAATAATCTTAGGATTAATGGAACACACTATCAAAATGTCTATTTATTTTAAATGAAGGGTCAAGAAAGATCTTGATATTATATCAATTCATTATTCAAATTATGGTTGATATATTCATCAAATCTAATTGACATGTTTTTTAGTATGGACAAGAAATTGGATTGTTATTTGTTTAGTTTCAAGATTACACCAAATTTTAACAAAGGATATAGTCTTGAATCTACATACTCAATCACACTAGATTGATATGAAAATATTTACATCCTTTGTAGATGAAAAGAATATGCATTGGATCATAACTCACACTTGTGTTGACAATGCCATATTGAATGTACTTGTCCAATAGTTGTGTTCCAAATATTAGAATAACATGTTTAACACATGCATAAAATATACAATGAAGTAGGATTGACGACTTGGATGTTTCATCCGAAATATTCAAGCAATTTACATTGCAAAACAATGGATAAATGTGTCATATCGAAAAACCAAACATGAGCAAACTAACAACATATGTAAACTTTGCTCACACTACTTAAAATCATCACTTCAAGCTAAAATACATATTTAAGAACAATACACACTATATATTATATGTACTTCATTTTCTTTGTAGCATGAATGGTTGTGTTACAAGATAATGCACTACACTTTTCTTTTTGAAATAATTTAAGTTATTAGAATTGAAAAATAACTTGTCACAATGCATAAACAAGTAAAATTCATTTTGTTTCAAATACTAGTTAAAATTATGATATATATAACATTGGCAAAAATCATAGAAAATAATATTTGCTTTAGAATTTACAAATGTCTAGTTTTGATATCACTTGTGTATCACAATCTCATTTAAAATAAATAATCATAATGAGATTCATTTTTCGAGATATGCTAAGGAGCATTCTTAAATCAAGCACATTTATTAAATCAAGTAATATGCCATCAAAACCAAATAACCGGTTAATCATGAACAAAAGATTAAAACTTTGCATTTACTCTTATCTAAACATTTAACACATCTCTATTGGGATAGTGAGTAAAATATATCATGCAGACTTACCTTCATACAAACATGATGTTTGAGTCACATTAAGCCAAGTATTAGTGAATCAAGCAAACTTCATATTTGGTACTCTTCGATAGGTAAATTTAGGAACTCAATTTCTTCTAAAAAGAGAATGACTACTGGAGAATCTATTGACTAGAAATTCAATTTAACCTAACGGTTGAATTGCTTCTATGTGAGAAGTTGGGTGTGTGTAACCCGTAAAAATGGTCGTGTTTAGCCTGAATTGAGCACCACTAGTAATAGTCTCATACTCATTCTCCAACTTGATTAAATTGCTCTCCCTAAATATACCTAATGCTAGTTTACTTTTATGAACTTTGCTCCTCATTAGATGCTTTCATTCCTAGATTTATGGCATATCGCATATATGTTATTTCTAGATGATTATTTGCTCCTATGTGATTTGATTGTATGCCTTTACATGGTTTACTCTATATGTATCATTCATCTAGGTATATTTTTCTTACCTTTAGATCCTACACCCTCATTTCATGAGAACCTTAGTGTCATAATCCGATAGGTCATATTAGTCTCATAATATATTCGGATGAGCATGAATTTAATGGGAAGGGAAATCACACTCACTCACATATATCCTTCTACCTCACACCCAAAACCGAGTCATCCTTTATACTACCAATCTTGAGTCATCCACACATGAAGAATCACTTTCATCCATACCTTCATCATGCTTTCATGATCACCCAAATGAAACCATTCTTTTAGCTCAACAAGACAACCTAACTATCACCCTCACTAATAACTTCCACATTCATCTCACTCAATTCTACCAAATGACCCTTTTGAGGATCATACTTAATATCAAAACAATAACCATCAATCTCATCCAAACATGAATCATAAGTTTCATGACCAAACCTCAATCCCTAATCACAATCCAACTCCACCATCATCACCTTCCTCCGAACATGAAAAGTTCGTTGAATAGCTCAAAGAAGCTCATGAGCTTAATGCTCTTCTTGCGTTGCATCTTATTCAACGTAATTTGGATCAACAACCTACCTCCACCAACTCATCTCCATCAAACAATTTGATCCATCTTGAAAACCATATCATAAATTGCATTTGTTGCACCTACCTTGAAAAACAAACCTTTGTTCTCAATGAACATCTCAATTGGATTGAGTATCTACTCACTAGGATGACTCAAGATTCCACCAAAACTCCATCACCACCACTTCTATGTTCATCTCCTAGTGCTCCCAATGCACCATTCAAAACACCATCAACTCAAGGAACCTCTACCTCCTCCATACCATTCTCATCATCTCCTATCAATCCACCAACCTATAACCCCGTCCCATGGAGCTTACTTGAAGCTCATGGAGACACTTGCCTTTGTTGCATCCACAACTGAACAATTGTGTTCGGACTAAGAAATGAGATACAATACATGTTTTCTCACATTGAAAACTTGTTGCATTCTCTACCACCAACAACAAACACAACACCTCCACCACCATCAACAAAACACCTAAAAATCCCATGATTCACTATCATCCACCCTTGTCGAACGATATATTAATCTAAACCATAATTGTCAACCCTTTGTTATCACCTTTCCTTTACATTCACGATCATCCCTCCTCATTCTCCTACATTTTCCTAGGTTCTAATCTTTGCATTAGGTTCTAATTTTTTTAATTTAGGTTGTTGTTTTTAAAACAATAATTGCATGTGTCATACTTTTAGTGCATATACCTAATATGTCCATATATTGTTCCCCTATTAGTTTCATGCATATATCTATTATCATCATTATATATATGTGCACTTGTCTACTAACTTTGTTTTGAAGGATTACTTCACCGCTCGATTCTTTGGTAGCCAAAACAAGTTTTGAGCATACACCAAGGGGGAGCATTGAGGTTGATAGGATCAAGGCTTCACTTACGATGATGCAAGCTCGCCTTTTACATTCTATCTCAAGAGTTCAAGCGTAGTAGAAGTCTCGTCTTAGAGTCCACCTTTTTGCTTCGACAAAAGGGGGAGAAGAAGTGTAAACAAGTAACTTATACATTTTACTATAAGTTATAATTTACAAAGTTTGTCATCATCAAAAAGGGGGAGATTGTTGGCATGAATATTATGATATTTAATCTAAACATCCTCTTCATGTTTTGATGATGACAAAGATGTAAGTTACAACATATAACGTAAAGTGCTTAAGTTACTTGTGATCACAATTCTTCTATGCATTCTTACGTCAACAAGCCTCGACATCTCAACGTCTCAAGTATGCTTCAACAATCACTTAAGGTATGGATAAACAAGTGTTTAATACATCTCATGATCATAGGGGTATTTAATTAACTAATACAAAGTTTATTTAATTATATAAACATATTATATATTTTTGAAAAACACTTTTGGTAATAAAGAAAAATGTTTTATTCATACTAAATATATGAATTCAAATTTTTAACCAAAATCAGTTAGTTTTTCACCAAATAAACTTTCCCCACTAAAAGACAGAAAATCTGGCCGTTTCAGTAGGGCAGCCCCCTTAATTATAAGGGGCGGTCCCCTTAATTTTAAGGGGACTGGCACACAATTAAGGGGACCGGCCACGCTCCCCTGTCAGATTTGGTCAGAATTTTTTCCTTATAAATACCACCTCAAACCTGGAATTTTTCTCACCTTTTGCACAAAAATTTTCAGATCCAACTCTCTCTAAACATCCTTCTAAAACCCTTTGATCATAAGATTATTAATCTTTGTTTCAAGTGATCCAATTTCTCATCACTCAAAGTGCAAGAGAAGAATCCTCCCCATCATAAAGCCAAAGATGTATTAGGATCTAGTTAGTCTTATGTGAAGTTGTGAGTTATGTATATGTAATAAGTAGATCAAGATGATCTTACTTAGTAGTGATTTAATGAGTGAGTAAGAAGTAGTGGAAGGAAGTAGTAGTGTGGAGAAGACATGTAGTTGTGAAGATGTAGGTGTGTGATTAAGTAGTGGAGTTTAGAAGAAGTTGTGAAGTCGTGAAGACGTGAAGAAGTTGTGAAGCCGTGAAGAAGTTTAGAAGAAGTTGTGATGAAGTCGTGAAGTCGTGAAGTTGTGTAGAAGTTGTGCAGTGATCGAAGTTGTGTTGTGAGATTGGTTCTAGCTACTATTAGAACTCGACATTTAGCTTAGTGTCGTTAAATGGTGTAAGCAAAAGTTGTGTACGGTTTTCTCCGCCAAAAGGGAGCTTGTTGAATAGTGAAGAAAACTCTCGAGTAGGTGACTCGGGGAGTGGAGTAGGAACAAGGAAGGTGTCCTTGTAGCCGAACCACTATAAATCATCGTATCTGGTTTGCATTTCCTTTCTCTTATCTCTTATCATTTGTTCTTGCATTTCTCGCTTTACTTCTATGCTTGCCTTCATGTCTTAGTTGTTGCTTATATAGTTGTGATGATTGATTGTGTTGAACATAGTAGTTAATATTGTGATTGTGTGTATAATTGCATGATATGGTCAAATAGATTATTACTCACACTTCTCATATTAAGTTTAACTTGATAGATAATTTGATACAAAACGTTTTAAGATTTTAAAAGGAAAACGTATTCACATAAAGATCGACCAAAGCTCCATTCATAAAACTAAGTTTTTCCAAAAGCTTACATATATAATTGATCATATTGATTATATGTTGTTTTCATACTAAACTCTAATTGAAGTTTTCCAAACAAACAATTGAATAAATTTGAATCAACATTTTGAAACAAAGTTTTTATAAAATCAAAAAGAAGGAAAAACTATTCAACCCCCCTTCTAGTTTTCCAAACAAAGAGTAGAACATGACGAATGAGGGAGCTGTGACTTTGTTGTTGATGATATTGTTGCTAATGAGAATATTATTGAGGAAGGTAATTGGAAGAAGGTACTGTTGCTGATGAGAATATTGATGAGGAAGGTAGTTCGAAGAAGGTGATTGAGATATTGTAAATGGCATTTCTCTCCCCCTTGATTATTGCGACGTAATCAAAATAATCAAACAAAATGTCACACTCAAGGTCGATATAGTAATTTTGAATTTTTCCTCCAAAAATAATTTGAAAAATTTTCTCTCCCAAAATTTGAAAAACACTATGAAATGCAATTCTAAGGTTACAAGAAAAATTTAAGTTTTTAAAAAAAATTTGCCGCCAAATTTTACCGAAAAAATTTGAATTTTGGCCTAAAAATTTGAATTTTGGGCCAAAATTTTCAACGTTATACCAAAATTTGAATCTCGCGTAAAAATTGAACGTTTAGTCTCCTCGCCTAAAAATTTGATTTTTTTTTTTTTTTTTTTTTGGAAGTAAAAAGAGAAAGATAAGAAGGATAAACTTTGATAAGATGAGATGATTAGTGATTATGTTAATATGAATCTTTAAGGATAAATAAAGGTTTTAGTTTTAGGTATGACTTGCTAACTTGATAAAAAATAGGTTTCTAACTCGGTATAGCTTTCAGAAACTGTAACTCGGTAAAGCTTTTCAAAAAAAAATTGTAGCTCGGTAAAACTTTCAGAAAAATGTAACTTGGTAAGATATGTAACTTGGTAAAGTTGTCAGGAGTACTAACTCGGTAAAGCAGTGTAACTCGGTAAAACTTTGTAACTTTGTAACTCGGATAAGGTTGTCTGAAGTACTTAACTCGGTAAATATGTGGTTTAGTAACTCGATATAGTTTGCAAGATAGCTAACTCGGTAAGACTTTGTAACTTGATAAGATTTTTAACTCGATAAACTACTAACTCGGTAAGCAAGAAATAAATTGAGTATAGTTACCCCTAGGTATCAACCACAAAGAACCTTACTCGATAAACGATAAGGTAGTAGCTAACTCGCTATTTTCTGGCTAACTCGCCAAATGTTTAACTCGATGCAATCCTAACTCGCTAAACCAATCCTAACTCGATAAACAGACAAACCTAACTCGCTAAACCAAGCTAACTCGATAACTCCAATACCTAACTTGATAAACCGCCGATGAACAGTATCAAATTCTTAAAAAAACGCGTCTAATCCTTGTTATTTCGACCAAATCTAACCTGAAACAACCTATATTATCCCTTGGCGAATGATACCACTTGTTAGGTCATGTTTTCTTAACAATAATCACTAAATCTTAGAGAGAGAAAGTAAGTAGAGAGAGAGAGAGTGGAAGTGATGAGGCGAAAAATGATCCGTTTTTAGAGGGTCATTTAAGCCCAGAATTGAATTTATTTGATCAAATATTGCCCTAAATCGTTCCTTTTGTGATTTTAGGTATTTTTAGAGTGAATTCTGGAAAAGGAAGCATTTTGGACGTTTTTGGAGCATAAAAGTGAAGAAAACGGCAAAGTCTTAATTTTCCTTGCTGGGAAGAGTACTTGACGGCGTCACCAAATTCTACATAACGGCGTCAAGAGACAAAACAAGGGGTAAAGTGGATAGAGTCCGTGACGGTCCAGAGAGTTTTACACTAAGGGGAATGATGGCGTCACCATAGGCCGTCATTGTCCCATTACACGTGACGGCCAGAGGAAAGTTGTTCTTGACGGCGTCAGATCTGGATCTAGGCAATCCGATATTATTATGGGCGGCGAGTTGACGGCGTCAGATTTCTCTTCTTGACGCCGTCACGTTGGAAAATCTATATATAGTTTTGTAATTTTCATTCATAAGAGAGGACAATTAGAGGGATAACTTGGAGAAACCCTAACACGATTTTATCAGTATTTTCAAGGGTTTTTGCCCTTTGAAACCTTTCATATTCAATTAAGATAAGTATCCTTTCAATTCATTCAATATGTCTATGTGTTGTTTGAATATATCTTACGCTTGTCTTGATTTTAACATGCTAGGCTAGATCTATTGTGTGTTTGCTTAGATGTAGTGAAACCTAGATGTTGATTATGGGTTGATTGCTTGTTTATAGTTGTTACGGATGAATGATTTCGATGTTAGGCTTAAGAAAACTGGCAGACTTCCATAGGGTAACATGCTTGAACGTCTTAAGAAACATGAATCAATGCGTAGTAGGTTTTTATGGTTGTATTTAATGCATGAGCGAATTCTAGTGATCCCATGTTAGGAGCTTCTTAGCCGACTCAACATAGGAGTGAAGTAGAAGCTTATAGAATTGGGGAAGTAAGTACGCCACCCCATGAATGGTATTAAGGAATACAATCCGTCATCCACGCAAGCATTATATCTTACATTGTTTTCTAGGATTTGTTAGGATATATAGATTGCCGCCGATTTTACGCGAGGTTGCCTTGTTTGTTTTCTCAGGTTTAACAGGTTATGTATGACAAGAAGATGATTTATATTCTGGAAGGGAAGCTTTGATTTTTCATTTTCTTGGAGGAAGTTCTAACCTTGTTACCGCACTATCCACACCGAACGAATCAGGGGAGTATTTGCTTTCATTCTTTTACCTATTTCACTTTTATATTCTTTAATTGAACATTGGGGACAATGTTCATCCTAAGTGTAAGGGGAGGGTAAATGATGATACCTTATAAGATACACTTTCACTTGAGTTTGTTTGTTTGATGGTAGGTGTGTAATAAAACTATGAGAAATACATGTTAGTGTAATTTTAGCGCCAAATTTAATTTTTTTATAACATTTAAGAGTGAAACTTTAGACTTAGCAAGCGTCTCATGGATAGGAGTCGTATGACTAGCACAAAACTGTACTATTCAGAAAAATTTTCCACCCAATTATGTGAGGTTCGCCTTTAGATTTGATAGGAAAAACATTTACTATTAGTGCTTATGAGTGTACCGGTAGCATTTAGATTCTAGAACTTGCGTTAGTGATGCATCCCGAGACCGCTAGTTAGACTACATTCGTGTAGTAGGATTTACTACATGATAAGAGGCATTAGGATCACCCTTGTGTTAAACCCGTATCATAATTACTTGACCATTTAAGTCATATTACTTGGCTAGTAAAGTCAATTAATTTTTCCCACACCCTTAGCGTTGTACTCATTTTTAGTACACGAAACCCCTAGTACACCCCTCCGAGCCTATCTTTTCGTTTCTATTTTTAAGCATCTTACTTAAAGGAAGAATTTGTTACAACCCACTCACATGTACACCCAAATCGCCTTAGCCTTTCGTGTATGCACTCATCTTTAGTGCATTATTGTTATTTGTTTAAACCCTTAGTTAATTATCTAATTGATTACATGGTTGCTAAGTCGAGTAATATCCTTGTACATATTATTTTGGGACGATTGAGACTCATGGATAAAGTACTAATTTTATGGAGTAATGGGGAAGAACATCATATATTATTACCCCCATATGTGCGTTTATCTTAAAAAGTACTGCAAGTGTTTTTATTATCTTAATTCGAGTCATTAGATTAGTTTATTGTAAAGTATGTAAAAATTCAAGTGTAAGGGGAATGTTCATTCCCTATGATGTATTATTTTGTATGGTATGGTAAGAGTGTATGCAAAAAAAAAAAAAAAAAAAAAAAAAAAAGAAAAAAAAAATCGAAAAAATTAAGAAAAAGAAAAGAGAAAAAAACATACGGACTACCATCCCCTTTCATTCTATATTTATTTTATGTTTTTGTTATTTTTCAATTATTAGCTTAAGTCGAGTCTAGTCTTGGCTTAGCAACGCCATATTGTACATGTAATTAACCAAGATGATTAACTCGCCACCAGTAAAGATTGCCTTTATCCAACAAAACCGTGTATTCCATATCCCTACACCTAACGTTATAACCCTTTGATAATCTATTTTTCTATGACAGGTAGTGAGAGATATTTTCCATTTCCATATTGTGATATATACTTTATTACACCCGAGAGATGTGAGTATCTAAACACTATTTGTGAGGTGCTAGTGTATGATCTCCGTGCTTGTCTTTGGTCTTTAGTGGAACGATTATTTGTTGTAATTACTTTTATATTAGTGTTAGATGACCCTAACTTGTATTTTGATTAGAATAAAAGCGCATTTGCTTGAGGACAAGAAAATCTCAAGTGTAAGGGTATATGATGAGGCGAAAAATGATCCGTTTTTAGGGGGTCATTTAAGCCCGGAATTGAATTTATTTGATCAAATATTGCCCTAAATCTTTCCTTTTGTGATTTTAGGTACTTTTGGAGTGAATTCTGGAAAAGGAAGCATTTTGGACGTTTTTGGAGCATAAAAGTGAAGAAAACGGCAAAGTCTTAATTTTCCTTGCTGGGAACAGTACCTGACAGTGTCACCAAATTCTACATGACGGCGTCAAGAGATAAAACAAGGGGTGAAGTGGATATAGTCCGTGACGGTCCAGAGAGTTTTACACTAAGGGGCATGACGGCGTCACTATAGGCCGTCATGGTCCCATTACACGTGACGGCCAGAGGAAAGTTGCTCTTGACGGCGTCAGATCTGGATCTAGGCAATCCGATATTATTATGGGCGGTGAGTTGACGGCGTCAGATTTCTCTTCTTGACGCCGTCACGTTGGAAAACCTATGTATAGTTTTGTAATTTTCATTCATAAGAGAGGACAATTAGAGGGATAACTTGGAGAAACCCTAGCACGATTTTATCAGTATTTTCAAGGGTTTTTACCCTTTGAAACCTTTCATGTTCAATTAAGATAAGTATCCTTTCAATTCATTCAATATGTCTATGTGTTGTTTGAATATATCTTACGCTTGTCTTGATTTTAACATGCTAGGCTAGATCTATTGTGTGTTTGTTTAGATGTAGTGAAACCTAGATGTTGATTATGGGTTGATTGCTTGTTTATAGTTGTTACGGATGAATGATTTCGATGTTAGGCTTAAGAAAACTGGCAGACTTTCATAGGGTAACATGCTTGAACGTCTTAAGAAACATGAACCAATGCGTACTAGGTTTTTATGGTTGTATTTAATGCATGAGCGAATTCTAGTGATCTCATATTAGGAGCTTCTTGCAGGCTCGACATAGGAGTGAAGTAGGAGCTTATAGAGTTGGGGAAGTACGTACGCCACCCCACGAATGGTATTAAGGAATATAACCCGTCATCCACGCAACTGTAACAAACTATCAACCTGTAAAAGATATCTAGGGAGTAATGAAATCTAAGTAAACACAATTTTCCCATTTACTGTTCACACCACTAGTTTAATTAGCTTTGTTTACATTTTTGTTATTTTATTTTGATTGCATCTTTAATTATTGGGTTAGTTGACTAGAAACTAATTCCGCCCACTCTTCCAAAACCCGAGATTTTTACTTGCTTTTATAAAAATATAAAAATACAAAAAGAATCATCCCTCACCTCTAAACCTAGTTTTTAGGCTTTCTAATCCTAGCGACACTATTCCTGAGTTGAATGATCAATCCCCTGGTACTTGTCACTATACTATACTACAACGATCAGATACACTACCTGGTGAGGGTTGTAAGCTTCTCGAGATCCCTCGAGAGGTAAAGCCTGGTGCAATTCCAACGCATCAGGAAGGAACTCTAATATGAAAAAGAAATGAACTTAGTATTAAGAGAACCAACACCCTCAAGTGAGGGGATACAAGGGTATTTATAGGTAAAGACTAGGGCTTCTCTAAACTTTGACAATATTACATAATAAGTCCTTAGACCTTTACCAAACATATAAACTTAGCATAAAACTATTAAAAACATATAAAATCATTAACGTACTAACATAATATTGCAACCTATTTCAAAACTCAATGACCGACACTTGAATTAATAAAGTCTATTCCCAACATGTTTCGTCCCTACCAACACGCTTTATGTACTGTATCACATTGAAACTTGTTGTCCATACATATTTGACCGTTGTTCAGAACTCAACCATGTATATATCCGACCATTGTGCATATCATAACCATGTAAAACATACATCTTCCAAAAAAAAAGGAAGAAAAGAAAAGAAAAATGACGATGGTGGTCTGCAGATGTGGTAAACCAGTTGTTATCAAGACTTCATGGACAAACAGGAATCCAGGTCACCGTTTCTTTGGCTATCCAACAATTGTGAGTTTAAACATTGTGTTGTTTATTTACACATTGTGTTGTTTCAGGGCTCAAACTGTCCTTTTCTAGGATAGTTGGATCCTCCTATGTGCCCAAGGTCAGTAGACATTATCCCTGGTTTGTTGAGGAGGATTAATGCTCTTCAAGGTGTTGTTGAAGAGCTTGAAGAACAGCGATCCAAGTACAAGAAGTATATCATCATCAGTTGGGTTTTGTTTGCTTTAGATATTGATTTTAATGCTTGACATGTCTTATTTCATCCACTATCAAGTCTCTTTTGCGTATTAGTTGTTAGTTTCTGATGGTGGTGGGTGAATATTTTTAGTATTTTGGAGTAGATGATGGTAGTTGGGTTGTGAAGTAGTAGTTTGTAATGGTTGTCAATCCGGGATAATGATCAATGATAGTTCTTGTTTGAATAATGGCGAAATCGTAATGGTTTGTGATCAAGTTAATGTGTCTTGTTATTGTGAAGTATGTTGTTTGCTTGTTCAATGCATAAGATGATTGACTTAGGGAAGTCAACAAACCATAAAGCTGTAGTTTTACTTAAAAAAGTCAATTATCTGAACCATTTTGATTATTCACTTGTAAACATTTGTGATTCGTACATATTTTGGCCAAATTGTTGTTTGGAAATGTACCTTTGAAGTGTATTTTTGATTGAATAAAAAGTGTTGAATTTCATAATATGGTAAATTATTGTGCATGGTGCAATAAACTTTGACAAAATTAAGTCAAACATCATATTAGAATGTACATTTGCATTTCAGGTTGTATCCAAGAGTATGAATTTTGGTAGATTAGACTGTATTTGAAACAAAAAACTGGGAACATCAAGAGTAAAATTATCATTAAAAATTTGTTTCATTACATTAAATTAATCTAACAGGTATGCCAAATGTAAGTTATCATAAGAGAATGTTTCTAAACATTCATCTTCATCTTCATTACATTCAATATTTTTTGTTTTCTTACTATATATATTTTTTTTCTAATCTCCTAATAGCTTTGACCTCCTTCCAATGCTCCTCTGCGACTGCAGCAAGCCTTCGTTTTTCCACTTCACCATGGCTTGAATTTGTCTCCTCCTTATATTGTTCCCGCTCCTTTTCATCTTTTTCCTTTTCATCCTTTTCATCACCTTCAACTACTTTAGGCATCTTTGGCTCTTTTGTTTCATCTCTTGGTCTTTTGATAACTTCCTTGTTTTCTTCATTGGTTTCGGTAGCATCCGCATCTCTGGCTCTTTTGTTTCCGGACAACATGCTTACAACTTAATGTGATTGATGTTTGATAGTAGTAGATTGGTATGCAGCAACATGTGGAAGTAACAAATATATACACAAATAATGGGAAAAATGAAGAGTCTGTATTAAGAGCAGTATAAAATGGCCACACAGGTGGACTTTATAAGGTTGCCTATAAAAGGACTTACAAAATTGCCACATATGTGGACTTTAATGTCTACCTATAGAAGGATTTAGATGAGTGCCACAGCTGTGGACTTTGTTGTTTGCCACTTATGTGGACTTTCATTACAGACTTTTGATAACAACCATTGCACTTAAACACAAATTTGTCCTGAATTTAAAACATGCCTAAAGGAAAGCCCATTCACTGTCATTTGCTTGGCTGGATTGAGTTGGTATATAACCAGATATTCCTTGCACACTTGAACTAGGATCAGCTTGAGAGGCTACATCTGCACCTTGCACAGTTGACCTAGGACCAGCTTGAGCAGACACATTACCCTTAGCTTGTCCAGCTCCAGCATTCTTGAAACCTACATCACAAAACAAGTTCAAAAGAATCCATAATTTAAATCAATCAAACAGTTAACTCTGAAAATCTAATAACTACCTCTTCTTAGAGGTTGACCTTGGCCTTTGCATGTAAGCTTGTTGTTGGGATATGAAGATCAAAGTACATCTGGAAGATCAAAGTACTGCTATGTCAAAGTACTGCTCAATAGTCAAAGTGTTGTTCAAGGTCAAAGTACTGCTCGTGATTGAAGATTATTCAAAGTACTTTTAACAATAAGGACTAATATGCAATATTGTTTAAGAATTATTATGTAATATTATATGAATATTCTAGAAATTAGTTAGGGATAGTTTTACTTGTTGTTGGGATATGAAAATGCTCTCATCGTTCGAACTTTCGATTTCAATAACATCATTCCATTTCCATGTCGCCAAGATTGCTTCCCTTCTCCTTTTCTTAGATTCACGAATCACCTCATCAACCATAGTTGTGTATCAAGTTTCACTTTGTCGTCATGCTATTGTTTAAAGACGAAAAACAACATTACACCTTCATACGAATAAATAGTAATCTGAAACAAAACGAAAGTGTAGAAATGAGTGTTACCTCATGAACATGAAGATCGCCATTATCGTTCCCGACTTGTTAGGAGGTTCTCCAGTCCTCATGTTTTCTCTTTTTTGCTGCCTCATTTTTTATTGTGATATCCTGACTACGACATAAAAAAGATATAAAATGCATGATGTATATAATGTATAACCTAGTTGTTATGGTTTGGCATCATAGCAAGGTTGATTTCAGCAAGATCCTTAGTAAAAGCAGACGATTAGAATGCATTATGCATGATTTAAAGAAAGTGATAGTTAAACTTGTTTCTATATGATGTAATATGAACACCTATATGTACACACAATCACCTGATGGTTTGCCATTTTGACTTGAATGTAAAGAGTGAAAGTGAAAGCTACTAATAATCGGTTGTATTTTGCTGGGAAAGAGTGAAATTTACTCTCATATATATAGTACAATAGTGACCTAAACCTAGAGGATGCATGAGGTAATACATGCGCCAAATATTTGATATTCAAAAGTTGAATATAAGAAGATAAGGAATGCATGGGTAATTCAGGCGCCCAAAAGTTGATACAAAAGTTGAATATAAGAATATAAGGTCTAAAACAATAGATAAGTATGTGTAGATAAATAAAAGGATGCGTTTAATAAGGATGAGTGATAAGGAGTTGAATGGTTTTATTCAAAAAGTATACTTATCCTACTATATTTCATTTTGCACGTGTCATTTAATTCACAGATTTTTGCTCTAGTTTGTTGCTAATGATAATTAAGGAGTTACAATGGTCAAGATTGAAAGACTATTTGATCTAACAGATCACATGATTTTGTTCAAAGTATGCCTCGGCAGCAATAGAATAATAATAGGGTAAAATATTAGAGTAATTCTTTAAAATTCTTGTTACAAAAAAAGATGCAATGCTATGAGCCTATGAAGCTAACCCCTATTCAGTGAAATTTTGCTTATGCTATTTATCAATTTAAATGAGTTGTCGCTAAGCTCATGAGAACGAAGTATATCCTTTTAGCTCACTAATGCATGCGTTGCTTAACATAATTTTTCTCTCAGTAAAAAATGCAGAGGAATAAAAGTTTGTTGGTTTGATATTAATCGTAAATGACTGAATGTATGCCAAAAGATCAATATATAACTCATATTTGCCATATAACCAATAAACAAATCCTAGCCATTCACTTTTTTTTTTATCAAAATAAAAAAAATAATTTTCATCATTTTTTTTAAAATTAAATATCTCGCAAACCGTTAATCGTTACGCGAAAAAAATCATACAATCGCGACGAGTATTAAATTATCTTTCTATAAATATGTATTGTTATCTTTTTATATAATAAAGGAATTACATCATTTTAGAATTTTTTGACAAAACAATCTTAGTGGAAAAAATTTAGACCAATAGGAAAGCTCGAGTTTGACACATAAGCGAAATCGAGCAATATGATTGGCAAATAAAAAGTCAAAATTGAAATAATTGTGGTCAAACTTTAAAAAATTTGATGGAGAATTTGATTGAAAGAAAAAACACATAAAAATATAGATGTCAAATTTATGAAAATAAAAACTTAAAAAAAAAGAAGTAATTAATAAAACATTAGTAGTTGAATTTTAAATATGAGGTAAGTATAAAAAAGGGACAATATCTTTTTTTTGTCCCTATCATGGTCACTTTCGAAGACTATTATCAAATTGGTCATACTCAACTGCTCAACTCCACAATTTCACCCATTGCCCGACACTTGTCGCTTGCACGTACATGACTTTGATTTTCGTTTTTGGCTAAATGACGAATATACCCTCAAATATAAATAACAATACTATTACGCTCTCATCTTCTTTATCTCTTTTCTCTCTCACCCTCTCTCCCTATCACCACCACCCACCACCGTATCCATCATCGTCACCATGCGCAACTCTATCCGCCTCCAGCTCGACCCACCATTTGAGGGAATCTTTACATGTTTTTACGCATATGATTGTAGTTTTAATAATAGTTCTCTAGTTACCATTTGAAAGGTACAACTCATTTTAAGCTACATGCCTCATTTCTATTTACTGTTAACACGTTATCTAACACGAAGAAGCCTATTCCGAGTAGGAATCCCGCACATTATAAAAAAGGTAAATGATATTGCCCCAACTATTTAAATGATAATATCCTGTCAAGTTTCCCATTCTTGCAACATGTCGTGATATGGAGGTTTTTATTCCCAAAGGTAACTCGCTGCTATATGTTGTTTTGAGATTAGAAGAATAAACTCATTTATAAATCACCAACGGATGTCGACCCACCACCGTCACCATATTTCCGACAACACCACCAGAAAATAAAACCAAATCCATCATCGATCAAGTGGGTATTTCTTTCGAAAAATAGAAAACAAAATAAATCTCAACTAGGACTTGGAAAAAGTAATGGATTTGGAAAAAAAAATGAAAGACAGGAGCAGATGAGATGAAATAATATGTGGAAATGGTAGAAAGTGGTGGATGAGATAATAGTTGGGGTGTTTTAGACTTTTTAACTTTTTCATACTAAGACAAAATGTCAAATCATACATACTTCATTATAAAAAGTTGGACACTTGTCAATATTTTGGTGGAGTTGCGCAGCTGCGCAGTTGAATATGACCAATTTGGGAATAGCCTTCAAAAATGACTATGATAAGGATAAAAAAAAAAAGATATTGTCTATTTTTTGTACTTACCACTTTTAAATATATTATATGGAGTTAAGTGTAAAATAATAAATTTTTATGTTTTTTTGGTAACTTTATATAATAAACAAATAACCCATTACACTTTTTAATATGAACTTTGTTTACAATTACATGAGTATTAATATTGGTTTAAGAGTTCTATCTATTAAACTTACAAAATTTTATAAATGTATGAATTATATTTAATATACGTTAAATACTTTCAAAATAAATATTAATTTTAAACTTTCATCTATTAAAATATCTTTTTACTATGTACGTTAAATATAAATAAGAACTCATGTTATCCTATTTAAAAGTTTAATTTATACGTACACGGATTTGAATATTAAATACAGTTAAATTATTATTATTTGTAATATAAATATTAAATGGTAAATATGAGTTACTATGATATGAAAACAAATATACGCGATTGTACTTATAACAACTCATGTAATTATTATTTAAAGTTTATATACGATATCCGAAAAAACATTTTTAAAAAACTTTACGGAGTATATTTTAACTTTATCAACGCTTATTATGTGCTACTAAACTTGCACATTTTGTACAAAATAATATCAATAGTTAAAGTTAAACAACAATATCAACCTCAACATTAACATATATGTCAGCTAAATAAAGTTAAATCTTTCATCCAATAAAATTTTTACAAAATATTAATTGATATTAATACATAATAAAAACTCATGCATACTTATTAGTTGTACTCACATCACAATTTTCACAGTTAAATTCTTATATGTTTATATAGTAAACAAAAAATTTAAAATAAATTTGATTTATGTGTAAACCCATGTTATCAAAGAACCTTTGACCCAGTAACATTATAAAGAGACACGCTCAAGAATCCAATAAAATGTCGATGTCACAGTTATATTTACATTTTCTGCTAACTATTTTTCTGGAAAAAACCCATGCGTGCATGGGTATTATAACTAGTATACTTAAGACGATTTTTTTTTTTTTTTTTTTTTTTTTTTTTTTTTTCCGCCCAGAAAAATCACACGTGATTTGTAAAAATCACATGTGATTCGTTAAAATTAAATCATATGTGATTTTTACGAATCACAAATGATTTGAAAAATCACATGTGATTCGTAAGAATCATATGTGATTTGTACAAATCAAATCATGAGTGCTTTTTAGGAATCACATGTGCTTTTTCTGGGCAAAAAAAAAAACTCGTCGAAGGTATATAACATATCTATAGAAAGATAATTTAATTCTCGTCGCGATGGTGTATTTTTTTTGTAGTTTAAAGATTTACCGTTTGCAAGATATGTTGTTTTTTTTAAAAAAGGTGAAAAATGATTTTTTATTAATTTATATAACAAAATGGATGTATATGATTGATTCATTGTTTCTATGGCAAATATTAGTTATATATTGATCTCACCTCATGAATGTATTATACCAACATGAATATATTTGACCAACAAGAATGTATTTGACTATTCATTATTTGCTAAATTCTTGAAAACGCCTCAAATCATTCACTAACAATTTAATGTAATTACCCATAACATACGGTTGATAACCCAGGAAATGGTTCAGCTACGAACATCCCGTATATCGACGCCCCCTTCTTTTTATCATGCCAGAAAAGATGAAAGTTGCGGAGGAGGAGTGGTGATGATTTGTGATTAAGATGGTAACTTGTGTGTCTAAATGGAAATCGTAAACTGATACATATAAGTAGCCACACCAACAAAATAAGCGCCACATAAGCGCCATATATGATTTGGAAAAATTTGCCTTTAAAACAAGTTTTCATATATCATATTAGCAAGTTTGAAAAAGTAGAGGTATTAGACGAGTAAACTTTGAGTACACGTATCACATCATAACATTTGAGAAAGTATGTGGCTATTGTACGTCTTAAACCCTAATTTTAATTATTTGCAAAATTTGATAGAGCGGTCGGCCATACAAAACTAGGTGATCCATTGATGAACCGATGTTGTACAATGCGAAAATTACTGCAGAGGCACCTTTCACAAGAGGTTGCCTCGCAAAGGGTCGGTTTTTTTTTTCATTCCCTAAAAGGCCACTAATTTCGCTGCAAATGTGCAGCGAAATATTAACCCAACACGTGTCGCGTTTTCGTTAATCCTAAAACAATAAAATAAAAAAAAAAAAGATGTAATTCACATAAGATGTGCAGCGAATTACAAGAATTATGAGACCCACTTGAATTACAAAACCAATAAAATAAAAAGAAGATGTAATTCACATAGGTTGTGCAACGAAATACAAGAATTATAGGACCCAGTTGAATAAAAAAAATTAAAAATATGCAATTCACTATACAATTGCAGTGAAATACAATTATTGAGGGCCTCTTGAATAAACAAAATATATGATTGAGATTAAAAGAATTTAATCTTTCACTCATTTTTTATAATTTAAATATCTATTAAACCGTTAATCGTTAAGCGAAAATAATTACACCATCGCGACGAGCATTTAATTCTCTTTCTATAGACGGGCACTTTGATATACTTTCGACAATTTTTTTTTCTTTTTTTCACGTTTATTTTCGTAGCTGAAAAAATCGCATATGATATATCACGTGTGATCACATGTGATATATCATATGTGATTTTTTCGGCCATGAAAAAAAACGTAAAAAAATGAAAAAAAAAATATGTCGAAAATATATCAAAATGCGTATCTATAGAAAGATAATTAAATGTTTGTCGTAACGGTATTTTTTTTTCGCTTAACGAATAACGGTTTAAAAGATATTAATATTTGAAAAAAAAGGATGAAAGTTGGTTTTTTAAATTATTGAGATTAATCTCATCCATTAGATCAAAACCCCGCCTACTCAAAACACAATATTGTCCGCTTTGTCCGCAGGCTCACGACTTTGTTTTTGTGGCCTCATTGAAGACTTCCCGGTAGGTCACCCAAGCCAGTACTACTCTCACATGAGCACGCTTAACTGCCAGTTCCTAAGAACCCCACTCGCAGTAGACCACAAAACGCGTTGTTTCATTGTAAGGCGAATGTTATCTTATGAGCCCAGCATCTCTCCAGGTCACTGTAACACCCCCAATTCATGGACGCAGCGGAATTCGAACTGGGTGTTACTGGACGGCACAATAGTCACAATAATAGAAAACGAACTCCAATTGAGTCGTTTTAAAAGATTTATCATTCAAATTATATAGATATCAGAGATTTCGAAATGAGGTCCCAAATGGTTCCATGTTTACAAATTACATTAATTGAGTTTTGAATGATAATAAAATTTATAGCCCTCTTGAGTATCCGTGTCATTCCGTGCCATCCTTGATCGTCATGAACCTGAAATACATGCTTGAGAGGTCAACACAAAGGTTGAGTGGAATTCGTAGAGTTTAGTTAAATCGTTTGAACACAATAATCGTAATGTGAGGTAATTAATCACACATTCATAGTTAGAAAACAAAATCGTTATTTATTTCACTAAGCTCATACAACCAAAGCGTTAACATCGAACCAACAAAATTGGCATTATAGAAGCCCTATCAAGGTACTTTTGCCGTTATACCGCTAAATCTCAAATATAGTGCATTTGTGTGAACTCATCGTTGTTCAACACAAATGGGATTCGTCAATCCCAATAGATCTACTCACAATATTCGCGCTCACTAAAGGTAGTGACTAATGGTTCATGATATAGGGACTTCGAACATGGCAATCGTTACTTAGTGATAATAAAACATCGTCGGGTAGCATACAGTAGAAAGCATCGTGTTCGAGTAGAAAAATAATAGCATGTATTCCCCCCATGGATTTGTAAAATAGTTAAACAATAGAAAGTGGGGCTACGAACTCACCTTAAGTTATGTAGTGAGTAACGAATGTGATGGTCGAATCGTGAAGGTTTCTACGAGCAACCTATAATAGAATGTTGCGACTTAGGTTCGGAGTAAAGAATATGAAGTAGTGCCTATATATATATCTTGCATTTAGTCCATGATGTGGTATGATGTATATTGTAAGTCTTTGAAAGAAAGATTCATGAAACATGTATGTTTTGGTATATCGTTCACTACCGTTCGGGCCGACATAATTCATAAGTCATGTTAGTAAGCGTTCGAGGAGCCAGGACACTTTAACTCGTAAATCCACAACTCAACTCGACGGCTTACATAATGAACTCCTCACATGAGGCTCCCTACTATTGTAGTAGTTGATGAAATATATAGATATAAGTTTTGATCCGAAAAGTTACATGTCCGATATTTGAATAAACTTAGGAAAGTTTATTAGTACAGGAAGATTGTTATTAGGGGTAGTTTCATAAGTCTTGAATGACCATTTTCTCTTGGTAATATCTCATGGTTTCCTTTTAGTGAAGTAGATCCAAATTGCTTGTTCATGTTATCGCCTAATTCATTGTTTCATGTTTACGCCTATGTAAATTGGTATGGTCATTTCGTCATGGCCTAGCCATGACCTTCGGTCCTTGTTCCAAGGTCATGAGACACAACCTTGGCTCTAGCCATGGTTGTGGTCTTGATTATAGGTCATAAGACCTCTTGTTCCTTTCAAAGTATAACCATAATCTAGTGACTTTCGCCTAAAAATGGGCTGTTTAGAATTTGAAGAATTTTATCACTCGGAAAGCATTTTTAGGTCTCGAGCTTCTTTGTTCCTGAACGAAAACGTCGTTCCGGACAACTTTCGTGTTTTAACTTTTTGATGAATCGGACCAGAAGTGGGACTTTCAAAACCCAAATTTGATCAGAATGGTATTTGGCAGTTTTGCCGGAAATCTTTGGTAATTTCAAATGGGCGTAACTTTTGACTCGTATACTCGTTTTGGGTGGTTCAAATTGCTATGGTTTCCTTGTTAAGTCCTCTACTGTAATATGTAATGATCTAAAATCATAATTTTACCATTTTGGTCGTGGTTCTCCAAGAAAGTCACTAGTTTACTTGTTTTAGTAACTTGTTGTAACAATCGATAACAATAACTTGTTTTGCTCACTTTTATACATCATGGACATAACTACAAGACATAATATAGCAAGAATAACATGTAAATAACATGAACATGATTATTTAACAAGAATCAAACCACTGGGGCTTTAGTCCAGTGGGTGGGGCTTTCGTTCTTGAGTCAATAGACTCAGGTTCGAATCCCATCCCTGGCACTTTGCTCCCAGATAGGTACCCACCTCCGCAAAACCTATGGGCTCACTGGAGAGACTTTGTGGATAAGAGCTCAAGAGTCCGAGAGTCTCGGCTCACTCCAGTTGGGCCCCACTAGGCCAGGAGAGTTGCCGGAGCTATTCCTTGTGGGGTGGACAATGGCTGGTGCCAAAAGGCACCCGGGGTCAGGGTGTTCCCGCCAATCTACACCTTTTGTGGATTTAACAAGAATCAAGTTAGGGTTTGGCTCACAACTTTTGGCTTTCAAAGATGAAAGGAAGTTAACATGTAAGGATAGGACATTGATAGACTTGCTTCAACCCACTTCTTCATGCAATCTTTCTACTCTTGTAATCTTGAAAGATGGATGATGAAGGTTGAGGTGAATTGAGTGGATTTAAACTCAAGAGAAATCACCAAGTATATTAGGGATTGGAAGAGTTTTGGTGAATGATATTCTAACTAGGGTTTCTACCTTGAAGAATCACTTGAACCATGCATGAAACTAGAAGGAAATGAGCTAAGAATGGGATGGTTATGGGGGTTGGGGATGCACGGCATAACAAGGATGGGAGGGAGTATTTATAGTCCAAGTTAGGAAGCTTACTAGGAAAGTGTTACAACTTGGTGACCAAGTTGTAAATAAGTGTTGATTTTAAGGGTAAATTCATGAAATTGAGCCACATAGTGTGAATCCCCCCTCCTAGAGGCGGTTTGGGATTACTTGGAGGGTAAGGGTTGGCCTTGGATGATATTATCCAAGTATTGGATGAGTTTTGACTCCGGAAAATGCCAATCGTAAATGATTAAGCCTCAAAACGTAAAACCGGGTGTCGTAAAATTATGGAATTTGAAAGTATTGTTAAACATGTCCATATAGTCCATAATAAAATATAAAATGAGTGGTAGGTTCTATCGGGTGCTAAAACCCTGCTAAAAACTGGAAACACGGGTCTAAAACGCGTAATTCGCGTAAAACGCTGAATATTGCGTAAAATTGAGAAAAGTAAAATGTTACTTTTCTAATGTTATAAAAATGATTTAAAATGACTTATAATGTCTAGACTGGGCTCAGTCTAGTGTCGGTTGGTATTAAATGTCTTTTAGACATCAAACCGTAAGCCTAAAAATCACGAAATGACTTATAACATCAAGGGATGATTTTTGGTCAATGGAGGAGGGAAAAATATGTTGACTATTTCTAATAATTTGAAAACTCAAATCGTCTTAGAAACTCGTTTCGTAGTCTAACGGTTAATCGCCCATTCGGTTAAGCGTGCTCATGTGAGAGTAGTGCTGACATGGGTGACCTGCTGGGAAGTCTTTGGTCATGTTTTTCTCAGTCACGATTAATTCTAAAATAAATCATGAGCGTGTCAAACATTTTTCCGATGTGGGGTCACCTGACGGGGTCGAATTTCGTTGTACGTAGAATTTCTGATTGACGTTTTACCCTAAAACGTGTAATTCCGTGTAATTCCTTAATAACTTTCACGAAAATGATCTGATGGATGTCAAACATTTAATTTGCCATGGAAATGATTTATCACTCGAGAATATCAAATAAAAATCAACTTTCTGGAAAGTTTCGGGAAAAATGAATAGTAAAAGTGAATAGTGAAATTTTTCCGGGAATAGTAATTAACCTGAAATTGCGAATTGTTACAGTCACAGCCGATGTGGGATTTGCCTAGGGTGTTACAATCACCCCCCTTAGGGACTCATCGTCCTCGATGAGGTTTGCCCCACCATCCCGAACGGCTCAGGAGTGGCTCTGATACCACTTGTAACACCCCGCCTACTCAGAACACAATATTGTCCGCTTTGTCCGCAGGCTCACGGCTTTGTTTTTGTGGCCTCATTTGAAGACTTCCCGGCAGGTCACCCAAGCCAGTACTACTCTCACATGAGCACGCTTAACTGCCAGTTTCTAAGAACCCCACTCGCAGTAGACCACAAAACGCGTTGTTTCATTGTAAGACGAATGTTATCTTATGAACCCAGCATCTCTCCAGGCCACAGCCTATGTGGACGCCAAAAATTTGACACGTGTCAAATTATAGTATATAATTATTTTCCGAAGAAATACTTGTGAAAGTATTTCCCGGGTCGTTCTCCCAACGAAGGCTCGAATGGAAAATCCGAATTATCGATTTGGGAATCGTGTAGTGTAAGTGAATAGTGAAAAAGTGTTTGTGAAATCAAAATATGAAATGAAATAATGAAATATACACAAGTTACAAGCTAATAATGCACAAAAGTCAAAAACGTGAAAACGGAAATGCAAACGTAATTATTAAATGTAACGTACAAAATAAAACGCGACTTTTATTCTAAAAACGATCCTACAAATGTGAAACAATTTTCTAAAAATCTTAAACTAATAAAAAGAATTTTAAGAAAAAGAAAAATATTTTTTTGAGTTTTTATTTATTTTCTATGATTTATTTTCTAATTTTGGAATTAAAAATGAATTAAAAATAAAGAAAAATGAAAAATAGAGTGGAAAAATGAAAATTTAATTCTAAAAATTCTAAAATATTATAAAAGAATTTCTAAAAATATTTTTGTATTTTTCAAAGCTTTTTCTGATTTTTTATGGATTTTTGATTATTAAAAATGATTAATAATGAAGAAAAATTAAGAAAAATATCAAATCAACTCAAAAAAATATGAAAAATTTACAGAAAATCAAAAATAATATGGAAAGTTTGCAGAAAATTTTTGAAAAAAATATGGTAAGCTGAAGTGCTTATTCAGTGCTAAACAGCTTAATACAAGTGCTTAATAATAAGCACTTGTACCAAAAACTGTGTGAAACTTAAAACACAGGTACAATATACTCTAATGAACTCAAAAGTATCAATCTCATATCAAAAGAAATACAGATACATGAGAAGCAAGCAATAAGCAGTATGAGATAAGCTATACAATAAGCTGAAAAACCACAGCTTAAGCCAAAAGTTGAAGTACAGATGCAATCTATATCTAAACTCTAATTGAAGCACAGAATAACAATTTTACTTCAGATACAAGCTCAGATAAGAACTAGCAGTTCTAACTATCAAATCAGAAACCTTGTTCTATAAGCCTGAAATACAACCACTTATAAGCTATCCTAATAAGCACTAGACTAGAAAATTAAGGGGGCAAATTAATCACTATACTACTGAGTTTAACTAATCCTAAAAGCTCAAACAGAAACCATCTTTAACTACTTTAAATTGTGCCAAGTAAGGCCACTAAAACCTGTGGTGCAGGGGAGTACGGAATGTGAAGATTAATCCCTTAGTATGTAAAAAAATTTGGTCATCAAATGATCTTAAATCAAAATGTTATGTGATATATATTAATACTTGTGGGTTACGTGTTTTTTTTTCTTTCTTTTTTTTTAATTGTTTTTGTAATTCAAGTGGGTCCCATAATTCTTGTATTTCATTCCACAACTTATGTGAATTACATCTTCTTTTTATTTTATTGTTTTTGTAATTCAAGTGGGTCCCATAATTCTTGTAATTCGCTGCACATCTTATGTGAATTACATCTTTTTTTTATTTTATTGTTTTTGGATTAACGAAAACGCAACACGTGTTGGGTTAATATTTCGCTGCACGTTTGCAGCGAAATTAGTGGCCTTTTAGGGAATGAAAAAAAAACCCACCCTCTGCGAGGCAACCTCTTGTGAAAGGTGCCTCTGCAGTAATTTTCGCTTGTACAATTCTTGGTTGGTTAGTAGAGCTTCAAGCTACTATATATTGCATTGTTCCAATATTGTATTATATATTACAACCTATATCTTAATGTTAAGGTAAGTAAGTTTGCTTTAATGATTGATTTATGTAGTTTCGTAACACCAAGTTTCACACCCGTAAATAGTTAATAAGTTTAATCGTGAGTTTTGATACAAAGTTCGGTAATTTATTGTTTATTTTGTGGGTTATGATAGTTGGGTATGAATAAAGATTTAGTAAGGTTTGTTTGAAAAGTCAAAATTTTGCATTCCGTTTTACATACAAGATGATATGGACTCCCTCTATTGTTGTCGGAGGAACCTAACTTATTGAATAGGTCTGAGCATCGGGACGAATCCCGACCTGTTCCGACTAATCTTGATACCGACAACGGGGAAAACCTTGAAAAAGCTTGGCCAGAAGCTCGGTTTGGCCTGAAGCTCAACTCGAGCCTGGTCCGGCCCGGGCTAAGCCCGAGAAAGCCCTCCAAATAGACCACTAGCACAGGCTTTTGAAAAGTCCGCTAAATAGCCCGCCAAAAGGCTCGGAAAAGCTCACCAAAAAACCTGAAGCCCGGGATTTTGTAGTTATAGAGCTTTTATGTGCAATTAATGTGCTTCTTTATAATATGTAATTATGTTTATTATTCTGTAGTAATGTATTTACATATGTTGATTAAATATTTTCAAATATAACAGCTATATTATTATTACAAAAAATATATATATAAAAAAGCTCAAAAAAGCCAAGACCTGGGTCAGGCTAAGCCCAGTCTGGACCATTTTGGCCGAAATAAGCCTACTATTTTGGTTAGGGCCAGGCTTAGGCCGTCCTAGGCTTTTTTAGGCCCAAGCATTTTTGAACAATAAAAACCCGGGCTATTTTCGGTCTGGTCCAAGCCCGGACAGACCCGGGCTTTGTGCACCTCTACTTCTATCTAGCTTGAACCACAACATATGTGCACATGCAAGTGTTTTCCGAGAACACACAACACCCATTACTTCAATCACCATAAATCAAAATTAAGGATCCATTTGGTTTGTTGACGGGTTTAGGATTTGAATTTAGATTTTCAATTGAATTTGATGTATGAGAGAGAAACTATATAAATTTGGTATAATTTTATTTATAATAAAATTTTGTTTAAATATAAAAAGTATTGTAGGGACAACACAAATCAATTAAAATAAGAAGAAGACAAAAAAATTTTTTTTAAGAAAAAGACAATGAAAAGTTACATTGTTAGCTGAAATCATGTTTGCATCAAGGGTTTTATGTGTCTCCACTAAAATGGGTGTCAACCAGTGTTTGAAATCAAATGAATTTAAACCAAACGTGTAGTTTTTGGATTGATCCCAATCCTTTTGAGCAAAAATCACAAACCCAACTGGCCCGAAAAACAACCAAGCAATTCAAAAATACATCATCAACTTCATCCTATTTCTCTTTCACACACAAATAAACACTATAATTTAATCATCAATATATTTTCCTTTCATTCTTTTCATACAAACATAATATGAAATCTTATAAACACTAGATCCTATACATTACCAACCAAAAACCTGTTCCATATCCACTAATTGTGGTGGCAGCAGTAACAGTGGCATTCGACGGCAGTAGCGGCACAACGACAAAGGCAGCGGAGAGTGATTGGAGTGGAGAGTGATCCAATCGAGGGTTTTAGGTATCAAATAATATATAAAGTTTAATGTTAAGCATATTTGATCAAAAACATTATCGTCTTTTTGTTTCAGGCATTGAAGAATTATTACTGACTTTTTTTGTCATCTTGATGTTTTTCATTTTGTTTTGGGAGAAATTAACAATTCAAATGAAATCCGATGGGGTTGATTGGTTGAAGACGAGGTTTGATGACTAGGAGATAGCAAGTTGTGTTAATGATTTTACGCATGTTTATGCTAGTGGTTTAGTGCTCTTTATAGTTTTATTTATTTATTTATTTAGTGTTAAGTTTAGGATTAGATAAAGGCAAAAGTTATTTTAGTCATTTAATTTCGGCTAAGGACTTAATATGCCGTCCTAAGTTCCCCATAAGAACGTTCCTTGCAGTTTCAAAACAATGGGGACTAAACATGCAGTTTGACCAAATCACAAGAACGACTTTTGCAATTTACTCTGAATTTTATATATCACAATACCAAATACATAATAATAAATGAATTTTATATATCACAACTTACCAATATATAATAATTACACCCACAATTGGTTGTTATTCATTAAACTTGCTATTTATGGTCACTGCCAAAACTGTAACCATGTGACAGTATAGCAACAGGATACTTATCAAAAAATAGTTTAAAGCGATGGACAACATTGACCAAATAATACCCCAATTTGAATTTTGGCCAATGCTAATGGCCACCATTAATATTATGGTTACACTCTAGCATATTAGCTTACTTTCTTCAAGACTACATCCTACCATAATTTGCTAATAAGGTGACCACAACCATAACAAAAAATATACCCCACAAAAACTAATAAAAAAACACACACACAAAGAGAATGAAACTTTTGGTTTCCAGACCAGCAATAACTTTGAAAAGGTTGGTGGTGATCGATCACCAATTTGGTTGAGCTAATGGGGAAAACTGAGTCATCTACTCGGTTGGTTGGGAGTCAACCTTACCATTAATATTGGCATTATATATTTGATTAACAATCTAAATAAAGGTGGGAATAAATATCATATGCACTTCACATCCAGCATGAGATCAAGTATAATGATGATATACTCGTAAGTCGTAATGGTTAAAACTTTTTTTTTATGATAACTGTTTTAAGATGTAATGGCACAACAATATCAATGGATTAGGTTCTTTTCAATTTGAGATGATCGAACCATTATCAGCTATATTATATATTTAAGGTGTAAAACGACGTAGTTTGACTCCTTCAAAAACTACGACGTTTTGAGTCCTTCCAAAAACTGCCACACATTCTTATTAAAACAACGTCGTTATGAGTCGCTCCAAAACTACCTCCCAAAACTAGGTTGTTTGCATTTCTCACACAAATGCATAAACAAAAATATTGAAGACAAATCCTTTTATCACTTTCTTTTCTTTTTCTATGGAAATAAACTATAAAATATGGGCTTATAAAACAAATCAAAGATAATTTATAACAAATATCAGACTTAAATTGGATCCGCCGCAACGTGCGACAACCTAATTCCTCGTTATACATCATTAGGAGAGATAGTTGTCGTCACTATAGCATTTGTTTTATGTAATATCACATGATCGCGACCGCCTGTTTTGTCTCTACAATTGACAGCTAGTGATGTAGTTTCGTGACAAAAACACACTACAGAAGTTAACTATGCTGTTAGTAGAACTTCTCAGCGACGAATTTCACTTAGTGACAAGTTTCAGTGACGGAAAGTCGTCACAAATTAGTAGCGACAAGACTTTGGTCACTTTTCAACTTTGTGACAGAGCTATAATGACTAAAAATGACGACTTTGAATTTCGTGAGTAAAGCAGTTTAGTGACGAATTTTCCATTGTTAATGACGATCTTGCTGTCGTCACTAAAGCGACCCCCCCCCCCCCCCCCCCCCCCCCCCTTTTTTTTTTTGTAGTGTCGACACAATCAAACAAAATTGCTATTATTCGGTTTTATATTTCACACACTTTTCTTTTATACTCTTTGAAGTGTATTATTGTTATAAACAGATGTGTAATAAAATAAGGTCAACTACTCCTCATCATGCATAAACTATTCTGCTTTCATATTTAATTTAATGAATTCACGTTACACTAATAATACAAAATCTAATGCTAGATCATATCATGTATTATGTGAAATCCAAGCTTAACCAAATTTATTAATTTATTACTGTACATAAAAAAAATATAATTATTCTATCATAACTGAAAAAGGAAGTCACCAATATCATAGCTTTCAAGCATATTGTCTATCTCATATCCTTGAGTACCCAAAGACGAAAATACACCTGAAAAGATCATGTCCTCCTGATCTAACCCAGACCAAATCGTAGGCATGGGTTCTAATGGAACATCCGAGAGTTGTGTGAACAGATCCGATGCAGTATAATTATCAAACGACGAATCTTGTTCTTGACTTAAACCAAAAGAGGAAAAATCCTCCTTTGGTATTTGTTTACTCGAGTGGTAAAATAGGCCGACTTGTCTGTTCTCAATAAGAGTATTTGTTTTAAAATCAAGAATGACCGAATTATCGCTGCAATCTAGAGAATCCGAAATACCATATACTACTTCATGTGATTTCTTGCAAGTATGGTATCCGTTGTAGGTCGTTTTATACTTTGATGGCTCATCATTAGTTTTCTGAACTTGTTTGGTTGCTCGGCACCCTTTCTCATCCTTGTGAGTGCACCTAAAATAGTTTCTATATATGAATAAAAAAAACATTGACAAAGTTAGCAAAACCTATTTGAAATATATCTATACTACTATATAATGTATTTGGGACTATTCTATAATTAGAAAGGCTTAAAAATTCAGACTTTTACTTACTAATTATGGAAACAACCACCCCTAACAATCACCCCCAACAATTTATAACCACCTCAACAACCACCCACCAACAACCACTTTCCACCACCCCACCTCCCTCCTCTTTACCCCAACAATCCGCCCCCGCATCGCGCGGGCACCTTTCTAGTCTATTATAAATAGTAACGTGGACATTTAAAATGTAACTGAATTAGTATAAATTAATTGAACTTATATATATTTAGCAAGGTTGCAAAAATCGTGAAACGGTAGTCGGGCGGTCGACCCTTTATAGCTTGTAATCGGTCTAGGGGGATTAATCAGTAATTAATCGGATTGTCATTTTCGACAATTTTTGGGTATTTTCAGCGAGTTTTGAGTATTCCTGTCAAGATTTTTCTTTAAAAACATTTTGTAATAGATATAAATAGTGACTATAAGTGATTAAAACTAGTTTACGACGAGTTTTCAGTATTTCCGACAAGATTTGCAAGTTTTCGGAAAGTTTGACCACCGTTCAACAGTCGTTGACGTTGACAACGGTTGTCTGATTTGTTTGACTGATTTACACAAATTAAAAAGATTGGTGGCCTAATAGCATTTAGGCCGCGATTAATCGGTGTCGTTGAGTTTTTTTTGCAACAATCATATTTAGCGAACGTAATCAATAAAAGTAATATTGCTTGGAGTTGACCAAACTGTTTTTATTAGATTTAGTTAAAAGGGTATACTATTAGAAAACCAATAAAATAAAATAAAATAGAAATAACTTGTGCATGCAATAAGACTTACTATACTAATTAGGGTTCAAATTCAATTGAAAATTTTTACCTTTGGTTTTTTGCGTTGAGAATTGCTTTCTGGCCGTACTTTCTCCATGCATATCCATCATCAATCAACGAAGAAGTTATTTTCATATAAGTCGATGAGTTTCCTCTACATTTACCAAAAACAACTTTTTATTCTCAACCTCATATAAGTAAAAACTTGAAGGACACAAATAAAAGGTAACGTCATATGTAATTCGTACCTTCTTTTGTAACATCCTCTTTTAGTTTTTTCTGATCTTACAAACTTGGCATTTTTACCACAGTTTTGTGACTTTTGATAATCCAGACTACTAGTATTAATTCTCGTAGCTTCTGTTAGAATATCGGGAAATTCATTAAAGGTATAAGAGTTCAAGATTGAAAGGGTGTTATCAAACATCCCCAAGAGTTGAACCGTTATACAATCAACTGACTTGCTATCAGACTCGACTTTTTCTGGCTGCCCGAGCATTTCTCGAAGCTTATTAGTTAATTGTTGGCCTTGTGTAAGCTCTTTAATGGCTTTGATTCGATTGCTTGGTAACCATCTTGGCTGATAAGATGACTCCATAGATTATTCGGTGGTGTGTGAGATATAATTGGAAGAAGTGCATCTCTAAACACAGCTTTTAATGCTATATATAGCAAAAAAAAAAAAAATCGTATTATAGTATTTATTATCAAATGAAGCATGTGGCTAAAATATATAAGTGACGTTGAAAAAATTATCTGCCATGACGAATTCGTGCTTACATATGGCTGTGAATTTATGACGTAAATGACCTTATATTATTATTACTCTATCCGTTCCAAAATATAAGTCCATTATAACTTTTTTAATCAAACTTTGATCATAAATATTTTTGTTTGCATTATATAATACTTGATACAAAATATAAAAATAAATAGTGTTTTATATGTATTTTCATTTAGTATAATTTTTCATCAAGTGATATATAATACAAACAAAAATATTTATAATCAAAGTTAAATTCAAAAAGTTAAACTGAATTTATATTTTGAGACGGATGTAGTATTTTTTTTTTTTTTGAAACAACTCGCAATTACTTGGTAGAAGTTTTTCCCATTGATCATCAATATTATTACTATAGTTAAGCTTGAAGAATTTAACCTTCCGTCACTTAATTGTGAGACACCATGATAACATTACACGTACCGGATAATATACACAATATGTCAATATTAAGCTTCTAACTAATTTTCTTTCACATTTTTTTTTTTTTTTTTTACCATGATTTCTGACCTTTTAGCCTACTAATTTACGGGGTTTGAACCCACCACCACAAAGACTTAAACCAGGTAAAGCCCTCCATTTTCAAGAGGTTGGCGTGATCACTTAAGGTTACCAATTATAGATGGAAGTATTTGTTAGTTACCAATTATGGGCAATTTTTAATTTTAAGGCTAATTCCATATATACCCAACTAGTTTTAATACCCGTACACACGTGGCTAATTTGTACATGTAGTGTGTTTTATAAAAAGGGATTGTCTAATCAATGCTCTAAGGGACTAAAAAAATATATTTTAATTTGAATAGTGTACTTGATGTGTGGGTTCTGAGTTTTTTTTAAGGTTCATGTCTTCTTAACCAATGCCCTAAACAATCCATTTTAGAAATAGTTTATTAACTTTTTTTTATTTGTGTGTGCATATCTATCACCTCCCGTATATTAAGACTTACAAAGCATAATATCTTTATACTACATCCGTCTCAAAATTATTGTCCACATTTCTATTTTTGGATGTCTCAAATTAATTGTCCACTTTCATTTTAAAGTAAAAACTAAAGAATATAGTAGGAGAATATTCTCTTTGAGTGGTTGAAAATAAAAGTGACCTTATTTTTATTAAACTTTGTAATTTTTGTCTCCTGACAATAATTTTGAGACGGAGGGAGTACATTATTTCAAAACTAAAATAAAAGACAAACAAAATAAACTAAGGGTGTGTTTGTTTCATTAAGATGTTTTGCATCTGAATCTGACTACCACATCTTACTAGTAAGAGGTGGTTATAATGTCTGAATCTGAATGAAAAAGTGTTGTTTGTTTTTTTTAATAGTTGTCTGAATGGTTTTAATTTTCCCTTTTTTAAGCATATATTAAATTATTGCAATACGATTAATAAGTAGATAGTGTAAACTTGAAACAAAACATTTTTAACATAAATTTAACACAATTATAAATCACTAAATAAATTAATCTTAATACATATCCAAAATTTAACATAATAAAAAATATTACATAAATCGTCTTAAAATAAAAGATAAGTTTAACGCAATGAAACAAGAATTAAGTAACTTAACTAATACCAAATAATTCAAGGCTTAGCTAGCATTATTTGTTTCATTATTTTTCAGACTTTAGAATCATCAATTATACGTGTCACGTTGTATTCAAAAGCAACATTTTTGTTTTCAACTCCTTACACTATGTATGTACTTTAGCACAGCAAACTTGAAATGCTGCCCAAGGCCTCCAACAAAACTACTTAAACTTAATTATATCAAATGAAATTCTTTTAAGCCCAACCCACAACACTTGCCCTAAATCTAACCCTAGTATATAACACTAGTCTTCACTTCAAACTAACCTACAAACAAACATAAAAACGCAGCCACATATACCACCACTCTTCATTCTCTCAAAAAATTAGCCACCAACACTCTCGTCTTTGAAACCCAAGGATTATTATAAGCCAAATGCTTTTTCTATCTTTGATGGCTCGGCTATGTTCTTTTTAAAATGTCCCGGGTAAATTTTAATCTTGATGATTCTTGTTTTGGTTCTTGCCAAAATCGTAAAGCTTCATGTTGCTGGTAAATTTCTTGGCTCGACATACCGAATAGGTTTGGATTTTCCAAATTCGGATTGGATGATGAACCCGTGTAGTTAGGATTGTTGTTGTTGCCTTGAGACATTTTTTTGGATATTAGAAGTTGTAGGATAGAAGATATTGAGTAGTGAAAGTGTGAGAAAATAAAGTGGGGTAAATGGGTATTTATATTAGTTGAAAAAAGGTTTTGGATTTTTTTTTAAACCCAACTAGCCGTTTGTTTCCGTTGGGGGGGGGGTAATTTGCAAATTTTTGAAAAAACTATCCGTTAGTGGCAAAAAGGAGGGGGCAAAGTGATTTTTTTTTAAATACAAAAATCACCTTTAACTCGGCGTTATTATACTAACGTGGCACGTTAACGCCCCGTTAACGCACGAGGTCCCAATGGTTAACTCACCATTAACGCGCGTTATTGGGCTTTTAACGCACCCTTGGCGTTACCACTGTTGATGCTCTAAGAGTCGATTTATATTAAATATCAAAATTTTCTTACATACCAAGGTACTCATTCAACCATCCATTTAAAAAGAAATCAATGGTTGAGATTAAAAGGATTTTAATATTTCACAATTTTTTTATAATTTAAATATCTCTTAAACCGTTAATCGTTAAGCGAAAATAATTACATCATCGTGACGAGCATTTAATTATCTTTCTATAAACGGGCACTTTGATATACTTTCGATAAAAAAAAAAAAAAAAAAAATCATTTTTTTCACGTTTTTTTACGGGGCCGAAAAAATCATATGTGATATATCACATGTGATATTCCCATATGGAATATCACATGTGATATGTAATATCATATGTGATATTAGTGTAATATCACATGTGATATGTAATATCATATATGATATGTAATATCACATGTGATTTTTTGGCCACGAAAAAAACGTGAAAAAAACGAAAAAAAAAAATTGTCGAAAATATATCAAAGTGCTTATTTATAGAACCATAATTAAATGCTCGTCATAATGGTATTTGTTTTCCGCTTAACAATTAACAGTTTGAAAGATATTAATATTTGATAAAAAATGATGAAAATGGGTTTTTTTTAATTATTGGGATTAATCTCATCCATTAGATTAAATAAAGATGAAGGGAAGATGGAGGGTGGAGATTAGTCCTTTAGTATGTAAAAAAAGTTTGGTCCTAAAATGATCTTAAATCATGAACTAATCACTTGCTAACCAGAGGCGTAGCTACATGGAGGCCTTGGTGGGCCATGGCCAACCCAATAAAAGTTGCATTGGTGTATATTAGTTTGCCCATTAAATATAAAAATTAACCACTTTAGCTTTTAAGTCTACCGAAAAACACAAATTACGACTATTATTGTTTTGTGCTACATCTCGGCCTACCCATAAGTAAAATTCTAGCTACGCCACTGTTGCTAACATGGACTAGCTAACATGGTTTTTCTAGAAAGGCAACACATTAATGTTAGAATTTAATAACCATGACAATCATATATATATTCTAATATCAAGTAGTCACATATGCGGAAGCGTAGGATCAAGTATAACATATAAAGGTTAACTAAAACATAAATAAAGAACGTACCGTATGCAATCTTGAATTCTTGGATGAACCCTAATTAGGGTTTATATTAGATCAATGAATAACCCCTTACCGTTTTGTTATTCGATCTCTTGATAACAACAATAGTGTGTTGTTACCTCGTTCTTGTACACACAAACTAGTAACGAATAAAAGTGATTGCAAGATCAAGAAGTAAACACTTAGTATTATAAAACTAAGATCGACAAAACCCTTAGGGTTGTTTGTACGATCGGTTATGGGACAAGAAGAAGAGAAGAAAACTTTAGGGATAGAGTGTGTGTATAAAAGGTGAGAATGAATGAACCATGCCTTTGTATTTATACTAATTAGACAACTTAGGGAACAAGTTAGGGTTAGGGAACCCTCCCTTGTTTGTTCGACCGGCCATGCCCTTCTAGGGGATGTTCCGGATCCTTCTTGTTGTCTAAACTACACTCTAGTCCCTTTCCTTGTCATTCTAACGATATATAGTCCATACATTTACTAACTAATGACCGTTAAGTCCATTAAGTGTTTAAATAATTACATATATACATAACATTTAATATATATAATTATTATGCTTTTATTCTCGTTTGTATTGTGTGCAATCCCGAGGTCTCGGGTTCGATACTAGACATTTACATATTAATATTTATCCATTATTTCAACAGCTCCCACTTGGATATCTATTAATAGTAAAATAACATTGGTTGACGTCTTGCAACACTCTAATGCCCCTAGTTCGACTCGAGCTAGGTTTCCTGGAAAACCTTTGACGATTCATCGTTATTATTATCCTTCTGTTTCTAATACCACGTTAATAAAGATATGGATCTTAGTCATTCTTTATTTAACATTTATGTTTCTCGTTGTTTATGATTAAGCAAGATTACCAAAATATCTGAACGTATTCCAGATAGACTTTGGGCATGCGCACGCAAACATCTTGTCAACCCTACGAGGGGCCTAGCAGTATTAAACTTCAAAACAAATTTGAAGGAACAAATTCTTTCTTGACTACAAAAATAACCAATGGACTTTGCAACACTTCTGAAAACAACCCTTATAACTCCGTGTTACGGTGAGCGGTAGATTGCTTCACAGAAATGCACTACATCCATGACACTTATCTGGTATCTCAAGTCTGAGGATAACAAATTCATGATTTACTTACTGACAAGATCCATAAAGTAAAATCATGCAGTTGGGATAAGTCCTATATTTAATTCATTGAATATCATGTGAAATTGGTATGTCAGCGCATCAATATACTTTCAAGTATATTCTAACCAATACTCAGATTTGTCTTAGTTTAATGATATTCCCATATCATTAATCGACAATGGACAATTTAGAATAATATAAGTTATTCACGGATTTAAACATGCAAATATAGGACACAATTTATTATTAATGAAAACAAACGTATTAAGTACTTTAATTCATTATAAATAATAACTGCTTAATGTCCTTTATCCAAATACCAAAATAGATCAATGCATGATAATTCTAGTTAATGAATTTTGTCTCAAGTACTGACTTGTTGACAATTATGCCTCAAGTAATGACAATCATACTTGTTGACAAGGCATTATTTCATCTAACTTTGATCTATCCAAATTTTGAGAATACTTATTTCAAGAATTCAATAAGCCAAGTTCTTGTATGTGTTCATCCAACTTTCTTGATATAGCCACATAATATTCATAAATGGTGTGACATCCTCAATCACTAATTTATGATAATCAAACTTTCAAACAATTTTAAAGTTTAAAGTATTCTAATTCTTTAATGTATAATGCAACTATGCTCTTAGTTGAGCACAACTAGTTCACATGGCTATTAATGAGGATGAAATCCTTCCATGACTAGTTATTGAGTGTCGTCTCAATTTAAACTAACATCATTGTATAAAAATCACAATATGCTTTTTAGAATTCCGTAAACATAATATCCAATGTGCAATGTTTGACACAAGATTTATTGTCAACTATAACAATTACGCAACAATTCGCTATATTGTTCATACTTAGAATTTAAGGAGCAATTTCAGGTTGAGGATCATTTATTCTAAGTCAAACATATTCCTTCAGAATATTTATTACACAAGTTATATAATAACTTTAATTGGATATCAAATATTGTCAAATCACTTACCATTTAAGTATGATATAACAATAATATGATACACATGAAAAATCCTTCAGTCATACTTAGATTTTATTCATGTTCCATCTTTACAAATATGTATATCCATTTACTAAATGATACATCATATTCTATTAGAATTTATTTACCGTGCATGTTTATTTAATAATAAACTTTAATTCCAAGGTTGTATGTTTTATTTTCTAAATCTTTCACATATAGTTTCATTCCAAACTAAGTCTTAACATTTTACTTATATGGAATGCAACTTCTTATATGTTATACAACATATATGATTTAGTAAATCAAACATAATACTCCCACTAGCTTTCAGGAATACATAAAAATTATCTTATTTCAATTATAAATCAAAACATGAATTTATTAATTAAATATAAGAGTAATCTCCTAGATGCATGCATTTATCTATTCATGGGTTATTGCACTTTGTACACTTCCAAAGATTTACTTGAATTCATAAACTCCCTTTGATTACTTATCGTCCTCGCTCAAGTAATCATACAAGAAAGAGTTTTTGATATTCATTGTCAAATTTCATATTCATATAAATATGACAATTAGCATCTTTGTATATTTAATGTTCTTAGGAAAGAGTGTTCAATCATAGTTAATTGCTTAAGTATGATTAATAATCTTGACATAAGACATGCATTAAAATATGTATACAATTTTTGTCCATATAATTTCCACACAAAGATATAAACCACTAGGGTTATATAATTTTTGAATAAACTCATCTTCATTCTCCAACTATTAAGAATTAAGATAAACCAAATTTTTTAAAATTTTAATATCTTTATGAACAGCATCTATAACATTCATAATATGAGTAATTTACCCAATTCATTATTTCATTAATACTTCATCATATAATTCCCAACATATTAATCAAATATCTGAGATATCCAAGTGGATCTATGAATGATAATTCCATCATCTTGAGGTTTATCATTTACATGTTTAGCCTCATCATGATTTTCACTAGTGTGTATTTAGAAGATTACGTATCTTGTAATTAAAACTCCCACTTGCCTTTAGTAATACATAGACTATCTATAAATACTTGGCAATTAGAGTAACAATCAAAATTTCTCTCTTAGGACATTACAAATACATATTGACAGTTTCTGACATTCCTTTGTTAATGACCTACACATAAGTAGCTTAACAAACTCAGAACTTCAATTTTAAGACTTAATGTGATTCATCACATTTCTTTACTTAATAACGTCTTATTAATCTTCTAGGAGCCTAATTGAGTATATTCAATCCATACTCAATTTCTAACCTTGATAACTTTTGGAAGAAAGGAAGATACAGTTATCTTGAACCAAACACTACAACAAGAGTTTGATTTCCTAACTGAACATACTATAATCTAGTATTTTATTAGAACTCATATTGTAAGACAATCTAACAATATGTAAGATAACCATATATCTTTTAGCCTGTCTATTTACCAACTAAATCAACTTAATGGTATAATAGTATTTTCAAGCCAATTGCATGCTTTATAACCCAAGTACTTATTAATCAAGTCACTTCATGTTCATGTTTTAGAAAGAAGACATAAACTGTTATAATCCCACTAAACGTTATAAATCATTGATCAAGTCAATGACTTCTTGTGTATGTCTTAATTAACAGACCATAACAATCTAACGTCTTACTTTATTATAAGTCTTGTAATACTTAAAAGACTTCATGTTTATAACTATACAATAAAATATAAACATGTATAATTAAAGTAATCATGAACACCATCATTTGGTTCCAATAATATTTTCAAGTTAACACACTACTTCATTTATTTATGTCATTCTAAAATTACATAATTATTGAAGTAGTATTATATTACTTCATACATTTATTTCATTCCAACAATACATAAATATTATATATGAAGTTGTCTTGTTATCATATTGACGCATGTTCTAATATGTGTCTAATTTAGAAACAGTAAATTATCCATGTTGGTCTCACGCATATATGGAAATTCACCTTGTTGTTAATATTTAGCCTGCGTCTCACGTTTACTAAATTTCAACACCAAGTGTTTCTTAGATTAGATTTATATTAATCATATTGGAACTATAGTCTCTTACTTTGCAGTTAAGAGAGTCCGTTAAATCATATTCTCATGTGTTGTACCTTGCACACAATGTAGATTTCTCCCACTTGTGCATGGATCAACATCATGTACCACATAAACAACACGCACGCTTTTGTTAATGTGAACAATATGATTTGTGTCATTAACATAACTAGTAGATACAGAGTTTACTCAATCAATCAAGGAAACGCACATGACTATCCTTGAAAATATTAGTGTCTATATTTAGAAAGTAATCATCTTGAGACATTCAAAAGATAATCTGAGTTACAATTAAGACAATAAGTCTTATAACTCCCACTGAATTAGAGAATATTGTAATAATCCCTTATTCAGCCATAAGAATACAATACTCCCACTGATTTTGACAACATTGTAAATGTTTCATTAATCAGTGAAGGAAATAGTGTATTATTTACTTTTCTACATCTTTTAAGAAAACCCATTCTAACAATTATATATAGGTTCTAAAAGAATGTATTCTACTATGTAAATGTGATTCATCACATTCCAAACTATTAACTTGAAAAAACTGGGCATGCAATTTCTTCCTATATAGATCTACCATTCCAACAATTGTATGTAGTATCTTTAACTGGTCAAATCAAAACAACTAGATAAAATAATCTAATTCGTCTTTTACCATTTTGCAGTAATCAGTCTAGCTTCTAATTTAATAACTCATAAAGTGCAAATAATCTTACTATTAAATTTTGCTATGAGTTATGTATTTAGAATTTAGACAATTCTAATCATCTTATTATACCTTTCTCATTCATGAAAAGGATTGGGATTAAGTCTCACACTTCTCCTAATGGAAAGAAGACTAGATTTATTCTTTTAGTAAAATTGACTCTAACCAAAAACCCAAACGGGTGTAGATCAATTTACTTGATTAAAAGAATAACTTATGTTTACGGTTTTAATGTTGCATTAATACATTTAAAGAATTTACAAAATTCAGTTTTAGTATTTTCAATAATTTATATTTCCAAGAAATATAATACCCAAGGATATATTTATATAACCAACATATTTTCTTGAAAATCTAGGATCCAACTTTAAATAGATTCCACCACATCAGTTGATCTGCTAGTGGTGAAAGTTTAAACGATGGTAATCTGTCGAACAATAATTGGCAAACGCTTTTCCAATTCCTAGATCATTATGGGATTTACATCAAATTGATTCATCAATTTGTCATGTAAGCATGTTTCATCCCATCTCATGCCTTAAGTTCTAGGTCTCACGCATCAACTTAATTAAGTCGTCTAACTTAGAAACTGCAAATTCTCCATGTGTGGTCTCACGCACACTCGGAAATTTACCTTGTCATTGGTGTATATTAGTTTGCCCATTAAATATAAAAAATAACCACTTTAGCTTTTAAGTCTACCGAAAAACACAAATTACGACTATTATTGTTTTGTGCTACATCTCGGCCTACCCATAAGTAAAATTCTAGCTACGCCACTGTTGCTAACATGGACTAGCTAACATGGTTTTTCTAGAAAGGCAACACATTAATGTTAGAATTTAATAACCATGACAATCATATATATATTCTAATATCAAGTAGTCACATATGCGGAAGCGTAGGATCAAGTATAACATATAAAGGTTAACTAAAACATAAATAAAGAACGTACCGTATGCAATCTTGAATTCTTGGATGAACCCTAATTAGGGTTTATATTAGATCAATGAATAACCCCTTACCGTTTTGTTATTCGATCTCTTGATAACAACAATAGTGTGTTGTTACCTCGTTCTTGTACACACAAACTAGTAACGAATAAAAGTGATTGCAAGATCAAGAAGTAAACACTTAGTATTATAAAACTAAGATCGACAAAACCCTTAGGGTTGTTTGTACGATCGGTTATGGGACAAGAAGAAGAGAAGAAAACTTTAGAGATAGAGTGTGTGTACAAAAGGTGAGAATGAATGAACCATGCCTTTGTATTTATGCTAATTAGACAACTTAGGGAACAAGTTAGGGTTAGGGAACCCTCCCTTGTTTGTTCGACCGGCCATGACCTTCTAGGGGATGTTCCGGATCATTCTTGTTGTCTAAACTACACTCTAGTCCCTTTCCTTGTCATTCTAACGATATATAGTCCGTACATTTACTAGCTAATGACCGTTAAGTCCATTAAGTGTTTAAATAATTACATATATACATAACATTTAATATATATAATTATTATGCTTTTATTCTCGTTTGTATTGTGTGCAATCCCGATGTCTCGGGTTCGATACTAGACATTTACATATTAATATTTATCAATTATTTCAACAATTAACACTCAAAAACAAATTACACATGGTTTGTAAATTACACTTGCTAACATGGTTCGTAAATTATCCTAACTTATTTGTCATGCGCTCCAATTCACGTGTAGCTTTTCTTTCCCAATCATTTTGACACACTATCTGTCTTAAATGTGTTTGTTGTAAGTGGATGAATCCGTATTCTATCAGACTCAACCGAAGCAACATCTTTACGCGTCAAACGTGAATTTTTTTTATGAGCCATAACTTAATCCAAGAGTTGTAGAATGCTACATATCTCCTGCCACTATATATACTTCATTTGACCACTATTTGGAGTAGTATTTACCCATTGCTTGATCACATTCCTTCTTGCAAGTCTCTTTCACCCTGTACATTCCTTCTTGGATGATGGGAAAACCCACAAAATATAATGTTTATTCATCAGATATTTATAAAATAACATACCTGGAAACCCTAATGGACTCGAACCCACAGACGGGCTCGAGCCTTATATTCTATCCATTAATAAAAAAAAAAAGAAAGAAAAATACAAAGAAAAAATAAAATACAAACAATTTCTACTAAAGGATGTCGTCTTTGGCATCAAGGATCTCTGTATTGCAAGAAAGGATAAAATCATTTCATGATCCACAATAACCCATTGTATATCTAACTATAAACTAAACTAACAATTGATGAGAAAGTAATGCACAACTACAATATACACTATCATGTAAAGGATGAGCACATGTAGTTCATTCAATATCAACCCACTTGTTATAACGACTCTGAGTTACGATGATACACATGCTTACAAAAACCATCATAACCATATCCTGGGTCGGAACTATGGTGTGATTAGACATGCCATAGCCTAATGTGAACAATTAGTATGAGAATCTGGGCGACTATTCCAATATATTATATAAATGTGACCACATTCTATAAAACTTTAGGGTAGCAGTCATGCCTCACCATACCTCACCATAATTCGTCATTAACTAATCAAATCAAGCCAACACATTCCATGATTCACCATATCTCATCTTCAATTTTTAGTGACAATCATGATGCAAATAAAAACTAATTTTATTTTTTATTTTTTATATTCATAATTATATTAAACAATTTAATAAAAAATATTATATTTCATTAACATTTCAAAGAAAATTACATAATACTTAGGAAAAAAAAAAACATAATTATATCTAAAAATTGCAAGGCCATCCATATTTCGCCTCGTACTCACATTTTTTGGCAAGAGTAATCTCTCGCATAGCCGGATCAGCAGCTATGTGATCGTGCGGGTTGTTGTAGAACTTCATCGCTTGTAAAAAAGCCTTTTCTTCAACACCACGTAGTTGTGCCGCCATAAACTTTTCGGCCAACTCATCATTTGCACATTTTTTCTCTACCGTCTCATCCATTAGTTGTGATTTCTTTGCCGCATAAGTTTCGAAGGTCGCAGCAACACTCTTATTTGTGGACGACTCGCTATCGGTCTTTTTGCCCCTTTTTTTCCGTGTAGGAGTTTGATATGTGGGAATTGCGCCCTTGCAACAGGTTTTACCTCTCAAGTGATCTTGAGAAGCTTACAACCTCCACCAGGCAGTGTACCTGATCGTTGTAGTATAGTATAGTGACAAGTACCGGGGGATTGATCGTTCAACTTAGGAATAGTGTAGCTAGGATTAGAAAGCCTACAAAACTAGGTCTAGAGGTGAGAGATGATTCTTTTTGTATTTTTTATATTTTATGAAAGCAAGTAAAATCTCGGGTTTTTGAAGGAGTGGGCGGAATTAGTTGCTAGCCAACTAACCCAATTAACTAAAGATGCAATCAAAATAAAATAAAAGAAATGAAAATTAAACTAATTTACTAATGTGGTGGAAATAATAATGAGAAAAGTTGTGTTTACTTAGATTTCATTACTCTCTAGATATCTTTTACCGGTTGATTAGCTTGTTACAATTGCATGAATGACGGGTTATATTCCTTAATACTAGTCGTAGGGCCGTGTACAATATTTCCTAACTCTATAAGATCCTACTTCACTCCTATGTCGAGCCGATTAAAAGCTCCTAACATGGGATCATTAGAATTTACTTATGCATTAAATACAACAAAAAATCGTAGTACACCTCCGATCATGTTTTTTAAGAAGTTCAAGCAAGTTACCAATGGAAGTCTGCCAGTTTTCTTAAGCCTAACATCGAATACAATCATCCGTAACGATTATAAACAAATAATCAACCAATAATCAACATCTAGGTTTCACTACATCTAAGCAAACACAATAAAAGCCTAGCCTAACATGTTAAAAGAAAGATAAACATAAGATAGAATCAAACAATACATAGACATATTGAATAATTATTGGAGAACTTATCTTTATTAAAACATGGAAGAAATAAGGATTTGAAACCCCTTTAATATGCAGGAAATTCGACCTAGGGTTTGTGTGTGATATTTCACAACTTGTTCCACCCTTTACAATGAAAAATTGGAAAAATATATATAGACTAAGTATCCTGACGGCGTCGTGTATTAGCCTCTGACGCCGTCAACTCGCCGCCAAGATGAAATTCGTATTGTCTAGATACACTTCTGACGCCGTCATATAGAAATAAGCTCTGGGCCGTCACTAGTATTTGGACCCTGACGGCCTTGGTGACGCCGTCAGGCCATTAACAAAGAAAATGTTCTGGGCCGTCACGTTATAAGTTCCACTTCCACCTCTTTTGTCACTCTTGACGCCGTCATGTGTTAAAGCTTGACGTCGTCAGGTACTATTCCAACAAGGATTTTGACATGAATAATGCCTAAAAACATTGTTAACATATTAACAATATCTCTATGTTTTGACAATTACAAAGCATAAACTCATTAAACTAAAAATTATGACGTAAACAAGTATTTTAAGATTAATATCTCATTTTGCTTCCAAATCACTTAAGGTATGAATAAACAAAGTGTTTATTGCATTCTATGATCAAAGGAAAATTCTCTAATCACTAGAACTTTTATAAAAATGTCTTAAACATTTTATATCTTTTACAAAATTATTTTTGGAATTAAAAGAATATGTGTAAATCATTATTAATATATGATTTCAAATTTCTAATAAAAAATGGAAAATTTTATCCAGAAAAACCTTCCCCACAAGAGGATAAACTACTCCAACGTTCTGGAGGGGACGGCCCTTTAATTCATAAGGCGACCCCCTTAATTATTAAGGGGACCGGCCACGCTCCAGAACAGTAGTTTGTTTCCCTATAAATACTAGTTCATTCCACAGATTTTTTTCACCTTTTGCACTCCTAAACTTTCTGTTCTAGATCTCCCTTTCTATTCTCTTAATCCTTTGATCATACATACATAAATTTTTGTTTCAAAGTGCAAGAGAAGAATACTTCTATTATCCAAGACAAGAAGTATTACAACTTGTTGTGACCTCCACATCCAAGTTGTTAGAGTATCATCAATAGTATCTATCTCTTTGTGTAATTAGTTGTGAATATTTGATAGTAGATAGTTTAGCTAGGTATATAGATAGTGTGATTGGTTAGTAGTTTGTTGTGAAGGAGAAGAGTTAGGAAGTAGATTGTAGTGAAGGAGATTGGTGTGAAGTAGATAGGTGTGAAGTAGAATGTTGTGAAGTAGATTGGTGTGAAGATTGATTGGAGTGAAGAGGTTGTGTAGAAGTTGTGTAGAAGTTGTGATTAAGTTGTGACGAAGTTGTGGTGTGTACATTGGTGTGTAAGGTTTTCTCTGCCATAAGAGAGCTTGTTGACATAGTGAAGAAAACTCTCGAGTTAGGTGCTCGGGGAGTGGAGTAGGGCAAGGAAGGTGTGTTGGGAATTATTCTATCAGTTACCACGGCTAGTGAAGAAGTTACAACTGCAAGAAGATTGTACTTGCAGTGGAAACTCATTACCACTGCAAGAACAAATATTACCACTGCTCACTTGTTAGCTGTTAGAGAAACGCGTATTGATAAACATAGAAAAGATTTTGTGTATATCTTATTCTATTAGTATTATACTTATCTTGTACAAGAGGACTCCTTGTTCTATAAAAGGAGATCCTAGATGATAACTTAGATATACGTTTTCTTAGAGCTTCAAGGTGTAACCCTAGTGATATCTCAGATCACTCGTATTATTATTATTAATAATATTGGAGCTAGTTGTTTTGTTATATTCATTGTTCACACATTAATCTGTTTCACTTACAATTAATCTTCTAAGTATCATTAAGTAGATTCCGCATACTTAGTGATATCACTCAAAGTATCATTATCAACACAAGTTCAAGGTGTACACGATCCAACAAGTGGTATCAGAGCAAGGCTTTGATATTTTGATTTAGAAGATCCAATGGCAGATTCAAAAGATACAATGGAGACAGAAACAAGCCAATCTAATATTGCTGCAAAGCTTCCCAAGCTTAAAATTAATGACTTTGAGATGTGGAGGCTTATGATTGAACAATTCTTTATGGTTCAAGACTACACATTATGGGAGATCATAACGTGTGGAAATTCATTCAAACCTGGTACAACTGTTGAGACAGTTGGTGGCAAGCTAGTAACAAAAGTAAATGCTGGTCCAGTTACAAATGATGAAAGAAACCAACTTAAGAATGATTTGAAGGCTAGAGGTTTGCTATTGATGGCTCTACCCAGAGAACAAGTCCAGGCTTTTACCAAATACAAGGATGCAAAGACCCTCTTTGATGAGATATGTGAAGTATTTGGTGGTAATGACTATACCAAGAAAACTCAAAAGACTTTACTGAAGCAGACCTATGAGAATTTTGGCTCATCAAGCAATGAATCTCTTGATAGCATATTCACAAGGCTACAAAAGATTGTAACTCAGCTGACTGCTTTTGGAATAGAGGTAGAAAAGGAAGACCTCAATCTTAAATTTTTAAGAAGTTTACCTGCTGAGTTTGATACAAATGTTGCTGTATGGGAGGACAAGTCAGATCTTGAGACAATGAAGCTTAATGATGTGTACAATAACTTCAAAGTTATTGAACAAAGACTTAAGAAAGCTGGCAAGTTAAAGACAAGTTCTGCAGGAGTTGCACTCATATCATCATCAGGTAATGACAGTTCTGATGATGAAAGTGACAGTGATGATGACAGTGGTAACATGATTGTTTCCACTGGTAATGGAAATGTTTCCACTAGGAGCTCAAAGAAGCAGATTGCAGGACTAAGTGATGCTACTTTCTATGCCTTTATATCCAGCCATGTGGGTGGTTCAATCCTCAATCATGAGGACTTGGATCAAATTAATGAAGATGATATGGAGGAGATGGACATCAAATGGCAGGTAGCATTGCTCAGCTTAAGATCAAAGAAGTTCTGGAAGAAGACAGGGAGAAAGATTCATATAAGTGGAGATGAGACTGTAGGTTTTGATAAAAAGAAGGTGGAGTGCTATAACTGTCACAAGAAGGGGCACTTTGCAAGAGAATGCAGAAAACCAAGGAAATCTGACAATAAGTCAACTTGGTACAAGAAGGAAAAGGCCAAAGAACCTACAACAGAAGAGCCAAAGGTGCTATTGGCTATTGATGGAGTAAGCTTTGATTGGAGCTTTATGGGTCAGAATGGAGAAGATGATACAGAATCTGCAATGCTAGCCACTGAGCATGCACTCATGGCTTTCTCTGACTCTGAGGTATATACTGATAATGCTTGTTCTAAAAACTGTAAGGCTGCTAAAGAGTTAGAGGTTTCTAAAACACAATATGATGAACTGATGCTAGATTTACATCATACTAATTATAATTTAGCAAATCATAAAAGAGGTCTAGGTGTTTTAGAAAAGCAGATAGAGCATTATAGGGCTAATGAATCTAAGTTCAGAGATGATATTGCTGTTTTAAAAAGAGACTTAGATTTTTATCTTGAAGTAAATAAAGCTCTTAGGGAAGAGATTGAGAAAGTTAAAAAGGCTAGTGAGAATATTGAGATTACTAAGAAAACTCTAGACCATCAATCCAAGAGCATTGACAAAATTTGGGAAGCCCAAATTGTGAGCAAAGCTAAATCAGGTCTTGGATACAATACTGTTCCACCACCTCTAAGAGGTGTTCCAGCACCTCCTGGTATTGATCTTGCTCACACAGGCTTAGAAGAGTTTCAGGATCCACCCATGACATATGGACCAAAATTTGTTAAACCAGTTGAAACTGAAAAGGTTCAGGTTGAGGTTGAGACTTTTGATAGTGCTAGTGACTCATCTCTTAAAGATGAATGTTTGAATGTTGAGTCTAAAACTAGTGTTACTGAAAATGTTAAAGTTGAGGAGTGTAAAAGCATTCCTGAAGAAGTTAAAGAGAAGCCTAGAACACAGTCAAATTTCACTAGGTCTACTACTAGGTATGCTGAAATGTACAGGGATAGGCCTAAATCTCCTAGAGGTAACATGAGAAGTTGGAATCATGTTAAAACTAGACAGTTTGGTAGTGACTTTGTGTTTTACAATAAGGCTTGTCACATATGTGGTAGCTTTGACCATTTAGCTAAAGACTGTACCTACCACATGGGAAGAAGGGAAGTTTTTACAAGGGTGAATGGATCAAATTCTAATAAAATGACTCACCCAAATCCCCTAAGCAAAATGGTTCCCAGGTCTGTTATGCTTAACACTGGCATTAAACATGTTTCCACTGCTAGACCAGCAGTTACCACTGCCAGAAGTAATAACAGAGTTTATCCTAAGTCCCCTGTTACTTCTTTTGTTAAATCTTACCAAACAGGGAAAAAGACTTATTTTGAAAAGAATGATCACAAGAACCAAATGTGGAGACCAAAATTTACTAATCCAGCAGTTTCCACTGCTAGGCATGCAGTTACCACTGCAAGACCAATTGTTTCCACTGATGTTCAAAAGAAAAGGGTAAAATTGGGAAAAGCTGTTAAGGCCTCAGCTCGTTGGGAATGGAAACCAAAAGGAACAACAAACAATCCCAATGGTGTATCAATGACCTTTGATAGATATAATTATATTGATACACGAGGCAGATCCAAGTCATTTGTGGCTTGGGTCCCCAAAAGGTACTAATTTGTTTATGATGTGTGCAGGGACAGTCAAAGATTAATGTTTTCTATGAATGACTTGATGATATTTTCTGAGTTGAACTAATATGGTTTCAAGTTGTTTGATATATGTCTGTTCTGCAAATGTTCATGTAATTGCAAGATGTGTGTTACAGTCACCAAGAGATATAGCCAAGGAAGTGGTCTAATGAGCTGTATTTAGTCTCTATTGCAAACAAAATAATGCTGAAGGTCTTACATATTATGCTAATTATGAAGATCTTTTCATTTCAAGACATAAGATACAGCTTACATTCAAGGTTCCAATTGGATTACAAAGATCATTCCTAATACATTTGGCTACTTGTGTACTACTAGCTTCTATCTATCATTACATAATACTTGAGGCTATGACAAGTACAATGAAGAAGCTGAAGCTGAAAATGGAAAAAGAAGAGAAGGAAGACTGTGAAGATTCACAAGTACCAAAGTCAAGAAAATACTCACAAACTTTGGTCCTTGGCAACATTCATCAATCATTTACTTCTGCTTCTCCTTTCCCTTATGTGTGATTTGAGCTTTATTGCTCTGTCCAAAGTGTTCTTGATGCAGAAGACAAGGTTCTGGAGCAGGAAGATCCACCATCAAGTTTGATGATGTTGGGAGAGATGGATCTCTCATACTTGATCTTGGTTGAGATCTCTCTGGTGTGGAAGGAGGAAGAAAGGTTGGTTCTTCATTATCTTCCTCTGAAGATTCTTCATCAGATGTCCAGATGAAGGGAGAGACAAGCTCAGCAGGATTTGTATTATGGCTTGATTCACCCTCTATGTATGCATTCCATTTCTTGTCTTCCACATCCCATCGGTTCTTTATTTCTTTCTCAAAATCAGAACCTTCAAGTCCCCATGGATATGGTGGTACTTCTTCTTCTGATGTTGGAACAGAAGAGTGTTGATTAGAGGACTCAGGGTTTGCTGACATGATTTTTGAATGCAAATTGGTTTTTTGAGATTTTGTTGTGGGCTATTAGGGTTGAAAGATTGTTGGTGACTGAGATGTTGTGTTTGGAGGAGGTTAAATAAGCCAAGGTTAGGTGTTACAATAATTAATGAAGATTATTTACTTCCATCTGTTTTGGTTGGTTTGAGGAGTAACTGTGGTTTGACTTTTGAGAAGATATTTTGTGTATAGTAACTCAGTTAAAAAGTTACTTGGGTTAATATTTGTGAGTTAAGATGAGATTTATTTTGTGATGTTACATATCATTGGAGTAATAAGGTGTGTAATATTGACACACAACAAATGGTTATTGATTCACCATGTCTAACCCACATAAGAATCAGCTAGTCCATAAGCAAACGGCTCATGGTAAAGACTTATCAAATCCGTTGATAGCTGATAGTTTGCTAAAAACTATGATAAGAGCAGCACATTTTACATATTTTACTTACCACTGCTCTTTGAAATTTTGTTGATTTTTACCACTGCAAGTTCATTGTTTCCACTGAAAGTGTAAATTTTACCACTGATGAACTAGCCGTTACAACTGTGTGTCAGTAATCGTATTTTTACTAGCCGTTACCAAAAATAAATGTCTTTCCTTATTAATAGGGTTAAATTTTTTTTTTTTTTTTTTTTTTTTTTTTTTTTTTTTTTTTTTTTTTTTTTTTTTTTGGAAATTATCTACTTACCAAATTGTATTTCTTCAAAAGATACATCTTTCTATAGATAATTATCCATCCGCGTTTTTCTCAAAACCCTATTAATATAAATTGATTTTATACGGCTTGCTTTTTACTCACGATTACTAACACTTTCATCTCTCAAATCACAAAATCATGGTGACTCTCAAGTTTGCAGATGAACACAACCAAGTGGCTTATCTACAAAAGTCAAACGTCAAGAGTGGACCTACTTTTCATCAGATTGTGGACTTTCTCAACTCAACTCATATAAGGTATGCCTTAACTATGAATCCCACAATCTTTGTTTCTCAAATCAAACAGTTTTGGAACTCTGCGAAGTCCATCACACTTGAACAGGGAGACATACATGAACCTGTGGAAGCTCTTAGAGCCACAGTTGATGGGGTAACTATTGATGTTACTGAGTCATCTTTGAGGAGAATTCTCCAATTAGATGATCTCAATGGTATCATCACATTACCTAATTCAGACATATTCCACTACATTGGTCTGATGGGGTATGATACATCTGATCAAAAAGTAACCTTTAAGAAAGGATGTTTTTGCCCCCATTGGAGATTTTTGATACACACTCTGTTGCATTGCCTAAGTCCTAAGAAAACTTCTTATGAACAATTTGGATCAACCATGGATTACCCTTTAGTTTGCTTGGTTTCTGATAGGACTTTCAATTTTTCAAAGTTTATATTTAATAACATGAAAGGCAATGTAACAAGTTCATACAAATTTTTGATGTATCCAAGGTTTGTGCAAGCAGTGTTAAATGAATTTCAACTGCATAATCATAATAGGATTTATGACACTCCATATCTTAAGCCAAAAGTATTTCAAAACATGAGTAAGGCTTCAGATCTTTGGGACGGAATGACTCATCCTCTTTTACCTAACATGCTTGCAAAGATTTCACAACTACAGGGTGAAGATGCAACAATCCCAGTTGTATCCCATCACACACCCACTATTTCTGTTCCACAAATTCAACATTTTCCTGCTATAACTCACACATATGAAAGGAGGCAAAAACAGCCAACTCCTTCCATGACAACATTGCATGTTGCTGATCCTTATGGTTTAGGAACAAGCAGTGGTGGTTCAAGGCTTCAATCTAGTCCAACTAGAGAAGAGCCTGAATCAATGCCTTATGATTCACCTCTCCCAACAGGTAACACAGTTGGAAGTGATGAAGGCAGTGTGACACTAACTGAATTGATGGGATTATGTACCAAATTAACCAAACAGGTTCAAACTCTGGAGAAAGATCTGGCACTGACCAAAGTACAACATGCCACAGAGTTGAATCAATTGAAGACTGAGATTCAAAAGTTGCAGGCTGAAGTTGTGGATCTCAAGAAGAAAAGACATGTTCAAGTTGTGGTTTCTTCTCCATCATCCACTCATGATGGTATTTCTACAGGATCTGGTTATGATTTGGGAACTTCTTCCAAACAGGGGAGGAAATCAGATGCAGAACTTAAGGAGAGGAGTAAAAATTGGGATAAAGAGTTTACTGAGCTTCCTGATTCTGATGATGATCAAGTAAAAGTTGATGATGCTGAGCCTGAGGGGAGGAAATTGGGATTTGGAGACTTGGATACTGATGCAGGTTTTAATTTTGATGATTTAGTTGGAACTGCTCAACCAATTTCCACTGAGGTAGAACAAGTTTACACTGATCAACAACTTACCACTGTGAGTGAAAATATTCCCACTGCTAGTCAAGGTATTACCACTGCAGAGGAAGAAGCTGTCAGAAGAAGCTTAGTTAAAGGAAAGGCTATTGAAATTGCTTCAGATCAAGTGACAAGAAAGATTTCTGAGTTTGAACAAGCTCAGATTGACTATGATCATAAGTTAGCTGAACAACAACAAGCTGAAGAGTATGAAAGAATTAAAAAGATCAAGGAAGATGAAGTTGCTAGTTTCATGGAAGCAACAAGGTTGGATAAACTTGAAGCTGTTGTAGCAGAACCTATTTCAAGTATCTTTCCAACAATTATGTATGAGAAACCTCCAGAATTTTCATATGTGCCTACAGAAGAAGAAATTGATTATTTGATTAACAATGATCAAATAATTAGGAAGAAGGCTATTGAATTGATTGCTAATACAACTTTGAATGAAGAACAAAGGTCTGCTCAACTTAAGGATTTCATTCTCATGAAAAATCAGCAGGCTCTTGATCAAATCATTGGAGATGCAAGAAAAGGTCAAAAGGTGCCAAGGAAACTTACAAAGGCACAAATTATTTCTGAGATGAAGATTTATTGTTGTCATGTTGGTAATATGAAGATGAGTCAATTCAAAGGAATGTTACATGATCAGATTGAAGGTATTTACTATAGAATCAAAAGACAAGATAGTAAATTCATTCCAATGAATCAAGAACCACTATCTATGAAGACAAAAAGGACTGGAGTGAGTCTTGAATCAAAAGAAGCAAAGAAGTTGAAGACTCAGAAACCATCTCAAGAAGAAGAAGGTCCTAGCAAGTTGACTGAAGAACAAGTTACAAACATGTTGTTCATAGAAACTGATGTGCTTAATATTGAACCTCTACAAGCAAAATATCCAGTAGTTGGATGGGAAATCTTTTCTGATAGTTTTGGTTCAGCTTGGAAGATCATCAGAACTGGAAGTGTCACAAATATTTGTAGAGATTTTGAAGATGTTATTAGATCTTGTGATAGAGAAGATCTGGATACTTTGTGGAAAATAGTTCAAGATCAGTTTAAGAAGGAAGAACTTGTTAATGTCAAAGCTAAGGAATTATGGGTTCACTTCAGAAGACTATATGAACCTGACCCAAGTGATAGATATTGGAGATTTGAAGCTCATGATCAAAGAACTTTGTGGAAATTCTATGATTCAAGTTTTGTGCATCATGTTTCTACTCAAGATGGAGTTGATGTCTTTATGTTGGTTGAGAAAGAATATCCATTGAGAGCTGGAGTATTGGATGTAATGAGAACTGTGAAGCTTAGGTGTTGGGAAAGAACTGAAGTCATAGATGATTTGCTGCAAAGGATATATGATCAAAGTGTAAGAGCAGATAAAAGATTAAGAAAAACAAGATAAGTGTTTGGAAGAATTCCCATATCCTCAGGTTTATTGTATACTTGAAGAAACTTATTGATTTACTAATAAATCATAAGTTTAGGGGAGGATTGTTGGGAATTATTCTATCAGTTACCACGGCTAGTGAAGAAGTTACAACTGCAAGAAGATTGTACTTGCAGTGGAAACTCATTACCACTGCAAGAACAAATATTACCACTGCTCACTTGTTAGCTGTTAGAGAAACGCGTATTGATAAACATAGAAAAGATTTTGTGTATATCTTATTCTATTAGTATTATACTTATCTTGTACAAGAGGACTCCTTGTTCTATAAAAGGAGATCCTAGATGATAACTTAGATATACGTTTTCTTAGAGCTTCAAGGTGTAACCCTAGTGATATCTCAGATCACTCGTATTATTATTATTAATAATATTGGAGCTAGTTGTTTTGTTATATTCATTGTTCACACATTAATCTGTTTCACTTACAATTAATCTTCTAAGTATCATTAAGTAGATTCCGCATACTTAGTGATATCACTCAAAGTATCATTATCAACACAAGTTCAAGGTGTACACGATCCAACAAGGTGTCCTTGTAGCCGAACCACTATAAATCTCTGGTCTCGCGGTTCGATCTTTCCATATCTCATTTATTTCTATACTTACATTATTATTGCTATGTCATACAAATTTATGTTGTTTATATTGTGCACGACTTGAGGCCACATACTATCGAATCTAAATTTTTGAAAATAAAGAAAACACTCAAACAATCTTTTATAACAAATTAAAAAGACGTAAAACTATTCAAATCCCCTTATAGTTTTCCACAATTGGTATCAAGAGCCACGTCTAGCAAGATTTTTAAAATATATTGTATTTTAATACTTGTAACGATCTATGGAGTCTGAAAAATATTTAGAAGGGCAATCTATGCAAAGACCACCACTATTTGAAAGTGATGGATTTTTATATTGGAAAAATAGGTTCGAAACTTATGTGAAATTAAAAGATCTTGATCTTTGGTATGTTATTATCTTTGGTGATTTTCCTCCCACTCTACAAAATCCGGAAACTAAAAAAGATGAAATTGTACCTTTTGAAAAACAAAATGATGATTTGAAAAAGAAACTAGCTAAAAATAATGAAGCTAAAATGGTAATTTATAATGCGTTACCACGTAAAGAATATGAAAGAATTTTTATGTGTAAAACCGCCAAAGAAATTTGGGAATCACTACTTATTACTCACCAAGGTAATAGTCAAGTCAAAGATAATAAAATAGATCTTCTTGTACAACAATATGAACAATTTATGATTCCGGAAGAGGAATCAATTGATAATGCTTTTGCTAAATTTAACACTATTGTCACAAGTTTAAAAGCACTTGATGAGACATTTTCTAGTAAAAATTGTGTTAGGAAATTTCTTAGGGCATTGCATCCAAAATGGCGAGCTAAGGTCACGGCAATTAAAGAATCAAAGAATTTGATGACGTTATCACTCGATGAACTTATTGGCAACTTGAAGGTTCATGAAGAAATTATAAGAAGAGATTCGAAAACGGTCAAAGTCAAGAAAGAACAAACCAAATCCATTGCTCTAAAAGCCAAAAAGGAACCTAGTGACGATGATGACTCAAGTGACGAGAGTGAAGACGAAGAATATGCAATGGCCGTAAGAGAATTCAAGAAATTCTTCAAAAGACGAGGAAGATTCACTAGATCACCACGAGACGAAAGAAAACCGTTTCAAAGAAATAGAAGTGATAACTACGGGAAAAGAAAGTGCTTTAGATGTGGAAGTCCAAATCATCTCATTGGTGAATGTCTAAAGCCGGCGGGTTATGAAAATCAAGGCGCCTTTGTTAGTGGAACAAGGAGTGATAGTAATAAAGAAGAAGTGGAAAAACCAAGAGACGAAAAGTGTTTTGTGGCAAAAGCAACCGACGAAATATGTTTAGGAATTGACTTGGAGCCTGACGAATGGATCAAGGATAGTGGATGTTCGAGGCACATGACGGGGAACCGTAAGCTATTTTCTACGTATAAGGCATACAATGGAGGTAACGTTATTTTCGGTAGTGACTTGCGTGGAAAAATCATTGGCAAAGGTACGATTTCTCAAGACTCACTTACTATTGAAAATGTTGAGCATGTAGATAACTTAACATATAACTTGCTTAGTATATATCAAATATGTGATAATAAATGTAGAGTTACCTTTACCGAAGAGGATAGCGAAATAGTTAAGAATGGAAAGATTATAGGTAGGGGAATTAGGAAAGGAGACATATATGTTATGAAGCTAGGAAACAAACCTGAAGATAGGATATGCCTAACGACCCTAGACGAAAACTTCACATTGTGGCATAGGAGATTCGGACATGCAAACATGCAACAAATACAATCTTTGGCCTCTAAAGAACTAGTCAGAAACTTGCCTAACCTAAAATATGACAAGCATTTTTGTGATGCATGTAAAATTGGAAAACAAATTCATGCTCGTCACAAAGCTAAGAATATAGTATCCACTACTAGGTGCCTAGAATTATTACATATGGATCTTTTTGGTCCATCCGCTGTGCGGAGCTATGGAGGAAACAAGTATACCTTAGTAATAGTAGATGACTATTCACGATACACGTGGACTAGGTTTTTAAGTGACAAAACCCAAGCCTTTGAAAAATTCGAAATATTTAGTAAAATGATTCAAAATAAATTAGGATGCACAATAGTAGCCATTAGGACGGACCATGGTAGGGAATTTGACAACGAAGTAAAATTCGGAAAATATTGTGATTTAAATGGAATATCTCACAATTTCTCCGCTCCTTGTACTCCTCAATTAAATGGCGTAGTAGAAAGAAAAAATAGGTCACTACAAGAAATGAGTAGAACAATGTTAAATGAACAATCCATCCCACAAAAATTTTGGTGTCACGCTGTAGATACATCAACATATATTATTAATAGGGTATCAATTAGGAGAATTCTAGGAAAAACTCCTTATGAGTTACTAAGAGATAGAAAACCAAACTTAAGCTACTTTAGGGTATTTGGAAGTAAATGTTATATTTTAAACACTAAAGATTACCTCACTAAGTTTGATCCAAAATCATATGAAGGAATATTTTTAGGGTATTCACAAAATAGTAAAGCATATATAATACTTAACAAACACTCTATGAAAGTAGAAGAATCACTAAATGTAACATTTGATGAAACACCACCATCTCCTAAAACATTACCTTTAGAAGATGATGACTTAGTCGAAGATGAAGCTATTGAGGTTAGTAAAACAAAACCCATAGGAAATGATAATGAAGACATTGACTTAGGAAATAACGAAATTGTAAATATTAAAGAATCTAGATCACATCCATTAGATAATATAATAGGACATCTTAATCAAAGAACCCTTAGGTCACAAGCCCAAGATAAAAATAACTTCTTTTGTTTCCTCTCAGCAATAGAACCTAAGAATATTAATGAGGCATTAAAAGATGAAAGTTGGGTTATAGCTATGCAAGAAGAATTAAATCAATTTAAGGCAAATGATGTTTGGGAATTAGTCCCAAATCCAATGAATATGACCATCATAGGAACTAAATGGGTATATAGGAATAAGTTAGATGAAAATGGAATAGTAACTAGGAATAAAGTTAGGTTAGTTGCCCAAGGTTATAATCAACAAGAAGGAATTGATTATGACGAAACTTATGCCCCCGTAGCTAGACTAGAATCTATTAGGATATTACTTGCCTATGCATGCGCCCTAGACTTTAAGTTATTTCAAATGGACGTGAAAAGTGCATTCCTTAACGGTTTTATCAATGCGGAGGTTTATGTGGCACAACCTCGAGGATTCATTGACTTCGCAAAACCTGATTATGTTTATAAGTTAAAGAAAGCTTTGTATGGACTCAAACAAGCTCCCAAAGCTTGGTATGATCGATTAAAGCTTTCCTTATTAAACATAATTATTCCATGGGAATGGTAGATAACACTCTTTTCTTTAAAAAGAAAGACCTAAATCTCATCATTGTTCAAATATATGTTGACGACATTATATTTGGATCGACTTGTCAAGAAATGTGTGATGAATTTGCCAAAATCATGCATGATGAGTTTGAGATGAGTATGATGGGTGAACTAAACTTCTTCCTAGGATTACAAATAAAACAATTAGAAGATGGAATATTCTTTAACCAATCTAAGTACATTAAGGAAATGCTTAAGAAATTTGGCCTAGAAGACTCAAAACCCATGAAAACTCCCATGTCTATGGAAGTGAAATTCACAAAGGATGATGAAGGCGAGTCCGTAGATAACACCAAGTATAGAGGAATGATAGGTAGTTTACTATACTTGACGGCAAGTAGACCCGATATCATGTTTAGTGTCTGCCTTTGTGCCCGTTTTCAAGAGGATCCCAAAACCTCTCACCTAGAAGCGGTTAAGCGTATCTTCTGATACATTAAAGGCACTATACACTTAGGATTATGGTATCCCAAGGGATCCGGCATAGAAACCATCGTCTATGCGGATTCGGATCATGCGGGAGACTACGTAGATAGAAAGAGCACTAGCGGTATTTGCACTTTTATGGGATGTTGTCTAACATCTTGGTTTTCAAAGAAGCAAACCGCTCTTGCTATTTCTACCCCCGAAGCCGAATATGTAAGCGCTGGAAAGGCATGTCAACAAGCACTATGGATGAAACAAGCTCTCATAGACTATGGTATTAGGTTAGAAAATGTTCCCATTATGTGTGATAACAAAGGTACGATAGATTTAAGCAAAAATCCGGTTCAACACTGTAGGACTAAACATATAGAAATACGCCACCACTTCATTAGGGATAATGTAGAAAAAAGAAACATATCTATAGAAAAGGTTGCATCAGAAGTAACATTGCGGATATATTCACTAAACCCCTTAAGCGTGAATTATTCAATCACTTGCATTTAAGATTAGGAATGATGGAACAAGTTGACTAAATTCTATTGCACTTACACAAATTTTTTTTTCTTGCATAAAATTTACTTTTCTTCCACTTCTCCATTCCTGAGTCTAGGAATCTATTTCCCACAAAATTAAAGATTGGGAAACCTCATTTTCATTGCATATACTCTCTTGTAAAACCCAATCAAAGTTTCTTGAAAACTATTCTCACATCTAGGAATTACATGAAAATCATTTTACTTGCATTGTTGACAAATGCTAAAAACCTTTTTCCTAAATCATGCATAAACTCTCACATAAATTGTCAAAGTATATAATCTAATATATACCATTGACATTCATGAATTGAGCAAAAATCGAATCAAGGAGATTTTGGATTGTTTCTTAGGAAGTTTACTTTTCTTTGCATTTAGGAGTTGAAACAATCACAACTCCACATTTGTTGCATATAGGCACACACTAGGACAAAATAACTCATAGTGTTGTCATCTTGTTTCATCACTAGTTACCTTTGCCTTAGATCTAAGATAGTTACCCTAGGAAGATTGAGTGCCCTTGCCTTTGCTTGCCTCCTATAGCTTATTATTAATTGATTGTTTGCTCTTTTACTTAAGTGTTTTTGCATGCATGTTTTATTATGATTAGATTAGATGCTATATTGTCTCAAGGAGCTAAACTTGCTTGAATCCAAATCCAAAAACACAACCTTTTTGCAAATTTTCTGCCAAAAACCCAATTCTTGCAATCTGGAAATCACCAGATGGGAGGCCCCCTTAATTATATAAGGCGGCCCCCTAATTAAGGGGACCGGCCATCTGATGGTCGGGTTTACAGAATCTTTTCTGCTTTTTAGCCCAATTCAACCTACATTTCCCAATTTTCACTAACATATTTTGTCCTAATCTCCCAAACAAACTTTATCCATCCTTAAACACACAAATCTTACACTATAAATATCCCCAATCTTCAAAACACTCCATTCATCTCATCATGACTTCTCCAAACAAACCAAAACCAAAAGCCTCAAGGCTAGCAAGGATGACGGAAAAACCCGTTTGGCGAAGAAAAAGCCCTCGAAACAAATCCATCATAACTAATGAAGTTGGAAATCACTCAACACCTCCAACTACTTACTTCCCAAACTTTACACCAAACCCACAAGGACATTCATTTAATCCTCTTTACAAACCATACAACATTGGCCAAACATCTTCTTTAATGCCAAACTACACATCTCAACCTCCAACTACTTATAATGATCCATACAAGTTTGATCAACCATCAAACTACACTTCCAACAATTTCAATTCCAACTACACAAACCCAATTCATCCATATCAACACAATGATTCTCTCCACATTGCCACGGAAAAGCAAAAGTTCCATGATGAAATAAACCAAATCCATGATCTTAGTGATCTCCTTGCTATGCATCTTGCACAACGCAACAAAGTGCAACCTCCATCATCATCCTATGCAAATTGCCTACCTCACTCTCTCAACTTGGATCAAGTTACAAACCACACTCACTTTTGCCCTTGTTACATCTTCCTTAAAAAACAAATCCTCTACTTGAGTGAAGATATTTCTTGGATTGAATATCTTCTCACTCGTCCTCATCCAATACCACCCTTAACACGATACAACATCGTGAGATCCACCTCTTCCGCTCCATACCCCACTCCATATCCCTCTCCATCAAACAACTAAGCTCTATGCTTATGTTCCCCTCAAACAAATAAAACACTCAACCATGGGTTGCAAGCAAGTCCAAGTGCTCTCTTCGGCAATATAGGACTATGTTGTTTCTTTTGTTTTATTGTAATCAATATGCTTCAAGCATATTGAATGTTGTAATGATGATCATTTCTATGATTGTCTCATATATTCTGGAATTAATCTATTTTTATTTGCATAATTGTTGCTTTGCATATATATATATATATATATATATATATATATATATATATATATATATAGTGTATCTTTATTTTCAGAACACTGTTAAGTGCGGGAACTGCGAGAACTCCAATTTTGCATTAGAAAACATGCATGTTCATATAAAACATGTATGTTTTCTTACATACACCTTAATACACATATATGCATAACATACATATTCATATAAAAACCTGTTAAGTGCAATAGATCAATGCAAAATGGTTTTATTTTTAGAACCTTGTTAAGTGTGGGAACTGCGAGAACTCCAATTATACATTAGAAAATATGCATGTTCAAATAAAATATGTATGTTTTCTTACATATACCTTAATACGCAGACATGTTTATTAAGGTGTATGTAAGAAAACATACATGTTTTATATGAACATGCATGTTTTCTAATGCAAAATTGGAGTTCTCGCAGTTCCCGCACTTAACAGGGTTCTAAAAATAAAGGCCCTATATATATATATATATATATATATATATATATATATATATATATATATATATATATATATATATATATATATATATATATCTTGTTCTCCTCACATATTTTTTGTAGCCAAGCTTTCCATAGCTCATTTCCTTGGTGCTCTCAAATGAGGGGGAACATACATCAAGGGGAGCTCTCTACCCGTTTAAACTTCTTTTATGAAGCTTAATCGGTCTAACATTTTTGATTCTACAAAAAAGGGGTGAAGAGATTATTAAACTCTAAAATACTTGTCTAAAAATTAATTTTTAGACCTAATGAGTTTAAGGTTTTGTAATCATCAAAAAGGGGCAGATTGTTGACATGAATAATGCCTAAAAGCATTGTTAACATATTAACAATATCTCTATGTTTTGACAATTACAAAGCATAAACTCATTAAACTAAAAATTATGACGTAAACAAGTATTTAGAGATTAATATCTCATTTTGCTTCCGAATCACTTAATGTATGAATAAACAAAGTGTTTATTGCATTCTATGATCAAAGGAAATTTTTCTAAACACTAGAACTTTTATAAAAATATCTTAAACATTTTATATCTTTTATAAAATTATTTTTGGAATTAAAAGAATATGTTTAAATCATTATTAATATATGATTTCAAATTTCTAACCAAAAATGGAAAATTTTATCCAGAAAAACCTTCCCCACAAGAGGACAAACTACTCCAACGTTTTGGAAGGGGCGGTTCCCTTAATTCATAAGGCGGCCCCCTTAATTATTAAGGGGACCGGCCACGCTCTAGAACAGTAGTTTGTTCCCCTATAAATACTAGTTCATTCTACAAATTTTTCTCACCTTTTGCACTCCTAAACTTTGTGTTCTAGATCTCCATTTCTATTCTCTTAATCCTTTGATCATGCATACATAAATCTTTGTTTCAGAGTGATCCAAATATCATCCTCTCAAGTGCAAGAGAAGAATACTTCTATCCTCCAAGACAAGAAGTACTACAACTTGTTGTGACCTCCATATCCAAGTTGTTAGAGCATCATCAATAGTATCTATCTCTTTGTGTAATTAGTTGTGAATATTTGATAGTAGATAGTTTAGCTAGGTATATAGATAGTGTGATTGGTTAGTAGTTTGTTGTGAAGGAGAAGAGTTAGGAAGTAGATTGTAGTGAAGGAGATTGGTGTGAAGTAGATAGGTGTGAAGTAGAATGTTGTGAAGATTGATTGGAGTGAAGAGGTTGTGTAGAAGTTGTGATTAAGTTGTGACGAAGTTGTGGTGTGTACATTGGTGTGTAAGGTTTTCTCTGCCATAAGGGAGCTTGTTGACATAGTGAAGAAAACTCTCGAGTTAGGTGCTCGGGGAGTGGAGTAGGGCAAGGAAGGTGTCCTTGTAGCCGAACCGCTATAAATCTCTTGTCTCGCGGTTCGATCTTTCCATCTCTCATTTATTTCTTTACTTACATTATTATTGCTATATCGTACATATGTATTGTTGTTTATATTGTGCAAGACCCGAGGCCACATACTATCGAATCTAAATTTTTGAAAATAAAGAAAACACTTAAACAATCTTTTATAACAAATTAAAAAGACGTAAAACTATTCAACCCCCCTTCTAGTTTTCCACAAAGGAATTTGAGACTTTTTCGTTTTCTTCACTTTTATGCTCAAAAAACGTCCAAAATGCTTCATTTTCCAGATTTCTCTCCAAAAGTACCTAAAATGACAAAAGGAACGATTTAGGGCAATATTTGATCAAATAATCACGAATTCGGGCTTAAATGACCCCTTAAAAGCGGTACAATTTTTGCCTCATCAAGTACCCTTACACTTGAGATTTGCTTGTCCTCAAGCAAATGCGCTTTTATTCTAATCAAAATACAAGTTAGGGGTCATTTAACACTATTATAAAAGTAATTACAACAAATAATCGTTCAACTAAAAACCAAAAACAAGCACGGCGGTCATACACTAGAACCTCACAAATAGTGTTTAGATACTCACATCTCTCGGGTGTAATAAAGTATATATCACGATATGGAAATGAAAAACATCTCTCACTACCTGTCATAGCAAATAGATTACCATAGGCTTGGGAAAGGATCAAACCTCCACCACTTGGCGTAAGCATCTAGGATAAACTATCAATGAGGTCTTTTAAAGGGTTATAACGTTAGGTGTAGGGATATGGAAAACACAGTTTTGTTGGATAAAGGCAATATTTACTGGTGGTGAGTTAATCATCTTGGTTAATTACATGTACAATATGGCGTTGCTAAGCCAAGACTCGACTTAACTTAAGCTAATAAATCAAGAATAACGAAAACATAAAACAAACATAGAATGAAACGGGATGGTAGTCCGTATGTTTTTTCTCTCTTTTCTTTTTCTATTTTTTTTCTTTTGATTTTTCAATTTTTGATTTTTCATTTTTTTTCCTTTTTTTTTATTTATTTTTTATTTTTTTATTTTTTGCATACACTTTTACCCTACCATTCGAAATAGTACATCATAGGGAATGTACATTCCCCTTACACTTGAATTTTTACATACTTTACAATAAACTACTCTAATGACTCGAATCAAGATAATCAAAACACTTGGAGTACTTTCTAAATATTAACGCACATATGGGGGGTGATATTTTGATGTTCTTCCCCATTACTCCATAACACTAGTACTTTACCCATGAGTTCCAATCATCCTAAAACAATATGTACAAGATATTACTCGACTTAGCAACCATGTAATCAATTAGATAATTAACTAAGGGTTTAAACATGTAACAATAATGCACTAAAGATGAGTGCATACAAGGAAGGCTAAGGCGATTTGGTTGCACATTTGGGTGGGTTGTAACAAATTCTTCCTTTAAGTAAAATGCTTAAAGTTAGAAACGAAAAGATTGGCTTGGAGGGGTGTACTAGGGGTATCGTGTACTAAAAATGAGTACAACGCAAAGGTGTGGGAAAAATTAATTGACTTTACTAGTCAAGTAATATGACTTAAATGGTCAAGTAATTATGATACAAGTTTAAACACAAGGGTGATCCTAATGCCTCTTATCATGTAGTAAATCCTACTACACGAATGTAGTCTCACTAGCGGTCTCGGGATGCATCACTAACGCAAGTTCTAGAATCTAAATGCTAACGGTACACTCATAAGCACTAATAATAAATGCTTTTCCTATCAAATCTAAAGGCGAACCTCACATATTTGGGTGAAAATTTTTTCTGAATTGTACGGTTTTGTGCTAGTCATACAACACCTATCCATGAGATGCTTGTTAAGGCTAAAGATTCACTCCTAAATGTTGTAAACAATTTTAAATTTGGCGCTAAAATTACACTAACAAGTATTTCTTTTAGTTTTATTACACACCTACCATCAAACAAACAAACTCAAGTGCAATTGTATCCTATATGGTATCATCATTTATCCTCCCCTTACACTTAGGATGCACATTGACCCCAATGTTCAATTAAAGGATGTAAAAGTAAAACAGGTAAAAGAATGAAAACAAATACTCCCCTGATTCGTTCGGTGTGGATAGTGTGTCAACAAGGTTAGATCTTCCTCCAAGAAAATGAACGTTGAAAGCTTCTGATGAGGCAAAAAATGATCCGTTTTTAGGGGGTCATTTAAGCCGGAATTTGAATTTATTTGATCAAATAATGCCCTAAATCGTTCCTTTTGTGATTTTAGGTACTTTTGGAGTGAATTCTGGAAAAGGAAGCATTTGGACGTTTTTGGAGCATAAAAGTGAAGAAAACGGTAAAGTCTTAATTTTCCTTGCTGGGAACAGTACCTGACGGTGTCAAGAGAATTTTGATGACGGCGTCAAGAGCAAAAGTGGTGACGGCCCAGTAGAAATGTGTCGGCTTCAAAGCATGGCCGTCAAGAGTAAAAGTGGTGACGGCCCAGAACAACATTACACATGACGGCGTCAGATCTAGATCTAGGCAATCCGATTTTATTATGGGCGGCGGGTTGACGGCGTCAGAGTTTTCTTCTTGACGCCGTCACCTTAGAAAATCTATATATAGTCTTTGTAATTTTCATTCAAGAGGGAGGACAATATTAGGGACGACTTGAATCAACCCTAGCTCGAGTTTTACAGTATTTTCAAGGGTTTTCACCCCTTGGAACCCTTCATGTTCAATTAAGATAAGTATCCTTTCAATTCATTCAACATGTCTATGTGTTTTTTGAATATATCTTACGCTTGTCTTGATTTTAACATGCTAGGCTAGATCTCTTGTGTGTTTGCTTAGATGTAATGAAACCTAGATGTTGATTATAGGTTGATTGCTTGTTTATAGTTGTAATGGATGAATGATTTCGATGTTAGGCTTAAGAAAACTGGCAGACTTCCATACTGTAACTTGCTTGAACGTCTTAAGAAACATGAACCAATGCGTACTAAGGTTTTTATGGTTGTATTTAATGCATGAGCGAATTCTAGTGATCCTATGTTAGAGTTTCTTGCATGCTCGACATAGGAATGAAGTAGGAGCTTATAGAGTTGAGGAAGTATGTACGCCACCCGACGATTGGTATTAAGGAATATAACCCATCATCCAAGCAACTGTAACAAACTATCAACCTGTAAAAGATATCTAGGGAGTAATGAAATCTAAGTAAACACATTTGTCCCATTTATTGTTCACACAACTAGTTTAATTAGTTTTATTTTCATTTTTGTTATTTTATTTTGATTGCATCTTAGTTATTGGGTTAGTTGACTAGCAACTAATTCCGCCCACTCCTCTAAAAACCCGAGATTTTACTTGCTTTTAATAAAATATAAAAATACGAAAAGAATCATCCCTCACCTCTAGACTTAATTTTTAGGCTTTCTAATCCTAGCGACACTATTCCTGAGTTGAACGATCAATCCTCCGTTACTTGTCACTATACTATACTACATCGATCAGGTACACTTCCTGGTAGGGGTTGTAAGCTTCTCGAGATCCCTTGAGAGGTAAAGCCTGGTGCAATTCCCACGCATCAAGTTTTTGGCGCCGCAGCCCGGGGAATAGTTATTGTCTAGGTTAGGATTTCTTTTTATTAGGTCTACTTGCTAGATTCCTTTCTAATAAGATTTTATTTTTATTTTTAGGTTTTCTTTAGTCTATCTATTTCTTCGTGTCTTTGTTCGTAATCTTTACCATCCGACATCATGGAAGGTGGTAACATCTTTGAACCCATCAACCCACCACAACAAGACCACCCACAAAACCCACCACTAGCAAACCAACCTCTTAGGCCCCGAACCCTAGGAGAGTATTCCCGACCTAGCCACCAAGGCTATCGAAATACTATTGAGCTCACCCAAGGAGCCAATGTGTCTCCCTTGCGATCCGATACCATCCGGTTGGTGCAAAGCGGATGTGCATTTCATGGACTTCGTTCCGAAGATCCTAATCAACATCTCAAGGACTTCCTTAAAATCATAGATTCTATAGACCTTGATGTTACAACTAGAGAGTCGACCCGATTACGCCTATTCCAATTCTCTCTACGTGATCAAGCTAGTCAATGGCTTGAACATTTCCCCGCGGGATCCATCACCTCATGGGATGATCTCACCACTCGTTTCCTTGCTCAATTTTTCCCACCGGGGAGAACTACCAAGCTTAGAAATGATATCTTGATGTTCCAACAACGTCAAGGTGAAACTCTGTATGAAGCATGGACTCGTTTCAAGGACTTACTCAAAAAAGTCCCTCATCATGGCATAGATCTTTGGCTCCAAGTCCAAATCTTCTATGACCATATCGATCTCTCCACAATGAAAACCATTGACCAATCGGCCGGTGTCAAGCTACGTGATCTAAGTGCGGAAGAATCATGGGAACTCATAGAAGATCTTGCTCTCTATGACAACGAAAGTTGGAATGATCCCCGTGATTTGAACAAAACGGTCAAGGCAATATCTTTGCCTTCGAACAATTCTAGCACTCCTGACCGTAGGATCATGGAACTTGAGGACCAAGTCAAGTTTCTCATGAAATCTTACGAAGCTCTTAAGCCTTCAAGCCAAGTGAACAAAATCACTTCTTCATGCGAATTATGTAGTGGTTCCCATGACACTCGTGATTGCGTGGAACTCACCGGAACAGCTTTTGCGGACTACGCATCCTCGCGTACCGACGAAGCGGGAGATAAGTGGTACACTTTCAAACCCGAGCCAAACGCTTATGGTGATTCCTACAACCCTTCTTGGAAAAATCACCCGTACCTTAGGTGGAAACAAAACCAAAACAATTCTTCCAATCCGCCTAATCGTTACCAACCAAACGGTCCACCCTCCAACCGTACTTTCAGCAGCAATCCTTCTAGTAACTATGGTAGTACCAACAATCTTGAAGGATTGATGTCCAAGTTTATGGCATCTCAAGAAGCTCGCATATCTAAGTTTGAAACCGAATTGAATCAACAACAAACAGAGATGACCAATAAGATTGACAACTTGTTGAAAGCCCTTAACAACCAAACGTTAACTACACCTAGGTAGGATACTAGGGATGCCAATAGTGGAATCCAAATTAAGGACCCCTCGTCATCCAAACACGTCCACTTTGTCAATGTTGTCACCATTAAGCTAATAGATAAGGATATAGAAGAAAGTGACAAGGATGAAGTTGGAGTAGAGACCGAGACTAGGGATGAAATTAAGGAAGTTGAGGTTAATAAGAGAGAAAAGTTAGAGGAAGTAGAAAACGTAGAAGAATACTTTGATAAGTTGCCCACCAAGGAAGAACGGGAATATCACAAGGATTTATTCGATGACCCCGAGACACCATATATCCTTGGTTCACCCCTTATCAAAGTAGGTGATCCCTCTAACATCAACATACCATGCAACATTGGGCATATGCATGTATGGAAAGCTTATATCGATCCTAGGTCTCCTATAAACATCATGACTAGGACTTATTATAATTGGGTAATGAAGAAGCAACTTGGTTATAGGATGATGCCTAGTAAGAATTTGATAAGTAATTTTGTAGGTAGAGTGAAAGGATTGCATGTGATTGTTGGAAACTTTACCTATGAGACCGACTTTATGATAGTGGAGGACACTCGTCCAGTGATAGATGATTGCCTAAGTCAAGTAGTGTTTGGAAAACCGTTCGTTGAGGCTTCTAAGATGAGTTATGATCCGACTCTAGGCATAGTTAGATTCAAGGACGAAAATGATGAGATTGCTTACCAAATGCCCTATAAAATTGAACAATACCGCCTCCTATCAAACATAGAAAAAGAACATAAACAAGCGGTTTACTATAAGAATGATGTGGATAGACGTAGAGGAGTAGAATATGTTATGAATAAAATACTTGGTTTCTACAAAGAATGTTTACAACTAGGTCCGGAATACAAAACTAATATAGGAGATGACCTAGAAAGTGAAACCAACGATGAGGTCACGTGATAACCCATGACTTTGAGTCTAGCTACAAGACTCATAAATAAAGAAAAGTGCTTCTTGGGAGGCAACCCATGTTTTGTGTGATTTTCATTTGTTTTAATGTTATTTGTTTTCGTATGCATGCTTTATTTTTACTGTTGTTAGATCATGTTTCAAACTAAAATGGTGAAAATACTTTATTTTGTCATTTGGCTTAGTCTTAACTTCATCCAAAGGTATTTCGCAAAAGATAAGTGTAAGGGGAAACCCCAAATATGTTTTTAAGAAACAAAATTGATCATGATTATACACAATAGTAAATGAACATGTATATTCGTATTTGTTAGAGTCAAATGCTTGTATCGAGTCATAATGATGTTTTGCAGGATTCTCCAGGAAGTAGGACATAAGTCTTCCAAAAATTTTGCGAAAACTTAACGTAAGGATTTCTGCAGGTCACTTCTGACGGCGACAGGAAGAAATTCCTAACGGCGTCATGTGTAAAATTCTGGAAATTTTGCTAGTTTTGTTTTTCTAACGGAGTCTCAAAGTTTTTGTTGAATTTTTAGTTTTATAAACTCCAGGAAATCTGCAAACACTCATTCCTCAAGCATTATATCTTACTTTATTTTTCTAGGATTTATTAGTATATATAGATTGCCGCCGATTTTACGCGAGGTTGCCTTGTTTGTTTTCTCAGGTTTAACAAGTTATGTATGACAAGAAGATGATTTATATTCTGGAAGGGAAGCTTTGATTGTTCATTTTCTTGGAGGAAGATCTAACCTTGTTTCCATACTATCCACACCGAACGAATCAGGGGAGTATTTGATTTCATTCTTTTACCTATTTCACTTTTACATTCTTTAATTGAACATTGGGGACAATGTTCATGCTAAGTGTAAGGGGAGGGTAAAATGATGATACCTTATAGTATACACTTTCACTTGAGTTTGTTTGTTTTATGGTAGATGTGTAACAAAACTATGAGAAATACTTGTTAGTGTAATTTTAGCGCCAAATTTAAATTTTTTTACAACATTTAGGAGTGAAACTTTAGCCTTAGCAAGCGTCTCATGGATAGGATATTGTATGACTAGCACAAAACCGTACTATTCAAAAAAAATTTCCACCCAAATATGTGAGGTTCGCCTTTAGATTTGATAGGAAAAGCATTCATTATTAGTGCTTATGAGTGTACCGGTAGCATTTAGATTCTAGAACTTGCGTTAGTGATGCATCCCGAGACTGCTAGTGAGACTACATTCGTGTAGTAGGCTTTACTACATGATAAGAGGCATTAGGATCACCCTTGTGTTAAACCCGTATCATAATTACTTGACCATTTAAGTCATATTACTTGGCTTGTTAATTCAACTAATTTTTCCCACACCCTTAGCGTTGTACTCATTTTTAGTACACGAAACCCCTAGTACACCCCTCCGAGCCTATCTTTTCGTTTCTAACTTTAAACATCTTACTTAAAGGAAGAATTTGTTACACCCCACTTAAATGCACAACCAAATCACCTTAGCCTTCCGTGTATGCACTCATCTTTAGTGCATTATTGTTATATGTTTAAACCCTTAGTTAATTATCTAATTGATTACATGGTTGCTAAGTCAATTCATATCCTTGTACATATTGTTTTGGGACGATTGAGACTCATGGGTAAAGTACTATTGTTATGGAGTAATGGGGAAGAACATCATATTATTACCCCCATATGTGCGTTAATCTTAAAAGTACTCCAAGTGTTTTGATTATCTTAATTCGAGTCATTAGATTAGTTTATTGTAAAGTATGTAAAAATTCAAGTGTAAGGGGAATGTTCTTCCCTATCATGTATTATTTTGGATGGTAGGGTAAGAGTGTGTGCAAAAAAAAAAAAAAAAAAAAAAAAAAAAAAAAAAAAAAAAATCGGAAAAAAAGAGAAAAAAAAAAAAAACATACGGACTACCATCCCGTTTCATTCTATGTTTGTTTTATGTTTTTGTTATTTTTGATTTATTAGCTTAAGTCGAGTCTAGTCTTGGCTTAGAAATGCCATATTGTACATGTAATTAACCAAGATGATTAACTCGCCACCAGTAAAGATTGCCTATATCCAAAAAAACCGTGTATTCCATATCCCTACACCTAACGTTACAACCCTTTAAAAGACCTCTTTGATAGTTTATCCTAGGTGCTTACGCCATGTGGTGGAGGTTTGATCCTTTCCCAAGCCTATGGTAATCTATTTTGCTATGACAGGTAGTGAGAGATATTTTCCATTTCCATATTGTGATATATACTTTATTACACCCGAGAGATGTAAGTATCTAAACACTATTTGTGAGGTGCTAGTGTATGACCTCCGTGCTTGTCTTTGGTCTTTAGTGGAACGATTATTTGTTGTAATTACTTTTATATTAGTGTTAAATGACCCCTAACTTGTATTTTGATTTGAATAAAAGAGCATTTGCTTGAGGACAAGCAAATCTCAAGTGTAAGGGTATATGATGAGGCGAAAAATGATCCGTTTTTAGGGGGTCATTTAAGCCGAAATTTGAATTTATTTGATCAAATAACGCCCTAAATCGTTCCTTTTGTGATTTTAGGTACTTTTGGAGTGAATTCTGGAAAAGGAAGCTTTTTGGACGTTTTTGGAGCATAAAAGTGAAGAAAACGGCAAAGTCTTAATTTTCCTTGCTGGGAACAGTACCTGACGGCGTCAAGAGAATTTTGATGACGGTGTCAAGAGCAAAAGTGGTGATGGCCCAATAGAAATGTGACGGCGTCAAAGCATGGCCGTAAAGAGTAAAAGTGGTGACGGCCTAGAACAACATTACACATGACGGTGTCAGATCTGGATCTAGGCAATCCGATTTTATTATGGGTGGCGAGTTGACGGCGTCATAGTTTTCTTCTTGACTCCATCACCTTAGAAAATCTGTATATAGTCTTTGTAATTTTCATTCAAGAGGGAGGACAATATTAGGGATGACTTTAATAAACCCTAGCTCGAGTTTTACAGTATTTTCAAGGGTTTTCACCCCTTGAAACCCTTCATGTTCAATTAAGATAAGTATCCTTTCAATTCATTCAATATGTCTATGTGTTGTTTGAATATATATTACGCTTGTCTTGATTTTAACATGCTAGGCTAGATCTCTTGTGTGTTTGCTTAGATGTAATGAAACCTAGATGTTGATTATAGGTTGATTACTTGTTTATAGTTGTAATGGATGAATGATTTCGATGTTAGGCTTAAGAAAACTGGCAGACTTCCATAGTGTAACTTGCTTGAGCATCTTAAGAAACATGAACCAATGCATACTAAGGTTTTTATGGTTGTATTTAATGCATGAGCGAATTCTAGTGATCCCATGTTAGGAGCTTCTTGCAGGCTCGACATAGGAGTGAAGTAGGAGCTTATAGAGTTGGGGAAGTACGTACGCCACCCCACGATTGGTATTAAGGAATATAACCCGTCATCCACGCAACTGTAACAAACTATCAACCTGTAAAAGATATCTAGGGAGTAACGAAATCTAAGTAAACACATTTGTCCCATTTATTGTTCACACCACCAGTTTAATTAGTTTTATTTTCATTTTTGTTATTTTATTTTGATTGCATCTTAGTTATGGGGTTAGTTGACTAGCAACTAATTCCGCCCACTCCTCTAAAAACCCGAGATTTTACTTGCTTTTTATAAAATATAAAAATACAAAAAGAATCATCCCTCACCTCTAGACTTAATTTTTAGGCTTTCTAATCCTAGCGACACTATTCTTGAGTTGAACGATCAATCCCCCGGTACTTGTCACTATACTATACTACATCGATCAGGTACACTGCCTGGTGGGGGTTGTAAGCTTCTCGAGATCCCTTGAGAGGTAAAGCCTGGTGCAATTCCCACGCATCAGCTTCCCTCCAGAAATATAAATCATCTTCTTGTCATATATAACCTGTTAAACCTGAGAAAACAATCAAGGCAAACCTCGCGTAAAATCAGCGGCAATCTGTATATACTAACAAATCATAGAAAAACAATTTAAGATATAATGCTTGTGGAATGAATGTTTGCAGATTTCCTGGAGTTTATAAAACTAAAGAATCAACAAAAACTTTAAGACTCTGGTATAAACAAAATTCGCAAAATTTTTCAGAATTTTAGTATCTGACGCCGTCAGGTTTTAACTCCTGACGCCGTCAGAATGTTCCTGGAAAAATTTTATGTTAAGTTTTCAGAAAATTTCTGGAAAAACTTATGCCTTATTTCCTGGAAAATCCTGCAAAACATCATTATGACTCGATACAAACCTTTGACTCTAACAAATACTAATATATACGTTCATTTAATATTGTGGCGAATCAAGATCATTTTCATTCTTATAAACAAATTTAGGTTTCCCCTTACACTTAGCTTTTGCAAAATATCTTTATATGTAATTAATGCGAAGTTAAAAACAAAATAAAGCATTTTCACAATTTAGTTTGAAACATGATTTACCAACGATAAAAATAAAACATGCATACGAAAACAAATAACATCAAACAAATAAAAACACACAAAGCATGGGTTGCCTCCCAAGAAGCACTTTTCTTTATTAACGAGTCTTGTAGCTTAAGAGTGGGCAACACTTCCATCCGCTAGACCAATTATTACTTCCGTCTCCTCTGGCTTTCCTAGCTTAAGAGTGGTGAAAAGGGATAAGGGAATCAAGTTGAGGCTTGATCCTAAGTCGGCTAGTGTGTCGAAAGCTTAGGATTTTCCTATCTTACAAGGAAAAACAAATATACCCGGATCATCAAGCTTCTTAGGCAACTTGTTTTGAACAAAGGCGGTCCCATTTTTACCCAATTTAAGTTTCTCATATTTTTCTAGGAGGGCACTATAGTAGGGGGCACAGGCTAAGACATCAATGACGGGGCGTTCAAGGTGGAGCTCCTTGAATTCATCGTTAAGGTCTTGTGTAGGAGGTGTTTCAACTATGTTATTGACCGGTTTAATGTCAGATGTTTTATTCAATTGGTCCTTTTGAAGAATTTGGGTTTGCTTGAAACACGTGTTCATTGCTTTGACCGAATAGTATTGTAGACAAGAAGTAGGTGACGAAACCGGTGATATGGCATTAACGTTTAGTTTCGGGTTCTTGACCGTGTTGCTTGGGAGTGCTCCCATTTCTCGGTCATTTAGAACTTTCAACAATGTGTCAATTTTATTGGTCATCTCACTTTGCTTTTATTTGAAATTGACTTCAAACTTAGATATGCCAGCTTCTTGAGATGCTACAAACTTAGACATCAATCCTTCAAGATTATTGGTACTACCTTTGTTATTGGAAGGATTGTTGTTGAAAGTACAGTTAGAGGGTGGACCGTTTGGTTGGTAACAATTAGGTGGATTGGAAGAATTGTTTTGGGGCATGTTTTGGTTTTGTTTCCACCTAAGGTTCGGGTGATTTTTCCAAGAAGAGTTGTAGTAATCACTGTAAGGGTTTGGCTCGGGTTTGAAAGTGTACCACTTGTCTCTCGCTTCGTCGGTACGCGAGGATGCGTAATCCGCAAAAGCTTGTCCGGGGAGTTCCACGCAATCACGAGTGTCATGGGGACCACTACATAATTCGCATGAAGAAGTGATTTTGTTCACTTGGCTTGAAGGCTTAGGAGCTTCGTAGGATTTCATGAGAAACTTGACTTGGTCCTCAAGTTCCATGATCCTACGGTCGGGAGTGCTAGAATTGTTTAAAGGCAAAGATATTGCCTTGACCGTTTTGTTCAAATGACGGGGATCATTCTAACTTTCATTGTCATAGAGAGCAAGATCTTCTATGAGTTCCCATGATTCTTCCGCACTTAGATCACGTAGCTTGCCACCGGCTGATTGGTCAATGGTTCGCCTCGTGTAGAGATCGATATGGTCATAGAAGATTTGGACTTGGAGCCAAAGATCTATGCCATGATGAGGGACTTTTTGGAGTAAGTCCTTGAAACGAGTCCATGCTTCATATAGAGTTTCACCTTGACGTTGTTGGAATATCAAGATATCATTTCTAAGCTTGGTAGTTCTCCCCGGTGGGAAAAATTGAGCAAGGAAACGAGAAGTGAGATCATCCCACGAGGTGATGGATCCCACGGGTGAACGTTCAAGCCATTGACTAGCTTGGTCACGTAGAGAGAATTGGAATAGACGTAATCAGGTCGACTCTCTAGTTGCAACATCAAGGTCTATGGAGTCTACAATTTTTAGGAAATCCTTGAAATGTTGATTAGGATCTTCGGAACAAAGTCCATGGAATGCACATCCGCTTTGCACCAATCGGATGGTGTCGGATCGCAAGGGGGACACATTGGCTCCTTGAGTGAGCTCAATGGTGTTTCGATAGCCTTGGTGGCTAGGACGGAAATACTCTCCTAAAGTTCGGGGTCTAGGAGGTTGATTTGCTAGTGCTGGGTTTTGTGGGTGGTTTTGTTGTGGTGGGTTGATGGGATCAAAGATATTACCACATTCTATGATGTCGGATGGTAATGGTTACGAACAAAGAAACGAAGAAATAAGATAGACTAAAGAAAACCTAAAAGTAAAAATAAAAATCTTACTAGAAAGGAATCTAGCAAGTAGACCTAATAAAAAGAAATTCTAACCTAGACAATAACTATTCCTCGGGCTGCGGCGCCAAAAACGTGATACGTGGGAATTGCGCCCTCGCAACAGGTTTTACCTCTCAAGTGATCTTGAGAAGCTTACAACCCCCACCAGGCAGTGTACCTGATCGTTGTAGTATAGTATAGTGACAAGAACCGGGGGATTGATCGTTCAACTTAGGAATAGTGTCGCTATGATTAGAAAGCCTACTAAACTAGTTCTAGAGGTGAGGGATGATTCTTTTTGTATTTTTTATATTTTATGAAAGCAAGTAAAATCTCGGGTTTTGAAGGAGTGGGCGGAATTAGTTGCTAGTCAACTAACCCAATTAACTAAAGATGCAATCAAAATAAAATAAAAGAAATGAAAATTAAACTAATTTACTAATGTGGTGGAAACAATAATGAGAAAAGTTGTGTTTACTTAGATTTCATTACTCTCTAGATATCTTTTACCAGTTGATTAGCTTGTTACAATTGCATGGATGACGGGTTATATTCCTTAATACTAGTCGTAGGGCAGTGTACAATATTCCCTAACTCTATAAGATCGTAATTCACTCCTATGTCGAGCCGATTAAAAGCTCCTAACATGGGATCATTAGAATTCACTTATGCATTAAATACAACCAAAAATCGTTGTACACCTCCGATCATGTTTCTTAAGACGTTCAAGCAAGTTACCAATGGAAGTCTGCCAGTTTTCTTATGTCTAACATCGAATACAATCATCAGTAAGAATTATAAACAAATAATCAACCAATAATCAACATCTAGGTTTCACTACGTCTAAGCAAACACAATAAAAGCCTAGCCTAACATGTTAAAAGAAAGATAAACATAAGATAGAATCAAACAATACATAGACATATTGAATGATTATTGGAGAACTTATCTTTTTTAAAACATGGAAGAAAGAAGGGTTTGTGTGTGATATTTCACAACTTGTTCCACCCTTTACAATGAAAAATTAGAAAAATATATATAGACTAAGCATCCTGACGGCGTCATGTATTAGCCTCTGACACCGTCAACTCGCCGCCAAGATGAAATTCATATTGCCTAGATTCACTTCTGACGCCGTCATGTAGAAATAAGCTCTGGGCCGTCACTAGTATTTGGACCCTGACGGCCTTGGTGACGCCGTCAGGCCATTAACAAAGAAAATGTTCTGGGCCTTCACATTATAAGTTCCACTTCCACCTCTTTTGTCACTCTTGACGCCATCATGTGTTAAAGCTTAACATCGTCAGGTACTGTTCCAGCAAGAAATTTGAGACTTTGCCGTTTTCTTCACTTTTATTGTTGGCATGAATATTACGATATTTAATCTAAACATTCTCTTCATGTTTTGATGATGACAAAGATGTAAGTTACAACATATAACGTAAAGTGCTTAAGTTACTTGTGATCACAATTCATCATTGCATTCATACGTCAACAAGCCTCGACATCTCTACGTCTCGAGTATGCTTCAACAATCACTTAAGGTATGTACAAACAAATGTCTAATACATTTTATGATCAAAGGGATTTTATTTAAACATTACAAAGTTTATAAAATGATATAAACATGTTATATATTTTTGAAAAACAATTTTGGTAATTAAAGGAAAATGTTTAATTCATAACAAATATATGAATTCAAATTTTTAACCAAAATCAGTTAGTTTTTCACCAAATAAACTTTCACCATAAAAGACAAAGATTTCTGACCGTTTCAGTAGGGCGCCCCCCTTAATAATTAAGGGGACCGTCCATACAATTAAGGGGACCGGCACGCTCCAATTGTCAGAAATTCTTGCCTATAAATACTGGTTCATTTCTGCAATTTTTCCTCACCTTTTACACGAAAATTTTCAGTCCCAATCCCTTCAAAACATCCTTCTAAATCCTTTGATCATAAGATTATAAGTCTTTATTTCAAGTGATCCAATCCTTCACCACTCAAAGTGCAAGAGAAGAATCCTCCCTATCATAAAGCCAAAGATGTATTAGGATCTAGTTAGTGTTTATATGAAGTTGTGAGTTATGTATATGTAATAAGTAGATCAAGATGATCTTAATTAGTAGTGAGTTTATGAGTGAGTAAGAAGTAGTGGGAAGAAGTAGTAGTGTGGAGAAGTCATGAAGTTGTGAAGAAGTGGAGGTGTGAATATGTAGTGAAGTATAGAAAAAGTTGTGAAGTAGTGAAGAAGTCGTGAAGTCATGAAGCCATGAAGAAGTCGTGAAGTCGTGTAGAAGTTGTGTAGTGATTGAAGTTGTGAGATTGGTTCTAGCTACTATTAGAACTTGACATTTAGCTTAGTGTTGTTAATTGGTGTAAGCAAAAGTTGTGTAAGGTTTTCTCCGCCAAAAGGGAGCTTGTTGAGTAGTGAAGAAAACTCTTGAGTAGGTGACTCGGGGAGTGGAGTAGGGCAAGGAAGGTGTCCTTCTAGCCGAACCACTATAAATCATCGTGTTCGGTTTGCATTTCCTTTCTCGTATCTCTTTACATTTATTCTTGCACTTATCGCTTTATATCTATGCTTGCAAATATGTGTTGATAGTTGCTTATATTGTCATGATGATTAATTGTGTTATAGTTACAAGTTAATATTGTGATTGTGTGTATAATTATATGATATGGTCTAATAGATTATTATTCACACTTCCCATATTGAGTTTAACTTGATAGATAAATTGATACAAAACATTTTAAGATTTTAAAAGGAAAACGTATTCACATAAAGATCAAGCAAAGCTCCATTCATAAAACTAAGTTTGGAAAACTAATCCAAAAGCTTATATATATAATTGATCATATTGATTATATGTTGTTTTCATACTAAACTCTAACTGAAGGTTTTTCAAACAAACAATTGAATAAATTCGAATCAACATTTTGAAACAAACTTTTTATAAACGAAAAAGAGGGTAAAACTATTCAACCCCCTTCTAGTTTTCCACATTTATGCTCTAAAAACGTCTAAAATGCTTCCTTTTCCAGATTTCTCTCCAAAAGTACCTAAAATGACAAAAGGAACGATTAAGGGCAATATTTGATCAAATAATCACGAATTCGGGCTTAAATGACCCCTTAAAAGCGGTACACTTTTCGCCTCATCAGAGTTGTGTTGTCATTCAGATCCGGAAGAATAGTCTCAACATTGTCATTGCTCGATTCCGACGACTTTCTTCGTTTCTCAGAATTAGACGAAGATGTTTGACCCACACTTGGTTGTTCCAACCATTTGTCTACTTTCCTAACAATCTCCCATGCTTCAATATGACTAAAAGTCTTGCCTTTTGTTTTCTTTTTATAATCGGCCATGACATTTTTCATCAAGTCAATATCGCCATACCCACTCTCACGAGCACGGTTCTACAATTATAAAGGAAACAAGTATAAATTAATACAACTATATCAAATACAAAGTATAAAAAGTATAGAGTTTAAAAATTACAAGTTGGATGAATAGCCCGTTAAAAGTATTCATTTTGGCATTCATATTTTTCCACTTTGTGTTCAAGCTATGGTGTGTTCGATTAGTATTTGCCACGTTTTCCTTGAAATGCTCTAGAATTCTTTTACAAAAGCTTTCAAACTTTTGTTGATTCCCAACTTTTGGACATGTCGAGATTTGAACCCACACTTTATCCAAAGCGACCTCTTCGTCCGTCGACCAATTTTTTTTTCTGCTTTAGTCGAATTTTTTATTTCTTGAACTTCTTGAACATCATCATCATTTTCTTCTTCACATAATAAATAAAAAATATTTAATGATTAAAAAAAACATACTGTTATAAAAAAAATATATATTTAACGATTTAAAAAAAATATTTAACGATTTTAAAAAACATACGATTTTAAAAAAAATATTTAACGATTTAAAAAAACATACGATTTAAACAATAGTACAAAAGATGGATTTCGTCACACATGCTGTTTTTCGAACGACCACACAGTAACTTTTTTATGTGACTAAATGTACCAGAATAAAATAAACAGCCACACTTGATCCGACTTGTGTGACTATTTCGTCTTTCCAACTGAGGCTACAGTCACACATTCGAATATTTTCGTGACTAGAGGTATCTTGTAAATTTTTTTTTTTATTATTTAGTCACATATAATTTGGGACTTGTCGCGGATACAAATAAGTTTGAAACATTAGTCACATTATATATATACGTATGTGACAAATATATGTCACACAATTGAACAGCGTGACCAAAATCCATATATGCTCACATGAAGTAATTGTGTATGTGGCTAAATCATATACTCAAGTTTGTCACACATTATTTAAAAGTGACTAAATCATATAGTCAAGTTTGGCACACATTATTTAAAAGTGACTAAATCATATACATGTACAACACTTAGTTTTTCCCCCAAATAAAATTTCCCTCTTCTCAACTATTCACAATGGCTGCCTAAATTTTTCACCAAAATCAAATTGCCCTCCTTCCCAAATTCTCAAATATTTCATTAAACACCCCAAATATCCCTCTAACTTTTCACATAGATCTGGTCTTTTTCCACAGCTCCGCCTAAATTTTTCCCCAAATTACCCATCTTTTTATCTTTTCTTTTTGCTCAAATCTCATATATTTTTTCTCACATCTCACATATATTAATCTATCTCACACCTCTCCACCGCCACCCTTACCACCTCACACGCCGCCTCCCGACTGACCACCACCTCCACAGCCGCCTCACGTGTCGTTTCACGCCACTAAGAACAAGAAAGGTGATGTTAGGGTCATAATAAACTCCACCGCCAGTGAGTCAACCAGTGAGTCAATCCACATTTTGTTGAACAAACTCTTCTTTCCAAACTGGTATTCAATCTCAAACTTTACCATCTTCAATCAAGACAACATGTACCAAAGCTACAGGTTAATTTTTTTACACTGAAAATAAACAAATTATTGTATTGTTGCAAAGGAGACTTAAGATTTGTTGTTTATTTATATTGTTTGTAGAAGATCCAAAGATGCTGGGACAGGAATGATATTAAAGGAGCAATTAGGGAAATGGAGAGAATGTCTGATCATTCTGTGAGTTTAATTTTGTCAAGACCTTTTTTGCAATAATGTTTACTGAATAAGTTGTTACAATCAAAACAAAATTATTAAACAAACATTCATTTTATAGAGCATCACCATGATCATTTTTCACAAGAAAATGTTTTGGGATCCTTTAAACTTTGCGATAAATCATTATATTTAAACAAACATTCATTTTATAGGTAAAACTTGGAGATCTTGAAGCTGAGCTGATTGAAATAAACGCAAATAGTGATGGCGAGTGGGAGATTATTGATGGTAAGGTACTATTAGTCTTATTCATTTTATGTTTTGTTTGGTGCTCGGTCGCTAACAGCCCACCCCACGAGGGTGTGGGTTTTGTTTTGGTTTCAGCTCACAGCAACGACACCACATGGGTGTTTGTTGCTCTTGGTTCAACACCAACCCGAGGGGGTGGTGTTTATTTGTTTGCTTGTTTGGTCAACAACAAAAACTCCAAAGGGGTGTGTTGTTGGTCTCGGTTAGAAAGGAACCCACAGGAGGTCAAGTGCCTTACCACTAAGCTGTTTTACTTGTTCTTAGTTAATTTGGGAGAATCTACAATAGTAACATGGGAAATTAGTTTGTGATGAATGCAGTAGTTTTAATTTTGGTGTTTGTCTTTGCTGAAAAATGATTATTATTTAGTGATCATACTTTTTAGTCTAAATATACGTAAGTAGATTAAAATCCTCAGTTGTTAATTTGATATGTTAATTTAGACATCAAGTTGCGCTAATCAGATAAACCATTTTCAAAAGACCCTTTGATACATACAACGCCGGTTGATTGAGTTATTGAAAGTATCTTTTTGTTCTATACATCTTCAATCTTTTTACGCATATTGCTCTTTCTGTACTTCCATTATTTTGGACTTCTTTCGCGGGGATCAAACTAGATGGTGATATCATTATTCTCGTCCAAACTCTCTTACCTTACCAAAATTATCATGCCTTCGTATTGAATGTTTATTAGATTGCGGTTTGATGTAATTGAACTAACATGGAGTTTGGCAAATTCTTTTGTGTCAATACAGTGTACAATGGTGTTTGGCTTTATATATTTTCTTATTGGTACAGAAGTTTAAATGCTTTTCTTGAAAGAATCTCTAATATTTTAATACATGCTTATATGTCTTGTATTCATGTCTAACATAATCGAGGAGCTTTAAAAGATCATTATGTGATGTAATCATCTTCAATGACTATTCTCTTGTCATAATGAACACTAGAAAACAAAAATCATGGATTGATCGTAGGCAATTCTCCTATCATGATAAATACCCAAAATCTTGAGTTCTGGTAGAGTTAACACACATTTTTGGTTGTTAACAATCTGTTAGGTCACCATTTATGTAAACACAAGTATGATATTGATAGAAATGAGATGAGAAAGAGAGATGGTTGATTATGTGAAATATGAAAGGTGAAAGAGCAAGAGTTTCATTAAGGAAATCAAATAACCAACAAAAGAAAATGTTACATAAGCTTTCTATTTATAAGGGAGGAGTTAGGGCAACATTCTCTTCCTCCCTTATCTTTCTATTTCGTGGGCTTTCAAGCCCATAGGGCTTTAACACTTAAGCCTTGTAACATAAAACATAATGAAATAAATACTAAAGCAACCTATTACAAAAGGCAATGACCGAGACTTGACTAAATACAAAAGTATGATCCCAACAATCTCCCCCTAAGGGTCGGTCATCATGGTTGCTTGACGTCTTCATCTTTGTCGTAGACATGTGACATGTAAAACTCTAGACGTCTTCAAAATGGTTGAATGATAATGAATATACTTTGCTCTGTGTCTTTGTTCTTTGGTGATGATGTAGTGATTGAGTTATGAAGTTGTCTGCCGTTCGTCACTCCTGAGTCTGTGGTGGTTGTCCGCCATTCCAACATACTCATACATCTTTGGACTTAGACTTTCACGTACAAGAAGTTCCTTTGCATACTCTAAGATCTTTAGTCTTTATACTTCGTAGATTCTTCTTATTGATGTAGAATCTTTCTTTGAACTTTGTGTTGTTAAGATCTTTGGGGGAGCTATCATATGCTTCAAGATGTATGTATGAGCATGTTGGAATCTACCATCATGGAAGTGAGGTACCTGCGAGTAAACAGTTAGCAATAAAACAACCGGTACTTACAGATAAGGAATTAGAGCTCATCAACAGCATATTGTGAAGACTCCTTCTAATCCTTATCCAGGCCGTTCCCATATCAGATACTCCCGAAGGAGCTTACGAGACCTACTGAGTAGCTCAATGACTGGGTGAGTCGCTGGGGATCACTCCACGACTGTAGACTGCTATGGAACCACCGCAAACACTAAGCGTAACCCTTGTGGGGTTACCGAAGTGACCTGCTGTCAGGGCTGTTTGATGTTGACCCTGGCAGGATTTCCATTCAATCATTGAGAAATACATAAGTAATCCTCTCATAAACGTTCTTGGCAGATTGCTATGATCTGCGAAGGACTCGATAATTTACAGCTGGTGTCCATTGATGTAGAACACCAGCTGTAGAAATACTAAGTGTTCCTAGGAGATCTTTGATGTATCTCGAGGCTCTAGACTCTATAAGTGCACACTTAAGTTTCCTATGCAGAGACTAGGGAGGGGTCTCCTGCTTCAATATCAACCGTCTCTAAGAGATAGGTCGATAGATTACACTGGTTCCCCGTGAGAATGAAACAAGCTCTTTTAAGAGAACTTGAGTGGTTAAGAAGGTTTAGTGCATTGGGTCACTGGGTCCATGACGACTTAATCTTCAATACTGGTGTTGTCTTTTAGAACAGCCAGTAGCATACGTATTGAACCCGGTGTCTGCCCTAAGGTTGAATCATATGGAGGGCTATTTCTTTTCACCCTTTACTTTACTTTTCTTTTTAATTCTTCAACTCCTTCTTTCCCTTTCATTCTCTTCTCCTTTTTTTTCCCGTATCATACCTAAGGACTTCTAATACTAACTATGGGAGATGTCCTTGGGTAGATCCCTCCGGCTCTGGTGGATCATAGGACGGATATTCCTATCTTAATCACCTTATAACTCCGACAGTAGCCAAGAAAGCTTTGATTGAAAATCTCTCAAAGTGTTTGTGATAATCAAACTTTTGGTTAACACTTTGAGAGTTTTGTGTACACTTTTGAAGGGCTCCCCCTGCACATGTGCTCATAAGTATTTAATAAATTTGCACATGCGGGAGGAGCAAGCATTTTGAATTGATCCACTTTCCGTGAACAAGACTGATTCGAGACACGCTTACATCACTAGTTAAACTAGCTTGAAGTTATTACCCGGCCTGGTCAAGTCCACAGAAAGTTTCTCGAGACGGTACATTTCTACTAAGACTAATCCTTTTCGAGACACGCTTACGTGGTTAGTTAAAGAGATACATTGTCAACTTTTAGGTGACAACTAGCTCTAGTAACTAACTTGATGTTATTACCCGTCGAGGATAAGTCTTTTCGATTTTACTAACTTTTATTGTCTCGTCAATTCCTGGGTGAATCTGAGTCTAGCTCGCACAAGATACAACTTTCAGCTTTTTCTTCATATATTTTAATCACTTTTTCATTTTCTCCCCCTCAAAAATAGCATATGAGATGTTGTTTTTGTGAAACTTTTGATTAAAATATGCTTTTTGAGTCTTATGGGGAGATTCACCAAGAACTTTTGATATTGAACAAAGTATTTTGTTTTGACAAGTGCTCCCCCTCAACAAGTGATTAGGTCTTATTGAGGTGAAATACTTGTCCTTTTGAGCAGAATTATGAAAAAACATAACACATTTGGTTAATTCTACTCAAAAGTAAGAAGCCTTCGCTCCTTATATTAGGATTGAGGCACTGATGCGTACCTCAGGGTCCTTTCTTTACAAGTTCGGGTTGTGCACTGTAATGCGTGCACAAGCCATTATGAAGTATATTATTGACAAATCAAATCAAATTCTTACAACTTTACTACCAATCAGGTCTCTGAAATGTCAACACCGGAAATTTTGTTCTTCCTCCAACATAGCTTTCCAATCTCCTGAACTGATCCCTGCGCTTCAACCGGTTCTCAATCCTTGTAATGAATCTGCGTGCATCCCTGGTCTCATCGGTGTTCCATCTTTTGGATTTCCCCAGTGCTATGTCATTGATTCTGCTTTTGATTCCATCTCTGACGAACTTCAAGGTTTCATCCGAGAACTTATGTAATTCTTTGTAGCCCATGAAGCAGTTTCGACCGTTGACACTACGGTAAGTGAACCCAAATGCTGGATGCTTGATCAAGGTGCATTGAGGTAGATGTTGAAGGTCGGGGATGTCGAACATGTTGGGTTTGGTGAGATTGAGCTTCTTCTGATAACTTTCCACTCCCAATTGAAGATCTTCAACTCTTTCTCTAATGACAATCTGCCTGATGAAGATTAGGAGAGCTTGGATAAAGGCAAGCTGCATCTCTTTAGGCAAGCCATAGAGTTTTCCTTGAACTTTGAGCAGGTACATGTCTTCGATGTCATTGAGAAGTAGTCGTGGAAAGTCTGACTCGGAAATATCGTACTCCTTTTCATCAAGTCTTTTCAGTGTGATTTTGTTGAGGAAGGGGTACCCAAAGTGAGTGACAGTCGAAATGAACTGAATCGAGACTATCTTCAAATCACTTGCCACATCGCCCATTGTCTGATTAAGTCTGCTGCTTTGTTAGTACTGTGCCCGGTTGTCTGGCCAATGATGTATACCGTAAAGTGCGTTCCGGTCATATTCAACAACTTTATCAACGAATAATGCTGAAGCTTCTTCTTCGATGGCATTGTTGAGATATCGAGCTGCAGGGAGAAAGGCGAGTGAGGTAACGTACTTCTTCTCAATCTTGCTGCCAAGTTTAAGAAATTCCAAGTTTGTGTTGAAGAAGAACTTGTACGGGATCTTTGGTTCCTTAGGCTTCCCAATCATCGGTAGTGGTTTGGACCAGTCAGTGATGTAGGGTGCGGTTTTCCTTGTGATCGGATCGACATAAGATTCAGGATTGATCCAGTCAATATTGCTTGACATAGCTCGAGCAATATTTTCCAGATGATACTCAAGTTTGATTGAGTTAGCAGACCGGTCTTTCAGAAGATTGAAAGCATCATTCTTGATTCTTCGCAGCTCTTTCTTATTCATCTTTTTCATCTTAAACTTTTGCTGAATTAATTGAGCGTATTCCACCGTTCGACCATTTTGAGGTTCTTGATTATCTTCAAGTGGTGGTTGCGAATTGATCATCTTCTCAAACCAGGAGTATTCGGCACTATCGTCTTGGTCTAGCCATTTAAGGACGGTTTTCGGTTTCTTTGGTTCTGTGCCTTTTGGTGAGGTGTCCGGTTTGGGTTGATGATGCTTTCCTTTCCTTTCTTTCTTCTTCTTCTTGGAGGACGGTTCTAGAACTTCATCGGGTTGAGGAATCTCGTCACCATCGGTGTATTCAAAGTGGTCGTGTGCCTTGGGAGCAGAATCTGATGCCTTCGGTTCTTGTGAGGAGGTTGTTGTTGTTGGAGGGATGACCGGTGTTTTAGATTGAGATGAGGGTCATTCGGCTTGTTTCTGTTTCTTTGCCTGAGAATTGGGATCCCTGTCTTCATCATCTCTTTGACGCTTCAGTTTATCGGCCTCTGTGCTGCAAGTCTCTTTGTTCATTTTGTCTTTCAATGCTTCCAGGATTTTGGCTTCTTCAGGAGATAATGTGAACTTGCTTGCCAGCTTGTCCAAGAGTTGAGCTTCCAATTCGTCCATAGATAGTCCTGGTAGTGGAACAGTAGACTTGTCAGCTCGAAGAGTGAATGAGGTTGATCAGATTACTTTCTTGACAGCTTGCTCTGCGAACTTGGTGAGTTCATCTCTCATGGGTGCTAGCAGATCTTTCAACTCAGCAACTAAGTGTTGTGCCATGTACTCTTGTGCTTGAGCAGCCAATGTGGCTTCCAAGTTCTCTTGTACGTCTTTAGCTAAGAAAGTATCAACTTTATCTTGCAGTTCTTGGACGTTCGAATTCAGCTTTGTCAATTCAGCAACTTGGGTTACTAATGTTGCAACCTGATCTTCCAGTCTGCTTCTCTTCTTTTCATGTACTCTTTTGAATGCTGACTTTAGCAACTTTGATGCAGAAGAGGCTTTGGTGCTTGGTTTCTTGATTGATTTGTCGTGAGTTGATTCGGATGCAGGAGGTGATGACTGTGAGGATTCAATGATGGTGGTAGGGTCTATGTCATCTCCTCTTTGTGGTTCGGGTTGATCAACTTTATTTGCTTTGGCAGCTTCCTCTTCCAACCTTTGTTCTTCAGCCAGTCTTTCAGCTTCGGCCTTGAGCCTTAGTTCTTCAGCAAGCTTGGCTTCTTCTTCTCTTTTCAACTTTTCTTCAGCCAGCTTGGCTGCCTCTTCAGCCTTCCTACTCTCTTCCATTCGGATGGTTTCCTCCAGTTTGGCTTGTGCAAGCTGCTCAAGCCTAGATTCTTCAGCTTCCTGTTTTCTCTTTAATTCCTCTTCCTGAGCCCTTTCTCTAAGCTCCATTTCTTCTACAGTCATCAACCGTGGAACATCAGTATCCATGGGATCTTCCTCTTCTTCTTCTCCCATTGCTGAAGCATTAGTCATTTCAATGTCTGTGGGAGATACCGAAGGATTGTCGTAGGCAACTAAGTCAGTGTTGACCCCTGTGGCAGAATCAGGAATGCTGCTTGATCCGCCAGCTTCGGTAGTATGAGAGAATACTAGAGGTGGAGGAGGTAGATCAGCATTGAATGCGTCTATCTTGCTGTGGAGGAGACCCAGATTGAGAGCTCTTTCATTTTCCTCTTCAACTGAAAGGCCTACATTAGTTTGAGCAGACTCTTGTTCGGTAGTCATCGGTTCCTTCATCTTCTCTCTCCTAATCCTTTCATCTTCCAAGATGGTCTGTGCTTCAGTGAACGGTCTTTGATTGAGATATGATGGATGTTTGGCATTATCAGCAAACTCATCTATGTTTTTCTCCCAATCTTCGAAGGTCAGGTCTTTGTCATCAATGTCATCAAGGTTGACATCCTCAGTGATATTGGCAAAGGCTTCCTTGTAAACTGGACCTTCGTCAGACTCGGTTTGTTCAGAGTCAGCCGGTTTTGGAGAAGATTGTGGTGAGGGAAACCACCCAGGTTCAGGAATGGATGCAGGCTTCTTGGCAGGAGTCCTTCTCTTGAGAGTACCCTTCTTCTTCTTAGACTTGGTAGAACTGCCGGAGCTCCCAGTCTTGGTACCTGTCTTACCCTTAAATGGTTGAACTTCATCCAAGAAACCAACTTTTTCAGCTTCAAGAGCTTGAAGGTAATACTTGTAATTCGTGCAAGCCTTTACTTTGGCATTCAAGAGACAGTCAGGAAATTTCTTTCCTTGCTTGCGTGTGCTGGTGTCGAGTCTCTTGATGACTCTGAGAGTATCTTCATTTCTGAACGTGTTCTTATCTTTGTCATCAAGTGATGCGTGGGAATCGCACCTTGCTTTACCTCTCGAGGGATCTCGAGAAGCTTACAACCCCCACCAGGCAGTGTACCTGATCGTTGTAGTATAGTATAGTGACAAGTACCGGGGGATTGATCGTTCAGCTTAGGAATAGTGTCGCTAGGATTAGAAAACCTAATTAATAGTTCTAGAGGTGAAAGATGATTATTTTTGTATTTTTATATTTTTATGAAAGCAAGTAAAATCTCGGGTTTTGAAGGAGTGGGCTGAATTAGTTGCTATTCAACTAACCCAAAGCTAAGATGCAATCAAAATAAAATAATAAAAATAAAATTAAACTAATTAAACTAAGGTTGTGAGCAGTGGTTGGAGAAATTGTGTTTACTTAGACTTCATTACTCCCTAGATATCTTTTACATGTTAATTACTTGTTACACTTGTATGAATGACGGATTGTATTCCTTAATACCATTCGTGGGGTGGCATACATAACTCCCCAACTCTATGAGCTCTTATCTCCTCCTACACCATGACCCAGCACAACTATAGGGATTGTAAACAGTGGCTCATGCATTAAATACAACCAATAAAGACCTAGTACGCCTCGGTTCATGTTTCTTAAGACGTTCAAGCATGTTACCATTTGGAGATCTGCCAGTTTTCTTAAGCCTAACATATAAATCATTCATTCAAAACAAGAATAGACAAGTAATCAACACATAATCAACATCTAGGTTTCATTAGATCTAAGCAAACACAAGAGAGATCTAGCCTAGCATAGTAGAATTGAGACAAGAACAAGAGATAAACAACCAACACATAGACATATTGATTGAATTGAAAGTACACTTATCTCAATTACAATGCAAGGTCTCAAGGGTTTGGAACCCTTGAAAAACCTGTAAAAGAGGCACCAAAATCGTCTTTAGGGTTTCACCAAAACTTCTCTTCTCTTAATGAAAAAACTAGAAAACTATATATAGGAAAAACAGTCTGACGGCGTCAAGAGTAACTTCTGACGCCGTCACCTCACCGCCATATACTTCCTCGGACGGCCTTGATCCACTTATGACGGCCTATGTGACGCCGTCACCACCCACGGTATATTAATTTTGCCACTTTGACGCCGTCACGAGTCCGTCTGACGCCGTCACCACCTTCGATATTTAATTCTTCATGTCTGACGCCGTCAAGCTGATGGTCTTGACGCCGTCACCTTGTATTTTCAGTATGCAAATTAGGTACTTAGCCTTTTTCTTCACTTTTATGCTCCAAAAACGTCCAAAATAGCTTCTTTTCCAGAATTCACTCTCCAAACACCTAAAATCACAAAAGGAACGATTTAGGGCAATATTTGATCAAATAAAGTCGGATTCGGGCTTAAATGACCCCCTAAAAACGGATCATTTTTCGCCTCATCATATACCCTTACACTTGAGATTTGCTTGTCCTCAAGCAAATGAGCTTTTATTCTACTCAAAAGACAAGTTAGGGGTCATTTAACACTAATATAAAAGTAATTACAACAAATAATCGTTCCACTAAAGACCAATAGACAAGCACGGAGGTTATACACAAGAACCTCACAAATAGTGTTTAGATACTCACATCTCTCGGGTGTAATAAAGTAATATAACATTATGGAAATGGAAGATATCTCTCACTACCTGTCATAGCAATATAGATTACCATAGGCTTGGGAAAGGATCAAACCTCCACCACATGGCGTAAGCACCTAGGATAAACTATCAAAGAGGTCTTTTTAAAGGGTTGTAACGTTAGGTATAGGGATATGAATTACACGGTTTTGTTGGATAAAGGAAGTTTTACTGGTGGCGAGTTAACAAGCTCGGTTAATTACATGTACAAGATGGCGTTGCTAAGCCAAGACTAGACTCGACTTAAGCTAATAAATGAAAAATAACAAAAACATAAAATAAACATAGAATGAAAACGGGATGGTAGTCCGTATGTTTTTTCTCTTTTTCCTTTTTTCTATTTTTTTTTTTTTTTTTTTTTTTTTGCATACACTCTTACTCTACCATCCAAAATAATACATCATAGGGGTTTGAGCAATCCCCTTACACTTGAATCTTTACATACTTTACATTAAACTATTCTAGTGACTCGAATTAAGAAAATTAAAACACTTGGAGCACTTTTAAGATTAACGTACATATGGGGGTAATAAGTGATGTTCTTCCCCATTACTCCATAAAATAAGTACTTACCCATGAGTCTCAATCGTCCCAAAACAATATGTACAAGGATATGACTCGACTTAGCAACCATGTAATCAATTAGAAAGTTAACTTAGGGTTTAACAAATAACAATAATGCACTAAAAATGAGCGCATACACGGAAGACTAAGGCGATTTGGGTGTACATTTAAGTGGGGTGTAACAAATTCTTCCTTTAAGTAAAATGCTTAAAGTTAGAAACGAAAAGATAGGCTCGGAGGGGTGTACTAGGGGTATCGTGTACTAAAAATGAGTACAACGCTAAGGGTGTGAGAAAAATTAGTTGACTTAACTAGCCAAGTAATATGACTTAAATGGTCAAGTAATTATGATACGGGTTTAACACAAGGGTGATCCTAATGCCTCTTATCATGTAGTAAATCCTACCACACGAATGTAGTCTCACTAGCGGTCTCGGGATGCATCACTAACGCAAGTTCTAGAATCTAAATGCTACCGGTACACTCATAAGCACCAATAATAAATGCTTTTCCTATCAAATCTAAAGGCGAACCTCACATTTTTGGGTGGAAAATTTTTCTGAATATACGGTTATGTGCTAGTCATACAACCTCCTATCCATGAGACGCTTGCTATGGCTAAAGTTTCACTCCTAAATGTTGTAAAAAATTTTAAATTTGGCGCTAAAATTACACTAACAAGTATTTCTCATAGTTTTATTACTCATCTACTATCAAACAAAACAAACTCAAGCGAAAGTGCATATGTAAGGTATCATCTTTTTACCCTCCCCTTACACTTAAGATGAACATTGTCCCTAATGTTCAAGTAAAGAATGTAAAAGTTAAAAAGTAAAGAGAATGAAATCAAATACTCCCCTGATTCGCTCGGTATGGATTTTAAGTTTGCCAGGTTAAATCTTCCTCCAAGAAAACGAACAATCAAAGCTTCCCTTCCAGAATATAAATCATCTTCTTGTCACAAATAACCTGTAAATCCTGACAAAAGTAGACAAGGCAACCTCGCGTAAAATCGGCGGCATCCTATATAAGTTACTAAATCCTAGAAAACAAAGTAAGATATAATGCTTGTGGAATGAAGTTTGCAGATTTCCTGGAGATTATAAAACTTAATAATTCACAAAAACCATAAGACTCCGTTAGAAAAACAAAACCGGTAAAATTTCCAGATTTTAACTCCTGACGCCGTCAAGAGCAATACCCTGACGCCGTCAGAATGGACCTGCAGAAATTCTTATGTTAAGTTTCCGGAAAATTTCTGGAAAAACTTTGTCCTACTTCTTGGAAAATCCTGAAAAACTTCATTATGACTCAATACAAGCATTTGACTCTAACAAATACGAATATACATGTTCATTAAATATTGTGGAGAATCATGATCGGTTTGTTTCTTAAAAACATATTTGGGGTTTCCCCTTACACTTATCTTTTGCAAAAATACCTTTAGGTTGGAGTTAAGACTAGGCTAAACAACATAATAAAGTATTTCCACATTTTAGTAGAGAAACATGATCAACCAACAATAAAAATAAAACATGCATACGGAAGCAAATAACAATCAAACAAATAAAATCACACAAAACATGGGTTGCCTCCCAAGAAGCGCTTTTCTTTATTTATGAGTCTTGTAGCTAGACTCAAAGTCGTGGGTTACTACGTAATCTCATCATTGGTTCCACTCTCTAGGTCGTCTTCTAAACCAGTATCGCTTTCATAGTGTAAGTACTTCGGATCTTCGAATTCGAAAACATCCCATCGATACTTAGAGCCAAGCTTACTAACATCCTTAAAGAACCCACAAGATAAATCAGAAATATTTCTACACCCTCTCCTAACATCATCATCACACAAGACAAGTTGGGAGCTCATCACATCGAGCCCGTCGCAATCTATCTCCCTAAGGTCTCTTCTTTTGTATGGCGTTTGGTATGAAATCCTCCTAATCCCGTCAGTGAAAGTCATGATTCCGTTCAAGTCATCCACTATCAACTTAGTGATTTCACAAAAGGGTGCTCCAAAGACGACTTGCGATAGCCTAGGGTCAACAAAGTCCTCTATGTTGTCCACAATCGTGAACTCCATAGGGAATGCCATATTTCCTACGAACACTTGGATTTCATGATCCTTACCTACCACCTTCTCTCCCTTGTAAATCATCCCCCATCTGCAGATATTGTTATAATGAAACAATGACATGAAATTCTTTGGCAGAAATACATTAATGTATATGTTTTCGAAGTACTTATGACCGATCATGCAAGGGATTTTTAAGTTATTCGGATCACGTCGTTTGATCTTTCTCAATTCTCCATCCTTTGACCCATATAGATTCCCCTCAAGGGAGGGACGATACTCATAAACCTCCTCACCATCCCTACGAAAAATTACCGTTCAAACACCATTGGTGAGTAATACACTACCATCTTTCTCGTCAAGGATTGCTCCCGATTCATTGATGAATGGCATCCCAAGGACAAGGTTGGTTAATGTTTGATTGGCGAGAGGGTCCATGTCATCAAACACGGTGAGGTTAGTATTGTAAACAAGCTCTCCAATCCTAATTGACAAATTCGCTACTACCCTTTCGCACGCAATGTGTTCTGGGAAAGCCTTGTGATATAGGGAAAGTGGGATTACGTTGACTGGGAAGCTAGGATCTATATGACTATCAATTAAGACCTTTCCCTCAATGGTACAGGGGATTTTGAAAAGTTTAGAGCCGCTCTCCTCGGTTTGATTGCTACCTATACTAATAACATCCTCTATTCCGGATTCTTCTATAACAGATTTACTCAAAATGGTTGGGCCTTTCTCCTGTTCCTCTGATGTCTCGTTCCTTTCATCCGGTTTGTCGGATTTCTGCGCGGTGCACTGCTCGGGTGAGTTGGTAGGTTCCCTTGCCGAAGCGTGGTCAACCTTTGAGATCTCATCCTTCGCTGTCTGACTGAGTTTGTCAGTTTGTTGTTGGGTTGGATTGGATGCTGCAGCTGATATTGTGGTGATGGTGTTTACGAAGTGGATTGGTCCAGGGGGGTTGATAGGTCCTTTTTCGTTAGGAGATAGATGTTTGAATAGCTTGCTAGGACTTTTTATTTTTACAGGGGAGGCTGGTGGACTCATGACGGTAGCAGACTTAACCTCATCAACGTGAATGGGCTTATTATCAATATGCTCTTTGATAGCAGTCAACAGATTACAAATCTTGTTGTTCACGTCAGCCTGCTGTTGTTTGAATTTTGTCTCGAGTGTAGTGAGCTGTAGTTCTTGAGAAAGAATGAATTTTTTTAACTCATCTTCACAGCTTCGCCTAGGGGTACTTTGCGATGGAAAATGTTCGGACCAAATGAGTGGTGAGGAGTCATTGAATGATACACTTCGTGTTTGATACCCTCTAAAATTAGGTTTATCCTTCCATGCCTCATATGCTTCGGCAGAAGTTCGAGGACCCTGCCCTACGTGTGATGATGTGAATTCGCTATAAGCACGTTTTGGAAGTTCCATGCAGTTGTAGGTCTCATGAGGGCCATTGCACAGTTTGCATGTAGAAGCGATTCTGCTTACTTGGCTTGAAGGCTTATGAGCTTCGTAAGATTTCATAAGAGACTTGACTCGACCTTCAAGTTCCATGATCCTACGGTCGGGAGTGCTTGAATTATTCGAAGGCAAAGATATTGCCTTGACCGTTTTGTTCAAATCACGGGGATCATTCCAACTTTCGTTGTCATAGAGAGCAAGATCTTCTATGAGTTCCCATGATTGTTCCGCACTAAGATCACGTAGCTTACCACCGGCCGATTGGTCAATGGTTCGCCTTGTGGAGATGTCGATATGGTCATAGAAGATTTGGACTTGGAGCCAAAGATCTATGCCATGATGAGGGACTTTTTGGAGTAAGTCCTTGAAACGAGTCCATGCTTCATAAAGAGATTCATTTTGACGTTGTTGAAACATCAAGATGTCATTCCTGAGCTTAGTAGTTCTCCCCGGTGGGGAAAATTGAGCAAGGAAACGAGTGGTGAGATCATCCCATATGGTGATGGATCCCGCGGGTAAACGCTCAAGCCATTGACTAGCTTGATCCCGTAGAGAGAATTGGAATAGGCGTAAACGGGTAGTCTCTCTAGTTTCAACACCTAGGTCTATGGAATCTACAATTTTGAGGAAGTCCTTAAGGTGTTGGTTTGGATCTTCGGAACGAAGTCCATGGAATGCACATCCGCTTTGCACCAACCGGATGGTGTCGGATCGCAAGGGGGTCACATTGGCTCCGGTGAGCTCAATGGTGTTTCGGTAGCCTTGGTGGCTAGGTCGGGAATACTCTCCTAAGGTTCGGGGCCTAAGGGGTTCTAATGGTGGGTTTTGTTGTGGTGGGATGATGGGTTCAAAGATGTTACCACCTTCCATGATATCGGATGGTAAAGAGTTACGAACAAAGGCACGAAGAAATAAGATAGACTAAAGAAGACCTAAAAATAAAAATAAAAATCTTACTAGAAAGGAATCTAGCAAGTAGACCTAATAAAAAGAAATCCTAACCTAGACAATAACTATTCCCCAGGCTGCGGCGCCAAAAACTTTATGCGTGGGAATCGCACCTTGCTTTACCTCTCGAGGGATCTCGAGAAGCTTACAACCCCCACCAGGCAGTGTACCTGATCGTTGTAGTATAGTATAGTGACAAGTACCGGGGGATTGATCGTTCAGCTTAGGAATAGTGTCGCTAGGATTAGAAAACCTAATTAATAGTTCTAGAGGTGAAAGATGATTATTTTTGTATTTTTATATTTTTATGAAAGCAAGTAAAATCTCGGGTTTTGAAGGAGTGGGCGGAATTAGTTGCTATTCAACTAACCCAAAGCTAAGATGCAATCAAAATAAAATAATAAAAATAAAATTAAACTAATTAAACTAAGGTTGTGAGCAGTGGTTGGAGAAATTGTGTTTACTTAGACTTCATTAGTCCCTAGATATCTTTTACATGTTAATTACTTGTTACACTTGTATGAATGACGGATTGTATTCCTTAATACCATTCGTGGGGTGGCATACATAACTCCCCAACTCTATGAGCTCTTATCTCCTCCTACACCATGACCCAACACAACTATAGGGATTGTAAACAGTGGCTCATGCATTAAATACAACCAATAAAGACCTAGTACGCCTCGGTTCATGTTTCTTAAGACGTTCAAGCATGTTACCATTTGGAGATCTGCCAGTTTTCTTAAGCCTAACATATAAATCATTCATTCAAAACAAGAATAGACAAGTAATCAACACATAATCAACATCTAGGTTTCATTAGATCTAAGCAAACACAAGAGAGATCTAGCCTAGCATAGTAGAATTGAGACAAGAACAAGAGATAAACAACCAACACATAGACATATTGATTGAATTGAAAGTACACTTATCTCAATTACAATGCAAGGTCTCAAGGGTTTGGAACCCTTGAAAAACCTGTAAAAGAGGCACCAAAATCGTCTTTAGGGTTTCACCAAAACTTCTCTTCTCTTAATGAAAAAACTAGAAAACTATATATAGGAAAAACAGTCTGACGGCGTCAAGAGTAACTTCTGACGCCGTCACCTCGCCGCCATATACTTCCTCGGACGGCCTTGATCCACTTATGACGGCCTATGTGACGCCGTCACCACCCACGGTATATTAATTTTGCCACTTTGACGCCGTCACAAGTCCGTCTGACGCCGTCACTACCTTCGATATTTAATTCTTCATGTCTGACACCGTCAAGCTGATGGTCTTGACGCCGTCACCTTGTATTTTCAGTATGCAAATTAGGTACTTAGCCGTTTTCTTCACTTTTATGCTCCAAAAACGTCCAAAATAGCTTCTTTTCCAGAATTCACTCTCCAAACACCTAAAATCACAAAAGGAACGATTTAGGGCAATATTTGATCAAATAAAGTCGGATTCGGGCTTAAATGACCCCCTAAAAACGGATCATTTTTCGCCTCATCATCAAGTCTCTGTGGGATATCGTCATACTCACGAAGGAAGCTTTCGATGAGTAGTTTTGTGAAGCGGACAAATGGAATGTTGGTGGTCTTGTGTTGAATGTGCCACACAAGGTCTTCCCAAATGATACTGGCATAATCAACTTTCTTCACATTAGCCACTGCCCAGAAGAGTTTGAGGTGTTGGAGCTTTGGGTGTTCGTGGCCAGTGTCTCTGCCAGACAAGGATTTGGCAATCAGAATGTATAGGGTTCTCCATGGTTGTGGAAGATACCTAATGTTGACCCTAGAATGTCTAGCAATAACTTCTTCTGATTCGTCATAGCCAATATCCCGTAACCACTCTATCAGCTCTTCTTCGGTGGGTATTTGAACATATTCTTCATCTGGGCCGAGTTCTGGTAACCCAAGAACATTCCTAAGTAAGTCAATGTCCACAGTGACCTGACGGTTATGAAGCATACAGGTGAAAGAAGCCTCCCCAAGATCTAGCTGAAGTGTATGCCAAAACTGGTGGATGTAGAAGCAGGATACTGAAGCAGACTTGGTGAACAACAACTTGTTGGGGGTGATATAGAAGAGCATCTACTGCAACAATACATGAGGACTCGTTGCAAGTGATTTTGTTGAAGTTGATTCGGAGGTTGTTCTTTCCAATCTTCCTGGTGTAATCATCTGGGAATGTCTCTTCCCATGAAAGCTTAGGTTCGGGTTCTGGTCCGTATGGAACGTCATTGTGTTCTGCCATCTGAATTGATCATAAACAAACATAAACATGGCAATGGTTTACGGTGTTAGCTCAGACATAAGATTACATGATTTGCATATCATACATTGATCAGTGGGTGTTTGAGTGTGTGAAAACTTTTGATATATGACAAACTTGTGTTTTATCACATGGTAGAAACTTATAACAATTGAGTTACAACATTAGTTTATCATTACAAGAAGTTACACTTTGGAAATTTCACAATACTTAGAAAATTTCATGAATAAGGCAAGTTTACGCGTAAGTGGAAAAGTCTACGCATAACTTGACTTAAGCGTAAGAAGTGAAATTAGGCGTAAGGGTAAAAGCTACGCGTAAACTTATATGTTACGCGTAAGGTAAATCTTATGCGTAGGCTCAATCTTACGCGTAGGATAAAATCTTAGGCGTAGGAAATGAGATTACGCAAAGGATAAACCTTAGACGTAAGATATAACTTACGCGTAGATTTTGACTTATGCGTAAATTCAAGACTTAAGCGTAAGAATCAAACTTATGCGTAAGAATTATCATTAAGCATAAACATTGTCTTATCCAAGACAATGTTTGTCCACGTGTCGAATCTTACGCGTAGGATGAACAACTTGCGCGTAAAAATGCCATTTTCCAGAAAATCACCTTTCGTAATAAACGTTGTTTGATTCCTGAAAGTGTAAAACACACAACCACTGATCAATAAACATTCCCATACACTAATATGCACATTTTAATGCGTAAACAAGCCTAAGGCTGAGTTATGCGTAAACACGTATGAACACATAATCAAAATCCCAATCAAACATGATTCTGGGTAAGAGAAGGCAAGGGGCAAATGTTTCTAACACCTTAAGGAGCATATGGTTCAAATTATAACACTAATTGACCACAGAATCACCAGGTCAAATCTGCTAGTGTGTTCGACCCCTAAAACCTTGATTCATGAACCAGAGATGTAATTGTTGCAATTAAACCACATGTATGAGTTCCTAGGCATCTAATAACATAATCCCCATCACCAATTTCAAACCTAAAGAGCAAAATCAAGAACCCCTAATTCCATCGTATGAACCCTAAAATCAAATCGAATGATATAGCGTTTCTAGGTACGATTAGAGTTTAGAAACATGTTTATATACATCCTAAGATCATTTCCCATTAACCAATTCAATCATAACAACCACAAATTACTTGGTTTATGATTACGCATAACCCTAAGATGAATCTTAAAGATTATGATAAAACTAGCCGTTGGATTGTTATGAAAATTAAAACCATTGTTTGAAATCATGATCAAAACATGTTTACACTTACAGATTTGAAGATTGATGATTAGATTATGCAAATGATTGTGGATCGTTGATGAGGGTTGTTGTGAAAAGTAAATGTGTAGCAGGTAAATTAAATGTGGTGGTCAGACTTTGTTTTGACCAAGGTTAAAATGAATATGAAATTTTGACAAAATTGGTCCCTTAACCTTAGTTACCATTCAAACTTAATGCACAAACTAACTTTCACTTAACTTTCGTTAATAACACCATGACATGATAAGAACAACTTGTGGTACTCCCCCTTGACCTTAGACCGTAGTCATAAAATACTGAAAAATTTATTATATTGGTCAAGGAGAGTAACCCGAAACACTTTTTGAATCAACACTTTTGATCAAACGTATTTATTTTTTGGTAAAATGCATGTATAAAAGTTAATATATTTTTGAGAAATTTGAAAAATTATTTTTCCTCCCCCTCAACACTTGTTTTAAATAATTGAAGCCATTTTATAAACAAGTGTTGAAAGAGATGGTTCATACTTGCATTTTTTTTTTGAAAAAATATGTACAAAGATAGTTTTGATGTTTGACTATCAATTATGTTTTAAAAACTTTTCCAGATCCTCTCGAGTCAAACATCGCATACCAATTTGGTGAACTAGATTAGCAAACCTTGATGGTGCTAAGGATTTGGTAAGTAAGTCCGCCAATTGGTACTCAGTCCCAACAAAATAAAGTTCAACGGTACCCTTTTCCACATGCTCTTTGATAAAGTGATATCGGAGATCGATGTGTTTGGATTTGCAATGATGTACTGTGTTGCAGGAGATAGCAATTGCACTCTTTGAATCACAGTAGATAGGAATCTTGTTGAATAGGTAGCCATAATCCTTAAGTTGTGATCTCATCCAAATGACTTGAGCACAACAAGCAGACATGGCTACATATTCAGATTCTGTTGACGACAGTGATGTGCAGTCCTGCTTCTTTGATTGCCATGACACAAGTTTGTCTCCAAGAAACTGTAATCCACCAGATGTACTTTTGCGTGTGTCTAAGCATCCTGCATGGTCAACATCTGAAAAAGCAATTAGTTCAAAACCAGAATCCTTCGGATACCAGATTCCCAAGTTAATGGTTCCCTTTATGTATCGAAGGATTCTTTTGACCTCACTGAGGTGTTTTTCAGTTGGTTTGGACTGATAGCGAGAACACATGTAGACAGCAAATACTATATCAGGTCTACTAGTGGTGAGATACATGAGTGACCCAATCATACTTCGGTATTTGGTGGGGTCAACAGGAGTCCCATGTAAATCAGCATCTAGTTTTGTGGTATAGCCCATTGGCGTATTATAAGTATCACTGGTCATCATTCCATGTTTCTTTAAAATTTCAAGAGCATATTTGGACTGATTTATAAAAATTCCACGGGGTGATTGATGAACTTGTAGTCCTAGAAAGAACGAAAGTTCACCCATCATGGACATTTCAAAATTATCTTTCATTAATTTTGCAAAATCATTAGAGTAACTTCTTTTTGTTGAGGCAAAAATAATGTCATCGACATATATTTGAACAACAAGTAAGTCCTCCCCGTAGGTTTTTGTAAATAGTGTTTGATCCACTGATCCTTTTGAAAATTTATTGGCCAGCAAGAAAGTGGACAGTTTGTCATACCACGCCCGTGGGGCTTGCTTTAGTCCGTAGAGTGCCTTTTTGAGTCGGTAAACATGGTTAGGACGCTCAGGATCAACGAAGCCGTCTGGTTGGCTCACATACACTTCTTCACGGAGTTCTCTGTTAAGAAATGCGGTTTTCACATCCATTTGGTAAACAACCATGTTCCTGTGTGCAGCATAGGCCAAAAAGATCCGAACAACTTCATGTCTAGCCACTGGAGCAAGGATTCAGCAAAATCAAGTCCTTCCAGTTGAGAGTATCCTTTCGCTACCAGGCGTGATTTGTTACGTATGACAGTTCCTTCAGCATCAAGCTTATTCTTCCAAATCCATTTTAACCCGATGACAAAGACTCCGTTAGGTCTTTCAACTAATTCCCAGACTTCTAATCTGATGAATTGCTGAAATTCCTCTTGCATAGATTCAATCCAGTTTTCATAAGTCATTACTTCTTTAATGTTCTTAGGTTCTTCGTGACAAACTGTGAGTGCATAGATACAAGTTTCTCCATCCGTGTGAAGTCGTTGTCTTGTCATAACAGGTGCATCTGGATGGCCAATAATATGAACTAGTGGATGGTCTCGAGTCCATTTGTATGTTGAAGGGTGTAGTTGATAGGTATCTCGCATGTTAGCAGGATCCAAATTGCGTGTTGACGACTCAACTATATTAGGAAAGGTAGGAGCCGGTGCAAACGGGTTAAAAACCGCATCAGGATCATGCTCTGCGGGTTGTGGAACTGATTGTGGTGTGGGATCTTCAAGTGAATGGTGGGAGTTAGAAACAGTTTGTTCTGCTGTAGATGGTGATGCAATTGGAGGACCGTTTCTCTCAACACTTGTAGTAGTTTGTTGAGGTGAGTCTGGTACTGGAATGTTTTCAGGTTGAGCAGCGGAATTAGGTGAGACCTCAGTAGAACGGTATTCAATTGTATCATCAAATAGTGGAGCAAACAAGGTTTTCAATTCTTTGCGGTTGAGTGGCAATGGTTCAGCCGAAGATTCCGGAGAGTTAAGACGGTTGAATTCGGGTCCTAAGCTGTGTTGCTCAGAAGCCATTTGTGTGAGTTCATCAAAATTAGCGTGAATGGTTTCTTGAATTTCTCTTGTTCGACGATTCCATATCCGAAAACCTTTTGAATTTTCACAGTATCCAACAAACACTCCGATGTCAGCCTTTGCTTTAAGTGTACCTAAATCATCACGATCATTTTTCGGATAACAAAGTGCTCCAAATACATGAAAGTAATCGATATTCGGTTTTCTTTTGTGAACAATTTGATAAGGTGTTTACGATGGCGTCTTGTTATCATGGAACGGTTTTGGGTATAACATGTGGTTGAAACAGCTTCCGCCCATAAGTAATCTGGTAATTGAGCATTAATCAACATAGTTCTAGCAGCTTCCACTAACGTCCTGTTGTGTCTTTCAACAACTCCATTCTGTTCTGGGCTTCTAGGAATAGATGTTTGATGTTCAATCCCCACTTTCTCAAAATATGACCGAAGTGTCTGATTCTTAAATTCAGTTCCATTGTCAGTTCTGACTATTCGTACCGTATTGCATAGCTGAACTTGAATTTTAGTGATAAAGGTGATTATCATTGAAGGAGCCTGATCTTTACTTCGTAAGAAATAAACCCAAGTCCATCTGGAGAAGTCATCCACAATTACAAGTATGTAGTGTTTACCGTTGATACTTTGAACACGCATCGGTCCACACAAATCCATATGAAGCAGTTGTAAAACATGATTCGTACTTTGCTCAGGTTTTGAAGGAAAATGAGCTCGAGTACTTTTACCTTGTTCACAGGCTGGGCATAAGTGATCTTTGGTAAAGCGGACTCTTGGAAATCCATCAACAAGTTTGTGACGAGCAAGGTCAGTCATTGTTTTGAAGTTTAAGTGCGAAAGACGTTTGTGCCATAACCAAGATTTAGTCGATTCTGCTTTGGAGAGAAGACATATCGGAGATGTAGCAATCATATCTGACATTGATATTGTATAAAGATTAGAACCACGGGAGCCAGACATTAGATCGTTTCCTTGTAAGTCACGAACGAAACAGGTTTTCTCACGAAATGCAACTTCTATATCTCCATCACAAAATTGACCGACTGAGAAAAGGTTGTGTGCAAGGCCTTCCACATAATAAACACGACTGATTTCAATGTTCCCACTGATATAGTCACCATATCCCATGATTAAAGCGTAATGATCATTCCCGAATCTGACAGTACCCATGATTTCAATGTTCCCACTGATATAGTCACCATATCCCATGATTAAAGCGTAATGATCATTCTTGAATCTGACAGTACCAATGAACTTTGAGACAAAGTTGTGTAACAGTTTGAGATTGCCTGTCATATGTCGGGTGCATCCGCTATCAATAATCCAGAGAACGATCTGTACCACCTGCATCACAAGAAGAAGACACAGATGGAACAGAAGTAAGGGTGGAACCCAAAGAATGTGCGGGTTCCTGTTGGTTAGAAGCACATGTATTCAACAATTTAGGAATCCATTTAAAATCTGGTTTGTGTTGTAACCAACGTTGCCAATTCCAACTAGTTCTTGATTTCTTAATGTTAAATGCACTAGTAGGTGGCTCATTCCTAGATTTGTTCTCGGCACCTATGGGGGAAACTTCAACATCATTAGAAACCGTAGAAGGCGGTTTTCCTAAGTTAGACTTAGAGGCAGTAGTGGGCCTAGAAGGAATGCGTGTCCTACGTTTTTTATGACGATTAATGAGAGAATTAGCTATACATTTTGTATGATCACCAGATGATACGCTTTTACGACAAAACACACAAGATGCATTAATATTCAAAACATTCAAAGGTTCATCATTCGTTACATTTAGATTTTGATTACAATTTGCCAGATTAGAATCTAAATCTGATGCAACATGAGTTTTATTCAAGTTCCTAAGTTGGTCTTCTACTCCTTGAGCTTCTAGTGATCCTCTTTTACGTTGCCAGAGCCTATTCTTCTTTTTACTTTTTCGCTTGGGTCTGCTAACGCTATTAGTGGAGACTAGTCCTGTAGAAGTGGAGTTACCAACATTAGTATTTTGAACAATATTCCCTTTAGAAGTTTTGTCTAATTGATACATTCCTGGTGCTATCACTGTGGTGTCAACCATTTTTCCTTTTTGAAGTAGCTTAATTTTCTCTTTCAAATCGATGATGATGTGATTTTTATCCTGAATTTCAGACTCAAGTTTCACATTGCAGTAATTAATGTCATCGCGGTTTTGTTGCCATTCGACATTTTCAATTTTTAAATCCGCAATTTCTTTCTCATATTTGAGACAGAGACTTTTTAAAGACTCATTGTTTTTGCAAAGCTGACAAGAGTTTGAAACATTTTGACTTTGAAGTTTCAATTCCATTTTAAGACTTTGAGCTTGACACCATTCAAGCCTTTGTTTGAGTTGACAAATTTCTTTTGAAAACTGTTTAGTCACATCATCATTCTTAATTCTCAGCTTTTCATTCTCATGTTTCAGTGTCTCAATTTCCACATTCAATGAGTTATTATCAACACAAAGATCATCCACAAGCATAGAAGTACCAGCTTTATAGAGATCATTCATGATAACAGAATAAATATCAGCATTGAGAATTTGTTCCAAGAGTTGATCAGCATCATTTTTTAAAACTCTATTTCTTTGCTTTTGAACCAAAATCTCATTTTCAGTAGAGTTGAAAACGGTTATCATATTTTTCACCTCGTTTTGAAGTTCCTGATCCCAACGTGTAGCACAGAGACGGAGGTGTTTTACAATTGGCTTCATTTGTCTTTGAAAAATACCCCTCTTTTCTCGCTCGTAAGCGGATTGAAAAGTTTCAATTTTTATTTCAGAATTACGTTCAATTGTTTCCTCCAAAATTTCGATGTCTTCCATAAAAGTTTTGAAATAATTTAAGACACGACAAGTTTTTGGTAATGGTGAAAGTTCACCGGATGATGGTAAAGGACCATTTATTTGTGCTACAGTTTGGACAGGGGCCGCATTAGAGGATGAAACATATGACTCTTCGACAAACTATGATTTCTCAGGTATTTCCTTTTGAGTAACAAAAGATTTAGAAAGAGGTGGAGCTTTTGAATAGTCATATGGTGTCCAATATTGAACATAACTCATTTTTGATCGACTCTCGTCTTCAAGTTCTTCTTCTTCCTCAGTATCAAAAACAACAGCACGCACAATCGTATTATCAAGCAAATGGTCCATACTGTAAATTTTAGGAATTTCTTTGAAAGCCGTATGAAGAAACATTGAATTGTAATCGCCAAGAGCAAATCCTTTATCGGGTCTCGGTTTTAAAGTAAATTTCTGAATAGTTGTAACAGAGTTCCCGTGTTTGTAAACAACATTACGAAATTCTTTGAGTTGTTTTTCAAGATCAACAATATCACCGAGTAAATCATTTATGTACTTCCTTTTTCGTATTTTATGTTCACAAAACTCCTTTTTGCAATTGGACAATTCTGTTTCTGTTTTTGAAAGGTCTCTTTGAAGACGTTCAACTTGCATTTTCAGTTCACATTTTTCACTTTCAAGTTTAGAAATCAACTTTCCGTTTGTCTGAATTAGATCTTGCATCTTGTGCTGAAGATCTTGCTCTTTGTTGTAAGATTCTTGAAAAGCTTTTTCAAAACTTTTTGTATGTTTAATCTTTTCTTGCTGACTTGAAAGTTGTATTTTATAACACTCAATATCTCTTGCAAGTGCTGCATTTGTTTCTTTTAAAACTTTGTTTTTCTCGTTGCATTTTGCAATTAGCAGTTGTTGATCATTCAGTTGTTTAGATAACATTATGAGGTCAGGGTCTGGATCAAATGAAGGTTCATGTTGTTCGAAATGATCATGTTTATCATTCTCAATAGGATCATCAAATGAAACAACTGTGTCATCATCAAATATGACAACTGTACTTATTTGTTCATCTGTTTGAGAAGATGAAGATGATTTAGATGGAACAACTTGCGCTATATCTGATTCAGAAGCAGAGGGTGAAGCTATTTCATGTATTAGGCATGCTTTTTGGTCATGTACCTGAGACAAGCCGTCAGTGTCATACACTGGACCTGAATCATTAAACTGAAGTTCCTGCATGTTGGCCATAAGCATCACAGCTGCATTAGCTTCCAGATCTTCCATGTCATCATCATTGTTCACATTTTCCATGAAGTTGTTATCTTGTTCAGGGAAATGTCCATCTTTTTCATTTTGAAGAGCCATGAGTAATGCCTGCTTGTGAAACTTACTACCCCGAGTTCTCGGTTTGGGACATGCTATCGCTATATGACCTTGTTCATTACAATTGTAGCACCACACTGCATTCCCTGAGTTGGAGTTCCTTGTTGCAACTGGTTCAGACCTTTGCTGAGAAGACCCTGAGTTGTTCCTGTACCCTCCATTGTTACTAAACCTCTGACCATTCCCAAAATTTCCTGAAGAACTTCCTGAACCAGATCGACCATAGCTACGATTCTGAATTTCCACTCTTCCATCATTGACAACAGCTTGATTCATTGTGTTAGAAGATGAACGTTGACGGTTGTTTGTCTTGTTGTAGAATTTGCTAAAAGCACGAGCAATAAGAGCAAGTCCCTGATTCAACGTGTTAAAGTCATCATCGTCATCGTCATTGGAATTTGAGTAATACACTGCATCATTGTTGTTTAATGGAACAAGTTGAGTAGAAGCATTATGTGGAGATGAATCATAAGGGACCATTTGGTTCGAGGTAGAAGACTGTGGATAACTGAAGTAGTTCTGCTCTTGAACATATGCATGATTTGACGTTGGTGGTGGAGCATAGGGAGATTGAGCTACGAGAGCCAAAGAATTTGGTGTTGGTATTGGTGTGTATGCTCCTCGTAGAGCTCGATCTTTTTCCACTTCAGGTTCATGGTGTTTCAGAAAATCATACAACAAACCATATGGTGCATCATGTAGATTTTTGGTTTGATGTACAAATGTCACATATTTATGCCAATCTGGACCAAGACTACCGACGAATTTGGAGTTCACTGCTATCCTTGGTACTGTGATTTTGTGACATTCCAGATCATTGACCACATTTGTGAAACGATGATAGTAGGATTCAAGTGACTCTCCTGGTTCAATTGTGATGTCTGTGTATTCCATGTAGAGTTTGGATTCCATATCATCTTTGTTCAATTGAGTGCCTTCCATAAGGAGATGAACATGTTCCCACATAGCTTTGGCTATTTTCTGAGCATCGACACTACGATAAATTGGATTAGGTATACCTTGAAGTATATAAGCCATTGCATACTCGTCAGCTTCACGATTTAATTTCTGTTCTTCAGTGAGTGCAGTTTCTGGAAGAGTTCTATCACCAGGAGGACGTGGAGGGTCAGCAGTTGGATCACCAGCTTCAAATCTTGTTGGCCACTCAAATGGTCCTTCAAGTATCACTTGTTTCAAGAATTTCCCATGAGGTTTCTTTAGTTCAAGAAATCGTAAGAATCGACTTGACAATTGAACATAGTTCCCAGGTGTTAGCATTGGAGGTGTTTCAAGTGATCCTGCCTCATGTCGGGATTGTTGAGTTGTAATAACTTCACACATTCTATTAAACCAGTGAGGTTGTTTGGAGGAGAACTGAGTGTTCTGTTGTGACATCTGATGTGGTTGTTGTTGAGGAATGATTTGATGTTGTTGCATCATTAGGTAATGATGTAGGGGATTAAACGGTTGTTGTTGAACGTGTGATTGTGAAGGTTGTTGATACGGTTGTTGCTGATGGTATTGTTGTTGCTGATACTGCTGATGTTGCTGTTGCTGAGGATGAAGGAAGTAGTAATTAGGTGGTTGAGACATCTTTGAACACTTGTGTAGAAATAAATCTTTATAGAAGATTGAAATGCACGTTCCTTTGATGAAGTCCAAAATCCCTGGGGTAAGTTCAATTCTTACGCGTAAACTTTTAGGTTATGCGTAAAGAGTAGTTTAGGCGTAAACAAAGAGTTTAGGCGTAAGTTTTCTCTTTACGCGTAAGCTTAGGCTTATGCGTAAGTTTAGACTTATGCGTAAGGTTTAAACAACCAAACAAATCTTCCAAACTTATCCAAGCTTGAAAGATATCCGAAGTCGAAGTATTCCACTAACTTATCCAAGCTAGGGAAGTATTGAGTCACCGTAACACAAGGAGAAGACCTTTGTTGAAAGTTAAGCGTAGATACTGAACCTTACGCGTAAGATTGACTTATGCGTAAAGTTTATGCGTAGAGGCAACTTCTGCGTAGGATCTGTCTTCTGCGTAGGACTCACAACGTACACGTAGAATCTTGAGCGTAGGAATCACAACTTACGCGTAGAAATGGACTTACTCGTAGGTTTTAGGCGTAGGAAACCAAAGTTACTCGTAAGAAAAGGGTTTTGACCTTAGTTACTTGTAAGAAAAGGGTTTTAGGCCAAAAATTACTCGTAGAAAGGACAAAAAGTACTGTTCACAGCTTTTGAGTCGTACTATTCACTTTAGTTACGCGTAAACTGGTCAGAAACTTGAAAAATCTCAAATTTTTGAAGAAAAAATGCTTAGAATTAAGGTACTTTTGATTAAATAACTTCACCAATACTTAGAAAACACTAACTATTGAAGATTTTGCTACCAAAAACTAGTTTTCCAATATCAAAGAAGCTATAAAACCTTAAAAAACCTTAAAAATCACAACTTTATGCAAAAACTAAGCTTCAAATCACTATATCAACTTTGAAACTTGTCCAAGCTTCAAGATTTGAGTGAAAGAAACCAAGAAAAAATGCAAAAAGATGAAGAATAAGCACTCAAACCCCACGTTAGAACCAAGAACAACACTTCAATCTCTATTAGGCGAATGATACCACTTGTTAGGTCACCATTTATGTAAACACAAGTATGATATTGATAGAAATGAGATGAGAAAGAGAGATGGTTGATTATGTGAAATATGAAAGGTGAAAGAGCAAGAGTTTCATTAAAGAAATCAAATAACCAACAAAAGAAAATGTTACATAAGCTTTCTATTTATAAGGGAGGAGTTAGGGCAACATTCTCTTCCTCCCTTATCTTTCTATTTCGTGGGCTTTCAAGCCCATAGGGCTTTAACACTTAAGCCTTGTAACATAAAACATAATGAAATAAATACTAAAGCAACCTATTACAAAAGATAATGACCGAGACTTGACTAAATACAAAAGTATGATCCCAACACAATCAACTCTGGTTGGCTTTCAGAGGGGCATGACCGTAATTTGTAGTATAGCTTTGAATGTGTTTTAACTCTTAACCAGTTTTTTGGAAGTCCATTGATGTTTTAAAGAAATCATATATTTGAGGTCTAGTTATCAAATTTGTCTGTTATCTCAAGAGTTTATGAAGTTTATCTGCTATTTTAGAGTGGTTTAAGTGATGATACAAAACTTCCATTATGCAATGGATGGCATGTGGGATGTACCATGGAAGTTAATATTCAATGTGTTAGGAAGTTAATATTTTACATTACATGATCACCCTTTAAGTTGGATAACTAGTCATCTTGCAACTTAAATCTAAGCCAACTAGAAATGCACTTCAAATTTTAAATTGCAATATTAAATTTAAATCTAAGCCAACCGGAATTGCACTTCAATTTTAAATTGCAATATTAAATTTAAATCTAAGCCAACCAGAATTGCACCATCATTGTTTATCAAAGTTACCTTAGGTACTTGCAATTTAACTCTCAGTAGATTAAATCAATTTTTCGTTTCAATAATGTTATTATTTTTGTGAGTTTTCTGACTCTCTCTCCACACACCTTTGATGTAGGGGCTCTTAAAAGGCAAACCCCAAAAAATGAAATCCCTGAATATGGTTTTTAATTACTATGCTTAGTTGTTGGGTATATGTCAACTAGATCCCATAAGTTGGAAAATAGCAAGGGACCTTAGAAGGCAAACCCCATCTGTGAAGCCTGCTGCTGCTAGTGTACGGCCGGGAGAATCCTCAACCACTGCTAGTAGTCTTGCCAGATTAGCTCGTTAATCATCCTGGTTTGATATGAATGGAGGTAAATTCATTCTGATTTCTCAATATTGAATACTATATATGATTCAGTTCAAAGATAATTGAGTGGGATGTGATATTAATTGTGTAATTTATTTAATCAGAATCAGATACTACGCTCTGATAAAAATATGTTGTTAATATACAAGTAGTATACTGTACCCTTAAAATATGAGTTATGTTTTAACTGGTGTGAAAATGATTATATGACCCCTAAATTATCAGATAACTGATGAGGCAAAAAATGAACCACTTTTAAGGGGTCATTTAAACCCGGAATTGAATTTATTTGATCAAATATTACCCTAAATCGTTCCTTTTGTGATTTTAGGTACTTTGGGAGTGAAATCTGGAAAAGGAAGCAATTCTGACATTTTTGGAGCATAAAAGTGAAGAAAACGGCAAAGACTTAATTTTCCATGCTGAGAATAGTACCTGACGGCGTCAAGAGGAAGACCCTGACGGCGTCAAGAGTAAAAACCATGACGACCCAGTGCAAACCTGACGGCGTCACAACAAGGGCGTCAAGAGTTAAATTGGTGACGGCCTGCATAAGGTGAATACATGACGGCGTCAGACCCAGATCTAGGCAGTCTGAGGAACTATTTGGCGGCGAGATGACGGCGTCAGACATTTGTTCTTGACGCCGTCACCTATCAAACTCTATATATAGTTTTTTATTTTTCATTCATTAAAAGGGACTTGTGTGGAGAAAACTAGGGCCGAACTTTGTAAACCCTAGTTCATATTTTACAGTGTTTTCAAGGGTTTTCACCCCTTGAATCCTTTCATGTTCAATTGAGATAAGTCTTCTCTTAATTCAATCAATATGTCTATGTGTTGGTTGATTATATCTTGTGCTTGTCTTGATTTTAACATGTTAGGCTAGATCTATCTTGTGTTTGCTTAGATCTAATGAAACCTAGATGTTAATTATGTGTTGATTACTTGTTTATGGTTGTATTGGATGAATGATTTCAATGTTAGGCTTAAGAAAACTGGCAGATCTCCATTGTGTAACATGCTTGAACGTCTTAGGAAACATGAACCGATGTGTACTAGGTTTTATTGGTTGTATTAAATGCATGAGCAAATTCTAGTGATCCCATCTTAGGAGCTTCTTAGCCGGCTCGACATAGGAGTGAAGTAGGCGCTCATAAGATTGGGGAAGTAAGTACGTCACCCCATGAATGGTATTAAGGAATACAATCCGTCATCCACGCAACTATAACAAGTAATTAACGTGTAAAAGATATCTAGGGAGTAGTGAAATCTAAGTAAACACAATATCCCACATATTGCTCACAACTTCAGTATAATTAGTTTTATTTTCATTTCTAGTATTTTATTTTGATTGCATCTTTAGTATTGGGTTAGTTGACTAGCAACTAATTCCGCCCAACTCCTTAAAACCCGAGATTTTTACTTGCTTTCATAAAAAATATAGAAATACAAAAAGAATCATTCCTCATCTCTAGACCTAGTCTTTAGGTTTTCTAATCCTAGCGACACTATTCCTAGCTGAACGATCAATTCCCCGGTACTTGTCATTATACTATACTACATCGATCAGGTACACTGCCTGGTGGGGGTTGTAAGCTTCTCGAGATCCCTCGAGAGGTAAAGCCTGGTGCAATCCCTACGCATCAAGTTTTTGGCGCCGCAGCCCGGGGAATAGTTATTGTTTAGGCTGAAATTTATTTTGATTAGGTCTACTCATTAGATTCCTTTTTAGTGAGATTTTTATTTTCTTTTTATTAGCTTTCTCGTAGTCTATCTTTTCTTGTGTATTTGTTCGTAGAAACCTTTCCATTGACTCTTCCGTTCACCATTATGGAGAATGTGAATCCACCATACTACCGACCACGAAACCTATTCACTCCTAATGACATCTTGATGTTCAACCAATATCGAGATGAACCTATCTATGATGCATGGACTCGTTTTAAAAATTTACTCCGAATAGTCCCTCATCATGGTTTCGATCTATGGTACCTAACTCAAATCTTTTACTATAGTGTCCACCCGTATGACCAAAGGTACATTGACGATTTTACCAACGGGTACCTTAGGGAATTAAATGCTGAAGAAGCATAGGATGCCATAGAAGATTGTGCCCAATATTATTATAGAGTAGATAACCCAACAAACAACATCACAAATCAATCAATAACAAGTTTGAAGGAGCAAACAGGAAGTTTTTCTGGGGATGATTACTTAGGGATATCTGTGTGGATGTCACCTAAAATCATAGTACAAAACAAACACATAGGTAATCTAGGTATAATGGAGGATGAGGTGTACAATCCAAGCCCACAAAGTACCCCACAAGTCCTACCGTCATTTGAGGCACATACACCGCCCGTGACTTACCCGGAAAAAGTAGAAGAGACTTTAGGAATCCCAATAGAGGTAGAGCCCTTAGACCAAGCACCACTAGAGGATATAGGTTTGAATACTTGTAATGATAACCTTACTCCTAGTTCTAGGGAATTTCCTAGTGTTGATGAACCGGAACCTCAACCTTTACATAACTTTCCATCCTTAGATATACATCTAGGAGACAAAAGAGGAACCGAGCCACCCATCAACCAATATTATCCGGGTAGTTTTAGGATGAAGGAAGCCATTCACTCACCCCCTTCACCTCACGTTGTATATTTCCACTCTAAGGATGTGTATCGCTACTTCCACCCACACTTAATTCAAAGTGTAGGGAAAACCTCCCCTATTTCCGTTAAATAAGGGTAGAGTCAGGCTCGTGAATTGAACAAAAACAAGCGCTTCTTGGGAGGCAACCCATGATTGTGTGTGATTTTTATTTTGTTTGTTTGTTATTTGCTTCCGTATGCATTCTTTATTTTATTGTTGGTAGATCATGTTTCAAAACTAAATAGTGAAAATACTTTACTTTGTTGTTTGGCCTAGTCTTAACTTCACACAAAGGTATTTTTGCAAAAGATAAGTGTAAGGGGAAACCCCAAATATGTTTTTAAGAAACAAAACCGATCATGATTCTCCACAATATTAAGTGAACATGTATATTCGTATTTGTTAGAGTCAAATGCTTGTATCGAGTCATAATGATGTTTTGCAGGATTTTCCAGGAAGTAGGACGAAGTTTTTCCAGAAAATTTCCGGAAACTTAACATAAGAATTTCTGCAGGTCACTTCTGACGGCGTCACGAGTTTACTCTTGACGGCGTCACGTGTAAAAATCTGGAAATTTTACCAGTTTTGTTTTTCTAACGGATCTTAAAGTTTTTGTTGAATTATTAGTTTTATAATCTCCAGGAAATCTACAAACATCATTCCACAAGCATTATATCTTATTTTGTTTTCTAGGATTTATTAGCATATGTAGATTGCCGCCGATTTTATGCGAGGTTGCCTTGTCTGTTTTCTCAGGATTTACAGGTTATGTATGACAAGAAGATGATTTATTTTTCTGGAAGGGAAGCTTTGATTGTTCATTTTCTTGGAGGAAGATCGAACCTGGCCACCTTATTATCCATACCGAGCGAATCAGGGGAGTATTTGATTTCATTCTTTTTACTTATTTCAGTTTTACATTCTTTACTTGAACATTGGGGACAATGTTCATCCTAAGTTCAAGGGGAGGGTAAAATGATGATACTTTACAGATACACTTTCGTTTGAGTTTGTTTGTTTAATAGTAGATGTGTAATAAAACTATGAGAAATACTTGTTAGAGAAATTTTAGCGCCAAATTTAAATTTTTTTACAACATTTAGTACTGAAACTTTAGCCATAGCAAGCGTCTCATGGATAGGAGATTGTATGTGTTAGGTCACCATTTTGTAAACACAAGTATAAGAAATTAGATGAGAATGAGAGATGGTTGATTATAAGAAATGCGAGAAAAATAATATCAAGAGTTTCCTTAATGTATTCAAATAACCAACAAGAATAATGTTTTACATAAGCTTAGTATTTATAAGGGAGGAGTAGGGCAACATTCCCTTCCTCCCTCTTTCATCTAGTAAACGTGGGCCTCAAGCCCATTGGACCTAAAATACATAAGCCTTGTAACATAAATCAAGAATTAAATAACTAAGCAACCTATTACAAAAGGTAATGACCGAGACTTGACTAAAATACAAAAGTATGATCCCAACAATCTCCCCCTAAGGGTCGGTCATCACGGTTGCTTGATGTCTTCATCTTTGTCGTTGACTTGTGACATGTGAAACTTTAGACGTCTTCAAAATTGTTGTATAATCAATGCACTTTGCTCTATGTCTTTGTTCTTTGGTGATGCTGTAGTGATTGTGTTATGAAGTAGTCTGCCATTCGTCACTCCTGCGTCTGTGGTGGTTGTCTGCCATTCCAACATACTCATACATCTTTGGACTTTGACTTTCACGTACACGAAGTTCCTTTTCATATTTTTAGATCTTATAGTCTTTATACTTTGTAGATTCTTCTTTATTGACGTAGAATCGTTCTTTGAACTTTGTGGTGCTAAGTTCTTTGGGGGAGCTATCATTTGCTTCAAGATGTATGTATGAGCATGTTGGAATCTACCATCATGGAAGTGAGGTACCTGCAAGTAAACAGTTAGCAATAAATAACTTGTACTTACAGATAAGGAATTAGAATTCGTCAACAGCATAGTGTGAAGACTCCTTCTAATCCTTATCAAGGCCGTTCCCATATCAGATACTCCCGAAGGAGCTTATGAGACCTACTAAGTAGCTCAATGACTGGGTGAGTCGCTGGGGATCACTCCAGGACTGTAGACCGTTATGGAACCACCGCAAACACTAAGCGTAACCCTAGTGGGGTTACCGAAGTGACCTGCTGTCAGGGCTGTTTGATGTTGACCCTGGCAGGATTTCCGTTCAATCATTGAGAAACACATAAGTAATCCTCTCATAAACGTTCTCGGCAGATTGCTATGATCTGCGAAGGACTCGATAATTTACAGCTGGTGTCCATTGATGTAGAACACCAGTTGTAGAAATACTAAGTGTTCCTAAGAGATCTTTGATGTATCTCAAGGCTCTAGACTCTATATGTGCACACTTAGGTTTCCTATGCGGAGACTAGGGAGGGGTCTCCGGCTTCAATATCAACCATCTCTAAGAGATAGGTCGATAGGTTACACTGGTTCCCGTAAGAATGAAACAAGTTCTTTTAAGAGAACTTGAGTGGTTAAGAAGGTTTAGTGCATTGCGTCACTGGGTCCATGACGACTTTATCTTCAATACCGGTGTTTCCTTAGCAACAACCAGTAGCATACGAGTTGAACCCGGTGTTTGCCCTAAGGTTGAACATATGGAGGGCTATTTCTTTTCACTTTTTTTTTTTTTTTTTTTTTTTTTTTTTTTTTTTTTTTTTTTTTTTACATTTCCTTTTAGTTCTTCAACTCCTTCTTTCCCTTTCATTCTTTTCTCCTTTTTTCGTATCATACCTAAGGACTTCTAATTCTAACTATGGGAGATGTCCTTGGGTAGATCCCTCCAGCTCTGGCAGATCATAGGACGGTTTTTCCTATCTTAATCACCTTATAACTCCGACAGTAGCCAAGAAACCTTTGATTGAAAATCTCTCAAAGTGTTTGTGATAATCAAATATTTTTGGTTAACACTTTGAGAGTTTTGTGTACACTTTTGAAGGGCTCCCCTTCACATGTGCTCATGAGTATTTAATAAATCTGCACATGCGGGAGGAGCAAGCACTTTGAATTGATCCACTTTCAGTGAACAAGACCGATTCGAGACACGCTTACATCACTAGTTAGACTAGCTTGAAGTTATTACCCGGCCTGGTCAAGTCCACAGAAAGTTTCTCGAGACGGTACATTTCTACTAAGACAAATCCTTTTCGAGACACGCTTACGTGGTTAGTTAAAGAGATACATTGTCAGCTTTTAGGTGACAACTAGCTCTAGTAACTAACTTGATGTTATAACCCGTCGAGGATAAGTCTTTTCGATATTACTAACTTTTATTGTCTCGTCAATTCCTGGGTCATTTCTGAGTCTAGCTCGCACATGATACAACTTTTAGCCTTTTGGCTACTTATATTTTAATCACTTTTTCATTTTCTCCCCCTCAAAAATAGCATATGACATGATGTTTTTGACAATCTTTTAGATTAAAATATGCCTTTTTGAGTCTTATAGGGAGATTCACCAAGAAATTTTGATTTAGAATAAAGTATTTTGATTTTGACAAGTGCTCCCCCTCAACAAGTGATTAGGTCTTATTGAGGGGAAATACTTGTCCTTTTGAGCAAAATTATGAAAAATTCATAAACATTTGATTAATTCTACTCAAAAGTAAGAAGCCTTCGCTCCTTATATTAGGATTGAGGCACTGATGCGTACCTCAGGGTCCTTTCTTTACAAGTTCGGGTTGTGCACTGTAATGTGTGCACAAGCCATTATGAAGTATAGTAATATGACAAATCAAATCAAGTTCTTGCAACTTTGCTACCATTCAGGTCTCTGAAATGTCAACACCGGAAATCCAGGTCTGCCTCCAACATAGCTTTCCAATCTCCGAAACTGATCCCTTCACTTCAACCGGCTCTCAATCCTTGTAATAAATCTGCGAGCGTCCCTGGGCTCATTGGTATTCCACCTTTTGGATTTACCTAGTGCTATGTCATCTAATCTGCTTTTGATTCCATCTCTGACGAACTTCAGGGTTTCATCACAGAACTTATGGATTTCTTCATAGGCCATGAAGTAGTTACGACCGTTTAAACTACGGTATGTAAACCCAAATGCCGGATGCCTGATCAAGGAGTATTGAGATAGATGTTGAAGGTTGGGGATGTCAAACATATTAGGTTTGGTGAGATTCAGCTTCTTCTGATAACTTTCCACTCCTAGTTGCAAAGCTTTCCCTGAACTTTGAGCAAGTACATATCTTCTATGTCATTTAGGAGTAGTCGTGGAAAGTCTGACTCGGAAATCTCATACTCTTTTTCATCAAGTCTTTTGAGTATTAGTTTGCTGAGGAAGGGGTACCCAAAGTGAGTGACCGTCGAAATGAACTGAATTGAGACAATCTTCAACTCACTTGTCACATTACCCATCGTCTGATTGAGTCTGCTGCTTCGATAGTACTGTGCCCGGTTATCTGGCCAATGATGTATGCCGTAGAGTGCGTTCCGGTCATAGTCAACAACTTTATCGATGAATAAGGTAGAGGCTTCTTCTTCGATGACATTGTTGAGGTATCTTGCTGCAGGTAGGAAGGTAAGTGATGTGGCGTACTTCTTCTCAATCTTGCTTCCGTGTTGTAGAAATTCCAAGTCGTTGTTGAAGAAGAACTTGTAAGCGATCTTAGGTTCCTTAGGCTTCCCAATCATAGGCAGTGGTTTGGACCAGTCAGTTATGTATGGTGCGGTTTTCCTTGTAACCGGATCGACGTAAGATTCAGGATTGATCCATTCAATATTGCTTGACATAGCTCGAGCAATATTTTCTAGATGGTACTCAAGTTCGATGGAGTTAGCAGACCGATCTTTCAGAAGATTGAACGCATCAATCTTGATTCTTCGTAGCTCTTTCTTGTTCATCTTTTTCATCTGAAACTTTTGTTGAATCAACTGAGCATATTCCACTGTTCGACCATCGAGAGGTTCTTGATTGTCTGCAAGTGGTGGTTGCGAATTGATCATCTTGTCAAACCAGGAGTAATCGGCAGTTTCATCTTCGTCTAGCCATTTGAGAACGGGTTTTGGTTTCTTAGGTTCTGAGCCTTTTGACGAGGTGTCCGGTTTGTGCTGATGATGTTTTCGTTTCCGTTCTTTCTTCTTTGTAGATGACGGTTCTGGTACTTCATCGATATGAGGAATCTCGTCTCCGCCTGTATATTCAAAATGGCCATGTGCTTTGGGTCCGGAACCAGATGCCTTAGGTTGTTGTGTAGATGTTGTTGTAGTTGTAGGAATGACCGGTTCTTTTGGTTGAGATGAGGGTCCTTCGGCTTGCTTTTGTTTCTTTGCCTGAGAGTTAGGATCCTGATCTTCATCATCTCTTGGACGTTTCAGTTTATCGGCCTCAGTGCTGCAGGTCTCTTTTGACATCTTGGCTTTCAAAGCTTCCAGGACTTTAGCTTCTTCAGGTGACAATGTGAACTTACTCGCCAATTTGTCTAAGAGTTGGGCTTCTAATTCGTCCATAGATAACCCCGGTTGTGGTAAAGTTGATTTGTCAGCACGAAGAGTAAATGAGGTAGATCTGATCACTTTCTTGACTGCTTGTTCTGCGAACTTGGTGAGTTCATCTCTCATAGGTGCCAGCAACTCTTTTAATTCAGCAACTAAGTGTTGTTCCATCTACTGATGTGCTTGAGCAGCTAAAGTGGCTTCCAAGTTTTCTTGTACATCCTTAGCTAAGAAGGTGTAAACCTTTTCTTGCAGCTCCTGGACATTCGTATTAAGCTTCGTCAATTCAGCAACTTGGCTTGCAAGTGATGCAACCTGATCTTCCAGTTTGCTTTTCTTCTTATCATGAACTCTTCTAAACGCTTTCTTTATCAACTTGGATGCAGCAGAGGCTTTGGTACTTGCGGGTTTCTTGATTGATTCGTCATGGGTAGATTCAGATGCTGGAGGTGATGATTGTGAAGATTCAATGTTGGTGGTTACGTCTTTGTTATCTCCTCTTTGTGGTTCGGGTTGATCAACATTCTTGAATTTGGCTGCTTCCTCTTCCAATCTTTGTTCTTCAGCCAGTCTGTCAGCCTCGGTCTTAAGCTTTTGTTCTTCGGCTAATTTGGCTGCTTCTGCCTTAAGCCTCAGATCTTCTGCAAGCTTGGCTTCTTCTTCCTTTTGTAACTTATCTTCTGCCAGCTTGGCTGCCTCTTCAGCCTTTCTGCTTTCCTCCATACGAATTGTTTCTTCCAATTTTGCTTGTGCTAGCTCCTCAAGCCTAGCCTCTTCAGCTTCTTGCTTTTTCTTTAATTCTTCTTCTTGAGCCGTTTCTCTGAGCTCCATTTCTTTCATAGTTAACAGATGTGGAGCCTCAGTATCCATGTGATCCTCTTCTCTTGTTGCTGAGGCATTGAGCATTTCTACGTCTGTAGGTGATACTGAAGGATTGTCGTAGACGACCAAATCAGTATTGGTTCCTGTAGTAGAATCAGGAATGCTGCTAGAGCCGCTAGCTTCGGTAGTATGAGAGAACAATGGAGGTGGAGGTTGATCAGCTTGGAATGCATCTATCTTGCTGTGGAGGAGACCCATCTTAAGAGTTCTTTCATTTTCTTCTTCTACTGAAAGACCTATGTTTGAGTGAGCAGACTCTTGTTCAGCGGTCATTGGTTCCTTCAGCTTCTCTTTCCTGATCCTTTCTTCTTCCAATTTTGTGTCTGCTTCAGTGAATGGTCTTTGATTGAGATCTGCTGGGTATTCAGCATTATCAGCAAATTCATCAATGTTTTTCTCCCAATATTCAAACGTCAAGTCTTTATCATCAATATCTTCAAGATTAACCTCCTTGTCGATGTTAGCATAGGCTTCTCTGTAAACTAGACCTTCGTCGGATTCGGTTTCAGAGTCAGACGGTTTTGGAGAAGGTGGTTGTGTAGGTTCAGGAATGGACTCAGGTTTCTTGACAGGAAGTCTTAAATTGAGAGTATCCCTCTTTTGTTTAGACTTGGTAGAACTGCCAGAGCTCCCAGACTTGCTACCTTTCTTTCCTTTCTTCTGCATGAACGATGGTATAACAACTTCGTCTAAGAAACCAACTTTGTCTTCATCGAGAGCTTGAAGGTAGTACTTGTAATTCTTGCAAATCTTCTGATGAGGCGAAAAATGATCCGTTTTTAGGGGGTCATTTAAGCCCGAATCCGACTTTATTTGATCAAATATTGCCCTAAATCATTCCTTTTGTGATTTTAGGTACTTGGAGAGTGAATTCTGGAAAAGGAGCCGTTTCGGACGTTTTTGGAGCCTAAAAGTGAAGAAAACGGCAAAGTCTCAAATTTCAAGCTGGGAACAGTACCTGAAGGCGTCAAGAGTTGTTCTTGACGGCATCAAAGTCCCAAGAATAAAATACCGTGGTTGATGACGGCGTCACATAGGCCGTCATAAGTAGATCAAGGCCGTCCGAGGAAGTATTTGGCGGCGAGATGACGGCGTCACACCCTTGTTCTTGACGCCGTCACCTCGATTTTCCTATATATAGTTTTCTAGTTTTTTACATAAAGAGAGAAGTTTTGGAGAAACCCTAAAGACGATTTTGGTGCAACTTTTACAAGTTTTTCAAGGGTTCCAAACCCTTGATACCTTGCATTGTAATTGAGATAAGTGTTCTTCTAATTCAATCAATATATCTATGTGTTGGTTGTCTATATCTTGTTCTTGTCTCAATTCCATTATGCTAGGCTAGATCTCCTTTGTGTTTGCTTAGATCTAATGAAACCTAGATATTGATTATGTGTTGATTACTTGTCTATTTTTGTCTTGGATGAATGATTTTATATGTTAGGCTTAAGAAAACTGGCAGATCTCCAAATGGTAACATGCTTGAACATCTTAAGAAACATGAACCGAGGCGTACTAGGTCTTTATTGGTTGTATTTAATGCATGAGCCACTGTTTACAATCCCTATAGTTGTGCTGGGTCATGGTGTAGGAGGAGATAAAAGCTCATAGAATTGGGGAGTTATGTATGCAACCCCATGAATGGTATTAAGGAATACGATCCGTCATCCATGCAATTATAACAAGTAATTAACGTGTAAAAGATATCTAGGGAGTATTGAAATCTAAGTAAACACATTTTCTCCAATTACTGCTCACAATCTTAGTATAATTAGTTTATTTTCATTTTTATTATTTTATTTTGATTGCATCTTAGTTTTGGGTTAGTTGAATAGCAACTAATTCCGCCTACTCTTCTAAAACCCGAGATTTTAACTGCTTTCTAAAAAATATAAAAACACAAAAATAATCATCCCTCACCTTTAGAACTAGTATTTAGGCTTTCTAATCCTAGCGACACTATTCCTAAGCTGAACGATCAATCCCCCGGTACTTGTCACTATACTATACTACAACGATCAGGTACACTGCCTGGTGGGGGTTGTAAGCTTCTCGAGATCTCTCGAGAGGTAAAGCCTGTTGCGATTCTCACGCATCAAGTTTTTGGCGCCGCAGCCCGGGGAAATAGTTATTGTCTAGGTTAGGATTTCTTTTTATTAGGTCTACTTGCTAGATTCCTTTCTAGTAAGATTTTATTTTTTATTTTATTTTTTAGGTCTTCTTTAGTCTATCTTTTTCCTTGTGTGTTTGTTCGTAATTTCCATTGACTCTTCCGTTCACCATTATGGAGTACGCGAATCCACCATACCACCAACCACAAAGGCCATTCTACCCTATTGACATCTCGAATTTCAAACAATATCGAGATGAACCCATATATGATGCATGGACTCGTTTTAAAATTTTACTTCGAAAATTCCCTCATCATAGTTTCTCTTTAGCATCCCTAACCCAAACCTTTTACTATCGTGTCAGCCGATGTGACCAAATGTGCATTGATGATTTTGCCAATGGGGGCCCTAGGGAATTAAGTGGTGAAGAAGCATGGGATACCATAGAAGACTGTGCCCAATATTATTATAGAGTAGACAACCCAACAAACAACATCACAAATCAATAAAAAACAAGTTTGAAGGAGCAAACAGGAAGTTTGTCTGGGGATGATTACTCAGGGATACCTGTGTGGATGTCACCTAAAGCCATAGTACAAAACAAGCACATAGGTAATCTTGATACAATGGAGGATGAGGTGGATAATCCAAGCCCACAAAGTACCCCACAAGTCCTACCATCATTTGAGGCACACATACCACCCGTGACTTACCCTGAAGAAGTAGAAGAGACTTTAGGAATCCCAATTGAGGTAGAACCTTTGAACCAAACACAACTAGAGGATATAGGTTTGAATACTTATAATGATAACCTTACTCTTAGTTCTAGGGAAGTTCCTAGTTTTGATGAACCGGAGCCTTAACCAAAACCGTTACCTAATCTTCCATCCTTGGATGAAAATTTAGGAATTGAAATAGGTTCCGATCTACCCATCAAACCATATAGTCCGGGTAGTCTTTGGATAAAGGTAGTAGACTCTAAGCCTTGTAGAGAGGAAGCTGACACAAGAGCGGAAAATGACCTTACATGCTTACATCACCCATTTATGATTGATCATAAGAAACATTATGGGTTTAAACCGGGTTTATTAGGTCAAGATGGATCCCCAACTAGTAATCTCTTGAAGTTGATTGAAAATGATCCCTTTCTAGGAGAAAATCTTAATCCATCCATTAACCCGATTGAATTAGGTAAGGTTATGATGATAGGAGCACAGCCCTTTGAGCATATAATTCATTCACCACTCTTTCCTCACGAGGCATATTTACACCCTAAGGGTGTGTATCGCTACTATCACCCACACTTAATCCTAAGTGTAGGGATAACCTCCCCTTTATCCGTTAAATAAGGGTAGAGTCAGGCTCGTGACTCGAACAAAAACAAGCGCTTCTTGGGAGGTAAACCATGTTTTGTATGTTTTTATTTGTTTGTTTGATTTTATTTGTTTCCGTATGCATGTTTTATTTTTATTGTTTGTGGCTCATGTTTCAAAGTAAATTGTGAAAATGCTTTATTTTGTTTTTAACTTCGTCTTAATTGCATATAAAGGTATTTTGAAAAAGATAAGTGTAAGGGAGATCCAAATTTGTTTATAAGAACGAAATTGAGCATGAACCACAACAATATTAAATGGACATGTGTATTAGTACTTGTTAGAGTCAAATGCTTGTATCGAGTCGTAATGATGTTTTGCAGGATTTTCCAGGAAGTAGGGCGAAGTTTTTCCAGAAATTTTCCGGAAACTTAACATAAGAATTTCTGCAGGTCCATTCTGACGGTGTCAGGGGTTTACTCTTGACGGCGTCAGGAGTTAAAATCTGGAAATTTTACCGGTTTTGTTTTTCTAACGGAGTCTTATGGTTTTTGTGAATTATTAAGTTTTATAATCTCCAGGAAATCTGCAAACTTCATTCCACAAGCATTATATCTTATCTTGTTTTCTAGGATTTAGTAACTTATATAGGATGCCGCCGATTTTACGCGAGGTTGTCTTGTCTATTTTTGTCAGCATTTACAGGTTATGTATGACAAGGAGATGATTTATATTCTGAAAGGGAAGCTTTGATTGTTCATTTTCTTGGAGGAAGATTTAACCTGGCCAACCTATAATCCATACCGAGCGAATCAGGGGAGTATTTGATTTCATTCTCTTTACTTTTTAACTTTTACATTCTTTACTTGAACATTGGGGACAATGTTCATCTTAAGTGTAAGGGGAGGGTAAAAAGATGATACATTACATATGCACTTTCGCTTGAGTTTGTTTTGTTTAATAGTAGATGTGTAATAAAACTATGAGAAATACTTGTTAGTGCAATTTTAACGCCAAATTTAAAATTTTTTACAACATTTAGGAGTGACACTTTAGCCATAGCAAGCGTCTCATGGATAGGAGGTTGTATGACTAGCACATAACCGTATATTCAGAAAAATTTTCCACCCGAATATGTGAGGTTCGCCTTTAGATTTGATAGGAAAAGCATTCATTATTAGTGCTTATGAGTGTACCGGTAGTATTTAGATTCTAGAACTTGCGTTAGTGATGCATCCCGAGACCGCTAGTGAGACTACATTCGTGTGGTAGGATTTACTACATGATAAGAGGCATTAGGATCACCCTTGTGTTAAACCCGTATCATAATTACTTGACCATTTAAGTCATATTACTTGGCTAGTTAAGTCAACTAATTTTTCTCACACCTTTAGCGTTGTACTCATTTTTAGTACACGATACCCCTAGTACACCCCTCCGAGCCTATCTTTTTGTTTCTAACTTTAAGCATTTTACTTAAAGGAAGAATTTGTTACACCCCACTTAAATGTACACCCAAATCGCCTTAGCCTTCCGTGTATGCGCTCATTTTTAGTGCATTATTGTTATTTGTTAAACCCTAAGTTAACTTTCTAATTGATTACATGGTTGCTAAGTCGAGTCATATCCTTGTACATATTGTTTTGGGACGATTGGGACTCATGGGTAAGTACTTATTTTATGGAGTAATGGGGAAGAACATAATATTATTACCCCCATATGTACGTTAATCTTAAAAGTGCTTCAAGTGTTGATTTTCTTAATTCGAGTCATTAGATTAGTTTAATGTAAAGTATGTAAAAATTCAAGTGTAAGGGGAATTCTCATCATCTATGATGTATTATTTTGGATGGTAGGGTAAGAGTGTATGCAAAAAAAAAAAAAAAAAAAAAAAAAAAAATGAGAAAAAACATACGGACTACCATCCCATTTTTATTCTCTGTTTATTTTATGTTTTTGTTATTTTTCATTTGTTAGCTTAAGTCGAGTCTAGTCTTGGCTTAGCAACGCCATATTGTACATGTAATTAACCAAGATTGTTAACTCGCCACCAGTAAAACTTCCTTTATCCAACAAAACCGTGTAATTCATATCCCTATACCTAACGTTACAACCCTTTAAAAGACCTCTTTGATAGTTTATCCTAGGTGCTTACGCCATGCGGTGGAGGTTTGATCCTTTCCCAAGCCTATGGTAATCTATTTTGCTATGACAGGTAGTGAGAGATATCTTCCATTTCCATAATGTTATATTACTTTATTACACCCGAGAGATGTGAGTATCTAAATACTATTTGTGAGGTGCTTGTGTATGACCTCCGTGCTTGTCTATTGGTCTTTAGTGGAACGATTATTTGTTGTAATTCCTTTTATATTAGTGTTAAATGACCCCTAACTTGTCTTTTGAGTAGAATAAAAGCGCATTTGCTTGAGGACAAGCAAATCTCAAGTGTAAGGGTATATGATGAGGCGAAAAATGATCCGTTTTTAGGGGGTCATTTAAGCCCGAATCCGACTTTATTTGATCAAATATTGCCCTAAATCGTTCATTTTGTGATTTTAGGTACTTGGAGAGTGAATTCTAGAAAAAGAGCCGTTTCGGACGTTTTTGGAGCCTAAAAGTGAAGAAAACGGCAAAGTCTCAAATTTCAAGCTGGGAACAGTACCTGAAGGCGTCAAGAGTTGTTCTTGACGGCGTCAAAGTCCCAAGAATAAAATACCGTGGTTGATGACGGCGTCACATAGGCCGTCATAAGTAGATCAAGGCCGTCCGAGGAAGTATTTGGCGGCGAGATGACGGCGTCACACCCTTGTTCTTGACGCCGTCACTTCGATTTTCCTATATATAGTTTTCTAGTTTTTTACATAAAGAGAGAAGTTTTGGAGAAACCCTAAAGACGATTTTGGTGCAACTTTTACAGGTTTTTCAAGGGTTCCAAACCCTTGATACCTTGCATTGTAATTGAGATAAGTGTTCTTCTAATTCAATCAATATGTCTATGTGTTGGTTGTCTATATCTTGTTCTTGTCTCAATTCCAATATGCTAGGCTAGATCTCTTTTGTGTTTGCTTAGATCTAATGAAACCTAGATATTGATTATGTGTTGATTACTTGTCTATTCATGTCTTGGATGAATGATTTTATATGTTAGGCTTAAGAAAACTGGCAGATCTCCAAATGGTAACATGCTTGAACGTCTTAAGAAACATGAACCGAGGCGTACTAGGTCTTTATTGGTTGTATTTAATGCATGAGCCACTGTTTACAATCCTTATAGTTGTGCTGGGTCATGGTGTAGGAGGAGATAAGAGCTCATAGAATTGGGGAGTTATGTATGCCACCCCATGAATGGTATTAAGGAATACGATCCGTCATCCATGCAATTATAACAAGTAATTAACGTGTAAAAGATATCTAGGGAGTAATGAAACCTAAGTAAACACATTTTCTCCAATTACTGCTCACAATCTTAGTATAATTAGTTTATTTTCATTTTTATTATTTTATTTTGATTGCATCTTAGTTTTGGGTTAGTGGAATAGCAACTAATTCCACCCACTCTTCTAAAACCCGAGATTTTAACTGCTTTCTAAAAAATATAAAAACACAAAAATAATCATCCCTCACCTTTAGAACTAGTATTTAGGCTTTCTAATCCTAGCGACACTATTCCTAAGCTGAACGATCAATCCCCCGGTACTTGTCACTATACTATACTACAACAATCAGGTACACTGCCTGGTGGGGGTTGTAAGCTTCTCGAGATCTCTCGAGAGGTAAAGCCTGTTGCGATTCCCACGCATCAGCTTCACTCTATCGTTCAAGAGACAATCGGGAAATTTCTTTCCTTGCTTGCGTGTGCTGGTTTCGAGTCTCTTGATTTGTTTGAGAGTGTCTTCATTTCTGAAAGTAAGCTTGGCTTCGTCATCAAGTCTCTGTGGAATATCGTCATACTCATGAAGGAAGCTTTCGATGAGTAATTTGGTGAAACGAACAAATGGAATGTTGGTGGTCTTGTGTTGTATGTGCCACACAAGGTCTTCCCAGATAATGCTAGCATAATCCACCTTCTTGACGTTTGCCACGGCCCAGAAGAGTTTGAGGTGTTGGAGCTTGGGGTGTTCATGACCAGTGTCTCTCCCAGATAAGGACTTGGCAATCAGAATGTACAGGGTTCTCCATGGTTGTGGAAGAAATCTGATGTTGACCCTAGAGTGTCTTGTCACTACTTCTTCTGATTCATCGTAGCCAATATCCCGTAACCACTCTATCAGTTCTTCCTCGTTAGGTACTTGATCATATTCTTCATCTGGACCAAGTTCGGGTAACCCAAGAACATTCCTAAGTGTATCTATGTCCACAGTAACTTGTCTGTTGTGAAGCATGCAAGTGAAGGATTCTTCCCCAAGGTCTAGCTGAAGTGTGTGCCAGAATTGGTGTATGTAGAAGCAGGCTACTGATGCTGACTTAGTGAACAGGATCTTGTAGGGGTGATAGAGGAGAGCATCCACAGCTACAATGCATGAAGATTTATTGCATGTGATTTTGTTGAAGTTGATTTGTAAGTTGTTCTTGCCAATCTTTCTGGTGTAATCTTCGGGAAAGGTTTCTTCCCAGGAGAGTTTTAGTTCAGGTTCTGGTCCATAAGGAATGTCATTGTGTTCTGCCAACTGAATTGATCATAAACAAACACAAATATAGCAATGATTTACTTTGTTAGCTCAGACATTCAATTACATGATTGTGCACATTTTTGAATTGATCAGTGGGTGTTTGTGTGTAAAAACTTTTGTTATAAGACAAACTTGTGTTTTTAGAAGTTAACACTTGGTAGAAACTTATAACAATCTAGTTACAACATGAGTTTATCATTACAAGAGATTACACATTTGAAATATTACAAGACTTGGACAATTTCATGAATTTTGACAATGTTACGCGTAAGTTGGAAAACCTACGCATAACTTCCATTTGAAAAATGTCTACGCATAACATGACAATTTCATGAATGATATCATCAATGTTACGCATAACATGACTTATGCGTAAGAAATGATATTAGGCGTAGGTGCAAAGTCTATGCATAACTTTATATGTTAAGCGTAAGTTCAATCTTTTGCGTAGGCTTAATTTTACGCGTAGGATTATATCTTATGCGTAAGATTAGAGCTTATGCAAAGGATTGAACCTTATGCGTAGGTTTTGACTTATGCGTAAGATCAAGACTTATGCGTAAGATCAAGACTTATACGTAAGTTTATCTTTTGTGTAAAACACTGTCTTATCCAAGACAGGTTTTTTTTCAACTGAGTCGAATCTTACGCGTAAGATTCAATCTTACGCGTAGGATGAACATCTTATGCGTAGAAACGTTTTTAGACGTAAATCACCTTTTGAAAAATCATGTCTTTTGATTCCTGAAAGTGTGAAACACAACTACTGATCAATATAACATACAAACACTACTCAACACACTTAAGACTCATCATTTAACGCGTAAACATGCCTTTATCCTATCTTACGCATAGGATCGTATGAACACATAATCACAAACGGGTTCAATCATGTTTCTGGGTTGTAATTAACTTAGGGCGAGTGTTTCTTACATGCTAAGGAACATGTGGTCCAAATTATAACAACAATTGACAACAAAATCTAAAGATCAAATCTGCTAGTGTGTTCGAACCCTAAATCCACGATTCATGAACAATACTAGTTTCTGAAACAATTAAACCTCATAATCAAGATCCTATACATATATAAACCCAATCCCCATCAACAATTTCAATCAAAATACTAAAAATCAGAAACCCCTAAAAAACTCGTATGAACCCTAATTTATCAAACTAATAAATTGTTGTTTCTGGGCACGATTAGAGTATAAAAACATGTTTATTATCATCCTATAACCATTTCCCACTAACAAATTTCATCATATCACAACAAGTTTCAGGGTTCAATCTCTACGCAAAACCCTAGATCAATTTTAACGATTAAGACAAATTTAGCCGTTGGATTAAGATAAAATTTAAAACCCTTGTTTAGAATCATGATCAAAACGTTGTGGTACTTACAGATTTGAAGATTGATGACCGGATTAATAGAATGATTATGGATCGTTGATGATGGTTGGTGTGATATTAAATGTGTGTAAGTAATTTTGCAGGTGAGTAAATGTGTGGTCAAATTAGGTTTTGACCAAGGTTAAATTAAGTTTCATTTTTGACAATTTAGGCCCTTTAACCTTATGTTACATTCACTCCTAATGCCCAAATTAACTCTCATTTTAACTTATGTTAACTACACCATGTCTACAACAAGAACAACTTGTGGAATTTTACTCCCCCTCGACCTTAGACCGAAGTCTTTTCAAAAATTAAAAAATTTATTATAATGGTCAAGGTGAGTATCCTGAAACATTTTTGAAGCATCACTTATGATAAAAATGTAATATTTTTGGTAAAATGCAAGTATAAGGTAAATATTTTGAGAAATTTTAAAATTACTTTTCCTCCCCCTCAACACTTGTTTTTAATAATTGAAGACATTTTATAAAATAGTGTTGAAAGAGGTGGTATATACTTGCATTTTTTTTAAGAAAAAGAACAAAAATCTTTTTGTGTTTTTGTTTGGTTTTATATTTTTGTATTTTGTTTTTGAAAAGATACTTACAAAGATAGTTTTGATGTTTGACAATCAATTGTGTTTTAAAAACTTTTTCAGATCATCTGGAGTCAAACATCGCATACCAATTTGGTGAACTAGACTAGCAAACCTTGATGGTGCTAAAGATTTGGTAAGTAAGTCCGCTTTTGTTGGTACTCAGTCCCAACAAAATAAAGTTCAACGGTACCCTTTTCAACATGTTCTTTGATGAAGTGATATCGGAGATCAATGTGTTTGGATTTGCAGTGATGAACTGTGTTGCAAGAGATAACAATGGCACTTTTGGAATCACAGTAGATTGGAATCTTGTTGAACAAGTAGCCATAATCCTTAAGTTGTGATCTCATCCAGATGACTTGAGCACAACAGGCAGACATAGCTACATATTCAGATTCTGTTGACGACAGTGATGTGCAGTCCTACTTCTTTGATTGCCATGACATAAGTTTGTCTCCGAGAAATTGTAATCCACCAGATGTACTTTTGCGTGTGTCTAAACATCCTTCATGATCAGCATCTGAAAAAGCAATTAGTTCAAAACCAGAATCCTTCGGATACCAGATTCCCAAGTTAATGGTTCCCTTTATGTATCGAAGGATTCTTTTGACCTCACTGAGGTGTTTTTCAGTTGGTTTGGACTGATAGCGAGAGCACATGTAGACAGCAAATACTATATCAGGTCTACTAGCTGTGAGATACATGAGTGACCCAATCATACTGCGGTATTTGTTAGGGTCAACAGGTGTCCCATGTAAGTCAACATCTAGTTTTGTGGTATAGCCCATTGGTGTATTATAAGTATCACAAGTCATCATTCCATGTTTCTTTAAAATTTCTAGAGCATATTTGGACTGATTTATAAAAATTCCACGGGGTGATTGATGAACTTGTAGTCCTAGAAAGAACGAAAGTTCACCCATCATGGACATTTCAAAATTATCTTTCATTAATTTTGCAAAATCATTAGAGTAACTTCTTTTTGTTGAGGCAAAAATAATGTCATCGACATATATTTGAACAACAAGTAAGTCCTCCCCGTAGGTTTTTGTAAATAGTGTTGGATCCACCGAACCTTTAGAAAATTTATTGGCCAGCAAGAAAGTGGACAGTTTGTCATACCACGCCCGTGGGGCTTGCTTAAGTCCGTAGAGTGCCTTTTTGAGTCGGTAAACATGATTAGGACGCTCAGGATCAACGAAGCCGTCTGGTTGGCTTACATAAACTTCTTCACGGAGTTCTCCATTAAGAAATGCTGTTTTCACATCCATTTGGTAAACAACCATGTTCCTGTGTGCAGCATAGGCCAAAAAGATCCAAACAGCTTCATTTCTAGCCACTGGAGCAAAGGATTCAGCAAAATCAAGTCCTTCTAGTTGGGAGTATCCTTTCGCTACCAGGCGTGATTTGTTACGTATGACAGTACCTTCAGCATCAAGCTTATTTTTCCAAATCCATTTTAACCCGGTGACAAAGACTCCGTCAGGTCTTTCAACTAATTCCCAGACTTCTAATCGTATGAACTGCTGAAATTCCTCTTGCATAGATTCAATCCAGTTGTCATAAGTCATTGCTTCTTTAATGTTCTTTGGTTCCTCATGACAAACTGTTAGTGCATAGATACAAGTTTCTCCATTAGTGTGAAGTCGTTGTCTTGTCATAACAGGTGCATCTGGATGGCCAATAATATGAACTAGTGGATGGTCTCGAGTCCATTTGTGTGTCGAAGGGTGTAGTTGATAAGTATCTCGCATGTTAGCAGGATCCAAATTACGTGTAGATGACTCAGCTACTTCAGGAAATGTAGGAGCCGGTGCAAATGGGTTAAAGAACGCATCAGGATCATGCTCTGCGGGTTGTGGAACTGATTGTGGTATAGGATCTTCAGCTAATTGTCGGGAGTTAGAAACAGTTTGTTCTGTTGTAAATGGTGATGCAATTGGAGGACCGTCTTTCTCAACAGTTGTTGTAGTTTGTTGAGGTGAGTCAGGTACTGGAATATTATCAGGTTGAGCAGCGGAATTGGGTGAGACCTCTGTAGAACGGTATTCAATTGTATCATCAAACAGTGGAGCAAACAAGGTTTCTAATTCTTTGCGGTTAATTGGCAATGGTTCAGCCGAAGAGTCCGAAGATTTAAGACGGTTGAATTCGGTTCCTAAGCTGTGTTGCTCAGAAGCCATTTGTGTGAGTTCATCAAAATTAGCGTGAATGGTTTCTTGAATTTCTCTTGTTCGACGATTCCATATCTAAAAACCTTTAGAATTTTCACAGTATCCAACGAACACTCCGATGTCAGCCTTTACTTTAAGTTTACCTAAATCATCACGATCATTTTTCGGATAAGAAAGTGCTCCAAATACATGAAAGTAATCGATGTTCGGTTTGCTTTTGTGAACAATTTGATAAGGTGTTTTGCGATGGCGTTTTTTTATCATGCAACAGTTTTGGGTATAACATGCGGTTGAAACAGCTTCCGCCCATAAGTAATCTGGTAATTGAGCATTAATCAACATAGTTCTAGCAGCTTCCACTAACGTCCTGTTGCGTCTTTCAACAACTCCATTCTGTTCTGGGCTTCTAGGAATAGATGTTTGATGTTCAATTCCCACTTTCTCAAAATATGACCGAAGTGTCTGATTTTTGAATTCAGTTCCATTATCAGTTCTGACTATTCGTACCGTGTTGCGTAACTGAACTTGAATTTTAGTGAGAAAGGTGATGATCATTGAAGGAGCTTGATCTTTACTTCGTAAAAAATAAACCCAAGTCCATCTGGAGTAATCATCCACAATTACAAGAATGTAGCGTTTACCGTTGATACTTTGAACACGCATCGATCCACACAAATCCATATGTAGCAATTGTAAAACATGATTCGTACTATGCTCAGGTTTTGAAGGAAAATGAGCCCGAGTACTTTTTCCTTGTTCACAGGCTGAACATAAGTGATCTTTTGTAAAACGGAATCTTGGAAGTCCATCAACAAGTTTTTGACGAGCAAGGTCAGTCATAGTTTTGAAATTCAAGTACGAAAGATGTTTGTGCCATAACCAAGATTTAGTCGATTCCGCTTTGGAGAGAAGACATATCGGAGATGTAGAAATCATATCTGACATTGATATTGTATAAAGATTAGAACCACGTGAGCCAGACATTAGATCGTTTCCTTGTAAGTCACGAACGAAACAAATTTTCTCACGAAATGCAACTTCTAGATCCCCAACACAAAATAGACCAACAGAGAAAAGGTTGTGTCCAAGGCCTTCCACATAATAAACACGACTGATTTCAATGTTCCCACTGACATACTCACCATATCCCATGATTAAAGCATAATGATCATTCCCGAGTCTGACAGTACCAATGAACTTTGAGACAAAGTTGTGTAACAGTTTGAGATTGCCTGTCATATGTCGGGTGCATCCGCTATCAACAATCCAGAGAACAATCTATACCACCTGCATCACAAGAAGATAACACGGACGGAACAGAAGTAAGGGTGGAACCCAAAGAAAGTGCGGGTTCCTGTTGGTTAGAAGCACATGTATTCAACAATTTAGGAATCCATTTAAAGTCTGGTTTGTATTGTAACCAACGTTGCCAGTTCCAACTAGTTTTTGTTTTCCTAATGTTAAATGCACTAGTCGTTGGCTCATTCCTAGATTTGTTCTCGGCACCTATGGGGGTAACTTCAGCTTCATTAGAAACTATAGAAGACGGCTTTCCTAAGTTAGACTTAGAGGCAATAGTGGGCCTAGAAGGAATGCGTGTCCTACGTTTCTTATGACGATGAAGAAGAGAATTAGCTATACATTTTGTATGATCACCAGATGATACACTTTTACGACAAAACACACAAGATGCATTAATATTCAAAGCATTCAAAGGTTCATCATTCGTTACATTTAGATTTTGATTACAATTTGCCAGATTAGAATCTAAATCTGATGCAACATGAGTTTTATTCAAATTCCTAAGTTGATCTTCTACTTCTTGAGCTTCTAGTGGTCCTCTTTTACGTTGCTAGAGCCTATTCTTCTTTTTACTTTTTCGCTTGGGTCTGCTAACGCTATTAGTAGAGACTAGTCTTGTAGAAGTGGAGTTATCAACATTAGTGTTTTGAACAACATTTCTGATACGTGGGAATCGCACCAGGATTTACCTCTCAAGGGATCTTGAGAAGCTTACAACCCCCACCAGGCAGTGTACCTGATCGTTGTAGTATATTATAGTGACAAGTACCGGGGGATTGATCGTTTAGCTAGGAATAGTGTCGCTAGGATTAGAAAACCTAAATACTAGTTCTAAAGGTGAGGGATGATTATTTTTGTATTTTTATATTTTTTAGAAAGCAAGTAAAAATCTCAGGTATGAAGGATTTAGGCGGAATTAGTTGCTAGTCAACTAACCCAATACTAAAGATGCAATCAAAATAAAATACAAAAAATGAAAATAAACTAAATTATACTAAGGTTGTGAGCAATAAGTGGAGAAAATGTGTTTACTTAGATTTCACAACTCCCTAGACATCTTTTACACGTTAATTACTTGTTATAGTTGCGTGGATAACGGATTGTATTCCTTAATACCATTCATGGGGTGGCGCACTTAACTCCCCAATCCTATGAGCTCTTATCTCCTCCTATACTATGCCCAGCACAACCATAGGGATTATAAACAGTGGCTCATGCATTAAATACAACCAATAAAACCTAGTGCACATCAGTTCATGTTTCCTAAGACGTTCAAGCATGTTACCAATTGGAAGTCTGCCAGTTTTCTTAAGCCTAACATCGAATTTATTCACCCAATACAACTACAAACAAGTAATCAACACATAATTAATATCTAGGTTTCATTAGATGCAAGCAAACACAAGATAGATCTAGCCTAACATGATGGAATTAAGACAAGAACAAGATATAGACAACCAACACATAGACATATTGACTGAATTAAAAGAATACTTATCTCAATTACACATGAAAGGTATCAAGGGCTTAGAACCCTTCAAAAACCTGTAAAATTCGCACCAAGTTCGTAATTAGGGTTTCTCCAAAACTTCTCTCTTTTTAATGTGAAAATTAGAAAACTATATATAGGAAATAGGGTCTGACGGCGTCAAGACCAATCTTGTGACGCCGTCACCTCGCCGCCAAAATATTTCTTGGACTGCCTTGATCTATTTTTAACGCCGTCATGTGTTATGCATTTCCAGGCCGTCATGATTTTTACTCTTGACGCCCTACTTCGTGACGCCATCAAATCTGTGTTGGGTCGTCATGGAAATTACTCTTGACGCCGTCAGAAATTCCTTCTTGACGCCGTCACCTACTGTTCCCAGCAAGGAAAATTAAGACTTTGGCGTTTTCTTCACATTTATGCTCCAAAAACGTCCGAATTGCTTCCTTTTCCATATTTCTCTCCCAAAGTACCTAAAATCACAAAAGAAACGATTTAGGGCAATATTTGATCAAATAAATTCAATTCCGGGCTTAAATGACCCCCTAAAAGTGGTTCATTTTTCGCCTCGTCATATACCCTTACACTTGAGATTTGCTTGCCCTTAAGCAAATGCGCTTTTATTCTAGTTAAAATACAAGTTAGGGGTCATTTAATACTAATATAAAAGTAATTACAACAAATAATCGTTCCACTAAAGACCAATAGACAAGCACGGAGGTCATACACTAGCACCTCACAAATAGTGTTTAGATACTCACATCTCTCGGGTGTAATAAAGTATAAATTACAATATGGAAACGGAAGATATCTCTCACTACCTGTCATAGCAAAATAGATTACCATAGGCTTGGGAAAGGATCAAACCTCCACCATATGGCGTAAGCACCTAGGATAAACTATCAAAGAGGTCTTTTAAAGGGTTGTAACGTTAGGTGTAGGGATATGAAATACACGGTTTTGTTGGATAAAGGAAGTTTTACTGGTGGCGAGTTAACAATCTTGGTTAATTACATGTACAATATGGCGTTGCTAAGCCAAGACTAGACTCGACTTAAGCTAATAAATGAAAAAAGATAACAAAAACATAAAATGAACATAGAATGAAACGGGATGGTAGTCCGTATGTTTTTTCTCTTTTCTTTTTCTATTTTTTTTCTTTGCATACACTCTTACCCTACCATCCAAAATAATACATCATAGGTGATATAAATTCCCCTTACACTTGAATTTTTATATACTTTACAATGAACTAATCTAATGACTCGAATTAAGAAAATCAAAACACTTGGAGCACTTTTAAGATTAACGTACATATGGGGGTAATAAATGATGTTCTTCCCCATTACTCCATAAAATAAGTACTTTTACCCATGAGTCCCAATTGTCCCAAAACAATATGTACAAGGATATGACTCGACTTAGCAACCATGTAATCAATTAGATAGTTAACTTAGGGTTTAAACAAATAACAATAATGCACTAAAGATGAGCGCATACACAGAAGGCTAAGGCGATTTGGGTGTACATTTAAGTGGGGTGTAACAAATTCTTCCATTAAGTAAGATGCTTAAAGTTAGCAACGAAAAGATAGGCTCGGAGGGGTGTACTAGGGGTTTCGTGTACTAAAAATGAGTACAACGCTAAGGGTGTGGGAAAAATTAGTTGACTTAACTAGCCAAGTAATATGACTTAAATGGTCAAGTAATCATGATACGGGTTTAACACAAGGGTGATCCTAATGCCTCTTATCATGTAGTAAATCCTACAACACGAATGTAGTCTCACTAGCGGTCTCGGGATGCATCACTAACGCAAGTTCTAGAATCTAAATGCTACCGGTACACTCATCAGCACTAATAGTAAATGTTTTTCCTATCAAATCTAAAGGCGAACCTCATGTATTTGGGTGGAAAATTTTTCTGAATATACGGTTATGTGCTAGTCATACAATCTCCTATCCATGAGACGCTTGCTATGGCTAAAGTTTCACTCCTAAATGTTGTAAATAACTTTAAATTTGGCGCTAAAATTACACTAACAAGTATTTCTCATAGTTTTATTACACATCTACCATCAAACAAAACAAACTCAAGCGAAAGTGTATATGCAAGGTATCATCTTTTTACCCTCCCCTTACACTTAAGATGAACATTGTCCCCAATGTTCAAGTAAAGAATGTAAAAGTGAAAAAGTAAAAAGAATGAAATCAAATACTCCCCTGATTCGCCCGGTATGGATAATAAGGTGGCCAGGTTAAATCTTCCTCCAAGAAAATGAACAATCAAAGCTTCCCTTCCAGAATATAAATCATCTTCTTGTCATACATAACCTGTAAATCCTAAAAAAATAGACATGACAACCTCGCGTAAAATCGGCGGCATCCTATATAAGTTACTAAATCCTAGAAAACAAGATAAGATATAATACTTGTGGAATGAAGTTTGCAGATTTCCTGGAGATTATAAAACTTAATAATTCACAAAAACCATAAGACTCCGTTAGAAAAACAAAACTGGTAAAATTTCCAGATTTTTATACGTGACGCCGTCAAGAGTTAACTCGTGACGCCGTCAGAAGTGACCTGCAGAAATTCTTATGTTAAGTTTCTGGAAAATTTTTGGAAAAACATGGTCCTACTTCCTGGAAAATCCTGCAAAACTTCATTATGACTCAATACAAGCATTTGACTCAAACAAATACGAATACACATGTTAATTTAATATTGTGGAGAATCATGATCGGTTTGTTTCTTAAAAACATATTTGGGGTTTCCCCTTACACTTATCTTTTGCAAAAATACTTTTAGGTGGAGTTAAGACTAAGCCAAAACAACAAAGTAAAGTATTTCCACTATTTAATTGAGAAACATGATCAACCAACAATAAAAATAAGGCATGCATACGGAAGCAAATAACAAACAAACAAAAATAAAATCACACAAAACATGGGTTGCCTCCCAAGAAGCGCTTTTCTTTATTTACGAGTCTTGTAGCTAGACTCAAGGTCATGGGTTACTACGTGACCTCATCGTTGGTTCCACTCTCTGATTGTAAATATTCTTTGTAGAAACCAATCACCTTTTTCTCAATTTCCCCCATAATCCTTTGGGCAAATTCCTTATCGACTTTATACCTTGGTCCTAGGGCCAAGCAATCTTTGTAGAAAAGACTCCTCTTTTCCCATACATAATCCATGCCCTTTTTCTTATCCTCTTCATTGATGTCCTCAAAAGCACCAACGTTATCCTTATCAAATCGGGATATAAAGCGAAACTCTTTCATTCTATTAGGCATCCTATAAGTGATCATATTGGTGTTACTTGCAAATCGGATTGTTCCTTCTATCTCATCATATTCCAACTTAGACTCCTCAACAAACGGTTTACCAAACACGACATTTGACAATCGACAATCAATAACATTAGCAAGATATTCCACAATCATAAAGTCGGTGATAAACATTTGAGGACATAATGTTGATTGGGGATTTAAAGTCAATGTAAGCATTCTCAACGTGTCTGTACCCAATCATACATGGTATTTTAGCATTCTTAGGATCGCCTCTCTTTATCTTAGGTTCAATTATAGTAAAAGGAGATCGCGGGTTATCAATAAGATTATTATAATATGTAATCTCCTCCTTAGTGGGGTATAGATTAAAGTAATCATTAAGCTTCGGATCTATTTCCCCCTCTTCTAGTTCCTCAACAACATTCACAAAATCATTAGGCCTTAGGTCCTTATTTGAATACAAGGCAGTCACTAGGTCACTAAATGCATGTTCGAGCTCAACCTTAATCAACCTATTAAGCTCCCTAAGTTCCCTAATCTCACTCTCAATTTGTTCACATAACACAGCCACTTCTCTAGGGGAAAGGGGTGGATTCGCGTTTTCCATAATGGTCAACGGAATAGTCAATGAATTTAATTTACTAACAAAGGCACAAAGAAAAAGATAGACTAAAGAAAACCTAAAAATAATAATAAAATCTTACTAGAAAGGAATTTAGCAAGTAGACCTAATAAAAAGAGATTCTAACCTAGACAATAACTAATCCCCAGGCTGCGGCGCCAAAAACTTGATACGTGGGAATCGCACCAGGCTTTACCTCTCAAGGGATCTTGAGAAGCTTACAACCCCCACCAGGCAGTGTACCTGATTGTTGTAGTATAGTATAGTGACAAGTACCGGGGGATTGATCGTTCAGCTAGGAATAGTGTCGCTAGGATTAGAAAACCTAAATACTAGTTCTAAAGGTGAGGGATGATTATTTTTGTATTTTTATATTTTTTAGAAAGCAAGTAAAAATCTCGGGTTTGAAGGATTTGGGCGGAATTAGTTGCTAGTCAACTAACCCAATACTAAAGATGCAATCAAAATAAAATACAAAAAATGAAAATAAACTAAATTATACTAAGGTTGTGAGCAATAAGTGGAGAAAATGTGTTTACTTAGATTTCACTACTCCCTAGACATCTTTTACACGTTAATTACTTGTTATAGTTGCGTGGATGACGGATTGTATTCCTTAATACCATTCATGGGGTGACGCACTTAACTCCCCAATCCTATGAGCTCTTATCTCCTCCTATACCATGCCCAGCACAACCATAGGGATTATAAACAGTGGCTCATGCATTAAATACAACCAATAAAACCTAGTGCACATCAGTTCATGTTTCCTAAGACATTCAAGCATGTTACCAATTGGAAGTCTGCCAGTTTTCTTAAGCCTAACATCGAATTCATTCACCCAATACAACTACAAACAAGTAATCAACACATAATTAATATCTAGGTTTCATTTGATCCAAGCAAACACAAGATAGATCTAGCCTAACATGATGGAATTAAGATAAGAACAAGATATAGACAACCAACACATAGACATATTGATTGAATTAAAAGAATACTTATCTCAATTACACATGAAAGGTATCAAGGGCTTAGAACCCTTGAAAAACCTGTAAAATTCGCACCAAGTTCGTACTTAGGGTTTCTCCAAAACTTCTCTCTTTTTAATGTGAAAATTAGAAAACTATATATAGGAAATAGGGTCTGACGGCGTCAAGACCAATCTTGTGACGCCGTCACCTCGCCGCCAAAATATTTCCCGGACTGCCTTGATCTACTTTTGACGCCGTCATGTGTTATGCATTTCCAGGCCGTCATGATTTTTACTCTTGACGCCCTACTTCGTGACGCCGTCAAATCTGTACTGGGTCGTCATGGAAATTACTCTTGACGCCGTCAGAAATTCCTTCTTGACGCCGTCACCTACTGTTCCCAGCAAGAAAAATTAAGACTTTGGCGTTTTCTTCACTTTTATGCTCCAAAAACGTCCGAATTGCTTCCTTTTCTAGATTTCTCTCAAAAAGTACCTAAAATCACAAAAGGAACGATTTAGGGCAATATTTGATCAAATAAATTCAATTCCGGGCTTAAATGACCCCCTAAAAGTGGTTCATTTTTCGCCTTATCAATTTCCTTTAGCAGTTTTGTCTAATTGATACAATCCTGGTGCTATCACTGTGGTGTCAACAATCTTTCCTTTTTGAAGTAGATTAATTTTCTCTTTCAAATCGATGATGATGTGATTTTTATCCTGAATTTCAGACTCAAGTTTCACATTGCAATAATTAATGTCATCGCGGTTTTGTTGCCATTCGATGTTTTCAATTTTTAAATCCGCAATTTCTTTCTCGTATTTGAGACACAGACTTTTTAAAGACTCATTGTTTTTGCAAAGCTGACAAGAGTTTGAAATATTTTGACTTTGAAGTTTCAATTTCATTTCAATACTTTTAGCTTGACACCATTCAAGCCTTTGTTTGAGTTGACAAATTTCTTTTGAAAATTGTTTTGTCACATCATCATTCTTAATTCTCAGCTTGTCATTATCATGTTTAAGTGTCTCAATTTCCACATTCAACAATTTATTATCAACACAAAGATCATCCACAAGCATAGAAGTATCAGATTTATAGAGATCATTCATGATAACAGAATAAATATCAGCATTGAGAATTTGTTCCAAGAGTCGATCAGCATCATTTTTTAAAACTCTATTTCTTTGCTTTTGAACCAAAATCTCATTTTCAGTTGAGTTGAAAACGTTTATCATAGTTTTGACCTCATTTTGAAGTTCCTGTTCCCAACGTGTAGCACAGAGACGGAGGTGTTTGACAATTGGCAACATTTGTTTTTGAAAAATGTCTCTCTTTTCTCGCTCGTAAGCGGATTGAAAAGTTTCAATTTTTATTTCAGAATTACGTTCAATTGTTTCCTCCAAAATTTCGATGTCTTCCATAAAAGTTTTGTAATAATTTAAGACACGACAATTTTTCGGTAAAGGTGTAAGTTCACCAGATGATGGTAAAGGACCATTTATTTGTGCTACAGTTTGGACAGGGGCCGCATTAGAGGATGAAACATATGACTCGGTGACATACCATGATTTCTCAGGTAATTCCTTTTGAGGAACAAAAGATTTAGAAATATGAGGAGCTTTTGAATAATCATATGGTGTCCAATATTGAACATAACTCATTTTTTGATCGACTCTCGTCTTCAAGTTCTTCTTCTTCTTCAGTATAAAAAACAACAGCACGCACAATCATATTATTAAGCAAATGGTCCATACTGTAAATTTTAGGAATTTCTTTGAATGCCGTATGAAGAAACATTGAATTGAAATCGCCAAGTGCAAATCCTTTATCGGGTCTCGGTTTTAAAGTAAATTTTTGAATTGTTGTGACAGAGTTCCCGTGTTTGTAAACAATATTACGAAATTCTTTGAGTTGTTTTTCAAGATCAACAATCTCACCAAGTAAGTTATCTATATACTTCCTTTTTCGTATTTTATGTTCACAAAAATCCTTTTTAAAACTTGACAATTCTGTTTCTGTTTTTGAAAGTACTGTTTGAAGACGTTCAACTTGCATTTTCAGTTCACACTTCTCACTTTCGAGTTTAGAAATCAACTTCCCGTTTGACTCAATTAAATCTTGCATTTTGTGCTGAAGATCTTGCTCTTTGTTGTAAGATTCTTGAAAAGCTTTTTCAAAACTTTTTGCATGTTTAATCTTGTCTTGCTGATTTGAAAGTTGAATTTTATAACACTCAATATCTCTTGCAAGTGACGCATTTGTTTCTTTTAAAGCTTTGTTTTCCTCGTTGCATTTAATGATTTGCAATTGTTGAGCATTTAGTTGTTTAGATAACAATATGAGGTCAGGGTCTGGATCAAATGATGGTTCATGTTGTTCTATATGAGCATGTTTATCATTCTCAATAGGATCATCAAATGAAACAACTGTGTCATCATCAAATATGACAACTGTGCTTATTTGTTCATCTGTTTGAGAAGATGAAGATGAGTTAGATGGAACAACTTGCGCCATATCTGATTCAGAAGCAGAAGGTGAGGCAATTTCATGTATTAGGCATGCTTTTTGGTCATGTACCTGAGACAAGCTATCAGTGTCACACACTGGACCTGAATCATTAAACTGAAGTTCTTGCATGTTGGCCATAAGCATCACAGCTGCATTGGCTTCTAGATCTTCCATGTCATCATCATTGTTCACATTTGCCATGAAGTTGTTATCTTGTTCAGGGAAATGTCCATCTTTTTCATCTTGAAGAGCCATGAGTAATGCCTGCTTGTGAAACTTACTACCCCGAGTTCTCGGTTTAGGACATGCTGTCGCTATATGACCTTGTTCATTATAGTTATAACACCATACTGCATTTCCTGAGTTAGAGTTCCTAGTTGTAACTGATTCAGACCTTTGCTGAGAAGAGCCTGAGTTGTTCCTGAACCTTCCATTGTTATTAAACCTCTGACCATTCCCAAAATTTCCTGAAGAACTTCCTGAACCAGATCGACCATAGTTACGATTCTGAATTTCCACTCTTCCATCATTGACAACAGCTTGATTCCTTGTGTTGGAAGATGAACGTTGACGGTTGTTTGTTTTGTTGGAGAATTTTCTGAAAGCATGAGCAATAAGAGCAAGTCCCTGATTCAACGTATTAAAGTCATCATCGTCATCTTCATTGGAGTTGGAGTAATACACTGCATCATTGTTGTTTAATGGAACAAGTTGAGTAGAAGTATTTTGTTGAGATGAATCATAAGGGACCATTTGGTTTGAAGTAGAAGATTGTGGATAACTGAAGTAGTTTTGCTCTTGAACATATGCATGATTTGACATAGGTGGTGGAGCATAGGGAGATTGAGCTACGAGTGCCAAAGAATTTGGTGTTGGTGATGGTGAGTATCCTCCTCGAAGAGCTCTATCTTTTTCCACTTCAGGTTCATGGTGTTTCAGAAAATCATACAACAAACCATATGGTGCATCATGAAGATTTTTGGTTTGTCGAACAAATGTCACATATTTATGCCAATCCGGGCCAAGACTACCAACGAATTTGGAGTTTACTGCGATCCTTGGTACTGTGATTTTGTGACATTCAAGATCATTGACCACATTTGTGAAGCGATGATTGTAGGATTCAAGTGACTCTCCTGGTTCAATTGTGATGTCAGTGTATTCCATGTAGAGTTTGGATTCCATATCATCTTTGTTCAATTGAGTGCCTTCCATAAGGAGATGAACATGTTCCCACATAGCTTTGGCTGTTTTCTGAGCATCGACACTTCGATAAATTGGATTAGGTATACCTTGAAGTATATAAGCCATTGCATACTCATCAGCTTCACGATGTAATTTCTGTTCTTCTGTGAGTTGAGATTCTGGAAGAGGTCTATCACCAGGAGGACGTGGAGGATCAGCAGTTGGATCACCAATTTCAAATCTTGTTGGCCACTCAAATGGTCCTTCAAGTATCACTTGTTTCAAGAATTTCCCATGAGGTTTCTTTAGTTCAAGAAATCGTAAGAATCGACTTGAACATTGAACATAGTTCCCCGGTGTTAGCATTGGAGGTGTTTCAAGTGATCCTGCCTCATGTCTGGATTGTTGAGTTGTAATAACTTCACACATTCTATCAAACCAGTGAGGTTGTTTGGAGGAATACTGATTGTTTTGTTGTGACATTTGATATGGTTGTTGTTGAGGAATGATTTGATGTTGTTGCATCATGAGATATTGTGGTTGTGGATTAAATGGTTGTTGATGAAAGTGTGATTGTGAAGGTTGTTGATATGATTGTAGTTGATGGTATTGTTGTTGCTGATACTACTGATGTTGTTGCTGAGGATTAGAGAAGTAGTAATGTGGTGGTTGAGACATCTTTGAACACTTGTGTAGTAATGGATCTTTTTAAAAGATTGAAATGCACGTTCCTTTGGTTAAGTTCAAAATCCCTGGGGTAAGTTGAAATCTTATGCGTAACAATAATCTTACGCGTAAACTTTAGGTTATGCGTAAAGAGTAGTTTATGCGTAAACAATGAGTTTATGCGTAAGTTTCCTTTTTACGCGTAAGCTTTGGCTTATGCGTAAGTCTAGATTTATGCGTAAGGTTAAACAACCAAACAAATCTTTCAAACTTATCCAAGCTTGAAAGATATCCGAAGTCGAAGTATTCCACTAACTTATCCAAGCTTGGGAAGTACTGAGTCACCGTAACACAAGGAGAAGACCTTTGATGAAACTTAAGCGTAGATTCTGGCAACTTACGCGTAAGATTAACTCTTATGCGTAAGATTGAACTTCTGCGTAGAAAAGGCAACTACTGCGTAGGATGTAACTTCAGCGTAGGACTTAGGCGTAGGAAATAGACTTACGAATAGGATTTAGGCGTAGAAGACCAAGTAAAGCGTAGAAACAGGGTTTTGACCAGTTTTACGTGTAAGAAAGGGGTTTTGACCAAATCTTATGCGTAGAAGGGACAAAAAGTACTATAGACAGCTTTTGAATCATACTGTTCACGAAACTTACGCGTAAGAAGGTCAGAAACTTGAAAAATCTCAAATTTTTGAAGAAAAATGCTTAGAAATAAGGTACTTTTGATCAAATAACTTCACCAATACTTAGAAAACACTAACTATAGAAGAATTTGAGTAGAAAAAACCTTAAAAATCAAAAAACTTTATGCAAAATCTAAGCTTCTAAACACTATATTAACCTTAAAACTTATCCAAGCTTCAAGATTTGAGTGTAAGAAACAAAGAAAGAAGCAAAACGACACCCTAAATCCCACGTTAAATCCAAGAAACACACTTCAATCTCTATTAGGCGAATGATACCACTTGTTAGGTCACCATTTTGTAAACACAAGTATAAGAAATTAGATGAGAATGAGAGATGGTTGATTATAAGAAATGAGAGAAAAATAATATCAAGAGTTTCCTTAATGTATTCAAATAACCAACAAGAATAATGTTTTACATAAGCTTAGTATTTATAAGGGAGGAGTAGGGCAACATTCCCTTCCTCCCTCTTTCATCTAGTAAACGTGGGCCTCAAGCCCATTGGACCTAAAATACATAAGCCTTGTAACATAAATCAAGAATTAAATAACTAAGCAACCTATTATAAAAGGTAATGACCGAGACTTGACTAAAATACAAAAGTATGATCCCAACAGTACGACTAGCACAAAACCGTACTATTCAGAAAAATTTTTCACCCAAATATGTGAGGTTCGCCTTTATATTTGATAGGAAAAGCATTTAATATTAGTGCTTATGAGTGTACCGGTAGCATTTAGATTCTAGAACTTGTGTTAGTGATGCATCCCGAGACCGCTAGTGAGACTACATTCATGTAGTAGGATTTACTACATGGTAAGAGGCATTAGGATCACCCTTGTGTTAAACCCGTATCATAATTACTTGACCATTTAAGTCATATTACTTGGCTAGTTAAGTCAATGAATTTTTCCCACACCATTAGCGTTGTACTCATTTTTAGTACACGAAACCCCTAGTACACCCCTCCGAGCCTATCTTTTCGTTTCTAACTTTAAGCATTTTACTTAAAGGAAGAATTTGTTACACCCCACTTAAATGTACACCCAAATCGCCTTAGCCTTCCGTGTATGCACTCATTTTTAGTGTATTATTGTTCTTTGTTAAACACTAAGTTAATTATCTAATTGATTACATGGTTGCTAAGTCGAGTCATATCCTTGTACATATTGTTTTGGGACGATTGGGACTCATGGGTAAAGTACTAATGTTATGGAGTAATGGGGAAGAACATCATATTATTACCCCCATATGTACGTTAATCTTAAAAGTACTCCAAGTGTTTTGATTTTCTTAAATTCGAGTTATTAGATTAGTTTATTGCAAAGTATGTAAAAATTCAAGTGTAAGGGGAATTTTCATCCCCTATGATGTATTATTTTGGATGGTAGGGTAAGAGCGTATGCAAAAAAAAAAAAAAAAAAAAAAAAAAAAAAAAAAACGAAAAAATCAAGAAAAAGAAAAAAAAATAGAAAAAGAAAAGAGAAAAAACATACGGACTACCATCCCTTTTCATTCTATGTTCATTTTATGTTTTTGTTATTTTTCATTTATTAGCTTAAGTCGAGTCGAGTCTTGGCTTAGCAACACCACATTGTACATGTAATTAACTAAGATTGTTAACTCGCCACCAGTAAAGACTGCCTATATCCAACAAAACCGTGTATTTCATATCCCTATACCTAACGTTACAACCCTTTTAAAAGACCTCTTTGATAGTTTATCCTAGGTGCTTACGCCATGTGGTGGAGGTTTGATCCTTTCCCAAGCCTATGGTAATCTATTTTGCTATGACAGGTAGTGAGAGATATTTTTCATTTCCATATTGTGATATTACTTTATTACACCCAAGAGATGTGAGTATCTAAACACTATTGTTAGGTGCTAGTGTATGACCTCCGTGCTTGTCTTTGGTCTTTAGTGGAACGATTATTTGTTGTAATTACTTTTATATTAGTGTTAAATGACCCCTAACTTGTATTTTGACTAGAATAAAAGCGCATTTGCTTGAGGACAAGCAAATCTCAAGTGTAAGGGTATATGATGAGGCGAAAAATGAACCACTTTTAAGGGGTCATTTAAGCCCGGAATTGAATTTATTTGATCAAATATTACCCTAAATCGCTCCTTTTGTGATTTTAGGTACTTTGGGAGTGAAATCTGGAAAAGGAAGCAATTTGGACATTTTTGGAGCATAAAAGTGAAGAAAACGGCGAAGACTTAATTTTCCATGCTGAGAACAGTACCTGACGGCGTCAAGAGGAAGACCCTGACGGCGTCAAGAGTAAAAACCATGACAACCCAGTGCAAACCTGACGGCGTCACAACAAAGGCGTCAAGAGTTAAATTGGTGATGGCCTGCATAAGGTGAATACATAACGGTGTCAGACCCAGATCTAGGCAGTCCGAGGAACTATTTGGCGGCGAGATGACGGCGTTAGACATTTGTTCTTGACGCCGTCACCTATCAAACTCTATATATAGTTTTTTATTTTTCATTCATTAAAAGGGAGTTGTGTGGAGAAAACTAGGGCCGAACTTTGTAAACCCTAGGTCATATTTTACAGTGTTTTCAAGGGTTTTCACTCCTTGAATCCTTTCATGTTCAATTGAGATAAGTCTTCTCTTAATTCAATCAATATGTCTATGTGTTGGTTGATTATATCTTGTGTTTTTCTTGATTTTAACATGCTAGGCTAGATCTATCTTGTATTTGCTTAAATCTAATGAAACCTAGATGTTAATTATTTGTTGATTACTTGTTTATGATTGTATTGGATGAATGATTTCAATGTTAGGCTTAAGAAAACTGGCAGATCTCCATTGTGTAACATGCTTGAACGTCTTAGGAAACATGAACCGATGTGTACTAGGTTTTATTGGTTGTATTTAATGCATGAGCAAATTCTAGTGATCCCATGTTAGGAGCTTCTTAGCCGGCTCGACATAGGAGTGAAGTAGGCACTTATAGGATTGGGGAAGTAAGTACGTCACCCCATGAATGGTATTAAGGAATACAATCCGTCATCCACGCAACTATAACAAGTAATTAACGTGTAAAAGATATCTAGGGAGTAGTGAAATCTAAGTAAACACAATTCTCTCACATATTGCTCACAACTTTAGTATAATTAGTTTTATTTTCATTTCTAGTATTTTATTTTGATTGCATCTTTAGTATTGGGTTAGTTGACTAGCAACTAATTCCGCCCAACTCCTTAAAACCCAAGATTTTTACTTGCTTTCATAAAAAATATAAAAATACAAAAAGAATCATCCCTCATCTCTAGACCTAGTCTTTAGGTTTTCTAATCCAAGCGACACTATTCCTAGCTGAACGATCAATCCCCCGGTACTTGTCATTATACTATACTACAACGATCAGGTACACTGCCTGGTGGGGGTTGTAAGCTTCTCGAGATCCCTCGAGAGGTAAAGCCTGGTGCAATCCCTACGCATCAATAGCCAAAAAGCAGGATCTGTTTATTAAAAGATTAGTAACTAGTTATTTAGACATCAAGTTGTGGTAATCAGATAAACCATTTTCAAAAGACCCTTTGGTACATAAAACGCCGGTTGATTGAGTTATTGAAAGTATCATGGTTACTTTTGTTCCTTTTTTTACACCAAAGGATTATGGTTGGTTAATACTTTTCTATTACAAAATGAAAACTCTTACACCAAAGGGTTAGTTGTACTTTGCATTGAACTTTTCTTTTTCAAGACCGAGTAGTAATTACATGCTTACATGTTGGCTATGAGCCTATGAACTATGTTCCAAACTTCCAATGCGGTGTTCTTTTTGTAGTGCAATTTTGCATGCTATATCAACTGCAGTATTTACTTTTTATGTGTGTTATGTAGATTGTCTGGTCATTATCTTAATAATCTTTAGCTTGAAACAAAATTTGCAGGGCATGAGGTAGTATCAAGGCATGAAGCATTGGAGCATGCAAGGAGACTCAGTGTAGGTTTAGTTGAGGTACAACATTCATTTTATGTCATAGCGTGCACATGCTCTCTTTGACTTTAGCATAGTCCATAAATGTACATATATGTATAACTATCTGGGCATTACTATTTTTAGTAAGCCAAATTTCCTTTACTGAGAAGCGCTCTCTGTTATGGAGGCACCTTCTGTTATAAGGCTATCAAGACTTTAACACATTAGAATGTTTTATAAAAGCTCTCATAAGTTGTGGCATCCAAAGCTTATTTGACGAGAGTTTGCTTTATAAGCTCAAGTTCTCATTATCTCCTATTTCATTTGTTTCGCAGGTTCAACCAGATGTGAAGCCACCTGTTTGCAAACTCATGGACTATAAGAAAAAATTGTATTTATGGCAAGCAAAAGAAAAAGAACTTGCAAAACAGAAGGCAAGTATTCCTCTATTGGCTATTGGAGTCTGTTAACTAAACATAATTCTTTATTGAATCAGAGAAAAGATAAAAAGGTTGGACGAATAACATGAAGCCCTCGTTGAAACTGCTAGTGTATTAATTACAACTGTTAGTACTGCTAGTGTATTAGTTACAATTGTTAGTTATAAGTTAGTACGGTTGGTTCATATAGTTAGTACTGCTATGATATGTATTAGTGGTTCAGTTATATACATTCTAATTTTATTGTATTTGATTTTGTTTTGATATATATATTTGAATTTGTTTTCATATATATTGATTTCTTAAATGTGACTGCATATAATCACACTTATTAACACTTTTGGTCGTGACTAAATATTAAAAAAGGCCACACAAAATAAATTCATGTGGCAATTGAATGATCAACAGTCAAACAAAATATGCATTTCTTCACCTTAAATGTCATATGGTCACACTTATTAACATTTTTGGTCACTTTTTTGCTTAATTGTCTGTGACTAAATACCAAAAACAAACATCTTTGTGTGACTAAATATTACAAAAAGCCACACAAACTAAAAATTCATGTGACCATTGGATGAACAATAGTCACACAAAATACACATTTCTTTATTTTAAACAGCATATGGTTACACTTATTAACACTTTTAGCCACTTTTTGCTTAATTATATGTGACTAACTCCAAAAAAAACAACACCCGTTGTGTGACTAAATCATCACAAATGTCACATTTATTATATACACATGTGGCCACAGGACGGGAAATAGTCACACATAATACATATTTACTTGAATAAATCATCTCAAATGTCACATATATTATATATTTATGTGGCCAAAGGACGAACAATAGTTACTCTCAAAAAACATTTATGTGACTATAAAGTGTTTACGGTCACTCATAATGACTAATCCAACAAAACTTGTGCCTAATTTGTCACACATATTCGGGGTTTTGGTCACTCTTTTTCAATGGAAAAGGCCACGAACTCAACAATGTGACCATATGCCACCTACGGTGGCGGGACCTTTTGTCACACATGATGAAAAAAAACGTGCGTGACTATATGCATATCGTCACACATTTTTGGCGTGACCAATAACACTTTTTGTACCAGTGAAAAAAAAAAAAACATACAGTTATAAAAAAAATATTTAACGATTTAAAAAAAATATTACCGATTGTATTTTGAAATTGGGTTTCGCGAACAACATCAATTTCATCATCCTCGTAATCGTATAGCGGTAGTTCTCGTTCGACACTTGGTTCACGTCTTGATGGACCGTCACGGAAGTCATTGAACGGGTCGAATTCACTTGTCATTGCTATATTATAATGGATTGGATTCATCGGTGGATGTTGGTGATAATATTGGCGTTGTTGTGATGGTGGATTCAACGGTGGTGGTTGGGGATAGTAGGGTTGAGGTGGATGTTGAGGATAGTAGGGTTGAGGTGGAACATGTGGACGAGTTGGTTGTGATTGAACCTTCGGACGAACGGGTTGTGATCAAGAGCCTCATCCATGACCTTTGGATGAGTTTGAACCACGTTTTTATTTACTTGGATCCAATCGAGTTGGAAGTGGAATAAGTTAGTGATTTTCAAATGAATTTGCGAATAAATTAAGATGTGAAAGTGAATATTTAAAAGGGATTTTTTTAATGCTCCAATGGATAGTTTTTGCCTTGCCGATTTGGTGAAGTTTACCGAATAGCTTGCCGAAGTTGTGATGGCACATGACTGGCATTGGTGATGCCGAGTGTTGATGATGATGCCGAGCTCCATACCGCGAGCGTTGCCACCCTTTTATGAAACACAAAACAATCTCATATCATAATTACCTAAATAACATAAACTTTTTTAGTAAAGATTAAAGATTTATAGGTCCAAAATAAACCAATAAAACCTTTTAAAGTACACTTAAACCTTTTGCTATAAAATATAGACTTAGGATCAAATGAGAAGAAACCTTAAAATGAGAAGGATGAGAAATAGCTATAACTACATATTAGAGCTGCATCGATTTAAATTAGATGCATCCTTAATCTTTTAGATGCACCATAATATATTTTCTAGCTAAAAATTAGATGCATATACGTATATTAGATGCATTTCATCAAGTTAGAAAAATCCTATGTATTTTTCGTCATCTACGGGTCAAATTTGTTGCTAGTACTAGTTTGCATCTTTTTCACTTTAAAATCACTTTCGAAACTAATTGAGATGCATATAAATGATTAAAGGTGCATCTAATTCAAGTCGATGCATCTCAAATATGTGGTTATAGCTATTTCTCATTCTTCTCATTTCAAGTTTTCTTCGCACTGGATCCTTACCCATAAAATATAATGTACCTAAACTTTTCACAAGAGTAAAGAAAACTTAAAATATACTTAGAAGTTTTATATATACATCAAGTTTAACTATCTTGAGGATTGCTGCTCCGTTTGATCCTATAAACAAAGAAATAGAGATCATAATCAATAGAATAAAATATTCGGATTAAATTTTAGAAAAGAGATATGAGCTAGAGTAGAGAGAATAAAGTATTTTAAAAGTGTGTTGATACTTATACCACAAAAATAATGCACACACCACAATATCACATTATTAATGTATATAGTACAATATGATATTGCATAAATTATCCGAATCTTTTGACATTTTACCAAAAAAATGATATTGCATAGATTGTGTTGTGTGCATCATTTTTTGTGGTGTAAGTATCACCACCCATTTTAAAATAAAAGTGAACCTGACTTTTAACCTAACCTGGCGAATAATGGATGTCATGGCGTAATGCACAACTTTTAAAGCTGAATCTGAATCTGAATCTGATTCGCACATCTGAATCTAAATATGCGGTAGAAAAGTCTGAATCTGATTCCATCTAAAGCTAAATAAGTGGCCGAGAAATATGAATCTGACTCAAATAAAACCGTTTTTTTAATGTCTGCATGTGTTAAACTATTAATTTTTACAATTTAAATAAAAAATCATTGCATTCTCACAATAAATAAATTTTATTAAATAAAAGAAGCCAAATTTTATAATACAATCAATTTAAAGTTAAAAGTATTTTAAACAAAATATGCAATTTCATGTTTAATTGACAAAAATAAACGTGTTAGAGTTTAGATTGAACTTTTTAAAATGATTAAATATATGGATCGCGTTAGAGTGAATATATATGAGTCTGAAACCGAACTCTTCAACTTGAAAAAAAAAATATATGAATTCTCATATATCATTTTATACATTCTTTGTCTAACAAAACATATGCAGTGATTCTATTTAATACTTTTAATATGAATAATAAAGGTGAAAAAAAAGAAACAAAAGAAAAACAAAAAAATAAAAATAAATAAATAGCAGAAAAAATTAAGAATAAAAAAAAGATATTAAGATGTGTTAAGCCACCCCATCCACATCTATTTCAATAAATGGTTTGTGCTTCTTAATGGTCGAAAAAAACAAACACTTTTAACAAAAATTGCCTCTTACTACCTCTAAATGACATGAAAAAACAAACAATTTTAATGACCTAAATGTCTGGACGCGTCTGAATGAGTAAGTTAAAATGTTGTTAAGAGCCATTTTGAAAAAAACAAACACCACCGTAGTCTGTAAACTGAATGGAAATTCGTGGTTTAGCAACCAATGGCAATATGAAAATAAACTTTTGGGAAAATTTCATGTATATCCTTGAAAATTCCAAAAATTTCATATATATCATTTTTACTAGTTTTTAATGCATAAAGTACAATGCATTTAATGCATTCAAAGGATATATATGAAATTTTTGAATTTTGCAAGGATATGAATGAAATTGCCCCAAAACTTTTTCTTGAAATGGTGTAAATTCGAGTGTATTAGGCCAAATCAGAACCATTTTTCAAGTTTGCTAACACATAACAAACCCCCCACTCCCCACCACTTTTTTTATTGGGTGGTGACTTTTTAGTAGAATGGGTTTTAAACTAGGGATAAGCATTTTGATCCGAATCCTGAAACCGTATTGGTACTGTACCGATATGGATATGGTATCGGGACTACGAAATAAGATAGAAAAAAATAGTACCTTTCAAAAACGGTACGGGACTTATGCGGGAAATCCCGATTGGGTACTGGGAAATCCCATTCATCATCATCATCACTAAAAAATTGGAGTTACCTACGTTTGAATTTTTTTTATTTTCTTTGGTTCATTATCATTAAAATTAAGTTGATCATAGTAGGCCCTTTACTAGTAGACTGTTTTTAAATGGTTTGCTTACTGTTGGCTACTGACTTCGACATTATCAGTATTTTGTTTTCTTTGGTTCACTAATACTAACATTATCAGTAGACTAAACTTTTTGTTTTCTTTTATGTTACTAATCAAAAGACTAAACATGAGAACTTACAAAAAAACCTTTCCCTACATTGGCGATTTGGCGACCAAGAGAAAACCCTAAAACGACGAATTCGACCTCATTTTTAACTTCAACATGATTTGATCTTGTAACCAGAAAAAGCCTCCAACAAATCTCAACTGAGATCCAACAAACAAAACCACTCACTAAAGGAGAAGTCCTAAACCTTGTTCAAGAAATAGCCGATCAACCAAAGTTAGTTGAAAAGGAAGCCCTTCGACTAACAGAAGACCTCAATCATAAAGTCCAGAAGGTTGAACACCTTCTCCACGAAGTCAAGAAGCTCATCACCGGATGAGTCCTGCCAATCAAAAGGCAACTATTGAATATCAAGAAGCTATACAAGCTACTGAAGAGTTCGAGTCACCAGCAGTTGGTTTTGCAAAAACAACTGATTACAAAGAAGGATTAGCTACTCAAGTGAAAGCTATCATAAAGCAAAACAACACCTTGCTTTACTTAGCAACTAAACAAAGTCAGAAGTTAACGGAGATTGAAGAAAAGTTTGACAAGCTCAAACAAGAAGTTCAAGCTGTTATCAAACAGAAGACTCAGCCCGCAGATCTAGAAGACCCAATATCAAGTTTAGCTAAAAGACTTGATAGTTTCTCCATTAGTGGGAAGCTTCCAACAAAGAAAAGTAACGGACAGATTTACGTCTTTGAAGATCCCAATAAAATCTTTAAAGAACAATTCGGAAAGGAGTCAAAGAAATGACTTCTACAAGGCCAAGCGTCCTTAATAGAAGTTCTACGCAGACGCAAGCAGAACTTCCAACTCAAGAGGACCAGATACGTGGCTATCGACAAATGACACGAAGCCGATATCAAGCAGCCAGAACGACAAGAAGAGTGTTTGGAAGAAACAACTATAATCATACTCTTGAATCAACTGTAGACCCAGAAAGACAGCTTGAGATATCAAGAGAAAGACGAGCAAATCTTGTCCCAGCAGAAGTACTTTATTCAAATAATAGAAGTACTGCAAGACACAGAGTTTATGAGCACTACTCTGAAAGAAGAATCTTATGCCATGGAGAAAACCAAATTAATCTCCAACTGTGTAACCAAGAAAGTTACCAGAGCCTGAGAACTTCAGGACTACAACATATCCATTTGGGGATATTCATGATAAGACTTCATACACTCCACCGAAGAAGTGCTAGAACAAATGCTCTAGTTGTTCTCAGAGACACTAGATGGGAAGACAGTCGACAAATCATTGGAACTATGGAAGTAGATCTCTCTGCCGGAACGCAGTTGGTCTACATGTTTCCTGATATGGTTCTAAGTATTAATGACTTCCACAACCATGTAGAAGTTGTTGTACAAACCCATGGATACGAAACTTGGCAAGGAGGAGAAAGTAATCTGTTAATCACAATAGCCATGATAGGCAGATTATCAAACACCAGTTATATGGGATTCCAATACAGCGTAGAAAATGTTGTAGATCACCTTACAACAACCGGCATCACAGCAATACCTGGTGAAAGAAGAAGTATAGAAGAACTTGAAGGGATGAGCTGGAACTAACAGCCATCAGAACAAACCTCTGTACGAGTTCCATCAAGAGTTGCAGTAAATGAAACGCTTAACAGATCAGTAAGCCTTCGATTTGAAAGGCATCGCCAAGTACCTCAGCCACCAAGATACTCAGTTGACCAAAGAGATCGGGAAGTACCAAATAACGACCATCTAGACGAAGACGAAGAGCACTTTAAAGGAATTCGCTTACAAAATCCTCGAACAAATCACATTACTTGTGATATATGTTTTTGTGAGGAATGCTTAGAAGAAGCAAGGATCCTAGAAGAAGAGCCATGTAACAATTCACATTTTCAGGTTAACTTTTATTCCCGAAAATTTCACTATTCACTTTTTACTATTCACTTTTCACTATTCATCTCAGAAATTTGTATCTCATATTCTCGTAAGTTAAACTATTTTAACGATAATCCGAGAGTTTGACGCTCGTCGGATCATTTCTGCAAAAATCACAAAGCCGTGTCCGAGATTTACTTTTAGGTTTAAACGTCCTTCCAGCATCCCGATATGTCCATAAAACATTATAAACAATAGAAATATGATTTTCTCTCATTTTAGGACAATTCCAAAAGTTTCAGAATTTTACGTTTTTCAGTTCAGCGTTTTGCGCGAATTACGCGTTTTAGACCCGTGTTTCCAGTTTTTAGCACCCAATAGAACCTACCACTCATTTTATATTTTATTATGGAGTATATTGACATGTTTGACCATACTTTCAAGTTTCATATTTTTAGGATATCCGGTTTTACGTTTCGTGACTTAATAACTTACGGTTAGCAATTTACGGGTCCAAAACTAGCTACATACTTAGGTTAATACCATCAAAAGTCCACACCTTGTTCTCCAAGTTCATGAACCGCCACTAGGGGGGGCATTCACACTTGTGGTTAAATCTTGACCATTGATTCTTTAGATCATTACTTAATTACAACTTTGTCACCAAGTTTATGTAGTTTCCTAGTAAGCTTCCTAACCTCCTCATTCATAGTATAAATAGCAAGCTAATCTCTTCCTTTCTTCATCACCAAAAACACCACAACATCAATACCTAGCACCATGATCCTTTGATCTTCAATATACAAGTTACACTACAAAGTTCAAGGTCTTAGTATTCTCTACCTAGTTCTTAAGTTTGTTTGGTGATTCCATGGTTGAATTAGGAACTACACAAGGTTACTAGGGCTGAAGTTAAATGGTTTTCACAAGGGTTAGATCAAGGCTAGCAAGGGTTACAAGAGTTATGGTGAAGGGTTTACAAGATTAGGTTTAGTGTCCTAGTTCTATACTTGACTTCCTTTCTTAAGTGAAAGCCAAAAGTTGTAAGAAACCCTTATACACTTTCTTGCTCAATATCATTTTCATGCTCTTTTTGTTCTTTTCATGCTATATATGTTCTTGTTATTGTGTTCATGATGTTTAAAAATGGATAAAACGAGTATTGGTATACATATGTTGACTTATGACAAGCAAACAAGCAAACTAGTGATTTTTATGGAAAACCACGACCACAATAGTATAACTTTGATATTTGAAACTTACTTACTGTTAAAGAGGACTTAACAAGGAAAACATAGCAATTTGAATGACCCAAAACGAGTACACGAGTCAAAAGTTATGACCATTTAAAGTTAGCGAAACCAAAACGGCAAGACTGCCTAAATAGCATTCTGATCAAATTTTGATTTTGAAAGTCACTCTTCTGTTCTGATTCATCAAAAAGTTAAAACACGAAAGTTGTCCGGAACGACGTTTTCGTTCAGGAATAAGGAAGCTTGAGCCCTGAAAACGCTTTCTGAGTGATAATTTTCTTCAAATTCTTAACAGCCCATTTTTAGACCAAAGTCACTATATAATAGTTATGATTTACTAAGACCAAGAGGTCTAATGACCTAAAGCCAAGACCACAACCATGGCTAAAGCCAAGGTTGAGTCTCAAGACCATGATAACAATGACCAAGGTCACGGCAAAGCCACGACTAAAGACCATATAACTTTTAAAGATCAAAACTTATATATATATATATATATATATATATATATATATATATATATATATATATATATATATATATATATATATATATATATATATATATATATATATATATATGTTTGTTATCAAATACTACAATAGTAGGGAGCCTCATGTGAGGAGTTCATTAAGTAAGCCGTCGAGATGAGTTGTGGATTTACGAATTAAAGTGTCCTGGCTCCTCGAACGTTTACTCCATGACTTCTGAATTATGTCGGCCCGAACGGTAGTAAGAGATATACAAACTATACATGTTTCATAGACCACTTATGTTCAAAGACTTACACTATATACTAAGTACTACATCATGAACATTATGCAAGACATATATAGGCAATTCTTCGTATTCTTAGACGTTACTCCAAACCTAAGTCGCAACGTTCTATTATAGGCTGCTCTTAGAGACTTTCGCGATTCGACTACTACTTTCATTACTCATTACATAAGCTTAAGTTGAGTCATAGCCCCTACTCTTTTCATACTTGTTTTAACTCTTTGGGGGGGATACATGCTCAACTACTTGCTTACTTGTACAAATACTCTTAAACATTTATACTTGATTGTGTTATACTTGATTGGCATTATACTTGATTGCGTTATACATACTTGTTACACTATACTTGCTTAATTTAAATACAAGATTCGTATTTACGTGCATACATAATACTCTATTCTGTCGGAGAGGTATTGGTAGTACTCATGGGAAGATGCCCCCTACCCTTGTGTCTATACTTGACCTTGGATGTCGTAGTACTATTTGGGGAGTGGCCCCCGCCCTTGTGTCTATTCTTGACCTTGGGTGAATATAATCCGGTGCATTATGTAAACTATCTTTTAGCAGTGGGTTGTGAACACACAGGTTGCAAGTCTCTTATGGCGGGACTTGCAACTGAGTGGATTCACGATGCCTTTGCTGTGCGAATATTCTTTTAAGGCTTTTCAACTGTTTTAAGACAAACTCTATGAACTCACCAACCATTGTGTTGACACTTTAGCATGTTTATCTCAGGTTAGTAAGGCGATAGCTAGTGCGTGGAACTTACGCTATGTTCCCGAGTTTAATAAGGAAAGAAGAGGAAGTGTATGAGAAGATGAGGAGTGGAAAGAAGATGAGAGGATTGTATTTTTTGTGTTCCTGAGATAAGGAGGAAAGGAAAGGGGACATAAGTTTTTTGTGTTCCTGAGTTGGAAAGAAGAGTAAAGGAAACAAACATTTTTACAATTATACCCTTTATAGGTATATAATTTTTTATCTCCTCATATACAATTCGATCAAACATTTTCTTAGTAAAAGGCACCCTCATCTGCTTAAGAAACAAAAACCATAGTATATTGAAGATGAAAAAAGCTTAAGTATGTTCCAATCTGAACCGATAAAGCAAGTGTAACGTCAAATAAATAGATAAAGATAACATCTCATCGTTTTTCCAAATTGCTCGAAAAAAGAAGTAACTGCAAACGTCTAAGCATAAGACGATGGTAATTTCAAGTTGAATTCATTTCGTCACTTGACCCCATCATTTTTGTTAGCAAGTTCACCCGCATCTTAAAAGGACAGCTAAAGATTAACATCCACTATAAGATAACAGTTCTAGCTTCAAAGATAACAGTTCTAGCTTCAAAGTGACAGAAGCAACAAAGCGTGAAAATGGTTAAGTGAAATGTAAGTATATTTACCAAACTCAGCTTTCAATTCTTTCATCAATTTCGATCCGATTTACTCAGTTTTAGCCTACTTAGACTCATGGTGGATCTAAGCTTTCCGACCAGTATATCCTAATGTATTTTTTTTTCACGGGCAGTATACTATATTTTCTTAAGTGAAGATACAATTTTTTGCAGATTCCCATTATATATACACATTTGAATAAGTAGTAAACATATATATAGCTGATACATACCTCTATTAGTTGTTCCCATATTTCTTCTTCTGCTTCAATGAATTGAGTACTCGCATTCCAAGAGAACCCACTTAATTTAGAGCCATGAAGCACATCATGACATTGAGCAAAATGTTCTTTTATAGTTCTCAAGCGGTTCTTTAAACGTTCTTTTGTGAAAGGTAAATTCAGATTTTTCGTTAACTCATTAACCATATTAGTATAGGCTTGTGATGTGAATGTTCCATTAGGCCTGTTGCCTTTATCTTGTTGTGTAAGCATCGCTTGAATGAATGCATCATCCATCTCAGTAGGCCAATCAAATTTTTCCTTTATCACCTTCTTTTCATCAGTTTCCTTTTTCACCGTTTTTTCGATAGTTTCCTTTTTGCTCATGCTGATTTGCTACATGATAAATTGTAAACAAACTTAACATGCAAGTACGAAAGGTCAATTATGAACACAAAGGAATGACATGCTTAACAGAAAAACAAATTCAATAATAAACACAAACTTAACAGCAAAATGTCAACAAACTTATCAGCAAAATGTCAAATTAAAGTACTATGACATATTTATGTGAAACTATCTTGATATATCAATTTCATTGTTCGGATAAGACAAGTAGTTAGCCCACATTTCATTTGCGATTGAGTTTCTTATTTCTTCTCCTCTTGTACTACCATCATTTATGTCTCTTTCATTATAACGTGTTTCTTCATGTGGTGCATTCAAAATCTCTCGTTGCACCTCGTCTTCAAGATCTTTGTCCCTATCTTCCTCAAGTAAAAAGTTGTGCAAGATGCAACAGCCTAAAAAAATGTCTGATTGTGTTTTGCAAGAGTAGAATGGTTCAGTTGCACTTCTAATGATAGGAAACCTTTTCTTAAGTACACCAAATGCCCGTTCAATAGAATTTCGCAACGATGAGTGACGAAGGTTAAACAACTCTCGTGCATTCTCAGGTGCACGACTTGAATACTCTTTTAAATGATATCTGACGCCTCTATAAGGTGCTATTAGTGTGCTTCTACCAGTGGGTTGTTGGAGATAACGATCTTCTAAGCGTATAATTGCTCTCAAAACTCGGTGCAAGCATCTACTTGTTGTCGACCCAGAGCGACGATAAATCCAAGAGGCAAAACGGTTTCTTAGATCATTTCCTACTATATGCAAAAATCTAGTAACTTGCTCTTCAACAGACATGCGTTGAGTTGAACGAAGACCACCGTCACTCACCAATATATTACACAATGTCCTAAACGCTTGTATGCTCATACGAATAATATCACGACATTTACCACTTTTGGAGAGGTTGTTTAACATTTCTTCTCGTACACTTCATCGTTGTAAAATAACATCTCTCGTAGGTAACCTAGCATGGTTGGTGTGATTAAGTCTACGGCTTGTGATGACAGCTAACAGTAAACATATCAAGTGAACCGCTGCCAATTGTCGAGCTCTAACCACACATCGTATCGTGAGTATTCTCTCAATCATACGGTTATCCATTGTACACCTTTTTGTGACTAAACCTTAATAGAGTAATTTAAACATCTAAAAAATATAAGTTAAATGACAATCTTGTTTGATTAATAATCTAGTAGTTTTTCATATGTTTATTCTAGTATACAGTAATCTTTATTGATTCACTGTCATCATTAAGCAAGTACAAGCAAACAACATTATGTTTCTTTGATTCACTCTCAACATTAGTTCATACAATATTGGGTGTTCTATACATATGCATATACAAAGAATTGAACATAAAGGAGTGTCCTATACATATACATACACAAACAATTGAACATAAACGATCAAAGTACCTTTCATGCAATACAACCATGCAAAGTACTTTTCATAATAGTATATTACTTAGATAAGGATTTGACATAGGGCATATCAAATGGTGGAGCACATGATAGTGACACATGCATACAAAAACGATTTGATACATGTAAAAACAAGCAAAGTAATGCACATGACATCGACTCATGCATGGTAAACATTGGTGGATCACACTAACTTTTATACATACATGATAAATGCATAGAAAACACAATCGAGTACAGTATTTGTGAAGATATTACCTGTGATGAAGACGATGATGAAAGTGTGGCTGCTGCAACAGGTTTTGAGAAGAAAAAATAACCGAATATATATATAGTGAGTGCATTAGGTCAAGGGTATTTTGGGTACATACAAAATGACACATACACTCCTTATTTCTTTCACTCCAAATCATCCCAATTTGGGATGCAAATTTGGAGAGTAATTTTGGTCTAATTTACCACCCTTTACTCTCCCCTCCTCTCCAAAAAAATCTCAGGAACATGTTTTTTTATTTATTAACATCCCAAAACTTTCCTTTACTCTCCTAAAATAAACTCGGGAACAGAGTGTTAGAGTCAAGCTGCATATTCTGAAGACTTACGCTTTTATCATTTACCATTCAACATTTTGTATACATTTATGTATCATACTTTGGAATCTCATGTTTGTAACTTTGAATTCATTAATCGAATGGTAACTTTTCAAAACGTCTCATTTAGAGTTCGTTTTCTATAACTTGTACTTTGTATTATGAAGTAGCACCCTCAGTGACACAGTCTTCCGCTGCGGTATTTCGGGGGTGTTACAGATTGGTATCAGAGCCTTGGTTATAGAGAACTAGGTTGCATTTAGTGCCTAGACTATAACTGCTATATACGTTGGGACCTTCCTCTTTATTTGCCTTACACACAATACATACACACGTGCTTTTTGGTTAGACATTTGCTTAGTTCCATGCTGTTAGATGATGTGACTTTAGTATTATAAGGAGCCCCAGAGATTCGTCGAGTCATTAAAAACATGGAGCTCAGTAATAACTAATTAGTTAACTTGATCTTGTGACAGTTCTTGTTTGATGAGACACAAGATTTGAGTTAAATAATATTATTACTTAGCTTTAGGGATTTGATGACTGGATTATCTTACCATCTGCCTCAGAAGGCGGATTTTGTGTCGGAAATTCTTAAGTATGATGTTTTAGAATCTCCTTATTTAAATGGATTGGGACGCCTCTTCAGTTAAATAAAGAAATTGTAAATCACCGAACCATAAGTTTATGATACCTTACTTACATAAATTTGGACGCTTCTTTATGTAAGTAATGTGTTATAAATAAGTGGGCTTAATTGTAGCCGATACGACTCCTTAACCAGAACCTTAGACGAATCAGAGTGAACACCACTATATTAGAGATCCCGAATTCTTTTAGACACACCATAAGTAGTTAACATCAACTGAACTTCGGGACGAAGTTCTCCGTAAGGGGTAGAGACTGTAACAATTCACATTTTCAGGTTAACTTTTATTCCCGAAAATTTCACTATTCACTTTTTACTATTCACTTTTCACTATTCATCTCAGAAATTTTTATTTCATATTCTCGTAAGTTAAACTATTTTAACGATAATCCGAGAGTTTGACGCTCGTCGGATCATTTCTGCAAAAATCACAAAGCCGTGTCCGAGATTTACTTTTAGGTTTAAACGTCCTTCCAGCATCCCGATATGTCCATAAAACATTATAAACAATAGAAATATGATTTTCTCTCATTTTAGGACAATTCCAAAAGTTTCGGAATTTTAAGTTTTTCAGTTCAGCATTTTGCACGAATTACGCGTTTTAGACCCGTGTTTCCAGTTTTTAGCAGGGTTTTAGCACCCAATAGAACCTACCACTCATTTTATATTTTATTATGGAGTATATTGACATGTTTGACCATACTTTCAAGTTTCATATTTTTAGGATACCCGGTTTTACGTTTCGTGACTTAATAACTTACGGTTAGCAATTTACGGGTCCAAAACTAGCTACATACTTAGGATAATACCATCAAAAGTCCACACCTTGTTCTCCAAGTTCATGAACCACCACTAGGGGGGGGGGCATTCACACTTGTGGTTAAATCTTGACCATTGATTCTTTAGATCATTACTTAATTACAACTTTGTCACCAAGTTTATGTAGTTTCCTAGTAAGCTTCCTAACCTCCTCATTCATAGTATAAATAGCAAGCTAATCTCTTCCTTTCTTCATCACCAAAAACGCCACAACATCAATACCTAGCACCATGATCCTTTGATCTTCAATATACAAGTTACACTACAAAGTTCAAGGTCTTAGTATTCTCTACCTAGTTCTTAAGTTTGTTTGGTGATTCCATGGTTGAATTAGGAGCTACACAAGGTTACTAGGGCTGAAGTTAAATGGTTTTCACAAGGGTTAGATCAAGGCTAGCAAGGGTTACAAGAGTTATGGTGAAGGGTTTACAAGATTAGGTTTAGTGTCCTAGTTCTACACTTGACTTCCTTTCTTAAGTGAAAGCCAAAAGTTGTAAGAAACCCTTATACACTTTCTTGCTCAATATCATTTTCATGCTCTTTGTGTTCTTTTCATGCTATATATGTTCTTGTTATTGTGTTCATGATGTTTAAAAATGGATAAAACGAGTATTGGTATACATATGTTGACTTATGATAAGCAAACAAGCAAACTAGTGATTTTTATGGAAAACCACGACCACAATAGTATAACTTTGATATTTGAAACTTACTTACTGTTAAAGAGGACTTAACAAGGAAAACATAGCAATTTGAATCACCCAAAACGAGTACACGAGTCAAAAGTTATGACCATTTAAAGTTAGCGAAACCAAAACGGCAAGACTGCCTAAATAGCATTCTGATCAAATTTTGATTTTGAAAGTCACTCTTCTGTTCCTATTCATCAAAAAGTTAAAACACGAAAGTTGTCCGGAACGACGTTTTCGTTCAGGTACAAAGAAGCTCGAGCCCTGAAAACGCTTTCTGAGTGATAATTTTCTTCAAATTCTTAACAGCCCATTTTTAGACCAAAGTCACTATATAATAGTTATGATTTACTAAGACCAAGAGGTCTAATGACCTAAAGCCAAGACCACAACCATGGCTAAAGCCAAGGTTGAGTCTCAAGACCATGGTAACAATGACCAAGGTCACGGCAAAGCCACGGCTAAAGACCATATAACTTTTAAAGATCAAAACTTATATATATATATATATATATATATATATATATATATATATATATATATATATATATATATATATATATATATATATATATATATATGTTATCAAATACTACAATAGTAGGGAGCCTCATGTGAGGAGTTCATTAAGTAAGCCGTCGAGATGAGTTGTGGATTTACGAATTAAAGTGTCCTGGCTCCTCGAACGTTTACTCCATGACTTCTGAATTATGTCGGCCCGAACGGTAGTAAGAGATATACAAACTATACATGTTTCATAGACCACTTATGTTCAAAGACTTACACTATATACTAAGTACTACATCATGAACATTATGCAAGACATATATAGGCAATTCTTCGTATTCTTAGACGTTACTCCAAACCTAAGTCGCAACGTTCTATTATAGGCTGCTCTTAGAGACTTTCGCGATTCGACTACTACTTTCATTACTCATTACATAAGCTTAAGGTGAGTCATAGCCCCTACTCTTTTCATACTTGTTTTAACTCTTTGGGGGGGATACATGCTCAACTACTTGCTTACTTGTACAAATACTCTTAAACATTTATACTTGATTGTGTTATACTTGATTGGCATTATACTTGATTGCGTTATACATACTTGTTACACTATACTTGCTTAATTTAAATACAAGATTCGTATTTACGTGCATACATAATACTCTATTCTGTCGGAGAGGTATTGGTAGTACTCATGGGAAGATGCCCCCTACCCTTGTGTCTATACTTGACCTTGGATGTCGTAGTACTATTTGGGGAGTGGCCCCCGCCCTTGTGTCTATTCTTGACCTTGGGTAAATATAATCCGGTGCATTATGTAAACTATCTTTTAGCAGTGGGTTGTGAACACACAGGTTGCAAGTCTCTTATGGCGGGACTTACAACTGAGTGGATTCACGATGCCTTTGCTGTGTGAATATTCTTTTAAGGCTTTTCAACTGTTTTAAGACAAACTCTATGAACTCACCAACCATTGTGTTGACACTTTAGCATGTTTATCTCAGGTTAGTAAGGCGATAGCTAGTGCGTGGAACTTAGAGTCAAGCTGCATATTCTGAAGACTTACGCTTTTATCATTTACCATTCAACATTTTGTATACATTTATGTATCATACTTTGGAATCTCATGTTTGTAACTTTGAATTCATTAATCGAATGGTAACTTTTCAAAACGTCTCATTTAGAGTTCGTTTTCTATAACTTGTACTTTGTATTATGAAGTAGCACCCTCAGTGACACAGTCTTCCGCTGCGGTATTTTGGGGGTGTTACAAGCCACTAAATAAAGCTAGGCGGTCTAACAAACCAAAAAGACGAAAGCAACGAGAAAACTGGTCGACACTTGGTGAACCATCTGGAAAATGGGACTATTATGTCAAGTATAGATTAAGATTTACACTCATGTATGATCCTATATCTTTATTCGACTTTTTTTTTTCTATTTTAAGTTTAATCGTTGGGTTTGACAACTAATTATTATCATCCTATTCTTTTTTGGTTTCTGTGATTGTTTGGCGTGAGAGGTACGGTGTCTGGGCTAACCTTAACTGACCTCACATTGGTTAGGGTTGTTAATTTTCTTACCTTGCTCGCTGATGTGGCATTTGTCTCGTGTTAGATTATTGGGTGTGGTTTACGTATTGACCAGGTTGTGTTTTTGGCTTTTGTATGGTATATTAACGCATGTCCTGTAAGTTATAAGAATGGATCAGGGTTTCTTGAGTCCAAAAGGGAGAGGGAGAGGAAAGGGTGTAAAGGAGAAACATAATTTGCTAGTTGATGATCCTGTTCACGTCAGTAAACCTGGAGGCATCTGGTAATTTGTATACTGGGTACAAGGAAGATGGTGATAGGTTTGGACACTCTCGAGCATGGATTCGCCTGTTGAAACAAGTGCACCAACTGATCCTAAGGAGCCTACTTCGACTAATAATAAGAAGCATGGTTCTTATGGACATGTTCCAAAGGAAAGCACTAAAGAGACTGGATTGTATACAAGGTTCTTTAAAGGCGAATCGAGTAGGAAAAATGCCAATTTTTGGAAGTTGCTAGCACCGGCTGGCAATAGAGTCGATGTAGTTGTTTCAATGGACTCTATTAACATTGTTCATGAACGGTTTCGCAACACTGTGTATGGTTTCTTTTGGGAAAAAGGTGTCGCGTAAGGTAGTCGAGAACTATGTAAAGAATAGTTGGAGTAAGTTTGGTCTAGTTAAATCAATGATGAATTCCAAAGGTGTATTCTTCTTCAAGTTTAATTCTAAAACGGGGTTGGATGCAATGCTTGAAAATGATCCTTGGTTAATTCGCAACGTGCCATTAATTCTGAAAATATAGTCACTGGATGTGAATATAATGAAGGAGGATGTGTGTAATGTTCCAATTTAGGATAAGCTTCATGATATTCCTATTACCGCATTCACGGAAGATGGTTTGCGTGCTATTGAAACCAAAATAGGTACCCTATTGCTGCATGATTCTTATATGTCCATTATGTAAATGGAGTCGTGGGGTAGGTCAAGTGATGCACATGCCGTGATTGAGTTGAGAGCTGATGTGGAGTTGAAACACTCCCTCGTTGTGGAGGTACCAAAATTCGAGGGTAAGGGGTATACTATGCACACTATTTGTATTAAATACGAGTGGATACGACCAAGATGCTCAAGTTGTAAGGTATTTAGTCACGTTCTTAATGAATGTCCTAAGAAACTTGATGCAATTAAGAACATGAAAGCGCCAAAGCAAGCTATATATGGGGTTTGGATTAGTTTGAAGACTAAGTTCGTTTATCAACCTAAGGCACCAAGGATACCGAATGTAACTAATGATAAAAATGATACTACGGTTCCTTCCATTTCAAACTCTTTTGATGTATTAAGCTCTATGGTGGATGTGGAGGAAGGAGAGGCTCGTAAAGCTTCGGCATTTGGTAGTCAAAGTACTACTTTTCTAGCTGTAAGGATTAATGAACTAGAAAGTCAAATGCTTGATGGGAAGCTGTTGCTAGTAGGGGATAATGGGAAGCTACTAAAACCTTGTAAATCAAAGCTTCCTATGCAAAACGTGGCTACTATGATATTGGTATGTGAACCTAGTACTACTATGGAAAAAAAGGGGAAGATTCAGATAGTGATAAAGTTGAGGATATTGATGATGACATGGCTCGATATATGGCTAACCCGAATCATGTTGGTGGAGGCGCTAATGATGAAAGTATCCTTGAGTATGAAGATTATGATGGTTACCAGTATGATGTTAATGACTTAACTGAGGAAGAACTTTCTTTCTGTAACGCATGGGATATCCGTATCCGTGGCTAAGTTAGGAAGTAGTTCTAGTTTTGTTGTTGGTGTTTTATTTTGGTAGGTTCATAAGATTGCCATGTCTCTCTTACGATAGTTTTTTTTTGAAGCATGATAGGTTTGTTTGTTAGCATGTAATGAGCTGAGATGTGAGATTCACCCTCAACCTATGTACTTAATTATTTTTTGGGTGATAACATCCAATAATTCCGATATTTTAGTATTAATTCCCCCTATTATGCTCATCTTTTATATCATTTTATAAGAATATATACTCTTATTTGTTTATATTCCATTTTCAGGATAAAAATGAGCATTGGAACAAAGAGACGCGGATTTGGAAGATTTTTAATGAAATAAGTTGAAGTATGCTGAGTTGACACTAGCTATGGCGTAGATCATCTCTCAACCTACACCGTAACATCCTTTTACACTGAAGACTGAAGTCAACTCCGACTAAGAACTACAACGTAACCAACTTTTGGGTTATGTCGTAGATATGAGTATGAGATTTTTAAAGGCGTAACACACCTTGAGGTTACGCCGTAGATCTTCCTTCAACACTAAGGAGAATTTCGTGATCCAAGATAGAGTTACGGCGTAACCACTCATAAGGTTACGCCGTAGAATGGTGTACGAGAGTTCTACGACCGTAACAGATCAACAAGCTACGGCATAGTGACAAGACTCAAAGGCTACGGTGTAGTTAACCGTAGAGGTTACACCGTAGCAAAGTAGAGACTAGAAATACCGGCCCTAAATCCGCACTTTAAACATATATTTCTTACACACAAAAACAAGAGGAGGAATTAGGGGTCTAGGAGGACGAAGTTCTGCAAGCATATAAGTCATTTACAAGGGAGAATTCACGCATCACAATCATAAGTTTTACCATTTTCATTTGTGTATTGAATTGATGTTTTCATTTACCATGTTGAACATCAATTTTCCTGCATATTTTAATATGAGTGGCTAAACACCTTTGGTGTTAGCCCTATTATAAAATTGTTATTATTATGATTTAGTTTTCTCGTATCCTTATCGTTTTTTTGCATACTTTCTTAGCGTATTTTGGGACACTCTTGTTTTGGTAGTATTGAAGTTTGGTAGTACCTATGAAGCTAGGAGAATTGACCATATGACCCATAGTGAATAAGGTTGTGTTTAGTGATAAGAATTGACCATAGGACTATCACTACTCGTGTGGGAATTTAAAACGAACGACCAAATACCAAACGGAATTGCTTAAGGAATTAGGGGGGGATCTAACGACCAGCCGGATCCCACTAAATAAGTCTAATTTAATAGAGGCACTTATTGACTCTTCTATTTTGTAGACCAGCGAAATCTTGTAATCATTAGGTTACAGAATAGGACAAGGTGGAAGATAGGATTGGACGATTTTACCATCTAAGTCTAGTCGACTTGAATTCCCAGATGAAACTATAGGATGCATTTAATAAAAAACTAGTCATAACTATAACAAGAGTAGTAATTAACATTTCTCTCCCTATTCATATCTCCTAACCATTTTATTGCTTTTTATTTTGTTCATTTCTTTAGTTTAATTATTCAATTACAAAACCCCCTTTAAAACCAGTGACATTAGAACTTAGATTAAATCAGCACGCATAGCTCTTGGAACGACCTCGGCTTTACCGACAACTTTACCATACACGACCGGGTACACTGCCAGATAGTGCATTAGGTTGACCTTAGGAAGATGAGACTTATTATAAATTTAAAACCTGGTCAGAAATCCTGCATCATGTTTTTTGGCGCCGTTGCCGAGGAGCTATTTAGGATTTTGTTTAAGTTTTACATTTTTTAGTTTAGTTTTTCATTATCTCATGATTTCTTTTATAGTTTCAGGTGCAATGGGTGACGTTGACATCAAAACTCTTATTCTCGAAGAATACCTAGCTTTGAAAAGAGAAGAGCAAGGGCCTGGTTTGGTTAGGCCAGCTATTGGAGCGGATGTCTAATTGGAGATAAAGAATCAATTTATAAGGGAGTTTCGGAAAGACCCCTTTTCAAGAAGCAAGACGGAGGATGCTCATGAGCATATTGACAATGTGTTGTACATTGCAAGCTTGTTCAACATTCCGGGAGTGTCCCACAATGCGGTAATACCTTGTGACACTCATGGGAGCAGCCAAGAGATGGGTTGATAGATTGCCAGCAGGAACTGTCAATACTTGATATCTTTTGAAGAGACAATGCATCCAAAGGTATTGTCATCCTTCAAGGACGGCCGAACAGGTCGAAGATATTCATAACTTCAAGCAATATGGAGATGAGACTTTGTACCAGGCTTGGGAAAGGTACAATGATCTTCTCTACAAGTGCCCGACTCACGACCTCAACAAACAACAAGTGGCCAACATCCTCTACAAAGGAATCAACATTTCCAAGAGGCAAATGCTTGACTCCCAGGGGCCGATCCCTGGGATGACCCCTATTCAAGCCTTAAATGCAATAGAAGACATGGTAGACCATTCTCAGAAATGGAACGATGGAGGTAGTAGTAGAAGCATTGTAGGAAGTACAAATGATATTGCTCTAATCACAAACAAACTTGAACATGAAAAAGCTCAAGGAGAATGTACATGCTATTCAAGTAGGGTGCGAGATTTGTGAAGGGGCCCACTTGGCCAAGGATCGTCCTTTGGAAGAGGATGATGAAAAAATAGTGGAAGTGAAATATGGAGAAGGATGACCTTACCAAGGTAATAATAGCAACGGTTATCGTATGGGACCACCTGGTTACAATCGCGCACTATACGGAGAAAGAAGGTCTAGTCTTGTGGAAATCATCAACAAGTATCTCGACGACTCCAGAAAGAAACAAGATGAGCAAGACGCATGGTTAAAGATTTTTCAAGAAACCACCAACAAAAGCTTACTTAATCATGATGAATCCCTAAAAAGTCTTGAAACCATGATTGGAAAGTTAGCAGATGACATTCATGAGAAAAAATGTGATTGAAGTACGCAAGACGACCTTAGGGGCATGCAAGGAAATTTTCGACGATGACGGAGTTGATGACTCGACCGAAAGATTCCATAATAAATTAGGTGAAAATGTTCTTTTGCAGGATGAAACCAAGTCTTCTGAGACAATGCCTTGCCAATCACCAACTAAGGAGGATAGCATTGAGAGCTTCACTCTTCCATGCACAATCGGTAAAATCGTGTTGCGAGGTGATAGACATAAGTTATCTGGGGATGTTTCAAAGTATTACCTAGATGAAAGAAGCAAGTTGTTAGTTTATCTAACAAAGCGAACCACTACTGTTGATCACTTGACTACCGATACATGGACAAGTAGCTGTAAAAAAACACTATATGATTGTCACAACCCATTTTATTAATGACGAATGGAATCTGCACAAACAGATTATAAACTTTAGATATATTGATAGTCATAAATCGGATTATATTAGAAGTGATTTGTTAAATGTATTTTTAGTTGCGGGATTAAGAATGTGATGACTATAACCATAGACAATGCACCTAGTTATGATAAGGCACTAGGTTATTTAATTAAAAAAATTACCTAATGCTAGGGAAGCATATTCATATTAGATGGATGACTCACATTCTTTATCTTATAGTTAAAGAAGGTTTATAGGTAAACAATTATCATGTGGATTATATAGCAAATGTGGTTAAATATATTAGGTATTCATCACAAAGAATAACCAAGTTTAAAAGTTGCATGAAAGAAGCTAACCTTGAATAAAATAGGTATTTGATGGTGAATGTCCTACTAGATGGGGATTCCAAGCATGATATGCTGAAGATTACATGCATGTTAAGGGAAGTATTTTTCAAATATGAAGTTGAAGATGATTGTTATTATCGTGATCTTGAGAGAGAGCTGGAACATTCGGATTTTGGTGTGTGTGAAGGCGTTGTTGAATTTCTAGAAAAATCAAAACTAAAACCGAACTAATTTCCTCCTCTTCAAAGCCCTTATTGCATATCTTGTATAGAGAAATTCTAGATATAAACAAACATCTTCGTTATTAGGCTACTAAAGTTGAGTTTTATCACATGGTTGGTGGTACGGTTAAGAAATATAACAAGTATTGGGGGAAATTTGATGAGCTTAATGATTATATGTGTTTTGCCATCATATTGGACCCGACAATGAAACAACATCTTGTTTTACATGGGTTCAAAAAGATGTTGGAGTATAACATGTCTAGTGAAAGTCCTTTACCCTATGATACTCCTAACGCCATGGTAAGGGAGATGTTGAAAGAAGTTGTGATAGAATGGAAGTTTTGTTTCAAACATACAAAACAAGGTTTGATACGGTTGTGTCAAAAGCTCATCTAAAAAAAAACCAAGAATCAACAATCTTGTAAATCATATGTTGGGGATAATGAATTTTGGATGATTTCTTGAATTTGGAAGACTCCGGCTCCATTGAAATGGATGCCGGGTTAACTAGGTACCTAAATGAGCCATGAATTAGATTTACTAGTGATTTTGACATTCTCGAATGGTTAAAGGTAATTTACTCTACTTTTTGATGATTTTATTACTTATGTTTTAAGTTGTTGTTGCACAAGTTTTTATTATTTTTTAGGTATTTTGGCAATCCAAATAATCACCGTTGCATTGGAGTCGCCTTTAGTACGGGAGGTTTTGTTCTTGACCCGTATAGGACTAACTTGACTTATGTCGTAGTTGTGGCGTTGATTTGTACTCAAGATTGGATAAGAAGTCCACAAAAGCTATGATAGACGAAATAGATGATCTATTAAATGATGACGATGTTGCACAAGGTAATAGCTTATCAATTTCTGTATATGAAATAAAATACAGTTGTAATCAATTAGATACATATGACAACATAGCAATGGTGTCATCATATGTTTTAGACTAATAACAACACTTTTGTATAAATAATTATATTAGTTGTATAATTTTCTTTTCTAAATAGGAGCTGACAGAAATTCCACATTAGTTGTATTATCTATTAATATTTCATTTATATGGCCTGTGACTATAGTCCATAGAGGCTGCTGCTACTGATGCTTCGATTTTAAATTACAATTGCTGTAGTTACCGTAGAGCATATAAAAGGTATAGTAGTTGTATAATGCTTGTTATTAACTTTGTTTGTTTTTTGTCATATCTGTAGATATAGAAGATGGGATTGCCATGAAAAACACTAAAGAAAAAAGGAAACGAGTCACACAAGATTAAATGATTAATTGTTTTTTGTTAAAAATGATTTAGTATGTTTATTTTCAGCAATTTTATATGATTTTGGTGGAATTTTATAAGCTTTGAAACGTTTGTAAGTTACGACTCTCTTGATAATATGTTTATTTAATTGTTAATTGCTTTTTCTCACATGTTGTGATTCGTAATCACTTGAAAATGCACGTTGTGTCATGTTTTTACATGCATGAAATCTTTTTTTTTTTTTTGTTAACAAAAAAGGTGGAGTAGCAGATAGGTACCGATTTTTCGGTACTGGTACCGGCTCCGGTGCTGAAATCCCATCCGGTGCGGTACTGATACCCCATCTCATGCTCGGGAAAAAAAGTACCACTATGTTCGGTACCATTCTAGTACCGTGCTCATCCCTCTTTATCCCTATTTTAAACTATGAATTTTGCAATAATTTCCATCTTGGGGATTTTCCTTTAGTTCTAAGCCAGCTTACGCTGGTTGGTGACTTGGTGTAACAGGCTTTACACTTTATGGTAGACCATCATTGTCATAAGATGGTTCATCTCCATATTCAACAAACTTCAAATGCATATTAGGACCATTTCTTGAGGTGGTTGTGGAGCTGGATCCAGAGCTTGAACAGAAGCTCGGATTGGAGTTGAGGGGCTCTTCATTGTATGTGTGGACTGGTAGAAGGAAACTTCGCATTACTGATAAGTTAATGCGAGTGTGGTGGTTGCACTCTCAACTCTTGAGATGTTGAAATGGTTGAATGGCCAGGATCAACCGGGATGGCATATAACTCATTCGAGTAACATCAGAAAACAGAACATTGGCACCGAGTGCAGTTTATATTTAGTTTAAGCCAATTATCGATGCTTGCCACATGGAAGGCCATGAATATGTTTAGTAATTTACATATTATTCAAGGGGTTGGTATTTTTTAACAGAAATAATCTACTTATAAAAATAAAAGGCAAATTATTACCCCTAGTTCGACCTGAAACTATTCCAAACAAATAGAACAAGTCACTGCAGTCAGTTGGAACGACTTTTAGAATATAAACAGGAAGTCATTGAGTCGATGTATCCATTGTTGCTCTCTATATACCATATTAGAAAGCATTATAAATCACTAAATGCAAACTATTTATACTATGCGGTTTAAATATCCAATTTTCTCACGTGAACTTACGACAAATCCGTGTATGCCACATTATATTGGGAGGAAACTAGCTCCAACCGTCTTGTCTCATCCTAAGGGATTTCATATACCAGCTTTCATTGACAAATCATGCTAACCAACACCTTAAAAGGACACAAACAGGGTTTATGTCTGATAACACAAACAGGATAAACAGAGAATTGCTAATCTTAAAAGCCTAGTAGATGACATAAGGCGATTCCAATAAAAGCCTAAACATAAAAATTGAAAAACGTAGTAAAATGAGTTATAGAATTAGAAACTAAATTGTAGGATCGAAAGTTATAAGATTTAAGTGGTTCGGGAGGTCTAGGTAACAAAAGATACTTTTATTGATAAGAACAAAACAATACAATGACCTAATGCTTAACCACACCCCTCATGGAGAGTCATGATGGGTATTTATATGCTCAATACAACATAAGTTTGCCTAACTTAAAATAGTAGTCCCTGCGGGTACTACTTGTTACGAATGTAGTCCAATTCACTTGTGTGACATTATTTTTATAAATAAACGAGGCTAACTAAACCCTTATCATTAAACAAAAAATCAACTAAAAAGAAAAATATACTTTGATATCATGATAGATGCATGAAAAAAGTTTACCGTATATCCTGAAACATGAGCCGATAACCCCTACAAAATATGCAATTATACGATTGATGTGATCAAATAAGTAGCATTTTTATGCATCATCTATCACATATTTTTTTCTCGTTTACTATGATTTTATATAATAATCCTTACTCAATCATTTACTTTTGTGATTCTTAGTAATTCTGGAGCAAAAATGGAAATGACATGTAAAATGGCGTTATTTGTAGCTAAATCGAAGAAAATGAAGAATAATGTTGTTCAGACATTCAATATGGCGTATCAATGCTACTAATATATGCCGTATCCCATACTTAGAAGATTTGAAGCCTTGCCCTTCCTTGAAGAATACGGCGTATCCACATCTGGGTATACGCCATATATTTATACTTAGACAATTGAAGAATCAAAAGTATCTTAAGAGTACGACGTATCCACATATGGAGATACGCCATATAGGAGCCCTAGCCAAAAGAAGACCCAAGACGAGATTGCTCCCAATACGGCGTATCGATTTCCACCAAGACAAAGGCCTGGTCATTCGGTTGACCAAAATATTTTACCGAGTGGAGTCCACGTTTGATATATTGAATACGCCGTATTGGACCCCAAAACAACGTATCAGCCCTGTTTTCAGAAAACTATAAATATAAACCCTTACCACGACTTAAGGCATCATTCTTTCCACCCTCGGCGATTCTCAGTTGATTTTCAGAGACAAGAAGTGGGAGAAAACATCATTCCACCCCAGGAGAACATCTCGTATCATTGTTTCATTGTTTAATTATTCGGTAGCATGTCATTTTCATTATGAATTCTATTCGTAGGACTTTAATTATTACTTTAGCGTTGCTACTGAGATTATGAGCTAACACCCTTTGGTGTTAGCCAAGTTTATGAATATTATGTTTATTTGATTGGTTCACATCGATTTAATGCATTTTCGTTAAATGTTTTACATGTTTATCATGCTCGATTCGTTTGTTTAATCACTTGAAGTATGTCGCCTATTGTCTAGATTATAGGTTACTTGAGTAATTTATGTGATTTACAATCCATATCATAATGGCGGGTGTAAGTGATTCGTTGGTAGTATCGGTTAAAAGTATTCCCAAGTAGATAGGATAAATACCTTATAAAAGGTAAGAATCTAATCCTCCAGAGTCATATCCACGGCGAAGAATGAATTTGAAGATCACGTCTTAAGTCTATTGTTTTATGCTTAGATATCACGCTTTTTAGTTTTTTTTGGTTTTAAACAACTTGATGACTTAAAATTTAACAATTCCTTATAAAATGATGATTGTTTGTAGGTGACTAATAGCAATTTCATCATTAAAATTAGAAGATTTTTTAAACAAAACATGAGTTTGGAGAACATTTTCAAGTTAATAATAAATAAGCAAATCACTTCTTTAACGAATAATGGGTGTTCGAAACCCTAACCCATTTTATATCTTTTTATGTTGATATAACAACCTTTTCTCTCATCCCCTCTAACCCTAATCCTAGATCTTATTCAGTCGCCGCCTCCTCTTCCGGCCACCGGCTATATGCCGGTGGTCCGGATAACTCAGTCGCCGCCGCCTCCTCCCTCTATTTCCTCTTTATGGCTTGCGATCTATCTCTCTCTCTCTTTCTCTTTCCTTTACTCTCGTTCCCCTCTCTTTGGCTTTCTACGGTTTTACTTTCAAGGCCACCGCCCCCTACAACCAGGAAACATTGCCGATTGCCCTTCTCAGTGAATTGTTTGGGATGTCAAAGCACGTAAGCGAGAAGCTAGAGAAAAGGATAGAGTTGTTAGATGATTAAGGTTTTCTTCCCTCTCTTTCCTCTCCTTTCCTCTTTATGGCTTGCGATGTCTCTCTCTCTCTCTCTCTCTCTCTCTCTCTCTCTCTCTCTCTCTCTCTCTCTCTCTCTCTCTCCCTCCTTTCCTCTCGTTCCCCTCTCTTTGGCTTTCTACGGTTTCACTTTCAAGGTCACTGCCCCCTACAACCAGGAAACATTGGCGATTGCCCTTCTTATTAAAATTGTTCGAGACGTTGAAGCGTGAAAGCGAGAAGCTAGAGAAAATGATAGAGTTGTTAGATGATTCAGGTTTTCTTGTATGAGTAATCTACGGGTAGATCTATTACTGGATCTACTTTATATATAATTGTTGATAATTCAAACGAACGAAACAAACAAACAAATTCAAATACACGAACAAACGAAGCGGAAGCTTTATTTAAATACCAAACCAAATTACAAAATCAAATTCAAAAGACAAACTCTAATTCAAAAGGTACCAACCACAAATTCAAAAGGTACAAACAAAACCAATGACATTGACCTCTATTTATAGGCACCAAACAAACCGTCATAAAAAGTTTCCAAATTCTAAACAAACTTGCAGGACAAGTCACAAATTTACCAAACAACCCTTAAAGTTTAAGTCACTTTTCTAACAATCTCCACCGTGCCTTAAACTCCTACATCTGCTTCAAATCAAATCCAAAGTTCCAAATTCCGAATGCCAAATTTCAAATTTCAAAATCCAAATTCTAAATTCCAAATGCTAGAGATGCTAGCCAAATTCAAAATGAACGATCGATTTCCAAAAGCAATCCAAAACAATTTCGATCAAAAGCAAACGCCGATGACTTCAAAACGAACAATCAAACGTTAACCGACAAATTCAAACTCGATTAACCTAACAAAACCAAATCGGCTCAAACGATCTTCAACAAAGATAATCAAATTCGGACAACCAACTTCAAAAGCCCGACAAATGAAGATCCAAAGATTCAAGCGAACAAATTCCAAACGACCCGATTATAACCAAGTCTTCAAACACCAAATCGATCTTCAAATTTCAAATATCAAATTCAAATTCCAATGGTCCACTTATATAATAAGAATTACGACCCAAATATCAAATTCTAATTCTAATGACCCACTTATGCAATAAGAATTATGGTCCAAATTCCCGATTCAAATTCAAATACCAAAATAAAACAAATTCACAAATAGCAAAAGAATACAATCTCTATTCGTATTTTACCCAAAAGTTCAAATATGATGCCAAGTCCTATCTCAAAAGAACGATCCACTAGATGACTAATTCAAACAATTCGAACCAATAAACAATCGTACTTTTCATATACCAAATTCCCAGCCTCAATTTGACAAACTTTAGTAGACGATTTTTCAAACAAAAACAGTCAACCCTCAATTCGAACAAACCCAAAAACGAACCATTTTTTTTTTTCTTTTTCTTCTTCGTCATCTTCAACCTAGCTCTGATACCACTTGTTGATAATTCAAACGAACGAAACAAACAAACAAATTCAAATACACGAACAAACGAAACGGAAACTTTATTCAAATACCAAACCAAATTACAAAACCAAATTCAAAAGACAAACTTTAATTCAAAAGGTACAAACAAAACCAATGACATTGACCTCTATTTATAGGCACCAAACAAACCGTCATAAAAAGTTTCCAAATTCTAAACAAACTTGCAGGACAAGTCACAAATTTACCAAATAACCCTTAAAGTTTAAGTCACTTTTCTAACAGTAATCTCTGTTATCATCAATGAAAACTTTGATTAAAAAAAATGATACATTAATATAAACTTGTTATATCGACATGGGTTTTCGAAATTGACACGGTACGTTTGGCATCTATTGTGCAACTCTTGTATCTGTTCTATAATTGGCTCTTGGCTAGGTTGTTTATTATACAATTTCGTGTTCAACGCAAATGACAGTAGCTCAGTAGCTCAGTTAATTGTTAACTGCGGATTAAGACAAACCACCATTCTTTGTTATTGGGTGTTTGTTTTTTATAGCTCAGTTGCTCAAACAAACCTGCTAAAGATATTATTTTTTATGACACATATAGACTGCAAAAACTTCACATTCTATATAAGTGTGCTTAATTTTTAATATTTTTTAACGCGTTCTTTGTGTCTAACCATTTCAAGAAAATGTTGCTAACATAATTCAATTATACATCAAAAATTGCTATCAAGACCCGCTAGTTTGAATTAATAAGCCTTGAGTTCAGACTTTCCTAGTTTCCTGGGAGCCACATGACCTTTCAGTCACTTCACACTTCGTAGTTTGTCCGTTCGATCAAAATTTGGAAGCTATTGACTTTTGAGCATTAGACTAATGCTAATGGGAGTCTATTGGCAACAACAACCTCAAAAATGCAACGCGTTGCCCCACTAGCCAAGGCAAATGTGACGCGTCGTTTAGCAACCTTTTCAAAGTTATGGTTGTCTGCACAACCGAAACTTTCAATTCTTTTGTGTGTGTACTTTTTTGTTTATTTATTTTTATGGGGTATGTTTTTTGTTGTGGTTGGGGTCGTTTTATTAGCAAATTGTGGTTGGGGTGGAGTTGTGGAGAGAAAGCTGAGGTGACGCTGACATGACGGGGTTGCTTGAGTGATAAAGTGGTAACCACTAGCATTAGTCTTATATCCATATTTGGAAGCTACTGACACTCATGACTTTTTCTAATTCACATGTGATTGATTGATTATAAGAAAAAACTAAGTAGATTCGATATTATACATATGTATATTGAATAGTTGTGTTAATTGAATACTATATTTACTAGTAGGGTACTCGCGCGTTTCAGCGGCGGATACCTTAAAATAAATATTAATGACACCAAATATTTAGTGGCGTGTCTGCATATCCGTCAAGGACAAATAATCAATATATCAAATATTTAACGATATTTTATAAAATGCAATAATTAAATAACATACGTTTATTGATAAGACTACAAATTCATATGATAAAGTCTTTTACAATATATATATAGACACCATATTGAAAATCCTACACACATTTATATTTTACTCTACACGAAGAACTTCTCGATACACAACATTTAACATGTACACACCATCTTGATCAAATTTTTGGAAGCTTAATGTTTTGGAATCATAATTAAATTGTATATTAAATTGTATATTGTGGTTAAATAGTTGTATATTTTGGTGATGGGGTGTTTTTAATTTAATAGTATATTAATTGTATGGGTTAATTTATTTATTTTTATTTTTATTTAGTTTTATTTATGATTTAAATATTTGTAAACTATGCTTTTATTTGTATTTACTTAAAAATCTATTTTTGGTAATCTTAAAAAATTAATATGAGAGAAGGTAAAAGATGTATTATAAGTAGTATAGATATTTATTGTCAAGTTGCATGTTCTACTTGCATTTGGCGGTATATCATCAAGTTGCATTTTTATACAACTGCATCGATTAATTTGTATAATGGAGTGCATAAACAATTACACTCGGTTGTTGAATTTAAATTGTACTTTTCATAATGTAAATCTAGATTAATACAAAGTAATAATTACTTTTTATATTTTTTTTGAACAGCGAGTTAGTAGTTAGTGATTCGAGCCTACAGTGACGTCCAATTGGGCAGTATGCAAGCATCGAACCTTTCTCCTTAGTGGATAAACCCCACTCCTGCTTCGATTTTTTCGGGCCCCTGAAGATATATGGTGAGACTCGAACCTGAGACCTCTTCAAAGATACCTCTCTAAGGTTACCATTGGTGGCCAACTGACCTAGCCCAGTTGGTTAATTATATTTTAAATTGATTTCAATCAATTGTTGAAATTTGTGATCTTCGTATTATAATGAATATTGTTATAAGTTTCAAGCACATATTTTCACAATAGTAATATTATGGCTCCTAGATCTACAGATATATTTTTCATAGTTTTGCAAAAAAAAAAAAAAAAAAAAAAAAAAAAAAAAAACAAACAAAAAAACAAAAAACTAACTGCGTAGCTTGTTATCCGTTTGCCTTCCACCTTTATCAAAATCCGAATTTTGAAGATATGTTAAAGCAAAAATTCATTAAAAAACAACAAGTTGAAGTATAATATAAGTAATTCATGCAGTTGCACAAACAGACTTGAAATAAAACAGTTATTGTGTAACAGTCGGCACTGAGACCCTTCTTTTAATAATATGTTGACATAAACACCATTATTAACAAACTCGAATGAAATAAAATTATGTTGGTACCATGGAGGCGGACTCGAACAAAGTTGTAAGTATGTTTGAGAACCTATATTGGTTATGCTATGTAGAATCACATTGAAATGTTTAGCAATCAAGATATCAATTTTCACTTCGGTGTAAATTCATCAATGCTAAAGAAATATAAGCGATCTTTAACTTGATCGTGTCAATCGGTACCAAAGATTGTGATATATTGTTGACGGCACATGTCTAATTAATGTAGTAAATGATACCGGACGGTGGGCCATTAATCTTCATGAAACTTGAGTCCGACAGCTATCGCTCGTACCTTATCATCGGATTTTGAAAGTGTGGTATGGCGTCACGATTAACATCCACCCATTATACAATGACAAATATTTTCCTACCAATTCAAATACACAATCACATTTTTTACTACCAATATTTTTCGTAAACATTTTCTAACTAACAATTATACCACTACCATCACACCGAAAATTTACACTTTCATTAGACTTTTGATGTTTTGATTACAACAGCATAACCAACATAAAGTCCTGTTTTTCGCACCCAATCTAGTAACTCTTCACGAGAATTAAAAACATAAAAGATAAACTTTTATATTTAATTTTTTTGACACATACTAAATGATTTGTTTATTATACTTTTATCATAATTAATATCTTCACAAAAAGTTATCGATAGAGTATACGATATAACAAGTTTATGAAATTGTATATAAATGTACCATGTCGATTTGAACAGCGATTCTTCATTACGGAAGTGATAAAATATTCTCCCCAATTCATGTTTATTTAATCAAATTTTCTCATTTTTCTGGGATGAAATTGCTATTGATTTTTTTTCAACACCTACAAACAATCATGTTTACGTATAGTATGTAAATCGGTTTAAGAGATGAGATGAGAATAGTTTTGTTGTTTTAGTTTCCCGTGTTGAATAGTAAGGAACTGATGAATGGATTGATTTCAAGAAGCTCGGGTAACACTTAAACAAGAACCATACGAGATTGCGGTGAAGCAGTATTTTCCTAAGTGTGTGAAAAACTTGTTAGAAGTTGTGTGTGATGCCTTCAATTTATAGAGAGGAAAGTAGGGATTAGAGATAAACCCTTGAGGGATGATCAACGGTTGTGAAGGAGCTAGTTGTTGATCATATAGAAAGCAAACCAGGAGGGCAGGTGGACTCTCCTTCTTGGCTCGTACAAAGAGGTGCTTGTCGTGCGCCCCACTGAACAGTCTCAGATAGTACATCTTAACCGTTAGTGACAGTTGGGAAGCAGTAATACTATATGCTCAGTGAGGCTTGATGAGTTTCTCCAGGCCTAACGTGGCCTAAAATAATAGTCAAACTGCAATCAAGTGTTTATTGATGGGCCTTGGTAATGGGCTTGATTCAAGTGTGTAATTAGTGGGCTTGGGCCTCTAATATTGATACGGTATCAAGTCCCCCCAGTCTAATATTAGATCACGGACTAATGATATGATGGTGGACTTTTTAACTGAGTCCCACAGTCCGTGTTATGCTACCAGGGTTCTTTCTTAAACTCCTTGTCTCCAGAATAATGTTATTTTTGTTTTTAGTGATGATGATTAGGTGCAGACTTTTCTACCTCGATCAGTGTTTTAAGTTGAGTTAGGAAAGATGGGTATTAATATTTGCATGGGGAAGTGTAGGAAAATCCCTTTCTGGGTGATTCACTGTCTTTCGGATTCGATACTTCAATTTGCTTTTGTCTTATCGACTATATCATACATAATCATGACATTTCTTGAGCGGTATGTTTGACGTGTCCCTTCGATTGTACATAAAGTATATGCTGACGTCAGCTGTACTCGCATCTTTGCAAGGTGAGTTTCACGCGCTTCATTTAATGTATGTTGACCCAATGGGCTTTTTCCAAGTGTAATCTGCTAATTCGTTTTCTTTTCCTATAAATAGAGTAAGAAAAGTAGGGACGTTACAATTTGAAGCGATAAAATCCTCTTTTCCTCTTCTCTTTCCCCAGATCTTTTCCCAAACCTAAAAACTTCCTTCACAGAAAAGTGGGGAAGTTGCAAATGTATTTCCATCAACCTAAACCTCCCGAATAGTGATCTTGATCCATGTAACACTAAGCAAACACAAATAAACTTAAGCTAACATGTTAAAGCAAGAAAAGATAAACATATAATGAAACAGTACATAGACATATCGAATGATTGAAGGGAATACTTATCTTTATTGAAACATGAAGTTAAAAGGCTGTAAAAGCCTTATAATAGCAGTAAAAAACGTCTAGGGTTTTCCTCTCCCAAGTGTTACACGAATTAATTAAAAAATGTGAAAGTATATATAGGATTACAAGTATGACGATGTCGCCTTATAGGGCGTGATGCCGTCAGCTCGCGGTATGTAGGGTTTCGTCTTGTGCAAGTCGCCATTATGACGGCGTCAGGGATTGTGTGAGGCCGTCACTTGTAAATTCTTCTGGGCCGCCTCTTTCTAGCTTAAAACATGACTCCCATCTCCAAAATGTACATGACGGTGTCAGGTTATAAAATCTGTTGGATAATCTTGATGGGCTGAGGTCATGGAGCGGGTCATTGGATAGTTTGATCCATTGAGAAGAGACTGGGTAGTTGTGTTAGGAATACAAATATTCCTGTAAAAGTCTCGGTCACCTAATGATTGTAATAGCATTAAGTTAGCTCGTAGTTAGTTTGTTTATTAGTTAATTAGTATTAGTTTAAGTAACACCGTGGAAGAAGGACGGGTCTTCACCCACTGTATGCCTGATCAACAGCCCGGGAGTGGGCATTTTATTGTAAGTATAAATACCCCTCTCCACATGTGGAGAGGGTTGGACCTTCACTTAATCTCAATCTAATATTTCTCTTTTTCTCTCAAGGTTCCTTTCTTTCTTTCTTTCCTCTCCTCCTCCTCACTTCTAACGACTCACTAATCACAAGATAAACATGCTTCCTACATAGTTAGTATTCTACAATTGGTATCAAGAGCCAAGGTTTCATCTTAGGGCCTTGTAGAATCAAATTTGATAATGTTTTGAGTGGTTTTGTGAGGTTGGAGTCAATTTCTTGGAAAACATCTTGGTTTAATCTCTCTAGTGTTGTTATACATGTTTGTGATGTACTTTTATGTTCATTAGTGTTTGTAGAACATTGGAGTTTAGTTCATGTTACCATATCATTAAGCTATTTGAAGTTTGGAGTTGATTATGGGCGGATTTCGTTGTTGCGTTTAAGTCCACTGTTTCATTACTTGGTTGCGGTTAAGTTCTGATATCTGCGGTTAGCTTGCTGCGTTTACTATTTCGGGAATACAAACAAAACGCAAGGAAAGTGACAGTTTTGGATTTTTGTATCTGCGATTAGATCCTGCGGTTAAGTCATCTGCAGCTAGCGTATTGCGTTTAGGTTCTGCGGTTAAATGCTCTGCGTTTAGTTCACTGAGGATAGTTCTCTGCGGTTAAGTGTATTGCGGTTAACTCATTGCGGTTAGATTTCTGCTTCTGTGGTTAGCTCTTGCGATTAAGTACTCTGCGGTTAGGTTTTGTGGTTAGTATATCTTGCGGTTATCTCTTCACTTGTGATTTCCTCCTTGCAACCTTATCACCTGAGGTTAGCCTGGCTCTCATATGAGTGGTATGCTTCATCTTCAAATGAAAGGACCAGTATCGTATGTTGACTCTAGGGGATAATCATGCTCGGACTCTCAAGAGAATGCGACTCCTCAGTCATGCAAATTGCTTGAATTGGCAAGAGAATGTCACATTGAATGCTTTCATACACTTCAATCACATCTTTCTATGCTGCTTGAGGGCAATGGATTCGTAATAGGTTTTGAACGTGCATTCATGACACTTTTCGGTCAAGATGTTCAAACATTCACAGACATTATGATCTTGAATTTGGATCAATTACGACAACAATTGGTCAGAAAAGAAACATCTAATGAGGGATCCTCTGCTGCCCTAGGTGTGCTCAGCAAACAACTGCATAACTTCTTTGACTCCAAATCCTCCATGATCTATGATTACGACAGTCAGATGACTATGAAGTGTTTCCCTGACCACACAAATTTAGATGTTGATCACTATAGAGATATGCTACGTCAATACTTGGATAAGGTTAAAGAGTACATCGAGAGACAACCAATACTTGAACTTGTAGATGATGACAAGGCCGAGACACATGGTGAACAAACATGTGATAGTTTGGGTTCGTGTTTAACAGTGGATGCAAAGTCGGTCAACACTGAACTCATGGATTCAGAAAATGATGAGAAAGTCACTTCTGCTAAATTAGTGACCCTGGCTATGGAGAACATACCCACACCAGACTCAAGCAATGAGGTATCGTCAATTGATCAATACAATACGCCATCAAATGTAAGTCATCATACAGATCAAAGCAATCTCAGTTATAACACAAATCTGTTGAGACAGGCTGACAGTGTATTACCCTTATCTAATTCAACAAATATGTGTTATAAAGGGGGAGAAAATGATCTGTATGATGTCTTCAAAAATGATCTGTTTGATGAAAACCCTTGTCTCAAAGTTGAGTTTTCTAAGACACTGGACCAGAACATGGTTGAAAAAGAGACATTTAATCAACTCCAAAAACGGTTTTCACAACTACAAAAACATAGCATTGAACTTGAAATTGAAATACAACGTAAAGAAGAATGCTTTCAAAACTGCAAACCGTGTCTAAATCCTGAATTGCCTGATCTTAATGAATATTTTATGATCAACAATCTGAAAACTCAGCTGCATGACAAGGACTCAACTATCAACTGTCTTAAAAATCAGATCAAGATGTATGAGCAACGTAATGACGCCAAATGGAAATACAACGATTATGAAACTAATTGCAAAATAGCTAAATTACGAGTTGAAAATGAGAATCTCAAAGTGAAATGTAATAAACTGTGTGAGTCACTCAAACAGATAAATGCTGAGAACATCAATCTGATTACTCCACAATTTGCTAACAACGATGATTTCTCTGCTCAAAGTCTGACGTCATGTTCTAAAATTCCTGGTGAGCACACAGTGCCAAGTGATGTTTCAAAGTGTCAAATGAGCCTCAATCTTTCAAAACCGTCTATCTTGGGAAAACCTGTCTTGAAAAATGTTGGTTATCAAACTACCATTAGACAACCAAATGCTTTTAGTCAAATGAGCCTCAGTCTTTCAAAACCGTCTATCTTGGGAAAACCTGTCTTGAAAAATGTTGGTTATCAAACTACCATTAGACAACCAAATACTTTTAGTTCTGAAAGACCTAAATTCTCGAATACTCGATGTGTTTCTCAAGTGGATAAAAAACGTGATTTGACTAAGTCTGTAAGGCCAAAACCCACAGTTCATAAATCAAATGGTCTTAAACCTGTAAAACCTTTGAGACATCGACCAAGGATATATGACCATAGAACTGCTCATCACAAGAATGTCACCATGCATGAAACAACTTACAGGCTTAGATCTTCTTGGTTATGGATACCAACTGGTAGGACATTCGTGATAAATGGTCACAAATGGTCACATGTGTGCACCATTGACACAGGTTTTACAAAGGGATTACACAACAGGTCCACTAAAACCTGCGTGTGGCGTCCAAAGACACTGTCATCTCCCACGACTAGAGATATGTCTACTCACATGTGAGTCGACATCATGTGGACTCCTGACTAATTCGTTTCAGGACTCGTGTTTCACTTTTCACCCACTAACGCTTTCCCTGTATATACTCTATGTCAGTAGTTTGTGTGCATATAGTGTGTTTGTTTTACATTAATTATATTTTCAGGCTATCTTTCTATGTATATTCTCTTACTACACATTGTGTCTATATGCTTGCTCTAGGTTGTCTATTGCATCTCATATCTGGCCTCATGGTATTATATGTTCATCTTGTAGTCGTCCTCATCACTTGGGCATCTCTTATTACTACAGGGACCAATCTTGTGCACAAGCATTACTCTCTAATATGTGATAGTAGAGTACAGGGACTATATGTGTCATTATAGCAATATGTGTCTCATCACATATTTAAGTTCTATTTCTTGCGATTAAAAATAAAAAGGCTAACCACAACACATCTTGCTATTAACTCTTCTCTACTCACGTGTGTTGCGATTAAGTCTTGATTGTGTTCCCTGATTGCTTAATTGTTGGTATGTCAAGTGTTTTATCTTCTCATTTGCTATTGCCTTCCATGATTTCATTTTCTCATGAGTTGCGTTATTTTAGGTTGATATACGCGGTGCTCATTATCTCGTGTAAAAGCGTTTGTGTCTAATAGGTTAGATCATACTTGCTCTATACTACGTGTAATTGTTCATTTACTGCGTGTGAGTGTTATTCACGGTTATGAGTGTGAGATCTTGGGTTTGTTTGTATTGCGGTTAGGACGGTAATACTTTGTGTAGTACTTTTGGTGTTAGGTAGCAAAGAGTAGAGTTAGTTGCTTAGGAGAATGGATCTCATTGTAATTTACGGTATCTATTGTTAGATCTGTTGGAATATGACGGAGTGTGGAGAGAATTCTTGATTGCGGTTAGCTGATGATTCTTGATTGCGGTTAGAATAAGTTCTTGATTGCGGTTAGATTAAATTCTTGATTGCGATTAGCTTATGATTCTTGATTGCGCTTAGATTAAGTTCTTGATTGCGGTTAGATCAAGTTCTTGATTGCGGTTAACTTAAATTCTTGACTGCGGTTATTGTGAATCCTTGATTGCGTTTATCTTAACTTAATTGCGAGTTTCTCTCTAAGTGTGACTGCTATCAATGTAACCTTGCGTTTCACAGAATTTGCGGTTAACCTGCTGTGTGATTAAAATGGTTGCGTGTAATTATTACTATGACTGCGGTTAGTTAAATCTGCGGTTACCTATACTTGCGTTTAACTTGATGTGCGTTGACCATGTGTTGCAGCTCAATTGGTTGCGGTTAACTTGATTTGCGATTATGACTTTGCGATTATAATTTGAGTTTGCGTTTAATTGAGTTTGCGTTTAATTGCTCTGCGTTTAACCCTTACTGGGAACTAATTTGACTCACTCTGTCTAGCATTTATTAGAAGTGCTCAGCTTGTGTGTTTATGTATGGGTGTCTAATTATTCATGCATTGCTTGGTGTGTTTGGCACTCATTCTTATTTGTCCAAACTGCTATTCTATGTGTTGAATGATTTCCCTTATGAGAGTTTATTACTAGTCGTACATAACCCTTGGCCCTGTTCATATCTCTTTACCATTTGATTCTAGGGTTTCACTAGTTACTAACACTCACTGTCACATATGTTTGCTTTTTGTGGTGATGTATGTCAAATGCAGCTCTTATGGCAGAACCTATTGTCGAAGGATCATTGGCTCCACCTGTTCGTTCTGACGATGTCATTATGCCTTTCAACAAGTGGGTACCCATTGGGAAAAGCAATTGCTATGTTAAGACAGATAGACCTCAGAATCACCCCATATTCAGAATGGCACTGGACATACTGAAAAACACCACCTTTTTCAATGCCTTTACCGCATCCTCCTCAATCCCCTCTATCTACATCCAACAGTTCTGGAACACCATGTGCCTTGATAGAGCAACCAACACGTACAAGTGTCAGCTAGATGAGGATTGGGTAAACATCACCATGGAAACACTTGGTAGTGCTCTGCAGATATTGCCAACGGGTGATAATGTTGAATATACTCCCCCACCTACTCCAGCTACTCTCATTGATTTTGTCAATGAACTTGGATATCCCACTCAAGTGTCTACGCTTTCCACTGTCATCACACATGACCTTTATCAACCATGGAGAGCAGTTGCAAGCCTAATCAATTTGTGTCTGACTGGAAAAACATCGGGATATGAAAGACTTAGAGCTCCATCTCTACAAATTCTCAGGGGCGTTGTCAACGGTGTGAACATCAATTTTGCTGAACGTATCTGGGAGGAATTTAGTCAGCCCATTTACTCTTTCTTGGTCGACAAGGCTAACCTTGAAGCACACAAAGACGGAAAGAAAAGATCAGCCAAGCTTTTGATTCCAAGCATTCGGTTTACTAAGCTGATCACACTTAGCCTTCAGCGATCTCTAAAATTCCACCCTAGAGAAGAATCCCCTCTTCATCAACCCACTGATGCACATCCACTTGGGTTCCTCAAATATGATTCTAAGAGCACAGGCGAGATCATCTTCGGCATGGACATTCCCACTGCCCTTCTCACCCGTGATACACTGACTGCTCAATATTATGAGGAATACCTTAAACTTCTGAAAACAAGTCGGGAAGCACCATCTAATGAGCCAGCTGTATCCACTAAGTCTGTAAGATCTGCATCTAAGAAACGCAAAGGTGGTAATACCTCAGCTGCATCCTCTAAAGGCTCTAAAAGAGTTAAGAAGACCACTGGAGGTAAAAGAACCAGCTCAAAAACTAAACCGCCAAGTGCTGAAGATCCCAATGTTGCACCTTGCACCACTCAGTTGCCTCTCACTAAAGAAGAAATGGTACAAATGGCAACTGCTGAAAGCTTAAAGGAAGCATATATGCCACCGGTTCCACCAGTCAGTGGGGTCAACATTAGAGAACCTCGATCTGATAAAGCTTCACAGATCCAGCACGTGACAGGTAAAGGCAAGGATGTTGCCAAAGAAGAACAAGCGGCACACACCCTATTGAAAATTTCATCTCCTGCCTCCAAATCAACCAGCTCCAAGTATATCCTTAAAAAACGCTCACCAACATCCTCATCTGCTAAGCTTTCTTCTGAAAATGTCTCCTCACCAATTCTTGGGCAACCCGCTAAATCAAGCAGTTCTGAGACTGACACCAGTTCTGCTCCCAAAGGTTATGAACTCCACCTCACTACACAAGATGTAACCAGCCATCAACCAGTACAGGATAAACCTGTTGAGTCTGTACCCCCTGTCGATCCACTCGATGACGAGTTTGTTTCTACAGCGTATCCGGATATTCAAGGTAACCTCAAATTGAAAACTGATGATCCTAAGCTCGAGGTGGTACCTGACAGCCCCACTGGTACGCTATCATCATACAAGAATCTGGATACTTTTGGCGATCAATTCCTCATGGATAAGCTGGATGATGCTGAAGGTGAAAAGTCTGGTGATGAGCATGGAGAAGTTGTGTCAATGGTTGATGTGCCTATTGAGCAAGACAACTCCACCATTCCTACCAAGTCTGCACCAACGTCTACTGCTGGTCCTAACAACGATGACATCCCACAAGCTGCCGACACACAAGAGAAACCGTCTGCATCTGTCGCTCCTGCTAGCACTGAGAAGAAGTTGGATCTGGACACTTTAGCTGCTTTGACTGCCGATGCTGTTCAAGATAACCTTGCCATTCATGAGAAACTAGACAAGCATGCCTCTTTACTTCAAACCCTAGTAAACCTCAATCTACCACAAACGATTACTAATCATGGCAGCAGATTATACAAGTTGGAGCATCTTGATCTTGAACGACAAGTATCTCAGGTTATCAACGAACAAGTAGCTGAAGCTGTCAGCATTGCTCTTGAAGCCCCCCTCAGATCCAGGTTCAAAGACCTACCTATCAATGACATGAAGATCATTCTGCAACACAGTATGTATCAACAGGGTCAACACACAGGACACGATGCTCACGTACAGCTGTATAAGGCATTGGAGGCCTCAATTCAACAAGATGATGCTGAGGAACACGCCCGGGATATGGAAATTGAACGTAAGAGAAAACAGCGACGCCAGGGCCATCCCAAGCCACCATCTGGATCACCTCCTCAACCACCTCCACCTCCACCACCTGCTGGGGCATCTGGTCCATCAGGTACTCCTTCACTGCCTGGTGGGTCGCAAGCTCCTAGCAGATCATCACAACCCACCTCATCACCATCTCAAAAACATCAGACTGACAAGTCAACCAAGTCAGCTCCGTCTAAACAAGCAAAACAAGTTAAGTATGCTGCTTGGACTACTTTTGACGCTGGTGCAACCTCCATTGTATCTCATGCCCATGACGATCTTGTCTTTAATGAAGCGTCTGTCACTCCTCAACGCGATGATTCTACCGATGACGAAGATGATGATGCTTCTACAACTCACATCCCTGGGAGATAGTGGTGGAAATCATTCACCAGAACTGACACAAATGATCCACCGCAGGTTCCCTTAACCAAGGTTGACAAAGAGACATGGTGGAAACTAGATGACAACATACCACAATCACCTGAGCCTGACTGGACGATTCCTTCCTCTGACTTGCCAACCAATGAGAATAACTGGATTAATGCAATCACCACCAGCTTTGTTCCGCCTTCTGAAGATCCCTACTTTCCCAAACTGGTGATATGGGAACATTCATCACATGGTTCTGCAAGAAACGTGGTCTCTCAAGGCTCACTCAGAAGGACCTGGAAGGCCCTGCCTTCAACATTGTCAAAGCTTTTCATCAGGATGTTAATCATTTACAATACCAGATGGAAGAGTGCCACAGGATGTTCAACGACATTGTGGATGAAGGAATAATGAAGTATAATTACAACACTCCACTTCCCTTGGGTGGTCCTCCTGGAAATGTCACTATCCAAGCTGAATTCTTCTTCAACAAAGACCTTGAATATCTTAAGCTTGGGAGTAGACAATGCAAGTCAGCCCTGTCCATTACAAAGATGAAAGCTACCCATTATTCTGATATCGGGTTGGAACAGCTAGTCCCCGACAGTATGTGGAGTACTCATGAATGCGACTACAACATCTCGGCATCTCTGGGCATTTCTCACTGGTGGGTGAAGAAGCAGCAGTTCTACATAGATCGGTTTCAATCTACAGGTGACCGAAAGTCAGTTCGCTCACCTCTTCAAATCATTAGTGTGGTTAAAGTTCAACTACATCCCATCTATGGATATGACTATCTCAAGTACATTACACTCAGACGAGCTGACTTCAAGGACTACACCATATCCGAAGGGGACTTCAAACACCTACGCCCTAATGATTTCAAAGATTTGTATCTACTCCATCTTCAAGGAAAGCTGCATCATCTACCATCACGTGAAATGAAGTCTCTTGTGTTTGCTGTACTTCACTGGATCCGGGGTATCGTCATCAGGAAACGGGTCGAAGACTTTCAGCTTGGCATCGAAAGCTACCAATCACAGCTCAACCTCACACGACCTCTATGGAATGTCAATAGTCTGGAACGGGTTGCCGACTTTACAGTCATTGAATCTCCCCTGGAAACGGTATTTCGTGACAAATACAATGTTCCCATGGTTTTGCGCTTCAATGAAATACACAAGTTCAGCGACGGTACCTTACGAATGGTCGAAGAGGCATTGGACTTCAGAGTGAAAGAATACCACGTTTATGACCAGGGAACTAGACGTTATACCAATCACTGGTCTGCAAATGAGTTAACCCGGAACAAGAAGTTTTGGGCTGGTATCCGCAAGAGATTGAAGGTACGAAGAATCTTCCGAAGCCTGGAATGCTACGTTGGTGGCAGAGTTCGTGAAGGGGACTACCGTCTTCTCCAATGTAATGAGTAATGTGATCAGTAGTGGGGTTCAGTGTCATAATTATGTGTGTTGGTTGGGATGTTTGTTTCGTACTGTCCTTAGTTTGGGGCCCTCCTTGTGTATCCTTATAAACTTTTCTCTTGCCTTTTGCATATCCTATCCCGCATTGTGTACATACTTCTATATATATATATATATATATATATATATATATATATATATATATATATATATATATATATATATATATATATATATATATGCATATGTACTTCTCTTGCTTCACATATACTTGTATAGTATCCAATATAGAAAATTTCTAAAATCTATAAAAAGCATAAAAATCTGAAAAATCATAAAAAATCCAAAAATATTCTTCTCTCGACATGTCTCTTGTATAATCGATATTATGTACGTTTCTAGAAATGTCATTCAATAATGACACGGAATCATACATATGCTTGAGCAAGAGTTTTTCGATTTCAAATAAAGTTGTTTTCAAAAACATGTCGTATCTCAAACCATTCTTAATTATGGCTTGTAGTCACTTCAGGCTGCAACCCGCACTTCAAAAATATGGTTTGCTATTACTTCAGATAGCAACCCGGTTTTCAAAATTAAGGAAAACACGTCGCCAAAAAGACGGTTGTTCCTAACAAAGGGTGCCGTTCATCCGAGCGTGAATTACTTTATATTCATGCACCCTCGATCTAATGTACGCTTCAGTGCATTATTTCTTGATAAAGAAGAGAAATCTTCTTTTTATCGCCAAATACTTTCCCTTCTATGATTTTTCCGGAAAGTGTTTGTGCAAAACTTGGTGGTACCATGAAATTTTGAATGAAAATCAAATTGAACTCAAAAGTTTGATAACATTTTCACTCAATCAATGACGTCAATAGTTTATGAAAATATTTATGCTTTAACATCTGTCATTGATTGAGGGGGAGAGTGATTTCTCAAAATTTTATGTATCATCAAAACTCCCCACACTTCGTACATAAAACCTTGCAACAAAAAGATTTGTGATGGTTATGTGTCAGAATGAGTAAACTTTCAAAGAGTTTTCGTTAAAACTTCGAATATTTTGATAACTCTTCAAATCTGACACATAACAACCTCCCTCACAGTTTGAGGGGGAGCAAGAAAAAGTTCCTTTTTATCAGAAAATATTAAAATTGACCGCATTTCTCTCCCAAAACGCTTTCTAAATTATTTAAATCAATTGAGATCAAAAATCTCGAAAGATTTGAAATTTTTGATCGGGGGAGAGAATGTGATTTAAATATGCAATCTGATATCAAATGTGATCTTTTCGACTCAATAATAGGCTCCCACATATGTGCTAAACACTTTCGAATATCGATGCACATATTGAGGGGGAGCGAAAGGCGTTTGTGGAAATAATACCTAAGACCGACCATTTACTTTAATGCACGGAGTTATAAGGTTGGTTAAGTTTAGGTATAAGTTCCCATGATCCACCAGAACCGGAAGGATCTTCCCAGGGACAATCCATAGATAGATTAGAAGTCCTTAGGAATGATTGAAAAAAAAGGAGTAAAGTGAGAAAGGGAAGAGTGCGGACTGAGATAGAGCTAGGACTGGAACAAACCCAACAAGGTTCTAGTGGTGAAGTCTCGGTAAGCACTGAAGGGGTTGAAGAATGAAAAAGAAATGAAATGTGAAAGGGTGAAAAGAAATAGCCCTCCAAATATTCAACCTTAGGGCAGAAACCGGGTTCAATTCATAATCTACTGGCGGTTACTAAGGTAACACCGGTATTGAAGACAAGACGTCATGGACCCAGTGACGCACTGCACTAAACTTCCCAACCACTCAAGTTCTCTTAAAAGAGCTTGTTTCATTCTCACGGGGAACCCTGTGCAATGTATCGACCGCTCATTGCGAGCTATGTTGATACCTAAAATAGGAGACCCCTCCCAGTTTCCAGGAGCGGATCAAAACGCACTATTGAGTCTAGAGCCATGAGATCATCCATAAATCTCGATAGGACACATTCCAAATATGCTTATGGTTTCACATAATGTGGAAAATAAGATAAAATATTTAGAGTCCTACGCATTATCCTTGTGGTATTGCCAGAACATCCGAGTGATATGAAAATATTCACAATGACGATGGAAATCCTTCTAGAGCGAACATCACTCAAGCTCTTGGAAGGTGACATGTGAGATCCATCTTGGATCAATGATCAAGTGACAACTGGAAAGCAACAATGGTGCGATTCAAAGTTGAATCAAACTTGTTCCAGGATATGGATTGACGGATACTTTTGCTAAAACCTCTCAATGTGCTCACCAACTTATCTTTCGAGCACATTGATTGTGTAATATCTTTCAAACAAAAGTATTTTTTTATGGAAATGTGATTCAAAGTATAAAACTCTTGTCGTGTCTCAAAAATGTTTATCATATGACACGTGAGTGATTTCTATTAATCAATTTCTCATCAATCCGTGAATATCAATTCACCGATTCACTCTATCGTGCTGTCTGCTTTGAGATGTTCCGGTATGAGAACATGCTTAGTATGAAGATTCCAAAGTGGATTCTTTGGAAAATTCATTACTACAAGCTGGAAATTCCTGTCAAGGAGAGTCTTCTTTAAAAGAGACTCTACCTGATCACAGGTCGGTTTTCACAAAACCGGAGGGTAGTCTGTCCTCGCAGAATGAATGACAAAGCCATATTCGTTCTCTATCTTTATTGCTAACTGTTTTATTTCAGGGACACATATAAAGATGGCATTGATGGCTGCCGTTTCCAGGTGAATCGGGTCAATCCATACCTCATGCTCACACATCCCCCACACTATCAATGAAGATGAGAGACTTGCTACAACAAATGTTGAGGGACTACCAACAACGTTTCAGCAACTCTGATGAAAAAGTCTCCTGATCTACAACTCTAATGCAACATCTCTAGATACAGAAGGGTGTGAGCATGATGGTCCTAAAGTCAGTACATCACATGAAGGCGATACTGCTATGGATGAGCTTGGAGATTTACTATGGCTGATGATCTCAAAGAAGCTCAATGATCACACTTCAAAAAGGAATTCTCATCACAAGTTCGCTTGCTTGAAGTACGAAGTGTGTTGAAAAGTGAAGAATCAGATCCTACGAGCTACAAAGACTAAAGAATGCTAAAAGACCAAAGTTCTTAATTTCAAAGGTGACCTCACTTAGGGGGAGATTGTTAGGAATACAAATATTCCTGTAAAAGTCTCGGTCACCTAATGATTGTAATAGCATTAAGTTAGCTCGTAGTTAGTTTGTTTATTAGTTAATTCGTATTAGTTTAAGTAACACCGTGGAAGAAGGACGGGTCTTCACCCACTGTATGCCTGATCCACAGCCCGGGAGTGGGCGTTTTATTGTAAGTATAAATACCCCTCTCCACATGTGGAGAGGGTTGGACCTTCACTTAATCTCAATCTAATATTTCTCTTTTTCTCTCAAGGTTCCTTTCTTCTTTCCTCTCCTCCTCCTCACTTCTAACGACTCACTAATCACAAGATAAACATGCTTCCTACAGAGTTAGTATTCTACAAGTTGCATTGACGGAGTAATATGGAAAGACCAAGCAATTCTCCACATGCATTACATGGACATAATAATAGTCTTTTATTTAGTTGACTCCTGTTTAGTAGGAATACGTGGGCCAGATTATAGTTAGTAGTTAGTTGTTTATTTAGTATAAATAGAGTAGTCTCCATCTATTGTAAAGAGTATTCAGTCCTTCTTTGAATATACAAAATCATTGAAACCCATCTTGCCATTTTGTTTGGTGTTTGTGGGCGTGGGTTCAGGGTCTTCCAATTCTCTGAGGCGTCACTTGATAAACTTGAACCAAGAATCCAGCTTCATAAACAACGGACGACGTCACGTTATAGCTTGTGACACCGTTAGATATCCAAGTCTTACTGGATTTTTCGCGACTTTGTCGTTTTCTTCACTTTTTCGTTCAAATACGTTCAAAAAGTGCCAATTTCCAGATTTCTCGTCCTAAGTACCTAAAATATGAAAAAAAAAACGATTTGAGGCAATAATTCATCATATTAAATGACCCATTAAAAAGGTACCAAATAAATCCTTATCAGAAATACTGCATGAAAATAAAATTATACTTTAAATGGCTCCGCCGCAACGCGCAGCAGCCACATTACTCGTTATATGACATGTATCGTTTCCAAGAGTGTTGTTAAAACATTTGAGAACACATACTCCATCCGTCCCAAAATTATTGTCCCCAATTGACTTTTTCGGTCTTTGCTTTTCAACTTTGACCTTAAGTATTTTTGTTTATATTACATAATACTTGATACAAAATATATGTACGGATTGAGTTTTAAATGTATTTTCATTTGGTATAATTTTTATCAAAAATTGTATAACACAAACAAAAATATTTATAGTCAAAGTTGAGAAAGAAAACCGAAAAAGTCAATAGGGGATAATAATTTTGGGACGGAGGTAGTAATATGGAAGGAACTATTGTGATAGTTGCAGCATACAAAACAAGCTTTATTGCAGGTACGAAAACCCTAATTAGGGTTTAAGACCCAAACCAACAAAAACAGTCAAAGACAGAACAATATTAATCGTTTATTTATCGTGTATGATCAAAGTACATGTACGTGTTCATGATGATACATGTTAAACTTCTCTAAATTTGTTCCAACAAGATATTTCTAAACTAACTGGAAAATGACAAGCGTACCTCTTGTCTAAAATTGACAAGGCAATTGAACTAGTAATGAATATAAACATATTTTTACAATCAAAATTAATGTTTAACATATTTATATGTAAATACAGGATGAACCAGTTACTACATAGCCAGAAGATTTAGATATTAGGGTGGTGGCAACCATCATTCTGAAAATCACCTAAACCTCCCAACCAACCAATAATATCACTCCACCTCACTCATACCTTTTTCATACCTCCCAACCATTTTTTAGTGCCAACCATACCTTTTTCATACCTCCCAAATAATATCCTCCAACATTCAAATACAATAAATGCCCAACGTTCACTTTGTATCAAATCTCCGAAACGAAAATCACCGCTGACCCAAACCTTTAGAGCAAACCGCTGGGGTGGCGGCGGTGTTCCCCGGCGGTTTGGGCAAACCGTTGGCCACCCCGCTGTGGTTGCCACTACCCTATGGTTGGAAAGTTATGTGTGTTCAAGTTACAAAATTTTCAATACAACTTGAATAATAATTACTACATATTCACTAGTAACAAAAGTAGCTGATGATGAAGATAGTATGAAAAAACTTCAACTACAACATCATGAAGAAGAGGTATTTTATATATATTTTGCAAATTAGATTGTGTTTTACTATAAATATATTATACCGAAAATTTGAAATTAAATCATGTACATGATGAAGTTTGTTAAGAAAATGTGTCATCAGCAGTTGGTAAGCGTAAAGGCAAAGTAACTTCAAAGCGTAAGTAAAATTGCTAAAATCCAACAAGATGACGGTTAATCTCGAAGCCAAGAAGCCAATTATTTCTACTCATTCAATATGTTCACCAGCAAACATGTTTTCAAGCTATGCTCATTTTCAAATACTATTAACAATCAAATGTTTTGCTCTAAATTTCTAATATATTGGTTTGTTTACATCTCCGATAATACATCATTAGGAGAGATAGTTGTCGCTACTATAGCAATTGTTTTATGTAATATCATATGATAGCAACCACTTATTTTGTCTCTACAATTGACAGCTGGCGACATAATTTTCGTGACTAAACACAAAAATGGAAGTTAACTATGCCGTTACTTGAACTTAGCGAAGTTCACGATCTTAGTGACAAAGTTCAGTCACTACAAAAAAATAGTTGATTCCTAACACTTTTATTTTCACACTTTTTAAAAACGTGTAAAATTTTTATTAGTTTATTAACACTTAATTTAATGATGTATAAAAATTGATTACATTAATAAGCGTGGAAAAAAAATTGTAAAACAATAAGGTGGCGTTTAGTTGGAAAACATTTCTTTCATTTTCTATTTCTTGTTTTGTAGGAAAAGGGAGGGGAGTTTATTTCCACAAAACTATGAAAAATTTAGAAAACGTGTTTAGTTTGAGAAAATGTGTATGTGTTTTTCATTTTGCAAAACTAGAAAACATGTTTAAGTGTTGTTGTTTTCTATATCAATTCTCTATTCACCTTATTAATATTATAAAAACATCTTCAAAACACAAATATATATATATATATAAACTAACCAACTAAATTATAAAATAACTAAAAAAATCTAATACGAGAAAAAAATAAATGTTAGGAAATATTTAACTATAAATACGTTCAACAAAGAAATAAATTCATAAATTGTTTATCTCGCATTTGATTAGGATTTCTAGGGCCAAAGTCACATAGTATCTAATTTAAGGTATATGGGGAAACTAAATAGTACGCAGAGTGATAATTACATTATAAAAACTTCTGGTTTCCTCAAAAATTCACGAGACTCGGTAAAATCATCGATAGTTTAAATTTTTGTTTATGAAAATGTAATGCAGTAAATTTAAAAAGGGTCCCTAAATTACCGGTTGTCACAATATCCACCTCTTGTCACAAAGGCTGATGCCGTCCCCTTGATCATCCTGACGCCATCAAGTGTAAAAACAGCTTAACAACAAACATCATAGATACATACATGAATACTATACTAAAAAGAAAATCAAGAAAAATACCCCAAAGAGTGACACAACCCATTATTACCTAAGACAAAGAAGCAATCAGCACACTTAAGTAGCCTAAGACACTACAACTGAAGAAGAAACACTTATTATTTTGATCCTGTAACAGCTAAACCCCTAAAAAAGACGCAAGGAAGAGATAACATTTGTGCAAACGGTGGCATCGTAAACATAAAACAACTATAAAAAACGGAAAGAAAAAAAACCACAATAACGAACTTGGACAGCATCAGTGGACTGGGCCTAAAACGTGCAAGCCCTAAACGACAGATGTGATGTCGTTTTTGCCCTTACATTATATATACAGTAATGTTAAGTAGTATAACTTATTGTTTTTTATTTATTTATTTATTTTTTCTTTCTTTAACTTTCTAGACTAAGAGGTTATGTGGTCCACCTCCATATAAGTCACTTAATTGGGAGTACTAAGCTTTTAATGGCCTTTGGCATATGTCGGTCATCAGTTAAAGGAGGTTGATCGGTGTCGTTCAATTGGGAGAAAAATGATGAAAGCTAGGGCCGTTTGGCCGACCTATTCAATATCAAACAAAAATCAAGCCCAACCATTGGTTGGGTATATAACTTTTAAAAACTTACACTTTTAACACTATAATAATCCATTCACTTCATCATTTTATACTCAATTTTAAACATTTTTACTTCTCTTTACTAAAAATCTTATTGATTGTTTTCTTTCACGTACCATCAGAGGAATTAAAGTTGAAGTAATGAAACATATGCAATCAATTATGGATTTAGTTGTGTTGTTTGATAAAGCACGCACAGCTACAGAAATATGATTAAAGCATACAAGGAATGCAAAGACATTATAAAAGAAAAAACATGCTTTGGTTAATATTGTTCTAAAAGAAGAATCTTTAAAAGATTACGATGTTCATTTGGATTTGCTTAAATTGGCGGTACAAATACAAAATCAAATTAGTGCTAAAATTGTTTGGATGTATATAAATAAACAAATATGACGACCGTGTTTTTCTTTTTGTGTAATGTTTTTAATTTTCTATGTTTTAAAATTTATTTTAATTATTATTTAATATTTTTTATCATGAAAGTCGTTTCAATTTTATTATTAAAAACTGAAGAGTTGAGTCGCCTTATTACATCAAGTAGGTTGTTTTATATTTTTTGCATAAAATTTCTGAAGTATCCTATTTTATGCTGGTTTTAGTTTGGTGGTCTAATTGGTTGTAGCTAGTTGTTATTTATGGCATGTCATAAATGATTTAATGGTTGTTTCAAGCGATTGCTTGCGGTAAATATGGTACTTCTGTCACATTTCATTGTACTTAAACGTTTTTTTTAGTAATATATTTTATCGGGTAGAATTCCCCTTTACCTAAAAGTAGGTCACTAAATAGTGTAGGAGAGACAAATTTCATCAAGTGTTATATAATACAAACAAAAATATTTACGGTCAAATTCGGGCCCGCGGACAATTAAAATGGGATGGAGGTAGTATCAAAGTTCGTCCTGTCGGCCTTAATTTTCTGGCTCCAACATTGATTTTGAGAGCTTATAGTTAATGGTACGAGTAACAAATGCGAGACAAAAAGCAAACCAAAACCGAGCAAAATTAAGCAGGTTAGGAGTAGGTTTAAATAGATTTCGGTTCATATTCGCAATTACTCATATAACTCTAAGCGTTATGATTAAGCATTTTTAGCTAACCACTATGTTAATATTTCCAAATTAAAGCTAATCACCATCTTTGCGGTTAGGCTTCGACATGCATAATCAAGTAGAGTTTTATTAACGGATCGTTATTATATCAATGACTAAGTGACTTTGTACTTTTACATTTAGTGACTTTAACCATAACCCTAAAAACTTTGACCGGTAAAAAGAAACTCTTTTCTTAGCGACGAAATAGACACAAATAACATGCATATATATATATATATATATATATATATATATATATATATATATATATATATATATATACCGCTATTACCACATATAAATTATAAATAGTAGGGTGCCTCTACAGTGTCACTGTTAAGACCGACTTGAGATGGTCAATCTCCCAAGAAGTAGATAAGAGACGAGATGTGATAAGGCCCTTGAGAGCGGGCAAGACTCCAAGAAAGTAAGAGAGAAACTAGACTTTAATCATTTTCTTCCTTCATTCCTAAAAGGCTAAAACACATGTACAACTTAAATAGCAAGAAAATTACAGAATGTAAATCCTAGGGTTCGTTTGGTAGGACGGAATGAAATGTTAAATGAATGGAATAAGCGACGTAATGGAATAAATGATGTAATGTAATAATTCATTACCCTTATTAATAATGTTTGGTTGATATGATAGGACAGAATGCAATCGATAAGAAAAAGATAAAAATGGTCATAGTTAATAAGAAGTGTATTTAATATGGTTAGTTAATGATGAGCTTTTATGTAATTTTGATTACATTACGGATGTAATGAAAAAAAAAGGAGGGAGCCTCTATGGAATGAAAATGATAGTTTTTGATATAATGAGTGATTACATGTAATGAGTCATTGTATTCCGTAATTAAAAACAAACATAATTTTTTCATACCGTCGTAATGTTCTTTTCCACTCCTACTCTTATTACGATGTACCAAACATTATGCTAAACTTAGGTAACAAACAAAGAATCGCGGGAAGTGGTCTTAGTAGCGGATCAGTTACTTCCCTTTATTTATATATGCATGAAACTAACAACAGTTACTTGCATGAAAAATATTCAAACGTTCAGGAGTATGTATCCAGAATGCATGAGATCGAAATTAATGGAGATAGTGGATGAATTATTCATTAAGACAATTGGTAGTCTGCTTGCACGTATCAGTTGCTGCAACAAAAAAACACAACTAGAAAAGTGTGTCATTAAAAGTTCACAAGAGTCACAAAGGTCAAAAAGAGTAACAATAAGTACAAAAATGTCAATATCCCGGTAGACCTACATATAGTGACACAAATTAAAAGGATAACGGGTATATGGTTATGGCTTTGTAACACATTTTCCTCATGAAAATGGTCAAAACACTTATTTGATTCAGTGTCGCTAAAAGTTCTGTTGACAATGGACTTAGTGACAGTACGGACTTCGGTTTGGTGACAGTTCTTTAAATAAGAACCTTGAATATGTCAAACTGTCGATCATCAATTTTCACATATTCCAATCCCCAAAAGGTTACCTTACTCGAAGGTGCCGATGGATGTTTATGGGGGTGGCATCCTTTTGGCAAAACAAGCTCGGCAAGGTGCAATGCCAGTGGCTCGGCAAGACTATTTCGGTGCTTCAAACGGGAGATCACACCGATTCGGTGTGCAAGTTTCCAAGAAAAAAAAGGTCCGTTTGACATTAATATATACGAACGTTTTTTGATGTTTTCCAAAAAAAAAAAAAAAATCCGTTTTAAAATCTCACATTTTTTTTTAAAATACACACACAATTTTAAATTACTATTCCACAACTATCAAATCTATCTCTTTCAAGAAAAAACAAAAAACAATGGAGCCTAAATCAAAACGTGGTTCAATCTCAAACAAAAGTCGAGGACGTGGGTCTCGATCACAATCCGGTTCATCACAATCCACACGTCCGCAACTTCATTCACAACCAATTCGTCCCGAAATTCCACCTCAACCTTAGCATCCCCAACCTCCAACTCAAAACTATTATCCTCAACATCAACCTCAATCACAACGGCAATATTATCATCAACCTCCACCAATGAATCCATCCAATTATAATATATTAATGACTAGTGAATTTGATCCGTTCAACGACTTCCGTGACGGTCCTTCAAGACGTGAACCAAGTGTAGAACGTCAACTACCGCTTTACAATAATGAAGATGACGAAATTGAATATGTTCCCGAAACTCAATTTTCAAATACAATGGGTAAGTTTTCAATTTTTTAAATTCGTTATACATTTTTTTAAGTCGTGTATATATATATATATATATATATATATATATATATATATATTTTAAACTCGTAATATTTTTTTATTTTATTTTAAAATCGTAATTTGTAATTTTTTTTAAATCGTTATATATATATATATATATATATATATATATATATATATATATATATATATATATATATATATATATATATATATATATATAATCGAATTTTTTTTTTTTTTTTTTTTACATCGTATAACTTTAATTTCTTTTATTTGGTAACCTAATTGTGTTGGGTCTGAAACTGCTGCTAGTGGAAATGATTATGCTGCTGATGTCAAAGTGCTGCTGAAGTTAAATGCTGCTGACAGAATCTACTGCTGATGGGATAAGGATGTATACGGTTTAGATAAATATAGAATAGATTGTATAAATATTATATTTATCTAGAATATTCTTATCGTGTAGAGAAAGGTATTGTAAACCTAGTAGGATTCCTTAGTCTATAAAAGGAGGATCCTAGGGTTAGTTTATGTACGTATTATTATTCACTTCAAGGTTGTAAAACCCTAGCATTGTTGAGTGCTCGTATTAATAATATTGAAGTGTTGAAAGAGAATCATTATTCTTCTTAAGTTAAGCTTTTACATTCCGCATATTAGCTTAAGTGTTTAATCAAGTTAACTTCTATACAAGATCGTTTAAGCTCAACTGGGATCAACAAGTGGTATCAGAGCTTGTGATCTAGAAGTTATTATCAAGAAGATTTTGTTTCTTAAGAGTTTGCTGTTCCAAATCAACTGCTAAGATGGGTGATGAAACTCATATGGTGACTGCTTCAAGGGTACCCATGCTGAATCCTTCTGAGTATGAGCTTTGGAAGAGAAGGATCAGACAGTACATTCGCATGATTGATTTCAACATGTGGAATGTGATTGTTAATGGTGATTCTGTACCTGAGAAGAGTGCTGATGGGAAGGAGATACCAATTAAGTCTGCTGAAGCCAACACAGTAAGGAAGATGGAAATCAAAGCCCATAGTATTCTCTTAATGGGAATACCTAATGAATTCCAAATGGACTTTGATGACTGTGAATCTGGAAAAGAATTGATGGATGCTGTTGAATTTAGGTTTGGAGGGAATGATGCTACTAAGAAATCAAGGAAAAACATGTTGAAGCATCAGTTTGAGAATTTTACTTCTGAAAGTGGAGAGAAGATAATTGGCACATACAACAGGCTAAACCAACTGGTTAGCCATCTAAAGCTTGTTGGCTATGTGGTTCCACAAGAAGATGTAAACCTAAAGTTTCTTAGAAGTCTTGCACCTGAATGGAGTATGCACACAGTTGTGTGGAGGAATAAGCCTGATTTTGAAACTATGAAGTTGGAGAGTCTCTACAACAATTTAAGAGTGTATGAATCAGAACTATCTACCTCTTCTACTTCATCTTCTGGTACTCAAAATCTTGCCTTTGTATCCTCTAAAGGAAAAGGATCTCAAGAATCTCACTCTGCCGCTAATTCTACTGCTTATGGAGTATCTGCTGCTGATGGATCTGCTGCTAGTTCAAATGATAAGATCTCTACCAGTGATATTGCTTTGTGTGCATTCTTAGCTGAGCTCACAACTACTATAAGGTCACATGTCATTAATCAAGATCTGGATTATATTGATCCTGATGATCTTGAAGAAATTGATCTTAAATGGCAAATGGCTATGTTGACCTTGAGGGCAAGAAAGTTTTTGAAGAAGACTGGAAAAGAAGTCAAGTATAAAGCTAAGGACAGTCCAGGCTTTGACAAATCAAAGATAGAGTGCTATAATTTAAATAGGAAGGGACATTTTGCCAGAGAGTGTAGAGCTCCAAAGAAGAATGTTGATACTACAAAGAAGGTTACTGAAGAATCAAAGACTGCACTGGTATCTTGTGATGGACTGGGATATTATGATTGGAGTGATATGGCTGAAGAAGAACCAAATTTCTCTTTGGTAGCTGTTGCTCAACCCAAGGTGCAGAACTTTGCACTTATGGCCTATGGTTCATCATCAGGATCTGACTCTGAGGTATCAAATGATTCAGACTTATCTATGTGTTCTTTTAAATCTTGTGCTGACACTATAGAAGAACTTAAGTCTAGGAATGAGAGTTTAAATAGAGAAATTGAACACCTAAAACTTGATAACTTAGGTTACAAAGTAGGTATTCAAAATGTTGAAAGGAGGTTAGAATATCTCAAAGAGTGTGAGAAGGAATATGTAGATCAACTTAATCTCAGAGATATAGAAATTTTTAAGAAAAACAGTGAAGTAGAAGTTCTTAAAAATAAGTTAGAAGAAGCAGAAAAAGAAAAAGAAGAAGCTCTTGCTGAAAAAGATAAACATGTAGTAAGAGTACAAAAACAACAATATGCTTCTGATTTGGTTCATAAATCTATAGAGAATAACTTGATGAGAAAAGGTAGTGGAATTGGGTATAATGAAGTGGCTCCTCTAGCCAAAAGTGCTTTTGCTCCACCAGGAAAAGAACTATCATTCATTAGTGAGCTAAATATTGAAAAACCTATAGGTGAATGTAGCACAAGTGTTAATGAAACACCTAAGGTTGAGGCTAGAAAATTTTCTGAAGCTCCTATTATAGAAGATTGGTATTCTGATAGTGATAGTGATGAGGAACAGGTTAAACAAGAACAAAGTGTGAAAAAGGAAGAAATTCCTACAAAGTTTAAACCTAAAATTGAACAGGTTAAGTTTGTCAAACCCGTGTTAGGAAATAACTTCTCTAGGAAAATGGTAGAGTACAATGAGGTACCTAGAGAACAGATGGAAAGGTTCAATAATAAGCCTAGGGGTAACCAGAGAAACTTCAACAACCTAGTTTCACACAGATTAGGTAATCAGTTTCAATTACAAAAGAAGGCTTGTTATAAGTGTGGTAGCTTTGACCACTTGATTGTTAGATGTCCTGAATACCAAAAGCCTGTTTGGAATCAATACACGAGGGTGAATCACAAATATGTAACTAAACAAACTCACCCACATCCTAATAGAAACATGGTTCCAAGAGCTGTTTTATTGAGATCTGGTGCAACTAGATCTATTTATGCTGCTAAAACAAATGGTGTTTTCAAAACCACAACTGGTTCTTCTGCTGGCTCTACTACTAGTAAGCATTCTGCTGCTAGTATGCACTCTGCTGCTAGTAAGCATCCTGCTGCTAGTACAAAACTTTCTACTTCTGGGCCAAAAGTTTTAACAAATACAGTTGTTGGTAATCACTTTTATGCTGATAAGGCCTCAGCTTGCTGGACTTGGAAACCAAAAACTATTGGTTCAAATTCTGTTTCCAAGAATAGTAGTGCATCAAGTGATTTAAAGAAATTTGATTATGTTGATGCACAAGGCAGATCCAAGTCAGTAATGGCTTGGGTCGTCAAGAGGAACTAATGTCTCTACTTTTCATGTGCAGGTAAATCTACTGGATGAGCTTAAGGATATGGTTATTGTTGACAGTGGATGTTCTGGATACATGACAGGAGATAAGTCTCAACTTGAAGACTTTGAGGCTTTTGATGGTGGTTATGTTGCTTTTGGGAATGATCCAAAAGGTGGAAAGATTGTTGGCAAAGGAACTCTAAAAACTGGAAATTTGGACTTTGAGAAAGTGCTTCTTGTGAAAGGACTTAAGTTTAACCTCTTTAGTGTCTCTCAAATATGTGACAAAAAGAACTTTGTTCTTTTTACAGACACTGAGTGTATGATCCTTTCTCCTGACTATCAGTTGCCAGATGACAAATCTGTGCTTTTGAAGGTCCCTAGAAATAAGAATATATACAGTGACCATATTAAGAACATTGTTCCTAAGAGGGTTTTGACTTGTCTAATTGCAAAGGCCACTGTTGATGAGTCCAAATTATGGCATAGGAGATTGGGACATCTGAACTACAAGACCATGAACAAATTGGTAAAAGGAAATCTGGTCAGAGGAATGCCTACAAAGACTTTTGAAAATTGTGAAACTTGTGTTGCCTGTCAAAAGGGTAAACAACACAGAGTTTCATTCAAGTCCAAGACTGTGAACACAAATACTGAGCCTTTACACCTATTGCACATGGACTTATTTGGGCCTGTATTTGTAAAAAGCTTGAACAAGAAGTCATATTGTCTTGTTGTCACTGATGACTTTAGCAGGTTTACTTGGGTATTCTTTCTAGCCACTAAAGATGAAACTCCAGAAATACTCAAGGCATTTATTACAAGAGTTGAAAACCTGTACAATCACAAGGTGAAGATAATCAGATGTGACAATGGTACTGAGTTCAAGAACAGTGTGATGAATCAATTCTGTGTGGGGAAAGGAATTCTTAAACAGTATAGTGTAGCAAGAACTCCACAACAGAATGGTGTTGCTGAAAGAAGAAACAGGACACTTATTGAGGCTGCAAGAACAATGTTATCTGATTCAAAACTACCTATTCCTTTTTGGGTTGAAGCTGTGAACACTGCATGCTTTGTGCAGAACAGAAGTAAGGTAGTCAAGCCTCATAATAAGACTCCATATGAGTTATTTCATGGAAAGAAGCCACTGATTGATTTTCTCAAACCATTTGGATGTCCTGTTACAATTTTGAACACTAAGGATCAGCTAGGCAAATTTGATGAAAAAGCTGATGAAGGAAATTTGGTTGGTTACTCTGTGATTAGTAAAGCTTTCAGAGTATATAACAAGAGAACCAAACATGTAGAGGAGAATTTGCATATTAAGTTTTCTGAGAACTCATCCAATCCTGAAGGAAAAGGACCAGAATGGCTGTTTAATGTGGATATGCTTACCAAAACAATGAATTATGTACCAGTTATTGCCAGTATTGACAAACCACAAGAAGAATTTGTTTTGGTTGAGAAACTAAAAGTTGGTCCTACTCTACTACCCTTTCAGACTGATCCAGGTCATAAAGAAGATGTTGTTACTCAAGAAAAACCTAAGGAAACTGAAGCAGGTATTGAAATACCTATTGAAGCAGAAAAAGATACTAATGGGGCTCCCAAAGTAGTTGTTGATGTCTCTCCTACAAAACCAGAAGACTCTGCTGCTGACTCACCAGACTCTACTGCTAGGCAAAAAGATACAACTACTGCTCCACCACATTCTGCTTCCAAGCCTACTAACTCTACTGCTACTTCAATGTTTCCTCATTTGGACTCTCAGGGTAGCCCTATTGCTAATTCTATCTATCCTGATGATCCAAATATGCCTCCTCTTGAGAATATTTGTTATGACACAGATGATGATGCTCTTGATGGTCAGTTATTTGGAGCTGCTGCTGATTTTACTAATTTGGAACTAAATATTCCTGTTAGTCCCACAACTACCACAAGAATACACAAGGATCATCCCAAAGATCAAATTTTAAGTGATCCACAATCATCTATTCAAACTAGGCAGATCACTAAAGCACTGAAAGATCTTCAACATCAAAGTTTCTTTGCTAGATCTCTGCATCAAAGAAATAGTCATAAAGATCTTCAGAATTCCCTGTTTGCATGTTTTCTTTCTCAAATTGAACCCAAAAACACTTACAAAGCCTTACAAGAAGCAAGTTGGGTGGAAGCAATGCAAGATGAGCTTCTACAATTTAAGCTGCAAGAAGTTTGGACTTTGGTTGAACTGCCAAATGGAAAAAGAGTGATTGGCACAAAATGGGTTTTCAGATGCAAAAGAGATGAGAGAGGAATTGTCATAAGGAATAAGGCAAGGTTAGTAGCACAGGGATACACACAACAAGAAGGCCTTGATTATGATGAGGTATTTGCTCCAGTGGCAAGAATAGAAGCAATTAGAATATTCTTGGCGTATGCTTCATACAAAGAATTTGTAGTGTATCAAATGGATGTGAAGAGTGCTTTTCTGTATGGGACCATTACAGAAGAGGTTTATGTGTCTTAACCACCAGGCTTTGAAGACCCTGATCATCCTGACAAAGTTTACAAGGTAAATAGAGCAATGTATGGCTTACATCAGGCTCCAAGAGCTTGGTATGACACTTTGTCAACATACTTGCTAGAATCTGGGTTTAGTAGAGGAAAGATTGATAAAACTCTGTTTCTCAAAAGACAAAAGGATGACATTCTGCTGGTTCAAATCTATGTTGATGATATCATCTTTGGATCTACAAATAAAGCTATGTGTGTTAGTTTTGAGAAGCTTATGAAGGACAAGTTTGCTATGAGTTCAATGGGAGAACTCACCTTCTTCTTAGGTCTGCAAGTTACACAGAAAGAAAATGGTATATTTATCAGTCAGGATAAGTATGTCAATGATATTTTGAAGAAATTTGGTTTTGAATATGCTAAACCTGCCAAGACTACCATGTAAACCAATAAACCATTGTTGAAGGATGAATATGGAAAGGAAGTGGATATACACTTGTACAGGTCTATGATTGGCTCATTGATGTATCTTACAGCATCAAGGCATGATATCATGTTTGCTGTGTGTGCCTGTGCAAGATTTCAAGTGTGTCCCAAGGAATCACATCTCAATGCAGTGAAGCGAATTTTTAGATATCTGAGGCATCAACCAAAATTGGGCCTTTGGTATCCTAAGGATTCACCATTTGATTTGGTCTCATATTCAGATAGTGACTATGCTGGAGCTTCTTTGGATAGAAAGTCTACAACAGGGGGTTGTCAATTTTTAGGAAGCAGATTGGTGTCATGGCAATGCAAGAAGCAAACAGTGGTGGCAAATTCTACAACTGAAGCTGAGTTTGTGGCTATTTCAAGTTGTTGTGGACAAGTTCTATGGATGCAGAATCAATTATTGGATTATGGGTACAATTTCATGAATACTAAAATTCATATTGATAACAACAGCACACTTTGCATAATTAAAAACCCTGTTTTTCATTCTAAAACAAAACATATTGAGATAAGACATCACTTTATCAGGGATTGCTATGAAAAGAAGTTGATTCGAATTGTTAAAGTTCATACTGATAACAATGTTGCTGATCTTCTCACTAAACACTTTGATGTGGGGTGGTTTCAATTTTTAATTGCAAACATTGGTATGATAAATCTTTGAAAAACTTATCTCTTTGTTTTGTACAAGTTTGTAAAGGAATTGTGCTGCTTGTTACTCTGCTGCTTATGTTTGTGATGGAATGTACTATGCTGCTATTTCTAACTCTACTGCTAGTGCATATGTTTGTTTGTTTTGTGGTGTTTGGTCTAGTATTGTGCATGAATAAGTCTAAATGATGATTTGCAATTACAATATTATGACAACAAAAGAAGAACATCTGTCATTCATCATTCATCAAGTTCAGAAGTTCATACATCAAAAGAGAAATTACAAAAACTACTTCTGAAACCACAAAAGAGTGCAACAATCTAAGATGAAATTAAAGCCTACAAGTACTACTTCCTAGGGCATGGAAGGCCAAGAACAATTTTTCTTTCCTTAGGAAGAGGAGAGTTTGTCTTCCTTGTTTGCCTTGGTGGACTTCTTTGGTCGCGGCCTTGATGACTGAGGCCTCTCAGGAGTAGAAGGTGGTTCATTTGGAGGCTCATCCTCATCTGATGAAGTGCAGATGAAAGAGGAAACAAGTTCCCTTGGAGATGGTTGCCTGACAGGGATCCAAGCTGTGTCTTCTGATGACTCTGAAGACGATGGAGATTTTGGGGACATCACAACTTTACTCCTAGAAGTGCTTGGGGTTTGATTCAAACTGAGGAGATCTTTAAAGACAGGGAGATCATGCTTTCTCTTCTTCGCTTGCTCCTTGGTTCTACAACCATTATGAGGAGGACGAAAGGGAGGCACATACGTTTCAAAGGGGGTTTCATCTTCAGATGATGAATCGGAAGAGATATTGATGATTTCGGGTGTTGATTTCATGATTGGTTGATTTGATTGGGGTTAATTGGAGGTTTGATTTGGTTGATTGGCGTTTTGATTGCGATTAGGGTTTGATTGTGATAAATTAGGGAAAAGATTTAGTCCATTTTTATAGGGATTACGGAATATCATTGCATTAAATGCTGAGGATTCTTGACTTTTTGACCAAGCTTATTTTGTCATCTCTGCTGCTGGATATTTCACTCTGCTGCTAGTTATATAACTCTGCTGCTAGTGTTATTGTGCTGCTACGGTTGAAAGTGTGAGGGTGGTATGTGTAACTTCTTCAATCAGTTTAAAACCTAATTATTCTTCCTAATTGGTTTTCTTATATTTCAAATCGAAGTTATCATAAACCCTAACACTCCATTTCTCTCAAAATCAATTATCCCCAATTTCCTTAAACCCTAACTCAAGGATTGCTTTCGTACCTGGGCAAAGCAACACAACAGTGTGGTCGTTTTGGATGCTAAATCAGTTAATGAAGAATTCACATACATGGTCAAATTTTTGAATGCTACTTCTCTTAGGTATGCACTCACTGTGAATCCTACTATATTTGCTTCCCACATCAAACAGTTTTGGCTTACCGCTAAAATCAAAACTATGAATGGGGAAAAACATGTTAGTGCCTTAGTAGATGGGCAAAAGGTTCGTGTATCTGAATCATTAAAAGAGAAACCCTTTTCTTAGATGATGAAACAGAGACCATTTGCCTGGCCAATTCTGCTATTTTTGCTGGGTTAAAAGATTTGGGATATGAGGGGAATCATACAAATTTAAAATTTCAAAAATCTCTCCTCTGTCCTCAATACAAGTTTTTGATACATCTTCTTCTTCATTGTTTGAGTCCTAAAACTTCTGGATGGCATGAGTTTAATACTACTATTGCTTCTGCAATGGTATGCCTAAGCAAAGGTAAACCATTCAATTTTTCAAAAATGATTTTGGAAGGGATGTTTCAAAGTATCAAAAAGTCTGGTTCATATTTGCTTTATCCAAGGTTTATACAACTCTTTGTTCAAAAACAGCTTACAAAGTTTAGAGGCCATGTTTGCTACTTATGATGCTCCAAAATTGGTTTCTAAAACTTTTACGTTCTTGGTTAAACATGGAAAAGGTTTTTCAGGCACACATACAAATCTTACACCTTTCATGGTGCAACTTGTGCACAATAATCAGGGTGAAGGATCAGGAAATCCCACTGACTCCCATCACACACCCAATTTTAGTGCATCTGCTACACAACCTAAAATACTCTATACCCGTAGGAACACTAAAAAGAACACTGATCTACCTTAGGATAGTGTTAGTATGGCTGTACCAGATGAGGCTGTCCTAGGTGATGAAGAGGACATGTTGGCAAGGGCTGTCACTACTGCTTCTAGCTTAGTAGCAGAGCAGGATAGTGATAACATCATTAAGACCCAAACCAAGGCAACATCTAGAGATGATGATTCTTCTGAATCAAATTCTCAGGATGGTAACCCTAGCCAAATGGCAAATATAGGGGGCTCAGCTGATCAAACTAGGTTTGATACTGAGTTTATGTCCCAAGATTCACCTCTCGGACCAGGTTACACAGGTCGAAGTGATGAGGACAGGCCAGTGACCAATGAATTGACGGAAAATCTTGTACATGATGACAATGTCCATGATTCACCTCTCGGACCAGGCAATACAGGTCGAAGTGATGAGACTATTATGCAACTCATTCAGGAATTGACGGTTACTTGTGCCAACTTGGGGGTGAAATGTACTACACTGGAGGACAAAGTTCTTAATCTTTCATCTGTTGTTGCTGATCAGGACAAGACTATTATCAAATTGCAAAAACAGATTAAGAACTTTCAGAAATCAAGATCTTCAACCTCTTTGAAAAGATTGAAGAAAGTGGGCACTTCTCAGGTTGTTAGTTCTCCTGATGCTTCTACTCACTTGGAAGAGGATGCTTCCAAACAGGGGAGGAATGAAGAGGCAATGGGTTCAGGGGAGGCAAATTTGGAAAAGGCTGATAGTGCTCTGGGTTTGAATGATGGAATGATTTCAGGGGAGGTGCCAGTGATTGGTGATATGGATGTTGAAAGTCATCAGGATGCTGGAGATTTTGTGGTTGCTGATAAATCAGGGAATGAGGTTGTTATGGAAGAGGTGATTGCTACACAAGAGAAGGTGGTAGAACAACTTACAACTTTGGAGCCTGAGCAATTAGTGAAGGCAACAGGGTTGATGGGTGAAACATTGATGAAGTTGGTAGACAAAAGTCTTGACTCTGCTGCTCAAGAATCTACTGCTAAGGATCTTACTAACTCTGCTGCTAGTGGATCTGCTGATGCACAAGACTCTGCTGCTGGGTCTGGAGACAATGCTGCTACTGAAGCCATGGTATTGTTGAGCAAGAAGACTACACCAGTATCAACTCCTTTACTACCACAACGAACTTCAACAACAATCAAATCATCAGCACCTAGAAAACCTGAAAAAGGGATTGTTATTAAAGAACCTGCTGCTCAACAAAAGAAGGTTATTTCTTCATCTTCTACTGATAAAGACAAGGGCAAGCAAGTTGAAAAGGAAAGGATTATGTATAAAGGGATTGATTTCACTGATGTACCTTTTTATTCTTGGCCTAAGGCATTACAAGTTGAACATGATACTGCTGCTGCACTTAGAGAACAAGAGTTGATTAATATGGAAGAACAACAGTTAGCTGAGAAAGAGGCTGAAGGATTAAAGAGGTATGAAGAATGGATAAGTGAGAAGATTAGAATGGCTGCTGATATTGAACTCAATAAGCTGATCAAGATTGAAGAAAATAAAGTTCCAACTTTTAATGTGCAATCTTGGTACAGTGAGTTTACTACAAAGAAGAGAAAAGAAAATGCTACTGCTAGAAGAAAGATAAAGATATTTAAAGGTCCAAGTGTTAAACAACAAAGAAAAGAATATGAAAGGTATCTAAAGAATATAGCTGGATGGACATTGGTACAGTTGAAAGCTTATTCTGACAAAGAAGTTTTTGACTTATATCAACAAGCTAAGAGGAGAACAGATACATTTTATGCTATGGGATGTGCTGAGGATTTGGAACAAATTGCTCAGATGAACAAGAAGTTGGTACCTGAAAAAGTAGCTGAAGCAGAGCATATTCAAGAAGCTGATGTTGTTAAACAGCTTGATATTGATGCAGCAAATACTATTTCTTCTGTGCAAGGTGGTAAAAGAAAAGGTGTTATTCATAAGTCATTTGCAAAGAAGAAAAGAAAGATTGGAGAAGGAAGCAGTTCTATGCCTGAAGGAGATGAGTTTAAACATGGTCTTGATCACATTCCTTCTGAGCATCAAAAAGAACAATTGAAGGGTTACACTATGGTTGGCAAGATGGAAAATCCTGAAGTAATTTATGCTAAACCATTAGGAGTCAAAGATCCTATTATCAAAGTAACTACAGGATATGATACTAACATTGGAGCATTTCATGATGTCCAGAGATCTGATGGTAAGACTCACAGGTTTCTTAGATTTCAACAGATGTTACACTAGTTTGATAGAGAGGATGTTGAAGACTTGTGGAAGTTATACAAGGCAAAGTTTGGAGCTGAGAAGTTTGATGGTAAAAAGTATGAGATAGATAAAATTGATCATATCATAACTTCTTCTGATAATGTTATGTGGAGAGCTCTTAAACTTATGTTTGAACCTTCAAAGGATGATTCTGAATGGACAGAGATAGTAGAATACAAAGTAAGAAAATGGAGACTCTTTCAAGATTCTGGAGTTCATGTGTTAGATATTGGACCAATTACTTTGTATATGCTAGTTGAAATGGATTACCCAGTGGTAAGATACTGGAATATTGTCAATCAGATGGTTAATGGTGATAAATCACTTAAGTTGCAGAAAGACTATGATTCTGATGATCAAGCATTCAATTTGCTGTCAAAGTATAAGAAAATATTTGATCAACTGAATGCACAAGAGTTGAAGTGTTTGGAAGCATCCTCCTAGTGATTAATTGTGCTTTGAAGAAACTTAATTATTTAGAAATAAATAATAAGTTTAGGGGAGGATTGTTGGGTCTGAAACTGCTGCTGAGTGAAACTGCTGCTAGTGGAAATGATTCTGCTGCTGATGTCAAAGTGCTGCTGAAGTTAAATGCTGCTGACAGAATCTACTGCTGATGGGATAAGGATGTATACGGTTTAGATAAATATAGAATAGATTGTGTAAATATTATATTTATCTAGAATATTCTTATCGTGTAGAGAAAGGTATTGTAAACCTAGTAGGATTCCTTAGTCTATAAAAGGAGGATCCTAGGGTTAGTTTATGTACGTATTATTATTCACTTCAAGGTTGTAAAACCCTAGCATTGTTGAGTGCTCGTATTAATAATATTGAAGTGTTGAAAGAGAATCATTATTCTTCTTAAGTTAAGCTTTTACATTCCGCATATTAGCTTAAGTGTTTAATCAAGTTAACTTCTATACAAGATCGTTTAAGCTCAACTAGGATCAACAAATTGTTTTGATATTAATTAGGTGGAGAAGAAAATGATGATGGTGTTGAAGAAATTGAAGAAATACCAAAACCGACTAAAGCGAGAAGCATACCTTGGACGACGGAAGATGAGGTCGCTTTGGCAAAAGCTTGGGTGCATATCTTGACTTGTCCAAAAGTCGGGAATCAACAAAAGTCTCTAAGCTTTTGGGGAAGAAACCTTGAACATTTCACGCAAAACGTGCCAAATAATGAACGAACACACCATGGCTTGAACACAAAATGGAAAAATATGAATGCCGAAATGAATATTTTTAACGGCCTCTACATCCAATCAGTATATTTTTGAAGTCTATTTTATTTTATATAGTTTGTATTTGATATGATTGTATTAATTTATATTTATTACTTTTATAATTGTAGAACCGTCTTCGAGATAGTGGTTGTGACGATCTTAACATGATGAAAAATGTCATGGCCGATTATAAAAGAAAAACAAAAGGCAAGACTTTTGGACATATTGAAGAATGGGAGATTGTAAGGAAATATGACAAATGGTTCGAACAACCAATTGTGGGTCAAACATCATTGTCTAATTCTGAGAAGCGAAGAAAGTCGTCTGAATCAAGCAACGACAATGTTGAGACAATTATTCCGGATTTGAATGACGACACTACTCCTACTCGAAAAAAACGGGGCAAAAAGAGCGTTACCGAGTCATCGACAAGTAATAGTGTTGCTGCGACTTTCGAAATTTATGCTGCAAAGAAATCACAACTAATGGAGGAGTCGCTAGAGAAAAAACATGCAAAGGACGAGTTGGTCGAAAAATTGATGGCGGCACAACTACAAGGTGTGCAAGAAAACGCCTTTTTACGAGCTTTGAAGTTTTACAACGACCCGCACGATCACATAGCTGATCTGGTTATGCGGGAAATTGCTCTCACCAAAAAACGTGAGTACGCAGCGAAATATGGATAGCCTTGCAAATTTTAGTTTTATTTGCGTTTTTTTTCAAAGTATTATGTAATAATCTATGAATTATTATTAATAAAATTAGTTGTTTTTTATTAATAATTTAATTATGTTTTTTTATTAAATTATATAATTAAATAAAATTTAATGCTTGAGAGGACCAAAATTGCCACTTAAAATCCATGTTGAGACATGGTTAGGTAAAAAATGTGTTGGAACATTTGATTGATTGTTGGTATAAAAACTTGAGGCAACCTTAGGCAAGGTTGCCACCCCTAACACCATTGTTGTTTTGGACATGTTCATTATATTAATGACCTCCGATTTTATTTATTTTTTATTATTATTATTTTCCCTTTTAATCATAATCGCAAAATTAGGTCAAACAAAACGTACTTTTAAGATATTAGGTAATCGTGTGAATCATATCCATCTCTTTTGAAACATATCTAGAACACACCCAGAGATGGAGCCAGCAGCCCCCTCCAAGCGGCCCAACTAGCCCATCTTTAATGGTGAATAGCCGTTTTTCGAACGTCAGAAACTATGGATGATAGAAGCTCTTCCTTGCTGTAAAAAATTGTGGTTGCTATCGAAAGTAGTTTCCGGTGTGTGTTGTGTCGTTGGTGGTGGTAGGTTGCATTGTTGCAGGTATTCTTGACCAAGAAAAAGAAGACTATTGGAAGAGATAAAGTGTTTATGGGGAGTAGACAAAACAATGTGCATATTCGCCATGTAATAACTGCTTTATTGTTGTACTTTTTGGTTACTCCATCCCTAAATAAATATCTAGTATGACTTTTCAAAGTTAAACTGGTTCAACTTTTACCTTATATATTTTGCATCAAATATTATATAACACGCACTAAAATAGTTAAGGTCAAAGTTGAATCAGTTTGACTCTAAAAAATTAAACTGGACATTTATTTAGGGACAGATGTAGTATCTTTTATATAAGGCCAATAGGTGCAGTGAGCAAGTAAACTTCATCATTTGGTGCCCACGGGGTGCCACATCACTTTAACAAACCTGCATAGCTAACCCCCTCACTAACAACTAACTTCAACTTACTCATTTGGGGTCAACCACTTACATTTTTTTTATTCATTTCATTTAATAAACTAAATTTATTTCAATAAATGTAAAAATAAAATACAACACGATAAAAACATACGAAGCATAAAATACGATACGGTTAAAAAAATGATACGAAAAAAAATACATCAAATTATAACGAAACTAATTATTTGGATTCTGTTGTTGAAATTGTTCTCATTAATGTTGTTTCCAAAGATGCTCGATGAGACATCGTTGAAGCTTTGCATGTGTGCGTTTATCGCGTAGTTCTTTGGATTTTCTTCTTTGCAATGCGCAACGTTCAATCCATGTATGTTGTAAACTTGGTTGTGGAGGAATACACATTTCGCTAGCTTCGGATATCACAAATTTTTGATCTTTCAAAATCATGTTATGCATTATGATGCATGAGTACATGATTCTCTGTAACTTGCCCACAGTAAATGCACGTGTCGATTGGGCAATAATATGCCAACGTCCTTGGAGGACACCAAAAGCTCTTTCGATATCTTTTCGAGCACTTTCTTGTTTCGCTTTCCATAAGGCATTTTTTGGGTCACTTGAAACCGTAAATGATTTGACAAAAGATGCTCACTCTGGGTAGATTCCGTCAGCTAGATAATACCCACGGTCAAATTTACGTCCGTATAGTTCAAACGGAACCTCAGGGCCGATGTCATCAAGCAGGTCGTCGAATAACGGAGAATTATTCAAAATGGTAAGATCGTTATTTGCACCCGCTACCCCAAAAAATGCATGCCAAATCTACAAGTCGTATGACGCAACGGGTTCAAGCATTATAGTTGGATACTTTTATCACTTCTATGAAATTGGCCTTGCCATTCTTTCAGACAATTCTTCCATTCTCAATGCATACAATCGATGCTTCCCAACATTCTCGGTATCTTATGAACCAAGTTATGTGTGTCGTATAAGTTGCGAACGTCATTCTCATCTGGTTTTCTTAAAATCTTCTTACCAAACATCTGGAGTATTCACATAGTAAAAAAATCTAGTCAATCGCGTGCACAGTGTTCACCTATTTGTAAATACTCATCTAATGCATCAGGTGCTATCCCGTAAGCCAATTGGCGTAGGGCACATGTGTATTTCATAATCACACTAAAACTTATTATACCCGCAGCATTGGGTTGGACTCTAAAGAAATCAAAATGCTTGGGAAGAGGATGCTGAGTTTGAATATACGTTTCAATACCTTGTAATATTTCTAAAAATAGTTTACGGCTCATACGATAATGACACAGAAAATTATCATCTGCATATTTTGGTTCGTCACCAAAATAGTCGGCCATTAGATGTGCTTCAGCAGCTTCACGTTCATGGGGATGTATCTACGGCGGTGTGAAGGACCGGCTTCTTGATCTTGCAACGATTGCTCGTACTCAAACTCTTGAAGAATCATCTCTAGCTCCGTTATCTCTTCAAAGTCACTAACATCGGAATAACTTGATTCGCTCATGTTTTTTTGCTTTTATATGTGTAAGTGTTTTGAAATAAAAGTAGTGTAAATTTGATTAAAATGTGTTAATATTTATAGTCTGTAATATGTGTATTAAAAAAAAGATACATTTTAGTTAAATGTGTTAATATTTAAACGTTGTGTAACGTTCCTCTAACAAAAGTACACTTTATATACTCATCGTGCAGATGACGACGTTCCAACTGGCGAGAAAAGTTGAGGGTCGTGGGTGCAATGGTGAGCTCCAACGAGCTGCCATGGTGGACTGACGAAGAAGAGTGACGAGCTGCACCTTGTGGCCTAAGAATAGTCGAATTAGTAAAGATGCAAGCCTTTAGTATTCGTGGTTTATAGAAAATTTAAATGGCTTTAAATTTGTACATGGTCAATCTCTTGAATAGGCAAATTTACATGAATAAAAAAGGTTTTGTATTATGTCATCGAGTTTTGGTTCGGATATTTAACTGCTTAAACATTTAACTCATACTGGTCCATATCAAAATACTAGTGTTTTTACAAAATTTTAATGAAAATATTTGATAACGTGTCAAATATATGTACATTAAGGATTTTTGATGAGGCGAAAAATGAGCCATTTTTAGGGGGTTATTTAAGCCCAGAATTGAATTTATTTGATCAAATATTGCCTTAAATCGTTCCTTTTGTGATTTTAGGTACTTTTGGAGTGAATTCTGGAAAAGGAAGCATTTTGGACGTTTTTGGAGCATAAAAGTGAAAAATATGGCAAAGTCTTAATTTTCCTTGCTGGGAATAGTATCTGACGGCGTCAAGATGCTTCATGTAACGGCGCCAAGAGTAAACCAGAGGTGGAAGTGGTGACGATCCAGAGAAATCGTGACGGCGTCAAGCTTGGCCGTCATGGTTCAAGATATGGTGACGGCCTAGAACTAAATTACACATGACGGCGTCAAACTTGGATCTAGGCAATCTAATCTCATTATGGGCGGCGAGTTGATGGCGTCAGACATTTCTTCTTGGTGCCGTCACCTTGTAAAATCTATATATAGTTTTGCAATTTTCATTCATTAGGGTGTAACTTTAGAGGGTATACTTTGGAGAAACCCTAGCACGAATTTTACTGTTCTATCAAGGGTTTTTACCCTTTAAGACCTTTCATGTCAATTTGAGATAAGTATCCTTTCAATTGATTCAATATGTATAACACCCTCAAAATCGATCAATACAGCGGAAGACTTAAAATGTCAGCGGAAGACTTTTGGGGTATTATATTGTAGATCTTTCGTCACAATTTATAGAAAACGATTCAAGTGATCGTTTTAAGTTTTATTTAAGATACCAAATATTCATAATTCCAAGAGAATTCGTTATTCAACAACAAGTTTTATTTAAAGAGAAATAAACGTTTCTTTATTTGCCCACTTCGTGTCGTTGCCATCCATTCCATTTAGTTACCTGAGATAAACATGCTAAAAGTCAGCAAAAAGTTGAGTGAAATTCATAGGTTTATAATTAAGAGTTTGAACACAAGAGATAGATGTTTATTGTAATATCGATACAAATAAACAAGTTAGAAATCACATTCATTATTGCATTAAGCTCATGACACTCAACGATTCAACAGACATCAATATTTTCATAATAATGATGTAAAATATATATAGCCCCCAAGATAGGTATTTGCCAGTAACCTATTATATTCAAATAACGTGCATTTGGTAACTTTCCTCTAGCAACCAAATGGGGATTGTCAATCCCTAATAGATCTATTCACAATTATTTACGTTCACCTTTCAAGTGATTAAGGTTCATGATCGAGGGACTTTTGGCAATAGCTACTTAAGCAATAATAAGATCAGGAAAAGACTTGTGTTCGTTTTTTGAGCATGTATCCCCCCCCCCCCCCCCCCACAAAAATGAGTTAAATGTGGGCTATGAACTCACCTTAGTAGGATAGTAGAACAAATGTAATCTCAACGATGCAAGGCAACAGCTTCACACACAACCTACAAGATATGGCACGTTTCAGTTTTTAAGTCTCGTTTTATTGCGAACGTTTATTATTAATTATGAGAAATCGATAAAGTGCATACGTGATGTGTTACGTCGTATAAAAATGGATAATGGTTACGTATTGTTTTATTCGTCTAAATTCAGTTATCGTTATATAAGTTTTATTCGTATTATATATATATATATATATATATATATATATATATATATATATATATATATATATATATATATATATATAAAATAAGTTACGTTTTATTATTTATCGTTTTAATTCAAATATATATATAAGTATAAATATATATAATTTATAAAATTATTATTAAAATCAATATTACCATTAAATCCTTCATGTTTCTCAATTTTACGCTATTTACCCTTAACGGAAAACATTTACGCCGTTAGTCCAAAAATTATATATATTTATGTTTTTAGTCCAAATATCAAATATTTACATTCAATATCCCTAAGTTTCAATATTTACAGTTTATACCCTTTTGAAAAATAGTTTTATACTTTTCACCCTAAGTTTACAAATTTGACAATTCTAGTCCCTAACCTTCGAACATTTGCAAAAATAGTCCAAACTTTACCAAATTTAAAACATAGCATTTTTATTATTTCAATAAGCTCATAAAGTTTCAAATAGCTTATTTTCACAGCTTATTAGCTTAATCTCTTCTTATTTCATTAAGTGGGCTTAACGAATCCAAATTAAGGGCCCGTTAAGGTTTTATGATCCAAGGGGTTTGGGGGAACACTAGGTTTATAGAAATCCATCATTTTAAGTTACAAAAACATTTCAAAACAGCTTATATGCTCAGCTTATCGTAATAAGCTGAAATGAGCTTTTTGGGCTTGTTGGCCCACGTAAGGTTTTTAACAGTCTGAAAACAGTTCTAATAGCGACTTACTTTGGGTCTCGTTAGGTGATTAAACGAAGTTATTAAGTCGTATTATTTATCATTCTCGTTTCTATTTCAAGTAGGCAATTAGATCGTACAAAAATAATAATGGGTCGTGTGTCAAATTTAGAAATGGTGAGGTCTAATTGTAAGCCAAAACTCAATACGTAAAAACTATATAGGTTGAAAAATAAACTAATTCTTTTAGTATTTTTCGTATAGGTTCAACCCGACTTAGAAACGTGTGATTTTAGTGTGTATACGTTAATATTTGTTCAAGGTTAGTATAGGTTCTCGTTAATGGCCTTGTTAATACATGATACGATATATAAAATATATATGTTGTGTTTATTATTTACGTGGTATATATAGTAAGTGTTGGTGCAAAACATAAACGTACGTATATATATGAATAGAAAGAAAGAAATCAAGGTTTCACCTCACCTAGAAAAGGTGGTGTAAAACGAGTGTATGGTTCGTGTGAGGGTAAACTAGCTTCGTGGTTCACTTCACGTCCTTCCAAAGGTTCAATAGGCTCCAAGCTTTGCTTCCTAGGTTCACTTCAAGGCGTGGTTCTCCTAGCAATCCTTTCGTCCCTCCATAGCTTCTTCTCGTTGATATTTTTAGTGATAGTGGTACGTATGAGTGTATGAGGTGACTGAGCTTGCATGGGAGGTTTTTATAGTAACTTTTTGAAAGGTAGAAACAAGGTAAGTTCACAAGAATGAAGGTTGCATGTTAGGCGAATAGTGTTGCCACAAACAATGGCCAATCGAGAGTTTACATTGCCAAGATCTTGTGTGATCTCTTCCTATTCATTCCTGACGCTTCTTACATTCACATTGTTAGTTTAGATGGGATTGGTGAGCAAGGGAGGCAACAAGGAATAATATGCCACGTTTAGAACTTATCTTTGTATATTGAGTTTGGTTGTTTACTTAGGGTGTTTCTGGGGTAGTTAACGAGCAAAGGAGGTTGCAAGTTTTATTGTTCGTGGTTCTTGGGCACTACGGGAAACGAGTCAAGAAAAAATATATGTTGGTTAAGTGTAGAAATCGTAAAAACATAGGGTGGTTTTGGGTGTGTCGCAGCAGTGCAAAAGAAAGAAAATAATAAAAGGTGCATGATGAGGCAAAAAATGATCCGTTTTTAGGGGGTCATTTAAGCCCGAATCCGACTTTATTTGATCAAGTATTGCCCTAAATCGTTCCTTTTGTGATTTTAGGTGTTTGAAGAGTGAATTCTGGAAAAGAAGCCATTTTGGACGTTTTTGGAGCATAAAAGTGAAGAAAACGGCAAAGTATCAATTTTCCATGCTGAAGACACTAGGTGACGGCGTCAAGAGTTATGCCCTGACGGCGTCAGACATCAAGAATAAAACACCGTAGTTGATGACGGCGTCAAAAGTCATCCTGACGGCGTCAAAGTACAAAGAATAAAATATCGTGGTTGGTGACGGCGTCACATAAGCCGTCATAAGTAGATCAAGGCCGTTCGAGGAAGTATTTGGCGGCGAGGTGACGGCGTCACAATGTTGTCTTGACGCCGTCAGCCCAGTTTTCCTATATATAGTTTTCTAGTTTTTACATTAAAAGGAGAGAAGTTTTGGGTGAAACCCTAAAGACGAATTTGGTGCATCTTTTACAGGTTTTTCAAGGGTTCCAAACCCTTGATACCTTGCATTGTAATTGAGATAAGTGTTCTTCTAATTCAATCAATATGTCTATGTGTTGGTTGTCTATATCTTATTCTTGTCTCAATTCAATTATGCTAGGCTAGATCTCTCTTGTGTTTGCTTAGATCTAATGAAACCTAGATGTTGATTATGTGTTGATTACTTGTTTATTCTTGTTCTTGGATGAATGACTTATATGTTAGGCTTAAGAAAACTGGCAGATCTCCAAATGGTAACATGCTTGAACGTCTTAAGAAACATGAACCGAGGCGTACTAGGTCTTTATTGGTTGTATTTAATGCATGAGCCACTGTTTACAATCCCTATAGTTGTGCTGGGTCATGGTGTAGGAGGAGATAAGAGCTCATAGAATTGGGGAGTTATGTATGCCACCCCATGAATGGTATTAAGGAATACGATCCGTCATCCATGCAATTATAACAAGTAATTAACATGTAAAAGATATCTAGGGAGTAGTGAAGTCTAAGTAAACACAATTTCTCCAATTACTGCTCACAACCTTAGTATAATTAGTTTGTTTTCATTTTTATTATTTTATTTTGATTGAATCTTAGTTTTGGGTTAGTTGAGTAGCAACTAATTCCGCCCACTCCTTCAAAACCCGAGATTTTAATTGCTTTCATAAAAATATAAAAAGACAAAAAGAATCATCTTTCACCTTTAGACCTAGTTAGATTAATTTCAATCCTAACGACACTATTCCTAGTTGAACGATCAATCCCCCGGTACTTGTCACTATACTATACTACAACGATCAGGTACACTGCCTGGTGGGGGTTGTAAGCTTCTCGAGATCCCTCGAGAGGTAAAGCCTGTTGCGATTCCCACGCATCAAGTTTTTGGCGCCGCAGCCGGGGGAATAGTTATTGTTTAGGTTGAATTTGATTTTTATTAGGTCTACTCATTAGATTCCTTTTTAGTGAGATTTTTATTTTCTTTTTATTAGCTTTCTTGTAGTCTAACTTTTCTTTGTGCATTTGTTCGTAGAAACCTTTCCATTGACTCTTCCGTTCACCATTATGGAGTACGCGAATCCACCATACCACCAACCACAAAGGCCATTCTACCCTATTGAAATCTCGAATTTCAAACAATATCGAGATGAACCCATATATGATGCATGGACTCGTTTTAAAATTTTACTTCGAAAATTCCCTCATCATAGTTTCTCTTTAGCATCCCTAACCCAAACCTTTTACTATCGTGTCAGCCGATGTGACCAAATGTGCATTGATGATTTTGCCAATGGGGGCCCTAGGGAATTAAGTGCTGAAGAAGCATGGGATACCTTAGAAGACTGTGCCCAATATTATTATAAAGTAGACAACCCAACAAACAACATCACAAATCAATCAAAAACAAGTTTGAAGGAGCAAACAGGAAGTTTGTCTGGGGATGAATATACTCATGTTGAGATACCTAGTTGGATGGCACCTAATATCATAGTACAAAACAAACAAATAGGTAATCTAGGTACAATGGAGGATGAGGTGGACAATCCAAGCCCACAAAGTACCCCACAAGTCCTACCATCATTTGAGGCACATACAACGCCCGTGACTTACCCGGAAGAAGTAGAAGAGACTATAGGAACTCCAATTGAGGTAGAACCCTTGGACCAAGCACCACTAGAGGATATAGGTTTGAACACTTGTAGTGATAACCTTACTCCTAGTTCTAGGGAAGTTCTTATTTTTTTATGAAATGGAGCCTCAACCAGAACCGTTACCTAATCTTCCATCCTTGGACGTGAATTTAGGAATTGAGATAGGTTCCGATCCACCCATCAAACCTTATAGTCCGGGTAGTCTTAGGATAAAGGTAGTGGACTCTAAGCCTTGTATAGAGGAAGCCAATATAGGAGTGGAAAATGACCTTACATGCTTACATCACCCATTTATGATTGATCGTAAGAAACATTATGGGTTTAAACCGGGTTTATTAGGTCAAGATGGATCCCCAACTAGGAGCCTCTCGAAGTTGATAGAAAATGATCCATTTCTAGGAGAAAATCTTAATCCACCCATTAACCCAATTGAATTAGGTAAGGTTATGATGATAGGAGCACACCCGTTTGAGCATATAATTCATCCACCACTCTTCTCTCACGTGGCATATTTCCACCCTAAGGGTGTGTATCGCTAGTTTCACCTGCACTTAATCCTAAGTGTAGGGAAAACCTCTCCTATTTCCATTAAATAAGGGTAGAGTCAATCTCGTGACTCGAACAAAAACAAGCGCTTCTTGGGAGGCAACCCATGTTTTGTGTGATTTTATTTGTTTGATTGTTATTTGCTTCCGTATGCATGTTTTATTTTTGTTGTTGGTTGGTCATGCTTCTCAATTAAAATATGGAAATACTTTACTATGTTGTTTGGCCTAGTCTTAACTCCAACCTAAAAGTATTTTTGCAAAAGATAAGTGTAAGGGGAAACCCCAAATATGTTTTCAAGAAACAAACCGATCATGATTCTCCACAATATTAAATGAACATGTATATTCGTATTTGTTAGAGTCAAATGCTTGTATTGAGTCATAATGAAGTTTTGCAGGCTTTTCCAGGAAGTAGGACGAAGTTTTTCCAGAAATTTTCCGGAAACTTAACATAAGAATTTCTGCAGGTCCAATCTGACGGCGTCAGAGTATTACTCTTGACGGCGTCAGGAGTTAAAAATCTGGAAATTTCACCGGTTTTGTTTTTCTAACGGAGTCTTATGGTTTTTGTGAATTATTAAGTTTTATAATCTCCAGGAAATCTGCAAACTTCATTCCACAAGCATTATATCTTACTTTGTTTTCTAGGATTTAGTAACTTATATAGGATGCCGCCGATTTTACGCGAGGTTGTCTTGTCTATTGTTGTCAGGATTTACAGGCTATGTATGACAAGAAGATGATTTATATCCTGGAAGGGAAGCTTTGATTGTTCGTTTTCTTGGAAGAAGATTTAACCTGGCCAACCTAAAATCCATACCGAGAGAATCAGGGGAGTATTTGATTTCATTCTCTTTACTTTTTCACTTTTACATTCTTTACTTGAACATTGGGGACAATGTTCATCTTAAGTGTAAGGGGAGGGTAAAAAGATGATACCTTACATATGCACTTTCGCTTGAGTTTGTTTTGTTTGATAGTAGATGTGTAATAAAACTATGAGAAATACTTGTTAGTGTAATTTTAGTGCCAAATTTAAAATTTTTTACAACATTTAGGAGTGAAACTTTAGCCATAGCAAGCGTCTCATGGATAGGAGATTGTATGACTAGCACATAACCGTATGTTCAGAAAAATTTTCCACCCAAAAATGTGAGGTTCGCCTTTAGATTTGATAGGAAAAGCATTCATTATTGGTGCTTATGAGTGTACCGGTAGCATTTAGATTCTAGAACTTGCGTTAGTGATGCATCCTGAGACCGCTAGTGAGACTACATTCGTGTAGTAGGATTTACTACATGATAAGAGGCATTAGGATCACCCTTGTGTTAAACCCGTATCATAATTACTTGACAATTTAAGTCATATTACTTGGCTAGTTAAGTCAACTAATTTTTCCCACACCTTAGCGTTGTACTCATTTTTAGTACACGATACCCCTAGTACACCCCTCCGAGCCTATCTTTTCGTTTCTAACTTTAAGCATTTTACTTAAAGGAAGAATTTGTTACACCCCACTTAAATGTACAACCAAATCACCTTAGCCTTCCGTGTATGCGCTCATTTTTAGTGCATTATTGTTATTTGTTAAACCCTAAGTTAACTTTCTAATTGATTACATGGTTGCTAAGTCGAGTCATATCCTTGTACATATTGTTTTGGGACGATTGGGACTCATGGGTAAGTACTTATTTTATGGAGTAATGGGGAAGAACATCATATTATTACCCCCATATGTACGTTAATCTTAAAAGTGCTCCAAGTGTTTTGATTTTCTTAATTCGAGTCATTAGAATAGTTGAATGTAAAGTATGTAAAGATTCAAGTGTAAGGGGAATTCTCATCCCCTATGATGTATTATTTTGGATGGTAGGGTAAGAGTGTATGCAAAAAAAAAAAAAAAAAAAAAAAAAAAAAAAAAAAAAAAAATCGAAAATAAACAAGAGAAAAAGAAAAAAAAAATAGAAAAAGAAAAAGAGAAAAAAACATACGGACTACCATCCCGTTTTATTCTATGTTCATTTTATGTTTTTGTTATTTTTCATTTATTAACTTAAGTCGAGTCTAATCTTGGCTTAGCAACGCCACATTGTACATGTAATTAACCAAGATTGTTAACTCGCCACCAGTAAAAAACTTCCTTTATCCAACAAAACCGTGTATTTCATATCCCTACACCTAACGTTACAACCCTTTAAAAAGACCTCTTTGACAGTTTATCCTAGGTGCTTACGCCATGTGGTGGAGGTTTGATCCTTTCCCAAGCCTATGGTAATCTATTTTGCTATGACAGGTAGTGAGACATATCTTCCATTTCCATAATGTTATATTACTTTATTACACCCGAGAGATGTGAGTATCTAAACACTATTTGCGAGGTGCTTGTGTATGACCTCCGTGCTTGTCTATTGGTCTTTAGTGGAACGATTATTTGTTGTAATTACTTTTATATTAGTGTTAAATGAACCCTAACTTGTCTTTTGAGTAGAATAAAAGCTCATTTGCTTGAGGACAAGCAAATCTCAAGTGTAAGGGTATATGATGAGGCGAAAAATGATCCATTTTTAGGGGGTCATTTAAGCCCGAATCCGACTTTATTTGATCAAATATTGCCCTAAATCGTTTCTTTTGTGATTTTAGGTGTTTGAAGAGTGAATTCTGGAAAAGAAGCCATTTTGGACGTTTTTGGAGCATAAAAGTGAAGAAAACGGCAAAGTATCAATTTTCCATGCTGAAGACACTAGGTGACGGCGTCAAGAGTTATGCCCTGACGGCGTCAGACATCAAGAATAAAACACCGTAGTTGATGACGGCGTCAAAAGTCATCCTAACGGCGTCAAAGTACAAAGAATAAAATACCGTGGTTGGTGACGGCGTCACATAGGCCGTCATAAGTAGATCAAGGCCGTCCGAGGAAGTATTTGGCGGCGAGGTGACGGCGTCACAATGTTGTCTTGACGCCGTCAGCCCAGTTTTCCTATATATAGTTTTCTTGTTTTTACATTAAAAGGAGAGAAGTTTTGGGTGAAACCCTAAAGACGAATTTGGTGCATCTTTTACAGGTTTTTCAAGGGTTCCAAACCCTTGATACCTTGCATTGTAATTGAGATAAGTGTTCTTCTAATTCAATCAATATGTCTATGTGTTGGTTGTCTATATCTTGTTCTTGTCTCAATTCAATTATGCTAGGCTAGATCTCTCTTGTGTTTGCTTAGATCTAATGAAACCTAGATGTTGATTATGTGTTGATTACTTGTTTATTCTTGTTCTTGGATGAATGATTTATATGTTAGGCTTAAGAAAACTGGCAGATCTCCAAATGGTAACATGCTTGAACGTCTTAAGAAACATGAACCGAGGCGTACTAGGTCTTTATTGGTTGTATTTAATGCATGAGCCACTGTTTACAATCCCTATAGTTGTGCTGGGTCATGGTGTAGGAGGAGATAAGAGCTCATAGAATTGGGGAGTTATGTATGCCACCCCATGAATGGTATTAAGGAATACGATCCGTCATCCATGCAATTATAACAAGTAATTAACATGTAAAAGATATCTAGGGAGTAGTGAAGTCTAAGTAAACACAATTTCTCCAATTACTGCTCACAACCTTAGTATAATTAGTTTGTTTTCATTTTTATTATTTTATATTGATTGAATCTTAGTTTTGGGTTAGTTGAGTAGCAACTAATTCCGCCCACTCCTTCAAAACCCGAGATTTTAATTGCTTTCATAAAAATATAAAAAGACAAAAAGAATCATCCTTCACCTTTAGACCTAGTTAGATTAATTTCAATCCTAACGACACTATTCCTAGCTGAACGATCAATCCCCCGGTACTTGTCACTATACTATACTACAACGATCAGGTACACTGCCTGGTGGGGGTTGTAAGCTTCTCGAGATCCCTCGAGAGGTAAAGCCTGTTGTGATTCCCACGCATCAGTACGTTTGGGCTTAAAGCCTGTGGGCTTGCGTTTGGTCTCGGCCCAGCAGAAAAGAAAGAATAAAAAGGAGACCGTTTGGTTTTTGTGTGGTGTATCCGTGGCCCAAAGGGTGTTGGGGGCCCACCTGGGGTGTCTCGATTATCGTGTCGAAGTTCAAAAATATTAGTGAGCGTTCTCGGGAAGTTTCGTAGGTTCGGGGAATATATAAATAGTATACGTTATTTAGACGAAACGTATTATTAAATATAAACGCGTTATATAATTATTTATCGTTCGCAATAATTATATGCAATCTAGGTTGTATGTAAGCATCGTTCATGGGTAAACGGTCAATCGCAGTTATCGCAGTGGTTCAATATCAAGCCATGTCATAAATTTTTTTTTTACCCGTAAAATGGTGTTAATTTATCGTAACATCGTTTTATTTATTCGTATGCATTTACTAATCGTATGGGAAATTTACGAGAGGTTACATTACCTACCTCTTACAGGGAATTCTGTCCCGGAATTGTAGTCTAAGATAGTTGCCAAGGGTGTCTTAGGTGAAGAGATGTGGGTACTTGGGGCGAATCTGATCCTCGCGCTCCCAGGTATATTCCGGTCCTCGCTTGGAGTCCCAACGAACTTTGATAATAGGGATACGGTTTTGTTTTAGTTGTTTGACTTCTCTATCCATGATTTCAATGGGTTCCTCGGTAAAGACAAGTTTATCATCTAGTCGAATCTCTTTCAATGGAATCACGAGAGATTCATCGGATAAACACCTCTTAAGGTTTGACACATGGAAGGTGTCGTGAATCCGACTAAGTTCTTCGGGTAGTTCTAGTTTATAAGCCACGGGTCCTATCCTTTCCAGGATTCTGAATGGACCGATGTATCTGGGGTTCAACTTTCCATGCTTTCCAAATCATACCATTCCCTTCTAGGGAGATACTCTCAATAAGACTCTGTTTCCGATTTGAAATTCCATGGGTTTCCTTTTTAGGTCTGCGTAGCTTTTCTGTCGGTCTCGGGCTGCTTGTAATCGTTGCTTAATCTTAACAATTTTCTCGGTTGTTTCCCGAACAAGGTCTGGTCCTATAAGTTGTCTTTCTCCGACTTCTGCCCAACAAACGGGCGATCTGCACTTTCTACCATACAGTGCTTCGAAGGGTGCTGCTTTTATACTGGCGTGGTAACTATTGTTGTATGAAAACTCTGCTAATGGTAAGTGCTTATCCCAACCTTTTCCAAAATCAATAACGCATGCTCGGAGCATATCTTCCAAGGTTCGGATAGTTCTTTCACTTTGACCATCAGTTTGAGGGTGGTATGCGGTGCTCATATCTAGTTTAGTTCCTAAGGCTTTCTGTAATGATCTCCAAAAGTGAGAGGTGAAACGACTATCTCGATCCGAGATAATCGAAATTGGTACTCCATGTCGAGTGACAATTTCCTTCACATATATCTGAGCTAGTGTATTCATCTCATCGGTTTCTTTGATGGGTATAAAATGAGCGGATTTTGTTAGACGATCCACAATAACCCATATTGTGTCGTATCCGGATGAGGTTCTTAGGAGTTTGGTGATGAAGTACATAGTGATTCGTTCCCATTTCCACATAGGAAGTTCTGGTTGTACAAGTAAGCCTGAAGGTTTCTGATGTTCTGCCTTTACCCTTGAACATATCAAACATTTACCGACATATTATGCGATGTCAGCCTTCATGTTTGGCCACCAATATAGTCTCTTTAAATCCTGATACATCTTGTCGGAACCTGGATGAATGGAGTATTTTGACTTGTGGGACTCGTACATGATGAGCTCACGAATACCTCCAATCATAGGGATCCAACTTCTATCCTTGAAACATAGTGTTCCATTGGATTTCTTCACAAAACCATTCTTATTCTCGGGCATACCGTAAATCTTTTCCTTGGGTCGGTTTTCTTCTTTAAGTGCTTCGTTCTGCGCGGTAAGGATTTGGGATGGGAGGGGTGAGTGGATAGTCATCCCTAGTGATCTAACTCGAAGGGGTTTCAATCGTTCCTTTCGGCTTAACGCATCTGCTACTACATTAGCCTTTCCTGGGTGGTAACGGATCTCACAATCATAATCGCTGAGCAACTCTAGCCAGCGACGTTGCCTCATATTCAAATCCTTCTGATACAAAATGTGTTGAAGACTCTTGTGGTCGGTGTACACGATACATTTGGTGCCATATAAGTAGTGTCTCCATAACTTGAGTGCAAACACTACAGCTCCTAACTCCAAGTCATGAGTCGTGTCGTTTTCCTCATGTTTCTTCAGTTGCTGAGATGCATAAGCTATCACTTTGCTTCTGTGCATCAAGACCGCTCCTAGTCCATGATAAGATGCGTCGCAATATACTATAAAGTCCTCGTTTCCTTCTGGGAGGGCTAATATTGGAGCTTCACAAAGCTTTTGTTTTAACAACTGGAAGGCTGCTTCTTCCTTTTCTTCCCAGATGTACTTCTCATTCTTTTGGGTCAGTTTAGTCAAAGGTTTTGCAATCTTGGAGAATCCTTCTATAAATCTTCGGTAGTAACCTGCGAGACCTAAAAATTGACGAATCTCCGTGGGGTTTGTAGGAGATGACCAACCTTTAACTATCGATGATGTGTCCTAAAAATTGTACGGTGCGAATCCAAAAGTCGCATTTAGAGAACTTAGCGTACAATTCTTCTTTCTTGAGTAGTTCTAGAATGATTCGTAAATGTCCCGCGTGTTCTTCTTCGTTGCGAGAGTAGATCAAAATATCGTCGATGAATACTATTACAAACTTATCCAAGTAAGGTTTGCATACTCGATTAATTAAATCCATGAAAACTGCTGGTGCATTGGTCAGACCGAACGGCATTACTTGAAATTCGTATTGACCATAGCGCGTTCTGAATGCAGTTTTCGGAATATCCTCTTCTCGAACTCTTAGCTGATGATATCCTGATCTCAGATCAATTTTTGAGTACACACTCGATCCTTGCAATTGATCAAACTGATCATCAATTCGAGGCAATGGGTATCGATTCTTTACCGTAAGTTTATTCAACTCCCGGTAATCGATGCACATTCGAAAGGATCCATCCTTCTTCTTAACAAATAAAATTGGAGCTCCCCAAGGTGATGAGCTTGGTCGAATAAATCCTTTATCCGATAATTCCTTTAGTTGTTCTGACAACTCTTCCATTTCAGATGGTGCTAGCCTATAAGGTGCTTTAGCTTAGAGGGGGGTAACATTAAGTAAAGGGGCAAACGTATCTGATATAAAACTCTTATCGGCGCCCGAATCAAACAATACTCTAGCATTATGATGGTTTAGTAGAAACGTACCGTGGTAGGGCATAGTAACCTGAGCAAGCTCCATTGCTGCATTTCAATTCTCGATCTAGAAGTTTCTGAGCAAGCTCCATTGCTGCTTCCAAGGTTGGCGGGTTTGCTGAGGTGACATTTCCTTCAATACTCCTAGGGAGTCCTTCGACATATTTCTCTAATGTCTTCTCATGATCGGGTCCCATGGTAGGGCATAGTAACCTGAGTTCTTGGAATCTCCGGTTGTAACTTCTCAAATCAACTCCTTTCACTATTAAGGCATGGAACTCATCCTCGAGTTTTCGCAGTTCGGAACGGGGACAATACTTCTTTAGTATTTTAGCCTTGAATTCTATCCAAGTAAGCTGATGTGCTGTTTCTGCTCCTAGTGTTTGAATAGTAGAGTTCCACCAGGATAGAGCGTCTTGCATTAGTGTTCCTGTTGCGAAGCTTACCTTGTTGTTTTCCGAGCATCCACTTCTTTGGAAAATAGTTTCACTTCTTTCAAACCATTGAGCTAATTCCGACACTCCTTCAGTTCCTTTGAAATACGTTGGTTGACATGCTATGAAGTCCTTGTACGTGCAGTAGCGGGGTGTCGGTGCATTTCCGTCTCTATTACGGGTTTGTCCAGCTAAAACGGCATTAATGCCATCAACGATTGCTTGCTGGATTGCAGCCGGGGTCATAACTTCGGGGTTTGCTGGTGCGGCGTTCGTGGTTTTTCTCCTAGTTCTAGCCATGTTGCTATAAAAGAAGGTATATTATTAGAACATTTATAATAATCTTATCACGTTGAAAATACATATCGAGTAATGAATAGTTAAATATACGTCATAGTTACAATGATTTGATCATTGAAAAGGTTTAAATCGTAAATTTTCGTATGTTGGGATGACACACATTACGAATAAGCAGTGTTGCAAAAATCGGCTGAGGCGGCCGATTAATCGGTGATTAATCGGCCTCGGCCTTGGAACTTGGAAGAAATTCCAAGGTAATCGGCCGATTAATCGGCTGAGGCGGCCGAGGCGGCCGATTAATCGGGAAAAAATCGCAACTCGGCCCCCGACCGCCTCGGGACCGATTCACGATTTTTGCAACATTGCGAATAAGTTTGACCTGTATGAACTAATATATTACTATATACTGCAACGTAAATAAAGATAAAATAAACTTCCATAAATCAATGTCAAAGTGTTACAACACTTATTGGTACTTGTGCAAATGTTTACAAAACATGACAAGATATTCTTATTTGTAGGACATTGATTTTTCTTAACAAGGTGATGGTCTCATGGTTTTCCTAAGGCCTTGTCTAGGCGGTTTTGGAGTTCTTAAATGGCAGTGGACATGGTTTCCATGGTTTGATCTCGAGTCCTTTCCCTTTCTCGAGCTTCTAGCAGGGCTTGCCTAAGGCGTAGGTTTTCAGTGTTAATCCTCTCAATTTCTCGGTCTAAAGTTCCCAATGCTATTTCGGTCGAAGTGTTAGTCCCACATAGTGCTCCTATGAATTCCATTGATTCCCAAAATAGAGAATCCAACTTTTCAACCTTATCTTCTATTGCAAGATGACCAATTGTGAGACTATTCATATCATCTTCAAAGGTGTCTAGAAGTTCATGTGGAATCTTGTTGAGTATACTAGCGATGGAATCAAGTCGGTCTTCGTGGCGAACCATTCTTGCAGCTAACAATGGTATGGTATGGTGTATGGGTTCCCCAGTGACTGGCAGAATTCGGGAGGTAGAGTAAGAACTTTCCCAAAGTTCCCTTGTTGTTGGTGTTCCTTCTTGAGATCTCCAATATCGCATAATGGGCAATAAGAAAGACCATTTACGAGCATCTACTCGCTTGTGGATCCTTCGGCGTCTACGGTGAACACTAGATTCTGAGGTGGTTGGGCGGATTGGGTAAGTCTTTCGGTGAGGTGATAGAGGGACACTTTGGTAAGGTGCAGGTGGTGATGCTAGTGGAGGTGATGCTATAGGTGATGGTATTAGTGGCACAGTAGTAGTTTGGCTGTAGAAGATAGTTGGTAGTGGTGGTATTATTGGTGGTGCAGGTGGTGATGGCACAACTGATTCAGGTGGTATGACAAAAGCTGGTGCTGGTATAGCAATACTTGCTTTATACGGCTGAAGTTGTCTAATTTGCCTAGATCGGTGAATCGGACCAGATGTTTCCAGAGGAGAAGCCTCTGTGTCAGATGCTGGCAGAAATTGCTGGCTTTGCATGTATCTGTCGGTAGCAGGAGACACAGGCATAGGTGAGGTAGCATAGGCTGAAGTAACATCTTCAGTTCCTGAGTTTGAGGACAAGCTGATAGGGTGGGTGTTCGAAGACATGACACTTTAATAAATTTCCCGATTAGTAAATGTAAGCATAATTATAACCAATTTAAAATGCTATAAGGTAAATAATACTTTTTACCAATTACTGGGATGCGTAGGCACGAAGGGCGTAGAATGGTATTTTATGAAAATTTTGTCCCGTTTAAAGTGTAGTTATAGTCCAACGTTCCAAAACACTTGGTTCACTATAACCGTAGCTCTGATGCCAATCTATAACACCCCCAAAATCGATCAATACAGCGGAAGACTTAAAATGTCAGCGGAAGACTTTTGGGGTATTATATTGTGGATCTTTCGTCACAATTTATAAAAAACGATTCAAGTGATCGTTTTAAGTTTTATTTAAAATACCAAATATTCATAATTCCAAGAGAATACGTTATTCAACAACAAGTTTTATTTAAAGAGAAATAAACGTTTCTTTATTTGCCCACTTCGTGCCGTTGCCATCCATTCCATTTAGTTACCTGAGATAAACATGCTAAAAGTCAACAAAAAGTTGAGTGAAATTCATAGGTTTATAATTAAGAGTTTGAACACAAGAGATAGATGTTTATTGTAATATCGATACAAATAAACAAGTTAGAAATCACATTCATTATTGCATTAAGCTCATGACACTCAACGATTCAACAGACATCAATATTTTCATAATAATGATGTAAAATATATATAGCCCCCAAGATAGGTATTTGCCAGTAACCTATTATATTCAAATAACGTGCATTTGGTAAATTTCCTCTAGCAACCAAATGGGGATTGTCAATCCCTAATAGATCTATTCACAATTATTTACGTTCACCTTTCAAGTGATTAAGGTTCATGATCGAGGGACTTTTGGCAATAGCTACTTAAGCAATAATAAGATCAGAAAAAGACTTGTGTTCGGTTTTTGAGCATGTATCCCCCCCCCCCCCCCCCACAAAAATGAGTTAAATGTGGGCTATGAACTCACCTTAGCAGGATAGTAGAACAAATGTAATCTCAACGATGCAAGGCAACGACTTCACACACAACCTACAAGATATGGCACGTTTCAGTTCTTAAGTCTCGTTTTATTGCGAACGTTTATTATTAATTATGAGAAATCGATAAAGTGCATACGTGATGTGTTACGTCGTATAAAAATGGATAATGGTTACGTATTGTTTTATTCGTCTAAATTCAGTTATCGTTATATAGGTTTTATTCGTATTATATATATATATATATATATATATATATATATATATATATATATATATATATATATATATATATATATATATATATATATATATATATATATATATATATATATATATATATATATAATAAGTTACGTTTTATTATTTATCGTTTTAATTCAAATATTTATATAAGTATTGTAGAATCGTTGTAGCTCGAGGTTGTTTAGACCTCATAGGATCTAGGGCAAACAATAACAATGATAATAACAATATGCAGCGGAATAGAATGAATCAAAGTTATTGACACAAGGTTTTTCCTCATCACCTCCAATATGTATTTGATCAGAATACAACGTATTACCTAAGTGTAATAGGGATCTAAGAACTCTCAGACCTTGGAGGAATACGAACACAAACTAACTCTAGTCTAGGCGTTTACAATGAACCACGCCCTAGACACACACACACACTTTTCTAGTCGACTACATTGTGAAAGACATAATAAAACCTATAACCTGTATCCTCTTTATATAATAGAGGATTAGGTTTACAAAGGATATATTCTAAATAATAAAAAGATCCGTAGTAATCTTTTTCTTGTTCTTGAAGTTTCATCCTTTGTCACTTTAAGTCCCTCTTGTTTTCATTCTTTTATTTATTTTGTCACATCAAATCAAGAATCCCAACAAGTATAAATATATATAATTTATAAAATTATTATTAAAATCAATATTACCATTAAATCCTTCATGTTTCTCAATTTTACGCTTTTTACCCTTAACGGAAAACATTTACGCCGTTAGTCCAAAAATTATATATATTTACGTTTTTAGTCCAAATATCAAATATTTACATTCAATATCCCTAAGTTTCAATATTTATAGTTTATACCCTTTAGAAAAATAGTTTTATACTTTTCACCCTAAGTTTACAAATTTGACAATTCTAGTCCCTAACCTTCAAACATTTGCAAAAATAGTCCAAACTTTACCAAATTTAAAACTTAGCATTTTTATTGTTTTAATAAGCTCATAAAGTTTCAAATAGCTTATTTTCACAGCTTATTAGCTTAATCTCTTCTTATTTCATTAAGTGGGCTTAACGAATCCAAATTAAGGGCCCGTTAAGGTTTTATGATCCAAGGGGTTTGGGGGAACACTAGGTTTATAGAAATCCATCATTTTAAGTTACAAAAACATTTCAAAACAGCTTATATGCTCAGCTTATTGTAATAAGCTGAAATGAGCTTTTTGGGCTTGTTGGCCCACGTAAGGTTTTTAATAGTCTGAAAACAGTTCTAATAGCGACTTACTTTGGGTCTCGTTAGGTGATTAAACGAAGTTATTAAGTCGTATTATTTATCATTCTCGTTTCTATTTCAAGTAGGCAATTAGATCGTACAAAAATAATAATGGGTCGTGTGTCAAATTTAGAAATGGCGAGGTCAAATTGTAAGCCAAAACTCAATACGTAAAAACTATATAGGTTGAAAAATAAACTAAGTCTTTTAGTATTTTTCGTATAGGTCAAATTGTGATTTTAGTGTGTATACCTTAATATTAGTTCAAGGTTAGTATAGGTTCTCGTTAATGGCCTTGTTAATACATGATACGATATATAAAATATATATGTTGTGTTTATTATTTACGTGGTATATATAGTAAGTGTTGGTGCAAAACATAAACGTACGTATATATATGAATAGAAAGAAAGAAATCAAGGTTTCACCTCACCTAGAAAAGGTGGTGTAAAACGAGTGTATGGTTCGTGTGAGGGTAAACTAGCTTCGTGGTTCACTTCACGTCCTTCCAAAGGTTCAATAGGCTCCAAGCTTTTGCTTCCTAGGTTCACTTCAAGCCGTGGTTCTCCTAGCAATCCTTTCGTCCCTCCATAGCTTCTTCTCGTTGATATTTTTAGTGGTAGTGGTACGTATGAGTGTATGAGGTGACTGAGCTTGCATGGGAGGTTTTTATAGTAACTTTTTGAAAGGTAGAAACAAGGTAAGTTCACAAGAATGAAGGTTGCATGTTAGGCGAATAGTGTTGCCACAAACAATGGCCAATCGAGAGTTTACATTGCCAAGATCTTGTGTGATCTCTTCCTATTCATTCCTGACGCTTCTTACATTCACATTGTTAGTTTAGATGGGATTGGTGAGCAAGGGAGGCAACAAGGAATAATATGCCACGTTTAGAACTTATCTTTGTATATTGAGTTTGGTAGTTTACTTAGGGTGTTTCTGGGGTAGTTAACGAGCAAAGGAGGTTGCAAGTTTTATTGTTCGTGGTTCTTGGGCACTAGGAGAAACGAGTCAAGCAAAAATATATGTTGGTTAAGTGTAGAAATTGTAAAAACATAGGGTGGTTTTGGGTGTGTCGCGGCAGTGCAAAATAAAGAAAATAATAAAAGGTGCGTTTGGGCTTAAAGCCTGTGGGCTTGCGTTTGGTCTCGGCCCAGCAGAAAAGAAAGAATAAAAAGGAGTCCGTTTGGTTTTTGTGTGGTGTATCCATGGCCCAAAGGGTGTTGGGGGCCCACCTGGGGTGTCTCGATTATCGTGTCGAAGTTCAAAAATATTAGTGAGCCTTCTCGGGAAGTTTCGTAGGTTCGGGGAATATATAAATAGTATACGTTATTTAGACGAAACGTATTATTAAATATAAACGCGTTATATATTTATTTATCGTTCGCAATAATTATAGGCAATCTAGGTTGTGTGTAAGCATCGTTCCTGGGTAAACGGTCAATCGCAGTTATCGCAGTGGTTTAATATCAAGCCATGTCATAAAAAAAATTTTTTTTTACCCGTAAAATGGTGTTAATTTATCGTAACATCGTTTTATTTATTCGTATGCATTTACTAATCGTATGGGAAATTTACGAGAGGTTACAATATGTCTATGTGTTGTTTGAATATATCTTACGCTTATCTTGAATTTAACATGCTAGGCTAGATTTCTTGTGTGTTTGAGTAGATGTAGTGAAACCTAGATGTTGATTATGGGTTGATTGTTTGTTTATAGTTGTTACAGATGAATGATTTCGATGTTAGGCTTAAGAAAACTGGCAGACTTCCATAGGGTAACATGCTTGAACGTTTTAAGAAACATGAACCAATGCGTACTAGGTTATTATGGTTGTATTTAATGCATGAGCGAATTCTAATGATCCCATGTTAGGAGCTTCTTGCAGGCTCGACATAGGAGTGAAGTAGGAGCTTATAGAGTTGGGGAAGTACGTACGCCACCCCACGAATGGTATTAAGGAATATAACCCGTAATCCACGCAATTGTAATGAACTATCAACCTATAAAAGATATCTAGGGAGTAATGAAATCTAAGTAAACACAATTTTCCCCATTATTGTTCACACCACATTAGTAATTTGCTTTATTTTCATTTTGTTATTTTATTTTGATTGCATCTTTATTTATTGGGTTAGTTGATTAGCAACTAATTTCGCCCACTCTTCCAAAAACCGAGATTTTAATTGCTTTTATAAAAATATAAAAATACAAAAAGAATCATCCCTCACCTCTAGACCTAGTTTTTAGGCTTTCTAATCCTAGCGACACTATTCCTGAGTTGAATGATCAATCCCCCAGTACTTGTCACTATACTATACTACAACGATCAGGTACACTGCCTGGTGGGGGTTGTAAGGTTCTCGAGATCCCTCGAGAGGTAAAGCCTGGTGCAATTCCCACGTATCAAGTTTTTGGCGCCGCAGCCCGGGGAATAGTTATTGTCTAGGTTAGGATTTCTTTTTATTAGGTTTACTTGCTAGATTCCTTTCTAGTAAGATTTTATTTTTATTTCTAGGTTTTCTTTAGTCTATCTCATTTCTTCGTGTCTTTGTTCGTAATCTTTACCATCCGATATCATGGAAGGTGGTAACATCTTTGAACCCATCAACCCGCCACAACAAAACCACCCACAAAACCCACCACTTGTAAACCAACCTCTTAGGCCCCGAACCCTAGGAGAGTATTCCCGTGTTAGCCACCAAGGCTATCGAAACACCATTGAGCTCACTCAAGGAGCCAATGTGTCCCCCTTGCGATCCGACACCATCCGGTTGGTGCAAAGCGGATGTGCATTTCGTGAACTTCTTTCCGAAGATCCTAATCAACATCTCAAGGATTTCCTTAAAATCGTAGATTCTATAGACCTTGATGTTACAACTAGAGAGTCGACCTGATTACACCTATTCCAATTCTCTCTACATGATCAAGCTAGTCAATGGCTTGAACGATTACCCGCGGGATCCATCACCTCATGGGATGATCTCACCACTCGTTTCTTTGCTCAATTTTTCCCACCGGGAAGAACTACCAAGCTTAGAAATGATATATTGATGTTCCAACAACGTCAAGGTGAAAATCTATATGAAGCATGGACTCGTTTCAAGGACTTACTCCAAAAAGTCCCTCATCATGGCATAGATCTTTGGCTCCAAGTCCAAATCTTCTATGACCATATCGATCTCTCCACAAGGCGAACCATTGACAAATCGGGCGGTGGTAAGCTACGTGATCTAAGTGCGGAAGAATCATGGGAACTCATAGAAGATCTTGCTCTCTATGACAACGAAAGTTGGAATGATCCCCGTGATTTGAACAAAACGGTCAAGGCAATATCTTTGCCTTCGAACAATTCTAGCACTCCCGACCGTAGGATCATGGAACTTGAGGACCAAGTAAAGTTTCTCATGAAATCTTATGAAGCTCCTAAGCCTTCAAGCCAAGTGAACAAAATCACTTCTTCATACGAATTATGTAGTGGTCCCCATGACACTCGTGATTGCGTGGAACTCCCCGAAACAGCTTTTGCGGACTACGTATCCTCGCGTACCGACGAAGCGGGAGACAAGTGGTGCACTTTCAAACCCGAGCCAAACCCTTACGGTGATTCCTACAACCCTTCTTGGAAAAATCACCCGAACCTTAGGTGGAAACAAAACCAAAACAATTCTTCCAATCTGCCTAATCGTTACCAACCAAACGGTCCACCCTCCAACCATACTTTCAACAACAATCCTTCTAATAACTATGGTAGTACCAATAATCTTGAAGGGTTGATGTCCAAGTTTATGGCATCTCAAGAAGCTCGCATATCTAAGTTTGAAGCCGATTTCAAACAAAAGCAAAGCGAGATGACCGCAAAAATTGACACATTGTTGAAAGTTCTCAATGATCGAGAAATGGGAGCACTCTGAAGCGACACGGTCAAGAACCCGAAACTAAACATTAATTCCACATCATTGGTTTCGTCACCCACCTCTTGTCCGCAATACTACTCGGTTAAATCAATGAGCACGTGTTTCAAGCAAAACCAAATTCTTCAAAAGGGCCAATCGAATGAAACACCCAATATCAAACCGGTCAAAAGCATAGTTGAAACACCTCCTACACAAGACCTTGACGATGAATTCAAGGAACTCCACCTTGAACGCCCCGTCATTAATGTCTTAGCTCGTGCTCCCTACTATAGTTCCCTCCTAAAAAAATATGAGAAGTTTAAATTGGGTAAAAATGGGACCGCCTTCGTTCAAAACAAGTTGCCTAAGAAGCTTGATGATCCGGGTATATTTGTTTTGCTTTGTAAGATAGGAAGATCTGAAGCTTTCGACACACTAGCCGATTTAGGATCAAGTCTCAACTTGATTCCCTTATCCCTTTTTACCACTCTTAAGCTAGGAAAGTTAGAGGATACGGAGGTATTAATTGGTCTAGCGGATGACAGTATTGCCCACCTAGTTGGGATGATCAAGGATGCAGTTGTTCACGTAGGGAAGTTAACTATTTTAGCGGATTTTCACGTCCTAGATATGGTTAGTGATACTACATGCCCATTGTTAGTAGGAAGAGGATTTTTAGCAACCGCTAATGCCATGATAGATTGTAACGAGTCTAAGATAGCGGTAGGTGAGGGCGATACTTGGTCAGTCTATGATGTTAAGAAGCATAGCTATGATGGTGAGGACGAACCGACACCAAATTGGGTAGAGATGAATAGGAGACCATCTAGATATGGACCTTGGATAGAAAGAAACTTAATAGTACCTCAACACCCATTCTATCTAGAAAAAGATTTCATCGATAAAACACATTCGGTGGAACAACTCATAGCTAGAGATGAGGAGCTAGACTCCTTTGAGGACCCCCTTGTCTTTAGGAAAATGATTGAGTTCTTAGGCATAATGCTTATTAACATAGAGATGAACAAGTAGAAAAGAGGGGGGGGGGGATAAATGTAAATAGAGGTGGGACAAGCCACCTAAGGAAGGTGACAGATCATGACATATGAAGATGATTTTATATGATCCGGTTGGAGAAAAGTTTGAAAGATCATACCGTACCAAGAAAACCGATAGGAAGTTGAAACCCAAGTTTGATCCGAAAGATGTCCTCAATGAGGAACTCACCCATATAACGTAATTGCCCATGACCTTGAGCCTAGCTACAAGACTCGTAAATAAAGAAAAGCGCTTCTTGGGAGGCAACCCATGTTTTGTGTGATTTTTATTTGTTTGATTGTTATTTGCTTCCGTATGCATGCTTTATTTTATTGTTGGTAGATCATGTCTCAAAACTAAATGGTGAAAATACTTTATTTTGTTGTTTGACTTCGTCTTAACTTCATACAAGGTATTTCGCAAAAGATAAGTGTAAGGGGAAACCCCAAATTTGTTTTTAAGAAACGAAATTGATCATGATTCTCCACAGTATTAAATGAACATGTGTATTTGTATTTGTTAGAGTCAAATGCTTGTATCGAGTCATAATGATGTTTTGCATGATTTTCAAGGAAGTAGGACATAAGTTTTTCCAGAAATTATCCAGAAACTTAACGTAAAGATTTCTGCAGGCCACTTCTGACGGCGTCATGAGTTTACTCCTGACGGCGTCATGTGTAAAATTCTGGAAATCTTGCTAGTTTTGTTTTTGTAACAGAGTCTTAAAGTTTTTGTTAATTCTTTAGTTTTAGAAACTCCAGGAAATCTGCAAACATTCATTCCACAAGCATTATATCTTAATATGTTTTCTAGGATTTGTTAGTATATATAGATTGCCGCCGATTTTACGCGAGGTTGCCTTGTTTGTTTTCTCAAGTTTAACAGGTTACATATGACAAGAAGATGATTTACATTTCTGGAAGGGAAGCTTTGATTATTCATTTTCTTGGAGGAAGATCTAACCTTGTTGCCACACAATCCACACCGAACGAATCAGGGGAGTATTTGTTTTCATTCTTTTACCTGTTTTACTTTTACATTCTTTAACTGAACATTGGGGACAATGTTCATCCTAAGTGTAAGGGGAGGGTAAATGATGATACCTTATAGGATACACTTGCACTTGAGTTTGTATGTTTGATGGTAAGTGTGTAATAAAACTATGAGAAATACTTGTTAGTGTAATTTTAGCGCCAAATTAAAAATTTTTTACGAGTGAAACTTTAGCCTTAGCAAGCGTCTCATGGATAGGAGTTGTGTGACTAGCACAAAGCCGTACCATTCAGAAAAATTTTCCACCCAAATACGTGAGGTTCGCCTTTAGATTTGATAGGAAAAGCATTTACTATTAGTGCTTATGAGTGTACCGGTAGCATTTAGATTCTAGAACTTGCGTTAGTGATGCATTCCGAGACCGCTAGTGAGACTACATTCGTGTAGTAGGATTTACTACATGATAAGAGGCATTAGGATCACCCTTGCGTTAATTCCGTGATGCGTGGGAATTGCACCAGGCTTTACCTCTCGAGGGATCTCACCAGGCAGTGTACCTGATCGTTGTAGTATAGTATAGTGACAAGTACCGGGGGATTGATCGTTCAACTCAGGAATAGTGTCGCTAGGATTAGAAAGCCTAAAAACTAGGTCTAGAGGTGAGAGATGATTATTTTTGTATTTTTTTTATGTTTTATAAGAGCAAGTAAAAATCTCGGTTTTTAGGAGAGTGGGCGGAATTAGTTGCTAGTCAACTAACCCAATAACTAAGATGCAATCAAAATAAAATAACAGAAATGAAAATAAAACTAATTAAACTAGTGTTGTGTGAACAATAGATGGGAGAATTGTGTTTACTTAGATTTCACTACTCCGTAGATATCTTTTACAGGTTAATTACTTGTTACAGTTGCGTGGATGACGGGTTATATTCCTTAATACCATTCATGGGGTGGCGTACTTACTTCCCCAATTCTATAAGCTCCTACTTCACTCCTATGTCGAGCCTGCAAGAAGCTCCTAACATGGGATCACTAGAATCCGATCATGCATTAAATACAACGATAAAAACCTAGTACACATCGGTTCATGTTTCTTAAGACGTTCAAGCAAGTTACACAATGGAGATCTGCCAGTTTTCTTAAGCCTAACTTTGAAATCATTCATCCATTACAACTATAAATAAGCAATCAACCTATAATCAACATCTAGGTTTCATTACATCTAAGCAAGCACACAAGAGATCTAACCTAGCATGTTAAAATCAAGACAAGTGCAAGCTATATTCAAGAAACACATAGACATATTGAATGAATTGAAAGGATACTTATCTCAATTGAACATGAAGGGTTTCAAGGGGTGAAAATCCTTGAAAATACTGTAAAAGTCGTGCTAGGGTTTATTAAGTTCGACCCTAAATTTCTCCTCTCAAGTTACACACTAATTAATGAAAATTAGAAAAGTATATATAGATTTCATGAGGTGACGGCGTCAAGAGGAAAGTTCTGACGCCGTCATCTCGCCGCCAAAAATATTCTCGGATTGCCTAGATCCAGATCTGACACCGTCATGTGTAATCTTATTCTGGGCCATCACCACTTTTACTCTTGACGCCCTTGCCTTGACGCCGTCACGTTTTCACTGGGCCGTCACCAAAAAATGCTCTTGACGCCGTCATAAAATTTCTCTTGACGCCGTCAGGTACTGTTCCCAACAAGGAAAATCAAGACTTTGCTATTTTCTTCACTTTTATGCTCCAAAAACGTCAAAAATGCTTCATTTTCCAAAATTCACTCCCAAAGTACATAAAATCACAAAAGGAACGATTTAGGGCAATATTTGATGAAATAAATTCAAATTCCGGCTTAAATGACCCCCTAAAAACGGATCATCTTTTGCCTCATCATATACCCTTACACTTGAGATTTGCTTGTCCTCAAGCAAATGCGCTTTTATTCTAATCAAAATACAAGTTAGGGGTCATTTAACACTAATATAAAAGTAATTACAACAAATAATCGTTCCAGTAAAGACCAAAGACAAGCACGGAGGTCATACACTAGCACCTCACAAATAGTGTTTAGATACTCACATCTCTCGGGTGTAATAAAGTATATATCACAAGATGGAAATAGAAAAATATCTCTCACTACCTGTCATAGCAAAATAGATTACCATAGGCTTGGGAAAGGATCAAACCTCTACCACATGGCGTAAGCACCTAGGATAAACTATCAAAGATGTCTTTTAAATGGTTATAACGTGTTGGGAATTCTGTGAAGTAAGAATTCTGTTGTTGTTTCTGCTGAAGGTTCCTGCTGAAGAGTTGGTTTCTGCTGAAGTAGTGTATCTGCTGAAGACTAGTTTCAGCATTATTAGTTTCTGCGGGTATAGTATTTCCGTATTTTATGTAATGTAGTTTGGATATGCATGAGTTTATTTAGGAAGTGATAATGCATATCTTTTAGAAGTTTTAGAATATACGTTTCTTGTGAAACGGTTTAGGGTTCCTTGTGTATAAAAGGAACACATGATTATGTATTGAAGGACGTTTTTTAGAAAACACTCTTATTATAATTAAAAGATCCATAGAGGATCAAGAGTTCTTAGTATCAAGCTTGTGTTTTGTTTCCGCTTTAAAAATACAAGTTACAGAGATTGTCTATTAGTGTGTTATTGATTACAGTGACATAACTAACGATTCTAGAGTGCTCAAGAAGATCTATCAAGGTCTATAGGTTCAACAAGTGGTATCAGAGCCTCGAGAGAGTCTCTGTCATACTAAGAAACATAAATCTTACACCTTAAGTATCCAAACAAATCAACAACCATGTCTGGATTTGATGATGATGTTGATACAACCCAAAACATTAACACCACTTCTCTTCAACAACTCAACCTCTCCAACAGTAATGCTAAGTTTCCAGATGACCACATGGGTGACTTCCACTTTATGGAGGATGCCAAGGACATTTGGATGGCTATAAAAGCGAGATTTGGTGGGAATGATGAATCAAGAAGGTTGCAAAAGTCTATGCTGAAGCAAAAGTTCCAAGAATTTCAGATATCTGAAGAAGAGGGAATTCATAAGGGTTATGATAGGTTTCATCGAATCTTAAGTCAACTTAATCAGTTGAAGGCAAGACCTGACAACGAGGACTGCAATGCTAAGTTTTTGAGATCTTTGCCACCATCTTGGTTGCAAGTCAGTATTGCTCTCAAAACAAAGGGTGGATTGGACTTAATGTCTTTTGATGACCTCTACAACAAGCTCAAATCTCTTGAGCCTGATGTTAGAAGTCCCATACGTCCATCCACTCATTCTGCATTTGTTGGGGCATCTACAAAACCTGTGCAACAAGCTTCAAGATCTTATTCATCAGGAACTTCTTCTCAAACCCATACTCAATCTGCTCCTAAATCAAAATCCAGTAGTGTGTTGGAGGATATTATTCATTCATTTGTGGCTGAATATGAACATCAGCAGTTTCTTGCTTATGAGGATTTTGAACAGGTGGATCCATTGGAAATGGAAGAGATGAACTTGAAATGGGAGCTTGCAATGATCTCCATGAACATTAAGAGGTTTGAAGCCAAGTCTGGAAGGAAGTTTGGTTTTAATGGAAGAGAGGCAGCAAGGTGTGATAGAAGGAAGGTTAAATGCTACACTTGTGGTCAAGTGGGACATTTTTCAAGAGAATGCAAGGAGAGAAAGGCCGGAGATGAAGTTAGATATGGCTCTTATCCAATGGAAGCAGGGAATACCAATACTGTACCTTCAAAAGCTATGGTGACTCTGGATCACCAAATTGATTGGGCTGAACATGAACCTGCTGGAGAGGAAGCTTCTACTTCTTCACAAGTGAATCTGCTGGCATACTCACCTTCAGAGGACAAGAAGGAGCAAGTTTCCCTGATGGGAATTTCTCAGGTACACAACTGTGTGTTTGGATGTAGTGTAAGATACAATGAGCTTAAACAAGAGTTTGATGAATTGAAACCAAAGTACAATGAGTGTTATATAGAGGTAGAGTCTTATAAAATGGCTTTAAAAACTGTAGAAAAACAAAAAGTCTGGTTTCAAAAGAATCAAGTTAAGTATGATGAAAAAATAAGAGTTCTAGAAAGTGATTTAGAAGTTGCTAAGATAGACTTAAAACGTACTGAAAAAGAGAAGTCAGATCTAGAAAAGGAAAAACAAGAATTACAAGTTAAGTTAAACAAAGAGATAGCTAGGAATAAACAATGGTTAATATCAGGTGACAATCTAGCTAGGGAACTTTATGGTAGTCAGGCTGTGAACTCTAAAATAGGTTTGGGATTTCAAAAATATGTTGGTTTAGAGGCTAAGAATGACCTAGGTAAATCCACACCTGCAGGTTTAGCTAACTTTGTCAAAGAAGGTAACTTACATGCTGTCCCTGTACCTATAAGAGGGGAACATATGCCTATTGACCTATCCATACCTAGTGACTTTGATGGATCACACCATCTCTATGGCAAAAAGTCAATTGACTTGCCAGACCCTATTATGAAATCTACTGACTTTGTCTCATGTTGTGACAGTGACAAGTCTTCTGATGAAGGGTCTACCTCATTTGCTAGCTGTGATTCAAGTGAGAAGTCTGACCTGCCCAAGACCATTCCCAAGACCACACCAAAGACATCACCCAAGACACCCCACAAGCCTTCTAGAGTTGCTGCTGATAACAAGACAGTTTCTACTGAAGACTTGTTTTTAAATTCTTTGCACAATAATACTTTTGGTTATGTTAAAAACAATTCTATTTATCATGGTGATTTGAATACTTTTTCATGTTATGGAACTTCTTTTGGTTTAAATAAATCTTCTAAAAAGAAGAAGTGTTTTGTGTGTGGAAGTAAATATCACTTGATTAAGGATTGTACATTCCATGAGCAAAGAATGGGTGAAACTGTTAGTCACAGAAAACCTAGGCAGATGTGGAAGAATGTTAGTGAAATACCCTCTTTTGTTCCACATCAGCAGAAACCCAATTCTGCTGAATCACATTCTTCATGGAGAAGAACCAGTACTAGACCATATGTTTGACCCACTAGTTCTTTCTTTTCTAATGGTTATTGGCCGAATCACTTTGACTCAATGTATTATGGTGGTGGGAAATGGAATATTGCTGTGAAGCCCTCAGCAGGTTGTTCTTGGACAAAGAAGGGACCTAATATGAATTACAGGCCCAAGAACAATGGTGGATCTAAAACATCTACATGGCCTATCACTAATGATCCACAAGGCAGGCTCAAGTCAGCAATGACTTGAGTCTCCAATGTGTACTAATTTTGTATATTTTTGTTGTTATTGTAGGAACATCCTTTGAAAAGTACAGAAGTAGGTATTGTTGATAGTGGTTGTTCTAGAATTATGTCAGGGAACAAGGACAAGATGCATGAATTTGAGCCCATAGAAGGAGGAGGCATTGTAACCTTTGGTGGTGGAGATAGCAAAATTACAGGGAAAGGAACAATTAAGACACCCTTGTTAGACTTTGAAAATGTTTATTATGTGAAGGAACTGGAGCATTTTAATCTATTCTCTGTATCACAAATTTGTGACACTAAGAATAAGGTTTTCTTCTCTGAAGATGAGTGTCTTGTACTTTCCAAGGACTTCAAACTTCCAGAAGACACAACTGTTCTGCTGAGAGTTCCTAGAACCTTCAACTTGTACACTTTCAATCTGAATGATGTCAAGCCAGAAGGTGATTTAACATGCTTGGTGGCCAAAGCTTCCCTGGATGAATCTACTAAATGGCATAGGAGAATGGCTCATGTGAATTTCAAGACTATCAACAAGTTGTCTAAACTTGGTCTTGTTCAGGGCCTTCCTTCTAAACTCTTCACCAATGAACACAACTGTATTGCTTACAACAAGGGAAAGCAACACAGAGCCTCTTACAAAGCAGTCAAATCTGTGAGCACCATTTCAGAACCACTTCAGTTGCTGCACGTGGATCTTTTTGGTCCAACTCCTATCAGAAGTATTGATCACAAGTACTTCTGCCTGGTTATCACAGATGATTTTAGCAGGTTTTGCTGGGTATTCTTTCTAAAAACTAAAGATGAAACAACTCCCATTTGGAAAGAATTCAATATCTTAGTTGAAAACCAGCTAAATAAAAAGGTTAAAGGGATTAGGTGTGACAATGGGACAGAATTCAAAAATGTTGTATTCATAGAATTCTGTAAGTCTAAGGGTATTAGAAGGGACTATAGTACTCCAAGTACCCCACAACAAAATGGGGTTGCTGAAAGAAAAAATAGAACCCTCATTGAGGCTGCAAGATCAATGCTTGCAGACTCCAAACTACCCACAATGTTTTGGACTGAAGCAGTAAGTACTGCTTGCTATGTCTTGAACAGGGTATCCATCACTAGACTTCATGTCAAGACACCTTATGAACTTCTCACTGGGAAAGTTCCAGACATACATTACCTTAAGCCTTTTGGATGCAAAGTGACTATTTTAAATACTGCTGATATACTGGGTAAATTTGAAGGGAAAGCTGATGAGGGGTACATTGTGGGCTATTCAGCTCATAGCAAGGCCTATAGGGTTTATAATATGAATGCCAAAAAGATAGAAGAGACCCTTAATCTAAGATTTCTTGAAGATCAGCCTAATATTCAGGGACAAGGCCATTCTTGGTATTTTGACCTAGATTATTTGACTGACTATTTGGGTTATTCTAGGCATGCTTCTAATCCTAATGCAGGTACCAAAGATCCAAATTCTAACCCTGCAGGTTCCATGGATGATGACTCAGATTGTGAATCTGAGCTAGAAGAGAATACCATTATTGTACCATCTTTTCCACCTAACCATTTTGTAGGTAATCACTCTGCTGCTGAACAAGATGATGAGTCACATTATGCAGAGGATCTTGCACGACTGCAGAAGCAAGAACATGCTGCTACTAAGGAAGCTCAAAAACTCCATGAAAAGGTTACACAAGAGACTGAAGCTATCCTACATCAATCAGCACAAGCAGTCAGTGGAAACAAGGATACTGCTGATGATTCTGCTGAAGGCATACCTATTCCCACTGATAAGGTCACAGTTGCTGATTCTACTGATGTTCACTCTCCTATCTCTACTGAAGTCTCTACAGACTTTGATAAGCTCTTTACAAGATTTCCAAGTCCTTCTGATCTTGGGAATTATCAGCCAAAGCCTGGCTTGTTTCACTCAGCTTCTTATGATACTGAATTTGGGCCTACAGTCAACAACCTTGATGCCACAATTGATGTTCCACCTACAGCTACAAAAAGGATTCATAATGCTCATCCCCTATCAAAGATTATTGGAGATCCTAAAGACCCTGTTAGAACTAGAAGCACTGAAAAGAATACAAAATATGGTGAAGTTGCTTTCATCTCTTATGTCTATAATCAAAAGAGGAACAATCACACAGACTTCAAACATTGTCTGTTTGCATGCTTTCTTTCTCAGATTGAGCCAACTAGTGTTCCTCAAGCACTGGCTGATTCAAGTTGGCTTGAGGCAATGCAAGAAGAGATGCTGCAATTTAAGAATCAGCAGGTTTGGATTTTGGTTCCTCTTCCTGATGGTAAATATGCCATTGGGACAAAATGGATTTTGAAGAATAAAAGAGATGCAAGGGGTATTGTGGTGAAGAACAAAGCAAGACTAGTGGCTCAAGGGTTTAGACAAGAGGAAGGCGTTGACTATGATGAGGTCTTTGCACCAGTGGCCAGAGTTGAAGCTATAAGGATATTTTTGGCCTATGCCTCTTACATGGGCTTTATGGTTTATCAGATGGATGTTAAAGGTGCTTTCTTATATGGTGAGATTGAAGAGGAGGTTTATGTGACTCAACCCAAGGGATTTGAAGACCCTAATCATCCTGAGTATGTGTATAAGGTTGTCAAAGCTCTCTATGGACTTCATCAAGCTCCCTGAGCTTGGTATGCTAGACTTTCCACATTTCTGCTGAAGAATGGCTACAGAAGAGGTGCCATTGACAAGACTTTATTCCTCAAGAAAGATTCCAGGGATATTATTCTTGTGCAGGTGTATGTGGATGATATTATCTTTGGTTCAACCAAAGAAGCATGGTGTTGAGAGTTTGACGATCTGATGAAGGGAGAATTTCAAATGAGTGCCATGGGAGAACTCACTTTCTTTCTGGGTTTACAGGTTTAGCAGAAACCTGATGGTATTTTCATACATCAGGAGAAATATGTTAAAGATATGTTGTCCAAGTTTGCAATGGAGAATGTCAGGACTGCCACTACTCCATATGAGGCTCCCAAACCAAAAAACAATCTTGATCCTGATCTCCCTGTGAATGTTTACTTATACAGGTCCATGATTGGTTCTTTGATGTATTTGACTGCCTCAAGACCTGATATTACATTTGCTGTGAGTGCATGTTCAAGGCACCAAGTCACTCCACTTATATCTTATATGAATGCTGTCAAAAAGATTTTTAAGTATCTAAAAGGCCAACCTAAATTAGGTCTTTGGTATCCCAAAGAGTCTCCATTTCAGCTAGCAGCTTATAGTGATAGTGGCTATGCTGGTGCAAATTTGGATAGAAGATCCACAACTGGAGGTTGCCAATTCCTTGGAAGAAGACTGATTTCTTGGCAATGCAAGAAACAGATCATTGTTGCTACCTCTACTACTGAAGCAGAGTATGTTGCTGCTGCCAATTGTTGTGGACAGGTTCTATGGATTCAGAATCAGTTACTGGATTATGGGTATAACTTCATGAATACTACCATTTTCATTGACAATCAAAGTACAATTTGTATTGTTAAAAATCCAGTTTTTCATAATAGAACCAAACATATTGAAATCAGGCACCACTTTATAAGGGATGCTTATGAAAAACATTTGGTTAAAGTGGTCAAAATTCACACAGATGAAAATGTGGCAGATTTGTTAACCAAAGCATTTGATGGACCAAGGTTTTAATCTTTCGTGGTCCATATTGGAATGCTTAACCCTTAACTGCAAAGTTTAAGGGGAGGCATAAGCCTCAGGGGAGGCATATGCCTCAGGGGAGGATAATGAGTGTAAACTTTGTAAATTTGTATAAGTTGTATAATTTCTGAGTTTTTAACACTAACCCACTAACAGTTTTGCAAGTTGTTTGGTGTATTTTCTTGTTTTGTGTCTGTTTTGCAGATGTTCTGAGAATGTAAGTTTCATGTTAAAGTCACCAAGAGTAGAAGTCAAAGGAATGTGGTCAAAAATGCTGAACATGGTTTCTTCTGATGAGTTAATTATGCTGAAGGTCTTACACAGTTGATAAATTAAGAAGATCTTTTCATTCATTCAAAGAAACAAGCTACAGCTTACATTCAAAGTTACAACTGAATTATAATGACCATTCCTAAACATTTGGCTAATTAAGTACTACTAGCTTCTATCACTTATTACAAAATACTTGAGGCTATGACAAGTACAATGATGAAGCTGAAGATGAAAATGGAAAAAGAAGAGAAGGAAGACTGTGAAGATGCTCATGAACCAAAGTCAAGAAAATACTCAAGAACTTTGTTCCATGGCAACATTCCTCAATCATCTACTTCAGCTTCTCTTTTCCCTTACGTATGATCTCAGCCTTCTTGCTCTGTCCAATATGTTCTTGATATGGAAGACCAAGTCCTGGAGCAGGAAGATCCAACACCAAATTTTGTGATGTTGGAAGAGATGGATCCCTCTTACTTGATCTTGGTTGGGATCTCTCTGGTGTGGAAGGAGGAAGAAAGGTTGGATCTTCATTTTCTTCCTCTAAAGAGTCTTCATCAGAGGTATAGATGAAGGGAGAGACAAGCTCTCTCTCAGTAGGAATGGGTACATTGCTTGGTTCACCCTTCCTATGAGCATTCCATTGTCTTTCTTGTGCATCCCATCATTTCTCCAGTTCTCTTTCATAATCAGAACCATCAAGTTCCCATGGATAGGGTGGAAAATCTTCTTCAGATGATTGAGAAGAGGAATTTTGATCTGTGGTTTATGGGTTTGTTGACATGGTTTTGGTGGAGAATTAGGTTTTTAATTAGGAAATTAGGGTTTGAAAGATGATTTGGGGTAAATTGGTGACTGAGATGTGATTTGGGGGTGATTAAATAAGCCAAGTTTAGGCATTACGATAATTAATGCGAGTTGGGTGGCACAGTAAAACCAAGATATTGACCGAAGATATTTTTACTTTTGGTTGATTCTTCTGATGTTGACCATTCTTCAGCAGATTTGACTTTCATTTCTGCTGAAGGGTAAATTCAAAATTGGAAGTTTTTGAACTAATTGTCAGACTTGGTCAATAATTTGTTCCGATAATTTTGACCACGATTGGGAACTTCCAAATTTAACCCACTTTGCATATCTCTTCCTAAACAAAATTATTCGCTTATCACTCCATTTAAACCCGTTATTCTCTGAGTAATTCATAACCATCTCACCCAAGTTCATTCAAATGGCTCAACTCGAATTAAGGGGCGACAATAACAAATATGCTATTCTGAAAAAGGCAAAGGGACATGAAGAATTCGATTTAATGGTGGAATTTCTACAAAGGTCAAAGATTCACTATGCTTTGACATATAGTCCTGATCTGGTTTGTGAATCCTTGGTGAAGCAATTTTGGGCATCTGCTACTAAGAGGTCGGATACAGAGATTGTGGCTGAGATTGATAGTGTGGAGTATGTGGTGAAAGAAGGATTGATTAGGACAAAGCTTCAGTTGGATGATGAGAATGGTGTGTATCATTCCAACACTGCAGAGATTCTTGCTGGGCTAAGGGAAGCTAGATATCAAAGTACTGATACATCCAAGTGGCACAAGAATCAATTTTGTCCTAAGTGGAGGTATTTGGTGCATCTGCTGCTTCAATGTTTAAGCAACAAGTGTGGTGGATGGAACCAATTCTCTCTGCAATTGGGCTGTAGCATTGTTTGTTTTTCTAAGGGTCAAACTTATAATTTTTCTAAGTTTATCTTTGATAATATGCTAGAAAACATTGATAAACAACAACATAAGTTTTTAATGTACCCTAGATTTTTACAAATGATTTTAGACATAACCACTAAAGATAAGACCCACGTGCCTATTAAAAGTCTTGGTTCTAAGTTGTTTGCCTCCATGAAAACTAATTATACTGGGGAACATCACCCAATGTTAGAAGCTATGTTGCCACATGGCAATGTAGTTGAGGGTGATGATGCTGGTAATGTGCCTGCTCCTAATGTTGCTGATGATGGTAATCCATCATCTTCTGGTGTTGCTGCTGATGGTAATCCTTCAGTGGTAATGGAGGAAGAGCCAGCTACAACTGCTGAACCATTACCTGATTCTGCTGACTTACCACCACATATGTCACCGAGTCTTACCATTTCACCAGCTCAGGATGCTCCAGCTGAGCAAATTCATGAGTTTGAAGATAATTTTCAACCTCATGAACTTGAGATCACTAGACTGCATACACCTAGTCCTATGAGAGAGCCAATTAATGAAGGCTTTCCTAATGTTGTAAATGAGTCTGTTTCTCCTTCTGGGTTCAATGAAGCTCCAAATACCACTGAGCAATTAGCTGGTAGAGCAGAGGACCCAATTACTCTCACTTTTGTATATGATTCTCTTAACAGGTACATGAAAATGACTGAAGATCTCCAAAAGGAACTTGCTGAGACCAAGACTACTCTTGGTAATGAAATTAAAAGTTTGAAAAGCAAGGTTCAAGTTTTGGAGGCACAGCTGAGTCCGCAGAAGCAAAGTAAGGATGGATTGGATTCTACTGAAGTTGCTAAGAAAGCAAATTTGGATTCACTTGAGATTCTAGCTGAAGTTGCTAGACAGTCTAATGTTGTTCCTCCTAAAGTTGCTGAAGTACCTCAATCTAAACCAAAAATCTTATATGGTAGAAGAAGAAGTACAAGACAGTATTTGGCAAGGAAAGCTGCTGAAACTTCAAAAGTGTCTGGTGGTGATGATGATGTGCTCATGACTGAACCTGTAGATCTACTTCAGGAGAAACAATCACTAAGTGGTGTTGCTGCTGACAAATCTGCTGATCAAGGAAATACATCAGGAGAAGCATACTTTGTAGCAGGGAAAGAATATTTGAGTTCCCCTGTTCATCTTTCATCTGAGAATCCACAAGTTTCTCCTGATAAAGAGGTTCAAGAAGTACATGATGAACCTATGGTAGATGTGAATGTTTCTCATGATGATATTGTTGCAGAAAATGTTCCTAATGATGATTTGGATGAGCTTGTTATAGCTGAAGACAGAGCTGGACAAGAAAAACTATTCCAAGACTGGGAAGATTATAAGAAGAGTGCTAATATGGTTGAGGAACAGCAAGCCAAGTTTGATGCATAATTGGATACAGTCACTCAAAGATATGTTTCTACATTACCCATTGAAAGACAAAGGGAATTGGATGTAGCTGTTCTAGAATTTGATGAGTCAGATTGGCAGCAGATTGGAAAACAAATGCTTGATAATCCTGATGTAGCTGCAGATATTATTGGTAAAAGGGTAGAGGAGAAAGACTATGCTTCTGAAATTGTGAAAGTGCTGAATATGAGGAAGAAGGTAGCAGATGAGTTAAAAGCCAAAGCTAAAAGAGATAAACCTATGACTCAAGCACAGCAGAGGGATTATATGAGAACGTATGTGAGAAGTCAAAGCATTTCAATGTTTAATACTGGTTGGTCTAAGAAACAAGTGTGGGAACTTTCATATGACAAACTAGTTGTGATTTATAACAGAATCAAGACTAGGAATGAACAAGCTGGAATGGGTGCTTCCAAGAATATTCCTCTTCTCAATGCTGATGTTGTTTCATCTGTTAATATTCCTATTGTTGCTAAAAAGGTATATTTACCTGATCCTTTTGCTGATGTACCACATCCTGCTGCTTCCTCTTATGTGGATAAAGGTAAAGCAAAAGTGATGACATCAGATCCTCCAACTAGAAAGAGAACAAGAAGACAATTGGAGCAGGAAAGATTGGGTGAAGAGACTGCTAGGAGGTTGACTAAGGAACAAGAAGCTAAACAAAAAGCTGAGCTTGCAAGATTTCATGAACTGAAGGTAAGAGAAGTTGAAATTCAAGCTGCTAGAAACAAACAAATAAGGAAGGCTATGTATGAACAATATGCCTCTGCTGCACTTGAATCTTCTCAAGATTCTACTGATGAACAATTGGATACTCCATCAGTGGAAACTGATGCTGCAGAAGGTGATTCTGCTGAAGCTGAAGTTCATGATGTTATTTATGTTCCTGGAAGAAGAGGCAAGAGAATGGCCAAAGTCAGATCTTCACATTCAAAACAAAGTCTAATCAATGTGAATGCTTCTGATGCTTCATTTATAAGGGAAGGATCCTCTGATGATTGGCCTGAAGGAATTAGAGATGTTTTGGTTCGCTGGGAGTTATGTCACAACTCGTAATTTCCGGTCATTTTCCAACCCTCGACAATTTACTATTCACAAGTTACTATTCACCATTTACTATTTATCGATCACTATTCATCGTTTTTTAGGTCAATTTGACATTTCGAGAAACATTCAAAAATTTTACTATTCATTTGACACTATTCATTCCCGGAAGAAAACCACTATTCACGTGCATTACTCATGTCATCGTAAATTTAGTTTATGAGTATTTAGATTCGCGTAACCGTATTGGTTCAGGAGCGAATTCATGCATTATCATTGGGACATCTCATACGGACTAGAAATAGTCTGCATATCATCATTATGACACTTGGATACTATTCCACTCGTAGGAAATTTAAATTAACACTTTTGGTATAATTAACGAATTACGTATGTTTATTTTAAATAAACACTAATACGCGACCTATAAATGAGAATAACATATCCGACACTCCCTACATTAATCTCGATATATTTTTATACTTATTACAACGTCATAAGTATTATGAAATTCAATAACCCGGTATTTTGGAAATTTAATTAATTAATATCGTACGTCTAATTTAATTACGACGGTTTTCGTAGAAACTAAACAATAATCACCCAAACTCTCCGTACTTGCACCCGACATATTTTTGCAATTTTTACGACTTCATTATGTCCTGAATAACCTCAATAAAATTTATTTCTAGCAAACCCGGTACCCGATTACACCTAAAACTAACCAAATACTACACAATCTTACCACTAACTCCCTAAATAATTACCCAACATAACTCCCCTTTTCCCTCCTTTGTGAACCGCCCCCCCCCCCCCCCCCCCTCCTAAGCCATCTCATGTGCTTAACCACACCAACCCCCATAAATGCTAACCTAACAAATGTCTCCTAACTAGATATTAATCCATTTTCACCTCATTCTCATCATAATTCTCTATGTGCTAGTAAACATTTTCTCTCTTTTCCTCCTTGGTATGCTCGGCCTAAGCAAGAAGAAGAAGCAAGAACCATTAATTTTCAAAGATCAAGACATAATATAGTTCACTTAGTTATCCTTGTTTGAGTTTTGAAATAGAAACTCAAGGATTAGTAGGTTTTTCATCATCTAAACTTCCTAAACCTTCAAGTAAGTTAACAAACTCATTTTTATAATTTTTACAAGTTATTACTATGGTTATATAATTTTCTTACAAGAACTCATGCATATAATAGCTTATACCACTTTATTTTATAAACTTTTAACTTTTGAACCTTAGGAAGTGATTATTGTTAGATCTTTGTTAGATCTACTTTGTTTATGAAGTTTAGGAACCCATGACACCCTAAGAAGGTGTATGGTAGGATTAGACTAGTTTTGTGGTGATTGAAAGTGGTTTGGATGAAGTTTGAAACTAGGAAAATGATTTTGGAAAATATACATATACCTACTGTTACTATTTTGAAAACGTGGGAAACTCAGGAACTCAAGGTTAATTTTTGACCCAAGATTTAGAAAATACTTTCAAAAACGAAACTTTTGGCGAAAGAACGGATTAAAAAGAGCTTATAACGAAGGAGATATGATTTTTGTAAATTTAACGACGAAAACTATTTTCTGAAAAACTGCATGCTGTTTGACAGTTTTCGACGGGCAAATAGAGGCATTAAACGTAACCTAGAGGAGCCGAACTACCAAAAATATATTAGTATATACTAAAACGAATCCGTGGATATAAAGAAGAAGGAAAATGAGCTTAAAACGACCAAGTTATACGCGTTTTAACATCGTCAAAACTATATATATATTTTGTCACTACTAGAAAAATAATATAACTACGTACTAAATGACATATTTTCTAGATTTCTTATTCAAGGAGTTTATTTTTAACTAACGAAATACGTATGACTCAAGGTTTATTACGCGACTACTAGACGCTATTTTAAGGTTTTCAAGACGAGGAATATAACACTAACATGTTTTTATACGATATACTACGACAAGTTATATACTTCTATATTTGGACTTATTTTCCTAAGTATGGAAACTATTTTACTTTGACAATAACAAGTATTTCCAAGTTACGAGTGGTATAGGCATCATGTGCACGTGCATTCATTTCATCACGTCATGATCTAAGGTAGATCGTTATTACTCATATTAGGTTGCGGTTAGAGATCGTGCCTCATTTCAGTGTATCCACTTTTGTCGTTGTAGCTATCGCACCAGGTGAGTCATAGCCCCTACTATTTTAACTTGTTTTATAACGGTTTTGGGGGAGAATACATGCTCGTTTCCATCTAAATGTATACTTGATTTAATTGGTTTTTGCTACATGCTTAGTCAAACATTTACTTGCTCCATTTATGAATTTTTTACTCATTCGAATGTAGTGTATATTCATTTGCATCACACTTAATCTCTTATCTTCGGACCCAAGTCTTTTCCATTACGATGCACACTTAACCAAATGAACTAGCTTCACCACTATGTACATACATATCCGAATGTACGGGTCACTTAACCGAATGAACGGGTCACATATCCGAATGTACGGGTCACTTAACCGAATGAACGGGTCACATATCCGAATGTACGGGTAACATAACCAAATGAATTGGTCACGTAACCAAATGTATTGGTCAAACTACACTTATCTTTGATTATTGGTCCACATATTACTTTCGTTTCCGTAGACTATAACATATTTGGCAGTGGGTTGTGAACACACAGGTTACAAGTCTCTTATGGCGGAACTTGGAACTGAGTGGATTTACGATGCCTTTGTTGGGTGATCTTTTCTCTATAGGCTTTATTTGTTAAACAAACTCTATGAACTCACCAACCTCGTGTTGACACTTTAGCATGTATTTTCAGGTTTTTAACCAATGGCACGCTACAGGAGGTTTTGGCAGGGCATGGCATGGTCATAGAAGACTCTGATTATTCATTTGGGGACCATTTTTAAACTATTTTAAGGGCCTACTTCCGCACTACTTTTAACGATGTAAATTCAATATTTTTGATTAAACGATTTTATTTTAAATAAGTAAAGTGAAAACCATTTTTGAACTTGTGTTGTAATACCAATTGAGTTACACCCCAGCTACACGTATGCTTCCGCTGGACCAGATTTTGGGGGTGTGACAAGTTAAGTAAAAATGGTCAAGTTAATACCATTTACAGATTGGATAAAACTTTCATATCCTTTACATTTCTTCAACAGATTCTCCATCTTGTGGATCATTAGGATTTGGTCACTCTATATGAGTTGGTTATTAAGTATTATGCAACTCATACTCCTGAAGGGTCTGGATTGTATTTGTTGGGTGATCTTCAAGTGTTGTTTGATTCTTCTACTCCCACTGGTGCAAGCTATGATATCTGGAAGAACAATCAGAGATGGAAAGTTCAGAGTTGGAAGTTCTATCCTATGCCTTATGTTCATGTGTTGGAAACTACAACTGGTCTTAGGCTTATCATGGATCTTACCAAAAGATATCCTCTGAAAGTGTCTCTGATGGAGAAAATGCTACAACAAAAGTTGGAGATTCCTCTTGATCCAGTTGGGAATGCAAGGTTGTTTGCAGAATCTTTGGTGAAGGTCTACAAACAAAGGATTAAGACTTCCAGAGCAGCATCTGATTAGGGATATCATGTTGTATATTTGTTTTTATTTATTAGTAAAAAAAAATAATAAATAAATAAAAAATAAAACAACTAACATTTTGTTGTATAGTATTGTATCTATTGTCTGCAGGTTTGCTTATCAACTTACCTGATGTTGACTATTCCATCATAAAGTTGGCTAGTCCAAAGGGTACAGCTTTGGTAAAGACACATCAAATCTGTTGATAGCTGTAATGGTTTGCTCAAAACCATAGGGTTTTCAACTCACCCATGCTTTATTGCTGAGTAGTTGAAATGGTTGTCAATTGACCATGGATTTTTCCTTTATGGATTTTGAATAATTGGCTAGCCCACATGTATATGGCTTGTGGTAAAGGAAGTGGAAAATCATATTTGGTAATCAGTTAACCAATATGATTTTCATCCAAATAATTGGCTAGTCCTGAGCAAACGTACAGGTAAAGACATCTCAAATCCGTTTATAGCTGATGATTTGCTAAAAATCATGTGGTTATCAGTGTACCTTAGAACACTTGACTACTCCAGTAGTGATGGCTATTGGTAAAGAGACATCAAATCCATTATTTTAAATGATTCACCTCTCACAGGAGTTAACACACCTGGAAGTGATGAGAATAGTATGAAACTAATTTGTTTTGATGTACATAAATCATTTGCTGCTGCAAAGAATAGAGCTTTCAAGTATTTGCTGATCATAGAGATTCTGCTGAAGATGATTCTTTGCTGGTGCTATGTTATTACAATCCTCTTGGTATGTTATTTAAAAGATCTATCAAGAATCTTGAACTTAACCAGGTCAAATTCAAGATTAGGGGAGGATTGTTGGGAATTCTGTGAAGTAAGAATTCTGCTGCTGTTTCTGCTGAAGGTTCCTGCTGAAGAGTTGGTTTATGCTGAAGCAGTGTATCTGCTGAAGACTAGTTTCAGCATTATTAGTTTCTGCGGATATAGTATTTCCGTATTTTATGTAATGTAGTTTGGATATGCATGAGTTTATTTAGGAAGTGATAATGCATATCTTTTAGAAGTTTTAGAATATACGTTTCTTGTTAAACGGTTTAGGGTTCCTTGTGTATAAAAGGAACACACTATTATGTATTGAAGGACGTTTTTTAGAAAACACTCTTATTATAATTAAAAGATCCATAGAGGATCAAGAGTTCTTAGTATCAAGCTTGTGTTTTGTTTCCGCTTTAAAAATACAAATTACAGAGATTGTCTATTAGTGTGTTATTGATTACAGTGACATAACTAACGATTCTAGAGCGCTCAAGAAGATCTATCAAGGTCTATAGGTTCAACAAGAATCATTAGTTATGTCATTGTAATCAATAACACACTAATAGACAATCTCTGTAACTTGTATTTTTAAAGCGAAAACAAAACACAAGCTTGATACTAAGAACTCTTGATCCTCTATGGATCTTTTAATTATAATAAGAGTGTTTTCTAAAAAACGTCCTTCAATACATAATCGTGTGTTCCTTTTATACACAAGAAACCCTAAACCGTTTCACAAGAAACGTATATTCTAAAACTTCTAAAAGATATGCATTATCACTTCCTAAATAAACTCATGCATATCCAAACTACATTACATAAAATACGGAAATACTATATCCGCAGAAACTAATAATGCTGAAACTAGTCTTCAGCAGATACACTGCTTCAGCAGAAACCAACTCTTCAGCAGGAACCTTCAGCAGAAACAGCAGCAGAATTCTTACTTCCCAGAATTCCCAACATAACGTTAGGTGTAGGGATGTGGAATACACGGTTTTGTTGGATATAGGCTATCTTTACTGGTGGCGAGTTAAAAATCTTAGTCAATTACATGTACAATATGGCGTTGCTAAGCCAAGACTCGACTCGACTTAAACTAATAAATGAAAAATAACAAAAAAAATATAAAATAAACATAGAATGAAACGGGATGGTAGTCCGTATGTTTTTTTTATTTTTTTTTATTTTATTATTATTTTTTTTTTTGCATACACTCTTACCCTACCATCCAAAATAATACATCATAGGGAATGAACATTCCCCTTACACTTGAATTTTTACATACTTTACAATAAACTAATTTAATGACTCGAATTAAGATAATCAAAACACTTGGAGTACTTTTAAGATTAACGTACATATGAGGGTAATAATATGATGTTCTTCCCCATTACTCCATAAAATAAGTACTTTACCCATGAGTCCCAATCGTCCCAAAACAATATGTACAAGGATATGACTCGACTTAGCAACCATGTAATTAATTAGATAATTAAGTAAGGGTTTAAACAAATAACAATAATGCACAAAAGATGAGTGCATACACGGAAGGCTAAGGCGATTTGGTTGTACATTTAAGTGGGGTGTTGATGAGGCGAAAAATGAACCACTTTTAGGGGGTCATTTAAGCCCGGAATTGAATTTTTTTGATCAAATATTACCCAAAATCATTCCTTTTGTGATTTTAGGTACTTTGGGAGAGAAATCTGGAAAGGAAGCAATTCGGACGTTTTTGGAGCATAAAAGTGAAGAAAACGACAAAGACTTAATTTTCCATGCTGAGAACAGTACCTGACGGCGTCAAGAGGAAGACCCTGACGGCATCAAGAGTAAAAACCATGACGACCCAGTGCAAACCTGACGGCATCACAACAAGGGCGTCAAGAGTTAAATTGGTGACGGCCTGCATAAGGTGAATACATGACGGCGTCAGACCCAGATCTAGGCAGTCCGAGGAACTATTTGGCGGCGAGATGACGGCGTCAGACTTTTGTTCTTGACGCCGTCACCTATCAAACTCTATATATAGTTTTCTATTTTTCATTCATAAAAAGAGGAACTTGTGTGGAGAAAACTAGGGCCGAACTTTGTAAACCCCAGGTCATATTTTACAGTGTTTTCAAGGGTTTTCACCCCTTGAATCCTTACATGTTCTATTGAGATAAGTCTTCTCTTAATTCAATCAATATGTCTATGTGTTGGTTGATTATATCTTGTGCTTGTCTTGATTTTAACATGCTAGGCTAGATCTATCTTGTGTTTGTTTAGATCTAATGAAACCTAGATGTTAATTATGTGTTGATTACTTGTTTATGGTTGTATTGGATGAATGATTTCAATGTTAGGCTTAAGAAAACTGGAAGATCTCCATTGTGTAACATGCTTGAACGTCTTAGGAAACATGAACCGATGTATACTAGGTTTTATTGGTTGTATTTAATGCATGAGCAAATTCTAGTGATCCCATGTTAGGAGCTTCTTAGCCTGCTCGACATAGGAGTGAAGTAGGCGCTCATAGGATTGGGGAAGTAAGTACGCCACCCCATGAATGGTATTAAGGAATACAATCCGTCATCCACGCAACTATAACAAGTAATTAACGTGTAAAAGATATCTAGGGAGTAGTGAAATCTAAGTAAACACAATTCTCCCACATATTGCTCACAACTTTAGTATAATTAGTTTTATTTTCATTTCTAGTATTTTATTTTGATTGCATCTTTAGTATTGGGTTAGTTGACTAGCAACTAATTCCGCCCAACTCCTTCAAAACCGAGATTTTTATTTGCTTTCTAAAAAATATAAAAATACAAAAAGAATCATCCCTCATCTCTAGACCTAGTCTTTAGGTTTTCTAACCCTAGCGAAACTATTCCTAGCTGAATGATCAATCCCCCGGTACTTGTCATTATACTATACTACATCGATCAGGTACACTGCCTAGTAGTGGTTGTAAGCTTCTCGAGATCCCTCGAGAGGTAAAGCCTGGTGCAATCCCTACGCATCATGTTTTTGGCGTCGTTACCGGGGAATAGTTATTGTCTAGGTTAGAATCTCTTTTTATTAGGTCTACTTGCTAGATTCCTTTCTAGTAAGATTTCATTTTTATTTTTAGGTTTTCTTTAGTCTATCTTTTTCTTTGTGTGTTTGTTCGTAATTTTCATTGACTATTCCGTTCACCATTATGGAGAACGCGAATCCACCATACTACCGACCACAAAATTCACCCACTCCTAATGACATCTTGATGTTTAAACAACTTGAAGATGAACCTATCTATGATGCATGGGCTCATTTTAAATATTTACTCCAAAAAGTCCCTCATCATAATTTCGATCTGTGGTCCCAAATTGAAATATTATACTATCGTGTCGACCACTATACCAAAATGGACATTGACCATGCCGCAGATGGGGACCTTTGTGGATTAAGTGTTAATGAAGCATGGGAAACCATAGAGAATTGTGCCAAACTTGCCAAAAAAATGGACAACCTAACAAACGTTGTTACGGATCAATTGATAGCAAGTTTAAGGGAACAAGCAAGAAGATTGTTTGGGGAGAAGCGTATAGATGAGATAAATGGGTGCACGAAGTGGTTTGATTTCACCACAATACAAGCTGAGCACATTGGTAATCTTGATAAGATGGAGGATAGAGTTGAAAATTTAAGCCCACCAAGTACCCCACAAGTCCTACCATCATCTGAAGCATACACACCGCCCGTGACTTATTCGGAAGAAGTAGAAGAAACTTTAGGAATCCCAATGGAGGTAGAACCCTTGGACCAAGCACCACTAGAGGATATAGGTTTGAATACTTATAGTGATAACCTTACTCTTAGTTCTAGGGAAGTTCCTAGTTTTGATGAACCGGAGCCTCAACCAAAACCGTTACCTAATCTTCCATCCTTGGATGAAAATTTAGGAATTGAAATAGGTTCCGATCCACCCATCAAACCATATAGTCCGGGTAGTCTTAGGACAAAGGTAGTAGACTCTAAGCCTTTTAGAGAGGAGGCCAATATAGGAGTGGAAAATGACCTTACATGCTTACATCACCCATTTATGATTTATCACAAGAAACATTATGGGTTCAAACCAGGTTTATTAGGTCAAGATGGATTCCTAACTAGGAGTCTCTTGAAGTTGATTGAAAATGATCCCTTTCTAGGAGAAAATCTTATTCCACCTATTAACCCGATTGAATTAGGTAAGGTTATGATGATAGGAGCACACCCCTTTGAGCATATAATTCATCCACCACTCTTTCCTCACGAGGCATATTTCCACCCTAAGGGTGTGTATCGCTACTTTCACCCGCACTTAATCCTAAGTGTAGGGAAAACCTCCCCTATTTCCGTTAAATAAGGATAGAGTCAGGCTCGTGACTCAAACAAAAACAAGCGCTTCTTGGGAGGAAACCCATGTTTTGTGTGATTTTTATTTTTGTTTGTTTGTTATTTGCTTCCGTATGCATGCTTTATTTTTATTGTTGGTAGATCATGTTTCAAAACTAAATTGTGGAAATACTTTACTTTGTTGTTTGGCCTAGTCTTAACTTCACCCAAAGGTTTTTTTGCAAAATATAAGTGTAAGGGGAAACCCCAAATATGTTTTTAAGAAACAAAACCGATCATGATTCTCCACAATATTAAGTGAACATGTATATTCGTATTTGTTAGAGTCAAATGCTTGTATCGAGTCATAATGATGTTTTGCAGGATTTTCCAGGAAGTAGGACCAAGTTTTTCCAGAAATTTTCCGGAAACTTAACATAAGAATTTTTGCAAGTCACTTCTAACGGCGTCACGAGTTTACTCTTGACGGCGTCACGTGTAAAAATCTGGAAATTTTACCAGTTTTGTTTTTCTAAAGGAGTATTAAAGTTTTTGTTGAATTATTAGTTTTATAATCTCCAGGAAATCTGCAAACATCATTCCACAAGTATTATATCTTATTTCGTTTTTTAGGATTTATCAGCATATGTAGATTGCCGCCGATTTTATGCGAGGTTGCCTTGTCTGTTTTCTCAGGATTTACTGGTTATGTATGACAAGAAGATGATTATTATTCTGGAAGGGAAGCTTTGATTGTTCATTTTCTTGGAGGAAGATAACCTGGCCACCTTATTATCCATACCGAGCGAATAAGGGGAGTATTTGATTTCATTCATTTTACTTATTTCACTTTTACATTCTTTACTTGAACATTGGGGACAATGTTCATCCTAAGTGTAAGGGGAGGGTAAAATGATGATACCTTACAGATACACTTTCGCTTGAGTTTGTTTGTTTGATGGTAGATGTGTAATAAAACTATGAGAAATACTTGTTAGTGTAATTTTAGCGCCAAATTTAAAATATTTTACAACATTTAGAAGTGAAACTTTAGCCATAGCAAGCGTCTCATGGATAGGAGATTGTATGACTAGCACAAAACCGTACTATTCAGAAAAAATTTCTACCCAAATATGTGAGGTTCGCCTTTAGATTTGATAGGAAAAGCATTTACTATTAGTGCTTATGAGTGTACCGGTAGCATTTAGATTTTAGAACTTGCGTTAGTGATGCATCCCGAGACCGCTAGTGAGACTACATTCATGTAGTAGGATTTACTACATGATAAGAGGCATTAGGATCACCCTTGTGTTAAACCCGTATCATAATTACTTGACCATTTAAGTCATATTACTTGGCTAGTTAAGTCAACTAATTTTTCCCACACATTAGCGTTGTACTCATATTTAGTACACGAAACCCCTAGTACACCCCTCCGAGTCTATCCTTTCGTTTCTAACTTTAAGCATCTTACTTAAAGGAAGAATTTGTTACACCCCACTTAAATGTACAACCAAATCGCCTTAGCCTTCCGTGTATGCACTCATCTTTAGTGCATTATTGTTATTTGTTAAACCCTAAGTTAATTATCTAATTGATTACATGGTTGCAAAGTCAAGTCATATCCTTGTACATATTGTTCTGGGACGATTGGGACTCATGGGTAAAGTACTTATTTTATGGAGTAATGGGGAAGAACATCATATTATTACCCCCGTATGTACATTAATCTTAAAAGTACTCCAAGTGTTTTGATTTTCTTAATTCGAGTCATTAGATTAGTTTATTGTAAAGTATGTAAAGATTCAAGTGTAAGGGTAATTTACATTCCCTAGATGTATTATTTTGGATAGAAGGGTAAGAGTGTATGCACAAAAAAAAAAAAAAAAAAAAAAAAAAAAAAAAAAAAAAAAAAAATCAAGAAAAAAGAAAAAAAAAATAGATAAAAGAGAAAAGAAAAACATACGGACTACCATCCCGTTTCATTCTATGTTTGTTTTATGTTTTTGTTATTTTTGATTTATTAGCTTAAGTCGAGTCTAGTCTTGGCTTAGCAACGCCACATTGTACATGTAATTAACCAAGATTGTTAACTCGCCACCAGTAAAGACTGCCTATATCCAACAAAACCGTGTATTCCATATCCCTACACATCATGTTACAACCCTTTAAAAGACCTCTTTGATAGTTTATCCTATGTGCTTACACCATGTGGTGGAGGTTTGATCCTTTCCAAAGCCTATGGTAATATATTTTGCTATGACAGGTAGTGAGAGATGTTTTCCATTTCCATATTGTGATATTACTTTATTACACCCGAGAGACGTGAGTATCTAAACACTATTTGTGAGGTGCTAGTATATGACCTCCGTGCTTGTCTTTGGTCTTTAGTGGAACGATTATTTGTTGTAATTACTTTTATATTAGTGTTAAATGACCCCTAACTTGTATTTTGACTAGAATAAAAGCACATTTGCTTGAGGACAAGCAAATCTCAAGTGTAAGGGTATATGATGAGGCGAAAAATGAACCACTTTTAGGGGGTCATTTAAGCCCGGAATTGAATTTATTTGATCGAATATTACCCTAAATCGTTCCTTTTGTGATTTTAGGTACTTTGGGAGTGAAATCTGGAAAAGGAAGCAATTCGGACGTTTTTGAAGCATAAAAGTGAAGAAAACGACAAAGACTTAATTTTCCATGCTGAGAACCGTACCTGACGGCGTCAAGAGGAAGACCCTGACGGCGTCAAGAGTAAAAACCATGACGACCCAGTGCAAACCTGATGGCGACACAACAAGGGCGTCAAGAGTTAAATTGGTGACGACCTGCATAAGGTGAATACATGACGGCGTCAGACCCAGATCTAGGCAGTCCGAGGAATTATTTGGCGGTGAGATGACGGCGTCATACTTTTGTTCTTGACGCCGTCACCTATCAAACTCTATATATAGTTTTCTATTTTTCATTCATAAAAAGAGAAACTTGTGTGGAGAAAACTAGGGCCGAACTTTGTAAACCCTAAGTCATATTTTACAGTGATTTCAAGGGTTTTCACTCCTTAAATCCTTTCATGTTCTATTGAGATAAGTCTTCTTTTAAATCAATCAATATGTCTATGTGTTGGTTGATTATATCTTGTGCTTGTCTTGATTTTAACATGCTAGGCTAGATCTATCTTATGTTTGCTTAGATCTAATGAAACCTAGATGTTAATTATGTGTTGATTACTTGTTTATGGTTGTATTGGATGAATGATTTCAATGTTATACTTAACAAAAGTGGCAGATCTCCATTGTGTAACATGCTTGAACGTCTTAGGAAACATGAACTGATGTGTACTAGGTTTTATTGGTTGTATTTAATGCATGAGCAAATTCTAGTAATCCCATGTTAGGAGCTTCTTAGCCGGCTCGACATAGGAGTGAAGTAGGTGCTCATAGGATTGGGGAAGTAAGTACGCCACCCCATGAATGGTATTAAGGAATACAATCCGTCATCCACGCAACTATAACAAGTAATTAACGTGTAAAAGATTTTTAGGGAGTAGTGAAATCTAAGTAAACACAATTCTCCCACATATTGCTCACAACTTTAGTATAATTAGTTTTATTTTCATTTCTAGTATTTTATTTTGATTGCATCTTTAGTATTGGGTTAGTTAACTAGCAACTAATTCCGCCCAACTCCTTCAAAACCGAGATTTTTATTTGCTTTCTAAAAAATATAGAAATACAAAAAGAATCATCCCTCATCTCTAGACCTAGTCTTTAGGTTTTCTAGTCCTAGCGACACTATTCCTAGCTGAATGATCAATCCCCCAGTACTTGTCATTATACTATACTACATCGATCAGGTACACTGCCTGGTGGGGGTTGTAAGCTTCTCGAGATCCCTCGAGAGGTAAAGCCTGGTGCAATCCCTACGCATCAGGTGTAACAAATTCTTCCTTTAATTAAGATGCTTAAAGTTAGAAACGAAAAGATAGGCTCGGAGGGGTGTACTAGGGGTTTCGTGTACTAAAAATGAGTACAACGCTAAGGTGTAGGAAAATTAATTGACTTTACTAGCCAAGTAATATGACTTAAATGGTCAAGTAATTATGATACAGGTTTAACACAAGGGTGATCCTAATGCCTCTTATCATGTAGTAAATCCTACTACACGAATGTAGTCTCACTAGCGGTCTTGGGATGCATCACTAACGCAAGTTCTAGAATCTAAATGCTAGCGGCACACACATCAGCACTAATAATGAATGCTTTTCCTATCAAATCTAAAGGCGAACTCACATATTTGGGTGGAAATTTTTTTAAGTAGTACGGTTTTGTGCTAGTCATACAATCTCCTATCCATGAGACGCTTGCTAAGGCTAAAGTTTCACTCCTAAATGTTGTAAAAAATTTTAAATTTGGCGCTAAAATTACACTAACAAGCATTTCTCATAGTTTTATTACACATCTACCATCAAACAAACAAACTCAAGTGAAATTGTATCCTATGAGGTATCATCATTTTACCCTCCCCTTACACTTAGGATAAACATTGTCCCCAATGTTCAATTAAAGATTGTAAAAGTAAAATAGGTAAAAGAATGAAATCAAATACTCCCCTGATTCGCTCGGTATGGATAGTGTGGTAACACGGTTAAATCTTCCTCCAAGAAAATGAACAATCAAAGCTTCCCTTCCAGAATATAAATCATCTTCTTGTCAAACATAACCTGTTAAACTTGAGAAAACAAACAAGGCAACCTCGCGTAAAATCGGCGGCAATCTATTTATGATAACAAATCCTAGAAAAATAACATATATATCTTAAATTGCTTTCTAGGAATTAAAGGGATATAATGCTTGTGGAATGATGTTTGAAGATTTCCTGGAGTTTATAAAACTAAAGATTCAACAAAAACTTTAAGACTCCGTTAGAAAAACAAAACTTGCAAAATTTCCAGATTTTTACACATGACGCCCTCAGGAATTTCTTCCAGACGCCGTCAGAAGTTACCTGCAGAAATTCAAACGTTAAGTTTCCGGAAAATTTCTGGAAAACTTATGTCTTACTTCCTGGAAAATCCTGCAAATACATCATTATGACTCGATACAAGCATTTGACTCTAACAAATACGAATATACATGTCCATTTAATATTGTGGAGAATCAGGATCGAGTTTGTTTCTTAAAAACATAATTGGGGTTTCCCCTTACACTTATCTTTTGCGAAATACCTTTGGATGAAGTTAAGACTAAGCCAAACGACAAAATAAGGTATTTTCACCATTTTACTTTTGAAACATGATCTTCCAACAATAAAAATAAAGCATGCATATGGAAACAAATAAAAATCAAACAAAATAAAAATCAAACAAAACATGGGTTGCCTCCCAAGAAGCGCTTTTCTTTATTTACGAGTCTTGTAGCTAGACTCAAGGTCATGGGTTACTACGTGACCTCATTGTTGGTTTTACTTTCTAGGTCATCTCCAATACCAGTTTTGTATTCCGGACCTAGTTGCAAGCATTCTTTGTAGAAACCAATATCCTATTCATCACATACTCTATCCTCTACGTCTATCCTCATCATTCCTATAGTAAACCGCTTGTTTGTGTTCTTTTTCTATGTTCGATAAGAGGCGGTATTGTTCAATCTTATAGGGCATTTGGTTGGCAATCTCATCATTCTCTTCGTTGAATCTAACTATCCCTAAAGTCGGATCATAACTCATCTTAGTGGCCTCAACGAACGGTTTTCTGAACACTACTTGACTTAGGAAATCATCTATCACTGGACGAGTGTCTTCCACTATCATAAAATCGATCTCATAAGTGAAATTTCCGACAATCACATGCAATCCTTTCACTCTACCTACAAAATTACTTATCAAATTCTTGTTGGGCATTATCCTATAACCAAGTTGCTTCTTCATTACCCAATTATAATAAGTCCTAGTCATGATGTTTAAAGGAGACCTATGATCTATATAAGCTTTCCATACATGCATATGCCTAATGTTGCATGGTATGTTAATATTAGAGGGATCACTTACTTTAATAAGGGGTGAGCCAAGGATATATGGTGTCTCGGGATCATTGAATAAATCCTTTTGATATTCCCGTTCTTCCTTGGTGGGCAACTTATCAAAGTACTCTTCTACAGTCTCTACTTCCTCTAACTTTTCTCCCTTATTAACCTCAACTTTCTTAATTTCATCCCTAGGTTCGGTTTCTATTCCAACTTCATCCTTGTCACTTTCTTCTATCTCCTTATCAATTGGCTTAACGGTGACAACATTGACAAAGTGGACGTGTTTGGATGATGAGGGGTCCTTTGTTTGGATTCCGCTATTGGCGTCCCTAGTGTCCTTCCTAGGTGTAGTTAGCGCTTGGTTGTTGAGGGCTTTCAACAAGTTGTCAATCTTATTGGTCATCTCCGTTTGTTGTTGATTGAATTCGGTTTCAAACTTAGCTATGCGAGCTTCTTAAGATGCCATAAACTTAGACATCAATCCTTCAAGATTGTTGGTACTATCATAATTATTAGAAGGATTGTTGTTGAAAGTACGGTTGGAGGGTGGACCGTTTGGTTGGTAACGATTAGGCGGATTGGAAGAATTGTTTTGGTTTTGTTTGCACCTAAGGTTTGGGTGATTTTTCCAAGAAGAGTTGTAGGAATCACCGTAAGGGTTCGGCTCGGGTTTGAAAGTGTACGACTTATCTCCCGCTTTGTCGGTACGCGAAGATGCGTAGTCCGCAAAAGCTGTTCCGGGGAGTTCCACGCAATCACGAGTGTCATGAGGACCACTACATAATTCGCATGAAGAAGTGATTTTGTTCACATGGCTTGAAGGCTTAGGAGCTTCGTAAGATTTCATGAGAAACTTGAGTTGGTCCTCAAGTTCCATGATCCTACGGTCGGAAGTGCTAGAATTGTTCGAAGGCAAGGATATTGCCTTGACTATTTTGTTCAAATCACGGGGATCATTCCAACTTTCGTTGTCATAGAGAGCAAGATCTTCTATGAGTTCCCACGATTCTTCCGCACTTAGATCATGCAGCTTACCACCGGCCGATTGGTCAATGGTTCGCCTTGTGGAGATATCGATATGGTCATAGAAGATTTGGACTTAGAGTCAAAGATCTATGCCATGATGAGGGACTTTTTGGAGTAAGTCCTTGAAACGAATCCATGCTTCATCTAGAGTTTCACCTTAACATTGTTGGAACATCAAGATATCATTTCTAAGCTTGGTAGTTCTCCCCGGTGGGAAAAATTGAGCAAGGAAATGAGTGGTGAGATCATCCCATGAGGTGATGGATCCCGCTGGTATACCTTCAAGCCATTGACTAGCTTGATCATGTAGAGAGAATTGGAATAGGCGTAATCGGGTTGACTCTCTAGTTGTAACATCAAGGTCTATAGAATCTACGATTTTAAGGAAGTCCTTGAGATGTTGATTTGGATCTTCGGAACGAATTCCATGGAATGCACATCCGCTTTGCACCAACCGGATGGTGTCGGATCGCAAGGGGGACACATTGGCTCCTTGGGTGAGCTCAATAATGTTTCGATAGCCTAGGTGGCTAGGTCGGGAATACTCTCCTATGGTTCGGGGCCTAAGAGGTTGGTTTGCTAGTGGTGGGTTTTATGGGTGGTCTTGTTGTGTTGGGTTGATGGGTTCAAAGATGTTACCACCTTCCATGATATCGGATAGTAAGAGTTACGAACAAAAACACGAAGAAATAGATAGACTAAAGAAAACCTAAAAATAAAAATAAAATCTTACTAGAAAGGAATCTAGCAAGTAGACCTAATAAAAAGAAATTCTAACCTAGACAATAACTATTCCCCGGGCTGCGGCGCCAAAAACTTGATGCGTGGGAATTGCACCAGGATTTACCGCTCGAGGGATCTCGAGAAGCTTACAACCCCCACCAGGCAGTGTACCTGATCGTTGTAGTATAGTATAGTGACAAGTACCGGGGGATTGATCGTTCAACTCAGGAATAGTGTCGCTAGGATTAGAAAGCCTAAAAACTAGGTCTAGAGGTGAGGGATGATTCTTTTTGTATTTTTTTGTGTTTTATAAAAGCAAGTAAAAATCTCGGTTTTTAGGGGAGTGGGCGGAATTAGTTGCTAGTCAACTAACCCAATGACTAAGATGCAATCAAAATAAAATAACAGAAATGAAAATAAAACTAATTAAACTAGTGTGGTGAGAACAATAGATGGGAGAATTGTGTTTACTTTGATTTCACTACTCCCTAGATATCTTTTACAGGTTAGTTACTTGTTACAGTTGCGTGGATGACGGGTTATATTCCTTAATACCATTCATGGGGTGGCGTACTTACTTCCCCAATTCTATAAGCTCCTACTTCACTCCTATGTCGAGCCTGTAAGAAGCTCCTAACATGGGATCACTAGAATTCGCTCATGCATTAAATACAACCATAAAAACCTAGTACACATCGGTTCATGTTTCTTAAGACATTCAAGAAAGTTACACAATGGAGATCTGCCAGTTTTCTTAAGCCTAACATTGAAATCATTCATCCATTACAACCATAAACAAGCAATCAACCTATAATTAACATCTAGGTTTCATTACATCTAAGCAAACACACAAGAGATCTAGCCTAGCATGTTAAAATCAAGACAAGTGTAAGCTATATTCAAACAACACATAGACATATTGAATGAATTGAAAGGATACTTATCTCAATTGAACATGAAGGGTTTCAAGGGGAGAAAACCCTTGAAAATACTGTAAAAGTCGTGCTAAGGTTTACTAAGTTCGACCCTAAATTTCTCCTCTCAAGTTACACACTAATGAATGAAAATTAGAAAAGTATATATAGATTTCATGAGGTGACGGTGTCAAGAGGAAAGTTCTAACGCCGTCATCTCGCCACCAAAAATATTCTCGGATTGCCTAGATCCAGATCTGACGCCGTCATGTGTAATCTTATTCTGGGCCGTCACCACTTTTACTCTTGACGCCCTTGCCTTGACGCCGTCACGTTTTCACTGGGCCGTCACCAAAAAATGCTCTTGACGCCGTCTGGTACTGTTCCCAACGAGGAAAATCAAGACTTTGCCGTTTTCTTCACTTTTATGCTCCAAAAACGTCCAAAATGCTTCCTTTTTCAGAATTCACTCCCAAAGTACCTAAAATCACAAAAGGAATGATTTAGGGCAATATTTGATGAAATAAATTCAAATTCCGGCTTAAATGACCCTCTAAAAACAGATCATTTTTCGCCTCATCAACCCGTATCATGATTACTTGACCATTTAAGTCATATTACTTGGCTAGTAAAGTCAACTAATTTTTCCACACCTTAGCGTTGTACTCATTTTTAGTACACAGAAGCTCTAGTACACCCCTCCGAGCCTATCTTTTCGTTTCTAACTTTAAGCATCTTACTTAAAGGAAGATTTTGTTACAACCAAATCGCCTTAGCCTTCCATGTATGCACATATCTTTAGTGCATTATAGTTACATGTTAAACCCTTAGTTAATTATCTAATTGATTACATGGTTGCTAAGTCGAGTTATATCCTTGTACATATTGTTTTGGGATGATTGGGACTCATGGGTAAAGTACTTGTGTTATGGAGTAATGGGGAAAAATATCATATTATTACCCACATATGTGCATTAATCTTAAAAGTACTCCAAGTGTTTTGATTATCTTTATTCAAGTCATTAGATTAGTTTATTGTAAAGTATGTAAAAATTCAACTGTAAGGGGAATGTGCATTCCCTATGATGTATTATTTTGGATGGTAGGGTAAGAGTGTATGAAAAAATAAATAAAAATAAAATAAAAAAAAAAGTAGAAAAGAGAAAAAACATACGGACTACCATCCCGTTTCATTCTATGTTTATTTTATATTTTTGTTATTTTTTATTTATTAGCTTAAGTCGAGTCTAGTCTTGGCTTAGCAATGCCATATTGTACATGTAATTAACCAAGATGATTAACTCGCCACCAGTAAAGATTTCCTATATCCAACAAAACCGTTTATTCCATATCCCTACACCTAACGTTATAACCCTTTAAAAGACCTATTTGATAGTTTATCCTAGGTGCTTACGCCATGTGATGGAGGTTTGATCTTTTCCCAAGCCTATGGTAATCTATTTTGTTGTGACAGGTAGTGAGAGATGTTTCCCATTTCCATATTGTGATATATACTTTATTACACCCGAGAGATGTTAGTATCTAAACACTATTTGTGAGGTGCTAGTGTATGACCTCCGTGCTTGTCTTTGGTCGTTAGTGAAACGATTATTTGTTATAATTACTTTTATATTAGTGTTAATGACCCCTAACTTGTATTTTGATTAGAATAAAAGCACATTTACTTGAAGACAAACAAATCTCAAGTGTAAGGGTATATGATGAGGCGAAAAATGAGCCATTTTTAGGGGGTCATTTAAGCCTGGAATTGAATTTATTTGATCAAATATTGCCTTAAATCGTTCCTTTTGTGATTTTAGGTACTTTCGGAGTGAATTCTGGAAAAGAAAGCATTTTGGACGTTTTTGGAGCATGAAAGTGAAGAAAACGGGCAAAGTCTTAATTTTCCTTGCTGGGAACAGTACCTGACGGCATCAAGAGGCTTCATGTGACGGCGTCAAGAGTAAACCAGAGGTGGAAGTGGTGACGATCAAGAGAAATCGTGACGGTGTCAAGCTTGGCCGTCATGGTTCAAGATATGGTGACGGCCTAGAACTAAATTACACATGATGGCATCAAACTTAGATCTTGGCAATCCGATCTCATTATGGGCGGCGAGTTGACGGCGTCAGACATTTCTTCTTGACGTCGTCACCTTGTAAAATCTATATATAGTTTTGCAATTTTCATTCATTAGGGTGTAACTTTAGAGGGTATACTTTGGAGAAACCCTAGCACGAATTTTACTGTTCTTTCAAGGGTTTTTACCCTTTGAAACCTTTCATGTCAATTTGAGATAAGTGTCCTTTCAATTCATTCAATATGTCTATGTGTTGTTTGAATATATCTTACGCTTGTCTTGAATTTGACATGCTAGGCTAGATCTCTTGTGTGTTTACTTAGATGTATTGAAACCTAGATGTTGATTTTTGGTTGATTGTTTGTTTATAGTTGTTACGGATGAATGATTTCGATGTTAGGCTTAAGAAAACTGGCTGACTTCAATAGGGTAATGATTTCTCCCGAACCGTCACTTATTTATCACACACGCTAACCACTTAGATAAAAGGGTCAACCGTAATAATAAAAGGGCGAGAGCCCGGGAGAAAAAGCAAAGTTAATCCTTGGGTCTTAAGTACAGAAAAGTACGTGAGTATAGAAAAGTACATCCCCAGGTCGTTATGTCCCAACGAGGTGTGCGTAATAGTATCATGACTTGTAATTGTGTTGAAATAATATGTATATAGAAAAATGGGAATCTGAATGACTAACACTGAATGTGAATAGTAATAGCTCTATCACAGCTACATCGTTTAAGAAACGTGCAATCAGAAACCCTAAAATAATAAAGTATTTACAATCGTACGTTTAGGTTTAAATAAATGTAAACGTAACAAATAAAACAAAACTTTCCCAAAGAGGGAATTTGCATGCCTTAGGGGCTTAAATGCAAATTAAAATGAAATAAAATAAATAACTATATTTACAATGTATATAAATTAATTATTATTAATAAAAACTATTTATTTACTAATTATTAATTATCTAAATATAAAGAAAATGTAAAATAAAGCTAAGAAAAATAAAATAAAAACTTAGAAAAGTTAAAAGTACTATAAAAGAAATTTTGAAACTAAAAATATATTTATTATACAAGTATTCTATTTACTATTAATTATTTACTATTTATTTAATTACTAATACTATTATTTAATTATTATAAATACTAAATTAGCAAACTAAAATCTAAAACTTTTTACATAATTCTAAAATACTTATAAGAAGCTAAGAAAAATATAAAAACTATATTTTTTATACAAAAATAAGAGAACTTAATTAAAAACTATTATTTACTAATTTAAACTAATTAAACTACTTTAATTATTATACATACTAAACTAATTTATAAAATTATAAAACTTTTTATAAAACTACTTCACCATCATAGGAATCCATAAAAAATATAAAAAGTTTATAAAAATTATAAATAAGCAGTTTTAAAAATACATTACTTATTATTTACTAAAAGAAATTTAAACTATATTAATTATTATATATAGTATATGAACAGTAAAAAATATGAAAAAATTACAGAAAGTATAAAATGTTATGAAGGGGCTAGGAAAAATAAAATAAAATCACCAGCTTATCCCAATAAGCTGTTAAGAGCTTAACAGTCCAAATAAGCCACAAGGGTCAAAACTAGCTTAAGTATATTGATGTTGTAATAACTTTCGGAACTGGTGCCCCAGAGCAGTTGGAAGGGGTGTGGGTCCTTATGCATGATACTAGCGAGAGGTCCCAAGTTCGAATCCACCCACACCCATTTTTGCTATTTATTTTATTTTTGGATTTTTCTTTTTGCAAAACTTATTAATAAGTAAAAACAAGTAACTTTAACAAAACCAACTTTTATAAAACTTGGAAATAAGCTCTGTGACAGCTTATTTCCACAACAGTTGGCTTATAAGCTCAAACTCCTAAATAGAAGCTACCATTTATGGTTAAAGGGTCTTTTGGTTTTTCTCTTTATAAAAAACTATATATATATATACAGATAATATACATATATAACAAAAATAGAACTTATTAAACCTATAAATAAGCAATTCGTGGCTTATGAGTCACACAATGGAGCTTTGGGCTCACAGTGGACTTATAAGCTTGGAATAAGCTTGAATCAGCTATATAATGAAAATAAAAGGTATGTGTGTGTATGTACAAGTATATTAGGTGTATATAAACAAAAATAAGCACTGATAAGTGCTTATAAGTATGGGCTTAAGGTTTAGACAGTTGAGCTTTTAACAGCTCAACTTGGATGGATTTGAAACTCAAATGAGCTTGGTATAAGCCCAAACTGAAAAAGAAAGTATAAAAAGGTTTGTACAAGTATAATATACATGTATACTCAAACATGTGTCCTGGAAATAAGCCAATAAGCTCATACAAGCAAATAAGCTGTTTCAGGACATGCAGTCCCAAACACCCCTGCAACTATTTAGAGAGGCAAAATAAGCTTAGTGAATAAGCTGAAAAGACCAAACTAAGAATTGGAGTATCAAACTGAGGTGTTTGGCTTTCCAAAAAGCTAAAGTTCATCAAGTGGGGTCCACTGATGAGCTTTTGGGAAGCTTATGAAAATCCTCCATTTCCTGAGTATTGTGATATAAGCTAAGTACACAGGAAATGGGACAAACAAAAAGCTCATTGCAGCCCTATTAAATAAGCTACAATGGTGAAATTAAGCCCTGGATCTTATACTTGGGTTACTAGGCTTCAAGAAAAACCAAGCTTCACAAGCTCATGACCTTTAAAGAGCTTCTGAGAGGCTTGTGGAAATGGTGTAATACCCCTGAGTAATCAAGGGTATGTTGTGAGTGGGCAAACACAAGCTCTCAAATCTTATCTATAAGCTTTAATAAGCTCAACTCATACTCAGACATTGAGATTGGTACCTTGGCTTTGTGAAAAGCCAAGGGTCACATACTCAAGCTCACTGAGGAGCTTATTAGAAGCTTTGGTAACAAGCCCCACTCAACTGTTTGCTTCAGTTGAGTGGGCAAAATGGTACAAAAAGATGGGTTGTAAAAAGTGGCTAAATAAGCTAAAGACTGAAAAATAAGCACAAACATAAACAATTAGCTACTAGGGCTTCATAAAATACAAAGAAACATAGCCACAAGTCCAAAGATCAACAAGCTGCAGGCTTGTGAACTTGGGCTTGTGGCCAGGATACAGGGCAAAAACACCCTAAAATAATCACTCAGAAAAGCACTTAAACATTAAAACTAAAAATCAACAAAAATAAATAAGCAAGACAAGCAGCTAAACATTTAAACCCTAGGAGCATATAAGCAGAAACTTAATAATAAAGGCACACTAAAATTAAACATTTAATCAAAAATCAGGTTTGTGGTTCGTTTGACTTTTTGAGTTTATGATCAAAAGTTGACTTTCATCAACTTTGATCTGAATTTAATCACTGATTTTGATATATTAGACATAATAAACATAAACTAAACAAATCTAAACAATATTTAAACACATATTAAAGATTTAGACATGTAATCTATAACAGACATGAAATAAAGACAGTTAAAAAGGAAAATTTACTAAACACAAACAAAAACTTGAATATGACCACTTATCTGAGCTAAAGGACCCCTAGTAACACACAATCAAACAAGAACAATACTACTAGCATCCATTAACACAGATTAGATAGCCATTAAATAGTGCACTATGATATAAATTAGAAGTTGAATATGTCTGTTAGAGACATAATCACTGAGCCTAAAAGGTTGTCAAGCCCTCCAATAACCCATTAATCATGCAGGAACAAAAATACACAATTCAAACAACCTCATAGTCCTAAATCTAAACAGATCCAAACAGTCCCTTAAATCTACACTTGTCACATGAATTTTTAAGGTTTTCAATAAATCTGCCTAAGAAACTTATTCCAAGCTCTATAATAACACATAACAAGATAAATTAAACAGATAAACAGTAATTTAAACAACAATAAACAAGAATCATTCATGATCCATTTTCACAGTTGAAAATGAAGAATGAAGCAACTTACTAAACTAACACATAAGCATACAAACTTAAACTGAAATAACACTTAATAACAATATTTAAACAACAAAACATGAAACTCAAAGTAAATAAGAACATGAACAGTAAATTGCAGAAATTTAAGAAAATTGCTTACAAGATGATTCAAACTGAGAAACATGGAACCAAAGACAAGGTTACACCTATTAGCTTCCCAATAAGCTCCTAATATCCATTACACTCCAAATTCACCCCTGCTTCCTCATCTTCTTCATGATACCACTATTTTTGATTTTTCATTTATTTTCTCTATTTTTTAAGCATTTTCTAATTTAAAAGATCAAAGTCTATTTAATGGTTTCTAAAGGCTTGCAAAAGGTAATTGAGACCTATGTAGTGTCATATAGAGTCCTCTAAACATCTTTGATCAAACAGAAATGAAATTAACAAGTATTTAAATGACAATTAAAAGTAAATGACATGAAATTAAAGATTATGAAACTACAACTGTAAATAGCCTTGTAATTAAACTTGTCAAGGTTTTCTTACAGAACTGAAAGCATTTAAATGACATTGTAAATCAAGTTAAGCAGCAAATGACATGAATTTAAAACTAAGTGACTATGGCTTAAGGCCAAAAGTGAAGTCTCCTCTGTCTTCTCTTCTCTTTTATAGTCTCAGTACTCTTGGTGATCACTCAAAAGTTTCTGACTTCAATCTTGACCGTTAAATAAGCAGAATCAATCTCAACCGTTTAAATATGCTTTTGGCGCCAAAGTCATCTTTGGCAGTTTGAGGCGGTTTGAGTTCAATTAATGCATCTTAATGTTATATGGAGGTGGAGGGGACAAGTTAGGAAGCTTTTCTGAGGCTTGGGGGTCAAGGTGAGGAAAACAGGGGTAAAGGATGAAGAGGTTGCTTGTTTGATGGTGGGGAAGCATTTATTGCTTGGTGGGTTGAGGTGAAAGGGTGTAGAGGAGTAGTATATGAGCTGTGGAGGACAGGTGGAGGGGGGAGGTGGCACAAAACCACCCTGGTATGGTGACTCAGGCTGTTTTGGGGATGATGAACAGTGATGGGGGTTTTGAGCGGGGGTTGACCGTTTGACCTGTTTAAATATCAAAAAGGGTGTGGGCCGGGTTTGATGTTGGGCCAAGGGAGTGGGCTGTTTGTGTTTGTATTTTGGTTTGGATTTGGTTTTGTTATTTATTAAGGGTCCGGATTGGTTTTGTGTAACTAGGGCCCAAGGACCAATTGTGTAACTTCTGAAAACTTGAGGGACCTTGATAGCCAAAATTCCAAACTTAATTCCAAGGACCAAACCTGCAACAAATATTAACACAAGGACGAAAGTTGTATAATTTATAATTTTTATAACTTTAGGGACCTTTTATGTAAATTTGGATATTTGAGGGACTAAAGTTGTAAATTCCCAAAAGTTTATCAAAGTTGTTCCAAATTGTCATTCATGAATAGTACAAGGGTATATTTTGTAAATTTCCAAGTTTTCAATACCCAGGGACCATTTTTGCCAATTTTGTAACTTGAGGGGTAAAAGTTACCAGTTTGTGTAAACTTTCATCCAGGGATCATTTGTGAATATTTTTGGTTTCCCAAGGACTTAAGTTGACTTTTCATTCATTTTAAACCTTCAGGGACTAGTTTTGACACTTTGTGAAATTTGAGGTACTGAAACTGCCAATTATGCAAACTTTGTACGTTTTTCATTTGTTTTTGCATATTTTGTATTTGAAACATATAAAACACACTTCTAAGATATTTTAAGTATTATGATGCATATTTGAGTGTTTTTGTATGTTTTGGCAGTTCAGATTGGTATAAAATGATGAGTATTTAGACACTCATCAGGTAACATGCTTGAACGTCTTAAGAAACATGAACCAATGCATACTAGGTTATTGTGGTTGTATTTAAAGCATGAGTGAATTCTAATGATCCCATGTTAGGAGCTTCTTGCAGGCTCGACATAGGAGTGAAGTAGGAGTTTATAGAGTTGGGGAAGTACGTACGCCACCCCACGAATGGTATTAAGGAATATAACCTGTCATCCACGCAATTGTAACAAACTATCAACCTGTAAAAGATATCTAGGGAGTAATGAAATCTAAGTAAACACAATTTTCCCCATTATTGTTCACACCACATTAGTAATTAGCTTTATTTTCATTTTTGTTATTTTATTTTGATTGCATCTTTAGTTATTGGGTTAGTTGATTAGCAACTAATTCCGCCCACTCTTCCAAAAACCGAGATTTTAATTGCTTTTATAAAATATAAAAATACAAAAAGAATCATCCCTCACCTCTAGACCTAGTTTTTAGGCTTTCTAATCCTAGCGACACTATTCCTGAGTTGAACGATCAATCCCCCTGTACTTGTCACTATACTATACTACAACGATCAGGTACACTGCCTGGTAGGGGTTGTAAGCTTCTCGAGATCCCTCGAGAGGTAAAGCCTGGTGCAATTCCCACGTATCAATTTTGTTGCAAATTCAACAAAATATTAAACGTATTGCGTCAAGTAAAATAACTTATATAATTGTTCAAATTTTATTAAATTAATATTGTGTTGTTTGTTTATGACACTTTGTAAAGGGCATTTTCGATTGTCTTGTCCAAGGCATCACTAAACTCAAGACTAGCCATGGGTAACAAAAAGTTTTTACTTTACTTATCAACTATATTTAAGACAAAAATACACCGTTGGTCCCTAAACTTTCCATGAAACATCACAGGGCACCTTAACTTTTGAAAACATCGTGTGGCGTCCAAAACTTAGGATTTTGAGGCCGATTGCATCCCTCAGCCCGTAATAGGAACAACAACGTATTCTTGGTGAGGGCAAAATCGTCATTCACTGTAGCAATCTAGTTTCTAGCCGTTGTACATTGTCCCGGTTCCCTATATTACTGTGAGTCAATATTATATTGTCACTCATGATCTTTTAAAGTTTCCCCCAAAACCTTTCCTCCTTCAACATGGTACGCTGCTGGTGTAGTAAGCAAGCTATAACACGCACTTCGTGGACATTGGCCAACCCAGGGCGTCGATTCTATGCTTGTCCTGATGAAGTAAGTGCATTTTAAGATTGATTGTATTACCTTGCTTTCGCAAGTAGCAAAGTACATTGTGACAATGGTGGTTCATTAACGAAATGTCATATTAATGATTAGGGGTCTTCGTGTCGGTGGAAAAGATGGTATGATCCTGAAATGTGTACACGTTCAAGAATGATCATACCAGACCTTTTGAGGGGGAGAAATGAGCTCCAAGAAAGATTAGAAGTTGCTCAAGGTGATGTGTGGAAGTGGAAGATTTACCTGGTGCTCAGTTGGATATTGTTCTTGATTGTTTATGCACTTGGTTAACTTTTAGCTTAATCATATGATGGCCGTGTTTTGTGTTTTGTGGAAAATGTAATTACTTGTTAGGCCACCTTGGTAGTGCTAGAACCTTTACCAAAACTATTTTGTACTAGTATGTTTTAAGTTTAGATTCTATTGAACGGTAGTAACATTGTCTCCGACATGGATATGAAGTTTGGTTCTTTGTTTTGAGTTTACGTTATGGGTATATATGTAGATGCATAGAAATTTGCTCATAATTGACTTTGAATAGTCAACATTCTTTTGAAGTTTTAGTTTTGGTTAGTTTTGCCTGCATCAATTTGCAGTAGCATATTATGCAGTCATACAGTTAGATATAACATACGTTGCATACAACATACATATTTTGGACACAATTACAATTCAGAAACATAACATGGTTCTATAGATAATGCAATTGGATATAATTCCAAATGCATAAAATTTCATACTTTTCGAAGCATGATAATCAGAGTACATAACTTGTTCATAGTTAACATAAATAAATATTGTCTACTTCATTAGCATAACATAAAGAAAGCCCTATGGTGAGGGCATCATTCTATCCATTAAAGCTTGCTGCCTAGTCACTCTTCTGATAGTATGCTGGGATGAAACAGAAACTGCTTGCACATTACTTGAATGGACCTGAGATTGAGACTGTGATTGATCTTGCTGCTGGGATTAACACTTGGATTCATCAATAGGTTGATCTTGACTCTGAGATTGAACACCTGCAATTTCATCTTGTTTCTCTGTTGCAACATCCTGAGTACCTTGATCTTGAATTCCAGACTGGACACAAGTTCCTTCAACTGCAACATCTTCACTGTAATCAACACCTGTACCTTCAGCTTGTTTATCTGCTGCAACTTTGTTCCCTGTAGGATGTGTCTTCTTTGATACAACCTTTTAAGTCACTTGTTTACTTTTTCCCTTAGAACTTGAACTATTTTGTTTTTTACTGCCAGTTTGACTACTTTGGGTTCCACCATAGCCAATACATGTTTCTCGGTTGTGTCCAGCAATGCCACAAACACTATACCTTACACTCTTCTAAGCCTTAGACAGTTTACCATTCTTGATAATCTCTTCAGTTTCAGGAGCTATCCTTACTCTTTTTTTACTAGTTGAGTTAGCTGCATTTGCTTGAGTCTTTGGTAAAACAATAGTTGTTGGCACAGATGATTTTTCCCAATGCTCATTGCTAGTTATAGTAGAGACATTGTTCTTGTACGTTGCTTCCCAAGTGTTGAGATTGTAACAAGGATACGCCCATGTTTTAACAGCTCCTACTTGTTGTCCATTTAAAGCCATATTCCAATTGGTAGTGACAACATCTTTACATGGTAAACCTGTAATCTCCCATCTTCTGCAAGTACAAGACTTCTCTACAACATTAACTATACATTGGTCTCCCCATGGTCCACTGACCTGAAACTTATCTCCCCCATTCCATAGAACATTATACCTAACCGCCTCTTTCTTAATACCTTCTAACATGTGTTGTGGAGTAGGTGTTAGTGGCCCATTACTCTTCTCAATGACCTTTGCAACATGTATTATCCTCTTCATACAGTATTCCCTGATGTATTCTAATGCTGTAATAATTGGTTTGTTTACACCCTCAATTATTTTCTCATAAAACACTTGACACATGTTATTAAGTAACACATCAGAATGGGGTCGACCTAAAACAAGACAGATAAATCTGTATTACTTATACATTTCATACTACTTTACCATATACCACTAAATTTATACAGTTAGATGACTTACATGAGAAATGTGACCTTGACCAATGGATTAGTGGTATCTGACTTAACCAAGCATGGGCATCTTAACTAAATGTCTTTAAAGCATCCATAGATCTATCAAAACTGTACAACATTTGAGGCTGTTGCACATCTCCAAAGATGGTCTTTGAAGGCCCTACCTTGCCAATTAACCTTCATTTGCTCATGAAATCTTTTAAGCCAAAATCTATGCTCCGCGTTTGGGAAAACTTCTCTTAATGCTGATGTAATATCCTGCACAAAAATAGATATATTTGCTGGCTGTTTAAAAAATAGGAAATTCAATTCATTTATAGTTCATGGGAGTACCTTGTTCATCTCGGTGGTGAGTGCTTATTCACTCACCTTTTCTAAGCCAAAATAAGACTAAATAATCCAAAAATTAACCCAAATTGCCAAAGAAAGTGTGTTTTTGTGATTGTGAATGTGTAGGTACGGATATCTCATAAAAAGACGAAAATCAAACGAAAACTGGCAAAAACGAGCACGAGAGTGGAAAGAAGTCAAAAAGTCAAAGTTGGGATCCAAATTATCAAAGAAAGTCCTTAGAGATTCATTAAGTTTCAAGAATAGTCCCTGATCAAAGTTTTAAGAGATTGTCACTTTCAGTCCCTGAAGTTTCATCACTTATCAAAATTAGCCCCTTGAAGAAATTGTTGAAGAAAAGTTAACTTTGGTCCCTCACATATCAAAGAAAGTCAAAAGAGACCATTGGATTACACTCTGGAAGAAGTACAGTTTTGGTCCTTAGTTTTTCAGATTATGCACAAATGGTCCCTATATATTTCATTACTAAATCTGGAATCACAAAGACATAAGCCTGGTCCAAAGTGTAAAGTCCAACCATCCTAAAACCAACCATCCAAGCCCAAAACTAACCATCCAACCCGTACCCAATTTTATAACCGGTCAACTCTTACTTAAACCATCGGTCAAACACCAATAGAATAATATTTATTATTCCTGCCCCCCAAATTACCCCTGAACCAACCAAACCATATGAACCCTAGTTCCATAAACCAACAAATTAACCCAAGTTACTTAAATCAATCATCATTAGTCAATCATTGTGACTTCTAGAAGCATGTCCCATATGCCCGGAGCATGACAAAGAGAATATTTAAGCCATGTGGACACATGGCAGTGATTGATTGGGTACTACACCTCATCCCTTGAGCTTTGGATTCTATTTCTAGAAGCATCTAACACGGACAGAGAGTGTGTGTGCACGAATGGGACATGTGGCAGCCTCCTATTGGTTGTGCCACATAACTAATCATGATCTAAAGGCTATTATTGGTTGAAAGAAACACAAATTTGATCCAAGGGATGTGAGAAGCTGAGAAGAAGCACAGGGCTCACACGGATTGCCAACATGGCATAAGACCCCAACCCTCACTCTCACGGCTATATATAGAACTCATTTTTACTCATTTTGTATGTAGAGTTAGTGTAATAAAATGCTGCAGAAATGTTTTTAGTATAATTGTAGTTATCAAGTCTTTATAATTCATCTTTTATATTGTAATTTTTACATTCAATCAATAAAGTTTTAAGTTCATTTCCTCTTAATTCTGTTTTAGAAATCTACTTTTTATCTTACTTTAGCTTTTAAATAATTTCATAAGCTGTTTTGAATGTATTTTTAGCTTATCTCAGAAGTTTAATTAGATTTCAAACACTCAAATTTACATCAATTGTTTTCACTCTTTATAAAAACTAAAAAAATCATAAAAATATATAAAAATACAAAAATATTGTTAACTTTTCTAAATTCAGCTTGCATACAAGCTTATTGGTAGTTTAGAATAATTCATTTTAGCTCTGTAGCTTTAGTAAGTGATTGTTGTGGTACATATCAGTACTTGTTCAAAAATATCAAATGCAGTCAACGAAAGTCAAAGTATCATGGTGATTATGAATATTGGGTGTATATTGATATGTTAGTCAGAGACCTGGAAGTGATTAGCCTATCTAGAGATAGGCTAGCTCAGTTAATCACCTCTGTTAGAGCTGAGGTGAAAAGCTTTGTAAGTACTGTTACTAATTCCAAGTTCTTAATTGCACCTGTTAGTACCTGGTTTAGATCTGAGTTGTTACTGTCTCATTGCTATTGTTTGATGATATTCTAGTAGATGTATTGATAATTGAACTTGTTTGATCTTTTGTACACCTAACTTAATTGAACTGTGTCTTATATTGTTCATTTTGATCAATCTGTGGATCTGTTCTTGTGATGTTCAAGGTGGTTATTGAGTGATTGATTTGGTTCATATTAGTGATATGTGACTGAGATTGAGCAGGAGTAGTGAAATTTGAGGCTTGAAATAAGTAGTTATAGTGTTAAAGGATAGTTATAGGGGTGTTTGGTTAAGCAGATTGTGAGGTGATCTAGCTGTTACTTTGGAATTATTACTGCATCAGTAGTTCATTCTAGGTAAGTCCAAGCTATAAATAGCATAATATAGGTACTTGTTTGTGAAAAGTCAAAAATAGCTTAAAATCCATATCTGCTTGCATTTATTATAGATTGAGGTTGCTAATTTGATGATTGTTGCAAGTTTATGATAGAGATTGTGAGATATGTGCTTAAACATGTTCATTAAATACCTAGTAACAGATTTAGAGGAATAAAATTAATATTAGTCAAAGTTAGTGTGTAGTATTAAAAGTCAGCATAGGACTATTGAATCAGCATAGTGATTAGTTTTTACACCTGATTTTAGCTTCAATTAGAGTAGTAATTGGAACCTTGTGATAGGGCTTTTGTGGTTTTCATATACTCAGTAGTATAGAGAAGCATTTGCCCCATTCAAATTCTAGTTTAGAGCTTATTCAGTCTGCTAATTGAGGCCTGCAAATTAAGTGTTTGAAACAAATAAGCTGAGGTGGTAATAGGCCTGCAATAGTGTACTTTGTGTTGTAATCTGAAATTATTTGAGTGAACTGAGCTTATTTGAGTTTGTTTGAGTGGATTACACTATTTCTGTACCTCTGGCTTATTCTACTGTGTTTCTGCTTTTTGCTTTCGCTTATTCAAACAGCTCATTGCTTAATTTGTATGATTCTGTTTACACTCTGGTCTTATCTGAGTTTGTGTGAGCATATTTGTATCTTGTGAACTTTCTATAAAGGTTTCAATCATCTTTGTGATAAGTGCTTATAAATAAGCACTTATCCAAACTGCTGCTTAGTTCAATAAGCACTTGTTCAGCCTATTTTCATTTCAAAAAAATTTCTTAAGTTTCTTTTATTATTTTAGATTTTCTGTAAAAATTTCATAATTTTCTGAGTAGTGTTTACTATTTTTCTCATTTTATTTTAGTTTTCGATCAATTTTTAAATACTTTTTAATAGAGAAAATCAAATAAAAAACCAGAAAAGTCCTGAAAAATTCCAAAAATAATATAGGAAAGTTTTTTTTAGTTATTTTAGATTTTTCAGAATTCATTTTGTATTATTCATATTAATTTTCCTAATTTCTCTTATTTTTAATTCATTTAAAAATTACAAAAATAGAAATTAATTCATAGAAAATTAATAAAAAGTCAAAAAAAATATTTTTCTTTTTCTCAAAATTAATTTTAGTTGTTTAAGATTTTTAGAAATTTATTTTACATGTTTAGGATAAATTTTCATTAAAATTCATTTTTTTAATTCGTACGTAGCGTTTAAAAGTTGCATTTGATTTTCCGTAGTTAGTTTTTAGACATTTGTGCTATAGTAGCATGTACCTTTTGCATATTTTGTAATATCTTATCTTGATTTGAATTCCATAATCACAATTTCACTTTTCACATTTTCACAAACACGATTTCATGAATCGAATTTCACGATTCCATTCGCTCCTTCACGGGAAACGAACTCGGAATTTGTATTTCTTGCAAATTCTTTGGAGTATTATAAATATATATAATTTGATCTTCATCAAATTTTTGGCACCGCTGCCGGAGAAGGTTTGAAGTGAATTTTGAATATCGTTTTTAAAAATCGTGTTTTGAAAAACCTTCCTCATATTTGTGAATATTTTCTTACAAAAAATATAAAAAGTAAAAAAAATCAAAAACACTTTTCCTAAAGTGTTTTAAAAAAAATACAAAAATAAAATAACATTCTCACTCTTGGGAGAGTGTTTTAAAGATTCTAAAAAAAAAAAAAAAAAAAAAAAAAAAAAAAAAAAGAAAAAAAAAACAACAACAACAACAACAAAAGAAACCGAGAAATTATACGTTATCATATTACTCTTTTACTACAACCAAATAAACGGGAAATACGGAGGTCTTGACATTAAATTGCAGACTGAAGAGAGATATCCACTCTTCTCTCCCGCTCCGCTGCGCGTAGTATTAGAGGAAACGGTTACGAATAATGTAACGGTTACAAAAAGAAAATAAAAGTTTTGTGATTTGTTTTTCAATATAAAAAAAAGAAAAAAATAATTCCCAGTCAAAAATAGAAAAAGATTTTCTTTTTCTTTTTCTTTTTCTTTTTCTTTTTCTTTTTCATTTTATTTTTGGTGTATGAACACCCGCTCATCTTCTGAAAGTCTTATTTCTCCATTTTAATCCCGAAAGGTTAATACGTCATAATCATCGGGTTCATTTCTCAATCATTGAGGAAATGAACCAAAACGATCAAAACAATGGACCCCGCCGATGGGTGGTGCTCAAAACAACGGGATCCCTCCGATGAGACCCCAACCAGAATTTGATTTACGTCCGATGGAGGAGCAACTCCAATCACCATTCAATGGTGTGAGGAGAGCCATCGTGATTCCCGATATTACTACAAATCAATTTGAGATTAATTGCGGGTTACTCAACATCATCACAAGTATCTCCTTTCACGGGTTTGAACATAAAGACCCATATGTTCACATAAGAAATTTCATCGACATCGCTGAGACTATTAAGATCAATCAAGTCCCTTACAATGTGGTGAAATTGAAATTGTTTCCTTTCTCCCTTAAAGGGGCAGCCCAGACTTGGCTGGAAAAGGAACCACCGAATTCGATTCACACTTGGGCAGATTTAGCTTCCAAGTTTGTGAATCATTTCTATCCTCCTTCTAAAACTTCTAATCTTCGATCTCAAATCTTTCGATTCCAATAAGCTTTCGATGAATCATTCAGCGAAGCTTGGGATTGATTTAAAGATTTGTTGGAAAAATTTCCGAATCACAGGTTTTCATCCTTGCAGCAGATTGATACTTTTTACAATGGGTTGTGTCATGTTGATCAAGACACACTCAATTCTACTGCGGATTGGAACTTGTCGACTCGTAACATTCAAGAAGCCTTCACAATCATTGAGAATAAGGCTCTAGTAAGGATGGCTAGAAACAAAACTCAAGTTTCAAATGCTAGTAGCAAAACTAATGATGAGATCATGAGTATGCTAGCAGCCATTAACAAGAAAGTTGCTGCTATGTTTATTGCAAAACCTAATCAACAAGTGAATGTAGTGAACCAGAGTTGTGAAACTTGTGGTGGTCCACATCTGTATTATGAGTGTCCAGCAACCGGTGCCTATGCTCAAGAGAATGTGTATGCTGCAAACACGGGTGGTAATGGTTTCCCACCTCAAGGAGATCAAAATCTTATCAGCTACCATTCGAACAATTATCTTGGACCACCCGGTTTCCAAAATCAGAGTCATAATAACAATGTGCAAAACCGTACTCATCAAGTCAATCAAAATCAAAATCGAACAAATCAAGGTTTTCAAAATCAAAACCAAGGGGTTAATCACAATCGGAATTTTCAAGGGAATCAAAATCAAGTCCCGAATCAAGGGAATTTTCAGGGAAATTTTCAAAATACTAATCATGGAAATCAGAATTATGGAAATCAGAATCATAATCTGGGTTTTTATCAAAACAACCGAGGGCAAAATTTCAATCAAAATCAGAATGTGGTTCAAAATCCGTCGCCCTCGGATGAGATTCTTAAGCAAATAATGAAAAATCAAGAGATAATGGCTAAGGAAATTCTTGAACTAAACAAGCGTATAAATGATTGACCCTCGGGCTCGGGAACTCTTCCAAGCAACACGATCGCTCACCCGAGGGGCGATGTAAAAGCGATCACGACTAGGAGTGGTGTTTCATATGATGGACCAACGGCTCCGACTACCTCTTCTTCTCTTCCTACTAAGGTAGTCGACCGTGAAACCGAGGTGACAACGGATACGGGAATTCCTAATAATAATGGAAGGACCGAAAACATCCAATCTCCGGTGGTCCAAACGTCAAAAGGAAAAGAAAAAGTCGTTTACGAAGCTGAGAAAGAAATTCCCGTCAAAACAAAATTGCCTTATCCGTCACGCTTAAATGAACAAAAGCACCGTGAGAAAGTTAATAATCAGATGGAAAAGTTTTATCAGATCTTTCAAGAATTGCACTTTGATATACACTAGTACAAAAAGTTCTATTGGTCACGCATGGTCGATTTTGAAATGTCACACTGTAACATTTATACGTAACTAAATGTACCAGAATAAAATAAACAGCCATACTTGATCCGACTTGTGTGACCATTTCGGAATTCTATTGTCACACATTTGAATATTTATGTGACTAGAGGTAACTGGAATTTTTTTTTTTTTTTTATTTAGTCACTTATAATTTGGGACGTGTGACAGATACAAATGAGTTTGAGACATTAGTCACACTATATATATACGTATGTGACAAATATATGTCACACAATTGAACAGTGTGACCAAAATCCATATATGGTCACATGAAGTAATTGTGTACGTGTCTAAATTATATAGTCAAGTTTGTCACACATTATTTAAACGTGACTACTAAGCTTTGCTGAATATTTAGCCACATATGAATGTGAAATGTGTGGCAACTGAAAAGTAAGTTTGAAGCGTTAGTCATGATATGCATTTAAAAGTGACAAATATATGTCACACACTTGAAGAGTGTGACCAAATGTCATATATGGTCACACTAAACCATAAACATACATGATTAAGTGTAACCAAAATTTGATACATATGGTCACGTAAGTTAATATGCGTGTCTAAAGTCTAGTGTATGTTTGCTTGCCACAACCTAATGTGTATAGTCACATTTAATAGTAGCACGATCATGTGACTATAGGCTTTACAATAGTCACACCATATCACAAATGTGTATCTAAATCATGATTATCGCCACGTTATCAGGGTATTATATGTGACCAATACATTCAAAATAGTCACATTATGAATTTCATGTGACTATTATTTATAGCAAAATGTGAACTCAATTATCATTAACCTTGATATTAGTCACATTGAGTTACACAAACAAGAATTGTAATAGCAGTTGTAACTATTGTAATAGCAGTAGTAACTATTGTAATAGCAGTAGTAACTTTTGTACAAACAACAGAGTTGTAATCCCACAAAAGGTGAATTATATAGTACTTACCAAAAGGTTTTTTACAACATAATGAAAACAGAAAAGCTAAAGTACGTACCCCTGCTACCTCCAAACACCTAATTATCAGCTTGCTTTCTTCAGATCATACAATGCTCTCTTATACTGAGCATGAATTCTTTCAGTGAGATCTTTAACTACCTCTCTACGTTCTTCACATATGATCTTTGTAGATGTCATCACAGCAAGTAAACTAGCAGGCAAAGGATATTCTTTTTCTGCAAGCATAAAAACATCAATTCCACCTTATGTTGACAAGTGATGTACATTGCATCTATCATAAAACTTCCATGAAGTTGAGAAATGATGGCATGGGAAGTTCTAATAGCTATCAGTTGGATCAGGTTTATATAACCTATGTAATTCAACCCACAAATCTTGCTCTTTTGCATGTAGCTTCTTGACTGTTTTGATTCTTTCTTGAACCAACTCCCATAATTTGTCTAAGTCTACTCTGTCAATTGTTCTTATCAAATCCTCAAACCTTTTGTACACTACTGATCCTCCACCAGCCCTGATTATCTTCCAAGCCTTTCCAAATTTATCTCGGTAAATCTCCCAGTCCGTGATTGGATGTCTAGCTTGAATAGGGTCAACATATAATGTTTCAGGAACAATCACCATCATCTAATGATGAGAAGAGCGTTCTTCTTTTCTTTGTGAATTATTCTTCTTCTCAGCAGGTTTGTCTTCAATGATCTTTTGTTTCTTTGATGGTGTTTCTTCTGTACCCATGGGGATAAAGTTTTCAACATATTTCTTGAGTCGGTAGTATAGACTTTCAATTTGTTCATATGTCATTCCCCTGAGGTCAGAAGCTTTATACTCACCTCGATGCTGTATGTATATCTTCATTTCACTGATGAGCTGAGACCTTGTGGGATTTCTTTTCCTCTTCTGACTTTGACCTTGATTCATTGACTTAATTAGGTCCTTCAAAACTAATTCTTCATATCTTTCCTTTATCAAATCAGCAACTCTTTGTACTTTGTCTTCCCCATTTACAGTCTCATCTGTGTAAAGTTCTTTAATTCTAGCCTGTAGAACTTCATCCGCATCAATAAAATCTTGCATTTGCTCTCCATGAACTCTTTTTTTCTCCTCTTCTTCAAGTCTGAATTTTACTTGCTCATCTGTTTCAAATTCAGACACTTTATCTCTCCTATTCTCATCCATAAAGTTAGCTATTTCAGCTTTGTCAACTATCTTTGCAACCTCTTCATCTGTAGCAACTTCAACAGTAGAAACTTGATTTGTTGTAGCAGCAGAAACATCTTGTTGTACCACCTTAGCCATTTCTTCAACATTACTATTAGTAGCAGTTTCTCCCAAACTAGTATTAGTTTCCACTACTTGCTCCTTATTTACATCTTCCAAAACCGCCTCATAACCCCCCTTGTCAGCAACTAAATAATCATCATCTACATTATCATCACTATCAATCCCAATATCCATATCCACATGCATGTCTGCACAAGCACCTTCAGCATTTGTTGTTTCCTCCCCTGAGACTCTGCTTTCATTCGTCACCTGTTTGGGAGCATCCTCCAAATTAGTAGCCTTAGAAGAACTCACCCAGTGTGCTGTACCCACCTTCTTCAACCTTCTGAACTGAGCTTTTCTTGAGCTCTTTCAACCTTTCAAATATCGAACACTCAGCTTCAACCTTTTGATCTTTGCACCATTTTTTGTTAAGCACTTTTGGAGGCCAAGAATATCCTCTTCTAACTGGGTACAACAGGCCTTCAGATCCTGTATAAGTTTCATTTTATTCTCACCAGAATCCATCAATTCATTTGTTTGAGAACTACCCTCATCACTTCTGGATGTGTTACCTTCCCTGATAGGTGAATCAACGGGTGTATACTCACTCTCATGTATGTTACCACTGGCCTGCTCTACACCCATGACATCCTCACCCTTTTTTTGTGGAAGGTTCACCATATATGGAAAAAGCGGTGTAACCTTTCCTAAAAAATCCTTGCTATTATTTTTCAGATTTGAAAATACTTTCTTTTGTAGTGAGGGGGCAGCATAAGTTCCTTTATGTCTTTTAAAGGTAGTCAACTGTTTTTGAATAATAAGTTGCAAAAACCTTGGATATAATAAAGAAGTACCATCATCAGCCGAAGTCTTGATCATACCCTCCAAAATCATTTTTGAAAAATTGAAAGGTTTTCCTTTAACAAGGCATATCACTGCTGATGCCATGGTGGTACCAAACTCATTCCAATCTGTTGTTTTAGAACTCAAACAATGTAAGAGAGTATGAATCAAGAATTTCCACTGAGATGAGAAGAGACCTTTGTAAAATTTTAATCTATCATTCTTCTTCTCATACCCTATTTTTTTCAAACCTTTGAAAATGGCGGCATTTTCAAGACACACAATCACTTCATTATCTGGTAGGTTAAGAGATTCCCTAATAGATGACTCAGTTATGAGTATATCTTGGCCATCTACCTTAGCGTTAATCTGTTTTTCTTCATTAAAAGTTATGACCTTAGCAGTAGCCCAAAACTGCTTAATAAAAGAAATGCATATAAGAGGATTCACAGTTAATGCATACCTAATAGGGGTAGCATTCAAGAAATCGATTATCTGTGTGAATCCTTCAGAACCATCTGGTTTCTTCAAAAAAGCGACCATGTTATGTTTGTCAACAAATGTGCGTTTTGATTCAATTGGCAACACCATCTTGAATTAGGGTTTTGTGATTTGGGGATTTTGAAAATGATTGATAAAAGTTGTTAGTGTTTGTGATTATAGAGAAATTATGTGTGCGTGAAACTGAATTATCGATTTGATTGGGGATTTAAACCGTTAAGTGTAAATGTTACCAATCCACCCCTGCACTCTCAGTTCTAGCAGTACAAACCCAGCAGAAGTAACGTTTTCTTAGCAGCAGGTTTTTTTTTTTTTTTTTTTTTTTTTTTTTTTTTTTTTTAGTGCAAAGGGTGAATCATTATATTAATGATACGTGGGAATCGCACCAGGCTTTACCTCTCAAGGGATCTTGAGAAGATTACAACCCCCACCAGGCAGTGTACCTGATCGTTGTAGTATAGTATAGTGACAAGTACCGGGGGATTGATCGTTCAGCTAGGAATAGTGTCGCTAGGATTAGAAAACCTAAATACTAGTTCTAAAGATGAGGGACGATTATTTTTGTATTTTTATATTTTTTAGAAAGCAAGTAAAAATCTCGGGTTTGAAGGATTTGGGCGGAATTAGTTGCTAGTCAACTAACCCAATACTAAAGATGCAATCAAAATAAAATACTAGAAATGAAAATAAACTAAATTAACTAAGGTTGTGAGCAATAAGTGGAGAAAATGTGTTTACTTAGATTTCACTACTCCCTAGATATCTTTTACACGTTAATTACTTGTTATAGTTGCGTGGATGACGGATGGTATTCCTTAATACCATTCATGGGGTGGCGCACTTAATTCCCCAATCCTATGAGTGCCTACTTCAATCCTATGTCGAGCCGGCTAAGAAGCTCCTAACATGGGATCATTAGAATTTACTCATGCATTAAATACAACCAATAAAACCTAGTGCACGTCAGTTCATGTTTCCTAAGACGTTCAAGCATGTTACCATTTAGAGGTCTGCCAGTTTTCTTAAGCCTAACATCGAAATCATTCATCCAATACAACCATAAACAAGTAATCAACACATAATCAACATCTAGGTTTCATAAGATCCAAGCAAACACAAGATAGATCTAGCCTAGCATGGTAGAATTAAGACAAGAACAAGATATAGACAACCAACACATAGACATATTGATTGAATTAAAAGAATACTTATCTCAATTACACATGAAAGGGATCAAGGGCTAAGAACCCTTGAAAAACCTGTAAAATTCGTACCAAGTTCGTACTTAGGGTTTCTCCAAAACTTCTCTCTTTTTAATGTGAAAATTAGAAAACTATATATAGGAAATAGGGTCTGACGGCGTCAAGACAAATCTTGTGACGCCGTCATCTCGCCGCCAAAATACTTTTCGGACTGCCTTGATCTACTTTTGACGCCGTCAAGTGTTATGCATTTCCAGGCCGTCATGCATTTTACTCTTGACGCCCTACCTTGTGATGCCGTCAATTCTGTACTGGGTCGTCATGGAAATTACTCTTGACGCCGTCAGAAATTCCTTCTTGACGCCGTCACCTACTGTTCCCAGCAAGGAAAATTAAGACTTTGGCGTTTTCTTCACTTTTATGCTCCAAAAATGTCTGAATTGCTTCATTTTCCAGATTTCTCTCCCAAAGTACCTAAAATCACAAAATGAACGATTTAGGGTAATATTTGATCAAATAAAGTCAATTTCGGGGCTTAAATGACCCCCTAAAAGTGATTCATTTTTCGCCTCATCAATTAATATCAACAAGTAATGAGAAAATTGGGCAATGACAAAAGTACTGGAATTAAGATTAAACATTTTCCAATAAAACTTGAAATGAAAAATTACAAAATAATGTACAAAACCAGCTGCAGTAACATTTTCTTAGCAGCATAATCTTTTTTAGTGCAAAGGGTGAATCATTATATTAATATCAACAAGTAATGAGAAAATTGAGCAATGACAAAAGTACGGGAATTAAGATTAAACATTTTCCATTAAAACTTGAAATGAAAATTACAAAATAATGTACAAAACCAGCTGCAGTAACGTTTTCTTAGCAGCAAAATCTTTTTTAGTGCAAAGGGTGAATCATTATATTAATATCAACAAGTAATGAGAAAATTGAGCAATGACAAAAGTACGGGAATTAAGATTAAACATTTTCCATTAAAACTTGAAATGAAAAATTACAAAATAATGTACAAAACCAGCTGCAGCAACGTTTTCTTAGCAGCAGAATCTTTTTATATTGCAAAGGGTGAATCATTATATGAATATCAACAAGTAATGAGAAAATTGAGCAATGACAAAAGTACGGGAATTAAGATTAAACATTTTTCATTAAAACATGAAATGAAAAATTACAAAATAATGTACAAAACCAGCTACAGTAACATTTTCTTAGCAGCAGAATCTTTTTATACTGCAAAGGGTGAATCATTATATTAATATCAACGAGTAATGAGAAAATTGAGCAATGACTAAAGTACTGGAATTAAGATTAAACATTTTCCATTAAAACTTGAAATGAAAAATTACAAAATACTGGAAATAAAAGTTACACATTCTAAAAATCTACTAATCTAATTTTGGAGATTTCTCCGGGTCAAATGCCACATGTCATCTTCGTAATTCAACCCATCAAAATCCACATCAGACAAATCATCATCATCCAATGTCTTGTATGCCTTGGGATGTTGTTTGAGAGATGGTTTTTTTGTTGCTTTGTACTCCTTTTCATCCTCAGCATGTTGTTTGATAGATTGTGTTTTTCCTTCTTTCTTTCTTTCTTTCAGCAGCCAACCAATTGTACCACGTATTTCCATCCAATTTAAATTTTTTTACACTTTTTGCCGCTTTCTTTTTTGAAGCAGACATGCTTGAACCTTCTCCTTCAACCCATTGTGCTGATCTCTTGTTGTTTGCAGACATTGTTTATGAATACTTCCTGCAGGTTTTTGTTTAGAGATTTGATAAACTAGGATTTGTGATTTGAGATACACATGGAAACGAGTATAAAAAGGGGATATGGGAAAACTAAAATACCTATGTTTAATGCAGGAAAGGATTGATGTTTCCCACAGGTGGCTTGAACCTTTTCAACATCTTCGGGCCAATCATGATCCATTGGGACGAGCGTTTGCCAGGGATCAATGCTTATATATAACTCTTGACAGAACATACATATTAGTCGCCAACAAAGATTAGTCACAATGGAACATGATTGACTTGAAGAAATCTGCAAAATTTCATGATTGACCTGATCCAAATATCCCTTTGGAAAGTAGTCTGACCATGGATTTGCTGCAAAAAAAAATTAAAAAATATATTAAAATTTTAAAAAATATAGTGTAAATGAAATAAAAGATAATGTTGCAATTCAGGGTGTGTTTGAAACAACCTTTGTTCTTGGAACTCCAATGGCCACATTACCTGGTGGATGGTTGGTTTTAGATCATAAAAAATAATGGAACGCAATAAACCAACATATGTAACCCTTCTAACTTCCCACTACTGCTCCTTTTGTCATTTCAACTCCCTTTGAGCGAAGGACTGCACCAGCCGCATTGCTAGATTGTTGAAAACACAAAAGAAACAGTATGGGAAGTTAGAATGGAACGGTATGTTGAAGTTCCAGACTCAAAGTAATACAAACAATCTACAAATGTTGAGTAAAGAATAGAGTCTAAGTAACATCACTCATCTTGAATGCGATAATGGAGTGTGGCATGTCATGAACAGTACACACTATATCATTATTGCATTGAAGACGTCTCAATGATCAGGCCAGATCGATCTATCTAACATTGCAGTACCGTCTAATAACCACACAAACGATAGTAGACGTTTTCCAAATTAAGCAATGGAACCATCCACAACGCTAGATAGAGCGCCCTAATCATTGAGCTTTAAGTTATTAGAAAACAAATTCTTACTATCATTTATATTGCTCCCTTAGATGTCACGAACATACATATTAATTATGTAGATTCTACGACATTAGAGAGCTAATTGTTCATGAATGAAATCATATAAAATTTATATTAACAATGCAATGAACTACCATCCTTTCTACCCTAGCCAACAACAACATATTATTCAGCCTTGAATCTCTAACCTACCAACATGCTGGAAGATGAAGACGCTAAATTCAAGCATCGAACCTACAAATTATACTTGATAATTGTTTCTGTATTTTGACAAAGAGCAAAGATGAATCAAAATGGATGAACAACATCAAAACAAGTTTATGTTCATACTTGAAAGTGGTGTCGGTTCACCCATGTTGATACTTCTTCCATCTTTGATACTTGGATGTTTTAGCCTAAATATTCGCACACACATCCGCCACTTTTTTTCCTTATTCTCTCAATACAAATGCAACATAATTCTTATATCAAAAATACATCATACATATATATAAAGCAAATAGAGTGATATAAACAATCTACAAATGTTGAGTAAAGAATAGAGTCTAAGTAACATCACTCATCTTGAATGCGATAATGAAGGAGTGTGGCCTGTCATGAACAATACACACTATATCATTATACCATTGAAGATGTCTCGATAATCAGGCCATATCTATCTAACGACGTAGATGGGTTCCATCGCTTTAATTGGACCCCGTTTTCTAATGATGTTTAATCTTGATTATTGAAAGAACCATTAAACATCGTTAGAAAATGGGGTCCAATCAAAGCGATGGAACCCATCTACATCGTTAGATAGATATGCCCTGATAACTGAGCTTTAAGTACTTAGCAACCAAATTCTTACTATCATTTATATTGCTCACTTAAATGTGACGAACATACCTATTATTTATGTAGGTCCTACAACATTAGAAAGCTAATCATGAATCAATGAAATCATATTAAATTTATATCAACAATGCAATGAAAATATTTTCATTGTAACTAAATACATGAAAAAACTGTTTAAGTTCTTGATATGTTTATTGTACTTCAACCTAATCCTAAGATAAAATAAGCTAATCCAAGCAAAACTTAATATCTCTTTTGCTCTAATTATTTTCAAAAACAACACAGCATGTTCTTCCTTATTCTATCAATACAAATTATACTTAATAATTATTTCTGTATTTTGACAAAGAGCAAAGATGAATCAATAATGGATGGACAACACCAGAACAAGTTTATGTTCATACTTGAAAGTGATGTCTGTCCACCCATCACTGATACTTCTTCCATCTTTGATACTTGGACGTTTTAGCCTAAATATTCGCACACACATCCGCCACTTTTCTTCCTTATTCTCTCAATAAAAATGCAACATAATTCTTATAACAGATAGTCAACCTAATCCTAAGATAAAATAAGCTTATTCAAGCAAACCTTAATATCTCTTTTGCTCTAGTTATCCACAAAAACAACACAGCATGTTCTTCCTTATTCTATCAACACAAATGCAACGTAATTCTTATAACAGATAATCAACCTAAGCCTAAGAATAAATATCTCTAAGGGGGTATTTGGATTATATTCATTTGTGATCTTATCAGCTTCTTGAGATTTGGGATCAAAACCTAGATCCGAGTGAGTTGTAACGGTGAGTGTGAGAGAGAAATAAAGGATTATGGAAATGTGTGAAGTGTGTTTGATAAGTTTGTATATATATATATATATATATATATATATATATATATATATATATATATATATATATATATATATATTACTGTAGAAGTGTAAATGAAGTGTGTTTGATACTCTTGCTAGGGGTGTTCACGGGGTGGTTCGGTTCGGTTCGGTTAGTTGGAAAATTTTAACTATCCATCGCGGGGTGGGTAATTTATTTATTTTATATACGGTTCGATTCGGTTAACCATGGATATCTAAAAGTAAAAACCGAAACCGAATGCTTGGTTTGTCAGTTTCTCGGGTTTTTTGAACACCCCTAATGCTTGGTAGGGGGTTATAGGGAGTGAAGAATGGGAAAGGTAGTGAAAAAATGTGCTTGGCAAAGCATAATGCAATAAACCATTACCCAATAGTGGTTAATGGATCATTACCCAATAAATTGGGGGGATTGATCTTCTTTACATTTCCCTTTCCCAAGTTTTAACTCAATTATTTTTAAGAAAATCACTTTAACGCCGGGTTAGTGGAATAACCCGGCGTGTTAACGCACCATTAACGATACCATAAACAACAATCACGTACGAATAACACACGTTAAAAGCCAAATAACGCACCCCGTGCGTTACTAATGTAACTGCTCTAAAAGCCACTACAACCCAATACACATGACCCATTACCCATGTTAATTACCAATTGTCAACAGGCATGGATGTGTCGTAACATGACACTCTAAGCAACTATATATCCACCCAATGCATATGACCCATATGATCGATGTCGATCAAATACCCATTAATTAATGAATGTGACTAGTGATAACCTAATGCACATGACCCATGACCCATGTGAATTAGCTATTATCATCGGTCTTGCATGGTTTCCATTACACTAAAAGCCACTATAACCCAATGCACATGACCCATGACCCATAATGCATGTTAATTACCAATTGTCAACAGTCATGGATGTGTCATAACATGAAACTCTAAGCAACTATCCACCCAATGCATATGACCCATATGATCGATGTCAAATACCCATTAATTAATGAATATAACCAGTGATAACCTAATGCACATGACCCATGACCTATGTGAATTGGCCATTATCACTGGTCATGCATGGGCTGCACCGGCTTGGTAGGTGTATACCATTTGTCACAGACACTAAGAAGCAAGTATCCAGGGACCTCCCGATCATATGTTATCTGGGATCGAGAAAGTTTGAACTCGGATTGATGTTGACTCGAAAAACTCGATTTATCTGTAAAGATGTGTTTTATTACAAAAATTAAATTTGAAATATAACCTAAGAATTGAATTTGGTTCGACTTCAGCTCGAAAAGCTTGATACATTCATAAATAAGTATTTACACTTAGTACACTTACATATTTAAAAAAAAAAAAAAAAAAAAAAAAAAAATTATATCACTTACAAGCTCGAGAACTCAACAATAACTCGAGTCGAACTTATATAAGGTTGAGCTCAACTCATTAAACATTTCGAGCTCATTTGATAGGCTTTCAATCTCAAAATTTTTAATATAGTGCTCCAATGATCCCGCCCCTTAATTTTCCCCAAAATTTCAATCTCCCGCTCCGCTCATATGGCGCCCCTTTTCACCCAAAATCAAAACATTAACACTACTAGCTTAGTCAGATCTATCTTCTCTCTATTCATCTCTTCTCCTTCTCTCTAGAACTGACTCACACCACCGCCACACTTCACCGCCTTATCTCACCGTGGTTCCACCAACCATCGCTCCTCCACGCCATCACCGTCATCAAGACAAGGGAACTGTATGGGAGACTTTGTTTGCTTCGGTTGTTTGGTTCGGGATAACCACCACCATCACAGTCGAGCCACCATCACCCTTATCTTACCTATCCTACTCTGTTCATGGGTATGCTCAAACACATATTTAATTTATATTTTCTTAAATGTGTAATCGAATATAAAACGATTTACATTGATTTTCGTGGATTAAACTAGCCTAAAACATGTTTTTGATTAAAAATTCGTGCGGTGGTAATCGTTGCAGGTAGACTTATTAAGACGACATAGTTTTCCTGTTTATTGGAATGGAGACAATCGACGTGTTCTAGGAGGCCACTGTTTTGCTCGTAAAGGGAGTCTTGATTGGTTTCCACTCCAGGAGGATGTTGCTGAACAGTTGGAGTTTGCTTATCGCAGTTGTGTAAGTTATCTATCAAAAGATTAACATAACATTTGTTATATATGAAACTAACTCAAATATGGTTGCTTTTTGTCAAACTGTTTCATTTGTACCAAATGTTAGTGATTTGCTTGCTTGGTAATGTGTTTGACATTTATTCGTTCCACGTTTGGCACTGCATAAAATTGCAACCAATTGTATATTATTTGTTGCCCGAGTCGATATGCAACCCGTATGTTTGTTTTTTAGGCTAAACTTATATTTGGGACATCTAATGTTGTCGTCTTTTATGTTAGCATTAATCACGTTACTTGTTTCTTGCAGGGGCTACATGCTATTTTCACGGGTGAGGATGATACATGGGATGCCTGGCTAAAAATTCTCTTTGATGGATTTTCTGGCACACTTCATTTTCGAGGCGTGGGTATGCTCCATCTTAGTCACCAAAGCCAACCAATGTATATTTTTACGGTTTCATGGTTGGAAGATCTTATATTATGCAGCATTATTAGTGCCTTAGTTTCTTACATTTCCCATATTTTTTTTGCATAAAGAAACTGGCATTAGACTCAAATGTAAGCCACTTTTTATGTTGTTAACAATTTCATTTTCTAATGATAACACCATTGTATTTCTTAATTTATATTGCAGGTGACCACTCCAATGGCCATTGAAACTTTGGAAAATGTTCCAGTAATGGAAACAGTGGTAACTAATAAAACATCCTCCTTTGATTTTTTTAGTTTTACGTACATGACTAATGTACCGTGTTTTATATATACATATAGGAACCTGTTAAAACTATCGGACATACGAAAATGCTTGAGCCACGACAAACCGGTTCTACAAGTTACACCACCAACTATGATACCAAATATTAGTGAACAAAATACATGACTAAAATTACTATCAACAAAGCGAAAACATTTGGTCTCTAGTGAAACCTTGCAAAAGCAAGCTAAGGCGGCGAAGAGTCAACATGTTTTAACTTATGATAGTTGAGAATTTGATTATATACGACATTACAATTATATATATATATATATATATATATATATATATATATATATATATATATATATATTTGCTTCATTTATATACATTCGATTTTTATTGAATTTGAAATACAATTGTATATATATTTACTTCATTTATATACATTCTGTTATATATATATATATATATATATATATATATATATATATATATATATATATATATATATATATATATATATATATATATATATATATATACACTAGCAGTAGTAACTCTGCTCCAGCGGTACTAATGTGGTACTAGTATTAACTCTCCTATCATGTTTGTGCAGATAGTTGAACCAGTGGCTCATCTAGTTTTTTTATGTTATGAGCTTTGACATGTTCTAGTCCTGCTCTCATCCTGATGTGTTGATATGCAACAGCCTACATTTTCAAGGCTTTTATATCCAGATGATGAGATTAGATCAATGGGAGAAAAACTTGTAAGTTTAACTGCAAATTTTATTAGTATGTTCATTGTTTTGGATTAAAAGTCTTCATGATGTTGTTTGAATTACTGCTGATCATGTTTGTGTTAATATTGCTTAGATGGATTTAGTGCAGCTCATGAACTTCAAAGAAAATGTGGCCAAGTATTTACTACTGCTAGTACAAAAGTTACTACTGCTAGTTAAAGCTGGTACTGCTCAGAGATTAAGATAGCTCGAAGTTGCTACTTGCTTATGGAAAAGATTATAGATACTTATAAAGAAACTATTGTAAGCCAACTAGGACTCCTTGGTGTATAAAAGGATGTCCAATTTTATATTTTGTTCAGTTATACATTCCAATTTTATTGTATTTGAATTTGTTTTGATATATATTTGAATTGTTTTGATATATATTGATTTTTTAAATGTGAGTAAAAGATGCATATAGTCACACTTATTAACACTTTTGGTCATTGTTTGCTTTAGTCGTTGTGTGACTAAATATTACCGAAAGCCACACAAACACAAAATTCACGTGGCCATTGGATGATCTATAGTCACACAAAATACACATTTTTTCACTTTAAACAGCATATGGTCACACTTATTTACACTTTTGGCAACTGTTTGCTTAATGGTATGTGACTAAATACCCAAAACAAACATGCTTTGTGTGACTAAATATTACAAAAGGCCACACAAACATAAAATTCACGTGGCCATTGGATGATCAATAGTCACACAAAATACACATTTCTTCCCTTTAAAAAGCATATGGTTACACACACTTTTGGAAACTGTTTGCTTAATGGTATGTGACTAAATACCCAAAACAAACATGCTTTGTGTGACTAAATATTACAAAAGGCCACGCAAAAATAAACTTCATGTGGCCATTGGATGATCAATAGTCACACAAAATACACATTTCTTCACTTTAAACAGCATATGGTCACACTTTTGGCCACTTTGTGTTAAATTGTATGTGACTAACTCCAAAAAAATAACACCCATTGTGTGACTAAATCATCACAAACGTCACATTTATTGTATATTCATGTGGCCACAGGACTGGAAATAGTCATACAAAATACACATTTACTTGAATATATCATCTCAAATGTCACATACATTATATATTTATGTGGCCAAAGGCTGAAAAATAGTTACTCTCAAAAAACATTCGCGTGACTATAAAGTGTTTACGGTCACTGATAATGATTAATCCAACAAAACTTGTGTCTAATTTGTCACACATATTCGGGGTTTTGGTCACTCTTTTTCAATGGAAAAGGCCACGAACTCAACAATGTGACCATATGCCACCTACGGTGGCGGGACCTTTAGTGACACACAATGAAAAAAAACGTGTGTGACTATAGGCATATCGTCACACATTTTTGGCGTGACCAATACAAATTTTTGTACCAGTGATAAGCCTCGCGGATGCAATACTTTTGATTCCAAAATTTGCTTCAATGATAAAAAGACTTTTGAGTAACAAAGAAAAATTGTTTGAAATGGCTAAAACCCAGATGAATGAGAATTGCTCAGCGGTTTTTCTAAAAAAAGCTTCCCGAAAAACTTGAAGACCCTGCAAGTTTCTTATTCCATGCAATTTTCAGGGTATGGTTCAATGCTTCGCCTTGGCTGATCTAGGTGGTAGCGTTAACCTCATGCCATTGTCGATTTGGAAAAAGTTGTTTCTTCCCGACTTGACACCGACTTATATGATCCTCGAGCTTGCTGACCGGTCTACTTCCTGACCAATTGGGATAGCCGAGGATATTTTCGTCAATGTGGGAAAATTCAATTTCCCTGCCGATTTTGTGGTTGTCAATTTTGATGCTGATCCACGGGTTCCTCTCATTCTCGGGAGAGGATTCCTAAGGACTGGTCGTGCTTTGATTGATGTTTACGACGAGGAGATTACCTTACGTGTTGGAAATGAAGCTGTCACGTTTAATCTCGATCAAACCGCGAGATATTCCTCCAATTATAATCATATCTCCGTCAACCGAATCGATGTTATTGATGAAACTACGGAGGAGTATTTTCAAGAGCTTCTTGGTTTCACAAATAATGCTTCGAGTGGCAATGCCACTCCTTCTTCAAAACCAATCGTCTCCGATTCTTCCCCTTCCCTCACTCCGTTTGAGGGAAGTGATTTCGCTTGGGAAGAATTCAAAGCATTTCTTTCTAATAAATTGACTTCACCGGAAATTGATAATTCAGATTTTGATCCGGATGGGGATATTTTATTTCTTGAAAAACTTTTAAATGAAGACCCGATTCTTCCCCTCCAATGGACCTAAAAATGGCAGACGTAAAAGAAGTAAAGTTGTTTATTGAGAATCCTCCGGAGCTCGAGCTCAAGGATTTACCTCCTCATCTTGAATACGCATACTGATAAACGAATAATAAATTGCCCGTCATCATTTCGAAAGACCTTAAAGATGAGAAGAAGACCCGACTCTTAGATGTGCTTAAGAAGCATAAAAGTGCTATTGCTTGGCAAATCTCTGGCATTAGATGTATCGGCCCTCGATTCTGCACACATAAGATTCTGCTTGATGATAACCATAAGGCATCCGTCCAACAACAACGACAGGTTAATCCACAAATCCACGAAGTGATAAAAAAGGAGGTCATAAAACTCTTTGACACTGGAATGATTTATCCAATCTCGGATAGTTCATGGGTTAGCCTGGTTCATTGTGTTCCCAAAAAAGGCGGTATTATCGTTGTGAAAAATGAAGATAATGAGCTAATACCAATGAGACTTGTGACCCGATGGAGAGTTTGTATAGACTACCGCAAATTGAATGACGCGGCTCGTAAAGACCATTTTCCGCTACCTTTTATGGACCAAATGCTCGAACGTTTAGCGGGAAATGAGTTCTATTGTTTTCTCGATTGCTTTTTCGGGTATTTTCAAATTCCCATTGATCCCCAGGATCAAGAAAAGACCACTTTTACTTGCCCTTATGGAACGTTTGCTTATCGTCGAATGCCTTTTGGCTTATGTAATGCTCCGGGCACGTTCCAAAGGTGCATGATGGCCATTTTCTCCGACGTGATTGAAAAAACCATGGAAGTATTCATGGACGACTTCTCCGTCTATGGAAATTCTTTCGATTCTTGCCTCTCCCATTTAGAAAATATGCTGAAATGGTGTGAAGACACCAACTTGATTCTAAATTGGGAGAAGTGCCACTTCATGGTTAAAGAGGGCATTGTCCTCGGCCATAAAATCTCCAAATCTGGGATCGAGGTAGATCGTGCCAAAGTTGATGTAATTGCTAAGTTACCTCATCCCACCACCGTTAAAGGAATCAGAAGTTTCCTTCGTCATGCCGACTTTTACCAACGTTTTATACAAGATTTTTCTAAGATATCCCGGCCTCTGACCCACCTTTTAGAAAAATATGCTCCGTTTAACTTCACAAATGAATGCATTGATGCATTTAATTTCTTAAAGAAGAAGTTAACGAAGGCACCAATTTTAGTTGCCCCCGATTGGGACTTGCCATTTGAGCTAATGTGCGATACGAGTGATTATGCTATTGGTGCAGTCCGGGGGCAACGAAAAACTAAGTATTTTCAACTGATACACTATGCAAGTAAGAAAATGAATGACGCTCAATCTCATTATACAACTACTGAGAAAGAGATGTTAGCTATTGTCTATGCTTTTGAAAAATTTTGACCTTATTTGCTTTTGAAAAAATGCATAGTTTATACGGATCATTCTGCTCTGAAATACCTTATGTCAAAGCAAGATGCTAAGCCAAGATTGATGTGGTAGGTTCTACTCCTTCAAGAATTCGATTTCGAATTTTGAGACAAAAAAAGAGCTGAGAACCTTGCTGCTAATCACCTTTCACGCCTAGAAAATCCCCATCAAAGTGATCTCGGGAAAAAGGAAATTACTGAAACATTTCCTCTCGAGACACTTGGGAGTGTGTCAAATAGTGATCCAAGTACCTCATGGTTCGCCGACTTTGCGAATTACCATGCGGGGAACTTCATAAGAAAAGGGATGTCGTCCCAACAAAAGAAGAAATTTTTCAAAGATGTTAGGCATTATTTCTAGGATGACCCCTACTTGTTCAAAGTTTGTGCGGATCAAGTGATCCGGCGGTGCGTTCACGGCAAGGAAGCCGCTGAAATTCTTATGGCATGCCATAGTGGACTCACGGGGGGACATCATGGTGCCAACTTCACCGCTAAGAAAGTTTTTGATTCCGGCTTCTACTGGCTGAAGATATATATACCGAGATGCCCATGATTTGGTGAAACCATGTGATTGTTACCAGCGTCAAGGAAAAATTTCACAAAAATATAAAATGCCTCAAAATGTTATTTAAGTATATGAGATTTTTTATGTCTGGGGTATCGATTTCATGGGACCATTCCCGGCGTCTAGAGGAAACAAGTATATACTTGTGGCCGTCGATTACTTGTCAAAATGGGTTGAAGCAAAGGCGCTCCACACCAATGACGCCCGAGTTGTTGTGAAATTTCTGAAAAGTCTCTTTACCCGATTTGGTGCACCTCGAGCAATTATAAGTGATCTTGGGACCCATTTTTGTAATGACCAGTTTGCTAAAGTTATGCTTAAATATGGTGTCACACATCGACTTTCTACTGCTTATCATCCGCAGACAAGCGGTCAAGTTGAGGTGTCTAATCCTGGTTTAAAATGAATATTAGAAAGGACCGTAGGAGAGCACCGTGCCTCATGGGCTGATAAGTTAGAAGATGCATTATGGGCTTTCCGGAAAACACCCATTGGGTGTACTCCTTATAAGCTGGTTTATGGGAAGGCTTGTCATTTGCCTCTAGAACTTGAGCACAAGGCCTACTAGGCCTTGAAACATGCCAATTTCGACCTCAAGACCGTGGGTGATCACCAAAAAGTTCAATTGAATGAATTAGTTGAGCTTCGTGATTAAGCCTACGAGAATTCTTTGATCTATAAAGAGAAAACTAAGAGAATTCATGATGCTAAGATTAAAGACCTCGTTTTCAACGTTGGTAATCAAGTTCTTCTTTTTAATTCTCGATTGAAGATTTTCTCGGGTAAGCTTAAAACCCGTTGGTCTGGACCATTCACCATTACCCAAGTATTCCCTTATGGCACCATTGAGTTAGCTCAACCCGGTGGTCCCAACTTTAAGGTGAATGGTCACCGTTTGAAACATTACTTTAGAGGGGACGTACCATCCATGGTAGTCCCGGATCTCCAGACTTTCCCCATGGACGAATGAATTCGAGGATCGAGTCAAGCTACGTGGTTCTGTAATCAAAAACAAAACACTTCGTGGGAGGCAACCCATGCTTATCAAAATTCATCTTCTTATATTTCTTATTTCTAACAAATAACGTGAGGAAGGGGTGACCTCTTCCATTCTTGTGTTTCGTGGTTGTTTGTGAATGTTTGCCCAGGATTGTCCCCGATTTATGATGATTCTCGTGCTCGTTGTTTTTTCCACTCGAGTCTCATTCATCAATGCTTTTGGAAATCCTATATCCGAAATCTTATCGACTAACGTTTTCTTTGGCAAAATTAATAAACGGCCCTTGGCAAAATTAATAAACGGCCCTAGAATTTTGTTAGGATTGCCTTTACCCGTAAAACATTGAGGACAATGCTCCATTCTAGTCCGGGGGAGGGTGAATCTTCGATTCGATTTGACCTTGCATTTTTCACCATGTCGTGAACTCTCGCAACTCCGTTTTTCCTAAAAAATGAAAAAATTGAAAAAAAATTGAAAATTTTGAAAATTTTCAAGAAAAATAGATGAAAAAGTCATGAAAAAGCACAAAAAAAATAAGAAAAATTGAAAAAGTTGTGCAAAAATATAATAAAGTTTGAATAAGTGTTTTGACACCTTGTTGACTTCCCAGATAGCGACAGTAGGAATAAATATTTTGACTTGACCGGGCGTGTTGAGCCCTAGCTTGTTCCCTTAACCAATGATAATCACATAAATTTGTGCTAGTCTTGTACACCAGGAGCTATAAAATGCGAATTCTTTCTTAAGAATCTGCAAGTTCCCATACTTGACTTTATACATGCGCAGCTTAAAAGCTTTCGCTAGTCTTTTACATCAGGAGCTATAAAACGCGAATTCTTTTCCTAGAGTTTGCAAGTTTCCGTATCTGACTTTATATATGCGTGGTTGATTACGGCTAAGTATTCGCGGGTTTCATTACTTGAGATCTTAAATTGCGAAGAGGCGAGAGATGATAGAGTTTATTTAGAAGTTAGATGCTAAACGTGGAGCAGTTGGTTCTCTTTATAGCTCATGAAAGGTACTTGTGGCTTTTTGCTCCTGCAAAATTGTTTCACCCATAATAAATAGAAGTTCTAGGCTAATTAGTGATATTTAGGTTTGGGCAATATTTAGTTTCTTATTTTCTTAAAAGAATCTTTGCTTTAGAAGTTGGGTACATATCAAGGAACATCAAAAATAAAAAGCAAAAATTGAAAAGTCAAAAGTAAAAAGTTGATATGTATGTGGTTTTGGAGCTACCCGATAAGCTTCCATTGTTGTTGAAAAAGAAAAGAATGAAAAAAAAATGAAAAAAAGAAAAAAATGGTGAAAAATGAAAAAGTGAAAAGTGAAAGTTTAAATGAATAAGAGCTTAAGTGTTATAAAAGTTGTTGGCGCGTGAGGTGCATGTGGATAATTCTGAATTAGTCAGATGAGGTGCACGTGTAGTACTCCGCAACTTATATATGAGATCGTATGTACCCAATTCCTTGATGTGGACCGAATTTCTAAAGCAGTGGTTCTTGAGAGAAAATGAAAAACGACTTAGCGTTTTAAACTTGGTATTTCTATTGGATTAAAATCATATTAAAACGTGAAAAATATGAAGCAATTCATTTCTCAACAAAAGTAAAAAAATCTAGATACATTAAGAAAATGGGAGTAAGAGGTTTCCAAAAGTAACTTTTATGAGTAGTGTTAGCATCTAACTTGTAGATAAGTTGTGATCTCGTTTGTACGCTTAGTTTGGGGTGATGCGTGGAATTGCGCCCTCGTCAAAGGTTTTACCTCTCAAGGGATCTTGAGAAGCTTGCAATCCCCACCAGGCATTGTACCTGTTTGTTGTAGTATAGTATAGTGACAAGTACCGGGGGATTGATCGTTCAACTCTAGGAATAGTATTCGCTTGGGTGAAAATTATACTAAACTATGTCTAGAGGTGAGGGACGATTCTTTTTGAATTTTTATATTTTAAGGAAAGCAAGTAAAAATCTCGGGTTTAGAAGGAGTGGGCGGAATTAGTTACTAGTCAACTAACCCAATTAACTAAAGATGCAATCAAAATTAAAAAAATGAACTAAAACTAAATTATGGCGAAAACAATAATGAGAGAAAGTGTGTTTACTTAGATTTCATTACTCCCTAGATATCTTTTACCGGTGGATTAGCTTAGTACAATTGCATAGATGATGGGTTATATTCCTTAATACTAGTCGTAGGGCCGTGTATGATCTTCCTTAACTCTATAGGCTTCTACTTCATTCTATGTCGAGCCGACTACTAGCTCCTAACATAGTATCACTAGCAGTTACCTACGCATTAAATACAACCAATTAATCATAGTACACATCCGATCATGTTTCTTAAGACATTCAAGAAAGTTACCAAATAGAAGTCTGCCAGTTTTCTTAAGCCTAACATCGAATTCATTCATCCACAACAATTATAAACAACCCATCAACCAATAATTAACATCTAGGTTTCATTACATCTAAGCAAACACAAAGGAAACCTAGCCTAGCATGTTAAAGAGTAGACAAGCGTTTGATATAATCAAACAACACATAGACATGTTGAATGATTTGGTAAAATACTTATCTTCAATTAAGCATGGAAGAAACAAAGGGTTGAAACCCTTAAAATAGCTGGAAAATTCGTCTAGGGTTTTATTCCCTCAAAGTTGCACACAATAAATGAAAACTAGAAAACTATATATAAATTTTGTCTTCTGACGGCGTCAAGAGTAATGTGTGACATCGTCAACTCACCGCCAAAATAAACTCGTAGTGCCTAGATCCACTTCTGACGCCGTCACTCTCTATGGGTTCTGTGCCGTCACTCTTTGCAGTTATTCTCGATGGCCTTGGAAATTTTGTAAGTGACGCCGTCAAGACCCCTTCACAAAACATTCTGGCACGTCACGTGTATTTGATTTATCCACCCTTTTGTGAACTCATGACGCCGTCACTAGCACCTTGTGACGCCGTCAAGAGCAATTTCCAGCATGCTTTTGAGACTTTGTCATTTTCTTCACTTTTTTGCTCCAAAAACGTCCAAAATGCTTCCTTTTGTAAAATTCCTTTCAAAGGTACCTAAAATGACAAAAGGAACGATTTAGGGCAATATTTGATCAAATAATCTCGACTTTGGCCTTAAATGACCCCCGAAAAGCGGTACACTTTTCGCTTCATCAAATACCCTTATACTTGAGATTTGCTTGTCCTCAAGCAAATGCGCTTTTATTCTAATCAAAGTACAAGTTAGGGGTCGTTTAACACTAATATAAAAGTAATTACAACAAATAATCGTTCCACTTCACCCAAAAACAAGCACGGAAATTGTACACTAACACCTCACAAATAGTGTTTAGATGCTCACATCTCTCGGGTGTAATAAAGTATATATCACAATATGGAAATGGAAAACATCTCTCACTATCTGTCATAGCAAATAGATTACCATAGGCTTGGTAAAGGATCAAACCTCCACCACTTGGCGTAAGCACCTAGGATAAACTATCAAAGAGGTCTTTTAAAGGGTTATAACGTGAGGTGTATGGATAGGATAAACACGGTTTTGTTGGATAAAGGCAGTATTTACTGGTTGCGAGTTAATCATCTTGGTCAATTACATGTACAATGCGGCGTTGCTAAGCCAAGACTCGACTCGACTTAAGCTAATCAAAAACTAACAAGACATCAAATAAACATAAAATGAAACGGGATTGTAGTTAGTATGTTTTTTTTTCTATATTTTTTTTCTTTTTCTTGATTTTTTTTTCTTTTTTTTTTGTGCATACACTCTTACCCTACCATCCAAAATAATACATCATAGGCAATTTACATTCCGCTTATACTTGAACTTTTACATACTTTACAATAAACTATTCTAATGACTCGAATCAAGATAATCAAAACACTTGGAGTACTTTTTAAGATTAACGCACATTTGGGGGTAATATATGATGTTCTTCCCCGTTACTCCATAACACTAGTACTTTACCCATGAGTCTCAATCGTCCCAAAACAATATGTACAACATATGACTCAACTTAGCAACCATGTTATCAATTAGACAATTAACTAAGGGTTTAAACAAATAACAATAATGCACTAAAGATGAGTGCATACACGGAAGGCTAAGGCGATTTGGTTGCACATTTGGGGTGGATTGTAAACAAATTCTTCCTTTAAGTAAAATGCTTAAAGTTAGAAACAAAAAAATAGGCTCGGAGGGGTGTACTAGGGGTATCGTGTACTAAAAATGAGTACAACGCAAAGGTGTGGGAAAAAATTAATTGACTTTGTTAGTCAAGTAATTACGACTTTATTGGTCAAGTAATTATGATACGGGTTTAACACCAGGGTGATCCTAATGCCTCTTATCATGTAGTAAATCCTACTACACGAATGTAGTCTCACTAGCGGTCTCGGGATGCATCACTCACGCAAGTTCTAGAATCTAAGTACTACCGGTACACTCATAAGCTCTAAGGCTTCTCCTAACAAGTCTAGGGGCGAACCTCACTTAGTAGAAGGCCGGTACGAGTCTTTGATGCCTCAACTAACGGATGCTAACTAGTGCACTTCTTGGATCGCTGGCGCGTTACTTGCATAACGGATGGTCACCAAGTCATTCACTAGTGCTGGCGCGTTAGCCAATTAATCTAATACGCGGATGGTCACTACTTTTTTTTGATAAAATTTTTTTTGAGTGGTACGGTTTTTTGTGCTAGTCATACAACTCCTATCCATGAGACGCTCATTAAGGTTAAAGCTTCACTACTAAATGTTGTAAAAAAATTTAAATTTGGCGCTAAAATTTCCCTAACAAGTATTTCTCTTAGTTTTATTACACGCCTACTATTGAACAAACAAACTCAAGCGTAATTGTACTCTCTAAGGTATCATCATTTACCCTCCCCTTACACTTAGGCTGAACAGTGTCCCCAATGTTCAATAAAAAGATGTAAAAGTAAATAAGGTAAAAGAATGAAAACAAATACTCCCCTGATTCGTTTGATGTGGATAAATCGTTAACATGGTTAAATCCTCCTCCAAGAAAATGAACGTTGAAAGCTTCCCTTCCGAAATAATAAATCATCTTCTTGTCCAATATAACCTGTTAAACCTGAGAAAACAATCATGGCAACCTCGCGTAAAATCGGCGGCAATCTATATATATAAGGACATAATGCTTGTGGAATGAATGTTTGCAGATTTCCTGGAGTTTATAAAACTAAAGAATTAACAAAAACTTTATACTCCGTTAGAAAAACAAAACTTGCAAAATTTCCAGATTCTTACACCTGACGCCGGCAGGTGTTAATCCTGACGTTGTCAGAGTGTTCTGACAGAAATTTCATGTTAAGTTTCCAGAAAATTTCTAGAAAAACTTATGCCTTAATTCCTGGAATTTCCTGAAAAACATCATTATGACTCGATACAAGCATTTGACTCAAACAATTACTAATATACATGTTCATTTAATATTGTTGTGGGTCATGTTCAATTCCATTCTTAAACACAAATTTTTTAGGTTTCCCTTACACTTATCTTTTGCGAAATACCTTTTATGAAGTTAAGACAAACAACAAGGTAAACCATTTTCACAATTTAGTTATGAATCATGATCCACAAATAATAAAAATCAAGCATGCATACAGAAACAAATAAAATCAAACAAACAAACAAAACAAATAAAACATGAGTTTCCTCCCAAGAAGCGGTTTTCTTTATTTACGAGTCTTGTAGCTAGACTCAAGGTCATGGGCTACGTTTCCCTTTCCCACTTTTCAATCGATTCTCTTAACCTTTGAACTACTTCATTGTCAACTTTATACTTAGGTCCAAGGGCTAAACAATTCACATAGTAAAGGCTCCTCTTTTCCCAAACAAAATTCATTCCTTTACTCTTATCTTCTTCGTTAATGTCCTCGATTGCACTAATGTTATCCATATCAAGTTGAGGCACATAATGAAACTTCTTCATTTTATTAGGCATTCTATAGGTGATCCAATCGGTTCCATTGGAAAATTGGACCGTTCCCTCTATTTGATCGTGTTTTAACTTGGACTCCTCAACAAATGACTTACATAGTACCACATGGGATAAGCGACAATCTATAATATTGGCCAAGTCCTCCACAACCATAAAGTCCACGAGGTAACTAAAGTTTCCAACAAAGACATGTAAACCTTTAACTCTCTCGACAAAGTTACAAATTCCACCGGGGTATTTGGGATCTTTCCTAGGTCCAAGTCTTGTTGTTACTAACTCATTATAGACACCTGAAGACATAATGTTGAGTGGGGATTCAAAATCGATGTAGGCTTGATCAATGCATTTATACCCAATCATACATGGTATCTTCACATTCTTAGGGTCACCTCTTTTAATCTTGGGATCAATCTTAACAAAGGGAGGCCTAGGGTTATCAATGAGATTGTTATAATAAGCGATTTCTTCCTTAGTGGGATATAAATTGAAATAATCGTCATCTAAACCCTCCTCTTCTTCTTTCTTAATATCATCTACAATTGCCAAGTTGTTGGGTTCAAGTTCCTTATCTAAGACCATGGCTATTGCTAAGTCATTAAGCGCATAGTCAAGCTCAATATCAACCAATCTATTGAGTTCTCTAAGTTCCCTAATCTCATTCTCAATCTGTTCACGCAACAAAGCAACCTCTATAGGTGAAAGGGGTGGATTCACGTTTTTCATAGTGGCCAACGGAATAATAAATGAGAATTATACGAACAAACACACACAGAAAAGATAGACTAAAGAAAACCTATAAAAATAAAATAAAAATCTTACTAGAAAGGAATCTAGCAAGTAGACCTAATAAAAAAAATTTAACCTAGACAATAATTATTCCCTGGGCTGTGGCACCAAAAACTTAATGCGTGGAATTGCGCCCTCGCAAAAGGTTTTACCTCTCAAGGGATATTGAGAAGCTTGCAATCCCCACCAGACAGTGTACCTGTTCGTTGTAGTATAGTATAGTGACAAGTAACGGGAGATTGATCGTTCAACTCTAGGAATAGTGTTCGCTAGGGTTAAAATTCTACTAAACTAGGTCTAGAGGTGAGGGATGATTCTTTTTGTATTTTTATATTTTAAGGAAAGCAAGTAAAAATCTCGGGTTTAGAAGGAGTGGGCAGAATTAGTTGCTAGTCAACTAACCCAATTAACTAAAGATGCAATCAAAATAAAATAAAATGAACTAAAACTAAATTATGGCGAAAACAATAATAAGAGAAAGTGTGTTTACTTAGATTTCATTACTCCCTAGATATCTTTTACCGGTTGATTAGCTTATTACAATTGCATGGATGACGGGTTATATTCCTTAATACTAGTCGTAGGGCCGTGTATGATCTTCCCTAACTCTATAGGCTTCTACTTCATTCTATGTCGAGCCGACTACTATCTCCTAACATAGTATCACTAGCAGTTACCTACGCATTAAATACAACCAATTAATCGTAGTACACATCCGATCATGTTTCTTAAGACGTTCAAGCAAGTTACCAAATGGAAGTCTGGCAGTTTTCTTAATCCTAACATCGAATTCATTCATCTACCACAATTATAAACAATCTATCAACCAAGAATTAACATCTAGGTTTCATTACATCTAAGCAAACACAAAGGAAACCTAGCCTAGCATGTTAAAGAGAAGACAAGAGTAAGATATAATCAAACAACACATAGACATATTGAATGATTTGGTAAACTACTTATCTTCAATTAAGCATGGAAGAAACAAAGGGTTGAAACCCTTAAAATAGCTGGAAAATTCGTCTAGGGTTTTATTCCCTCAAAGTTGCACACAGTGAATGAAAACTAGAAAACTATATATAGATTTTGTCTTCTGACGGCATCAAGAGTAATGTGTGACGCCGTAAAATCGCCACCAAAATAAACTTGTATTGCCTAGATCCACTTCTGAAGTCGTCACTCTCTATGGGTTCTGGGATGTCACTCTTTGCAGTTACTCTTGATGGCCTTGGAAATTTTGTACGTGACGCCGTCAAGACCCCTTCACAAAACATTCTGGCGCGTCACGTGTATTTGATTTATCCACCCTTTTGTCAACTCATGACGCCGTCACTAGCACCTTGTGACGCCGTCAAGAGCAATTTCCAGCATGCTTTTGAGACTTTGTCGTTTTCTTCACTTTTTTGCTCCAAAACGTCCAAAATGCTTCCTTTTGTAAAATTCCTCTCAAAAGTACCTAAAACGACAAAAGGAACGATTTAGGGCAATATTTGATCAAATAATCTCGACTTTGACCTTAAATGACTCCCGAAAAGCGGTACACTTTTCGCTTCATCATGGGGGCTTGTGAAAAATCAAGGATAAGGATTTTTATCCATACGGTCATTTCTCTATGAGAAGTGTTTCTACTCTTTGACCATAAAAATTATTGCAAAATAATGAAAGTTCAACAAACCGTCACAAGAATAAAGTGAGAAAAGTCCAAAAAAATAGTAGTGATAAGTTAAATAAGGAATAAACTGGAAAAACGGGGCGTTTTCGGAAATAAATGATTTTATCACTTCTTTTGAACCTCCTTGCTACTTTTCGGGGGATTTTGGTGAGTGCTTATTCACTCACCTTTTCTTAGCCAAAATAAGGCTAAATAATCCAAAAATTAACCCAAATTGCCAAAGAAAGTGTGTTTTTGTGATTGTGAATGTGTAGGTACGGATATCTCATAAAAAGACGAAAATCAAACAAAAACCGGCAAAAACGAGCACGAGAGTGGAAAGAAGTCAAATAGTCAAAGTTGGGATCCAAATTGTCAAAGAAAGTCCTCAGAGATTCATTAAGTTTCAAGAATAGTCCCTGATCAAAGTTTTAAGAGATTGTCACTTTCAGTCCCTGAAGTTTCATCACTTGTCAAAATTGGCCCCTTGAAGAAATTGTTGAAGAAAAGTTAACTTTGGTCCCTCACATATCTAAGAAAGTCAAAAGAGACCCTTGGATTACACTTTGGAAGAAGTACAGTTTTGGTCCTTAGTTTTTCAGATTATGCACAAATGGTCCCTATATATTTCATTACTAAATCTGAAATCACAAAGACATAAGCCTGGTCCAAAGTGTAAAGTCCAACCATCCAATCCCAAAACCAACCATCCAAGCCCAAAACCAACCATCCAACCCGTACCCAATTTTATAACCGGTCAACTCTCACTTAAACCATCGGTCAAACACCAATAGAATAATATTTATTATTCCTGCCCCCCAAATTACCGCAGAACCAACCAAACCATATAAACCCTAGTTCCATAAACCATCAAATTACCCCAAGTTACCTAAATCAATCGTCATTAGTCAATCATTGGGACTTCTAGAAGCATGTCCCATGTGCCAGGAGCGTGTCAAAGAGAATATTTGAGCCATGTGGGCACATGGCAGTGATTGATTGGGTACTACACATCATCCCTTGAGCTTTAGATTCTATTTCTAGAAGAGTTTGACACGGACAAAGAGTGTGTGCATGAATGGGACATGTAGCAGCCTCCTATTGGTTGTACCACATCACTAAGCATGATCTAAAGGCTATTATTGGTTGAAAGAAACACAAATTTGATCCAAGGGATGTTAGAAGCTGCGACGAAGCATAGGGCTCACACGGATTGCCAGCATGGCATAAGACCCCAACCCTCACTCTCACGGCTATATATAGAACTCATTTTTACTCATTTTGTATGTAGAGTTAGTGTAATGAAATGCTGCAGAAATGTTTTTAGTATAATTGTAGTTATCAAGTCTTTGTAATTCATCTTTTATATTATAATTTTTACATTCAATCAATAAAGTTTTTAATTCATTTCCTCTTAATTCTGTTTTAGAAATCTACTTTTTATCTTACTTAGCTTTTAAATAATTTCATAAGCTGTTTTGAATGTATTTTTAGCTTATCTCGGAAGTTTAATTAGATTTCAAACACTCAAATTTACATCAATTGTTTTTACTCTTTATAAAAACTAAAAAAATCAAAAAAAATATATAAAAATAAAAAAAATATTGTTAACTTTTCTAAATTCAGCTTGCGTACAAGCTTATTGGTAGTTTAGAATCATTCATTTTAGCTCTGTAGCTTTAGTGAGTGATTGTTGTGGTACATATCAGTACTTGTTCAAAAATCTCAAATGCAGTCAACAAAAGTCAAAGTATCATGGTGATTATGAATACTGGGTGTATATTGATATGTTAATCAGAGACCTGGAAGTGATTGGCCTATCTAGAGATAGGCTAGCTCAGTGAATCACCTATGTTAGAGCTGAGGTGAAAAGCTTTGTAAGTACTGTTAGTAATTCCAAGTTCTTAATTGCACCTGTTAGTACCTGGTTTAGATCTGAGTTGTTACTGTCTCATTGCTATTGTTTGATGATATTCTAGTAGATGTATTGATAAGTGAACTTGTTTGATCATTTGTACACCTAACTTAATTGAACTGTGTCTCATATTGTTCATTTTGATCAATCTGTGGATCTGTTCTTTTGATGTTCAAGGTGGTTATTGAGTGATTGATTTGGTTCATATTAGTGATATGTGACTGACATTGAGCAGGAGTAGTGAAATTTGAGGCTTGAAATAAGTAGTTTTAGACTTTTAGTGTTAAAGGATAGTTATAGGGGTGTTTGGTTAAGCTGATTGTGAGGTGATCTAGCTGTTACTTTGGAATTATTACTGCATCAGTAGTTCATTCTAGGTAAGTCCAAGCTATAAATAGCATAATATAGGTACTTGTTTGTGAAAAGTCAAAAATAGCTTAAAATCCATATCTGCTTGTGTTTATTGTATACTGAGGTTGCTAATTTGATGAACTGTTGCAAGTTTATGATAGAGATTGTGAGATATGTGCTTAAACATGTTCACTAAATACCTAGTAACAGATTTAGAGGAATAAAATTAAGATTAGTCAAAGTTAGTGTGTAGTATTAAAAGTCAGCATAGGACTATTGAATCAGCATAGTGATTAGTTTTTACACCTGATTTTAGCTTCAATTAGAGTAGTAATTGGAACCTTGTGATAGGGCTTTTGTGGTTTTCATATACTCGGTAGTATAGAGAAGCATTTGACCCACTCAAATTATAGTTTAGAGCTTATTTAGTCTGCTAATTGAGGCCTGCAAATTAAGTGTTTGAAACAAATAAGCTGAGGTGGTAATAGACCTGCAATAGTGTACTTTGTGTTGTAATCTGAAATTATTTGAGTGAACTGAGCTTATTTGAGTTTGTTTGAGTGGATTACACTATTTCTATACCTCTGGCTTATTCTAGTGTGTTTCTGCTTTTTGCTTTGGCTTATTCAAACTGCTCATTGCTTAATTTGTATGATTCTTTTTACACTCTGGTCTTATCTGAGTTTGTGTGAGCTTATTTGTATCATGTGAACTTTCTATAAAGGTTTCAATCATTTTTGTTATAAGTGCTTATAAATAAGCACTTATCCAAACTGCTTTTTAGTTCAATAAGCACTTGTTCAACTTATTTTCATTTCAAAAAAATTTCTTAAGTTTCTTTTATTATTTTAGATTTTTTGTAAAAATTTCATAATTTTCTGAGTAGTTTTACTATTTTTCTCATTTTATTTTAGTTTTCGATCAATTTTTAAATACTTTTTAATAGAGAAAATCAAATAAAAAATCAGAAAAGTCCTGAAAAATTTCAATAATAATATAGGAAAGTTTTCTTAGTTATTGTAGATTTTTCAGAATTCATTTTGTATTTTTCATATTAATTTTCCTAGTATCTCTTATTTTTAATTCATTAAAAATTACAAAAATAGAAATTAATTCATAGAAAATTAATAAAAAGTCAAAAAAAAAATTCTTTTTCTCAAAATTAATTTTAGTTGTTTAAGATTTTTAGAAATTTATTTTACATGTTTAAAAATTTCATTAAAATTCCTTTTTTTAATTCGTACGTAGCGTTTAAAAGTTGCGTTTGATTTTCCGTAGTTGGTTTTTAGAAATTTGTGTTATAGTAGCTTGTACCTTCTACATATTTTGTGATATCTTATCTTGCTTTGAATTCCATAATCACAATTTCACTTTTCACATTTTCACAAACACGATTTCACGAATCGAATTTCACGATTCCATTCACTCCTTCATGGGAAACGAACTCGGAATTTGTATTTCTTGCAAATTTTTTGGAGTATTATAAATATATATATATATATATATATATATATATATATATATATATATATATATATATATATATATATATATATATATATAATTTGATCTTCATCGTCGGTAACAAAAGTGAAGATTGAATTTGGCTCAAGTTCAAGATCATCAGATAAACAATGAAGAAACCAAGTCCAAGCTATTGTGTTTGCTGATTCAGCAAAAGCATAAGCTACTGGGTATATACCATTGTTGCTATTAATTCTCACAGCTGTTAGAAGTTGACCCTTCAAAGGACCATCAATTTGAAAAGCATTTATCCCCAACAACCGTCTCTGACAGGCTTTAAATCCATCCTTCAAGGCAGCTAAACAAACATAGAGTCTCTTGAACTCTCTTGTTGGAAGACTATCCTCAGCAGGCCGTTCCACATGAATCACAACTGTTCTATCAGGGTTCCTCTTCTGCAACTCTTGAACATAGTCTTTCAACATGGTGAATTGGAGCTTGAATTCCTTCCTAATGCCTCTGACTGCTATTCTTTTAGCTCTTAAAACCTTCTGCATTGAGACTTCAAGCTCAAATTGGTTGGTAAGCTGATTATGAACCGACTTGACAGGAATCCTTGGATTGGTTTGAATCGTATCTTTAATTTTCTTTGAGATAAAGTTGAGGTCAAAATGTTTGAGCGCCCTTGATTGCAAACAAGTGTGTTTATCATTATATCTTCTCACTGTCCAACCACCTTTTTTAGTACCATCCCTGCCGACAAGCAACAACCATGGGCAGAGTATTTGGGAAGAGTCATTTTTACCAGCAATTAATGCTTCCAAACCCCTTCTTGTTAATGGACCTCTAACTGAGCCTATACCCAGTCCAGCAGTAGCAATTGGGCCAGATAGGGGAACAAAACCCACACATCTGACTCTTATTCTTTTTTTGTCATTCTTTAGAAATAACAACTCCCTTCTTGTTTCTATGGAATGCTCTCTTACCCTCTTTTTCACATCTTTTGCAGTATCAAAGGATTGATCACAATAAAAGAAAGTTTCAACAACACCATCATCAACAGAATCTGTCCTAATCCTAGGCACCCCAGAGTGACCTATGCCTGATTTAGAAGCATAAGCAGTGTAAAATACATCATCATCCAACACAGGTAATTGAGTTTCCAAATTCAAGTCATCACTTTTATTAGTAGATGTTCCTGCGTTGCCTAACTCATGAGTCTCACTCTGTTGGAACAAAGCAACATGTACATGATTCTCCTGAGTAACATTATTTTCATTTGCCTGAATTGTGTCATCACCTACATGGCCTAACTGACTAGTATCACTCTGTTGGAACAGAGTGATATCAACATCACCATCCTCTTCCATGTTATTGCCACCAACAGGTTCTCCTCCTACATTCTCTGACTGGTTATCCTGATTGACTTGGAATAGAGTAACTTCCGCATCAGGTTCCTCAAAGGTGTTATTGCCATCAACTAGTGGTCTCCCTACTTTCTCCAACGGCTTATCCTTAGTCACTCTGAACAGACTAACATCAAAACTATCAAGGTCCTGAAAAGTATTTTCCTTATCAATAATGACTAATGCACCATTATTGTTATCAACAGGTTGGCTGGCAAAGGCAGACATGTCAAGACTTGAAAATCCAGGCTCAAAGTGTGGCAAGTCACTAGATTCCCCAATGTATGAGGCATCTACAGGTAGTTGAGTAAGTTGCATAAATGGGTTAAGGTCTGGGTCATTATCTATGTCATCTAGAACCAAACGTCTGCAGCACGATTGAATAGCAGCACGTGCTATCTTTCTACTAGGTTCATCCATCTCCAAAAATGCAGTCTTAATAGACTGTGGGGACATCTCAGACAACTCTAACCTAGTCTTACCTATTTCAACATACACATCTATAAGCTTATGTTCTTCCACAATTTCTTTCAACAGCTCAAGATTGGCAGCTTCAAGAAAGCTATATAACCCATCGTCCAATGTCATACCAGGTTTAAGAAAATAGTAGTAATTGGTTTGGACTTCAGCATAACCGATTTGGGTCATCAGAGCATCAAGTTCATCAATAGAAATCTCATTAATACATACATAATCAAACTGGCATTCCTGACCTCCTTTGTAGATCCGATCTGGCCAGTTTTTGAATAAGCCATTATGGTGAACTCGCATGCTAAAATCACCATGTGGATCTGCTGTTCAAAAAGTAAACAAAACACTGTTACGATTCTGTAACAAAAAAGGAGAAAACCATTAAACAATCTAAGATACATACGCTAGTAAAAGATCATAAAAAAACACACACCATATTGCCTCATTGCCCAACTTCTCTCTACTTCATGGCTATCAAAGTAAGGTGCATCCCTGATTTGCCATAATGTAAATCCAAGGTTTGAGATTCTTGATTTTTTACTTAAATTATTATATTTGGTGGGTGACACTGCATTAGGGTTTTTTTTGGTAGGCTTCCAAAACAAGTTTGGGGATGAGCAATGAGTACTTGTGCTACTTATATTAGTCATAATGGCGGGAAAAAGGATTAGACGTCTGCTGAAAGTACACAGAGGGAGAGAACAAAGCGACTATGTAAAAAGACAGGAATACCCTCCAAACTAAACATACAACGGGGTTTTGGGAACTATAACGGGATGTTGATGTTCCTATTACGGGCTGAGGGACGCAATCGGCCTCAAAATCTCAAGTTTTGGACGCCACACGATGTTTTTCAAAAGTTAAGGTGCCCTGTGATGTTTCGTGGAAAGTTTAGGGACCAACGGTGTATTTTTGTCTATATTTAATTTTAACTTTATTCTTTTTTGGTTGGTGAATAAGTAGATAACGATCCATGATGTAATTATATGTTACTACCGAGCTTTTAAAACAAAGAATTTTACGTTACTATCGATATTTTTTTAGCCCCCCTAATATAAATTCCTGACCCCGTCCCTGAACACACCACCAACAACATTTTCCCCTGGTTAAATTGAAAGAAATTTTGTGGTATGCTGTCGCAATCCTTTATCCAAGTGCAAAAAACTTTAGTTTGTTTTTTTCAGTACATCTAAACGATCTTGGCTACGACAACATTAAATTTGTTTTATAAATGAATTTCATAGAGTGGCGAAAATATACAGGTCCATTGTTTGAAAAACATTAGCCTGATTAACTTTTAATATCTTCTTACGCGTTCTTTGTGTCCAACCGTTTCAAGAAAATGTTGCTAACTCAATTCAGTTAATAAAGACTTACGCTAGTCTGATTTAATAAACAACCCTAAGTTCAGACTTTCTTGGGAGCTACATGCCCTTTCAGTCACTTCACACTTTGTCCGTTTGATCAAGTGATATAATAGTATTATGAAATTTATTATCACAACTTACGAAATATATCACAGCTAACAATATATACTATAATAGTAAAAGTAAATGAATTTTATATATCACAACTTACCAATATTTAATAACTAGTTGAAAAACCACGCGTTGCAGCGGGGTGTTTTCCGAATAGGGGAAGTGTAAAAACGGCCGGTAGCTACTTAACGTCAATTTAGTGACTAAGGACTAACTTTGCAATGGACGTATAACATGAAGGACCAATTATGCAAATTATGAGAGGACTAAATATGCAACGAACTTCTGAGATGAAGGACCAATTTCGTACGAATTTTTAAAGAAAATGTTAAAAATAACGGTTATTAGCTAACAGCCGTTAAATATCTAACGACCGTTAGATATAACGCTACAGTAACTAACGATCGTTAGTTACTGTAGCTGGGAATAAAAAATATTAAAGTTACTATAGTTGTGCAAAATTTTTGTGATAACATCCCAAGTAATAGTATATATATATAATAATTGAATTTTATATATATCACAACTTACCTATATGGCTATATATAATAGTTATACTCGCAACTTGTTGATATTCTTTTCTTTTCTTTTAGTTTCTTTTTTTTATTATTATTTTTTATTTTTTTATCGAACTTATTGATATTCATCAAACTTGCTATTTATGGTTACTGCCAAAACTATAACTGTTTGCAGTGTAGCAATAGGATACTTATGCCAAAATAGTTTAAAGCGATGGACAACGTTGCCAAATAATACCCCAATTTGAATTTATATAATTGATTAACAATCCAACATGGGAAGAAAAAAGCATATACGTAATTCACAACCGGCATGAGATAAAGTATAATGAATCAACTACCATATGGTCTGGTGGTGAGTGCTTAACTTGTTAAGTGAGCCACAGAGAGAGTAGTACCGGATGGGTGACCATCCGGGAAGTCCTCTTTGACCATAGGGTTTGTTGATACCAGGCTTTCAAAGTCCTTCAATGAAGGTTTCAACCCACTAGGGTTCGAATCTGGAGAAGGCAGGGTTTACTTCAAATTAAGTGTCGTGCCTTCGGGCGGCTTAAGTTGAAGGTTTTCCCCCCATCGGGTTTCATTGGTCAAGGATTTCTCCGAAAGAACCGTTTCAAAAAAAAAAAAAAAAAAAAAAAAAAAAAGATAAAGTATAATGATGATATACTCAAAGAGAAAAAAAAAAAAAAAAAAAAAAAAAAAAAAAAAATCATATTTTAATGATAATTGTCCTAAAATGTAATGCCACAATATCAATTGATTAGGTTCCACACACATTGAGATAATCCAACATGCTCTTTCACATAACAAAGAGCGTCTCATTGATTCAAATCAAAATTGGTTCATCTTGTATGGTCACTTTTTATTATGTGAGATAACATGATTAGTCATATTTTATCTCACAAAAGGATCTAAATTTAAGACATCAGTTGATGGATATTGACGATATGGAACAACAAATGATCTTTGAGTTGTATAAAATGCACTATCTAATTTATCCATAAACTCAGAAAATGTCAATGTTTACATTGCACGCACCATATGTGATAACGTATAGTCTATATTTGGGCCGCGAGTCCAAATGATAAACAATACTAAGGCCTAAACTCACCACGCGTGGGCTATTATAACAATGATTTGGGCCGCACCACCAATGGGTTGGGCTCACATAGGCCCAAGCCCAACCAAACTATTTATGGTCTAGATAAGGATCTTCTATTTACGGATAAAGATCCTTGGACCGGATAAGCACTACGCGTGCGAAGAGTGATGAACACGAAATCTACAAGGATTTCGTGCCTATATAAAGAATGACATAATTCTCATCAAAGGCACGATCTACAAACCCTAACTCTTCAATATAACCCTAAACCGATTACTTACTCTCACGCCGGAGGATAATCGTGGGAGACAATCCCACGATAAGCCTAACGGTGTTTGTTTACTTTCTTAGTGCGCAGGTCTCAAGCATTAAGAGCGAATTGGTACAAGAGCGAGAGCCCAAACCAGGAACACCCAACTTTTGTATCAACAAGTGGCGCCATCCGTGGGACTTAATAAGTGCATGCACGCCATGTAGGCAAAATGTAAAATAACAATATTGAAACATAATAGAAATGTACGCAATAAAGTGAAGTATGTCATGGAGTTAGCTAGAAACCACAACGTTTTATTAATACTTGCAAGTTTTAAAAGACAATTCCTAAGAAAGAAAAGAAAATTCAAAGACAAACATTTATTGGGCACGTACTAAAGTGCAAAGTTGTCTGTTTGTGGGTCGTAGCCTTTCCTAAAGATAGCATCTTTTTAAATTGCAGATATTCCAAGTGTGCGCCTGCTCGTGACCTTCCATATCGCGCAACCTGTATGCACCATTACCTAGTGCATCCGTGACCTCATAGGGTCCTTCCCATTTGGGTCCAAGCTTGCCTGTGTCTTTTGCGTGGCTTGCGTCATTAGCGCGGTATACAAAGTCTCTTGGCGTGAAAGAAGTGTGTTTGACCTTTGCGTCATAATCCTTCTTCATCTTTGCTTTAGCCTTCGCTTCGCGTATAGCTGCACATTCACGCCTTTCTTCCAGCAAGTCCAAGTCTATACGCCGCTCCTCGTCATTTGTTGCGATGTTTATTTTCGTTGTACGTATAGTTGGCATTCTAATTTCGGCTGGTATGACGGCTTCTGTTCCATAAACAAGAGAAAATGATGTGTCTCCGGTACTGATTTTGATTGTGGTGCGGTGCGCCCATAAAACATGTGACAGTTCGTCCACCCATTTTCCTTTGTGTCTGTCAAGGCGCGCTTTTATTCCTTCGCCTAAACTGCGATTCGCGCGTTCAACCAAGCCATTAGTTTGTGGGTGTTTCACTGAAGCAAAGTGTTGTGTGATGTTCAATTGCGCGCACCAATCTTTGAATGGGTTATCGCAGAATTGTTTTCCATTATCAGAGATAATTTCCCCAGGTAGCCCGAAGTGACACACAATATTGTCCCACACGAAGTGTTTTACCTAGTTTCTAGTGATGCTCACCACTGCTTTTGCCTCAATCCACTTTGTAAAGTAGTCTATGGCTACGATGAGGAATTTCAGCCCTCCCGCTGCAACTGGGAAAGGTCCTGCAATGTCAATGCCCCATTTATAGAACGGCCATGGTGAGGTAATGGGGGTTAACACTTGTTGTGGTTGGCGCGGAATTGGCCTGTGGACTTGGCAATTACTGCATTTTTTTATCATATCTCGCGCGTCGCGGTACATAGTAGGCCAATAATATCCTGATCGCAGGGGGCGCGCCACAACGGACCATGGTCCCGAGTGCATGCTACATGATCCAGCGTGAATTTCGCGGAGTACATAATCTGCTTGAAGAGGTCCAACACATCGGAGCCAAGGTTGTAGGAATGAACGTCGATATAGGATGCCATCTCGTAGTTCAAATCTCTGCGTTGTGCGCCGCACCCTTCGAGCGTCCTTCTGATCTTGTGGTAAGATTCCTTTGCTTATAAATTCGATGATAGGTGTCTTCCACGTGGGATCCGGTTCTTCTATCACCGAGGATACTTCCATCTCCAAGATTGATTTATTTTTTAGAGTTTCTACCAATACCTGTTTTGATAGGTGCGCAAAGCTTGTAGATGTGATCTTGCTAAGCGCGTCAGCTTTCCTATTGTCTCATCTAGGTACTTGTTTGATTGTGAACCTATCAAAGTTCTGAATTAAAGACTTGGTTTTTTCGAGGTATTGGGTCATATGTTCATCCTTGGCTTCATATTCACCTAGCACATGATTAGATACTAGCCTGGAATCCATGTTTGCCTCTAGGTTGCATACACCCATTTGAATTGCAATACGCAGTCCAGCGAGTAGGGCTTCGTATTCTGCCTCATTGTTTGTGGCTGTGAATTCGAAGCGCAGTGCGTAGGTAAACTCCAACCCCTCTGGATTAGTAAGGATAAGGCATGCGCCTGATCCATCCACGCATGAGGATCCGTCTGTAAATAGAACCCATGGTTCTTGTAACTCTGTCTTGCCTGTTGAAGGTGGGGTATCGGTATCTGGCTTTTCAACAATAAAGCCGGCTAATATCTGCCCCTTGATTGCAGTGCGTGGCCTATACGAGATGTTATACTCACTCAACAACACACTCCACTTTTGTAGCCATCCTGATGCGTCAGGTTTAGAGATAACTTGTTTGATGGGCTGGTTCGTAATCACAGCTATTGGGTGCGCTGAAAGTATCTGCGCAGTCTTTTAGCTGCAAATACTAGAGCTAAGACCAGCTTTTCCATGGCGCTGTAGTTAGTCTCTGTTTTCTTCAGTGCCTTGCTTACAAAGTATATGGGTGTTTGGACGGAGTTCCTATCTGTCAATAGTACTGCGCTAACTGCTCCATGGGTTGCAGATAAGTACATGATCAACTCTTCCCCTGGTCGCGGTACGACAAGTTTGGGAAGTGATGCAAGATGCTATTTTAGTTGTTGGAAGGCTTCCTCTGCCTCCTCAGTCTAACGAAAGTCTCCCTTTTTTGTGCACTTCGTGAGTATTTTGAAGAGAGGGAGTGATTTGTCTACTGACTTGGATAAAAACGGTTTAGCCCAGCTAGCTTCCCGTTTAATGACTGGACTTCTTTCAATGTGCGTGGTGAGGGAAGATCGATGACAGCTTTTGTCTTTTCTGGGCAAGGTTTGATGCCATCAGGTTCTATTAAATACCCAAGGAACATGCCTTCTGTCGCGCCAAAGGTGCACTTCTTGGGATTTAATTTCATGTTTATTTTTTCCAATGTTTTGAACGTCTCCTCAATGTCGCGCACCAACTCTTCCTCCATGTGGCTCCTTATAACGAGGTCATCAACATAAACTTCCAGGTTGCGGCCTACTTGCTTCTCAAATGCTGTGTCCACTAATCGCTGGTATGTTGCTCCCGCGTTCGTTAGACCAAAGGGCATTTTTGTGTAGCAAAAGACCCCTTGGCTTGTGTGGAAGGCTGTTTTCTCTTCATCTTCTTCAGCCATCTGGATTTGATGGTATCCTTTGTACGCATCTAGGAAGCATTTAAAGAGATATTCACACAGAGATTCTATTTTCCAGTCTATCTTTAGCAGTGGTTAGCAGTCTTGTGGACATGCTTTATTGAGGTCAGTGAAGTCTACACACATTCTCCAACTTCCATCACTTTTCTTTACCATTACTGGATTAGAGAGCCAGTCGTGATAGTAAACTTCGCGCATAATACCTGCGTCTACAAGTTTGTGTACTTCCTCTAGAATGGCTTTTGCACGATCTGGAGCCTGGCCGCGCTTTTTCTGTCGTATTGGAGGATATCCTTGTCGGATTTTTAACTTGTGCTCCGTAATAGAGCGTTGCAACCCAGTCATATGCTTTGGCTCCCATGCGAAGATGTTTAGGTTACTTTGCAGGAGTGCGCACACAACTGCTCTGCCTTTGTCAGACAATGACCCTCTAATTGATATTTGCTGATCTGGGTAATCTGGGTGGATGGCGACCTTTAAGTTTGGTATTTTTTCTGCGCTTTGTTCTGGGAGATTCTCCACTTCACTGGCTACTATGTTGCACTCTTTTGGTGATACAGTTGTATTGTAGAGGGTGACAATGCCTCCTTCTACTGGGAATTTGAGCATCCCATGGGCTGTGGATGGTACGGCGCGCATGGATGATATTCCCGGTCTCCCGATGATGCCGTTATATGGTGAAGGGGATTTGATTACCATAAAATTCATCCAAGCTTCCGTGGAGTGTTGCTCATTACCTATGACCACGAGTAGGCGTAATTGCCCCATGGGTCATATCTTTTCTCCTGTGAATCCTGCCAGCGATGTTGTGGCTGGGAGCAGCTGACTTTGTATCTCTTGTCATAGCCTTTTAAAGCAATGTTCGTACATGATATCCGCGGATGCCCCCCCCCCCCATCTACATACATACGGTGGATATCATGACCCCCTGTATGTATTTAAATGGTAAGTGGCTCCATTACTGTGTTGTCCGCAGCGAGAGTTGGGAAGGAAATTTCATTCTTAGAGGAGAACTTTTGGCTGACTTTTTGCCTTGTTTTTCGCTGCCATGATTGTATCATGTATATTGTGTCAGCTTTGTCTTTGGTTGTTTCCTTCTTGCCTCCATTCTTTGGTTTTTCTTTCCCTTCCTTTATGTTTTTAACGAGGTGGTCCATTCTACCTTCCTTCACTAGTTTGTCAATCAATTGTCGTAGTTGGACGCACTCGTTGGTAGTGTGGCCCTTTTGTCCATGGTATTCGCAGCATCCATTCCCCACACGCCGGTCCTCTGGGGTGCGCATTGGTGGGGGCTTCGGGAAGTTTGCGCCCTCTGTTACGAATATCTCCCTTGGTGTTTTCGTGAGGGGGTATATTTGTCATTTTCTCGTCCACTTCCCTGGCCGCGATAGCCCTTATTGCGGCTGCTACCCTGGTCATTGGATTGTCTTCTAGGCTATTCTTGTTGCCTATAACTTGGGTAGCCTTTTTTACTATATGCGGCCACTGCTTCTCCTTTGATGCAGGACCTTGTGCGCTTCATTAACTCACCAAAGGTTTGGGGCACCTTGTCATTTAGTTTCTTGATGAGATCTGGGTTATTTATCCCATTCATGAACCCCAAGATTTTCAGCACTTCAGGACACGCCTTGACGTGTATGCATTCGTCCTTAAAGCGTTCCATGTAAGTACTTGTTGATTCCCCTTAGCGCTGTTTTACTCTGGCCAATTCAACAGGGTTCTTGGCGCACTTCTTTCTCTAAGTGAAATTTAAGCGGAATGCTTTTCGAAGTTCTTCGAACCCGTTTATGCTTCTTCGTAGGAGCATACTAAACTAGGTCTGCGCATTCCCTACTAAGGTGGAGTTAAACATATGACACCACACAGGCTATGGCCAATTTTCGATGGTAGCAGCAGATTCGAAAATTTTTAGATGATCATCAGGGTCACCTGTTCCATCATATGTTTTCACATTGGCAGGCATGCGCCTCTTCTTATCATCTGAGTAGTCACTAATGTATCGTGTGAACGCATCAATCTTTTGGCGACGCCAAGGAAGAGATATGTCTTCGTCTTCTTCCTCGCGACGCCTTCCTCTGGACTTCCAGTGTCCCGTCTTTCTATCCTCGTTGTCCGAGGAGTCACTAGAGGGGAAGTTATCTCTTTTGCGGCGTTTACGCCGGTTTTCCTCAGAGGAAGAGCTTGAGGGGCTTTCACTTGGGGAAGTTCGCCTTCCTAACCTGTCGTGAATTCTTCTGCTCCCAGACCTGGAGGAGCCTTCACTTGGTGAATGTTGACGTCCAAGTCTATCCTGCATCCTTCGACTGCCAAGTCTGGAGTGAACATTAGTGCGCCTCTCGCCATCTTCGTATTCCTCCGAGTATTGTAAGTCAGATGTTGTACCAAGTCTATCATGGATATTGGTACATCTTTCGTTATTTTCGCGCCCCCCTCTTTCGTAGTGCGGTGGTGATGTTTCGCGTTCGGGACCAAAGTTGAGCCGGGCTTGCAGGCTCATGCTTGACTGTCTCCTTGCTTCTTCTTGCATGAGGGCGGTTAAGGTTTCGTAATTTTGGGATACAAAATTACTTAACGTTAAATCAGGCGCGTCCTCATCTGCTGCAAGGATTTCTGCCTCAACATTAGGCGCCCTATCTCGGTTGGGTGTGCCAGGTGGCACAGTGTTGTCTACTATAGGTGCTGTTTGATGGGGAGTATTGAAGAGGGTGCGCTGAAGTTCTTCAACGCTTGGCACCACCGTGGTGGCTTGAGTAGTCCTTGTAGGCAATTCTACCGCTGGGAGAGGTAGGGTTGGTCCCGTTTCTTGGTGACCAGGCGCACTGGTTGTTCCAGAGGCTTGCCTAGAGGTCGAGTCTTGAGGGTTCTTCCTCTGGGGGTCACGTGTTTTTTCCAACTGCGGAGTCCGCTGGCTTGAGTTTTTGTTCTTCGTCATTCTAGTCTTAGTTCTTAGTGTAGGGTCCCACGGATGGCGCCACTTGGAGCTTCCTCAAAAGCCCATATCTACATACTATGACAGCGCTCGGGGCTGCGCTCTTGGTCAGCAGAGCTCCCAGCCTCTTGGAGCTTCCTCAAAAGTAATGCATCCTTAGGCGACACGGTCGCCACGCTAACCACAACTCCATTTGATCTTGGGATATGCGCAGCGCCTACACCACATAGGATGGCTTTCCCCTTAACACCCCTCTTCTTGGCCGCCCTCTCCACATGAAGTTCCAAGACTTCTTTCAGGGGAACCTCCTTCTCAAGGACGAAGGGGTTCAAAATATCACGCGGCTGCGCAAAAACTGGAACCTGCAACTGCGACTCATCAGGCTTTAGGAAAAAGTCAGGTTGAGCCTCTGCATCCTCCAAGATGTGCCTCCCCAGGGTTAACCCCTCCATAATCAACTTTATGGGGTAATCCTGGTCACGCTCCAGTCGCGCAATGTGTGGAAGCTCAAAGAGCTTCATCCCCTCCATAGCCTTCACAAGCTCGTCATAAGCGTCCACCTTATAACCGGGCACCTCAGCAGGGGACACGGTCAGCATTTTCGCCTCGTAGAGTTCCTCTACAGCCTACGCCCTGCCACGCTCCACGGCGCACTCTACAACCTTCCCAAAAGCCTCCAACACCTCCGGGGACTCCAAAGTGCCCATAGCAGCTAAGCGCAAACCATGGCTGATCAACCACCTACACAAGAAATAGTGGATGCATTAGAAAACAAACGAAGGTATCTTAACACTTATCATAAGAGAAAATTGCAAGATAAACAACACATACCTGCGTTCTGCGATTGTAGACATAAGATGAGGATATAACTCATAGTATTCTATACTCATTCGGTGCAGCTTTTCTTCCTGCACCTTCAAGGCATTCTGAACTTGGGTGCGAAGGTTCTCAATATGGCCGAAGTGCTCAGCCTTTTTCTCCTCCAGATACCTTATTCCCCAAGTTAAGTTCGACCTGAACTGATGCAGCTCCCCGCGCGCATGTTGCAACTCAGCCATCATGGTCAACTTCTCATCAGTGACCTTCTCAGCATGCGCCTTGACGGACTCTACCTCCGCTCGCGCACCAGCTAACTGCGCACGAAGCACGGCAATCTCCTCGTCCTTCTGTGCGAGGGTGCTGCTCTCGCCAACATAGCGCGTCTTCAACTGAGCGACTAACTCAGTCTGACGCTCAGCAGCAGCAGCTAGCTCATCTATCAACTGCTGCGCAGATACCTCCTCAGTTACCTTCACCGTCTCCTCCACGTCCGCATCCTGAGGGGGGACCACACTTTCAACAAATGTCGCATCACCCTCCGCGGCATGGTCACTACAAAAAAAAGAGAAGGTCAGGGCATAGCAAAACAAGAAATGCAAAATAAAGCAATTTGACCACCACTTACAAAAATGAAGAAACATCCTTATCCGCGCCAGTAGCGGATGTATCATCGGCCGCGGATGACTCTTCATCCATAATAAGATGGCGCCTCCTCTTGGAAGTACCAGCGCCATCAGACACTCCCTTGCGCTTTGTGCCCTGCGCACTTCCCGCATGCTCCAGAACCTCCACACTGTCGGAGGACTCAGAATGCACTTCCTCTACCACGGGAGACTGTAAGCCAGTAGGAGGAACTCCCTGCACAGGAGTCACAAGTGCAGCAGCGGGAGGAGAATCCTCAGGACCATCTTGCGCCAACACCGTCGTGTGCCCCACAGTAGCTTCTAAAATTGGCTCCTCATTATCCCTAAGAGGGCGCACACCCACCGTCACTTGCTTTGGCTTCTCAAGCTTCACCACGGCAAACAAATCCATCTCTGCGCGACACATGAACAAACAACAAAACCAATTTAGTTATTGAAATTACAAGGAGCACTTACATTATTGAAGCGAAGGTAAAAAAGGACAAGCACCCACCCCGGCCGCTCTCATCAATGAATGTAGGAACCTCGTCAGAACCATGGAAATAGTTGCGACTTAGCCCCATGTGAACCAAAAACTCCTCAGGATAGGAGTTAATGGGGATGCAGTTGGCATCAATCGTATCCGCATCCTTCGCACAATACGAACCGGGTAAAGGGCGCTCATCCCTTGGCAGCGTCCCTTGAGTATAAAACTCAAACGGCGACGGAAACACTATATCATCTACCAAAAAAAATTCTCTCCAATCCCTAAGGGAATCCACCTTCTCTGTATAACACTGAAGGCGCCCACCCCGCTTCGCAAAAGACACCCATCCATGCGTCCACGTTGTGTGGTAAAACGCACGGAAAAGGTTAATGGTAGGGTTGACTTCAAGCAAACGGCAATTTATTTTAAAATTTGATACTTTCGCCGCACCTATACAGTGCAGCTGGGAAATATGAAGATGGTAGAAGTTGAGCAGATTACTCAAGAATAAGGATATAGGTACGCGCTGATTCGCGTACTAAAAAAAGCGCGTATATAACCCTACTTTCCCGCAGGGAAATCTGCGATACACGCGTTGGCCTCCGGTACTACCGGATGCACATCAAGATGAATGAAATAATCAGAGGAGAACTGGCGCAATTCATCCTCGTCCATTTCAGATGGAAACTCGTGTAATTGATGAACCATTTCTAGAGAATGATAATACCAGCTAAAGCGCGTATTCGCGGTTACCTAATCAAACAGTTGATCTCTAAAACGAAGCTTTGATAATTTTGAAAATGGCGGAAGTAGGTTTTTACTGTGAGGATTTAAGTAAAATGGGTGGCGATGATTTATATAGGGTCACAAAAACCCTAGCAAGCTAGCCACGTAGAATCCACTAACATAATCGTGTAGCTAGAAGACGATCGGGTACATGCACTTTTTCCCACTTCCCGATATACACGTGAACACACTCCCTGTTTCCCTAGGCATTTTTGAGGATATTTTGGACTAGATACATAGTCGCAAATATTGGGCGGTAACTTTTCACGCCACACTTACAGTTGCTTTCATTAGTCTAGCATCCGCGGCTACAAGCCGCACACACTAGACTGGGGGGACATGATGACGTATAGTCTACATTTGGGCCGCGAGTCCAAATGATAAACATTACTAAGGCCCAAACTCACCACGCGTGGGCAATCATAACAATGATTTGGGCCGCACCACCAATGGGTTGGGCTCACATAGGCCCAAGCCCAACCAAACTATTTATGGTCTAGATAAGGATCTTCTATTTACGGATAAAGATCCTTGGACCGGATAAGCACTACGCGTGCGAAGAGTGAGGAACACGAAATCTACAAGGATTTCGTGCCTATATAAAGAATAACATAATTCTCATCAAAGGTACGATCTACAAACCCTAACTCTTCAATATAACCCTAAACCGATTATTTACTCTCACGCCGGAGGATAATCGTGGGAGACAATCCCACGATAAGCCTAACGGTGTTTGTTTACTTTCTTAGTGCACAGGTCTCAAGCATTAAGAGCGAATTGGTACAAGAGCGAGAGTCCAAACTAGGAACACCCAACTTTTGTATCCACAATATGTTTAAAAAAAAATGTGGCGGATTGACTTCTTTTAACAAATAATTACTATCGTAACCAAACCTCGGTTGTTAGTAATCATAAATTATATCTAGTTGGTAATCATAAAATACAATGCAGGCAATAATAATTTTTTTCAAATCCAACTAACAAATATATAGCTAGAAAAATAAGGTGATACTTAAGGTTGTGTCTGTTTTTTGTTTTTTGCCTCTTAACAGCCTCTGAATGGGCATTATGTTTGAATCGGTCAGACATTTTGACGTTCAGACCGTTTGTTTTTTTTTTTCGTTCAGATGCAGTAAAATCTTAATGGTTTAGACTTGATAGGGGTGTCTGAATGCGTCTTGTTGCTTCTTGCTGACACAAATAAAAAAATAATAATAATAATAATAAATACGAGTAAGCAAATGTGCGGTTCAAACATGAGTTTTTTTTCCCGTTCAGATGCGGTCAGATTTAGACATTTACGCATCAGATTCAGATTCAGATGTACGGTTCAGATTCAGATTCAGACTCTCTTAATAAACACACACCACCTTAATGTTTGACCATAATTTTAATTTTTAGGTCTTGGCCGTTCAGACTTTTGGTGGACTCTATTGTGGAAATGAGCCCTTGTACATTTGTATTTTTCTATCAGGGTGCAAGTGGAAATTTTGGAATACAACTCGTCTATGATTAAACTATCACATAAACAACGTGCAATAATCAATTGTTTAATGTTTATATAAAACGCGCCAGCGGGATAACTTTTGCGTTGTTTTCCTTGAAGGTTTAAGGTTCGAGGCTTGTAAATCCTAGACAGAGCGAATAAAAGAAGAGTGGGTTTATTCTCCTAAAGGCGAAAGTTCGAAAAATGCATAGTGCCCGCTTGGATGTCACTGCAGGACTCAAATCACTAATTACTAACTAGCCGTTCTAAATAATAATAATAATAATAATAATAATAAACAGATAAGTAATCTAGAGATATATATATATATATATATTTTTTGAACGGCAACTTTTAAAAGTTAGCAAGGAGCTAGAAAGAACATTACAAGGAAATCTAGAGATATTAACACTCTAAAACACACCCAAGTGCGCATTTATTTGGGTTTTTCTAACTTGTGTTTTAGGGTCAAAAGTTAAGCACACCAAAGCACACTGTGATTCTCGAAAAAAAAACAAAAAGTACTCAGGGACTCATGAATTTTGTGTGTCCTTGAGTATCTTTATGTAAGTCTTTGAGTACTTTTTGTACTTTTTCAGTGTGCTTAACTTGTGCCCTCAGAGCACAAGTTAGAAAAACCCCATTTATAAAGCATTAAATACACAAGCCATCCAATGATTTGAGTAAACTGCAAATTATATACCTAACGTTTGCCATTTTTTGAGAGAAATGTCCCTAATTTTAAAATTATGCTAGTTGTTTACCTAAAGTTTGGACTTTTTGCGAAGAATGCCCCTAAGGCTGCATTGTTCATGCAAAAATTTTCCTAACGATGGTTACAAAATCCCCGTTAGGCAAAGTCAAAAGCTTGTGAAATGATTATTTTACCCTCGCCTACTACATGGATATTTTTTGCAGATTACTCTTGATTGTATTTTACTCTCGCCTTATACCTCACCATCTTCTCCGACACTTTTTTCGGCAACCGTCATCTTCTCCGATGTATATTTTCGACAACCACTATCTTCTCTGCCATTTTTTCGGGCAACTGCCATATTTTCTGGCATTTTTTTCGGCGAAACACTAATATTTTTTTCATAGATCTAAAGAAGCTTTAGCAAAACAAAGTGACTAAAATAACACTCGGAATTGATGACCCACCATGATCTCGGATGATAACACAACAAATATAAAACATCATTCCAGCTCCCCAATGCACATTAAGGGCCCGTTTGGTTTTTAGATGAGTTTGGATACAAATTTGGACTTGAATTTGAATTTGAATTTGGATTTGATATAACATATATATAATAAATTAAATATATAATTAAAAAACGGAAAAAACAAATATATTTAAAAGTAAAATTTAATTTTGATGAGAGAGACGAACATAAAATGTTGATTCTCAACAGTAAAACCCACCAATTTTATCTTTAATCATTCAATTGGTTTCTTGAAAACTTTTGAAACGGTATCCCATACAAAAAATTAAACAAACAATTATTAAATGTCAAATCAAATCAATACCCAATATAATGTGTGGGATACTAAACGGACCCTAACTTTTTTTTCCTATAGTAGCTGAGATATATAGAACAATAAAATGAAACATATGGGTGATGGCCTAGGTATTCACTGTTAACACAAACCATTTATCTTAAACAAGATACATATTTATCAACTAACATACGCGTAACAAGAAAATCATAACAACCCCACATTCTTTAAAACTTACAAGTCAAGTACATTTTAGAATATCAAGAACAAAAAAATTAAACCACATAAATTCAAAAAAGGCCGGTGACCACAGTGGCGGCACTAGCTACTGCCCGTGACAGCAGCTATTTCTGGTGACAACAATGGCAGAACGCGGCGGGAGATGGCGATTGTAAAAAATACGAATTTTTTTTTAAAAACTTAGATCTATAAATAAAATCTATAGATATATAAAAGAAAACCTTAAAAACTTGATTAACAACTATAGATCTACTAAAAAACTCAAAAAAAAAAGGAAAAAAAATACCTCAAAACTTGTGGTAGATGAGGTCTGGTGGTGGTGAGCATGGTGGTTGTGTTCTACGGTGGTTCGTCTCTTGTGTTCTAAGGTGTAAGGGTGTAATGAAACATAAACATTTAGTGATGTAATAAACTAAAGATAGGCTCAACAAGTTATACTATGGGTATCTTACTCTAAAGATAGGATTAACAAAGTGTTTATACGGGTTGTTAAATAACCAGTGTAGTAGTTTGGGTGTATCCTAATAATTTGCAATTTGGGTGTATCCTCATTATAGTAGTTTCAAATAGATATGCCATGCCAAGTTCTAAAGTCTAAAACAATCCACCGCCACACTCATATTTTTTTGGAATTTTGGGTAAAATAGAAAAACGGAAAGGTTTCAATTTTCACAAATATAAATAAGGGTATTGTGTGTAGGTTACGCTACTAATGATCTACGGAAAAACTTGTGAAAAACTTTAAATTTTAGCATATTTCAGGTATTTTCGTAGATATAGGACAAGTTAAATTCTAATTCTATCTACCTCCACCCACTTGAACTGTACAACGCCCTCGTTGTACAAATGAATACATAAATATAAAGAGGGTAAACTCCCCTGATATCTTGGTATAATCCTCCATGGTAAGAATGCAAGTAAGAAAATGTGCATCTAACCTTCCAGCCTGCCTGAATACTGGCATGGCTATCCAACACGTAGACTGTCAAAAATATATAAACTATCACCTTTAATACTTCATTGTTCCTGTAATCAGACCAAAAACAAAAGTAGAAAACTACTTTCGTGGTGTGAGTCGACTAGAAATAAATTTAAGAAGGTCGTGTCCAGATCTGGAGATCAATATGCCGTATCCATTAGTTGGATACGCCATATTGGTCATGTTGGGGCTAAAACTACCTTGGTGATATAATACAGACAATTATTAATACATCGTATCCCTGAGATGAGATACGCCATATTGAACTGTATGTATGGAAAAATAAAATATGGGCCAGGGCTTAAATACGTCGTATCCCATAATAGGAATATGCCATATCAAGGACCTGACAGATAGTTTAATAAAGATAAAAACCTAAAATGCATAAATAAACAAAAGTATGAATTTTGGGAGTGGAATATTGATGTGTGTTTTGTTATAGGTATTTTTAATTCAAGTTTTAAATTTATAATTGTCGGACTTATACCTTAAAGACACACTTTCACGGGCAGGGTACCCGTTCAGACATAGCCAATGGGGTAAGTACAAGATCGATCTCAGGAATAGTATGCTTAGAATTGGTCTAGTGAGTTTTAAAGATTTGAAGGGGTTTTGATTGATTTGATTTATAATTATAACTACTAAAACAGAAAAGTAAATTAAACTAATTTAAACTACGTTTGTTGTGATCAATAAGAGAAAGTAGTGCTAGTCATATTAATCTTATTCATTTTAGTTATCCGTTTATTAGTGCAATGATTCAATTGTAAAGTATTGGTGACATCAGGATGTATGAGAAGTATCTCCTTGGGCCAGACAATACTCCCATATTCCTATCTAACCTAGACTAGAGCACTTGGTCCATGCATCTAACCTCTACACAGGTAATCTCCTAAGCCATTTGGTCCATGCACCTATCGGACTACAAGCATGCATTAAGTCGTATAAACTAATCTACGTGATTTATCTATGATACCCACTTGCTTCATGCAATACCTACCCTTCCCCAGTTGGTCCATGCAAGAAGAGCACTATCCTAACTTAAGTGTTCTTGTAATATACATCTAGTATTCACTTGGTCCATGCGATGCTAGACTTAAAAGACTCAAACATATAAACAAGCACGTATTGAACGATAAACACATAAACTAAGCAATATTAAACATTAAATCTTAACAAACGGAAATAACTATCATAAAATATTCATGGACATGGCTAGCACCCAAGGGTGTTAGCCCATAATATATGTAAAAGCACAAGAAGATAATTCAAGCGATAAACAAATGGAAATCATAATGAAATCGATATGCAAATCGAATGATTAAACCTAATATGATGATACGAGACCTCGTATCCTTGATTTCCTAGCTCTTGGAACTGATCTTGGGGCCTTAGCACGGTGAAATTTGGCTGTGGTTGAGAGTTGTGAGTGAATGATATCAAAAACTCCCATATGGGGTTTGTATTCATAGTCTTCTATTAGGGCACAAATACGGTGTATCCAAGATTTCTTAATTGCTGACGAAGAAAGCACATTCCAAGCATATACCTTCAAATCTTCATATACTTGGACTAGGCATAAGATCTTCAATACGGCGTATGGCCATAGTTTCATATGACATATGCTTTCAGTGGTTGACTTGGGCTTTGACTATAAAGCTTCCAAATATGGTGTGTTGCCAGAGTTAATTACGCCGTATGCTTCCATATTCACCAATACTTAGTGAATTCTTCCAAATATCAGTACGGCGTATGGCCAGAGTTACATGCGGCGTATGCTCCTTTACAGCTTGCATACAAAGTTATCGTAATTAGCTCCAAATCATGTCTTCTTTCCTTGTCTTTTGTAATATTGCTCCATAATCACTGAAATAGGAAAACTAAGCCAATTAAGTATCAATTCAAATATAAACATGCATAATATGAGCAATTAACATGTGATAAGTATTCAACAATATAGGCCTTATCAAATACAACGTATCCAGAGATTGGATATGCCGTATCTACTCAACAGAATGAACAGTATCGAAATAAAATAAAGGAAAAACATTTCAACTCTCTTTCGCTCTACGTTGTTTTGTTGGTGAGCTCCTATTTCTCAATCTCCTCCATTATTCCATTTCTAAGCAACCAGATATTCCTACTGCTTATGGGTAAATCTTAATCCTTAACATGCTTCATCCAAATGTGACACCTATCATCCCCGATTTCATATCTTCTTATTTCAAAAATCTCCACTCTTATTTTATGAGGATCATAAGCCACTCTTTCTTTCTCACATGTAATTTATTCCTCAATTTCAAATTCCTCTTTATACCAAGTGTCATCACTAGAAGATGATTTATACCCATCAATTATCTTTTTTCTAATGTGACTTATCATCTTCTCTTGCATTTTTCTCCTACTTTCACGCCCTTGACAATATTTTGTTATCAATCTACTCAATTCCTCAAGAAAGAGATTTTCATATCACATATCATTAATACCTTTTTTCCAAAATTCTTTTGCAACTAGGTCATCCCATGAGTCATTCTTCCATGCTTCATTTTGTTCGATCTCCTCCACAATAGCATACCACTTCTTATCTTCTTCCTTATTGATCCAAGGAAGCCAATTATTCTTAATTTTCTCCCATTTAGATTTAAGCTCTTCATCACTCAAATTCATTTCATTCTCATGTGCGATCAGGTTTTCACTAATCAAGTTGAGGTGGTTGAGTTCATTAAATCCTGTGCAAATCGGTGACTCGTATGTGAAGAGATCGTCACTAATTCCCATAATGTTGGGCACTTCTTCCTATGTTTCTGGCACACTTAAAAAATCTGGTATATCAACGGTTTTAAGAAAGCAAATTGAAATAACACGAGTTCTTACTAGCTTATCATTTTTATAAACAATTTTTGTCATTTCCTACTTTTAAGGAAAATTTCTTTTAAAAACATCATTTTAGCTCGTGTAGTAGATTAAAATGGTCTTCCTAATATAAGTGGCACTATAGTATCCACAGGCATTTCCAAGACGATGAAATCAACAGGAAAAATAAATTTATCAATTTTGAACAAAACATTTTCAACTACTCCTTTTAATTTTTTAATGGTTTTATTAGCCAATTCAGTAGTTAATACTTTAGGAGTTAGTTCCCCTAGATTGAGTTTAGTGAACGTAGAATATGACATGAAACTTACACTAGCTCCAAGATCGGTAAAAGCATTATCAAAAGAAACATCACCAATAATGCAAGGTAAAGTGAAACTCCTGGGGTCTTTTTCTTTTGCATTTTGCAGAATAGTTGAGCATCTCTTCTCCATCGTCACCTTTTTTATTCACCCTCGACCTTGGACTTATTTTTCAACAAGTCTTTCAGGTGTCTAGTGTAATCAGATGTCTCCTTAAGAGCTTCCACAATACGGATGTTTACCTGCAATTTCATCAAGTCAGTTAAAACATGTTTCTCTTCATTGCCTTCGTTTCCGTCTGTGAGCTTCCTAAGTGCAGGTGGTCGATAAGGTTCGGCCACTTCTCTTGTCACCTTGCACTCTTCCATCATTTTATCATCTTCTCTATCCTTCATGAGTTCATGTTCAACCTGCAAAAATAAACTAGAGACAATAAAAAATTCGTTAGTAGCATTACCTATAAAATGATTCATAAGTTGGTTCCTCAATAATAGATATTGCTTCGACATGATCCCTAGGGTTAGTTTCAATGTTGCTAGGTAAAGTTCTAGGAAACCTTTCCTGAAAAAGCTTAGCTAACTCCCAAATTTGGTTTTCTAGTGCACTAATGGCAGCTCCTAGATTTCTGAACTTTCCTTCATTAGTAGTTTAGTACCCTTAAGTTCATTAATCGTCCTAGTAGTCTCATCACGCCTCTTAGCAAAGTTGGCCATGAACTTATTCAAAGTCTCTTCTAGAGTTGAACGCTTCTCTTGATAACCAAACTTGTTGTCGTCCCCCTAATAAAATCTTGGCCCACTAGCTCTATATCTTCCAGGTCCAGGGTATGGTACCCCAAACTGTGTGTAGCAGGCCTCCTCCGGCGTCTTTCCTTCCTCCTGATGCATGGAATTGTGCCCTCACAAAAGGTTTTAACTCTCAAGGGATCTTGAGAAGCTTGCAATCCCCACCAGGAAATGTACCTGGCCGTTTTAGTAAATTATAGTGACAAGTACCGGGGGAGTGATCGTTCAACTCAAAGAATAGTGTTCGCTAGGGTTAAAACTCACTAAAACTAGGTCTAGAGATGAGGGATAATTCTTTTTTTGTATTTTTATATTTTAAATAAAAGCAAGTAAAATCTCGGTTTTGGAAGGAGTGGGCGGAATTAGTTGCTAATCAACTAACCAAGAAAAACTAAAGATGCAATCAAAATAAAATAAACTAAACTTAAACTAGATTATGGCGAAAACAATAATGAGAGAAAATTGTGTTTACTTAGATTTCACTTCTCCCTAGCTATCTTTTACAGGTTGATTAGTTTGTTACAATTGCATGGATGATGGGTTATATTCCTTAATATCATTCGTAGGGTCGTGTCCGATCTTCCCTAACTTTATAAGTTTCTACCTCTTCCTATGTCGAGTCGACTACTAGCTCCTAACATGGCCTCATTAGGAGTTACCTACGCATTAAATACAACCAATATATCGTAGTACACCTTCGATCATGTTTCTTAAGACATTCAAGCAAGTTACCAATTGGAAGTCTGCCAGTCTTCTTAAGCCTAACATCGAATTCATTCATCCACAACAATTATAAACAAACAACCAACCCATAATCAATATCTAACTTTCATTACATCTAAGCAAACACAAAGAAAACCTAGCCTAGCATGTTAAAGAGAAGACAAGCGTAAGATATAATCAAACAACACATAGACATATTAAATGATTTGATGAAAGACTCATCTTCAATTAAGCATGGATGAAACAAGGGTTTGAAACCTTCAAAATATCTGTAAAATTCGTCTAGGGTTTACTCCCTTCAAAGTTGCACACAATGAATGAAAACTAGAAAACTATATATAGATTTTGTATCCTGACGGCGTCAAGAGATAGGTGTGACACCGTCAACTCGCCGCCAAAATAATACTCATATTGCCTAGATCCATTTCTGACGCCGTCACTCTTTGTGGACTCTGGGCCGTCTCTCTTTGGGTTATACATGATGGCCTTGGCATTTTATAACGTGACGCCGTCACGAACTCTTTAGAAAACCTTCTGGCGCGTCACGTGTAATTGATTTATCCATCTCTTTTTCAAGTCATGACGCCGTCACTAGAAACCTGTGACGCCGTCATGTGCAATTTCCAGCATGATTTTGAGACTTTGTCGTTTTCTTCACTTTTTCGCTCCAAAAACATCCAAAATGCTTCCTTTTGTAAATTTCCTCTCAAAAGTACCTAAAATGACAAAAGGAATGATTTAAGGCAATATTTGATCAAATAATCTCGATTTTGGCCTTAAATGACCCCCCAAAAGCGGTACATTTTTCGCTTCATCAAATACCCTTACACTTGAGATTTGCTTGTCCTCAAGAAAATGCGCTTTTATTCTAATCAAAATACAAGTTAGGGGTCATTTAACACAAATATAAAAGTAATTGCAACAAATAATCATTCCACTTCAACCAAGAACAAGCACGGAAATTATATACTAGCACCTCACAAATAGTGTTTAGATACTCACATCTCTTTGGTGTAATAAAAGTATATATATATCACAATATGGAAATGGAAAACATCTCTCACTACCTGTCATAGCAAATAGATTACCATAGGCTTAGGAAAGGATCAAACCTCCACCACTTGGCGTAAGCACCTAGGATAAACAATCAAAGAGGTCTTTTAAAGGGTTATAACGTGAGGTGTAGGGATATGATAAACACAGTTTTGTTGGATAAAGGCAATATTTACTGGTGGCGAGTTAATCATCTTCGTCAATTACATGTACAATATGGCGTTGCTAAGCCAAGACTTGACTCGACTTAAGCTAATTACAAACTAATCAAAAGCATAAAACAAACATAAAAGGAAACGGGATGGTAGTCCGTCTATTTTTTTTTCTCTTTATATATATATATATATATATATATATATATATATATATATATATATATATATATATATATATATTTGATTTATTTATTTATTTATTTATTTTTTTGCATACACTCTTACCCTACCATCCAAAATAATACATCATAGGGGATTTGCATTCCCCTTACACTTGAACTTTTACATACTTTACAATCAACTATTCTAATGGCTCGAATCAAGATAATCAAAACACTTGAAGTACTTTTTAAGATTAACGCACATATGGGGGTAATATATGATGTTCTTCCCCATTACTTCATAACAATAGTACTTTACCCATGAGTCCCAATCATCCCAAAACAATATGTACAAGATATGGCTCGACTTAGCAACCATGTAATCAATAGACAATTAATTAAGGGTTTAAACATATAACAATAATGCACTAAAGATGAGTGCATACACGGAAGGCTAAGGGTATCTGGTTGCACATTAGGGGTAGATTTTAAACAAATTCTTCCTTTAAGTAAAATGCTTAAAGTTAAAAACGAAATGATAGGCTCGGAGGGTTGTACTAGGGGTATCGCGTACTAAAAATGAGTACAACGCAAAGGTGGGAAAAATTAATTGACTTTACTAGTCAAGTAATTATGACTTTATTGGTCATGTAATTATGATACGGGTTTAAACACAAGGGTTATCCTAATGTCTCTTATCATGTAGTAAATCCTAACTACACGAATGTAGTCTCACTAGCGGTCTTGGGATGCATCATTAACGCAAGTTCTAGAATCTAAGTACTACCGGTATACTCATAAGCACTAATAATGAATGTTTTTCCTAACAAATTTAAAGGCGAACCTCACATATTTGGGTGGAAAATTTTTTTGAGTGGTACGGTTTTTTGTGCTATTCATACAACTCCTATCCATGAGACACTTATTAAGGCTAAAGCTTCACTCCTAAATGTTGTAAAAAAAATTAAATTTGGCGCTAAAAATTGCCCTAACGAGTATTTCTCTTAGTTTTATTACACACCTACTATTAAACAAACAAACTCAAGCGTAATTGTATTCTCTAAGGTATCATCATTTACCATCCCCTTACACTTAGGCTGAACATTGTCCCTAATGTTCAATAAAAAGGATGTAAAAGTAATGAAGGTAAAAGAATGAAAACAAATACTCCCCTGGTTCGTTTGGTGTGGATAAATGGATAACATGGTTAAATCCTCCTTCAAGAAAATGAACGTTGAAAGCTTCCCTCCAGAAATGTAAATGAAATTGCATTGACGGCAGAGTCAACGACATGGGCAACCTCCCATAATTCATTATCATCGAATGCAAGTTCGTCAATGATTTCCCATGACTCTTTGGCGTCCTTGTCACGTAATCTACCTCCGGCGGCATGATCAATGGTACGTTTGGTATGGAAGTCGACATGGTCCTAAAAAATTTGGATTCGGATCCAAAGATCTATGCCATGATGAGGAACTTTTTGGAGTAAGTTCTTAAAATGAGTCCATGCTTCATAGAGAGTTTCACCATGACGTTGTTGGAACATCAAGATGCCATTTCTAAGCTTAGTGGTTCTCCCCGGTGGGAAAAATTGAGCAAGGAAACGAGTGGTGAGATCATCCCAAGAGGTGATGGATCCCGCGGGTAAACGCTCAAGACATTGACTAGCTTGGTCACGTAGAGAGAATTGGAAGAGACGCAATTGGGTCGTCTCTCGAGTTCCAACATCAAGGTCTATTGAATCCACGATTTTGAGGAAATCCTTGATATGTTGATTAGGATATTCGGAACGAAGTCCATGGAATGCAGATCCGCTTTGCACCAACCGGATGGTGTCGGATCGCAAGGGAGACACATTGGCACCTTGAGTAAGCTCAATGGTGTTTCGATAGCCTTGGTGGCTAGGACGGGAGTACTCTCCTAAAGTTCGGGGTCTAGGAGGTTGGTTTGGTTGTGGTGTGTTTTGTGGATAGTTTAGTTGTGGTGGGTTGATGGGATCAAAGAGATTACCACCTTCCATAATGGCGGATGGCAAAGGTTACGAACAAAGGAAACAAAGAAATAAGATAGACTAAAGAAACCTATAAAAATAAAATAAAAAAATTTACTAGAAAGAATCTAGCAAGTAGACCTAATAAAAAGAAAATTTAACCTAGAAAATAACTAATCCCCGGGCTGCGGCGCCAAAAACTTGATGCGTGGAATTACGCCCTCGCAAAAGGTTTTACCTCGCAATGGATCTTGAGAAGCTTGCTATCCCCACCAGGCAGTGTACCTGACCGTTGTAGTATAGTATAGTCACAAGTACCGGAGGATTGATCGTTCAACTCAAAGAATAGTATTCGCTAGGGTTAAAACTCACTAAAACTAGGTCTAGAGATGAGGGATGATTCTTTTTTGTATTATTATACATTAAATGAAAGCAAGTAAAATCTCGGTTTTGGAAGGAGTGGGCGGAATTAGTTTCTAATCAACTAACCCAAAAAACTAAAGATGCAATCAAAATAAAATAAATTAAACTTAAACTAAATTATGGCAAAAATAATAATGAGAGAAAATTGTGTTTACTTAGATTTCACTACTCCCTAGCTATCTTTTACAGGTTGATTAGTTTGTTACAATTGCATGGATGACGAGTTATATTCCTTAATACCATTCGTAGGGCCGTGTACGATCTTCCCTAACTCTATAAGTTTCTACCTCTTCCTATGTCGAGCCGACTACTAGCTCCTAACATGGCCTCATTAGTAGTTACATACACATTAAATACAACCAATATATCGTAATACACCTCCGATCATGTTTCTTAAGACGTTCAAGAAAGTTAACAATTTGAAGTCTGCTAGTTTTCTTAAGCCTAACATCAAATTCATTCATCCACGACAATTATAAACAAACAACCAACCCATAATCAATATCTAAGTTTCATTACATCTAAGAAAACACAAAGAAAACCTAGCCTAGCATGTTAAAGAGAAGACAAGCGTAAGATATAATCAAACAACACATAGACATATTGAATAATTTGATGAAAGACTTATCTTCAATTAAGCATGGATGAAACAAGGGTTTGAAACCCTCAAAATATTTGTAAAATTCGTCTAGGGTTTACTCCCTTCAAAGTTGCACACAATGAATGAAAACTAGAAAACTATATATAGATTTTGTATCCTAACTGCGTCAAGAGATAGGTGTGACGCCGTCAACTCACCGCCAAAATAATACTCGTATTGCCTAGATCCAATTCTGATGCCGTCACTCTTTGTAGACTCTGGGCCGTCTCTGTCACACCCCTCCACGGCGAAAACGCGAGAGTGTAACTTCATGGATATCATCACAACACATGGTGTCTATATAGAGAACAACTACATGCACAAAATAGAGCAAAGTACAAACACAAAGTGTTGTAACAATACCCCAACATAAAATAACCAAAACAAAATCCGAAACAATACGTATGATCCAAACAAAATGATAAACCACTTCCAATGTAACTAGGGTCTCGTCTAACCACATCCTTTTATCTTATCCTTAGAAAGCTCACCTGAAAATGATGCTTAAAATGTCAACATTACGTTGGTGAGATTCATAGATTTAAGACTCATACACACTAGGCAACCAAAATCACTGTGATTATAAAATATAGCTGGACAAATAATTACAGTTATCATATAGACTACATGCATTCACAAGGCAACATCACACACAAGGCAACCATTAGGCGGAACGTGCCCACCGATCCAAATTCACAACATACCGGGCCGGAACGTGACCTCCGCTCCAAAAAAATAGGTAAATTAATACCCTCCGATCGGACCACACAGCATAAAAGTGAGTAGGGATGCTACTCTCCAATTAGGTCGTATACACGAGCAACAGGGTAAGCACCCTCCCAATTGGACCACACAGCAATCACACAACATAACAATATCACTCACATATAGCACAAATACGATAACATTATAAGTCCAAGCTCTTAACACACATACATAATCCCAGTAATTCAAATCATTTAAGACAAGCATCATTCCCATCCCAAGTTTAAAACAAAGTAAAAATATGGGACTATGAACTCACCTTAAACTCCGTAGCTTCCACAAAAACAACCCACAATCTATAGCACACAAAAATAATCCACATTACATAAGGTCAAGCTAAAAGCTACAACCCATGTAATACACATATGATGGATGTCTAAGACTCATATGACCCACCATGGATCTCCTAGACACCATACTAACCACTACCATAACTTAATACTCACTAAATCCCTTGCACTCTTAAAATCAGAAAACGCGGAATTTTTGGGTACATTCACCCACATAAAATCACGACAAATAAAGCTCAACAACTCACACCAAAAATTCACCATGGTCTCTCATAATCATAGAAGCTAATCCCAGAAGTCCATGGACCAATAACACACACAAATACTCAAAAGAAAATCAAACTTGTCAACTACTCAAATTCGGATCTGAACGCACACCAAAAAGTTTTGATTAACATAAAATAATTCCACAAGTTTTTATCGCGAATTCTTTTCGTGGTAGTCTAACATAACCTAATAATTAACTATTCTAGAAGGGCTAGTCAAAATACCACTTTTAAAACCACAAAACACCCTCAAACTTTTACCCAAAATCTGTCCCAGTTTGACAGCTTTGACACCTTGACAAAGAAAAATCAAAAGACAAACTTCCCGACCTTGAAATCAATTTTGGCTGGACTTTTTGGAAAGCTCTTTCATTAAACTTCAATTTAGATCTAAAATTCGTGACTTTACTCCTCACTATCTGTTAATTACACTCACATCTTTACAGCACTACTTTTCTGTCCAAACCCCTAACTCAATAACTAGCATGTTTTACGCTCAATTCTCTTAACCAATCATCATACTATCATCATTAATTGATCCCAACATGTTTAATAACATTAATTTACAGAAGTTAACACAAACCCTAATCCATCATACTTTATATTACATGAATTAGATCAATAACTAATTAATTGAATGAAAACTAGTATCAAAAATATACCTTGATCTTGATTTTAGCTTCAATAATAAAAACCCTAATTTTTCTTCTTCTTTTTCTCTCTTGGATCGACTAAAATTTACAGGAAAAGTGTTTTGCGAACTTTAATTTTGTATTTATAATTATTTAGTGGATAATTACCTAACTTAGAGTTGTAATTGGGCTACAATTGGGTTTCCTTTTTCCCCTTATCCTCCTCTAACCGATTTTCATATACATATACACACACATAGATATATATATATATATATATATATATATATATATATATATATATATATATATATATATTAAATTAATTTATTACACTCAAAACCTCATACTTTTCATATTTTATAAACTCCCGAAACAAAACCTAACATCTTACGCGATAAACCTCAGTTTTTACGACAAACCAGAAAATTATCATTTTCAAATCAAAGTTTCCAAAAATAGATTTTCACACTCTTTTATAAGCATAACACATAAAACAAACTCCTCGTAACTTGCTAACGCTCAATAACACCGATGATCAAAACGACTTCTCACAGGTAGGTATGATACCCCCGAACCAAATGAAAAGCCAAATGGTAACCGCAAGACGCACTCACAAATGACAGATACCCATAAAACTAACATTTATTAATACTCCGCATCTAACTTCCACGATCTAAAATCCAACTACAAACGATCTACTTCATCAACCACATCAGCAAACAAATTTGGGTACTTAAATTTCACCAGATCCTCACGTTCCTAAGTAAACTCAGGTCCACGCTTAGAATCCCACCATACCTTTACCAACGCTATCTCACCACACTTCAAACCCTTAACATCTCGATACATAATCTCAACAGGTTTCTCGACAAAACGAAGAGTCTTGTCAACCTTACATTCATCTAATGGCACATGTAGACTAGCATCCGCCAACCACTTCTTTCAATTAGATACATGAAACGTATCATGCACTCTACTCAATTCCTCAGCTAACCTCAACCGGTATGCCACAAATCCACTCCTTTCCGTAAATCCTTAATGGTCCTACGTATCTCGGTGATAGCTTGCCTTTCTTACAGAAATGCACAACACCCTTCCAAGGAGATACTTTTAACCTCACAATATCACCAACACCAAACTCTAAGTGCTTACGGCAATAATACGCATAACTCTTTTAGGGATCTATTGCTGCCTTAAGTATTTCCTTAGTCAGAAAACCTTATTTGTAGTCTCTCGTTTTAGTTCAGGACCAATTAGTTGGCTTGTTCCAACCTTTGCCCATAGAACAGGTGACCTACATTACCTTCCATACATCTTTTCACATGACACATACTCAATAATAGAATGATAATTGTTGATATAGGAGAACTCAGCTAAGGGTAAATGTATAGACCCAGCTTCCTCCAAAATAAAACACACCCATGCTCTCAGCTCACCATCCAACGCCTGATTTGTACGCTCACTTAATTCACTCATTGGAGAATGATAAGTCGTACTCATCTACATACGCGTTCTCAAGACTCTATAACACGTTTACCACTGTCGCGAAGTAAGTATTTCATCATGTTTCTTGATGATCAACGCGACACCCCATGGCTCTTTTCCATCTCACCGAGCGAAAAGTCTCGCCAACTCCTCCTTAATAAAATCTCCATGTACCTCTGGCTGTTGCAACACCCTAATAATCGTTGACTACAACCTTTACCTTCAAGCATTTCAAAGACTTGCTAAAGTATCAGTATTCTCCTTCATACCCACTCCTCCATACATCTCTTGCTAAGCTAATAATACGTCTTATCCATTCTCGGATGTATCAAATACCTTGCATGATTGATGTCCTTACGCTTCCTCTCAATGAAATCAATAGCTGGTCCGCAAAGTACATTCCTCCATCTTCGTTCCTTTCCATTTACTAGTCTCAACCAAGTAATCATTCTTCTTACATGTTCTCATCCTTGAACCTCTCTCTCTAGGCTGTCAGTATCGCCCTCTTAACTCCGAACTGAATTATCATAATCATTGCTCACAAACATCTAAGTTTCACTCGTTCACTCCCGCTCAGCGCTCTTACCACGATGTCCGCCCTTCCTTGACGGTGGCGAATCAGACAATCGTAGTCATTGAAAAATTCCACACCCAACTTCTCTTCTACATATATTAGCCTCTTGTCAACTATATGCTAAAGATTCTTATGATCTGTGTAGATAACACTTTCTGCTCCATACAAATATCATCTCCAAGTTCCACTCCCCAACTTTAAATCATGTATCACACAGTTCCTCTTATGGATCTTCCACCTCCGCGATGCTTACGCAATCTATAGAAAGATAGAAATGAATCGTCAATAGTACCTGCCAATCCTAAGGACAATCGTCTCTCAGATGGTGTCTTAGGTACTTTCCACTCTTCACTACTTTTATCTTTCTAATGTCCAGGAGCACTCGCTATCGTTGATCACCTTCCTGAAGAATGTACATCTTAAAGCTACACCTCTCACTTGAACAACTTGCAAACACCCTCTTCTTCTTCAACGAACAAATTGATAATCAAAACAACAATCTATCCTAAGTAACGACGCGAACCATGAAACCAGTCGAACTAAAACGTATATCAACGAACTCAAAAGAGGTACGAATTACCGACTAGCGAAGTAACGAACATCAAAATCAAAGCTAGAAAAAACACAATGAGAAATTTTTCTCAAATAAAAGTAGACACAAATAAAATGTTCATGAAAACCCATACAAAGAAAATATAAAATGAACGTACCCATAAAACATCCACAAACGTACCTCAACGAAATAAACCCTCGATGAACCAAATATATAACAAGTTTGGCAAATGAGAACCATAGACAATTCTTATTCCCTTACTCGACCTTCCCAAAAACAAATGAACACCGTTTTTCATAAGACATATCTTAAACTCATATTTTTTTTTAAAATATATATAAACCATTTTTTTTTTGTAAGACATCAACATAACCATTTTTTTTCACACTTCATTTTCACCATAAAAAAAATATTAGTTTCCATCAAACGACCTTGAAATACCCAAAACGAATTTGTAAAATGCCATAAAGACTCTAACACAACCTCTTAATCAAAAGCGAAAGACATTGAAGAATTCCGCAATCAAAATAATCCTCAAACGAACTCATACCAGTGAACACTGACGCAAATACATTGCAAACCAAACGATGAACTTACAGACTCATTCGTACAACGATCAAACCAAAATCATAGAAAAACACCGACACTAACAGGTCACAAAACGTGTCACGAACTTGAATTGGTGTGTGTAAATGAGGGATTAAATATCCGCACCAACTCGTCACGAACCAACAATACTTGAAGAATAGCATAACATTCATCCGAGGAATGAATGTATGGAATAACCAAAGAAACGAACCAGTATCCAACAAAAACGAATTCGATTACCCAACACCTATCACGACGTCAAAGGGAAAGAATATGGCATCTGTACCATCATGGTACGAATAGGAATGCCAACCCAAGAATTAGGTATACAAACGGAATATCTAGCAAACAAATCAACTTAAATACCACAACATAAGTACCTACCGATAATTGAGGTATCAACATATGATAGGTAGGATGGAATCTTACCACCTACACACCCCAACATATAACGACTGCCCAAACGGTTAAGAGAATACTTCTCTAACCATATAGCCATCAACAACATGATATCACATACCATCTACTACAACATATAACAACCAACATCAATCAATGCAATAATGGTCACAAGTCCACGTGTGTGATACCCTTATAATTATGTTCGCGACCATAGTTATAAGCCTATTCCACACGCATACTTACTTCCAAAACCACACATCTCAATGATAATGTACATATACCACATAGCACCTAATACACCATGCAGTCATACTTGCAAGTCCACTTGTGTTGTGACGCATATATAATTATGTTGGCCACCATAATTATCTATGCCCCCTTTCACAAGTGTACTCCCTCCGATAACAACACATCATGCAAACAATCATGCAAACAAAAACACAAGACGTCGCAAACACTCATCTCGTATGGAACAATTCCAATGATCACGTAAACTCTATAATCCAAATCACTTGGATAAGGTCGATCCAATATCCAAGAGTAATCACGCTCCAACATGGCTCCTGACGGCGAAAGACAATATACGAATTCCAAAACATAACACAAAACCAAAGACGTCGCATAATGGCTCAAACTCCATTCTCGCACTTGCCTCCCCACTCAAATCGGTTAAACTTACTACTCGTTGTGGACTCCAAATCCAAATCCACATTATTCCATCCTAACTCCCTTTCATCTTTACTCAACCACCCATTCCTATTTCCTATACGTTGAGGTAGTCAACAACATGTAAAACCACCTCTATTCTTTTCTTCCAATTCCACATGATCCACAAGTGCATACAACTCACGAGATTTAGACTAAACCACCTATCCTTCCTATGTAAAGTGAGGACACTACCAAGGGTATTTGGTAATGGCTCCATCTCCAGATGTCATCGTGGTTCCAAACCTCTCCACTTCTTCTCCACTAACGTTTCCCATAAACGTCCTCTCCTTGTCCGAACATGGATACATGCTATCGGGAACTCGGATTCTGCGGTTAGTCCGCTTCATCCTACCACTTCTCTCACATTCGATAGCGACAACGGTAGTCCAACGAAGCATCTTACGCGCGGAAGACGATATAATAAAGTCGATATATACAATACTACGTATAGGGGATAAAATAGATGTCCTAAGCTCAATAAAACATATCATAAATATAGGAAAATAGACATATAAAATACTATACTTACACATAGATCCTAAATGCAACTATATGAGGGACTCCTAAGTTATAGTCTAGGTTCAACCACCTAATTCTCTATAACCAAGGCTCTAATACCAATCTGTCACACCCTGCCACGGCGGAAACACGAGAGTGTAACTTCATGGATATCATCACAACACTTGGTGTCTATATGGAGAACAACTACATGCACAAAATAGAGCAAAGTACAACCGCAAAGTGTTGTAACAATACCCCATCATAAAATAACCAAAACAAAATCCGAAACAATATATATGATCCAAACAAAATGATAAACCACTTTCAATGTAACTAGGGTCTCGTCTAACCACATCCTTCTATCTTATCCTTAGAAAGCTCACCTGAAAATGATGCTTAAAATGTCAACATTACGTTGGTGAGATTCATAGGTTTAAGACTCATACACACTAGGCAACCAAAATCACTGTGATTATAAAATATAGCTGGACAAATAATTACAGTTATCATATAAGCTACATGCATTCACAAGGCAACATCACACATAAGGCAACCATCAGGCGGAACGTGCCCACCGATCCAAATTCACAACATACCGGGCCGGAACGTGACCTCCGCTCCAAAAAAATAGGTAAATTAATACCCTCCGATCGGACCACACAGCATAAAAGTGAGTAGGGATGCTACTCTCCAATTAGGTCGTATACACGAGCAACAGGGTAAGCACCCTCCCAATTGGACCACACAGCAATCACACAACATAACAATATCACTCACATATAGCACAAATACGATAACATTATAAGTCCAAGCTCTTAACACACATACACATAATCACAGTAATTCAAATCATTTAAGACAAGCATCATTCCCATCCCAAGTTTAAAACAAAGTAAAAATATGGGACTATGAACTCACCTTAAACTCCGTAGCTTCCACAAAAACAACCCACAATCTATAGCACACAAAAATAATCCACATTACATAAGGTCAAGCTAAAAGCTACAACCCATGTAATACACATATGATGGATGTCTAAGACTCATATGACCCACCATGGATCTCCTAGACACCATACTAACCACTACCATAACTTAATACTCACTAAATCCCTTGCACTCTTAAAATCAGAAAACGCAGAATTTTTGGGTACATTCGCTCACATAAAATCACGACAAATAAAGCTCAACAACTCACACCAAAAATTCACCATGGTCTCTCATAGTCATAGAAGCTAATCCCAGAAGGCCATGGATCAATATCACACACAAATACTCAAAAGAAAATCAAACTTGTCAACTACTCAAATTCGGATCTGAACGCACACCAAAAAGTTTTGATTAACATAAAATACTTCCACAAGTTTTTATCGCGAATCCTTTTCGTGGTAGTCTAATTAACATAAAATACCTAACTTAGAGTTGTAATTGGGCTATAATTAGGTTTCCTTTTTCCCCTTATCCTCCTCCAACCGATTTTCATATACATACATATATATATATATATATATATATATATATATATATATATATATATATATATATATATATATATATATATATATATATATATATATTAAACTAATTTATTACATTCAAAACTTCATACTTTTTATATTTTATAAACTCCCGAAACAAAACCTAACATCTTACGCGATAAACCTCAGTTTTTACGACAAACCCGAAAATTATCATTTTCAAAACAAAGTTTCCAAAAATAGATTTTCACACTCTTTTATAAGCATAACACATAAAAACAAACTCCTCGTAACTTGATAACGCTCAAATACTTGAACGAAGACTCGTTACGCAAAAACACCAAAACTACACAAGTCATTTCTACACCACAAAGGAGATCAAAATGAACTTTCCCAAATTTCAGACTTTCCAAATCACAATAAAACCATTTACGCAAAGGGATTTAGTGCTAAAACTCACCAATATCACTTAAAACACCTAAGACACACCAAACAAATGTCAACCGAGTCAAGACTATCAGTCAAACTGACCTGCCAAAACCACGGTTGTTACAGTCTCTCTTTGGGTTATACGTGATGGCCTTGGCAATTTGTAACGTGACGCCGTCACGAACTCTTTAGAAAACCTTCTGGCGCATCACGTGTAATTGATTTATCCACCTCTTTGTCAAGTCATGAAGCCGTCACTAGAAACCTGTGACGCCGTCATGTGCAATTTCTAGCATGATTTTGAGACATTGTCGTTTTCTTCACTTTTTCGCTCAAAAAACGTCCAAAATGCTTCCTTTTGTAAATTTCCTCTCAAAAGTACCTAAAATGACAAAAGGAACGATTTAGGGCAATATTTGATCAAATAATCTCGACTTTGGCCTTAAATGACCCCCCAAAAGCAGTACACTTTTCGCTTCATCACATCCTTTGAAGGGCAATCTTTTGACAAATGATTTTCATGGCAAATTTTACACCCTACTTCAATGGGGTGCACTCTTTCAGTCATTTTCTTCATATCCCTGCCAAGGTTAGCTATTTGAACCTTAATTACAGCCAAAACGTCAGAACTGTCATCACTCCTATGCCTAGTAGTGTAACAACCCATAAAACCTCATTACTATCATTCCCATTATAAATACCTATAGTAGGTATTTCACAGTTAAATGTTTGCTTTTTATGTGCATTTATTACCTGCATGACTCACTAGACCTGCTCTCGTACCTACACAAGCCAAATAACTCAACACTCACATCCTATAAACCCCTAGTATGTCAAGCCTCTTAGGACATAGAATTAGTTATTAGACACTCACAGGACACTAATCTAGGCACAAAACCCTAGGATAAACCCTAATCTCCCACTAACACAAATGGGACACTTAGGTTACAAAACTAGGTCAAACCTTCCCAAATCTTTCCCATAAGTTACCATCATTTAGTATAAACCCCTTAAGACTTAGGATTTGTCACTAAACACTATTATGAACCTAAACTATGCACTAAACCTTAGGAAAAACCCTAAAATTCACTAAGTAAAACTAGGTCAAAACTTAATCTAAACTAGTAAAACCTAAACATAAGCACCTCAAACACCTCAACCAAGCACCCTAGCACCTCTCCCTAGTTAAGCTAGCACCCTAACACCTTACAAGCACCCACACAAGTAGGTGCTTCACCTACTTGTCACCTACTTAACTAAACCTCCACTAAACCACCACTAAACCACCACTAATCCACTACTAATCACCCTAAACCACCACTAAACCTCTCAAGCAGCTTATAAACACCTCTAAGCTAGCACACAAGTAGGTGATGCACCTACCTGTCACCTCCTTGTGCCGCGGCTTCACCACCCTATAACCGCCTATAGGCCTCCTTAGCTCCTCTTAGTCACTACCTAGCTATGCTTACTCACCCTCCCCCTCCTCGACATCACACCACCCCATTCGACACCTTCTTCTTCTCTTTTCTTGCTCCCTACACAAACAAACCCTACAAATACCCCCGTCCCCTCCCCACTTCAAACCACACCTCTTCTCTTCTTTTCACCTCAAATTTTCTATAGCTAGTAGTATTATAAGGTCCCTTGTTGTCTTAGGAGTCGATCTAGGTGAGCCTTGAGGCCTTGTCGAGTCCCATTTCCATCGAGAAAACCCTAAACCCTAGCTTAACCCTCGTTAACCCTTACCTAACCAAGTAAGCCTTTACTTTTAGTTCTATTAACTTTAGTTTAGTCTTAGGATAGTATTAGGATGCCTTAGATCCCCTAGGTACCCTTGCATGAGCCTTGGTCATAATCATTTGCTAGTTTACATTTTAAAACCCTAATTATAGATAAAACCCTAATTACATGCTATAAGCCCTTTACATAAGCCTTAAGCTAGTTTAGATAACTTAAATAAGCTAATATTAGTTAAACATAAGCTAGAAAACTTAGTTGTTACATAAAAATATAGTACACATGCATTTAGGACTAGTTTTGCAAAACTTTACATGCATAAGGGTATATATCATAAATTCCTGAAACTATAAAGTCTAGGGACTGTTTTTGACATTTCCTAGAAGCTATAAGTGTAAGGACTAGTTTTGCAAAGTATTAAGACCTTAGGATAGAAACTAAAATAAGTTATAAACTAAAAAGGACTAGTCATGCAAATATTATAAAGTTAAAGGTGGTAAATATAGAAAACTTATGAGTCTAAGGTTTAATAATGTCATTTTCTAAAAATATAGAAGTCTAGGGACTAGTTGTGTCAAGTATAGATAGTTATAAGTATAAATAATATAAGTATTATAAGTCTAAGGTAGAAAATGTAAATATATAAACTATAAGGGTATAAAGTAAAAATATCATATAAATAAAAGTTAAAAGCATAACATAATAGTAGGGAGCTTCATGTGAGGAGTACCATGTGGATATTTCATTTTGACAAGTTTGTTGGGTTTACGAATTAAAGTGCCCTGGCTCCTCAAACGATTATTGCATGTACTTCTAAATTATGATGGCTCGAACGGTGTTATAATTATAACTTAACCTAATAACAATATAGGTCAATAGTAGGGAACTTCACATGAGGAGTATTAACTTCTTATTTATGATGGCCCGAATGGTATTATGTTGATAACATAATACAATAGTAGCGAGCTTCATGTGAGGAGTCATATACTTCTGGATTATGATGGCCCGAACGGTGTTATATTATATCTAAAACATTAACGAACCTAAGAACAATAACTTAAGAAACTTAAACAAGATGACTAAAGCTTGACAAACATCCAAACCTACAACACACTAGGATACGTGAGTAAGGCAGTCTAATTCTCGAGTCACTTTTTGCATCACTTAGTTTTCCCTAAGCCCAGGTGAGTTCATAGCCTTATACACTTTCTAAAACTTTCACTCTAATTCTTTTTTTTGGGTAAAAGGGTTAATTCACCCCGGTAAAATTCTTTCACTCTAATTTTTTACAAACCCTGTGAGGGGGATACATGCTACTTGCTTTACTTAAAATTGAATACAAGTCTTTTTCTTTGGTTGTTGCACGAGTAAACTAATTGCCACCACTACATAACCAAAATTCATGAATCTAATCGTTTGGGATATTTTACCCACGCGAACGCGAATATAGTTGATAGATCTATTGGAGTTTGACAACCCCCGTTGGTATTAACACCTCACTGGGTGGTACCAATAAGTACTATATTTGAACTCACTGAAGGTTTAACTTTGGCAAGTTATCCTTCCCATCCCCTCATGGTTAGGTCTACAGCCCCCAAGACCCGGATTGTTAACGTGTGGTTCATGAGCTTAGTGCAACATACCCCACTCATGATGATGAGGCGAAAAATGAACCATTTTTAGGGGGTCATTTTAGCCCGGATTCAAATTTATTTGATCAAATATTGCCTTAAATTGTTCCTTTTGTCATTTTAGGTACTTTTGGAGTGAATTCTGGAAAAGGAAGCATTTTACACGTTTTTGGAGCATAAAAGTGAAGAAAACGGCAAAGTCTTAATTTTCCTTGCTGGGAACAGTACCAGACGGCATCAAGAATCTTCATGTGACGGCGTCAAGAGTAATACAAGATGTGGAAGTGGATAAAGTCCGTAACGGTCCAGAGAGTTTTGTACTAGGGACATGACGGTGTCACCCAAGGCCGTCACGTGTAAAATTAAAGAGTGATGGCCCAAAAGACTTCCTGAAGGCGTCACGTAGGCCGTCACGTGTTAACTTGTCACAACTTGCGCGCGGAGTAGCTGATATTGTTTTGGTCATAACGTTTGCATACAAACTCGAATTTAGGTGATTCAAAAGCCCACGCAAAGAGGACGAAGAGATCTACAATTTGTTGAATAAAAGTTGGTCCTGACGCCATCAAGGTTGGTCTGACACCGTCACGAATGGGCCGAGCAGAAAATAGCCTATAAATATAACGTCATAACTTCACTTTTTGTAAGCCCTAAACCCTAAGGTCGATTCCTGGGTTTAGGTAGGTGTTTTTCCAGCAACTTAGAGGGTTGCTGTTACTCAGAACTGGACATGTTCTACGAAAATGTTTCTAGTTTAATCATCGTAATGAGTTATTTAATAAAATACCCGTCAAAACGACCACAAGACATAGACCTACAACCCCATATTTTTAGTTTAGTCTCAATGTTTACTGATTAGTGCAGTTTATTCCATTTTTGCCCCTGATTCAGAATTACAGTTGCATGTTTAGTTCTCTAGGGTTTTTAGTGGTCTAGTTTCATGTACCAAGCCTAACCAAGCCCTATAACTTATATATTATACCATTACATCAATAAATAATACAATTACAGAAATGAGAATGAAAATAAAATGAAAAGGGAGTGATTGGTTCCTTACAATGGTTGATGAAAAAGAAAAATTACAAGAAACAAGGACCCTAATCCTATGATGACCAACAAAACTTGCACCCTTTACTTCCAATCTTTTTCCCAACCAAATAACCTTTAATAACCTTGATCCACCCTTGAAAATACTTTAAAATATCAGACCTTGAACACCTTAAAACCCTTGAATAAACTCTTGCTAAGAACTTCCAAGAAAACCTAAGATTTGATGAGATTTATGTGTTGTTTGAGTGTAATAAATCAAGAACAAGACTAGGGCTTCAAGATCTTTAATCTATGATCAAGAAAATAATGAAATTTTAGATGAAATGGGTGTATTGGGGCTGATTTGAGTCGGCATAGTAGAGAAAACAAGAAAGAAATGGGTGGTTTGCATGTAAAAATGAAGGAAATGGTTTAAGTAAAGTAGTTTGATGGTTTTAGGAACAAGTGGAGTACACATGGAGAAATTTTGCTAACTTACCAAGCCCTTTTGGTGTCTTAGTGCTCCAAAACCTGCCATCTCTATAGGTGAGTGGGGTTTATTAGGTTATTTAAATTATTTGTGTGTTATAATGTGTAGTTTGATCTCCGGTAATTAAAACGTAGAGTTTTTAAGACGCGTAACGTAGTACTGGGTAGTAATAATTTTTAAAAACTTTCAAAAATATTAAAACATGATATCATAACCTATTTTAGTAATTTAGATGAGTGGTGAGTTCATTGGAGGATTTAAACATCATTAAAATCGAAACCATGAGTTAAAAACGCGTTTGGTGAAACCGGTTCTTTATAAAAGTGATGTAAACTATAAAAATGAAACGACAAGTATAAAACTCACTTGTAATCATGAAAATAGGTTAAAATGCATAAAATATATAAAATCATCGTATGTTGTTAAAACCATAAAACGTAAATTTAAATTGCGTAAAACTTAAAAGGTGCAAGGTTTACGTATAAACGGAAAAAGTGAAAATTGACTTTTAAAATAGGATTGTAAGGAAACAAAAATACATAAAAAGTGTAGAGTAGACATGGTATAGTAGTGGTTGAATGAATTGAACGTACACGGATAACTTTCGATGAAGTTAATTAGTTAAAAATAGAATAGTTGAATAATAAACTATTAAAATAAATGACATGAAATTTTAGAAATGTCACATGTGACAATTCAATAGGTAGAATTGGATAGCTAGCAAGGAGTAACATATCATGGGTAGACATGCTTCACTTATCTTGTAGAACCTCAGTTTATTTTTCTTGCACATTAGCTTAATTAGTAGCTTTTGGTTTAGTTGATTAGCAACTAATTCCGCCCACTCTCCCAATACCCGAGATTTTTACCTGTTTTTATAAAATATAAAAACACAAAAAGAATCATCCTTCATCTTTAGACCTAGTTAGATTAATTTCAATCCTAACGACACTATTCCTGAGTTGAACAATCAATCCCCCGGTACTTGTCACTATACTATACTACAACGATCAGGTACACTGCCTGGTGGGGGTTGTAAGCTTCTCGAGATCCCTCGAGAAGTAAAGCCTGGTGCGATTCCCACGTATCAAGTTTTTGGCGCCACAGCCCGGGGAATAGTTATTGTTTAGGTTGAATTTTATTTTTATTAGGTCTACTCATTAGATTCCTATCAAGTGAGATTTTTTTTTTCTTTTTATTTTGTAGCTTTCTCGTAGTCTATCTTTTCTTTGTGATTTTGTTTGTAATTTGCTTCAAATGGACTTTACACTTACACTTCTAAGATTGCAAGATAAGGTTGAGCGGCTAGAACACCAAAGAGTTCAAAATACCTCATTTAGAGACACCTATGAATTATATGAGCCTTCACCTAGGTTAGATTTTTATGAACAACCTCCATGTTTAAGATCTCGTTTTAGTGAGGCCAATAGGAAATGTCACCTAGTTTGCCAAGGAATTATGGAGAGAGCCATTGCAACAAACCATAAGTTAGATGAAGCACTAGGTTTGCTATTATCTCAAGGAACGCATGATGAATCCTTTAGGCAAATTGAATATAAGATTATTGAGGATGATCCGTATGATTCGGACATAGAAGTTGAGATGCCTAGAGAAGCGCGTGAGATACTTAGGAGAATGCTTAGGATAGATTCTACCAAAACACTTGATGAGGATATAGGTGATCTTGACACATGGAATGATGAGGTCAATAACATAAGCCCACAAAATACTCAACCATCATTTGAGGCACACACACTGCCCGTGACTTACCGGAAGAAGTAGAAGAAACTTTAGGAATCCCGATGGAGGTAGAACCCTTGGACCAAGCACCACTTGAGGATATAGGTTTGAATACTTGTAGTGATAACCTTACTCCTAGTTCTAGGGAGTTTCCTAGTGTTGGTGAACCGGAACCTCAATCTTTACACACCTTTCCATCCTTAGATATATTTCTGGGAGACAAAAGAGGAACCGACCCACCCATCAACCAATATTATCCGGGTAGTTTTAGGATGAAGGAAGCCATTCACTCACCCCCTTCACCTCACGTGGCATATTTCCGCCCTAAGGGTGTGTATCGCTACTTCCACCCGCACTTAATCCAAAGTGTAGGGAAAACCTTTCCTATTTCTGTTAAATAAGGGTAGAGTCAGGCTCGTGACTCAAACAAAAACAAGCGCTTCTTGGGAGGCAACCCATGCTTTGTGTGATTTTTATTTGTTTGATTGTTATTTGCTTCCGTATGCATGCTTTATTTTTATTGTTGGTAGATCATGTTTTAAAAAAAATTGTGAAAATACTTTATTTTGTTGTTTAACTTCGTCTTTACTTCATATAAAGGTATTTTGCAAAAGATAAGTGTAAGGGGAAACCCCAAATTTGTTTTTAAGAACGAAATTGATCATGATTTTCCACAATATTAAATGGACATGTGTATTAGTATTTGTTAGAGTCAAATGCTTGTATCGAGTCATAATGATGTTTTGCAGGATTTTCCAGGAAGTAGGACATAAGTTTTTTCCAGAAATTTTCCGGAAACTTAACATAAAGATTTCTGCAGGTCACTTCTGACGGCGTCAGGAATTAATTCCTGACGACGTCATGTGTAAAATTCTGGAAATTTTGCGAGTTTTGTTTTTCTAACGGAGTCTTAAAGTTTTTGTTGATTCTTTAGTTTTATAAACTCCAGGAAATCTGCAAACATTCATTCCACAAGCATTATATCTTTAATTGTTTTGTTTTTATTCCTAAGTCTGGAATTACATCTAGTTGTGAGTTTTCTTTGTTCGGATTGATGCTTTGGGTTTTTGTGATTGTTTTCTCAGGTTTAACAGGTTATATATGACAAGAAGATGATTTATTTTTCCGGAAGGGAAGCTTTGAATGTTCATTTTCTTGGAGGAAGATCTAACCTTGTTACCACACTATCCGCACCGAACGAATCAGGGGAGTATTTGCTTTCATTCTTTTACCTGTTTTACTTTTACATTCTTTAATTGAACATTGGGGACAATGTTCATCCTAAGTGTAAGGGGAGGGTAAATGATGATACCTTATAGGATACACTTGCACTTGAGTTTGTTTGTTTGATGGTAGGTGTGTAATAAAACTAAGAGAAATACTTGTTAGTGTAATTTTAGCGCCAAATTTAAAAAAATTACAACATTTAGGAGTGAAACTTTAGCCTTAGCAAGCGTCTCAAGGATAGGAGTTGTATGACTAGCACAAAACCGTACCATTCAGAAAAATTTCCACCCAAATATGTGAGGTTTGCCTTTAGATTTGATAGGAAGCATTTTACACGTTTTTGGAGCATAAAAGTGAAGAAAACGGCTAAGTCTTAATTTTCCTTGCTGGCAACAGTACCAGACGGCATCAAGAATCTTCATGTGACGGCGTCAAGAGTAATACAAGATGTGGAAGCGGATAAAGTCCGTCACGGTCTAGAGAGTTTTGTACTAGGGACATGACGGTGTCACCCAAGGCCGTCACGTGTAAAATTAAAGAGTGATGGCCCAAAAGACTTCCTGAAGGCGTCACGTAGGCCGTCACGTGTTAACTTGTCACAACTTGCGCGCAGAGTAGCTGATATTGTTTTGGGCATAACGTTTGCATACAAACTCGAATTTAGGTGATTCAAAAGCCCACGCAAAGAGGACGAAGAGATCTAAAATTTGTTGAATAAAAGTTGGTCGTGACGCCGTCAAGGTTGGTCTGACACCGTCACGAATGGGCCGAGCAGAAAATAGCCTATAAATATAACATCATAACTTCACTTTTTGTAAGCCCTAAACCCTAAGGTCGATTCCTGGGTTTAGGTAGGTGTTTTTCCAGCAACTTAGAGGGTTTCAATCACTCCATAAACATCATGTATTAGTTTGTTGATTCTATCTTAATTATGTTTTCCATTATCATTTTTGCTTGCTCTTCTTTGATGATGTTTTGCAAATTCACCTTGTGTCTACTTATGATTGTGTGAAACTTGTATATAATTCATTAGATCTTATTGATTCCTTGTTGATGCTGTGTCTATCTTCATCAATTAGGGTGTGACACTTCGATAGGTCTAGTTGGTTTAGCTTATAATTCTTGATTCCTATTGTCTCTTGTTTGGTTGATTGTATTCGATGTTAGGCTTAAGAAAACTGGCAGACTTCCATTGGTAACATACTTGTCTTAAGAAACAAGATCGGAGGTGTACTACAATTTTTGGTTGTATTTAATGCGTTGGAGAATTCTAATGATCACATGTTAGGAGCTTCTAACGGCTCGACATAGGAGTGAAGTAGGATCCTATAGAGTTAGGGAATATTGTACACGGCCCTACGACTAGTCTTAAGGAATACAACCCGTCAATTAAAACAAGGTGTGACAATTCAATAGGTAGAATTGGATAGCTAGCAAGGAGTAACATATCATGGGTAGACATGCTTCACTTATCTTGTAGAACCTTAGTTTATTTTTCTTGCACATTAGCTTAATTAGTAGCTTTTGGTTTAGTTGATTAGCAACTAATTCCGCCCACTCTCCCAATACCCGAGATTTTTACCTGCTTTTCATAAAATATAAAAACACAAAAAGAATCATCCTTCATCTTTAGACCTAGTTAGATTAATTTCAATCCTAACGACACTATTCCTGAGTTGAACGATCAATCCCCCGGTACTTGTCACTATACTATACTACAACGATCAGGTACACTGCCTGGTGGGGGTTGTAAGCTTCTCGAGATCCCTCGAGAAGTAAAGCCTGGTGCGATTCCCACGTATCAAGTTTTTGGCGCCGCAGCCCGGGGATTGTTTAGGTTGAATTTTATTTTTATTAGGTCTACTCATTAGATTCCTATCAAGTGAGATTTTTTTTTCTTTTTATTTTGTAGCTTTCTCGTAGTCTATCTTTTCTTTGTGATTTTGTTTGTAATTTGCTTCAAATGGACTTTACACTTAGACTTCTAAGATTGCAAGATAAGGTTGAGCGGCTAGAACACCAAAGAGTTCAAAATACCTCATTTAGAGACACCTATGAATTATATGAGCCTTCACCTAGGTTAGATTTTTATGAACAACCTCCATGTTTAAGATCTCGTTTTAGTGAGGCCAATAGGAAATGTCACCTAGTTTGCCAAGGAATTATGAAGAGAGCCATTGCAACAAACCATAAGTTAGATGAAGCACTAGGTTTGCTATTATCTCAAGGAACGCATGATGAATCCTTTAGGCAAATTGAATATAAGATTATTGAGGATGATCCGTATGATTTGGACATAGAAGTTGAGATGCCTAGAGAAGCGCGTGAGATACTTAGGAGAATGCTTAGGATAGATTCTACCAAAACACTTGATGAGGATATAGGTGATCTTGACACATGGAATGATGAGGTCAATAACATAAGCCCACAAAATACTCAACCATCATTTGAGGCACACACACCGCCCGTGACTTACCGGAAGAAGTAGAAGAAACTTTAGGAATCCCGATGGAGGTAGAACCCTTGGACCAAGCACCACTTGAGGATATAGGTTTGAATACTTGTAGTGATAACCTTACTCCTAGTTCTAGGGAATTTCCTAGTGTTGGTGAACCGGAACCTCAATCTTTACACACCTTTCCATCCTTAGATATATTTTTGGGAGACAAAAGAGGAACCGACCCACCCATCAACCAATATTATCCGGGTAGTTTTAGGATGAAGGAAGCCATTCACTCACCCCCTTCACCTCACGTGGCATATTTCCGCCTTAAAGGTGTGTATCGCTACTTCCACCCGCACTTAATCCAAAGTGTAGGGAAAACCTTTCCTATTTTTGTTAAATAAGGGTAGAGTCAGGCTCGTGACTCAAACAAAAACAAGCGCTTCTTGGGAGGCAACCCATGCTTTGTGTGATTTTTATTTGTTTGATTGTTATTTGCTTCCGTATGCATGCTTTATTTTTATTGTTGGTAGATCATGTTTTAAAATAAAATTGTGAAAATACTTTATTTTGTTGTTTAACTTCGTCTTTACTTCATATAAAGGTATTTTGCAAAAGATAAGTGTAAGGGGAAACCCCAAATTTGTTTTTAAGAACGAAATTGATCATGATTTTCCACAATATTAAATGGACATGTGTATTAGTATTTGTTAGAGTCAAATGCTTGTATCGAGTCATAATGATGTTTTGCAGGATTTTCCAGGAAGTAGGACATAAGTTTTTTCCAGAAATTTTTTGGAAACTTAACATAAAGATTTCTGCAGGTCACTTCTGACGGCGTCAGGAATTAATTCCTGACGGCGTCATGTGTAAAATTCTGGAAATTTTGCGAGTTTTGTTTTTCTAACGGAGTCTTAAAGTTTTTGTTGATTCTTTAGTTTTATAAACTCCCGGAAATCTGCAAACATTCATTCCACAAGCATTATATCTTTAATTGTTTTGTTTTTATTCCTAAGTCTGGAATTACATCTAGTTGTTAGTTTTCTTTGTTCGGATTGATGCTTTGGGTTTTTGTGATTGTTTTCTCATGTTTTACAGGTTATATATGACAAGAAGATGATTTATTTTTCCGGAAGGGAAGCTTTGAATGTTCATTTTCTTGGAGGAAGATCTAACCTTGTTACCACACTATCCGCACCGAACGAATCAGGGGAGTATTTGCTTTCATTCTTTTACCTGTTTTACTTTTACATTCTTTAATTGAACATTGGGGACAATGTTCATCCTAAGTGTAAAAAGAGGGTAAATGATGATACCTTATAGGATACACTTGCACTTGAGTTTGTTTGTTTGATGGTAGGTGTGTAATAAAACTAAGAGAAATACTTGTTAGTGTAATTTTAGCACCAAATTTTAAAAAATTTACAACATTTAGGAGTGAAACTTTAGCCTTAGCAAGCGTCTCATGGATAGGAGTTGTATGACTAGCACAAAACCGTACCATTCAGAAAAATTTCCACCCAAATATGTGAGGTTCGCCTTTAGATTTGATAGGAAAAGCATTTACTATTAGTGCTTATGAGTGTACCGGTAGCATTTAGATTCTAGAACTTGCGTTAGTGATGCATCCCGAGACCGCTAGTGAGACTACATTCGTGTAGTAGGATTTACTACATGATAAGAGGCATTAGGATCACCCTTGTGTTAAACCCGTATCATAATTACTTGACCATTTAAGTCATATTACTTGACTAGTAAAGTCAATTAATTTTTCTCACACCTTAGCGTTGTACTCATTTTTAGTACACGAAACCCCTAGTACACCCCTCCGAGCCTATCTTTTCGTTTCTAACTTCAAGCATCTTACTTAAAGGAAGAATTTGTTACAACCCACTTAAATGTACACCCAAATCGCCTTAGCCTTCCGTGTATGCACTCATCTTTAGTGCATTATTGTTACATGTTTAAACCCTTAGTTAATTATCTAATTGATTACATGGTTGCTAAGTCGAGTCATATCCTTGTACATATTGTTTTGGGACAATTGGGACTCATGGGTAAAGTACTTGTGTTATGGAGTAATGGGGAAGAACATCACAATATTACCCCCATATGTGCGTAAATCTTAAAAGTACTCCAAGTGTTTTGATTATCTTGATTCGAGTCATTAGATTAGTTTATTGTAAAGTATGTAAAAATTCAAGTGTAAGGGGAATGTTCATTCCATATGATGTATTATTTTGGATGGTAGGGTAAGAGTGTATGCAAAAAAAAAATCAAAAAAAAAAAATCAAAAAAAAAAAGAAAAAACATACGGACTACCATCCTGTTTCATTCTATGTTTGTTTTATGTTTTTGTTATTTTTGATTTATTAGCTTAAGTCGAGTCTAGTCTTGGCTTAGCAACGCCACATTGTACATGTAATTAACCAAGATGATTAACTCGCCACCAGTAAAGATTGCCTTTATCCAACAAAACTGTGTATTCCATATCCCTACACCTAACGTTATAACCCTTTGAAAGACCTCTTTGATGGTTTGTCCTAGGTGCTTACGCCATGTGGTGGAGGTTTGATCCTTTCCCAAGCCTATAGAAATCTATTTTGCTATGACAGGTAGTGAGAGATGTTTTCCATTTCTATATTGTAATATATACTTTATTACACCCGAGAGATGTGAGTATCTAAACACTATTTGCGAGGTGCTAGTGTATGACCTCCGTGCTTGTCTTTGGTCTTTAGTGGAACGATTATTTGTTGTAATTAATTTTATATTAGTGTTAAAAGACCCCTAACTTGTATTTTGATTAGAATAAAAGCGCATTTGCTTGAGGACAAGCAAATCTCAAGTGTAAGGGTATTTGATGAGGCGAAAAATGAACCATTTTTAGGGGGTCATTTTAGCCCGGATTCGAATTTATTTGATCAAATATTGCCCTAAATCGTTCCTTTTCTCATTTTAGGTACTTTTGGAGTGAATTCTAGAAAAGGAAACATTTTAGACGTTTTTGGAGCATAAAAGTGAAGAAAACGGCAAAGTCTTAATTTTCCTTGTTGGGAACAGTTCTGACGGTGTCAAGAGTAATACAAGAGGTGGAAGTGGATAAAGTCCGAGACGGTCCAGAGAGTTTTGTACTAGGGACATGATGGCGTCACCCAAGGCCGTCACGTGTAAACTAAAAGAGTGATGGCCCAGAAGACTTCCTGAAGGCGTCACGTAGGCCGTCACGTGTTAACTTGTCACAACTTGCGCGCGGAGTAGCTAATCTTGTTTTGGTCATAACATTTGTATACGAACTCAGATTTAGGTGATATAAAGCCCACACGAAGAGGACGAAGAGATCTACAATTTGTTGAAGAAAAGTTGGTCATGACGCCGTCAAGGTTGGTCTGACACCGTCACAAATGGGCCGGGCAGAAAATAGCCTATAAATATAACATCATAACTTCACTTTTTGTAAGCCCTAAACCCTAAGGTCGATTCCTGGGTTTAGGTAGGTGTTTTTCCAGCAACTTAGAGGGTTTCAATCACTCCATAAACATCATGTATTGGTTTGTTGATTTTATCTTAATTATGTTTTCCATTATCATTGTTGCTTGCTCTTCTTTGATGATGTTTTGCTAATTCACCTTGTGTCTACTTATGATTGTGTGAAACTTGTACATAATTGATTAGATTTTATTGATTCCTAATTGATGTTGTGTCTATCTTCATCAATTAGGGTGTGACACTTCGATAGGTCTAGTTGATTTAGCTTATAATTCTTGATTCCTATTGTCTCTTGTTTGGTTGATTGTATTCGATGTTAGGCTTAAGAAAACTAGCAGAATTCCATTGGTAACATGCTTGAACGTCTTAAGAAACATGATCGGAGGTGTGCTACGATTTTCGGTTGCATTTAATGCATAGGAGAATTCTAATGATCCCATGTTAGGAGCTTCTAACGGCTCGACATAGGAGTGAAGTAGGATCCTATAGAGTTAGGGATTATTGTATACGGCCCTACGACTAGTCTTAAGGAATACAACCCATCAATTAAAACAAGGTGTGACAATTCAATAGGTAGAATTGGATAGCTAGCAAGGAGTAACATATCATGGGTAGGCATGATTCACTTATCATGTAGAACCTTAGTTTATTTTTCTTGCACATTAGTTTAATTAGTAGCTTTTGGGTTAGTTGATTAGCAACTAATTCCGCCCACTCTCCCAATACCCGAGATTTTTACCTGCTTTTTATAAAATATAAAAACACAAAAAGAATCTTCCTTCACCTTTAGACCTAGTTAGATTAATTTCAATCCTAACGACACTATTCCTAAGTTGAACGATCAATCCCCCGGTACTTGTCACTATACTATACTACAACGGTCAGGTACACTGCCTGGTGGGGGTTGTAAGTTTCTCGAGATCCTTCGAGAGGTAAAGCCTGGTGCGATTCCCACGTATCACATGATAGTTGTGCATGCATCACAATTATCACAAACACACTACATTTTCCCATATGGGTGTAACAACGGAACCCAAGGAACTTGTATTCACTAACACTTAAATCTATGACTCTCACTCAACACCTAGTGTTGACTTTTTAAGAATGTATTCTAGGTATACTACTTCTACGGAGATATGGCAGAAGGAGGTTCTAATCTCGGAGGACTTTCAACCTGGTTATCATTCAAACATAACCTAACACCTAGATTTTTGGGACCTCATCAAAAGTAAAAGTATATCTTTTACAAATAAAACTCTGATAATTAAATGAATGATAACTAAAATTCTAAAATGTCTCTTTTCGAGTCGTTTTCTATTACTATAACTGTGATTCTATGAAGTAATACCCCAAAAACTTAATCCGCTGCGATCAGTGAAAAATGGGGGTGTTACAAGTAGATGCTCCATCATGCCACATTTGAGAATCGGCCATTTCCTGAATTGTTGTTTTAACATCTTTAGGACTCATCTTAGTAATTGGGCCTTAAGAATCCAACATCTGCTTGGTAGCTTGATGAGGCGAAAAATGAACCATTTTTAGGGGGTCATTTTAGCCCGGATTCGAATTTATTTGATCAAATATTGCCCTAAATCATTCCTTTTGTCATTTTAGGTACTTTTGGAGCGAATTCTGGAAAAGAAAGCATTTTGGACGTTTTTGGAGCATAAAAGTGAAGAAAACGGCAAAGTCTTATTTTTTCTTGCTGGGAACAGTACCTGACGGCGTTAAGAGTCTTCATGTGATGGCGTCAAGAGTAATACAAGAGGTGGAAGTGGATAAAGTACGTGATGATCCAGAAGAGTTTTACACTATGGGCATGATGGCGTCACCATAGGCCGTCATGGTCCAAATACAAGTGATGGCCCAGAGTAATATTACACATGACGGTGTCAAAACTGGATCTAGGCAATCCGATCTCATTATGGGGCGAGTTGACGGCGTCAGAAATTCCTTCTTGACGCCGTCACCATGTAAAATCTATATATAGTTTTGCAATTTTCATTCAATAGGGAGGAACAAGTAGGGTGTAACTTTGGAGAGAAACCCTAGTACGAATATTACAGCTTTTTCAAGGGTTTTTACCCTTTGAAACCTTTCATGTCAATTTGAGATAAGTACTCTTCCAATTCAATCAATATGTCTATGTGTTGCTTGAATATATCTTACACTTGTCTTGAATTTAACATGCTAGGCTAGATCTCTTGTGTGTTTGCTTAGATGTAGTGAAACCTAGATGTTAATTATGGGTTGATTGTTTGTTTATAGTTGTTACGGATGATTGTATTCGATGTTAGGCTTAAGAAAACTGGCAGACTTCCATTGGTGACATGCTTGAACATCTTAAGAAACATGATCAGAGGTGTACTATGATTTTTGGTTGTTTTTAATGCGTAGGAGAATTCTAATGATCCCATGTTAGGAGCTTCTAACGGCTCGACATAGGAGTGAAGTAGGACCCTATAGAGTTAGGGAATATTGTACACGGCCCTACGACTGGTATTAAGGAATACGACCCGTCATCCATGCAATTGTAACAAACTATCAACCTGTAAAAGATATCTAGGGAGTAATGAACCCTAAGTAAACACAACTCTCCCTATTATTGTTCACACCACATTAGTAATTAGCTTTATTTTCATTTCTGTTATTTTATTTTGACTGCATCTTAGTTATTGGGTTAGTTGATTAGTGATGAGTGTCTAAATACTCATCATTTTATACCAATCTGAACTGCCAAAACATCCAAAAACATTCAAATATGTATCAAAATACTTAAAATATCTTAGAAGTGTGTTTTATATGTTTCAAATGCAAAATATGCAAAAACAGATGAAAAACGTACAAAGTTTGCATAATTGGCAGTTTCAGTCCCTCAAGTTTCATAAATTGGCAAAACTAGTCCCTGGTTATTCTTAAAACATGAAAAAGTCATCAAAGGTCCCTTTTAATCATAAAGTTACATATTTAGTCCTTTGGTGCAAAGTTTCATAAAATTACAAGTTTAGTCCCTGTACTTTGCAAATTGACAGAAATGGTCCCTGGGATGTAAAAACTTTGAGAAAAATCAATATTGGTCCTTGTACTAATAATCTTTTGCAGGAATGGTCCTTGGTGTGAAATTTGGTGGAATTACATAATCAGTCCCTGAAGTTTGGTGAATTGGCAAAAATAGTCCCCGGGTATTTCAAAAATGAAATATATCAAAAATACCCTTGTAACTATTCACATGTGATAAATTAGGTCCTTATGAGAACTTTGTAATTATCACAAAGTCAGCCCTCAACTTTTACGAAATTACAAAAATGGTCCTTGTGTGAAATAAACCAAACGGATCCTCTTTATTATTATTATCATAAACCTAATCCAAACCCAACACACCAAGCCCACCCCCACTATCCCTTCCCTAGCCCAACCTATCCCAGCCCAGTCCACCATTTAAATAAATACCGGGTCAATACCCGGTCAACCCAACCAAACCACCCTTTTCTCCTTTTCCCTCCCAAATACCACCTCCATCACTGCAAACACCAATACCACCCCATCACCCACAGCTTTCACAAACCACCTCTCCCATCTGTCCCTCCACCTCATACAACCCTCCAAACCCATTTAAACCCTTAAAAACCGCTCCACGTTATCTACAGTGGCCAAAGATAACTTTGGCGCCAAGTTCTAATTTAAACGGTGGAGATGTGTTTGACCAATCCAAGGGCTGGGAATTGGTGGGAAATGGTCCAGTGGGTCCCACAAACTCAGAAGATGGCTACAAAAGGGAAAAGAAGCCAGAAGGAAGAAGTATTAGATTAGATTAGTGTAGCTTAGTGTCGAATAGTTTAATTTAGCATCTCAGTGTAATCTTAAAGCTTTTAAACATTCAATTAAGTTGTCTCAGTGTATCTTTAATCTTTGTCAATCATCAATTTCTAATTTTAGTTGGATTCTCAGTTTTTGCAATTTGTTCTTATTTCAAAATTCTCAAATAGTCAATTGTGGTTTCTAGTTGTTATTCTTGGTTCTCTCAGCTCACATAAGCTTTGACAAAGCTCTTGTAAGCCATTAGTTACCCTAAAAGTCAGTTTAGAATAGAAAAGCCAAAATACCAAAAATATTCAAGAAAATCAAAAATAAATAAAAAAATAGTGTTAGTGATGATGAAAAGCATGGAGCATGATTGGATTATGGATTGATTCTGGTTTAGTACCTTTTGGGAGGTGTTAGGTTGATTCTCAGTTCATGGTTCATAGTCTTCATATAAAATCCACCTTGTAAGCATTTTTAATAATTTTAGCATTTTATTGTTCTTGTACTTTATTTACTTTGATCTTTGTGTTTTCATATTTAAATAGTATTGTTAAGTTGTAATATTAATTAAAATCAGTGTTGTGTTCATTGGATTAAGCTTGTGCTAAAAATTGAAATCTCACAGTGGAAAACTCATTCTTGACAAACTTGTGTTTTCTGCTTGTGTTGTGATTAATTCAAGCTAATTTGATCTTATTTAATCATATTATAGTTGTTGGAATTAGTTTCATTGAATGAAACTGTGTTAAGCTTTGAAAATCTCAATAATAATCTGTTAAAAGGGTGTTTGGCATTGCTGATTACTCTGTGTTCTTGGTATTTTCTTGCTGTGTTTGGAGTATATTTAGACTACATTAGTATAGGTTTAGTTATTTAAGTCATTAGTTTGGTCATTTATACACTAGAAAGTCAAAATCACTTCCAAAAGCTTGTAACTGTCCAACTGTTTGGACTTTTGATTTCATACCTCACCATATCAATACATAAATAGGTATTGTAGCTTAATTTAGTTAAGTTATAGCTTAATATAACTTATTTGGTCAGTAGGAATCACTAGAATCTCACAATAATCAAACTAATTAAGTTTTGCTAAAAAGTCAAAGTACACATCTCAGATTTTCTCAAAACTTCAAGGAATTTTGTAGAATTGTGTATTAGGTTCTAGGACTTGAAACTTGTTGTAGTAATAGTTTACCAGCTCATTTTTAAGTTCTCATAATCATCTGATTTTTAGCAATTTTCTGCTAGGTCCCACTCACTCTCAAACTCACTTGCAGGGCAAGGGTGTACCCTGCACCAGCAGATTCAGTCTATCACCACCACTTTGGTGGTGGTTTGTGACCACCTCAGTGGGCCCCACACCTCCTAATTAGATTTTTCCAGCCCCCCTCCTACCAGGGAGTAGTATTTGACCTTTTGTTTGACCTGAATCACTGTGGACCCCACTTAGTTTTACCCTTGAACTCTGTCCCCATTCTGTGTTGAATTTAGTTTTTGGAATTGCTTATTTGTGCTTATCAGCTTATCTTCTGAGCTTATTTGGCTAAATTTAGCTTTGACAAGTCCAACAAACTTATTTAGACCAGATTCATCCATAGTGGGTCCCACATAAGCTCATTTGAGCTTATTTACCTTTTCAGTCAACAAAAGTCAACTATGGAAGTAATAAGCTTCCACAGTGCTTATTATTAAGCTAGAAAATAATTATTTTCACAAAAGTTAGTTATATTTAGATATAAAATAGATTTGTAAAAGAAAATTCCAGAAAAAACAAATATAAAATTAAGTGATAGTTTCTATTTAATTTAATTTAATTTTAATTTTCATTTTTAGATTTTTATTAAGTAAGTTGTGTTTTTATATTTTTAATAATTTCCTTTTAGGTTAAAGTATTTTTAATAATTTTCTCAGATTTTTATTTTGTAATTTAGTATTTATTATAATTAATAATAGTTTTATTAATAATTAATTAATAAATAAATTTTAAATAGCATAATTAATTTTTATATAGCAACACCTAGTTTTTATATTTTTTATAGCTTTTATAAGTCATACAATAGTTTTATAAATTTTTTCATAATTTTCTAAGTTAGTTTAGTATTATTTGTAATTTAAAATAGTTTAATTAGTATAATTAATATAAATAGTTTTTAATTAATAGAAAATACATAAAAAGACAAAAACATTTATTTTTATACTTTCTTCAAGTTCATTTTAGGTTTTAGAAATTATTTTTAAAAGTTTTTAGTTTAATTTGTAGTATTTATAATTTTTAGTTTAAATTAAATTAGTTTTAATTAATAAGTTAAATAGTTATTAAGTAAATAATTAATATTAAATAATATAATAATCTAAAAAATAGTTTTCTTTTTAATTTAATTTTATTTTAAGTTTAAGTTTATAGAATTTTCATTTTTAATCCCTGTAGTTTATTTTTCTTAAAACTCACTTTTTTCTCAGTACGCAGTCGCGTCTGATTTTAATTTGGTGTACGTTTATACGTTTTTAGATATCTAGGTTTTACGTAATCATTCTAAATAGTTTATTTAAGTTATAAAACACTAGTTTAATTACACACACACACACACACACTTATTCATACCTTTTCCTATTCACTTTCACTCGATCACAGATTCGTTTATAATAAAACATCGCACACCTCGTTGGGACATTACGACCCGGGAAAACACTGTATTTCACGGAAGCATTTGCCTTAGATTAGTTTGACTTTACTATTGACCATTCACAAGTGGTTGAGAAATAAAAGATAACTAGTTTGAGGCGAATCAATTAGCAACTAATTCCGCCCACTCTTCCAAAACCCGAGATTTTTAATTGCTTTTATAAAATATAAAAAAAAATACAAAAAGAATCATCTCTCATCTCTAGACCTAGTTTTTTGGCTTTCTAATCCTAGCGACACTATTCCTGAGTTGAACGATCAATCCCCCGGTACTTATCACTATACTATACTACAACGATCAGGTACACTGCCTGGTAGGGGTTGTAAGCTTCTCGAGATCCCTCGAGAGGTAAAGTCTGGTGTGATTCCCATGTATCATAGCTACATCCAACCCTTTGTATAAGACAATCACAATTTGTACCTCTGTCAAGTCATGTTGGAGACACTTCAAGAGCAAATCATTTAAACCTGTCTCATGCTCTATAAAGGGTTTCCTGGTTCTTGTCTGAAATTGTTGATCTCTTCCATCTTCTTTGCAGTTCTAGATTGTAGACAAAACTTATTAAGATTTTGACTTCAAATCAGCCCATGTAGTGATACTTCCAACAGATATTGTCTTGATCCATGGACTTGTTTGACTAGTAAGTGTCTTAGGTAAGACATGCAACATCACATGATCTTGACTAACATTAGGATTGTGAAGCAAATCTACTATCTCAAGCACTCTCTCCACGTGCTCATTAGCATTTTCCAAATCCGATCCACTGAAGGTGTTCTCATGAACCTTCTTAAAAATTAACTCTTCAACTAAAAATTTATTGCTTCACCGAAAGCTGGCTCACAATACCCAACCCAATTTTGTCCCAAATTTGTGCCACATACTCCTCAATTGTTTGAGTCATTTTGTACCTGATATCAAACAAAGGATATTAGTATATACGTGTAATAAAAAAAGAACATAGCCTTCGTATGATCCCTTTCTAGTACCCTATCTTGAGCAGGAAAGTGTTCAGTAGGAAAAGACTGGAAGAAATGGAAAAACATAAAATTAAAACTAAATACGAAAAATAAAATATTTTTGGTGTTACTGTTCACCCAATACGTATATAGGAGACAATCGTATTCAATTCTACCTCAATACGCCCCAATTACTCAGAATACATATACTGGAATTAAAACTGATACGCTGTATAGATAATTAATAACGATTTTTAAGTTTTCAAGTTTTTTTTTTAGAAAAATTTTAAATTAAAAATAAAACTTAATAGCTACTGAAAATAAAAAGAAAACTAATCTGAGCCTCAGAAAGTAATACGTTGTATGTTGAGATAGCATACGCCATATCAGAGTATGAAGCAATACGTCGTATCCAATGGAAGTGAATACGTCATATAATCAACATGAGACATATAATAGTTAACAGAAACAAAAAATGCAGAAAAAAAATTAATTAAACTAATAAAAATACAAAATACACTAAATTAACCTAAAACTAAACTACACCCTGGCAGCAGCGCCAAAACTTGATGTGTCTATCATTGTCTATATTTTTTTATTATCAAGTTTAAATTTATATTTTCTTGACAATACCTATAGATAAAAACTAGCGGGCAGTGTACCCGATCAGATGCAGTCAGTGGGGTAAGTACGATATCATTCTCAAAAGTAGTGTTGTTTATATATTAACCTAGTAAATTTATAGCTATTAAAGGAGGTTTAATTCGAGATTAATTAACCTACTAAACAAGAAAGAAAATGAAACTAATTACGCTACAGTTGTGATCAATTGGAGAAGGAAGTGCTAGCCATGTTACTTCTACTATATTCATTTAATTATTCATTTACTCATGCAATGATTTATTGTATGCATTAGTGATATCAGAAACACGTAGATAAGAATTTCTATCTAGGGTAAACTAAGCCAGACCTCTCTCGTACTTATTTCTATGCATGCAACCTATATACCTGAAGCAATAAATCAGTCTACTCAGTTACAAGCATGCAATAAGATTTATCAACTGATCTATATGATTTATCTATAGTACCCCATTGGTCCTGGCAATACCTACTCTTCCACGCGTTAACTCTATTGAAGAGCACTATACTAACTTAAGTGTTTTGGGCATTATTTGTCTAACCTCGGGTTCCTACTCTTCGAGTCCTAAGGAAGGGCACTAACGAAGCCAGGTTAAGAGTACCGACCATAGTGATATGGATCATGACATAGCTCAAATGCTACACTATGATGAACTAGAAAATAAACATCTAATACCATAAACAAATAAATAAGTATACTATTTGAACGATAAAAACATAAACTATCTAAAACAATGCATCAAATCTTCATTAACGAAATAACTTAAACATAATAGTTATAACATGGCTAACACCTAAGGGTGTTAGCCCACAATATATGTAGAGTAGGTGTTAGCCCACAATATATGTAGAGTTACACAAAGCAAATGCAAACGATAAACAAACGGAAAATGAAATCGATATACAAACCGAATGATTAAGCTAAGTTTCTTGATTCGGGACCTTCTCCTCTTCATCTTCCTACTTTTGGGACTGAAACTTGGGGTGTTGGAAGCTTGGAACTCGGTTGTGATGGTGAGATATCTCCAAAACCTGGATTAGAGTTTGTATTTATAGTGTTCTGTCTGAGGCCCGATACGACGTATCCGAGATTTCTTGATTACTGATAAAGAAAGCATATTCCAAGCATATTCTGCGTATCTTCTGAATATGGCTTATTGATGAAGACTGATACACCATATACCTTTAAATCAGCGATATACTTGGAATGGGGATAAGATCTTCAATATAGTGTATGGCCAAAGTTTCATACGTTGCATACCTTCATAAGTTGACTTGAGCTTTTACTGCAGAGCTTCCTATACGGCGTATTGCCAGAGTTTAATACGCCATATGTCTTCATATTCATCAATATTTGTGAATTCTTCCAGATACCAATACGGCAGATGGCCAGAGTTTCATACACCGTATACTCTTTGCAGGTTGCATACAAAATCATCAATTAAGCTACAAATCATGTCTTTTTCCGTGTCTTTTCCAATATTGCTCCATAAACACTGAAAATAATAAACTTAAGCAATTAAGTATCAATTCAGTTATAAACAAATAGTAAATGAGCAATAATCGCGGGATAAATGATGTATAAATATAGCATACATTTGATGTTATAGAAAAGGTATGAAATAATCACTCGATACATTGACTTTCACTTGATCAAAGGTCCACAAAAGAAGTGGCAATTATGTAAAGGGTTTGTTTATTTGAACCCCATTTTAGAAAAATAAACCCCGTAGACCCATCAATTACTTCCAAATTCATGTCAAGTTTTGATAAGACTTGGAGTAAACTAAAATACATCTTTGTGGTTTGCTCATTTGAACACCATACATCTTTGACAGATAAGTTGGCACAAATACATCACTCTGTTAGTAAAAGTCAGTCATCATACATTCCTAAGGATGAACGTTGCAATTATTTCTTTGTTATCTTCTAATGTGGATGTATGGTGGATGAATTTTACTAACGAAGTGATGTATCTTTGTCAACTTATTGGCCAGTTATGTATGATGTTCAAATAAACAAACTACAGTAATATATTTTGAACTTTTTATCGATTCGATTTTGGTATTATTTCAAGAAAATAGAATTTACATAGTGGTTGAAGGCAAATGAGCAATAAGCTGCGCCGCTAGCCCTTTTTGGATTGCAAAGCTAACTCTTTTGAAAGCTACATTTGTGGATCTATGTGTCATAACATTACTGTTCATAACTCGTTGGACTCTGTTGAGTAGTTCCACCGCCTCAGGTGCAAGGAAATCAAATGTATCAAATGCGAAAGGAATAAACACGTGTTGATTTTCAATGCATGCTTTCTCGTGTTTTGTCACTTTGCATGAGGCGGCTTTCAAAGCGGCATGTTCGGCTGTAAAACCCCGACTACTCAACCCCACGAGAGGAGAAACCCCGGTCAGATCCACACAAGCATGTTTCCCTTCAATCCATCCAAAAATCGAAATGTCAGCCGGTCTCAATGTAGATCTTCCATCCGACGAGTCCGTCAAAAAGTTCACAGGCGCTTCTTTCTTGGCGGAGATCCCGATACGCCTACATACATCAAAAAGGACGTCTCTAACAAAATCATGTCTGTACTTGAAACCCGGGAGCTCTTTACAATGAACCGCATGTTCCCTAAAGGAATCCAAACATGCCTTGCGACAAACAGGGCATATCTCATCAACCGGAAATAATGGAATCATAAGGCGATACTTAAGGATAGTACGACATTCCATCGGTGACATGTGTTGACCTAGCCCGTCTATGGGGATAGCTAATAGAAAATCTTGAGCATGTGGTGTGCGTAGACACTAAAAAACAGCTTTATGTCTCACAGTCATGTCAAAATGAACTTCCATATCCTTGACCATTTCACTAAAAAGGGCACTCGCCAATGTTTGTTGGGCTTTAGAGGGGACAGTGTCCTTATTAGTGAAACCACTAAAATCAAAGCTTGGAATCGGATCACGAAGACAATCCAGAGCAGAAACATAATCAACATCCATACCACATATGCCACTGTCAAGTAAGATGTGGTCTTGTAGCACCCAAGATTGGGCTCTCGATGTCACAAAAGCATAAGAGGAAACTACTTTTGCCGAGTACAAACCCAAACCACCCAATCGAATAGACAAAGAAGAAAATCTCCACTGTAAGAAGAAAGGTCCTCCACAAACCACTATGTTCTCGATCGACTCACGCAATCCTTTGTCAAAGAACAAAGCTGCATCCTCCATGTGTACAGGTTGACAAGTCCTTAACCACACCCTCTGGCCCACCCTTTGTCCCCTTGTCCCCCTCTTGTCCCCCATTTTATTTCAGTACAACACAGTTTTTTGTCAGTTTTCTGTTCTGTATTTTTGACAGTTTTAAGCGTTTGACTTATTAAACTTTATATTGTCTGTTCCGCACTTTCAGGTTTATAGTTTTTTGATATAAACAAAATTATAAAAATAAATAAATAAATAATCAAAAAAAATAAAAAAAAATGGGGGAGGGTGGGGATAAAATTTTTGGGAGGGTGGGGATAACATGGGCCGTTGCAATATGTCGTTTATGTACTTGCTCAAAATTTCATATATTACTATATTACTACTATATAAAAAGGGGTGTAAACACCCTTCTATGTAAACTACAATAATGTATTTTGAACGTTAATCTAAAATTTGAAACATGATCTTTACTTATCGGCCAAAGGGTTATTTTATAATTTTTTCGTAAAAAAAAAAAAAAAAAAAAAAAAAAAAAAAAAAAAAAAAAAAGAGTTAGTCTAATCTTATCTTTCACAAGGTATGAAGAAAATGAGATATAAACAGCCTTACCTCTACTCGAAAATAAAGACTCCTTCGAGGAGACCTCTGATTTTTTTTAAAAAGAGTGAAGATCGAATCCTCAACCGGTCAACCTCTATGTCAAAGAAACAGAGGTTTTCCAACTGATACAACCTTTCTTCTTTTACTTAAATGATTTAAGAATTGTAAATCTTTACATAAAGAAGGGAATCGATTACCCTTTTCTTTCATGGGCTTTGCTAACCATTAAGGCTTAATATTTGTGTAAAAGTAAAACTGTCATTTAATGAACTCATTATGTTCATATTTATATATGTTTGATGATTATAATTAAATGATTTGTTAATATTTGTTATTAATAAAAGAAATGATTAGGAGACATAATTTACATGACTAATATTGTGTTTAAGTAATTTCATTGTTTGACAAGTGGGTTACACTATTTCTTTCTCATAACATTTACCCTTGATTTTGCCACATTTCATCATCTCTTTTTTAGGTACAAGTTTAGGCATATGAATTAGTTATGTCAATCAATACTCATTAATTAATTGTTGACTTTTCAATTAAGATAAACTTAGGTTGTGTTGATTTTTTTGAAAAACCTCTTAATAACATCTTAATCTGACTCAGTCAAACGCAACCAGATGTTTAGACCAAAAAGCTTGTTTGCTTTTTTCTTACCATTAAAATGCAGTAAGAGGCAATCAAGATTAAGTGTATTTGATTTTTTCTAATCATTAAGAGGCAGTAAGAGGTAAAAATATCTTGTTGGACTAGATGTTAACGGGTGTCTTAACAAGCTCTTAATGTTTCATAACTTTGCTTTTTTAATGTGTTGTTTTTATCTTTTTATAATTGGTTTTTTTTTCTATTTTTTTTATTATTTTGTTTGCTTCTTGTAGAATGCACGTTTAAAGAGAATCATCACACAAAAATGGATGTAAAAGATAATAATGACTAGGGTGACAATTCGTGTTAAAATGTTAAATCACAACCCAAACATGTTTTGATGTGTTGAGAATATCAAGCCAAACACGACCCGTTATTCAACGTGTTAACCGTGTCAACCACCCATTTAACTACAACTATATCCCTTTATTATTGTGTCGGTGTCAAGTTAATATGTAGCGGGTGAAAATTTTTCACACCTAATAAAAATTGTTATATATTTTAATTGTAAATATTAATAATTTAACTCATTCAGATATTTTTACAAAACAAACACTTTTATATCAGTCAGATTCGGATTTCTCAACTACTTATTCACAATAAGATGGAATCAAATTCAAAATTTTCAACAACACATTCAGATTCATATATGCGAATGAAATTCAGATTCAGAGCCTCTTAACAAACAAACAACATCTTAATCACAACTTATAAGATTGTGGTTAGCAAAGCCCTTTTTTCATAGCTACAAGAATAATTAATTCCTTCATTTTTTCCATAATCAACTAAAGCTTAATTTCAAGTTTTCAACTTATCGATTTTCAATGTTCATGATTTTTGCTTCTCGTTTTTTTATCATTAAATCAAATATAGCGATTTCGGTTTTCGCTTTTCTCTCCAGTTATCAATATTTGGGTTTGGTTTCAGATTTTCAGATGATGATGATCTAGTTTAAGGATGAAGATCTTTGAGAAACAAAAAATATATGGAAATGATGAGGCGAAAAATGATCCGTTTTTAGGGGGTCATTTAAGCCCGAATTCGAATTTATTTGATCAAATATTGCCCTAAATCGTTCCTTTTGTGATTTTAGGTACTTTGGGAGAGAAATCTGGAAAAGGAAGCAATTTGGACGTTTTTGGAGCATAAAAGTGAAGAAAACGCTAAAGTCTTATTTTTCCATGCTGGGAACAGTAGGTGACGGCGTCAAGAGTAACTCTCTGACGGCGTCAAGAGCAAAATTCCATGACGACCCAGTACAGATTTGACGGCGTCACGAAGGTAGGGCGTCAAGAGTAAAAGTCATGACGGCCTGGAAATGATTAAGTCTTGACGGCGTCAAATGTAGATCAAGGCAGTCCGAGAAGAGTTTTGGCGGCGAGGTGACGGCATCACAATGTTGGTCTTAACGCCGTCAGACCCCTTTTCCTATATATAGTTTTCTAATTTTCACATTAAAAGGGAGAGAAGTTTTGGAGAAACCCTAAGTACGATTTTGGTGCGAATTTTACAGGTTTTTCAAGGGTTCCAAACCCTTGATACCTTGCATGTGTAATTGAGATAAGTGTTCTTTCAATTCAATCAATATGTCTATGTGTTGGTTGTCTATATCTTGTTCTTGTCTTAATTCCATCATGCTAGGCTAGATCTATCTTGTGTTTGCTTGGATCTAATGAAACCTAGATGTTAATTATGTGTTGATTACTTGTTTATTCTTGTCTTGGATGAATGATTTATATGTTAGGCTTAAGAAAACTGGCAGATCTCCAATTGGTAACATGCTTGAATGTCTTAAGAAACATGAACCGACACGCACTAGGTCTTTATTGGTTGTATTTAATGCATGAGCCACTGTTTACAATCCCTATAGTTGTGATGGGCATGGTGTAGGAGGAGATAAGAGCTCATAGAATTGGGGAGTTAAGTGTGCCACCCCATGAATGGTATTAAGGAATACGATCCGTCATCCATGCAATTATAACAAGTAATTAACGTGTAAAAGATGTCTAGGGAGTAGTGAAATCTAAGTAAACACATTTTCTCCACTTAATGCTCATAACTTTAGTATAATTTAGTTTATTTTCATTTCTAGTATTTTATTTTGATTGCATCTTTAGTATTGGGTTAGTTGATTAGCAACTAATTCCGCCCAAATCCTTCAAACCCGAGATTTTTACTTGCTTTCATAAAATATAAAAATACAAAAATAATCATCCTTCACATTTAGAACTAGTATTTAGGTTTTCTAATCCTAGCGACACTATTCCCAAGCTGAACGATCAATCCCCCGGTACTTGTCACTATACTATACTACAACGATCAGGTACACTGCCTGGTGGGGGTTGTAAGCTTCTTGAGATCCCTCGAGAGGTAAAACCTGGTGCAATTCCCACGTCATCAGGAAAGAAATTGGTCCTTTCATCTCAAAAAGAGTGTCCACAAACAAAAAATGTACAAATTATGATATTTGTAATTAATGCTAGTTTTTATTGATAAAAAGTCATTTTTACTCCAATAGTTAATATAGAAATTAGAAACAACTAATTAATGCAAGTTTTGATTATAAGTATAAAGTAGGAAAACCAGTAATTATTAGTCATAATTAGTGTTCATATATAAACACTAGACACTTAGTTTGAGACAAACATAAATAGTAAGATGGACACTTTTTATGGGAAGGGGGGAGTAGTAGAAAGACGTAAAAAGAAATACCCTATTTCATAAAACAAAATCTGATAAATGCAATAATATATGAGGAATGCTAGAACTACATAAGAATTATACAAAATAATCCACGTGATGATGTGTCAGGGAGTGATTGGTATAATAAGAAAGAAGAGAGAGAAAACATAGCAAAATAGACCAATCACTTCCTAACACATCAGCGTGTGAATTATTTTTGTGTAATTCTTATGTGTGTATAGCATTCCTCACAATAAATATGAAAGAAATTGCAAAACTGAGAAAAGCCGGTATACAAAATCTGACACATGTTGTACCCTCCTACCTTTTGTAGTTTAAGAGGTTATTTTTGGTTGTAAGAGATGTTAATACAAATATCGCCTAAAAACGTTATTTATATTTTACGATCTTTGCTAAGTTTTGTTAATGACAAAGTATAACTTTAGCTATAAGTAAATCATCACTTTAAGTGTTTAAGTCTTATTTAACTAAGGTTTACATTTCCTTTTAAACAAAACATTGTTTTTATTTCTTAAATTAAAAAGTGTCTTGTCACATCACATTTATTTCTTCAAATAGTAATGTCACATCACATTTAGGGCAAGCTTTGTCAATATACATTTATGGTAAGAAAGAGTGTTTGACTAACCATATGTTTGCTTACAAGTCTTGTGTTTGACTAGGTATAATGAGATGTGACCTTGTTTGGTTTGAAAGATTTATTGCAAAACCAATTGCAGCCCTGACGGAACCCTGGGGGTACACGGGCGGAACCCATCTGAGGGTTCCGCCTGATCCGCCAGACCTGCAGAATGGTTCGCTATAAATACCAAACCATTTGTTAGTTTTGAGTCACCCCTTTAGGACATATTTTCACATACTCTCTCAACTAACTCAGTAACATTTGACTTGTGTGATTCTCTTATGTAGCAAGGGACTTCACAAGATTGTTCAAGAAGTTACAAGCTTCAACTCTAAAGTTGCAAGTCTTGTTAGCTTGGTCATGTATAAGCTTTGGTAGTTTATACTTCATTTGTGTCATGTATGTAGAAGTGATTGGTTAGTATTTTAGGCCTCAAAATACGTAGTGTGTCGGGAGTTGTTGTACCCTTGTAAAAGAACTAACGGGAGTGGTTGTACCCTTGGTAAAGAACTCGACATCTAGCTTAGTGTCGGTAAAAGTGTAAGCGACGATAGGAGTGGTTGTACCCGTGTAAAAGAACTCGATATCTAGCTTAGTGTCGGTAAAAGTGTAAGCGACGTTGTAAAGGTTTTCTCCGCCGGTGAAAGGAGCTTGTTGATTAGTGCTTATAACTCTCGAGTTGGAAACTCGGGGCGTGGATGTAGGGCAAGGAAAAAGAGTCCTTGTAGCCGAACCACGATAAACAATCGTGTTGTGGTTTAATCGTTTCTTTCTTTATCCTTGCTTATTACATGTTGTCTTTTAGTTAGAATTTCTAGTCACATATAAAGCTTTCCAAAGAATTAAACAAGTAAAGTTGTGTTTATATCTTCAAACAAAAGTAAAGCTTTTCAAAGAACTAAACAAGCAAAGTTAGGATCATCACAAGCAAAGCTTTTCAAAGTATGAAACAAGTAAAGTTAGAATTGTTATTCACATGAAAAGCTTTTCAAAGAATCAAACATATAACGTTGTGTTTGTATCTTTAAGCAAACGTAAAGTTTTTAAAGGATATTCAAGTTAAAAAGGATTTAAAAAGCGGTAAACTATTCAACCCCCCTTCTAGTTTTCCACAATTGGCATCAGGAGCTACGTTACTCAAGATCTTTAAAATAGAATGTATTTTAAAACTTGGATCGATCCATGGATTTTGAAAATCTCAAAGAAGGGCAACCTATTTAAAACCCACCGCTATTTGAAAAAGAAAACTTACTTAAATGGAAAAGTAATTTTGAAAACTATGTGAAATCAATTGATCAAGATCTTTGGCACATTATTTCTTTTGGTGATTTCAAATCAAAGAAAACAAGTTTTTGAAAACCAAGATAACTATCTTAAACTTGATAAAAATACTAAAGCTAAAACAATGATTTATAAAGCTTTAGTACCGAATATGAAAGAATGTATTTTTGTCAAACGGCAAATGACATTTGGAAAAATATGTTAAACTTTCATCAAGAAATATGTCAAGTCAAAGATGATCAATTTGATCTCACATATGAATTAGAAGTCTTAGAAATATTAATAGATAGACATTTAGTTGTGATGAATACATGTGCTACTAGTTTAAATGTTTTAAATGAAGGTGTAAGTGAAGATGATTACTCGTGTTGAGCTCTTAGGGGACTTGCTTGCGATTCATGGAATAACACGGATGAAGATAAAGCCAACCATCTAGTTTGTGCTACATGCTCTATAGCATTTCCACCGGTCAACCATTCAACTTAGCCTACTACCTAGCCAAAAGAATGGCCGACATATCCTTAGTTGGAACAACCGCTCTTCCATATGGAATGCTTCTTACTCGCCTCTTTAGAGCAATCTCACCCATTTCTCCCAACGATAATGGAATGCGCCTTGACTATTCTCTCGTTCCTCACATTTTCGTTCCTCTAAGTGATAAACGAGTTTTCAAGGGTAAGGGCAAACGTACTCGCTCACCTACACCATCATCATCATCATCCGACATGAGCGAGGACGATAAACTTCCTAACTTTAAGTTACCTCCTTTAGAATACCTTCAAGCAGTTCCCGTCATTGACAATGCATCCGAAGAGTTCAAGCAAACCAAAGGAATGTTCAAATGCTTTGTAAGGTACCTAAGCAAGCTCAATAAGAAGATAGACCGGTTGTGAGAAGATTAAGGAGTGTTTGGCTTATGAATGTTTTAGAACCTTTTATGTGTTAAACTACGTGATTTGTATTGTTTTTTACTTTCATGTTTCAGTATGTTTGTTGGATTATGTTTGTATGAGCTTTTATGCATAATGACAATGTTTGAGGTGTTTGTTAATTTTTTATGCTTATGGCAATTCTTACTAAGTATAGTGAAATCCTCGACCTCAAGGTCAAAGTCCTTTGATATGTATGTTTACGTGTCTAATTTTTGCATTGCCTAACCAGAAATGCATTAAATTTTTTATTTTGGGAGTTTTCGAAAATTTTGAAAATTGTCTCGCGGGTCAAAATCGCGGACTGCCTAATTTTTCAGCCCTAGCGGATCTGACGGTACCTAAAATTGGGTTCCGCTAGTGTATTTTCTGGGAAACCCAGAATTGGCCCAACGGACCAGACGGTACCCTCAAATGGGTTCCGCCTGTGTATCGCGAGGGTTCCGCCAGACACCTGCAGAAAATTTGTCATTTTTCTTAAGTTCAAAACTTGTAAAGTGTCAAAACCATTATCCTAAGTGAGAAACATCTTCCATTAACTCCAATAACCATATTAGAACAACTCTCACTCCATAAAACAATTAGGAAGTCACTTCCCTCCAAAAATTCAAATTCAAACATAACTAACCCAAAGAACCCTTTTAAAGGATCCTTCAAACCATTGAAACATTTTCAACTAAATCACATCCCATGATCACAAAGCATTGAGTGCATTTGTTGGTCTTTCACTCCACCTTATTCCATTGGATTGACATGCAATGATTTGACATGTTCATGAAAACTTTGTAAATCATTTGAAACCTCAATCATTGAGTGGTAGAACATCAAATCCAAACACCCATTTCAACATCTCCTCCACCCTATAAATTTGAAAGTTTTGCAACAATTAAAATCACACCATCACCATTAAAACTTCTTCTCTCAAAACATCAAAACCACACCTTTGAAATGACTAAATCCAACACATCATCTGAGTCATCAAAATCCTTCTCAAAAACCACTAGGATTAGTGTTAAACCTTGTTACTTCAACAAAACCGTCAAGTAAAGCTCATCTTCTTCAAGTGATGCTTCGCTTAACATTTCTTCACCTATCCAAGATTTCCTTAACCTCACTACTTCAACACCAACCTCAACACATTGCAATACCAATGTAATCACCTTTCAAGATTTGCTTAATCTTGATACTCCAACACCCTCTCCAACACATTGCTACACAAACATAGCCACCATTCCTTCACCTACTAGACCTTCATGTGATTCAACATCACCTTCTCAACAAGCTCAACAAACTAAAATTTCATCACCTCAATCACCTACAACTTCACCAATGGAACTTTTCCATACACCTCCAACATCACCACTACCTTATTTGGAAACTTTAGAAGACCTATAACCCAAATCATCAAGTCCACAATCCTTATCACTCTTTGACACCATTGCTCAAATGGAAACCCAACAAAAATCTAGTGAGCAACTAGATGATGAACCCCATCAACCCTCAATGATAGAACGGTTGGCTTACCGTTATGCTAGACCATCCATTTTTCCAAATGATCAAGGCCATAACCACTCACAATCATTTGTGTTTCACCCAATTTACAAAGACCTTCATGGCAATCCTTCCGGCGAACCAAGCTTTCGCCATTTTGTTCAAAATCAACAACCACAACAACAACAACCATCACCACAAGACTCTTCCCAACAATTTGAATCTCTACTTTCTTCTTATAAGAAAATAGAAGCATCCATAAGGGAAAAACCTCCAAACCTTAATGATGAGATTGACACTCATTTAGACCACCTTCATGCCTTCAAACGTATGGTTGACTCTCAAATCAACCATATTACGGTTTTACAAACAACGCTACAATCAACTAATGAAGGAAGCAAAAACACCTCTCAACCATCCACCTTTGCTCCTTCAAGTTCAAACCATCCACCACCAACAAACCAAACCACTCTTCCACCAAACTTTCCTCGCCATGGTTGCGGACAATGCGAAAGAACCGCTCACATTAGTGAAGGATGTCGAAATGAGGTGTATCCTAAACCACATTTTGGATCGTCTACAATCCTTGTCTCACACACCTCAACCTTAGAGTCTCCAAAATGAAACAAAATCGTTTCTTTTGGAAAATGTTTCCCATTTAAACCAACAAACCAAAATCGTGTCATCCTTTCAACCTTCAAAATAAAGCCCGCTACAACCTCCAACACACATTTTCATCCTTAAACAACCTTAGCCTTGTTTTTGGAAAATGTTTCTCATTAAGGAAAATGATGATTTACTTGTAGCTTTTCATGTTCTTAGTCTATTTTTAGTTTTTCTTTATTTTTAGAAGTAGGATGGTGTCATCAAAATTTCTTGGCTTTGACTTTTTAAGAGTCAAAATTTTACATGAAATGAATTTCATTCTACTACAAGGTTTGCATTGTTTGTTTACCATTTGGGTATGATGAGTGAAATATTCCTTGCTATGGTAGCATACATATATCTTGTGTGTTAGAAACTAAATTTTTTTTGTAGGATCATTATCCATGTTTTCCTTCCTTGATACTCCTCCATTTAGGGGAGAAATATTCAAGAGGGAGCATGAGTATGACATTATTCCGCTCCACAACTCTTAGTTGTGTTTTACACATGAAATGCTTTCATAACTTGTCTTGTGCGACAACTAACCTTTTTCTTGTAGGTTCAAAATCCATGTCTCCTCTCTTGGCACTCCATTTAGGGGGAGTATCGTCTAAGGGGGAGCAAGTGCTTACTTCCGCTTCGCTACTCTTCTTTTTGTTTCGACAAAAAGGGGAGAATTTATATAAACTTGTGCTTATCACCTCATCTTTGCAAAAACAAGTTCTTATACTAACTTTATAAGACTTAACACTAAAACTAGTGACTTACTTATAAATAAAGTTTATGTTTTGTCATCAACAAAAAGGGGGAGATTGTTAATACAAATATCGCTTAAAAACGTTATTTATATTTTACGATCTTTGCTAAGTTTTGTTAATGACAAAGTATGAACTTTAGCTATAAGTAAATCATCACTTTAAGTGTTTAAGTCTTGTTTAACTAAGGTTTACATTTCCTTTTAAACAAAACATTGTTTTTATTTCTTAAATTAGAAAGTGTCTTGTCACATCACATTTATTTCTTAAAATAGTAATGTCACATCACATTTAGGGCAAGCTTTGTCAATATACATTTATGATAAGAAAGAGTGTTTGACTAACCATATGTTTGCTTACAAGTCTTGTGTTTGACTAGGTATAATGAGATGTGACCTTGTTTGGTTTGGAAGATTTATTGCAAAACCAACTGCAGCCCTGACGGAACCCTGACCTGCAGAATGGTTTGCTATAAATACCAAACCATTTGTTAGTTTTGAGTCACCCCTTTAGGACATATTTTCACATACTCTCTCAACTAACTCAGTAACATTTGACTTGTCTGATTCTCTTATGTAGCAAGGGACTTCACAAGATTGTTCAAGAAGTTACAAGCTTCAACTCTAAAGTTGCAAGTCTTGTTAGCTTGGTCATGTATAAGCTTTGGTAGTTTATACTTCATTTGTGTCATGTATGTAGAAGTGATTGGTTAGTATTTTAGGCCTCAAAATACGTAGTGTGTCGGGAGTTGTTGTACCCTTGTAAAAGAACTAACGGGAGTGGTTGTACCCTTGGTAAAGAACTCGACATCTAGCTTAGTGTCAGTAAAAGTGTAAGCGACGATGGGAGTGGTTGTACCCGTGTAAAAGAACTCGACATCTAGCTTAGTGTCGGTAAAAGTGTAAGCGACGTTGTAAAGGTTTTCTCCGCCTGTGAAAGGAGCTTGTTGATTAGTGCTTATAACTCTCGAGTTGGAAACTCGGGGCGTGGATGTAGGGCAAGGAAAAAGAGTTCTTGTAGCCGAACCACGATAAATAATCGTGTTGTGGTTTGATCGTTTCTTTCTTTATCCTTGCTTATTACATGTTGTCTTTTAGTTAGAATTTCTAGTCACATATAAAGTTTTTCAAAGAATTAAACAAGTAAAGTTGTGTTTATATCTTCAAACAAAAGTAAAGCTTTTCAAAGAACTAAACAAGCAAAGTTAGGATCATCACAAACAAAGCTTTTCAAAGTATGAAACAAGTAAAGTTAGAATTGTTATTCACATGAAAAGCTTTTCAAAGAATCAAACATATAACGTTGTTTTTATATCTTTAAGCAAACGTAAAGTTTTTAAAGGATATTCAAGTTAAAAAGGATTTAAAAAGCGGTAAACTATTTAACCCCCTTCTAGTTTTTCACAAGAGACTTAGGTGTGGGAGACACCAATAACACGTTATCCGTCTGTCATATGAGCTCCACCTAATCACCTTCCCTACAATACACCAATAACTAAAACGGTGTTTCTTTTTCCTTTATTTCCTCTTAATGGATATAAATGTGGGCCCAGAATACTTATTCCCTCTTAATTGGGAGACACATAAATATCTCTATCTCTCAATTAAGTGGCTAATTAAGACGCTAAAAGTTAACCACCTAATTTAGTAAACAACCCCTTTTAACCCTACTAAAAAAAAAAAAAAAAAAAAAAAAAAAAAGTTTGTGTGTGACATGGTGTAGTATAACATGTTGCGGGTTTCCAAAATTTACTAATAACACGTTATTTGTTCCCCGTACCACTCTAATCTCTTTTAGTAGAACTATTCTCATTCATTCCCTCACGTATACACTCTACCTCCAAGACATAGAACTAAAGAATACAAAGAGTTGTCACGTCTGACATATTTTCTATACGTAATTGTTCTATTATAGATTCCATCAATAATGAAATATCACTGATAAAGATAGGCATGCTTCGGTCTAAAGTAACAAATCAAAACAACGTAATTGTTCTATATAGATTCCATCAATAATGAAATAGCAGAACATGGGCCATAATACCAAGAGCCCAGCAAAAACCATCCAATCAGAAGGCATCGAATCAAAACGACAGTTGTGTCGTCATTTAACGACGCAAAATTATATATATAGTAATTTTGATGATATGTATATCAAAAAAGGGCTAATGTATAACCAAGAAATATAAGCCCAACATCGGCCTACATTGCTATAATAATAGCCCATCTAATTATTTGACCCAATAAAATATCTCCTTGATTTCTTTATAAGTTACATGTTCTGGCAATTTTTAAAACGCATTATTTGTTCAAGCAACACCGACAAATTATATGTTTAGATTAAATGGCATTCAAAACGTTGCCGTTTTATATGGGTTTCCCACCAAAAAATATTGGGCTCTTTTGGCCTGGTGCCTTTGGTCCATTTTGCTCCCGGATTGGTCCAGTCCACTTATTATATGATGAAGATGAAAGAAGAACCAAGAAAAATATCGCCTCATATCTATCAGATTTTGGAACAATCTCAAGTCTCAACGCACACAAATACTTTGGTCCATTATCGGTTACTAGGGCTACATTCTCGAGACACACACACTACTAGGAGATTTTGTGGCCTACCGTTGGCCTGGTGACTTTGGTGCGTTAGTTTTGGTCCAGTCCGGATTTTTTTTTAGGTAGATAAGTATACGGATTATGTTTCCGTCAAGATCAAGAAGAGTTGGCTGACGAAGAAGAAGACGAGATGATGACTTCGAATGAATATGTTGTTGGTGTTCCGGTAAATTAGCGACACACGTTTATGGGTTCATGTTTTCTTTTAATCTTGGATTTTTACAACTCTTTTTGTGTTTGATTATTGATATGATTTGTGGTTGGAACATGGGACAGGGTAAATTTTTTGGTATCTTACTCAATTGTTGGCGTCTAAATTATAATTGTTTTGTTGTAAATTGTAAAAGCTATTAAGCACTTTGGAGGGATGTGTTTGGATTCATTTTTTGCAAAGCAAAACTTTAAAATTTATGTGAGTATTCTAATCCTAATTGTTAAAATTAGTTTCTTTTTAATAATTTAGTGCTTATCAGTGGATATTGCTTATTTTCTAATGTATGATTATTTGCTATTGAATAAGGTGTTTTGAATAAGCAGTCAAGCAGTGCTTATTTTAATAAGTTGTTTTGAATTAGCAGCTTTGTAGTCCAAGAGTTTTTGTCTTTGCTTATTGTTAAAGCAGATAAGACCAATTTCAAACACCTCAAAATTGCTTATGTGCTCTCTAATAAAGATTTGGGTTCTCATAATAACTTTAAGCAATTTAAACATACATTTTTGTTTGGTACTTTGATTTGATTTTAGGAAATTTGGTTAATGTTTTATGATATGTTATTGGTGAGGATTTGATTGGGTTGTGATAAAAATTGAATTGTGATTAAGGTGCTTTTGATTGAGGATTTGATTGGTGAGGATTTTTACCATGAATACAGAAAATGGTTGTCAAATTGTATGCCTTGACTGTTGGGTTGTAAGTAAAAGCAGGGTTGGATTGACCTTTTGTGCAAGGTGTCCACCATATAGAGACTTCATGTGGTATATTTTTCCAGTGTGCTTTGACAGAAGGGAAAACACATCTTATACTGGTAGAGATGGTGTTACAAGGGAAAACACAACTACAGTAGATAGTGGGGGATATGTAGTGGGCCTACATATTTCTGCATCTACTAGAGTTGGTGCTTCCTTGGGCAGTGGTGATGAAGAAAGTGAACCACCTGCAACTCAAAGACCAAGTAGAATACGGCCAAGTCAAATACCACGTGAAGCACTTACAAGTCATAAAGCAAGTGAATCACCTGCAAGAAATGCTATGCTGTCTTTCAGTTTAAATGTAACTTAACTGATATGTTATAGTTCTTATGTTATAACAATGCAGTTTGGTTACTATTTGTTTTTATATGTTGACTTTATAAGTCAAATTGGGTTATTCTAAACAGCTGCAACTGCAAACTGAAAAATGTAAACAGCAAAATCAAAGCTATAAATGCAAACAAAAGATGTTTTAAAAGATTATAAGAATTCAGTTTGGTTAAAAAAAATTTGGTATATGTTGACTTTATAAGTCAAAATGAGTTATTCCGAACAGCCCTCTAAACTGTATATGCAAATGCGAACTGAAAAAATGAAAACAGCAAAACCAAAATATACATACATCACCAACTAGTTATACCATATACAGCAAAATATACATGTTAATGTTAGCCTCGCTATTTTATAAAGATAACGTCACACATGTGAAATGGACTAGATATGTAGCATGTTGTGTCCTTAGTGACTACTTATGTAGATTAGGCAAACATGTAGTGTGATGAGCCTATAAATACCCCTTATGACTCTCCATGAGTGGTGTGGGAAAGTGTGTAAGCTCCATTTCATTTATCATTTCAATAAAACACATAGTTTCTCCACCTTTCTCTCTCTACTTTATCTCTCTAGAAATAACCATGGTTTTTACATATTTCCATCAACCTCGACCTCCGGAAGGTGTTTCTTGGTCATAACAAGTGGCATCAGAGCTAACCAGGGGCGAATCGTGGCGTTTTGTGGTGAAAAATCGTGTTTTTTTGTGAAAATCTCGGATCAGTTACTGTTCATCCGGCGTTTTATCGAGTTAGACTGTTGTTTATCGAGTTAGGTTATCGAGTATGGATTGTTTTATCGAGTAAGGGTGGCTCTATCGAGTTTGGTTATCGAGTATGGGTGCTGGTTTTATCGAGTTAGGCACCTCTTATCGAGTTACAATAGTTTTGCTGAGTTAGGCTGGATCAACCTTATCGTTTATCGATTAAGGCTCTCACTTGGGTTTTTCTAAACGAAACTATACTCGATTCGTTTCTTCTTATCGAGTTACCATATACTCTATCGATTTACAAGATCTTATCAAGTTACAAGAATTTTACCGAGTTACAAAGGTTTACCGAGTATGAACCACAGCTATACCGAGTTACATATGTTTTACCGAGTAAGTTTTGTTACCGAGTAAGGAAGTTTTACCGAGTTAGGGGCTTTATCGAGTAAGGAAGTTTGGCGGGAAAATTTGAGTAAAATTTATTTTTGAGAGGAGACTAAACGTTCAATTTTTACGCGAAATTCAAATTTTGATATAACGTTGAAAATTTTGGCCCGAAATTCAAATTTTTACGCCAAAATTCAAATTTTTTCGGTAAAATTTGGCGTAAAAATTTTTAAAACTCAAATTTTTCTGGTAACCATAGCATTGCATTTCTTAGTGATTTCTAAATTATGGGCGAGAAAAGTTTCACATTCTATTTTTGGAGGGAAAATTCGAAATTACTAAGATCAACGAGATAGAACTTCATTCTTCGCCAAAAACACACCACGTTTTGCTTAAAAGATCCTGATCAAGAATCACAATCAAATGACAACGACTAGTATTAGATTTTTGTGACTACGGAGTTTTTGTACGATATTGCTTATCTGGGTTTAAAGTTCATTTCAAGGGCATGTGTACTTATTTATCTCAAAGTCTAGGGGTGGATGGATGCATGACTTTCGGAGATACTTGTTTGGGCAAACACTGGTAGAGATAGTGATTAAGACTTGCATTATCTAGTTATACCCGATGTAAGGAGTTACATTGTAGTACTCACGGGTTATAGCTATCACTTTAAGGAGTTACGTTGTAGTACTCAGTGTCGCAAGAAGTTGTGGATAGTTCAAGAGAAAGAGATTTCATATACTGTTTGCACGTTTGAGTATATGGATCTCCCTATGCTTTAAGGAGTTACGTTGTAGTGCTCAGTATAGGTTCTTAGTCACACCATCGTACAAGATTAAGTCACATATCTAAGGGATGTTTACTTCATTCTCAGATTGGTTATATTGGGTTGTCTCCATATATTGGTCATTTACTATCTGGTTGGAATTTGAAGAGGTCGCATATAGGTTGAAAGGAAGAGATGAGATTGTAGAAAAAGAGAGCCATATCTTAGCGACATATACTCACAGAATGTGCTTCAAAAAGCTGTTATGGCTTCTAAATTGCATCAAGTACAAGGTGATTATACGGCATGTACACTACATTATGATGATTTTGATACCTCACAACCATCAGGAGGGAGAAGAACATGCCAAAAGAAGTAGTGTTTCGTCTACAGCGATTGGATTGACTGAGAGAATTATGCTTAACATCGTGAATGGAGAAGTAGTGTGTGTACATAAGGGCTTATCACCAACTTGGATGCAATGTTATGTGAGTTATATTGTCGTGTTGCTCCCCGAACGACAACCATGTTCCTACACTTTTGAATCTACTTTATCTGCTGCGAGATGAAAGAAGAGTTGTCGGTTTAGGAGGGAGCAGGAAAAAGAATAAAGGCTTACTAGTTAGGAGGGAGTAATAACCTAACTAGATCATTACAGTTGAAGTTCAGAGCTACAAAGACCTTTGTCGTCAGTACGCCGAGATCATCGGAAGAGAGAACTTCAAGTCTGCCTCAGTATCTAGACTACAGAGACTTTGTGCTTCAACAACGTCAACATAGTTTACTATTGTTGTAATTTACATTGTTTATGTATTTATAGGTCTCATTGTAACCATTCACGTGTAACGATATCTTGGAGGGAGATTGTTAGCCTCGCTATTTTATAAAGATAACGTCACACATGTGAAATGGACTAGATATGTAGCATATTGTGTCCTTAGGGACTACTTATGTAGATTAGGCAAACATGTAGTGTGATGAGCCTATAAATACCCCTCATGACTCTCCATGAGGGGTGTGGGAAAGGGTGTAAGCTCCATTCGTTTATCATTTCAATAAAACACATAATTTCTCCACCTTTCTCTCTCTAGAAATAACCATGGTTTTTACATATTTCCATCAACCTCGACCTCCGGAAGGTGTTTCTTGGTCATAATAACAGTTAACAAGCATTGTTTTCAGTAACCATCATCAGCCAAAAAATTTGCATCTTCATTACATCAACAACTAAAAATAACATGTGAACTTGTTGATGGGAGACTTGATATTCATGGGGAGAGACTTGAGCTCCTTAGGGGGAGGCACATACCACTCATTCCTCTTTGTGCTGGAGCATCCCATAGCCGCTTCAAGACCAAGTACAACATTTGTAATCCTTTTCCTTGTTTTTGGAATTTAATAAACAATGGTGCTAACATGTTGTGAATTGGAAGCATTAGGAGTGGAAGCCTTTGAAGCTTGAGAAGTGGAAGCTTTCAAAGTGGAAGACTTTCCCTTTCTAACTCTTGATGTGGAAGTAGTATTCTTAGAAGACAGCAACCCAAAATCATCATCAGATGAAAATAATGATGACATCAACCTCCTTTCCATTAGAGTTGGTATCTAGAAAGATAGCCAAAACATAAAGACGTCAGTGTTCAGCCAGTACTACTATCTTACTTTGCAAACATTAAGTCTAACCTTTGCAACCTCCTTATTCCCATATTTTTGCCACAAGTCTTCAAGTATCAAATCAGCAATTTCATCTTCTATATCCCACTTATTCCCATAAGTAGCCATGACATAGTCAATCATATCGTTAGAGACTTTTAGTTTGCTATAATCCCTTTTTTTTTTTTGCAGAATCTGACATTGCTTGGATTTCTTGAAAATAAAATAGGGTTATTTAGGGTCACACTTGACTGCTAAGCTTAATATGTCAATCACAGAAACACAGAAGAATGAATTAACCTTTCATCACTTTAGGTTCTTTCGCAAATTTGCATAAATCTTTAAACATCTCATCAGACGTTCCATCTCTTTGTAACCAAGTATCCCCATATTTGACCTTCACATACTCTACCATCTCATCTGTGACTGCTATCATAATAAAGTCCTTGTCCGCCATTGTTACAGTGTTTGTGAGGGTTGTGTAAAGGATTCAAGAGTATCCGAGAGTGTGTGTGATAGATGATCGGGTCTTTGTTAAGTTAGTTGTTAGGTGAAGATGGAGGGAAACAATAAAGAGGGTATAAGAATAGGTTTTGTTGGGTTGGGTTAGATTTAAGTGAAAATGTGTTTGCTCTATTATGCCCTTGATGATATAACTCAAAACGAACGTTGGCCTGAGCATTACGGGTTAAAGGACTCAATCGGCATCAAAAATCCAAGGTTTGGACTCACGGCGACGATTTTCTCAACTTTCGGGCCCAGGCGATACATTTTGGCAAGTTTAGGGACCAACAGTGTATTTTGTCTATTTTATATGATATATTTGGATATAGCCTTGTAAGTGATGGCGTATAGAGCTATTTATAAATTACTAATACTACCAGAGTACTCGCGCAATGCGACGGCGGATATCCACATGCATGGCAATCTTTTCATATTTTATATGATATATTTGGATCTAGCCTTGTAAGTGATGGCGTATAGAGCTATTTACAAATTACTAATATTAGCAGGGTACCCGCGCAATGCGACGGCTGGTATCTTGTGACTAATTTTGTGGCGATCAAATGTTTTTATTTTATATGCTTTTTTTTAACAGTAACTTTACAAATGAGTAACAACTTTTAATTGAAATAACTATAAGCAATAGCAATGCAAATTATTTTTTTATCAAAAGAAGCAATTGAATGACAAATTTTATTTAGATATGAAATAGTTTGCATAGCTATTGTTTATAGTTATTTTAATTAAAAGTTGTTATTCATTCGTAAAGTTAAACGTATAAATGAAAAATATTTGTTCGTCACAAAATTAGTCACCAAGTACCCGCTAATGCATTGCGCGTACCCTGCTAGTATATTATAGTTGAGATAACTGATAAAAGGTGTGGCAATAGTGGATTTTTTTGAACAGATTATTAGTTATTAATGGTTCAGGTTCAACAGTGACATCTAATTTGGCAGTATGCTGACCTGAGACCCGCTTGTTCCTCCTTTATCGCATGAAGGAGTAAAAGTCTCTGGTGAAACTCAAACTTGAGACCTTCCCTAGTCAAACATTCTCTCCCCAAAGAACCATAAGAAACCCCTGATGACCAACTGAGCTACAACTGAATCTTTAGTATCAAGTGTAATTTATTTTCCTTCATAATCGCCAAAGATTCAAACCTGAAACTACATTATTAGTACATTATATCACCAAACAGTCATACTTGAAACTACTTTATATCTTTTTCCCTATAATTTATCAAGGATAATGTTTTATAAAGGTATCATATTTGCAATCATTTAATTTATCGTGTATCGAATAATTTTTTTTCCTTATACAGGTACTAATCTTTCAAATTTGGCATTCTTGAGGTATTTTTTGACATTTTTGCCCCACTCAGCTAATAGGAGTTTTAATAATTTGAAGGGAAAAAATGTCACAAGGTACCTCAAAAAGGCCGAACTTGAAAGATAAGTACCCGTATAAGGGGAAAAAATTGTTCGGCACCCAAAAAAAATGATGGCAAGTATGATACTTCTATAAAACATTTGCCCAATTTATTATTTGATAATACTAATAGCATCACACTATCACCATCGATATTCTTATTATCGGGGAAATTATATTATATATTATATAATACATATAAACCCCAGGAAGTGGGTGAGGCAAATATGTGGTTTAACAGCATGATTACAGGACGCTAATTACATAATGTGTGGTCAAAAACATGCCAAAATACTGTTATAAGCACTGTTTATTAGAGTAGAAACTAATTACAGCTGCCTAATCACAAAAGATGTGGTAGACAATGCAGGAGTCTACTGTTTTAAGCACTGTTCATGGGTTAATCACCACACAAGTTTCCAGACCAAAGATATTTCCCAATCTCCTCTTAGAAAATTCCATTAACCCTCATTTCATCTTTTTCCCACCCAAACCCTTACACCCCCAGATCCTTCTAAAAAAATCTCGACACACAATGAATACACAACCCAGAAAATCCTCATCAAACAAGAGTTTCCAGATCCATAACAAATGGTTTAAACCATGACCCCGAGTCACAAACAAAAAAACTCCAGACCCATCTTCTCAATGCTCTATGTCTAAAAATACACAAATCTTATCCTTTCATGGCAAAAACTAAGTAGATAAGCAAAAACTAAGAAATGTTATCAATTTTATGGTCACCAAAAAAATAACAGATAAAAATGTTATAAATTGTGTGTCCCCATACCACAAATTTCATGGCAAGATATTACTAACTGGGAGCAAGATAACGTTCTTTGAATAACCAATTTGGAGTTGCCTATTTCAATCAATAAGCACATAAAAAGTTTTAATAAGAAATGCAGCTAATAATAACACCCCCTAATGATCAGTTTCTATTTTCTAATGTTTGTTTATACTAAAAAGGATTATGATTCTTTGCTAAAGGTCATATTATCAGCTTTAGCTAATTTAGCGAGCATATTAGCTTTGTAACTTTCGAAAACCTCATAAAATCACTTTCTCCGGCTTATGCCCTTATCAACTTGAGCACTTGAGCTTTGGGCTCATCTATAGTCATAAGCTCATAAGCCAAAAAAATGTGGTTATGAGCTTTTCCGAAGTTACATAAGCTCATAAGCCTGCTACACAAACACCCCTAATTGTTTTGTAAACCATTTTTTACTTCCAAACAAAGTTTTAACGTTATCTAAATCTGGGTTGCATTGTTTATCATTTAACGCACTTTGATTGATAGGTCAGGCGTTCTAATTGGGGAGTTGTAGGAATTTAAGCTGAAACGGCAATGCTTCGGCAGGTAACAACAAATATACTTATAATTTATAGTCCAGATAAACAACAGAAAAAACAATTCTTGCCTAAACGTTTGTGTTGTATTTGGTAGTGTATGGTTAATAGCTTACCAGCTGTAGGTAAGAGCTATGACAAGAAAGAGTGGGCTACTATATTGTCTTTCGCAAACAAGGTGAAAATCAATATTTTTTCCTATATATAATGGTATAGTATTAATTAATGATTGCTATGCAACTCAGTTTTGTTTGCAGCGATTATCTAGACCTGGCAAAATGTGGATGAATTGGTTCTAAAATTAGTGATATCTTTATATTTAATGTGTATTCGGATATTTATTAGGGATTATGTAGGAATATAGAATGCTTTTATATGTAATTGTGTAAAAGGTAAGAACTTTATTATAAAACTTGAGCTGATGTCATGTTTCTTGATGAATGTAGGATCTTGGTTTAAAATTGCGCGCATCGTTGCGCTCGCATCGTGCATCAGAGTGATGCGTTTGAAAAAACGCAACGCGAAACCTGATGCAAGGTTGTTCCTGGATGCGGCCTAATGCGAACGCATCACATCGCAACGGTGTATTGCTCGCATCGGACGCAATGGACGCATCACTTCGCAACACTTTTTTTAGTAACCTTCTATTAGTTCATAGTGAAGGGTTGATGAGGAATACCATTAAAAAATGACCAATTTACCTCAACTGACGACTATTCTCCCAAGGTATGTTTTCGTTTAGTGACATTCATTGTGAATTTTTTTAGTAACCTTCTATTAGTTCAACAACATCATAATCAAAAACTCAGCGAGGCGAGGTTGTTGATATTTGAGAAGTCAGGCGAGTTGGTCTGGAACGGGTGAAAGTGCATGTAAAGGTAATTCATAATTTTAGATTGGGCTAACCATCGTAGACCCAAGACTGATAAAACCGACCGGACTGGCCAAAAACTGACCGGAATTCATAATTTTAGATTGGGCTAACCATCGTAGACCCAAGACTGATAAAACCGACCGGACTGGCCAAAAACTGACCGGAACAAAGGACTAGCGGCCTACTCTCGGTCTCGAGTTTTTCCTTATTTCGGTATCTGTCGGAATTGGTCCGGTCCGGTGTACAAACCGACCATTTTGCCTTCTTGGACCGGACCGACCAAAGTACCGTACCAACATTATTTTAAAGAATTTGCTTTCTCAAAATTTATGTTCTTATGTCATCACAGCATGGTGTCCAAAATGAGGATCTGTTGCATTTATATTAGCCGACATAAATGACAGTTTGGTGGGGAAAGCTTGCTACGGTTGCAACCATTGGTGGATTTATCCTTTAGATAACTCAATTTGAAAATTATGGTTGTGTGTCTTTTTTCTATTACTTATTTTTGCTATTCGAGGCAGTCATGATAAATTTGTTATATATACATTATCCGAGTTAAATCGTTAGTTTGAGAGTAACCGTATCTTGCCGGGGCGCTTAGATTAGTGCAGCCATGGTCGTTTTTCCTCTTTGTTACGATACCTTACATATCTGAATCTCCATTTTGTTACTGATATAGGTCTTTTGAGTTCATATGTCACATGTTCAGGTATGGTGCTTTTAAAAAAATGTGGATATTGTTTTATGGATTGATTTTAACAATTAATCTGTTGTTCTTCATTTGCGTAGGTCATTGACGGAGAAATTTTCATTACTCTGGATATTTATCGATTCAGGTTGATATGCAATTGAAGCTATGGCGTATGGTCGAGTGCACCAGGAGTCAATTTTTGTATCAATAAGGCGTCTTTAGTTTTCAAGGAATGAAATATTAGTGTCTGCAGCATAACATTTGGTCTTTGACCCATCTCGCATCGAAGTGGTTATTTCCATTGGCTTAGATGATCTGCTGATGGTAACGACACATTATCATACATGTGTCACACCACATGTGTATTTCATGCTAACACAGTTTGCGCTCTACCTGCACTGGCACCTACATCAGATTGTACACTTGGGTGGTCGACAGAAAGGAGAAAACAGGTCAGTTGTGTTTCTTAAATGGAAGAAGTTTTATAGATCGTCCATGTAATCACTCAACTTTCAAGTTAAGTTTCACATCATACGTTTAAGTGTGTACCATTCCTGAATTGGCGTATTCTATTTTCTTACCAAAATTGACTATTAGTTTTTAGTTTACAAAATATCAGATTCAGGATCATTTTTTGTTGCTGTCAAGATGTATCAATGATTTCTGTAGTCGGCATATGTGCTATTAGATTTGTTACTTAATAATCTAAGAACTTACAACGTCAAGAAGTGTCTATTCACAGGTGACGTCTCCATCAAAGGACACGTTCATGATGGTACATGCTACAGTACCAAGATGGTGAGGCCCATTATTGTTCACAAGGACTACTTCCACTATGTCAAGACAATGAGATTTTTGCAGCTTCCAAGGAAGTGAATGGATGATCAAGCCGCTCTGAGGAATTTATATGCAAAGTCTTCTTCTGTATTTACAAGGATAGACTGCATTGTAGCTTTAAATGATTTGGGAATTTTGTTGCACTAACGATTCATGAAGTGTAGTGTAGATTATGTTAGAATTGTTTTTTTTTTTTTTTACATGACTTGGATTTTTATGGAAATATAGTTGGAATTTTGAAAGTATGAGGTGAATTGGTGCTTCAAATTAGTTATTTAATTAAAAAGGGATGCTATTGAGACGAGAGATTTTGCTGTTGTGATGATTAATGAGGTAATGTTAGTATAGATTTTGTTAAAATTTGTGATTTTGAAATCGAACTTTGGACTTTTATGCAAATATTGATGAAAGCTTGAAGATGCTAACTGAAGTGGAACTTACTATGAGGGTTATGAACATGAAGGCGGTGATAGGTGCGAGATGGACCAGAGTGTGCAACAGGAAACAGATAAAGAGGTAACACATCTCTCTTTTTACTAGATGGAAACAAAGGAGAATGTATGCAATTGGAGATGAATCAATATATACTCAAGGACAACGATCAACCAACAACACACGGTATCCGTTTATGCAAGGCAATCTTTACCTACATCTCGACACTATAAAGAGGCCCAATTTTTTCAACATAATAACACGAAGAAAATTTAACACACCTTTACACATCTCGACGCTATAAACAAGGCAAATTTTTTAAAATTCTAAGGTTGTATGTTGAGTTGTGTCATTTTACTTTAACATAAATAGATCCAACTTAGATAATAACTTGCATAATTTGTGTCAACAACAAACGATAAACAACAAAACAAAAAAGTCGACACTATCCACAAGACAATCCCGGAGCAACGCGCGGGCTACCACGCTCGTTTTATATACTAGTAAAATTTAATGTTTAATAGCTTATATTATGAAGACAAAGCTGTACATTTATGAGTTAAAATCACATGAGAAGAAAAAATAAAATGAGAAAGGTGATAAGAAACCATAATCACACATTTCAGATGCACTTACAAAAATATATATATCTCTCTTTAAATTTTTCCCTCTTATGGGAAAGATGTGTTTAGAAATCATTCTTATTTTTCTCATTTTAGTTTCTCTTCTCACCGGATCCCCTCTCATACATTTATAAGAAAACAGACTGAATAACATCTATATTTTTGTTGTGATACGATTATCGTTATCATTGTCATTAATTCTAATGCAATATTGTAACTTATGCAAAGAAACCTACCAATTAGTTTACAAAAATACGTAACTGAGAGTGGGAAAAAAATATACAATATAGAAATCAACTCCTAAAACATGTCAGCAGTTAACTACCACCACCAATGTTTTGAAAACCGGGTTCGAAATCGATCCGGTCGAGTCACTGGGCACTGGGTCAACCGGTTCGACCGGTTGGACCGCCGGATCAACCGGGTCGACCACCGGGTCAACCTAGGTTTTTATCAAAATATTTTGAAAAAATGAAACCCGACCGGGTTTCGAGAACCGGGTTGACCCGGGTCACTCAAAACCCGGCGGGTCAAACCGGTTAACCCGATTATAGAAACCCGGGTTGTTTTGACCCATTTTTTCGGCCGGAACCGGTTAACCCGGCCGGGTCGACCCGGGTTTCAAAACCTTGACCACCACCAAATCCGCCGCCACATCCACCTTCACCACAGCCTCCACCGCCACATCCACCTCCTCCAAAAATATGGATCTAGCACAAAACGTTTATATCCACCGTTAGATCTTAAAATATATATATATATATATATATATATATATATATATATATATATATATATATATATATATATATATATATATATATATATATATAGCTTGGCTACAATCCTTCCCAAAAAATACACATGAAATGAATCAGGGACCCACAGAAAAGATTCAAGACCTACAAAAAAAATTAGAGACCCACATTTATAGCACACAATTGTAGCCAATTAGCTACAATTAATTGTAGCTAATATATTCCCTATATATATATACACACTAGACGAATACCCGTGCATAGCAACGGGATTTTATAACGACAGATCGTTTAGTGATAAAAGAAAGTTTAAGGGTTATAAATGAAAAATAATAAAAGTTAGGGGTGGCAAATCTTGCCCAATTTGTAACTTTTGGGCGATTTTTGACACTTTTTTAAAAGTTTGGGGCGTTTTTTGCCTCCTTGCATTTATTTGATGGGCTCTTACAGGCAAAAGATAAAAACAGATATTATTAGATGGGCTTTTGAATCACACAATTCAACTTTCAAGCAATTACTCTCATTTTTTTCCGACCAATTCACTTGTCACTGGTAACTATAAAACATTCCAACTATTTTAATTTTAATTTATCTCATTTATTAACTATTTTATGCATAATTATTTAATACTCTAATTAATTGATAGATATATTTAATTAGTTGCATTTTTATTCATTTAATACTCTATTTTTTTTTTTTAAGAAAAAATAATTAAATATAGTTAAGACTTAGATGCTTGATTTTTTTTACAAGATGAATTAAAGGGGTTTTTAGGACTGTTCCGAATGTTCTTAATAGTTGAATTATAATTTGCTCGTTTTAGCCCGTGCCCGTTTGGCCCGATTTATAATTTGTCCGTTTAGCCCATTCCCGTTTTAACCCGTGCCATTTTAGCCCGTGCCCGCCCGTTTTGCCACCTCTAATAAAAGTTTGAAGATTTAGAGATTAAATGTGTTGACTTGTTGACTTATTGACTTTGATACTTAAGCTCATGTCAACATAATGTTTTAAAACCCGGTTGAACTGTTCCGGTCGAAAAATGGGTCGATTTAAACCGAGTCATGCTTTTAATAACTGAACCCGTCGTGTCCAGTTTTCAAAACTATATGTTTTTCCTAGTTGAACCCATTGGTCCGGTCCAGTTTTCAAAACTATATGCAACATCAACTTGTTAGCTTGTATAAAGTTTTGTGTGTTTTATTAATTTGTATAATGTGTATAATAACATATACTTTTCATTTTAGGGTGTTTTAAAAATAACATTAATTAGTGTGTTTTATTATTTTATATTTTATATTATGTTGTAGCTTGTTTAAATTGTATATTGTGAAAATTTTATTGTACTTTTTTAGTAAGGAGTGTTTTAATTGATTGTTTTTAATTTGATATAGATGCTTTTAATTGCTTGTACCATATGAATAAATTATTGTAATTTTAAGTTATGGGGTGTTTTAATAAGAACATTAATTACACAATTCATTTTCTCTCACCCTTTTAGTATAGAAGGGCAAAATGGGGATTGACTGAAAATTCAGTTTTCCACTTTTCCCCTTTGACTAAATCTACATTATAAGTAGTTAAGATTAATATATATATATATATATATATATATATATATATATATATATATATATATATATATATATATATATATATATATATATATATATATATATATATATATATATATAAGCCCGCCCGATGGGCGGGCATGACTTGTAATTATAGTTTGGATGGTTTTAGTTAACGTAAACTTATGTTTTAGGACGTTTGTTTTATTTTATTTTTTAGGCTATTAAATTTAGATAATATTCTTTTGTAAATGGCTCATATATTTTGTAAAGGAAGCAATGTAGATGCAATATAACCTAAATCAGCCCATCTTATGTCTTCGGGCATGAGCAAAGGTAAAAAGGCAATGTCGAATACCCCATAAATGTCTGACGCTAAAGATGCATACCCAATCCAAAAAAAGGGACAAAATTTTACCTTTCTGAGGTTAAATAGCATAGCCGAGAGAGCAATGAACCTGTTAGCTTTTCTCTGCTCATTTCCTGAGATCAAAAGAAATTTAAATCAAGAAAAAGGGTCAACTTGCGACCTCTAAGCTATATCAAGCAATGATGTAGATAGAAGATGTTGATAATAATAATATGCTTACATGTAGACACATTATGATAATTGTCAGCAAGAGTCAATGCAATCCATAAAAAGGGACAAAATTTTACCTTTTTGAGGTTAAGGAGCGTAGCCGAGAGAGCAATGAACCTGTGGCTTACCTTTTCTCTACTCTTTCCCTGAGCTCAAAAGAAATTTAAATCAAGAAAAAGGGTCAACTTGTGACCTCTAAGCTATATCAAGCAGTGATGTAGATAGAAGATGTTGATAATAACAATATGCTTACATGTAGACACATTATGATAATTGTCAGCAAGAGCCAACATAATTCGTAGAACTGAAGAAAATATCCTCGTATGCGCGGACATCACTTACTGGCCTAAAGAAAACATAATTATCGATAGCCACAGGCCGACGAAGAGCGGTTATTTTTAGCTTATCACTTAACGTTGTTTCAGCGTTTACAACACCTTGGGTAACACCAATTTATTTTATACATAGTTTCTTAGGACCAAAATTCGGGTTAAATGTATGTTCAGGCTCATTGGCCAACTTTCTTTTGTCTTTTGCAGACGGCAAAGTTGATTCAACAGTTGTTATAGGTTGTTCTTTATTGGTAACACCGACTAACCCAAGTCCTGCATATAGGTGATAAAGTTATATAATTATAGCATTAAAAAAACACAACTGCCAAAATTGAATAAAACCAAATAAGTTGATATAGTAGACAAACAAATACTCACCCATGGAACTTCTACGTGATAAACTATCCACTTGGCTACGAACACAACTGATATGACAATGAGGGGCAGTAGAAACTTTACGAAGTTGTTCTCATTTGTTAGTCACCAAAGTCAAAATTAGGAAAGGCCTTTATTGTACAAACTTCCCCTATCTTTTATTCACTTTAAGTACCACTATGTGGGTGTATAACAATTTCATGAGTGTATGTTTCAGTTTTATCTGGAACTTGAATTAGTTTTCACCTTTTACATCACTTCTGTCAGGAAAAGCTGTCAAAAAGGAAAAGAGAAAAACCAAAGTTGTTTCAACCGTAGCATAGAAAGATGAAAGTTGATTCAATCATGAAAGCTTCTTAGTTCCTGAATGAAACGATAAAACATTTAGGATATTGTTCGTGAAAGGAAACCTGAAGGGGGTTTCTTTGTGGGTCAATGAGAGGAGGTCGAATTTGTGAACCTGAATGAATGCAATGAAATATGTTAATGAGGTTCATTAGCTCAAGTGGTGTAGACTATGCATATAAAGATTACTTAAAATTTGAATATAAAGATTGCTTACTATGTTGGACAAAAGCTTGAGTTTAATAAGGATACTATCAAACAAATTAAAACGTATATGACGTACCAACGATAGAAGAGAATCAGGGAGACCAAACACCCAGCCTGGGTTGCGTAACCCACGAAAAGGTTGTGGATTGACTTCCACCTCTACAATAAAAACACATCATCAAAGCTTAGATGTAACAGTTACAAACCCAAGCATTAGAAACTCAGTTGATCCAGTTCATTTATCTAAGATTGGAAATCATTAGATTAACAGAGTAACTCGTCAGATGGGTGCAATAAATACAATCTAAAATTCAAATATGATGATAGAGTAGCATGAATTGAAAGAAATCCGGCCGTGTTAGCTAGAGCACCTGGTATTTACCTCTATGGACACATACTTTTGATTTTTGATCGGAGTCGACATAAGAAAAAAAGATGGTACCAGGAATGGAAGGCATACACCTCCAACAAAGTAGAAGAGCCGGCTTCCATGGGTTGCTGCTGCGGTACCTCTGCTTGGGAAAGGAAACAATTACCACAGGCTTGGGCATTAGAAAGGGAAGGCACCCCAAAAATGAGAAAGAAAATATATGAGATAAGGAGTACCACATATATACAAAAGAGTATACAATGCCATAAAGAATTGCATGAGTGTGGGCTAGGAAAGTTGAACTACTGAACAGGAGCAGCAATATTCAATTGTATTACCTTCATAGACACGCCTCCTTCGTTTATTCCTTTCGAATGAGGTAACAGAAGGTTGTCCAGCTACCTGTCCTGCAATCCGGCCAAAAGATAATCTCTATGTCACTTAAGTCCAAATCATTGCAACAACTATGCGCCACACTATCCAGCTTACCGTTTGAACCTTGAACATACACAACAAACTCCATTTAAATAGAAAGTAGCAGTGGCAGGCGTAGATGCACTCTAGAGCAATGCCCGTCAGGTTCACGAACGACCCCCGTCGCAAAATCCAATATCATTGAATCAATGTGAGGGGCTGAAGGTGCGGTTACAATGTCGGCATATAACCATCAGGCCCACGAATGATAACAAATGTTATGTTTGAGATCTTGATGACCACGAATATTTTACATCTTCCCTGCAAGAAAGGTTCAAATCAAAGCATCATATTCTCAACAATAATCAATTGATGACTTAATTCATCATAAGGTAAATCATTCATTTTAAACATAACCATGATTATTTATACATTTATAACAACGTTTTTGTACAAAAATTTGCTGATATTAGGAGCTGTCGCTTTGTATGCGGCTACACGCAGGATCAAGTATCAACAATGGCGATGAAACCTGCAACTTATTTGAGACTGTCAATTGTTTCTGTTTGTTGGGAAGCAACAATTTGTGGAAATAAACACATAAAACACTTACCTTTTCCACTTCATCATCTCAGTAACCTAATTATTAGAATGGAGATCGAAATCATCCTCTTCATCAAATAATAAATCGTAAAAAATTATTGTACCTTAGAATCATCATAAATTCTTTACAATGGTTAGCTTAACTTGTAAAAATATATAGTTAACCATCAGTTTTGATCACTATATATAGGAGTTGAGAGACACGCTACATGTAGCTTTTTTTAATCGTCAAATCATAAACACCTCAAAACCTCATTGGATCATAGAACTTGTGAGTAATTAAGTACATACCATGCATGCCTTTTTTAGGGTTCATGTAATTCATAAACATAGCCCTTAAAAAATATGTTCGATTATCAACTGCAAAACAACCTCTAGGCTAACAATAAAAAAATCTAATAACAAAATTGCACACCCTTTTGACATATAATTGAAAAACCTAAATCACTTTTAAACAAACTCAGCAAATTGCATGTTAAAAATCATACCTTTTGAACAAAGATGTATACGTGAAGGACGTTATTATTTTCTCCATCAATAAACTAAGAAATTGGTTATTATGAAAGGATAGAAGAACTAACCATGCTCGTTGAAACTCATGATGTAGAAATTTTTGAGGCCTCGTAATTTACATAATAAAGATAGATGGACACCAGATCGTTAATGTGTGTTTTAGGGTTACAATTTGGTAAGATCACACTGAATAATATCCTTGTTTCAAAATTCTGGAAAAAAGTTATCCTATATAGATTTTGATATACACAATCTCACCAAAAAAATGTGGTGTTTCAATGGTTAAGATACAACATATTATCTAAATGGTATTGAGTTCGAATCCTTGTGAATGTTTTTAAAAAAAAATAAAAAAAAACGTTTTCCGAATATGTTGAATTTAGAAATTAGCTTATATGTTTAATTTAAAAATTAGCTTACATGTATGTATTGTGATGACATGGCAGAAATTGAATTACATGGCAATGACTGGACAATGAGGTGGCAATACACGTGTAACGCCTCCTGTTATATAATATATATATATATATATATATATATATATATATATATATATATATATATAGAACCAAACCTTTAGATCTATCGTAAGATCTACAAAAGTGATGGATCTTGTATGAAACACCGAAACCATTTTTATTAAGCCATCATAAATATGAAACCCGAAAACCATTAAAACCACTAACAACCATCTGAAACCAAAAATCAAACCAACCAACCGAAACCACCAAACCCACCAAAACAACCAAAACCATCACAATATGGTGGCTATTTTGGCTAATGGCAGCGACGGTTGTGGTTATTATGGCGGCAGTAGGTGGCGGCGGTTGATGGTTTCACCGGTTTATGGTGGTTTAGAGTGAGACGGTAGTTTAGAGTGAGAGAAAAAAGGAGTTAGTGTGTGTTTTTATTTGTTGGTTCTGTTTGTTTTTAAAAAATTCATACATAATGTAAAATGTATAGATCTAAAACACATTTATTGGGTCGTTAAAACTACATTAAAAAAGTAGTAGATTTTTTACTAAATTGGCTATTAGGGCATCCACTATGGTGGTTTATAAAAAGGTTTATAAAATGTTGAAGAGGTTTAAGAACTTATACACTATAGTGAGCATCTATTTCAAGCTTATGTGTCATGCAGAGGTCTAGAATATTGAACCTTTTCATAATTTAATGCTTTTGATTATGTGTGAAGTTTATAGCACTTGAAAATGTTTATAACATAGTGGGGATATGTTTATAAAACAAAAAGATTTATAATTTAATGTCATAACACAAGTATAAACCTTTTAAAAGGTTTACCATAGTGGATGGCCTTAGTCCTATTACAGTTTCAAATTTAATAGGTTGTTACAACTTTATATTTAATGGATTGTTACAACCACATTTAATTTACAGATGTTGAAATACGCCGTTACTATGACTATGCATTGAAACTAATACACATAGTTAAATGTTTATGACTTTCTTTAATAAGTAATGTTTTTTTGTCTTAAAATTTTTAAGACTTCTTTATATAGAATGTCTTAAAGCCATTTTAAATGGGTATAGATGCTTAAAAGGAGAAATGTTGCACTCACATAAATTTTATAAAAAGCTTATCATAAAATGATTTGGATGCAGAGGCAGAGTTAGGATTTTAAGTTAAGGGGGGCCAAACTTAACGTAAAAACTATAGTGAAAATATCTCTCAATGATGTATATATGGTTTTTCTTTTCAAACCGTGATTCAACCTAACACCATAATGACTAAGAATAAATTGAATTTTGAAAAGCATAGTTTGGCAAGTAAAATCATTTTAGTATTGTATTTGATTGTTCAAGTTGTTCGTTTTTGAACTTTAATCAACATATCAATATGATTAAGAGAGGCCGATTGCAAAAGTTATTAAGCAATTGGCTATTGTATTGAATAACTAATGAATAAAGTGAGTTAATTATTGGTGGCTTAGCACGCACTAGTCATCCTAATAGCTCCATCCCTGCTTAGTGGCTGCTTGTATGTGCATGATTGGTGTTCTCACTTTCATTTTCTCTCTATTCTCTTTAAATAACCATATTATACTTAGCTATCTCAATTGTGTGAACATCTCTTTGTAAAAATTATGTGACCATTGCATACCTCGCTTAATTGTGTGAACATCTCTTTGTAAAAATTATGTGACCATTGCATACCTCGCTTAAAAAAGCACTCGACTATGCATAAACTTTCCAACAGTAGAGAGTTCAAAGTGATTTCATTTTGCTAATAAAGTTTTGGGAATATAGAATGTATAGTTTATATAAATAAATGTAGTTGTAATTAACTCGAAGATGATACTCATTGTTAATAATGAGTTAGATTGGTGCCCGAGACACCTTAATTAACTTATCTAATTAGTTTTAAAGAAAGTGAGCAGTTAGTGTTTGGCTAAGACCTTATTATAGAAGTGTATACAAGCACTTAAATCAGAGTTTTAAAAGGCGCGTCATGGCGACGTTAAGGCGTGGCCTCAAAATTACGAAATACACTAAGGCATCGGCTCTAGGCGTGGTGTAAGTTGAGACGTGAAAAGGCGGGTAAAGGCTCAAGGCGTGACGAGTTTTTTTGAAATGTTTAGGGGATTTATTAATATTTGGGATTTGAGCTTACATTTACTAATATTTTGAATTTGGGCTTGGATTTACTAATGTTACCACTCATGTAATTATGAAATATGATACTCCCTCTGTCCCAATTTATAAGTCAATTTTCTTGTTTTTGGTTGTCTCAAAACACTTGTCCATTTTCTTATTTCAACAAATCAAGTGACACTTTAGTGGAGAGAGAAGATATTTGATTGGTGAATAAATTAGTTGGTGGGAATTTATTAAACTTTGTGCAAAGTCAAAATGGACTTATAATTTGGGACGGAAAGAGTATAAAAATGTAGTATAAATCTATAAAAAAATTTTCATGATTTAAAAGTATGGCATGGTGTCTTTTGTTAATAAAGGTGTTTCGAGTAAGTCAGAATGCTAGAATGTGTTGCTTTTATCAATGTGGTAAGAATTAATTAAGTTAATCTGTAGCTATCTCTATGATGATACTGAGTTTTTGTTATGAGTTAATGTGTGTTTGGGATTGCTTATCTAACTTATTTGCTTAGTTTTGAGTGTGGCGAAAAATTCTTATATGCTCACACTTAAACAGTTGTATCCAAACATCATAAACTATTGTGTAACATAAAATTTAGACACTTACTATGTAGACATTTTCATGAGCTGCAAGTATGAGATGCTTTCTTTTTGTTGATAAGGGTTTTTGGCTAATTAGAAGGTTAAAAGGTATCTTTTTGATCAATGTGGTAAGTACTACAAAAAAATATATTTGTAGTAAACTCAATGATATTGATCATGAGTTGAATGTTTGAGTTTGGAGATTCTTATTTAACACACTAGCTTAATTAAACAGTAAAAGATTAATGGCATATAATAGCAACGTACTTTTTTATTTGTGCCATTATCAGATATGAACTAAAAATATTACCACAATACGCATCAAACTTTGCATTTTTGTGCCGATATCATCAACTTCGCCATTTTTACTTTCAAAATTCACGTCATGTGACACATGTACATGTCATGCCCCTTTTTTGTACCGTTAGATTCCATGTCACCCCTTATACACACCGTTAGGTCTTCTTACCCAATCAAAACACATATAACCCTAACACTAACATATACAACCTAACAGTGTGTATTAAGGGCTGACATGGAACCTAACGATACCAAAAAAAAGGGGCATGCCATATATATGAGTCGCATGACGTGAATTTTGAAAGTAAAAATGATGAAGTTGCTGATATTGGCACAAAAATGCAAAGTTCGATAGGTATTGTGGTAATATTTTTAGTTCATATCTGATAATGGTACAAATAAAAAAAGTATATTACTATTAGATGCCATTAACCCAAACAGTAAATGAGTATAAATGATTCCATTAGCTAAAAAGCGTATATTAGTGTAAATAAGCACTTAATCCAAACAAGTTGTCATATGCTCTTTAACTCGACAAGCCATTTAAAAAAAAATCCTACCACCACCCCCCCTCCCAAAAATAAAACAAAATAAAATAAAAAAACCCAAACCCAACACCCACCCACCACCACCACCACCACCAAGAAAGAAGTGCTTATTTACTCTTGAAAGAAAGGCAAAAATAAGAACTTGCTACGCTAACCCAATAACGAAAGTTTCGTAAGGGGACTGGAGCAGGCTACCATGAGACAAAAGATCTTATTTCCAAAGAGATTCGATTCGGAACTATTATATGTCCAACTGTCTCATATGTGACTGTGAGTTGAAGATGAAGTCAATAAAAAAATCGAAGAATTCAAAGTCAAAGAGCGGTTCGGGACAAAGACCGAAGCCCCGGTGAGCGGCGGCCGTAACTATAACGGTCCTAAGGTAGCGAAATTCCTTGTCGGGTAAGTTCCGACCCGCACGAAAGGCGTAACAATCTGGGCACTGTCTCGGAGAGAGGCTCGGTGCGTAAAATTTCGTGAGTCAAAACTATGACATGAATTCCATTTGTTAATAAAGATTTTGGGTAAATCAGAAGGCCACAATGTATTGACTTTCGATCAATGTGGTAACTGGTAAGTACTAATTAGATTTAGTTTTGGTTAATTTATGATGACATTGATTATCAAATATAAGTAAAAAGGGTGAATGAGATTGCTTATTTAAGCATATAGAGTACATCTTTTTATATATTTGTGAAATGTTCTATACATATTTATGTGTAATTTTCTTTTTTGTGTTCTCTTGAATAATGCAGAGGATGAAAGAATTGCAAGATCACGAGTCCAAGGAGATAATAGTGCGATTAAGCATTGAGGCATGTGGTTGCTCCGATTTTGAGCACATCTTTGCACTTGAAGAAAACCTTAACAATGATGACAAGCTTGGTAATCGTACACAAGATTAATATATTACTTCTTTATATATTAACTACAATATTATAAGTGTGTTTGAACTTATACAAAGTTTATGTTAGACTTAAAAATTATAGTCACTGATGTGTGTTTCGTTGTACGTATTTTTAATTCAAGTTTTAAATTTATAATTGTCGGACTTATATCTTAAAGACACACTTTCACGGGCAGTATACCCAATCAGATGTAGCCAGTGGGGTTAGTACGAGGTCGATATCAGGAATAGTATACATAGAATTAACCTAGTGATTACAGGTTTTAATGGCGGTTTTGATCGATTTGATTATTATAACTACTAAAACAAGAAAAGTAAACTAAATTAATTAAATTATTCTACGTGTATTGTGATCAATAAGAGAATGTAGTGCTAGCCATGTTAATCCTATTCCATTCTTGTTATCCGTTTATTAGTGCAATGATTCATTTGTAAATTACTGGTGACATCAGGATGCATGGGAAGTATCTCCTTCGTCCAGATAATACTCCCATGCTCATATCTAACCTATACTAGACCACTTGGTCCATGTATCTAGCCTCTACACAGATAATCACCTAGGCCATTTGGTCAATGTACCTATCGGACTACAAGCATGCATTAAGTCGTGTCAACTAATCTATGGTATCCATTTGGTCCATGTAAGAATAACTATACTAACTTAAGTGTCCTCGTAATATACATCTAGTACCCATTTGGTCCATGTGATACTAGATTTAAAAGACTCAAACATATAAACAAGCATGAATTGAATGATAAACACATAAACTAAGCAATACTAAACATTAAATCTTAACAAACAGAAATAAATATCATGAAATATTCATAAACATGGCTAACACCCAAGGGTGTTAGCCCATAATGTATGTAAAAGCACAAGAAGATAATTCAAACGATAAACAAACGGAATCATAATGAAGTCGATATGCAAATCGAATGATTAAACCTAATGAGATTATACGAGACCTTCTCTCCTTGATTTCCTAGCTCTTGGGACTGATCTTCGTGCCTTGAAATGGTGAAATACGGTTGTGGTTGAAAGTGGTGAGTCAATGATATCAAAAACTCCCGTATAGGGTTTGTATTTATAGTCTTCTGTCAGGGTTGGAATACGGCGTATTCCATAGTGAATACGACGTATTCTGGATTTCTTAATTGCTGACGAAGAAAGCATGATCCAAGAATATTCTGCGTATATTTTAAATACGGCATATTACCAGAGTTAAATACGTTGTATACCTTCAAATCTTCGAAATACTTGGACTGGGGATAAGATCTTCAATACGGCATATGGCCAGAGTTTCATACGTCGTATGCCTTCAATGGTTGACTTGGACTTTGATTGTAGAGCTTCCTAATATGACGTATTGCCAGAGTTAAATACCTCGTATGCTTCCATATTCACCAATACTCAGTGAATTCTTCCATTTATCAATACGGCGTATGGCCAGAGTTACATACGTCGTATGCTCCTTTACAGCTTGCATACAAAGTTATCATAATTAGCTCCAAATCATGTTTTCTTTCTGTGTCTTTTGAAGTATTGCTCCATAATCACTGAAATAGGAAATTAGGGCAATTAAGTATCAATTCAGATATAAACATGCATAATATGAGCAATTAACACATGATAAGTATTCAACAATATAGGCCTTATCAGTCACTTCTTGTAATAGGGCTTTAGTCTTATATGTAGTACCTAAACTAATATGTTATGTTCCATTAATGTAATCCATCAAACAAAGCCCGTTAAGGTCCATAGGCCCAAGGCCGGCCACACCTTTTGTAATTCGCTATATTAAGACCCTCGTACACAATGTAGAAGGGTGTTGAATTATAATAGTAATTCTCTCTTTGTTCACCTAGTTCCTCCATCTTTTTAACTTTCTCTCTCTAAAACCATTTATTTTGATTTATGTGTGTATGTGGTGTGATGATAACATTTGTTGAGACCTACAAGTGTTATCAAGGCTGCATGATGATCTGGGAGTGTGCATTTCGTGTATAAAATTCGTTTTTGTGTGAGCTTATTATTTACGAGTTTGTAAGACATATAAATGCACGACTTTTTATTTTACCAACGAGTTCTCACGAACTTAAACTCAAAAACAGATGTTTTTGTTGTTTGGTTTGTGATTTGAACAAGTTTGTGCAAAAAGAATCGGTGAATAACATCAAAAATTGTGTTTTTATAGTTTTGTATATGTTTTTACCATGTTCATCATTTTCATGGAAATCTTTAATGTTTTACATTGAAAGTCCTAAAAGCAGACGTTTTTATGGTTCTATATACATTTTAGTTGAAGATTTTGCAAAAGAACGGATAAAAAATGTGTTAAAATTGTGTATTTAATCGATTTGAAGTGTTTGCTTAACACTGTGAAATTGCGAGTTAGGCCTCATTTTGTGAGTTCACGTTTTATGAAACCCTAATTTAGCTACTTTGCCACTGAGTTAGAGGAACTTTTAGGTGAATCTCGCTAAAACCAGATTAAGTAGTGCTCCATTATTTTAGGTAGTAAACTCGCTATTTCAAATACCGAATTTTGTAAAACTCGCTATTTTTAGGCTTAGTGTAAAACTCACTATTTTCAGTCTTTTTCTAAAACTCGCTATATTCATCTTAATTCGTCCATTTACCGAGTTCATCATTCACCATATTTAGCGAGTTAGTAACAAGTTAACAACATTTACCGAGTTCACAACAACCCCTAGTTTAACGGGTTTTTACTTTAATTTAACAAGTTCATATCACATTTACCTAGATTCAAGAAACCTAATTATCAAAGATCAACAACATTAATACAATTTATGACAACACAAATCACTCATTTATCGTCAATATCCATAAATCATTTGACACATACTTAATATCATGACTACTCAAATGACTTCACAAATCATTTCCCAAACTGCTTCTAAAAGGATATAATTCAGGTTGGATCCGAAAATCGTCTACCCATGCTTTCTTGAGGCACTTACACTCAATGGCCAAGTCACATGAGGCTATTCATTGAGGACAAACTCGATGGTGAATGATTTGGCATTCCATTGAGAAAGTTCCTTATGTTCGACGAGAAATCACCATTCCAGCAGATCGTGACCGTGATCCACATTCTGAACCTAAAAAATGAATTCAAACTGATTCCGATCTCTCCAAAGAAGAATTGGTTCAAATCAAAGCTGACAAGCGTGCTATGCATCTCATTATGTAAGGCTTGAACAATTATAGAGTAAATTGCATGGTTCGTCCCTGTGGTTTACTAAAAATCCCTGATTGAGTCCCTATAGTTTCAGTTGCACTTTTTTTATCCTTATTGTGAAACTATTGCACGCCGTCCATCCTTATACCCTAACCCAGTTAACTATCCTCGTTAACTCACCCCACCCCAAAGGTATTTCTGTCTTTCTATATCTTTCACATATATTATTCACACTTAGGGTTATTAAAACACACAAACAAACAAAAAAACGCACACAAACACAAACACAAGCACCAAAACAACACAATACAGTGAGTCGAAGATGGTATTTTGTCATTGTGGAAAATGGGCAGTGGTTCGTACATCATGGACACCAACGAATCCAGGTCGCAGGTTTTATGCTTGTCCTGATAGGGTAATGATTTTTTATTATTGATTTGGTATTTAGGGTTTGATGATTATTGATTAAAGTGGTTAATTATTTGATATGGTTTTCTTGTATAGAACTCTGATTGCAGGTTTATTGATTTTATGGACCCCCCAATGTGCCAGCGTTCAGTTCAAATCATACCTGGACCGTTAAGGAACATCAACAACCTTCAAGCCAATTTGAGACAAGTTCAAGATGATCGTGATAGGGTCAAGAAATACCTGATTAGGACTTGGATTGGAATTTGCTTGTTTGTTTTGTTCAAGATAATATTTTAGACTGGTAAGATGTTGTAGGTTGTAGGTTTTATTAGTTGTTTGGTCTATGCACTAGATGTAATGTAGGTCTAAGTTGTAACAACAACAACCTATGTTTTGTATTTTGGTAACATTAATTAATGAATGGGTTGTTATGTAGTTATTGTGTTTGTGTTTACATATTGCTGAATGGGTTGGCAGGTTTAAAATGGGTCAAATGATGGTTACATGGTTTGGTTGGTTTAAAATGGGTAAAAGATAGGTTAATACAAACACACTGCCATCACTTCATTAAAGATAACATTTGACTGTAAAAAGTCAAATGACATAGTTCTTAGGTTTACAACTTCATTATTCTACATCATTCAAGTGGCTTGATTTTATGAAATTCACTTTGAACCATCTTTTGGAATTTTTGCTACAAATGGCTTGATTTTATGAAATTCACTAGTCTCCTTATTTGGCAAGCCCAAAACCTTCTTCCTCTGAGCAAAAGCCATTTTATCAAGCTATTTTGGGGTAAGGCTGCTGCTAGGTTCAACCTCCTTTGAACTTGACCCAACTTTGGACACAACTTTTGGGAAATAATCAGCCCATGAATCTTGATAGGGTAATGAATCATCACTTTCATCACTGGATATGTTAATGATCTCTGCAACAACAAAAAAACAAATGTAAAATACAAAAAAAAAAAAATAAATAAATAAAAAATAAAAAAAATAAATAAAAAAAAAACCAGTAAAAAAACTACAGGAATGTTGTGAAAAAATACCTGGTTTGATTTTATTGCTTGAACTCATGTTTTCAGTTAGTATGGATATGCAAATGACAATTACCAAATGCCTTTTTATAATGCCTATTTCCATTGAAGAAGGAGAAAAAACTAGTGAAGGTTTTGAAAAAAACAGTGGTATGCAGCTTTATTGTTGGAACTCATGTTTTGAGTTAGTATGGTTCAGCTTTATGTCAAGCTTTTGAAAAAAACAGTGGTATGCAGCTTTATGTGATGTTAGACTAAGATAATAGTCCAAAGATAATAGGCCAAAAAACAGTGGTATGCAGCTTCATGTTGAAAAAAACAGTGGTATGCACCAACTATATACCATGTTCTAACAACTTAAAACATACATACAAATCTCAGGAAAATGGTTGACTATTTAAGTCAAACATACATAGAAACATATAACTTAAAACATCAGTGTATGTGACTGCATTCACATATCAAAGTAGCAAAATGGAATACATTGTTTAGTTGCATACACTGCAACATTGTTTAGTGCATACACAGCACATCAAGTACAGACATAGAAAATAAAAAGTAGACAGTTACAATACATAAATTGTTTAGTGCATACACAGCACATCAAAATAACATGAGAAGAGAAACTAGTTCACTACACTTGTTTTTTCCCTTCTTGACAGGCTTCTTGGCTTTCTTAACTGGATTAACTTTTTTAGAAGCCTCAGAACTTGTCTGCACACCACCATCAGGCACACATCTTGTCCTTTTGTTGGCTGTGTTACTAGTTCCACCAGCAGCCTCAGAACCTGGCCTTTTGTTGCCCACATTAGATCTTGGACCTGTGCAACTTCTCTTGTTATGGCCCTTTGTTTTGCACAACACACAAGTCACTGTCTTTGATCTCCTAGAAAGCTTTCCAGTGTCCTCCATTGGAATGTTCTCACCTACAGACCTCTTTCTTGCCTTTGGTGGCCTACCAACTTGTGGATGATAATTTGGAGGAAGGATAGTGGTTGGAATGGTACACTTTGGCCATAAGCTTTTATGTCTGATGGGATTAATATAGTGACTGTAAACTTCTCTCCATGTATCTAGCCTATAACAAGGATGTGCCCAACTTTCAGGCAATCCCACCTCCATGTTGTTGGCTGCCATATTCCAATTACATGCAACTGCATGCTTACATGGCATCCCAGTTAGTTCCCATTTTCTGCAAGTGCAAGTCCTCTTTTGCACATCAACCACACACACATCACCCCAAGGACCTGTAACCCCATACAAATGCCCTCCATTAAAGTGAGGAATGCAATCTTTAGCTTGAAACTTCACCACATTTAACAACTTTGTAGCAGTGGGTGTAAGTGGTCCATCACTTTTCTCTATCATTTTTTTCACAATCACTACCCTTTTCATTAAGTACTCCCTAGCATACTCAAGAGTGCTTATTATAGGCCTATCCCTACCATCTACTAACTGAGCATTAAAAACCTTGCATATGTTGTTTAACAACATATCAGTTTTAGCTTGTCCTGTTAATCATATTCTAATTAGTCTACATGTAAAAATAGCAACATTGTTTAGTGATATTCTAAATAGGAACATGTAAAAATAGCAACATTACCTGAGAAGTATGCTCTAGCCCAATGCTGTGGTGGTATCTTTGCTAGCCAATCATGACATTCTTTGTTGAAATTCTTCAACTCTGTCATAGCTTTTTCAAATCTTGGTATTGTCAAAGATGTTGCTGCCTTCCATAGTAACTCTTTATATGCAGTTCCACTCCACTTCAATTTCATGTTTTCATGAATATGCCTAAGGCAATATCTGTGTTCTGCAAGTGGAAACAGGTCTGCAATAGCTGGTATGATACCCTGTAACAAAAAAAGTATATATATATATATATATATATATATATATATATATATATATATATATATATATATATATATATATATATATATATATATATATATATATGACACTGTCTAAGTAAACTAATATGGGTAAATTAAAATAGAAGCTTACTTTCTGTCTGTCACTCATGAAGGTGAAGTCAGAGTTGTCTGCAAGGTCTAAGTCTCCTTTTAAGTGTTCTAAAAACCAGGTCCAGGAGTCCCTTGATTCTGTTTCTACAATCCCAAAAGCCAAAGGATAAATGCCATTATTTGGGTCTACACCAACTGCTGTTAACAGTTGACCAGGGAAGGGTCCTTTCATGAATGTGCCATCAAATCCTAAAAACTGCCTCTTACAAGATTTGAACCCTTCCTTACATGCTCCCAAACAAACATAGATCCTCTTGAATGTCCTTGTTGGACACATATGATCTGCTTCACTTTCCACTCCAATTCTAACATTTGTGTTAGGATTGCTATGTTGCAATTCCATAACATAATCCCTCAACTGTTTATATTGACCAGTGAAATCACCTCTGACATGTTCAATTGCTTTTGCTTTTGCCCTAAAGGCCTTCATCCTAGACACCTCCAATTGAAACTTCTTTTGTAGTTGTTCTTGAATAGCCCTCACTGGTATCTCTGGGTTTGTCTCAATTTGATCCATAATATCTTCAGACAGAAAATCAGCAGTGCAATATTTGATCTTCCTTGATTGTAGACATTTATGCTCAGAATCATATGTTTTCACCTTCCATGTCTCATCTTCTAATTTGGAAACATGTAAAACCCAAGGACATTGATTGGCTGCTAGTTTTTTCAAAGTAGGTTTACCACCAACACTTTTTCTCTTTATTGGACTCTGAACCCCCTTACTTAACCCAACTTTCTGTTTTGTCCACTTAACCTTTTGACTGGACTCACTTGTTTGACTTGGCCCAACTACTTTACTAGGCCCAACATCTTGCCTTGTCCCAACATCACTGCTATTATTAAACACAGGAATTGTACCTCTACATTCAGCCCTCACTCTCACTTTATCATTCTTTTTAAAATACAATGATCTCCTAGTTTCAATGGAATGCTTATGCACCATGTCTTTTACCTCAGCAGCACTGGTAAATTCTTGACCCACAAAAAAATGAACCTTATATCTTCAGACAGAAAATCAGCAGTGCAATATTTGATCTTCCTTGATTGTAGACATTTATGCTCAGAATCATATGTTTTCACCTTCCATGTCTCATCTTCTAATTTGGAAACATGTAAAACCCAAGGACATTGATTGGCTGCTAGTTTTCTCAAAGTAGGTTTACCACCAACACTTTTTCTCTTTATTGGACTCTGAACCCCCTTACTTAACCCAACTTTCTGTTTTGTCCACTTAACCTTTTGACTGGACTCACTTGTTTGACTTGGCCCAACTACTTTACTAGGCCCAACATCTTGCCTTGTCCCAACATCACTGCTATTATTAAACACAGGAATTGCACCTCTACATTCAGCCCTCACTCTCACTTTATCATTCTTTTTAAAATACAATGATCTCCTAGTTTCAATGGAATGCTTATGCACCATGTCTTTTACCTCAGCAGCACTGGTAAATTCTTGACCCACAAAAAAATGAACCTTATGCAGTCCACCATCTTTATCATCACTCTGTTTCTTAAGATGTTTAAGTTTTCTTTTCCTAATCCTGTCTATTGCATCATCATCAGAAGCACTCTCAAACTCTTCATTATCTATACCATCAATGCCAATATCAATATTAATGTCCTCTTCTGTATCCTCATTTCCTAATCCTTCCTCAACAGTTGTATCCTCATTTCCCATTGTCTTAGCATTTGTTGTGTCAAAATCATCCATGTTAACTGCTACATCAACTAATTCATTCTCCTCATCCAAAAACACTGGACTATCACTACTCTCCCCATCCCTGTTTTCAGCCTCAGTTTGAACCATTTCCTCATACACTTGGTTATCATCTAATGCTACCCCTTTACCCTTACCAACACATTCACTATGGGTTGTAGCAGCCATTGGTTCACTATCTAAACCATCAAAAGGATCAAACTCATCTAGTCCTGAGTAGAAATCCTCAACAAAATCACTTTGGATTGTAGACTTAGGCTGACTGCTTTCACCAATTAAATTGTTGGAGCTACCTTCACCAAACTCATTTGCATCATTGTCTTTCCATCCTAACATTAATTTCTTATAACAAGAACCTGGAAATTCTTTTCTAGGTTTCTTCTTGCTAGGTGCTGCATTTTTGGGGGTCACAGTCTCAGGAAGTTCCACAATCACACACCTTTTAGATGGTGTGTTATAGGCAGCATCTATATAAGTGTATATAGTAGTCTTCTCATGTTCTATGAAGACCTCAATCATCTTATACCCAAGCCTAATATAATCAGCCATTTTTCTAACATCATCATCATTTCCTAATGCATATAATCCTTTGTCTAAGTCCATATCAGGCCTAAGAAAACTGTAGTACATTATGTTTTTACCAGTAAATCCTAGTTCCTTAACTATACCATTAAGCTCATGCACTGAGAACTCATCAATATCAATGCAGTCATAAAAAGCAAAGTCTCCATTAGCATAAGTCCTACCAGGTGAATCAGTAAACATCCCAGCATAATGTATTTTCAATGAAAACAGAGCATTTGTATTTCCCTCTTTATTTGCTGCAAAAACAATATCAACAAAAAAGGGAAAATTAGGGTTTTGCTTAGATACTCAAAATTAGGGCTTTTCTTGTTAAATGAAATATTAATTCGTACATACTTAATTGACATTGAAAAAAACAAAAAATATTCAAATGTTCAATATGGTAACCTTTATCCTACCATAAGCTTCATAAACATCAACATCTTCCTGCGTCTGACGCCTTGTCCATTGTGCTATCGAGGCAACCATTGCATTAACTTGCTCTGATTTTGATCATCAACTGTAGAAGACGAATGGTTTTTATGGGTGGGTGGGTGGGTGAGAGAAAATGGGGGGGGGGGAAAGTGATTGTTACTTTGCGCTTTTTGGTAAAGGACGGTACATAATATATGTGAAAGATATAGAAAGACAGAAATACCCTTGGGGTGGGGTGAGTTAACGAGGATAGTTAACTGGGTTAGGGTATAAGGATGGACGGCGTGCAATAGTTTCACAATAAGGATAAAAAAAGTGCAATTGAAACTATAGGGACTCAATCAGGGATTTTTAGTAAACCACAGGGACGAACCATGTAATTTACTCACAATTATATATACTCAACTGTTGATAGTTTTTTTTGTTTTTTTTTTTGAAGAACAACTGTTGATAGTTATCCGAATGCAAAAGCGATATGGGAGGCGATTGAACGTCACATGCAGGGAACATAAGTAGGACAACAAGACAAGAAACTGATATACCTTAGGGAATATGAAAAAAATTCACATCGGTGTCTAAGGAGACAATAGAATCATACGTAGTACTATCTAAGGTTTTCAATTCGGTTCAATTTTTATTTTTTAAAAACCATACCCAAACCGAAAACCGCATATCCAAACAATTCGGTTTCATTTTGGTTTTCGATTCCTTGTTTATGGTGGTCTCCTAAATCCAACGGCCCATGGCTTGAAAAAAAAAACACACACAAGTGGGCCCCACTTTAACCCATAACCCTCCACTTTTATACACCCAATTGAAACCCTCACATCCCAAAAAAAACACACAAAAAAAAAACTTGAATCTCTACCTTCTTCTATCTCTTTATCCGGCGACCCCTTTCAGTGCTCCGCCCAATCTATCCCTTTTTTTATCCTTCCCTCTCCTCCCCTTTTATAACAAAAAACCCAAAAAAAAAAGTCAAAGTCAAAATTAAGAATTAAGTATAGCATATTGATTTGGTTGGTTTTGGACTATAGTGTGTGCACCTATAGGTTTGGTTTAGTGAATTGAGGCCTAGTATAGCTAGCAAGCGTTTGTGTATATGTCCACTTGATTGAATTAAGAATTTAAACCTATGATCTCACCAGCGAAAGCTAACTTTTAGCGCGTTTTCTCAGGTAATTAAGTAATGATTTTGGATGCTTGGATTGGAGGCTTGGCAAAGTGGTTCAAGGATCTACTTTCTCAAACTCTGATATGTAATTGTGGACCTACGTTTAATCCTTTTGGGCCTTACTTTGGATAAAATTTGGGATGAATGTAAACTTTTAAACCTCGTTTGATTGTGTTTTACTTATGTTTACTTTATCTCGTTCTTTTATTACTTGTGATGGATACCAATCCCCGTAGCACCCCGAAAGCTTGTTGAGTCTTCCGCTGTACCAAATTTTGGGGGTGTTACAGTATATATACTAAACTTTAATTTAATTTATTAGCCTTGAGTTCCTAGCTTATAAGGTCACTTTTATTTAAATTTAAATTTTGTAGGTTGATTGTGACAAATTTACAGCGGTGACTTTGAAACATGATGATAAATTAACAGATGGCACATAATTTTCTTTCTAGTGTGTGCTTCTTTTTACTACTATATATGGGAAAAGATGAATACTACTATATTTGTTTTATCTTTGTAGGGAGAACACTTATTCTTGACAGTTGAACATTTATAGATGAGTAATAGGTTTTCATTGTTGTGAATTTGTAGTAACATGTTACCAACATTGACAAGGAGCATGCATTTCTAATTCATAAATAATATGCGATCACAACCCAGATCCATCATGTTCTCTTTAGTTCTTTGGGCGTTTGGTCAACCCATTATTTACAACAAAAAATCATAGTTATGAGTTATGCCTTGAGGCTAACTGAGTTATATAATAGACACATGATGATACTTGAGTTTCTACAACACCAACTAAATAGTTTCACTTTTGCAATGTTTATGATAAAAAAAAAAGTTTAAGATTTTAATAATCGATTATCAACTCACTAAGTACTACGCTTACTGATTAATATTCATTTATGAAAATGAACCTGACCAACCAATAGAGGAAAGATACTTGACATCTGTGGGATTTTGGTAAATAAGAGAGTTGTAGTGGTTAGGATTGGTTTTTTCTTGTGATAAATAAGGCTGTCTCTTGGTGTTTCAATCCGTTAACTGAAATTGATTTCGTACGATTGTTCATTGAACAAAAGGTCGGACTATGTAATCGAACTAGGCTTCAAGTACTAAGAATGGGAACAAATATTATTGAGGCTAAGATAATATCATGTGGGAGTGTCTCTTTGAGTGCCCTTTATTCTGTTTAACAACTTCAGGGTTTTATTGTTCCCATGGTCTCTCATGTGTTTGAGTTCATGACGGTAGATTTTAGTTGGGAATGTATACAAGGTGCTGCACTAAAGAGATTTGAATGGGGCTGTGGAGGTTGTGTGTTCAAAACACAAACAGGACAAGATAAAAAACCCCACCGGCTATGTGGACAACGCCATTGAGGTGAAGCAAGTACGAGTTGAGGTGAATAATCAAGTACCAACTGACGCGATTCGAGATGTCGCTCCTGGCATGTCTTATACTGGTGGTGGTCAGCCGCGCACACTTTCTTCATCTCATTTAGTTACAACATTTTCTTTTATGTATTTGCATGCACCAATCTCTCATCTATTTTTTAATCTGATATGTAGGTCCACCGAATGAGTATCGAGCATTTAGACCTTGAAACTGCATACGTTCCAGTTGGCAAGATCGCTTTTGGTATGAGGCTCAACAGTGTCAAAAGTAGTGGCTCAGACACAAGAAGGTTTGATAAAGCTAACTCCAACCATAAAAGCTTTATGCACAAAATTTTTGCTAAAAGCCTTTTACATGTTTCTCTTTATTTTTGGACTATAGGCTTCTAAATGAGAAAGAAAAATGTCTTCAAGAGGCCCTTCAACGTGTTCAAATTCTCAAGAAAGAGATTGTTTCCAAGGATTCAGATGTACTATTTTTTCCTTTTCCCAATTTGGGGTTTATCTTGGATGTTGATTAAATTGATATATTCTTTACCTATAACTGACATCGCTGGACATTGAGTCTTCTATTGTGAAATTTTAGCAAAGTAAGTGTAACCAGGCATAAATATGACAACTGAAATGATATGCATTACAACCTCCTTTTATGCAAAGGGAATATATCAACTTAAATGATTTGCAGCCAACTTGCTACATTTACGAGCTTTTCATTTATTTCTTTAACATCTTCATTTAGTTTCCATGAATCCAGTCGGTCAACAAGCATCAATGTGCCATATACTTATGTTTGAGATACTTAGAAATCAAATAATCAATGAATTATATGTAATTTCACTAAAATTGACCTCATGGCATTTCATATTGTTTTTGTGGTTTTAAATAAAAAACTTACCATGAAATAGTAAGTTGCTAAAATGAAAATGAAAAGGAACTCGCAACTTTATAGTGAAACGTTGATGTTTTATGGCTGTGAGTGTCGATTGAGCAACTTGGTCATTTTGGAATCATCCCATTATTTAATCATAATGATCTTCAAAAAAAGCCAAAAAATAAAATAAAAATAGTAACTATAACCACCTGTATAATCATTATGATGATTATACTCATAATGATGATTATACTTGTCAAGTTTTACTTAGTAGTCATGTGATGTCTATCTGTTCCTTCACTCAGAGCCAATGAATGCCGTTCTTAAGCACCATTGTGAAGTTCACTCAAGCATGGGTCAATCCGGTAAAGGTTTAAGTTTATCTTAAAAGGATGAAACGGAAAAAAAGTTTAGCTTATAAAAAATGGGTCAAATAGGCCGAAGGTGTAGAAAGTGGCCTATAGTGTAATTTTAATGCATAAACTATGCGGATAATGTAAAGAAGGCTACTCAACTATTTAACTTTGTTAATTAAGGTCCTCTGAGTTTTGAAAGAAAATACATTGTTTCGATTAATCACTGCTTTAAGTTATTCAAATCAGTTCTAAATGGGCAAATAAGTATGGTAAGCAATACCAAACACACCATATGCTCCATAGATTACAGATTTTTTCATTTCATCTTATTTTTTATTTGATTTATGTGTCGAGAATTTTGTAACAAAAATACTTTCTTTCGTGCCTATTGACCTGTGAGGTTTATGGGTAACTAATTTGAATTTTAAAACTCGCAGATTAATGGTGTAGTATGGAAAATGGGAAGATTGTGAGACGCTTTTCCAGAATTCTATTTTAAAATAGAGTTGATCTTAGGTTCTTGACTCAGATTCCAACTTTACCAAGTCGGTCAGTGTGACATCCTCAACCGACATCACTATGATCGAGTTGATAGGAACTGATAAACCCGGATTACTATGTGAAGTCTGTGCAGTTCTCACACACTTAAAGTGTAGTGTGTTAAATGCTGAGGTATGGACCCACAACACACGAGCCGCATTTATAGTCCAAGTGAAAGATGACGAATCAGAGGTTCGCTGTTTCTGACCCTGAGAGACTCTCAATTATAAAGCAAATGCTTTTTAATGTGCTTGAAGGAAGCAACAAGGCTCAAGAAGCCAAGTCCGTGGTCTCAAACGGTGGGACCCACACCAAGCATAGGCTGCACCAGATGATGCTTGAGGATCTTGGCTTTGGAAGGGATAGTTTTTCGAGTTTCATGGAAATGACAAAACCTGATGTGAATGTGGTCAATTGGTATGATAAATATTGTGCAGTGGTCACTATTAGATGCAAAGATAGGCCTAACCTATTGTTTGACATCATTTGCACATCGACTGATATGGATTATGTTACGATTCACGGGTACGTCGATGCTGAAGGACCTGAAGCTTACCAGGTTTGTTAACTTTTCACGGGATTTTTAGTATTTTTTATATATCTTAGATATGGATTAGATTTCCAGTAATTTTAGATATGTAATTATGTGTCGGGGGGATATATTGAATTTGCTCAATATCATTGCTTATTTGTTATTTATTTTTCAAGTTACAAAGAACTTTGTATATTTTAATTGTTCTATACATGTGTATGTTCATTTATTTTCATTGTTAATGCATTCAATATAAAACTTGGTACCTTTATATCTTATTTTTCGTTAACTTATTTATTACAACGATATTCATAAGTCTAGCTAGCTCATCACGCTTAAATAAAAACCAGTCAATGCAACACTTCTTAAATAGTTCTTAATGCAACACTTCACCTAACATATATACCTTAATTAATAACTGTCAACTAATTTTCATATTTAACGCAATAACAAACAAGCTCGGAAATATGAAATATGCCTACAATTATTTACAACCCTTCTTTTGCTAAAGTAAAACATGCCACCGATATTCATAAGTCATGCCCACCTATCGGACGGGCTTTGCCACTACTAATTATATTTTATGATGATCGTACTTCATGAACCGTTGCTTAATATGTCAACAATATTCATAAGCTTACGACCCTTTCTTTCAACAAGTACACCTTCTAATCATTTTTTACCACCCTTCTTTCGCAATAGAAGAATATGCCAACGATATTTATTAAGTCATGCGGGCGGGCTTTGAAAGCTAGTGTGTGTGTGTATATATATATATTAAACCGAACAATTTCAATCTAGTTAAGCTTTAACAAATTCAATTAAGGCTATGTTTGGCAAAAGTAGCTGCACTGCTTTTTAAAGCATTAGATAAATGAACATTCCTAAAAAGAGCTAACCGCTCTTATACCAAACGAATACTAAAAATAAAAAAACTTATTCCTCACCGCTCATCACAGCTATGCGAGTCCCCCAAAAAAGCCCATACCATTAAAACAGTACACACACAAGTGGGGCCCACTTCAACCCACAACCCTCCACTTTTATACACCCAATTGAAACCCTCACATCCCAAAAAACACACAAAAAAAACAAACTTGAATCTCCCCACCTTCTTCTATCTCTTTATCCGGCGACCCCTTTCGGTGCTCCGCCCAATCTATCCCTTTTTTTATCCTTCCCTCTCCTCCCCTTTTATAAAAACCCAAAAAAAAAGTCAAAATTAGGGCTCCAGTTATAAAAAATCTCAAAATTAGTACTATCTAATAAGGGGAGAGGGAAGTTTGTTTTTATTTAAAAAAAAAGTCAAAAAAAGAGTCAAAATGGCGGCGCAAGTTCCGGTTCAGGTTTCAGGTGCGCCGGTGAACGATGGGCAGCAGCAGCAGCAGTTTGTGCCGGTTCCTACGTCGTTGTACGTAGGTGATTTGGAATGGAATGTGACTGATTCGCAACTGTATGATTTGTTTAATCAGTTGGGGCAAGTTGTTTCGGTCCGCGTTTGTCGCGATTTGACTACGCGGAGGTCGTTGGGTTACGGTTATGTTAATTATGCTAATTCGCAAGATGGTGAGTTAGTTTTCGCCTTTTTATAAAATTGTTTGTTGGCATTGTGTGTTTTGGTATGGGGAACAATGTATTAAGAATGACGCGTGTCGTTTTTTAAGAATGATTGCTATGATTAGAGACAAACCTTAGAAACACTTGGCAATAACATATTATTACTAAAAAGATGGTTAGTTAGTTTACGCCTTTGCATTAATATATTGATATGTGGACATAAATTGGACAAACCTTAGTAACACTCCACGTTAATATAATGGGTATGTTTGGCGAAATAACACTAGTAGAAAGCAGTAGTAGTAGTAGAGTTTGGTAACATAGTTAATATATTATATATCATCACTGAAATGTGACAAGTCTCAAGTTAAAGTTAAAGTTAAAGTGGCGACGCAAACCTTCCCAAGAAAGGGGAGGGTTTTACTTGGTATGTGTTGTTGGGTGTGTTTGGTGCGGGGCTTATAAGGGCTTATAGAGATTTGAGCTTTTGAAATTTGCTTGTGTCACATGCTCATAAGCAAGTCAATTGAAACGGGTTTATGGTGGCTTATAGTTAGTCTAAGCACTTAGATACCCTTCAAAATATAGTGGATTATCACACAAAATCTGAAAATATATCTAATCTAATTTTATGTATTTTTATCACGCAAAAGCTGAAAATATATCTGAATTTAATTTGATGTATTTTTATGTGATTTTACATTAAGGAGCTTCAGCTCCATCTAATTCGTCAAACAACTTTAAAAAAATATAAGCTCTGGCTTCAAGCTTATAATATAAGCTCCAGCCCATTTCGCCTAACATACCCTTTGTGTGGCTGTGGGCTTAAGCTTCTTGTATTAGTCGGTCAAAAGGTCGGAAACCGTGGTTATCGAAAAAAATAAATTTATATTGATTTGCGGATGTAACATGGGAATGGAGATCATACATTGTTAATATGTTTGTATTCTAGGGTTTAAACTTCACTAGGTAAACATTTAGGGGTGGTTAGGGAAACGGTCGTAGACAGTCATGGGAATACCTCGGAAGAGGGAATAACCTTATCTGTTTTTAGGACTTGTGTATGACTTGCTGTTTTTTAAGAATGATTGCTAGGGATAAAGACAAACCACTATGTAAAAAAACTTGTGACTATCATCACTAAAATGGGGACAGTTATATATGGTTTGAGTATGTGGCAGTCAGCTCAAACCCCGTGGATGAGTCTGCCAAAAGGACAGAAACAATGGTTACCAAATAAAAAAAATATTAAATGTATCGATTTGTGGACATAACATGGGAAATTGGGAATGGAGATGATACATTGTTAGTATGTTCATATATAGCTGCACTCAGTTATGGGAAAGTTAATATGAGGGTGAATGGTTATAAAACGTTAAATAAGAAAAAGTGCACTTATTTATGTAGTTTTGAAATATAGGATTGGTTTGTAATAAAATAAGTTAAATAAGGTTATATTGTCAAAGGAGACTAATTCTTAAGGAGATTAAATTTGCTGACCTAGTAAAAGTGAGGTCATTATCCCAACTGTCAACAGATCAGATGGCTGTGAGATCATTCCTTTAGCTCATATAGGTTTCAACTTAGGGCCCCACTATAATACGAAACTACCTTAACCCCTCAACTTCTGATCAGACAGTTTTATTAAACATTTGCTCATTCAAACCCTCTCGTTATACAAATATTTTGTATCACCAGAATCTTTGGTTGGATCGCCAGCCAATCTATCCTTTTATCACATCATTCCCTCTCCTCTCTATCTATCAAAACCAAAAAAAAATTATTTATTTTTTGAAGTTTTTAAGGATTCGATTGGTGGTTGTTTTAAAGGGGTTTTATCAATTTTAGGTATATATATAAATCAATAAGGGGAGGGAAGTAAAAAAAAAAAAAATTAAAAAATTAAAAAATAAATAAAATTTGGAGTTTAGTTTTCTAGGGTTGAAAAATGGCGGCTGAGGATCAAGTTCAACTTCCGGCGGTGAGTGGTAGTGGTGCTGCTCAGCAGCATGTGCCAACTGCGTTGTATGTTGGTGATCTGGAGACAACCGTGACTGATATGCAAGTGTATGATTTGTTTGTTCAGTTAGGTTCAGTTGTTTCGGTTCGGGTTTGTCGTGATTCTTTAACTGGAGGATCGCTTGGTTATTGTTTTGTTAATTATGACAAACCACAAGATGGTTAGTTTTTCTTAGAAACATTTAGACGCTTTTTGTATTGCGATCGAGTCGGTTTTATTTTAATCAACATTATGTGTTTAGGAACTGATACAGGTACTGATACTGGTATGTTTGCATGATTAATTGGTTAAGATGTTGAAATTTGCATGATTGTTGCTTAAGGCTCAAAAGAACAAATACTACTTCTCTGTTTAATCAACAGGACTTCTATTTTACTTTGCTACTGACAACGTAAAGGTGTAAACAACCATTTAGCAGTATGATAAGGAACTTATTTTAGATGGAATGACATAAGGCGTAACCGTCTAATAAATTTCTATGTAAGGAACGTTAAGCTAGGTTTGGTCTGCGTGTTTCTCTAATGTCATCTTGGAAAAGGGACAAGGAGTATTTTAATGAATTCAATGGAATTCTTTATTATGGGTTTTTCTTTGAAAGTGAAAACATATGAGATTGTTAGTTTGACTTGAAATTAGTTACATGTAAGCTGGATAATAGCATGGTTGTCATTGCCTCATTCCATCTCGAGGCACGGGTTTTAGATCCACTTCTAGGGATGCATGGTTACATTAGGTCTCTAAATTTAAGAGTAAGCACTAGAGAGACAGGGCATGCTGAAAATAATTTAGTAAAACCACATGATGTGTGGCTTAACCAGAACGTATGACTTAACCTGACAATCTGGTTAATAATTAGTCAATGGATAAAGGCGGTAAATTTGCTATATTGTGCTGTACAGTTAATTGACACGCCGTTTTCCCTTGGCTCGTCTCTATTTTTTTTTTAATTATCTTTTAGCATTTTATTATTATCAAGAAAAGGAAAAACAATATCTGTATGAGAGGCATTGTGTTGTTATCCATTAACTGCAATTTAAGCTGGCTGCAGTTTCCCTTACTCTTTTTGTTATGTTTCTGACAGCTGCAAGGGCAATAGAGGTTCTGAACTTCACACCTTTGAATGGCAAGGCCATTAGAATTATGTATTCTCATCGAGATCCTAGTGTACGCAAAAGTGGATCTGGGAACATATTTATTAAGGTATTAAATCCCTTCGTTATCGATCAGTGTCAACTTACTTATGGTTCTTTACTGACTAACTCTTGTTGGCAAATATGAATAACACAGAATTTGGATAAGGCGATCGACCAGAAGGCACTACATGACACCTTCTCTGCATTTGGGAACATACTCTCTTGCAAGATAGCCACAGATCAAACTGGTCAGTCAAAGGGGTACGGTTTTGTGCAGTATGACAGTGATGAAGGTGCACAAAAAGCTATTGAGAAACTTAATGGCATGCTTCTGAATGACAAACAAGTTTATGTGGGACCCTTCTTGCGCAAACAAGAAAGAGATCAGGCTGTGGACAAGACAAAGTTTACCAATGTCTATGTCAAAAACCTGTCAGAGTCGACCACAGATGAGGAGTTTAATAAGGTATTTAGTGAATTTGGACCTGTCACAAGTGCTGTTGTGATGAGAGATGCTGATGGAAACTCCAAAGGCTTTGGATTTGTTAACTTTGAGAATGCTGAGGATGCTGCCAAAGCGGTTGAGGCTCTTAACGGCCAGAAGATTGATAATAAAGAGTGGTATGTTGGAAAAGCCCAGAAAAAACACGAGAGGGAACAGGAATTAAAACAACGATTTGAGCAGAGTATGAAGGAGGCAGTAGACAAATCACAAGGGCTGAACCTGTACATAAAAAATTTGGATGATACAGTTGACGATGAAGGCTTGAAAGAGTTGTTTTCTTCTTATGGTACTATAACTTCATGCAAGGTTTGTGGGTCTGAAAGCTTCTTATGCTACATAAACTTTAGGCTTTGGAATTGGCTACGCTGAAACTTGCCCAATATCTCTAATTTTTTGTAACAGGTTATGCGAGATCCAAATGGAGCTAGCAAAGGGTCTGGTTTTGTTGCATTTTCGACCTCCGAGGAAGCTTCTAGAGCTGTAAGCAAACATCTCTTTAATCATTTTTTTTAATTTTATTTTATATTTTTATTTTTATTTTTTAATTATCTGAAGTATAAAACGTTAACTTCTTTTCTGTTCTTATAGCTATTTGAGATGAATGGGAAGATGGTTGGTAGCAAACCTCTCTATGTTGCACTTGCACAACGCAAGGAAGAGAGGAGGGCAAGGTTACAGGTATGTTCCCAGTGTATTTTTATGTATCTGAATGAACAATGATTTGATGTAATGTAGCAGGTGTTAATGTAGGTGACCGATGCCTTTTTCACTTTACTAAATATGTGTGCATAATATCCCTATTCATGGTTTTATATCTTCTTTCGAGTTAACATATACAAATAAATGTCCGTGTGACAAGTTGATTTTTCCATGCAGGCACAGTTCTCACAGATGCGCCCAATTGCAATGGCACCTGCTGTTGCACCTCGTATGCCTATTTACCCACCTGGTGGTCCAGGCATGGGGCAACAAATATTCTATGGTCAACAGCCTACATTCATTCCTCCACAGGTAATCCCTCTTGCATTATTTATATTTTGTTGAAGCTTCATAAATTGATTTGGCTCGTTAAACACAGTTGAAAGTTTTAGATTTGATATTGTATGGCAATTTGAGAGTACAACGTGTACCAACTAACGGATTCCTCTTTGTATCTTGGGTAGCCTGGATTTGGATATCAACAACAACTTGTGCCAGGTATGAGACCAGGTGGGGCCCCAATGCCAAACTTTTTCATGCCAATGGTTCAGCAAGGTCAGCAAGGACAGCGCCCAGGTGGCAGACGTGCTACTGGTCCTGGTCAGCAAAACCAGCCGCCAGTTCCCCTTATGCAACAGCAGGTTTGTTCCAGTCTCATCTTGTTTCAATACTAGTCAAATCCAAGGGGTTTCCAATAATTATCACTTTATCAGTTTATCAACACTTCTCCTTTTCACATTGATTAATGTATATTATAGGTTACTTTCACCTTATAATAATTTAACTATTTAAATTACTGGCTAATTGTTTATTTAAAAACACCGGATGAAGACTAAACCAAGTATCATATTGGATTTGGACTCGTTTTGAAGGTTTCAAAGAGATCTTTTTAATAATATACTATTTCATGAATTTTTTTAACTTTTATACAGCTTATTTAACTATTACTAGTATATGATTTGTAAATTTGGTGTGGAGAATGGTGTTACAACAACATTGGCAATTTGGCATAGAAAGTCGCGGGGAATAGTATCCCATTAAAATTTACACCAAAACATGTTTTGGTGCATACTTGGAATACGTAGATGGTCTATGCGACATGTTTACCTCTTTTTGATTTTATTTTATTTTTCAAATTATAGATGATGCCACGTGGGAGGATGTATCGTTACCCCCCTGGGCGTAACGCACCTGACGGTTCCATGACTGGTATTGGAAGTGGAGGAATGGTTCCTGTTCCATATGACATGGGTGGAGTCATGCCTTTGCGTGATGCTGCAATCTCACAACCAATTCCTATTGGTGCTCTGGCTTCTGCCCTTGCAAATGCTTCTCCTACTGAACAGCGGACGGTATGTTTATTTTACTTTTTGTTCATATACTCAAATTGACAAATTCTCATTAAGTTCGCAATAATTGCTTAAGAATTTATTACTATGATAGAAAGTTTTCGGGTTTTACATTGTTAACAGTAAGTTATATAAACGGTTCTCTAATTTACTTATAACTAATTTATAATCTCACTATTGGGTACTAACTTTTCGCTGTTTTTTGTGAAACAATTTGTAGATGTTGGGAGAGAATCTGTACCCTCTAGTGGAACAGCTTGAGCCTGAAGCTGCAGCAAAGGTGACTGGGATGCTTCTGGAGATGGATCAGACCGAAGTTCTTCACTTGTTGGAGTCTCCCGAAGCTCTGAAAGCAAAGGTTGCAGAGGCTATGGATGTCTTGAGGAATGTGTCTCAACAACAGCAGGCAAGTGGTGTGGCAAACCAAATGGGAGGCCTCTCGTTGAATGACGGTATTGTTTCCTAAATTTGCGGTGGCGTTTCAGAAGCAATGGAGTTGGAAGGTTTGTGACAAGACTTGATGTTAGTTTGGTTGGTTGGTTGGTTAGTAAGACGGTAAAAGATTGACTTGATTTTGGGATTTGGATAGTTGGATTTTTATGTTCTGTGTTGAAGACTGTTGGCTTTGACGGATTGCTCTTTGCGTTATTTTATTTTGGGATTTGAATATTTTATGGCTCTGCGCTGTTTCTTTGTGTTATTTGGTTTTATTTTTTTTAGCTTGAGTAACTAGTAATATTAGAGAGGTTATTGACAGACATGTTGGTCTGATCTCTTCTGTCGGTGAGAGCTGATTCTTTTGCCCTAGCCTGTTCTTGGAATATCCATGTCAAGATTGAGAAATCTAAGGGTGCGTTTAGTTGAGGGAAAACACCTTGTTTTTCACAAAACGTGGAAAACAAGGAAAACAGAGATCGCGTTCAAATTAGTGTTTTCCAATAAAATTCTCTACAAAACACAAAATTTCTATTTTCAACTTTAATACACAAAACTACAAAGCACATTTTTTTTTGTTTTCACCGGATTTCCATTAAAATACCCCAAATCCGTTTTCGTTAGTTGTTTTACGTTTTCGACAGATTTTTACGTATTCGTTAGATTTTTTACGTTTTCATCTGATTCTTTACGTTTTCGTCCGATTTTTTACGTTTTCGTCTGATTTTTTACGTTTTCGTTCGTTTTTTTTACGTTTTCATCAGAATTTTTAAGTTTTCGTCCGATTTTTTACGTTTTCGTCCGTTTTTTTCACGTTTTCCTTAGATTTTTTACGTTTTCGTTCGATTTTTTACGTTTTGGTCCGATTTTTTACGTTTTCATCTGTTTTTTTTATGTTTTCATCAGATTTTTTACGTTTTCGTCCGATTTTTCACGTTTTCGTTCGATTTTTTACGTTTTCGTCCATTTTTTTTACGTTTTGGTTAGATTTTTTTTACGTTTTTGTCAGATTTTTTACATTTTCGTTGGATTCTTTACACTTTCGTCTGATTTTATGTTTCTGTCCGTTTTTTACGTTTTCGGCAGATTTTTTACGTTTTCGTCAGATTTTTTACTTTTTTGTCAGATTTTTTACTTTTTTCGTCCGATTTTTTACATTATCGTCCGTTTTTTTACGTTTTTGTCGGATTTTTACGTTTCTATCAGATTTTTTTACGTTTTTTTTTCAAATTTTTTTTACATTTTGGTCAGATCTTTTACATTTTCGTCTGATTTTTTTTATGTTTTCGTCTATTTTTTTACGTTTTTGTCAGATTTTTTCCGTTTTCATTCGAATTTTTACGTTTTCGTCTGATTTTTTACGTTTCCACCATTTTTTACGTTTTCTTCAGATTTTTTACGTTTTCGTCCGATTTTTTACGTTTTCGTCCACTTTTTCACGTTTTCGTCCATTTTTTTACGTTTTTGTCAGATTTTTTAAGTTTTCATATGATTTTTTACGTTTTAGTCTATTTTTTACGTTTTGGTCATATTTTTTACGTTTTCGTCTGTTTTTTTAACGTTTTCATCAGATTTTTACGTTTTCGCCTATTTTTTTACGTTTTCGTGGGGTTTTTATATACCTATCCGTTTTCGCTCGTTTTCTTACGTTTTCGTCCATTCTTTTATGTTTTTTACGTTTTCTTCTATTTTTTATGTTTACTTATGTTTATTTACATTTACGTCTATTTTTTTACGTTTTCGTTGGACGAAACATTAAAAAACATAATTCAAGGATGAAAACGTTAAAATCAGACAAAGATGGATGTAAGCGTAAAAATCGGAAGAAACCGGTAAAAATCAAAAGAAATTACAAAAAACGAAAATATTAAAAAAATGGACAAATGCATAAAAAATCTGACGAAAACGTAAAAAAACAGATGAAAACATAAAAAATCAAACGAAAACGTAAAAAATCTGAAAAAACGGACTAAAACATAAAAAATTGGAAGAAAACCTAAAAAATTGGAAGAAAACATAAAACATCTGATGGAAACATAAAAGCAGACGAAAAATTAAAAAATCCGACGAAAATGTAAAAAATCAGAAGAAAATGTAAAAAAATCTGACGAAAACGTGAAAAATCTAACCAAAACATAAAAAAAATGGACGAAAATGTAAAAAATCGTACGAAAACGTAAAAAATTTGACGAATACATAAAAAATCTGACGAAAACGTAAAAAATCTGACGAAAACGTAAAAAAAACGGAAGATAACGTATAAAATCTAACGAAAACATAAGAAAACAGATGATAACGTAAAAAAATCAGGCGATAACGTAAAAATCTGACGAAAACGTAAAAAATACGGACGAAAACGTAAATAATTTGACGAAAACGTAAAAAACTAGACGAAAACGTAAAAAATAGACCAAAATGTAAAGAATCAGACGAAAATGTAAAAAATCTTATGAAAACGTAAAAAATTTGACCAAAACGTAAAAAATCAGACGAAAACGTAAAAAATCGGACGAAAACGTAAAAAATCTGACGAAAACGTAAAAAACGGACGAAAACGTTATTTGATGTTATAATTTAGTTTTTTAATTCTTTATTTTCTCGTAGTAGATTTTTTTTAGTTATTTTATAATTTAGTTGGTTAGTTTACAATATTTGTTTTTGTGTTTTGAAGATGTTTTTATAATATTACAAAGGTGAATATTGAATTGAGATATAAAACAAAAACACTTAGACATGTTTTCTAGTTTTGCAAAATGGAAAAAGCAAACACATGTTTCTCAGACTGAACGCGTTGTTTAAATTTTCCATTGTTTTGTGGAAATCAAACTCCCCTCCCTTTTCCTACAAAACAAGAAATAAGAAATGGAAGAAAAAGTTTTCCAACTAAACGCCACCTAAGTGTTTTAGAATCTGCGTCAGTTTGGATTTTGAAACGATCAAGTGATTGACACTAGGGCAGTAAACAACCCGGCTGAACACATATAGATTCTTGTTCGTCTTTCTTCTTTTAAGATAAGTTCTTTTATGTGGAGTTGAGTTATTAAATGAATAAATCTCTATTTTTTTTTAAAAAGATATCTTGCAAATAGTAAATCGTTAAACGACAAAAACACACTATTATGATCTTTCTTCTTTTAAGATAAGTTCTTTTATGTGGAGTTGAGTTATTCAATGAATAAATCTCCATTTTTTTAAATAAAAAATCTTGCAAATAGTAAATCGTTAAACGATAAAAATACACTATTACGATGAGATTCTTTTATCTACCTGGAGTAAACTACACCATTTGTCTTTGTGATTTGCGTGACCGCAATCTTTCGTCCTTTGACCAAAAAAATTGCATCACTCGACCTTAAGTGTGAAACGTTATGCGTCGTTAGTCCCTCCCTCTAACGGAGTCCACTAACGCTCGTCAACTCTTGTTAACTTGTTTTCTCATAAGGGTATAATCATCATTTCACATCATAAGGACGAACGGTGCAATTTACGCTTTCGTCTATTTTTTCGTTTTCATATGTTTTTTTTTACGTTTTCGTCAGTTTTTTTACGTTTTTTTTGTTTTTTCGCTTTCGTCCATTTTTTTACGTTTTTACTTGTTTTTATAACGTTTTTGTCCATTTTCTTATGTTTTCATACGTTTTCTTACATTTTATACGTTTTCATACATTTTATCCATTCTTATCTGTTTTTATACGTTTTCATCCGTTGTTTACGTTTTCATCTGTTTTTTACGTTTTCGTCTATTTTTTCCGTTTCCGTCTGTTTTTTACGTTTTCGGCAGTTTTTTACGTTTTCACCAATTTTTTACGTTTTTGTCCGTTTTTTCTTACGTTTTCATACGTTTTTATCCATTCTTATTCGTTTTTTACGTTTTCATCTGTTTTTTACGTTAAGAACAGATAAAAAAACAAAAACGTAAAAAAACGGGTGAAACAGTATAAAAACGGATGAAAACGATAAGAATGGATAAAAACGTATAAAATGTAATAAAAACAGACAAAAAACGTAAAAAACGAGCGAAAACTTAAAAAAGTGCCGAAAACATAAAAACAAACTAAAACGGAAAAAAAATAGACGAAAACGTAAGAAAACAGACTAAAACGTAAACAACGGATGAAAACGTATAAAAACGGATAAGGATGGATAAAATAAAAATGTATGAAAACGTATAAAAATATAAGAAAACATATGAAAACGTAAGAAAAATGGACAAAAACGTAATAAAGAAAAGGCGAAAATGTAAAAAAAAAACGGATGAAAGCGAAAAAAATGAACGAAAATGTAAAAAAACTGAGCGTAAAAAACGGATAAAAAGTGTAAATTGCACCATTCGTCTTTATGGTGCTAAATGACGATTATACCCTTATGAGAAAACAAGTTAATAAGAGTTAACGAGCATTAGTTGACCCCGTTAGAGGGAGGGACTAACGGCGCATAACGTTTCACACTTAAGGCTGAGTGGTGCAATTTTTTTTGTCAAAGGATGAAAGGCTGCGGTCAACGCAAACCACAAGGACGAACGGTATAGTTTACTCTATCTACCTGCTTTTCGATATATATATATATATATATATATATATATATATATATATATATATATATATATATATATATATATATATATATATATATATATATATATATATTTTTTTTTTTGTGTGTTAAAATTAACGTCTTAAAAAAAATGTAATTTGTTATTTCACATGTGATTTCATAAATTGCATGTGATATTAAAATATTAAATCACATGTGATTTTTCAAGCGTAAATTTCAACACTAACAAAAAAAAAGTTAGAAAAAGTAATTTGTTGAAAGTATATAGAAGTGACTATTTATAGAAAGATAATTTAATTCTCGACGTGACAGTATGATTCTTTTGTGTAACAATAACGGTTTGTAAGATATTTATTTATTTATTTATTTTATTTATTATTATATTTTTTAAATGATGAAAGTGACGTTTTATTATTATTATTATTATTATTATTATTATTATTATTATTATTATTATTATTATTATTTATTATTTTTTTTATGTGTGGTCAGGATTTCTTGATTATATTTTTAAAAAATACATTTTAAATAATTTGAGATGTATTTTGAACTTTTCTCTTAGATGTACATGTTTGTTCGTTAAGATAATGAGATTTTTCGAGCTTGCTTATGTTTGTTCATTAAAGCGTTAAATAAACATATATACATAAATGAAGAAAAACTACCACTGAGGCATTGGTCTAGTGGGTGGGTTTTCATTCTTGAGTCAATAGACTCGGGTTTGAATCCCATCCGTAGCACTTTACTCTCAGATAGGTACCCCACCTCCGCAAAACATATGAGCTCGCTAGAGAAACTTTGTGGATAAAAGCTCGCTCAAGAGTCCGAGAGTCTCCGGAGTTATTCTCACGGTCAATGGCTGGTGCCAAAAGACACCTATCTACACCTTTTTGTGGATACATAAACGAAGATAAACTATAAAACAAAAAGCTCATAATGAGTGAACAAGAAATGTCCAGAATACGTTTCTTTGAATAACAAACTTGCATGTTAGAGAAAGGCAAATTTGCCACTTTTGTGTCATTTTCAAATTTGCATATTCATCATCAAATTGTGTGTGTGGATGCATTAATTTTTATTTATTTATTTATCGCTGGATTCATGCACGCACTTCCATTATTTTAAAGGTCATCTGAGATTTTTTTGCTTATGACTTAAATGAAAAGGAAGGCTGAAAATATAAAACGTTGATATGGAAGGTTTTCACATTAAGTCATCTTTTTTGCCATTGATAAAGCCTATGTTTTTGCCAAGTGAGAATATTACGCATCACATGGTGTAAACATAGCAAATAATACTCGACTATTTTTCTATACTTTCGAAGAAATCTAAAGGGATTTCTCTCGTATTTGTACCGTGGCTTCTTTCATTTCAAGTAATGCATCTTCAAAACATTTTGCTAAATTTTCGGGGTCAGGAATGAGATCTTTAGCAACTAGAATCTGCATATCAGCTTTTCCTGCATAACTCACCATATGCATTGTGATTGCCTGCATCCAAACAACATAATTATAAACACACATTCATAAATATCAATGCTTGGGTCTTTTAACTAGTTTAGAATTCTCCTACTTGTGGTAAGCTTGTTGATGTCACTCTGATGTATGTGACCGGGATGCCAGCAATCGTGAACTCTTCTCTAGGGCCCACAATATTTGATACCGTGAAAGACGTGTTACAAATTACCCTGTAATTAATCAAGCTAGCAAACTACAAAAAAAAAAAAAAAAAAAAAAAAAAAAAAAAAATTAAAAATTATCAGTCGAAACTACATAGCAAGAAATGAGAATGGATTATGTAAATGGATAATATTGTTTTCGGTCCTTAACTAAAATTTATATAATCTTCCAACTGCATAATACTATAGTTAGCAAGATGGGCTAGTTACTTTCATGTTTTTAACCCGTTTGACCTATCCAACCCGTTTGTAACATTTTCGTTAATCTGATATTTTTCTACCCAAATTGGCCTATTAATAAATTTACAGGTATAATTTGCCACCTCTAAGCAATACTCATCCTGAAAACGCTAGAAAATCGTTGAACAAAAGAAATAAGAAAACGGTACGTAAGAAATTAAGTAATTCTACCTTTGCTCCTAAGAATTTCATAATAAAGTATCCAGTCTGGTATGATAAAAAGGCCTCCAAAGACAACTTCTTTCTATCAATCATTACTTTCGCTCTCTTTAAATACTGAAGCGGATCAGAGTCATTTTTATGGTAGTAAAGTGGTAGAAGCATAATACCGAACTTATTTCCCCACCCTAACCCTGTATCTTTCTTCATCAACTCTTTCATATCCTATATAAAAATACAAATAAGTTTAGGCTTTAACCGTATAATATTAAATCCAAAAAATGATATTTTAGTACGCTATGTATTTGACGGGTTAAGATATGGAACCTGAAGTCCTGGTGACGGTCTTAGATTAACCAATGCGACACCGGTGATTTGGAGTCCCTCTTTAAGAGCTAGGATATACAAATACAAGTAATTAACTTGGTGAACACGAAGAATGAACTTGAAATTGGATAATTTGTTACAATTTAACGAGAAATGTTAAAAAGAACTTACAGCCTGGTGACCGCTTGTCCAAATATTTTGATAGTCCTAGTGATATAACGCCAAAAAGAACATCATTTATCGTCTGCATTCGGTAATATGTTAAAGTTGTTAAACTAAGATGGATTTTTTTTCAACCTCAATAATCAGAGTTGTTAGGCTAGTCTTAATGGTTAAAACGCAGGCGCTGAAATGTACAACAACAATAACAGTACCCACTCCGTTTTAGGGACAATCGTTAATTATATGTGTATTGTCTTGATAATATAAGTTTTTGCGCTAGGTTTACATGTTCTGAGCTAATTATCGTAAATAATCAATTTACACGAAACATGACCGAGTCATAAACTATTGAGCATATCCTGCAACCAAACATTTCTTCACATAAACCTAGGGCCGTAAATGAACCAGACTTTTTGTGAATATTTCATGAACTGTGTGGTAAAATGTTCATTTACGTGTGTTTATTTATTAAATGAACGGATATGAACAAGATTTTATGTCCGTTTAATTAAATGAACGAACATGAACAAAACTCTCGTCCTTTCATTTACGCTCGTGAACGTCTGATTATACGTTCACTAATGTTCGTTTATTTGTTTATGGCCGTATATCATATATTCTTATTATATCATTAAAATTAGTACACTCAAACATATGAGAACACATAAAACACAATAATTTGTATATTTGCTTTCATACTTTCATTAATTTCATTCGTTTAATCTTTTAATGAACGAACATAAACGAACACAAACAACCACATGTCTTAATGAATGAACATGAACAAGAAAATTCACCCGTTTAAGCGTTCATATATGTTTATTTGTCCGGTTAAACTAAATGAACGAACATAAACAAGGCTCTATTCGTGTTCGCATGGTTCGTTTACAGCCCTACATAAACCTAACTTCCCACCTTACATAAACCTAACTTCCCACCTTATTCATTCCTACTACCCAACTAAAGATCTAAACTTTAATCCCTACGGAAAAAAAACCTATGTACATGGACCATGTTAGTAGTTCATAGCCTTCACCTGCTTATGTAATCATATACATAAAATACAAATAAAAATAAAACACCAATCATTACAAGGTATTTAAGGAAACTAAAATCTAACATCATTGATAATAATATGATCTGAATTTATTTATAGTTTTTGATGGGCGGGATCGAGCCAACAGGAGTTTATACGAAGAAGAACAAAACAAGATTGGTTGGAAAAGGTCCAAATGCGCCACATCAGGCATGGATGCACCATATTAGGCCAACAAATGGAGCAAGGCCGTAGCCTGTTTAGAAGATGCGACACATCCCTTTGGACGCGTTGCATTTGAGGAGGTTCGGTGCAAAACGGAGGGTTTTTTTTTTTTTTTTTTTTTTTTTTTTTTTTTTTTTTTTTTTAAATAGGAAAGTGCAAGGGTGTGTTTAGGAGGTTTTTAAATTTATTAGATTTCTTTTTCTCAAAATCTTCTATACTTCTAAATATAATGCTTGCTTTCATTACAACAACATCAAAACCCAATCCTGCCGGGGAAGGGTATCGATAAGGCTTGCTTTCATTGTTTATTTTGTCTTACTGGTATCTAAATGATATGATTATTTAGTGATATATAAGCTTACTAAATGGACATAGTTATAATTTCAATTTTGAACATTGTGTGATTGTGTCATACAGAATTTCCCACTTCTCATATCTATCTTTATACCAAGTGTAGATATATAGTTGTTAGGTCTAAAATCATTGTCTTATAAGTTCCTACTTACCTATTCCTTACCTTTATAAAGTAAGCCCATGTAGTTGGACAATGTCAACACTTAATGGCCTACTCATGAAGAAAAGTAGCATAAACATCCACAATTTTGTGTGGTGTTAAATCCATATATTAAATAAACATTCTATATCATTCAATGCCATTCGAATGCAAATCTACACCTCCCTTGCTCATGGTCCAGTATTTCCCACCAAAATCGAATTGAAAACGAAGTTGTTGTTATCGTTAAAAGAAAAACATAACTCGTCGGTTATTTAATTATTTTGGTTTTAGTTAGGTTAACCAAATATTTTAACATTCTAGACATAAATTTGTTAGATGACTACGTTATCTGGCCCAAACCTAATGAACCCTAGCCATCTAACAAAATTATGTGAATTAGCATACTCTTAAGAATTTGGGTACGACCATATAATACCAATTTTAATGGTTCTAGTTAGTAACAGAATTTGAAATATTAATTTTACTTTCCATTGTTTCAGTTTGAAAACATTCAGTTTTAGCTTCGACCGTTGCACTTATCGGTTATTTTGATTAAATTGACCACAATTCATCTTTCATTTTCCGGTTTTTAACCGTGTTTTCTTGATTATGATGTATACTCACTTCGTCTTAAAATAAATGATCACTTTTTATTCCAGAAAGAGTTAATAGCAAACAACCCGATAAGAACATCCTAAACATCCAACAAAAGCACACCACATACACACATATCGCATGATTTAACTACTTAAACAGAAATCATAACAGAAATTTAGACTTACCGCGTTTTCAACGGATTTCTTCACAATCTTCATATCATCAATACCAAATTTAGCAGTAGCCAATTTTCTAGGCCATAATTCTACCCCTTGACCACCTTTTAGCATAGTTTGACCATCGTTGACCACCATAATCCTCAGTAGGAACTGAATCATATAAACCAAAGTATACCAAATCATTTTCAACAACCTAACAACCTTCAACAACATTCCAGATCGAGCCGTTGATGAAGAAACCAACGGCTCGATCGTTGGAACTTCATCTGGCTTGTCCAACTTTCTACATAATGTCAACATTAAGGACATGAGGGATATACCATCACCTAGTGCATGGTGTATACGTAACACTATGCATTTATGCACTGATAAAATATGGATCTCCCATAATGGTTTATCAGTGCATAAAGGTGACGATACTGATAAGTCAGCAAGATATTCATTTATTGCCGACTCGTCGGTATCGTAATCTTGAATAATAGGATCATTGTGCATGATGATGTGTTGGTCGATGTCTAGATCGATTTTACGCCAATATTCATGATTGTTGTTGTTGTCGTCTTTTACTAATAGGCTTGTAAACCTAGGGTGTTTGATCATGAGAGAATTTGATACGACGGTTCGAACGGCATCGTATTCGATGGGACGATCGAGACCGAGTGCACAGTTGATGATTTGGTGAGTTGCTGGTTGTGTGAATAATCGGCCGGCTGGTGTTAATGGCTCGTCATCGTTGAAACTCATTTTTTTGGAGAGACTTGAAGGTATACGTTTCTAAATATATATATATATATATATATATATGCTTGTTATTAAAGGGGATGTTAAAAATTATTAAACTTAAATTTTTTTAGTTATCTAATTAGTCCTTTTCAAGATATTTAATGTAGATCCTTCCTTTCCACAAACGGAAGGAACCGACTAAAAATCTGGGTTGTCTTTAAGGGAGTGGCAATAGGTGTCATAGGTCACCGTTTGACGAGAGCCATAAAATTTCGTGCATTTTTATTATATATATATACACATAATTTGATAATTGAGTTTAATTAGTTTACGCACTGCTAATACATGTATATATTATGTGTGTGTTTAAAGGCCTCTTTGTGGTGATGTCACGTGATCACCGAAATCTATGAGACGACCCAGGATAGAATCAAACCGACTCCCGAAATGTATTATAACCTGGTTTCTTATTCAATCTCGTTGACTGATTGAGCTCTTTCCATCGGCTTAATTTTTTTTTTTTTTTTTTTTTTTTTTTTTTTTTTTTTTATTTATTATTATTTTTTTATAGTTTCTCAAAATCGGTTTCTGATGACACAATTGGTTTGAAGAGTGTTGCAGGCTTGTAGCTAATCTAATGGATACCTTATGCAAAATTTTATGTAATAATTAGTTACGACGATCATAGATATATCATACCAAGTTTGTGAGGAAAAAAAGATAGCAGAGTTTCAATTTTAACATATCTAGAAAATAAAAGTAAAGATCATTTGGGGACCAAATTTTTTTTACATACCAAGGGACTAATCTCCACCCTTCATCTTTATTTGATCTAATGGATGAGATTAATCCCAACAATTTAAAAAACCCACTTTCATCATTTTTTTTCAAATATTAATATCTTTCAAACCGTTAATCGTTAAGAGAAAAAAAATATACCGTTATGACGAGCATTTAATTATCTTTCTATAGATATGCTAATTGATATATTCTCGACAAAAATTTTTTTTTTCGTTTTTTCACGTTTTTTTTCATGGCCGAAAAAATCATAAATGATATTACATATAATATCATATATGATATTACATATCATATATGATATTATATGTAAAATCATATATGATATTGCATATCATATATGATATGCAATATCACATATGATTTTTTTTTCGGCCAGGAAAAAAAACGTGAAAAAAACGATTTTTTTTTTTTTTTTTTTTTTTTCGAAAGTATATCAAAGTGCCCGTTTATAGAAAGATAATTAAATGCCCGTCGCGATGGTGTAATTATTTTCGCTTAACGATTAACGGTTTAAGAGATATTTAAATTATAAAAAATGGGTGAAATAATAAAATCTTTTTAATCTCAACCATTGATTTCCTTTTTAGATGGATGGTGGGGATGAGTCCCTTGGTATGTGAGGAATGTTTGGTTTGTAGTGAATTTCGAGGCTTCAAACGTTGTAAATAATTTGAAGCTTTTGAAAATTTGAAGCCTTGTGAATTAGGGCAAATAAATACGTAGCGTATATATATGAAGCTTTTGAAAAGAAAGATCGATAGGCTTGTTTGACTTTCCTACACATGAGTAAATTGCTTTTCTTCTTTTTCTTCTTAAAATCCGTGTAGTAACGAAATTAAGGCAAATCAATCGCTCTTAACAATAGTATTTTTTTTCTCAACAACTCTTAACGAATACTCAACCACTCGTTTTCCTTTGGCCAGGTAGTTTGTCTTTAGTTGACCATTATTACATGATTATAATTTCGTCATTTTGCACCTTTTTCAAAAAAATAAATAAATAAATAAATAAATCGGCAATTCATGTGTACCATATTAGAGTTCTAGGTGCAAAGTTGAGGCTTAGCCTCCTCATTCGGGCCCCACTTCTTCCACATCACCAAACACCTCAACTTCAACTAACCACAACAAACCCCCCCTCACCAAACAACAAACCTCAACTTCCTCATTAGGGTCCCACCTCTTATACATTTATTTTTTATTCATTTCATTAAATAAATTAAATTCATTTCACAAATACTAAAAAATAACAAAACATACTAATTTTATTTCATCAAATAAAAAAAGTTACAATACGGAAAAAAAAACATACGATTTGCCGAAAAAAAAACATACGATACGGCACGAAAATAAATAAACCGACAAATACGATATGCAACATCATCAATAATTTATAAAGCCTTATAATTATCGATGAGTGCTGACTTTTCTTCCCAAACTTGCAATACTTGTTCCCTGACCATTCTCAAAGCGACTTGAAGTTCCAAATCTGTTTCATCATTTCTTAAAAGGGTTTGTACACCGACCATGACTATTGGATGGTCTTGAGGTAGCTCACGTAACCTTTCGACCTCTGGAGCACGAGACTCCCTCTGTCGAATAATTCAAGCTATCTCACCCAACAAGTTGTTAATCAACTTAAGTTCATTTTCTTGTTCATTGCGCAATCGGGTAAGTATTCTTCTTTGCACCTCAGCTGGTTGGTTAGCCATAGTGTATGTGTGGAATTTAGTTTCAGTTGTTTGATAATAAGAAGTTGAGTAAAGCTGTTATTTATACTGAAACTAGCCGTTAGATATTTTTATTGGAGAAACTAGCCGTTAAGCATTTTATTCAAACTGAAACGTACATTGACATAACATCACAAACGAAACGGAAATACTTAACATAAACCAACAAACGATACAATAATACAAATGCGATTAATTGATAAATCGGTTCTAGATGGTGTTGCTCTTCAAAATCAACCAAACTTGAAAATATTTGAAATCTCTCCCATCATGGCGTTCTTTGTAAACATTCAACGCATCTTCAACACGATTATCTGGCTCACGTGTTGGTTGCAAATTCAAGAAAATTTCATGAAACTTTTGGCAATCTGAGTTCATTCTTGCCCACTTACCCATTAGCTGGCTTTTGCTACGAGTTGGGCCATCAGATTGTTCATTGAACTTTTCTGTTACAACTTGCCAGAAAGGTCCTTCGTTGGCATGGAATTCGTGAACGTTTTGCCACATCTCGGCTAGCCAGCATTCTTCATCAATAGACCAACGAGTTGCCATTGTGAATTTTTTTGAAAGTGAAGTGTGTGCAAAGTTGTATGATAATGTATGGTTTATATAGGAGTCTATAAACATTTAAGATTCAAAACCTGAGCGGGATAATATTCAAATTTCAAAATTTTAAAAAAATAAACAAATAAAACGTGTGCAATAAACATGTAATATTCAAACTTGTTGAATTCAAATTCAAATAAATGGGCGGTTAAACGTTTAACATTTGAATTCAAACGTTTAAAATATAGAAGAGAAGTACACATGATACATAATTAGTTAACATAAAATACATAAAAGAAATCCACCATTACGCATCGAATCTGTCCCATGCGAACATGTTTCTCAGAGCGAACCACACATGTTGATATTTAATCCCTTTTCCCATATCGTTCATGATAAATACGGTTTGCATTGCTGAGACGATTAGGGTCTGCACTTGTACGCTCCAACTCTTTGTAAATAGAATTATACCTACGACATTCAAGGTTCATTCTATTCCATTGAGCCGTAATACTATTTTTATTACGGTCCTGACCTTCTGTCTGATTGTTGAACCTTTGTGTAACTGCATTCCAAAAAGAACGTTCATTCAAAAGTTCTTCAGAATCGTGAACTTCAAGCCATACAGTTGCTAGCAACCGTTCTTCTTCCACTGACCAACGATTAGCCATTGTAAAACTGAATGGTAAATATTGAAGTGTGTCCAAAACTGAATGGTATAATATGGTATTAATAGGGGTTTTTTGAAAGCGGGATAATTTCAAAATTTGAATTCAAATTGAAAGCGGGATAATTTCAAATTTTGAATTCAAATTGAAAGCGGGATAATTTTAAAATTTGAATTCAAATTCAAAACGGGCTAATTGCAAAATTTGAATTCAAACCAGAGAGCGGGATTTTTTCAAAATTTGAATTCAAACCATATAGCGGGATATTTGAAAATCTGAATTCAAACCACAGAGCGGGATACTTCCAAAAATCATTCTATAAATACATATCCAAAATCTGAATACACACACAATTCCCACAATCATCAAACAATTCTCCTTTCTTCTTCCAGCAAAATGTCTCACAATGCATCACCTCAAGACAATTCCCAACAAAACACACCGCCGGAAGATATATTTCCGGTGTTTCAGTACGACAACCCACCACCTCCAACTCCACCGGAAGTTATGTTTCCACCGCCAAACAACCAACCGCCAAACAACCAACCACCAAACAACCAACCTGAAAACCAGCCCATCATTCGTCAATTGACTGAGCAAGAACAGTATGAGCTGGATATGGAAGTGCTACGGGAGTATGAAGCTGAACAAGCCCGTCAGGAGAGGGAGCGTGAGGCGTACCTCAAAGGAAAACAAGATCGCAGGAACAGAAGAGCCGAATGGCGTTGGGCTCAGGGACTTCCACCTGTCCCATCCAGTGAGGACGACTCAAGTGCCTCCTACTCGAGTCAGGAGGGATACGTTGCAGATGATTCATTTTATTGAATCACAGTTTTTATTATCGTATGGTAGTTTATGGTTTTTAATTTCCGTTTCTAAGTTTAATGTTGTTATCGTATTTGTAAAATAATTATATGTTGTTTCAAGTTATTTTAATCCTATGTTTAATATAGTTGTATTATTCAAAAAAAACATACGTATAAAAACATACATATACATTTTACAAATAAAAACATACATATACACATACATTTTACAATATCACTATTCAAAGTTCAAAAAAAAAAAAAAAAAAAAAAACACGAAAACAGAACATGTCAGAGTTTCCATCTCGCCGTCCCAATGGGGAGTTTGCCTATGGTGAAGAACGGCGAGCCCCTCTTGGTGTGGTGAAGAGGAACGGCTCGCCGTTGGCATTGCCAAGTCGGACGGCGAGCCCCTCTTCCCCATCTGCACCTAGAGCTCTTAGCGTGTCGACTGATGTTTCTTCAAAATTCTAGCTATAGATAATAAGCATTTGTTTAGTTGACCTTTAGGCTAATTTGTACTTAAATACATGCATTTTGTTAATTTATATATACATTGTTTTTAGTCATCATAATTTTTTACAAAGTTTTTGTCGGGTACATGTCTCTATAATTATGAGTTTATGTTGTTAAAATATGTTCTAGCTCAATGTTATTTGTGTTGCAACATGTTTTAGCTCAAAATACTAATTTGACCATAATAATGTAATTGTTTGGATTCTATAAAACACTTAGTTGAGAGAAAACTAAATTAGTATTCCCTAGTGGAGGTCTAAAGCTCAAACTTATAGGCGGCAACTTTGGAGCCAATCTCTGCCGTCTATTCTCTAGTGCAAATGTTTATTGAGGCCTAAAAAAGGTGGATATCTGGAGAAATTATTCTCTAGTGCAAATTTTTATTGAGGCCTAGAAAAAAAAGGTGGATATCTGGAGAAATTATTCTCTAGTGCAAATTTTTATTGAGGCCTAGAAAAGGTGGATATCTAGAGAAATTGGTATTGGGTTTAATTTCAACTAGTTTAGTTCACAATAAACAACAAAACATTGCTTGAGATTGGTCTTTGGGAAAAGGTCAGTCGACACTCGAAGATGTACAATGTTGCGGTTTCTCTGCCGATGATTTAAAATATTTGGAGAAAATTTATCGACGCCGTGAAGGAAAATGACTGAGAGGCTTAAACATGTGACTACTTTTGTGCCTAAATGGATGTGGCAGTGATTCATTGGTTCGTGAAATTGTAGGTCCTTATACCGTCACCTACAGAATGCAACCATGTAGATTTATGCATATAATAATGCATGTCAATCAATGCTCCGCTGAGAATAGGAAGTAGCTAGTAAATTAGTAATACATGGCCTTATTTTGATGTTATGAACATGGTGTTATGCATCAACATTATGTTGTGAGTTGTGACGACTAAAGTTTTGTACCTCAACACTCTTATGTAGGCAATTTGTGCGTACAAACCTCATGTAGCTTTCATATGTAGTAGCTATGTAACAACATACATACGCATTTGTTTGTATGTATTAAATACGAGGGTACACCCTCATGTAGTCATATGTAGTAGCTACGTATTTTAGTCTCTATAGAGTACAAATTTATCTACCTATGATGAATTGCACATTAAATTGAAAATTACACATTAAAATTTTAAACGTTTGAAATAAGTTATGTAGCTTTCATATTATTGATAAGAAAAGTGATGCAATCACACAAAAATGCCAACAAAAGAAATCTACAAAAGCATGTGTATGCATTTGGTTGGCTTAGTACAAGAGAAGAGAAGAAACATTTATCAAATACACCAATCAAATACATACACGTCCTTTTGTGGATTTCTTTTGTAGGAATTTTTGTGTGGTTGTATCACTTCTCGATTGAAAAAGTGATCAATAAGCTGATACTAAGAGCACTTACATCAATAACACAAGTTAAATCTTAACTCAGTGTCTCGTCAGCGCCGCATCAGCTTTAACACTTTCACCTTAACTCACAAAAAAACATTCATATTTATAACTCAACCTTAACTCACTTTAACTCAACTTTTCAAATATTTTCAAATTCAACCCTAAACTAAAACTAATACTTCATTTATTAAAAACTATAACATTCATTCTTAAAATATATTACAATACGCACAGAAAAAAGTTACCACGAAAAAAAATACATTACGAAAAGAAAAAAAAACACGAAAAATAAAATAAAATTACAAAATAATAATTAAAAAAAAAAAAAAAACTGCTTTTAAAACCACAGGGACTAAACTGTAAACACTTCAGTACCACAGGGACCAAACTGCAAATTCAAATTAATATATCATCTTCAGTGCTCAATCTGTACACACACTAAACACACACACTATTAAAACACACCAAACACACACAAGAACACACACACTGCAAAATTAAACACTAAAGAACATACATACTTCAATCATGGGAGGCGAAATGATTTTTTTTTTTTTTTTTTTTTTTTTTTTTAAAAAACCACCCTTCACGCCGGGTTAAGCCATTAACTCCCCACGTTAACGCCCAATTCACGTGAATCCTCACAACGGTTAACTTCACATTAACGCGCGTTAAAACGAGCTTAATGCCCCCTTTGCGTTACAGATGTAAATGCTGTAAGGTTATGTTTATGAAGGTGGATACAATTTTTATATTCAGGATAAATAAAATAGATCACATGTAAATGGTACAAAAGAAAAGAAGAAAATGAAAGGAAAAAGGTGTTTAACCTTGTAAGTTGTAACTAATATCTTTTGCTCAATGAGCTTAATGCCCCCTTTGCGTTACAGATGTAAATGCTGTAAGGTTATGTTTATGAAGGTGGATACAATTTTTATATTCAGGATAAATAAAATAGATCACATGTAAATGGTACAAAAGAAAAGAAGAAAATGAAAGGAAAAAGGTGTTTAACCTTGTAAGTTGTAACTAATATCTTTTGCTCAATGACGGATCCAAAAATATTTCATACGGTGTGCATTTTATTGAGTTTTCCTGTTTCGAGAATCATGCTACATATATGAACAATATATTGATAAGAGTATGCACAAGAAATTTGTGCAGTGACTCGATATGAGAACAGAGGGTGGGAACTTTATGTAAACGAAACTTTATTAATATAATCCACATACTAAGAACGATTACAATGATATGTACATATACTATGTCAATCGGCATGAATGAACCGATGTGACTCTTCTAAGAGTTATCTTCTAAACGTTATATCTTATCCTACTTTACAGAAATACAGTTAATAACTATCTATATAAATATATGGTCCTTCTACTTTCAAAGACATATGATTCTTGATTATTTCCATGCCAACATTCACTCCCCTAATCAAGAAATCATATTCTTCATACTTTTTACTCTGTTCCTTTGTTCATCCCAATTTGCAGCCTTGCTTCTTCTTTTGTTTTTCTGTATTTGATCGCCTCGCTATCATGTCCTGTATATCATGTTCATTTGCCTTCTTTTGTTCCATGGATCATCGTCCTTGTTCTTGTCATCTTCATGTGATCCATCCTAACACCAAGCCGGTTCACATCTTGTCCTTCTTGTCCATTCCTAACTACCAGTCCATCCGAGCCTTGAGGGTTCCTTTGTTCTGCAGTCCAACTGCTTTCTCTCTTCTCAATTCGTGGCTTATCTGTTGTACATGGAATCTGTGCAGTGTCATGGTACAATATGACCAAGTCTATGAACTTTTGAAAACACCCTTTGATTGTGTCTCCTTCCTTAGTTGTTAGTCCCTGTATTTGTGCAATCCTGCAGATGACATGATCTTCTTCTTGTTCTTCTTTCTACTTGCGCCTCTGCCAAATCTGGGTTTTCCTTGTTCTTCAGAGGCGATAAAACTTCCTTGACTGCAATTGATCTCGCAAACATTTTTCCACAGGTTTCTTAGTTTTTCTTCTTCCAGGATCATTAAACCATGGGCTCTGATGCCATATTGAGTTTTCCTGTTTCGAGAATCATGCTACATGTATGAACAATATATTGATAAGAGTATGCACAAGAAATTTGTGCAGTGACTCGATATGAGAACAGAGGGTGGGAACTTTATGTAAACGAAACTTTATTAATATAATCCACACACTAAGAATGATTACAATGATATGTACATATACTATGTCAATCGGCATGAATGAACCGATGTGACTCTTCTAAGAGTTATCTTCTAAACGTTATATCCTATCCTACTTTACAGAAATACAGTTAATAACTATCTATATAACATATATGGTCCTTCTACTTTCAAAGACATATGATTCTTGATTATTTCCATGCCAACACATTTTGTTCTTTTTAAAACGGTAACGAGTATGCACTTAGTAATAAACTTTATTTTTTATTTTATGCTATCAATGATCTTTAGAAGGTATGAATGTGCAAACCCTCTAAGAGCACTGGGTATCATGTGAACTGTTAACACGTTATTGGTATATCATCTCAGCGCCACATCATACCCCTCTAAATAAGCACCAATCACTCAAACACCCTCCCTCATAAGTCATAACACACCACTAACATGTCTTTAAGTTAATACATTGGTTGTTCCTTTTAGTTTTTTTGGTTTTTGGGAAAGAAAATAAAAATTTACTTGATTATTACATTGGTTAATTAAATGAAAGGCTCTAAAGTTCATATTGGGACTTGGAATATTGTTGGTACCTATATTTCTAGTTCCACTATTGACCGCTTATTCTATTTCCAAAAGATATTAACCAACAGTTCGTCTTCTTCCTTCGTCTCCTACCTCCCAAAACCTGCGGAAAAAAAAATCATAAACACAAACACAACACACAAACAAAAACAAAAAAGAAACAAACTGTCACACCTCGCCAAGGCGGAAACGCGAGTGTGTAACTTCATGGATATCATCACAACACATGGTGTCAATATAGAGAATAACTACATGCATAAAATAGAGCAAGTATAGACACGAAGTGTCGTAACAATACCCAAAACAAAAATAACCAAAATAAAATCCAAAACAATACGTAAATCCAAACATAGATGACAAATCACTTCCAATGCAACTAAGGTCTCGTCTAATCACATCCTTCTATCTTATCCGTAGAAAGCTCACCTGAAAACGATACTTAAAACGTCAACATAATGTTGGTGAGATTCATAGGTTTAAGACTCATACACAATAGGCAACCAATTTACTATGATTATAGAACATTGTTGGACAAATAATTATAGTTATCATATAAGCTACATGTATACACAAGGCAACCAACACACATAAAGACAACTGTTAATACAAATATCGCCTAAAAACGTTATTTATATACGATCTTTGCTAAGTTTTGTTAATGACAAAGTATGAAGTTTAGCTATAAGTAAATCATCACTTTAAGTGTTTAAGTCTTGTTTAACTAAGGTTAACATTTCCTTTTAAACAAAACATTGTTTTTACTTCTTAAACTAAAATGAGTCTTGTCACATCATATTTATTTCTTAATATAGTAAGGTCACATCACATTTAGGGCAAGGTTTGTCATTATGCATTTATGGAAAGAAATGTGTTTGACTAGCTTTGATGTTGCTTACAAGTTTTGTGTTTGACTTGAATTAAGTGATGTGACATTGTTTGGTTTCTAGGAGTTATGAGACAAGACCTTGTTTGGTTTGAAGAGTTATTGCAAAAACCTACTGCAGACCCGGCGGTACCCTGGGGGTACATGGGCGGAACCCATCTGAGGGTTCCGCCTGATCCGCCAAGCATGCAGTATGGTGTGCTATAAATACCAACCCATAACTTGATTTTTGGCCAACTTTTTTAGGACATATATTCACATACTCTCTCAACTAACTCAGTAACCTTTTGATTTGTGATTCTCTTATGTAGCAAGGAACTTCACAAGATCATTCAAGAAGTTACAAGCTTCAACTTTAAAGTTGTAAGTCTTGATAGCTTGGTCATGTATAAGCTTTGGTAGTTTATACTTCATGTGTGTCATGTATGTAGAAGTTATAGGTTAGTATTTTAGGCCTCAAAATACAAAGAGTGTTGGGAGTTGTTGTACCCTAGTAAAAGAACTAACGGGAGTGGTTGTACCCTTGGTAAAGAACTCGACATCTAGCTTTGTGTCGGTAAAAGTGTAAGCGACGAATGGGAGTGGTTGTACCCTTGTAAAAGAACTCGACATCTAGCTTAGTGTCGGTAAAAGTGTAAGCGACGTTGTAAAGGTTTTCTCCGCCGGTGAAAGGAGCTTGTTGATTAGTGCTTATAACTCTCGAGTTGAAAACTCGGGGCGTGGATGTAGGGCAAGGAAAAAGAGTCCTTGTAGCCGAACCACGATAAACAATCGTGTTGTGGTTTGATGGTTTCTTTCTTTATCTTTGCTTATTACATGTTGTCTTTTAGTTACAATTGCTAATCACATATAAAGCTTTCCAAAAGAATTAAAACAAGTAAAGTTGTACTTATATCTTGAAACAAATGTAAAGCTTTTCAAAGAACTAAAACAAGCAAAGTTTGGATCATCACAAGTAAAGCTTTTCAAAGTATGAAACAAGTAAAGTTAGAATTGTTATTCACATGAAAAGCTTTTCAAAGAATCAAACATATAAAGTTGTGTTTATATCTTTAAGCAAACGTAAGGTTTCTATAAGGATATTTAAGCTAAATAAGAATCGAAAAAGCGGTAAACTATTCAACCCCCCTTCTAGTTTTCCACAATTGGCATCAGGAGCTACGTTACTCAAGATCTTTAAAATAGAATGTATTTTAAAACTTGGATTGATCCATGGATTTTGAAAATCTCAAAGAAGGGCAACCTATTCAAAACCCACCGCTATTTGAAAAAGAAAACTTACTTGAGTGAAAAAGTAATTTTGAAAAATATGTGAAATCAATTGATCAAGATCTTTGGCATACTAATTCTTTTGGTGATCTCAAACCAAAGAAAACAAGTTTTAGAAAACCAAGATAACTATCTTAAACTTGATAAAAATACTAAAGCTAAAACAATGATTTATAAAGCTTTAGTACCAAATATGAAAGAATGTATTTTTGTCAAATGGCTAATGATATTTGGAAAAATGTGTTAGACTTTCATCAAAGAATATGTCAAGTCAAAGATGATCAATGTGATCTTACATATGAATTAGAAGTGTTAGAAAAACTAATTGATTGACACTTAGTAGAAGTTAATACATGTGCTACTAGTTTAAATGTTTTTAATGAAGGTACAAGTGAAGATGATTACTCATGTCATGCTCGTAATGGACTTACTTGTGATTCATGGAATAACACGTATGAAGATGAAGCCAATCATTCGGTTTGTGATTCTAAACTAGATAAAACATCAAGCAAGGTACACTTTGAAACCAAACACTTTTGCTTTGACAAATTTATCCTAGAGTTTTCTAAACTAGAAAATGAGTCTAAAACGTTTATGCAACATGGACCTAAAAACTATCTTCAAGAAAGAATCTTCAAAATCTTTTAAGAAAATCTTTGAAAAGGAAATCTTGTTAGAAGATAAAATGTCAAGAATTGAGAGTAATGTTGAAATTAATCTAGAATGTATATTATGTCTAGATTACAAACATGAGATTAAAATGCAAATTGAGAAAGGAAAAATTATTAGTTAAATTTGATGAAAGCTCAAAATCTTTTGAAAGATTGTTGAGGAGTCAAAGGTTGTTTAAAGATAAAACCGGATTAGGACTTAACTCAAAAGCACCATTAACTAATAAAACAAAAGCAAGTAAAATTTGTCTAACCTAGAAGAGAGACTTAGAGATAATTCTATCTCTAATAGAAACTCATGATAGAAGAATTAAGATTATCATGCTCTATGCTTTTATATGATTGTCTAACCTTCTTGGATACATGAGTAATTGAGTTTCTAAGCGTGTCGTCAAACCAAGACTCTACGCGTTGTGTTTTTCCTCTTGATAGCATCTCTATGCAATTTAAAAGGTACACATTACTTAAACTTGACTTTAATAGTCTCTTGCTTCTAAGCATTATGTGTTAGAATATGTGTTATTAGTAATACTCTAAAAGTGTTTACTTGCTATTTAGTAATAACTAGGATTAGATTCTATGCAACAAGGAAATTCGTCTTTAGTACTAGTAGGAGATATAAGGTGCTTTAGTTCTTTAACCATCAAGAGATAAACACGAGAAACTCTTGAGTGAGTCTCACTCAACTCTTGCTTACAAGTGAGCTAACTAAGAATTTCATAAGTGTTAAAATGTCTAACACTTTTGTGATACTTGCAAAACAAACCTTTGTTAAATAACATTCTTAAACACCATACTTTGAGTCTTAAATTGTGTTTTTCTTCAATCACTCCTTTATGATAATCTCACATAAAACACACAAGATGAAATAAATCACATTAGCATATATTAGGATGTGTGAAAGAAAATAAGTTTTCAACATCTAGGATTTACACATCAAATGTGACACATAGTCTAATGATGTTGTACCTCTTGGACTTTTTAAAAATAAATAGAGTTCATAGTGTCCTAAGTAAGAAAACCCAAAGAGTCGAGGAGTCGTTGAATATGACATTTAACGAGTGATCTCCTCCTTCTATGATATCATCTTTGGTAGATGATAACTTAGTCGAAAGTCCAATGATGGCAAGACAAGCATGGAGTAAAAGTACAAAACAACATCTTCTCACCTTGAGTTAAACATTGAATCAAGCAAAATTGACATTAGCTATAAAACTTGTTTTAGAGGTCATAGTTGTGTCTAAACAAGTTCAACAAAAACAATTTTTTTATTTAGAATAAAACAACTAATGAAACGAAATTGATATTTCAAAGTAATCAAGTGAGTATAGTGTCAATGTTTGAAAGACCTTTTGATAATAAGAGCAAGTCACAAAAGCAAGGGATTTTAACTTAAAGACATTCCTAGTTGCTCTCTTGTTCTCAATGGTTAAGTTATTGATGACTTATCGAGAATGAGATTAGTAAATCCGTAGGTAAAACTAAATGTAGAGAAATGTTTGAAAGACTACTTGTTCTCGTAACAATTAGATCCAACATTATGTTTAGTTTTTGTCTATGTGCTCGTGTTAAAGAAGATCCTAAAACAACTCTCTAGTTGAACCTATTTGGATACATCATTAAGTACTACACAACTCAAATTATGGTCTCCCAAAAGAACGGGAATAGAAATCATAGTGTTTGACAAATGGAATTATGTCGGTAATAAGTTGATAAGAAAAGCTCAAGTGGTACTTGTACTATTATGCTTACTTATCCAATGATTCTCCAAAACGCGTATGACTCTCAAATTAGTATCGAATGGAGAAACACATCAACAAGCTCCGCTTGAACAAGCAAACTCGCATCAACAACGGAATTCATCTTATCAACATTGCTATACCTTCAACAAAAGAAGCATCGACCTTAGCGACAATTCAATCCATTATGTTCTTTATTGAAATATTGTGATCCATCATCATCGCCTTGGTAAAATTGTTCATTGAGGAACGTCTTAACTAAGAAAGTCTTCTACGTTAACTATTTCATCATCATGTTATCAAAATCTCTTGAATGAAAAGCATTCATCATCCCTAGGCTTAGTCAAGGACTCATAAGACCTAAAACCATAGTTTTGAACATTAGGATAAAACCACAAAAATCAAAACAATTTCTTTTGAGTTTTTCCCTGCAGAACCTACGGAACCTTCAGACTATACGGGCGGAACCCATTTTTTGGTTCCACCTGGTCCGCCAAACCTCAGAATGTTTTAAACTCTTTATTTCAAAGCCAAACACCCTATTAAGTCTTAACAAAAACTAACAAACAGCATCACCCTCTCTAAAACACATATCCTCACGAATTTTAGGGCTTCCAATCCAATCTCTTCCAATCCAACTAACTTTGTAAGTATTCTAATCACAATTACATTTTTTATTTAATCATAACATTTTTGCTTACAATCATTAACTAGAATCTTAGGGCTTTTGCATAAAACTTCATGATTCATGAAAAACTTGGTGGCTAGTCAATTATGTATTTCATTAAGTTAAGAAATGTATCTTTTCATTGTTACCTTGATTTACCAAACACACCAAGAGCATTATTTTTCTAATTGCAACATGATTCATCACCACATTGTTAAAACAAATGAAAAACATCATTTAAACATCACTTACATACTATCTCTTGAATGCTAAAGGGGATACATAACTAATATGTATTTTCGGGTACATTCAATCGAAGACACATTCAATTAGGAGAGTGTTGGTTATCTTTTGTTTTTACAACAAAATTTGCATAACAAAACGATTTGGGAATCAAAATGAGTCAAGATAACCATGTCTTCACATTGTCTTGCATATAAGAATATATTAGAACATCCTCGTTGTTAAAAGTCATTAACATACAATTTTATGTTTTCTAGGAATCAGCATGCCTCCCGCAAACAAATCCGATCACAAAGAAACCCTTAAATACATGCCCAAACACCATATGACCAAAGGTCTCAACCCGGTTCAAGTAGAAACCTTTAAGGCATTAGAAAAATGCTATGTTCACGAAGGTAGAACCATTGATCCATCCTTTCTAGAAGGAACATCTATTCGCCAAAACTTTGCCGCAATTCACTTTGATTGTCTCCTTGATATAGATGAGCCCATTTGTCCTAGGTTCATCTTGGAATTTTATGCAACCGTAAACCTTTCCTCATGTGCCGGTGGTAGGATCTCATTAAACTTCACAACCAATCAAATATCACATGATATAGATTTAAAAGACTTAGCTATAATTCTTGGTGTACCAAATGAGGGAACTTGCCTCTACACGGATAAGTGGCCCATTTCAAGTCTTGATACTATTGATCGTTTTTATCCATACGATACACCTCTTGCTAGTAAGGAAACTATTAAGGAACACCTCTTTGTTAGAACCTCTACCACTAGGGTGAACCGTTCGGGAATACTATAGATAAGGATCCTTTTGGTATGGAGCTCAATGAGCTTAAACCGCAATTTAAGAAATGGGAAGAAATTCTTAGGGCTAACGTCATAAGTACCATAGGAAATAGAGATCACATCAACACATATCTTTGCTATATGCTCTATAGCATTTCAACCGGTCAACCCTTCAACTTAGCCTACTACCTAGCCAAAAGGATGTCCGACATATCCTTAGTTGGAACAACCGCTCTTCCCTATGGTATGCTTCTTACTCGCCTCTTTAGAGGAATCTCACCCATTTCTCCTAACGAAGATGGAATATGCCTTGACTATTTTCTAGTTCCTCACACCTTCGTTCCCCTAAGTGATAAACGAGTTTTCAAAAATAAGGGCAAACGTACTCGATCACCTACTCCATCTTCATCATCATCCGGCATGAGCGACGATGATAAACTACCAAACTCTAAGTTACCTCCTTTAGAATACCTTCAAGCTCTCCCCATCATTGACAATGCTTCCGAAGAATTCAAGCAAACCAAAGGAATGTTCAAGTGTTTTGGAAGGTACCTAAACAAGCTCAAAAAGAAGATTGACCGGTTGTGAGAAGATTAAGGAGCGTTTGGCTTATGAGTGCTTTAGAAGCGTCTTTGTGTTAAAACTATGTGAATTATGTGTTTTTAACTTTCATGGTTTATTATGTTTGTTGGATTATGTTTGTATGAAATCTTATGCATAATGACAATGTTTAAGGTGTTTGTCATTTTTTTTTTCTATGCTTATGGGAATTTTTACTAAGTATAGTATAATCCTCGACCTCAAGGTCAAAGTCCCATGATTGGTATGTTTACATATCTAATTTTTGCACTGCCTAACCAGTAATACCTTATCTTTTTGATTTTAGGAGTTTTCGAAAATTTTGAAAATCGTCTCGCGGGTCAAAAACGCGGACTGCCTAATTTTTTACCCCTAGCGGATCTGGCGGTACCCAAAATTGGGGTCCGCCAGTGTGTTTTCTGGGAATTCCAGAAATGGCCCAACGGACCAGGCGGTACCCTCAAATGGGTTCCGCCAGTGTCTTCTGAGGGATCCGCCAGTCACCTGCAGAAAATTTTTGCTATTTTTTCTTGAGTTTATAACTTGTAAAGTGTCAAATCATTATCCTAAGTGAGAAACATCTTTCATTTACAACAACAACCATATTGGAACAAACCTCACTCACTAAAACAATTAGTAAGACACTTCCCGCCAAAATTCAAATTCAAAACATAACTAACCAAAGGAACCCTTTTAAAGGATCCTTCAAACCTTTGATACATTTTCAACCAAACCACTTCCCATGATCACAAAGCATTGAGTGCTTAAGTTGGTCTTTCACTCCATCCTATTCATTGGATTGACCTCAAATGATGTGACTTGGTCATGAAAATCATTTAACACCTCAATCTTTGAATAGTAAAACATCAAATCCAAACACTATTTCAACACCTTTCTCATCCTATAAAATTGAAAGCTCCACAACAATTCAAATCATACCATCACCAATCAAGACTTCTTCCCTCAAACATCAAAACCAAAACCTTTGAAATGACTAAATCCAACACCTCATCCGAGTCATCAAAATCATGTGCTAAAACCAATAGGATTAGTGTGAAACCTTGTTGCTTCAACAAAACCACAAAGTCAAGCTCATCATCATCAAGTGATGCTTCACTTAATATCTCCTCACCTATCCAAGATTTTCTTAACCTTACTACCTCAACTACACCCTCAACACATTGTAATACAAATGTGATCACCATTCAAGATTTACTTAATCTTGCTACTCCACCATCTTCTCCACCACTTTGGAACTCAAACCTAGCAATTAACCCATCATCAACTAAACCTTCGAGTGAGTCAACTTCATCTTCTCAACAAGCTTTTAAATCAAAAACTCCTTCACCTCAATCACCAACACCTACACCAATGGAACTTTTCCATACACCACCAACATCACCAACACTCAATTTGGAAACTTTTGATGATCTATCATCAAGACCACCATCTTTCTCACTTTTTGATACTGTTGCTCAAATGGAAACCCAACAACAACCTAGTGAGCAACTTAATGATGAACCCCATTACCCATCTACGGTAGAACAGTTGGCTTACCGTTATGTTAGACCCTCCATTTTTCCAAATGATCAAGGTCATACCCACCAATAATCATTTGTGTTTCACCCAATTTACAAAGACCTTCATGGCAATCCTTCCGGCGAACCAAGCTTCCACCATTTTGTTCAAAATCAACAACCACAACCACAACAACAACCACCACAACAACAAAATTCCTAAAATTTTGAAACTCTACTTTCTTCTTATAAGAAAATAGAAACATCCATATAGGAAAAACCTCCAAACATGAATGAGGAAATAAGTACTCATTTAGCCCACCTAAATGCCTTCAAACGAATGGTTGACTCTCAAATCAACCATGTTATGGAATTTCATACGGCATTAGACTCAACAAGTGAAGGAAGCAAACACACCTCTCAACCATCCACATTTGCTCCTTCAAGTTCAAACCATCCACCACCAACAAATCAAACCATCCATCCACCACCGTCATTCCCCCGCCATGATTGCGGACATTGCGAGAGAACCGCTCACATTAGTGAAAGATGTCGAACGGAACTTCGTGAGTTATCCAAAGAAATGAGGTTTATTCTAAACCACATTTTGGATCATCTACAATCCTTGTCTCACCCACCTCAACCTTAGAGTCTCCAAAATGAAACAAAACCGTTTCTCTTGGAAAATATCCCCCATTTTAACCAACAAACCAAAACCAAGACACCACCTCACCTCTCAAAATAAAAGCCGCTACAACCCTCAACCTACATTTTCATCCTTAAACAACCCCATCCTTGTTTTCGGAAAATGTTTCTCATTAAGGAAAATGATGATTTCCTTGTCGCATTTTATGGTCTTAGTTTAGTTTTAGTGTTTCTTTGTTTTTAAAAGTAGGATGCTGTCATCTTAATTTCGTGTCTTTAACTCTCTAAGAGTCAAAATTTTACAATTTAATGAAATTCATTCTACAACAAGGTTTAAATTGTTTGGTGACTATCTAGGTATGATGTGTGAACTATACCTTGCTATGGTACTATACATAAATCTTGTGACTTAGAAACTAACCTCTCTTTTTGTAGGTTCATTATCCATGTCTTCCTTCCTTGAAACTCCATTTAGGGGAGTAGCATTCAAGGGGGAGCATGAGTCTTGCTTTATTCCGCTTCACAACTTTTAGTTGTGTTTTAAACATGACATGCTTTCATGACTTATCTTGTGCGGAAACTAACTTTTCTTTTGTAGGTTCAAAATCCATGTCTCCTCTCTTGGCACTCCATTTAGGGGGAGTATCGACCAAGGGGGAGCATGGCCATTATTCCGCTTCGCTTCTCTTCTTTTTGTTTCGACAAAAAGGGGGAGAATTTATATAAACTTGTGCTTATCACCTCATCTTTGCAAAAACAAGTTTTTATACCTAACTTTATAAGACTTAACACTAAAACTAGTGACTTACTTATAAATAAAGTTTATGTTTTGTCATCAACAAAAAGGGGGAGATTGTTAATACAAATATCGCCTAAAAACGTTATTTATATTTTACGATCTTTGCTAAGTTTTGTTAATGACAAAGTATGAAGTTTAGCTATAAGTAAATCATCACTTTAAGTGTTTAAGTCTTGTTTAACTAAGGTTAACATTTCCTTTTAAACAAAACATTATTTTTACTTCTTAAACTAAAATGAGTCTTGTCACATCATATTTATTTCTTAATATAGTAAGGTCACATCACATTTAGGGCAAGGTTTGTCATTATGCATTTATGGAAAGAAATGTGTTTGACTAGCTTTGATGTTGCTTACAAGTTTTGTGTTTGACTTGAATTAAGTGATGTGACATTGTTTGGTTGCTAGGAGTTATGAGACAAGACCTTGTTTGGTTTGAAGAGTTATTGCAAAAACCTACTGCAGACCCGGCGGTACCCTGGGGGTACACGGGCGGAACCCATACGCCAAGCATGCAGTATGGTGTGCTATAAATACCAAGCCATAACTTGATTTTTGGCCAACTCTTTTAGGACATATATTCACATACTCTCTCAAGTAACTCAGTAACCTTTTGATTTGTGATTCTCTTATGTAGCAAGGAACTTCACAAGATCATTCAAGAAGTTACAAGCTTCAACTTTAAAGTTGCAAGTCTTGATAGCTTGGTCATGTATAAGCTTTGGTAGTTTATACTTCATGTGTGTCATGTATGTAGAAGTTATAGGTTAGTATTTTAGGCCTCAAAATACAAAGAGTGTTGGGAGTTGTTGTACCCTAGTAAAAGAACTAACGGGAGTGGTTGTACCCTTGGTAAAGAACTCGACATCTAGCTTTGTGTCGGTAAAAGTGTAAGCGACGAATGGGAGTGGTTGTACCCTTGTAAAAGAACTCGACATCTAGCTTAGTGTCGGTAAAAGTGTAAGCGACGTTGTAAAGGTTTTCTCTGCCGGTGAAAGGAGCTTGTTGATTAGTGCTTATAACTCTCGAGTTGGAAACTCGGGGCGTGGATGTAGGGCAAGGAAAAAGAGTCCTTGTAGCTAAACCACGATAAACAATCGTGTTGTGGTTTGATCGTTTCTTTCTTTATCTTTGCTTATTACATGTTGTCTTTTAGTTACAATTGCTAATCACATATAAAGCTTTCCAAAAGAATTAAAACAAGTAAAGTTGTACTTATATCTTGAAACAAATGTAAAGCTTTTCAAAGAACTAAAACAAGCAAAGTTAGGATCGTCACAAGTAAAGCTTTTCAAAGTATGAAACAAGTAAAGTTAGAATTGTTATTCACATGAAAAGCTTTTCAAAGAATCAAACATATAAAGTTGTGTTTATATCTTTAAGCAAACGTAAGGTTTCTAAAAGGATATTTAAGCTAAATAAGAATCGAAAAAGCGGTAAACTATTCAACCCCCTTCTAGTTTTCCACAACAACCATTTGGACGGAACGTGTCCACCGATCCCATTTCAACATCAATGAGGTCGCACACGCGAGCAACAGGATAAGCATCCTCCCAATTGAATACACATCACATCATTCGGGCCGGAACGTGATCCCCGCTCCCATTTCATCATCAATTAGGTCGCATGCGCGAGCAACAGGATAAGCATCCTCCCAATTGAATCCCATTTAAACCACATAGCATTATATCGAGTAGGAGTTATTACTCTCCAATTGGATACTCCCCCCAATTGGACCGCACAGCATTATCATCACATTATCCAATCCACATAACATTTTCATCACATATCTTTTATATAATAAAACAAAACCCAAAGTGGAGACTTTTCCATTTCAAAAAAACTAAATCATACCTTATTTAGTAATAATTTTATTTAAAAAAAATATTTTCTTATTAGGTAACATTTTATATTTATCCATAACACAAGTAGAAGATAAATACAAAAAATATAGATAAAATGCAATTAACAATATGACTAAAATTTTTAAATAATTATCTTTAATAATAAAAAAAACTATAATTAAACATCATAAATCAAACAAAACAAATATTACATTATTTGTTCTTCAATAAATAAAAATATATGATTCAAAAAATTAAAAAAAAAAAAAAAAAAAAAAAAAAAAAAAAAAAAAAAAAACTCGCGCTTGCGCGGGCGTTATAACTAGTAGCATTTATACAATAACATTATAAGTCCAAGCTTTTTAAACCACACATAATCATAGTAACTCAAAACAATTACCACAAGCATCATTCCCATCCCAAGTTTAAAACAAAGTAAAAAGTGAGACTATGAACTCACCTCAAACTTTGCAGCTTCCACAAAATCAAATCACAAATCTATATCACACAAAATAAGTCCACATTACACATGGTCAAGCTAAAAGATATAACCCATGTAATACACATATGATGGATGTCTATGTAACACCCCAATTCAATGATGCAGCGGAATTCAAACTGGGTGTTACTCGACGGCACAACAGTCATAATAATAGAAAACGATCTCTAATTGAGTTATTTTAAATGACTTATTATTCAAATTATATAAATATCAGAGGTTACAAAATGAGGTCCCAGATGGATCCATGCTTACAAATTACATTAAATGAGTTTTCGAATGATAATAAAATTTATAGCCCACTCTAATATCCATGCTCCTCCGTGTCAGCCTCGATCAATTATGGACCTGAAATACATGCTTAAAACTGTCAACACAAAGGTTGAGTGAAATTCATAGAGTTTATTAAATGGATGAACACAATATATTGGTAGTCTGAGTTTATTAGACTCATACTCATGTTTTGAAAACAAAACAGTTATTATTATTTACTAAGCTCATGCAACCAATACGTTAACGGGTACCAATATCAATCAGTGGAGTTACCCAGGTAGGTACTTTGCCGTCATACCTAAGTCTCAAATATTAGTGCATTTGTTTGAACGTACTTGGTCAATACAAATGGGATTTGTCAATCCCAATAGGCCTATTCACAATACTCGCGCTCACTATTACTGGTGATTAAATGGTTCATGATAAGGGGTCTTGGATTGGCAAGGATGGTACTTAGTCACAATAAAACAACCAGGCAAGCATACAATTGAAAAGCATTGTGTTCGGTTGAAAAATAATAGCATGTATTCCCCCTAAGGGTTTGTAAAACAATTAATAAATGGAAAGTGGGGCTATGAACTCACCTTAAGTTATGCAGTGAGAAATGAAAATGGTAGTCGAATCGCGAGGGTCTCTAAGAGCAACCTATAATAGAACGTTGCGACTTAGGTTTGGAGTAATGTCAAAGAATACGAAGAATTGCCTATATATGTCTTGCATATTGTTCATGATGTAGTACTTAGTATATAGTGTAAGTCTTTGAATAAAAGTGGTTTATGAAACATGTATAGTTTGTATATCTCTTACTACCGTTCGGGCCGTCATAATTCAGAGGTCATGTAGTAAACGTCCGAGGAGCTAGGACACTTTAAGTCGTAAATCCAGCAACTCATCGATCCGTTTACTCAAATGAAACCCCTCACATGAAGCTCCCTAGTGTTGTAGTATTTGATAGAAAATATATGTTTTTGATCTTTAAAAGTTACATGTCCGAATAGTTGAATAAACTTAGGAAAGTTTATTTTGAATGAAGATTGTTATCTTTAATGAGTTTACTAAGTCGAGTATGGATGGGATATTACTTGCAAAGTCTCATGGTCAATCGATGGAGTAGATCCAAATTAGTTGATTATGTTACGACTAACACTTTATTCATGTTTTCGACTTAGAAGGCCATAAGGTCTTAGCCGTGGCTTTTCTGTGACTTTGGTCATGGCTACCATGGTCTTGAGACTCATCCTTGGCCTTAGCCATGGCTGTGGTCTCGGCTTTAAGGTCATTAGACCTCTTGGTTTTACTTAGCCATAACTAATACATAGTCATTTGGGTATTTAAAAGGGCAGTTAAGAATTTGAAAAAAAATAACGTTCGTTGTGGGTTTTCTGGACCCGTGCCCCTGAGTTTTTGAAGAAAACATTGTTCCAGACAACTTTCGTGTTTTAACTTTTTGATGAAACGGAGCAGAAAGGCCTCTTTTTGCGTGTTTAATTCTGTCACAGAAACTTTGGGACAGTTTTGCCGCAAAGTTTTGGTAACTTCTATTAGCCATATCTTTTGACTCGTATACTCGTTTTAGGTGATTCAAATTGGCATGTTTTCCTTGTTAAGTCCTCTACCACAGTATGTAATTGTCCAATATCATGTTTATAGCATTTTGGTCTTATTTCTCAATATAAGTCACTAGTTTTCTTGTTTATGTCTATTTAGCTACATATGGTTTCCATAACTTGTTTTAATAGTTTTTATACATCATGAACATAACACAAAGACCATATATAGAATGAATGAAATATAATAAGCATGAAAATGATATTGAGCAAGAAAGTGTATTAGGGTTTCTTACAACTTTAGGCTTTCTAAAGAAAGGAAGTTAAGAACAAGGATTAGGACTTTGATTGAGCAAGCTTTCCACACTTTAGCAACCCTTCTACACTCTTGTATTCTTGAAGGATTGGTGATGAGATGTTTAGTGACTTGAATGTATTTCAATTCAAGTAGATCACATAAACTTGCAATTGTTTGAGATGGAGTTCACTTGGAGCTTGAAACTAGTTGAAATACTTGAAGTTGGAAACTAACTAATGAAAGTGTTTGAGCTTATGTTATGGGAAGGAAAGAAGAGTGGGGAGGGTTATATAGGGCCTTGAGGAGGTGCTAGGAAGGTGCAATGAGGAGGTGCAAGTATTAAGATATTTAGGAAGCTTACTTTGGAAGTTTTACACATGTAATGATCAAAACTCATCAAGGCTTATCACAAGCAACATGGCTTGATGACTTTAGCCAAGAATTTCGTTCACATATTATCTTGGATGACTAGATATGATTTTTGATATTATCATGCTTTTACGGAGGTAGTTTAGTCTCGGTAATCGCTAATTGTAAGTCGTTAAGTCACGAAACGTAAAACCGGGTATCGTAAAAATATGAAACTTGTAGAAATGATTAAACTTGTCAATATACTCCATAATAAAATATAAAATGAGTGGTAAGTTCCATCGGGTTGCTTAAACCCTGTTAAAACTGGAAACGCGGATCTAAAATGCGTAAAACGTACGAATGTTGCATAAAATGGAGAAAAGTAAAATGTAACTTTTCTAATATGATTATAATGAATTAAAATGGCCTATAATGTCTAGACTGAGCTCAGTCTAGTGTCGGTTGGTATTTAATGTCTTTTAGACATAAAACCGTAAGCCTAAAAATCGAGGACTGATTTATAAAATCAAGGAGTGATTTTTGGTCAAAGGAGGAGGGAAAATATGTTGACTTTTTCAAAAATATGAAAGCTTCTAAACGTCTTATAAAATGTGGTGCAGGTATAGGCTAAGGTTGCGGATAAGTAAAAGTGCTTAAAATGCAAATTTCTGTTTCGTACGGCACAGGGTCTATTTGGTAACATTTTAACTTAATTAGCGAAAATTCTCTAATTGATCATGAGTGTACTAAACATTAATCTGATGCGGGGAAAATTGACGCAGTTGGTTTTCGTTATGCGTAGGGTGTTTAAACGACGTTTAAGCCAAACGTATAGTTTCTTAATAACTTTTCCGAAAATGATCCGATAAACGTCAAACTTTTATTTTATCATGGAAATAATTTATCTCACGAGAATGTGAAATAAAAACTTCGGGAGTGAAAAGTAAATAGTGAAAGTGAATAGTAAAAATAAATAGTAATATGAAAATATGAATTGTTACAGTCTAAGATTCATATGACCCACCATGGATCTTGTAACATTCCAACCCGACAAGGGCTAAGATATCACATTCATGGTGTCAAACAGAACATACACAAGCATAAGACTTCAATAATACAATCAGATACAAAGGTTACAAAGGAATTCTAAGGCCAAGAATTACAAAACAAAACTAAGGTACAAAATATCTAATAAAAAACGTCTTCTAATCAACTCTAGTCCCTGATAGCTAGCAAAGATAAAGTCTTCTCTAAAACTCCTACTTGCACTCTTCACCCATAACCCAGCTTCCTTCTAAAAGCTGCCGCGGGAAAAGAAATGCGGTTGAGCTTAAAAAGCTCAGTGAACAGATATAACAACAACGTAATATGAAACAGAAAAGAGATAACAGAATATATGTTTCATTTGGGTAATATCAAAAGGTATAAACAAAGGTAAGAGAAATAAAGGGTAAAGTAAGGTAAGGTTAGGTCAAATAAGGTTTGGTCAGGTAAGGTTTGGTCAGTCATCTACCAACGAGCCCAGAACAGAAATATCATGTCATATTCTTCAAACATATCCTGCAGCATAATAGTAAGGGAGTAGCTAGCTCCTAGAAATGTGAAGGACGCATATTGCACATACGCCACATTCACCAGACCAAATAATAATATAATATATGACATATAACATAACAGATCTAGGATGCATCCATACGCCCCCACATAAATCAGATTGGCCATAATAAATCATATCATGAAGTGTGCACATCATATAACAGAAAGGGGACGTGGCAGAACATCACTCTACTGCCCTAGAGTCATGTCAGAGGTGCATCACTGACACGGACATGGAACCCCCATGCCTAGTGAAATGGTCGGGTATCTAACTGGGTAGGTCAAAACAGAAGGTCAGAGTATAAGGTCATCATCACGGAATCAGAATCAAGGTCCATAATCATAATCAGAATCAGAAGGTCTTCAATATAGGGTGCATAACAAAGGTTCAAGTCAAAGGTTCACAAATGGCAAAGGTTCATAATCAGAGTTCAAATCAGAGGTTCATATCATAAGGTTCATATCAAAGGTTCAGAATATCAGAAGTCATATCAAAGGTTCAGAATATCAAAGGTCATAATATCAGAAGTCATATCAATGGTTCATGCCCAAAAGATTCATGATGAAGTTTCATAAGTTCATAATAAAACATGAAAGAGTTAAGATAAAACAGATTTAAAAACTTTACAAATCATTTATCCATTTCTATCACAAAAATATCCCTTTTTAAAACATTCTTCATAAAAGCCAATTAATCCTTCATTTAAAATTGGTTTCGTATCAAAATCATAGATTGTCATTTCAAAACAGTTTCCTTCCATAACATCAAGTTATATTTTCAAAAGGTTTTCATATCAAATTATCATAACAGATGAACCAAAGATATCAGATATACAAAGGTCAGAAGTCATAGTAGTGGCAAAAGAAACGGATCACGAGTCATGAGAAACCTTACTGAAAGGTTAGAATATCTGTACCTTAGTTCAAAAGCAACAAGGGAAACAAGGAGAAAGGATCATAATCCCGCTTCATCGGACCTCTAAGAATTAGTAATAGAAGGTCACTCTTAGGTTAAACATAATTAGGTTACCCGTTTAGTATACTTTCCATTTTCAGTAACTTTCCATAAATCGTAACTTTCCAAAATTAGCAGGTTTCCAAAATTTGTAAGTTTCCATATTCAATATTATTCCTTCAAGATTTTAATTAAGGTTGGAACAAGTTAAGTGTTCAATATGTCAATTTTGCAAGATTAGGGTTTACTATGACAACTTCCCATATTTTAGGGTTTATTATACAAATATGCCAAAGTTCAAGGTTTAAAATGTAAATATTACAATTTTTCATATTTATCACATTAGTTCAATAGTTAACAATCAATACCAATCACTCCCTTGAGCTTACAATATTACAAATCAAACCCTTAATTTACATTATTTCCAACATAAGTCCTTATTAATATTTATTTTACAAGTATAACCATATTTAATTCAATTAACACTTGTAACCCTTAATTTATCAAAAGTATATCATTTCAGCCCTCAATATAATATTTATTTTAAACAGCCCCTTAACTTTCAATAATTACAAGTTTAATCCTTTAATTTAAATAATTACCATTTATATCCTTTTAATTATCAAAATTACAAACAAGTCCATATAATTATCAAATTTACACCCTTAGCCCCTCAATATGATTATTTATAGAATAAACACTTAGTTTTCATAAGTTATAAAAATGGTCCCTCTATTTAAATAAAATACAATTCTATTTAATAATTATATATAATTACATTTTTAATCATTTTAATTACAAAATTATCACCTTTAACCCATATACCAAATTTCTATGAACTTAACCTGGTCCAAATGAGGTTTCAATCATAACCCTTCAGTTTACAATTTTACAAAACACCCCCTCTAGTTTAATTTATTTTAATTCGAATATAATTAATTACAAATTAACCCTTTAAATTATAAAACATGCACAACAGGCCCTTATACAATTTTATACAGTTTCCCCCGGTCATCTTATGATTCTCAAACAGCCCCCAAAGTTTCATTGATTACAGATTACACGCTATGAATTTATTTACAATCGGATTTATTTTAAATGTATAATTACAAGCCCTAATTTAAACCCAATTATTTTTATATCATTACTAAACATTAATAACATTAAATAAACACCAATGATCAGATAATCCAAGCCCTAGTTCATATGTTTACTCTTTTTATTTTATTTCTCATTTTAATTCATGCGACACACAATTAATTCATAAAACGAATTCTAAGCTTCCAGAAATTAGAAACCCATTTTTTTAGAGTAATATATCATGTATGAGACCAGTATAAATTATGCAAAAAGTACCATAAATTATTATAGAGGCGTTCGAATTATTTTGTTATATTAGGGTTTTGAAAACAATAATTCGTATGAGCATATTTGGAGTGTAGATCAAAACCAATATTTTTCATGGATCATATGGAGTATAAGGAACACGAGAAAATTACCAGGAAAATTATTGGTCGACAGAATTGAACAAAACCAATTTTGGTGTGATCGGATGGAATAAAACAACCCCAAAACACTAACACACGAACCACGATCATTATCTAGCCTTCACCACTATATTTCCAGACTTATAAACTTTATAAAAAGCCCAAGAAAAATGGCAAACACCCGTGGAAAATTATTATGCCGCTGGTGTAGTTTTTAGATGATTTTAGGGTTTTAAAAATGTTAAAATGAAAAAAATAGGTAACAATTAAATATATGGGTGAGGAGGGTGTGATTAGGGCCGGATTTTGTGCTATAATGGGTGAGAAAAATCAGAAAAATATACTCTCCATAATTAGAACACGTATATCCTCTTATTAAATATTTTGTACACATTTTAAATCATTTTGGACCTTTAAATTATACTTAGGCGTGGTGCCTAATTTTTATAAGTTTCAAATATTACTAAAGTTCCTACAAAAATAATATTTATCATATGTTAGTCATTTCCAAGTGTTTGGGATTTATTTGGTATTTAATTAAGTAATTATTAAGATTTTAATTGTAGGGGCATTTTGGTCATTTTACATGTTTGGCAAAATTTTAGGTTTTACAACTTCTTCCCCTCTAAAAGAAAATTTTCGTCCTCGAAATTTGAAGTCGCAAATATTAGACGTAACGCAGAAAATCACAGAGGAACGTCACAATTAACCTCACGCTCGGGGAGGTTCTCCCAAGAGAATTCTTCATAAAGGAGATAGTTTGTTTCTCATGACTCGATCCAAACAAAATAGTTTCGGTTTCCTCAAAAGAGGCAAATCGGGTCGAATCTGGTCAAAAAGGGTCAATGCAACATATAAAAGATGGTAGGTGAATCTTCTCAGAACATATACACGGAAACATAGACAGAAATTAGATTGAATTTCGATATCAAACAGTAGAAAGCTCTACAAGGAAACGGATGCACAAAAGTCGTCAAACGCACGTCGCGGATTTAACTCATCCAGATAACTAACGAATGAAGACAAAGCAGACGCATTGGTAGAATGAACCTAAAGTCTCACTAATCGCGGATAATCTTCAACAGATGTCAGATTCTAAGCTTCTTAGGCACTCCTCAAGATATCCTATGCCCACAATAAGTGCACGTTATATGATGTAAGTATTATTGCGTTGATCAGGCGTAATAATACCAGCATCACATAAATATGCCCTCATGATGGTCATCCTTTATCTCGAGTCGTGAACAAACAACCTATCAGAACTAAAGTCAAGTCTTCTTCATTATCATACGGTACCTCAAACATCATCATCAGAAATAACCTAGGAAAAACAGATCCTATCATAAGGTAACGGAAATCTAAATAGGTCAAACAGAAATGAATTACTTCAGCAATTGCATTATCCCAAATCTTCCATATAGTCTAACTCAAAGACATAAATGTTTGCTTCAGAAGTCGTCTATTCAAAACACATGATCTCAAATCTTTTCAAGTCTTGTCTGATCATTAATCTGAGAGTGAAACAAAAATCATGAACTTGAGTCTGGTTCCTCAAACCTTCTATAGTTCTTCTTGAAATTGTGGCGGAGTCATGTGAACTTCTGGCACGATCATTAAATTCTCTTATGTTAGCAAGCCTGCTTCCGCTCTCAATTCATCTTAGTACAACCAAGATGAATAGGGAAGTAAAATTGCATGTCTTTGTCAGGTCTTCCAGCTCAGCTCCAGGTTCGCCCTCTTGACTAGATTCTTCTTCTCTGTTCACCACTACTTCTGCCTTGCAAGAAGATGTCTTTCAATCATCAAGGTAACATTGCTGCTGTCAACTCTAGGTCATGTGTAGAATAGCCCTCTTCATACTGTTCTAGTCGCCTTGATGCATAAGCAAAATCTTCTTGTGTTGTATGAGGTCATAACCAACTCTTCTTGAAACGTCTCAAATTTGTACCGCCCGAAAGTGTGGAAGCAAAACTCTATTTCAGCTTTTCAGAAACTCCATTCTCCTTCAGACTAAGTTGTTTCTTTCTTCTTACAAAATCCTTCAGCAATAACGCAAGTCGTAACCATCTTCCACCATCCTTCTGAAAAGTTCAAGAGATTCCAACTCCTATAACTGTTATCGGTCTTGGTCGCTTGGTGATGGTTTCAAATCTCGCAGAATCCATAGCAATGTTCTCAACATTTATCAAACTTTCAGAATATATAGAGGGTTATCAGATTCCTAACAAAATACGAAGATGGTTCTCATGTTTTTCCTTCGTCTATGAATGTACTAATAGGCCATACAATGACAAATGTCTAAGTACTTATGAAAGGTACCACTTATTAATTCATACGACAGTCAAAGCATCAGCTAATACTATTAGCATCACTAACCGTCATGGTGGTTGTTACGAATACGAAAGACAAAATCCAGGAATAACTTCAAATAATAAGTCCAACAAACTCCGCATCCTAAAGCTAAAAAAATACATACTTGATTCGAAGTAGGGAATAATGATTCCAAATAGTAGCACGGTTCAACCTCTAGAGGTCAATACATAATCTCCTGCTACCATCCTTCTTCATCGCAAATAAAACTGGTACACGCCCAGAAGATACACTTAAACAAGCCAACTCACTTCCTCGTCTTTGGTTGCTGCTTCTTCTGTTCTCTTAATTCAACTGTCGTGATATCAGACACTTCTCAAAACATCTTAGCGAGGTGACTAGAAAATCTCTCAGCATCATGTCATTCCAACTTCACACTCCATTGGAAAATCTTGGGGCTCATTCAGGGACCATGTCGAAAAAGCTCAAATTGCAAATTACCTCTCAAGGTGAGATTCATTCTACGGCGTACAACATAGGTTCAACCAAAACTTTATAACCGCATAAGTAACGTACGAGTCTCCAAGGCATTGACGATAAACCAATGTTTAAAAATCGAAAACATGGTGAGGAGTTCAGAATGATTCAAAACATCAATGTTGACAGTAGTTAGCATCAGAATCAACTAATCCATACAAGAATAAAATCGAATTTAACTTTTCAAATAGAGACAGATCAACATAGCAAATCCTATCATTCAAAGAGAGGGAAATCTTCTCACGCTCGTGGTTAAACACCACCATACTTCTTATAAGAATAGAAATGGGTAAGGCAAAAATTAAATAGCGTCGAAAAGCTAAACTATGATTAACAATAGTAAGATACAAATTACAGAATGTATAAGATACATCTTCATCAAAGATATTCTCAGAATGCCGGAAGAGGCATCAGAAATGGTTAACAAATGAATCAGAGGTCAAAGTCAGAATCTGAAGATAAAGATCAAATAGTGTCAGATATCATAATGCAATTCTCAATGCATTCAAAACTCACTTGGTCACAAATCTGAGGTTGTGCAAATCATAAGTTCTAAATCTCCAAAAGAGTGATCTTAACAGACATAACTAATAGAAAAGGCACGAATCAGAGTGATGCGGAAACAATTATACTTAAACAAATGCCTTATAGTCTACCCAATCCTCACCGGTCAAAACTTAAGTTCATACTTGGAAATCCTAAAGTAAGTTCTCAAAGGTGTTCTCTTATGTTCCTACAGTGGAAGCCTAATGGTCCAAAACTCACAGGTCAAGGTTATATGTATCATAAGTCGTAGCCTGGTCTCCGATACCATAATTGTAACATCCCAACCCGGCAAGGGATAAGATATCACATTCATGGTGTCAAACAGAACATACACAAGCATAAGACTTCAATAATACAATCAGATACAAAGGTTACAAAGGAATTCTAAGGCCAAGAATTACAAAACAAAACTAAGGTACAAAATATCTAATACAAAACGTCTTCCAATCAACTCTAGTCCCTGATAGTAAGCAAAGATAAAGTCTTCTCTAAAACTCCTACTTGCACTCTTCACCCATAACCCAGCTTCCTTCTAAAACCTGCCGCGGGAAAAGAAATGCGGCTGAGCTTAAAAAGCTCAGTGAAAAGATATAACAACAACGTAATATGAAACAGAAAAGAGATAGCAGAATATATGTTGCATTTGGGTAATATCAAAAGGTATAAACAAAGGTAAGAGAAATAAAGGGTAAAGTAAGGTAAGGTTAGGTCAAATAAGGTTTGGTCAGGTAAGGTTTGGTTAGTCATCTACCAACGAGCCCTGAACAGAAATATCATGTCATATTCTTCAAACATATCCTGCAGCATAATAGTAACCATGGAGTAGCTAGCTCCCAGAAATGTGAAGGACGCATATTGCACATACGCCACATTCACCAGACCAAATAATAATATAATATATGACAGATAACATAACAGATCTAGGATGTATCCATACGCCCCCACATAAATCAGATTGGCCATAATAAATCATATCATGAAGTGTGCACATCATATAACTGAAAGGGGACGTGGCAGAACATCACTCTACTGCCCTAGAGTCATGTCAGAGGTGCATCACTGACACGGACATGGAACCCCCATGCCTAGTGAAATGGCTCGGGTATCTAACTGGGTAGGTCAAAATAGAAGGTCAGAGTATAAGGTCATCATCATGGAATGAGAATCAAGGTCCATAATCATAACCAGAATCAGAAGGTCTTCAATATAGGGTGCATAACAAAGGTTCAAGTCAAAGGTTCACAAATGGCAAAGGTTCATAATCAGAGTTCAAATCAGAGGTTCATATCATAAGGTTCATATCAAAGGTTCAGAATATCAGAAGTCATATCAAAGGTTCAGAATATCAAAGGTCATAATATCAGAAGTCATATCAATGGTTCATGCCCAAAAGATTCATGATCAAGTTTCATAAGTTCATAATAAAAAATGAAAGAGTTAAGAGAAAACAGATTTAAAAACTTTACAAATCATTTATCCATTTCTATCACAAAAATATCCCTTTTTAAAACATTCTTCATAAAAGCCAATTAATCCTTCATTTAAAACTGGTTTCTTATCAAAATCATAGATTGTCATTTCAAAACAGTTTCCTTCCATAACATCAAGTTATATTTTCAAAAGGTTTTCATATCAAATTATCATAACAGATGAACCAAAGATATCAGATATACAAAGGTCAGAAGTCATAGTAGTGGCAAAAGAAACGGATCACGAGTCATGAGAAACCTTACTGAAAGGTTAGAATATTTGTACCTTAGTTCAAAAGCAACAAGGGAAACAAGGAAAAAGGATCATAATCCCGCTTCATCGGACCTATAAGAGTTAGTAATAGAAGGTCACTCTTAGGTTAAACATAATTAGGTTACCCGTTTTAGTATACTTTCCATTTTCAGTAACTTTCCATAAATAGTAACTTTCCAAAATTAGCAGGTTTCCAAAATTAGTAAGTTTCCATATTCAATATTATTCCTTCAAGATTTTAATTAAGGTTGGAACAAGTTAAGTGTTCAAGATGTCAATTTTGCAAGATTAGGGTTTATTATGACAACTTCCCATATTTTAGGGGTTATTATACAAATATGCCAAAGTTCAAGGTTTAAAATGTAAATATTACAATTTTTCATATTTATCACATTAGTTCAATAGTTAACAATCAATACCAATCACTCCCTTGAGCTTACAATATTACAAATCAAACCCTTAATTTACATTATTTCCAAAATAAGTCCTTATTAATATTTATTTTACAAGTATAACCATATTTAATTCAATTAACACTTGTAACCCTTAATTTATCAAAAGTATATCATTTCACCCCTCAATATAATATTCATTCAAAACAGCCCCTTAACTTTCAAAAATTACAAGTTTAATCCTTTAATTTAAATAATTACCATTTATATCCTTTTAATTATCAAAATTACAAACAAGTCCATATAATTATCAAATTTACACCCTTAGCCCCTCAATATGATTATTTACAGAATAAACACTTGGTTTTCATAATTTATAAAAATGGTCCCTCTATTTGAATAAAATACAATTCTATTTAATAATTATATATAATTCCATTTTTAATCCTTTTAATTACAAAATTATCACCTTTAACCCATATATCAAATTTCTATGAATTTAACCTGGTCCAAATGAGGTTTCAATCATAACCCTTCAGTTTACAATTTTACAAAACACCCCCTCTAGTTTAATTTATTTTAATTCGAATATAATTAATTACAAATTAACCCTTTAAATTATAAAACATGCACAACAGGCCCTTATACAATTTTATACAGTTTCCCCCGGCCATCTTATGATTCTCAAACAGCCCCCAAAGTTTCATTGATTACAGATTACACGCTATGAATTTATTTACAATCGGATTTATTTTAAATGTATAATTACAAGCCCTAATTTAAACCCAATTATTTTTATATCATTACTAAACATTAATAACATTAAATAAACACCAATGATCAGATAATCCAAGCCCTAGTTCATATGTTTACTCTTTTTATTTTATTTCTCATTTTAATTCATGCGACACACAATTAATTCATAAAACGAATTCTAAGCTTCCAGAAATTAGAAACCCATTTTTTAGAGTAATATATCACGTATGAGACCAGTATAAATTATGCAAAAAGTACCATAAATTATTATAGAGGCGTTCGAATTATTTTGTTATATTAGGGTTTTGAAAAACAATAATTCGTATGAACATATTTGGAGTGCATGGATCAAAACCAATATTTTTCATGGATCATATGGAGTATAAGGAACCCGAGAAAGTTACCAAGAAAATTATTGGTCGACTGAATTGAACAAAACCAATTTTGGTGTGATCGGATGGAATAAAACAACCCCAAAACACTAACACACGAACTACGATCATTATCTAGCCTTCACCACTATTTTTCCAGACTTATAAACTTTATAAAAAGCCCTTGAAAAATGGAAAACACCCGTGGAAAATTATTATGCCGCTGGTGTAGTTTTTAGATGATTTTAGTGTTTTAAAAATGTTAAAATGAAAAAATAGGAAACAATTAAATATATGGTTGAGGAGGGCGTGATTAGGGCCGGATTTTGTGCTATCATGGGTGAGAAAAATCAGAAAAATATACTCTCCATAATTTAATACTCACTAAATCCCTTGCAGTTTTAAAATCAGAAAACGCAGAATTTTAGGGTATATTCGCCCACATGAGATAATAACTTTAAAAGCTCAATAACTCACACAAAAAATTTACCACAGTCCCTTGGATGTATAAAAGCTACTACCGGAAGGCCATGGTCCAAAAACATACACAAATACCCTTCATAAAATCAAACTTACAAAAGATTCGGATCTGAACGCACACCAAAAAGTTTTAATTAAATTATAATACTTCTACAACTTTTTATCGCAAATCTTTATGTGGGAGTCTAAGTACATATGAAACTTAACTCAACCAGAAAGGCTAAGCTAAATCTCACTTTTTCATCCACATCTCACTACCAAACTTATGACCTAAATCTGCCCCGGTTTTTCAGCTTTGACACTTTATCAGAGAAAAATCAAAATACTAACTTCCGGACCTCGAAATCAATCGTGGCTGGACTTTTTGGAAAGCTCTTTCATTAAACTTCAATTTAGAACAAAAATTCGTGATCTAACTCTTCACCATCTACTAAATACACTCGTATCTTTATAACACTAATTTTCTGTCCAAACCCTAACGTATAACCTAACGCGTTTTAAGCTCAATTCTCTTAACCAATCACCATACTATTATCAATTAATGATTCTAACATGTTTTACATCATTAATTTACAGAAGTTTATAAACCCTAAATCCATCATATTTAATATTACATGAATTCCAATAATTAATCAATTTATTAAACATAAGTTTTAGGGATTTTACATTGATTCTTGATTTTAGCTTCAAAACTATAAACCCTAATTTTTCTTCTTTCCCTCTTGCTTTGGTCGATCAAAATATGCAGAAAAATAGGGGTATGGGTCGTTCATGGGGTTATATGGGTGGGGGTTTGGGCTTGTTTGGGTTTGACTAAGATTCCTTATTGCTAGGAATTGTATTTGGGCTCAAATTGGGTTTCCTTTTCCCCGTTTTCCCCCTTCTAGCCGATTTTTATAATACAAAAGTATTTTTATTAAATTTAATTACTACACTCAAAACCTTATACTTTTTATATTTTATAAACTCCCATAACAAAACCTAACGTCTTACGTGATAAACCTTGGTTTTTATGATGACTCAGAAAATTATCATTTTCACAACACAGTTTCCAAAAATAGATTTTCACCATTTATAAATGTATAATACACAAAAACAAACTCCTCGTAACTTGCTAACGCTAAAATACTTGAATGAAGACTTGTTACGCAAAAACACAAAAATACCAAAACTTCACAAGTCATTTCTACACCACAAAGGCAATCAAAATGAACTTATCAAAATATCAACATTACTCACTCACAAAAACAACACCACACAAAGGGATTTAGTGCTAAAACTCATCTATATCACACATATAACACTTTAATCACCTAAGACACACCAAATAAATGTCAACCGAGTCAAGAATATCAGTTAAGCTGACCTGCTAAAACCACAGTTGTTACATCATCCCCCACTTAGGGAAATCGCGTCCCGAGATTTTAACTACTCGTCTCACCAATAGCATCAGCAAAAGAAAATTTATGGATATTTAAGCGGAAAAATACCACACCATAAAACCATATATTACTAACAATTCTTATGACTATGTGGAATTACCACACCATAAAAATCACAGAGAAAGAACCACAAAAATGTGAACCGACTAAATATCCGAATTCACACGATAGAAAACATTCCGACACTCCAACGATACACGAAAATAGAAAACACACAAAAGGGACGAACGGCGTGAGCCAGTGGAGTGGCTCAAAACAAGGCATCTTGCTCGGTACCACCGATGGCACGTTAATTGTATTAAAAAGGACGAATGGTGTAGAACCTTGTAAAAATTTCTTGTAATTGTATCGTTATTAAATAAATAATCTTTCGTTACCGTACTAATTCCCATTTTCAGATAAATTTGAAATTTTTCTTATTATATTATTTTGTTGTTATCACAAAATAATATAATTCATGAAATGACGGAACCAATCCTCGACACGTTACTCGAAACCTAAATATTTCATTTATACTAATTACACTTCACTAATCCTAAATTAAATTTCCTAATTACACTTAAATACCAAACGGACCCATAATTATTTTCAGCCCAACACTCGTGTACTATTCATCAGGCCTAAGGCCAAAGCCCAATTCCAAATCCATAAAAATTCATTTGTTCGACTAGCTTCATGCCTACAAAACGCCTCTTGTACGCTCGATTCTTACACACGACATATATATATTTTTGTACCACCTCATTCACCACCTAGCCAACTATTAGTGTATCAAATCCCAAGTTCATAGGTCGACGTTTGATACATTTTTAAGAGGCGAAGTGATTGACAAAAATTCAATTCAATCGATCCATATTAAACTCAATACTTAACCGTTTTGTTTCCCGTTTGTTCCTAAGTGTTCCTAATAACATTTCTAACATGATTTCATGTTTAAATGTCATTCATGATCAGCTATATCCAAATGGTACATGATTACTCAATTTGTGTATGATGCGTGGGAATCGCACCTTGCTTTACCTCTCGAGGGATCTCAAGAAGAACCCCCACCAGGCAGTGTACCTGATCGTTGTAGTATAGTATAGTGACAAGTACCGGGGGATTGATCGTTCAGCTTAGGAATAGTGTCGCTAGGATTAGAAAACCTAATTAATAGTTCTAAAGGTGAGAGATGATTATTTTTGTATTTTTATATTTTATAAAAGCAAGTAAAATCTCGGGTTTTGGAAGAGTGGGCGGAATTAGTTGCTATTCAACTAACCCAAAACTAAGATGCAATCAAAATAAAATAATAAAAATGAAAATAAACTAATTATACTAAGGTTGTGAGCAGTGGTTGGAGAAATTGTGTTTACTTAGACTTCATTACTCCCTAGATATCTTTTACATGTTAATTACTTGTTACACTTGTATGGATGACGGATTGTATTCCTTAATACCATTCGTGGGGTGGCATACATAACTCCCCAACTCTATGAGCTCTTATCTCCTCCTACACCATGACCCAGCACAACTATAGGGATTGTAAACAGTGGCTCATGCATTAAATACAACCAATAAAGACCTAGTACGCCTCGGTTCATGTTTCTTAAGACGTTCAAGCATGTTACCATTTGGAGATCTGCCAGTTTTCTTAAGCCTAACATATAATATCATTCATCCAAAACAAGAATAGACAAGTAATCAACACATAATCAACATCTAGGTTTCATTAGATCTAAGCAAACACAAAAGAGATCTAGCCTAGCATAGTAGAATTGAGACAAGAACAAGAGATAAACAACCAACACATAGACATATTGATTGAATTGAAAGTACACTTATCTCAATTACAATGCAAGGTCTCAAGGGTTTGGAACCCTTGAAAAACCTGTAAAAGAGGCACCAAAATCGTCTTTAGGGTTTCACCAAAACTTTTCTTCTTTTTAATGAAAAAACTAGAAAACTATATATAGGAAAAGTAGGCTGACGGCGTCAAGAGTTGCATGTGACGCTATCACCTCGCCGCCATATACTTCCTCGAACGGCCTTGATCCACTTATGATGGCCTATGTGACGCCGTCATCACCCACGGTATTTTATTCTTGCCACTTTGACGCCGTCATGATACCTTCTGACGCCGTCACCACCTACGGTGTTTAATTCCTCATGTCTGACGCCGTCAAGATGGTAGTCTTGACGCCGTCACCTTGTATCTTCAGCATGGAAATTTGGTACTTAGCCGTTTTCTTCACTTTTATGCTCCAAAAACGTCCAAAATGGCTTCTTTTCCAGAATTCACTCTCCAAACACCTAAAATCACAAAAGGAACGATTTAGGGCAATATTTGATCAAATAAATTCGGATTCGGGCTTAAATGACCCCCTAAAAATGAATCATTTTTCGCCTCATCAGTGTACAAAATAATATAGTGGTCGTGTTAGGTCACCATTTAGTAAACACAAGCACAATATTGATAGAAATGAGATGAGAATGAGAGTGGGATGATTATGAGAAATTTAGAGAATATGAATTGCAAGAGTTTCCTTAATGTTTCAAATAACCAACCAAGTATTACAAAGACCTAAGCCATCTATTTATAGGGAAGGAGCTAGGGCAACACTCCCTCTCCTCCCATTCATGAAATCGTATGGGCCTTAAAGCCCATGGATCACCTAGCTTAAGTCTAGTAAACTTAATACAATTTGTAAATGAAAGTAAATAATAACTAAGCAACCTAGCATTATTACAAATGACCGAGACTTCATAAAATAGTGAAAACTATGATCCCAACAATTTCCCCCTAAGGGTCGGTCATCATGGTTGCTTGACGTCTTCATCTTTGTCGTTCGACTTGTGACATGTAAGACTCTAGACGTCTTCAGAATTGATATGAATAATAATAATGAATGTACTTTGCTCGTTGTCTTTGTTCTTTGGTGATGATGTAGTGATAGTGTTATGAAGTTGTCTGCCGTTCGTCACTCCAGCGTCTGTGGTGGTTGTCCGTCATTCCAACATAATCATACATCTTTGGACTTAAACTTTCACGTACAAGAAGTTCCTTTTCATGCATTGAGATCTTTGTCTTATTACTTTGTAGATTCTTCTTTATTGACGTAGAATCTTTCTCTGACCTTTGTGTTGTTAAGATCTTTGGGGAGCTTTCTTTGACTTCAAGATGTAGGTATGAGCATGTTGGAATCTACCATCATGGAAGTGAGGTACCTGCGAGTAAACAGTTAGCAATAAAACAACCGGTACTTACGGATAAGGAATTAGAGCTCATTAACAGCATATTGTGAAGACTCCTTCTAATCCTTATCCAGGCCGTTCCCATATCAGATACTCCCGAAGGAGCTTACGAGACCTACTAAATAGCTCAATGACTGGGTGAGTCGCTGGGGATCACTCCACGACTGTAGATCGCTTATGGAACCACCACAAACACTAAGCGTAACCCTTATGGAGTTACCGAAGTGACCTGCTATCAGGGCTGTTTGATGTTGACCCTGGCAGGATTTCCGTTCAATCATTGAGAAATACATAAGTAATCCTCTCATAAACGTTCTAGGCAGATTGCTAAGATCTGCGAAGGACTCGATAGTTTACAACTGATGCCCATTGATGTAGAACACCAGTTGCAGAAATACTAAGTGTTCCTAAGAGATCTTTGATGTATCTCAAGGCTCTAGACTCTATAAGTGCACAACTAGGTTTCTTATGCGGAGACTGGGGAGGTGTCTCCTGCTTCAATATCAACCGTCTCTAAGAGATAGGTTGATAGGTTACGCGGGTTCCCCGTGAGAATGAAACAAGTCCTTTTAAGAGAACTTGAGTGGTTAAGAAGGTTTAGTGCATTGCGTCACTGGGTCCATGACGACTTTGTATTCAATACCGATGTTGACTTTTGTAACAACCAGTAGCATATGTATTGAACCCGGTGTCTGCCCTAAGGTTGAACATATGGAGGGCTATTTCTTTTCACCCTTTACTTTACTTTTCTTTTTAATTCTTCAACTCCTTCTTTCCCTTTCATTCATTTCTCCTTTTTCGTATCAAACCTAAGGACTTCTAATTCTAACTATGGGAGATGTCCTTGGGTAGATCCCTCTGGCTCTGGCGGATCATAGGACGGATATTCCTATCTTAATCACCTTATAACTCCGACAGTAGCCAAGAAACCTTTGATAGAAAATCTCTCAAAGTGTTTGTGATAATCAAATATTTTGGTTAACACTTTGAGAGTTTTGTGTACACTTTTGAAGGGCTCCCCCTGCACATGTGCTCATAAGTATTAAATAAATTTGCACATGCGGGAGGAGCAATCACTTTTGAATTGATCCACTTTCCGTGAACAAGACCGATTCGAGACACGCTTACATCACTAGTTAGACTAGCTTGAAGTTATTACCCGGCCTGATCAAGTTCACAGAAAGTTTCTCGAGACGGTACATTTCTACTCAGACATATCCTTTTCGAGACACGCTTACGTGGTTAGTTAAAGAGATGCATTGTCAGCTTTTAGGTGACAACTAGCTCTAGTAACTAACTTGATGTTATTACCCGTCGAGGATAAGTCCTTTCGATGTTACTAACTTGTATTATCTCATCAATTCCTGGGTTAATACTGAGTCTAGCTCTCACATGATACAACTTAAAGCTTTGACTTCGTATATTTTAATCACTTTTTCATTTTCTCCCCCTCAAAAATAGCATATAAAATGGTGTTTTTGACAAACTTTTAGATTAAAATATGCCTTTTGATTCTTACGGGGAGATTCACCAAGAACTTTTGATTTAGAGCAAAGTATTTTGTTTTGACAAGTGCTCCCCCTCAACAAGTGATTAGGTCTTATTGAGGTGAAATACTTGTCCTTTTGAGCAGAATTATGAAAAATCATAAATGTTTGATTAATTCTACTCAAAAGTAAGAAGCCTTCGCTTCTTATATTATGATTGAGGCACTGAAGCGTACCTCAGGGTCCTTTCTTTACAAGTACGGGTTGTGCACTGTAATGCGTACACAAGCCATTGTGAAATTCAATCAAATGAAACAATTGATAGGAAAAAAAATTAACCAAATGTACCAAGTTAATCTTTGTCAGGAAGTGGAGCGTCAAAGTTAGTGAACTTGGGTTCTGGTCTTTCGAAGTTTCTGACAGGAAATGATGGTCTGGCACCGATATAGCTTTCCAGTCGTCTGATCTGTTCCCTTCGAAATAACCTTTCTTCAATCTTTAAGACAAAGTTACGAACTTGTCTTCTTATGCTGGATTTCCATCTAGGTTGTTCCCCCTTTGCTATCTTACGGCGATCATCATTCAAACTTTTGACAAGCCCATCACGAACCGACTTGAGTGTAACATCACAGAATTTGTGTACCTCATCGAACCTCATGAAACTTTGTAGCTTTTTGCTGTTGATGTAGGTGAAACCAAAAGGTTCTTGGTTGAGAGTGAACTGTGGTGTTTGATAGATACCCTCAAAGTAGAATTGCGGCTTTGTCAAATTGATCTTCTGTTGGTAACTTTCCACTCCCAGCTGAAGATCTTCCACTCTTTCTTGAACAATCAGTCGTCGGATGTAAAGAAGTAGTGATGCCATGAAGTTGTACTGTACATCTCTGTCAAATCCACGCATTCTTTGTTGAACCTTTTCGAGATACATGTCTTCTATGTCATTAAGGTTAAGGTCAGGAAAGTCTGCTTCGGAGAATTTGTACTTCTTTTCATCTTGTCGTTTAACAACAATTTCACGCATGAATATGTAGTTAAACCGCTGCGAATGTTGAATCTCCAAGATAGCAATGATCTTAGATTTCTGCTTCACATTTTCCAAGGATTTCTCTTCTAATCTGCTGGTATAACCGAGACGACGACGTTCTGGCCAGTGTAGAATTCCGTGTAGGGCATCTCTGTCGTAAGCTATGATGGAGTTGCTGAATACTCGAGTAGTTTCTTCAATAGCCGGAATTTCATATCGTGCGGCTGGTACTGAGATTGTGAGTGATGAAGCATATCTCTTCTTGGATGTCTCCTGAGTGAGCTGGATGTTACGAAGATCTTTGTTGAAGAAGAAGCTGTAAGGTATCTTAGGTTTGTCTGGAAATCCTTTCAACGGTAATGGTTTGGTCCAGTCGGTGAAGTAAGGTTTTTCATGATTCTTGGAACTTAGATCGATATTCACTTCTGGATTTAGCCAGTCAAAGTCGGCAGACATTGCACTAGCTATATTCTGCATATGGTACTCGTATTCGACTTTGTTTCCAGATCTTTTCTTGAGAAATTCTTGTGCATCCTTATTGATTCTTCTGAGCTCTGCCTTTGTGAGTTTGTCGATGTGAAGATCCTTCATAATGACTTGGGTAAACTGTAGAGTGTTACCAGGAAGTGGTTCTTCTTCTTCGAGAGGAGGTTGAGCTTGGACCATTTCTGTCAGCCAATCATTCTGAGGATTGTCATCATTGTCGAGCCATGAATGACCTTTCTTCTTCTTTGATTTCTTGGACTTAGATGTAGCATCTTTGTCTTTGGCTTTGGACGGTGATGATGGACCAGCATGAGAATCATGAGTAGGTGGAGCACGGTAATCGGTGTCATGTTGATCCTGGAAGTCATCAGTGTGTTCCATGAACATTTCTTCATCTTCAGGTTGTCCTTTACCAGTAGTTGAGGGTTGTTGTTGATTTCCAGGAGGAGTGGAGTCCTTTTGTTGGTGTAGAGAGGATGAGGGACCTGTTCCAGACTTAGGTTTCTTGCCTTTGGAGTTTGGGTCAGGATCGTCATCTTTCCTTGTTCGTTTTCGGGTTCCAGCAGCATCTTTGCATGACTCCTTTGACATGTAAGCCACCATAGCATCATACAGGGCTTTTTCTTCAGCTGTCTGTGTGGTTTTGGTGGCAAGGTTGTCGAAGAGTTTGACAAGCATATCATTGAAGGACAGTTCTTGGACGGTTGGAGCCACAGTAGAAGATTTTGCGGGGTGAAGCGTGAATGGTGTAGTAGACAACATTTTCCTTGTAACACTTCTAATTCTGTGATCCAAGTTGTCATTGATTGGTTTGAGAAGGTTTGCTACCTCAGGAGTGATCATCTCAACCAGATTTTCAGTGAGAAAATCATGTGTTGCAGTTTTGATAAATCCTTCATAATCAGATTTCAAGAACTTGTCGATCAGCTGCATTGACTCCTGGAAGTTCTCAACTTGTTTGGTAAGATTGGTGACCATGTTGGTAAGTTTGTTCACTTGCTCCTGAAGATCAACTGGTTGTTTTGGTTCATTGATCGAATGTTGTTTAGATGCGGTTTCAGAAGGTGTGGGAGATGAGTGCTCTGGTGATGATTCTGACGACGACTCGTTGTGTGAGTTTGAAGAAGAAGCGGGATGAGTCGGATCCTTTGGTGGAGAGTCTTGAGGAGGTGGAGGTTGTGCTGAGGAAGTCTGCTGAGAGGATGACTTAAGAAATATGTTGGTGTCGAACGCGTTCTTCTCTTCGTTTTCCTTTCTACGACGTTCCTCTGCTTCCTCTGCTTCTCGAGCAAGAAACTCTGGAGTAATGAGGTATTCATGTTCCTGATCCGTAGCTATGTTCTCTTGGCCGCCAACATTCTCCTCTACGTTAGCAGTCTCTGTCATATTGACATCTCCAGTTGTGTCAGTGTCTTTAACGGTGTCATCTGGCTGTGGGGCTGATTCTAACGTTGTGGACACAACGGGAGGATTCATGCTGCTTGTAGTGCCTTCATGTTCCGACTGATCGATAGGTGGTGGAGTCAAAGGTTGAGACATGAGTCGGCTTTCAAGAATTGCTTTCCTTTGTTCTTTCCTGAGCTGCTTTTCTTCGGCTCGAGTGTCGACAACTATACTTTTCAGTTTGCGTTTATCGACCAAAGGTTCAACGATTGGTTCGTCTTTATCATCATTAGGCTCATTAATAGTGATCCCTTTTCTTTTCCTTGTCTCTTCTTCATAAGTTTCAAGACTTTGTTGTATGGCGATCTCTGTTGCAGGAAATCCTTCATCAGGTGCTCTGTATCTCAGTTCATAGTCTGGTTCTTCTTCTTCAGATTCAGTGTCGAACTCGGATTCGGTGTCAGAAGGTGGAGGTGTAGGTTCATCACGAAGAATGTACTCAGGAGTTGCCTTCTTCTTTGGTTTAGACTTGGGTGTTGGTTTAGGCTTGGCAGAAGACTTGGGTTTAACAGATGGTTGAGTCTTGGGAGCAGCCTTAGATCTAGTATGTGGTGAGGTAGTGGTGCTTGTAGTACTCCCAGACTTTGCACCTCCTTTGCTTCGAGTCTTTATTGTTGCTTCTTCCTTTTCCCCTTTGTAAGCCAGATCATACAACTTGAAGTTCGCCCTTTTCTTAATACTGTCATTCAGAAGGTATTCAGGAATCCTCATTCCTTTGATCTTGGTTGAGGAAGTGGTCGATTTGATGAATGATATGGTGAAGTCGTCCTCAAAGAGATGCTTCGGCTCATTAGGATCAGCCATCCTCTTGATGAATTCTGGAGAGGTTTTGCAGAGATGTTCTATTAGAAGCTTGGTGAATCTTGTGAATGGTATCATAGTCTTCACACGTTCGGTCTGAATACTGTGGACTATATCATTCATGATAGGAACTGCAAAATCAATCGGTGTCAGTGTCACCATTCCCCAAAATGTTTGCAGGTGTTCGAGCCTTGGATGTTCATGACCACTTTTCCTTCCAGATATAGATCTTACCACCAACAGACAGAATGTTCTCCAAGGCTGAGGGATATACTTGGCATTAAATTGGGAAAGCTTGACTAGAGGTACATCATCATCAACCTCATATCCTAATTCAATGAAGAAGTCAAGAAGATCCAGGTCAGGTAGTATAGGAGCAAATTCGTTGTCAGTTTGTGGCATGAGAAGGGCTGTTCGAAGAATGTCATGATCTAGAGTGTATTCATGGCTATCCAATGTAACAGTGAAAGACTCATCATCCAAGTTAGCCTGAGCCGTAAGCCAGAACTGATGAAGGTAGAACAGAGGAACTGAGGTAGAACAGGTGAGCAAAGGTTTGCATGGATGTGCAAGTAGAATATCCCTGACAATCTTGCACGAGTTCTCTTTAATACTCAACTTGTCGAAATCAACTCGGGGATTGTTGTTGCCAATTGTGACATTGTAGTTCTCGGGAGTGATGTCATCCATGGTGAGTAATGGAAGAGTTAGTTCAGCGACGTTCTCATTGTGTTCAGCCATGTTAATCTGAAAAGTATCACCATAAACCAAACATCCAAATTTGTTACGTGTAAGCACAGTTTAGATTTTAGATACAGATATCTACTTGAGACAGTTAAGCACAAATGTGTCATTTTGTTATGAGTGAAGTGTCACATACTGCATATTTGAAGAATCATAGTACATTTAGAATCATGAAATCAACTATACAATGCAATGACTCGCAAATAAGCACAACTGATATTCACAATTCATAGTTATTACACATTACACAACAAAAATGAAACACAACAAGGTTACCTAGATATAACATGACAAGGCCAAAAAACAAGATTTCGAAAATATATCATGGACCTTTTATCGCAAACTTGAGTAAAGAAAAAATTTCGAAAAAAATTTTATGGACAAACTTTATCGAGAAAGTGTCTTCTCGAAAAAAAAAATCCTCATAAGTGACCTTTATCGAGATCTCTCCTTTGCGAAAAAAAATGAAGTTTTCGAAAACATCTTTTTCGATAAACAAACTTTTCGAGAACCTGATGATTTCGAAAAAATATCGTTCATAAAATGATTTCGAAAATAATATTTCAAAAAAATCTGAGCTTGAACAATATTTATCGAAAACCTAAGTTTCTCGATAAGTTTGTAAAAGATTGCGATAAAACTCGAGGTTCTCGAAAAAAATTCTTATACAAGAATTAAGTCGAATATTATTGAAGTCACACGTACATTTCTTTCACAAAGAACTTTTCCAATGATTTTGGCCTGTCACCAAGATAGACAAACACTACTTAGACAGAATCATAAAGATTTCGATAACTTCCAAGAACATGTTTTCGATAATGACCTAATTATGAGTAAACTGAGTATCGTAGAATCAAGCATATCACAAATACATGTATTAAGCTTATAATGACACATAATGGCAGTACTCAACACATAGGACTCAGTTAAATTCGAGATAGTCATGAACGTTGCACTTTATCATATCGAGAACCAACAAACCAAGGAGTAGATTCATAACATTTATACTAACAAGCATATTTGAGACTTTAGTAACTAATCCCACCAATAAAATCAAGCAAATAAGCACCGAACCTTATAAACCCACTTCGACCCAAACCCAAGATTTCTAGATCGAGGCAAACATGATGGAATGTATAAATGATGAGGATGTGTTAGAAACAAGCTTAGTAACTCAACCCTATCAAGAATTAAACACCACAACATGTTAAGATCAATTTTCGAAATCCTAAACCCTAGTTCTCGAAATTAAGAAATAAGGATATCGAGCCATTGAAAATTCAATTAATCAAGATCCTATTTGTGTAATATCCTAATGATGACATAGGAACTTACAAATTGTTGATCAAGGTCGTGGATTACACAAGTGAATTAGGGCCGTTCGTTTGAGAAAGAGGGGTTTAAGAGGTTTTGAATCTTTGAGGGGTTTGTGTTTGTACGGTTTGTTTGTTTTATTTATTTTGAAAGTTTAGAGTTTAGTCACTTTAAGTCCCTTAACTTTAAGATATGTCTATTAGAGTCCTAAATTAACTAGCAAACCTAAGTGATATTAGAGATATGCTAACTTATGAAGACTTAAAACAAATGAGACAAAGTGATGTAAGAGAAATCGTCCACACACTCTGAAGAACCGTAAAATACGAGAAATATGCAAGTATACCAATTAAAATTGGTAAAAGATTTAAGCGTGACTCCCCCTCAACACTTGTAAAGTAAGAACAAAGTGTTGAATTGAAGCGATATACTTGCATTTTTTTTTTTTTTTTTTTTTTTAAGAAATGTTTTATATTTTTGTATTTTGTTTTTGAAAAAATATTTACAAAAGATAGTTTTGATGTTTGACGATCAATTGTATTTTAAAAACTTTTCCAGATCCTCTGGAGTCAAACATCGCATACCAATTTGGTGAACTAGACTAGCAAACCTTGAGGGAGCTAAGGATTCGGTAAGTAAGTCCGCCAATTGGTACTCAGTTCCAACAAAATAAAGTTCAACTGTACCCTTTTCCACATGCTCTTTGATGAAATGATATCGGAGATCGATGTGTTTGGATTTGCAATGATGCACCGTGTTGCAGGAGATAGCAATTGCACTCTTTGAATCACAGTAGATAGGAATCTTGTTGAATAGGTAGCCATAATCCTTAAGTTGGGATCTCATCCAAATGACTTGAGCACAACAGGCAGACATGGCTACGTATTCAGATTCTGTAGACGACAGTGAGGTGCAGTCCTGCTTCTTAGATTGCCATGACACGAGTTTGTCTCCGAGAAACTGTAATCCACCAGATGTACTTTTACGTGTGTCTAAACATCCTGCATGATCAGCATCTGAAAAGGCATTTAGTTCAAAACCAGAATCCTTCGGATACCAGATTCCCAAGTTAATGGTTCCTTTTATGTATCGAAGGATTCTCTTGACCTCACTGAGGTGTTTTTCAGTTGGTTTAGACTGATAGCGAGAGCACATGTAGACATCAAATACTATATCAGGTCTACTAGCTGTGAGATACATGAGGGACCCAATCATACTTCGGTATTTGGTAGGGTCAACTGGAGTCCCATGTAAATTAGCATCTAGTTTTGTGGTATAGCCCATTGGTGTATTATAAGTATCACAAGACATCATTCCATGTTTTTTCAAAATTTCAAGAGCATATTTAGACTGATTTATAAAAATTCCACGGGGTGATTGATGAACTTGAAGTCCTAGAAAGAACGAAAGTTCACCCATCATGGACATTTCAAAATTATCTTTCATTAATTTTGCAAAATCATTAGAGTAACTTCTTTTTGTTGAGGCAAAAATGATGTCATCGACATATATTTGAACAACAAGTAAGTCCTCCCCGTAGGTTTTTGTAAACAGTGTTGGATCCACCGATCCTTTAGAAAATTTATTGGCCAATAAGAAAGTGGACAGTTTGTCATACCACGCCCGTGGGGCTTGCTTGAGTCCGTAGAGTGCCTTTTTGAGTCGGTAAACGTGATTAGGACGCTCAGGATCAACGAAGCCTTCAGGTTGACTAACATAAACTTCTTCACGGAGTTCTCCATTAAGAAATGCTGTTTTCACATCCATTTGGTAAACCACCATATTCCTGTGTGCAGCATAGGCCAAAAAGATTCGAACAGCTTCATGTCTAGCCACTGGAGCAAAGGATTCAGCAAAATCAAGTCCTTCCAGTTGAGAGTATCCTTTCGCTACCAGACGTGATTTGTTGCGTATGACAGTTCCTTCAGCATCAAGCTTATTCTTCCAGATCCATTTTAACCCTATGACAAAGACTCCGTCAGGTCTTTCAACTAATTCCCAGACTTCTAATCTTATGAATTGCTGAAATTCCTCTTGCATAGATTCAATCCAGTTGTCATAAGTCATTGCTTCTTTGATGTTCTTTGGTTCTTCGTGACAAACTGTGAGTGCATATATACAAGTTTCTCCATCAGTGTGAAGTCGTTGTCTTGTCATTACAGGTGCATCTGGATGGCCAATAATATGAACTAGTGGATGGTCTCGAGTCCATTTGTGTGTTGAAGGGTGTAGTTGATAAGTATCACGCATGTTAGCAGGATCCAAATTGCGTGTTGACGACTCAGCTATATCAGGAACTGTAGGAGCTGGTGCAAATGGATTGAAGAACGCATCAGGATCATGCTCTGCGGGTTGTGGAACTGATAGTGGTGTTGGATCTTCAGCTGGATGGCGGGAGTTAGAACCAGTTTGTTCTGCTGTTGATGGTGATACAATTGGAGGACCGTCTCTCTCAACACTTGTAGTAGTTTGTTGAGGTGAGTCTGGTACTGGAATGTTTTCAGGTTGAGCAGCGGAATTAGGTGAGACCTCAGTAGGACGGTATTCAATTGTGTCATCAAATAGTGGAGCAAACAAGGTTTCTAATTCTTTGCGGTTGAGTGGCAATGGTTCAGCTGAAGATGCCGGAGAGTTAAGACGGTTAAATTCGGGTCCTAAGCTGTGTTGCTCAGAAGCCATCTGTGTGAGTTCATCAAAATTAGCATGAATGGTTTCTTGAATTTCTTTTGTACGACGATTCCATATCCGAAAACCTTTGGAATTTTCACAATATCCAACGAACACTCCGATGTCAGCCTTTGCTTTAAGTTTACCTAAATCATCATGATCATTCTTCGGATAACAAAGTGCTCCAAATACATGAAAGTAATCGATGTTTGGTTTTCTTTTGTGAACAATTTGATAAGGTGTTTTGTGATGACGTTTTGTGATCATGCAACGGTTTTGGGTATAACATGCGGTTGAAACAGCTTCTGCCCACAAGTAATCTGGTAATTGAGCATTAATCAACATGGTTCTAGCAGCTTCCACTAACGTCCTGTTGCGTCTTTCAACAACTCCATTCTGTTCTGGGCTTCTAGGAATAGATGTTTGATGTTCAATTCCCACTTTCTCATAATAAGACCTAAGTGTCCGATTCTTGAATTCAGTTCCATTGTCAGTTCTGACTATTCGGACCGTGTTGCGTAGCTGAACTTGAATTTTAGTGAGAAAGGTGATGATCATTGAAGGAGCCTGATCTTTACTTCGTAAGAAATAAACCCAAGTCCATCTGGAATAATCACCCACAATTACAAGAATGTAGCGTTTACCGTTGATACTTTGAACACGCATCGGTCCACATAAATCCATATGAAGCAATTGCAGAACATGATTCGTACTGTGTTCAGGTTTAGAAGGGAAATGAGCACGAGTACTTTTTCCTTGTTCACAGGCTGAACATAAGTGATCTTTGGTGAAACGGAATCTTGGAAATCCATCAACAAGTTTATAACGAGCAAGGTCCGTCATGGTTTTGAAATTCAAGTGCGAAAGACGTTTGTGCCATAACCAAGATTTAGTTTATTCTGCTTTGGAGAGAAGACATATCGGAGATGTTGCAATCATATCTGACATTGATATTGTATAAAGATTGGAGCCACGTGAGCCAGACATAAGATCGTTTCCTTGTAAGTCACGAACAAAGCAAGTTTTCTCACGAAATGCAACTTCTAGATCCCCATCACAGAATTGACCAACAGAGAAAAGGTTGTGTCCAAGGCCTTCCACATAATAAACACGGCTTATTTCGATGTTCCCACTTACATAGTCACCATATCCCATGATTAAAGCGTAATGATCATTCCCGAATCTGACAGTACCAATGAACTTTGAGACAAAGTTTTTCAACAGTTTGAGATTGCCTGTCATATGTCGGGTGCATCCGCTATCAACAATCCAGAGAACAATCTGTACCACCTGCATCACAAGAGGAAGACACAGATGGAACAGAAGTAAGGGTGGAACCCAAAGACAGTGCGGGTTCCTGTTGGTTAGAAACACATTTATTCAACAATTTAGGAATCCATTTAAAGTCTGGTTTGTATTGTAACCAACGTTGCCAGTTCCAACTAGTTTTTGCTTTCCTAATGTTAAATGCACTAGTCGTTGGCTCATTCCTAGATTTGTTCTCGGCACCAATGGGGGTAACTTCAGCTTCATTAGAAACCGTAGAAGACGGCTTTCCTAAGTTAGACTTAGAGGCAATAGTGGGCCTAGAAGGAATGCGTGTCCTACGTTTCTTATGACGATTGAGAAGAGAATTAGCTAAACATTTTGTATGATCACCAGATGATACGCTTTTACGACAAAACACACAAGATGCATTAATATTCAAAACATTCAAAGGTTCATCATTCGTTACATTTAGATTTTGATTACAATTTGCCAGATTAGAATCTAAATCTGATGCAACATGAGTTTTATTCAAATTCCTAAGTTGGTCTTCTACTTCTTGAGCTTCTAGGTGTCCTCTCTTACGTTGCAAGATCCTATTCTTCTTTTTACTTTTTCGCTTGGGTCTGCTAACGCTAGTAGTGGAGACTAGTCCTGTAGAAGTGGAATTATCAACATTAGTGTTTTGAACAACCTTTCCTTTATCAGTTTTGTCTACATGATACATTCCTGGTGCTATTACCGTGGTGTCAACAAACTTTCCTTTTTGGAGTATCTTAATTTTCTCTTTTAAGTCACTGATGATGTGATTCTTATCCTGAATATTTGACTCAAGTATGCCATTGCAATGTTTAATGTCAATGTGGTTTTGTAGAAATGCATCATTTTCAATTTTTAAATCCGCAATTTCTTGCTCGTATTTGAGACACAAACTTTTGAAAGACTCATTGTTTTTGCAAAGCTGACAAGAGGTTGAAAGATTTTGTTTTTGAAGTTCCAATTCTCGTTCAGTACTTTGAGCTTGACACCATTCAATCCTCTGTTTGAGTAGACAAATTTCTTTTGAAAATTGTTTTGTCACATCATCATTTGAACTTCTCAACTTATCATTTTCCTGTTTGAGTGTCTCAATTTCCTCATTCAACAAATTATTATCAACACAAAGATCATCCATAAGCATAGAAGTACCAGATTTATAGAGATCATTCATGATGACAGACAAAATATCAGCATTGAGAACTTGTTCCAAGAGTCGATCAACATCATTTTTTAAAACTCTATTTCTTTGCTTTTGAGCCAAAATCTCATTTTCAGTAGAGTTGAAAACGTGAATCATATTTTGCACCTCCTTTTGAAGTTCCTGATCCCAACGTGTAGCACATAGACGGAGGTGTTGAACAATTGGCTTCATTTGTTTTTGAAAAATATCTCTCTTTTCTCGCTCGTAAGCGGATTGAAAAGTTTCAATTTTTATTTCAGAATTACGTTCAATTGTTTCCTCCAAAATTTCGATGTCTTCCATAAATGTTTTGAAATAATTTAAGACACGACAAGTTTTTGGTAAAGGTGTAAGTTCACCGGATGATGGTAAAGGACCATTTATTTGTGCTACAGTTTGGATAGGGGCCTCATCGTGAGATGAAACATATGACTCTTCGATAAACCATGATTTCTTAGGTAAATCTTTTTGAGTAACAAAAGATTTAGAAAGAGGTGGAGCTTTTGAATAGTCATATGGTGTCCAATATTGAACATAACTCATTTTTGATCGACTCTCGTCTTCAAGTTCTTCTTCTTCCTCAGTATCAAAAACAACAGCACGCACAATTGTATTATCAAACATATGATCAATACTGTAAATCTTAGGATTTTCTTTGAAAGCTTTGTGAAGAAACATTGATTTAAAATCGCAAAGTGCAAATCCTTTATCGGGTCTCGGTTTTAAAGCAAACTTTTGAATTGTTGTGACAGAGTTCCCGTGTTTGTAAACAATGTGACGAAATTCTTTGAGTTGTTTTTCAAGATCAACAATATCATTGAGTAAGTCATCTATATATTTCCTTTTTCGTTTTTTATGTTCATAAAAATCCTTTTTTGCAATTTGACAATTCTGTTTCTGTTTTTGAAAGAACTATTTGAAGACGTTCAGCTTGCATTTTCAATTCACACTTTTCATTTTCGAGTTTCGAAATCAACTTTTCATTTGACTCAATTATATCTTGTATTTTGCGTTGAAGATCTTGTTCTTTATTGTAAGAATCTTGAAAAGCTTTTTCAAAACTTTTAGCATTTTTAAGCTTCTCTTCCTGATTTGAAAGTTGAATTTTATAACATTCAATATCTCTTGCAAGTGACGCATTTTGTTCCTTTAAAACTTTATTTTTCTCGTTGCATTTTATAATTTGCAACTGTTGAGCATCCAGTTGTTTAGATAACAATATGAGGTCAGGGTCTGGATCAAAGGATGGTTCATGTTGTTCTAAATGATCATTTTTATCATTCTCAATAGGATCATCAAATGAAATAATTGTGTCATCATCAAATATGACAACTGTGCTTATTTGTTCATCTGTTTGAGAAGATGAAGATGATTTAGATGGAACAACTTGCGCCAAATCTGATTCAGAAGCAGAGGGTGAGATTATATCATTTATAAAGCATGCATTGAAGTCATGTACCTGAGACAAGCCGTCAGTGTCATACACTGGACCTGAATCATTAAGCTTAAGTTCCTGCATGTTGGCCATAAGCATCACAGCTGCATTAGCTTCTAGATCTTCCATGTCATCATCATTGTGCACATTTGCCATGAAGTTGTTGTCTTGCTCAGGGAAATGTCCATCCTTTTCATCTTGAAGAGCCATGAGTAATGCCTGCTTGTGAAACTTACTCCCCCGAGTTCTCGGTTTAGGACATGCAGTCGCTATATGACCTTGTTCATTATAGTTATAACACCACACTGCATTCCCTGAGTTGGAATTCCTTGTTGCAACTGGTTCAGACCTTTGTTGAGAAGATCCTGAGTTGTTGTTGAACCCTCCATTGTTACTAAACCTCTGACCATTCCCATAATTTCCTGAAGAACTTCCTGAAACAGATCGACCATAGTTACGATTCTGAATTTCCACTCTTCCATCATTGACAACAGCTTGATTCCTTGTGTTAGAAGATGAACGTTGACGGTTGTTTGTTTTGTTTGAGAATTTGCTAAAAGCACGAGCAATAAGAGCAAGTCCCTGATTCAACGTATTAAAGTCATCATCGTCATCGTCATTGGAGTTGGAATAGTACACAGCATCATTGTTGTATAACGGAACAAGTTGAGTAGAAGCATTCTGTAGAGATGAATCATAAGGGACCATTTGGTTCGAGGTTGAAGATTGTGGATAACTGAAGTAGTTCTACTCTTGAACATATGCATGATTAGACATTGGTGGTGGAGCATAGGGAGATTGAGCTACGAGAGCCAAAGAATTTGGTGTTGATGTTGGTGTGTATCCTCCTCGTAGAGCTCTATCTTTTTCCACTTCAGGTTCATGGTGTTTCAGAAAATCATACAACAAACCATATGGAGCATCATGCAGATTCTTTGTTTGACGAACAAATGTCACATATTTATGCCAATCAGGGCCAAGACTACCAACAAATTTGGAGTTCACAGCGATCCTTGGTACTGTGATTTTGTGACGTTCCAGATCATTGACCACATTTGTGAAACGATGATAGTAGGATTCAAGTGACTCTCCAGGTTCAATTGTGATGTCAGTGTATTCCATGTATAGCTTGGATTCCATGTCATCTTTGTTCAATTGAGTGCCTTCCATAAGGAGATGAACGTGTTCCCACATAGCTTTGGCTGTTTTCTGAGCATCGACACTTCGATAGATCGGATTAGGTATACCTTGAAGTGTATAAGCCATTGCATACTGATCAGCTTCACGATGTAGTTTCTGTTCTTCAGTGAGTGAAGTTTCTGGAAGAGGTCTATCACCAGGAGGACGTGGAGGATCAGCAGTTGGATCCCCAACTTCAAATCTAGTTGGCCACTCAAATGGTCCTTCAAGTATCACTTGCTTCAAGTATTTCCCATGAGGTTTCTTTAGCTCAACAAATCGTAAGAATCGACTTGACCATTGAACATAGTTCCCAGGTGTAAGCATTGGAGGTGTTTCAAGTGATCCTGCCTCATGTCGGGATTGTTGAGTTGTAATAACTTCACACATTCTGTCAAACCAGTGAGGTTGTTTGGAGGAAAACTGAGTGGTTTGTTGTGGCACTTGATATGATTGTTGTTGAGGAATGATCTGATGTTGTTGCATCATTAAGTAATGATGTAATGGATTGTATGTTTGTTTTTGAGAAGGTTGTTGATTCATATGGTGCGGAAGGTAATGTTGTTGCTGATACTGCTGAGGTTGTTGTTGCTGAGGTGGATGTTGTTGAACATGAGGAAAGTAATGATTAGGTGGTTGAGACATCGTCGAACACTTGTGTATAAATGGATCTTGTAGAAATTGTAAAATTAACCGAGTATCGAAAAACTTAGCACAACTTTAGATTTCGAAGATTTTGACAGGGACTGCGAAACTTTCCAATGATTTCGAAAAACTGATCCAACTATGATTGCGATAAGGATTGCGAAACTTTTCAGTTTATCGAGAAACAAGGTTTGCGAAAGATTTGCAGGTTTTCGAAACAACTTGAAATTTCGAAATAATCAATGGTTTGCGAAACTTGTAGGTTTTCGAAATAATAAGATTGCGAAACCTTAATAAGTTTGCGATAGCTTAGTGTTTTCGAAAAATTTGTATGTTTTTTCGAAAAAACACAAAGTTGCGAAAAAAACCAGTTTTCGAAATTATACAATTTCGAAAACTTTCCCAAAAGTCGAAGTACTTAACTTTCTTATACAAGAAAGAAAATACCGAGTCCACACAAACGAAGTCGAGGTAGTGCACTTAGAGAAGATCTCGAAATCGGGGACAAGTAAGTTCTCGATAACTTGGTAGTTGTTGTTTTACAAAGAAAGCAATCCTAAAACTCGTTTTTATTTCAAGATACTTGTACTTTTGTGTATAAAATTAGTAGATCTTAAAGAAAGTAGAAAACTTTAAGAAATTTTTCAAACTTAATAAAATTTCGATAAAAGTACAAATTAGCAAAAAATCGAATAGTTTTGTAAAAAGTTTGAAACTTTTTGGTTTGTTTTGATTTTAAACACAAGTTTGTAAGCAAAGATGTGAGAAAAACCAAGAAACTAACAAAAAGTTAAAATTTTTACAAAAAATTCGATAAAAAAAATGACTTTTAAGATAGAAATCAATGAAAACAATAACTACACCTTCCTCTAGCGAATGATACCACTTGTTAGGTCACCATTTAGTAAACACAAGCACAATATTGATAGAAATGAGATGAGAATGAGAGTGGGATGATTATGAGAAATTTAGAGAATATGAATTGCAAGAGTTTCCTTAATGTTTCAAATAACCAACCAAGTATTACAAAGACCTAAGCCATCTATTTATAGGGAAGGAGCTAGGGCAACACTCCCTCTCCTCCCATTCATGAAATCGTATGGGCCTTAAAGCCCATGGATCACCTAGCTTAAGTCTAGTAAACTTAATACAATTTGTAAATGAAAGTAAATAATAACTAAGCAACCTAGCATTATTACAAATGACCGAGACTTCATAAAATAGTGAAAACTATGATCCCAACAGGTCGACATCTAGGTGAATCACCAAGATATCCACCTTATTTCAAACACTCTCATGTGTTATTATAAGTATAAAACTCAGCCTAGAACATATTGTTACTGACATTGCATAGTATCTTTGGTTTCCTTGAAAAATATTACACATACGTATGATAAAAAGTCACCATATATACTCCTTGTGCATGCATCCGTTTCTATCATTCACCATACATTTTCAAACTTCCTTTCTTCCAAAAAACTATCTCCTGAAGACCAGAAATCATTACAAGATCGTTTGGAAGCAAGAAAGAATAATCGGGTTTGAGTTATACGTTATTAATTTGGGTTATAATCGAATTTGATCGTATCTTGTGTTTCCTTCTTCCACTCTCGACTCTCTACCACCCTAGAGGTGTTGTAAGTTGTTTCAATCTATTTTCAATTCATTTCACACGTTACAAATGTTTCATGCATCATGTATATATTTTATCGATCGTATATAAACTTTACATATCATTTTACGTACATACTTACATATAGTACACGATATGTGACTAGCCTCTATCTTGGAAGGCCTAGGAGTCACAACACACTCATATTTCACGTTACATTTACTTCACATGCATCAAATGAACCTATTTTTGAAGCTTACTAAATCGGATGAAAAATATATAAACACTTAGAAAAATTCTAAGTCTTTTCACATATATATATAAACGTCCCATACATGCTACGAAACCATCAATTATCTTAAAATATCACGTAACAAGCATACTATATTATTACACAAACTATTAGACCATCTAACTGGCAAACGATTTCGTATATATAACTTGTGAAAATAAGTTGATATCGACACATAATTTTCATCAAAGTAAATCGCTGTTGAGCTAGTTTAAAAACATATATTTTACCGATTGGGCCTAAAAGCCCAATAAGCTAAAAATAAGCTCTTCTGATAAGCTAACTTATCTAAACTTTTAGATATGAAAATAGAACAAGAAAAATGATATTTTTGATGAGCCCAACTCGTCTCACGAAGTACCGATTTTAAAACGTTAACGGGCCTTGATTTCAGCTCGTTAAAGGCCCATTAATTGAAAATAAGCACTTTTTATAAAATAAGCTGTTGAAATAAGCTTATTATTTATTTAATAGGCCACGGAAAATTTTATATAATTTTTCTAATCATTTTTGTAACTTTGGACTAAAAATGTAACGTGACGACACCTAGAAGGACTAAAACTGTAAATATTGAAAAGTGAGGACTAAAACTGTAAAAACAGAAACATAAGGGTAAAAATTGAAAATAGTTAATATTCTAAGCCTAGGTTTGACTATTGGACAATTAGAGGACTATAATTGTAATTTATATATAAAAAGGACTAACGGTGTAACGCAAACGTCGTTAGGGTAAAAATGGTAAAATTAGAAAAGGACAAGGACTAAACATATTCTATTTAACATTCTTATTTATTTTCTATTTTCGTAAATTTATTTCATATGCATTTAAACTTTCATTTTTATTTTTATATATTATTTAACGTAACGTTTATAATATATATAACGATATTTCAAAAATTAATATTATTACTTATGGTTAAAAAGGTAAAACTTCGATGGATAATTTAAATAATGTATTTTGTCATATCATGCATAGCATTAGAAATACACTGCACATCATCTATTCGTCATAACGAATAATTATTATTCGTTATTCGTTTCGTATTTACCAAATAGTATTTGGTCAAATTCTCAGATAAATCTATTTATTAGGATGTATTTCGAAGCCGTTATCATAAATTCGTCCGACTTTATTTTCTTCATTTCAGTATCAATCAAGGTGAGTCATAGCCACACATTTACTTATTTTCAAACTCCGTGAGGGGGATACATGTTATAAACAGATCACAAGTAATTTTCTGTATGCTAACTGACTTGATATATGCCTAAGTTACCTATTGCCAAAAGACCCTTGATCATGAGCCATTAACCACTGTTATGTGAACGCGAATATAATGAATAGATCTATTTAAGGTTTGACAGCCTATCCCATTAATACTTGACGGAATGCCATTATGCATGTGGTTAGTCGTATTAGTCTTGATATATTATATTTGAGTAAAAATAGGAATTGGCAAATCACCTATTACATGAGGGCAATATTATCATTAATTTGATAACCCCTCCGTATTTACGGTATTTGTTAACGTTTTGCATGTCATGAGACTTAGAGTAATATATACTGCAATATCAATTTTTAACTGATTGTATTTCCAATACAATCTTACTTGTGTATCAAAATGATTACTAAATTCAAACTCTATGATATCACTCAACATTTATGTTGACTTTTAAACATGTTATGTCAGGTATTTAGTAGAGGAAGCAAGCATGGAACAGGCGGACACTTCAAAACTTATCTACTTTATTTAAATATTGGTGTAAAATAAAAGATATTTGATTTAGTTTAAACATCAAGACTTTTATTATAATACTCTGAGTGTGACCTCTTGTATTTAAACCCTTATTAATGAACTTATATTTTTAAAACGTCTCTTTCGAGCCGTTTTCTATCATTATGACTTCGATCCTCACCGTAACACCCTAATTACTATTCCGCTGCCATATTACAAATTAGGGGGTGTTACAAATGGCGTGTAAATGTAGAAGATACCGAGTGCTCTAACTCAAGTATTAGCAAAGTGGCGCAATATAAACCAATCTTGTATTTGGCCACCAGGACTCTGTTGTTATTTCGCCATTTTTTACTTTAGGGAGTTTTTACTTTTTATTTACCTACAAAAAGCTGTAAATCTCTTAACCTTATTGTGGGCTTATCGTTGTATTATTTATAAGGGTAAAATAAAGGCATAATAGTAACTTAAACTCTATTTTGATAAACCCATAAGCTTAGGACAACATTAAGCTGTTCAAAATGTGATAAGCCCAAAAACCGCTCAAAATAAGCCCATCCAAACAATCACTAACTACCTATCACCGCTCAACAAAGAGTCACAGTCAAACATTTTGTCATCTTCTCCATATTTGATTTATTTCTTAAAAAGTTTGCAATATTTTTGGCTATAAGAGCACTCGGTACAATAACCATTTGCCTTGCGTTATTGCTTCACGTCCTTGCGTTAACATGCGTTAGCCATACCGATCCTCGGCGTTAACGCGACACATTATGGATTTAACGCCACGTTAAAGGTGCAAAGTTGAATAAAAAAGAAAAAAAAAATCATAAACACCCCTATGACAAAATTAGCCGTTGGAATTAAAAAAAAAAAAGAAAAAAAGAAAAAAAAATCAAAAAACACCCATTTAAGTAAACTAACTTTAAAAAAACGGCTATATTCTTAAAAAAATTAAAAAAAAAAAAATATTTCAAAACCATTTTACAACCACTATAAATACCCATTTCATATATTTTTATTCATTTTTTATTTTTTTCAAACTTCTACAACTCAAATTCAAAATATACTTCCTCTCTAACAAAAAAAAAAATAATAAAAATAAAAAAATAAAAAAATAAAAATAAAATAAAAAACTTGTTCATTTACAATGGATCCAAATCAAAGTCACGAAGAAGAAAGGAACTGATCCGATGTAGATGATGAAACCGACCTTGAGTTTATGATAGCCGCGTACGAATATCAGCAACAATTGGAACAAGCAACAACTCCACCACGCCTCCACCGTACCGTGATCTATCATGAACGTGAGATTGTCGAAGAACGTTTGCGTAACGACTACTTTTATCAAGGGTGTAAGTATACGCATCGGAATTTTTGAAGAAGGTTTCGTATGAGCCGAAAAATCTTTATACAAATAGTCGAAGGTATTGAATCTTATTATTCCGATCCTCTTCCGGATCATTTTAAATTCTTTAACAAAGGACTTGATGGTACGGGTCGAATGAGTATGAGTGTACTTATGAGGTGCACATCTGCCATACGCCAATTGGAATATGGCAACTCACCCGATGCGTTTGATGAGTATTTGCAAATGGGTGAGCGTACTTCACGTGATTGTCTTGATAATTTTAACAAGTACGTTATGGATTTGTTTATGCCGGAGTATTAAGAAAACTAACATGGTCCGACGTTCAAAGTATTTACGAAAAACATGAGCGTGAACATGGTTTTTCGTGAATGCTTGGTAGAATTGATTGCATGCATTGGGAGTGGAAAAATTGTCCGGTTGCGTGGCAAGGGCAAATTGGAAATAATTGAGGTAAAGTTGAGTTCAGGTGAGTTATTGTAACAGGTGTTTTTTGGTGAGTTAAGGTGAAAAGGTTAAAGCTGATGTGTCGCTGATGTAACAGTGTGTTAAGTTTTAACTCAAGGTGATTATACCTTGTGCTCTAAGAGGGAAGGGTATGGTGGCATGCCTTTTTGTCAAATCAACGTTATGTTAACATTTCACATTTACAGACAAAGATAGAGCCAAGAATTTAAATTAAGGGGTGCCATAATTAGTTATTATCTAATACGAGTACACATACAATTTATAGTTAATACATTGTCAAAACTCCAAGTATTCATTAAAAGGGTTGAGTTTCATTTGATAATACATTGAATTCTGGATATGTTACAATAGCAATGACAACTGACGCATTCTTATTTCTTTTGGATTGTCTTGCTTTTAATTTGTAATAAAATCAACCTTTTAGATTATAAATTATTTGGACAAAATCTGTACAGTCGAAACTATTTATGTCACTAAGATGTATGTAATTTTCTTTAATATAAACGAGACAGCGTGGCCCGTGCGATGCACGGGCTTCGATTACCATGAAGTAGAATTAGTTTGGCAACGGTTAATTAGGTGTGTTAACATCAGTTGTGAAACTTAAAGTGTTAAACGAAAAAATTCGCTTTATTAAGCTTTTACTAATAGATATGTTTCATATGAAAGATACTCAAAGATGTATTTGACCACTAATACACGTAGTTGTAAGTAGTAAGTGCACATTTGATTTGCTTATAACTTAGCGGTTCTCAGCTTTGAGGTATCCAAACACCTTCCAAAAAAAACTTAATATAAAATAAGTTAATATATAGCAGTAGTACATTGTTTCTTTAAAACTTGTATTTGAACAACCTAAAAGTGTAAAAATAACTTGAAACAGTATTTCTTAAACCGTTCATATTTTCATAAGAAAATCATTTGTTTGCAGACCCTTGTTAGGTCACCATTTAGTAAACACAAGCACAATATTGATAGAAATGAGATGAGAATGAGAGTGGGATGATTATGAGAAATTTAGAGAATATGAATTGCAAGAGTTTCCTTAATGTTTCAAATAACCAACCAAGTATTACAAAGACCTAAGCCATCTATTTATAGGGAAGGAGCTAGGGCAACACTCCCTCTCCTCCCATTCATGAAATCGTATGGGTCTTAAAGCCCATGGATCACCTAGCTTAAGTCTAGTAAACTTAATACAATTTGTAAATGAAAGTAAATAATAACTAAGCAACCTAGCATTATTACAAATGACCGAGACTTCATAAAATAGTGAAAACTATGATCCCAACAATCTCCCCCTAAGGGTCGGTCATCATGGTTGCTTGACGTCTTCATCTTTGTCGTTCGACTTGTGACATGTAAGACTCTAGACGTCTTCAGAATTGATATGAATAATAATAATGAATGTACTTTGCTCGTTGTCTTTGTTCTTTGGTGATGATGTAGTGATAGTGTTATGAAGTTGTCTGTCGTTCGTCACTCCAGCGTCTGTGGTGGTTGTCCGCCATTCCAACATACTCATACATCTTTGGACTTAAACTTTCACGTACAAGAAGTTCCTTTTCATGCATTGAGATCTTTGTCTTATTACTTTGTAGATTCTTCTTTATTGACGTAGAATCTTTCTTTGACCTTTGTGTTGTTAAGATCTTTGGGGAGCTTTCTTTGACTTCAAGATGTAGGTATGAGCATGTTGGAATCTACCATTATGGAAGTGAGGTACCTGCGAGTAAACAGTTAGCAATAAAACAACCGGTACTTACGGATAAGGAATTAGAGCTCATCAACAGCATATTGTGAAGACTCCTTCTAATCCTTATCCAGGCCGTTCCCATATCAGATACTCCCGAAGGAGCTTACGAGACCTACTAAGTAGCTCAATGACTGGGTGAGTCGCTGGGGATCACTCCACGACTGTAGATCGCTTATGGAACCACCGCAAACACTAAGCGTAACCCTTGTGGAGTTACCGAAGTGACCTGCTATCAGGGCTGTTTGATGTTGACCCTGGCAGGATTTCCGTTCAATCATTGAGAAATACATAAATAATCCTCTCATAAACGTTCTAGGCAGATTGCTAAGATCTGCGAAGGACTCGATAGTTTACAACTGATGCCCATTGATGTAGAACACCAGTTGCAGAAATACTAAGTGTTCCTAAGAGATCTTTGATGTATCTCAAGGCTCTAGACTCTATAAGTGCACACCTAGGTTTCTTATGCGGAGACTGGGGAGGTGTCTCCTGCTTCAATATCAACCGTCTCTAAGAGATAGGTCGATAGGTTACGCGGGTTCCCCGTGAGAATGAAACAAGTCCTTTTAAGAGAACTTGAGTGGTTAAGAAGGTTTAGTGCATTGCGTCACTGGGTCCATGACGACTTCGTCTTCAATACCAGTGTTGACTTTTGTAACAACCAGTAGCATATGTATTGAATCCGGTGTCTGCCCTAAGGTTGAACATATGGAGGGCTATTTCTTTTCACCCTTTACTTTACTTTTCTTTTTAATTCTTCAACTCCTTCTTTCCCTTTCATTCATTTCTCCTTTTTCGTATCAAACCTAAGGACTTCTAATTCTAACTATGGGAGATGTCCTTGGGTAGATCCCTCTGGCTCTGGCGGATCATAGGACGGATATTCCTATCTTAATCACCTTATAACTCCGACAGTAGCCAAGAAACCTTTGATAGAAAATCTCTCAAAGTGTTTGTGATAATCAAATATTTTGGTTAACACTTTGAGAGTTTTGTGTACACTTTTGAAGGGCTCCCCCTGCACATGTGCTCATAAGTATTAAATAAATTTGCACATGCGGGAGGAGCAATCACTTTTGAATTGATCCACTTTCCGTGAACAAGACCGATTCGAGACACGCTTACATCACTAGTTAGACTAGCTTGAAGTTATTACCCGGCCTGATCAAGTTCACAGAAAGTTTCTCGAGACGGTACATTTCTACTCAGACATATCCTTTTCGAGACACGCTTACGTGGTTAGTTAAAGAGATGCATTGTCAGCTTTTAGGTGACAACTAGCTCTAGTAACTAACTTGATGTTATTACCCGTCGAGGATAAGTCCTTTCGATGTTACTAACTTGTATTATCTCGTCAATTCCTGGGTTAATACTGAGTCTAGCTCTCACATGATACAACTTAAAGCTTTGACTTCGTATATTTTAATCACTTTTTCATTTTCTCCCCCTCAAAAATAGCATATAAAATGGTGTTTTTGACAAACTTTTAGATTAAAATATGCCTTTTGAGTCTTACGGGGAGATTCACCAAGAACTTTTGATTTAGAGCAAAGTATTTTGTTTTGACAAGTGTTCCCCCTCAACAAGTGATTAGGTCTTATTGAGGTGAAATACTTGTCCTTTTGAGCAGAATTATGAAAAATCATAAATGTTTGATTAATTCTACTCAAAAGTAAGAAGCCTTCGCTTCTTATATTATGATTGAGGCACTGAAGCGTACCTCAGGGTCCTTTCTTTACAAGTACGGGTTGTGCACTGTAATGCGTACACAAGCCATTGTGAAATTCAATCAAATGAAACAATTGATAGGAAAAAAAATTAACCAAATGTACCAAGTTAATCTTCGTCAGGAAGTGGAGCGTCAAAGTTAGTGAACTTGGGTTCTGGTCTTTCGAAGTTTCTGACAGGAAATGATGGTCTGGCACCGATATAGCTTTCCAGTCGTCTGATCTGTTCCCTTCGAAATAACCTTTCTTCAATCTTTAAGACAAAGTTACGAACTTGTCTTCTTATGCTGGATTTCCATCTAGGTTGTTCCCCCTTTGCTATCTTACGGCGATCATCATTCAACCTTTTGACAAGCCCATCACGAACCGACTTGAGTGTAACATCACAGAATTTGTGTACCTCATCGAACCTCATGAAACTTTGTAGCTTTTTGCTGTTGATGTAGGTGAAACCAAAAGGTTCTTGGTTGAGAGTGAACTGTGGTGTTTGATAGATACCCTCAAAGTAGAATTGCGGCTTTGTCAAATTGATCTTCTGTTGGTAACTTTCCACTCCCAGCTGAAGATCTTCCACTCTTTCTTGAACAATCAGTCGTCGGATGTAAAGAAGTAGTGATGCCATGAAGTTGTACTGTACATCTCTGTCAAATCCACGCATTCTTTGTTGAACCTTTTCGAGATACATGTCTTCTATGTCATTAAGGTTAAGGTCAGGAAAGTCTGCTTCAGAGAATTTGTACTTCTTTTCATCTTGTCGTTTAACAACAATTTCACGCATGAATATGTAGTTAAACCGCTGCGACTGTTGAATCTCCAAGATAGCAATGATCTTAGATTTCTGCTTCACATTTTCCAAGGATTTCTCTTCTAATCTGCTGGTATAACCGAGACGACGACGTTCTGGCCAGTGTAGAATTCCGTGTAGGGCATCTCTGTCGTAAGCTACGATGGAGTTGCTGAATACTCGAGTAGTTTCTTCAATAGCCGGAATTTCATATCGTGCGGCTGGTACTGAGATTGTGAGTGATGAAGCATATCTCTTCTTGGATGTCTCCTGAGTGAGCTGGATGTTACGAAGATCTTTGTTGAAGAAGAAGCTGTAAGGTATCTTAGGTTTGTCTGGAAATCCTTTCAACGGTAATGGTTTGGTCCAGTCGGTGAAGTAAGGTTTTTCATGATTCTTGGAACTTAGATCGATATTCACTTCTGGATTTAGCCAGTCAAAGTCGGCAGACATTGCACTAGCTATATTCTGCATATGGTACTCGTATTCGACTTTGTTTCCAGATCTTTTCTTGAGAAATTCTTGTGCATCCTTATTGATTCTTCTGAGCTCTGCCTTTGTGAGTTTGTCGATGTGAAGATCCTTCATAATGACTTGGGTAAACTGTAGAGTGTTACCAGGAAGTGGTTCTTCTTCTTCGAGAGGAGGTTGAGCTTGGACCATTTCTGTCAGCCAATCATTCTGAGGATTGTCATCATTGTCGAGCCATGAATGACCTTTCTTCTTCTTTGATTTCTTGGACTTAGATGTAGCATCTTTGTCTTTGGCTTTGGACGGTGATGATGGACCAGCATGAGAATCATGAGTAGGTGGAGCACGGTAATCGGTGTCATGTTGATCCTGGAAGTCATCAGTGTGTTCCATGAACATTTCTTCATCTTCAGGTTGTCCTTTACCAGTAGTTGAGGGTTGTTGTTGATTTCCAGGAGGAGTGGAGTCCTTTTGTTGGTGTAGAGAGGATGAGGGACCTGTTCCAGACTTAGGTTTCTTGCCTTTGGAGTTTGGGTCAGGATCGTCATCTTTTCTTGTTCGTTTTCGGGTTCCAGCAGCATCTTTGCATGACTCCTTTGACATGTAAGCCACCATAGCATCATACAGGGCTTTTTCTTCAGCTGTCTGTGTGGTTTTGGTGGCAAGGTTGTCGAAGAGTTTGACAAGCATATCATTGAAGGACAGTTCTTGGACGGTTGGAGCCACAGTAGAAGATTTTGCGGTGTGAAGCGTGAATGGTGTAGTAGACAACATTTTCCTTGTAACACTTCTAATTCTGTGATCCAAGTTGTCATTGATTGGTTTGAGAAGGTTTGCTACCTCAGGAGTGATCATCTCAACCAGATTTTCAGTGAGAAAATCATGTGTTGCAGTTCTGATAAATCCTTCGTAATCAGATTTCAAGAACTTGTCGATCAGCTGCGTTGACTCCTGGAAGTTCTCAACTTGTTTGGTAAGATTGGTAACCATGTTGGTAAGTTTGTTCACTTGCTCCTGAAGATCAACTGGTTGTTTTGGTTCATTGATCGAATGTTGTTTAGATGCGGTTTCAGAAGGTGTGGGAGATGAGTGCTCTGGTGATGATTCTGACGATGACTCGTTGTGTGAGTTTGAAGAAGAAGCGGGAGGAGTCGGATCCTTTGGTGGAGAGTCTTGAGGAGGTGGAGGTTGTGCTGAGGAAGTCTGCTGAGAGGATGACTTAAGAAATATGTTGGTGTCGAACGCGTTCTTCTCTTCGTTTTCCTTTCTACGACGTTCCTCTGCTTCCTCTGCTTCTCGAGCAAGAAACTCTGGAGTAATGAGGTATTCATGTTCCTGATCTGTAGCTATGTTCTCTTGGCCGCCAACATTCTCCTCTACGTTAGCAGTCTCTGTCATATTGACATCTCCAGTTGTGTTAGTGTCTTTAACGGTGTCATCTGGCTGTGGGGCTGATTCTAACATTGTGGACACAACGGGAGGATTCATGCTGCTTGTAGTGCCTTCATGTTCCGACTGATCGATAGGTGGTGGAGTCAAAGGTTGAGACATGAGTCGGCTTTCAAGAATTGCTTTCCTTTGTTCTTTCCTGAGCTGCTTTTCTTCGGCTCGAGTGTCGACAACTATACTTTTCAGTTTGCGTTTATCGACCAAAGGTTCAATGATTGGTTCGTCTTTATCATCATTAGGCTCATTAATAGTGATCCCTTTTCTTTTCCTTGTCTCTTCTTCATAAGTTTCAAGACTTTGTTGTATGGCGATCTCTGTTGCAGGAAATCCTTCATCAGGTGCTCTGTATCTCAGTTCATAGTCTGGTTCTTCTTCTTCAGATTCAGTGTCGAACTCGGATTCGGTGTCAGAAGGTGGAGGTGTAGGTTCATCACGAAGAATGTACTCAGGAGTTGCCTTCTTCTTTGGTTTAGACTTGGGTGTTGGTTTAGGCTTGGCAGAAGACTTGGGTTTAACAGATGGTTGAGTCTTGGGAGCAGCCTTAGATCTAGTATGTGGTGAGGTAGTGGTGCTTGTAGTACTCCCAGACTTTGCACCTCCTTAGCTTCGAGTCTTTATTGTTGCTTCTTCCTTTTCCCCTTTGTAAGCCAGATCATACAACTTGAAGTTCGCCCTTTTCTTAATACTGTCATTCAGAAGGTATTCGGGAATCCTCATTCCTTTGATCTTGGTTGAGGAAGTGGTTGATTTGATGAATGAGATGGTGAAGTCGTCCTCAAAGAGATGCTTCGGCTCATTAGGATCAGCCATCCTCTTGATGAATTCTGGAGAGGTTTTGCAGAGATGTTCTATTAGAAGCTTGGTGAATCTTGTGAATGGTATCATAGTCTTTACACGTTCGGTCTGAATACTGTGGACTATATCATTCATGATAGGAACTGCAAAATCAATCGGTGTCAGTGTCACCATTCCCCAAAATGTTTGCAGGTGTTCGAGCCTTGGATGTTCATGACCACTTTTCCTTCCAGATATAGATCTTACCACCAACAGACAGAATGTTCTCCAAGGCTGAGGGATATACTTGGCATTAAATTGGGAAAGCTTGACTAGAGGTACATCATCATCAACCTCATATCCTAATTCAATGAAGAAGTCAAGAAGATCCAGGTCAGGTAGTATAGGAGCAAATTCGTTGTCAGTTTGTGGCATGAGAAGGCCTGTTCGAAGAATGTCATGATCTACAGTGTATTCATGGCTATCCAATGTAACAGTGAAAGACTCATCATCCAAGTTAGCCTGAGCCGTAAGCCAGAACTGATGAAGGTAGAACAGAGGAACTGAGGTAGAACAGGTGAGCAAAGGTTTGCATGGATGTGCAAGTAGAATATCCCTGACAATCTTGCACGAGTTCTCTTTAATACTTAACTTGTCGAAATCAACTCGGGGATTGTTGTTGCCAATTGTGACATTGTAGTTCTCGGGAGTGATGTCATCCATGGTGAGTAATGGAAGAGTTAGTTCAGCGACGTTCTCATTGTGTTTAGCCATGTTAATCTGAAAAGTATCACCATAAACCAAACATCCAAATTTGTTACGTGTAAGCACAGTTTAGATTTTGGATACAGATATCTACTTGAGACAGTTAAGCACAAATGTGTCATTTTGTTATGAGTGAAGTGTCACATACTGCATATTTGAAGAATCATAGTACATTTAGAATCATGAAATCAACTATACAATGCAATGACTCGCAAATAAGCACAACTGATATTCACAATTCATAGTTATTACACATTACACAACAAAAATGAAACACAACAAGGTTACCTAGATATAACATGACAAGGCCAAAAAACAAGATTTCGAAAATATATCATGGACCTTTTATCGCAAACTTGAGTAAAGAAAAAATTTCGAAAGAAATTTTATGGACAAACTTTATCGAGAAAGTGTCTTCTCGAAAAAAAAAATCCTCATAAGTGACCTTTACCGAGATCTCTCCTTTGCGAAAAAAAATGAAGTTTTCGAAAACATCTTTTTCGATAAACAAACTTTTCGAGAACCTGATGATTTCGAAAAAATATCGTTCATAAAATGATTTCGAAAATAATATTTCGAAAAAATCTGAGCTTGAACAATATTTATCGAAAACCTAAGTTTCTCGATAAGTTTGTAAAAGATTGCGATAAAACTCGAGGTTCTCGAAAAAAATTCTTATACAAGAATTAAGTCGAATATTATTGAAGTCACACGTACATTTCTTTCACAAAGAACTTTTCCAATGATTTTGGCCTGTCACCAAGATAGACAAACACTACTTAGACAGAATCATAAAGATTTCGATAACTTCCAAGAACATGTTTTCGATAATGACCTAATTATGAGTAAACTGAGTATCGTAGAATCAAGCATATCACAAATACATGTATTAAGCTTATAATGACACATAATGGCAGTACTCAACACATAGGACTCAGTTAAATTCGAGATAGTCATGAACGTTGCACTTTATCATATCGAGAACCAACAAACCAAGGAGTAGATTCATAACATTTATACTAACAAGCATATTTGAGACTTTAGTAACTAATCCCACCAATAAAATCAAGCAAATAAGCACCGAACCTTATAAACCCACTTCGACCCAAACCCAAGATTTCTAGATCGAGGCAAACATGATGGAATGTATAAATGATGAGGATGTGTTAGAAACAAGCTTAGTAACTCAACCCTATCAAGAATTAAACACCACAACATGTTAAGATCAATTTTCGAAATCCTAAACCCTAGTTCTCGAAATTAAGAAATAAGGATATCGAGCCATTGAAAATTCAATTAATCAAGATCCTATTTGTGTAATATCCTAATGATGACATAGGAACTTACAAATTGTTGATCAAGGTCGTGGATTACACAAGTGAATTAGGGCCGTTCGTTTGAGAAAGAGGGGTTTAAGAGGTTTTGAATCTTTGAGGGGTTTGTGTTTGTACGGTTTGTTTGTTTTATTTATTTTGAAAGTTTAGAGTTTAGTCACTTTAAGTCCCTTAACTTTAAGATATGTCTATTAGAGTCCTAAATTAACTAGCAAACCTAAGTGATATTAGAGATATGCTAACTTATGAAGACTTAAAACAAATGAGACAAAGTGATGTAAGAGAAATCGTCCACACACTCTGAAGAACCGTAAAATACGAGAAATATGCAAGTATACCAATTAAAATTGGTAAAAGATTTAAGCGTGACTCCCCCTCAACACTTGTAAAGTAAGAACAAAGTGTTGAATTGAAGCGATATACTTGCATTTTTTTTTTTTTTTTTTTTTAAGAAATGTTTTATATTTTTGTATTTTGTTTTTGAAAAAATATTTACAAAAGATAGTTTTGATGTTTGACGATCAATTGTATTTTAAAAACTTTTCCAGATCCTCTGGAGTCAAACATCGCATACCAATTTGGTGAACTAGACTAACAAACCTTGAGGGAGCTAAGGATTCGGTAAGTAAGTCCGCCAATTGGTACTCAGTTCCAACAAAATAAAGTTCAACTGTACCCTTTTCCACATGCTCTTTGATGAAATGATATCGGAGATCGATGTGTTTGGATTTGCAATGATGCACCGTGTTGCAGGAGATAGCAATTGCACTCTTTGAATCACAGTAGATAGGAATCTTGTTGAATAGGTAGCCATAATCCTTAAGTTGGGATCTCATCCAAATGACTTGAGCACAACAGGCAGACATGGCTACGTATTCAGATTCTGTAGACAACAGTGAGGTGCAGTCCTGCTTCTTAGATTGCCATGACACGAGTTTGTCTCCGAGAAACTGTAATCCACCAGATGTACTTTTACGTGTGTCTAAACATCCTGCATGATCAGCATCTAAAAAGGCATTTAGTTCAAAACCAGAATCCTTCGGATACCAGATTCCCAAGTTAATGGTTCCCTTTATGTATCGAAGGATTCTCTTGACCTCACTGAGGTGTTTTTCAGTTGGTTTAGACTGATAGCGAGAGCACATGTAGACAGCAAATACTATATCAGGTCTACTAGCTGTGAGATACATGAGGGACCCAATCATACTTCGGTATTTGGTAGGGTCAACTGGAGTCCTATGTAAATCAGCATCTAGTTTTGTGGTATAGCCCATTGGTGTATTATAAGTATCACAAGACATCATTCCATGTTTTTTCAAAATTTCAAGAGCATATTTAGACTGATTTATAAAAATTCCACGGGGTGATTGATGAACTTGAAGTCCTAGAAAGAACGAAAGTTCACCCATCATGGACATTTCAAAATTATCTTTCATTAATTTTGCAAAATCATTAGAGTAACTTCTTTTTGTTGAGGCAAAAATGATGTCATCGACATATATTTGAACAACAAGTAAGTCCTCCCCGTAGGTTTTTGTAAACAGTGTTGGATCCACCGATCCTTTAGAAAATTTATTGGCCAATAATAAAGTGGACAGTTTGTCATACCACGCCCGTGGGGCTTGCTTGAGTCCGTAGAGTGCCTTTTTGAGTCGGTAAACGTGATTAGGACGCTCAGGATCAACGAAGCCTTCAGGTTGACTAACATAAACTTCTTCACGGAGTTCTCCATTAAGAAATGCTGTTTTCACATCCATTTGGTAAACCACCATATTCCTGTGTGCAGCATAGGCCAAAAAGATTCGAACAGCTTCATGTCTAGCCACTGGAGCAAAGGATTCAGCAAAATCAAGTCCTTCCAGTTGAGAGTATCCTTTCGCTACCAGACGTGATTTGTTGCGTATTACAGTTCCTTCAGCATCAAGCTTATTCTTCCAGATCCATTTTAACCCTATGACAAAGACTCCGTCAGGTCTTTCAACTAATTCCCAGACTTCTAATCTTATGAATTGCTGAAATTCCTCTTGCATAGATTCAATCCAGTTGTCATAAGTCATTGCTTCTTTGATGTTCTTTGGTTCTTCGTGACAAACTGTGAGTGCATATATACAAGTTTCTCCATCAGTGTGAAGTCGTTGTCTTGTCATTACAGGTGCATCTGGATGGCCAATAATATGAACTAGTGGATGGTCTCGAGTCCATTTGTGTGTTGAAGGGTGTAGTTGATAAGTATCACGCATGTTAGCAGGATCCAAATTGCGTGTTGACGACTCAGCTATATCAGGAACTGTAGGAGCTGGTGCAAATGGATTGAAGAACGCATCAGGATCATGCTCTGCGGGTTGTGGAACTGATAGTGGTGTTGGATCTTCAGCTGGATGGCGGGAGTTAGAACCAGTTTGTTCTGCTGTTGATGGTGATACAATTGGAGGACCGTCTCTCTCAACACTTGTAGTAGTTTGTTGAGGTGAGTCTGGTACTGGAATGTTTTCAGGTTGAGCAGCGGAATTAGGTGAGACCTCAGTAGGACGGTATTCAATTGTGTCATCAAATAGTGGAGCAAACAAGGTTTCTAATTCTTTGCGGTTGAGTGGCAATGGTTCAGCTGAAGATGCCGGAGAGTTAAGACGGTTAAATTCGGGTCCTAAGCTGTGTTGCTCAGAAGCCATCTGTGTGAGTTCATCAAAATTAGCGTGAATGGTTTCTTGAATTTCTTTTGTACGACGATTCCATATCCGAAAACCTTTGGAATTTTCACAATATCCAACGAACACTCCGATGTCAGCCTTTGCTTTAAGTTTACCTAAATCATCACGATCATTCTTCGGATAACAAAGTGCTCCAAATACATGAAAGTAATCGATGTTTGGTTTTCTTTTGTGAACAATTTGATAAGGTGTTTTGCGATGACGTTTTGTGATCATGCAACGGTTTTGGGTATAACATGCGGTTGAAACAGCTTCTGCCCACAAGTAATCTGGTAATTGAGCATTAATCAACATGGTTCTAGCAGCTTCCACTAACGTCCTGTTGCGTCTTTCAATAACTCCATTCTGTTCTGGGCTTCTAGGAATAGATGTTTGATGTTCAATTCCCACTTTCTCATAATAAGACCTAAGTGTCCGATTCTTGAATTCAGTTCCATTGTCAGTTCTGACTATTCGGACCGTGTTGCGTAGCTGAACTTGAATTTTAGTGAGAAAGGTGATGATCATTGAAGGAGCCTGATCTTTACTTCGTAAGAAATAAACCCAAGTCCATCTGGAATAATCATCCACAATTACAAGAATGTAGCGTTTACCGTTGATACTTTGAACACGCATCGGTCCACATAAATCCATATGAAGCAATTGCAGAACATGATTCGTACTGTGTTCAGGTTTAGAAGGGAAATGAGCACGAGTACTTTTTCCTTGTTCACAGGCTGAACATAAGTGATCTTTGGTGAAACGGAATCTTGGAAATCCATCAACAAGTTTATAACGAGCAAGGTCCGTCATGGTTTTGAAATTCAAGTGCGAAAGACGTTTGTGCCATAACCAAGATTTAGTTGATTCTGCTTTGGAGAGAAGACATATCGGAGATGTTGCAATCATATCTGACATTGATATTGTATAAAGATTGGAGCCACGTGAGCCAGACATAAGATCGTTTCCTTGTAAGTCACGAACAAAGCAAGTTTTCTCACGAAATGCAACTTCTAGATCCCCATCACAGAATTGACCAACAGAGAAAAGGTTGTGTCCAAGGCCTTCCACATAATAAACACGGCTTATTTCGATGTTCCCACTTACATAGTCACCATATCCCATGATTAAAGCGTAATGATCATTCCCGAATCTGACAGTACCAATGAACTTTGAGACAAAGTTTTTCAACAGTTTGAGATTGCCTGTCATATGTCGGGTGCATCCGCTATCAACAATCCAGAGAACAATTTGTACCACCTGCATCACAAGAGGAAGACACAGATGGAACAGAAGTAAGGGTGGAACCCAAAGACAGTGTGGGTTCCTGTTGGTTAGAAACACATTTATTCAACAATTTAGGAATCCATTTAAAGTCTGGTTTGTATTGTAACCAACGTTGCCAGTTCCAACTAGTTTTTGCTTTCCTAATGTTAAATGCACTAGTCGTTGGCTCATTCCTAGATTTGTTCTCGGCACCAATGGGGGTAACTTCAGCTTCATTAGAAACCGTAGAAGACGGCTTTCCTAAGTTAGACTTAGAGGCAATAGTGGGCCTAGAAGGAATGCGTGTCCTACGTTTCTTATGACGATTGAGAAGAGAATTAGCTAAACATTTTGTATGATCACCAGATGATACGCTTTTACGACAAAACACACAAGATGCATTAATATTCAAAACATTCAAAGGTTCATCATTCGTTACATTTAGATTTTGATTACAATTTGCCAGATTAGAATCTAAATCTGATGCAACATGAGTTTTATTCAAATTCCTAAGTTGGTCTTCTACTTCTTGAGCTTCTAGGTGTCCTCTCTTACGTTGCAAGATCCTATTCTTCTTTTTACTTTTTCGCTTGGGTCTGCTAACGCTAGTAGTGGAGACTAGTCCTGTAGAAGTGGAATTATCAACATTAGTGTTTTGAACAACCTTTCCTTTATCAGTTTTGTCTACATGATACATTCCTGGTGCTATTACCGTGGTGTCAACAAACTTTCCTTTTTGGAGTATCTTAATTTTCTCTTTCAAGTCACTGATGATGTAATTCTTATCCTGAATATTTGACTCAAGTATGCCATTGCAATGTTTAATGTCAATGTGGTTTTGTAGAAATGCATCATTTTCAATTTTTAAATCCGCAATTTCTTGCTCGTATTTGAGACACAAACTTTTGAAAGACTCATTGTTTTTGCAAAGCTGACAAGAGGTTGAAAGATTTTGTTTTTGAAGTTCCAATTCTCGTTCAATACTTTGAGCTTGACACCATTCAATCCTCTGTTTGAGTAGACAAATTTCTTTTGAAAATTGTTTTGTCACATCATCATTTGAACTTCTCAACTTATCATTTTCCTGTTTGAGTGTCTCAATTTCCTCATTCAACAAATTATTATCAACACAAAGATCATCCATAAGCATAGAAGTACCAGATTTATAGAGATCATTCATGATGACAGACAAAATATCAGCATTGAGAACTTGTTCCAAGAGTCGATCAACATCATTTTTTAAAACTCTATTTCTTTGCTTTTGAGCCAAAATCTCATTTTCAGTAGAGTTGAAAACGTGAATCATATTTTGCACCTCCTTTTGAAGTTCCTGATCCCAACGTGTAGCACATAGACGGAGGTGTTGAACAATTGGCTTCATTTGTTTTTGCAAAATATCTCTCTTTTCTCGCTCGTAAGCGGATTGAAAAGTTTCAATTTTTATTTCAGAATTACGTTCAATTGTTTCCTCCAAAATTTCGATGTCTTCCATAAATGTTTTGAAATAATTTAAGACACGACAAGTTTTCGGTAAAGGTGTAAGTTCACCGGATGATGGTAAAGGACCATTTATTTGTGCTACAGTTTGGACAGGGGCCTCATCATGAGATGAAACATATGACTCTTCGATAAACCATGATTTCTTAGGTAAATCTTTTTGAGTAACAAAAGATTTAGAAAGAGGTGGAGCTTTTGAATAGTCATATGGTGTCCAATATTGAACATAACTCATTTTTGATCGACTCTCGTCTTCAAGTTCTTCTTCTTCCTCAGTATCAAAAACAACAGCACGCACAATTGTATTATCAAACATATGATCAATATTGTAAATCTTAGGATTTTCTTTGAAAGCTTTGTGAAGAAACATTGATTTAAAATCGCAAAGTGCAAATCCTTTATCGGGTCTCGGTTTTAAAGCAAACTTTTGAATTGTTGTGACAGAGTTCCCGTGTTTGTAAACAATGTGACGAAATTCTTTGAGTTGTTTTTCAAGATCAACAATATCATTGAGTAAGTCATCTATATATTTCCTTTTTCGTTTTTTATGTTCACAAAACTCCTTTTTGCAATTTGACAATTCTGTTTCTGTTTTTGAAAGAACTATTTGAAGACGTTCAGCTTGCATTTTCAATTCACACTTTTCATTTTCGAGTTTCGAAATCAACTTTTCATTTGACTCAATTATATCTTGTATTTTGCGTTGAAGATCTTGTTCTTTATTGTAAGAATCTTGAAAAGCTTTTTCAAAACTTTTAGCATTTTTAAGCTTCTCTTCCTGATTTGAAAGTTGAATTTTATAACATTCAATATCTCTTGCAAGTGACGCATTTTGTTCCTTTAAAACTTTATTTTTCTCGTTGCATTTTATAATTTGCAACTGTTGAGCATCCAGTTGTTTAGATAACAATATGAGGTCAGGGTCTGGATCAAAGGATGGTTCATGTTGTTCTAAATGATCATTTTTATCATTCTCAATAGGATCATCAAATGAAACAATTGTGTCATCATTAAATATGACAACTGTGCTTATTTGTTCATCTGTTTGAGAAGATGAAGATGATTTAGATGCAACAACTTGCGCCAGATCTGATTCAGAAGCAGAGGGTGAGATTATATCATTTATAAAGCATGTATTGAAGTCATGTACCTGAGACAAGCCGTCAGTGTCATACACTGGACCTGAATCATTAAGCTTAAGTTCCTGCATGTTGGCCATAAGCATCACAGCTGCATTAGCTTCTAGATCTTCCATGTCATCATCATTGTGCACATTTGCCATGAAGTTGTTGTCTTGCTCAGGGAAATGTCCATCCTTTTCATCTTGAAGAGCCATGAGTAATGCCTGCTTGTGAAACTTACTCCCCCGAGTTCTCGGTTTAGGACATGCAGTCGCTATATGACCTTGTTCATTACAGTTATAACACCACACTGCATTCCCTGAGTTGGAATTCCTTGTTGCAAATGGTTCGGACCTTTGTTGAGAAGATCCTGAGTTGTTGTTGAACCCTCCATTGTTACTAAACCTCTGACCATTCCCATAATTTCCTGAAGAACTTCCTAAACCAGATCGACCATAGTTACGATTCTGAATTTCCACTCTTCCATCATTGACAACAGCTTGATTCCTTGTGTTAGAAGATGAATGTTGATGGTTGTTTGTTTTGTTTGAGAATTTGCTAAAAGCATGAGCAATAAGAGCAAGTCCCTGATTCAACGTATTAAAGTCATCATCGTCATCGTCATTGGAGTTGGAATAGTACACAGCATCATTGTTGTTTAATGGAACAAGTTGAGTAGAAGCATTCTGTAGAGATGAATCATAAGGGACCATTTGGTTCGAGGTTGAAGATTGTGGATAACTGAAGTAGTTCTGCTCTTGAACATATGCATGATTAGACATTGGTGGTGGAGCATAGGGAGATTGAGCTACGAGACCCAAAGAATTTGGTGTTGATGTTGGTGTGTATCCTCCTCGTAGAGCTCTATCTTTTTCCACTTCAGGTTCATGGTGTTTCAGAAAATCATACAACAAACCATATGGAGCATCATGCAGATTCTTTGTTTGACGAACAAATGTCACATATTTATGCCAATCAGGGCCAAGACTACCAACAAATTTGGAGTTCACAGCGATCCTTGGTACTGTGATTTTGTGACGTTCCAGATCATTGACCACATTTGTGAAACGATGATAGTAGGATTCAAGTGACTCTCCAGGTTCAATTGTGATGTCAGTGTATTCCATGTATAGCTTGGATTCCATGTCATCTTTGTTCAATTGAGTGCCTTCCATAAGGAGATGAACGTGTTCCCACATAGCTTTGGCTGTTTTCTGAGCATCGACACTTCGATAGATCGGATTAGGTATACCTTGAAGTATATAAGCCATTGCATACTGATCAGCTTCACGATGTAGTTTCTATTCTTCAGTGAGTGAAGTTTCTGGAAGAGGTCTATCACCAGGAGGACGTGGAGGATCAGCAGTTGGATCCCTAGCTTCAAATCTAGTTGGCCACTCAATTGGTCCTTCAAGTATCACTTGCTTCAAGTATTTCCCATGAGGTTTCTTTAGCTCAACAAATCGTAAGAATCGACTTGACCATTGAACATAGTTCCCAGGTGTAAGCATTGGAGGTGTTTAAAGTGATCCTGCCTCATGTCGGGATTGTTGAGTTGTAATAACTTCACACATTCTGTCAAACCAGTGAGGTTGTTTGGAGGAAAACTGAGTGGTTTGTTGTGGCACTTGATATGATTGTTGTTGAGGAATGATCTGATGTTGTTGCATCATTAAGTAATGATGTAATGGATTGTATGTTTGTTTTTGAGAAGGTTGTTGATTCATATGGTGCGGAAGGTAATGTTGTTGCTGATACTGCTGAGGTTGTTGTTGCTGAGGTGGATGTTGTTGAACATGAGGAAAGTAATGATTAGGTGGTTGAGACATCGTCGAACACTTGTGTATAAATGGATCTTGTAGAAATTGTAGAATTAACCAAGTATCGAAAAACTTAGCACAACTTTAGATTTCGAAGATTTTGATAGGGATTGCGAAACTTTCCAATGATTTTGAAAAACTGATCCAACTATGATTGCGATAAGGATTGCGAAACTTTTCAGTTTATCGAGAAACAAGGTTTGCGAAAGATTTGCAGGTTTTCGAAACAACTTGAAATTTCGAAATAATCAATGGTTTGCGAAACTTGTAGGTTTTCGAAATAATAAGATTGCGAAACCTTAATAAGTTTGCAATAGCTTAGTGTTTTCGAAAAATTTGTATGTTTTTTCGAAAAAACACAAAGTTGCGAAAAAAACCAGTTTTCGAAATTATACAATTTCGAAAACTTTCCCAAAAGTCGAAGTACTTAACTTTCTTATACAAGAAAGAAAATACCGAGTCCACACAAACGAAGTCGAGGTAGTGCACTTAGAGAAGATCTCGAAATCGGGGACAAGTAAGTTCTCGATAACTTGGTAGTTGTTGTTTTACAAAGAAAGCAATCCTAAAACTCGTTTTTATTTCAAGATACTTGTACTTTTGTGTATAAAATTAGTAGATCTTAAAGAAAGTAGAAAACTTTAAGAAATTTTTCAAACTTAATAAAATTTCGATAAAAGTACAAATTAGCAAAAAATCGAATAGTTTTGTAAAAAGTTTGAAACTTTTTGGTTTGTTTTGATTTTAAACACAAGTTTGTAAACAAAGATGTGAGAAAAACCAAGAAACTAACAAAAAGTTAAAATTTTTACAAAAAATTCGATAAAAAAACGACTTTTAAGATAGAAATCAATGAAAACAATAACTACACCTTCCTCTAGCGAATGATACCACTTGTTAGGTCACCATTTAGTAAACACAAGCACAATATTGATAGAAATGAGATGAGAATGAGAGTGGGATGATTATGAGAAATTTAGAGAATATGAATTGCAAGAGTTTCCTTAATGTTTCAAATAACCAACCAAGTATTACAAAGACCTAAGCCATCTATTTATAGGGAAGGAGCTAGGGCAACACTCCCTCTCCTCCCATTCATGAAATCGTATGGGCCTTAAAGCCCATGGATCACCTAGCTTAAGTCTAGTAAACTTAATACAATTTGTAAATGAAAGTAAATAATAACTAAGCAACCTAGCATTATTACAAATGACCGAGACTTCATAAAATAGTGAAAACTATGATCCCAACAACCCTTTTAACTTGACCCTCAAATTCATCTTTATATGAAAGTGAATTAAACCAATTTGTTAAGTGATTATAACAATTCATGATTAAATTTCTCCTTAAGTATAATAAGCGGGAGACCCGGCCCGGTGTACTTTTTACGCCCATGGGTTATGCCCGTTTGTTTGTTTCCCCGACCCATTCTTCTTTTCTTCTTTATCCACTCACGCTATTATTTCCCTTCTGTATCCAGTCGGTTGCGTTTCATTCTTTTGCCCGGTGCTCTCCACCCCCTGATGATTCATCTTGGGCCTATTGCATGACTGCCATCTGTATTCGTCTTTCGCCTCACTTTTTTTTTTGGGTATTTATCTGCTGCTAATCCATTTATTCCAACTTTGTTGTTTGTCGGTGGTTTAATTGCTTAAGCTTATCGTCTTAGGATTATTAACTAATTGCTTATGTTTATTGTCTATACTTTTGTTGTAGGATACTTTCTCGCTCATGGTTTAGTAAAAATATTTTTACCCATGTTTATGATTGCTGATTTTTGGCTGGGATGTGTCATTTTCTTGCCCCGCATGCCTGCATCATTTGAAGTTTTGAACATCTATAAGTTTTATTAGTTGTGGTCAGTGTTTGAGAATTAGCGTTTGCCCATCATGCGCCCTAATTTGAATATGTTACATCATATGGGTTAGGCTTTAAATTTATTTAAATCCATTTTTTTTTTAATATTGAACCATAAAAATGTAAATTATTGTTTATTTATTTGCTTGAATTTGTTAGCTGAACATTTTCTGGAATTTATGTTGCAAGCTTTACCCAACTCTTTAAGTTCATTGTCACCAAAATTTGAAGTTTTTTAAAACTAAATCCCTGATTTGATGTTACTACTAATAAAAATTATCCAACTGACCAGTATTTACTATTAGTGAACATAAAATGCATGTTAACCTAAAATAGCTGATAATGGAAACAAAGTATGCACATGTATTTAAGCATCTAACAATGTCTAGTGCCCATGTACATATTGGGACTTCTGAAGCCGATATAAAAGAAATTATCTATGCACATGTTCGTATTTTCTAAGATTCGAGCAACTGTTGACTTTTTAAGTCTATGTTGATATTAGTGTATTGGCTTTGTTCACTTGTGGTTTTTTTTCGATTGAATAAAACAGGTCCTAGTGCTGACTCGTCAAACGAAACTGGTGTCATGAACTTATACGAATGCATACAAATTTTAGTAGGGCAAGCCGGGCAAAATAGGATTACTGTTTTAGATGCTGCAATGCCAGTTCCATCAGTTACTCGTATGTGGTGATCTTGATTTCAGTCACCTTCTCCCAACTGTATTGTTTCTGGTTGTGTGTTTTTTATGAATCCAGGTATACGGTTTCAACAATCTCTGCTAGGGAATTTGCAACCACTTGCCCCTGAAACTGCACACGATGTGGATGACTTGCAAGCCATTGAAACTATGATAGTTCACGGAGCCCTTGGATCTGGTATAACTTACAGGGGTGTTTGGCATTAGTTTTTATTAAAAAGGGATTATGTAGTCATTGCGTATTCAATTAGAATATAATAAAATATTGTTTGCGTATAATGATATGGAGATTATGACATTCATTTCTAACATGGAACAGAAAACTTGATTCATTCTTAATCAAATCGATCCTTCAACTCTAATAATGTACTATTTTAATTTTCTTAAATTTTTAATTAAGGTGGCATACGATACTTGATATTTAAATTTCTAATAAGATCTCTATTTACCTGGATTTTGAAGTATTTTTGGGGTAGGAGCTGCTTGTCATATGCTTGCGGTTCTCCCTTATTTTTTTGATTACGGTAGTAGATGATGCTTGATATTTTTAAATTTTTAATAAGACTACTCTTAAGTTGGCTCTAGGATTACTTTTGGAGTAAACGTTACTTGTTAAATCGCTACTACTTGAGCATTTTAGTTTTCATCGGGAATTGAAATTTCCAAACCTTTTAGATGGCTAAAAGTATTTGGTTTATCAGGCTGCACATACTTTAAAGTCGCTGAAGTTGTATGTGTTACCGAGGTTTCTAATTTCGGGTTATCTTTAATATGACCATATCATTATATTGGTTCTCTAAATATCGATGCTCTAGGCTTGTAAAGTGTTACTCTGTACATGGCCTGCTGGTTGCAGATCATTTTTACCCCATGCATGGGTCAATCTGGGATAGGTGCACCTCAATCTGGGATAGGTGCGCAACCTCTATTCTGCAAACTCACATCAAAGTTAACAAAACTATAACTGACGCCATATTTGAAACACTTTATTTTTTTTCTTTGGCTCTTGTTGTAACTGGAGTTCCCTGCTCTTCATGTTCTTTACTATGGTTTTCCGCGGTGGCTACTTCAACAGCCTTGTCCTCCGCATCTGAATCATCTTGGACATACCTTTAATCATGTATACAAAAACAACTGTTAGTGCGTGCAATAGTCATTAGCCAGCACACGATTTTATATTCTAAGCTAACACTAAACCTCCTTTTCTTTTTGGCCTCAGAATCCTTTCCTGGAGTGAATACTTCCGGGCCCCGCACCAGCATCTTCACTGGCAACTTGCGAGTGCTGCTGCTACTCGCCGGTGTGTCATCATCAGAAACCTCGGTCTCATCATGCAATTCTGAAACTGTAGGAGCATTGGATTGAGAGACGTTGGTGCAGGTGAAGCTTTCAAAATCCCCTACCTTGTCAAAATTATAAGTTTTCTATTCAATCAAGTTTTCCATTATATAGTAAGGACAACCTATGTATGGAAAGTTATGAATAAATGTACAAATAAATAAACTAATTCAGGAAACCCACCTCATCAAGCTCATCAAGCAACGCCTCGATCTTGTTAGCTCCGAAGCTGTCTCATCCCACATAACAATTACAGTTTGCGTGGTCGCATCCATCACGTCAACTTGAAGCCTAAACCTGTTGATACACAAAAGCATGCCGCTAACTGTAAGTATCAAAACTCATAGCTGATTTGGTCTATTTAGGAACATAGTATTACCTTGGTCTAGGGTAGCTCACAGGCTTGTTGCACGTGCCACACCATAGCTGGCCATCCTTGTCGGTTACACTCTTCTTGCGTTTTCCACTGTCACAGGCAAGATAGTACCATCTGTGTAGAATAAGCGTAGATGAACAACTTTGAAACTATTGACTAAGGTAGTATGGGAACATTCTTTTATTATCTCAATTTAGCTTTGAATCTATTTTTGTTGTCAAGAAGCTTATAAAACCTCTTACAAAATAAAACAACAAACATATAGTATCTTTTTTCAAGAAGGTGGATACAGTTTTAAGTGTTTAGACGCATGATTAATATTTTGGGAATGGTAAGTATTCTCGAAATTAATTATCTGATAATCCCAAGACGCTAAATCGATACCAAGAGCAATCCCAAACACCTCATAAATGGTTTTCCTTCAAAGATGTACGTTTCTTGTGGTTGATTTTATATATCTTTCTTCAATTAACTTAACTTATTGGTATGATCAGTACATTTTGCTTGGGCCCACTTGTTGTGGAATTAATTTACTCAGGAGTTTATGGAATGAGGCGAAGTGAGTATAGTTGGTGTTTGCATATTCTGATCTTGTCTTTACTAAAAGGACTTGTGCACCGGCTATGGAGTTCATTGAATAACTCGTTTTATATTAAACGAAATAATCAATTATCTCAAAAAGTCATCGGCTTCGATCAGATCGACAAAGAATGGCATTGGTAAAATTCTTTTTTTTTCCTTTTTTAAGCATCTGAAGTGTTTGGATGTTTATGTTTGATACGTGGGAATCGCACCAGGGTTTACCTCTCAAGGGATCTTGAGAAGCTTACAACCCCCACCAGGCAGTGTACCTGATCGTTGTAGTATAGTATAGTGACAAGTACCGGGGGATTGATCGTTCAGCTAGGAATAGTGTCGCTAGGATTAGAAAACCTAAATACTAGTTCTAAAGGTGAGGGATGATTATTTTTGTATTTTTATATTTTTTAGAAAAGCAAATAAAAATCTCGGGTTTGAAGGATTTGGGCGGAATTAGTTGCTAGTCAACTAACCCAATACTAAAGATGCAATCAAAATAAAATACTACAAATGAAAATAAACTAAATTATACTAAGGTTGTGAGTAATAAGTGGAGAAAATGTATTTACTTAGATTTCACTACTCCCTAGACATCTTTTACACGTTAATTACTTGTTATAGTTGCGTGGATGACGGATTGTATTCCTTAATACCATTCATGGGGTGGCGCACTTAACTCCCCAATCCTATGAGCTCTTATCTCCTCCTATGCCATGCCCAGCACAACCATAGGGATTGTAAACAGTGGCTCATGCATTAAATACAACCAATAAAACCTAGTGCACATCAGTTCATATTTCCTAAGATGTTCAAGCATGTTACCATTTGGAGATCTGCCATTTTTCTTAAGCCTAACATCGAATTCATTCATCCAATACAACTATAAACAAGTAATCAACACATAATTAACATCTAGGTTTCATTAGATCCAAGCAAACACAAGATAGATCTAGCCTAGCATGATGGAATTAAGACAAGAACAAGATATAGACAACCAACACATAGACATATTGATTGAATTAAAAGAATACTTATCTCAATTACACATGAAAGGTATCAAGGGCTTAGAACCCTTGAAAAACCTGTAAAATTCACACCAAGTTCGTACTTAGGGTTTCTCCAAAACTTCTCTTTCTTTAATGTGAAAATTAGAAAACTATATATAGGAAATAAGGTCTGACGGCGTCAAGACAAATCTTGTGACGCCGTCACCTCGCCGCCAAAATACTTCTCGGACTGTCTTGATCTACTTTGACGCCGTCATGTGTTATGCATTTCCAGGCTGTCATGAATTTTACTCTTGACGCCCTACTTCGTAACGCCGTCAAATCTGTACTGGATCGTCATGGAAATTACTCTTGACGCCGTCAAGATTTTTTTCTTGACGCCGTCACCTACTGTTCCCAGCAAGGAAAATTAAGACTTTGGCGTTTTCTTCACTTTTATGCTTCAAAAATGTCTGAATTGCTTCCTTTTCCAGATTTCACTCCCAAAGTACCTAAAATCACGAAAGGAACGATTTAGGGCAATATTTGATCAAATAAAGTCAATTCCGGGCTTAAATGACCCACTAAAAGTGGTTCATTTTTCGCCTCATCATATACCCTTACACTTGAGATTTGCTTGTCCTCAAGCAAATGCGCTTTTATTCTAGTCAAAATACAAGTTAGGGGTCATGTAACACTAATATAAAAGTAATTACAACAAATAATCGTTCCACTAAAACCCAATAGACAAGCACGGAGGTCATACACTAGCACCTCACAAATAGTGTTTAGATACTCACATCTCTCGGGTGTAATAAAGTATAAATTACAATATGGAAATGGAAAACATCTCTCACTACCTGTCATAGCAAAATAGATAACCATAGGCTTGGGAAAGGATCAAACCTCCACCACATGGCGTAAGCACCTAGGATAAACTATCAAAGAGGTCTTTTAAAGGGTTGTAACGTTAGGTGTAGGGATATGAAATACACGATTTTGTTGGATAAAGGAAGTTTTACTGGTGGCGAGTTAACAATCTTGGTTAATTACATGTACAATGTGGCGTTGCTAAGCCAAGAATAGACTCGACTTAAGCTAATAAATGAAAAATAACAAAAATATAAAATGAACACAGAATGAAAAGGGATGGTAGTCTGTATGTTTTTTCTCTTTTTCTTTTTCTATTTTTTTTTTCTTGATTTTTCTATTTTTTATTTATTTATTTATTTATTTATTTATTTTTTTGCATACACTCTTACCCTACCATCCGAAATAATACATCATAGGGAATGAACATTCCCCTTACACTTGAATCTTTACATACTTTACAATAAACTAATCTAATGACTCGAATTAAGAAAATCAAAACACTTGGAGTACTTTTAAGATTAACGCACATATGGGGTAATAAAATGATGTTCTTCCCCATTACTTCATAAATAAGTACTTTACCCATGAGTCCCAATCGTCCCAAAACAATATGTACAAGGATATGACTCGACTTGGCAACCATGTAATCAATTAGATAGTTAACTTAGGGTTTAACAAATAACAATAATGCACTAAAAATGAGCGCATACACGGAAGGCTAAGGCAATTTGGTTGTACATTTAAGTGGGGTGTAACAAATTCTTCCTTTAAGTAAGATGCTTAAAGTTAGAAACGAAAAGATAGGCTCGGAGGGGTGTACTAGGGGTTTCGTGTACTAAAAATGAGTACAACGCTAAGGGTGTGGGAAAAATTAGTTGACTTAACTAGCCAAGTAATATGACTTAAATGGTCAAGTAATTATGATACGGGTTTAACACAAGGGTAATCCTAATGCCTCTTATCATGTAGTAAATCCTACTACACGAATGTAGTCTCACTAGCGGTCTCGGGATGCATCACTAACGCAAGTTCTAGAATCTAAATGCTACCGGTACACTCATAAGCACTAATAGTAAATGCTTTTCTATCAAATCTAAAGGCGAACCTCACATATTTGGGTGGAAAATTTTTCTGAATATACGGTTATGTGCTAGTCATACAATCTCCTATCCATGAGATGCTTGCTATGGCTAAAGTTTCACTCTTAAATTTTGTAAAAAATTTTAAATTTGGTGCTAAAATTGCACTAACAAGTATTTCTCATAGTTTTATTACACATCTACTATCAAACAAAACAAACTCAAGCGAAAGTGTACATGTAAGGTATCATCATTTTACCCTCCCCTTACACTTAGGATGAACATTGTCCCCAATGTTCAAGTAAAGAATGTAAAAGTGAAATAAGTAAAAAGAATGAAATCAAATACTCCCCTGATTCGCTCGGTATGGATAATAAGGTGGCCAGGTTAAATCTTCCTCCAAGAAAATGAACAATCAAAGCTTCCCTTCCAGAATATAAATCATCTTCTTGTCATACATAACCTGTAAATCCTGAGAAAATAGACAAAAACAACCTCGCGTAAAATCGGCGGCATCATATATAGGTTACTAAATCCTAGAAAACAAAATAAGATATAATGCTTTTGGAATGAAGTTTGCAGATTTTCTGGAGATTATAAAACTTAATAATTCACAAAAACCATAAGGCTCCGTTAGAAAAACAAAACCGGTAAAATTTCCAGATTTTTACACGTGACGCCGTCAAGAGTTAACTCGTGACGCCGTCAGAAGTGACCTGCAGAAATTCTTATGTTAAGTTTCCGGAAAATTTCTGGAAAAACTTGGTCCTACTTCCTGGAAAATCCTGCAAAACTTCATTATTACTCAATACAAGCATTTGACTCTAACAAATACGAATATACATGTTCAATTAATATTGTGGAGAATCATGATCGGTTTGTTTCTTAAAAACATATTTGGGGTTTCCCCTTACACTTATCTTTTGCAAAAATACTTTTAGGTAAAGTTAAGACTAGGCCAAAACAACAAAGTAAAGTATTTCCACTATTTAATTGAGAAACATGATCAACCAACAATAAAAATAAAGCATGCATACGAAAGCAAATAACAAACAAACAAAAATAAAATCACACAAAGCATGGGTTGCCTCCCAAGAAGCGTTTTTCTTTATTTACGAGTCTTGTAGCTAGACTCAAGGTCATGGGTTACTACGTGATATGGGTGAGTTCCTCATTGAGGACATCCTTGGGATCAAACTTAGGTTTCAACTTCCTATCGGTTTCCTTAGTATGGTATGACCTTTCAAACTTTTCTCCATCCGGATCATACAAAGTCATCCTCATATGCCATGATCCGTCACCTTCTTTAGGTGGCTTGTCCCACCTCCATTTACACTTGTCTCCCTCTCTTTTCCACTTATTCATCTCTATGTTAATAGGCATTACGCTTAAGAACTCAATCATCTTCCTAAAGACTAAAGGGTCCTCAAAGGGATCTAGCTCTTCATCTCTAGCTATGAGTTGTTCTACCGAATGTGTCTTTTCAACAAAATCTTTCTCTAGATAAAATGGGCATTGAGGTCCTATGAAGTTCCTTTGTATCCAAGGTCCATATCTAGATGGTCTCCTATTCATCTCTACCCAATGCGGTGTCGGTTCATCATCACAATCATAACTATGCTTCTTTACATCGTACACCGACCAAGTATCGCCTTCACCTACCGCTATCTTAGACTCCTTACAATCTATCATGGCACTAGCGGTTGCTAAAAATCCTCTTCCTACCAATAATGGGCATGTAGAGTCACTAACCATGTCTAGGACGTGAAAATCTGCTAATATAGTTAACTTTCCTACGTGAACAACTACATCCTTAATCATTCCAACCGGGTGGGCAATACTCCCATCCGCTAGCCCTATCAATACCTCCGTTTCCTCTAACTTTCCTAGCTTAAGAGCGGTGAATAAGGATAATGGAATCAAGTTGAGGCTTGACCCTAAATCGGCTAGTGTGTCGAAAGCTTCGGATCTTCCTATCTTACAAGGCAAAACAAATATACCCGGATCATCAAGCTTTTTAGGTAACTTGTTTTGAACGAAGGCGGTCCCATTTTTACCTAGTTTAAACTTCTCATATTTTTCTAGGAGGGCACTATAGTAAGGAGCACGCGCTAAGACATCAATGACGGGAAGTTCAAGGTGAAGTTCTTTGAATTCATCGTCAAGGTCTTGCGTAGGAGGTGTTTCAACTATACTTTTGACCGGTTCTATGTCGGGTATTTTATTTGATTGGTCCTTTTGAAGAATTTGGTTTTGTTTGAAACACGTGCTCGTTGATTTAACCGAATAGTATTGTGGACATGAAGTGGGTGACGAAACTGAAGATATGGAATTAACGTTTAGTTTCGGATTCTTGATTGTGTCGCTTGGGAGTGCTCCCATTTCTCGGTCATTGAGAACTTTCAACAATGCGTCAATTTTGGTGGTAATCTCGCTTTGCTTTTGTTTGAAATCGGCTTCAAACTTAGATATGCGAGCTTCTTGAGATGCCATGAACTTAGACATCAATCCTTCAAGATTGTTGGTACTACCATAGTTGTTAGAAGGATTGTTGTTGAAAGTACGGTTGGGGGGTGGACCGTTTGGTTGATAATGATTAGGCGGATTGGAAGAATTGGGTTGATTTTGTTTCCACCTAAGGTTTGGGTGATTTTTCCAAGAGGGGTTGTATGAATCACCATAAGGGTTTGGCTCGGGCTTGAAAGTGTACCACTTATCTCCCGCTTCGTCGGTACGCGTGGATGTGTAGTCCGCAAAAGCTGTTCCGGGGAGTTCCACACAATCACGAGTGTCGTGGGGACCACTGCATAATTCGCATGAAGAAGTGATTTTGTTCACTTGGCTTGAAGGTTTAGGAGCTTCGCAAGATTTCATGAGAAACTTGACTTGGTCCTCAAGTTCCATGATCCTACGGTCGGGAGTGCTAGAATTGTTCGAAGGCAAAGATATTGCCTTGACCGTTTTTTTCAAATCACGGGGATCATTCCAACTTTCGTTGTCATAGAGAGCAAGATCTTCTATAAGTTCCCATGATTGTTCCGCACTTAGATCACGTAGCTTACCACCGGCCGATTGGTCAATGGCTCGCCTCGTGGAGAGATCGATATGGTCATAAAAGATTTGGACTTGGAGCCAAAGATCTATGCCATGATGAGGGACTTTTTGGAGTAAGTCCTTGAAACGAGTTCATGCTTCATAAAGAGATTCATTTTGACGTTGTTGGAACATCAAGATGTCATTTCTAAGCTTAGTAGTTCTCCCCGGTGGGAAAAATTGAGCAAGGAAACGAGTGGTGAGATCATCCCATGTGGTGATGGATCCCGCGGGTAAACGCTCAAGCCATTGACTAGCTTGATCCCGTAGAGAGAATTGGAATAGGCGTAATCGGGTTGTCTCTCTAGTTTCAACACCTAGGTCTATGGAATCTACAATTTTGAGGAAGTCCTAAAGATGTTGGTTTGGATCTTCGGAACGAAGTCCATGGAATGCACATCCGCTTTGCACCAACCGGATGGTGTCGGATCGCAAGGGGGTCACATTGGCTCCGGTGAGCTCAATGGTGTTTCGGTAGCCTTGGTGGCTAGGTCGGGAATAATCTCCTAAGGTTCGGGGCCTAAGAGGTTCTAGTGGTGGGTTTTGTTTTGGTGGGATGACGGGTTCAAGAATGTTCCCATCGTCCATGATGTCGGGTGGTGAAGAGTTACGAACAAAGACACGAAGAAATAAGATAGACTAAAGAAAACCTAAAAATAAAAATAAAATCTTACTAGAAAGGAATCTAGCAAGTAGACCTAATAAAAAGAGATTCTAACCTAGACAATAACTATTCCCCGGGCTGCGGCGCCAAAAACTTGATACGTAGGAATCGCACCAGGCTTTACCTCTCAAGGGATCTTGAGAAGCTTACAACCCCCACCAGGTAGTGTACCTGATCGTTGTAGTATAGTATAGTGACAAGTACCGGGGGATTGATCGTTCAGCTAGGAATAGTGTCACTAGGATTAGAAAACCTAAATACTAGGTCTAAAGGTGAGGGATGATTATTTTTGTATTTTTATATTTTTTAGAAAAGCAAATAAAAATCTCGGGTTTGAAGGATTTGGGCGGAATTAGTTGCTAGTCAACTAACCCAATACTAAAGATGCAATCAAATAAAATACTACAAATGAAAATAAACTAAATTATACTAAGGTTGTGAGTAATAAGTGGAGAAAATGTGTTTACTTAGATTTCACTACTCCCTAGACATCTTTTACACGTTAATTACTTGTTATAGTTGCGTGGATGACGGATTGTATTCCTTAATACCATTCATGGGGTGGCGCACTTAACTCCCCAATCCTATGAGCTCTTATCTCCTCCTATGCCATGCCCAGCACAACCATAGGGATTGTAAACAGTGGCTCATGCATTAAATACAACCAATAAAACCTAGTGTACATCAGTTCATGTTTCCTAAGACGTTCAAGCATGTTACCATTTGGAGATCTGCCAGTTTTCTTAAGCCTAACATCGAATTCATTCATCCAATACAACTATAAACAAGTAATCAACACATAATTAACATGTAGGTTTCATTAGATCCAAGCAAACACCAGATATATCTAGCCTAGCATGATGGAATTAAGACAAGAACAAGATATAGACAACCAACACATAGACATATTGATTGAATTAAAAGAATACTTATCTCAATTACACATGAAAGGTATCAAGGGCTTAGAACCCTTGAAAAACCTGTAAAATTCGCACCAAGTTCGTACTTAGGGTTTCTCCAAAACTTCTCTTTCTTTAATGTGAAAATTAGAAAACTATATATAGGAAATAGGGTCTGACGGCGTCAAGACAAATCTTGTGACGCCGTCACCTCGCCGCCAAAATACTTCTCGGACTGTCTTGATCTACTTTTGACGCCGTCATGTGTTATGCATTTCCAGGCCGTCATGAATTTTACTCTTGACGCCCTACTTCGTGACGCCGTCAAATCTGTATTGGATCGTCATGGAAATTACTCTTGACGCCGTCAAGATTTTCTTCTTGACGCCGTCACCTACTGTTCCCAGCAAGAAAAATTAAGACTTTGGCGTTTTCTTCACTTTTATGCTTCAAAAACGTCCGAATTGCTTCCTTTTTCAGATTTCACTCCCAAAGTACCTAAAATCACAAAAGGAACGATTTAGGGCAATATTTGATCAAATAAAGTCAATTCCGGGCTTAAATGACCCCCTAAAAGTGGTTCATTTTTCGCCTCATCAATGTTCAAAGTGATCATGCATGCCTTGGGATATAATACACAAATATACCTGACTTAAATGTAATGCATATAAGTATAGCATACTTCAGTCTTCAGATCGGAAATGTAGGGTAAACTGCTCATAAACCCATTTTACCGTATCATAGACCAAGTTATTAATGAATTAGAGCTTATCAAGGTTATGGGATGGGGGCTTTTTATGTGTCTATAAATGTTCAATGCATAACAATGTGATCTGCCATATATAATTTGAATAAAAGGAGGTTAGAGTTTTGGAATAGGGTACGAAAATGAACCATGAACACAATAAAGATGAACGACAAAAGCAAAAAAAAAATAATACCTTTTGAGGAGGTTCATTACTCCAATTTTACATGATCTAGATTTGGTTACTGATGTAGACTTTGATTTCGAACTTGTTTTTTGGTTACCTTTGGCATAGTGTGACAACAGACATAGATGGAAACGTATTGTAATAGCAGGTATTGAAGGAAATTGTGGGTGGCTCATATCACCCAGAAGGCTTATTTATATAGCTCTAACATTTAATACTCAGAAGATGGAAGGAAGAGGCTATGGATTCTTGGGCTGCTTAGGAAGATGGACTGCAAGCAGTTTTTTTTTTCAAGTGTATTAAAGTTATGCCTTCATTAATAGCTGGAATGCTTATGATTCAGTTTGTATAGTAGTTATTAATGCATAATGAATTTTTAAAACACTTTATACACTTTACATAATAAATGAAGCTTTATAGCCTTTAGAATATCTTGAAAGCTGTTAAAACTTGCACTTTAGAATACTTAAAACATACATAATAAGCTAAGCATGTTATACATTCATTAGCTTAAACCACATATTTGAGTTTCTTGCCTTGTGACATAAATGGTAACATTTAATATGGGAAACTCAATTATATATATATATATATATATATATATATATATATATATATATATATATATATATATATATATATATATATATATATATATATATATATATATATAGATAATAATAAAAATAATAAGATTATGAATGGTGCTTCAAAAAATTCTATTTACTTTGTAGCTATTTGAGTTTTTCTTGTTAATTACAAGTGTTATTTTGTCTCCAACCAAAATTTTAACCACTATACGAATTTAATTATGTGGGCTTATGATTTTTAATTGAAGGGATTTTTTTTTTTTTTTTACTTTGTAGCTATTTGAGTTTTTCTTGTTAATTACAAGTGTAATTTTGTCTCCAACCAAAATTTTAACCACTATACGAATTTAATTATGTGGGCTTATGATTGTTAATTGAAAGGATTTTTTTTTTTTTTTTTTTTTTTTTTTTTTTTTTTTTTTTTTATCTATTTTACTCATTTTTTATTGGTCAACATGATAGGTCATGTTAAAACCAACTGAAATGATCTCAATCCAACCAAAAAATGCAGATTCGGACAACCCCAAATCTTAATGATTTTTGTTAATGTAATGATTTTTTCATTTTTTATGTAATGTTTTGTTTAGTAACTTTGTGTTTAGAAAAAAATACAATAAATTTGGTTGTCCTTGGTATGGTTGTTTAGTGATGAGTCTTATAAAAAGGTAAAAACTGATGAGGAGTTGAGGTTGCAGTGAAGTGTATGGTCACCATTACGGGCATTTTTATAACTTGCTAATGGTGCACTTAGCCACTTATACACTCATGAGGGTCGTTAGACCCACGCTTATGGCCATTTTGTAACTGACGAGGTAAAAGGTAAAACATAATGCGGCGTTGAGGTAGCGGTGAAGTGTATAGTCACCATTACGACCATTTTTATAACTTGCTAATGGTGCACTTAGCCACTTATACACTCATGAGGGTTGTTAGACCTACGCTTTGCTACTAGTGTTTAATCATGGTTGTGCCGGATGGATTTCTCATTTTGAAAAAGTAGTAAAAACATAGAGGTTAATTAGGAGTTGATTTGTTTATATTACCAAGCTTAAAATGTAAAATAGAGTTTAAATATAGGTTATTTTTTATATTACTAATTTAAGAGGATGCAAAGTATGAAATTTAATTATTTTAATGAGAGTTTGTATCTTTAGCAAAACTAAAGAGGGTTTTTTTTAAGGCGGAGCAAAATAGATTGAAAATCGAACCGAACCAAAAAATCAAGATGAATCGGTCTGACCGAAACTTAACCGACCATATTCAGTTTGGATCGTTTCGGTTCGAACCAAAACACGACTAAATCATATAAACTGAACCGAACCTAACCGAATGGACTGGCACAAAACCGAATCACCTCGGTTCGGTTTTCAGTTCATATCTTCCATAAAATCAATTTTTTGTTCGATTCGGTTTTGATTGGTATGGTTTGGTTTTGACCTGATGCTCAGCCTTGGGTATTTTAGCATTTACCAACCAACGAGTAAGCTCAAACCCTTATTTCCTCTTATTGGGAAAGTCTCCATAAATTTATCTCTTTCAAATAAGCGTCAAAACACACATCACTCCAAACCATTTAATTTAAAAAACATCCTGGATGCAAAAGGTTAATAAGAGCACTGGGTGCAATCTCGTTGAGGCTCGCCACTTCCAATGTGGCACCTCGCTACTGGCTCGCCACTGCACTGCCCCATCTTCGTTGTTCGCCATTTGAGCCCTCCTCGTCTGCACGACGAGGCTCCAACTTGTACTTTTTGTCAGAACCTTTTTTTTTTTGGTAGATATTAGATCTGGTTTAGTGTCTGTATGCAACAGTCAAAGGTAGAAGATATATTTTTTAATTGTTTTTTTGTTATGGCTTGGTTGGAAGTGGGCTTGGCAAATGTAGGAAGTGGTCTTGTACCAAAGTTAAATTGTGTGTATGAATATCTCAGTAAGTTAAATTGTGTGTGAATAAACAGTGTTTTGTGTGTATTAATTTGTATTTGAATGAAATTAATTTACATTATGTGAAAAATTGAATAAAAAAATAAAGTTGTAAATTGTGGCCTCAAATAAGTAAGTTGAAGTTAGTTGTTAGTGATGAGGTTAAACCATGGGGTACCATGGCTTGGCTTCATGCCAGTTCTGATATGGTTACTAAAGTGGCGCCGCCACACTTGTGCCAACATACCCCAACCCCTCTCGCCAATTCCCAAGCCACCAAAGTGGCGTGTGTGATTTCAGAAAAGGACAAAAAAATATATTTGTGTTAGTATAGTGTTTTTGAGAGTGTGTGTTTTCTAGTGTGTGTCGATGTGTGTGCTTTACCGGGGAAGGAAGAAGAGTATCTTTGGTGGGTCATCAACTAGCAAAATATCTACATCAACTTGCTGTTCGTGTATCTTTGCTGTTCGTGTATCTTTGGTGGGTCATCAACTAGCAAAATATCTACATTTCAAAGAGTGTGGCCAAGTATTGTCCTCCAATTAATATATTTTGTATTTTTTTAAAATAAAAGTTTACATTATACTTTTTTAGTACTGGTATTTTTTTAGTATTTGTTGTAATTTTGTGTTTTTTAGTTTGTTTAAAAATTGTAAAGAATAAAAGTATAGGTGTGTGGGGTCCAAATAGCATGTTATGAGTGAAAGGGTGTTTTGGTGTTTGAGTCTTAAATGTGGAGATGATGAAGTGGCGCTGAGGTGACACTGAAAGGAGAAATTTGGCATGCCATCATACTCCATGCTGTTAGTTGTGGAAGTTTGTTAAAGCAATGTGTCAGTGGCCCGAAATAAGGATGCTCTAAGGGGGTTGGCAACACATGCGGGGAGGGGTGGTTCCCGTGCGGGAACACCGCCGCCGACCATGCGGGGAGAGTGCGGGGAGGATTTTTGCGAGGAAGTTTACCGCATGAAAGGAAGAAAAGAATTGTACCATTGGACCTCAAAATTGGACCAAAAGGAAGAAAAGAGGGTGCCGGGAGGATTTTTGCGGAGAGTGGTGTGATACCAACAAAAAATGGGTGAGTGGAGGAAAAAATGAGAGAATGATGTGGCGTAAGAAAATTGGTTGTAAGTGAGTGAAGGGATTTTGGTTGAAGGGTGTGTTGCCAACTCTAAGACTATGTTTATTGGTGACCTAAAGTCACAACCGGTCACAAGAGATTGCCAACTTGTGGTCACTTGGTGACCTAAAGTCACAACCGATTGCCACATGTCAATTTGTGATTGGTTGAAAGGGGAGAATCGGTCGTGACCCCAACCCACAACCCACACCAATAAAGATAGTCCAAGTTTTAGCCCAAATCACCTATAATTGGCTGCATCTCCGAGGTTAGTAAATGTTAGAATAAGAATAGCCCCCACAAATTTTGTTTCCTTTATGCTACCCACATGCACCTACCTCTCTCCAGTCAGCAGTGACAGTGCAACACTTTTTCATCTTCTCCTTCATCTTATTCATTTCTCAAGGTTTGCTATGAATTCTTCAATGTGATGTAATCTCTACTTTGGATTAGATTATACGCTTTATCTGGTTAGAATTATTTAGTACTAACTGTTTTCAATGAGAAGAATTAATGTAGGCCACCTTTTTGAGGATACACATTCAAATAAATCACAACATTTTTAATCTGCGGAAATGAAATGTTGGTATCTCGTTTATGTAAACCCCGTAGATTAGTCTGCAAAAAAGCATGTTTACCAACAAAAAAATAAAATAAAAATAATACAACTAACATTTGATACCACTAATGGATTCAGACCAGAGTTCTTGAAACATGTGTTTTTTTGGTATAATACTACATGTGCTATTAAAAAACCATAGTGAAAAGATGACAATATAATATTTCTAGGAAACCAACATTTGATTCCATCTATTGATTACTAGTAATATTTTAAGTGTAGATTATAAACTATTTGAAAAGCTAAGAATGGAATCTATGTTGTCCTTAATGATCTCACACTCTTGGCTTATGTGCTTGCTCTGTAGTAGGAACTAGGAAGTGTGTGCAAAAATGTTAAGGAAGCTGTTTGAAAGTAGGGGTAGCGCATTGCTGCGGCTAAGATTGAATCAGAGTCGCCGTTGCTTGACGAAGCTAGCATACGAAACTGCTGAAAATGACCACCAACATTTTGTTCCAAAAATGCCGGCATTTGACTACAAGCCTCCACTGTATGATGGACCATCTGCTGCTGAGATTCTGGCAAAGCGTCAACGCCACCTTAACCCTTGCATGACTTACAATTACAGGAATCCTGTATGTCACTTTCATCTCAATTTAATTTGTATTTTGGAATATGTATTTGTTTTAGAAATGTGAAAATAATGCTTTCCTTCCACAGTTGTATTTGGTAGATGGAAAGATGCAATATTTGTTCGATGAGAGTGGGCGTCGATATTTGGATGCATTTGGATGTATTGCGACTGTGAGTTGTGGCCACTGTCACCCTCAAGTACTTGAAGCCATTATGAACCAAACAAAAAAGTTGCAGCACACGACTGCTTTGTACTTAAACAGACCTATTGTAGATTTTGCTGAAGCACTTGCATCTAAAACCCCTGGGGATCTCAATGTAATTATTTCACTTAATATCATAAGTTTATTAATTATACGGATTTCTTATACCAAGATCAGATGTCTATTGATTCTAAACTTTCGTTCATGTTTTAGGTTGTTTTCTTTACTAATTCTGGGACAGAGGCAAATGAGTTGGCTTTATTGATTGCTCGGCTGTACAGCGGTTCTCATGATATAATTTCACTTAGAAACGGATATCATGGAAATGCATCTGCAACCATGGCTGCAACTGCTCAACGCAATCACAAATACAATGTTGTACAGGTATGCTTAAAATTCTCATTTTTAGCATGCCAACTTTTTATCCTGATATATATTAGTTTTGGAGAAATTTGTGAAGAAATGTATACAAGTTCAATTTCCGACAAAAAAAAAGAAGGTGAAAGTTAAAATTTTGACACCATAAACTAATGTGATTAACTAATTGCTATATATAGCTAAATAATACTTGACTCGGGTGTGGTTTCCTGACATTTAACAGACTGGAATTCACCACGCACTGAACCCAGACCCGTATAGAGGAATACATGGTTCAGATGGACCCAAATATGCTAAAGATGTTGACGAGATCATTATGTATGGAACTAGTGGCCGTATAGCTGGTTTTATCTCTGAAGCAATACAGGTGCAGTGTGGCATTAAACGAAATGAGCGCTAAAATGTTAATATAGTTTTTTATAATACGATCCTGTGACTTTTTGCACATAATTTTGCAGGGTGTGGGTGGAATATATGAGTTGGCACCAGGCTATCTCCCGGAAGTCTATAACAGTGTTCGAAAGGCAGGAGGGCTTTGTATTGCAGATGAAGTTCAGACAGGTTTTGCACGCACAGGAAGCCATTTTTGGGGGTTTGAAGCTCAGGGTGTTGTGCCTGATATTATTACACTAGCAAAGGTACATTTTTCTACTGTGTCAGATATATAACATGTGTCTGAGTGTAAATGGTCATGGTGAGAGTGATAGTTTCGACCCATATGCTTATGAGTGGGTCGCTAAAGAGTTTTTTTTTTTTTTTTTTTTTTTTTTTTTTTTTTTTTATATATCTCTAACGGGTCAAATAGGCAAATTAAAAAATGTTTACCATAAAAGGAAACAGCTTCACCGGTTCTGAAATTGCTGAAATGTTTGTATTTTTAATGCATAAAGCCACCTAAATCATCTATCAGTATCGGCGGCAATTTTGACTCGTATATGTATGGGTCAATTCAGGTAACGTTTGTATGGATGAAATATGTTAATTCAATAATGTTAACTTGAAAGGAAACAAGTATGGCAAAATTTGCTTAATATATTTTTCTAATGCCGCAAAGCTAAACCACCGAACCACATTATTCAAATTATCATATTATTATCGAGATAATTCGTGTATATATATTTGTTTAATATATCTTGACGTGCTTTTGCACATTGTCATTGTTGTGCGATTTCAGGGAATTGGGAATGGTGTTCCGCTTGGTGCAGTGGTAACAACTCCTGAGATAGCAAAAGTGATGACTAGTCATGGTTATCTTAACACGTTTGGTGGGAATCCCGTGAGTACGACTGCTGGTTTAGCAGTTCTCAAAGTAATAGAGAATGAAAAGCTTCAGCAGAATGCATTAACCGTAGGAACATATCTAAAAAACCAGCTTCTAGATCTTAAAGAAAAACATGAAAGTAAGCTTCATACCTTTCCTTATTGTGATGATATATGACTAAATTTTAATATAGTATAGTGTCTTGTTGCAACAGTTATCGGTGATGTGCGGGGAAGAGGGCTTCTGCTTGGAATTGAACTTGTATCTGATCGTGAGTTAAAGACTCCAGCGCCCCTGGAAACTTTGCATGTTATGGAGCAAATGAGAGGTCTTTTTCTTCAGTCACTTTGTAATATCATCAACTAGTTACTAGTAATATTTTGGGTATGGGTCGAAATGTGTTGGGTTGGTCAAAGCATGTTTTCGTTAAGAAGTCTAAAAGATTTTAGACGTCTTATGCAATGGATATACACTTGCAGTGATTTTTGACCATTTCCTGTTAGGTTAATCTTATTGTCTGTTTTCTTTTACCCATTATTAATAAAACATAACCCAATCGACCCATTCAGAAGAAATGAGTCAAAATGCCTCATCTAACTCTTCTTCACTAGCTACCTTTGTTTATACCTGCTCGCTTGGTTGTAGATATGGGAGTACTAATCGGGAAAGGTGGAGTTAATGGGAACATATTCAGGATCTCACCAGCCCTGTGTTTCACAAAAGAAGATGCAGGTTTCATTTTTTTTCCCTACTACTTTTACTATAATAATTTTAAAATGAGTCCACTTTTGACTTTAAAAGATAAAATATCATGATTCAGCATAATATAAACATTTATAAAGATCAAATATAATGTAAAACTTAAGTTTCTCGATCTATGCTTTGTAGACTTTCTTGTGGCTACAATGGACTACATAATGTCAAAGATGTGAAGCCAGTGACACCCGCATAAGTTGCTACTAATTTGCAGGCACATGGTAGATTAAACTTAGGTTGTGTAGCTTCTTTGTAGATCTTGAAACTGTTACGTTTTCTTTATAAGCTGCCTAGTTGTTAATTTGTTTTAGTAATAAATGTAAGTTTATATCTGCCATAGTGCTAATAAGTTTCATTTGCTTATCATATGCTTGGTATGTTTGTAGTTACTCATTTATCTAATGCCAAAAATACCTCTAACTGTAGTGAAACTCAAACATGTATGATCAATTACTTGTGCTTGCTAGCGCGTATTCAACCAATTTAATACCCAGAATTTTGAACGAGGAACAAGAGTTGGAACATATGCATAACAAGAAATCTTGGTCATACCGTCATACTACGACATTCTTGATTGGTGTCGAGCAAACATAATAAAGATGCATCGCCAGCCGTGAGAAAAAGCATAAGTATGGCCTACACATTATCCTTCAAGTGGTTGGTTAACCACACACCTATGCTTTGTTGCTTCAAAGATCAGCCAGTCACGTCTAAAAAACTAAGATATATTTCAGTCAGTACAACCAAAATTACTGTATTCCGATTAACCCATACATTTTGAGCATAACCTTAATTACCAGTCAATGGCAGTCATTGTGGTTGTATCGGAATACAGTAATTTTGGTTATAATAACCAAAATTAATGTATTCCGTTAAGCCTATATGCATTCCAATAACCAAAATTACTATATTCCGATAAACCCAGCAGTCAATATCTAGATTCTAACACATTTTGATTTTCAAGGCAATTATAGTTCAATGAACAATAATTCTCCATGGAGAAATTGCATAAACAGTTCCAGCGGGTTACTGAAAATTACACAAACAGTCCCAGAAAAATTACAAAAATCATCCCTATTGTTACTTGCCGTTACAGAGACAGCCCATCAGTTAAATTTAAGGACTGTTTGTGTAACAAAGCGTTATAGAAATAGTCCCTTTTAGTTATTTAACTTCACAAAAACCATACCTATATGAAAAGTTACATGATTATTCCCTGCCACTTACCTCATTTTACAAAAATCGTTTGTAAGTACAAATTTTATACTACGTATAACATTGTATATTATGCATTAATAATTATTCTGAGAAACTATGCAAATATGTAAGTTTAGGCCTCTCAAGAACAATGATCCACCAATAATTGCATATTTTGGACATGATTGGATATGCACATGAGAGAAGAAGGGCTAAACAAATAACTTATTTTTGTATAAATATCAACATCTTAGTCCACTAAAGATAATGGCACACCTCGGACCTTGAAAACGAACCAACTTTTGGAAATGACGAAAACGTGGTTCCCGAAAAACTCATATCGAACTGGACCAACAACGACACTACAAGTTTGGGCCACAACGTATTAAACTTATATGACCATATATTTGTACGAGAAACTGTCATAAGTTCAACTTTTAATAAACTGGTTACATTTCTCACCATGCTCATCTACATTCTCTTTATCATGTCATTATTCATCTTCTATCTCATTGGCTGCACGTATTCCAAACCACGTCCACCACTTCCTCCCGGGCCGAAACCCCTGCCCTACATTGGGAGCTTAATCACAATGCTTCGAAACAAGCCTACGTTTAGATGGATTCATGCAATGATGGATGAAATGAACACCAAGATCATATGTATTCGTCTAGGAAATGTGCATGTTATAGTTGTGAGCGATCCTAAGATTGCTTGTGAGTTCCTAAAGGACAAATATGAGATCTTTGCTTCAAGGCCAGATTGCATGTCGGGCTACTTGATCAGTGGTGGTTACTTGAACATTGCTCTTGCTCCAATGAGTGATCATTGGAAGAAGATGAAAAAAAGTCATAGCCACCGAGATTATCTCAGCGGCTAGGCATAAGTTGCTTCAAAGCAAGCGCGAAGAAGAAGCCACTTATCTTCTTAGGTATCTTTTTGTCTTTTAAAAATGCAAATTGTTGTAAGTTATCCTAAAAAGGTTGAGGATCCTCTCAAGTTAGTCATAACTTGATTAATCAAGTTAAACAGTTATTAGTCTTTTGATTAAATCAATGACCACGATTAAAAGATGTGAATTAATTTTCCTCTCTCTATTAACTATATAGTTTCTTTCTTTTACACCAAATTCTTTTATTATATCTAGACGTTTTAACTACCTATCAAAATTCTTATTCTTACTCTTTACACTTTATTTATTCTCATGATCATTTCTTATACAAAAGTAAAGATAACACCAAAAAAAAATAAAAAATAAAAAATAAATAAATAATAATTAATTAATAAATTAATTAACACCCAAAAACTCAAACTGTGACAAGTGACAACTTCGCTCCATCATTCATCAAATCAATTTCCTTATACAACAAAGATTTAGGCGTGTTTGTTTTTTAAAAAGTGCCTCTTAACAACCTCTTAAACTGTCTTGTTCAGACGCTGTCAAACATTTGGGTCATTAAGTGCGTTTGTTTTTTTCTTCACGTTCAGAGGCAGTTAGAGGCTAAAACCTCTTAACCAACAAGATGTGTAGGAGATGTCTTGTTGCCTCTTAATGTCTTTTAATGTTTATGTGTCCTAAGAATAAAATTGTATCATATTCATATCATTCAGATATTTTTTTTAAAAAAAAACAAACAATATTATTTCATTTAGATTCAGACATTTACGCCTCAGATTCAGATTCAGATGTGCAAATTAGATTCAGAGCCTCTTAATAAACAAACAGCACCTTACTTTAATTGGCCCCAATAAAAATTTGACAGTTTTTGATTTTTGCTCTCCTTTCCTCAAAAAAAAAAAAAAAAAAAAAAAAAAAAAAAAGTTTTAAAACCGGGTTTTTAATTGATCCGGGCGAGTCACAGGGTTACGATTCACATGGTTAAAACACACACACACACACACACACACACACACACACACACACACACATATATATATATATATATATATATATATATATATATATATATATATATCACAACCTATATAAAGCACAAGTTTGATTTCTAATTTTAGAAGGCAAAAATTAAAAAAAAAATCCCTCAAAACTCCGCAAAAACTACACGTGGCATTTATCATATAAATAGCAAGTTTAGCAATTTTTGTTCAAATTATTTCGGATGGCTTGGTCAACCCAATTATTGAGCCATTTTTTTAAAAAAACAAAGCCCTTTTAAGTAGGAAACAATCAACCAAATAGCATTTGTTTTTTTAAGCGAAATCAATAACCAAATATAAATTAATTGGATTACACCATAACAAAATAAAAACAAATTTGTAAATCAATGTCATGTTTTTTTGGCACCACGAGATTACATGACACACTGAAATTACATGCAGTTAGATATATTCACTTTTAGTCGTATAATTTTTTTTATGTATGTTGTTACCTTCTTATTATGCACCTCAAGTATGGGAGGTGATACTTACACCACATTTTTTTATTCTTTCACCACAATATCACATCATTAATGCACAAGTTACAACATGATATATGCATAATTGTGGTGTGTGCATCAAAAAATGTGATGTAAGTATTACTTCCCCTCAAGTATAGTCTTGCAACCATGACATAATGATGAACCAATTAGTTATTTATTTCACATAAAATCTAGTAGATGTAATTCGTTAAAATATACATGGCCATGTATGCGGTATACAAATTTATATAAAGTACCAATTGGTTATCAACTTTTTGCAACCATGACATACTAATGTACCAATTGGTTATCAACTTTTTTTTAAAGAATTTCGGATGGAATTTGCGAATGTAAAATCAATCCCTATGATTATGGGAAACATAACAAACATTCCATATTTATCTAATCCTAATTCCATCAAATATTTTAAATTTCTTATCATAGTCTTTCATTTTATCATTATTAGGATGTTGTTTGAACAATTGTTGGGTTTGTCCCATTTGTCGTGTTTCATTTCCGTGTTTCAATTTTTCGTTTTTTGACAAGTTCAAAAAACAAGACATGTGTTGGTTTGCATCGATTTGAAGATGATTTATATATGAATCTATGTTTACGGTTTTATTTCTTTTATTTGTGATTTTGTTATATGCATTTTATGTTTATTGTCCAATACGTCTATTATGCTTATTTGTATATGTTAAAAAAAATTTATTTGTGTGTGACATGCAATGGCAATCATGAACTAAATGAAAACATTGATTAAGAAAAAGCATGTGTTTAACACTAATTTAGATAAGAATTGATCATTTTCTAAGCGTGTTAATCATCTTCATCGTCTTTTGAATAAATTCATTGAGAATTGATCATTTTCTAAGCGTGTTAATCATCTTCATCGTCTTTGAATAAATTCATTGATTGGGGTTCCCTTTATCGTGTTTCAATTCATTTTTATATTTGTGCGTGAAACGTGTGGATTGCAAATGAATTATATCAGTATAAAAACAACGTGTTATTGTAAAAACTATGCTATACTTTTATTGTTAGTATTTTAAACCATGTTATAAAACTTAGGGCCTGTTTGTTTAATTTTTTCATTAAGTAATGTTAATTAACAGATGACTTAATTCAGACAACCCCAGTTTTATTACTTAATATTTTCAGTCTTCTTTCTCTATTAAGTTATAAACAAACAGTTTTCATACGACTTAATTAATTTAGTGTTTTTTATATTAAGTCAATTAAGTCGAAATCAAACACTCTCTTAATAATCAAACTTAACTATTATATGTTCGATATCTATAGTTACATTAATATCTTTTTAAGAATGATGTATTTTTTAATTTCGTGTACTATCAAAATTGTTTATTTACTATAACAATGGAACATCTTTTGTGTTCTTAATCTTCTCTTATTTTTCAAACAAACATGATCTTTTATATACTGAAATATATTTTTCAAACAAACATGATCTTTTATATACTGAAATATAATCCTAACAAATATCCAAAAATAAAATAAAATAACAAATACCGCCTAATTTATGGAACCCAGAGTATTTTCAAGAAAGAGCTATACTTGCACCTATGCATGACGAAGTTGATAAGGTTAACGAGCATATGTTGTCTACGCTTGATGGAGAAGAACGCATTTACTATAGTTCTGATACGGTCAGCGGTACCGATGTGGATTTTAATAATGATGAGTCTTTGTACACTACCGAATTTCTGAATAGTATCCATATGTCAGGAATACCACATCACAAGTTGGTATTGAAGGTAGGTGCCCCTGTCATATGTTTGCGAAACATTGACCAAAGGCCTGGTCTTTGCAATGGCACAAGGCTGCACGTTTTAAAGATGAGAACTATTAATATAGAAGGATGAATCATTTCAGGTGGTAAGGTTGGAACAATTTGTGCTATACTGTGGATGCTCATAAGCCCTTCCGACACAAAAATGCCCTTCAAGTTAAATGGGAGACAATATCCTATTTTTGTTTGTTTCGCTATGACCATAAACAAAAGCCAAGGTCAGACTTTGTCTCAGGTTGGCTTATTGCTACAACGCCCTGTCTTTTCACATGGTCAATTATATGTAGCTGTTTCGAGAGTTAAAAGCAAGCAAGGTCTTAAAGTGATTTGTTGTGATAGAGATGGAAACTAAGCTGGTGAAACAACTAATGTTTTCTATAAGGAAGTCTTACATCGCCTTTAAGCATATCATTTTTTCTTTAATGTTATTCTACATGTTTGTTTATCTACACGAATTTTGTCGTATTGTATTATTCATTTTTTGCCATATTAAGATTTTTTTAAGTAATTACATATTTTTATGTGTTTACTTTTTAGTTTGTAGTTTTTTTTTTTTTTTTTTTTTTTTTTATGTTTTTAATGTAACGTTAAATAAAAATAAAAATTATCGAGCTAGCCCGGCCATCGGCCGGGTCTTGAAACTAGTATATATATAAACCAAAAGAAAATGTTTTAAAACCGGGTTTTTAATTGATCCGGTCGAGTCACAGGATTACGATTCAACCGAGTTTTTCGCCCAAAACTGGCTTCTGGTCACAGACATGTTCATAGTTCAACCAGCCGGGTCAACCCTGATTTTTTAATTAAAAAAAAAGAAAAAGGAAAAGAAAAAAAAAAAAGGAGAAGTCGGAGGTTTTTTTGGAGGAAATGTGGACAAATAGCGGGGACGAAAAACTTGAAGATTAGAAGAGAAAAAAGAACTGAATTTACGTTATAGAGAGAAAAGAAATGTATTTTTTGAAACAATGAAATTAAATTAGTTAAAACATAAAAGAAAACAAAGTTAATTAAATCTTTTAATTGTAGCCATTGATTTACTTTAATGTTTAATAATTGATTAACTTGACCAATCAAGTTATAACTGACTTGAAAGGATCTCTACTTGATGGCTCTTTTTAGTTTCATTTAACTTTTTTTCCTTATTAGATAGGCAAACTTTTTAATGATTCTTGTTTAAAAGCTATAAACTAAAACTTTGTGAAACCTGCACATAGAGAGATTTTTGTTCAAGTTACGAGAAGATTTTTTTTTTTTTTTTTTTTTTACCTAACCACTATTAATGTGGTCGCTTTCGGATTTTTTTCATGGCCATTGCACGATTTCACCCGATGAGGTTTGAACTAAGGTGTACTTATGTCTTTGGGTGTTTTTGTTACGTTCACCTTGATATCAATCACAAACTTGGCTCATGTTTTTACACCTTGTATACTCCTTGGCTACCCATCCAAGGTTGCATAAAGCTTTCCACGAACAAAATTATTATTTCTTGACACGTCACGTTTGATGAGACCATTTTTCCTTACGGGTCTGTTACCACCTAATGATGGCCCGTTTTATAGATTCCTTGATAATATCTCTAATTTAATTACCTGGCAAATTCTACAACAACCGACCCAACATCCACCACCCACACCTCAACTGAACCACTCTCACCCTTCCAACTCACGACCCACTATACCTTTCCAAAATATTCCACTAGATACCTCCACTCCATCTCACCAGCCCGCTACATCTGGCCCAAGCTCTAACTTAACACACTCCTCTCCCATCACAACCCATCACCAGCCCACAGTCCCCATAGCCCACCACACATATCCAACCCAACCCCCTCCTATCAGTGCCTACTATCATACCTCATCAACCTCGACCCAACCTAACGTCAACTCATCCCATGCCTACACGTTTTCAAGTTGGTACTAACAAAAAGAATCCATGTTACAATTGTCATGTGTCTACTATATCTCCCCTTCCAAAATCATACGCCATAGCTATCAAAGATCTAAATTGGCAACGAGCTATGCTTAAAGAATATAATGCTTTAATTATAAATAATACTTAGGTTCTTGGGCCAAGACCATCTAACGCGAACATAGTTCATTCCATGTGGTTATTTAAGCACAAGCATTTTGTAGATAGATCTTTAAGCATGTACAAAGCATGCCTTGTAGCCAATGGGAACAATCAACAATTTGGTGTTGACTATGATGAGACATTTTGTTCAGTGGTTAAACCGGCCACCATTTGCACCGTTCTCAATCTTGCTACTTCTCGACATTGGCTTGTTCATCAGCTTGATGTAAAGAATGCATTTCTACATGGTACTTTATCTGAGACTGTCTACATGCATCAGCCTCCTGGTTTTCGGGATCCTTAGCCTCCCGACCATGTTTTTCTCTTACAACGATCATTATATAGACTTAAGCAGGCACCGCGTACCTGGTTTTATCATTTTGCGAGTTATCCTACTCGTGTTAGTTTTGGTCACAACATATGTGATTCGTCCTTGTTCATTTATAAACAAGGATCTGATGTAGCTTACTTATTAATTTATGTGGATGATATTTTGTTGACAACTTCGTCTACAACATTTTTACAAAGGATTATAGCTTCTTTACATCAAGAGTTTTCTATGACTGATCTTGGTCCGTTGAACTATTTTCTGGATATCTTTGTCACATGTTCCACTAAAGGGGATGTTTCTTAGCTAGGAAAAGTATGCAGTGGAGATTCTTGAGAGTGTAGTTATGCACTATTATCATTCGTGTAGGAACCCTGTTGATACGGAGTCCAATTTTGGAGCTGATGGTACATCGGTTTCTAATCAGACACTTTACATGAGTCTTTATGGGGCTTTACAGTATCTCACGTTTACTAGACCTAATTTGTCTTATGCGGTTCAGCAGGTTTGTCTCTATATGCATAATCCTCAGGAGCATCAACTTGTTGCTCTTAAGAGGATTTATGATATATGTTTGCGACACTTTGGATTATGGACTTCAGCCATATTCTTCCTCGACTTCTTTGTTGCTTTCTTATTCGTATGCTAATTCAGACCAGGTTGTCCAACTACTCGACACTCTACTTCAAGATACTGTGTTTTTCTTGGAAACAATCTGTTGTCTGGGTCGTCCAAGAGACAGTACACTATGTCTCGCTCTAGTGCCGAGGCTGAGTACCGTGGTGTTGCTAATGTGGTCGATAAGACTTCATGGTCTCCTTCGTGAGCTTTATTCTCCTTTACATTCAGCTACTGTAGTTTATTGTGATAATGCCAGTATGGTATATCTGCCATTTAATCCCGTGCATCATCAATGCATGAAGCATATCGAGATTGTCATACATTTTTTCTGAGATAGTGTTGCAGTAGGTCACATACATGTCTTACATGTTCCTTTTCATTATTAGTATGTCAATAAATTCACCAAGAGTCTTCCATTTGCTTTATTTTACGAGTTCTGGTCCACTTTGAGCATTTGATCATTGTCGTTGTACCTGTTGGTCTGATATTTTTGTGCAAAACCATAAGTCGTATAAACAACAGTTAGAGCATATGAAAATAACTGATGATCATTAGAAATAAGGACATGTTTACACAATCTTGACCTGCTACTACTAATAATACCCATTTTTCCATTATGATTCTATTAGCCTCACTTAGAAGTTAAGGTGAAGGCTTTACAAAGGATAGTTGCAGAATACTATCCCTGGTAATGACAAATATTACTCTTTAAATTATGAAGAGGAAGATTCTACACTAGAAGAGGAGGAAGATTCTAGTTGTTGTGGAGTTGATTGCTTATCATGTTGGGTCAACCACCCAAATGTCCCCGACAAAGATTTGAACATAAAATAGCCTAGACACTCACTGACAAAATATCAGTGATAATCTAACTCACTGATGATCAGTGAGAATGTCTCTCCCTGATAAAGGGATGTAGCTCAGACATCATTCTTCAAAGAGTTGGCAAAGACCAACTAAAGAAGTGCTTTACTCAAATGATGCTGTCTCAGTGAGTAAGGTACTTGAGCAAACATCAGGGACACTAAGATCTAACAAATGTCTCTCTATCTCTGATGGCCTTCCTCTCATTGACAATGACCACCACACCATCCTTCAATTTAACTGATCAAGAAGTTAATGATCAACACGACTCCCTGAACAAGGCTCAAGATTCAGAGACATCAAGAATCTGGGGTGAATTGATTAAAGAAGACAAACTCACTGAACATCAACAGCAGTAGTTCATGTCCCAGATATTGTCAAAGAGTTCTTGCAAACTTACTAAGTGCTCATCAGCTGGTATGTACAAAGAACTATATCTCATGAATAGGGGATCATCAAGGGCAGGAATACCTTGATGATCTCTCAACTCTCTGATCAAAGACCAAGAAGGTTCGGTGAAGACTATAGAGTTTAAGCGGGACAACTCTTGGGAAGATAAACTTTGTTCCTTCCCAAGACATAAAAGAAGCTCATGGGAACTCGGTGATGTCAACTCTGGTAAACCAAAAGGACATCAAGGCTAGATGTCTAGGCACATGCATACCTATGAAAAGTTGGCAAGATCACTATTCCCATGTGAAGCAACAGTAACCTCACCGCTATATAAACCCGTTCCAATTAAAGCAGAATGTGCGCATTCAACAAGAGTAAGAAGTGAGAATTCCATAACATAGTTAGAGTGTTAGAATCCTCAACACACTTAGAACCTAAGCCTAGCTTGCTTCTAAGTGTCTTTTAATTTGTCTCTCACCGGGGATAGTCGTCTGCAACTATCCTCATTTAAAATTCAACCAAGTCATTAGTGTGTCTAAGTGGGTTCTTGAGTAACCTTTTAATTTCGCTTATCATGAATCATAAACTAGTTATATTTACCATTTCCAAACGGCAGGTGTTTATGTTTATTTCGTTAATTCATGAGATTCTCAGGTTAAACCGGACCAACAAGTTGTATCAGAGTGGGTGGATCATTCTTATGACCTAGATCCGTTCTTAAATGACTACTAGTAACTTTTAGCCGTTCTTAAATGACGGCTAATAACGTTCAACTACCATCCTCTACAACTTCCCACCATCTAAATCCCCCACCAAAACTCTATCAAGTGTCCTTTCAAATTCAAGGACTACTTTCAAACCGTTCTTGTGCAAAGTGATGCTTGATCTAAACACCCTCCATTCATCATGCAAGCCACTTCCATCATTACCGGTCTTCAAAGGATTCTAGACAACACACATACTCCAAGACGTTGTGGGTCAAGAATCTCAAGTTACCTTTGATCTGAAGGAGGTTTAAATGGACTATAATGTCCTGTGTAATCGCCTTCAGCATCAAAAGTCACATATATGGCGAGAGTTTCATTTTCAATTAGACACTCATTAGCCATCAAAGCGGTGACATATGGAAGTGCTCAAAGGTTGATTTCAGTAGCAACCAGCATGGACGAGTTCGAGGGGGTTCATGGGTATCTGAAGGAAGAGATAGAGTGGGAAAGAGGATACATCTTTAGGGATAGGTACAAATCATAAAAACAGGGGCAATCCATTGCATAAGGTTGCCCCTGATCTTTTGAAAACTTCACCTAAAGACGTTCAGCAACAAGATGAAGAAAACCATAGATGGTTCTCTCCTTGTTGTTGCCCATCCTGTAAGCAATAAGACGCGGTTACAACCTGGGTTACACTTGGCTAACTCATGGAAGGACGGGAAAAACAACCAATTCCTCTCATGGTGCAAACTTGCCAAGTAACAACAGCCCTTGATGCTTGCTCTGGACAACTTTGATACACCGGTTGATCTTGCCTCAAGAGAAACCAGCCTGTTTAGTTCATGGACTGTATTGCTCAAACCAGGTAGGAAGCAAGTACTACCTGAGTTTACAAGTATTTGGCCAGAGTGGTTGCTGGTTCATAGAGCACTGAAGTACGAAGACGCTGGACTACAGACTAAAAAGGTTGCAGAACTGAAGAGAACAGAGTCAAGCTCCAGAGTGTACTTGTACTACATCAGCATCAATAGAATTAGCCAATTAGGTATGATAAATATTGTAATTTTTTTATGTAAGAAGAAGCCTTTGCTCATTTACTACTAGTTAAGTTTAGATAACTTGTAATTATAGTCATGGAGAGATTAATGTGAACTAATCTCTTCTTTCATGTAAACTATGAATAAAAGGATCTAAACTTCCAGAAAGCATGACTCACTGACAGCTTGTTCACAACATCAGTAAGTCACTCCCTGAGGACCTTTCAGGAGGAAAATGACTCCTTGATTGGTCTCAAAGTCTATTATTCTAATTCATAGACATTCAAAAAAGGAGCTAAGTTCCTTTAGCCTGAACCATAACCGTAATTGCACGAACTTCAAAATCTTTCACTGAAGTTACAGCTGTTGAGGGGGAGAAAGCATTTAAGAGAATCTATGATAGTCATAACCGAAGATGTGTGAACTTGATGCACAAATCATCAGGAACTGAGTTCACATGAAATAATTGTTATAAAGGCTTGAGCAGAATAAGAATCAGGGAACATAACCATGAGCACACAAAAGGAGAAATGGTTCATGGAGAACAAAGAATTTGTTTTTATTGAATGATATGTATATTTTTCTTTGTTGTAAATTAGTTTGTAAGAAGAATCCCTTTTGCTCACTTACTAACTGATAATAGCTTAGGATATTTATGATTAGCAAGTTGTTGCTAGAACTGAAAAAAAGAAAAACCTAAGCAAGACCCTAAAGTCAGGAGACCCTGAGAGAATACTCAGGAGACCCTAGGCAAGAAGGCTCAGGAGACCTTGAACATAAATGTTTAGGGGGTCACCATCAAATTAAACACCACTACCCGAGGTTAAAGCTCAGACAAGTGAGGAAAGAACCAAGAATCAAGATGGTGACTCAGGATGAAGAAAATAACCTAAACCTTCATCTTCAAAAACAGGTATCGAACATAAAAGCCTATAGCGACATTGTTTACTTTAGATCATACTTGTAAATCAGTGTATAAGAAGAAGCCGTTATGCTCACTTATCCCTAATAAAATCCAATAAGTAGTTTTACATAGAATCAAAAACAATAGCCGTACATTATTCCTAGATGTATATCAGAGGATAAGAAGAAGCCGTTATGCTCAGTTATCCATGATAAAACCTGGGCCATCTTTATGTTCCAATAGGGGGAGATTGTTGGGTCAACAATTGACCCAAATGCCCCGGAAAAAGATTTAAAAATAAAATAGCCTAGAAACTCACTGATAGAATATCAGTGATCATCTAACTCACTAATGATCAGAGAGAATGTCTCTTCCTGATAAAGGGATGTAGCTCAGACAACATTCTTCAAAGAGTTGGCAAATACCAACTGTAGAATACTAATTATGTTGGAAACATGTTCAAGTGGTGTTGAGTGATGCGTAGAGATGAGGAGGAGGGAGGAGAGGAGAGAAAGAGTGGAACCTTGAAAGAAAAAGGAAAAGATTAGATTAAAATGAAATGAAGGTCCAACCCTCTCCACATGTGGAGAGGGGTATTTATAGTTACAATATAACGCCCACTCCCGGGCTGTGGATCAGGTATACAGTGGGTAAAGACCCGTTCCTTCTTCCACGGTGTTACTTAATCTAATACTAATTAACTAATAAACTAACTAACTACGAGCTAACTTAATGCTATTACAATCATTAGGTGACCGAGACTTTTACAGGAATATTTGTATTCCTAACAATCTCCCCCTAAGCGAGGTCACCTTTGAAATTAAGCTCTTTAGTCTTTAAGCATTCTTTCGTCTCTGTAGCTCGTAGGATCTGATTCTTCTCTTTTCAACACGCTTCGTACATCAAGCAAGAGAACTTGTGATTTGAATTCCTTTGAGATATGTGATCTTTGAGCTTCTTTGAGATCATCAGCCAAAGTAAATCTCCAAGCTCATCCATTGTAGTATTGCCTTCATGTGATGTAGTGACATAAGGACCATCATGCTCACACCCTTCTAGATTAGGAGACTTGACTTTAGAGTTGTGGATCAGGAGACTTTTTCATCAGAGTTGCGGAAACGTTGTTGGTAGTCTCTCAACATTTTGTTGTAGCAAGTCTCTCATCTTCATTGATTGTGTGGTGGATGTGTGAGCATGAGGTATGGATTGACCCGATTCAGCTGGAAACTGGAGCCATCAACGCCATCTTTATATGTGTCCCTGAAATAAAACAGTTAGCAATAAAGATAGAGAACGAATATGGCTTTGTCATTCGTTCTGCGAGGACAGACTACCCTCCGGTTTTGTGAAAACCGACCTGTGATCAGGTAGAGTCTCTTTTAAAGAGGACTCTCCTTGACAGGAATTTCCAGCTTGTAGTAATGAATTTTCCAAAGAGTCCACTTCGGAATCTTCATACTTAGCATGTTCTCATACCGGAACGTCTCAAAGCAGACATCACGATAGAGTGAATCGGTGAATAAATATTCACGGATTGATGAGAAATTGATTTATAGAAATCACTCGCGTGTCATATGATAAACATTTTTTAGACACGACGAGAGTTTTATACATTGAATCACATTTCCATCAAAAATACTTTTGTTTAAAAGATATTACACAATCAATGTGCTCGAAAGATAAGTTGGTGAGCACATTGAGAGGTTTAGGCAAAAGTATCCGTCAATCCATATCCTGGAACAAGTTTGATTCAAAATTGAATCGCACCATTGTTGCTTTCCAGTTGTCACTTGATCATTGATCCAAGATGGATCTCACATGTCACCTACCAAGAGCTTGAGAGATGTTCGCTCTAGAAGGATTTCCATCTTCATTGTGAATATTTTCATATCACTCGGATGTTCTGGCAATACCACAAGGATAATGCGTAGGACTCTAAATATTTTATCTTATTTTCCACATTATGTGAAACAATAAGCATATTAGGAATGTGTCCTAACGAGATTTATGGATGATCTCATGGCTCTAGACTCAATAGTGCGTTTTGATCCGCTCCTGGAGACTGGGGAGGCGTATCCTGTTTTAGGTATCAACATAGCTCGCAATGAGCGGTCGATACATTGCACAGGGTTCCCCGTGAGATTGAAACAAGCTCTTTTAAGAGAACTTGAGTGGTTGGGAAGTTTTAGTGCAGTGCGTCACTGGGTCCATGACGTCTTGTCTTCAATACCGGTGTTACCTTAGTAACCGCCAGTAGATTATGAATTGAACCCGGTTTCTGCCCTAAGGTTGAATATATGGAGGGCTATTTCTTTTCACCCTTTCTCATTTCATTTCTTTTTCATTCTTCAACCCCTTCAGTGCTTACCGAGACTTCATCACAAGAACCTTGTTGGGTTTGTTCCAGTCCTTGCTCTATCTCAGTCCGCACTCTTCCCTTTCTCACTTTACTCCTTTTTTCAATCAATCCTAAGGACTTCTAATCTATCTATGGATTGTCCCTGGGAAGATCCTTCCGGTTCTGGTGGATCATGGGAACTTATACCTAACCTTAACCAACCTTATAACTCCGTGCATTAAAGTAAATGGTCGGTCTTAGGTATTATTTCCACAAACGCCTTTCGCTCCCCCTCAATATGTGCATCGATATTCGAAAGTGTTTAGCACATATGTGGGAGCATATTATTGAGTCGAAAAGATCACATTTTGATTATCAGATTTCTTATTTAAATCACATTCTCTCCCCCGATCAAAAATTTCAAACCTTTCGAGATTTTTGATCTCAATTGATTTAAATAATTTAGAAAGCGTTTTGGGAGAGAAATGCGGTCAATTTTAATATTTTCTGATAAAAAGGAACTTTTTTCTTGCTCCCCCTCAAACTGTGAGGGAGGTTGTTATGTGTCAGATTTGAAGAGTTTTGCAAAAGATTCGAAGTTTTAACGAAAACTCTTATAAAATTTACTCATTCTGACACATAACCATCACAAATCTTGCTTTTGTTTTGTACAAAGTGTGGGGAGTTTTGATGATACATAAAATTTTGAGAAATCACTCTCCCCCTCAATCAATGACGGATGTGAAAGCATAAATAATTTCAGAAACTATTAACGTCATTGATTGAGTGAAAATTTTATCAAACTTTGAGTTCAATTTGATTTTCAATCAAAATCTCATGGTACCACCAAGTTTTGCACAAATACTTCCCGGAAAAATCATAGAAGGGAAAGTATTTGGCGATAAAAAGAAGACTTCTCTTCTTTATCAAGAAATAATGCACTGAAACGTACATTAGATCGAGGGTGCATGAATATAAAGTAATTCACGCTCGGATGAACGGCACCCTTTGTTAGGAACAACCGTCTTTTTGGCGACGTGTTTTCCTTAATTTTGAAAACCGGGTTGCTATCTGAAGTAATAGCAAACCATATTTTTGAAGTGCGGGTTGTAGCCTGAAATGACTACAAGCCATAATTTTCAGAATGTTTTGAGAAACGACATGTTTTAGAAAAGAACTTTATTTGAAACCGAAAAACTCTTGCTCAAGCATATGTATGATTCCGTGTCATTATTGAATGACATTTCTAGAAACGTACATAATATTGATTAAACAAGAGACATGTCGTGAGATTTTTTTTTTTTTTTTTTTTTTTTTTTTTTTTTTTTTTTTTTGTGGTTTTTATAGGTTTTATAGTTTTCTATTTTCTTTTTGATTTGATACTGTACAAGGATATGTGAAGCAACCCCTTTACTCCTCTTGATCTTCCTGTAGACATTTGAGATCCTCAGGTGTGAGACTCTTCATACCAAGGCATGGGAGGATGAAGTGAAATCGTTCCCTAGAAAGTGCTTTGGTGAAGATATCGGCTAGTTGGAACTCAGTCCTCACAAAGTAAAGTTCCACAATTCCTTTCTCAACTTGTTCCCTGATGAAGTGATGTCGAATGTCAATGTGTTTAGTTCTTGAATGCTGGACATTGTTGCAGCAGAGTGCAATTGCACTTTTGTTATCACAGTACATAGGAACCTTATTGCAAATGAGCCCATAGTCAGAAAGTTGAGATCGCATCCAGAGGATCTGAGCACAGCATGACGACATGGCAATGTATTCAGCTTCAGTGGAGGAGATGGATGTACTCATTTGTTTCTTTGAAGACCAACTGACTAGCTTAGTTCCTAAAAACTGTGCGCCCCCAGATGTACTGCGACGAGTGTCTTGACATCCAGCATGATCAGCATCCGAGTATGCTGTGAGAGCCATAGAAGTTTCTTTAGGGTACCAAAGGCCCAAGTGGATTGTTCCTTTAAGGTATCGAAAGACTCTCTTGACAGCTTCCAAATGTTTCTTGGTGGGTTTGGATTGATACCGGGCACAAATGCAAACTGCGAACAGAAGGTCGGGTCTGCTTGCAGTAAGGTACATTAATGAGCCAATCATGCTTCGATACATGGTTTGGTCGACCGGAATTCCCACATCATCTTCGTCAAGCTTTGAACGTTCAATCATTGGAGTATCAACTGAATCACTGGAGTCGAATCCAAATTTCTTCAACGTTTCATTGGCGTATTTGGATTGATTGATGAATATGCCATTGGGATTTTGAGAAATTTGCAGTCCTAGAAAGAATGACATTTGACCCATCATAGACATTTGGAATTCGGAGCTCATCTCTTGAGAGAAACGATCACATTCTGAGGGATCAGACGAGGCAAAGATGATGTCATCAACGTAGATTTGTACATGTAGAAGGTGTTTGCCTGTTTTTCTGGTAAAGAGGGTAGGATCAACAGCCCCTTTGGAGAATTTGTTGGCCAGAAGAAATTTAGACAAGGTGTCGTACCACGCCCTGGGTGCTTGTTTAAGCCCATATAGAGCCTTCTTTAATCGATACACGTGATTAGGGCGTTCTGGATCCACAAAACCTTCGGGTTGAGATACATACACCACCTCTTTCAGATCCCCATTTAAGAATGCGGTCTTGACATCCATTTGATAAACCACCATGTTTTGACTTACAGCATTAGCGAGAAAGATCCTTATGGCTTCTATTCTAGCAACTGGGGCGAAGGATTCTTCAAAGTCAATACCTTCTTCTTGTCGATATCCTTTTGCCACGAGCCTAGCTTTGTTTTTCAGAACATCTCCATGCTCATCAAGTTTGACCTTGAATATCCATTTGAGAGCAATGATCATAGCACACTCGGGAGGTGGTACTAGTTCCCAGACGTCCAGTCGGTCAAATTCATGAATCTCGTCCACCATAGCAGTGAACCATGAGTGTTTAGACATTGCATCCTTGACGCTTTTTGGTTCAGCTTTAGAGAGAACAGAATTGAAGAAACACCATAATGCGTCAGTTGCAAGTTGCTTGCGGGTTGATACTGGACGTGAAGGGTTCCCAATGATGTTGTCAATAGGATGATCATTGGTCCATTTTCGAAGGTATTCATGGGGTTGAGAATGTGGAACTGAGGTAGCCGTGTTAGATTCATCAGAGGATGTTGCTTCATTTGATGGTTCAGGGGCAAAGATGTTAACAAATGGCTCATTATCAGGTGGAGTAAAAGGATTAACTTCAGATGAATTATCTACATTTGCCGCTCGATGTGCAAGTGAAGGTTGGACATTGGACGTGCTGACCGATTGACTGATGGCGGGGGCTTCAGAATCCCATGACAATGAAGTGGATGGACCGTTATGGTCATCTTGATCATTCACCACCCCATCTGGTGGTTGAACCATTGTAGCTTCGGGAGCATTCATCTGTTGAGGCTCAAAGTATTCATCAAACATTGGGTCAAACAATTTCTTCCAATCTTCACTCGTAGGGGGTACAAAAGGAGCAGCAGGAATGGGATTCTGTACAAGCCTGGAACTAATTGGTCCAGGGGACAAAAGGTTAGGTACGGGTCCAGAACTTGATTGTCCAGGAACCGGGTGCTCAGTCAGCTCATCGAAAGTGACGTGGATTGTTTCCATTATATCTCTGGTACGTTTGTTGTAGATTCGGTACCCCTTTCGCTCTGGAGCATAGCCAACGAAGAAACCAATGTCGGCCTTGGCCTTGAGTTTCCCAAGGTCTTCACTGTCATTTGTAGGATAACACAGTGCACCAAAAACTCGAAGAAACGAAAGGTCGGGTTTTCTGCCATGGACCAGTTCATAGGGAGTTTTGCAGTGGAGAGGATGTATCAAGGATCGGTTCTGAGTGTAACATGCGGTGGCAATTGCCTCAGCCCAAAGAAATAGAGGAGCTTTAGAAAAGATGAGCATAGTCCTTGCAGCTTCAACTAAGGTGCGATTGCGTCTTTCTACAACTCCATTTTGTTGAGGAGTTCTTGGTATGCTCTTTTGATGACTAATCCCGACACCTTCATAAAATAGAGTAAGTTGTCTGTTCACAAATTCTGTTCCATTATCAGTACGAACGACTCTAACTATCTTGTTGAGACGGACTTGCAACATCTTGATGAGTTTGATGATGGTTTCAGGAGTTTCATCTTTTGATCGTAGAAACTTCACCCATGTGAATCGAGAGTGATCATCAACAATAACCAGGACATATTTCTTTCCATTGATACTTTGAATCCTCATTGGTCCACAAAGATCCATATGAAGGGTATGAAGAACTTCCATGATAGAATTGACGGTTTTGGGTTTATGGGTATGCTTTTTGCTTTTTCCCATTTGACAGGCGGAACACAGATGATCTTTTTCATACTTGAGTCTGGGCAAGCCTCGAACAAGATCCTTCCGTGTAAGTTCATTGATGGTACCGAAGTTCAAATGGTTTAAACGTCGATGCCACAACCATGACTTGTTCTTGGATGCTTTAGAGAGCAGACAAATTGGAGAGGACCGTAGCATATCTTCGATGGAGATGGTGTAAAGATTAGTGCCCCGACTCCCCTTGAGAAGATCAACACCATCTAATTCTCTAACAAAACAGGTGTGCTTTCTGAAGGCGACTTCGAGATCTGAGTCACAGAATTGACCAACAGAAAATAGATTGTGCCCGAGACCTTCCACGTAGTAGACTCTGGATATGACACTGTCTCCAAAGACATAATCACCATAACCCATTATAGACCCAAAATGGTCATTCCCAAACCTAACCGTACCAATAAATTTTTCCACGAAATTCTTGAGCCTTGAGCGATCACCAGTCATATGTTTTGAGCAGCCTGAGTCCAAATACCAAAGGACGATTTGTACGACCTGCATTTGAAACCAGACAATCGTGGATAACTGAAAAAGTTGGAGCCCCACACACAATTGGGGTCCGTTTGGTTAGAACACACAAATATTGGATTATCATAAGTAACAGGTATCTCACTGAAATGTTCACATTTTGATGCACTAGAACTAGAGGTGGTATCTATTGCTTCTATAGGAAATAGTCTACCAGTAGGTCTCCACTTCCTAATAGGCATATCTCTAGAGTTAGTAGTCCTAGTCACTGGGCACATTTTCCTCGGAGTGAATTTCCTTCCAGTAGGTCTCCATTGATAACCAACATTAGTGAACACTTTTCCTGTTTTATTCCAGACTTGTTTTGCTCGTTTAACACTAGAAACATTCATATCTGGTGATCGTATAGTAGATTTAAGAAAAGGCACAGCACATGCATCATGATCACCATAAAATAAGCATTTGTTACATGTCTTACAAATAGCATCAGAATTCGAATTAATTACATCATTGTTCACACAAATGTTTGAAATAACTCGATTCCTTTCACTAAGCAACACTTTATTGTTCCTAGATGATTCTTCTACTTCCTTCATAAGTGAGCTCTTAGCCGGCAAAGTCCTATCATTCTTTGTATTGCCCTTAGGCTGTGACTTGCTAGCATTGGATACACCTTTTACTCCTGTAGAAGCAATGATGGGAACATTAGTCTGATTAGTTGCTACTTGTTTACTGGTGATCAAGATGGAGGATTGAGGCATGATTTGGGGAAAGTCAACTGTGACATGCCTGTTGCCACTGAGAGGGTGCAATGCAGTTGTCCTATCCGACTTGGTATCATTCTTGGGGCATGATCCTATGGCATATTCTAACAATTCCTGGGCCCTATTAGTGAGAAAGCACGCACCAATAATAACATCATCAAGTGGTTTAGCAATCCTCTCATCTTCAATGGTTTCTCTAAGTATGGCCAGACAATCCTTAAGATTTCTAAGATAGTTATTATGAACTAACTTATTGTTCCTAAGGGGAAGAGAAACATTCACAGCATCGCACGCATATTTATTACAAGCAGGTATCTTGGACATTGCATGATCACATGAAACAACGGGCATTTTACCCTTTACCATGGTCTTTAGATTCTCAATTTCATTTAATAAAGAAGTGACTTTCTCATTGTTTTGGTCACGTGTTGTTTTGATTGACTCAAACAATTCTTTATAAAGTTGTTTAGCGTTGGACATTTCAGCACGAAGCCACTCATTTTCATGTTGTAATTCATTGATAATGCCCTGTTTTTGAAAATTTTGAGAATCCATAGACTTCTGGTAATTGGTATTGATCACATCACTTCTGTTTGATTTTAATTGTGCAATTTGGACCTTCAACTTCCGAATCGTGTTAGAGTGAGCTTGAATTACTTCATCCTTTTTGGTTAATTCAAAACATGTATCAAATTCAGGAACATCCGAAGATATCTTGGCATTTGATATTTTTATACTTTCTTCTAGATGTTGATATTTTAATTGTAGGTTCAAATTATCAACTTCTAGTTTTGAGAAATTCCTGACCATGTTATCATGATCATCATTTTGAATTTTTTTAATAAGTTTGTAATTCTCCCCCTCAAGCTCAATCACACGATTTTGGAAGACATTCAGAGTAACCGACATTTCATGAAATTGTCGAGCAGATAGCGCAGAGTCGGTAACAGTATAAAACACATCTTTAGCAATGCAGTTAGCAATCAAATTATCATTCATGATGAGAATGTTTTTCCTGTTAATTTCACTGTGTTTGAGATCAATAGCAAGTTGGTTACCCTCACTTTCCACTTCATCAAAAAACTTTTTCATTTGAGTCACATCATCATTAATGGTGTTTTTAAGTCCCTCAAAATGTTCTTTTAGAAGTTTAAAAAATGGCATAACTTCAGTTAGGTAACACTGTTTTGTTTGCTCAAAACCCCTTTCCCCTTCTGTAATCCCTGTAGGTGTAATTCTTATTTTACAGGTTTTCTCAAATTCATTGAACAATTGACCAAGCACATACAGCCCAATTAGAGTGTTACATTGTGTGGGAAGAGTGAGAGGGACAAGGTGCCTGGGTGTGTTCAGGGGATAGGCAGTTGGGTGAGCAATTTTAAACATAGTGCGTGTGTTGCCTACAACTCTTTCAGCTTGCATTCTCTCAATGTCAATATTCCAAAACACTTTTTCAGGAAAAATTCTCTTTTGAGGAACAAAAATTGCAGTGTGATTGTCATTAGCATAACCATAGTGAAACACAAGATTCTTAGCAATGCATTTAGGATCCTTTAACCGTTCAGCAAGTTTTGCCCTAGTTCTATCCTCTGCCTCATTGATGTGGTCATAGGATCGAGTATCAGGAGGTGCATGGTTAGGTTCAAGCATAGTTTTTGCATCATATAATGCAGGTTGTGCACCTAGACCTATTTTAAGAAATCTTGCTTTGGGTTTGGAGGTATCATGTTCACTAAATTCATCACTTAACTTCCTGTGACTTTCCATCATTTGAGCAGATTGAATGGTTTGGCCCTGTGTGTACAACTTATCTTCCAATTTATTTTTTAACGTTTTTAATTTTGAGAAGTCATTTAGAAGTTTAGTTTCTTTATCCTTGAATTCTTGTTTAATTGTAGTCAAACCTTTTTGAATCTCAAGTTTTTGTTTGACGGTTTGATTCAATTGGTTCTTTAAAGAAACTAGTTCCCTTTTTAATGATTCTTGTTTGGAATTATTTTCAGATATGTAAGTACGCAGTTGCCATTCCATTTTCTGCTCACGTTCATTCAACTCAAACTTAGCACGCTGCTCATAAATGTTTACTTGATCCTTAAGGGCGTTAATTCTAGTGATCAGAGAATCATCAGGGTTGTATATAGAGTGCTCATCTATCTCATGGTTACTAGAATCAATAGACGGCATGTCACTCGGTACAACTTGGGTTCCATTGTCATTCACATACATTTCATATGGGATATTATTGGTATTACCCATATGGGTGATGTCTGTGATGACAATATTCTTGAGTTGTACAGAGCCACATGCCCCCTGTACAGGTGCATAATTATTCAGATCATGTTTAGAAGATGTTGGTACCTCAGAGATAGCAGACGTGATGGATGAATCAGGATGCTGTGAAGAGGATGCTGCTGCAGACAGATTAGCCATGAAGATTGTTTGAGCAGTTGGTTCATCATCCACGTCTGAGTCAAATGCATCACACTTTTCAACTTGAAAGATATTTGGATCATTAAGAGCCATGTCCTGAACAGGTTGATCATCCACATCAGCATCAAAGGTGTTCCCATCATTACCAGCCAGAAAGAGCAAAGCTTCTTCATCCAACACAGTCCCATTTTCTTGTGCCTGCATTAGCAGCATCTTGTCTTTGAAGTACTCAGAGTTTTGGGGACGTTTTGGGAGAGTGCAATTCCTAGCAATGTGGCCCAACCCTCCGCAGTTGTAGCATTTCGGTTGCTTAGCTTGTGCTTGAAGAGCATTCCCAACTCTGTACTGCCCATTCTCTCTACCAGCATTTCTTTGGTTGAAGTTCTGTCTTCCCTGCACATTCTGCACCACTACCCGACCATCTTCAATGACTGCCTGATTACGTGGATTAGATGAGATTCTGAGCTGGTTGTTAGTAGATGGGAGTGCAGCCCTGAACTGTTGGACCAGTAAAGACACTTGGTTGGAGAGATTATCAATCATCATGTCAGTGTGAGAATACCCAGAATCAAGTTGAGTATTCAATGCAGATGGTGAGGGAGTTGATGATTGACTAATGGTTGGGGTAGACCTGGAGGATGATTGTGATGGTTGAACTTGATCTTTAGAGGTTTGATTAGGTTGTTGAACATTGGAGACAAACGCAAGAGATTCATTTGTTGCAGACGGATTGAGCTTTTCTCGCATTAGCCGATCGTAAGCTGCATGTTTCTCATGTTGCTGGAGGTACGCATACAGCTGTTCATGATTGGTATGCCTGAGACCCTTGTTGAGCTTCACAGCCGTGACAAACCTATCCCATTCCGGTGCCATGTTGTTCACGAATTTTGAATTGAGCTGTATGTTGGGCATTGTCATCTTGATAGCTCTCATGTCATTGACCAGCTTGTGAAATCTGACGTAATAGTCAGTGATGCTTTCACCTGGATTCATTTTGAAATGCTCAAATTCATCGTATAGCTGTGACTCACGATCTTCTTTTGTTAACTCAGACCCTGCAAGAAGCATTTTGACATTATCCCAGACCGCCTTTGCTTCAGTGTTGAAGTTGATCAGTTTGTAGACATCTTTGGGAAGGCCTTGAATGATGATATTAGATGCTCTGATGTCTGCATCATAGCGTTTCTTTTCTTCTTCAGACAACTCATTGTAAGTGCGAGGTCTATCAGGACCAAACACGGCCGGTAGTTGATCAGTTGCTTCTGAAATCGTGTCTCTAGTAGTACCCACTTGAAAGGGTCCCTCATCGATGGATTTCAGAATGTTAACCCCATTATCTTTACCTAGACAGTACAGCCGTATCCTTTGAGCCCATGATTCATAGTCAGTTCTGTCCAACATCGGAGGTCGGGTGTCAGACCCCGCAGCTTGAATGTCATTGGAAGAAGTCGACATTACAAATAAGTAAACCACAACTTAACCACAATAAAAACCAACCGCAACTTAACCACAACTTGACCAAACCGCAGAACACAATCCAACCGCAGTACGAGCTAGCCGCAACCAGAGCAAACCGCAGGCCAAAGATACTAACCGCAGAGTACAAACCGCAAGTTATACCAAACCGCAACAAAATCCAGTCGCAATATGAACTAACCGCAACCTAGACGAACCGCAGACCAAAAATACTAACCGCAAGACACTAACCGCAGATTATAACTAACCGCAGAAAAAGTTAACCGCAATGCACTTGAACACAAGACACTTAACCGCAATGAGTTAACCGCAACACACTTAACCGCAAAGAATCTAACCGCAGTACTTAGAATCAAACGCAAAATATTTAACCGCAGAACCTAGACGCAATACGCAAGCTGAGGAAGACTTAACCGCAGAATCTAACCGCAGAGACAAAAGTCCAAAACTGTCACTTTCGTTGCGTTTTGTATGTATTCCCGAAATAGTAAACGCAGAAAGTTAATCGCAGCTCGCAGGACTTAACCGCAACTAAGAAATGAACCAGTGGACTTAACCGCAACTAAGAAAAACGCCTAAAATCACTTCCAAACTTCAAATAGCTTGATGATATTGTAACACACTCTACACTACAATGTTCCACAAACACTAATGAATATAAAAGGACATCACAAACATGTATAACAACACTAGAGGGATAAAACCAATATGTTTTCCAAGAAAGTGGCACCAAACTCACAAAACCACTCAAAACATCATCAAATTCGATCCTACAAGGCCCTAAGATGAAACCTTGGCTCTTGATACCAATTGTAGAATACTAATTATGTTGGAAACATGTTCAAGTGGTGTTGAGTGATGCGTAGAGATGAGGAGGAGGGAGGAGAGGAGAGAAAGAGTGGAACCTTGAAAGAAAAAGGAAAAGATTAGATTAAAATGAAATGAAGGTCCAACCCTCTCCACATGTGGAGAGGGGTATTTATAGTTACAATATAACGCCCACTCCCGGGCTGTGGATCAGGTATACAGTGGGTAAAGACCCGTTCCTTCTTCCACGGTGTTACTTAATCTAATACTAATTAACTAATAAACTAACTAACTACGAGCTAACTTAATGCTATTACAATCATTAGGTGACCGAGACTTTTACAGGAATATTTGTATTCCTAACACCAACTAAAGAAGCGCTTTACTTAACTGATGCAGTCTTAGTGAGTAAGGTATTTGAGCAAACAACAAGGACACTGAGATCTGACAAATGTCTCTCTGTCCCTGATGGCCTTCCTCTCATTGACAATGACCACCACACCATTCTTCAATTTAACTGATCAAGAAGTTATGACTAATCAACAAGACTCCCTGAATAAAGGTCAAGATTCAGAGACATCAAGAATCTGGAATGAATTGATTAAAGAAGACAAACTCACTGAAGATCAACAGTAGTAGTTCATGTCCAAGATATTGTCAAAGAGTTCTTGCAAACTTACTAAGTGCTCAAGGGCACGAATACCCTCTATCTCAGGAACAGGGGATCATCAAGGACAGGAATACCTTGATGATATCTCAGCTCTCTGATCAAAGACAAAGAAGGTTCGGTGAAGATTATAGAGTTTAAGTGAGAAAACTCTTGGGAAGATAAACTTTGTTCCTTCCCAAGACACTAAAGAAGCTTATGGGAACTCGGTGCTATCAACTTCGGTAAACCAAAAGAACATCAAGGCTAGATGCCTAGGTACGTGCCTACCTGATACGTGGGAATCGCACCAGGCTTTACCTCTCAAGGGATCTTGAGAAGCTTACAACCCCCACCCGGCAGTGTACCTGATCGTTGTAGTATAGTATAGTGACAAGTACCGGGGGATTGATCGTTCAGCTAGGAATAGTGTCGCTAGGATTAGAAAACCTAAATACTAGTTCTAAAGATGAGGGATGATTATTTTTGTATTTTTATATTTTTTAGAAAGCAAGTAAAAATCTCGGGTTTGAAGGATTTGGGTAGAATTAGTTGCTAGACAACTAACTTAATACTAAAGATGCAATCAAAATAAAATACTAAAAATGAAAATAAAACTAAATTAACTAAGGTTGTGAGCAATAAGTGGAGAAATTGTGTTTACTTAGATTTCACTACTCCCTAGATATCTTTTACACGTTAATTACTTGTTATAATTGCGTGGATGACGGATTGTATTCCATAATACCATTCATGGGGTGGCGCACTTAATTCCTCAATCCTATGAGTGCCTACTTCACTCCTATGTCGAGCCGGCTAAGAAGCTCCTAACATGGGATCATTAGAATTTACTCATGCATTAAATACAACCAATAAAACCTAGTGCACGTCAGTTCATATTTCCTAAGACGTTCAAGCATGTTACCATTTGGAGATCTGCCAGTTTTCTTAAGCCTAACATCGAAATCATTCATCCAATACAACCATAAACAAGTAATCAACACATAATTAACATCTAGGTTTCATTAGATCTAAGCAAACACAAGATAGATCTAGCCTAGCATGATGGAATTAAGACAAGAACAAGATATAGACAACCAACACATAGACATATTGATTGAATTAAAAGAATACTTATCTCAATTACACATGAAAGGGTTCAAGGGCTGAAAACCCTTGAAAAACCTGTAAAGTTCGTACTAAGTTCGGCCTTAGGGTTTCTCCAAAACTTCCCCCTTTTTATGAATGAAAATTAGAAAACTATATATAGGAAATTGAGGCTGACGGCGTCAAGACCAAATTGGTGACACTGTCATCTCGCCGCCAAAAGAATTCTCGGACTGCCTTGATCTACTTCTGACGCCGTCACGTTATAACTTTTTCCAGGCCGTCACATATTTTACTCTTGACGCTCTTCCTTGTGACGCCTTCATTTCTGTACTGGGCTGTCATGAAAATTACTTTTGACGCCGTCAGGATTTTCTTCTTGACGCCGTCACCTACTGTTCCCAGCAAGGAAAATTAAGACTTTGACGTTTTCTTCACTTTTATGCTCCAAAAACGTCCGAATTGCTCCATTTTCCAGATTTCTCTCCCAAAGTACCTAAAATCACAAAAGGAACGATTTAGGGCAATATTTGATCAAATAAATTCAATTCCGGACTTAAATGACCCCCTAAAAACGGTTCATTTTTTGCCTCATCATATACCCTTACACTTGAGATTTGCTTGTCCTCAAGCAAATGCGCTTTTATTCTACTCAAAATGCAAGTTAGGGGTCATTTAACACTAATATAAAAGTAATTACAACAAATAATCGTTTCACTAAAGACCAATAGACAAGCACGGAGGTCATATACTAGCACCTCACAAATAGTGTTTAGATACTCACATCTCTCGGGTGTAATAAAGTATAAATTACAATATGGAAACGAAAGATATCTCTCACTACCTGTCATAGAAAAATAGATTACCATAGGCTTGGGAAAGGATCAAACCTCCACCACATGGCGTAAGCACCTAGGATAAACTATCAAAGAGGTCTTTTAAAGGGTTGTAACGTTAGGTGTAGGGATATGAAATACACGGTTTTATTGGATAAAAGAAGTTTTACTGGTGGCGAGTTAACGATCTTGGTTAATTACATGTACAATATGGCGTTGCTAAGCCAAGACTAGACTCGACTTAAGCTAATAAATGAAAAATAACAAAAACATAAAATAAACATAGAATGAAAAGGGATGGTAGTCCGTATGTTTTTTTCTCTTTTTCTTTTTCAATTTTTTTTTATTAATTTTTTTTTTTTTTTTTTTTTTTTTTTTTTTTTTTTGCATACACTCTTACCTTACCATCCGAAATAATACATCATAGGGAATGAACATTCCCCTTACACTTGAATTTTTACATACTTTACAATAAACTAATCTAATGACTCGAATTAAGAAAATCAAAACACTTGGAGCACTTTTAAGATTAACGCACATACGGGGGTAATAATATGATGTTCTTCCCCATTACTCCATAAAATAAGTACTTACCCATGAGTCCTAATCGTCCCAAAACAATATGTACAAGGATATGACTCGACTTAGCAACCATGTAATCAATTAGATAGTTAACTTAGGGTTTAACAAATAACAATAATGCACTAAAGATGAGCGCATACACGAAAAGCTAAGGCGATTTGTTTGTACATTTAAGTGGGGTGTAACAAATTCTTCCTTTAAGTAAAATGCTTAAAGTTTGAAACGAAAAGATAGGCTCGGAGGGGTGTACTAGGGGTTTCGTGTACTAAAAATGAGTACAACGCTAAGGGTGTAGGAAAAATTAGTTGACTTAACTAGCCAAGTAATATGACTTAAATGGTCAAGTAATTATAATACGGGTTTAACACAAGGGTGATCCTAATGCCCCTTATCATGTAGTAAATCCTACTACACGTATGTAGTCTCACTAGCGGTCTTGGAATGCATCACTAACGCAAGTTCTAGAATCTAAATGCTACCGGTACACTCATAAGCACTAATAGTAAATGCTTTTCCTATCAAATCTAAAGGCGAACCTCACGTATTTGGGTGGAAAATTTTTCTGAAAGTACGGTTATGTGCTAGTCATACAATCTCCTATCCATGAGACGCTTGCTATGGCTAAAGTTTCACTCCTAAATGTTGTAAAAAAATTTAAATTTGGCGCTAAAATTGCACTAACAAGTATTTCTCATAGTTTTATTACACATCTACTATCAAACAAACATACTCAAGCGAAAGTGTATTTGTAAGGTATCATCATTTTACCCTCCCCTTACACTTAAGATGAACATTGTCCCCAATGTTCAAGTAAAGAATGTAAAAGTGAAAAAGTAAAAAGAATGAAATTAAATACTCCCCTGATTCGCTCGGTATGGATAATAAGGTGGCCAGGTTAAATCTTCCTCCAAGAAAATGAACAATCAAAGCTTCCCTTCCAGAATATAAATCATCTTCTTGTCATACATAACCTGTGAATCCTGAGAAAATAGACAAGACGACCTCGCATAAAATCGGCGGCAACCTACATAAGTTACTAAATCCTAGAAAACAAAATAAGATATAATGCTTGTGGAATGAAGTTTGCAGATTTCCTGGAGATTATAAAACTTAATAATTCACAAAAACCATAAGACTCCGTTAGAAAAATAAAACCGGTAAAATTTCCAGATTTTTACACGTGACGCCGTTAAGAGTAATCTCGTGACGCCGTCAGAAGTGACCTGCAGAAATTCTTATGTTAAGTTTCCGGAAAATTTCTGGAAAAACTTGGTCCTACTTCCTGGAAAATCCTGCAAAACTTCATTATGACTCAATACAAGCATTTGACTCTAACAAATACGAATATACATGTTCACTTAATATTGTGGAGAATCATGATCGGTTTGTTTCTTAAAAACATATTTGGGGTTTCCCCTTACACTTATCTTTTGCAAAAATACTTTTAGGTGGAGTTAACACTAGGCTAAAACAACAAAGTAAAGTATTTCCACTATTTAATTGAGAAACATGATCTACCAACAATAAAAATAAAGCATGCATACGGAAGCAAATAACACACAATCAAAATAAAATCACACAAAGCATGGGTTGCCTCCCAAGAAGCGCTTTTCTTTATTTACGAGTCTTGTAGCTAGACTCAAGGTCATGGGTAACTACGTGACCTCATTGTTGGTTTCACTCTCCGATTGTAAATATTCTTTGTAGAAACCAATCACCTTTTTCTCAATCGCCCCCATAATCCTTTGGGCAAATTCCTTATCGACTTTATACCTTGGTCCTAGGGCCAAACAATCTTTGTAAAAAAGACTCCTCTTTTCCCATACATAATCCATGCCCTTTTTCTTATCCTCTTCATTGATGTCCTCAAAGGCACTAACGTTATCCTTATCAAATCGGGATATAAAGCGAAATTCTATTAGGCATCCTATAAGTGATCCTATCGGTGTTACTTGCAAATTGGATTGTCCCTTCTATCTCATCATATTCTAACTTTGACTCCTCAACAAACGGTTTGCCAAACACAACATTGGATAATCGACAATCAATAACATTAGCAAGATCTTCCACAATCATAAAGTTGGTGACAAAAGTGAAATTACCAACAAAGACATGTAGACCTTTGACTCTCCCGACAAAGTTACAAACTCCACCGAGGTATTTGGGATCTCTTCTAGGTTCAAGTCTTGTTTTCACTATATCATTATAAACATTTGAGGACATAATGTTGATTGGGGATTTAAAGTCAATGTAAGCATTTTCAACGCGCATGTACCCAATCATACATGGTATTTTAGCATTCTTAGGATCGCCTCTCTTTATCTTAGGCTCGATTATAGTGAAAGGAGATCGCGGGTTATCAATAAGATTATTATAATATGCAATCTCCTCCTTAGTGGGGTATAGATTAAAGTAGTCATTAAGCTTCAGATCTATTTCCCCCTCTTCTAGTCCCTCAACAACATTCACAAAGTCATTAGGCCCTAGGTCCTCATTTGAATACAAGGCGGTCGCTAGGTCACTAAATGCATGTTTGAGCTCAACCTTAATCAACTTATTAAGCTCTCTAAGTTCCCTAATCTCACTCTCAATTTGTTCACGTAACACAGCTACTTCTCTAGGGGAAAGGGGTGGATTCGCGTTTTCCATAATGGTCAACGGAATAGTCAATGAATTTAATTTACTAACAAAGGCACAAAGAAAAAGATAGACTAAAGAAAACCTAAAAATAAAAATAAAATCTTACTAGAAAGGAATCTAGCAAGTAGACCTAATAAAAAGAGATTCTAACCTAGACAATAACTATTCCCCAGGCTGCGGCGCCAAAAACTTGATACGTGGGAATCGCACCAGGCTTTACCTCTCAAGGGATCTTGAGAAGCTTACAACCCCCACCAGGCAGTGTACCTGATCGTTGTAGTATAGTATAGTGACAAGTACCGGGGGATTGATCGTTCAGCTAGGAATAGTGTTGCTAGGATTAGAAAACCTAAATACTAGTTCTAAAGATGAGGGATGATTATTTTTGTATTTTTATATTTTTTAGAAAGCAAGTAAAAATCTCGGGTTTGAAGGATTTGGGCGGAATTAGTTGCTAGTCAACTAACCCAATACTAAAGATGCAATCAAAATAAAATACTAAAAATGAAAATAAAACTAAATTAACTAAGGTTGTGAGCAATAAGTGGAGAAATTGTGTTTACTTAGATTTCACTACTCCCTAGATATCTTTTACACGTTAATTACTTGTTATAGTTGCGTGGATGACGGATTGTATTCCTTAATACCATTCATGGGGTGGCGCACTTAATTCCCCAATCCTATGAGTGCCTACTTCACTCCTATGTCGAGCCAGCTAAGAAGCTCCTAACATGGGATCATTAGAATTTACTCATGCATTAAATACAACCAATAAAACCTAGTGCACGTCAGTTCATGTTTCCTAAGACGTTCAAGCATGTTACCATTTGGAGATCTGCCAGTTTTCTTAAGCCTAACATCGAAATCATTCATCCAATACAACCATAAACAAGTAATCAACACATAATTAACATCTAGGTTTCATTAGATCTAAGCAAACACAAGATAGATCTAGCCTAGCATGATGAAATTAAGACAAGAACAAGATATAGACAACCAACACATAGACATATTGATTGAATTAAAAGAATACTTATCTCAATTACACATGAAAGGGTTCAAGGGCTGAAAACCCTTGAAAAACCTGTAAAGTTCGTATTAAGTTCGGCCTTAGGGTTTCTCCAAAACTTCCCCCTTTTTATGAATGAAAATTAGAAAACTATATATAGGAAATTGAGGCTGACGGCGTCAAGACCAAATTGGTGACGCCGTCATCTCGCCGCCAAAAGAATTCTCGGACTGCCTTGATCTACTTCTGACGCCGTCACGTTATAACTTTTTCTAGGCCGTCACATATTTTACTCTTGACGCTCTTCCTTGTGACGCCTTCATTTCTGTACTGGGCCGTCATGAAAATTACTCTTGACGCCGTCGGGATTTTCTTCTTGACGCCGTCACCTACTGTTCTCAGCAAGGAAAATTAAGACTTTGGCGTTTTCTTCACTTTTATGCTCAAAAAACGTCCGAATTGCTCCCTTTTCCAGATTTCTCTCCCAAAGTACCTAAAATCACAAAAGGAACGATTTAGGGCAATATTTGATCAAATAAATTCAATTCCGGGCTTAAATGACCCCCTAAAAACGGTTCATTTTTCGCCTCATCACTACCTATGAACAGTTGGCAAGATCACTATTTCCACGTGAAGCAACAGTAACCTTACCGCTATATAAACCCGTTCTAAACAAAGCAGAATGTGCGCATTCGACGAGAGTAAGAAGTGAGAATTCCATAACATACTTAGGGTGCGTTTGGTAGAGAGAATTTCAGAGATTAGAAATGAGGTAGAGAATAGAATTTAGAGAAATGAAATTGGTTGAGAAATTTGAATTCATTCTCGTGTTTGGTAAGATAGGAAATTAACTCCAGAAATGAGAAAAAAATAAAATAAAAAATAGTTCTTATCCTTTTTTTTAAACAGATTAAAACCTTCTTTTTGAGCACATTTTCACAAAAGCAAACTAATCAAAATTGATAATAAACACAAACATACAACCAGTGAATCAAGAGACTTGAAAAGTAAATTTGCATTTGTAAAATTTTTAATCACCAATGAACAAAAACATAAGAACACTCCACCCCTTTTTAGATCAAAATTGATATCAACAACAAACAAATTGATCGAATACAACTTTGCCTATTTGCAAAAGCAACGTAGATCCGAACTCACATCAGCAACAAACATAGATCCGAACTGAATACGACTTGCCTATTTGCAAAAGCAACATAAGAACGCTCCACCCCTTTTTAAATCAAAACAGACACGAGAAAGCATATTGAGAATTCCAATTTCCACTACAAACCGGATGGAAATAAAAATACAAAGGAGCTGTTTCTCGAGAATTGGCAATTCTCCGCTTTTTATTTTCTCTGTCTAACCAAACACGAGAAATTAAGCCATTTCCTTTTCTTTGACCTTAAATCTCCCTACCAAACACACCCTTAGAGTGTTAGAATCCTCAACACACTTAGGACCCAAGCCTAGCTTGCTTCAAAGTGTCTCTTAATTTTTCTCTCACCTGGGATGGTCGTCTACAACTATCCTCATTGAAAAGCCAACCAAGTCATTAGTGTGTCTAAGTGGGTTCTGAAGTAACCTTGTAATTTCGCTTATCATGAATCATAAACTCATTATACTGTCCATGTCCAAATGGCACGTGTTTATGTTTATTTCGTTAATTCATGAGTTGATCAAGTTAAACAGGACCAACGTATCACTTCTTCTATCCTCCCTTTATATACTAGGGAGATACACTATTAGTAGTTACAAGAGAATAATAACTTCTAAACTAGAAGCAAACTTGAAGTAACGTGTATGTGCCATTATGTGGCTAGGTTTGCTTTATTTTGCTGACATTTGTTGCACATGCAAGTGGCTTTCCCTGCTATCTTTGAGTTCTTATCTTCCCAAAGGTTCTGCCACTTTGCTTTATCTCAAATTACTCCCGCTTAATTGTGTTTGAGAACTTTAGCCAAATCTTTCTTTATACATAAAATGTATCTTCCAAATGAGTTAAGTATACGCTAAGTATATCTGATCAGTGTTAACTAGTCAAGTTACAGGGTTTCTTCAGGATGGTTTACCTTGATAAGTCTTTCAAAGCCCTAGAGACATTTGCTCAGTTTGGTCTTCGACATTTTTGAAGCTTGATTGTTTCACCAAGAAGTGTACAACATATCTGAGGCGTTAAACTCTTGATATGTGAAGACACTCAGTGAGTTCCTTGGTCAAAACCGTTGTTCTTTACATCAGTGGTTGAATATATATCAAGTGGTTTGACTTTAACTTTTTTTGAGGCTGCTTGCTGAGGTCTTTTGATAGCTGATTGTGATCATCTGGGCTGATCCTTTATTAGGTAGTAAACTTGCTCATGGTTTACATTTTGACTTTAACACAGAGTAAACTGGTTGTCTGATTTTGTCAGCTAGTAACTTAGGTTGTTTTATGCTTCAAATACTTGTGAGGGATAATTTGGTCAAATTTAGACTCAACAATACCGATAAAAAATAAACCTAATTACCGTATACTAGATAGGGCAAGTAGGTATCGTATCCACGAGGAGTATGTGGTTATAACTAAGTTCTAAAAAATATATAATTGATTGGTTTGTTTATTTGTTTAAGACTTATAATAAAACAACTAATTAACTAGAAAGTAAATAAACAATAAAAAGTAAATAAACAAATAAAAGAAAGAGTTGTAAACAATTGAGTTAAAAGCAATCTCTCGCGGCTCCGGATATATTGATATGACTAAGTTACGGATTATTACTAGTGTTTGCCTTCAAACCACATAGACATAGTATGTATTAATTGAAAAAGACAATTTTGGGCACAAGTTATATTTACCATACGAATCTTCTTAATCCCTAAACTAGTTGCACTCGGCATGACTCGTTGACAAGCATTAACATGTCTTACAATAATCCTATCAAATAATTTTATAATTACTCAAAAAAACAATTCTAAGTACAAATTATGTTTACCACACGACCATTTTAACCTCTATACTAATTGGGTTCAGCACGAATAATTGACTCACAATAATATTTCTTACAATAATTCAAGCAAATAATTATATTAAACCATTAAAATCAAAGGATATGCATTAAAATCAAATGAATTAACGTTTGAAAAACAAAATAAAATCTGAAACATGATCAAACCAAATATCTTTTAATGGTTGAGATTACAAAAGGTTTAACCAAGCATCTCGTTAGTAGACATCGTATCTTTCTCCTTTTGCATGTTCGTTATGTGCGGTATTAAAGCCAAAGGAAATTAATCCTTTATACGTTGTGCACGTTCGTCGAAGAAACAAATAATATATGTAGTTAGTAGTCTTCGAATGATCCCTGCGAATGGAGTCTACGAAACATAATGATCCTGGATGCCCTAGGTCTTGTTTGTTTTTATAGCTTCTAATGTCAGTTCCTTCTTTTCTTCCTTTGCTTCACGCCAAAGTTAAAACAATTGCCTTTGGGATTTATTTCTTTTTTTCCTTGCCATAATAGCCCAAACAAATACTTTTCTATCTTTTGTGTTTGCTACGTATAAATCCACGATCTAAGGCCCAAGTAACAATTTGCCAACTTGAGTTTTTTTTTTTTTTTTTTTTTTTTGAACGGCAATTATATAAAAGAACTAGCAAGATGCTACACAAAAACAGTTACAAGATAGAAGAAAGGGTACTATATGGATCACTAAACCATTCAATCCAACTAAAAGAAGCCTTTTTACATCTACTAAAAACCCACTTGAACTACATTGTCTTAATCTCGTTCAAAATGAGCTCCTTTTTAGGTCGTCTTGGGTTGAATAGAACTTTCTTTATATAGTTCCAAAGTGACCAAATGGTATTATTGACCACCACATCAAAGAAAGGCTTGAGCTTGTTTTCCAAGGGGCATGATCTGAAAAAGAAACTAGGTCTTCTATGCTTGTGGTGGGGGTCTCCGAGAGCAGCCACCATGAGAAAACATCTTTCCATATGTTACGGGTAATCAAGCATGTAGCGAACAAATGAGATTATGTCTCGATGTCAGAATTGCAAATGGAGCAAAGCACCGAATCAAGGTTGATTCCACGTTTGTTGAGATTTTCCCTAGTGGGGAGCCTTTGATTTGCAAACACGCAAAGACATAATGTTTACTTTTGTAGGAAGAAGCTTGTTCCATCTCGTAGATTGTAATGTAGTATTATTCAACGTATTTGAGATGGTCTTGCGCATTGATTTAACCAAGAAACACCATGAAGGGCTGGGGGTAAATTCCCATGTGTCGTGTTTCGTACTCAAGTTAAGGTTCAACAAAAGATCTTGTAGTTCACATAGCTCCATGTTTTCTTCCTGCGACCTAAGTGTTCTTCTCCAAGCCCAATGGAATGTTGGCCTAGCAAGAGCGATATTGGGTTGTAGTATTGGACCATTATTAACTTGCAAATCCTCGTGATGATGGGAGGAGTTATTAACAGTAGAATCTGCAACTACTGGAACATCAGCAACAAAATGTGCAACAGAGGGGGCTCGCTCAAAAGCAAAGCAATTTTTCATTGTTTCTAACTCGTATAATCGAGGGATGTGTCTCGAAGAGAGGATCCACCTATCCAATTATCATGCCAAAATGTCGCATTCCTCCCGTTTCCAAGTTCCTTCTTAAATAACGTTGGGAGATTAATCCCAACATTGTTAAGATCATCTTTTAACTTTGATATTTGAGACCAAGTACCGGAGGATTGTTTACATGTATAGTAGTTTAGGATACCACCCGATGGGCCGTGAATTGAACGAATGACTCTACACCAAAGAGCATTTTCCTCTATACGAATTCTCCATGGCAAGCAATGATTGATTGCTCTCCATGAGGCTCCCAATTCCAAGACCACCATATATAAGGGGTGAGACTACTTTCTTCCGAGCAATCCAAGAGATTTTACCATCTTCCGAATTCCCACCCCAAAAGAACCTCCTTCGAATGCTTTCAAGCTTATGAATGATCTTCTTAGAAGCTTTGAAGATTGAAAAGTAATAAACTCCAAGCAAACGAGAACAGATTTGATGAGAGTGAGCCTACCTCCAAAAGAAAGAGCATTAGCTTTCCATTTAGAAAGTTTTTTTTTATGAAACCTTTCAACTAAAGGATTCCAATTAACACATTTTGACATGTGAGCACCTATAGGAAGTCCCAAGTAAGAGCAAGGAAATTAGGAGGCGAGACAACCAGGGGATGAAGCAATAACATTTAACTCTATGATAGACACCCCTACTCCAAATAACTTAATTTTGTTGAAGTTCACTTTTAGGCCAAAAGCAGGATGGAAATAAATAAGGATACGAGAAAGATTTTTAGCATTTAAGAGAGTCAATTCTCCTAAAATGATAGCATCGTCCACATATTGTAAGTGAGAAATGGGAGTCTTATCTTTTTCCACTTTAACTCCATGAAAGATGTTACTGTTAGTGGCTTCAAAAAAGCCACATTTAAGGCTTCCATAGCAAGAATAAAGAGAAATGGTGAAAGAGGATCCCCTTGACGAAGGCCTCTTTCAAGTTTAAATTCTTTGGTGGGTGAACCTTTAACTAAGACCGATGCAAAAGCCGAATTGAGACACGAGTGTATCCAATTTATCCATTTCCTACCAAACCCCATTTGTTCCATAACGAAGATTAGGAAAGACCATGACAAAGAATCGAAGGCCTTCTCAAAGTCCACCTTGAAAAACATTAATCTTTTCTTATGCTTTTTAGCCTATGTTATTATCTCATTGACCATAAGAGGTCCATCAATGATTTGGCACCCATTGATGAAAACCATTTGGACATCGCCCACTACCGAAAATATCACTTTGCAAAGTCGGTTAGCAAGGACCTTGGAGATAATTTTAAATTGACAACCGATTAAACTAATTGGTCTAAAGTCACCAATAACTTGAGAATCTTCCACTTTAGGGACTAAAGTGATAAATGATGAGTTGCACCCCCTAGGGATATAAGAAGATGATTCGAATTCTTCAATGAACGAAATAACATCTTTTTCAAGAACATTCCAATGACTTTTGAAAAACTTAAAAGGTGAAAACATCATGGCCCGGTGCTTTATCACTACCACATTCCCAAATTGCTTATTTTATTTCTAAATTAGAGAAAGGGCAGTCAAGAAGTTGTACATCGTCTAAAGAAAGATGCTTGAAAAGGTTACTGTTAAAAGAAGGCCTTGATTGATTTTCTTCTTTAAATCTTGAAGCAAAGTGTAAGAATATATGGTTCTTGATTGACGTGGGATCCGTAACCCAATCCCCATGGATGTTCAATCCATTGATATAAGAACGATTTCTTCTGTAGTTAATCATCCCGTGGAAGAAACGAGAATTTTCGTCAACCTCTAAATCCCAACCAATTTTCGCCTTTTGCCTAAGGTCTAAAATTCTCGCATGTTCTAAGTCTTCCAGAGAATTAATGTGAGCAGTTCGAAACATGATTTCATCATCAGTAAGGAATGATGATTCGGCTTTCATATCCAAACATTCAATCTTCAGGCAAAGGTCATTAAAAACCATGTTTTCCCTATCAGCAACATGACGTCTCCATTGTTTGATTGTTGATTTCAATTTTTTGCAATTTAGTTTTGAAGTGTTGCCTAGTCTGTTATGGATAAGCTCATTGTTACATGAAGTCCAACATTCATTTACCAATTGAGGGAAATCATTGTGCATTATCCAACTGTTGTACAACTTGAATGGTGTAGCCCCAAAATCAACAGTTAAACTTGAAAAGGAAATTGGAGTATGGTCTGAATATTCTATGGGTAATGCAATTGTATGGGAATTTGGCCAGAGGTTAGTAACATGATGCGAAACTAACGCTCTATCGATTTTGCTAAGTTTATTACCTAGATTGTTCATCCTTGTAAACCTTTTGGCACCCATTGGTAAATCGATAAGGCCTACTGTCGAAATGAAGTTGTTGAACCTCAATGATCCTCTCAAATTGAAAACGGTTCCTTTTCCTTCCTCTGCGCTTCGAACTTCATTAACGTCTCCTAAAACAATGGTAAAACTGTTATGGGCAGAAATCAAGATCATACCAAAGTTTCCTTTTTCGCCTTTGGTCTTGTGGAGCATAAACTATGATGAAAAGGCATGGGACGGTGATGTTGAGCCAATTCCCCAAGATAGCTAGATTCCCTTCACCTTCCCATGAAGCCGAACGGCTCAAATAATTTACATCCAACGTAGCCACGATTCCCCCCGAACACCCTATCGAATTTTTGACAGCAAGATCGAACTCGTAATTATTCCACATAGACTTTAGAGTGAGCTTATTTAGATCTCAAGACATGGTTTCATGAATCCCTACAAATTTAATATTATGATCGAAGCATCTCACCCAACTTCGCTTGTGGGCTTCAACGACTCCCGTAATGTTTAAAGAGAGGAGATTCATCGAGAAATATTACACACACCATTAGTGAGGATGTTTTCAATATCTTTGTGAGGATGTTTTCAATATCTTTGTGTTTACCCATCATTTCGAATCCGATTGCATTACCAACATTGATTGTATTGTCTATCTGAAACACCCAGATTCTAATTATAGAATGAAGAATGTTTCTAGCAATCAATCAGAATTATAAAGAATGAATATAACTCGAAATTTGAAAGCAATGATGATTTGTTATAGATGATAGAGTTGTTTGTTACAACAGAGATGATAGAGAATGAAAAGCTGAGTTCTAATTGATTACAATGGTTATTTATAATGAAAGGAAATGAATTGTAATTTGGCGGGAAAAGTAGTTAAGACTGTTTTGGTAGTTTAACTGGTCACGTGTAGGCATGTGACACTATCTCATTTGAATGGAAGCTTAGTTCCTTACTAGGTCTCGACAAAATCCTGATACTGCACCAGTTTATGTTGGAATATGAGTTAGCCATTTTGACAGCACAATGGAAACAAAATATCCCCACTTTAGACAAATAAAATGGCAACCAAACAGCCCCTTTATTGACAGCAAAAACAGCAACCAAATATGAATTGATTCAAATCTTTTCTCACAGTAGACTTGCATAATTTAATGCTCTGGTCCATCTACAACAGTCGGGCTAGCTCCGGTCCAAAACCGGTCCGACCCGCCAAAACCGACCCAACCCGAAAGCTGACTTTTGGAAATAGCATGAACCAAAATGCCTAGTTCAGTTTCGGTCGGTTAGTTGGGTTTCTTCGGTTTGGGTCAGAACTGAACCGAGTGGACCGAAATTATACCTGGGCTACTTTCAATATTGGAACTAAACTGAGTTTTGCTGTTATTTTTGGGCATGCATATAACTTATGCTAATATAACTTTTTTTGCCAGTATATCAAATGCCACAAAGTCATGAATCAACTTATGCTAATATTCTATTATTGCACGAACTTGTGCATATATGGACTACAATAAGTCAAGAACAGCTAGCACAATTTCAGTAGCAAAACATAAGAGGAGGAAACCATAAGAGTAGCAAAATCCATATCATAACAGTAGGCATGAATCAAGTGCAATCTTTTCCATAACAGTAGACAAAATCCATGACATTCCAAGATGAATCAAGTGCAATCTTTTATTATATATAAAGATTTGTCTACATGACTTATAATATGCTCCGTAATATAAAGAGTATCTCAATCCTAGTTAAATAGTAAAACGTTATCTCACATTTAAAGACTAGTGTCCCATAATTTAATACAAAATCAATTACGTTTGCTCTGGTGTCGTTCAGGTACATCTACAACCGATGCGCGACCAATGTTGCTATCACCAAAGGGATAGTGAACGTGAGGATTATTGCGCAACAATACACGAGCAACGTCAAAAGAAAGATCATATTTGGGAGTAGGTACTTTGGCAAAGGGAGTGTCGATGGAGGGCCAGGAGACGAAGAGATGGAGCATGTTGATTCATGTTTCACCATCCTTTCTAACACTTACGCGTTTTGTATAACGGATTACTTACCATGGTTGCGATGGAGAACTGATTTTGATGGGTACGAAAAGATCATAAGGAATGCTGTGCGTACTGCTAGAAAGCATCAAGATCCCTTGATAGATGAAAGGATCCAACAATGGAGGGATGGTGTCATAGTGGAAGAAGACGACTTGCTTGATGTTTTCATCAACCTTAAATCCACTCAACTAACCGCAGATGAGATAAAAAATCAGATTCTTGTAAGATGAATATCCAACTAACTTTTTGACGTCTAAATCTTTAGTTTTTTTTCCTTGATATAGAATTGATTAATTTTGGTGTATCACAGGATCTAATGGTAGAAAGTTTGGATAATGTGTCGAATAACATTGAATGGGCTATTGCAGAAATGATAAATGAGCCGAGGATCTTTGATAAAGCAGTCCACGAGCTTGACTCTATGGTTGGAAAAGATAGGCTAGTACAAGAATCTGACTTAGCTCACCTTAATTATATTAAAGCATGTGTTAGGGAAGCTTTCAGACTACATCCTATTGCACCTTTCAATCTTCCTCACGTGTCATCCGTGAACACTACTGTTGCTGGTTACTTCATACCAAAAGGTAGCCATGTGTTACTGAGCCGCCCTGGCCTAGGAAGAAACCCTGATGTGTGGGATGACCCACTAACCTTCAATCCAGACCGTCACATGAAAGGTAATAACAAAGTGGTGCTAACTGACCACAACCTTCAGATGTTATCGTTTAGCACTGGTCTACGAGGGTGCCCAGGTGTGTTGTTGGGTACGACCATGACCTTAATGCTGATGGCTAGGCTAGTGCAAGGGTTCACATGGGAGTTGCCACCTAATGAATCACATGTTGATCTGAATGAGAACCTGCATAATTTATGGAAGGCTAAGCCATTGATGGCCCTTGCCAAGCCTCGTCTACCTCACCATCTTTATCCCACAAGTTGAATAAGGTATACTTACCTTATGACATATGTCGCCAAAACCTTCCATCCTCTTAGTGTGAAGCATGTTCTATATATAAATAAATAAAGTACCCAATGAATCACATATTGATCCATTCAGAACACTTTAGCTTGTGTACTGAGCTTTGTACTTTTGATTTCCCTTAAAACAATTGATCATTTATGCCATATACCTTTTGCAAAGATGGTTGTGCAGCTTAAAACACTGTACAAAATGTGCCTCTCAAGATTATTCAGAAAAATGTTTCAAGGATATTAACATTGAAACGAAATCATGAGCGTATCGATCATTTTAACAAAATTGAGTTGTTTATGCTTGAACTACTAGCCGGAACGTTTGATTCTAGTTGCCAGTTTAAGACCAATTCCAAAAAGTTAGTCTTTGTTTTTGTTTCAGCAAGTGTTACTTGCATAGCCAATATTAAATACCAAAATTATTGCATCTCCATAACCCTAAAGCATACTCTATGCGATATAGATCCCTGCGGCAGTGCTCCTGACCCGACGCCTTAAGATGGCAAAGTCGAATTTCAAAGCATATCCAGAACAACCCAAAATTGTGTTAATCCATGTACAAACATCTATATTTCTAAAATAAAAATAAAATTTTCAGGAAATCCATATATAAAGACTCAAAATTTATTCTACAACTCCAAATCAAAGCTAATATCCAGTCTCATATACTAATTTAACAAAGTTCATGCATATATCGTTCATTTATTACCCGTCCTGGTCAAGTCCAAAGAAAGTCTCTCGATACGGTACATTCTACTCAGACAAGTCCTATTCGAGACACGCTTACATCACTAGTTAGACTAGCTTGAAATTATTACCCGTCTAGGACAAGTTTTTTCGATTACTGACATTTTAAGCTTCGTCAATTCATTGGCACATTCTGAGTCGAGCTCTTTTGTGATTCAGTCACAATCTTTAAACATCTTTGATCACATTTTAATCATGTCTTCTCCCCCTCAAAAATATCATATCGTAATATTTATGATATCAACAGATTAAAAAAAAGCTTTTTGGAGAGAAAGACAGATTTTATTTTGCATGAATTCGGAACAATTTTGTTTTTGTACTCCCCCTTAATGATAACACATTTTAAAATCAATTAAGGGTTTTGAGGGATTTATCTAGAGCACTCATTTGAAAGATTTTGAAAAATCTTTTGATGAATCTTGAAAAAGTGCTCAAGATTTCTGTTTGTTAAAACGAGTTTTTGTTTGAAGTCTTTTTCGTTTGTTTAGACTCGAACTTTTTGAAAAAGATTTCATCCTTGAAAAACACGAGTCCTTGATTTGAAATAAGTAGAAGTCATCATTCGGGTCCGGGTTTCGTACTGAAGTATACGAAAGCCATTGTGAAGAAACTTTTGAGAAACGACATGTTTTAGAAAAATATTTTAAAGAACTCCCGTTCAAGCATCTGTACATATCCGTATCATTGTTGAATGACATTTCTAAAAACGTAAAGAATATTGATTTATACGAGTGACATGTCGTGAGAAGAATATTTTTGAATTTTTTGATTTTATATTATTTTTGTATTTTTTGAAAATTTTATATTTTTGTATTTTGTTTTTGTTGGTTTTTCAACTTTTGTATTTTGTTTTTTCAAAAATATTTACAGCGAAGCGATTAAACATTTTTCAAGAAGATTTGAGAAGACGTTTTAGCTCCTCAGGAGTTAGGCTTCGCATGCCAATTCGTCGAACTAAATCGTCAAACCGATCTTTTGGAAGGGCTTTAGTAAATAGATCGGTGAGTTGGTAATCAGTCTTCACGAAAAATAATTCGACAGTACCCTCTTCTACGTGCTCTTTGATGAAATGGTAGAGGACTTTGATATGCTTCGTCTTTGAATGTTGTACGGGATTGCACGAGATGGCTACGACACTTTTTGAGACACAATACATAGGTATTCTGTCAAAAGTAAAGCCATAATCTGTGAGCTGTGTTTGCATCCAAAGAACTTGGGCACAACACGCAGATAGAGACACATACTCGGCTTCGGTGGTTGATAGTGCAGTACAATCCTGTTTCTTTGACGACCAGTTTACAAGCTTTTCGCCCAAAAATTGTGCTCCACCTGATGTAGTCTTTGCTGTAACTTGATCACCAGCATGATCTGCATATGAAAATACTGTTAGATTAAACCTCGAATCCTTCGGATGCCAAAGTCTCATGTTAATGGTTCTTCGTAGGTACCGAAAGATCCGTTTAACCTCTTTGAGGTGAAGTTCAGTAGGCTTTGCCTGAAACCGTGCTAACAAACAAACAACAAATTGAATATCAGGTCAACTAGTAGTTAGGTACATGAGAGAACTGATCATGCTCCGATATTTCTTCGGATCGATGGGTTTCCCAAACAAATCAGCACCAATTTTTAGTGAAATGACCATTGGTGTACCAACAGAATCACAATTTTCCATTCCATGTTTTTTCAAAATCTGTATTGTATATTTAGCTTGATTGATAAAAATACCACGAGGGGATTGATGTATTTGTAAACCAAGAAAGAATTTTAGTTCCCCCATCATGGACATTTCAAATTTGCTTTTCATGAGATTTTCAAAATGTTTTGAATGTTTAGGATTGGTTGATCCGAAAATAATGTCGTCCACGTAAATTTGAATGATCAAAATGTCATCTTTGAAATTTTTTAGTAAACAAGGTGTCGTCGACCGTTCCTTTGGTGAAATTGTTTTTGAGCAAGAAAAATGATAGTTCATCATACCACGCTCTTGGAGCTTGTTTTTACCATAAATGGCTTTCTTAAGCTTGTAGGCGTAGTCTGATGATCTTTGTCGATGAATCCTTCTGGTTGACTCACATACACCTCTTATTTCAGAGTTCCATTCGAGAAAGTTGTCTTAATGTCCATCTGATAGACTGTGATATTTTTGTGAGCTGCATAGGCTAAGAAAATCCGGACTGCTTCAAGTCTAGCTACACGCGCGAATGATTCTTCGAAATCTATCCCTTCTTCTTGTGGATATCCTTTAGCCATGAGACGAGCTTTGTTGCGAATTACAGTCATTTCCTCATCCAATTTGTTCTTCCACAACCACTTGAGATCAAGAACACGTTTATCAAGTGGTCGTTCAACAAGTTCCCAACTATCATGTAACTGGTATTGAAGAATTTCCTCCTGCATCGCTTCTATCCATGGGTATTCTGCCATTGCTTCCCGAATGTTCTTTGGTTCTTTGAGGCATATAGAGCAAATGCAGATACACATTTCATGATCTGTGGCAAGTTGTCTTCTCGTTTGAACTGGCCTTGAAGGTTCACCAATAACGTGTTCAATTGGATGGTCTTTTGTCCATTAGAGTGTAGAAGGGTACCTTGGGTTTAACCTATGTGTGTTAGATGGTTCTTGTAACCTTGAAGAAGATTCGGTAGAGTCTGTTGCAAACGGGTTTTCAAATACTTCTTCTTCTTCTAACGCAACATCGTTTGAATTATTTGTTGGTTCTTCTTGAAAATTTGTATTTTGGTTTTGCTCATCAACTCTTGGTAGAACAATTTCAATAACTGGAGTTACTGGAGTAGATGTTGATAATGCTGAGGGAGTTGGTGCTTCAGCTTCGATTGAAGTAGATGCATCTTGTGATGGTGGTGGTTGATGGTTTTGAGAGGGTGCAGCGGAATGTTGATGAGATGCAATTGTCGAAGTTCCACCATAGTATTCATCAAACATTAACTCGAAGAAATTTTCCAGGTCTTGTTCTGAAGGTTTATCTGTGTTTGTCGAATGAGCTCCTTGAGGCATGAGTCCTGAACTGATGTGTCACAACTCACCATTTCAGATCGTTTCCCAAACTTCGACATTTTACTATTCATAAATCACTATTCATCAAAACACTATTCATCGTTTTACTATTTATCATTTTCGAGGTCAATTTGATATTCTGAGAAACATTTGAGAATTTTACTATTCACTGAACACTATTCATTTCCGGAAAAAATTTCACTATTCACTTGCATTACTCATTTCATCGTCAATTTAGTTTACGGGTATTAAAATTCACGTAACCATAATGGTTTAGGTGCGAATTCAATTCATTATCAGTAAGGACACTGCATACGGACTGGAGACAGTCTGCATATCATCATAACAGCATTTTCATGTTATACCACTCTTAGGATTTTCAAATCTATATATTTGATATATTTAACGTTTACGTATAATTATTTATAGATAAACGTTAACACACGGTTAATAAACACGACGAATATATCTAAATATTCCCACAATGGTCCCGACATATTTTTATATCCATTATATCATCATAAAAGTTATTATATTCATTTACCCAGTATTTTGGAAATTTATTTTTATTTATAACGTAAGTTTATAAATATTTCGACGGTTTTCGTGAAAACTAAACAATAATCACCCGAACACTCAGTACTTGTTCCCAACATAATTTTAACATTTTTACAACTTTATTTTATCCCGAATAACTTCGTTAACAATTATTTCTATCAAACCCGGTACCCGATTTTAATAAATAACACCTATCTACACTTATACTACACTAGATTTCCTAATTAAATCCAAGCTACCCCACCCCCCCCCCCCCCCTCATGCACGTTGGCCAGCCCCTAAAGTCCTCACCAAGGCAAAAACACTTTGTTTTCTTAACCTCTAGCATTTATGTACACATATTATACAATATAACTTATCCTAAATATCTAGAAAAACCTCAAAAACATAACACTTAACAAATTTTAGAATCAAAAAGCTCATATCCTCATCTCTTCCATCTCAAACCCACGACCTCACCCAAAATCCAAGATCAAGTGATTATTTTCCAAAGTTTAAAGCTACAAAGTTGTTCCTTTTGTCATTCTCATCAAGATTCTTGCAACATAAACACAAGTAACACAAGATTTCTCATCATCTAATCACCTATTATTTCAAAGTGAGTTATCAAATTTATTTTCATGATTTCATCTAATTAATACTTGTATCTTATGGTTTTCAAGCTTAATTTCATGTACAAGTTAGCTATACCACATTATTTTTGTTAACTTTTTGAACATACAAACCCTAGATTTTGATTTAGGTGTTCCTTTGTTAAATTAACATGATTAGTAGTGATTAGGAACCCATGGCACCCTAAGAAGGTGCATGGTAGGATTAGTATAGCTTTGTGGTGTTTGCAAGAGATTTGGTTGAAGTAGAAACTAGTGTTGAACATGAAAAATGGATTTGTAACAAGTATTTATACATTCTGTCCCATTTTTGTAAATCCAGGAAAATCAGTAAACATAAAGGAAACTTTGGCAAATTTTTTAGAAAATACTTTCAAAAACGAATCCGTAGGCGAAAGAACGGATTAAAAAGAGTTTATAACGAAGAAGTTATGATTTTTGCAAGTTTATTGACGAAAAGTATATTTTCTGAAAAATTGTTGCAGTTGGATGTTTTTTGTCGGACAAAATGAAACTTTAGACGTAACCCGGAGGAGTCTAACTTTCCAAAATATATTACTACATACTAAGACGTAACCGTGGATATAAAGAACAAGTAAAACGGAGTTATAACGACAAAGATATTCACGTTTCAATATCGGCAAAACTCATATTGTTTTGACAGCTTTTAAACCAAAAATAATACTAAAACTACGTAGTAACTCTAGATTTCTAGAAATAATACCAAGTACCCAAATTCATAACTAATGAAGTATTAGTGATTACAAGTATATTTTTATCACTACAAGGCGTTATATCAAGGATTTCAAACCGAGGATTTCAACACTAACATTAATACATACGATATATATATATATATATATATATATATATATATATATATATATATATATATATATATATATATATGTATATATATATATATATACACACACACATTTCAACTAGTTTTATTTTTCTAATTGCTTTATTTTCCTAAGTCTTGGAAAATGTATATTTTTGATAACAACAAGTATTTTTCCAAAGAGTAGAGTGGTATAGGAAACATGTGCATGGACATTCATAACATCATTTTGTGATCTAAAAAGATCGTTCATCATTCATATTAGGTTGAGGCAGCAGCCGTTCATTGTTGTTGTTCATTTCACTTTATCACAGTATCATCAGTTTAAGGTGAGTTTTCATAGCCCCGTTTTCAATACCATATTTTGATTTCAAATCCCACGGCGGAATACATTGCATCAATTATTTTAGTACGAGCCCAAGTACCAAAACATATGTACATTGCTTAAGTTGCCTTACCAACCTGTTAAAGTCCCCTATTTATTATCATGGACCGTTAATTTGCCTATTAAGCGAGAGTGAGTGAATAGATCTATCGAGGGTGACGCCTCCATCCGTGGTAGTTATTACCAACAGTAAGCGGATGCATTTCATGTCTGACATTTTGGGAGTGTTCTGGTAAAACATTCAGGAGGGGCATATAATTTTAACAGTCTAGCTTCGGGGTCATGAGCTTAAGGTCTATTGTACTATTTTACTTGACTTTTATCTTGCACTTATACTTGTGGTGGCCGTACAACATTACATTTTATAAACCTATGGAATTCACCAACATTCGTGTTGACGTTTTAGCAATGTATTTCAGGTTATTAAGGTAGGTCATGTGACATGCATTTGGACCTTCATGGAGTCGCGGGGTCGACGCGTCTCACCGTTATTTCATGCACTTATGTAAACGTTTGATCTAGGATGACTTGTTTTTCATAAACATGCAACACCTTTTGGGGACCTCATTTTGTAAACTCTGAATAATTTCAATGATCAAACGAAGTATTTTCCAAACGACACTTTAGGTCGTTCAATGTAACCGTAACTGTGATGCTATGACAGACACCCCCAGGTATTCCATTCCGCTGCAAGTCAGGTAAATTGGGGGTGTGACAGATTGGCATCAGAGCTAAGGTTATAGTGAGCTAGGATGTATCTTGGACCCTAGACTATAACCGCATCATCATAGCATCTCATCATTTCATCATAAGTGCATAATCATGATACATGTTGTTTCATGCATACCCTGTGCGAGTTATTTATACTCATATTTGTATATATATATCATTTTGTTGACCTGGTTCACAAGTGACATGTCTTCAGATACTCACCCTGACATCCTTTTATCGGATTCCGACATTGAAGATGCCTTGTCATCTTCCACTACCATTATACCACCAGTTGCACTTACACCACCATTAGCACTATTGATTTGCCATAGGAACAGGGTTTTCCTATCATTCAGCCCATACATAGAATGCCTTTTGGTAGAGTATTCAGAATTAAATCTTAATGGACTTATTAGGATGTTTATTACAAGGAAGATAGTATGTTTCTTTCTATCACTAGTAGAGCACTCACTACTCAGGTTCTACCACCACCATCAGTTACTTATTACACTATTGGTCGTCCCACAGTGCGTACTTTAGTTTTACCTCTTAGATGTCGCGAGGTAGCGCGAAAGAGGATAGTATTCCATTCACTAGTACCACCATTGTCATTTTCCTTTTCCATTCCCACTTGCCATGAACTAGATAACATCTAGTAGATAATACCAATATCACGGACTCAACAGGAACATCCGCAGATTCTTCAGGAATGGCTCAGAACCTACATTATCTAAGATTTGATAGATGCACAACTTCAGACATCACTTCAGGACTATCTCGACCTTATGATGCCACAAACCTGATTTCACACAGAGGGACACCAGGAAGTCTCTAGACCAGACTTATATCCTCACTAGCTTTTACTATTATCCTAGCCACAGAAAGTGTGGGACATAGTCTAAAGAACTTGTTGTCTTTTGATTGTTGTACAAACAAAAATATCAAGTGTGACTCTACTATGTAAGAAATGGTTGTGCTATTTGTGATATCAGTTCACGTAGACCGAAATTTTCATGTATTATATTCATGTGTTGTGAATATGATGACTTTTATTAACTATATCCTCATGGTCTCTTATGATTTGATGAAGAGAGATTTAAGCAAACTACTCCAAGCATGACGCAAGCTGCTGTTGGACAAGTCATTGCCAAGAACATAGCCACCGCCCTCACTAAGGAACTTACTCACGTGGAATTTATGGGGTGCAATCCTCCCTCCTTTAGCGGAACTAGAGACACAAAGGAATTTCTCAAATGGTTCGAAGAAATAGAAAAAATATTTCAATGTGGCGACTGTCATAAGGAAGACAAGATTAAGTTCACCACATGCACTTTTCAGGATCATGCCCAGGAATGGTGGACCAAACATATTCAGATGGTGGGAGTTGATGCTGCCTACTCACACTCTTGGGAGAAACTAAGAAGGATGATGGGTATAACATTTTGTGTAGGAAATGAATTACGAGCAAAAGAACAGGAAACACTAAACTTTACCATGGTAGGAAATGATGTTGACGAGTACACTACTCATTTTTATGAATTAACACGACTAGGTTCTGCAATGGATGAACCGGAAAGCAAGAAACTTGAAAGGTACATCGGGGGACTCTCCCATGAAATTCGTATGTTGGTCATCGCATGGGAACCCGATACCATGTCTGAAGCTATCAAAATGGCGATCGAAGCAAAGGAACTCATAGTTCACGCCGAGACATCAGGAAACAATAGTGAAAATAAAAGGAAGTGGAACAACAATCTAGGTTGCAATGCTGCTCAACAATCACCCAAAGGACAAGAAGTGAATAGAGCCTTTGCTGCAGAACCGCGCACAAAGAGAAGGTATATTGGAAAGTTACCTTACTACAACCTGTGTAATCAACATCACCGAGATCATTGCAGTAAAACGTGTGGAGTGTGCAAGAAGCAGGGTCATCGGACTGAAGACTGTAGGAAACTCACAAATCAGAAGGCCCCAGGGAGTTGCTTCGAATGTGGAAACTTAGGGCATTTCAAGAATGACTGCCCGGAGCTAAGGAACAAGGAAAATCAGGAACTTGGAATCAAGACTGAATCGCTTGAGGAATAGTGTGAGCTATTGAAAGAGAACCGTCAGGATATTAGCAACATCAAGGATAACAACAATGCTTCAGCAGGAGGAGCCTTGTTTCAATATATAAACCGTAGTTCGAGCCCTTTAGGGTTGTATCTTTCCTTTTGTACTTACTGTTGCTACGATGACATAACCTAGTTGTATTAAGCACTTTTCTATCCAATGTAGTATCTATCCTTTGTTACCTCTGTGATAATCATAACCATCGTTTACTCCATTTTCTATCCCAATTGCTCAAACTTCAATCGTTTCGCAACATTTTAGCATTGTCTTATCAGGGATTAGGCTGATTTCATTTTTGATGAATTAGTAGACTATTACCATTCGACAAGATTCACCCACGTATCCAATACACCATTCAAGCTATTTTACTATCATATGGGGAAATTGTTTTACAGAAAAATTTCTGAAGTAAGCTATTTTATTACCATCCTATAAATTGATTTTCTGTCATTACACCAAGTATTTACTATTATTACGTGAGGCAATTTTCATGTTATTTGAAAGAAAACATCAGGATACCATTTTTAATAACAATGCGTTGAACACCATCTAAAACTTTTGAGAAAAGTCATGATATTTTGACAAAATCTAACATCGCATCATTAGTCCTCAATTGTACATAGCCTGATCACCTATGTAAAATTCAGGAAGGATTATGCCATGAAGGAAATAATTACCTTTTCAAAGGATTGTTAATAACAATCTTCATTTAAAAGTTTTGTAAACAAAGGAACTCTTCCATAAACATCCCTTTTGCCGAACTATCCTTGGATACTTACCCCACCTGTCACCCACTTAGCCATTAAGTTGGATTTTTCCAATTGACTTCCCTAAGAGAGACTTTCCATATCAATTACATGCAGGATTCTTCTATACAATAAAAGCAACAAAAGGATTACAGAACTACTAACCAGGACTAGAAGTATATAGTGAGAGAATTCATAATTCAACAACAAATTCTAAGATACTGCGAGACCATCCGAATCACCATCTCTGACTTAGTTGTCAAATTCTATCATTTAAAAGTACTAGCTAGACTGAGCTACACGATTGAACTCAATATAAATGTCCGCAGGACAACACAATAGAAATAAACCAAGCTTCTAATTGAGACTGTAGAGCATTTCATTTAAACATGGCCTCATCCATACATAAACTTTCCTGCAGTAAATTTTCACAAAGGAAAATTGTTTGAATCAAGAATATCGATGTAGATTCCTCTAAGGCATTATGTCTCTAGAAATTTCAGATAACCTCACCTTCATACCAAGAAAGGGATCAAACCAGAACATATCTCCTTATCTACATGGGAAAATAGAATAGACATTCATCGACACAACATCAAGTGATACCTTCGCCTTGCCAATTACAACGATAAAATATTTCAGGACTTAAGTTAGTCTAAATACCTATGCTTGTAGTTATACCTGATAACTACCAATAGGCATTATTCAACCTCGGGAACTAAATGTTAGACACCTATGCATGTAAGCGAACATTTCCTATTCTACCATTTTATCCTTGTTAGTGTTATCACTTTTAAATAAAGTTGATGCGTTTACATAAATCACATACCTTGTGAAAAAATGATTTCTGAAATTCCTATTTTGAACAAGTACGATCCTTTTTGGTCAATCTTTAGCAACACTATTGTACAATGAGAAATATACATAGACATCAAACTTTGGTAAGCAGTCTTAATCACAACATGTTTGAAAACATTTTTCTACTTCATAACTACTGAAATTTTGAATCATCAGGAAAAATATTACTTAGTAAATCATTTGCTCCATTTTCTAAATTTGTTTTATTCAGAAAAAGATTTCAACCAAAACTCACAATCGCGAGACAAATTTCCAGAACCAATTTCCCTACAACATCGCTTATGCATTTAGGATTTGTGACTTGACAATAAAGAATATTTGGAATATGTGATGAAGGAATTAGGAAGGACATCACAAATTAATCACGAACTTCAGTAGTGAAGACCAAACCCAATAGACAAAGAAGGACATATGTCTTATCATCCGTTGGAACAAAACACAAGGAATCAAATTGTTACATATATTCTATCCCTTTCAGATAACGCCAAGTTCGAAGGACCGAACGTTGTGGAATTAGTCACAAAGGTTTATTGTACCCATTTCAGTTATTCCTGTTAAGGAAACCGATTCACCTTGGACTTCAAGCAATCATTTCAGGATTTCCTTCAGAAACCCATTTAAATGTAAACATCACCTATCATCCTCAGACCGATGGTCAAAGCGAGAGAACAATTCAAACATAGGAAAGTATGCTCAGAGCATGAGTGATTGACCCTAGAAAAGGTTGGACTAACCAGTTATCATAAATCAAATCCAGTTGCAATCATAGTTATCGCGCGGGCATAGAGACTATACCATTTGAGGCACTCTATGGTCGAGGTGCCAATATCCATTGACGGATCGAAATTTGGAAAAGCCCAACATACTAGTCTAGTAGGCATTCATGAAATAACCAGAAATTTCCTACAAGTCAAGAATCAGTTACAAGTTCAATAAGTTGTAAACCATTAAAACTTCAAGTTGGTAGGCAGAGTTATGCAGAAAGTTCTGCCTAGGAAAGGCATGATATCATTCAGAAAACTTAGAAAGTTAAACCCGATATACACTGGACCATGTAATATTTCAGACAGAGTAGGCCTAGTGGCCGTCAGACTTGAGCCTTGATAGAGAACAACAGGATTACACAACCATATATTATCAACTTTTCAGATTAGTCACTCATAATTCCATTTGGAAAGGAATCCAAACCAAAGTCAAACATAAACCTTGTAGGAGAACAAGTAGAAATCATGGACAGTTAGGTCGAACAGTTGAAGCAGAGTCGAATTCCTATTGTTAGAGTTCGCTGGAATTCTCGAATATCATGACATTTTCACCAATACGTTTTCAGAGACCAACATAAACTGAACTTCGGGACGAAGTTCCTTTTAGAGGGGAAGACTATCACAACTCACCATTTCAGGTCATTTCCCAAACTTCGACATTTTACTATTCATAAATCACTATTCATCATTTTACTATTCATCATTTTCGAGGTCAATTTGATATTCTGAGAAACATTTGAGAATTTTACTATTCACTGAACAATATTCATTTCTGAAAAAATTTTCACTATTCACTTGCATTACTCATTTCATCGTAAATTTAGTTTACGGGTATTAAAATTTGCGTAACCGTAATGGTTTAGGTGCGAATTCATTTCATTATCAGTAAGGACACAACATACAGACTGGAGACAGTCTGCATATCATCATAACAGCATTTTCATGTTATACCACTCTTAGGATTTTCAAATTTATATATTTGATATATTTAACGTTTACGTATAATTATTTATAAATAAACGTTAACACACGGTTAATAAACACGACGAATATATCTAAATATTCCCACAATGGTCTCGACATATTCTTATATCCATTATATCATCATAAAAGTTATTATATTCATTTACTCAGTATTTTGGAAATTTATTTTTATTTATTACGTAAGTTTATAAATATTACGACGGTTTTCGTGAAAACTAAACAATAATCACCCGAACACTCAGTACTTGTACCCAACATAATTTTAACATTTTTACAACTTTATTTTATCCCGAATAACTTCGTTAACAATTATTTCTATCAAACCCGGTACCCCGATTTTAACAAATAATACCTATCTACACTTATACTACACTAGATTTCCTAATTAAATCCAAGCTACCCCAACCCCCCCCCCCCCCCCCCCCCTCATGCACCTTGGCCGGCCCCTAAAGTTCTCACCAAGGCAAATACACTTTGTTTTCCTAACCTCTAGCATTTATGTACACATATTATACAATATAACTTATCCTAAATATCTAGAAAAACCTCAAAAACATAACACTTAACAAATTTTAGAATCAAGAAGCTCATATCCTCATCTCTTCCATCTCAAACCCACGACCTCACCCAAAATCCAAGATCAAGTGATTATTTTCCAAAGTTTAAAGCTACAAAGTTGTTCCTTTTGTCATTCTAATCAAGATTCTTGCAACATAAACACAAGTAACACAAGATTTCTCATCATCTAATCACCTATTATTTAAAAGTGGGTTATCAAATTTATTTTCATGATTTCATCTAATTAATATTTGTATCTTATGGTTTTCATGCTTAATTTCATGTACAAGTTAGCTATACCACATTATTTTTGTTAACTTTTTGAACATACAAACCCTAGATTTTGATTTAGGTGTTCTTTTGTTAAATTAACATGATTAGTAGTGATTAGGAACCCATGGCACTCTAAGAAGGTGTATGGTAGGATTAGTATAGCTTTGTGGTGTTTGCAAGAGATTTGGTTGAAGTAGAAACTAGTTTTGAACATGAAAAATGGATTTGTAACAAGTATTTATACATTCTGTCCCATTTTTGTAATCCAGGAAAATCAGTAAACATAAACGAAACTTTGGAAAAATTTTTATAAAATACTTTAAAAAACGAATCCGTAGGCGAAAGAACGGATTAAAAAGAGTTTATAACGAAGAAGTTATGATTTTTGCAAGTTTATTGACGAAAAGTATATTTTCTGAAAAATTGTTGCTGTTGGACGTTTTTCGTCGGACAAAACGAGACTTTAGACGTGACCCGGAGGAGTCTAACTTTCCAAAATATATTACTACATACTAAGACGTAACCGTGGATATAAAGAACAAGTAAAACGGACTTATAACGACAAAGATATTCACGTTTCAATATCGGCAAAACTCATATTGTTTTGACAGCTTTTAGACAAAAAATAATACTAAAACTACGTAGTAACTCTAGATTTCTAGAAATAATACTAAGTACCCAAATTCATAACTAATGAAGTATTAGTGATTACAAGTATATTTTTATCACTACAAGGCGTTATATCAAGGATTTCAAACCGAGGATTTCAACACTAACATTGATACATACGATATATATATATATATATATATATATATATATATATATATATATATATATATATATATATATATATATATATATATATATTCCAACTAGTTTTATTTTTCTAGTTGCTTTATTTTCCTAAGTCTTGGAAAATGTATATTTTTGATAACAACAAGTATTTTTCCAAAGAGTAGAGTGGTATAGGAAACATGTGCATGGACATTCATAACATCATTTTGTGATCTAAAAAGGTCGTTCATCATTCATATTAGGTTGAGGCAGCTAACCGTTCATTGTTGTTGTTCATTTCACTTCATCACAGTATCATCAGTTTAAAGTGAGTTTTCATAGCCCCGTTTTCAATACAATATTTTGATTTCAAATCCCACGGGGGAATACATTGCATCAATTATTTTAGTACGAGCCCAAGTACCAAAACATATGTACATTGCTTAAGTTGCCTTACCAACCTGTTAAAGTCCCCTATTTATTATCATGGGCCGTTAATTTGCCTATTAAGCGAGAGTGAGTGGATAGATCTATCGAGGGTGACGCCTCCATCCGTGGTAGTTATTACCAACAGTAAGCGGATGCATTTCATGTCTGACATTTTGGTAGTGTTCTGGTAAAACATTCAGGAGGGGCATATAATTTCAATAGTCTAGCTTCGGGGTCATGAGCTTAAGGCCTATTGTACTATTTTACTTGACTTTTATCTTGCACTTATACTTGTGGTGGCCGTACAACATTACATTTTTTAAACCTATGGAATTCACCAACATTCGTGTTGACGTTTTAGCAATGTATTTCAGGTTATTAAGGTAGCTCATGTGACATGCATTTGGACCTTCATGGAGTCGCGGGGTCGACGCGTCTCACCGTTATTTCATGCACTTATGTAAACGTTTGATCTAGTATGACTTGTTTTTCATAAACATGCAACACCTTTTGGGGACCTCGTTTTGTAAACACTGAATAATTTCAATGATCAAACGAAGTATTTTCCGAATGACACTTTAGGTCGTTCAATGTAACCGTAATTGTGATGCTATGACAGACACCCCCAAGTATTCCATTCCGCTGCAAGTCAGGTAAATTGGGGGTGTAACTTGATGTGTCCAGAAGTCTGCATGTTTGGTGCGGGTCCTAATCTGGTTTGATTAGAAGCCATCGGATTAAGCGCAGGTTCTAGAGCGAGTCTCTCAGAAGCCATTTGTGGCGTCAAACTTCACATTCATCGTCTCCATTATCCTTTTTGTTCTTCTATTATACACCCTGAATGCCCTCAAGTTTTCTGAATATCCAATGAAGATTCCAATATCACCCTTAGCTTTCAACTTTCCTAGATCTTCTCTGTCGTTCGTCGGATAGCACAAAGTGCCAAACACGTGAAGATAAGAGATATCCGGTTTCCGATTGTTCACAAGCTCATATGGTGTTTTATTGAATCTTGGACGGGTTAGGGATCAGTTTTGAGTAAAACAAGCAGTTGCAACAGCATCAGCCCATAAGAATAGAGGTGCACTAGAATAAATTAGCATAGTGCGAGCAACTTCTACAAGTGTTCTGTTTCTTCTTTCAACTACCCCATTCTGCTATGGAGTTCTAACAACTGATGTTTGATATGTGATTCCAACATCTTCAAGGTAAGTTCTTAACTCCTGGTTTTTAAATTTTGTGCCATTGTCTGTTCTTATAATCCTTACTGGAGCTTGAAGTAGAACTTGAATACACTTCAGAAAGGTTAAGATGATGCCTGGTGCTTTGTCTTTTAATCTCAAAAAGTTTACCCAAGTATATCTTGAATAGTCATCGATGATAACAAGAATATACTTCTTTCCATTAATGCTTTCAACTCTCATTGGGCCACATAAGTCCATGTGCAACAAATGTAACCTTGCTTCCGAACTAGGTACGGTTTTAGGTTTATATGATGCTCTTTTACTTTTTCCTTGTTTGCATGATAGACATTGGTGATCCTTGGTGTATTTGAACTTCGGAAGTCCGGTGACGATGTTATCTTTGGCTAACTTGCTGATGGTGTCGAAATTGAGATGGGATAAACGTCTATGCCACAGCCAGGACTTAGTTTCAGTTGCCCTTATCATAAGACAAATTGGTGATGTAGAAGGCATTTGGTTGATGATGATAGCATACAAGTTTGTACCACGATTACCAGTTAAAAGATCATCACCAACCAAATTTCTAATAAAAACCGTGTTTCTCCTAAATGCAACTTCTAATCTGCATCACAAAACTGCCCAACTGAAATCAAATTGTGTCCCAACCCTTCAATGTAGTAAACTCGAGTGATCAAAAAATTCCCAAACTGAAGGTCTCCAAAACCCAGAATAGCTGCTTGATGAGGCGAAAAATGAACCGTTTTTAGGAGGTCATTTAAGCCCGGATTTGAATTTATTTGATCAAATATTGCCCTAAATCATTCCTTTTGTCATTTTAGGTACTTTTGGATTGAATTCTGGAAAAGGAAGCATTTTGGACGTTTTTGGAGCATAAAAGTGAAGAAAATGGAAAAGCCTTAATTTTCTTTGCTGGGAACAGTACCTGACGGCGCAAGAGCCCTCATGTGACGGCGTCAAGAGTAAAACAAGAGTTGGAAGTGGTGACGGTCCAGAGAAAACGTGACGGCGTCACGTATGGCCGTCAAGGTTCAAGATATGGTGACGTCCCAGAGTGATATTACACATGACGGCGTCAAATCTGGATCTAGGCAATCCGATCTCATTAATGGGCGGCGAGTTGACGGCGTCCGAAATTCCTTCTTGACACTGTCACCCTGTAAAATCTATATATAGTTTTGCAATTTTCATTCATTAGAGGAGGGAACAAGTAGGGTGTAACTTTGGAAAAACCCTAGCACAAATTTTACTACTTTTTCAAGGGTTTTTACCCTTTGAAATCTTTCATGTCAATTTGAGATAAGTACTCTTTCATATCAATCAATATGTCTATGTGTTGCTTGAATATATCTTACACTTTTCTTGAATTCAACATGCTAGGCTAGATCTCTTGTTTGTTTGCTTAGATGTAGTGAGACCTAGATGTTAATTATGGGTTGATTGTTTGTTTATAGTTGTTACGGATGAATGATTTCGATGTTAGGCTTAAGAAAACTGGAAGACTTCCAATGGTAACATGCTTGAACGTCTTAAGAAACATGAACCAATGCGTACTAGGTTATTATGGTTGTATTTAATGCATGAGCAAATTCTAATGATCCCATGTTAGGAGTTTTTAACGGCTCGACATAGGAGTGAAGTAGGAGCTTATAGAGTTGGGGAAGTACATACGCCACCCTACGAATGGTATTAAGGAATATAACCCGTCATCCATACAATTGTAACAAACTATCAACCTGTAAAAGATATCTAGGGAGTAATGAAACCTAAGTAAACACAATTCTTCCCATTATTGTTCACACCACATTAGTAATTAGCTTTATTTTCATTTCTGTTATTTTATTTTGATTGCATCTTAGTTATTGGGTTAGTTGATTAGCAACTAATTCCGCCCACTCTTCCAAAAAGCCGAGATTTTAATTGCTTTTATAGAAATATAAAATACAAAAAGAATCATCCCTCACCTCTAGACCTAGTTTTTAGGCTTTCTAATCCTAGCGACACTATTCTTGAGTTGAACGATCAATCCCCCAGTACTTGTCACTATACTATACTACAACGATCAGGTACACTGCCTGGTGGGGGTTGTAAGCTTCTCGAGATCCCTCGAGAGATAAAGCCTGGTGCGATTCCCACGTATCAAGTTTTTGGCGCCGCTGCCGGGGAATAGTTATTGTCTAGGTTAGGATTTCTTTTTATTAGGTCTACTTGCTAGATTCCTTTCTAGTAAGATTTTATTTTTATTTTTAGGTTCTCTTTAGTCTATCTAATTCTTCGTGCCTTTGTTAGTAAATTAAATTCGTTGTCTATTTCGTTGACCATTATGGAAAACGCGAATCCGCCCCTTTCCCCTAGTGAAGTGGCTTTGTTGCGTGAACAGATTGAGAATGAGATTAGGGAACTTAGGGAGCTTAATAGGTTAATTAATGTTGAGCTCGATCATGCATTTAGTGACCTAGCAACCGCCTTGTATTCAAATAAGGACCTAGGAACTAAAGATTTTGAGGATGTTGTTGAGGAACTTGAGGAAGGGGAGATAGATCCGAAGCTAGATGACTATTTCAATCTATACCCCACTAAGGAGGAGATTGCATACTATAATAATCTTATTGATCATCCTCTACCTCCTTTCACTATAATTGAGCCTAAGATAAAGAGAGGCGATCCTAAGAGTGCAAAGATACCATGTATGATTGGGTATAAACATATTGACAGTGCTTACATTGATTTTAAATCCCCAATCAACATTATGTCCTAAAGGGTTTATAATGATATAGTGAAAACAAGACTTGGACCTAGAAAGGATACCAAATACCCCGGTGGAGTTTGTAACTTTGTTGGGAGAATTAAAGGTCTACATGTCTTTGTTGGGAACTTTACTTATATTACTGACTTTATGGTTGTTGAAGACCTTGCTAGTGTTATTGATTGTCGCTTATCACATGTTGTGTTTGGTAAACCGTTTGTTAAAGAGTCCAAGTTAGAATATGATGAGATAGAAGGGACAATCCGATTTTCTAGTGAAACAGATAGGATCACATATAGGATGCCTAATAGAATGAAAGAATTTCGTTTTGTGCCTTGATTTGACATGGATAACATTGGTGCTTTTGAGGACATCAATGTAGATGATAAGAAAAAGGGCGTGGAATATGTATGGGAGAAGAAGAGCCTTTTCTACAAAGATTGCTTGACTCTAGGACCAGAATATAAAGTTGATAAGAATTTGACAATAGGATTTAAGGAGCAATTGAGAAAAAGGTGGTTGGTCTCTATAAAGAACATTTACAATCAAAGAATGAAACCAACGATGAGGTCACGTAATAGCCCATGACCTTGAGTCTAGCTACAAGACTCATAAATAAATAAAAGCGCTTCTTGGGAAGCAACCCATGTTTTGTGTGATTTTTATTTGTTTGATTGTTATTTGCTTCCGTATGCATGCTTTATTTTTATTGTTGGTAGATCATGTTTCAAAATAAAATTGTGAAAATGCTTTATTTTTGTTGTTTAACTTCGTCTTAACTTCATATAAATGTATTTTACAAATGATAAGTGTAAGGGGAAACCCCAAATATGTTTTTAAGAAACAAAAATGATCATGATTCTCCACAATATTAAATGGACATGTGTATTAGTATTTGTTTGAGTCAAATGCTTGTATCGAGTCATAATGATGTTTTACAGGATTTTCCAGGAAGTAGGACATAAGTTTTTCCAGAAATTTTCCGGAAACTTAGCGTAAAGATTTCTGCAGGTCACTTCTGACGGCGTCATGAGTTAACTCCTGACGGCGTCATGTGTAAAATTATGAAAATTTTGCTAGTTTTGTTTTTCTAACGGAGTCTTAAAGTTTTGGTTAATTCTTTAGTTTTATAAACTCCAGGAAATCTGCAAACATTCATTCCACAAGCATTATATCTTACATTTTTTTCTAGGACTTTTTAGTATATATAGATTGCCGCCGATTTTACACGAGGTTGCCTTGTTTGTTTTCTCAGGTTTAACAGGTTACATATGACAAGAAGATGATTTATATTTCTGGAAGGGAAGCTTTGATTGTTCATTTTCTTGGAGGAAGATCTAACCTTGTTACCGCACTATCCACACCGAACGAATCAGGGGAGTATTTGATTTCATTCTTTTACCTGTTTTACTTTTACATTCTTTAATTAAACATTAGGGACAATGTTCATCCTAAGTGTAAGGGGAGGGTAAATGATGATACATTATAGGATACACTTGCATTTGAGTTTATTTGTTTGATGGTAGGTGTGTAATAAAACTAAGAGAAATACTTGTTAGTGTAATTTTAGCGCCAAATTTAAATTTTTTTAACAACATTTAGGAGTGAAACTTTAGCCTTAGCAAGCGTCTCATGGATAGGAGTTGTATGACTAGCACAAAACCGTACTATTCTGAAAAAATTTTCACCCAAATATGTGAGGTTCTCCTTTAGATTTGATAGGAAAAGCATTTACTATTAGTGCTTATGAGTGTACCGGTAGCATTTAGATTCTAGAACTTGCGTTAGTGATGCATCCCGAGACCGCTAGTTAGACTACATTCGTGTAGTAGGATTTACTACATGATAAGAGGCATTAGGATCACCCTTGTGTTAAACCTGTATAATAATTACTTGACCATTTAAGTCATATTATTTGACTAGTAAAGTCAATTAATTTTTCCCACACCTTAGCGTTGTACTCATTTTTAGTACACGAAACCCCTAGTACACCCCTCCGAGCCTATCTTTTCGTTTCTAACTTTAAGCATCTTACTTAAAGGAAGAGTTTGTTACAACCCACTTAAATTTACAACCAAATCGCCTTATCCTTTCGTGTATGCACTCATCTTTAGTGCATTATTGTTATTTGTTTAAACCCTTAGTTAATTATCTAATTGATTACATGGTTGCTAAGTCGAGTCATATCCTTGTACATATTGTTTTGGGACGATTGGAACTCATGGTTAAAGTACTTATGTTATAGAGTAATGGGGAAGAACATCTTATATTACCTCCATATGCGCGTTAATCTTAAAAGTACTCCAAGTGTTTTGATTATCTTGATTCGAGTCATTAGAGTAGTTTATTGTAAAGTATGTAAAAATTCAAGTGTAAGGGGAATGTTCATTCCCTATAATGTATTATTTTGGATGGTAGGGTAAGAGTGCATGAAAAAATAATCGAAAAAATTAAGAAAAAGAAAAAAAAATAGAAAAAGAAGAGAGAAAAAACATACGGACTACCATCCCATTTCATTCTATGTTTATTTTAAGTTTTTATTATTTTTCATTTATTAGGTTAAGTCGATTCTAGTCTTGGCTTAGCAACGCCATATTGGACGTTTTTGGAGCATAAAAGTGAAAAACCGGCAAAGTCTTAATTTTCCTTTCTGGGAACAGTTCCTGACGGCGTCAAGAGTCCTCATGTGACGGCGTCAAGAGTAAAACAAGAGTTGGAAGTGGTGACGGTCCAGAGAAAACGTGACGGCGTCACGTATGGCCGTCAAGGTTCAAGATATGGTGACGGCCCAGAGTGATATTATACATGACGGCGTCAAATCTGGATCTAGGCAATCCAATCTCATTATGGGCGGCGAGTTGACGGCATCAGAAATTCCTTCTTGACACCGTCACCCTGTAAAATCTATATATAGTTTTGCAATTTTCATTCATTAGAGGAGGGAACAAGTAGGGTGTAACTTTGGAAAAACCCTAGCACGAATTTTACTGCTTTTTCAAGGGTTTTTACCCTTTGAAACCTTTCATGTCAATTTGAGATAAGTACTCTTTCAATTCAATCAATATGTCTATGTGTTGTTTAAATATATCTTACACTTGTCTTGAATTCAACGTGCTAGACTAGATCTCTTGTGTGTTTGCTTAGATGTAGTGAAACCTAGATGTTAATTATGGGTTGATTGTTTGTTTATAGTTGTTACGGATGAATGATTTCGATGTTAGGCATAAGAAAACTAGCAGACTTCCAATGGTAACATGCTTGAACGTCTTAAGAAACATGAACCAATGCGTACTAGGTTATTATGGTTGTATTTAATGCATGAGCAAATTCTAATGATCCCATGTTAGGAGTTTTTAACGGCTCGACATAGGAGTGAAGTAGGAGCTTATAGAGTTGGGGAAGTACGTACGCCACCCCACAAATGGTATTAAGGAATATAACCCGTCATCTATGCAATTGTAACAAACTATCAACCTGTAAAAGATATCTAGGGAGTAATGAAACCTAAGTAAACACAATTCTCCGCATTATTGTTCACACCACATTAGTAATTAGCTTTATTTTCATTTCTGTTATTTTATTTTGATTGCATCTTAGTTATTGGGTTAGTTGATTAGCAACTAATTCGGCCCACTCTTCCAAAAAGCCGAGATTTTAATTGCTTTTATAAAAATATAAAATACAAAAAGAATCATCCCTCACCTCTAGACCTAGTTTATAGGCTTTCTAATCCTAGCGACACTATTCCTGGGTTGAACGATCAATCCCCCGGTACTTGTCACTATACTATACTACAACGATCAGGTACACTGCCTGGTGGGGATTGTAAGCTTCTCGAGATCCCTCGAGAGGTAAAGCCTGGTGCGATTCCCACGTATCAATGCTACATGTTCATTTCCAAAGCGTACAGTTCCCATGAATTTCCAAACGAAATTGATCAGCAGCTTTAAGTTCCCGGTCATGTGCTTCGAGCAACCCGAGTCAACGATCCAAAGACATATTTCAATAACCTGCGAAGAACAGAAGATTTTGTATTTGGAACCCGTTTTGAATTTGGTTCCATTTGGTTAGGGGTAGTATCCATATCACACTCATAGAATGGTTCTACATGTTGAATTTGAACAACTTTTTATTTTCCATCCTGGTGAAAAATTTCTCTACCCGTTGGTTTCCATACACAATACTTAAGATAGTTCCTAGGCATTCGGCTACTAGTGGTAGACCTAAAGCGTGCAACTAATCTTTCAATAGATCTAGATCTAGCACTAGTTCCTTTTGGAACGTTCTTCTGTTCAGGCGTAAGATTCACATTCTTAGAAACACATTCATCATGAACATAATTAATTAAACATTTCTTGCATATCATACAAACAGAGTCATTACATGCATTAGAACCAGTACTCTCGACATTACATTCAGATGAAACATGTCTCTTATTACAAAGTGATAAATTCCTAGGGTGTTCTTCTACTTCTTCAACTTTATTCTTGCTACTACTCGTAGGGGCAGGCGAGACTCTATTGTTCCTTGTATTGCTCCAGGGCTTTAGTCTGCTGCTCCTAGAGGTGCTTTCTAATCCTGTAGAAGGTAAGGCACATGCATTAGGATTTATATTGTTGTCCTGAGAAGTTGATGTAGCATTCCTAGACTCTTTAGGATTATCTTTTATGATCTTGTCGTTTGTTCCATATGTTTTAGATGTGGAGGCAGACACAATAGTGGGACTAATCCTATAAAGGCCAGGTGCTATGACTTTTGATGTTTTGAAAACCACTTTTCCTTTATCAACAATCTTTTCATTTTCACTTTGATTGGGCAAGGGTGTTGGAGTGACTGGTTTTGTCAAATCCTTTTTCTCATCGACTTTTGGAGCAAACCGTGAAATTGACATTTTTGGTTTTTTAACCTTGTTAGAAACATTTCGTTTCTCCGAAGTGGATGGTTTAGCAAACTTAGTTTCCTCACCCTTCCCTTTTTGATTTTCAAGCTGAGCCCTCAAAATATCATTTTGCTCTTTCATGTTCTTGAAGGCACGCTTATACGACAGTTTGTCATATTTTCATTCTTCACTTTTTCGATCAAGTTGTTTAAAACATGACACATTTTCTTTTTCAAGCTTTATAAGAGCATTTTCATATTTTGAAACAATTTCAGAGGTCTCAGCTCTCAGTCGTTCATCATCTTGAACAGAATATGTTTGTAAAATGATTGACATAATATCAGTAGACAGAACTGCTTCAAAGAGAGAATCATTTAAGTTATCCAAAACATTGATTTGCTCAAAAGATTCATTAGCCTTCTTTATCAGGGATTTGTGATCCTTGACGAAGTCAGCTGTTTCTTTCAAAAATGCTTGTTCAAAATGAATTACTCGAGCATGGATGTTATTAATTTGAGGAGCAAATTCACTTTCAAGAATCTTTTTAAGCTATAAATGAACCGTGGAATTCCAATTGATCTCATTTAGTCTCGTTTTAGACTCTAAAGTCGTTTTAAGTTGCCCAATTCTGATTTTAAGATCGTCAAGATATCCCCTTGCAGCACTTATGTTAAAATTGTTGTTTGAGGACATCTGTTCCATGTTTGAAAGCGATTTGGAAGCAACTACCTTTTTTGAAACTATTTTTAAGAATGGTCGTTTTATGGAAAACACTGATGGTTCTTTTTGTGGAACAAAAGTTGTAACACCCCAATCCGAAAAGGGCTAAGATATCACATTCATGGTGTCAAACAGAACATACACAAGCATAAGACTTCAATAATACAAACAGATACAAAGGTTACAAAGGAATTCTGAGGCAAAGAATTACAAAGACAAAACTAAGGTACCAAAGTATCTAATGCAAAATGTCTTCAAACCAATTCTAATCCATGGTATCTATCAAAGGTATAGTCTTCTCTAAAAGCTCCTACTTGCACTTTTCACCCAAAACCCATCTTCCTTCTAAAACCTGCCGCGGTAAAAGAAATGCGGCTGAGCTTAAAAGCCCAGTGAACAGATATAACAACAAAGTAATATGAAACAGAAATGCGGAACATAATATATGTTGCATTAGGGAACTCAAAGGTATAAAATGAATATAAGGTAAAGGTAACAGTAAAGGTAAAGGTTAAGATTGTATCAATATTCTACCACGAGCCAAACGAATCAAAGCAAATCAAAGTCTTCAGCTTAGTAACCATGTATTCAAAGGGGAGACCTCAGAATAACAAATGTAGTAGGAGGGGAGTCCTCAAGTAACCAGATTGGAGTAGCTAGCTCCCAAATATTGTGAAAGGCATGTATTGCACACAGTACCAGACACCAAACCAAATGTAGTAGCAAATCAAATCAAATCAAATCTAGGATGCATGCATACGCCCCTACCCAAAACAAATGCAGATCAAACAAAGGGATGGTGTGGAACATCACTCGACCACACTAGAGTCATGACATTGGTGCATCAATGCCACGACCATGTTACCTTCATGGCTAGGAAAATACTCGGGTATAATACTGAAGGGTTAAGGACAAAACAAATGGCAAAGTCAAAGTCAAATCAAAGTACCAAAATCAAAGGTTCATAATCCAGGTGCATAGTAAAGGTTCAGGTCAAAGGGTCACAGATGGCAAGGTTCATAATCAGAGTTCAAATCAAAGGTCCATAACACAAGGTTCATAATAGCAAAGGGTTCATCATAGCAAGGGTTCAAATCAAAGTTCATCATATCAAAGAGGTCAAATCAAAGGTTCATATCAGAGGTTCATCATCAAAGGTTCACTATCAAAACTTCATATTTAAAATGTGAAAGAGTTTATAGAAACCAGACTTAGAAACTTTACAAATCATTTTTACATTTCTATCACAAAATATCCCTTTTTAAAACACTATTCTTAAAAGTCATTTACTCTTCATTTAAAAACTAGTTTCGTATCAAAATCACAGAATGTTATTTTAAAAACAGTTTCTTTCCATAAAATCAAGTTCTATTTTTAAAAGGTTTTCATACCAAATTATCATATCAAATGACCCAAAGGTATCAGATGTACAAAGGTCAAAAGTCATGGTAGTTGCAAAGAAAATGGATCACGAGTCATGAGAAACCTTACTGAAAGGTTAGAATATCTGTACCTCAACCAGATGACAAAGCAGACAAAAGAAAGATCAAACAGAAATAGGAACCACTTCTTCTTCACAGAACCTGAACGAATTAGAAGCTGATTATTACTTAATAGTTCACTTCAAGTCAAATTACTCCTTTTTGGTTACCTTTCTATTTTTAAAAACTTTCATTTTTAATAACATGCCAAATATAGTAACTTTCCAAAATTAGTAACTTTCAAAAAATAGTAAGTTTCCATGATTTAGTAAGTTTAGAGTAAAATCAATCAATTAGCCAAACTTAGGGGTTTACAAATGATAATTAGTCAAGTTAAAGGCTTAATATTATAAATGCCATAGTTTAGGGTCTTATATGTCATTATAGCAAAGAATAGGGTTTAATATGTCAATATGGATTTTAGGACTTGTATTAACTGAATTTAGAATCAAATGAGAGCACACGTTATGGATTTGGTTTTATATTTGCATGTCTTTTCAATTTACGTAAACAATCATTTATATTACGAATCTCTTTTAACGTCGCATGGATTATTGACAACGAATCATAGAAAATATGGTGCCATGCATACGAGTCGTTTATAATTCCTTTACGTGGCCATCATATCAAATCTTCGTACAGGTTTTTTATTGTCAATTATATAGTTTTTCCCGAGTTGTCATTTTATATGAAAATCCATGGTTATATGCGATCCTTTTAAACAATTCCAACAAATGTTAACAGCCGATTATGAAGGTGACATGTATTCGAGTATGAAAACAAGACGTGATCGAAACAGAAATAGTCAAAAGAAATCGAACAAAGTTGTGTTATACGTACCCTCGTAGTCGTGTCGAAGAAGAGAAAGAAAGGTAATTTCCCGAAACGAAACCAAGGCGCCCTCAAATCAGAAGTAATTTCCCGCGTCTAGTACCTTGGCGAACCAGAAAAGTATACGAGCAAACATAATTCTTTTCGAGCAGATACTCACGTCTACACCACACTTTTGTCGAATAAAAACCCAATACAAACACCACGTTTACGTCAACCGGAACAAGCCACCACTAGCCTCCTTGTTGCACCCTTTTGGCGATCAGGAAAGGAGAAAATAAGAACAGTTGCCGTTTAGAGTGTTTAATATTAGGATTTGTTTTGGTTTCCTTCGTTTGATGTAGAGAAAAGGCAAAAATAATATGGCTGCTAGGGTTTTTGGTATGGAGAATGGATTAGAGGACCATATATTTTTTTTTGAATGGGATAATGAAAAGGAGGAGCGTATATTAGTTTGGGAAGTGCTGAGATTTTGGCTAATAAAATGGAAGACCAAATCTTTTATTTAAGTTGTAACTTATTTTCTCTTATCCCTTATTGAACACTAGACGTGTGATAGGAGAGCAATCAAAGTTTTCGGTTCAAATGTTTCACCTAGAAAACGTGTACAAGGTGTATAAGTTAAGGTTGCACCGATTATATAAACTTAGGATAGACATGATATCTTTTAGATTAGGTGTTTATTTATAAGGTGTAGTTTATGATTTATATATTTTCAAATGTATAATATATGGTTCATATATTCTTAATTTATCAAAATAAACGTAGGTTATAATTATTATTCGTCTTTCATAAGTTTAAGATTGCGGGGGTATTATGGGTATTTTACATGTTCAAAATTTTTGGGTTTTACAACTCTTCCCCTCTAAAAAGAAAAATTTTCGTCATCGAAAATTGAAGTCGCAAAGATAGATGGAGACGTAGCAAATCACAAAAGAACGTCACAATTAACCTCACGCTAGGGGAGGTTCTTCCCAAAAGAATCTTCACAATGGAATAGTTTGTTCCTCATGACTCGATCCAAACAAATTATAGCTTCTGTTTTCTCAAAGAGACAAATCAAGTTGAATCTGGTCAAAAAGGGTAAATGCAACATATAACAGATGGTAGGTGAATCTTCTTAGTACAACATACGGAAACATAGACAGAAATCAGATTGAATGATGATATCAAACAGTAGGAAGCTCTACTAAGAAACTGAAGGTTCTAAACAGATGCACAAAAGTTGTCAAAAAACACGTTGCGGATTTAACTCATCCAGATATCTAACGAATGAATGTAAAGCAGACGCATAGGTAGAATGAACCTAAAGTATTACTAATCGCGGATATCTTCATCAAAGGTCAGATGCTAAACTTCTTAGGCACTCCTCAAAATATCCTATGCCCACAATAAGTGCACGTTATGTGATGTAAGTATTATTACGTTGATCAGGCGTAATAATACTAGCATCACATAAATATGCCCTCATGATGGTTATCCTTTACCTCGAATCGTGAACCTATCAGAACTAAAGTCAAATCTTCTTAATTATCATACGGTACCTCAAACATCATTATCGGAAAGAACCTAGGGAAAACAGATCCTATCATAAGGTAACGGAAATCTAATTAGGTCATAAATAAATGAAATACGTCAGCAAATGCAAAATCCCAAATCTTCCACAGAATCCGACTCAAGGACATAAATGTTTGCTTCAGAAGTCGTCCATTCAAAACACATTATATCAAATCTTTTCAAGTCTGAGTAGTCTGTCATTGTCTGATCATTAATCTGAGAGTGAAACAAAAATCATGAACTTGAGTCTGGTTCCTCAAGTCTTCTGCAGTTCTTCTTGAAATTGTGGTGGAGTCATGTGAACTCTGGCACGATTATTAAATCCTCTTATGTTAGCATGTCTGCTTCCGCTCTCAATTCATCTTAGTACAACCAAGATGAATAGGGAAGTAAAACTGCATGTCTTCATCAGGTCTTCTAGCTCAGCTCCAGGTTGGACCTCTTAACTAGATTCTCTTTCTTTGTTCACCACTACTTCTGCCTTGCAAGAAGATGTCTTCCAATCGTCAAGGTAACGCAAGTTGTAAACATCTTCCACAATCCTTTTTGCAAAGTTCAAAAGATTCCAGCTCCTATAACTGTTATCGGTCTTGGTCGCTTGATGATAGTTTCAAATCTTGCAGAATCCATTGAAAGGTTCTGAACACTTATCAAACTTCCAGAATACACAAATGGTCCTCAGATTTATAACAAAATACGAAAATGATGCTCATGTTTTTTTTTTCTTCTCTGAATGTCATTCAATGATAATGTCTAAGTACTCACGAAAGGTGTAACTTAACAAATTCATACGACAGTCAAAGCATTAGCTAATACTATTAGCATCATTAACCGTCACAGTGGCCGTTACGAATACGAAAGCAAAATCCAGGAATAACTTCAAATCGTCAAACTCCGCGTCCTAAAGCTAAATAGATACATAGTCGATTCAAAGCAGGGAAAACAATGGTCATCAAACAAAAATACAGTCCAACCTCCAGAAGTCAATGCGTAATCTCCTGCTACCATCCCTCTTCATCACGAATAAAACTGACACACGCCTAAAAGATATACTCAAATAAGTAAACTCACTTCCTAGTCTTCGGTTTTTGCTCCTTCCGTTCTCTCAATTCAGATGGTGAGATCTCAGACAACTTATCAAAACATCATCACGTGGTGACTAGACAGTCTCTCAGCATCATCTCAATCCAACTTCACATCCTGATGGAAATCTTAGAATTCATTCAGGGACCATGTCAATAAAACTTAGATTGCAAAATAACTATCAAGGTGAGATTTATTCTTCAGCGTACAAAATAGGTGCAAACAAACATCATATCTGTGAAAGTAACATACGAGTCTCCAGAGCATTGACGATAACAAAAGTTTAACAATCGAAAACATGGTGAGTAGTTCAGAATGATTCAAAATATCAATGTGGGACATAGTATGACAATAGTTAGCATCAGAATGCTAAGTCAACTAATCCATACCAGAACAAAATCGTATTTAACTTTTCAAAGAGAGACAGATCAACATAGCGAATCCTATCGTTCAAATAGAGGGAAATCTTCTCACGCTCGTGTTTAAACACTAACAGACTTCTTATCTGAATAGAATGGGTAAGGCAAAAATCAAATAGCTTCGGAAGGCTCAACTATGCTTAACAATAGTAAGAGACGATTCACAGAATGTATAAGACACATCTTCATCAAAGATATTCTCAGAATGCTCGAAGAGGCATCAGAAATGGTTAAGAGATGAGTCAGAGGTCAAAGTCAGAATCTGAAGATAAGGATCAAATAATGTCAGATATCATAATGCAATTCTCCATGCATTCAAAACTCACTTGGTCACAAATCAGAGGTTGAGCAAATCATAAGTTCCAAATCTCCAAAAGAGTGATCCTAACAGGCATAACTAACAGAAAGGAACAAATCAGAGTGATGCGGAAGCAAATATACTTAAACAAATGCCTTATAGTCTACCCAATCCTCACCGGTCAAAACTTAAGTTCATACTTGGAAATCCGAAAGCAAGTTCTCAAAGGTGTCCTCTTATGTTCCTATAGTGGAAGCCTAATGGTCCAAAACTCACAGGTCAAGGTTATATGTATCATAAGTCGTAGCCTGGTCTCTGATACCATAATTGTAACACCCCAACCCGAAAAGGGCTAAGATATCACATTCATGGTGTCAAACAGAACATACACAAGCATAAGACTTCAATAATATAAACAGATACAAAGGTTACAAAGGAATTCTGAGGCAAAGAATTACAAAGACAAAACTAAGGTACCAAAGTATCTAATACAAAATGTCTTCAAACCAATTCTAATCCATGGTATCTATCAAAGGTATAGTCTTCTCTAAAAGCTCCTACTTGTACTTTTCACCCAAAACCCATCTTCCTTCTAAAACCTGCCGCGGTAAAAGAAATGCGGTTGAGCTTAAAAGCTCAGTGAACAGATATAACAACAAAGTAATATGAAACAGAAATGCGGAACAGAATATATGTTGCATTAGGGAACTCAAAGGTATAACATGAATATAAGGTAAAGGTAACAGTAAAGGTAAAGGTTAAGATTGTATCAATATTCTACCACGAGCCAAACGAATCAAAGCAAATCAAAGTCTTCAGCTTAGTAACCATGTATTCAAAGGGGAGACCTCAGAATAGCAAATGTAGTACGAGGGGAGTCCTCAAGTAACCAGATTGGAGTAGCTAGCTCCCAAATATTGTGAAAGGAATGTATTGCACACATTACCAGACACCAAACCAAATGTAGTAGCAAATCAAATCAAATAAAATCTAGGATGCATACATACGATCCTACCCAAAACAAATGTAGATCAAACAAAGGGATGGTGTAGAACATCACTCGACCACACTGGAGTCATGACATTGGTGCATCAATGCCACGGCCATGTTATATGTATCATAAGTCGTAACCTGGCTCTGATACCATAATTGTAACACCCCAACCCGAAAAGGGCTAAGATATCACATTCATGGTGTCAAACAGAACATACACAAGCATAAGACTTCAATAATACAAACAGATACAAAGGTTACAAAGGAATTCTGAGGCAAAGAATTACAAAGACAAAACTAAGGTACAAAAGTATCTAATACAAAATGTCTTCAAACCAATTCTAATCCATGGTATCTATCAAAGGTATAGTCTTCTCTAAAAGCTCCTACTTGCACTTTTCACCCAAAACCCATCTTCCTTCTAAAACCTGCCGCGGTAAAAGAAATGCGGCTGAGCTTAAAAGCTCAGTGAACAGATAAAACAATAAAGTAATATGAAACAGAAATGCGGAACAGAATATATGTTGCATTAGGAAACTTAAAGGTATAACATGAATATAAGGTAAAGGTAACAGTAAAGGTAAAGGTTAAGATTGTATCAATATTCTACCACGAGCCAAACGAATCAAAGCAAATCAAAGTCTTCAGCTTAGTAACCATGTATTCAAAAGGGAGACCTCAGAATAGCAAATGTAGTAGGAGGGGAGTCCTCAAGTAACCAGATTGGAGTAGCTAGCTCCCAAATATTGTGAAAGGCATGTATTGCACACAGTACCAGACACCAAACCAAATATAGTAGCAAATCAAATCAAATCAAATCTAGGATGCATCCATACGCCCCTACCCAAAACAAATGCAGATCAAACAAAGGGACGGTGTGGAACATCACTCGACCATACTGGAGTCATGACATTGGTGCATCAATGCCACGGCCATGTTACCTTCATGGCTAGGAAAATACTCGGGTATAATACTGAAGGGTCAAGGGCAAAACAAATGGCAAAGTCAAAGTCAAATCAAAGTACCAAAATCAAAGGTTCATAATCCAGGTGCATAGCAAAGGTTCAGGTCAAAGGGTCACAGATGGCAAGGTTCATAATCAGAGTTCAAGTCAAAGGTCCATATCACAAGGTTCATAATAGCAAAGGGTTCATCATAGCAAGGGTTCAAATCAAAGTTCATTATATCAAAGAGGTCAAATCAAAGGTTCATATCGGAGGTTCATCATCAAAGGTTCACTATCAAAAGTTCATATTTAAAATGTGAAAGAGTTTATAGAAACCAGGCTTAGAAACTTTACAAATCATTTTTACATTTCTATCACAAAATATCCCTTTTTAAAACACTATTCTTAAAAGTCATTTACTCTTCATTTAAAAACTGGTTTCGTATCAAAATCACAGAATGTCATTTTAAAAACAGTTTCCTTCCATAAAATCAAGTTCTATTTTTAAAAGGTTTTCATACCAAATTATCATATCAAATGACCCAACGATATCAGATGTACAAAGGTCATAAGTCATAGTAGTGGCAAAGAAAATGGATCACGAGTCATGAGAAACCTTACCGAAAGGTTAGAATATATGTACCTCAACCAGATGACAAAGCAGACAAAAGAAAGATCAAACAGAAATAGGAACCACTTCTTCTTCACAGAACCTGAACGAATTAGAAGCTGATTATTACTTAATAGTTCACTTCAAGTCAAATTACTCCTTTTTGGTTACCTTTCTATTTTTAAAAACTTTCGTTTTTAATAACATGCCAAATATAGTAACTTTCCAAAATTAGTAACTTACAAAAAATAGTAAGTTTCCATGATTTAGTAAGTTTAGAGTAAAATCAATCAATTAGCCAAACTTAGGGGTTTACAAATGATAATTAGTCAAGTTAAAGGCTTAATATTATAAATGCCATAGTTTAGGGTCTTATATGTCATTATAGCAAAGAATAGGGTTTAATATGTCAACATCGATTTTAGGACTTGTATTAACTGAATTTAGAATCAAATGAGAGCACACGTTATGGATTTGGTTTTATATTTGCATGTCTTTTCAATTTACGTAAACAATCATTTATATTACGAATCTCTTTTAACGTCGCATGGATTATTGACAACGAATCATAGAAAATATGGTGCCATGCATACGAGTCGTTTATAATTCCTTTACGTAGCCATCATATCAAATCTTCGTACAGGTTTGTTATTGTCAATTATATAGTTTTTCCTGAGTTGTCATTTTATGTGAAAATCCATGGTTATATGCGATCCTTTTAAACGATTCCAACAAATGTTAACAGCCGATTATGAAGGTGACATGTATTCGATTATGAAAACAAGACGTGATCAAAATAGAAATAGTCAAAAGAAATTAAACAAAGTTGTGTTATACGTACCCTCGTAGTCGTGTCGAAGAAGAGAAAGAAAGGTAATTTCCCGAAACGAAACCAAGGCGCCCTCAAATCAGAAGTAATTTCCCACATCTAGTACCTTGCCGAACCAGAAAAGTATACGAGCAAACATAAATCCTTTCGAGCAGAATATACTCACGTCTACACCACCCTTTTGTCGAATAAAAACCCAACACAAACACCACGTTTACGTCAACCGGAACAAGCCACCACTAGCCTCCTTGTTGCACCCTTTTGGCGATCAGGAAAGGAGAAAATAAGAACAGTTGCCGTTTGGAGTGTTTAATATTAGGATTTGTTTTGGTTTCCTTCGTTTGATGTAGAGAAAAGGCGAAAATAATATGGCTGCTAGGGTTTTTGGTGTGGAGAATGGATTAGAGGACCATATTTTTTTTTTAATGGGATAATGAAAAGGAGGAGCGTATATTAGTTTGGGAAGTGCCGAGATTTTGGCTAATAAAATAGAAGACCAAATCTTTTATTTAAGTTGTAACTTATTTTCTCTTATCCCTTATTGAACACTAGACGTGTGATAGGAGAGCAATCAAAGTTTTCGGTTAAAATGTTTCACCTAGAAAATGTGTACAAGGTGTAGAAGTTAAGGTTGCACCGATTATATAAACTTAGGATAGACATGATATCTTTTAGATTAGGTATTTATTTATAAGGTGTAGTTTACGATTTATATATTTTCAAATGTATAATATATTGTTCATATATTCTTAATTTATCAAAATAAACGTAGGTTATAATTATTATTCGTCTTTCATAAGTTTAAGATTGCGGGGTATTATAGGTATTTTACATGTTCAAAATTTTTGGGTTTTACAACTCTTCCCCTCTAAAAAGAAAAATTTTCGTCCTCGAAAATTGAAGTCGCAAAGATAGATGGAGACGTAGCAAATCACAAAAGAACGTCACAATTAACCTCACGCTCGGGGAGGTTCTTCCCAAAAGAATCTTCACAATGGAATAGTTTGTTCCTCATGACTCGATCCAAACAAATTATAGCTTCGGTTTTCTCAAAGAGACAAATCAAGTTGAATTAGGGAGGTTCCATCGTTTGCACAGAATCCCGAACGAAGGGAGGATCATGTTTGGTGTAAATAACATTACCATTATACAAAACATTCAGTTCTTCCTGAGTTTTCTTGAGATTACAAGGATTGTTGTTACCAAGAGCCATTTTGTGTTTCGTATGGTAAATCGGATTAGTTTGATTTGAAATCATTTTCATTGTTTGACTTGACTGACCCGACTTAACCACTAATTCTTCTAGATTTGCAATCTTGTGTTCTGACTCTATGATTTCATCCAAAAGTTTATCTTCTTTCTTTGCAAAGTCCTTTTTCAACTCATCCCGTTCTTTTTCCTGATTGGTATAAGCTAATTTTTTGTTTTGAAAGTTGGTTTGTTAACTCATAAATTTCTTGTTTTAAAGAGTTAATTGTTTTTGTTGAACTTATTTAAAGAGTATCAAACTTGTTTTTCCATTCCCTATCTTTAACAAGTAACTTCTTATAACCAATTTTAAATTCCGACTCGTGTTTTTTTGTCAATTTGAAAACTTTTTTCATTTTCCTCGTATCTCTCAAGCTCAGTGGTCAATTTCTCATTCGCGGCCTTAACTTCGCGATTGACCTTTTTAACTTTCTCAATCTCAATACCACAATTGTTCAATAATGATTCAAATAAAGCACGTGTTTCCTCATCATTCTCAGTATGCTATGAAATGAAGCCTCCATTATAATTCACATCTGGAGTTGCTGAAGGAGTATTGCTACTACTTGGCGTATCCAGATATGTATCATAAGTGGGTGCTAGCTTCTCAGAATGTTGTTCCTCATGAGGAAACATATCAAATATATCATTATTATGACACGTGTTGAAGTTAGATACCTCAGATGGTGCACTGGTGTCATAAACAGGAAGTGTGTCGGAATCCGTGTCATACTTAGCTTCCTGAAGATTTGCCATGAATATGCAGTTCGCATCGATATCCTCTCTGTCTTCCATGTCATCCATAAGAGCCATAAAATCATTCTCCTCTGCGTTCAACTGAAACCTAGCCTTATCTTTTTGTGCCAACAGCAATGCTTTCTGCAAATACTCCTTGTTTGGCTTAGTAGGACAGTTCCTTGCCATAGGACCTACTCCTTGGCAGTTGAAACACTTTACCGGATTACCCTAATTCACATTTCCATAATTCCCAACAACTGGAGCTGCCACATTCCTATTCTGATTACCCATTGCCTGATTGCCAACATTCTGACCCCTCTGATTTCCAACAAACTGACCCATCTGATTCCCTGCATACTGACCATACTGATTCCCTGCATACTGAACCAACTGATTTTGCATATTCTGATTACCCATGTGAAATCCAGTGGCATATCCCTGCTGATTCCCTATAACTCCAACCATTTGGCCTCCATTGCCCATATTGAAACTCGGCTGAGCAATCTGCTTGTTGTGAGTGTTCGATGAAATCCTTTGGTTGTTGTTAGTTGGTGTAGAATAACGTCCTTGGAATGCCTTTGTCAGAAAAGCAAACGCTTGTGTCAAGGCTGCAGTAGCTTCATCATTGTCAGTGAATTCTGGTTCTTGGAATTGTGGGTATTGTTGTTGTGGAATAACATGTTTCTGTTGTTGTGGGTAGAATTGTTGTTGGTAGACAGGTGTTTGTTGTTGAATGTATGATGGTTGCATGTAGTTGTGAGTAGAAGATGATGATGGTTGTTGTGTGTTCACTGGTAAAGGTGTTGGTGTATTAGCCATTAATGCTAGAGGATCATGCTTTTTAGCAAGTAATTCAACCCTTACTTCATTAGCTTCATCTTGATTTTGCTTCAAGAAGTCGTACAACTGATCATAAGTCACTTCATGCAAATTCTTTGTCTGATAAACAATAGTGACGTATCTTCCCCATTCTGGTTGTAACTCATTTAGAAAATTGGTGTTGTTAGCAATATTTGTCTGACTGAGGTTGTGTCTCGATAAATCATTCATGATCTTACAGAACATGTGGTAGTACGACTCTATGGATTCACCAGGAATTGAAGTAAACTTGTGAAGTTCCTTAAGCAATTGTGTTTCAATTTCTTGTTTCCCGATGTCTGTCCCATACATTAACTTCTTAACTCTTTCCCAGACTGCATGAGCACTTACTTCACTATCAACAGTAGCATAAGTAGTTTTAGGTAAACCAAGAACCACGAAATGAAACGACTGATCATCAGCTGCAATCTGTTGTCTGTCTTCCTCAGTGTACTCAGTCTTATTCTGATCTCTGTAGTATGGTTGTACTAGGGGGTTCCATTTGGATCACCAGGGTCTAGTACTTCTCTTGGTTTGAAGGGTCCTTCCACAATGGATTTGATGAGAAGTTTTCCATTTGGTTTGCTCTTAAGATAGCGCATCATACGACTAGCCCATTGTGAGTATCCACCATTTGACAGCATGGGAGGTCGGTTTTCGGCACCGGCAGCATGAATATCTTGTTGTGTTGCCATGGATTGACTTCTAAGTGAAAAGTTGTTCTTATGATCTTTTGAAAGATAACAAAGGTTGTTGTTGTAGATTAGATGATTTTGGTGAAGTTGAAAATTCGTTCTCGGTTGATTTTAGTGATTTCGTATTTTCCCTCCAAAAATGGAATATGAAAATTTTCTTTCTCAAAATTTGAAAATCACTATGAAATGCAATTCTAAAGTTATCAGAAAAATTTGAGTTTTAAATTTTTTTTCGCCAAATTTTAACGATTTTTTTTAATTTTGGCCTAAAAATTTGAATTTTTTGTCAAAATTATCAACGTTATACCAAAATTTGAATCTCGCGTAAAAATTGAACGTTTAGTCTCCTGTTAAAATTAAATTTTACTCAAATAATTTTTTTTTACTAACTCGGTAAAGTTCACAAACTCGATAAGATTGTTACTCGGTAAATCTTGTCTAACTCGAAACTGCTCTAACTCGATATTGTCTCTAACTCGATACTGTCTCTAACTCAATAAAATTTCTAACTCGATAACCTAATGAAATTTCGGCAGCGTTTCGTTTAGTAAAACCAAAGTGAAATCCTTACTTGATAAACGATAAGGTGATTTAGCAAACTCGCTAAAATGGCTAACTCGCCAAAACAGAACACTAACTCGGTAATTCACGATGAACAGTAACGAGATCCGAAAAACAGCCTTAAAACCTAGTTTTTTTCACCAAATCTAACCTAAAACAACCAAATATTATCCTTAGGCGATTGATACCACTTGTAGGACTATAGAACAACCTTAAACACTAAAGAATGAAGCGTAAATCTAGAGAGAGAGAGAGAGTGGGAGGGAACTCTAGTGTGTGAAATGAATAAACTATGTTATTACAAAGAGAACCAACCTCTTCCATGAGGATTACAAGAGTATTTATAGTGGTTGTCTAGAGCTTCACATATCTTTGAAATTATTACATAACTAGCCTTTAGACTTTATAAAATCATGAAAACTAAACATAAACTTTATCATAATGATATTCTAAATCAACCTATTACATAATATTAATGACCGACACTTTCTATAAATAAAATACGATCCTAACATATAGTGTCTTGTTGCAACAGTTATCGGCGATGTGAGGGGAAGAGGGCTTCTGCTTGGAATTGAACTTGTATCTGATCGTGAGTTAAAGACTCCAGCACCCCAGGAAACTTTGCATGTTATGGAGCAAATGAGAGGTCTTTTTTTCAGTTATTTTGTAATATCATCGACTAGTTAATATTTTGGGTACGGGGTCGAAATGTGTTGGGTTGGTCAAACTTCAAAGCATGTTTTTGTTAAGAATTCTAAAAGATTTCAGACGTCTTATGCAATGGATATACACTTCAGCGATTTTTGACCATTTCCTGTTAGGTTAATCTTATTCTCTGTTTTCTTTTACCCATTATAATAAAACATAACCCAATCGACCCATTCAGAAGAAATGAGTCAAAATGCCTCATCTAACTCTTCTTCAATAGCTACCTTTGTTTATACCTGCTCGCTTGGTTGTAGATATGGGAGTACTAATCGGGAAAGGTGGAGTTAATGGGAACATATTCAGGATCTCACCAGCCCTGTGTTTCACAAAAGAAGATGCAGGTTTCATTTTTTTCCCTACTACTTCTACTATAATTTTTTTAAAATACCATGATTCTGCAGCTTCAAAATTGACAAATAAAATATTTACAAACATTTACCATTTAGAGCTTGTCATAGTATAAACATTTTGAAAGATCAAATATAATGTCAATTTTAAGTTTCTCGATCTATGCTTTGTAGATTTTCTTGTGGCTACAATGGACTACATAATGTCAAAGATGTGAAGCCAGTGACACCCGCATAAGCTGCTACTAATTTGCAGGCACATGGTAGATTAAACTTAGGTTGTGTAGCTTCTTTGTAGATCTTGAAACTGTTACGTTTTCTTTATAAACAGCCTAGTTGTTAGTAATTTGTTTTAGCAATAAATGTAAGTTTATATCTGCCATAGTGCTAATAAGATTCATTTGCTTATCATATGCTTGGTATATTTGTAGTTACTCATTTATCTAAATGCTGAAAATACCTCGGTCAAACTGTAGTGAAACTCATACACGTATGATCAATTGTGCTTGCTAGCGTGTATTCAACCAATTTGATACCCAGAAATCCAGAATCTCGAACGAGGAATAAGAGTTGGAACATATGCATAACAAGAAATCTTAGACATAGTACGACATTCTTGATTGGTGTCGAGCAAACATAATAAAGATCAGCCAGTCACATGTCTAGAAAACTAAGACATATTTCAGTCGGTACAACCAAAATTACTGTATTCCGATAAACCCATACATTTTGATCATAACCTCAATTACCAGTCATTGTGGTTGTATCGGAATACAGTAAATTTGGTTGTAATAACCAAAAACAATAACCAGTCATTTTGGTTGTATATACTAAACATTAAAAAAACAGATGACATGTAATAAAAACAATTACCAGTAATTTTGGTTGTAATAAAAAATAATCTAATAGCTTCTATGAGTATTGACATGTAATGTATACGATGTTCATTAGTATATATAACCTCAATTACCAGTCATTTTGGTTGTATATACTAAACATTAAAAAAACAGATGGTGGATTTATCTTCATTATTGGATTTGGTGACTCTATCTCAATCACATGATAGATGGATTTGTGACTTAACTGGAGATGGGGTATTTCGGGTAAAAGAGGTACGTAATTTTCTTGATAATTTATTTCTTCCTTCCCATGTAGAACCGACGAGATGGGTGAAATGCATCCCAATCAAGATTAATGTTTTTGCTTGGAAAGCACGGCGTGATTTTCTTCCTACTAGAGTTAGTCTTGCTCGTAGAGGAATTGAATTAGAATCTTATTCGTGTCCGTTATGTTCTGCTGCCGAGGAAGACATCAATCATATTCTTTTCGGGTGTGATTTGGCTCATAGCATTTTCCGTCGGATATGCCGTTGGTGGGATCTTGATTGGCAGGTTTTGGTGAATTTTTCCGATTGGGATTCTTGGTTTTCTTCGATTCGGCTTTCAATGAAAGTTAAGTTATTGTTAGAGGGTGTTTGCTACATTGCGTGGTGGTTTATTTGGGGGTTGAGGAACCGTACCATTTTCGATGAGACATCTCCTAGAAGATTGGTTCTTTTCGATGATATTGTTTCTTTCTTTTTTAATTAGTGTTCTAGTAGATGTAATAGGGTGTTTTCATGGGATTCTTGGTTTAAAAATCCTAACCTTATTTCCTTGTAATGTTCTTCTAGCGTCTTGCTAGTTTTTTAATAAAATCTTTGCCGTTCAAAAAAATAATAATAATACACGTTATTCTTATATTATATGTGTGGTCTCAATATCTACTATGCTTTAAAGTTGGATTTTATAGTAACTAATTAAATATGGGTGATGTATTTAATTTTCTTGAGGGAATTCTTTATATTTTTTATGTTTTATTAATAAGGATGGAAAATTCCCAAATTCCCATATTTCTCCAAAACATGGTTAAATACTATTGTATACTATGCATTAAAAATTTGGATTTTGAAAAAATATGCAAATATGTAAGTTTGAGTGAGTATATATGCAATTCCCCTTACGTTTATAAAGCGTTTAGGCCTCTCAAGAAGACTGATCCAGCAATAATTGCATATTTTGGACAACGATTGAATATGCACGTGAGAGAAGAAGGGCTAAGAAAGAATTTCCTTTTGTATAAATATCAACATCTTAGTCCACTAAAGATAATGGCACACCTCGTACCTTGAAAACAAACCAACTTTTTTTGGAATGACGAAAACGTGGTTTCTTAAAACCTCATATGGAACTGGACCAACCACGTACACTACATGTTTGGGCCACAACGTATTAAAGTTATAAGACCATATATACCGATGAACATTTGTACGAGAAACACATGTAGCTAAGTTCAACTTTTAGTAAAGTGGTTACATTTCTCACCATGCTCATCTTCATTCTCTTTATCATGTCATTATTCATCTTCTTCCTCAGTGGCTGCACGTATTCCAAACCACGCCCACCACTTCCGCCGGGGCCGAAACCCCTGCCCTACATTGGGAGCTTAATCACCATGCTTCGAAACAAGCCTACGTTCAGATGGATTCATGCAATGATGGACGAAATGAACACCAATATCATATGTATTCGTCTAGGAAATGTGCATGTTATAGTCGTGAGCGATCCAAAGATTGCTTGTGAGTTCCTCAAGTACAAAGATGAGATCTTTGCTTCAAGGCCAGATTGCATGTCGGGCTACTTGATCAGTGGTGGTTACTTGAACATTGCTCTTTCTCCAATGAGTGATCATTGGAAGAAGATGAAAAAAGTCCTAGCCACCGAGATTATCTCAGCGGCTAGGCATAAGTTGCTTCAAAGCAAGCGTGAAGAAGAAGCCACTAATCTTCTTAGGTATGTTTTGGTCTTTTAAAAATGCAAACTGTTATCACAGAATGTGTTGGATATATATAAACTTATTTGAGGAGATTTGTAGGGTATCGTGTTTTGAGAAAGCAATTGGTAGAGTTTAATTCAAAAAGCTTATGTGTTTTTTATGGAAGAAATACGTTAAATAGCATAATATATTTCGTCTCTCGAAGCATTTTAAAACCATAACCTATTATTATTATTATATTTTTTGAACGGCGAGTTAGTAGTTAGTGATCCGAGCCCACATTTACATCCAATTGGGCAGTATACAAGCCCCGTACCTTTCTTCTTAGGAGATAAACCCCACTCCTGCTTCTATTTATTTCGGGCCCCTGAAGGTCCATGGTGAGACTCGATCCTGAAACCTTTCTAAAGTAACCTCCCAAGGTTACCCTTGGTAGCCAACATGCTTAAACTTGCGCAGACCCCCTCTAAATCAACACACTCCAACTATGTAAGCTTAAAATTATATCACTATCTATACTATTTATCAAGGTTGCAAAAATCGCGAATCGCTAGTTGGGCAGTTGACCTTCTTATAGCTTGTAATCGGTATAGACGGGATTAATAGGATTGATATTTTTGACAAGTTTTAGGTATTTTCGGTAAAATTTTCCTTAAAACCCCATTTTGTAATAGATATAAACAACGACTATAAGTCATTAAAACAAATTTACGGCGAGTTTTGGGTATTTCCGGCAAAATTTGCAGGTTTCCGGAAAATTTGGCCACCGTTGACTGTCATTGACCGTCATTTACCACAGTTGACCGATTTACATAAACCATAAAGGTTGGCGGTCTTGTAGCACCTAGACAGCGATTAATCAGCCTTGTAGGCCTTGTTTTGCAACACAACTATTTATACTACATTATAAAGCATTTAATACATGCTAAAAAGTAGTTTTAAAAATTTTCAATCAACACACTTATTTGAAATTGTGTTGTTTACAACCTCTGTTGTAAAAATAGGTCCAGGTGGCCAATTAATCCCCACATAATCGCTGATCGCTCACTAAGTGCCTTGATTTATCATAATCGGCCTATTTAATCATTTTGGTCAAAGATCGCTTAAAAATTGGTCAACAAATCGATTAATCAGACAAAATCGGTCTAATCGAACAAAATGGCTTAAAAATCGGTCAACAAAATCGCTTAAAAATTAGTCAAAATCGCTTAAAAATTGGTCCACAAACTGATTAATCAGACAAAATCAACCAAATATCGCTTAAAAATAGTCAACAAACTGAGTAATATCTATGTTTAACTTTAAACTTTGTAGAATTACGTATTATGTTTATATTTGAACACCTAAAATATTTGAACTTTGATGCATTATACTTATTGCATACATATAATATAATATAATATCTAAAATTACAATTTTGTGCATAAAAATTTCAATCCGATTAATCCCCGCCTAACCGATTAATCGCTAGGCCCTACCCGACCACCTCACTAGCGCCTAGCGCTTTTTACAACCTTGTTTACAACATAGTAACATTAGCACTACAACATTTTAAAGCACCTCTTATAGACATTGTTCTACAAAAAAAGAAAAAATAAAATACAATGTAATTTAACCAAAAAAAATTCTAAAACCATAACTACCATTTTAATTCATGTTTTTAATATACAAGCATATTTTAATACAATAAATTGAATGATAAATCATATTTAAATTTTTTGTAATATTTGTAATTATTGTAATAAATTTGTGATTGTGTATATGATAAATGATATCTTATATTTGAATTTTTTTACTATAATTTTATGATGTTTTCAATGCTATAAAATATTCAACCACTGTGAATAAAATTATCAATCATCACGTGGTCTCGTTTTTAGACTTTTTCTTTTTAAATAGAACGGTAATCCTTTTGCACACCTGTACCACATATCTCACAAATGCCTCCAACATAACTTTTAGACTATTTGATCTCGCCGTCGCATTGGGCAAGCAACATATTTGTAAAATAAATTAATAATACTTATTTTGTTTTTATATTTTATTGGGCAAGCAACATATTTGTATAATAAATTAATAATACTTATTTTGTTTTTATATTTTATTGGGCAAGCAACATATTTGTATAATAAATTAATAATACTTATTTTGTTTTTATATTTTAATATTATACTGTAACAATTTTTCGTATAATATTTCTCGAAAATATATTTACTTAAAGGTTACCCATCACTGCAATGCGTGGATACCCAGCTAGTCGAGATAATGTATTTAGGACTTTTATAAATAAAAGTCTTGAACTTTTTAAGTTTACACAACTTGCTACATTTTGTAAGTTTTAAAACCAAAATTTAAAATCCACTATTTACAAATCACTTAATACTAGTAGTGTACCAGCGCGTTGCGGCGGTGGGTACCATGTGATTAGAATCCAAACACCAACAATATAACAATGGCGATCTGAGTAACAGAGAAAAACAAAAAGAAAATGATCCCGGTTTAGCCATGTTCGCCCGACTTTTCCTCTAGTTCATTTTCGGACGGCTTTTAATGGCTAGCAAAACTGGTGGCGACTTCAGTTTTCGGTTGACCCCGTTGGTCCGGTTCGGTTTTCAAAACTATATGTACCATCAACTTGTTAGCATATAAACTGTACGAAACTTTATGTGTTTTATTAGTTTGTACAACATGTATAATAATATGTATTTTTTATTTTAGTGGTGTTTTAAAAATAAAATTATTAAAAGAGTTGAAAAGACAATAGATGAATGTGTTGGTAGATTGTGGTTAATTAGTTTATACTTTGTGTTTTAAGTGTTGTAATACTTAATTTTTAAAATCTTAGTCAATTAATGCCAGAAAAGTGATTCCTACGTTATATGTAGCTTTGTTACACAAAAAAGTGATTCCTACATTAGTTAATGAGCCAACTATCCAACTATAATGCCACACCAATACTATCCTACAGTTGAAACGAGAGGCCTTCGGATGTTCAAGCTAGAAGACCCTTAGTAAATATATCCGCATACTAAAACGTGGATGGAAGATGAAGCACACTAATATGACTGGAAGCAACATACTTACGGACAAAATGGATGTGAATCTCGATGTTTTTAGTACACTGATGCTGAACAAGATTGGTAGACGAATACACAACACTGACATTATCACAATTGACAATAGTAGCAATAGATAAAGGAGCATGCAACTCAAGTAATAGAGTCCAAAGGTACGCAGTTTCAACACAACATTTGCAACACCATGATATTTTACCCCAGCATTGGAACGAGACAAGATAACTTGTCGCTTTGCAGACCACGATAAAATATTATCACCAAGAAACACACAATACCCGGAATTGACCGACGAGTAACAAGGCAACTAACCTAATCAACATTAGTAATAGGCACTAAGCTGAGCAGTAGACAAGACATGAAGCTAGAGACCAGAATTAAGAGTACCACGAATATAGCGCAATGAAAAACAAATAAGGACGTATCAATTTTGCTGTGTTGGAAATCGATTCAAGCAACAAAGCTAGCTAAATGCTGAAACCATGCACGAGGGGCTTGTTTAAGCCCATATAATGATCACTACAAATGACAAACACAATAAGGGTGATGAGAATCAACAAATCCAGGTGGCTGATGCATATATACTATCTTAGATAAGTGACCATGAAGAATGACATTCTTCACATCAAATTGATGAATAGGCTAGCCCTGTTATACCGCAAGAGTCAAGTCAGTACGAATGGTAGATGGCTTAACCGCCATACTAAAAGTCTCATCAGAATCAATCCTCTGTTGCTGATTGTGTACATTGGTAACTAGCTGAGCTTCGTACCTGCTTAATGAACCATCTCCATTAAACTTATGCCTAAAAAGACACGTGGAACGAGCAACATTCACGTTAGCTATACAGGGCACAAGAGTCCATGTTCCATTTGAAATCAAAGCATTATACTAATATACCATAGCCTTTTGCCAATTCGGATCACTAAGGGCATGTATGTGAGAAAGAGGAAGAGGGGAAGTGGTAGTAACATAACAGTTCATGCGTTCAAGATGTTTAGAAATGTCAGCTTTTACACGAGTGACCATGGGATATGTACTAGTTGCGGGTGTATATGGAATTTGGGTTTGCGTTAACTGTTAGGTGTGCGGATGTATTTGGGCCTGTAGGGTTGTCTATTGGGCTTACGGTAAATCTTGGGTGGATAGATGTATGTGTGGGGAAGTGGATTGGGTTGGAGAAGTGGGATATATTTTTGGGTCGGATGTGTGGGTAGGCTGATTGGTATCAAAGCAAAAACAATAGGGACTAGGACCTGGTTTTAGGCTGGGTGAGTTAGTTTAGTAGGGGTTGTTTATAGGTTAGGTAGGTTGGTTGTTTGTAGGAACCGGTTGTGGGCCTAATGAGTTGGGTATGATGTTAGTAAATAAAACATCATAATTTGGTGGTATTTGGTGTCATGGACCCGAAAGGCAATGCCTCCTCATAAAAAGATAACATGTCAAGAAATAATGATTTTATTAGTTGACAAGTCAAGACATCGATAACCACAATGCAAGGCGGGGTACCCAAGAAATACACATGCGTTTGATCGAGGTTGATGCTTATGATCAAAGTATATATGAAGATAATAAAGGTACCCAAGTACACGTAAATGATCATAGGTGGATTGTTGATTATAAAGCTTGGTAAAGTGTATTTCATTATTAATGGCGATGGAGGGAAGGATATTTAAAAGATGAATTGGAATGTTAATTTCTTTGACCCAATAAGAGGGAGCTATATGTGCTTGAAAAAGCAAGGTACGGGTTATGTTATTAAGTGTATGTAACATACGTTTGGATTTTCCATTTTGTTGGGAATTCATGGGACAAGAAAACTGAAACTGGATGCCATGTTCGTGAAAAAGTGTGTGGAAGCAGGTATTATCATACTCACCCCCATGGTCACATTGCAAAGCCTTTATATCAACATTAAATTGTTGATTTACATAAGCACGAAAAACAATAAAAGTATTAAACAAATCATACTTGTTAAGAAAAGGATATACCCAAACATAATGAAAGAAATGGTCCAAAAATATAACATAGTATTTAAATCCACTTTTACTCAAAAGAGGGGATGTTCACAAATCCGAGAGGATAATTTCAAACACAAACACAACATTCAACTCATAACTGTAAAATAGAAGCTTTATATGTTTACCTAATTGACAAGCATGACACAAAGTGAAACTTTGACTTATTATATGAAATAAAACGACTAGACTCTAAACGATGAAGCACATCTTCACCAAGATGCCCAAGGCATATGTGCCATGTAATAGGACTCAATGAAAGAAAAGCAAAAGTTTTGGGAGATGATGGTTGTTGGGTAACTGGGTAGAGATCTACGGTACTATCACAATGGACAAGAAGCCTACGTGTCTGGTAATCCTTCACAGAAAAACTATATGCATCAAATTCAATAGAAATATCATTATCACGAGTAAATTTACGAACAAAAAATAAAATTTTAATGATATTAGGTGTGACAAGAATATGATGAAGGTGAAGGGTTTGTAAGGATTGTACAAAAGGCTATGACCCGTGCTAGTCACAGGTTTAGATTGGCTATTACAAAAAAATACAGACTTATAAATTCCTTGAATGCTAAAAGAAGTGAGCATACCTATGTTGTCAACTAAATGAGGGGAAGCCCTTGTATCCATATTCCACGCAGGGTCCTGATGTATCATAGTCTGAAATGCATATGGAAGCAAAGTAGCTTGAGAAGAATACATATGGAAATAATGTACACATATTTTCCTGGTACATTGCTGGACTCTCTTATTGGGCATGTGGACTAGTAAACTGATAATGGGCCAGATAAAGAGTCTGCTGGACCGGTAAGGCAATAGGCTGATGTGTTACTTGGGTGTGAAGGATCTAAACATATGCCTTGTTTTAGATTGATACTTTGAGTATATGCTAACTATCATGCGGAATTTACTAGTTAACACTTAGAAAATATTGTATGTGTAATGTAGAAGAAACAATGAGACAGAAACATTGTATACTCACCACCAAAACAAGCTTCAATATTATTAAAATAATACGAGTGATCTTTGCTATCACTAGGGTTACAACCTTGAAGATATTCTATGTATTCGTATATTTCTGTATGCTTCTATATCTTTTCTCTTAACCTAGAAGCTCCTTTTATAACACACAAGGAGTCTTGTACAAGATAACTATACTAGAACAATATACGTATCATTCTAATCATATAAAATATTCATGCAATCCATTCCATAATTATCTTGAACGCGTCTTAACATTTGATCACAATCTCATAATCAGTACTAACTTTCTGAGCTGAGCAATGCAAACTAAGTTTGTACTGTCAGTGTAAACTTCCAACATTTTCTTCTTTAAGCTTGACAGTTACAACTGTTAAGTATAATTCCTAACATTTGGCCACCTGAAGTGGAACATGGGTTGGTGAAGTTCAGAAGTAGTAGCCATATGAGCTTGGGGTGACTGGGCCAAAAACATGGGCCCTAGAAACATATCCATGTTGGGCTGGACTGCAAAGGGTGTACTAATGCCTACTAAGTGAAAACAAATGTGAGCTATTAGTAGACTGGCAAAGGTAGTGGACCTACTGTTGTTTTGTGAGCCACGATTAGTAGCCTAGACTATGGACCACGATTGGTTGCGGAGAATGTGGAAATGGTAGAGACGGTAGGGGGAGGGTTTGAATACGTTACCGTTTAAAACTTAAAACTTTTGTATCAAATATAGTATAAACTATATGACTTGCTAATCTCGCGAGAATGCATTTAACGTATTATGGCATGTAAGACCAACCCCTTAATCTCACATAGGATTTCTGCAAGATTAATGATTTTTAACAAATCAAGTTTCACCATTATTAGTCCGATTTATTTTTCTTTTATAAAAACATCCTTAAGACAAGTACACAACACAATAATAAATAACAAGCACAAAGACAATCAATAATATAAAGCAAGAATAAAAGTAAAGCGATAAGTGAAAAGGATATGTAAACCGACATGATGATTTATAGTGGTTCGGTCACAAAGCTCCTCTTTGGCCTACCCTACTCCCTGAGTAGCCAACTCGAGAGTTACTTCACTGGATAAACAAACTCCATGCTCGGTGGAGAAACCTTACACAACGTTGCTTACACTTTATCGGGTACAAAGCTAAATACTGGGTTCTTTCACGAGGTAGAACCAAACCTACGTCGCCTACACTTTATCCGGTACAAGGCTAGAGACCGGGTTCTTCCACAAGGTAGAACCAAACCTACATCGCCTACACTTTATCCAGTACAATGCTAGATATCGGGTCCTTCTTCGGGAACAACTAAACCCGTTATGTTATGTGGCCCAACATAACAAACCTTGTGTTCTATGGCACAAACACATAAACCATTTAATCTAGATAGAGATACAAGATGATGATACAAGATATGATCCAAGACAAAGTGTCTAATGGATATGAATGCCTAATCTAAATAAACGTCCATTAATAGAAAGCCTTCAATGAATGAAGATCACAACTTCCATAAACTTGTTGTGATAGATCTTTATGTATGTATTATTGTGGTGGATGAGGATGCAAGATCTCTAAGCTTGCTTTGGAGAATCACTTTAGTAGATAAGGTATCAAGAAATCTAAGCTTGCTTTGGGTGAATAATAGGTTTTGGGTTATAGATTCTGGGTCTTGGGTTATGGGTTATGGTCCATGGGTCATGCGATGTCATGCATGATGTCAAAGACATCTTGGGTCATGGGTTATGGCCTTTGGGTCATGGATTATGGACTTTGGGTCATGGGTCATAGATTTTACCCATTGTGATGTCATGCATGATGCAATGAACATGGGCCATGGGTTTTGGGTCATATGTCATGGGTTATCGGTTATGTGGTTTATGGATTACCCAACACATTTTATTTAACTATTTATTTTCCTAACACATGTATATGTATTATCTAGTTGAAATAAAATGTAAGTAACAAAAGTTACTTAGAAGTGTTTTATGTAAGTAGTTTTGGTTTTATATAAACTATTTTACTAGATGTGTATACTGGTTTATTAAGGGTTTGATCTTAACGGAACATAACAAACATGTACGAACTTGTGTTGTATTATACGAAGACTCGAGGAAAGGTGTTGAATGAATGCTGAGACTGTATATTTTACGTTATGTATTACAAAATACATGGTTTTTCGTCAATCTAAACAAACAAGAATGTGTAGATTAAATATCGTAATATTTGCACTAACAATCTCCCCCTTATTGATGATGGAAAAATACATGTAAACGTAATAGATAAGTAAAATGTTAAAGCTACTTATATTCGTACTATCTTTATTTAAATTTACCTTATTCATTTACACTCTTCTCCCCCGTTTGTTGAAACAAAAAGGGTGTGTCCTTAGAGTTAAATTTCATTTTTCCCCAAAAAGACAAGCTTGCATCATCCCTAGTGAAGTTAGATTTACCACTGCTTATTGCTCCCCTAAGCCTAGCTTGGAGGACTTGTATGAAAGAAGCGTGATCTCGTCTTGTAAGAAAAACCTTGAGAAACACAAGAGAAGGAAAACTACATGAAAGCTATAAGAATGATCCTTGGATCTAAGGTTAGAGAGATATAAGAATGATAGATATTAGAAGGATAAATGAGATGTAAATTGATGCATCTTTGCTCCCCCATGACGAGTGCTACCCCTTAGTGAGGGTGTCAAGTGTTTTAGGAATGCTAAGACAAAAGTATTGCAAACTTTTTCAATGATTTGGCTTTGACGAAAGCTTCCCCTTATTGAGGACGTCAAGTACTCCTAGCGTGTTTTTGAAAATATACAAAACAAGAATTAGTGCAAAACTATATTCATCCTTGGATGAGTGAGTCATATGATGCACTCTATAGATGCTCGTCAGAAGCTCCCCTTTCCTTGAGGGTGTCAAGAAGAACCTATAAAAAGGAAGTAAACTTCAACCAGAGACAACTATGCCATGTACAAAACCATGCATATGAGTGAACCTACAAAGAAAAGATTAGTGTAAAATTTCATCCATAGACGAGAGTGCCATACATATCAAAGTGTATATATGAACCTACAAAGAAAAGATTAGTGTAATCATACTACTTGCATCATCGTGGTTGGTTGTAAGGTTTGTTCAAGGTTGAAAGAATGTATTTGTGAATGACACGCATTTCATTACGACATTCACTTTGGTTTTGACAACATAGATGCATGTGGAAGATGGTTCAACAACCATGGATTGTAGTGAGACACTAGTAGTTTGTGGTTGACACAAGTAGGTTGTGGTTGAGTATTGTTAGTTCTCATAGGTAAATCTTCTAAAAAAATTCAAGAAAGGACGAGGTGAGGTGTGGGGTGTATCAAAGGTGACTCTACGAGATTCGACAGAGATGAATTGCGGCAGAGTAGTAGTGGTAGAAGTGATGAGAGGTCAAGGTTTACTAGGTAAAAGAGAAGTTGAAGCACTTGAGATGGTAGACATGATGACTTTGTGAGTAGAGAAAGAAATGGATGAAGATGGTGAGGATAATGCAAGATGAAGAATATGAAAAATGTGTGATTGAGCACATATTGACTTGATAATGAAATCGACCATTGTCAACCTACACAAATCCAAATAAGTTAGTACAAAAGGAAAACATTTATATCAACTAGTACAAACAGAGAAATTGTTCACATAATATCATGGAAATAACAAAAGAAAAACACATAAATGGTCACATATACGAAACACGTTTATAAATATAAAAAATTTATTCTACCATGAATGTCGCAACAAGCTTAAAGAGTAAGACCAAAGAACAAGGCCTTAAAAGAAACGGGTAATCCTATGTGTTGAGCTAGTGTTTGAATGGAGAAAGGAAGATTATAGATGAAATAATCTATTTTTAGCAACTCTATTTGCCCGGATACACCGGATCCTTCTCAGAAAGGATCCGACTAGCTCTAGCCAAGGGATTCGGCTAACTAAGATAGAAAAGAAGAGAAATGATTAACTTTAGCCTATATAATTTGGGGTGATCAGTGTAAGGAGGTGTCTTAAATAGTAGAAATCCTGAGAACTAAAGACTAATAATGAGAAATGGCTGATGATGGATTTTTATATGGAGGTGAGAGCTAATAGATGACTAAGAAAAGATTTAGTTGGCATAAGAAGTTATCTTTAGAGATAAGAGTTAGTAGGTGATGAGAAAAAATAAATAGAAAGTTTTCTAAAAATTATAATAATTGAAAAGTTGATTTTAGAGCATTTTGAAGAAGAAATGGGTAAAAGAAATTTAGGAAAAATATAATTAATAGGAAAGAAAATAACTTAAGATGGGAGGAAGAGTGTGGAGGCACCAGAGCAGAAGATGGTGAGTATTTGAGAAATGATAAATCAAAAATATATAATAACGATCCTAAGTCAAAAGCATAGGAACATACAGAATCTACTAAGGCTGAGGATAGCTTAATTATGATTAAGAGAGTATTAGAAACTAATCTAATAAGGTTCGGAGAATGAAAGAGAGGTAGAAGGGTATAAAGTCTATGTCTGTGCAGCCGGTTCCTCCGGATCCATTTCAAAATGGATTCGGCTAGTTATCCCAAAGGGATCCGGCGTCTGAGAGCTAAAACAACACAGTGGGCTCGCAAAAATAACTCACACCTATCAAAACTCAAAATGAGTTTACATAATAGTAAGTGTTGAAAGAGACGGTCTAGAATAGTAAATTGTGTTCACTAACAATGACGTGCAATGTATGTGTCAATAGAGAGGTTGATATATGATGGTGTTCTAGACAGTAGAGTTATGATGTGCTAGTTTAGGAAAATCCTGGGCTTCTTTAACTTAAGATCCAGAAGGTAGAGTTGTTGGTTGTGAAGATGAAGAAGTTGTCAACCGCATGATGTATTCTTCTTTTGATGAAGTATTGATGAAACATAAGTGTTCGATTAGAAAGGCTTGAAGCAAGAGTTGTTATGTAAGTTGGTTTTAGCTAAGAGATGTTTACCTATGTGTTGGTATTTGAAGAGTAAGAAACACATATATATGCATTCTTAAAAGATAATTATGCGAATGAATTTCCCTCCCCCATAATTGGTGGATATCCAACATAATGAGTTTAACAAAAGATAAAGAAGATAAGGAAGTAGATTGTTTAGAAGGTTGTTTCAGTTTAATGAAGGCGATGAGCTAAGTATAGTCATTCAGGATGGTGATTAGCATACAATGAAATGTATCTCTTCTCAATCAAAGTAAGATAATCGCTTGATGAGGCAAGTGGTTGTGATTGGCTAACAAAAGGAAAATCAAATTTACTACTTGTTTGATTAGTAATCTAAAGACAACGCAAAGTATTGCCATTGTAAACTTACTTTAGGAAAACATAGGAGTAGAGATTTTTCAAGTGAGAGAATGAATATGAGACTATTACTAGCGGTGCTCAATTAAGGCTAAACACGACCATTTTTATGGGTAATTCTACATACCCAAGTTCTCTCTAGGAAGCAATTCAACAGTTAGGTCAAATTGAGTTTCTAGTGAAATAAGTTCTCCGGTATTCATTCTCAAGTTAGGAAAATTTTTATTCCTACAATGGCCTATCGAAGAGTAACAATGATGATACTTTGCTTCGTTTTATTATCATTATACCTAATGCAAATGCCTAACAACTAAGGTGACGCAGATGTCATGTTAAAAGGTTTATAAATTGGTGTGATGATTTTTAGAGATAAAGACAGAAGCAAACAATATGTTTCAATATAGAGTGTGGGATGTGGGGTTTCAAATTATGTTGTTGGAAAGCTCGAGTTTGGATTTTCGGATATGACTAATTATATTTGCATTGCAAAATAATTTACTTGAGCATTTCGGATGAAACAATCAAGTTGTCAATCCTACTATGAAGCTTAAAATGCGATCATGGAGAAGAAGACGGGAAGATACAACATTAACACAAGTGTGGGTTATGATCCGATGTACATTCTTGTCATTTCAGAAAACAACACAAGAAAAGATGAAATCAAGAAATCATCTAACATATAAACACATAATAAACTTATGTTGTACAAATAAAAAAGCAAAAAAAAAAAAAAAAAAAAAAAAAAAAAAAAAAAAAAAAAAAAAAAAAAAACTATTTGAGATAAGCATACGATCAAGTAATGGAAGGTAAAACAATTTATCATTTAGCATAGCGTATGAAAGTTCTTTTCATAAATTTCTGTTAAATATAAACATGTATACCAAGCTTGATTAGTTTACTTTATATTTATAAATATGACCAAAACCATAGCTTCAAAAGATAACACGCTAATTTTCAAAGATGAAGACATCCGTCTCCAATTACTAAGAGTTTGTCCAAATGTTATGACCAAAATATGACTTTCGATTATAAATCAAAGATTCTGTAAATTTTTTTTGAATCAGTTTATGAAATTATTTTTATATGAAAGTAGACTCAAATACCTTTAAAATGATAGGTGGCACGGCTTCTACGAACTTACGGTTAATTAGTTATGAATTTGTGAAGTTTATCAAAAGCTGTCCTCTATACAGATAGATCCGCTAGATCCCTTCCAAAAGGTATCCGCGAATTTGACAAAGATTCACAAAAACACATTTTTGACCTAACTAAAAGGTTTAACCTTTGTAGACTTTTTAGTGAATTTATATTACCCATTTTAATCATTATTCAAGCTTGAATAACAAGATATCTAACAAGAAAAAAAATCAAAAAAACACTTTTCATATTATGCTCAACTTCACAAAAAATTTGATACAAGGACCTTACTCGGTAATAAAAACTCATTTGTTTTAAAACTAGAGCCAACCCGCTTTGATACCAATTTTGGAAATGGTAGAAACAGTAGAGGGGAGGGGTGAATACGTTTTCGTTTAAAACTTTAAAATTTTGTATCAAATATAGTATAAACTATACGACTTGCTAATTTTGACGTGAGGATACATTTAACGCATTACGGCATGTAAGGTCAACCCCTTAATATCACATAAGATTCCGCAAGATTAATGTTTTATAAAAAGTCAAGTTTCATCATTATTAGTCCGGTTTATTTTTCTTTTATAAAAACATCCTTAAGACAAGTAAACAACACAATCATAAATAACAAGCACAAAGACATTCAACTATATACAACAAGAATAAAAGTAAAGCGATAAGTAAAAAGGATATATAACCGATATGATGATTTATAGAGGTTCGATCACAAAGCTCCTCTTTGCCCTACTCCACTCCTCGAGTACCCAACTCGAGAGTTACTTCACTAGATCAACAAGCTCTATTCTTGGCGGAGAAACCTTACACAATGTTGCTTACACTTTATTAGGTACAAGGCTAGGTACCGGGTTCTTCCACAAGGTAGAACCTACGTCGCCTACACTTTATCTGGTATAAGGCTAGATACCGGGTCCTTCTTCGGGTACAACTAAATCCGTTATGTTTTGTGGCCTAACATAACAAACCTTGTGTTTTATGGCACAAACACATAAACCATATAATCTAGTTAGAGATACAAGATGATGATAAAAGAGATGATCCAAGACAATGTGTCTTAAGGATATGAATGCCTAATATAAATAAACTTCGATTAATAGAAAGCCTTCAATGAATGAAGATTACAAGTTCCCTAAGCTTGTTGTGAAAGATCTTCGTGTATGTGTTATTGTAGTGGATGAGGATGCAAGATCTCTAAGCTTGCTTTAGAGAATCACTTCAGTAGATAAGGTTGCAAGAACTCTAAGCTTGCTTTGGAGGATCACTTCGGGAGTATGCTTACAACAAAATGAAATTTAAAAGCATTATGATCAAGGGTTTGCATTGTGAATGATTGATGTTAATGGTGGTTCTAATGGATGTTAATGTATACTAAAAACTAGTGAGAATGGAGTGTTCAAGTGCATGGAAATAGGTGTGCAAAGGTTGGTATTTATAGGCAAAAGTACCAAAAGTATTTCTGTCCCCAAGGATCCATTCTGAAGGGGATCCGACCCTTGTAAACCAAGGGATCCATCGAGATCCGGCCATCTGGGTGAATAATGGGTTTTGGGTTATAGATTCCAGGTCTTGGGTTATAGGTTATGGTCCATGGGTCATGTTATGTCATGCATGATGTCAAATACATCTTGGGTCATGAGTTATGGACTTTGGGTCATGGGTTATGGATTTTACCCATTGTGATGTCATGCATGATGTAATGAACATGGGCCATGGGTTTTGGGTCATGGGTAATAGGTTATGGGTTATGGTTTATGGATTACCCAACACATTTTATTTAACTATTTATTCTCCTAACACATGTATATGTATTATCTAGTTGAAATAAAATGTAAGTAACAAAAGTTACTTAGAAGTGTTTTATGAAAGTAGTTTTGGTTTTATATAAACTATTTTACTAGGGGTATTTTTGGTAAAAGTGAGCTGTGAGCAGTAGCCATAACTCATAGCTCACCGCTCACAGTTTTTTAAAGAAACATTGAAAAAATGAGCTTTTCTAAAAAATAGCATAGCTCACCGCTCCTTTGCCAAACGAACAATAAAAATCAAAAAGCTCGTTGGTCACCACTCAGTCTTTAGTTTTCCAGTTTCTAGTTTCCATTTTTCCAGTTTTCAGATTTTCAGGTTTTTTGTTTTTCAGGTTTCTGTTTTCAGTTTTTAGTTTTTTATTTTTTTACTTTCAGTTTTCTGCAATTAATATTTGAAATCATTCTTTAATCAATACTAGACGAGTACCCGTGCATAGCAACGGGATTTTATAGCGACAAATAGTTTATTGATAAAAAAAAAGTTTATAGGTTATAAACGAAAAATAATGTTTTGAAACCTGGTTCGACCCGGGTGGTTCAACCGGTTGAACCGTTCCGGTCGAAAAATGGGTCGATTTAAACCGGATCAACTTGCTAGGTTGGGTCGAAAACGGGTCAATCCGCCGGGTTTGAAGCATCCCGGGTCAAACCGGTTTGTGTTTTAATTGGTTGTATTTAATTTGGTAGATATGTTTTTAATTGGTTGTACAATGTGAATAATTTATTGTACTTTTAAGTAATGCATAATGTTTTGAAACCCGGTTCGACCCGGGTAGTTCAACCGGTTGAACCGCTCCGGTCGAAAAATGGGTCGATTTAAACCGGGTTAACTTGCTAGGTTGGGTTGAAAATGGGTCAAATTACCGGGTCAACCCGGTTTGTGTTTTAATTGGTTGTATTTAATTTGATAGATATGTTTTTTATTAGTTGTTCAATGTGAATAAATTATTTTACTTTTAAGTAATGGGGTATTTTAATTAAAGTATTAATTACATTAATTTTCTCTTACATTTGACTTTAATACTCAACTTTCAAGACTCAACTTTTCAAGTTTGACTATTTTTCCATTATAGATAGTATAGATTTGAAATCCTTCCATAATAAAAAAATAAAAAGTGTGAATTTTTAAGCATATCTAATTATAGATATGATAAATGCATTAAAAAATAAAAAGTGTGAATTTTTAAGCATATCTAATTATAGATATGATAAATCCATTATAATATAGTAATGTTATCTCACATTTAAAGACTAGTGTCCAGAAATTTGATACAAAATCAATTATGTGTGCTCTGGTGGATCGTTTAGGTACATCTACAACCGATGCGAGACCAATGCTGCGGTCACCAAAGGGATAGTGAACGTGAGGATTATTGCGCAACAATACACGAGCAACGTCATAAGAAATATCATATTTGGGAGTAGGTACTTTGGCAAAGGGAGTGTCGATGGAGGGCCAGGAGATGAAGAGATGGAGCATGTTGATTCATGTTTCACCATCCTTTCTTACATTTACGCATTTTGTGTAACAGATTACTTACCATGGTTGCGATGGAGAACTGATTTTGATGGGCATGAAAAGATCATAAGGAATGCTATGCGTACTGCTAGAAAGTACCAAGATCCCTTGATAGAAGAAAGGATCCAACACTGGAAAGATGGTGTTATAGTGGAAAAAGACGACTTGCTTGATGTTTTCATTAACCTTAAATCAACTCAACTAACCGCAGATGAGATTAAAATTCAGCTTCTTGTAAGATAAATATCCAACGAACTTTTTGACGTCTAAATCTTTAGTTTTTTTTCTTGATATCGAATTGATTAATTTTGGTGTATCACAGGATATAATGCTAGCGAGTTCGGATAATACGCCGAATAACATTGAATGGGCTATTGCAGAAATGATAAATGAGCCGAGAATCTTTTACAAAGCAGTCCACGAGCTTGATTATGTGGTTGGAAAAGATAGATTGGTACAAGAATCTGACTTAGTTCACCTTAATTATATTAAAGCATGTGTTAAGGAAGCTTTCAGACTACATCCTATTGCACCTTTCAATCTTCCTCACGTGTCATCCGTGAACACTACTGTTGCTGGTTACTTCATACCAAAAGGTAGCCATGTGTTACTGAGCCGCCCTGGCCTAGGAAGAAACCCTGAGGTGTGGGATGACCCACTAACCTTCAATCCAGACCGTCACATGAAAGGTAATAACAAAGTGGTGCTAACTGACCACAACCTTCAGATGTTATCGTTTAGCACTGGTCTACGAGGGTGCCCAGGTGTATTGTTGGGTACGACCATGACCTTAATGCTGATGGCTAGGCTAGTGCAAGGGTTCACATGGGAGTTGCCACCTAATGAATCACATGTTGATCTGAATGAGAACCTGCATAATTTATGGAAGGCTAAGCCATTGATGGCCCTTGCCAAGCCTCGTCTACCTCACCACCTTTATCCCACAAGTTGAATAAGGTATGCCCTTATGACATATGTCGCCAAAACCTTCCATCCTTTTAGTGTGAAGCATGTTCTATATATAAATAAATAAAAGTACCCAATGAAGCACATATTGATCCATTCGGAACACTTTAGCTTGTGTACTGAGCTTTATACTTTTGATTTCCCTTAAAATAATTGATCATTTATGCCATATACCTTTTGCAAAGATGGTTGTGCAGCTTACAACCCTGTACAAGATGTGCCTTTCAAGATTATTCAGAAAAATGTTTCAAGGATATTAACATTGAAACGAAATCATGAGCGTATCGATCATTTTAACAAAATTCAGTTGTTTATTCTTGAACTACTAGCCAGAACGTTTGATTCTAGTCGCCCGTTTAAGTCCAATTCCAAAAAGTTAGTCTTTGTTTTTGTTTCAGCAAGTGTTACTTGCATAGCCAATAGTAATTACCAAAATTATTGCATCGCTCCATAACCCTAAAGCATACTCTATACAATGTAGATCCCTGCGGCAGTGCCCCTGATCCGCCGCCTTAAGATGGCAAAGTCGAATTTCAAAGCATATCCATAACAACCCAAAATTGTGTTAATCCATGTACAAACATCTATATTTCTAAAATAAAATTAAAATTTTCAGGAAATCCATATATAAGGACTCAAAATTTATTCTACAACTCCAAATCAAAGCGAATATCCAGTCTCCGACACTATTTTAACAAAGTTGATGCATATAACGTTCGTTCTCCAATCAAGACACCATTGTTATCCAAATCAACTGCTCTATTAGGAAACTATACTAATGATTACATACATACTGAGCATGTATCCATAGAAAATAATAAAATAATAGTTGAATCGAAACAAAACTAAACTTCAAGTTTACCATTAGCAAATTCAAGCTAAAGCTGACATGCCTAATTAGACAACTATAATATGCATGCATATATCAACATATTAGATAAAGTTTTTAAACAATCCAATTAACAACAACGTTATTCACCAAAAACAAGTTTGAACTAATCCATCTTATACAAAACCAGACAGGCACTCCATCAAGACACTCATGAACATCAACCTTAGAACAATTATACCGTGCATATAAAATAACAATAAGCATCAAGAAATACACCTAAAGCACAACATTATTATCCATAACTATCTTCTATACATTATCGATCTCATAAAAACCTAACGGCACTACTAGCATATTCAGCGATAAAAAATGTTTAGGAAAAAACTATATTCGTTCAAAAGTCAAACCAGAACTCAGCAATCTTTCAAATTTACATGTAAAGAACACATCATAAATATAATGTATCAAGTTGTTTGTTTGATTCGGGTTTATAGTGGCATCCCCTGCCTACATTAACATTTACTCTATTATGCATAATATATGTATCAATCAATACATAAAGGAAAAAAAAAAAAAAAAAAAAAAAAAAAAAAAAAAACATCAATCACACAGTTATAGCAATAACAAAATTATAAGGGATGCTAAGTAGTATATCTACCTGACTATGCAGTAAATCCAACAAAATGTCAAACTACGTTAAACACAATCGCCTACACTGAACTCGCTATGCTTTAAGTTAAATCGCTTCTCCTAAAAAACCTACATTTGTTCAAACTTTACCAATGAGTTCAATGGTTTTCCTAACTTTTAGTATATATTATCATGCCCTGCCTACATACGCTAACAATAACACCCCCTCAACTAGCACATGGCATAACAACTTATTCAACACAAGAAATCTGCTTTTTATTACACCATATCTTGTAAAGCTACTTACCTCAAAAAGCTTATTGAGGTCAATCTCATTTGAATAACCTATGCAGTTGTATTTGTTATTATAAAGTGAGAAATAACAAAAATGCTAACTGCTGATTTCTAAATAGCATTTGGAAAGCAGTCATTAATTAGAGAACATAAACACGAGCTTTCAATTCTAAATGCTAAACGCTCTTATGGTGCATTTTATTGACAAGATCATAAGAACCAAAAACAAGTATTAATCTATAGATAAATCATCAAAACATCTTAAAATTCTTTAATAAAACATAATAACCCAAAAAACAAAACAGTAAAAAACACAATAACAAGTTATAATTTCTTCAACGGTAACTCTTCTGGAACCTGGCTCTAGCACCCTTCCCACCAAATTTCTTAGGCTCACATCTTCTCGGATAAGCAAGAGGCAAAGTCCTATCATATCTAACAAGCACATCTTTAATCTCCTTTTGCTCATCATCAATAAACTTCTGATAGTACGCCACTAATGCTTTCGGAATACTTTGTCTAATAGCATAAACCTGTGAAGTATGTCCACCACCTTGGACTCTAACCCTCATGTCAACGCATGCAAACTTTGCACGTGCCAAAAGCAAGATTGGTTCTAATACTTTGTAACGTAAAATTTCTGGCTGGATTAGCTCGATTGGTGTTCCGTTGATTTTTATGAGAGACCACGTCCCGCTTTGCAGTGGGTTATGGCCACTGCAGTCTTCTTTCGCCCGAAGCATTGGACACAGTTTGGTTGTGCCACCATTGTTGAGTGTCTGTGTTTAGGGTTTATCGTTGTGATTATATTATGGTTGATGATTATGTTAGTAGGGTTTTGGTTAGTTTCGGGCCCATAAAAGGTAACCGTTTAAGGGTGAGACAATTTAGCTTTGGGCCAAAACAGAAGAAATGTAACCAAGTCCTAATCGACATGGAATTGACTTGCAATTAAAGAAATAAAAACGCCCTTATGTCTTCCACAATAAGCCAACAGGCCCAATACACATTGACTCCTATACAGTATTGTCAAATTGTCAATATTAAGTGCAACCCATGTAAGATAAACAAAGATCCAACTCTCTATGTTTCTTGTCTAGAATCTTGATTGACTCGCTTTGATAACGCCATAGCACCAACATTAGTCGATAGATATCGAGTGAGGTTTAGATGGGCTAACCCAATTACTTATAAAGCAAGATTTAAGAAAATATAGTTATTACATCTTATATTCTGCAAGTTTAACATTGACCAATTATTTCACGTTTTGGTTGAGTATCATAAATTCTTTGTAGAGAAAAATATAATAATAAACTCAATTAGACATATCACACATGTAAGTAAGCAATTATACTGACCACTAAAGTGTGAAAATAAAGACAATAAATATTTGAGGTGTGCTACACCCACTCAATCTTTACAAAATTTCTCCCACACGCTGATGTGACAGAGAGATGATTGGTTGGTTTTCTGTGGCCCACAGAAAACCAACCAATCATCTCTCTGCCACATCAGCGTGTGGGAGAAATTTTGTAAAAATTGAGTGGATCTAGTATTTTTCTAAAGATTTGGTTCCATAACCAAAGGAAAACCCATTTAGTGTATTCAGCCTACTTCAAAGCAAACAGGCCCTTATGTCTTCCACAATAAGCTAACAGGCCCAACACACATCGACTCCTATACAGTATTGTCCACAATAACCGACTAACTACAGAACTCTACAAGGTTGGCTCATATTAAGTGCAACCCATGTAAGATAAACAAAGATCCAACTCTCTATGTTTCTTGTTGTCTAGAATCTTGATTGACTCGCTTTGATAACGCCATAGCACCAACATTAGTCGATAGATATCGAGTGAGGTTTAGATGGGATAACCCAATTACTTGTACTTTTAAAGCAAGATTTAAGAAAATATAGTTATTACATCTTATATTCTGCAACTAAAAGTTTAACATTGACCAATTATTTCACGTTTTGGTTGAGTATCATAAATTCTTTGTAGAGAAAAATATAATAAACTTAATTAGACATATCACACATGTAAGTAAGCAATTATACTGACCACTAAAGTGTGAAAATAAAGACAATAAATATTTGGTTCCATAACCAAAGGAAAACCCATTTAGTGTATTCAGCCTAGGGGTGTTCATGGATCAGGTAATATCCACAATAACCGAAAACCAAACCGAACCGAACCGAAAAAAATCAAACCGGATTCGTAACCGGACCGAATTGGTCAAAACCGAACCGAACCGAACTAAATATTCGGTTATCGGTTTGGATATGGGTTTGGCAATGAAAACCGAAAATAAAAAATATATAAATATATATATTTTTTATGTATTTATATATATAAATAATCACTAAAAGTCTTTTTTAGTATAAATATAACATTATTTAAGTTTGAAAAAAAAATTGTTCTAAAAATATATATAATTAAATAAAAAAATAATTAAAATTATGTAATTCGGGTTATTCGGTTCGGTTTTCGGTTATAGCGGTTCGGTTTTCGGTTCGGTTGAATCAAATTTGAATTCGGTTCAGTTCGGTTTTCGGTTTGACCTAGAAAAAAATTAACCGAACAAACCGAATAACCTGATAACCGAACCAATGAACACCCCATTCAGCCTATTTCAAAGCAAAGCTATTTGGACCGGGCCTCGTGAAGTTGTTAAGCGAATAGCTTGTAGCTGATGTATGATGTTGCCTTGGCCCTTTCTTAATAAAACGACATTTTTTTTGTACGACCGAATTTTTATAACCAACTAGCAAGTAGCTAGCGAAAACAACACAAACAATTACAAAATATAAAGCATTGGGTTTTGCAACCACAACGACCAATTTCTAGAACAATATGTACTCCTACTCGAACACCACTCAAAAGCATTTGACACAATAATATCAAAAATACAACTCCTTTTCATCTTGATTGACCCAAAAAGATTATTATTCCGATACTTCCATATTACCCACACAAACGTTAGGATAATAGCTTCCAACACCTTTTGCGATTGAGACTACAATGCATCGAGTTAATCCAATCCGGGATGTCCATAATAGATAAGAAAATGGGTTGAACCATATCAAGTCAACGGAATATTCTATCCCAAATTTGAGACGCAAGTTCACATCTCAGGAACACATGGTTCACATCTTCAATACACGTATCACACATAGGGCAAAAAAGAGAAGGTAAGGCTATCTCTTTCTGGTCTAGCTTTTCCCGAGTATGTAACCGATCCATTCTTATCCTCCATCCTAGAATATTCACCTTTATAGGCACTAGGGTATTCCGTCTAGTTGGAAGATCCCTAGAATGTAACAAAAGATTGTCTATATGAATTCGTGTACATGCCGCTGAGAACTTACCCTCCTGATCGAACGCACGTATCCACACTTCTTCATTCTCCGACCATTCTATACCCTGAAGCACACATAGAAAGTCAAGAAACTAATGTCCCTAACGACCCCCAGTATACATATTTCTGATCCAATTCCAATTCCAATTCTCATCACGCCATCGATTCGCAATGCTAAAATCTTTAATCCTTTCCAATGCAAAAACTCTCGGGAACCTCTCCTTTAGAGTCTTATCACCAACCCATACATCTGACCAAAACCGAGTGTTTATCCCGTTACCAACTCTTTTCCGCATGGACGCATAATTCGCTATATCTTTTTCATGCATCTGATGTATAGCTTTTAATATAGAACTCCAAACCCCACTCCTACGCATATGAGACCCATTTGATCTAAATCCTCCATGCTGCCCATATATACTCGAAATAATTATGTTCCAAAATCCCTCTTTTATCCGTATGAAACATCCACCGCCATTTTTGAATCAAAGCAAGGTTCAATGCTTTCAAACTCCCTATACCAAGACCACCTTTTTCTTTTGAATTGAGAACTTGACTCCAATGAACCTATGCAATTTTCCTATCTGCATCATCACCGCCCCCAAAAAATTGAGCACGTAGAGATTCCATCTTCTTATTAACAGCTTTGGGCATCTTGAACATCGACATAAAGTAAATACTGAGGCTTCCCAATACTGATTTAATAAGAGTTAGCCTACCTCCTATGGATAATAGATTGGCCTTCCATTTTGAAAGCTTTTTTTGACATTGTCATGTAAGATTACATGTGCACTTGTAATAAAAACATAGCCTGGTGAACAAGTAATCACAATCTTAAATTTAATAGAACATAAACGCACAACCAAGTTTGAGCCAACTAACTCAGGAAACATATCACCGAAAAACACATTGCCGAAAAAGATGATGATGTGCTCATTGACCTGATAACCTGTAAATTGTTCATAATTGTAATACAGAAAAAGTATAGTACCTTAAATTAATTGAGAGAAAAAAAAATATGTATACCTTAGTTTGAAATTAGACATAGGTATGAAATTGTTTTTTGTGGTTTGCTTTTTTAAAAACACCCCTGAAGTAGCTACGTCAACCTCTTAAAAATTAGGAGAGTTTTACCAAGTTTGAATCTGTGTAGCGGTGGATTCAAATCACGTGGATTAATTATTCGCTAAAAAAGGCCAGATACCATGATTACTCCAATAAAAAATGAAAAACGGTATGGTGGTTAACTAGAGTGTCACTTATAATTCTATAGTCCTTGGCTAAATGTAAATAACATTTAGTGATACTGATCAGTATATGGGTGATATTTGTAACTAGTCGCATAATGAATTCCTTTCAATGGTTCTTCATTTGGAATATACACATAATAATATACCACACGTTTCTTCATAATAAATGCATATAACTCTCATGAGTCGTATCTGTAGCACTTGCTATGTATTGTTACATCAAACAATTTAGACGTATTACATCAAAAACACGTGGTCACTCACTTATTTCTACCATAAAAACAACTCAATATACGATTTTCTTGAACGATCGACATAAATTTTATTAAAGCTGGCAGGAAGTTATGATAAAATATTTTTACAACAATATATTACAAATAATAATTGGGTCTTGAATCCATTCGAACCAATTAGACCCAAGTATTTTGGACCTATGACAAAATATGAGTTTGACATTGGTAGAAAACAATTGGCTTTGCTCCATGCTTTACGAGTTTACGGTGCCAACACCATGACATATTTATAGTTTTTCATGGAAGGTTCTAGCTTTAAGATATTGTCGACTAGATATTATCATAGAAGAATCAGGGTCAATAGAAATTCATAATGTGAGAGGTAAAATAAATGTGAGAAATGCATTTAGTCCTCTTGATTCATAGTTTTTATATGCAGAAATATCTTTTTTGCTTATCGAATACAAACGGGTGATTTACAATTGTCATTTTAGTGTAGATTCACTGAAATTTGTAAACTGATTCAAAACTTTAACACTTATATGTTATTTTGCAGATAATATGAGTTAAAGGATAAATTTTCAAAACTTTGAATATATATATATATATACTAGTTTCAAAGTCCGCCTAATGGTCGGGCATGACTTGTAATTTTACATTTTTATTTAATTATAATATTTTTAATTTTAATTTACTTATGAATGTATAACAATGAATTTTAAACCAAAAACTATTTAGGGGTTGTTTGATAAAACTGAATAATTTAGCGCTGAATGAATCTAAACTTTTGAATAATTCAAAGGTGCTGAATGAACATGTTTCTGAATACAAGTAATTGTTTGATAAATTTGTGATTGTCTCATCTGAATAAGAAAAATATTACCGTTTTAACCTCCCATCTTATTTAACACTGGGTATGTCTGGCGAAATGGGCTGGGGCTGGAGCTTATATTATAAGCCGAAATTAAAATTTGTATTTTTACAAACTTGTTTGGCGAAATGGGCTGGGGCTGGGGCTTATTATTGCAAAATTACTAAAAATGACGAGCTTTTGTATATGTTAAATATTTTTATGGGTAAATAAATAATTTATTTTTCAAAAGCCTCGGGCTAAAGTTTTTAGCCCCTTTTACGGGGCTAAAGTTTTTAGCCGACTTATTTTATAAGCTTTTCCATAAGCCCCATGACAAATGAGACTTATTTTATTGGCCAACTTATTTTAAAAGCCCAAGCCTCAAATAAGCCTCATTTAATCCCTCGCAAAACATAGCCATATGTTGTGCGAAAATAATGTTACTCGTAATTTTTATACGTATATAAAGACTTATTTTACTAATAAAATTAATAATATAATTTTACCCATTTCAATATTTTATCTTAAATATCATATTACGTTGTTTCAAACCCAACGAAGATATATAACCAATAATCGGACCAATTCAATATTATTATAATTTCAATATACTAAAAGTATAAAGTACATAAAATTTTAACTATTTTAATTACTGTTTTCCAAATTGAATGGATGGAGAAGAGACCACATGGAAGAGAGACATGAAATATCAAGGATATTTGGGTGAATGTGTAGCTAGTGAATGATTTTGCATGTCATGTCAATCATAATCGGTCAGCGCCTAATTAATGATCCAGTGGCCAAAATTTTCTAACCAAACATGCTGACCGAATAAGTGTTTACTACTCAGTGCTAGATCATATCATTAAGTGGTAATCAAACACACCCTTAGTCTACCAAGTGAAGGTATTTTTTGTGTGTAGACTTATGAAACACACAAAATAATTTAATGAATGCATTAATAACGAAAAGAAACGAATGTTCATTCGATATTAAAAAAAAGTTATTAAAGTATCGGCAAGAGAGATAAAAATTCATTTATGTCATACCAAAACATTGTTATAACATGTTCTATTATATAATTCAAACTTCATAATCCTCAAGCTGAAAAATAATCTGGTTCCAGCTTTCCGAATTTTTACCAAAATTTATGATCTTGAAACTATTCTTCAACCTTTAATACTAAGTAAAATGGTGCACCCGTTCCTTTCAGACATCCGTTTCCTTGAATAAATACTCCAGCCGTGTACTGCATAGCCTAATTCGTATCTTTAATCACCTTAAACCCTCTCCATTTAGCCCTCCTATCAATACATGGGTTTTAAAGAATGGTTGCAAAAAGTAGACATAATAAGATATAAACGTACCTATGTTTATATTGAATGAATAACAATGAAAATAAATGAACATCAAGATTTATAGAACAATTAAAATATACAAAATATTTGTAACAATATAGTTTACATGGCTTATAATTATCGTTGAAAGGATTAGTTGACGGAGAATTTTTGAAGATAATTTACAAAAAATAAGTAAAGATAAATTAATTATAAACTTACCAAATTATTTATTGAATTAATTAAGAACGAAAGAAATAAATGTTCATCTAATAAGAGAAAATAAAATTAATAAATTATTCATAAGAACAAAGTATATTTTGTCGGTTCAAATGCGAAATCTTTCTACACAACGTCTGTTTTTGATTTTGTATATTTACTATGTTTATAAGAACAAAGAATCCTCAATCGCTTCCAAATCCTCTTTCCTCTTAAGACAAATTTAATTTTTGTATCTTTAGCAAGTTGTCTTCGATGAATGCGATATTAAGGCAAGCATCGAAAAGTCGACCCCCAATATTCCTTTCATAGAATGTAAAACATAAGTCTCCAGTAACTTGTCGAACCATCAAATAATGTTAATGATTTAATGAAAACCTAAAGTTTGAGCAATGCGTGATCTTTCATCATTGCACGTTTACTGTAAGTTCACCTCGATCTTTTTATAAAATAGAAATTGAAGGAGTTATTTTCATGAACTTCAAATGATGATTGTTTAAATATAATAGATCTTCTTGCTATGAACCTATGCAAATATATATTTATATAATAAGCAGTTTAAATAAGTAATACAATGTCAAAAATTAGAAAATAAGCTCAATGATCCTTCTTTTATGAGCTATATAAAAGTTGCTTTTTTTATATGCATATGTTGTGTTAAATCTGATATCCCAAATCACTACAGATGCCAGGTGAAACTATATATTGTACTAAGGGTGTGTTTGGAATTTGGATAAGCTTAAGCATAATTAAGGTCTTATGCATCTCCAAAAAGCTCCAATTTTGGAGCTTAAGCTTGTAGGCTTCTTTTCATCACAAATAATTAGTTAATATGCTGCAAAGATAAAGTTTTACCACACCTTTTTGGAGCTTAAATTGTTTTGGTTAATAATAGAATAAGCTAGCTATAAAGCACCATGAATAAGGTTACCCCTAAAGTCGATTATGGAGCTTATCACACACACATTTTGGAGCATAATTATCACACACACATTAAATCATATGCTTATTTATCAAACAACAGAACTAATGAAATTGAGAAAAGTACCATGGCTAGATTAAAAAGAGATGGAGCTTGTTTATGAATCGTAGCCTCAATATCCTTTAAAAATGATAAGCCAAGATGAGCAGCAATTCTCAGTCTACGTAGAATTCTTGCTGAATAGAATAGCATAAAGTAATACCTACAGTTAGTTTTATTAAGATAGGTACTCTAGTTTGAGAACTCTCCCAAAAAGAATCTCAACTCCAAAAATCTGATGATATCGTTAACAAATTAAAACAATCAGAAAAAATATAAAAATATCATTAACCTATCAAAAATAATTTGTATACGATAGTCATAACACCAATTGCTAAAACCATAATATATAAGAAACACCAAGAAATACCATGTTTTATGTTCAGATTTTTATTTGATGTTTTTATGTTCGCTTGCATACAGTTCAACAAACACATGTTGTTACTCTTAGGTGAGACCCGTTGTACCAGCTTGGCAAAGAAATCAAAAACCTAAAACTGTAGAATCATGTCAAACAATTGAAAATATAATGTCTGGTTTTACTTACTTTAAAGACGAGTTGTATTTGTGTGTCCTTGGTGTCTGTACATGTCATCTTCTGAAAGGATAATCAGACCATTTATAAGAAAGTGTAGCAGGAACTAAATGCATATTAAATGAAAATTTATTCAAATTGAAAAAATATCAAAATTTATTTGAATATTCAAAAGTCCACGTCACTCATGATGTGGTCCATGTGGACGAATGATGGAGGATACGTGAGTGGAATCTGGAGACCTGGTGATATGAATAACTTGTACATGATGACCAACTTTTATGATATCAGTGATGACCAACAATAATTATGAATAAGCTGTACATGGACTAAAACATTTGAGTTCTAAATTTTTTCAGAACAATAATTATAAGTCTTCTTACCGTATCTCACCTAAAATATTAAATCACCATTTGACGATCACATACCTTATATGTCACCGTAAATAGGATTATGAAAATTAGTGAATAAATAGTGATGATTCAAATGAAACTAATTCCTCTTTCAGATTCAAATGGGTCTTATTAGAATTTTATGACAGTTGACTAAATCAGATAACCTCTTTCAGATTCAGTTACACCTTAGTCCTAACTGATGGTCTAAAATGAAACTAATTCCTGGAAGCCTGGAACATTTTGAGTCTGCTATGGTTTTTGTTCGACAGTTTAGACCTTCATGCCTCTTGCAAGGTGAGGAGCTATGTAAAGTAAATGAGCCCATGTTTCATTAGCCCTTACTTCTGAATTTGTAGTGTAGTGTTGCAAGGTGAGGAGCTATGTGAAATGCATAACGTTTATGTTCAGCAACAGGTAGAAAATTTTGCAATTGAGGTTAAGTACCTTAGCCCGAGTCATGTACGGTGACAAAGGATCTTCGAAATGTGAGAGCTTCTCTATTTCCGTCCTGGTGTTCTTTGATCAGAATCATCTAGGTTTACTTTAATGAAATATAAATCTTAACAGATAGATACTTAGTTCTTCTCGTTAGCTTTCTTCCAGGTTGGTAGCTCTCTATAGATAAAAAACCAGAGCCCAAGCCGGCACAATATGGCACCTAAAGCCCAATAAGCCTTCGACTGTCTGCAAATGAACAGACACACATATGTGTATTAAGTTAGATCATTTCAACTTAAGGCAATGAAACACTAATATTTGATCAAGTGCAAAGTCACTCATGTCGGATCATCAGCAGCTTTCTCATAATTTGCCATAAACCATTTTGCAAGCCAACATTGATAAAAATAGTGAAAAAATGGAGCAGTGGACGCATAATGACAAACATACAAACTTATTTCAGTAGTTTGCTTGCACCAGCAGGCGTTGTGCTGAGTATGTAAAAGTAAGTGACGATTATTGTTAAGTATAAACTGTATAATACACCTTTTCCATTATTTAGGGTCAAAATACTAAGAATAAAGTGGCACGTAGCTGTAAAACAATGATTATAGTGATAAATGTAAAACTATTTTAACTATTTTTTAGCTGTAACCAACATTATGATTCTAATTCATGTCACATTAAAAAACTACAAAACCCACATCCAAACACCCCTCTATGCTATTCCGTGAGGACAAAAAAAACTAAAAGTTAAGGAGTCTTATCGATGCATTTTTTGTCATTTGGCCAAAATGAAATGGAGTCAAACGGATTAAAAGTCATCCAAATTCAAATTAAGTGAATAAAAGACCTCATAAAATATTTAACTACGAAAGGTGGTTACTTGTAATAACATAATTTTTGTGGTCATGATTAGCACACTAATAATTTACAACATTAAATTTAAAGTGTATAATAAGTGTTTCGTGGTTGCCCAACCCAACCCACTTGACATGTACTACTACCTGTTCTGGACTCAAACCCATGTGAACCGTTACCTAACCAATCCGGATTGAACCTCTAATGATTACTATAGTTAACAAACATGAAGAAGAGAAGAAAAATGCCTTAAGACTGCTAGAAAATAGCAGGCTTTGGTGCATAGCGATCTCATCATAATTGACTGGTTCTATTGGAAAATTATGATAATAGTGTCTCCATTAAATGAGTTTCTTTCACAGAATACCTAAATACGTATGAGAACATTATCATAATTTAACCTTAGTTAGGAAAAAAATCAAGCCAAAAGATATTTTTTGGTGTGTTTTTATACTAATGATTCTTATCAACAATTCATTGCCTCACATGTCAAATATTATATGACAATCGTCAGAAATTGTGAATGCCAATGCCTCAAGTCGGTTTTTAAGGAACTCACCAGATATCTATATATCAAAGATTAGTTAGTATAATCCTGCAAGTTCACTATTGACTCCCTAATCCTGCAAATGGGTGATAAATAACAGTTAAAAAATCAGTTACTAAGTACTGCGGTACACTGGATTTATGTACTAACCGATCAAATAAGCATGTGTCACCATTGTCTCAAAAACACATGCAAGCGGAACATGTTTATCATCAGAAGTCGGAATGTCCAAATCAGGAGAAGTATGTGGGCGAAATTAAGCTAACTGCTATATAGTGAACCATCTTGCAAAGACAAACTGATCTATAATGGCATTTCAAAATCATTAACTTTTAAATGTTAAGTACTAAAAGTTTTAGAAAATCAGTTTGTCTTTATGGCAAACCCAAAATTAAGTAATTTGAGATCACATGTTGGGGTACATTTGTGTAAATATCGTGCATCTGATATTAATTGTAACACCCCCAATTTTAAAATATTTGCAGCGGAATAAAGATTGGGTGTTACTTCATAGCTCACAGTTTTTTAGTAGAAAATGATTATAAATTTAGTCATTTTAAAACATTTATCATTCGAATATCAGAGTTTACAAAATGAGGTCCCAGTGGTTTCAAAGTTTGTTAAATAAGTTTTCGAATGATAGTAAATTTTATAGCCTCTGTAAGAATTCATGCTCCTCCGTATCATCCTTGCTCATTATAGACTTGAGATAAATACATGCTAAAAGTGTCAACACAAAGGTTGGTGAGTTCATAGAGTTTGTAAGTGGAGTAGTTGATTTCCAAGAATCAAAAGAGTTTGTGAATCCATAGTATTCATAATAAACGCTTTATTATCAAAATCAAAGTGTGAGTAAATCCATAGTGTTTATAGTTGAAAGCAGTTGATTTATCAAAATCAAAGTTAACATGTAATAGTTTGTTGGTTTGCCCTAATTGGGTCGACACCAAAATAGTTATGATTTACCAAGAAATAGTGATTTTCTGCTATATAGTAAACACAATTTGTCATTTGATAAAATTTGTTATAGTAATACCGTGTCATGACCACAACACTACTACTCTGATTTCTCTAAGCCTCATGAAACACAACGATTAACTGGTCACATCAATCAAACATGATGGAAAATGGCCCTCTAATAGGTTTTTGCTATTTACCTATAAATGGGTTAAATAAAGTGCATTTGGTGGCCCATCCTGGCAGACACAAACGGGGATCGTCAATCCCAAATAGATCTATTCACAACTATTTACATTCACCCTACAAGTGATTAAGGTTCATGATAAGAGGGACTTTTAGCAATAGTAAACTTAGGGGTGTAGAAATCAGGTATAACATACAGTTGATAAGTCACAGGAAATCATTTTTATAGCAGTTATCTCTCCACGAGATATAAGTTGTATAAAATGGTGGGCTATAGTCCCACAGTAATAAGTAAAAGTTTAGAGTACTTGTAAAAGTATAAAACACGTATTTGAGCATGTATCTTCCCCAAAACATTTATAAAAACGGGGCTAAGAACTCATAGTAATATGTAAATGTTTAAAATACTTGTGAAAGTAAAAGTAGTAGTTGAGTATGTATCTCCCCCAAAGCATTTATAAAACATTTATAAAAACGGGGCTAAGAACTCACAGTAATATGTAAATGTTTAAAATACTTGTGAAAGTAAAAGTAGTAGTTGAGCATGTATCTCCCCCAAAGCATTTATAAAACATTTATAAAAACGGGGCTAAGAACTCACAGTAATATGTAAATGTTTAAAATACTTGTGAAAGTAAAAGTAGTAATTGAGCATGTATCTTCCCCAAAGCTTTTATAAAACATTTATAAAAATGGGGCTAAGAACTCACCTTAAGTGGTACTAGGAATGGTGAAAGTAAGTTCGAGTGAGATTATGAGAATGATTTTGGAGCGTCTTTAGTACGGAACCTGATAATTAAATTTATCTGAGAATCTAACCAAATACTATTTGGCAATGAATAACGATTAATCGTTATGATGAAAAGATGATATGTGAGTGAAATCCTTATGTTTTTAAGATAAGTTATTATGTTTGAGGTTTTCTTTTCTTAATCTTGACGATAATAATACGTAATGATAATTAGTTAAAGTATTGTTATATATTTGTTTAACGTAAAGAAAATAAAGTGAAAATGTGTATGACGTGAGGTGGGGGTAACGTAGAGATAGAAAATAAAATAGGAATATCAAATATGTTATGTGGATCCTTGTCATTTTTCCAATTTTTACACTTTTTATCCTAACGGCGTTAGCGTTACACCGTTAGTCCAACGTTAAATATATTTACGTTTTAAGTCCAAAAGTTTATAATTATTACACTTTTCATTCACAAGTTTATAAAAATCAGTTTTTCACCATATAATTTGTAAAATGACAGTTTTTACTCCAACTTTATAAAATTGACACTTTGAACCCGAAAGTTATAAATTTTGCAAACTTAGTCCAAAATCTACCAAATTCGAAACTTATCATTTTCATTTCTTTGTAAGGCTAAAATCAGCTTATTGAACTTTCTAAACTGCTTATTTGTCGAGAAGAGCTTATTCATAGCTTATTGGGCCTTTAAACGAGGAACTAAGGCCCGTTACATGTTTTAAATCTGTTGGGCTTACGAGGGTGTTGGGCTTGGTTTCAGGCTTATTTTTGGGTGCTCAAAACATTTCAAAACAGCTTATTAGGACAGCTTATTCGTTTTGCTTATTTTTGGCTGATTGGGCCTTAAGGCCCAATCGGTGTTTATTTGTTTTTCAAAACTGGTTTCATGTCACGATGCTTCGTATTATTTAAGAGGTCAAGACATCATTTTTACTACAAACGTTCTATGTGAAATCGATTGTTCGCTTGGTGGTTTAATAGTTTGTGAAATAAAATCGTGTGCTTGTTAAGTTAATTTCAAAAGTATACGCTAGTTTCTTGGGTTGCATGGGGTACGGTTTTTGAGTAAAGGACTTAGAAAATTTTTAAATGTTTTGAGACTAGGTCTCGTTGTACATTAGGAACGTGTCCAAAAATAGTTTATACGCGACTTTTATGACTTTAATATTTAGGTGTCTTGATAACTAGCATGTCAAATATATAGACGGAATAATTATACGGATATTAGATTTCGAGTATTACGGTGTAAGTATAAGTGATGTATATACGTAAAATCAAAGTGAGCGTTTAAGTAAAAATGGAAAGAGGTCGTGTGAGACTTACTACACCAAGATGGTGGGGTAAAACGTTTCGTAGAGTCGAGGAAAGGTGAGTATGAGAGTGTAGTGTGAATGCCGACTTAACCAAGATTTGCAAACAACGTTTCGTTTCTCCTAGACACGATTTGAAAGTATTGTGCTCTTGCCAAAGCGATTTGAACCAGAATGAGAACTAGGACTTAGTATTTTTGTGATAACATTTGCATGAAAGCATGAGTCGAGTGTATGCATGCATGGTGGTTTATATATGAAACTTTTGGAGTGTTTTAGTGACTATGAATTATGAGATGGGATGGTAGAGTGTAGCAGGAGGCTTTCAAAAGTCTTGTAAGGAAGAAAAGTAACATGGTTTCCTTGTTTTCTAGCTTGTCAACATAATTCCCATGTCTAAAGAAAACATGTGATGTATATTATATACTAGGATTGTACTCTTGAGTTTTCTTTTAAAATACATGTAGTACTTGCCTAGGAACATATAATAAGCATTGTGAGAGCATGATATTGGGAGGTACTTCCTTGTGTTTTAAACAATATGTCGACAACCATTATTAAGGTGTACACGATTTGTAAATTCGGGTATGACTTGGTGATGATTGATCAAATTTAATATTTAGACATGAATTCATGATAGAAATGATTTTTGAACTTCATAGAAACAAATGAAAGCTAAAACGGTTTAGTTTTGAATTATGTACAAATTGGGTGGGTTTGTTTTTGGATCGATTACTTGGCCTTGTAAAAATATAGTAAGACTCGACATGGGAAAACGAAATTTGGCATCCTTGGTGTTGGCTAGGTGAGGAACGAGATAAGGTAAAAATATGTATGGGTCGTGTATATAAATGGTGCGTACGGGGTGCGTTTTGGACTTGATCTAGTCGCGTATCCACAAAACAATTATAAGGAGTTTGTGCTTTGGAAGTGTGGGCTGATGAATAGTAACAGGCCGGATGGGATTAGAGATCATTAAGGGCCCGTTTTGTATGGTATTTAGTGTTTAGTGTTTTAATTTGAGTTATTGAAATATTTAAGTTTCGTTAGACGAGTTGAGAACTTGTTTTCGTTATTTGGTGAATTTTGCACTATCGCGAGCATGACCATTCGATGTAACAAAAAAAAAAATTTCAAATTTCTCTGTAAAAATGGTGGTTAAGATAGTGACAGAGATTATTATGTAATTAACTGTTTGTTAACTATATGGATTTTTGCGGGGTTTTACATTAATAAATAAAATTCACAAATCACACCCCACACCCCCTGATCACACACCCCATTCGTGTAAACTCACAGATCACACTCTATACCTCCTGATCACACACCTTGAGCGCAATATCCATTCAATCTCATCATTAAACGTTTATAGGTAGCATTTAAAGATTATAGTCAGAAATATGTGTGTAATAAAAGTCTCCACATCATACCTGCAAAAGGCCGAAGAAAATGCGTATACTAAATGATGCCTTATCTTCATCCCGGGGCCTCAATGCCTCCACCAAGTACTCCTTGACAGACACACCATTATTCACTCAGTGCCACCATCACCGCAAGGGATCTTCATTCATACACGTATCTTTGCAATAAACAGCTGCAACCGATATGAAACATAAAAACTCAATACAATTGAAGGTATACGCAAATTTAATACATCAAAATTTTTGTTACTAAACTGGAAACCGGCGCCACTCACATGTACATGTAGCATTTCCAACCTCCAAATTTGCCTCGCACAACCGGATTCACCAACAGAACCCACCTCCTGTACCAACTGTCATATCTGGAACGAAGCATTTTTCATGGTATCCCCCGTTACCAAAATAAGGTGAAACAAATGGTTAGCTAAAACGCAACAGGTCAAATGGGTCTTTTGGGTTGAAATTGGTTTAAATTCATCTAATTTATAGAATCCAAATGTTGTTGCAAACTTGCAACAGTGTGTCAGAAAAGTAGAAAGAACATACCACTGTCAGTGTATTTAAGTTTTGCTTACCTTGTGGCGCTTTCGACAAACTCATGTGAAAATACCTGATTATAAACATATACACCTGCATAGGAACCCAGAAGATTAGTAATTCATCATGTGATAAAAAAATTAATAGATGAAACTAAAAAGGAAAGTCATGACCCCCAGATAAGTACATTTGCTGCAGCTGTGATAACAAATGCAAATGGTTGAGCAAACGACACGAATGCAGGCAAACTGAGATATGGTTGACACCGTAGCTATTTTTTTTGTACATCACAACCTTTAGAGTAAATGGGTCAAAACTCCTACTGATCTTTGATAATCTAGCCTTGCTTGTTTTTTTTACCCGCCTAAGCTTCTTTAATTTTGTTCTTCACTAATGTCTGATTTTACTAATTAGAGCCTTAGATATAGTAGTGTATAAAACGATTTGTGATCCCTAACCTTTGTCTAGTGCAGCCCCTTTGTGGATTCCTAGAGTGAACTCCCCATTAACTAACACAATAAGAGCACAAACTTTCAGTTGCCAAAACCAAATGAAAAGGCTTGTGTAGGATTTGACTTGAATTTTCTACAAATGAAAAAAATCAAAACCCCCTATTGAGCTTATGGAACTTAATAATTGCATTACTACTGTATGCTTTGGTTATGAATAACAATATGTGAAAGAAGGCACATTCTCTATAACAGTCTCATATCAAAATGTACATGAACATTACTGACAATTCAACCACCTAACTGAATGATCAAACCAACTCACTAATGTGATCACACAAATAAATAAATAAATAAATAAGTAAATAAATAAAAGAAATAAAATAAACATTTAGAAAGATAAGTAACAAATCATATTATACCTTATTTAATTTTCCATTTCTTTCCGATTTTGACACTAATTTTGGCATCCGATCACCCGGCACAACGTCAGCCGTCTCAATCAACTCTGGTCCCGTTGAACTACTACTATTTCCAGGAAACACACTTTTTCCATAAACACATAAAAACACCAACCTTACACACACCATAAGATTTTTTGATTTTGTATTTAGTTTAAGGATGAACATCCGTAGAAATCAAAGTAAAAAATTTGATTGTTATTAATTGTTGATTTATCTTTATGTGTAAACTTATTGATCAACAATAAACATTTAAGAAAGATGAATTAAACATTAGATTATACCTATTATTGACATAGAACATACCTTTGATAACTTAGTAAATAACTTGGCATCGTTAGTCCTTTACAGTAACGGCAGTTACTAAATAACTTAAAATTCTGTTTTCTCGCGTCAACTTGGCATCGTTAGTCCTTTATACTAACGGTCGTTAGTAAATAACTTAAAATTCCGTTTTCTTACGTTTTGGCACGTTTTCGATCTTTCTTTTTTACGTTTTCGCCTCATTTTTTACGTTTTCGTCTATTTTTTACGTTTTTGACCATTATTTTACGTTTTCGTCTGTTTTTTTAAGTTTTCGCTAGGTTTTTTACATTTTCGACCATTTTTTTACGTTCTCGTCTGTTTTTTTATGTTTTCGCCTAGTTTTTTACATTTTTGTCTGTTTTTAAAATTTTCGACCGTTGGTTTACGTTTTCGCCTGGTTTTTTACATTTTCGTATGTTTTTTTACATTTTTGACCATTTTTTTACGTTTTCGACCATTTTTTGCGTGTTTGCCTATTTTTTTAAGTTTTCGCCAGGTTTCTTACTTTTTCATATTTTTTTTACGTTTTCGACTGTTTTTTTTACATTTTCGACCATTTTTTATGTTTTCGTCTGTTCTTTTGCGTTTTCGCCAGGTTTTTTACGTTTTCGTATATTTTTTTACATTTCTGACCGCTTTTTTATATTTTCATCAGTTTTTTTTAGGTTTTTGCCAGGTTTTTTACCTGGCAAAAACTTAAAAAAACTGACGAAAATGTAAAAAAGCAGGCGAAAACGTAAAAAAACAGAGAAAAATTTTAAAAATTGGTCGAAAATGTAAAAAAACATACGAAAACGTAAAAAATTTGGCGAAAACTTAAAAAAACAGACGAAAACGTAAAAAAAATGGTCGAAAACGTAAAAGAATAGACGAAAACGTATAAAACGGTCGAAAACGATCGAAAACGTAAAAAAACATACAAAAACGTAAAAAAACATACGAAAACGTAAAAAACCTAGCTAAAACCTATAATAATAGACGAAAACGTAAAAAATGGTCAAAAACGTAAAAAACCATACGAAAACGGAAAAAACCTGGTGAAAACTTAAAAAAATAGACGAAAACGTAAAAAAACAAAAAACAGACGAAAACGTAGAATAACGGTCAAAAATGTAAATAACCAGGCGAAAACGTATTAAAGCAGACGAAAACGTAAAAAAACCAGGCGAAAATGTAAAAAAAATAAACAAAAACGTAAAAAAACGGTCGAATATGTAAAAAACAGACGAAAACGTAAAAAACCTGGCAAAAAATTTAAAAAAAATGTAGACGAAAATATAAAAAAACGGGCAAAAACATAAAAAAAAGCAGACGAAAACGTAAAACAACGGTCGAAAACGTAAAAAACAGACGAAAATGTAAAAAACCTGGAAAAAACGTAAAAAAAAAGATCGAAAACGTGCCAAAACGTAAGAAAACGGAATTTAAAGTTATTTACTAGCGACCGTTAGTATAAAAGACTAACGATGCCTAGTTGACGCGAGAAAACGGAATTTTAAGTTATTTACTAACGGCCGTTACTGTAAAGGACTAACGATGCCAAGTTATTTACTAACGATCGTCACTGGGTACACACAATGTACCAAATTCGAAAGTTTAGTCATACATTAGAAAAAAAAAGATCAGTACATACAACGGTAAAAAGTGTCATCTTTGATGCTTTTCTAGATAATTTTCCTTATAACTTAAACCTGGTGGTACGTGGGGATCGCACTAGGCTTTACCTCTCAAGGGATCTCGAGAAGCTTACAGCCCCCACCAGGCAGTGTACCTGATCGTTGTAGTATAGTATAGTGACAAGTACCAGGGGATTGATCGTTCAGCTAGGAATAGTGTCGCTAGGATTAGAAAACCTAATTACTAGTGCTAGAGATGACGGATGATTATTTTTGTATTTTTATATTTTTTAGAAGGCAAAGTAAAATCTCGGGTTTGAAGGATTTGGGCGGAATTAATTGCTAGTCAACTAACCCAATACTAAGATGCAATCAAAATAAAATACTAGAAATGAAAATAAAACTAAATTATACTAAGGTTGTGAGCAATAAGTGGAGAAGTTGTGTTTACTTAGATTTCACTACTCCCTAGATATCTTTTACACGTTAATTACTTCTTATAGTTGCGTGGATGACGGATTGTATTCCTTAATACCATTCATGGGGTGGCGCACTTACTTCCCCAATCCTATGAGTGTCTACTTCACTCCTATGTCGAGCCGGCTAAGAAGTTCCTAACATGGGATCATTAGAATTTACTCATGCATTAAATACAACCAATAAAACCTAGTGCACATCGGTTCATGTTTCCTAAGACGTTCAAGCATGTTACCATTTGGAGATCTGCCAGTTTTCTTAAGTCTAACATTGAAATCATTCATCCAATACAACCATAAACAAGTAATCAACACATAATTAACATCTAGGTTTCATTAGATCTAAGCAAACACAAGATAGATCTAGCCTAGCATAGTAGAATTGAGACAAGAACAAGACATAGACAACCAACACATAGACATATTGATTGAATTAAAAGAACACTTATCTCAATTACACTTGTAAGGTTTCAAGGGCTGAAAACCCTTGAAAAACCTGTAAAAATCGTATTAGGTTCGGCCTTAGGGTTTCTCCAAAACTTCCTCTTTTTTATGTGTGAAAATTAGAAAACTATATATAGGAAATAGAGGCTGACGGCGTCAAGACCAAATAGGTGACGCCGTCATCTCGCCGCCAAAATAAATCTCGGACTGCCTTGATCCAGATCTGACGCCGTCATGTATTAGCTTTTTCCAGGCCGTCACGTATTTTACTCTTGACGCTCTTCCTTGTGACGCCGTCATTTCAGTACTGGGCCGTTATGAAAATTACTCTTGACGCCGTCAAAATGTTGCTCTTGACGCCGTCACCTACTGTTCCCAGCAGGGAAAATTGAGACTTTGCCGTTTTCTTCACTTTTATGCTCAAAAAACGTCCAAAATGCCTCCTTTTCCAGATTTCACTCCCAAAGTACCTAAAATCACAAAAGGAACGATTTAGGGCAATATTTGATCAAATAAATTCAATTCCGGGCTTAAATGATCTCCTAAAAGTGATTCATTTTTCGCCTCATCATATACCCTTACACTTGAGATTTGCTTGTCCTCAAGCAAATGCGCTTTTATTCTACTCAAAATACAAGTTAGGGGTCATTTAACACTAATATAAAAGTAATTACAACAAATAATCGTTCCACTAAAGACCAATAGACAAGCACGGAGGTCATACGCTAGCACCTCACAAATAGTGTTTAGATACTCACATCTCTCGGGTGTAATAAAGTATAAATTACAATATGGAAACAGAAGATATCTCTAACTACCTGTCATAGCAAAATAGATTACCATAGGCTTGGGAAAGGATCAAACCTCCACCACATGGCGTAAGCACCTAGGATAAACTATCAAAGAGGTCTTTTAAAGGGTTGTAACGTTAGGTGTAGGGATATGAAATACACGGTTTTGTTGGATATAGGCAGTCTTTACTGGTGGCGAGTTAACAATCTTGGTTAATTACATGTACAACATGGCGTTGCTAAGCCAAGACTAGACTCGACTTAAGCTAATAAATAAAAAATAACAAAAACATAAAATAAACATAGAATAAAAAGGGATGGTAGTCCGTATGTTTTTTCTCTTTTTCTTTTTCTATTTTTTTTCTTTTTTTTTCTTGATTTTTTTTTTTTTTTTTTTTTTTTTTTTTTTTTTTTTTTGTGCATACACTCTTACCCTACCATCCAAAATAATATATCATAGGGGATGAACATTCCCCTTACACTTGAATTTTTACATACTTTACAATAAACTAAACTAATGACTCGAATTAAGATAATCAAAACACTTGGAGCACTTTTATGATTAACGTACATATGGGGGTAATAAATGATGTTCTTCCCCATTACTCCATAAAATAAGTACTTTACCCAAGAGTCCCAATCGTCCCAAAATAATATGTACAAGGATATGACTCGACTTAGCAACCATGTAATCAATTAGATAGTTAACTTAGGGTTTAACAAATAACAATAATGCACTAAAAATGAGCGCATACACGGAAGGCTAAGGCGATTTAGGTGTACATTTAAGTGGGGTGTAACAAATTCTTCCTTTAAGTAAAATGCTTAAAGTTATAAACGAAAAGATAGGCTCGGAGGGGTGTACTAGGGGTTTCGTGTACTAAAAATAAGTACAACGCTAAGGGTGTGGGAAAAATTAGTTGACTTAAGTAGCCAAGTAATATGACTTAAATGGTCAAGTAATTATAATACGGGTTTAACACAAGGGTGATCCTAATGCCTCTTATCATGTAGTAAATCCTACTACACGAATGTAGTCTCACTAGCGGTCTTGGGATTCATCACTAACGCAAGTTATAGAATCTAAATGCTACCGGTACACTCATAAGCACTAATAGTAAATGTTTTTCCTATCAAATCGAAAGGCGAACCTCACATATTTGGGTGGAAAATTTTTCTGAATATACAGTTATGTGCTAGTCATACAATCTCCTATCCATGAGACGCTTGCTATGGCTAAAGTTTCACTCCTAAATGTTGTAAAAAAATTTAAATTTGGCGCTAAAATTGCACTAACAAGTATTTCTCATAGTTTTATTACACATCTACTATTAAACAAAGCAAACTCAAGCGAAAGCGTATCTGTAAGGTATCATCATTTTACCCTCCCCTTACACTTAAGATGAACATTGTCTCCAATGTTCAAGTAAAGAATGTAAAAGTGAAAAAGTAAAAAGAATGAAATCAAATACTCCCCTGATTCGCTCGGTATGGATAATAGGGTGGCCAGGTTAAATCTTCCTCCAAGAAAATGAACAATCAAAGCTTCCCTTCCAGAATATAAATCATCTTCTTGTCATACATAACCTGTAAATCCTGAGAAAACAAACAAGACAACCTCGCATAAAATCGGCGGCATCCTATATAAGTTACTAAATCCTAGAAAATAAGATAAGATATAATGCTTGTGGAATGAAGTTTGCAGATTTCCTGGAGATTATAAAACTTAATAATTCAACAAAAACTTTAAGATTCCGTTAGAAAAACAAAACCAGTAAAATTTCCAGATTTTTACACGTGACGCCGTCAGGTTTGACCTGCAGAAATTCTTATGTTAAGTTTCCGGAAAATTTCTGGAAAAACTTGGTCCTACTTCCTGGAAAATCCTGCAAAACTTCATTATGACTCAATACAAGCATTTGACTCTAACAAATACGAATACACATGTCCATTTAACATTGTGGAGAATCATGATCGGTTTGTTTCTTAAAAACATATTTAGGGTTTCCCCTTACACTTATCTTTTGCAAAAATACCTTTAGGTGGAGTTAAGATTAGGCCAAAACAACAAAGTAAAGTATTTCCACATTTTAGTTTAGAAACATGATCTACCAACAATAAAAATAAAACATGTATACGGAAGCAAATAACAAACAAACAAAAATAAAATCACACAAAGCATGGGTTGCCTCCCAAGAAGCGCTTTTCTTTATTTACGAGTCTTGTAGCTAGACTCAAGGTCATGGGTTACTACGTGACCTCATCGTTGGTTTCACTCTCTAGGTCGTCTTCTAAACTAGTATCACTTTCATAGTGTAAGTACTTCGAGTCTTCGAACTCGAAGACATCTTCTCGACACTTAGAATCAAGCTTACTAACATCTTTAAAGAATCCACATGATAAATCAGAAGTGTTCTTACACCCTCTTCTAACATCTTCATCACACAAAATAAGTTGTGAGCTTATCCTATCAAGCCCGTCACAATCGATTTCCCTAAGGTCTTTTCTTTTGTACGGCGTTTGGTATGAAATCCTCCTAATTCCATCAGCGAAGGTCATGATTCCGTTCCAGTCATCAACTATCAAATTAGTGATTTCACAAAAGGGTGCTCCAAAAACGACTTGTGACAACCTAGGGTCGACATAGTCTTCGATGTTGTCCACAATCGTGAATTCCATAGTGAATGCCATATTTCCTACGAATACCTGGACTTCATGATCTTTACCAACCACTTTTTCTCCTTTGTAAATCATTCCCCATCTGCAGATATTGTTATAATGGAATAGGGACATAAAATTCTTAGGCATGAATATGTTAATGTAGACGTTATCGAAGTATTTATGACCGATCATGCAGGGAATATTGAGATTATTCGGATCACGCCTCCTTATATTCCCCGATTCTCCGTCCCTTGATCCATAAAGATTCCCCTCAAGGGAAGGACGATATTCGTGTACCTCCTCATTATCCTCACGAAAAATTACCTTCTTAACACCATTGGTGAACAATGCACTTCCATCCTTCTCATCAAGGATTACTCCCGATTCATTGATAAATGGTTTCCCAAGAACAAGGTTGGTTAATGTTCGATTGGTGAGAGGGTCCACATCATCGACCACGGTGAGGGCAATATTGTAAACAAGTTCTCCAATCATGATTGATAGATTTCTTATTACCCTTGCATTATCGACTCTCTCGCACACTATGCGTTATGGGAAGGCTTCTTGGTATAGGGAAAGGGGTATTATGTTGTCTGGTAAACTAGGATCTATATGACTATCGGTTAAGAACTTTTCCTTAATGGTGCAGGAAATCTTAAAAACTTTAGGGTTGCTTTCATTAGTCCCATCGCTACTCCCACTGGTAACATCCTCCATTTTTCTCTCGGGCTCTTCTAGAATAGATTTACCCAAAATGGCTGGATTTCTCGTATGCTCATCCGATCTCTTTTTCCCTTCATCCGATTTGCTCAATTCTTGCGTGGTGCACTGCTCGGATGAGTTGGTAGGGCTTCTGGCCAAATCGTGGTCCACCCTTGGGGTCTCATCTTTAGCTGTGTGACCAATTTTTTTGGTTTGTTGTTGGTTTAAGTTAGGTGTGGAGGTAGATATCGTGGTGATGGTGTTTACGAAATGGATTGGTCCTAGGGGGTTGAAAGGTTCTTTTTCTTTTGGTGATAGATGTTTGAATAGCTTACTAGGACTTTTTATTTTCACAGGGGAGGTTGGTGGACTCATGATGGTGACAGACTTGACCTCATCATCGTGAATAGGTTTATTAACAACATGCTCTTTGATAGCAGTTAACAGATTACAAATCTTGTTATTCATATCGGCCTGCTGTTGTCTAAATTTAGCCTCGAGCGTAGAGAGCTGCAATTCTTGAGATAGAATGAATTTTCGCAAGGCATCTTCACAGCTTTGCCTTGGAGTACTTTGTGATGGAAAATGCTCGGACCAAGTGAGTGGTGAGGAGTCATTGAAGGATACGCTCCGCGTTTGGTACCCTCTGAAATTAGGTTTATCCTTCCATGCCTCATAGGCCTCGTCAGAAGTTCGAGGTCCTCGTCCCACGTGTGACGATGTGAATTCGCTATAAGCACGTTTTGGAAGCTCCATGCAGTTATGAGTTTCGTGAGGGCCATTACACAATTTGCATGCAGAAGCGATTCTGCTTACTTGGCTTGAAAGCTTTTGAGTTTCGTAAGATTTCATGAGAGACTTGACTCGACCTTCAAGCTCCATGATCCTACGGTCGGGAGTGCTAGAGTTGTTCGAAGGCAAAGATATTGCCTTGACCATTTTGTTCGAATCACGGGGATCATTCCAACTTTCGTTGTCATAGAGAGCAAGATCTTCTATGAGTTCCCATGATTGTTCCGCACTTAGATCACGTAGCTTACCACCGGCCGATTGGTCAATGGCTCGCCTCGTGGAGAGATCGATATGGTCATAAAAGATTTGGACTTGAAGCCAAAGATCTATGCCATGATGAGGGACTTTTTGGAGTAAGTCCTTGAAACGAGTCCATGCTTCATAAAGAGTTTCACCTTGACGTTGTTGGAACATCAAGATGTCATTTCTGAGCTTAGTAGTTCTCCCCGGTGGGAAAAATTGAGCAAGGAAACGAGTGGTGAGATCATCCCATGTGGTGATAGATCCCGCGGGTAAACGCTCAAGCCATTGACTAGCTTGATCCCGTAGAGAGAATTAGAATAGGCGTAATCGGGTTGTCTCTCTAGTTTCAACACTTAGGTCTATAGGATCTACTATTTTAAGGAAGTCCTTAAGATGTTGATTTGGATCTTCGGAACGAAGTCCATGGAATGCACATCCGCTTTGCACCAACCGGATGGTGTCGGATCGCAAGGGGGTCACATTGGCTCCGGTGAGCTCAATGGTGTTTCGGTAGCCTTGGTGGCTAGGTCAGGAATACTCTCCTAAGGTTCGGGGCCTAAGGGGTTCTAGTGGTGGGTTTTGTTGTGGTGGGATGACGGGTTCAAAGATGTTCCCGTTGTCCATGATGTCGGGTGGTGAAAAGTTACGAACAAAGACACAAAGAAATAAGATAGACTAAAGAAACCTAAAAATAAAAATAAAATCTTACTAGAAAGGAATCTAGCAAGTAGACCTAACAAAAAGAAGTTCTAACCTAGACAATAACTATTCTCCGGGCTGCGGCGCCAAAAACTTGGTACGTGGGGATCGTACCAGGCTTTACCTCTCAAGGGATCTCGAGAAGCTTACAACCCCCACCAGGCAGTGTACCTGATCGTTGTAGTATAGTATAGTGACAAGTACCGGGGGATTGATCGTTCAGTTAGGAATAGTGTCGCTAGGATTAGAAAACCTAATTACTAGTGCTAGAGATGACGGATGATTATTTTTGTATTTTTATATTTTTTAGAAAGCAAAGTAAAATCTCGGGTTTGAAGGATTTGGGCGGAATTAGTTGCTAGTCAACTAACCCAATACTAAGATGCAATCAAAATAAAATAGTAGAAATGAAAATAAAACTAAATTATACTAAGGTTGTGAGCAATAAGTGGAGAAGTTGTGTTTACTTAGATTTCACTACTCCCTAGATATCTTTTACACGTTAATTACTTCTTATAGTTGCGTGGATGACGGATTGTATTCCTTAATACCATTCATGGGGTGGCGCACTTACTTCCCCAATCCTATGAGTGCCTACTTCACTCCTATGTCGAGCCGGCTAAGAAGCTCCTAACATGGGATCATTAGAATTTACTCATGCATTAAATACAACCAATAAAACCTAGTGCACATCGGTTCATGTTTCCTAAGACGTTCAAGCATGTTACCATTTGGAGATCTGCCAGTTTTCTTAAGCCTAACATTGAAATCATTCATCTAATACAACCATAAACAAGTAATCAACACATAATTAACATCTAGGTTTCATTAGATCTAAGCAAACACAAGATAGATCTAGCCTAGCATAGTGGAATTGAGACAAGAACAAGATATAGACAACCAACACATAGACATATTGATTGAATTAAAAGAACACTTATCTCAATTACACTTGTAAGGTTTCAAGGGCTGAAAACCCTTGAAAAACCTGTAAAAATCATATTAGGTTTGGCCTTAGGGTTTCTCCAAAACTTCCTCTTTTTTATGTGTGAAAATTAGAAAATTATATATAGGAAATAGAGGCTGACGGCGTCAAGACCAAATAGGTGACGCCGTCATCTCGCCGCCAAAATAAATCTCGGACTGCCTTGATCCAGATCTGACGCCGTCATGTATTAGCTTTTTCCAGGCCGTCACGTATTTTACTCTTGACGCTCTTCCTTGTGACGCCGTCATTTCAGTACTGGGCCGTCATGAAAATTACTCTTGACGCCGTCAAAATGTTGCTCTTGACGCCGTCACCTACTGTTCCCAACAGGGAAAATTGAGACTTTGCCGTTTTCTTCACTTTTATGCTCCAAAAACGTCCAAAATGCCTTCTTTTCCAGATTTCACTCCCAAAGTACCTAAAATCACAAAAGGAACGATTTAGGGTAATATTTGATCAAATAAATTCAATTCCGGGCTTAAATGACCCCCTAAAAGTGGTTCAGTTTTCGCCTCATCACCTGGAATGTATATAGTTCAAGATTTTTTTGGTTTCCTATGATATATGATATGTGTTTTATGATATAACTGTAAGTTTGGTACGTGCTTCATTACTTTGTGCTCGTTCGAGCTTTTTTCCGATTCTATCATGAGCTTTTTATGAGAGGCATGACTCATTGCCACCCCTAGGTCTAATTCACAAGATTCATGTCAAGTAGGTGTATTTGTTTTTCTATTTTCTTAGTTTCTCATTTTTATTTCTTCATGTTTTTGTTCGTTTTTCCATTCATTATTCCATTCACCATTATGAGGGATGCAAATCCACCACCTATCATACCAGTTAGGGCTCTTACTTTAGGTGAGTATTCCCGTCGCAGCCACGATGGTTATCAAAACACTATTAAGATGTCCAAAGCGGCCAATGTAAGCCACTTACAATCCGACTTCATCCAGTTGGTGAAAAAGGGATGTTCATTCCACAGACTTAGGTCTAAAGACCCAAATCAACACCTTAAGGGTTTTCACAAACTTTTTGATTCCATTGATGACTAGGTCAAATTGTTGGGTCATGCCATGTTATTGGGTTGCGTTTTATTATCGTGCCATTATTCTACGTCATTCAATGAATGTCACATATGTATTATGCTTGTGATATTTCACTTTAGTACTTTATTTCGAACGTAAAGTAAAAGCATTAATCTTTTATATAATATGAGAACTCACTTTTGGCCAAATCGAAGGATTCGATTAACCAATGAGAGGGCTCTATTTTGAAATAGAGCCCTCTCATTGGTTAATTGGTTTCTCAATCAAGAGAATGTCGCTACGTTAAAAGTGTTTTATGAGAAGCCTCCCCAAACATAGACGTGCAAAAACGTGAATAAAAAAAACCTTTGCGCACCGGGTGTGTTTTCTGAAACTTTGGTGTCGCGGAGTCTCTGGCGATATGAGAGGAACGTTCTAGAAGGTTTTAAAAATGATGGTTGTCATCTCCGATATCTTTTCTATATTAGAATTACACGTCACTTTTGGGTCACGGATGCGAAACCCTAATCCTGAGTCTATATATACTTCATTGATGCTAAACAGTCAACCTAAATTGACCAAAGGATGGTCAACAAGGTCAAACTGCCTAGACCAATGCTCCGTGGAAGTATAGGGGTTTCCCCGGGTCGTTATGTCCCGACGAGGTGTGGATGGTTATCAAACGGATCTGTGATCGGGTGAATTTGGACGGAAAGGGTTTTGCGATTGATTACACTAAGGAATCTACAAAGAAATAGTTTAAATAAGCTATATGAACAAGACTGGAAGTTTGGAAAAACCAGAAACGTTTAAAACCTAAAACGCATACATTTACATTTTAAATAACGTAAACGTACAAAATAAAACGTGAAAACTGAAATCTGAAAACCCCCAGGAGGTGAAAATGACTTTTTTACAAACCTAAGGTTAAAAGAAAATTTTTAGAAAAAGAAAATGTATGTTTACACTACTTAATTATTTATTATTAATTAAATACTAATTAATACTTATTATTAATATTTAAATAACTTAAATATAATATAATATTAATTAAATACTAAAAAGGTGAAAATTAATTTTCTAAAATTATAAAATAACTAAAAATAAATTTTAAAATTCAAAATATGTCTTTTTGTCTTTTTGTGAATTTTATATTAATTAATTACTAATTAAATATTAATTACCTAATTAAACTATTTTAAATTATAAAAAATAGCAAATGAACAGTAAAATTCTAGAAAAATTCCTAAAATTATATTATTTTATATAAAAGCTAGGAAAAATATAAAAACTAGGTCTTACTTAATAAAAACTAATTATGCTATTTAAAACTTAATTATTAATTAATAATTAATAAAACTAATATTAAATCTAATAAATACTAAATAACAAAATAAAAATATGAAAAAATTACTGAAAATACTTTAACATAAAAGGAATTTAATAAAAATATAAAAATGCTAAGTACTTAATAAAAATATAAAAATAAAAATAAAAATTTAAATTACATTAAATATAAACTATCACTTATTATTAAATTGGTTTTTCTTGATTTTTCTTTTTGAAAACTAATTTACACCTAAAAACAAACAACTTTTGTAAAAACTACTTTTATGTAACTTGAAAATAAGCATTGTGGATGCTTATTAGCACCACAGTTGACTTTTGTTGACTAAATAAGAAAATAAGCTCAAATGTGCTTAAGTGGGACCCACTATGGATGATTCTGGTTCAATTGAGTATAGTGAACATGTTTAAGCCAGAATAAGCACAAGGGGTCCACAAGGGTAAGCAAACAAATCAAAATAAGCACTTGACTTATTATTTAAGCACTAAAAATGGGACAAGAAATGGGGATGGATTCAAGTGGGGTCCACAGGGTCCTAGGTCAAACTTATGGTCAAAGTTTAAAGGCTACTAGGAGGGGGGTTGAAGGGACCAAAAATGGGGCTTGTGGGACCACTGTGGTGGCCAGAAACTACCACCAAAGTGGTGGTGGTGGACTGAGGTCTGCTGCACAGGGGAATACCTTCCCCTGCAGCCTACTTTGGGCTAGTGTAACTTGTTCAAAAAAAATCACAAAAATATATAAGTTGTGGGATTCCAAAGGTGAGCTGATAGACTACAATTCCACAAAACCTCAAAGTTTAAAACTCAAAGCAAAATTCAGAAATATTCATGCAAGAAATGGGATTCTGCACAAAGGGGGCAATTTGACTTTTTGAAATATGCAATGGTTTGACTTTGGTGAACTTCTAATGAATCCTATAAGTTAAATAAGTTATGATAAGCTGTAGAGAACCTACCTTAAGCTTAAGCTACAACTAATAAGGTAAAATGAGGATTTGTGGATCACAAATCCCTCACAGTTAACTGTGAGGGGTGATTAACTAATTTTTTGACTTTTTGCTTGCAAACACTAGATTTTATGACCTAACTAGACTACATTAGACTAATGCACCCTACTCATACCAAAACAATCACCAAGCAACAACAAGATTACAGGGTGAAGCACTAATCCAAACACCTCTAAATGGGCAACTGTTTTGGCTTTTCAAAGCATAAGATGAGATTGACCTAAACTACTTATGCAGGATTCTCTATTAGATTGGTTTAACTAATTTTATACCAACATTATGCATAAACAACCATTAAAACTATACTACATTAATTTCATTATATGTGACAGTGATTTGCAAAGGTGAGCCAAAAAAAAGATTTTCACAACAACTAAGATCACAATAGAATCCAATCAACTCAACTTGTCAAATGAACACAAGTATAACAGAGAAGCAAGTACATAAGCTGAGCTACAGTAGATTGACTTAAAATGGAAATTAGCTTACAAGAGTGTCCAAGCTCAGATGATGTAACCAATGACCATAGATCACCACCTATAGCCTCCCATGAGGCACTACACCCAATATCATCAAAAAATTGCCCTGCTCTTTTCTTTTTCTTGGAAATTTTTTATTATTATTTTATTTTTTTGTATTTTCCTTTATTTTAATGAAAATAAAACTTAAACTGAAACTTGGAATTTAGGACTAAAAACTTGTATTAATTCAAAGGGAAACGGATTACAAACTAAAGTTTTAACTGAAATATAAAGTTACAATGAAATTGAAATAACTAATCTTAACTAAAAATCTATTCTACACTACTGCTACACTACTTGTCTTTTCTCCTCTGCTTTTTCTTGATATAAATAGAGCCTGGAGGTATCCCTTGACTTTCCCACACCTCTGTGAGCCCTAGGATTGCTTGAATTGATCTCAGCCGTTCAAATCTTCTTTGGCGGGAAAAAAGGATTTGGTAGGGTAGTGGTTTAGGTGAGATATTAAATGAGGAGGGGGAAGTTCGTGTGGGTTGGTGATAATATTGATGATGGTTGGTGAGTTGGTGAGGAGATTGGGAGTAGGGGGAGACAAAGCACCTGGGATTAGGGGCAAGCTTAGGGACGATGAACAGTAAACGGTGAGGTTTTTTTTTAATTTAAAATGGGAGTGGGGTTGGGCCGGTGGTGGTGTGGATTGGGCCTGGGTAAGGGTTTTGTTTGGACCAGGATTATTTGGTTTGGATTTGTTTTGGTATTTAAGGCCTAGGGTCCATTTGGTTGTAGTAGCAAAACATAAGGACCATAAGTGTAATTTCAGAAAAACCATGGACTGATTTTGAAACTTTCCCAAAGTACAAGTGAGGACAAAACATGCCATTTTCCAAAATCCAAGGACTTACATGATATTTTCCAAATTTAAATTTCCCGGGGACCAATTTTGCAAAATTCCAAACTACGGGGACCAAACATGTAAATTTCCCAAACTTTCATCCCAAGGACTAAAAATGACTTTTGTAACTTCCCAAAGACCCAAAATGATTTTCCTTTAAAAAATATCCCACCAGGGACCAATTCTGCCAAAATTTGAAATTCCAGGAACTGAATTTGTAAATTTCCAAAACTTTTGAGATTTTTCACCAAAGGACTAAATATGACAACTTCTGATTTCAAAAGGACCTTTGGTGACTTTTCTTTTAAAATATGTGCTTAGGGACTATTTTTGCCAATTTTTTGAAAGTTAGGGGACTAAAACTGCCAATTTTGCAAACTTTATACGTTTTTCATTTGTTTTTGCTCATTTTGCATCTAAAACATATAAAACACGATTTTGAAATATTTTCAGTAATTTGATGCATTTCTGAGTGTTTTTGTATGTTTTGCAGTTCAGATTTGACCAAAAATGATGAGTGTTTGAGCACTCATCAATACTCACCCAATGTGTTTGCTCATCATTCATCGGTCTGCTAATCTTCTTGCTTTCGTTTTCTTATCGCAGGCAAAACTATGTTGATCACCGCGCTTTCAGATATTGATGTCACGAATGGTAAGTGCAATATTAAGGTAAAAGTAGTCTCTATATGGAATCAGTATTACGGTGTTACTAATCAGTCCAAAGTTGCTGGTATTGATATGATTATGATGGACGAAGAGGTATAATAATTTGTTTATAACCAAATATGTTGATATAAATAATGCCTAAAAACGTTATTAACATATATTGATATCTCTATGTTTTGATAATCACAAAACGTAAACAAGTATTTATTCGTAAATATTCACTTTAACATCCAAATCACTTAAGGTATGAATAAACAAAATGTCTAATGCATTCTATGATCAAAGGAATTTTTATTTTTACAAACCTTACATTTTTTATAAAATGGGATAAACATTTTTAAACTTATACAAAATGTTTTTATATTTATAAGAAATATTTCATTCAAAATAAATATTTTGAATTCAAATTCCTACCCAAAAAACGGCTAGATTCTTCAAATAAAACCTTCCCCACAAAAGGACAAAAAATTCTGAAGATTTTTTTTTAACAGGGCGGCCCCCTTAATTTTGTTAGGCGGCCCCCTTAATTATTAAGGGGACCGACCACGCTCCCGAACAGTATTTTTTTCCTATAAATACTGGCTCAAATCTGGCATTTTTCCTCACCTTTTGCACTATAAACTCTCTGATATAAATCTTCTATACCATTCTCTTAAACCCTTTGATCATATAATCATAAGCTTTTATTTCCAAATGATTCAAGCTTCAACCTTTCAAGTGCAAGAGAAACGTGTTTCCGGCTTGACACTCAAATCCTTGGTGAGGACCAAACGTGTTTCCGGCTTGACACTCAAATCCTTGGTGAGGACCACCACAAAATTCACACAGATATGTCAGTATCTCATGGTGTGGTGGCTGGTAGGATGAATCAGATGTATCATGGTAAGGATAGGGAGCTTGGTTATAGACAGACCCATCTCCTGACTCTACCATGCTACAGCCGGGACAATTCCCGCCATTATGAGGACCACCACACCATTGGCAACACCATTGGCAACCGCAATGGTGTGGATACGACATAGGAAGAATCAAAGGTTTACAGAGGGGTAGGAATGAAGAATCAAATATGTGAGAGGGTAAAGGAGAATATTTTTGGGTTTTTGGACAAACATTTTGTACAAATGGGAAAGAAAATGTTTTTGTGTTTTTGTGTTCGTTGAAAACTGAGTTTAAAAAGTTTTCGGGAACAGTTTTGTTTTGATAATAAGAAAATATGAACAAAGGATGGATAAATGTACAATGGAACGAATTCCAAGATCACTAATCAGAAAAACCGTTTAGAATAGCGCGCACACCTCCCCGGTAGCGGCGCCAAAATTTGATTGGCTCCAAACGGTCAACCAAAGTCAACCACGGATGTGGTCAAGATGGTCAAACAGCCTAGAGTCAATACTCCGCGGAAGTATAGTGTTTCCCCGGGTCGTTATGTCCCGACGAGGTGTGGATGGTTATAAAACGGTTTCGTGATCGGGTGAATCTGGATGAAAAAGGGGTTTTGAGTTATTTGAACTAAGGAATATACGAAGAAATAGCTTAAACAAGCTATATGAATAAGACAGGAAAGCTAGGAAAAACCAGAAACAATTAAATCCTAAAACGCGTACGTTCACGTTTAAATAAAACGTAAACGTACAAAATTAAAAGTGAAAACGGAAATCTGAAAACACCCAGGGGGTGAAAATGACTTTTTTATAAACTAAAAGGTAAAAGAAAATTTTAGAAAAAGAAAATAAATTTTAACACTAATTAATTATTTAATATTAATTAATTACTAAATATTACTAATTATTAATATTTAAACAACTTAAATAAAATACAATATTATTTAAACACTAGAAAAATGAAAATAAAATTTCTAAAATTATAAAATAACTAAAAATAAGTTTTAAAAATAAAAATAAGTATTTTTGTCGTTTTGTGGATTTTCTATTAATTAATTACTAATTACCTAATTAAACTACTTTAAATTAAGAAAAATACTAAATGAATAGTAAAAATTCTAATAAAATTTCTAAAATTATTTTACAACTTATAAAAGCTAAAAAATATAAAAAGTAGGTTTTACTTAATAAAAACTAATTATGCTATTTAAAACTAATTATTATTTAATAATTAATAAAACTAAGATTAATTCTAATTAATACTAAATAATAAAATAAAAATCTGAGAAAATTATTATAAATACTTTAATATAAGAGGTAATTAATAAAAATATAAAAATGACAAGTACTTAATTAAAATCTAAAAATGAAAAAATAAAATTTAAATAAAATTAAATAGAAACTATCACTTGAAATTACTTGGACTTTTCTGGATTTTTCTTTTTAAAAACTAATTTACAACTAAAAACATGAACTTTTTGTGAAAACAAGTTAAGTAGAAATCAAAAATAAGCTCTTGAAGTGCTTATTAGGTCAACAGTTGACTGCTGTTGACCAAGATGGAAATAAAGCTCAAATCAGCTTAGGTGGGACCCACAATGGGTTAATCTGATTCAACTGAGTGTATTAGACAAGTATAAGCCAGAAAAAGCAGAGGTGGACCACACAATAAGCAATTAAGCTTCAAAATAAGCACATGGAAACTTGTTTTGAAACTGAAAATGGGGACAGAATTTAGGCCTTGATTCAAGTGGGTCCCAGTGGGTTTTAGGTCAAACCAAAGGTCAAAACCCAAAGCCTACCAGGAGGGGGGTTGAGTGAACTAAATTGGAGGGGCTATGAACCACTGTGGTGGCTGGAAACAACCACCAAAGGGTGGTGTTTGGGGTGAAGTCTGCTGTCACAGGGGAGCAGCTTGCCCTGCAAGCTACTTTGGGCAAAGGTGAGGACAAGGGAAAAAATTGCAAAAATCAAAAGGGCATGGAAACTTAAATTTGAGCTGGTATATTATGAGTAGAAACAAGTTTCACCTTCTAAATCATTACACAAAAATCAAAACAAATGCTTGAACTTTTGGAAAAAGCTGAGAAAGGCATTCTTTGACTTTTAAGAAAAACTAGGAACTTGACTTTTATGAACTTTGCTTGGCTCTAACCAGTTATAATGGATGTAATGAACATGATTATGATGAAATAAGGGTACAATAACATATAACAAACCTTAATGGAGGATTTGAGATCATAACAGTCCAACAGTGGACTGTTGTAGCAAATGAAGTGGAGTTTTGACTTTGGGTTACTTAGGACTTGGATTTAAAGCATTACTAACCTAAATATACCTAATGTAATATGTTTAGACTAAAACAACAACAAAATAACAACCAGAGAGTAGCTAGATAAGCAGATCCAAACACCCCCTAAGAAAATGAAAATGATTTTTTTGTGAAGCTGTGTGATAATTTAAACCATGAAATGCACCATTTAGCTTCTACTGACATACATTAAACATAAATAAGCATAAACTAACACTGATAAACAATTACAATTAACAATTATAAAACATGGACATAGGAAATTGAAACTTAGTTGATGACTTACAATGAGATAATGGCTCAAAACCACAAATAGATACTCAATCTTAACTTGCTGTCTCACTGAGACACTTGAACCATAAAATCATCTATAACAATCATGCTCCAAACCTGCTACTTTCTTCTTCTTGAATTTATATATATATATATATATATATATATATATATATATATATATATATATATATATATATATATATATTTTTTTCTTTTGTATTTTTCTTTCTCTCTTTTCTTTTCTGAGTTTTGCTTTCTTCAACTTAAAATAACTTTAGCAAACTTAAAAGAACACTCTGAGACAAATTAAGTGACATTTAAACAAAATACCAAGAAACTTGAATTTTTCATGAAAAATGCGAATTGGCATAAACTTAAAGGGGACTTTAATTGAACTGGAAATTTAGAATTACAAGTGCAAACTAAGTTTTAAAACAGAAAGGATTCTAAGAAATGGATTACATAAACCTAACTACAAATTTCTATTCTAATCCTACTTTAAAACTAAAACTAAAAACTGCCTCCATTTTCTTCCTTCTACCATCTTTATAGCTTTTTCACACTCCTGTGGGCCCCATGGTTGAATCCCACTTCACTTAGAACCCTTGGATGGCTTCATTCAATCCCAGCCGTTTATCTTTCTTTTGGCGGGAAATTATAACTTGGCAGTTGGGGGTTTGCTTGAAGTGTTTCGAGGATCATTAATTGGTGTTTGGAATTTAGCATTTGGATGGGGAACAAAATATGGGGTGAGTGAGGTGGAGGAGAGGGCATGGCAGGGGTAGCAGGTGCAAGTGGTGGTGGTATTTGTGGGAGGTTAGGGATGGTTAAATTTGGTTTGACTGAGTTTAAAATAAAAACGGGTTTAAGGTGTTTGTGGTGTGGTGGTGGGCTGATTTTGGAAGTTGGGCTTGGGGGAAATAAGGTGGGCTGAGGATTTGGAGCAGGCCATGGGTTTGGATTGGTATTGGTTTGTAGTTTTATTAAGGGTCCGTTTGGTAAATTGTAAACAACAAGGACCAATTGTGTAGAATACCTAAAGTTGAGGGCTGATGTTGTCATATTCCCAAAGTACTCACAAGGACCAATTATGCAAAGAACCAAATGAACCAAGAACCAAATTTGCATTTTTCAAATTTTCAAAATTTCCCAGGGACTAAAAATGACATTTTTCAAAGTTAAGGGACCATTCTTGCCATTTTGTGAAAAACTTTTATCCAAGGATCCATATTGAATATTTTTAAACTTCCAAGGATAAAAAATGGTTTTCCATCCAAAAATATCCCACCAGGGACTAAAACTGCCAAAATCTATAACTCCAGGGACTAAATTGTAAATTTCTAAAACTTTTCAGATTTTTCACCAAAGGACAAAATATGACAACTTATGATTGTAAAAGGACCTTTGGTGATAATTTTCCATATTTTGAATATCCAGGGACTAGTTTTGCCAATTTTTGAAAGTTGGGGGACTGAAACTGCCAATTTTGCAAACTTTGTACGTTTTTCGTCTGTTTTTACTCATTTTGCATCTAAAACATATAAAACACAATTTTGAAATATTTTTAGTATTTTGATGCATTTCTGAGTGTTTTTGTATGTTTTGCAGTTCAGATTAGACAAAAAATGATGAGTGTTTGAGCACTCATCAATCCCCCACACTAAACTATTGCTAGTCCCTAGCAATACTGTTTTGAAAACTTGATGGATTTTAAACTCTTTACCAAAAGCCATCACTTTTGGAGTAGCCAGGTGTAAGAACTGTGGCACACCTGATAACCGTGTGATTTTGAGCAAACCACCAGCTGTCAACGGATTTGATTTGTCTTCACCAGGAGCTGTTTGCTCCTGGACTAGCCAACTCTTGATGGAATAGTCAACATCTTGGTGAGCTGATTACCAATTATGGATTTTCCACGGCCTTTACCACAAGCCATAATCTTGCGGGCTAGCCAACTCATTCGCGTTTTAGGATATGGGGAGTTGAGGAACCATACAATTTTGGGCAAATTGCAAGCCATAAACGGATTTGAGATGTCTTTACCAAGAGCCGTTTGCTCCTGGACTAACCAATCCCTTTTGTCGGTTAGACAAGGCGGACTGATAACCACAAAAATTTTGAGCTCCAGTGAATTTTTTTTTTTGAAATTTTGGCCAAAACGGGGGTATAAGATAGTAAAATGTGATAAAATTCGCTAGAATAGCGAAATACCCCCCCCCCCCCCCCCCCACACACACACACTTAGAATGAATATTGTCCTCAATATTCAAAGTCCCGGCTATTATGCCGACTCTTTGAACGTAAAAGTGCAACATTACAAGCTAAGCGTGGAAAACACAATTTTGTTTTCACTTTTGTAATCATAGCATGGGGGACTCCCCCACACTTAGGGTGAAAACCCTATAAGCATGCTACTGTTTTTGTTTACCGAGTCGCTAGCTTGACTCGACCCCGAATTCATTTGTCCTTGGGGAAGGATGATGTGGAAGAAACAATCTCCATCGGACTTTCATTCAAGATGTTTGGACAAACATTTGAAGCACGTGAAAGTTCCACACCGATGAGATAAGTATCCGGCTCAAGATAATGATACATGAAAATGCTGGGATCAAATATAGTGTCCTCACTCCCGAAGGAGTGAAGAAGAGAAGAAGTCACCTTATAGGTGAAGAAAAGGAAGAAAACCATGATGAAAATCATGAGTTGATCTTCTTCCTCAAGAGGAGGCTCAATAGCCTGAGTTTGGATTTCAAAGGGTAAGCTCGTAAACAACCCGGGAGGGTGGGTGGGAATTTGCAAATTCTCAAGATTGAGTGCATCTCCCCCCGGGATATCAAACTACGGAGGAGTTATGATATGATGAGTGAGTTCACCGGAGAACTCCTCATGAAGAGAATTATTCACAAGATGTGAATTTGTGAACTCATGTTCCGGAATAGACTCATCACAATCCTCATTCTGAATATCAAAGAGTGGATTATCAGAAATCAAAGTGAATTCAGATCTGAATTCAAATAGAGGATTGGTGAGAGTGGTGTTGAATGTTTCGGGAACCAAGAGATTATCATTCTCTATTGGACTGCTGGGATAAGAAGTGAGTGACGGATCATGATATAGGAGACTTGCAATTTCTCCCAGATCGGCTTCGAAGTCGAGGAGACCATCATCACTTTCTAATGAAAGTGGATTGATGTGAGCAAGTTCATCAGCGAACTCCTCAAGAAGATGATCAGCATCAGTTTGTGGAACTGATGCCTCAACATACTCGATGTCTCCATAAGATATACAATCATCGCTATAATCTGAGAGAGTCTCAAATTGATCTTTAGGACACTCAATAGGGGAAGGAATATCACACATATCATCCAAAGTTCCCTGTGACTCTCTCGGGATTGGGACAAGGATCTCAACACTAGACTTTATTAATTCGTCCGATTCCTTATTAGGAACAGTGCTAAGATGCTCATCCCCCATGATCAGAGAGTGAGTGGGAATCTCGGGTGTGATAGCAGTTGTTTGAGATGGAATCTCAACTGTTGGGGTATCCACTGATGAACTTGATGGATCTTTATAGAATTGAAGGATATCAAGTGTATCCTCATCATCACTATCATCAGGAATAAAACGGAACAAAGAGCTAGATTTGGCTGCTTTTTCTCTTGCAATGGATTCCCTCACAGATTTTTCATAGGCATCTTGGGAATTTATTCTAGCAGCCTGCTCTTCAGCCAGCAATTCTTCCATGGATTTTTTATGAGTATGTCTTTGGGCAAAGTCGTTAACTAAACCCTTAAGCTCATCAACGATTTTCATCAGATTTTGCATTTCTGGAAGAAGTGCTTGATTCATATCGTACTGTGGAGGTTGGTCGTAATAAGGTGTGTCAAGATTGTCACAAGGGTATGGATTCCCCGTTTGACAATCTGAACTGAAATGTGGACCTCCACAGTAATCACAACAGTAAGACTGTTGAGTCTGGACTGGTGAATCATATGGGTATTGGTCATAACCAAAGTTCTGAGCATCACCGGAAAACTGTTCATAGACAAACGTGTTTCCGGCTTGACACTCAAATCCTTGGTGAGGACCACCACAAAATTCACACAGATATGTTAGTATCTCATGATGTGGTGGCTGGTAGGATGAATCAGATGTATCATGGTAAGGATAGGGAGCTTGGTTATAGACAGACCCATCTCCTGACTCTACCATGCTACAGCCGGGACAATTCCCGCCATTATGAGGACCACCACACCATTGGCAACCGCAATGGTGTGGATACGACATAGGAAGAATCAAAGGTTTACAGAGGGGTAGGAATGAAGAATCAAATATGTGAGAGGGTAAAGGAGAATATTTTTGGGTTTTTGGACAAACATTTTGTACAAATGGGAAAGAAAATGTTTTTGTGTTTTTGTGTTCGTTGAAAACTGAGTTTAAAAAGTTTTCGGGAACAGTTTTGTTTTGATAATAAGAAAATATGAACAAAGGATGGATAAATGTACAATGGAACGAATTCCAAGATCACTAATCAGAAAAACCGTTTAGAATAGCGCGCACACCTCCCCGGTAGCGGCGCCAAAATTTGATTGGCTCCAAACGGTCAACCAAAGTCAACCACGGATGTGGTCAAGATGGTCAAACAGCCTAGAGTCAATACTCCGCGGAAGTATAGTGTTTCCCCGGGTCGTTATGTCCCGACGAGGTGTGGATGGTTATAAAACGGTTTCGTGATCGGGTGAATCTGGATGAAAAAGGGGTTTTGAGTTATTTGAACTAAGGAATATACGAAGAAATAGCTTAAACAAGCTATATGAATAAGACAGGAAAGCTAGGAAAAACCAGAAACGATTAAATCCTAAAACGCGTACGTTCACGTTTAAATAAAACGTAAACGTACAAAATTAAAAGTGAAAACGGAAATCTGAAAACACCCAGGGGGTGAAAATGACTTTTTTATAAACTAAAAGGTAAAAGAAAATTTTAGAAAAAGAAAATAAATTTTAACACTAATTAATTATTTAATATTAATTAATTACTAAATATTACTAATTATTAATATTTAAACAACTTAAATATAATACAATATTATTTAAACACTAGAAAAATGAAAATAAAATTTCTAAAATTATAAAATAACTAAAAATAAGTTTTAAAAATAAAAATAAGTATTTTTGTCTTTTTGTGGATTTTCTATTAATTAATTACTAATTAATTACTAATTACCTAATTAAACTACTTTAAATTAAGAAAAATACTAAATGAATAGTAAAAATTCTAATAAAATTTCTAAAATTATTTTACAACTTATAAAAGCTAAAAAAATATAAAAAGTAGGTTTTACTTAATAAAAACTAATTATGCTATTTAAAACTAATTATTATTTAATAATTAATAAAACTAAGATTAATTCTAATTAATACTAAATAATAAAATAACAATCTGAGAAAATTATTATAAATACTTTAATATAAGAGGTAATTAATAAAAATATAAAAATGACAAGTACTTAATTAAAATCTAAAAATGAAAAAATAAAATTTAAATAAAATTAAATAGAAACTATCACTTGAAATTACTTGGACTTTTCTGGATTTTTCTTTTTAAAAACTAATTTACAACTAAAAACATGAACTTTTTGTGAAAACAAGTTAAGTAGAAATCAAAAATAAGCTCTTGAAGTGCTTATTAGGTCAACAGTTGACTTCTGTTGACCAAGATGGAAATAAAGCTCAAATCAGCTTAGGTGGGACCCACAATGGGTTAATCTGATTCAACTGAGTGTATTAGACAAGTATAAGCCAGAAAAAGCAGAGGTGGACCACACAATAAGCAATTAAGCTTCAAAATAAGCACATGGAAACTTGTTTTGAAACTAAAAATGGGGACAGAATTTAGGCCTTGATTCAAGTGGGTCCCAGTGGGTTTTAGGTCAAACCAAAGGTCAAAACCCAAAGCCTACCAGGAGGGGGGTTGAGTGAACTAAATTGGAGGGGCTATGAACCACTGTGGTGGCTGGAAACAACCACCAAAGGGTGGTGTTTGGGGTGAAGTCTGCTGTCACAGGGGAGCAGCTTGCCCTGCAAGCTACTTTGGGCAAAGGTGAGGACAAGGGAAAAAATTGCAAAAATCAAAAGGGCATGGAAACTTAAATTTTAGCTGGTATATTATGAGTAGAAACAAGTTTCACCTTCTAAATCATTACACAAAAATCAAAACAAATGCTTGAACTTTTGGAAAAACCTAAAAAAGGCATTCTTTGACTTTTAAGAAAAACTAGGAACTTGACTTTTATGAACTTTGCTTGGCTCTAACTAGTTATAATGGATGTAATGAACATGATTATGATGAAATAAGGGTACAATAACATATAACAAACCTTAATGGAGGATTTGAGATCATAACAGTCCAACAGTGGACTGTTATAGCAAATGAAGTGGAGTTTTGACTTTGGGTTACTTAGGACTTGGATTTAAAGCATTACTAACCTAAATATACCTAATGTAATATGTTTAGACTAAAACAACAACAAAATAACAACCAGAGAGTAGCTAGATAAGCAGATCCAAACACCCCCTAAGAAAATGAAAATGATTTTTTTGTGAAGCTGTGTGAAAATTTAAACCATGAAATGCACCATTTAGCTTCTACTGACATACATTAAACATAAATAAGCATAAACTAACACTGATAAACAATTACAATTAACAATTATAAAACATGGACATAGGAAATTGAAACTTAGTTGATGACTTACAATGAGATAATGGCTCAAAACCACAAATAGATACTCAATCTTAACTTGCTGTCTCACTGAGACACTTGAACCATAAAATCATCTATAACAATCATGCTCCAAACCTGCTACTTTCTTCTTCTTGAATTTTTATATATATATATATATATATATATATATATATATATATATATATATATATATATTTTTTTTTTCTTTTGTATTTTTCTTTCTCTCTTTTCTTTTCTGAGTTTTGCTTTCTTCAACTTAAAATAACTTTAGCAAACTTAAAAGAACACACTGAGACAAATTAAGTGACATTTAAACAAAATACCAAGAAACTTGAATTTTTCATGAAAAATGCGAATTGGCATAAACTTAAAGGGGACTTTAATTGAACTGGAAATTTAGAATTACAAGTGCAAAATAAGTTTTAAAACAGAAAGGATTCTAAGAAATGGATTACATAAACCTAACTACAAATTTCTATTCTAATCCTACTTTAAAACTAAAACTAAAAACTGCCTCCATTTTCTTCCTTCTACCATCTTTATAGCTTTTTCACACTCCTGTGGGCCCCATGGTTGAATCCCACTTCACTTAGAACCCTTGGATGGCTTCATTCAATTCCAGCCGTTTATCTTTCTTTTGGCGGGAAATTATAACTTGGCAGTTGGGGGTTTGCTTGGAGTGTTTTGAGGATCATTAATTGGTGTTTGGAATTTAGCATTTGGATGGGGAACAAAATATGGGGTGAGTGAGGTGGAGGAGAGGGCATGGCAGGGGTAGCAGGTGCAAGTGGTGGTGGTATTTGTGGGAGGTTAGGGATGGTCAAATTTGGTTTGACTGAGTTTAAAATAAAAAAGGGTTTAAGGTTTTTGTGGTGTGGTGGTGGGCTGATTTTGGAAGTTGGGCTTGGGGGAAATAAGGTTGGCTGAGGATTTGGAGCAGGCCATGGGTTTGGATTGGTATTGGTTTGTAGTTTTATTAAGGGTTCGTTTGGTAAATTGTAAACAACAAGGACCAATTGTGTAGAATACCAAAAGTTGAGGGCTGATGTTGTCATATTCCCAAAGTACTCACAAGGACCAATTATGCAAAGAACCAAATGAACCAAGAACCAAATTTGCATTTTTCAAATTTTCAAAATTTCCCGGGGACTAAAAATGACATTTTTCAAAGTTAAGGGACCATTCTTGCCATTTTGTGAAAAACTTTTATCCAAGGATCCATATTGAATATTTTTAAACTTCCAAGGATAAAAAATGGTTTTCCATCCAAAAATTTCCCACCAGGGACTAAAACTGCCAAAATCTGTAACTCCAGGGACTAAATTGTAAATTTCCAAAACTTTTCAGATTTTTCACCAAAGGACAAAATATGACAACTTATGATTGTAAAAGGACCTTTGGTGATAATTTTTCATATTTTGAATATCCAGGGACTAGTTTTGCCAATTTTTGAAAGTTGGGGGACTGAAACTGCCAATTTTGCAAACTTTGTACGTTTTTCGTCTGTTTTTACTCATTTTGCATCTAAAACATATAAAACACAATTTTGAAATATTTTTAGTATTTTGATGCATTTCTGAGTGTTTTTGTATGTTTTGCAGTTCAGATTAAACCAAAAATGATGAGTGTTTGAGCACGCTTTATAATTATATATGTTTCCTATATTGTATCATATGTGTTTCTTATATAGTATCATATGTGTTTCTTATTTAATGTTTAGAGAAATATATGTGTTTCTTAAATTGTATTTAACATTATTTATGTTTATAAGATGTTATTTAAGTTTTTTTTTTCTTTTTATTTTTTTTTTAATTTTTTTTAATTATGTTTTGGTTTGCGTATCCGAATTATATATGTTTCGTATAAAGTATTTGATGAAGTATATGTTTTTCTTATAAAGTATTTGATATGATTTATTCTTTTCAGATGTTATTGGGCAGTTAGTCGAGAACAACATCACGATTATTGATCCAGAAGATAAACCTAAATATTTTTTAGAGTTCAAGCTACAAGATCTTAGGTGATTTACAATGTTCATTGTTTTTTAAAATATTTATAATGTCATTAAATACATACTTTGGAATTACCAAGGTTTTGTCAATAATGTTATATCTTTTTCTTCAGTGGTGTGAGAGTTTCGTGTACACTTTGGAATGAACTGGCTGTTATGCTTCATGAGTTTATCAAAGCGCACGCCACATCAAAAGATTCTATAATAATACTTATAGTTATGGCAAAGAAAAGCATGTGGGATTGTAACTAATTTTATTTTTAACATTGGTTCATCGAGATATAAGCAAGGAAATTATAATTTTGAATTACATGTAGGTATAACACAAGTTTCTAATTGTTTTGCTGGCACGAAAATGTTGATAAATGATTAATCAAACCCACATATTAAAGAATTCAAACAAAAGTAAGCTTGTGCATTAAAATAATAATTCGTATGATTTTATAAGTTTGATAAAAAAAATTGTATTGAATTTTTTTTCACTAAATAGATTGTTAAGTTCTGATGTTGCTAAAAGTGGGGATACAAAGGTAGTCCTATCTACAAACTCAGTTTAAAAACAACCAATTCAGTTTTATTTACACTTTTCATTCAAAAGTATTGAGGACATATTTCCCATGCAAGCAAGAAAACAAAGTATATTTGATTTTTTGCTACTAGATGACAAAAAATAGGTGAGTTTGATTTGGTCCTCGTGTAGTTGAAGACATTAACTTGCATGCATACAAATATTAGTTTTTAATTAATTTTGTCAATAATTGTGATTCTGAAATAAAAATAAACGTGTGTATTCATATATTTATTTTTAGTTTACATTTTTATTTATATACATTGAAGGCGCATGCTTCTTAAGTAAATTACCTCTTTGCCATGCCCTTCAATTATCCTTTCACTTCTGTAAGTGAATTCATATCAAACCCTAGACTATTCATAAAAGCATGATTTACTAAGTAATATTTGCATATTTAATAACTTAATGTAGTCGGCAAAAATTGGTAACATGCTTTTTATTGTTAGAATAGTTCAAGATTCTTTTTTGTTACCTATGATATATGATATGTTTTTTATGATATAATTGTACGTTTGGTGTGTGCTTCATAACTTTGTGTTAGGTTTTATAGGATTAAAATAGGTTTTATTGGATATTTATGTGTTGAGATGAGTTGAAATGGGTCTAAGGTTTTTTTTTTTTTTTTTTTTTTTTTTTTTTTTTTTTTTAGCCAAGAGAATGAGTTCACAAACTCATTTAATATTATTTATTTTTTAAGTGGGACCCACTATTTTCTCTTAGTTAGTATATATCAACAAGGCATGAGTTATAATGCATTCCCCAAGAAGTGGCTCATATAAATGTAATGTTTTGTAGGTCAAGATATTGAAAAGGTCATGAAGGATGGAGGATTTGGAGCAATCAATAGAAAAAGTTATACAAACTTTTTTTAAGCAAACTAGTGAAAATGAGAGAGCGTTAACAAGAAAACTCGAGCTCTTCTTTATATGAAGAAAGAAAAATGATTGTGGTCCTAATAACCATGTTTACTTGTGTACCTCATGATTTAATTGGTTGATTTGAAAATTTTATTAGGGAGCATTTGGAGAAACAAAATGAATAATACAACTGGCACATAATTTATGGATTAAACTTGTGCTTTAGGTCTAAATAGCACTAATCTTTTTATAATTATTAGTTTGGGTTTGATCCATGCATTTAGAAAAACTAGAACACACTCTTTTTATAGGTCTAAATACACATTAAAAGAATTACATACATTTGAATATTTTATGCTTGTTTTTTAACATCAGTTTAAGTTCACTCACTTACGCTGATATCACGTCTTTATGAACGAACACAACAACCTTATTTCCTTAACGATCAAACATAAATAAGATAATTTGTATGTTTACGTATATGAGTTCATTATTATCTTATTAAATTTAAACAAAAACACGAAGAAAGCACGTAATTAGTGTTCGCTCAGTTCATTTAAACACATGTTAACACCAGGACTGTGTAAAATGACACTAACACCAAACCTGGCGTTTCTTTTTCCTCTTTTTTTTTTGTGCAAAGGTAAATTTATATTAATACTCAACAAAACTTTACATCATAAGAATAGCTGATAAGGACATGCCCAATATCAGATGCTCAATACAAAAAATAATTCAATCTATCCAACCTATATCTGACAAACAAGTATCTATATCTCAGACAACACTCTGTTTTAAGAGAAGCAACAGAGTACCACATCCTGCTATAACAGATCAGGATTCATCATTTACCTTTATGCACCAATAAACCATCTAGCTACATTTTCTTTCATCTCCACTCCATGACCACTCAACCCACATCCACAGTAATCAAAGAATGGAGAGAAAAGGCATCACTAGGCACCCATAACCCTTCCAGACAAGAGCTCTTCCAAGAACCCTACATTTCCTTCTCTTAAAAAGGCTTCAGCTTCTTGGAAACACATACCTTGAGGGAAGACCACCATTACCTCCTATAGTAGTGTACTGGGTGGACCAAGCAGGTTCATCTTTCACTCCTCGCTATTCCACCCATCATACACTACCCGCCCAAACCATATACCCTTCACAAAGAACTGCTTTCTATTATGGTACATTCTACTGAATTAGACCTCTCATGGATCCATCAAAGCCTAGTCAGTTCCCACCCATGGCCAAACTGACAAGGAGAATGAGGATAGCATGAGTACAGTCACACCAATAGGACTCCAATCACAAGAGCAATTCAATGTTATGGTCTGCAAATAAGAGTAACTTTGATTCTAGGTTAAGAGAAATCAGAATTAAGAAGACATCAGCATGTTATATCATAAATCCAATCACCCCTGAATCAATGCAGAAGCTTGACCTTTTCACAAACTGCCAAAGAACCTCTAATCCAAACACCCCTCTTAACATATAACCTTAATATAAGATACCCTGCATACTAGATAACACCCTGCTTCTCACTAGCTCACTCAAAACTAATCATGGACCTTGGATATTGCTCTTTTGCATGAAATACCCCACTTGCTTTCCATAATTCTCACATCTTTACTTTCTCTAACACTAAGCCCAATGAGTTTTTTTTTTTTTTTTTTTTTCACTGTTTCCTCAATGCTTTTGAACACATCATTACTACTTCTTTTGACATCCTTAAAAATTCTTCCATTCCTCTCATTCCAAATGTGGTATACACAAGCTGCAAACATGAGCCTTCTAATCACACTTTTGATGTTATTTCCATGGCCTGCATCATTGATTTCCTTAACTATTACCTGCCAATTATCACCAAAACTCCTTATATCAGCCCTACCTTTAACCTTATTCCATATCTCAGTAGAATATAGGCACTTAAAGAACAAATGAGCCAGGTCTTCAGAATCATTAGTACATAAGCTGCATCTATTTGCTCATTGAATCCCCCATTTCATAAGCTTATCTTGGGTAGATAGTCTATCTTGAATTGCTAACCAAAGAATAAAAGAATCCTTTGGGACACATTGAGAGTACCATACTAATTTCCACCAATCAATCTTAGGACATTGACTGTTCAGATCAGCATTGACATTCTTGACTGTAAAATCAACATCAATTCTTTCATTATTCCTCCAAACAACTGTATCTTCAATCTCATCATTGATAATTGGAACTTTTAGATTAGTAATAGATGGAAAGCTTTCATGCCAATCATCTGGCCATAACCATGTCCCATTTCCAATCATACCACACACTTTCAGTTCATCATGAAGCCTAGCATCATAAATGTCTCTATTTGTTACAAGTTGAGATAATGGGCCAATATGACATCATTTATCATACTACAAAGATGTTAACTGACCATTCCCAATGTTGTATACCAATTTTTCTCTGATAAGATCCCTTATACCAAGAAGATTTCTCAACCCCCAACTATCACTATTTTCAGTTTCTATACACCAAATACTTCTTTCTCTTAATTTGATAGTATGTACACATTTGACCCATAAAGTATCCTTTTTAAAAGCTATATTCCATATATGCTTCGCTAGCAAAGCTTGATTCCAAATCCTTAGATCTTTCAACCCCAAACCACCTTGATCTTTAGGTTTACAAATAGTATTCCAAGAATCTTTAGCCTTACCCATAGCTGTATCACCCTGATTCCATAAGAAGCATTTTAAAAGTTTATTGATTTCATTAATGACTGTCTTGGGGATAAGAAAAACTGTAGCCCAATAGACATGAATAGATTCTAAAACAACAACTATTAGTTGAAGTCTCCCTGCATAAGAGAGACACTTATTCTTCCAACTCTTAACTTTGGTTTTGATCTTGTCCAACAGGCAACCACAATCTTTGACACTCAATCTCTTAGCAATAAATGGCACACCTAGATACTTAATTGGGAGTTTCCCCACCGCAAAAGGAAGAATAACACTGATCTCAGCCTTATCCTCTTCATTCATACTACTAAAAAACACTGTGCTTTTATAATTATTAGGTAAAAGACCAGAGCAGACACTGAATTTATCTAAAGCAATCTTCATAACTTTCACAATGTCTTGTCCCCATGACACATAACTAACAAGTCATCTGCAAAACAAACATGGGACAATTTAACTGCTTTACACCCAAAATGATACTGAAACTTTTGTTCTTTCTCAATCTCTCTACCCAGAAGCAATGAGAAAACTTCCATAATCAAAGTAAATAGGTAAGGAGACATAGGATCTCCTTGCCTAAGACCTCTTCCACCTTTGAAAAATCAAATTCTTTCTCCATTTACATTAAGAGTGAAAGCTGTTGTTGTTACACACTCCATAATCCAGTGAATCATTCACTCATGAAATCCAAAACCTTCCAGTGAACATCTCAAAAAGCCCCAATTGACAGTATCATATGCCTTTTGGATATCAATTTTAAATGCTACTCTTTTTGGCCCTCCTTTTCTATTATACCCCTTCATAATTTCCTGAGTAAGCATGATATTATCCTGTATGTGCCTGCCAGGAATGAAAGCACTTTGGTTGTGGCTAACAAGATTTCCAAGAGTAGGTTTAATTATGTTGGTTATGATTTTAATGATGCATTTATAGAGCACATTGCAGCAAGCAATTGTCCTAAAATCAGTAACCTTATTGGGTGTTTGGATTTTAGGCAATGTTGCAAAAATTGTGAGTCGGTCGTGAGGCGGTTGAAGGCCTTGTAGCGATTAATAACTGATTACAAGGCCGATAACCTTGTAATCGCCGATTACAAGGCCGATTACCTTGTAAAAATCAACAAGGTGAAAGGCCGTGCATCTTGTAATCGCCGATTACAAGGCCGAGTTGACCGATTTTTGCAACATTTATTTTAGGGATAAGAGTAACAAGAGTTGCATTCACTTCCTTCAACATTCTACGAGAGACAAAGAACTCTTTAATAGCCTTACATATATCATCTCCAATAACCTTCCAAGCTTTCTTGAAAAATACAGAGGTAAAACCATCAGGACCTGGTGCTTTTGCATCATCAATATCGAACATTGAACTTTTAATTTCATCATAAGTAACATCATCAATCATCTTTACTGCCATCTGATTACTCAACTTCTTATGAAATAGTGTCTCACTTGAATCAATGGCTTACACAGGGCAACTAGTACCAAGGAAATTCTCAAAATGTTTTAGAAACAACTGTGGTATTTGATCACCTTCATATCTTGTCCCAGTCTCATCAACTAAATAGTGAATTTTGGATCTGTTGTATCTTCCTTTAAGAACTTTATAAAAGTATTTGCTGTTTTTATCTCCTTCATTCAACCATTTAATACTAGCTTGTTGATATAGAAACTTTTCCTCATTAGATTCAGCTTCACATAACTCTTCTACTAACTTAGCTTCTTCTACCCTTAAAGATTGGTTATAAGGGTCAGCATCAATATCCTTTTGAACATCTTGCAGCTTCATTCTCAAATCCTCAACTCTTTTGAACATGTTACCTTTGCTCCATCCAAGTTTATTAAGAGGATGTTTCAATGCTTTAAGCTTTTGTACAAGTTAATACATAAAGACCCCCTAGACCTCAGGACTCCATTTCTCTTTGACAATAGGAATAAATTCCTGTTTTCTAGTGAGAAACTTAGAAAATCTAAAAGGCTTTAGTTTCTTTTTCACATTAGTAGGAATACTCAGTATAGAAGGGGTATGATCAGAAATGATGTAAGGGAGAAATTTAGCATTAACTTGAGGGTACTTAAGAAGAAATTCCTCATTAGTCATGACTCTATCCAGTTTCTTTAGAACTCCAGTCATATCCCCAACTTTAGCTTTATGCAAAATTTTGGTCCATGTAAAGTGCAAACCAGATCTACAAATGTCTTCAACCTCAACTTTATTCAGACAATCTTGAAACTCTATCATATCAGCAGTCATATAGGAAACTCCACAGGAATGTTCATTAGGCTGCAAGATAACATTCATATCACTTGCAATACACCAAGGTTTACCATTAACATATCTACTATTTTGAGCTAATTCCCTCCATAACTTCCTCCTTTCAGTTCCTTCATTGGCAACATACACAAAAGAATAGAAACATTGGACCTTGTATTAAGAGGAATTTATGACACAAAAAATTGATTGGCTAGTTTTGTGAAGAATTTGAATTTGAGTTTCATTACTATCCCATCCAACCACAATTCTGCATCCTTTAACACATTCTTGCATATTAGATATCTAATTCCATCCTTTGAAGACCTTCTCACAAATATTCAAAAGTTTACTTTTTAGTCTTGTCTCCAATACTGCACAAACATTAAGATGCTCTATTATGATCAAATTCATAACCTCTTACTGATTATCTAAAGTATTCATTCCTCTGGCGTTCCACATTCCAATTTTGTACTCCATTAACAGTCATTATGAAGTACATTACCCTATATACCATTCACTACATTCTCACTCATAACTATTGCAGTCCCATTTTTACAGCTTAACACATCCTCAAAGCCTGGTTCCCCATCACCTATATTCACAACCTCTTGCCTATGACCATTCCCATTGGTATTCAACCCATTCTGATCCAATATACTTTCTTTAGGTAAAGAATCCAGAACAGAGTATTTGTTTTCAGTTCCCCTTAATTCATGTACTTCCTTTTCTTTAACATTCCAAATATTGTTCTTCACTGTAGAAGTACCAGTGCTCTTCACATTACCATCATTAACCACTTGCTTTTTCCTATACTCTTGCTTTTTGTATTCATTCATGTTCTTCCTTGTATCACCATTGAAAGGCCTTACATTATTAGGAAAATTCTTTGAGTTTGGGTCTTTAACATTATTATTACTAGCTTGATAGTTCCTCCTATACCCCTTCCCAACATTATCAGATGAATCTTCACAGTTACCATTCTTACTTTTCTCCCCACCAGTAACATTTGTAGGCTTTTGAACATCATTTTCAATAACAACCACATTCTTACACTGCTTGATCTCATGTCCAAAGACTTTACAATGATTACACAGTGGTGGTTTCCGGTCATATATTACCTAAACCTTTTTGCTACCCTTAATATTGTTGCATACGTCCCTATATTGTATCTCAATGAGTTTCTTAAATTCCTTTTCAGCATCCATTTCAACAAGGACCCTAGCAAATTCAAGATTACCTACACCCTTATAGCACATATTATTAGTCATAGTATCCATCATAATAGGCATACCTAAACTACTTGCTATAGCACTTATCCCTTCAACTGACCATGCTTCCAGTGGCACATTAATGATCTTTACCCAAACAGGCAACTTCTTAGGTTCCAATTTTTCCATGCCTAATTCAGGTTCCATTTTTGAACAAATAATGGCTTATTTTGTACCATCCAAGGACCCTTATCAAGTACTGCATTAAGCCCCTTACTATCCTTAAATTTGAACACATAATGACCATTTTTAATAGCATCAATTTCTGTTACACCAAACTTACCCCACATTCTTCTTATGTTGTACCTAAATTCACTTATATGCATATTAAAGCCAACAAATTGTCTACAAATAGTCAATTGCCATCTTTCACTTCCCTTTGAAACCAGCAATTCATCAAAAACAACAACTTCATTACCAGAATCAGTTATCACAGGTGGAATAAAATTCAGGCCTTTATTGATTTCATCTTTTTTGACCATGTTAGCATAGGACACATTATTCTCATTACTTGAACTAGGCATATCAGCATGGCTATCAGCAACACTACTAGCATTGACATCACTAGTAGCCTTATCAATTTGATTAGAACAGACATTATTCACACATTTGTTCATAGCAACATTATCAGTACTTACAGCAGGAGTAGTTGGATTAGCATTTGTGCCAAACACCCCATCTGTTTGCACATTACCAGTAACTCCCCCTGCATTTACCTTTCCCTGATTACCTTTTTCACTTCCTTGAATTCCACTAATCAATTCATCCCTAGCAATAGATCCTTCCAAATTCTGCACAATCTCCCCCTCCTCAGTACAATCAACCACAGTTTCCAAATTCTTTTTCCTTTTTCTTTTCTAAGAAAGGTGCGGTATTTTGTAGATAACCAGTGTCTATGTGGTGGAACATAGAATTATTAAAGACAATTCCAGTTAGAAATAGGCATCACAAATAGTATTTGTAAGACTAACACCTTATATAATCTAGAATATGTAGTTTAATCGTTTCAATATATGTAACTAGTTGTAAGGGGTGTTTCTTCTAGCACACCTTAATTGCTTGGAGATTGTCGATCTGTTGATTATTTTGGTATTAGATTATATTTCTTAATGAAAGTTGGGCCGCTGTCATGGTAGTTTTCAAAAAAATTTCATATCTTATTTGTTGGGTCATGGTATTAAAGTCTTACTCACTGATTAGAAGAGTTACTTATTAGATTAGTTTAATCAGTTTATTTGACGTAATTAGCATGCAACCAAAAAGTTGATATGGTTCAGATGATACGATTAGAATAATAGATATGTATCCTTAGGGCATCTCCGATGTTAGTTAAATAAAAACTCTATTTTGTTAAATAAAATAAAATAAAAACTCATTGAAAAACATTTACTTATTGGAGTATTTTTATTATTATTATTATTATTTATTTATTTTTTGGTTCCTCAAGTTTTTAAAAAATAAAAAATGTTACAAAATAACAACATACTTTTATCAATGTTTTAATTTAGTAATTAATTTATTTTCTTCTATTTTAGTATTTATTCTTTTACATTACATTCCAATTTAGTAATTAAACTTTCTTTTTCTATTGTAAAATTTATATTCTCACTTTATGTTCTCAATATTAAGGTGAAATGTCACGGTTAATTTGTGTTTAAGTTGCATTTATTAGGACGTGCCATATAGACTTAGCATAATGATGCGGGTTGTTCATATGCTGAAAAGATTAGATTAGGTTACATGAACACGCTATGCTTCAATGTAAACTGCTAGAAACTATCATGAATGAAATTAAAACATTATCATTCTCTTTGATTGTTCATAAGTCGAAAGCATTAACCCCAATGTGGGTAGAAAGGGGCTTCAATCCTATGATTTAACTAGGTTAAATTGTTGGGTCATGTCAGGTTATTGGGTTCAATTAAACAAAGCGAGTCGAGTTTTATTGCCGTGCCATTATTCTACGTCACTCAATGAATGTCACATGTGCATTATACTTGTGATATTTCATCTTAATACTTTATTTAGAACGTTAAGTAAAAGTATGAATATTATATAATGGGAAAAAAAGTTTGATTACTAAATTAGAACACAAAGTAAAATATAAATACTACAATAAAACATAAAAAGTTTAATTACTAATTTTTTTTGGGTAAAGGGATATTTTTACCATGGTAAAAATATATTACTCAACCATGAAGATTAGGTAATATGGTAAAGTACCATATTAACTTGTACAAACATACGCACCACTTGTGCTTCTAACCAAAGCAAAAAAGATCGACATGCCAATCTTTTAAAACTAAAAGAGCCTAGCCAAAACAACAAATACAAATTAATGACATATGACTAGGCCCAACAAAACACTACGTAGAACTAACAAGCAATGATTTACGCAGGTTCCAAGTTGCCATCGCTTTATCCACTCGACTTGTTTTTTTTGAAAGACAAGGTGATGAGCTTTAATCTAACAGTGGATAAAATGAGTTCAATCACTTGATCTTTAGATCTTTTCTTTTGCTTGCTAGCCTTGAGTTCCGCTCTTGCCAAATGAAATACGTAGATGCCGCCAAAACAAGTTTAGCAACAACTCCAATAGCCGACTTCTTCTTAGCAAATGGGGATATCCAAGCAAAAGTTGTTGCTATTTTAATAAGTGAATGTACAAAGAAAAGCTTTTCAAAAATCTGGAAAAACTAAAACCATTAATAAGTAGATTTTTTTTAAACATCATTAATAAATAGATTTCTCAAACCTTTTCAGCGTGGGTTTTTTTTTTTTTTTTTTTTTTTTTTTTTTTTTTTTTTTTTAATTATTATTATTATTATTATTATTATTATTATTATTTTTAAACTTTTGTATTTCTATATTAGTAATGCAACAATTACAATAATTGCTCACATGCAGACGAGTGACAAAGGATATATTTGCAATATCATAGTTGGTCCGAATTTAAAAAGTCCCACATGAACTCGTCTATGGGTAAATCGAACGCACTGCTTTCACCATCTTCCTGTACCACATCTAAAGCCTCCACTTCGAATGGAGAACCATCTAATGACCACCCTATTTCGCCGTCAAATTCCTTCTCCTCATTGTCAAGTAACTCAACCAAATACTCGTTACTCTTGGCATCCGGTACTATGGGTGACGAGATTAACCCTGAGGATATATTAAAGGCAGTTTCGACACCATCATGTATGTGCTGACCTTATTAGGTTATAGTTTTGAGGAGCTGCAATGGGTATGTTAGAATTTACGGCTTTGGACAAGATCCGTGGTTGAGGCTTAGTAACTGTGACGGCCGTGGTAATTTCTTTAGCTTCATTAGTTTGTTTGTTGGACCGTGAGCGAATGTGTGTGTTCCAGTAGTTCTTCACGTCATTTGCAGTTCTTCCTGGTATTCTCCCAGCAATCAATGACCATCTAATAAAATTACAGTCCAAGTTAATCGTGGATGAAAGATACTTTCTCATAATATGAAATAACACATATTTATAAAGGGGTTTTCAATCTGAGAGAGATTGGCACGAGTTTGATTAATTAAACTACTAAAACAAATAAAATAAAAAACACTATTAAATTATGAGTGTGATCAAGGTGGGAAGAACGTGCTAGCCAAGTTAATCCTATAATGTCTTAATGATCCGTCTACTAGTGCAATGATCTAATTAACTTACGTTGGTAAAAAGGAAATGTAAACTAATTAAGCCAGGTAGTCGCCGATACTTAGTTTTATGCAAGGACGGAACTAGGGGGTCCCGTAAGGCACAAGACACCATTGAAATTTTGCTTCGTAGTGTTACCTTTCTAAAAAACATTGAATCTGTCTAAATGCACATGGTCCCAAAAACCTGTGTCATAATTAATATTATGGTTAAAAAAAATTGTGAATCTGATCCCTTTTAGTCGCGATTCCGTGCTTGACTTCTATGAATATCAATCTTGACATTCATGTTGCTTTTAGGTATATAATCATGTCGGTATATAGTAATATCTATTTTTGTACATTTGAATAAGATTATGGTTTTACTGACTTGTGAAGCTTTAGTATAAGATCAACTTGTCTTTAGCTTTCGTATCAAAGTGAATGAAAGAGACATTGACATCATTTAAAACAAAACATATACTGTATCATATTTTTTAAGTATTTGACATTCAAGTCATGAATTTTACTTTTGGATAAAATCGTGTGTATAGTATTTTACTTCTTTTTTGGTATGTTTACATTTGGATATGATTTTACTTACCTGTTGCCTAGAAGCTTGTGAAGCCTTAGAATGAGATCAATCTCATCTTCTTCAAAATCTCCTTTCTTTATATTTGGCCTCAGATAGTTCAACCATCGCAACCTACAACTCTTTCTACATCGGTTTAAACCTGCAACAACAAACAAGAAATTAGAAACAAGCAGATGAACTTGTAATACAAAAAATAATAGCAGAAAGAATGTCTTACCGGCTTTAAGAGGAATAAGGTGCCATTTCCCTTCACCATGTTTCTGAATACAGTTCTTGAGAAGCATATCTTCTTGGGGAGTCCATGCACCTTTCCTCAACCTTAAACCTGTACTACTACTCGGTCTCATTTTTCTGTACACCTCTATATCCCTAGTTGAGTCCCCTTTTATAGACACATATGGGATTACATCACGTTTATAACTTTATATTTACTTACGTGCATGCTTATATGTCTCCACACACAAAATTCGGCTTACCACTAGTAGGAACTATCAATTTCAAAAAAGAAAAAAATATATATATAATAATAATAATATTATAATCAAAATGTTAATATTGAACCAATATATATATATATATATATATATATATATATATATATATATATATATATATATATATATATATATATATATATATTGTTACAGGTCTTTAATCTCGATATATCCATATCTCCAGGATCGGTATGATCAAACATCATTCATGCCAACATCATACAAGAATCAATAGAAAAAGCAAACAAGAGAGATTGGTTTTGAACCCTTAAAACTGATATATTATAAACGTGGAAGGGTTGATTTGTTTTACAGAATTCCTACACTATATATACTGATGAAACGGCACCATTGAAGAGGTGTATACCGCTTCCCTTAAACGACATAAACTAATAACTAAACGTTGCAATCTTTAAAACCTAAACTAAATAACCGTTTACTAATCCTATTGGGTTTGTTGGCCTGAGGCCCAAAACAGAAAATATTGCGGCCTTTTTCTTGTTCCTTTTTGTCTGTGTAGAATTGCAGTAGGATTAATCTTGTAAACAAAGATTAATGGATTAAAACTTTCCAACATATTCTCCCCTAATCTATTAATCTTTGTTTTCTTCAATCTTCTTGTTCTTCTTGATGCTTTCTTGAATCTTGATCTCTTCTATCGTTTGATTACAATTTCTGGTTATTACCACCATCATTGTTGTGATCTTCCTTAAGTCCAGGTTGATCATATCTTCATCAAATGGCCTCCATTATTTCCATGGTTGCTCTTTTCTCTTCTGCGATTTTAAAAGCATCTCTGCAATCTTTCGTCTTCTTTGTCACAGCCTCCTTTTAAACTTGATCTTCAAACTTTAAACTTGATATCTCCATGCTTTAAACTTGATCCTTGAATCTTATAAACTTAAAAACTTGTTTCTTATCATAAACCTAATAAGAAAATCTTAAAAAAAACTTGTTTCCTTATCATAAACCAAATAAGAAAACTCTTGAAACTTGTTTTGCACTTCGACATCTCTTTCTTTTCAATTCTTGAACATGTTTTTTTATTCCTTCTTCTTAGTTAACCACCGGATTGATGGTGTAACTATTATTTCTTTTCTTCTCCTTCTTCATGGCTGTGTTTATTAAAAAAACAGGATTGATTCTTGAGTGATGAATGATCATGATTTGTTGTTGTTTGATCCCTTCGGCTCTGATGCCACTTGTTAACAGGTCTTTAATCTCGATATATCCATATCTCCAGGATCGGTATGATCAAACATCATTCATGCCAACATCATACAAGAATCAATAGAAAAAGCAAACAAGAGAGATTGGTTTTGAACCCTTAAAACTGATATATTATAAACGTGGAAGGGTTGATTTGTTTTACAGAATTCCTACACTATATATACTGATGAAACGGCACCATTGAAGAGGTGTATACCGCTTCCCTTAAACGACATAAACTAATAACTAAACGTTGCAATCTTTAAAACCTAAACTAAATAACCGTTTACTAATCCTATTGGGTTTGTTGGCCTGAGGCCCAAAACAGAAAATATTGCGGCCTTTTTCTTGTTCCTTTTTGTCTGTGTAGAATTGCAGTAGGATTAATCTTGTAAACAAAGATTAATGGATTAAAACTTTCCAACATATATTCCCTCTTTAAACCACAATTTTTATATACATACCTATGTACCACTCAAGACCGGTCACTAAATTATATGAATTGGACAAAACGATCAAAGAATACTCTCACTAAATTCATAATAAAATATACTACCTGCTGTGTGCACAAAAAAAAAGTTGCTTAACAAACATTACTATCTACTAGGAAAACAAAACTCATATAAAAAGTTAATCCCCGTCCCTCTGTCGATTTTTGGCAAAATAAACGCTAACTCCACTCTATTGACTTCTTCCTTATTTCCTATAGATCGACTCACTTAACTGCGATTAGGATTTTGTGGGATTTTTAGGGTTAGGTTTTGGTTCGATCAGTTCTTTTGTTCTCTTATTCTGCTTTGGATTATTATAAGTTAACTATTTGTATAATATCTTGAGTGATCATTGTGCTATCATTACAAATTAATAGACCTGATTAGGGTTTCTTCTTGGTCGTTGTCCTTGCCCTAAACGTGCCAGCTAGGGCTTACTAAGTCTCTTATGGGAGTACGATTGGTTTGTTTGGTGAATTGTTGGTTTGGCAACATGCTATTGCATGGTGTCAACATGAACAGTGGTTTTTTTGGGTTCACGGGGAAAGGGGGTGGTAGTAAAAGGAAAAGACAAAGGAGGCGAATGCATCTAATTCGGATGCAAATAAAGGGTTTCAGGGTTCGCGTCGACTCCTAAAAAAAGTGATGTTGAAAAGGAACCGTTTCCAAGCCTATCTGATGCTCTTGGTAGGAAAAACTTTTCGGCAAACAAGGCTAATTCAGGTCAAGTGAATGTTCCTTTGATGGATAATATGACTTCGTCTGGTCAGATGGATGTCCCATCGAATGATGAAGAAGATGGTTCAGTGAAAGTGAACGAGGGCGCCAAGACAAGTGGCATAGGGTACCCATCTTATGCCAACGTATTGAATGCAGATGCATACACGAATGTTTCCTTAGCTGGTAACATTGAAAAACAATTGCAGGAAGGTTAATGAGTGCTATTGGGTGACGATGGGAAGCCATTGAACACAGGAGGAGCTTATAAGACGAGTAATACTAAATCTAGCATTAATGGTGAACCAAGTCACAAAATTGTTAACTTTCGTACCTTAATAGCCCCGACTAGTAATGGGGCCGATGTTGCAATTCCCATAAAATCTGCCAAAAACTAACCATTTTCGAAAAAGCTTTCGGACTTGCTTATTGATAGATAAAAATGTAATAATGCTTCAGAAAGTTATAATCATGTTGAAATTTTTAGATCGAAACTCTATATAAAAAGGTTGTAGTTAAATGTGATGATAAATGATTAGTTTTAATTTCAACTCAAATAAGCAACTGAAATACAGAGCTGCGCTGCCTATGTATTTATCATAAGATAAGCCAAAGCAAGCTTAGATGAGCTTAAATTGCTTATGCTTAAAAATTGGCAATCCCAGACACCCTGTGTATTCAATATATTATATTAGTTGTATTAAACGATTGAAATTTTTATTCGACATAGAAACTGATGTTTCTACCCATTAGGTACATCTACAACCAATGTTGTTGTCATCAAAGGGTTAGTGAACGTGAGGAGTATCGTGCAACAATACTCGAGAAACGTCATGAGAAAGATCATTTTTGGGAGTAGGTAATTTGGAAAAGGGGTACAAATGGTGGGGCGGGAGATGAAGAGATTGAGCATGTCGATTCACGTTTCACGATTATTTCTTACACCTGTGCGTTCTCTGTGACGGATTACATCCCATGGTTGCGATGGAGAACTGATTTCGATGGGCACAGAAAGATCTTAAGGAATGTTATACGTGCCGCAAAGAAATAACAGGTTCCCTTGATCGATGAAAGGATTCAACAATGGAAAGATGGTGTTTTGATGAAAGAAGACGACATGCTTGATGTTTTCATTAACCTTAAATCTCCTCAATTAACCGCAAATGACATAAAATATGAAATACTTGTAAGATTCGTTAGATGCACTTTTGACGTTTAAATTCATATCAAGTTGATTCATTTTGTTTTATTACAGGATATGATGCTGGCAAGTTTGGTCAATATGTCGAATAGCATTGAATGGGCAATGCCAGAAATGATAAATGAGCCAAGGATCTTTGATAAAACGATCAACGAGCTTGATTCTGTGGTTGGAAAAGATAGACTCGTCCAAGAATCTGACTTAGTTCACCTTAATTATATTAAAGAATGTGTTAAAGAAGCTTTCAGGCTACATCCTATTGCACCTTTCAACCTTCTTCATATATGTGTCATCCGTCAACACAACTGTTGCTGGTTACTTCATACCAAAAAAGGTAGCCATGTGTTCCTGAGTCACCGTGGCCTAGGAAGGAATCCTGAGGTATGGGATGACCCACTGACCTTTAATCCAGACCGTCACATGAACAATGATATCAAAGTGGTGCTAACTGACCACAATATTCACACGTTTTCATTTAGCACTGGTCGGTGTGGGTGTCCAGGAGTGTTGTTGGGTATGACCATGACCGTAATGTTGATGGTTACGCTAGTGCAAGGATTCAAATGGGAGTTGCCACCTTATGAATCACATATTGATCTGGATGAGAACCTGCATAACTTAGGCAAGACTAAGTCATTGACGGCCCTAGCCAAGCCTCATCTACTATACTTCACCGTCTTTATCCTACAAGTTGAAAAATGTATGTTTACATGGCATGAGTACTAAACTTGAAACGAAGCATGTTCGACATAAATAAATAAAAGTGGATCAAAAGGCTTGGTTTGATTTTATCAATACTTTAGTACCTTCAAAACCAATGTAACTTATTGATCCATTTGGAACACTCTAGCTTGTGTACTGAGCTTGTATAAGATTAAGGGATAATTACCAAAACGGATCATTGACTTTTTGACCAGTCATTTTTTAGACTTTGAAATTTCACTTCCCAAAATTAGATCGGGCAACTAAAAAATTGAGCAACTCAATAAGAGTTTGACACGTGTCCAATATTTAATTATTAAAGTACAAAAATTAGAATGTATTTGTAAGGTATGTGTAAGTGTTGTGTAAGGTATTTTAAGGTTTTTTCATGGGCAACTAGCTATATATTGGGCGACTTGTATTGGGCAACTTTTTTTTTTGTACTTTCACCACTTTTAACAATCATACGATACAAAGATTAAGTTGGTCATTTAGCTTTAATGATACTTAACGTTCACAAAACAAATTAATATAGTCCTAAACACTTCAAAGCACACTATATATATACTATATACCTCATCAATCTCATAGCTTCTTCAACCATGACCACCACCACCAGCAAGCATATTTGATTCTCATAGCTTCTTCAACCATCACCACCACCAGCAGCAAGCATATTTGAATACCACCTGACCTCTCCACCAACACCACCGTATCTGAGTACCACCTGAGTGCACCACCATCCGCCATTGCCGTCTCTGCTGAATGTTTCTCTCGTCTCCACTCTGTCGCTCTAAGGTTGTTGCTTCCTCCAGTCTTATCTTTAATGAAACTAGGCTGTTGTAGGATGTAATATGCAAAAGCATACATAAACAATTTGTAATTTTTTAATGTTTATGAACAAAACATTTTTTACAATAATAAACAATGAATGATTATCTAGTTTCAATTCATCAGTGTTGTTTCAATAGGATGTTTTTTTTTTTAACAAACAGAAGCACGTAATCCGCAGGTTGACTTTCGAAAGTCAAAATGCAATTGGAATAACAAAATTTGACTATTAAAGTCAACACATTTTTCTTTGATTGGCTTTGTCCCACCTAGAAATGTTGTTGATTGAACTTTGAAGTTCATTGTTGCTTACTTTCTAGTTTGACAAATTGAATGAAACAGAACATAAACATTTGAATTCAATTTCGATAAAAAAGAACACAAAAATAAAGATTTCATTGAAAATAAAATAAACATTACATTAAACAATTAACAATGAAACTTTTGACATTTTTCGGGATCAAATGACAAATGTAGGTTGTCATAATCCAAATACTCATCATCTGATGAGTCTTCTTCTTCCTGATCGGGCATGTTTTTGCTTTTTCTGTTTGCCAACATATTCTTCCAAGTGTGTTTACACTTGGTTGGTTTTTCTTTTGCAGCTTTTTCTCTTTTTTCAAATTCTTTCAAATTTTTTTCCAGAAATTTAAACTTTTCTTTCATATACCAATCCACCGCTTCTTCAAATGTTCCCTCTTCCTCTATTTCTTCTTCTTCAGCTTCTTCTTTTTCAAGTATGAAAGCTTTATCTTCAAACTCCTCTGTTTTTTATTGTTGCATTGCTCCTACCTTTTCTTTTTTCTCTTGCACATTAATTTTTGAGGTTGATGCCATTTTTTATATTGTATACCTTTAAGTTTTTTTGAATGATTTTGTTGCTTACAAATGTTCCAATTTATAACCATTGCTTTAGGCAACTGAACGGTTTCATTGGAAAAGACACACGTCTTAATACTTTTGCGTTGAACGTTGTATACTACTACATTTTGATAATGCCAATGGAACGTAGGTTATACAGACATTTATTACACGGTATTCCAAAACTTCATTCATCACTTATCACTTATCACTTATAACTTATTAAACTAACAACTATTTAGTCAACAAAGAAACACACACCCTCATCCTAATTCGTCACAACAATAAACCATTGTTTTCAAGTTAAGTCATTCAATGGCAGCTTCTTGTTCAAAAAATAATGATTTTAGTAAGATGGTGGTTAACGATGCTATGGTTGACTATGTCTTGAGTAAATATGGCACTAAATGGTATGATGACGAGGAAATGGCTGAGGTGATTCTAGAAGACCTGTGCCAAAGGGAGAACAATCGACGTGATGTTGCTAATGGTTAGTGTATACCTTTCTTTCTTTTTATGATTATTTTTAGTTTAATTGTATGTGTTTATTAATTGTCGACACTTCATATTTGTGCACCTGTTGAAGCGCTTGGCAAGAGGGTATCAAAGCTTGAATCACTTGGCAAGAGGGTGTCAAAGGTTGAAGTAATGTATGGTAGTCTGAAGGAGGTGAAAGAGGAAAAACTGGCAATGGAGGCAAAGGCTATAGCAAAACTTGATGCTATTTTTGGAAGGCCCAAGGAGGCACAAGAACCACCCAAACAAAATGAGGTAATAGTTATTGATTCGGATTCTGACACCAGCCTTGAGTTTTATGAGGATACACTAAAAAAACCTTCAGCTTCTTTGGTGAACAAAAGACCTCCTAAAACATGGGCAAAGAAAATTCCAATAAGTTCTATTTATAAAAAAAAAAAAAAAAAAAAAAAAAAAAAAAAAAAAAAAAAAATTCCCGTTCTAAAAATATTCCATCAAGTCTTGACTCAATTGATGATTCAAGTTCTTCTGATGAGAGTTATGATGCAAAAGGCCATGTTCAACTGAACAAGAGACGCATGTCTAAGGTTTCAGGTCCAAGGCAACCAAGAATAACGAACTGCGTTCTAGGCCTTCCAGCTGGTCAGAAAAGTTTGGGGACAAAATTTGTTATGTATTTTTAATTGTAGTTGTTGATGTTTTGAGACAATATATTGTGTATCTTTAATTATAATGTCCTATATTTGCAATATTTCTCATTAGTATTGATAATTAGTAATGTCTTATATGATATATATGATCATTGGTAAATGTACAATGTTTGCATACTTTGTTGGGTATATCAGAAATGTGGCCATGATAGTTAACAAAGAACATGTTCAAATACACTTGATTTCCACCTCATTTGAAGAACATGACTTACTTAAATCAGTAGCATGTGTAAAGTTTCATCTTTTGAACATTCTCAAGACCAACAAATGAAACCCATGTATAAAGTTTCATCGTTTGACTATTAAAGTCAAGATAAACGAAAAAAATCCTAAACTACCCACGGCCAACTTGTACTTGTGAGTTACTTTTCTATAGTTATGCCAAGTGTCATGCATTTATTGGGCAAGGGTATGCTTGGGAAACTTTTATAGGTTTTGGGCAACTCTGATCAATTTCAACAATTTTTTTGCATTGGGAACTGTGACTTAACTAAATACTGTTCCAATTTGGTTCCTACACTATTTTTTGGGCAACTTTTTAGTTTATTGCCTATTTAAGAATGCTTGATCTACTTCATTTCCAAAAATATTCTTCTACAACACTCTTCTTGGATACGCAACCACATTTCCAAATACATGGCGTCTATCATACCAATTTATGATCAAATCGCAAATGACATTGGTTGTAGGCGTATTGATATGGAGCTCCATAATATTTTTGCTAGGGAGGGAGATGCCAATAGGGGTGATGAGAAAGATTATGGGAGGATGATCGAGGAAATAGAGGTACGTGTTAAGCACAGGCATGCTATCTTACTGGAGCTTGAAAAGTTTGGGAACTATGCTGTGCTGAAAGAACCCTTGGTCCGTCTTAAGGTATCGCAGCAGGAGGATTTGGAAGAAATTGAGTACTTGATTAAAAGGCGACAGGCAAGTCTTCGCCATGCTGGTGATAAGTCAAGGATCATGAAGAAGTTAATGCAGTTTAAATATTAACTTTCTTACTGTTTGGCCCAGTTGTGAACAACCATCTTTTTCAAGGTAAAACGTCTTTTGTGGTGGTATTTTGGTTATAAAAGTAATGGAAAGCAAGTTTGGTACTGGGTTATGATGTATTTTGTTTATGGTACGTGTTTAGGTAGTTTTGTTGATGTATGATGGTGTTTAGTCCTTCTATCAGGTCTGAAATGGATGTATTTTCACAACGGTATTAATGCATAATTAGTTATTATGTTATTTGTTTAAATGTTTTTGTTGTTTAGTTTTTACCAGTAATAGTTGAGGTGTGATCCAAATAACAAGGTCCATTAATATGTGTATTAGGCTGTTTTAACCCAAAAACAGAGTTGTTTATGTATTATGCAACAAAGAGTTGACTTTTATTGTCAAATGTTGTTTTAACGAGGACTTACACAAGTAAGCTGCTATACGCATCTCTTAAAACATATGTAAGTAAGTATATACAAGCTATCTGGATCATAAAATCTTTAACCATTGTGTGTGATTGTGCTGATAATGTTTATAGTTCATATGGGTTTGACAACCAGTATGATTTGTTAACATGGTTTTGTGTCACACATAAATACCTCAACAAATTAAACAAGAATGTTACATACAAACATAAATACCATTCATTATTTAATTGGGTAATTGCATAGCAGTTCCATTAAACCATCAAACAACATCAAAATAAAAGACCACCAAACCAAACCAAAGTACCTACACGACTGACAAACACAAAAGAACCTAAACAACAATTAACCTTTAGTCCTAATCATACTTATTCAAGGTGGCAATGACATGCTCCTTCTTGGATATAAGAGCACGAACTTCTTTCAGAATGGCCGCAAAGGACTCGAGCAAACGGACCTCCATCACTTGAACCTCACGAAGGGATTCATAGGTATCATCAGCAGCTTCTTCTTCATCGAAGTTAAGGTCAAAAACCTCATTCATTCTCGCTGAACGCTTGTCAATGCTGATACGGAGCTCATCGCATCACTCACCAAGCCACATGAGCATCGTTTCATTCATCGGAATTTCTTGAGAGAACAGGAACTTTATACATTTATGTAGTTCATCTGAACCACTCATCTCTTGAAGTTCTTTCAGATTAGGTTTTTCAGCCATTTTTTTAATGATTCTCTGGTTATGGTAAAACAAGCTAGGTTATGTGTTGTGTATAACACCTATAAGAAAGGCATGAAACCATACAATGAGCAACTCCAATTATATAAAATACAAAAAATTACTAGTAGTAAACAACTGGTAAACGTAATCATTGCAGAAATTAAACCCGCAATAAATTGTTACATAGTGGTTGTCTTCCCAGGCAGACTTTTTTGGTCTAATTCATGTCAATCAAATCAATATTTACTAGTTATAATTAATGTGAAACTGAACCCAATCACTATTATGTTACATTTGTATTTCATAACTTGCAAAACAAATTTTACAAAAATTATAAACACTAGTATGTTACATTTGTATTTCTTGGTATTTTCTTTTGTTAATGTTGGTTTGCTTTTATGGGTTTCAGTATGTATAGTTCAATTGAATGATGTTTTACTTGTATATTTAATCTAGTGTTAAGTAACTTTGAGTTTTGTAGTTTGACTTTTAATTTTAGCACTTACTGACAAAATCCCACAGTATTGTTGGGCAACTTGTACTTCTGACCACATTGTGTATACTTATGAAAAGTGTCAGGTACAAATTGGCAAAATTTTGATTGGACAACTTTTATAAACTATGGGCAACTTTTTCAATGTTTATGCAACTTGGCCCAATAGAAACATAAACCCAAAGATTTTCATCAATGAAATTATATGCTTCTTTTTAGATGTTTTATATTTCTCCATTTACATTAGCATGTATATGCAGTAAAGTTCTATACTGCAGTGTTTGGAAAAACCACTTTTGACTATTAAAGTCAACGTAAACAAAAAACTAAATTACTAACCCTTGTAAACGTTATATGGTAACTTGTAAACGGTTTATACCGTTACTAATAACCCACTTACATACCAGAATACAATATCAAATGTGACTAATACCACTATTAAAGTCATACCTAGTTTGACTATTAAAGTCATGCCGAATATGACTATTCAATTGAAAATATTGTGTGGGTTGGGTTAATTTTCAAAACTCAATCCTTATTGAATATGACTGACTTTGTGGTTTGGGTTTACTTACAACTATGTGAAATATGCTGTAGTGTTTCCATGTGACTAAGTTTGTGCTTTGGGTTTTTCTATTTAAGAGTGGGCATAGGGTTTTCCTTTTTTTCCACATCTTCTTCCTGATTGTCACATCTCATTCCTCACCTCATATCTTTTTACTCCCCATTGTAGTAAATTTCTTCAGCATTTTTGCATCACTGCCCGAAGAATATGTCTAGTCGTAAAAGACTTAAGAAGATAAACCCTGACGATAGGGAATGGTCCAACAAGGTACTAAGAGAGGTCATATTTCCTGAGATTTATGAGCGATATGGACCAAATGCTGAACCAAATATGCAATTGCCACCTAAAGATCTAGAAGACCTAAGACGGGAAGTATACGGTGAGGAACAACCACAAGGTGTTAAACCAAGTGGTAGCAATACAATTAAGGTACCACAGTCACAAGTGGAAGGTATTAGCAGAATGCAATTTCTAGCTCCACAAAAGGCCACAATCAACAATACAAGGCAACTTCCGAAGATATATGTGAAACATAACTATTAAATTGTTTTGTGGTGGGTTTCCTTTTTCCATCTTGATAATGTTCAAAAGATGAAACCTTGAAACATGGTTGTAGATTAGTTTACCATGTTATGTTGTTATTTGATCATCATTTTTTTTCCATCAGGTAAATTTATATTAATCTCCAACTAATTTGTAGAAAGTGTATAAAACAATTTAGGACATGGCCAAAGAAACAAAATGTATAACAGAATAAGACATCCATAATGTGAAAAACACTATACAACTTGTCTGATACAAACTCTCCTCCAAATATAACCAATTTGCAAAGATTCAAACTCTCATCCAAATTAAACATTCACAATCAAGCGTAAACAATTAATTAAACATACTAATTTTAATTAATATTGATCAAAAGTAAGAAATATTCCATACATAACCTATTTATTTCCATACTAAAAGCATTCAAACACCATAAGCATGAGATACTAGAAAAATACAAACATTCAAACACCAAAACTGTTCGAACCAGAGCTGTATTCCATGCTTTCATCCCTTTGCCTCCTTTCCTTCCTTTCTTTGAGTTGTTGATAGATAATTTCAAGATCACTAATCCGTTTTTCCAAATTTAAAGAATCCCTCTGCCCGATACCATTACCACTTTCCTCCACATCTTTGTGCTGATCTAAAACCACATTTCGCCGCACCTCCACCACATTGTGGTTATGGTCCACTAGTTTTTACGGCGGCTCCACCACATTTGGTTGCGCCACCACATTGTGGTTGTGGTCCACTACTTTTTGAAACGGTGTATTTGCTGCCATTGTTAATTGTGTATCTTGTAAAGGGAATACGTTTGTTTTTGTGTGTTCTTACCCAAACAATCGAGGGTTTAAATAGCCTGGGGAAGTAGTGGTTCAATGGTTCCCAAGAGGATAGGCGGGAAAAAGGGGGACAAGGACCGCCAAAAGCAAATTTTTTGAAAACAGCATAATACAATGGCCTGTGTGCCAACTGCCAACCACCCATTTAGACATCCATTTACTTTTATCCATTCTAATGCACATATTTAAATATGAATATGATTGAAGTATTCAATATAACCTATTGTTAAAATATGACTATCATTCAAGTATTCAATATTGAATGAATTTATGTGTAGTGGAGATCCAGTAGAAAAAAGTATATGATATGGTACAAATAGAGAATTAATATGCCATGACAAATCATGTCCATACTAAACAACCACAACAAATGGATGAGAGTCACATTTGCATCAACAATTGAAAAAGGAAAAACCAAAAACTTAATTTTCATTATAATTCAAAGTCATTACAATTTGAGGCTTACAGCCATTTGATAATCAAGCATTGAACATAAAGAAACAAAAACAAGTACGAAAATATAACCCCAAAAGACAACAATCATTCAATACTTTAATCTTCATCAGAGGAGAGTTGTTCATGAACCTCCATAAGCTTAGCTTGGCGCTCCTTCTCATGAATCCCGTCACTTATATCATTGATAAGAGCAGTCAACAAAAGAATCCTTTTACGCTCCCTTTCCTGTGTTTCAACTAGACAACGAAGAATTTGAACTGCTTTTTGTTTGAATGAACGCAGATGATGAGTCTCATTGAGTGTAACCTGACGGTCCTCTACTTTCTTTTCCAGTTGGTTACGCTCATCCAAGTATCTTTTCAAACAAGCCTTCTCTTCAGCAATTTCATTGTTGAAATAGAACTTGAATGCTGTTGCCAAATTATAAGACCGAGATGCTGAAATAGAACCGAGATGCTGCTTTGATTTGATTGATGTTGTTGGAAGAAGTAGAAGCCATGGATAATGGATGACGGAGTAGGGTGGCTGATATGATAAGTTAGGTTAGAAATATTATTTAGTAACTAAACCAGGAATATAAATAGGGGATGACATAACTACTGTAGTAACCGACGCAGGAAGTTCATCTTCCCCATGCAAAACTATCAATTCACCATTGAAAATAACAAAAGTTTTACATATAACAAAATAAACCCTTGCACATAACATTTTAGTTAAAAAAAAACCCATGACATACACAAGTTCAATGTATAAAATAAAAGACCGTAAATAAGTACCTAATAAACTAATGAATGTCGTATCTTATAATATATTTTGGGAACTCAGAATTCTTGAGTAGACTCAATCAATATGGGATGATAAGAAGGAAAAAGAGGATATGGCAAAAAATTGTATTTGCGCGCACCAAAGACACTTCTACGACATCCTCTCTTTCCTTCTTATCATTCTATATTAATTGAGTATGGTTAGTGAATGATGGTCTCATTGCTTCAATCCTCAAAACAATGTTAAATGTCTATTGCAGCATAGTTTGTACAAATGTAATAGGCTAAAATGAACAACCCTTATGCGTCCCCCGAACAACTCCTTTTGTTTTTTCAACACTCTTTGACCAAAAGGTTGCGCCAACTAAATTGCTACTACAAATAAAAGTTAAACATAATATATTTGTTTTTGTTACATAATGGTTACACTCTGTATTACAGTTATATTAGTGCAGTTATTTTTAACAGTTAATTGCACCTTTTAACATTAAACTAAATTCAAGTATTTTTTACATTGAACTTCCAATAAATAAAGTATAGTTAATTCAAATGGTGCCTCTTGGTTTGCCCTCTTATTCATCTATATAGGCAGGGTTCTATTCACCCAATTTACACCATCCAATCTTAAACACTAGTAAAACCAAATACTGTTTGTGAATCCTAATCTAAAACATAACCAAGAATGTCTTCATCCAAAACAGTTTCATCATCAAAAAAAAGACCAGCAACTGATGCAAATATTGAGTTGCAGACAGAGAAACCCCCAAAGTATGTAGTTATATTTTTCTTTTTGTTTTAAAAAAGTAATTACTTGTATATTATGTGTCCTAATTTTGTTAATCTTTTGCAGAAAGCAATTGGTTGACGTAAAAAGTGTATCAAAGGATGAGAAAAATAAATGTATGTCAGATTTTTATTTTTTTTTAATAATCTAATAGAAACTTATTTATGCTTACTACAAATTAATTTGGTTTATTTATATGTAACAGTTATTGTTGAAGAAAAAAAAAGAGTCCCAAGTCAGATGACTATGTATGGGATTCTGACGAAACATACATCCAGTGGGAAAACGAGTTTGAGTTAAACATGGGGCGAGAACAAAAGGAAGCAGCAGCAGAGAAACAAAGAAAAAAACGACTCGCAGAAGATCATGCGAACCAACTGGACAATATGCCACGGATGAATTTGTTTGAAGGTGCCAAACCAGAGGATGGTGATGAGGAGATTGAACAAGAAGATATTGAAGAATTTGACTACGAGTCGGCCCATTTAGGATTAGACTCATCTCCTGAAAACTAAGATTGCTGTAGTCATTAAGATTTCGAAAAATGTAATCCCTAAGGTTGTTTGAACCTATTGAATTGAATAGTTATGTAATCGCTGTATAACCTAACTTACTTATGATTCAAGCATCTAAGTTATGTAAATATCACAGGTAGTAGATAACCAAAATTGAGGGCGAAAACATAGTTAAACTTTTGCATACCTATAGAAATGGTACCCATTGTTGTAGTTCCAAAGGATCGTCAAATTCAGGAGGTGTAGGAGGGGATATGGTTTCCGGATTGATTATCAATAAACGGCTTCGCAATCCTCTTGGGGTACTGTCTGGCGGTTTGGTACCACGTACAGACGGCCTCGTCATTTCTTGTTACCAGTTTTATTAACGGTTTCAAAGCCTAGGGAAAGAAGGAAACAACCAAACAAACTTTATGTCAAGAAGGCACTAGAAACAAACACAACACAAGTAATTATGTAGTTTATTAAACTGCATCACGTTATTCATTTCTCAATATTGACACACGATGTTATATGTCTATTACAGCTTAGTTTGTGCAACTGAAATAGGCTAAAATCAACATACTTAACCCTTCTGAGTGCCCCCACCACTCCCTTTTGCTTTTTCATCACTCTTTGAGCAAAAGCTTGCACCAAGCAAATTGCTAGATTGATGAAATAACAAAAGGAACTGTTGTGGACACTAAGAATGGCTAAATATGTTGTAACATCGTTTGTCAATATTAAAAAATGAATAACGTGATGGACTTTAAAGTAAACATATTTTAGTTAATAAAGCAACACGCATAACACAACAACGTTGGGCTATTAAGCTAACTAAGATTACATAAAGTATGATACAATTGTAGATTCTAGATAAAAGTGAGTATTAGGACTTGTGTTGAATGGGATAATGAAGGAATGTGGCCTGTCATGAACAATACACACTATATCATTATCGCAATCAACACCCCTCAATGATAAAGATACGTCTTTACAGCGTTATTATTGATGTTCGAGAGTTTTTTTCAACACCGTCCATAAAGATACGGCTACAAAAAAGGCACTAACTTGTGATCAACATCAACCACACAAATGCATACTAGGGACGGTGTTCAAATTAACTCTCGAACACCATAAAAAACGCTGGAAAGACGCATCTTTATAATTGAGGTTCTACAGATGAAGTTCAATGTAACAAGCTGTGTATGACCGAATTACTTGGTAGATGGATGTTTTTAGATGATATGTAAATTCCATATCAAAGCATTGCGCCATCAAGTAATTCGAGGACCTATTACATACCTTGATACATTCAACTTCAAATTCAAACACTTTCATAGAATCCACAAGTACATCAAACTGCAACTTTACCTTCTTAAATATAACCTTTAACAAATATAAACTCAAACTATTGCCACATTGTGTTAAAACCATATGTGTTACCACATATCTCAAATTATATGCAAGTCATATGTAATTTTTGGGTCCATAATTAAAACATATGTCCATATAGGTATTACGTTTCTTTTGGTACTTAATTAACACATATGTCAAACCATATTACTCAATCAAAGGTGTTAATTTACTCATGAAAATGTAATCTTATCTGAAAAAACTTTACTCCGCTTCTGCCGCCATAGCTGTAGCCAAGTCCGATTATCCTTCATGGTGGCCGTCTCTTATCTTTAATAATTAAAAAAAAAAAAATCGTAAGCTAATGTGAATCTAAAGAATAACACATCTATCTGAAAACAAAAGAATAAAAATTACTTTATCAACATTCACCGATACAGTACCGGCAACGGCAACTTTCCGGCGACAAGCCACTTGCTGCGGAGAGGCGGCTGTAAAAAAAAACACTATTTTCAAATATTGAAATAAAATACAGCTCAGATCTACAATTAATATGTACAAATCTATGAAAAATAACATCTAACACTTGATTAGTAGTAACATGTTAATACTTTTGTTGTTGACTTCTTTAACGGTTTTCCTCAGCTACGGTGGTTGTCAGGTTCGGTGGTGGTTGGAAGTTTTGACAAGAAGAGAGTGTGCGGATTGGTGGTGTAAATAAATGAGGGCTGTGGATTGTGTATGTGTAAATAAGTAAAAGAGTGTGTGTAAATAAATGAGGTGGGTATGTGATTAATGAGGATTAGGTGATAAGATTGTATAAAATTAAATTAAATCACAAAAAGTTGCCCTATACTAGTTGCACAAAAAGTACGAGTTGCCCTATACATTATACCTTACACATACATGTACTATAATATAAAATAATAGGACACGTGTCACACCCTTGTTGAGTCGCTCAGTCGCCAAGTTGCCCTGATCCGCTAGAGGAAAGTGATTTTAAAACATCTATTCAAGAAAAGTGCTTTGGGCGGCTGATCTATTTTGATAAGAGGGATGCTACATCCACTCACAAAATCCACATAAATCACCCACACGCTGAGTTGGCATCCACTGATTGGTGGAATGAGACAAGAGAGAGAAAAACTATAATAAAGTTCACAAATCATTAAATGACACCTCAGCGTGTGGGTGATTTGTGTGGATTTTGTGAGTGGATGTAGCATTCCTCTTTTGATAATTATCCCTAAGATTAATGATTATACACACGTATACATAACCTTATTATAGCCCATGTTACTTAAAAAAATTGATCGTCTATAATTTGTTATCAGTTGTCATTTTTCTTAAAACAGCTTTGTACTTTTGATTTTCCTTTAAACAATTGACTTACAGTAAATATAATAATAGCGATGTTTAGGCCTTATATACCTTCTGCAAAGATGGTTGTGCAGCTATATACTGAAGTATTTATTAGTATGGTTACATACCTCATAATCTGAACTTAACAAACATGTTTTGAAGAAGATCTTACTTGGATTGAACCAAAAACCTCAACTAATTTAAGAATGGCAAATGGATCATATATGAAGTTGGTGACACGGGTTTGATTTATATCCATACACAATAGATGCAGTGGGTTAATGGAAATCCGATAGCTATCAAGAATATATATTTGTTTCAAGAGTACCAACATTGAAATGAATTCACAAACATATCATGTATACAAGATGCAGTCGTTAAGTTTAGGCTTGAACTAATAGCACGAAATTTTGATTCTGGTTCCTTGCCAGTTTAGGACGTCCTTAACCAATTCTAACTTCCTTAAATTTAATATTTGTTTTGGGTTCAACAGGTGTTACTTGGTCTAAAGACTTCTAAATCATCTAAAAGTAAGTAATTCAAGCAAAAGAACCACCCTTATAATATGTCAAACATACATTATAGAAATAAAAGAAAACCAGAATAAATTGCAACATTACTAGCCAATAATCAAGTTTAAACTAATCCATCTTGGCTATGTTTGGCGCAGAGTTTTTTGAGGCGATGAAAAGTGAGTAATGAACTTTTGATTTTTAGTGTTTTTTTTAACAAAAGAACGGTAAGCTTTGCTATTTTTTATAAATGTTTATTTTTTCAATGCTTCTGAAGCAGTGAGCAATCAGCTGTGACTACTGCTCACAACTACTTTTTAACAAACACACCCCTTATATGAAACCACACATTCATCCATTCACAGTACTAATCAGCAAAACAAATTTAAATTTTAAACAAAAATAATATCATGAGAAAAGTTCTTTTGTGAACAAGTTTTTTTCTACAAACTGAGAGACAAATCCCCACCATCCATCTAGTTTGATCTAATGATGGGGATTAACCTAAGATTTAAAAATGGAACCTAAGTCCATGTTTTTTTCTTGTCCTTTTATCTTTCTTATTTATTCATTGTATTTTTCTTTTTTTCTTTTTTCCCATTTTTTCTCCTTATCTACGCTTTTTTCTTTTTCTCTTTTTTTTTCTTCCTTTTTTGTTCACTTTTTTTTTCAAGCGTTTTTTCTTTTTCTTTTTTTTTTTCTTTTTTTTCCCCAGCACTTGTTTTGCTTTTTTTAATGAACGTTTTTTTATTCATTTTTTTTTACTTTTAAAAAAAATCACGTTTTTTTTTAAATTCATGTATATTTTTGTAAAATTCATATTTTTTTTTCACTTTCTTACGTTTTTGTTCGTTTTCATTCGTTTTCATCCATTTTTATATGTTTTCGTCTATTTTTTTAAGTTTTCGTTAATTTTTAGACGTTTTCATCTGCTTTCAGATGTTCATCCAATTTTATACGTTTTCGTCCATTTTCAAACGTTTTTGTCCGTTTTCGTCCGTTTTATACATTCTTGGCCCTTTTCAGACGTTTTTGTCGGTTTTCGGCAGTTTTTATACGTTTTCAGACATTTTTGTCTGTTTTCGTACGTTTTCGTCTATTTTCAGACGTTTTCGTCTGCTTTCATCTGTTTTCTTACGTTTTTGTCCGTTTTCGTGCGTTCTCATACGTTTTCGTCCATTTTTATAAGTTTTCGTCCGTTTTCAGACGTTTTTGTCCGTTTTCGTCCGTTTTATACATTCTTGGCCCTTTTCAGACGTTTTTGTCAGTTTTCGGCAGTTTTTATACGTTTTCAGACATTTTTGTCCGTTTTCGTACGTTTTCGTCTATTTTCAGACGTTTTCGTCTGCTTTCATCTGTTTTCTTACGTTTTTGTCCGGTTTCGTGCGTTCTCATACGTTTTCGTCCATTTTCATACGTTTTTAGACGTTTTTGTTCGTTTTCATACCTCTCCATCTGTTTTTATACGTATTCATCCATTTTTTTATGTTTTCGTCTGTTTTCAGACGTTTTTGTCTGTTTTCGTCAGTTTTTATATGATTTCGTCTGTTTTTATACGATTTTGTCTGTTTTTTTTTGTTTTCATATGTTAATGTTTTTGTCCATTTTCTTTCGTTTTTATAAATTGTTATCTGTTTTTAGACGTTTTCATCTGTTTTAATACATTTTCGGCAGTTTTTACACATTTTCATTGGTTTCATTCGTTTTCATACGTTTTTCTCCATTTTCGTGTGTTTACTTTCGTTTTCGTCCATTTTTTATACGTTTTCATCCGTTTTCAAACGTGTTTTTACACTTTCATACGTATTCGTTTGTTTTCGTATGTTTTCATGCGTTTCTAAATATCACAATTGACATTCTTAATATCACAAGTGATATTTAGAATATGACATTATATCACTTGTGATATTAAGAATATCAATTGTGGTATTCAGAAACGTATGAAAACGGACGAAAATGTATGAATACGGACAAAAACGTTAGAAAGTGAAAAAAACGTGAATTAAAAAAAATGTAAAATCACTTGTGATATTCAGAATATCAGTTGCGATTTTCATGTTACAAAAAATTTGTTGAAGATCACTTGTGATATTCAGAATATCACTTGTGATATTCAGAATATATCACTTGTGATTTTCATGCTACAAAACATTTGTTGAAAATCACTTGTGATATTCAAACACACAATGGTGTTTTAGTATTACTTGTTCAGAATAGTTTTAGTATCGTGGTTTGTTTAGTTTGCGTTAGTTAGTGGCCTGATTTGTTGTTTAGGTGTTTGTTAAGATGTGATAGCATCATCAAATGTAATGAGATTGTTAACTTTAACTGATGTGGGATTATTTGTATGGTGAAATAACTTTAAAACCGGAGGAGAGTTGATTTACCTCATAACTTTTATAGTTTTATATTTCATCCAAGTAGCAGTTTTCTTTTATATAAGATCAATAATACATTTTATCGCCGCTACATTAAAAGACGCTATCACATCTTAACAAACACCTAAACATCAAATCAACTTTTTTTCGTCCGTTTTTGTACATTTTTATATAAAAACGAAAGAAAACGTATGAAAACGAACAAAAACAGAAGAAAACGTAAGAAAGTGAAAAAAACGTGAATTAAAAAAATGTGAAAATCACTTATAATATTCTGAATAACACTTGTAATTTTCTGAATATCACTTTTGATATTCAGAATATCACTTGTGATTTTCATGTAACAAAACATTAGTTGAACATCACTTGTGATATTCAGAATATCACTTGTGATTTTCTGAATATCACTTGTGTTTTTCTGAATATCACAAGTGATTTTCAACTAATGTTTTGTAACATGAAAATCACAAGTGATAATCTGAATATCACAAGTGATATTCAGAAAATTACAAGTGATATTCATGTTACAAAACGTTAGTTGAAAATCATGTGTGATATTTAGAATATCACTTGTGATTTTCATGTTACAAAATATTAGTTGAAAATCACTTATGATATTCGGAATATCACTTGTAATATTTAGAATATCACTTGTGATTTTCTGAATATCACTTGTGAATTTCATGTTACAGAACAATTGTTGAAAATCATTTGTGATATTCAGAGTGATATTTAAAATATCACTTTTGAAAAAACGTGAATTAAAAAAAACATGAAATCACTTGTAATATTCTGAATATCACTTGTGTTTTATATTCAGAATATCACTTTTGATATTCAGAATATCACTTGCGATAATCTGAATATCACTTGCGATTTTCATGTCACAGAACATTTGTTGAAAGTCACTTGTGATATTTAGAATATCACTTGCGATATTCAGATATCACTTGCAATATTTTGAATATCACTTGCGATATTCTGAATATCACTTGTGATATTCATGTTACAGAATGTTAAAAATCACTTGTGATATTCAGAATATCGCCAGTGATATTCAATATCACTCACGATATTCTGAATATCACAAGTGATATTCTGATAATCACAGTATATCACTTGTGATATTCAGGAAGGTATGAAAACGTCTGAAAACATTTAAAAACGGTCGAAAACGTATGAAAACAGACGAAAACATATGAAAATGGACGAAAACGTATACAAACGGACGAAACGTATGAAAATGGATGAAAACGGACGAAAACAGATGAAAACGTATCGTTCGTAAAACATATAAAAACGGATGAAAGTAGACAAAAAAGTAAGAAAATGGACGAATATGTATGAAGACGGGCGAAAACGTATGAAAACGTGCGAAAACGTAAGAAAACGGACGAATATGTATGAAAACGGACGAAAACGTAAGAAAATGTATGAAAATAGATGAATATTTATGAAAACGGACGAATATGTGTAAAAACGGATGAAAAAGTTAGAAAGTGAAAAAACGTGAATTAAATTAAAAAAATATGTGAATTAAAAAAAAATACTCGTAAATTTAAAATAAAAAGGTGTATTTTCTTTTAAAAGAAAGAAAAAAAAAGTGAAATTAAAAAAAAAAAAAAAAAAAAAAAAAAAAAAAAAAAAAAAAAACGTGAATTTTTTTTTAAATAATAGAAAAAAAAAGACAAAAAGAAGGAAAAAATGCAAGAAAAAAAAACGTAAATAGGAAGGGAAAAAAAAGACAAAAAAAGAAAAAAAGAAAAAAAGAAAAATAAAAGTGAATAAAAAGAAAGACAAAAGGACAATAAAAAAACATGGACTTGGGTTGTCTATTAAATCTTAGGTTAATCCCCACCATTAGATCAATCTAGATGAATGGTGGAAATTTGTCCCTCAGTTTGTAACAAAAACTTAGTATACAAAATAACTCACCTCATAATATCATATCATAATAAAATGCTCCACACACAATCAACTATAACTTCAAATACAATCAATAGTAACAAAACATAGTTACTGCATCCCCATGATCGTACGCATCTTTCATATTTATATAAAACAAAACCCTTACCGGGGACTTTCGTATTTAAAAAAAAAATATTATTTCTTTATTAAGTAATATTTTAATTAATTATTATTTTTTAATTTATAAATTTATAAATTGCTTTTGTTGATATACTACACAAGTAAAAGATAAATATAAAAAATATAGATAAGATGCAACTAACAATAGGATTAAACTTTTTAAATGATTATCTTTAATAATTAAAAATTATAAATCAAATAAAACAAAAATTAAATTATTTATTTTTAAATAAATAAAAATATGTTATTCAAAAAACTTAAAAAAAAAACCCGCGCGTGCCGGGGATTATAACTAGTAATCTATGTAATGAAGATCACAGCTATACCCTTGACTCGCTGCCTTAAGATAGCAAAGTGAAATTCTTAAAGCATATCCACAACAACCCAACATTGTGTTAATCCATGTACAAACATCCATTAAAAAAAAAAAAAAAATCAGAAAATTTTACTCTACAACTCCAAATCAAAGCTATTATCCAGTCACTGAACTAACAACCAAAGTCCATATATATATATAACGTAAATCTCCGATCAAGACACCATTCTTATCCAAATCGATCAACTGCCATATTAGGAAAAGGTACTAACCGATTACATACATACTGAGCATGCATCCATAGAAAATTATAAAATAACAGTATCGAAACAAAACTAAACTTCAAGTTTCCAATTAGCAAATTCTAGCTAAAACAGACATACCTAATTAGATAACTATAACATGCATGCATATATAAAAGCTACCTTTTCATTTCTAAATGCTAACCGCTCTTATGGTGCGTGCATTTTATTGACAAGATCTTAAAACAAGTATTCATCCATAGATAAATCATCAAAACATCTCTAAAATCCCAAAAATTCTTTAAAAAAAACATAATAACAATAATAACCAAAAAAAAAAAAAAAAAAGTTATTCCATCTTCTTCAACGGTAACTCTTCTGGAACCTAGCTCTAGCACCCTTCCTACCAAATTTCTTAGGCTCACATCTTCTCGGATCTGCAACAAGCAGAGTCCTATCATATCTAACAAGCACATCTTTAACCCCCTTCTTTTGCTCCTCATCAACAAACTTCTGATAGTATACGCCACTAACGCTTTCGCAATACTTTGTCTAATAGCATAAACCTGTGAAGTATGTCCACCACCTTTGACTCTAACCCTCATGTCAACGCATGCAAACTTTGCACGTCCCAAAAGCATGATTGGTTCTAATACTTTGTAACGTAAAATTTCTGTTTGGATTAGCTCGATTGGTGTTCCATTGATTTTTATGAGAGACCACATCCCGCTTTGCAGTGGGTTACGGCCACTGCAGTCTTCTTTCGCCCGAAGCATTGGACACAGTTTGGTTGTGCCACCATTGTTGAGTGTCTGTGTTTAGGGTTTATCGTTGTGATTATATTATGGTTGATGATTATGTTAGTAGGGTTTTGGTTAGTTTTGGGCCCATAAAATGTAACGGTTTATGGTGAGACAATTTTTAACTTTGGGCCAAAACCGAAGAAATGTAACCAATTAAGTCCTAATCGATATGGAATTGACTTGCAATTAAAGAAAGAAAAACGCCCTTATGTCTGATTGTCTTCCACAATAAGCCAACATGCCCAACACAAATTGACTCCTATACAGTATTGTCAATATTAATTAACATAGCGTTTGGTATGTTGTAATCAAAGTGGGAATGAAAAAGGTTATTACGATAGAATGAAAAAATCTTGTTTGTTTACACATTTACAATGTAATGATTCATCGTAAGGAATGACTCATTACACCATTATCATTCCTTAGGGGTCCCCTCATTTTTTTTTTCATTACATCTTGTAATGGAATGAAAATTACATAGAAATCCATAATTAACTAACCACATTAAATAAACTTCCTATGACCAATGGCCATTTTAGTCTTTTTTTATCGATTCCATTACGTCCTATTTTATCAACCAAACATGATTAAAAACGGTAATGAATAATTACATTGCGTCATTCATTCCATTACATCATTTATTCCATTCATTTGATATTTCATTTCTTCGTACGTCTAGAGTCTTGATTGTCTCACTTCAATAACACCAATGTTGCAAAAATTGTAAGTTGGTAGCGATGCGGTTGACCACCCTGTAGCGTGTAATAGCTGATTACAAGGCCACCTATGCCTATTTTTGCAACAATAACACCTTAGCACCAACATTAGTCGACATATATCGAGTGAGGTTTAGATGGGCTAACCCAATTACTTGTACTTTTAAAGCAAGATTTAAGCAAAATATAGTTATTACATTTTATTTTCTGCATATAAAAGTTTAACAGTGAACAATTATTTCACTTTTTGGTTGAGTATCATACCTTCTTTGTAGAGGAAAATATAATAAATATTTGGACCATATAGTGTATTCAGCCCATTTCAAAGCAAAGCTATTTAGACCAGGCCTCGTGAAGCTGTTGAGCGAATAGCTGGTAGCTGATGTATGCTATTGCTTTCGCCCTTTCTTAATTAAACGACATTGTCACGTAAGATTACATGTGTACTTATAATAAAACCCTAGCATGGTGAACAAGTAATCACAATCGTAAGTCTAACAGAACAAAAACACGCAACCAAGTTTGAGCCAACTAACCTAGTAATCTAATAGGAAAACATATCGCCAAAAAGCACATTGCCGAAAAACAAGGTGACCTGCTCATTGACCTGATAACCTGTAAATTGTTCATAATTGCAATACAGAAAAAGTATAGTACCTTGAATTGAGAAAGAATATATGAATGCCTTAGTTTGAAATTGGACATAGGTGTGAAACTGTTTTTTGCGGCTTGCTCTATACAAACAATCATGAAGTAGCCACGTCAACCTCTTAAAAAGAGAGAGTTTTACCTGGTTTGAACATGTGTTGTGGTGAATTTACATCGCATGGATTAATTAATTGGTAAAAAAAAGTTCTGATTCCATGATTACTCCAATAAAAAAAGAAAAACGATATGGTGGTTAAATAGTGTTACTTATAATTCTATTGTCCTTGGCTAAATCTAAATAACATTTAGTGATACGCGGCATATCCCTACTTGTGATTAGTATACGGGTGATATGGCGCTGTGTCACTAGTATGTGCAAAACTTCTAACGTTTTCTTAATAACATGGCATTATATTATAACTAGTCGAATAATGAATTGTAATATTCCTTTCAATGGTTCTTCTTATGGAAGTCTTTTAAGTTGATTCTTTTGAATTATAAGGCTAATCATTACAATGGGATAAGAAACCCACGGTGAGTAATATACACATAATATACCACATGTTTCTTCATAATAAATGCATATAACTCTCATGAGGGCTATAGCACTTGCTATGTATGGTTACATCAAACAATTTAGACGTATTACATCAAACCACATGTGGTTACTCATTTATTTCTACCATAAAAACAACTCAATATACGATTTAATTTCCTGAACGACATAAATTTTGTTAAAGCTGGCAGGAAGTTATTGATAGATGATGTATATGTGATAATAATTGATTGAATTGTTCATTGATAAAAACAACCATGAAATATTTGTAGTTTTTCATGGAAGGTTCTAACTTTAAGATATTGACGAGTAGATATTATCATAGAAGAATCAGGATCAATAGAAATTCATAATGTGAGAAAGTGTAAAATAAATGCGAGAAATGCATTTAGTCATGTTGATTCATAGTTTTTATATGTAGAAATATCTTTTTTGCTTATTGATACAAACGGGTGATTTACAATTGTCATTTTAGTGTAGTTGTAAGCTGATTCAAAACTTTAACACTTATATGTTATTTTGCAGATAATATGAATTAAAGGATAAATTTTTAAAACTTTGAATATAAATTTGTTTTTTAAGAAACGTTTTTACATATAATAATAATAATAATAATAATAATAATAATAATAATAATAATAATAATAATAATAAGTAAAGCTTCAAATTTTCATTCTTTCATGATTTCTTAAATTTCTCACCTATGATAAAATTATCTAGAAAACTTTGTGGGCTTTGAAAAGATAATATTTATCTTTCACGAATTGAAACCTTCACGAGTAATCCGATCTTCATCGGTCTAAATCACGTTATGAACCAACAAACATGGAATCGAAGATATAAATCACGTTATAACTCGACATTGCGAGCCGACTAATCACAGGGTGAATACCCTTTTGGAAAGCCCGGAGTCGGCGCATGTGAACTTCTGTGGCCATAAGGGGATTAATTTTCTCCATGTTTGCGATATTTTTATACAGCGCTAAGCAACTTTAACATCAAGGAAGAAACTAACGTCAAAATATGAACATTACTAGCTAATCAACTATGAAACGCGTCATGCCGTCATGATATATATGAACTCTAAAATAACGAAGGATATGATATTGTCAGTAACGATTATAAACTGCTACAGATTCGTCATAATGGTTTTTCTAAAGTGGCAACAGAAACATATACATTTACATTTAGTTAGCAACAGATAGCGTTTTGTCACCGGCAAGCAAATAGCAACAGATTGTCATTTTCACTTTCAAGACCATAATTAGTCGCTTGAGAGCAACACCCTATTTTGTTGCTAATGTTGAAGACTTGTGCGCAAAATTGCAATGGCCACAGCGTAAAGTTGAAAACGAACGTATGAATTAGGTCAGTCAAGTGGCAGCACGCACACCACATAATAGATTATGTTATTGAGCTCATGTTATCTTGGTACATCACATAGAGAGATCGACATGATAATTTGTTTGTGGCCAAATCGAGACAACGATATTCACAATGACTTATGGGTTGACATAGAAAGATAGAAGTAGTGACAATGTGGTTCAAGTTTACTATCGGAAAAAAAGTGTCGAGCTGTTACCAAGATCTGTTCCATTTTTAGCAAGAAAACAAATAACATTAATTATTGATAATGGAAGGACATATTTACCATATGCATGCAAGAAAACAAAGTATATATATATTTGATTTTTTGGTACTGGATGACAACATTTCGAAAGGCATTAACTTGCATGCATTTGGTCCTCGTGTAGTTGAAGACATTAGCTTGCATGCATACAAATATTAGATTTTAATTTTGTCACTGTTGATACAAAAATTGGGCGTTCTTAGTTTGTGCTCATGCTCTTGTACCAATTAGCTCTTAATGCTTGAAACCTGCGCACTAAGAAAATAAACAAACACCGTTAGGCATATCGTGGGATTGTCTCCCACGATTATCCTCCGGCGTGAGAGTAAGTAATCGGTTTTAGGGTTATCGTAAAGAGTTAGGGTTTGTGAATCGTACCTTTATTGAGAATTATATCATTCCTTATATAGGCGCAGAATCCTTGTAGGTTTCGTGCTCCTTACGTTTCACACGCATGGTGCTTATCCGGTCCAAAGATCCTTATCCATAAATAGAAGATCCTTATCTAGACCATAAATAGTTTGATTGGGCTTAGGTCTACGTGAACCCAATCCCTTTGGTAATGCGGCCCAAGTCATTGTTATAATAGCCCACTTATGGTGGATTTGGGCCTTAGTAATGTTTATCATTTGGGCTCATGGCCCAAATATAGACTATACGTCATCATGTCCCCCCGATCTAGTGTGCGCGGCTTGCTAGCCGCGGATGCTAGACTACTTGAAGCAACGGTAAGTGTGGCGGAAAAAGTTACCGCCCAATATTATGGACGATGTATCTAGTCACCAATATTTTCAAAAATACCTAGGGAAGTGGGGAGAGTGTCCACGTGTGTATCGGGAAATGGGAAAAAGTGCATGTACCCGATCGTCTTCTAGCCACACGATTATGATAGTGGGTTCCACGTGGCTAACATGCTAGGGTTTTTGTAACCCTATATAAACGTCGCCTCCAATGTTACTGAAAAACACACAGTAAAAACACACTTCCGCCATTTTCAAAATTCTTCCAAGCGTTTTTTAAAATAGAACAACTGTTTGATTAGGTAACCGCGAATACGCGCTTTTGTTATTATTCTTTTAGAAATGGTTCGCTAACTACACGAGTTTCCATCTGAAATGGATGAGGATGAGCTGCGTCAGTTCTCCTCTGACTATTTCATTCCTCTTGACGTGCATCCGGTTGTACCATAGGCCGACGCGTGCATCGCGAATTTCCCTGAGGGAAAAGTAGGGTTATATACGCGCTTCTTCGAGTATGCGAACCAACGCGTACCCATATCCTTATTCTTGAGCAATTTGCTCAACCACTACCGCCTTCACATTTCCCAGATGCACTGTATAGGTGCAGCAAAAGTATCTAATTTTGAAATAAACTGTCGGTTGCTTGCGGTCAACCCTACTGTTAACCTATTCCGTGCGTTTTACCGCACAACGTGGTCGCATGGATGGGTATCTTTTGCGAAGTGCCGTGGACGCCTTCAGTGTTATATGGAGAAGGCGGATTCCCTTAGGGATTAGAGGGAAAAATTTTTCTGGGTAGATGATATAGTATTTCCCTCGCCTTTTGAGTTTTATACTCAAGAGACGCTGCCAATGGATGGGCGTCCCGTACCTGGTTCGTATAGCGCAGAGGATGCGGATACGATTGATGCCAACCGCATCCCCATTAACCCCTACCCCGAGGAGTTTTTGGTTCACATGGGGCTGAGTCGCAACTATTTCCATGGTTCTGACGAGGTGCCAACCTTCATTGATGAGAGCGGCCGGGGTGGGTGCTTGTCTCCTTTATTTGTTCGCTTCAAATAATGTAAGTGTTTCTGTATATGCACTTTCAAGAACTAATCTGTTTTTTGTTATTTGCTCATGTGTTGCGCAGAGATGGATTTGTTCACCGTGGTGAAACTCGAGAAGCCAAAGCAGGTGACGGTGGGTGTGCGTCCTCTGAGGGAAAATGAGGAGCCAATTCTGGATGCTACTGTGGGACACATAACTGTGTTGGCGCAAGCTAGTCCCGAAGATTCACCTCCCCTGCTTGTGACGCCTGTGTAGAGCGTGCCTCCTACTGGGGAGCCGTCTCACGTGGTAGAGGAGTTGCGTACTGAGTCCTCCGACAGCGTGGAGGTTCTGGAGCCTGAGATTGTAGCGCAGGGTGTAAAGCGCAAGGGAGAGGCTGATGGTGCCGGCAATTCCAAGAGGAGGCGCCATCTCATCACGGATGAAGAGTCATCCGCAGAAGATGTGATGAGGCGAAAAATGAACCACTTTTAGGGGGTCATTTAAGCCCGGAATTGAATTTATTTGATCAAATATTGCCCTAAATCGTTCCTTTTGTGATTTTAGGTACTTTGGGAGTGAAATCTGGAAAAGGAAGCAATTCGGACGTTTTTGGAGCATAAAAGTGAAGAAAACGCCAAAGACTTAATTTTCCTTGCTGGGAACAGTAGGTGACGGCATCAAGAGTATCATCTTGACGGCGTCAAGAGTAATTTGCATGACGGCCCAGTACAAACATGAAGGCGTCACGAGGAAGAGCGTCAAGAGTTAACACGTGACGGCCTGGAAGAGCCTAACACATGACGGCGTCAGATGAAGATCAAGGCAGTCCGAGAAGTATTTTGGCGGCGAGATGACGGAGTCACCTATTTGGTCTTGTCGCCGTCAGCCTCTATTTCCTATATATAGTTTTCTAATTTTCACACATAGAGAGAGGAAGTTTTGGAGAAACCCTATGGCCGAACCTATTACAAATTTTACAGGTTTTTCAAGGGTTTTCAGCCCTTGAAACCTTACAAGTGTAATTGATATAAGTGTTCTTCTAATGCAATCAATATGTCTATGTGTTGGTTGTCTATATCTTGTTCTTGTCTTGATTCCACCATGCTAGGCTAGATCTATCTTGTGTTTGCTTAGATCTAATGAAACCTAGATGTTAATTATGTGTTGATTACTTGTTTATGGTTGTATTGGATGAATGATTTCAATGTTAGGCTTAAGAAAACTGGCAGATCTCCAAATGGTAACATGCTTGAACGTCTTAGGAAACATGAACCGATGTGCACTAGGTTTTATTGGTTGTATTTAATGCATGAGTAAATTCTAATGCTCCCATGTTAGGAGCTTCTTAGCCGGCTCGACATAGGAGTGAAGTAGGCACTCATAGGATTGGGGAGTTAAGTGCGCCACCCCATGAATGGTATTAAGGAATACAATCTGTCATCCACGCAACTATAACAAGTAATTAACGTGTAAAAGATATCTAGGGAGTAGTGAAATCTAAGTAAACACAATTTCTTCACTTATTGCTCATAACCTTAGTTTAATTTGGCTTATTTTCATTTTTAGTATTTTATTTTGATTACATCTTTAGTATTGGGTTAGTTGACTAGCAACTAATTCCGCCCAAATCCTTCAAACCCGAGAATTTACTTGCTTTCTAAAAAAATATAAAAAAATACAAAAAGAATCACCCGTCATCTCTAGCACTAGTAATTAGGTTTTCTAATCCTAGCGACACTATTCCTAGCTGAACAATCAATCCCCCGGTACTTGTCACTATACTATACTACAACGATCAGGTACACTGCCTGGTGGGGGTTGTAAGCTTCTCGAGATCCCTCGAGAGGTAAAGCCTGGTGCAATCCCCACGTATCAAGATGACACATCCGCTACTGGCGCGGATAAGGAGATTTCAAAGGCTTCTCCCCTTCTGTAAGTGATATCCATGTTTTATCTTTTTTTATTATTATTACTTGTCGTAATATGCTCTGACCTTCTTCTTATGCTTTGTAGTGACCATGTTGCAGAGGGTGATGCGGCATTTGTGGAAAGTGTGGTCCCTCCTCAGAATGCAAACGTGGAGGAGACAGCGAAGGTGGCTGGGGAGGTATCTGCGCAACAGTTGATGGAGGAGCTAGCTGCTGCTGCTGAGCGTCAGACTGAGTTGGTAGATCATGTTTCTAAATTAAAAAGTGGAAATACTTTACTTTGTTGATTTGGCCTAGTCTTAACTCCACCTAAAGGTATTTTTTGCAAAAGATAAGTGTAAGGGGAAACCCCAAATATGTTTTTAAGAAACAAACCGATCATGATTCTCCACAATATTAAATGAACATGTATATTCGTATTTGTTAGAGTCAAATGCTTGTATTGAGTCATAATGAAGTTTTGCAGGATTTTCCAGGAAGTAGGACCAAGTTTTTCCAGAAATTTTCCGGAAACTTAACATAAGAACTTCTTCAGGTCACTTCTGACGGCGTCACGAGATTACTCTTGACGGCGTCACGTGTGAAAATCTGGAAATTTTACCGGTTTTGTTTTTCTAACGGAATCTTAAAGTTTTTGTTGAATTATTAAGTTTTATAATCTCCAGGAAATCTGCAAACTTCATTCCACAAGTATTATATCTTATTTTGTTTTCTAGGATTTAGTAACTTATATATATTGCAGCCGATTTTATGCGAGGTTGTCTTGTTTGTTTTCTCAGGATTTACAGGTTATGTATGACAAGAAGATGATTTATATTCTGGAAGGGAAGCTTTGATTGTTCATTTTCTTGGAGGAAGATTTAACCTGGCCACCTTATTATCCATACCGAGCGAATCAGGGGAGTATTTGATTTCATTCTTTTTACTTTTTAACTTTTACATTCTTTACTTGAATATTGGGGACAATGTTCATCTTAAGTGTAAGGGGAGGGTAAAATGATGATACCTTACAAATACACTTTCGCTTGAGTTTGTTTTGTTTAATGGTAGATGTGTAATAAAACTATGAGAAATACTTGTTAGTGCAATTTTAGCGCCAAATTTAAATTTTTTTACAATATTTAGGAGTGAAACTTTAGCCATAGCAAGCGTCTCATGGATAGGAGATTGTATGACTAGCACATAACCGTATATTCAGAAAAATTTTCCACCCAAATATGTGAGGTTCGCCTTTAGATTTGATAGGAAAAGCATTTACTATTAGTGCTTATGAGTGTACCGGTAGCATTTAGATTCTAGAACTTGCGTTAGTGATGCATCCCAAGACCGCTAGTGAGACTACATTCGTGTGGTAGGATTTACTACATGATAAGAGGCATTAGGATCACCCTTGTGTTAAACCCGTATCATAATTACTTGACCATTTAAGTTATATTACTTGGCTAGTTAAGTCAACTAATTTTTCCCACACCCTTAGCGTTGTACTCATTTTTAGTACACGAAACCCCTAGTACACCCCTCCGAGCCTATCTTTTCGTTTCTAACTTTAAGCATCTTACTTAAAGGAAGAATTTGTTACACCCCACTTAAATGTACACCCAAATCGCCTTAGCCTTCCGTGTATGCGCTATCCTTGTACATATTGTTTTGGGATGATTGGGACTCATGGGTAAAGTACTTATTTTATGGAGTAATGGGGAAGAACATCATTTATTACCCTCATATGTACGTTAATCTTAAAAGTGCTAGAAGTGTTTTGATTTTCTTAATTCGAGTAATTAGATTAGTGTATTGTAAAGTATCGAAAAATTCAAGTGTAAGGGGAATTTTCATTCCCTATGATGTATTATTTTGGATAGTAGGGTAAGAGTGTATGCAAAAAAAAAAAAAAAAAAAAAAAAAAAAAAAAAAAAAAAAAAAAAATCGAATAAATAAAGAAAAAGAAAGAAAAAAAATAGAAAAAGAAAGAGAAAAACATACGGACTACCATCCCTTTTTATTCTATGTTCATTTTATGTTTTTGTTATTTTTCATTTATTAGCTTAAGTCGAGTCTAGTATGGCTTAGCAACGCCATATTTTACATGTAATTAACCAAGATTGTTAACTCGCCACCAGTAAAGACTGCCTATATCCAACAAAATCGCGTATTTCATATTCCTACACCTAACGTTACAACCCTTTAAAAGACCTCTTTGATAGTTTATCCTAGGTGCTTACGCCATGTGGTGAAGGTTTGATCCTTTCCCAAGCCTATGGTAATCTATTTTCCTATGACAGGTAGTGAGAGATATATTCCGTTTCCATATTGTAATTTATACTTTATTACACCCGAGAGATGTGAGTATCTAAACACTATTTGTGAGGTGCTTGTGTATGACCTCCGTGCTTGTCTTTGGTCTTTAGTGGAACGATTATTTGTTGTAATTACTTTTATATTAGTGTTGACCCCTAACTTGTATTTTGACTAGAATAAAAGCGCATTTGCTTGAGGACAAGCAAATCTGAAGTGTAAGGGTATATGATGAGGCGAAAAATGAACCACTTTTAGGGGGTCATTTAAGCCCGGAATTGAATTTATTTGATCAAATATTGCCCTAAATCGTTCCTTTTGTGATTTTAGGTACTTTGGGAGTGAAATCTGGAAAAGGAAGCAATTCGGACGTTTTTGGAGCATAAAAGTAAAGAAAACGTCAAAGACTTAATTTTCCTTGCTGGGAACAGTAGGTGACGGCGTCAAGAGTATCATCTTGACGGCGTCAAGAGTAATTTGCATGACGGCCCAGTACAAACATGAAGGCGTCACGAGGAAGAGCGTCAAGAGTTAACACGTGACGGCCTGGAAGAGCCTAACACATGACGGCGTCAGATGAAGATCAAGGCAGTCCGATAAGTATTTTGGCGACGAGATGACGGCGTCACCTATTTGGTCTTGACGCCGTCAGCCTCTATTTCCTATATATAGTTTTTTAATTTTCACACATAGAGAGAGGAAGTTTTGGAGAAACCCTAAGGCCGAACCTATTACGAATTTTACAGGTTTTTCAAGGGTTTTCAGCCCTTGAAACCTTACAAGTGTAATTGAGATAAGTGTTCTTCTAATTCAATCAATATGTCTATGTGTTGGTTGTCTATATCTTGTTCTTGTCTTGATTCCACCATGCTAGGCTAGATCTATCTTGTGTTTTCTTAGATCTAATGAAACCTAGATGTTAATTATGTGTTGATTACTTGTTTATGGTTGTATTGGATGAATGATTTCAATGTTAGGCTTAAGAAAACTGGCAGATCTCCAAATGGTAACATGCTTGAACATCTTAGGAAACATGAACCGATGTGCACTAGGTTTTATTGGTTGTATTTAATTCATGAGTAAATTCTAATGATCCTATGTTAGGAGCTTCTTAGCCGGCTCGACATAGGAGTGAAGTAGGCACTCATAGGATTGGGGAGTTAAGTGCGCCACCCCATGAATGGTATTAAGGAATACAATCCGTCATCCATGCAACTATAACAAGTAATTAACGTGTAAAAGATATCTAGGGAGTAGTGAAATCTAAGTAAACACAATTTCTTCACTTATTGCTCATAACCTTAGTTTAATTTAGCTTATTTTCATTTTTAGTATTTTATTTTGATTGCATCTTTAGTATTGGGTTAGTTGACTAGCAACTAATTCCGCCCAAATCCTTCAAACCCGAGAATTTACTTGCTTTCTAAAAAAATATAAAAAAATACAAAAAGAATCACCCGTCATCTCTAGCACTAGTAATTAGGTTTTCTAATCCTAGCAACACTATTCCTAGCTGAACAATCAATCCCCCGGTACTTGTCACTATACTATACTACAACGATCAGGTACACTGCCTGGTGGGGGTTGTAAGCTTCTCGAGATCCCTCGAGAGGTAAAGCCTGGTGCAATCCCCACGTATCAAGATGACACATCCGCTACTGGCGCGGATAAGGAGATTGCAAAGGCTTCTCCCCTTCTGTAAGTGATATCCATGTTTTATCTTTTTTTATTATTATTACTTGTCGTAATATGCTCTGACCTTCTTTTTATGCTTTGTAGTGACCATGCTGCAGAGGGTGATGCGGCATTTGTGGAAAGTGTAGTCCCTCCTCAGAATGCAAACGTGGAGGAGACAGCGAAGGTGGCTGGGGACGTATCTGCGTAGCAGTTGATGGAGGAGCTAGCTGTTGATGTTGAGCGTCAGACTGAGTTGGTCGCTCAGTTGAAGACGCGGTATGTTGGGGAGAGCAGCAGCCTCGCACAGAAGGACGAGGAGATTGCCCTGCTCCGTGCGCAGTTAGCTGATGCACAAGCGGAGGTAGGGTCCGTCAAGGCGCATGCTGAGAAGGTCACAGATGAGAAGTTGACCCTGATGGCTGATCTGCAACATGCGCGTGGGGAGCTGCATCAGTTCAGGTCGAACCTTACTTGGGGGATAAGGTATTTGGAGGAGAAAAAGGATGAGCACTTCTGTCATATTGATGAATTTCGCACTCGCATGGAGAAGCGCTGAAGGAGCAGGAGGACAAGCTGCGCAGCCTAAGTATAGAATATGATGAGGAGTTATATCCTCATCTGTTGTCTACAATCGCTGAGCGCAGGTATGTTTTGTATATTCCGCAATGTTGCCTTACTATGTGTATTAATGTTCCTCTTTGCTTCTAATGCATCCTTTGTTTGCGTGTGTAGGTGGTTGATCAGTCATGGTTTGCGCCTGGCTGCGATGGGCACTTTAGAGTCCCCGGAGGTATTGGAGACTTTTGGGAAGGTTGTTTAGTGCGCCGTGGAGCATGGTAGGGCGCAAGCTATGGAGGAGCTCCATGAGGCGAAGATGCTGACCGTGGCACTTGCTGAGGTGCCCGGCTATAAGGCGGACGCTTATGACAAGATAGTGAAGGCTATGGAGGGGATGAAGCTGCTTGAGCTTCCATATATTGCGCGGCTGGAGTGCGACCAAGATTACCCCATAAAGTTGATTATGGAGGGGTTAACCCTGGGGAGGCACATCTTGGAGGATGCGGAGGCTCAGCCAGACTTTTTTCTAAAGCCTGAAGAGTCGCAGCTGCAGGTTCCAGTTTTTGCGTAGCCGCGTGATATATTGAACCCCTTTGTTCTTGAGAAGGAGGTTCCCCTGAAAGAAGTCTTGGAACTTCATGCGGAGAGGGCGGCCAAGAAAAAAGGTGTTAAGGGAAAGGCCATCCTATGTGGTGTAGGCGCTGTGCACATCCCCAGATCAGATGGAGTTGCGGTCAGCGTGGCGACCGTATCGCCTAAGGATGCGTTACTTTTGAGGAAGCTCCAAGAGGCTGGAAGCTCCGCTGCCCCAGAACTTAGTCCCGAGCACCGTCATAGTGTGTAGATATAGGCTTTTGTAACTTGTAAATGTATAGCATTGTATAAATAACAAATTATATCTTTTGCGTGTTATGGTATCCGTTCTTAAATTATTATCCTTTGTGTAAAAAGATCAATTAAGATACTCGTTTGGAATCTATATTTAAATTAAGTGCATGACTTAAAAAATAAATCATAAGTATGAAAATAGACTTGCATTATGTTTGCAAAGTCTTATTAAATGACCAAGAGTCTTGGCTCATAATTTGCTAAGCCTGTACAGTGTACGTGATATTGTGCATCCTTCATCGAATGCACAAGGAAAACTTACCTCAACGTCTTGAAGGTAAGGCGCTTAGCAAGGATGCGTGATCCAATGTTGATGGGTTTGCAACCCTCTTACTCAACGAGTTAGTTGGTAGGTTTACTCATCCTTTCTGCCATCATGGGTCTTAATTAGTGCATGCACGCCATGTAGGCAAAATATAAGATAACAATATTGAAACATATAAGAATGTACGCAATAAAGTAAAGTGTGTTATGGAGTTATCTAGAAACCACAACATTTTATTAATACTTGCAAGGTTTTGGAAAATAAAAACAATTCCTAATAAAGAAAAGAAAGTTCAACGACAAACAATTATTGGGCACATACTAAAGTGCAAAGTTATCTGTTTGTGGGTCGTAGCCTTTCCTAAAGATAACATCTTTTGAGATTGCATATATTCCAAGTGCGCGCCAGCTCGTGACCTTCCATATCGCGCAACCTGTATGCACCATTACCTAGTGCATCCGTGACCTCACAGGGTCCTTCCCATTTGGGTCCAAGCTTGCCTGTGTCTTCTGCGTGGCTTGCATCATTAGCGCGGTATACAAAGTCTCCTGGCCTGAAAGAAGTATGTTTGACCTTTGAATCATAATACTTCTTCATCTTTGCTTTAGCCTTTGCTTCGCGTATAGCTGCGCGTTCGCGCCTTTCTTCCAGCAAGTCCAAGTCTATGCGCCGCTCCTTGTCATTTGTTGTGACGTTTATCTCCGCTGTACGTATAGTTGGCATTCCAATTTCGGCTGGTATGACAGCTTCTGTTCCATAGACAAGAGAAAATGGTGTGTCTCCTGTTCTGGTTTTGATTGTGGTGCGGTGCGCCCATAAAACATGTGACAATTCGTCCACCCATTTTCCTTTATGTCTATTGATGAGTGTGTAAATACTCATCATTTTTATCGTATCTGAACTGCCAAAACATCCAAAAACACTCAGAAATGCATCAAAATATAGAAATTATCTCAAAAGTGTGTTTTATATGTTTTAGATGCAAAATGTTTAAAAACAAATGAAAAACAAACAAACTTTGCATAATTGGCAGTTTCAGTCCCTCAAGTTTCAAAAATTGACAAAACTAGTCCCTAAAGGTTTAAACGAAAGAAAAGTCAACCCTAGGCATTTTAAAGTAAAAAATTATCAAATCAAGTCCTTGGGTGAAAAGTTTGAGAAAATTACATGTTTGGTCCCTGTATTTTGAAATTTGGCAAAAATGGTCCCTGGGTTTAAAATATTGGAAATTTACAACTTTGGTCCTTTGGTTACTATTATATGGCGGGTTTAGTCCTTGGTTACCACTTTGGAAAAGTTTCATTTCAGACCATGGATTTTAGAATAATTACGAAATTGGTCCTTGTGAATTTCAACTACAAACCAAACGGACCATGCTTAATACAACTACTTCCCTAAATCCAATACCACCCCAAATCCAACAACCAAACCTGATCCAATCCCTTTTCAGGCCCAAACCACCTCACAAGCCCACACCCAAAAATATATAATCCCTCCCCGTTTTTAATACTAAACCAGTCAAACCATTTGACCAAACCATCCTCCCCCACCAATACCATATACCACCACCTGCAAAACCACCCTGCCAAACAAAATCATCACACCCCCACCTCCCTTTCACTATAACACTCAACCTTCCCCCCCCCCCCCCCTGCATCTCAAACAAACACAATACTCCAAAAACACCACCTCTGGCACCAATTATCAGAAGAATAAGCCAAATCCAAATTTAGCACCAAAACCTAAGAGTGGTCAAGATTGAAACATAAGGATCCTATGGTCGTTATCTCTGCTGGGAAAAGACAAAAATCTTCTCAGAAACCCTAATTTGGTGATATAAAAGGGAGGCAGAAGCTGTGAAAGGAGTAGTAGACTTTAGCTTAAATTTATGTCGATTTAATGTCATTTTTAATTTCCCATTGTACTTTTTAGCTTAAAATGTTGTAATCACTCTTTTTAATGCAATTTGAACTTTATTTAATCTTAATCTCAAAGTTGCTTTGTGAATTCAGATTTATCATTTTCAAGTGATTTTAGCACTGTTACTTAGAACCTATTAAAAGTAGCTAAAACCAGTTCCATTAAGTTCCCTTAAGCTCACTCATGAGTTTCTAAAAGCTTTTAAAGCATTTAGCAGAGTCTAATGCAATAAAATAAAAAATACTCAAAAATAGGAAATAAATAGGTTTAAAATCAAAAATCATTGGAGAAAGAGATTGAACAGTGGAGCATGATGAATATGGGAAGGCCATGGTTATAGAGCTTTGTGGAAAGCCATAGGATCAGTTAATTGGCCTTGGTTCCTAGTTTTGCAGTTTGAAAGCTTTGTAAGCAATTTTCATAATTTCTTGTAATTTACTGTACAATTGCTAGTTATTACTTCTTTATGTGTTGTTTATACTTATTTCGTGTAATGAAGTGAAGTTGTGCTTAATGTTGAACCCTTGATTCATTGAAATTCAATATTGCTCAATTTGTCACTTTCACTGTTACTTTAGCATACAGTATATTCATGATGTTTTGCTGCTAATATTGATAACCCTAGGTTCATCTCAGTTATTTAAATCATGGTAAGTACTTATGCATCAAAACCTTGGCCTAAATCAGTGTAATAGTGTAAAAATCTCTTTATCAGCTACTTAAGGTAGTGTTTGGATTAAGGGGTTTACCTATGTTCTTGTTGTTTTCTTGGTGTCTAATTGGTTCATACATGCTGCTTAGGTGATAAATAAATCATGACAAGCATCAAATCTGCAAGTCCAAAGTAGAAAGTCAAAGTTAGCCTTAAACCTTCATTATAGCATAACTGTTGGAATATTGGCTTATATAGTCTTAGATATAGATGTATTAGTGTTATAAATAGTGATGCGTGGGAATCGCAACAGGCTTTACCTCTCGAGGGATCTCAAGAAGCTTACAACCCCCACCAGGCAGTGTACCTGATCGTTGTAGTATAGTATAGTGACAAGTACCGGGGGATTGATCGTTCAGCTTAGGAATAGTGTCGCTAGGATTAGAAAGCCTAAATACTAGTTCTAAAGGTGAGGGATGATAATTTTTGTATTTTTATATTTTTATGAAAGCAAGTAAAATCTCGGGTTTTGGAAGAGTGGGCGGAATTAGTTGCTATTCAGCTAACCTAATACTAAGATGCAATCAAAATAAAATAATAAAAATGAAAATAAACTAATTAAACTAAAGTTGAGAGCAGTAATTGGAGAAAATGTGTTTACTTAGATTTTACTACTCCCTAGATATCTTTTACACGTTAATTACTTGTTATAATTGCATGGATGACGGATCGTATTCCTTAATACCATTCATGGGGTGGCACACATAACTCCCCAATTCTATGAGCTCTTATCTCCTCCTACACCATGCCCAGCACAACTATAGGGATTGTAAACAGTGGCTCATGCATTAAATACAACCAATAAAGACCTAGTGCGCCTCGGTTCATGTTTCTTAAGACGTTCAAGCATGTTACCATTTGGAGATCTGCCAGTTTTCTTAAGCCTAACATATAAATCATTCATCCAAGACAAGAATAAACAAGTAATCAACACATAATCAATATCTAGGTTTCATTATATCTAAGCAAACACAAAAGAGATTTAGCCTAGCATGATAGAATTAAGACAAGAACAAGATATAGACAACCAACACATAGACATATTGATTGAATTAGAAGAACACTTATCTTGATTAATCATGCAAGGTATCAAGGGGTTGGAACCCTTGAAAAACCTGTAAAGTTACACCAAAATCGTACTTAGGGTTTCTCCCAAAACTTCTCCCCTTAAATGTGAAAAACTAGAAAACTATATATAGGAAAATAGGGATGACGACGTCAAGAACAAAGGTGTGACGCCGTCATCTCGCCGCCAAATACTTCCTCGGACGGCCTTGATCTACTTCTGACGCCATCAAAGCCTAGGCCGTAACACAAATTACTCTTGACGCCCTGTGTGTGACGCCGTCATCAACTACGGATTTTAATTCTTGGGGTTTGACACCGTCAGGAAAACTCTTGACGCCTTCATGAACTCTCGGATTTTATTATTGAGGTTTGACGCCGTCAGGAAATTACTCTTGACGCCGTCACCTACTGTTCCCAGCATGGAAAATTGAGACTTTGCCGTTTTCTTCACTTTTATGCTCCAAAAACGTCCAAAATGGCTTCTTTTCCAGAATTCACTCTCCAAGTACCTAAAATCACAAAAGGAACGATTTAGGGCAATATTTGATCAAATAAGTTCGGATTCGGGCTTAAATGACCCCCTAAAAGTGGTTCATTTTTCGCCTTATCAAATAGCTTAATCTAGTTCCATTTTAGCTTATAATTACATTTTCAACAAGCTAGATTAGATAGAAGTTCAAATTAGTCAAGCTTTGCAAAATTTCAAAAAGTCAAATGTGCTTATCTCAGATTTTTCCTAAAATTCCAAGATTATTTCTGAATTTTGTGTTAGGTTTTAGAATTTGAAACTTTTTAGGAATGATAGTATACCAGCTCAACTTTGATTATCCATGTTCATTAGATTTTTGTGATTTTCCTGAGGGCCCCACCAAGCCCCCAAACACACCTGCAGGGGGAGTGACCTCCCCTGCACCATCACCCTTTACCAACTGTCTCAACTTCAACCCCCTAGGCCTGGTCAGTGGACCCCACTGAGTGCTATTGGATTCTTTGAGAAGCCCTTTGACTGGGCTTGAAGTTTCAAGGCTTTTCATTGGCTTCTTGGCTTATTTGATAAGCTGAAGGGTGGCCTGAAGTAGCTTGCAGGCCTGTTTGGCTGCTGTGGGTTTTGCATTGCTTATTCCAAATCTTTGGCTTATTCTGTGACTTGTTCTTATCATTTTAGCTTCATTTAAGTACCTTTAGTTGTTTTGAATCTTAGTTTCCATCTGTGTTCACCTGTGTAGCTTATTGAGTAGCTTTTTCAACACTCAAAATTCTAATAAGCTAAAATACACAATCTGCCAATCTCATTAGCTTCTCATTTGCTTATTTTTGATATTCAGTCCTAGTGCCTTCATTAAAGTTTGTCATTTTAAGTATTTTAGTAGTTTTCAAAAAGAAAAATCAGAAAAAGACAAAAATTTAATAAAGTGATAGCTTCTATTTAAGCTTTTAGCTTATTTTTTAGCTTTTTCATTAAGCACTTCTCATTTTTACAATTTTCCTAGGTTCCTGTAGTTGTAAAATAATTTCTATAATTTTTTCATATTTTTCTCTTTTCATTTAGTATTTTTAATAATTAATATTAGTTTTATTAATTAATAAATAGTTAATAATTAATAATAATTATTTAAAAAGTCTCAAAATTATATTTTCAGTCTTAAAATTAGTTTTATATTATTTTAGATTTTTCTGAATTTAAATTTTATTTTTCTAGGTTAATTTCCTAATTATTTGTATTTTAGGGTATTTTAAATAATTAAAAGTAAATAGGAAAATAGTAATTAATTAATAATAATTAATTAATTAGTGTAAAAATTATTTTTCTTTTTCTAAAAATTTTCTTTTATCATTAGGATTGTAAAAATATAATTTTCATATCCGTAGGTATTTTATTTCCTTAAAACTCGCGTTTTATTTCCTTAAAACTCGCGTTTTATTTCGTACGTTGACGTAAATTTAAATTCAACGAACGCGTTTTTAGGTTTTAAACGTTTCTAGGTTTTCTAGTTTTACGTACTTGTTAATATAGCTTACTTAAGCTATTTTCTTTTATATTTCAGTAGTGTAATCAATCACAACTCACTTATACCCATTCCCGTCCAAATTCACCTGATCACAAACCCGTTTCGATTACCATCACACCTCGCTGGGACATAACGACCCGGGGAAGCCACTATACTTCCACGGAGCATTGACTCTAGGCTGTTTGACCTTGTTGACCATTTACCTGGTCAATTTAGGTTGACCGTTTTGCCTCAATCATCTATCAAGGCTCACTTTTATCCCTTCGCCTAAACTGCGATTCGCGCATTCGACCAAGCCATTGGTTTGTGGGTGTTTTACTAAAGCAAAGTGTTGTGTGATGTTCAATTGTGCGCACCAATCTTTGAATGGGTTATCACATAATTATTTTCCGTTATCTGAGATAATTTCCCCAGGTAGTCCGAAGCGACACACAATATTGTCCCACACGAAGCGTTTTACTTGGTTGCCAATGATACTCACCACTGCTTTTGCCTCAATCCACTTTGTAAAGTAGTCTATGGCTACTATGAGGAATTTCAGCCCTCCCGCTGCAACTGGGAAGGGGCCTGCGATGTCGATGCCCCATTTATAGAATGGCCATGGTGAGGTAATGAGGGTTAGCTCTTGTTGTGGTTGGCGCGGAATTGGCCTGTGTACTTGGCAATTACTGCATTTTTTTTATCATATCTCGCGCGTCGCGGTGCATATTAGGCCAATAATATCCTGAGCGCAGAGCGCGCGCCACAACGGACCGTGGTCCCGAGTGCATGCTACGTGATCCAGCGTGAATTGCTCGGAGTACATAATCTGCTTGAAGAGGTCCAACACATCAGAGCCAAGGTTGTAGGAATGAACGTCGATATAGGATGCCGTCTCGTAGTTCAAATCTCTACGCTGTGCGCCGCACTCTTCGAGCATCCTTTTGATCTTGTGGTAAGATTCCTTTGCTAATAAATTCGATGATAGGTGTCATCCACGTGGGATCCTGTTCTTCTATCACTGTGGATACTTCCATCTCCAAGATTGACTTATTTTTAAGAGTTTCAACCAATACCTGTTTTGATAGGTGCGCAAAGCTTGTAGATGCGATCTTGCTAAGCGCATCAGCTTTCCTGTTGTCTCCTCTAGGTACTTGTTTGATTGTGAACCTATCAAAGCTATGAATTAAAGACTTTGTTTTTTCAAGGTATTGGATCATATGTTCATCCTTGGCTTCATATTAACCTAACACATGGTTAGCTACTAGCCTGGAATCCACGTTTGCCTCTAGGTTGCGTACACCCATTTGAATTGCAATACGCAGTCCAGCGAGTAGGGCTTCGTATTCTGCCTCATTGTTTGTGGCTGTGAATTCGAAGCGCAGTGCGTAGGTGAACTTCATTCCTTTTGGATTAGTAAGGATAAGGCCTGCGCCTGATCCATCCACGCATGAGGATCCGTCTGTGAATAGAATCCAAGGTTCTTGTAACTCTGTCTTGCTTGTTGAAGTTGGAGTATCAGTATCTGGCTTTTCAATAATAAAGTCAGCTAATATCTGCCCCTTGATTGCAGTGCGTGGTCTATACGAGATGTTATACTCGCTCAACAACACACTCCACTTTTGTAGCCGTCCTGATGCGTCAGGTTTAGAGATAAGTTGTTTGATTGGCTGGTCCGTGATCACAGCTATTTGGTGCGCCTGAAACTATCTGCGCAGTCTTTTAGCTGTGAATACTAGAGCTAAGACTAGTTTTTCCATGGCGCTGTAGTTAGTCTCTGTCTTCTTCAATGCCTTGCTTACAAAGTATATGGGTGTTTGGACGGAGTTCCTATCTGTCAATAGTACTGTGCTGACTGCTCCGTGGGTTGCAGATAAGTACATGATTAACTCTTCCCCTGGTCACGGTGCGACAAGTTTGGGGAGTGATGCCAGGTGCTGTTTTAGCTGTTGGAAGGCTTCTTCTGCTTCCTCAGTCCAACGAAAGTCTCACTTTTTTGTGCACTTCGTGAGTGTTTTAAAGAGAGAGAGTGATTTGTCTGCTGACTTAGATAAGAAACGGTTTAGCCCAGCTAGCTTTCCGTTTAATGACTGGACTTCTTTCAGTGTGCGCGGTGAGGGGAGATCGATAACAGCTTTTGTCTTCTCTGGGCAAGGTTTGATGCCATCAGGTTCTATTAAATACCCAAGGAACATGCCTTCTGTCGCGCCAAAGGTGCACTTCTTGGGGTTTAACTTCATGTTTATTTTTCCCAATGTTTTGAACGTCTCCTCAATATCACGCACCAATTCTTCCTCTGTGTGGCTCTTGATAACAAGGTCATCATCGTAGACTTCCAACTTGCGAATTACTTGTTTTTCAAAAGCCATGTCCACCAATCGTTGATATGTTGCGCATGCGTTCTTTAAACCAAAGGGCATTTTTGATAGTAAAAGACCCATTGACTCGTGTGAAAGGCTGTTTTCTCTTCATCTTCTTCAGCCATCTGAATTTGGTGGTATCCTTTGTACGCATCTAGGAAGCACTTAAAGGGATATCCACACAGAGATTCTACATTCCAGTCTATCTCTGGCAGTGGGTAGCAGTCCTGTGGACATGCTTTATTGAGGTCAGTGAAGTCCACGCACATCCTACAACTGCCATCACTCTTCTTGACCATCACTGGATTGGAAAGCCAGTCATGGTAGTAGACTTTGCGCATAATACCTGCGTCAACGAGTTTGTATACTTCCTCCAGGATGGCTTTTGCGCTATATGGAGCCTGGCCGCGTTTCTTCTGTCGTACTGGGGGATATCCTTGTCGGATTTGTAGCTTGTGCTCTGTAATAGAGCGTGGCACTCCAGTCATGTGCTTTGGTTCCCACGCAAAGATACTTAGGTTCTTTTGCAAGAGTGCGCACACAGCTGCTTTACCTTTGTCAGATAAAGATCCTCCAATTGATATTTGTTGGTCTGGGTAATCAGGGTGAATGGCAACCTTTAGGTTTGGTATTTTGTCTGCGCGCTTTTCTGGAACATTCTCTACCTCGCTGGTTACCGTATTACATTCCTTCAACGGCACCCTAGTATTGTAGAGGGTGACAATCCCTCCTTCTACTGGGAATTTGAGCATCCCATGTGCTGTGGATGGTACAGCGCGCATGGACGATATTCCAGGTCTCCCAATGATACCGTTGTATGGTGAAGGAGACTTGATTATCATGAAGTTTATCCATGTTGCTGTTGAGTGTTGTTCATCGCCCACCACCACAAGTAATCATAATTGCCCCATAGGCCATATCTTTTCTCCTGTGAAGCCAGTCAGCGACGTCGTGGCCGATATTAACTGACTTTGTATCTCAGGTCACAGCCTTTTGAAGCAATACTCATATAGGATGTCTGCGGATGCCCCTCCATCGATATACGTGCAGCGAATCTCGTGTCCCCCAGTATGTATCTCAATGGTTAGTGGCTCTACTACTGCGTTGTCCGCAGCTAGAGTGGGGAAGGATATCTCGTTCTCCGAAGAGAATTTTTGGCTAACTTTTTGCTTTGTTTTGCGCTGCCATGATTGTATCATATAGATGATATCCGCTTTATCTTTCGAAGGTTCTTTTTTACCTCCACTCTTTTGCTTGTCCTTCCCTTCCTTAATGTTTTTAACAAGGTGATCCATTCTACCCTCCTTTACTAATTTGTCAATTAGTTGTCTTAGCTGGACACACTCGTTGGTTGTATGGCCCTTTTGTCCATGGTATTCGCAGTATCCGTTCCCTATATGCTTCTCCTCTGGGGTGCGCATTGGTGGTGGTTTTGGGAAGTTTATACCTTCTGTTACAAATATTTCCCTCGGGGTCTTTGTGAGGGGTGTATACTTGTCATTATCTCGTCCGCTTCCCTGACTGCGATAATTCTTGCTGCGATTGCTGCTCTGATCATTGGATTTTCTCCTAGGCTGTTCTTGATGTCTATAATTTGAGTAGCCTTTTTTACTGTCCGCAGCGGCTGCTTCTCCTTGGATGAAGGATCTTGTGCGCTTCATTAGCTAATCGAAGGTTTGGGGAACCTTGTCGTTTAGCTTCCGATTGAGTTCTAGGTTATTAATCCCATTCATGAACTCTGAAATTTTTAGGACTTCGGGACACGCTTTGACATGTATACACTCATCTTTGAAGCGTTCCATATAAGCACTGGTTGATTCCCCCTGGCGCTGTTTTACTCTGGCTAATTCAACAGGGTTTTTAGCGCACTTCTTTCTTTGGGTGAAGTTTAAGCGGAATGCTTTTCGCAACTCTTCGAACCCATCTATGCTCCTTCGTGGAAGCTTGCTAAACCAAGTCCGCGCATTCCCTACTAATGTGGAGTTAAACATATGACACTACACAGGTTGTGGCCACTTTTCGATAGTAGCAGCGGATTCAAAAAATTTTAGGTGGTCATCCGGATCACCTGTTCCATCATATGTTTTAACATTAGTGGGCATGCGCCTTCTCTTATGATCAGAGTAATCGCTGATGCATCGTGTAAATGCATCAACTTTCTGGTGACGCCACGGAAGAGACATATCTTCGTCTTCTTCCTCGCGACGTTTTCCTCTAGACTTTCAGTGTCCTGTCTCTTTATCCTCGCTGTCCGAGGAGTTACTGGAGGAGAGGTTGTCTTTTTTGCGGTGCTTGCGCCGGCTTTCCTCAGAGGAAGAGCTTAGGGGCTTTCCCTTGGGGAAACTCGCCTTCCTAACCTGTCGTGAATTCTTCTGCTCCCAGACCTGGAGGAGCCTTCACTTGGTGAATGTTGACGTCCAAGTCTGTCCTGTATCCTTCGACTACCAAGTCTGAAGTGAACATTGGTGCGCCTCTCGCCATCTTCGTATTCCTCTGAGTACTGTGAATCAGATACTGTACCAAGTCTATCATGGATATTGGTACGTCTTTCGTTATTTTAGTGCCCCCCTCTTTTGTAGCGCTGTGGTGATGTTTCGCGTTCAAGACCAAAGTTGAGCCGGGCTTGCAGGCTCGTACTTGACCTTCTCCTTGCTTCTTCTTGCATGAGGGAGGTTAAGGTTTCGTAATTTTGGGATACAAAATTACTCAGCGTTAAATTGGGTGCGTCCTCATCTGCTGCAAGGATTTCTGCCTCCATATTAGGCGCTCTATCTCGGTTGGGTGTGCCAGGTGGCACAGTGTTGTCCACTATAGGTGCCGTTGGATGGGGAGTAATGAAGAGAGTGCGCTGAAGTTCTTCAACGCTCGGGGCCACCGTGGTGGCTTGGGTAGTCCTTGCAGGCAATTCTACCGCTGGGAGAGGTAGGGTTGGTCCCGCTTCTTGGTGACCAGGCGTACTGATTGTTCCAGAAGCCTGTCTAGAGGTCGAATCTTGAGGGTTCTTCCTCTGGGGGTCACATGTTTTTTCCAACTGCGAAGTCCGCTGGCTTGAGTTTTTGTTTTTCATCATTCTAGTTCTTAGTGTAGGGTCCCACGGATGGCGCCACTTGTTGATACAAAAGTTGGGCGTTCCTAGTTTTGACTCTTGCTCTCGTACCAATTAGCTCTTAATGCTTGAAACATGCGCACTAAGAAAATAAACAAACACCGTTAGGCTTATCGTTGGATTGGCTCCCACGATTATCCTCCGGCGTGAGAGTAAGTAATCGGTTTTAGGGTTATCGTAAAGAGTTAGAGTTTGTGAATCGTACCTTTAATGAGAATTATATCATTCCTTATATAGGCGCAGAATCCTTGTAGGTTTCGTGCTCCTTACGTTTCGCACGCATGGTGCTTATCCGGTCCAATGATCCTTATCCGTAAATAGAAGATCCTTATCTAGACCATAAATAGTTTGATTGGGATTGGGTCTACGTGAACCCAATCCCTTTGGTAATGCGGCCCAAGTCATTGTTATAATAGCCCACTCATGGTGGATTTGGGCCTTAGTAATGTTTATCATTTGGGCTCGTGGCCCAAATATAGACTATACGTCATCAGTCAATAATTGTGATTCTGAAATAAAAACAAACGTGTGTATTCATATATTTATTTTTTGTTTACATTTTTATTTATTTACAGCGAAAGCGCATGCTTTAATATCAAACCTTAGATTATTCATAAGAGGGAAAGGTGTAGCTCTTCGTTTGGAGCTCGCCGTTCATACGTGGACAACAAAAACCTTCGCCAAGCCTCTTCGCCCCACCGCCCGGCCCCTCGCCACAGCTCGCCGTTGGGCAGCTCTTTGTCTGCACGACAAGGGTTTCGTTTGGTACTTTTGTCAGATGTGTAAGATATAAACGTTATAAATTTGAGTTATTTTACCTTTTCTGCAGCAAAATTACCAAGAAAATGAGGAACACCATCTCTTATTTACCTCTAGTAAAGGGGCACCGTTGTTGAAGAAGAGGCGAATAGAAAAAGAGGTTGAAGATCATTAATAATGCCCTAAAAGAAAAAGCTCATTGGGCTTGCCTAATTGAATTTCTGCTTATATTATTGTCTGTTAACATGAAATGGTGTTTTAAATTTTGTAAAGGGAATATATTAGCTACAATTTTTTGTAGCCAATTCCCTACAATTTCATGTTATAATTTGTGAGTCCCTGAATCATTTTAGTAGATCCTGAATTATTTTTTGTGTAATTTTAGTGAGGATTGTTGCTATCTTGGCTACAATAATTGTAGACAAGATATCCCCTTTTGTAAAATAGTGTTTTTTATTGTAATTTTGTTTTGGTTTGATTTTGAATATGTTGTAATATGTTTTTCTTTTTAATGACATATAGACTTTGTTCATATGCCGAAAACATTAGATTAGCTTACACGGACAAGCTATGCTTCGATGTAAAACCGCCAAAAACTATCATAAATGAAATTAAAACATTATCTTTATATATATATATATATATATATATATATATATATATATATATATATATATATATATATATATATATATATATATATATATTGTTGTAAAGGTGAAACATTATATTAGAAACAACCATTACAAGGAAACAGTAACTAAGATTCTCTTTGATTGTTCATACGTCGAAAACATTAACCCCAGTGTAGGTAGAAAAGGGCTTCAATCCTATGATTTAACTAGGTTAAATTGTTGGGTCATGTCATGTTATTGGGTTCAACTAAATAAAGTGGGTCGAGTTTTATTACCGTGCCATTATTCTACGTCACTCAATGAATGTCATATATGCCTTTTATGCTTGTGATATTTCATCTTAATACTTTATTTAGAACGTTAAGTAAAAGTATGAATATTATATAATAGAAAGAAAAAAAGTTTGATTACTAAATTAGAACACAAAGTAAAATATAAATACTACAATAAAACATGAATAGATTAATTATTAAATTGGAACGCTGACAAAAGTTGTTGCTATTTTGATCAATAAGTGAATGTACAAAGAAAAGCATTTAAAAAATCTGAAAAAACAAAAATCATTAATAAGTAGGGTTTTTTTTTTTTTTTTTTTTTTTTTTTTTTTTTTTTTTTTTTACATCATTAATAAGTAGATTTCTCAAACTTTTTCAACGTGTTTTTTTTCTTATTTGTGTTTTGTACTTCAATCTTAGTAATGCAACAATTCCATTAATTGCTCACATGAAGACGAGTGATAAGGATTTGCAATATCATAGTTGGTCCGAATTTAAAAAGTCCCACATGAACTCGTGTATGGGTAAATCGAAAGCACTGCTTTCACCATCTTCTTGCTCCGCATCTAAAGCCTCCTCTTCGAATGGAGAACCATCTAATGACCACCCTATTTCGCCTTCAAATTCCTTCTTCTCATTGTCAAATAGCTCAACCAAATACTCGTTAATCTTGGCATCCGATACTATGGGTGACGAGATTAACCCTGAGGATATGTCATAGGCAGTTTCGACACCATCATGTGTTGACCTTATTTGGTTATAGTTTTGAGGAGCTACAATGGGTGTGTTAGAATTTACGGCTTTGGACAAGATCCGTGGTTGAGGCTTAGTAACTTTGATGGCCGTGGTAATTTCTTTAGCTTCATTATTTTGTTTGTTGGACCGTGAGCGAATATGTGTGTTCCAGTAGTTCTTCACGTCATTCGCAGTTCTTCCTGGTATTCTCCCAGCAATCAATGCCCATCTAATAAAATTACAGTCCAAGTTAATCGCGGATGAAAGATACTTTCTCATAATATGAAATAACACATATTTTGAGAGATTGGCACGAGTTTGATTAATTAAACTAATAAAACAAATAAAATAAAAAACACTATTACATTATGAGTATGATCATGGCGGGAAGAACATGCTAGCCAAGTTAATCCTATAATGTCTTAATGATCCGTCTACTAGTGCAATGATCTAATTAACTTACGTTGGTAAAAAGGAAATGTAAACTAAGCCAGGTAGTCACGGATACTTAGTTTTATGCAAGGACGGAACTAGGGGATCCTGTAAGGCACGAGACACGATTGAAATTTTGCTTCGTAGTGTTACTTTTTCTGAAAAACATTGATTCTGTCTAAATACACATGGTCCCAAAAACCTGTGTCATAATTAATAATATGGTTAAAGTGAATCTGGTCCCTTTTAGTCACGAATCCGTCCTTGACTTCTATGAATATCATTCTTGACATTCATGTCGCTTTTAAAACAAAACATATATCATATTTTTAAGTATTTGACATTCAATTCATGCATGTTACTTTTGGATAAAATCGTGTGTATAGTATTTTACTTCTTTTCCCGTATGTTTATATTTGGATATAATTTTACTTACCTGTTGCCTAGAAGCTTGTGAAGCCTTAGAATGAGATCAATCTCATCTTCTTCAAAATCTCCTTTCTTTATATTTGGCCTTAGATAATTTAACCATCGCAACCTACAACTCTTTCTACATCGGCTTAAACCTGCAACAACAAACAAGAAATTAGAAACAAGCAAGCTAGATGAACTTGTAATACAAAAAATAATAGAAAGAATGTCTTACCGGCTTTAAGAGGAATAAGGTGCCATTTCCCTTCACCATGTTTCTGAATACAGTTCTTGAGAAGCATATCTTCTTGGGCAGTCCATGCACCTTTCCTCAACCTTAAACCTGTACTACTACTCGGTCTCATTTTTCTGTACACCTCTATATCCCTAATTGAGTCCCCTTTTATAGACACATATGGGGTTACATCACGTTTATAACTTTATATTACTTACGTGCATGCTTATGTCTCCACACAAAAAATTTGACTTACCACTTGTAGGAACTATCACTTTCAAAATTAAAAGAAAAAATATACATATATTATAATTAAAATGTTAATATTAACCAATATATTTTTTTCCTTCTTTAAACCACAATTTTTATATACCTATGTACCACTCAAGACCGGTCACTAAATTATATGAATTGGACAAAACGATCAAATAATACTCTCACTAAACTCAAAAAAACAAAACAGTAAAAAACACAAAAACAAGTTATAATTTCTTCAACGATAACTCTTCTGGAACCTGGCTCTAGCACGCCTCCAAATTTCTTAGGCTGATCACATCTTCTCGGATAAGCAACAAGCAAAGTCCTATCATATATATCTAACAAGCACATCTTTAATCTCCTTCTTTTGCTCCTCCTCAATAAACTTCTGATAGTACGCCACTAATGCTTTCGCAATACTTTGTCTAATAGCATAAACCTGTGAAGTATGTCCACCACCTTGAACTCTAACCCTCATGTCAACGCATGCAAACTTTGCACGTCCCAAAAGCAAGATTGGTTCAAATACTTTGTAACGTAAAATTTCTGGCTGGATTAGCTCGATTGGTGTTCCGTTGATTTTTATGAGAGACCACGTCCCGCTTTGCAGTGGGTTACGGCCAATGCAGTCTTCTTTCGCCCCAAGCATTGGACACATTTTGGTTGTTGTGCCGCCATTGTTGAATGTGTGTGTCTGTGTTTAGGGTTTATCGTTTTGATTAGTAGGGGTTTTGGTTAGTGTTGGGCCCATAAAATGTAACGGTTTATGGGTGAGACAATTTAACTTTGGGCCAAAACCGAAGAAACGTGAAAACATCGAATTGACTTGCAATTAAAGAAAGAAAGACTCCCTGATGTCTTCCACAATAAGCCAACAGACCCAACACACATTGACTCCTATATAGTACTATCAATATAATTAAGTGCAACCCATGTAAGATAAACAAAGATCCAACTCGCTTCGATAACGCCATAGCACCAACAGTAGTCGATAGATATCGAGTGAGGTTTAGATGGGCTAACCCATTACTTGTACTTTTAAAGCAAGATTTAAGCAAAATATAGTTATTACATCTTATTTTCTGCAAATAAAAGTATAACAGCGACCAATGATTTCACGTTTTGGTTGAGTAAATATAATAAACTTAGATATATCACACATGTAAGTAAGCAATTATAGTGACCACCAAACTACCAAAGTGTGAAAATAAAGACAATAAATATTTGGACCATACAGTGTATTCAGCCCATTTCAAAGCAAAGCTATTTGGACTAGGCCTCGTGAATTTGTTAAGCGAATAGCTTGTAGCTGATGTATGCTATTGCCTTGGCCCTTTCTTAATTAAATGACATTAATGTCACGTAAGATTACATGTGTACTTATAATAAAACCATAGCATGGGGAACAAGTAATCACAATCGTAAGTCTAACAGAACATAAACGCACAACCAAGTTTGAGCCAACTAACCTAGTAATCTAATAGGAGAAAATATCGCCAAAAAGATTGCCGAAAAACAAGGTGACCTGCTCATTGACTTGATAACCTGTAAATTGTTCCTAATTGCAATACAGAAAGAGTATAGTACCTTAAATTGAGAAAAAAATATGTATACATTAGTTTGAAATTATACATAGGTTTGAAATTGTTTTTTGTGGTTTGCTCTTTATAAACAACCCAGAAGTAGCTACGTCAACCTATTAAAAAGAGAAGAGTTTCACCGAGTTTGAATCTGTGTGGCGGTGGATTCAAATTGCGTGGATTAGTCGGTTAAAAAAGGCCGGATACCATGATTACTCCAATAAAATAAGAAAAACGATATGCTGGTTAACTAGACTGTCACTTATAATTCTATTGTCTTTGGCTAAATGTAAATGACATTTACTGATACGCGACGTATCCCTCCTTGTGATCCGTATATGGGTGATATTTGTAACTAGTCGCAGAATGAATTCCTTTCAACGGTTCTTCATATGGAAGTCTCTTAAGTTGATTCTTTTGTATTATAAGGCTAATCATTATAATGGGATAAGAAACCCACAGTGAGTAATATACACATAATATACCACATGTTTCTTCATAATAAATGCATATAACTCTCATGAGTCGTATCTGTAGCACTTGCTATGTATTGTTACATCAAACACATGTGGTCACTCATTTATTTCTACCATAAAAACAACTCAATATACGATTTAATTTCTTGAACGATCGACATAAATTTTATTAAAGCTGGCAGGAAGTTATGATAAAATATTTTTACAGCAAGATATTACAAGTAATAACTGGGTCTTGAATCCATTGGAACCAATTAGACCCAAGTATTTTGGACCTATGAACAATAGAGAACGACAAAGTTTTAGTTCACGGAAATCATAAACGTAAACATGATAAGAGAGAGTCAAAGAACCATTTGACAAAAAAGATATGATCTTGAGGGAATTTTGGAAGAGAGGATTTACTAAAAGAATGTTTACAATGTTATTGATGAAACCCTAAGCTTTGCTACATGCTTTACGAGTTTACGGTGCCAACACCATGAAATATCTATAGTTTGGGATAATTGGTAAAATAGCCCAGTTGCCCTAAGTCTAGGCATATTTAGCACTTTTTTGAAAAATTCTCGTTTTAGCCAGGTTGCCCTGGGCAACTATTTGCATAGCTAACTATAGAGTGCCACGTCGGGGCAACTTTCGTGTGTTTTGGGCAACTTTTTTGTATTTTGGGCAACTTGAGGACACTTGTCATATTTCGGTTGGCTGTACGAAAACTGCCCAAGGCAACCTGGGCTAAAACGAGAATTTTTCAAAAAAGAGCTAAATATGCCTAAACCGCAGGGCAACGGACCATTTTAGTAATTTTCCCTTATAGTTTTTCTTGGAAGGTTCTTTAAGATATTGACAATAGATATTATCATAAAAGAATCAGGATCAATAAAAATTCATAATGTGAGAAAGTGTAAAAATAAATGTGAGAAATGCATTTAGTCGCGTTAATTCATAGTTTTTATATGTAGAAATATCTTTAAATATCTTTTTTGCTTATTGATACAAACGGGTAATTTACAATTGTCATTTTAGTGTAGATTCACTGAAATTTGTAAGCAGATTCAAAACTTTAATACTTATATGTTATTTTGCAGATAATATGAATTAAAGGATAAATTTCAAAACTTTGAATATAAATTTGTTTCTGATCAACTGAAGAGAAATTTTTACATAAAAATAATAATAATAATAAAAAAAATAAAGCTTCGAATTTTCGTTCTTTCATGATTTCTTAAATTTCTCGCCTATGATAAAATTATCTAGAAAACTTTGTGGGCTTTGAATAAATAATATTTATCTTTCACGAATTGAAACCTTCATGAGTAATCCAATCTTCATTGGTCTAAATCACGTTATGAACCAACAAACATGGAATCGAAGATATAAATCACGTTATGACTCGACATTGTGAGCCGACTAATTACAGGGTGACTACTCTTTTGGATAACCCGGAGTCGGCGCATGTAAACTTCTGTGGCCACAAGGGGATTAATTTTCTCCCTGTTTGCGATATTTTTATACAACGCTAAGCAACTTTAACATCAAGGAAGAAAACTAACGTCAAAATATCAACATTACTAGCTAATCAACTATGAAACGCATCATGCCGTCATGATATATATGAACTCTAAAATAACGAAGGATATGATATTGTCAGTAACGATTACAAAACTGCTACAGATTCGTCATAATGGATTTTCTAAAGTGGCAAACAAAAACATATACATTTACATTTAGTTAGCAACAGATAGCGTTTTGTCACCGGCAAGCAAATAGAAACAGATACGGAGATACCAACAACAACAAATAGCATTTCTATAACATCGCAAATGAGACGCTGATTGTCACTTTCAAGACCTTTTACAGACGGACTATTAACGGAAATGGTGGCTTATATCAAAGAAAAATGCGTCATTTTAGCTTGTGAAGTCATAATTCGTCGCTTGACAGCAACACTCTATTTTGTTGCTAATGTTGAAGATTTGTGCGCAAAATTGCAATGGCCACGGCATAAAGTCGAAAACGAACGTATGAATTAGGTCAGTCAAGTGGTAGCACGCACACCACATAATAGATTATGTTATTGAGCTCATGTTATCTTGGTAGTACGTAATGATAATTAGTTTGTGGCCAAATCGAGACAACGATATTCACAATGACTTATGGGGTGACATAGAAAGATAGCAGTAGTGACAATGTGGTTCAAGTTTATTATTGTACAAAAAGTGTCGAGCTGTTAACTAGATCTGTTCCATTTTTAGCAAGAAAACAAATAACATTAATTATTGATAATGGAAGGGCATATTTACAATATGCATGCAAGAATACAAAGTATATTTGATTTTTTGGTACTAGATGACAACATTTCGAAAGGCATTAACTTGCATGCATACAAATATTAGATTTTAATTTTGTCAATAATTGTGATTCTGAAATAAAAACAAACGTGTGTATTCATATATATATATATATATATATATATATATATATATATATATATATATATATATATATATATATATATATATAATGCATGAAGCACTCTCTCTCCAAAATTTTCAGATTTACAAGAAATAATGCATGGTTTACAACACTTTAATGCACTCAATTTTCAGAATTACAATATAGTAAGCATATTGTACAACAAAAAACAGCTTGGTGTCATTTTAAGACCAAAATTCTACCAAACAACATTAATACTATTAAAAACACCCTTTCACCAAAAATTACAACCATTTAAGCACAATATACAAGACCTTTTAAGTAAATACAAGTCATAAAACACAAAGGCACAAGTATGTAAAGAACAATGATTTTAAGGTCAACAATCTATTCAACACATATAATTAATACACTAATTAATTCACCCCTTCACCAAAATATACAATCATTTAACCATAATATACAAGCTAATCAAGCTACTAAGCCAACTACTTAAAAATAAAGCCATTAGGCTCGGCACAGTGGTCGGTCGACCGGAAACAAACATCAAACTTATTCCATCTATAGTCCACGAACAGAAAGTATACAACAACAATAAAACTCATCTATATCTACCTCAGTTCTAACCCCATCCCAAAACCACCATCACGGTCAACACAACATAAAACCTTATAAAGAGTTTTCGTTTGATATTCCAGAAAATGGTATGATTTTCTTGTAAACATAGATTGTTGGCTATGTTCAGTTATCAAGATAAGAAAGAAAATAAGAGTATGTGATGTTTGTGTGGCTGCAAATCATGGCTGCGTATTTTTGTGAGGGAAATTAGAGCAGGAATGAGGTAATTTAGGTTTTGTAAACGTATTTATAAGTCCTAACATTTGGGTTATATACCGGTTTGGTAGTTAGTTAGGCTAGCCAAATGATATCACAAATTATTTGGTAGTTTTATCATGGGCCTTAATAAATATTGATGACTAAAGTTTGTTTAGGCTGAAAATGGTTTTAGACTAATTACCTTGGTAATTGAGTCGTATATTTTTTGTATAGTATAGTTGATTATGGGCTAATTTTGATATTTGGTTCATTTGAATAGTGTATATTAAAAATGAAAATGTAGGGGATATATGGATTTTTTTTGAAATAAAAATAAAAATATAAATGTCGGTCGCCTTACTATGCCTAAAAGGTCACGTGTAGGTCAGGAAATTTAAAGGTGATTGTGCTGAAGAAAAGAAGCAAGATTTGTGTTTGTGTAGCTTCGGTTACAATAAATGAAATTATACTACTGCTTTTTTATTTTTGTATGGGTCTCAATACCGTCTTCTATGATGTATGGGGAGGTTGAGATGTAGACAGCCTTACCCCTACCTAAGGTAGATAGGCTGCTTCCAGTTCTATCTAAGATAGGAAAGGACCTCCGGCCTTTTGGAGGGGGTGGGGATCGAACAATTGACCTCTAAGTTAAGATGCACGAGGTTTTCCTACTGATCCAACCCTAAAATTATTGTTATTTGTAAATTAATAGTTAAAAAAAATATGGCCGCGTAACATCACATCAGGGTACCCGCCGCCGCATCGCGCGGGTACCATGCTAGTATATATATATATATATATATATATATATATATATATATATATATATATATATATATATATATATATATATATTATTTTATTTTTATTTACAGCGAAGGCGCATGCTTTAATATCAAGCCTTAGATTATTCATAAGAGGAAAAGGTGTAGCTCTTCGTTTGGAGCTCGCCATTCATATGTGGATAACAAAAACCTTCGCCGAGCCTCTTCGCCACACCGTCCCCTCCACCTCTCGCCACAGCTCGCCGTTTGGCGGCTCTTCGTCTGCACGACGAGGGTTTCGTTTGGTACTTTTGTCAAATGTGTAAGATATAAACGTTATAAATTTGAGTTATTTTACCTTTTCTGCATCAAAATTACCAAGAAAATGAGGGACACCATCTCTTATTTACCTCTGGTAAAAAGGCACCATTGTTGAAGAAGAGGCGAATAGAAAAAGATGTTGAAGACCATTAATAATAATGCCCTAAAAGAAAAAGCCCATTGGGCTTGTCTAGTTGAATTTCTGCTTATATTATTGTCTGTTAACATGAAATGGTGTTTTAAATTTTGTAAAATAGTGTTTTTTTATTGTAATTTTGTTTTGGTTTTATTTTGAATATGTTGTAATATGTTTTTATTTTTAATGAAATGAAATTAGTTTATTTGAAAATTTGAATAAAAAAATAAAGTTGTAAGTAGTGAGTCCCAAATGAGTAAGTTGAGGTTAGTTGTTGGTGAAGAAGATGTTAGTTGTGAAGAGGGTGTAAGGTGATGTGGCACTCGTAGGACCCAAATGAAGAGTTTTGGTTCTTCACTACACCTTCCCCTCTAAAAGCATGATTTAATAAGTAATTATTTGCATATTTAATAACTTAATGAAGTTGATAAAAATTGGTAGCATGTTTTTTATTGTTAGAACTTAAACCTGGGTATGTATATAGTTCAAGATTTTTTTGTTAACTATGATATATGAAATGTGTTTTATGATATAACTGTAAGTTTGGTGTGTGCTTCATAACTTTGTGTTAGGTTTTATAGGATTAAAACAGGTTTTGTTGGATATTTATGTGTTGAAAATGGATCTAAATGTAATGTTTTGTAGGTCAAAATAATGAAAAGGTCATGGAGGGTGGAGGATTTGGAGCAATCAAGAGAAAAAGTTATACAAGTTTTTTAGCAAACAAGTGAAAATGAGAGAGCGTTAACAAGAAAACTCGAGCTCATCTTTATATGAAGAAAGAAAAATGATTGTTGTGCCTAATAACCATGTCTACTTGTATATCTAATGATTTAATTAGTTGATTTGAAAAAATTATTAGTGAGAATTTGGAGGGAAAAAAAAAGAATAATACAATTGTCACATAATTTATGGATTAGCCATGTGTTTTAGATTTAAATAGCACTACTTTTTTTAAAGTTATTAGTTTGGGTTTGATCCATGCATTTAGAAAAACTGGAACATACTTTTTTTTATAGGTCTAAACACACATGAAAAGAATTATATACATTTGAATATTTTATGCTTGTTTTTTAACATTAATTTAAGTTCACTCGCTTACGCTGATATAATGTCTTTATGAACGAACACAACAACCTTATTTCCTTAACGATCAAACATAAACAAGATAATTTTTGTGTTTAAGTATATGAGTTCATTATTTATCTTATTAAACTTAAAAGAAAAACACGAAGAAGGTGCGTAATTAGTGTTCGCTCGGTTCATTTAAACACATGTTAACAATAGTATTGCGTAAAAAGACACTGACACCAAACCTGCCATTTCTTTTCCCTTTTTCTTTTCTCAGAAAGATGCGGTATTTTGTAGATAACCAGTGTCAATGTGGTGGAACATAGAATTATTAAAGACCCAATACCAGTTAGAAATAGGCATCGCAGACGACTAACACCTTATATAATCTAGAATACAACTTAATCCTTTCAATATATGTAATTAGTTGTAAGGGGTGTTTCTTCTACACACCTTAATTGCTTGCAGATTGTCGATCTGTTGATTATTTTGGTACTAGATTATACGTAGTATTTCTTAATGAAAGTTGGGCTGCTGTCATGGTAGTTTTCAATTTTTTTTTTATCGTATTTGTTGGGTCATGGTATTAAAGTCTTACTCACTGATTAGAAAAGTTACTTATTAGATTAGTTTAATCAGTTTATTTGACGTAATTAACATGCAACCAAAAACTTGATAAGGTTTCATATGATACGATTAGAATATATATATATATATATATATATATATATATATATATATATATATATATATATATATATATATATATATATATATATATATATATATGTATCCTTAGTTCCTTACCGCATAAAAAGATTAATTACAAAATTGGAACGCTGACAAAAGTTGTTGCTATTTCAATAAGTGAATGCACAAAGAAAAGCTTTTAAAAAATCTGGAAAAACAAAAACCATTAATAAGTAGATTTTTTTTAACATCATTAATAAGCAGATTTCTTAAACTTTTTCAACATTTTTTTTTTCTTATTTTGTACTTCAATCTTAGTAATGCAACAATTCCATTAATTGCTCACATGAAGACGAGTGATAAAGGATTGCAATATCATAGTTGGTCCGAATTTAAAAAGTCCCACATGAACTCGTCTATAGGTAAATCAAACACATTGCTTTCACCATCTTCTTGCTCCGCAACTAAAGCCTCACCTTCGAATGGAGAACTATCTAATGACCACCCTAGTTCGCCGTCAAATTCCTTCTCCTCATTGTCAAATAGCTCAACCAAATACTCGTTAATCTTGGCATCCGATACTATGGGTGACGAGATTAACCTTGAGGATATGTCAAAGGCAGTTTCGACACCATCATGTGTTGACCTTATTTGGTTACAGTTTTGAGGAGCTGCAATGGGTGGGTTAGAATTGAGGGCTTTGGACAAGATCCGTGGTTGAGGCTTAGTAACTGTGACGGTCGTGGTAATTTCTTTAGCTTCATTACTTTGTTTGTTGGACCGTGAGCGAATATGTGTGTTCCAGTAGTTCTTCACGTCATTCGCAGTTCTTCCTGGTATTCTCCCAGCAATCAATGACCATCTAATAAAATTATAGTCCAAGTTAATCGTGGATGAAAGATACTTTCTCATAATATGAAATAACACATAATTATAAAGGGGTTTTCAATCCGAGAGAGATTGGCACGAGTTTTATTAATTAAACTACTAAAACAAATAAAATAAAAAACACTATTAAATTATGAGTGTGATCAAGGTGGGAAGAACGTACTAGCCATGTTAATCATATTTAATGATCCGTCTATTAGTGCAATGATCTAACTAACTTACGTTGGTAAAAAGGAAATGTAAACTAAGCCACAGATACTCAGTTTTATGCAAGGACGGAACTAAGGGGTCCCGTAAGGCACGAGACACCATTGAAATTTTGCATCGTAGTGTTACTTTTTCTGAAAAACATTGATTCTGTCTAAATGCACATGGTCTCAAAAACCTGTGTCATAATTAATATTAGAGAAATGCAAAATCCTCCTACCAAAACTTCCTACTTATCCTCCTACTCAGAGGATCCTGACAAGTGTCGGAACTTACGGTTTGGATGCAGAGAGAGAATGAGTGAAATATATATATATATATATATATATATATATATATATATATATATATATATATATATATATATATATATATATATATATATATATATATATAATGTTGTGTGTGTAGGAGGAGTAATAAATGAATGTTGTGTGTATTGTATTTTACTTCTTTTTTCGTATGTTTATATTTGGATATGATTTTACTTACCTGTTGCCTAGAAGCTTGTGAAGCCTTAGAATGAGATCAATCTCATCTTCTTCAAAATCTCCTTTTTTTATATTTGGCCTCAGATAGTTCAACCATCGCAACCTACAACTCTTTCTACATCGGCTTAAACCTGCAATAACAAACAAATTAGTGTGAAATAACACGTATCCTTTTCTTCTCAAATAACAAGAAATTAGAAACAAGCAAGCTAGATGAACTTGTAATACAAAAAAAATAATAGCAGAAAGAATGTCTTACCGGCTTTAAGAGGAATAAGGTGCCATTTTCCTTCACCATGTTTCTGAATACAGTTCTTGAGAAGCATGTCTTCTTGGGGAGTCCATGCACCTTTCCTCAACCTTAAACCTGTACTAGTACTACTACTCGGTCTCATTTTTCTATACACCTCTATTTCCCTAATTGAGTTTCCTTTTATAGACATATATGGGATTACATGCATGTAACCCACCCTCCTTCCACGTTTATAACTTTATACTTACTTACGTGCATGCTTATGTCTCCACACAAAAAATTCGGCTTACCACTTGTAGGAACTATCACTTTCAAAAAAGAAAAAATATACATATATTATAATCAAAATGTTAATATTAATCAAAATATATAACTTTTTTCTTTAAACCACAATTTTTATATACCTATGTACCACTCTAGACCGGTCACTAAATTTATATGAATTGAAGTACAACACGATCAAAGAATGCTCTCCCTACAGTGTGTAAACAACTAGGAAAAAAAAAAAAAAAAAAAAAAAAAAAAAAAAAAAAAAAAAAAAAAAACTCATATAAAAAGTTAATCCCCGACCCTTTAGCGATTTTTGGCGAATTGAAGCAAACCCTAACTCCACTCGATCGACTTCTTCCTTAATTCTAAACAGATTAGTAAACTTCTAATCATTGTTTATTGAATCTACTCTATCCATCTTTGGACAATTGAATTGTCTACGTTTTTATTATCAGGTGTTGTAAAAATAAATGCAATATATTCCTTATCAACTAATTCAGTTAAAGTTCTATTCATCCATAAACTATAATCAACTAAATTAATTTAATTTCTTTTTCTAATTTCCAGTAATACATAGATTACATTAGCTGTCAAGTAAATGGATAACAGGTGTCCTTTGGCTAATACGTGCCATTTTTAGCACTAAAAATAGCTTTCAAGCTAGTAAACTTAAGGACCAAGATAGTATGTTAGGTGACCAAGTTGATAAGCACCATATAAAAGTGTAAAAGTTTATTTGTATCACTCTTTGATGAAACACGATGAGTTTAGAGAAGTCTAACTAAGAAATCACTGAGATAATCTAAGATGCAAGTAAGATGCCCAAGTGACAAGCTCGAGTATTTAATTCAAGAATGACAATGAACGTATCTAGAGTTAATAGAATGTGAGTTTTATCGTGTATTGGAAAACGGGAATACCCAAATAGTACGTGTGTTACGGGCTTGCATCTGACGTGGCTTACTTGATTTATGATAAGATTCATGCTTATGATATATCTAATGTTTATGCTTAAGTTCATGATAAATTAACGTCATCAAGTTTTAAAGTATGTAGTGGTTGTTATGTAATGGACCGAATTCACGGGTCTAGGACCAATTCAAGAGTTATGGAACGATTACTGGTCCATGACCAAAGTCAAGGGTAGAGGTAGGTACTAGCTCGAACTCGTGATAAAGATTCCTTTGGATTCAAAGTTATGTACGGTACTTAGAGCATGCACATCAATAACTTGAGTTATAACTTAAACCAGTGTCACGTCAGCGCCACATCAGCTTTAACACTTTCGCTTTAACTCACCAAAAAACACCCTCAACAATAACTCAGCTTTAATTCAAATATTTTCAAATTCAACCATCAACTAAAACTAATATTTCATTTAATAACTAATAAAACACAACTTATATTAATACTTAAAATTTAAACACACATTAAACTTAAAACACAAACTACATCAAAAAAATGAAACATAAAACTACGAATCAAAAAAAATGATTCAGTCTGTGACATAGCCCTCGTCAGTGGAATAGGAGGCACTCGAATCGTCCTCACTCGATGGCAAACGTGGAAGTCCCATTTTCCATCGCCATTCTGCTCGACGGTTTCTCCGATCCTCTTTACCTATTAAGTACGCCTCACATAAGCTCTCTTGCCTCACATTCTTCCGCAGATTGAACAAGTAACAATTCTTGCATATCTTGCTGAAACAGTTTTTCATCAGTCAACCCTCTCCAAATGGGTTGATTTTCCACCGGTGGATTGTTCACCGGTTGATCGGGTTGTTGTTGGACAACCGGTGGATTGGGCACCAGTTCATTATCTGGTGTAAATACCGGAAAGATGTCTTCCGGTGGAGTGTTCACCGGTGCATTCGAAATCATGTTGGAGCTTGGGAATTGATGAAAATGTCATGGTGACTTGGGAATTGCTGGGAGAAGTCACGGTGAGTTGGGAATTGTTGGGAGAAGTCACGGTGAGTTGAGAATTGATGGGAGAAGTCTTTGCGAGACATCATTTTCGAGAGAGTTGATAAATTTTATATGTGTTTGTGTGTGTTGTGTATGTATAAAGCAGCTAGGGGATAAGCCTATATATAGGGCCTTTTTTGCATTTAAAAAGTTTAAAAATATCCCGCTTCTTATTTTGAATTTGAATATGAAAAGTTTAAAAAATCCCGCTTCTTATTTTGAATTTGAATTTTAAAAGTCTAAAAGATCCCGCTTTCTGTTTGAATTTGAATTTAAAATGTATCCCGCTATCTGTTTGAATTTTGAATTTAAAATGTATCCCGCCTTCTGTTTGAATTTTGAATTTAAAATGTATCCCGCTTTCAATAAACCCCTATTAATACCGTACGATACCATTCAATTTTTCACACACTTCAATATCTACATCATTTTACAATGAATAATCATTGGTCAATGGAAGAAGAACACTTGCTAGCTAACGTATGGCTTGAAGTTCTCGAATCTAGAGACCTTGTGAATGAACGTTCTTTTTGAAATGACGTTACACAAAGGTTCAACCATCAGACTGATGGTGAGCACCTTAATAAAAATAGTATTACGACTCAATGGAATAGAATCAACCTTGAATGTCGTAGATATAATGCTATTTACAAAGAGTTGCAGCGTACAAGTCAAGACCCTTGTCGTCTCAGCAATGCAAACCGAATTTATTATGAACGCCATGGTGGGAGAGGGTTAAAATATCAACATGTGTGGTTCATTATGAGAAACACGTGGGCATGGGACAGAGACGATGAGTAATAGTGTTTTATGTTAAGTATTTCCGTATCGTGTTTATTTCTTTTCCTTATCGTGTTTATTTATTTCCTGTATCGTTTGTATTTATTTTTCGTATCATGTGTATTTGAATAAATCAGTATCGTTCAAGAACTAAGGGGGTGTTTTGTAATATACAATTTCTTGTAATCAAAATATAAAAAACTATAGAGGGGCCAAAAGTGTCAAAAAAAATTTTTTTTACCAGAACTCACCTTAACGCCACGTTAGTGGCTTAACGAGCCGCGTTAACATGGCCGTAACTCGAATACATGCAACGGCTAACGAGCTATAACGCACGTTAAGGGGGCCTTAACGCCGAGCTTAATGTTACCACTACTACTGCTTTTACATACCAACCAGAATCCCAAGTTATAAAGAATTGTTTTATTATTATTATAATTCAAGTTCATGCATAAACACGTGACGTGTGGTATTTTTGTACACGTATCACACACGAGCTCACTAAGCCATTTAGGCTTATGCATTATACGTGCATTTTCAGGTTAAGTCTCAGGTTAGTGGTTGATAGCTCGACTTAATGGAGGCTTCAATTTAAGATGAACTCAAGAGGACAGTAGTGGTAATATCCAACAAAGTACAATAATGATATAAACAAGGAAGATAGCACCCGTGTGTTGCGGTGAGGCTTTTTGGCTATTGATTGGCCCTAAACAGTCAACCTAAATTGACCAAAGGATGGTCAACTAGATCAAACTGCCTAGAATCAATCTCCGCGGAATATAGGGTTTCCCCGGGTCGTTATATCCCGACGAGGTGTGATGGTTAACAAACGGATTTGTGATCAGGTGAATTTGGACAGGAAAAGGTTTGTGAGTGATTAAACTAAGGAATATACGAAGAAATAGCTTAAATAAGCTATATGAACAAGACTGGAAAGTTTGAAATACCAGAAACGTTTAAAATCTAAAAACGCGTACGTTCACGCTTTAAATAACGTAAACGTACAAAATAAAACGTGAAAACTGAAATCTGAAAACCCACAGGGGGTGAAAATGACTTTTTTTACAAACTAAAGGCAAAAGAAAATTTTTAGAAAAAGAAAATTAATTTTTACACTATTTAATTATTTATTATTAATTAATTACTTATTAATACTAATTATTAATATTTAAAATACTGAAATACAATATAATATTAATATAATACTAGAAAAATGAAAATAAAATTTCTAAAATTATAAAATAACTAAAAACTAATTTTAAAATTAAAAATAAGTATTTTTGTCTTTTTGTGATTTTTATATTAATTAATTACTAATTAAATATTAATTACCTAATTAAACTATTTTAAATTATAAAAAATAGCAAATGAACAATAAAAATTCTAGAAAAATTCCTAGAATTATATTATATTATATAAAAGCTAGGAAAAATATAAAAACTAGGTCTTTCTTAATAAAAACTAATTATGCTATTTAAAACTTAATTATTAATTAATTATTAATAAAACTAATATTAAATCTAATAATTACTAAATGACAAAATAAAAATCTGATAAAATTACTAAAAATACTTTAACATAAAAGGAAATTAATAAAAATATAAAAATACCAAGTACTTAATAAAAATCTAAAAATGAAAATTTAAATTTAAATTACATTAAATAGAAACTATCACTTATTATTAAATTGTTTTTTCTGGATTTTTCTTTTTGAAAACTATTTTATAACTAAAAACACACAAATTTTGTGAAAACAAATTTTTTACAACTTAAAAATAAGCATTGTGGATGCTTATTAGCACCACAGTTGACTTTAGTTGACCAAAGAGGGAAATAAGCTCAAATGAGCTTAAGTGGGACCCACTAGGGTTAATTCAGGTTCAAACTACTTGAGTGGACATTTTTAAGCTAAATTCAGATCAATAAGCTGCATGAATAAGCTAGAACACCAAATTAAGCACTTGATTTCTTGTTTGAAAACTGAATAAGGGGACAGACTTTAGGGGCTAAATCAGGTGGGTCCCAGAGGGTCCTAGGTCAAACTTATGGTCAAAGTTTAAAGAATACTAGGAGGGGGTTGGGAGAACCAAGAATGGGGCCTATGGGACCACTAAGGTGGCCAGAAACCACCACCAAAGATGGTGGTGATGGTTGACTGTTCTGCTGCAACAGGGGATGCACCTCCCCTGCAGGTGTGTTTGAGAGAAGGTGGGGCCCACAAGAAAATTTTCAAAAATAAAAGGATGATGGGACCTTGGAGATGAGCTGGGGGTTACAAGTAGAAACAAGTTTCAAGCCTAGAATCCTTATACAAAATTTAAAACAATTTCCCCAATATTTGGAAAAACTGAGTTCATGCCAATTTGATTTGTGATAAAAACTTGATATATTGACTAATGTGAACTTTGATTCAATCCTACATGCTAAAATTGTCTTATCAAGCTAAAATGAAACTAGACTAGAGTAACTTAAGTATCTGTGAGTGAAAATGATGGGGTTACAAGTCTCAAAACCTAACAGTTAAACATGCAAGAGGGATTGAAAGTAATTTTGACTTTTGAGTGAATTGGTTTATGTTTTTATGACTGAAAGAACCTACAGAGACCTAATATGGTGAACTTAAAACAAAATCAACACCCAAAAGCTAATGCACAGTGGTGAGAACCACTGTGCCAAACACTCCTTAATGCTTATCTATCTTTGGATTACAAAGAGCAGTTGAGTATTTAAGCTTGACTACTAAATACCAACTCCTAATCAAGCTATGATAATGATGACAGAGTGACTGAAACTCAAAAACAAGCAATAAATGCTAAGCAAACTCACATGAGCAGTTATGAGGCAATGATCACAGTTAAACTCCAAATTCTTATCAAATGATTTCTAAGCTAGGATCTGAATTGACAAAACTACAACAAGTATAACTAAGTTAATCTATACTATCACATAGCAAGGAAATAGTGGTAAACAAGCAATCTAAAAATAAGCTAAAAATCCAATAAGTTAAGAACTTACAAGCATAGATCACTGCTACTTCCAAATTGCTTTCTAAATGACCCTAGGCTCCCCACAAAGCTTTATAACCACTAGAAATCCAAAGTAAGCCTCACCTCTCTTCTTCTTTCTGTCTTTTTTTTTATATTTTCAGGAATTTATTAACTATTTTGATTTATTTTTGATTATTTTAGTAAACTGATTCCAATGCCTGGACTACTTGAGAAAGTTCATCAATAAGCTTAAATGAGCTTCTTCTAACAAGAAACAACAGCTTTTACTAAATTTAAATGACTTTGTAAATTTCATTCAAAAATGCCAAAGTTAGAATTTAAAAGCAAACTTCGAATTAAAAGCTTAGAATAGGTTTAGAGTACAGAAGTGATGAACATTACACAAGAAAAGCAAAGATTACAACTGAATTGGTAAAAACTACACTATGTCGACCTAACTAGAACTAAAACTACTCTAATAATCTTCCTCTCTGCATCTTTCTTGACTTTTATAAACCTTGGGAGTCTTCTCTCTCATTCCCATCAATTTGGAGCCATTGATTTGGCTTAAAAAGATCCTGACCCTTCAAATTGGGTTTTGGCGGGAAATGGGGAGGTGGGAATTTGAGTGGAGTTGGTGTTGGCAGTTGGGGTATTAATGAGAGGGGTTGGTTTGGTGAGTGGTTGGTGAGTGTTTGGTGGAAAAGAGGAGGGGGAGGTGAGACAGGGAGCGGGTTTTGTGGGAGGTTGGGGGTGATGAATAGTGGAGTGGGGGTGAGTTTGACTGTGGGTTGACCGGGTATAATATTTAAACGGGGAAGGGGTATTTGGGCCAAGGGGGATGGGCTTGTGTTTGTGTGGACTGGATTTGGTTTGGTTTTGTTTGGTTTTAAATTTTACAAAAGGGTCCGTTTGGTGTAGCATGTTAATTCACAAGGACCATTTTTATAAAAGCTGAAAATCCCAAGGACTGAATTTATAATATCCCCAAAGGTAGTACAAGGGTTAATTCCTGCCAAATATGAATAATCAAATGACCATAATTTGTAATTTCCAAAAATTTAAATCCCAGGGACCAAAAATGCCAAGTGTGAAACTTTAGGGACCAAAAATGTAAATTCTCAAAACTTTTTACCCAAGGACTATTTTTGATAAATTTTGACTTTAAAAGGACTTGGGTTGATTTTTCTTGCAAAATAAATGCTCAGGGACTAGTTTTGTCAATTTTTGAAAGTTGAGGGACTGAAACTGCCAATTATGCAAACATTGTACGTTTTTCATCTGTTTTTACTCATTTTGCATCTAAAACATATAAAACACAATTTTGAAATATTTTTAGTATTTTGATACATTTCTGAGTATTTTTGTATGTTTTGCAGTTCAGATTTGACCAAAAATTATGAGTGTTTGAGCACTCATCAGCTATGATATATGCATTTTTTGTTTGACGAAATTTTATTTTTTGTAGGAGTTTTGCATGGCTTCTTGGGATTTGGTTTGCGCAAGTAACTTTAATAAGAGTCTTATTAATATTATAGCTACGCTTTCGGTTATAAAATTTAACCTATTCTTATATCATTTTGTTGTCGTACTATTTTTCGCATGGGTTTATAAAATTTATCACAATATCAATTAATATATACTTCAAACTTTTATAAAATTGTAACGTCTTTTGCCTCTCTTTAAACAAACGTATATCAATATTGGGCTAGTATCCAGAGACCTTTTCGGCGGTATATTAGGCTTGTTTTGCTATTTAAAAGATACCCGTAACTAGTATGTATGTGCATTGCGTATGTCAAAAGTATATCAATATTGGGCTTGTCTTTAATTGGGCTCGTTTTGTTCGTAGTTCAGAGACTTTTTCAGTAGTATATTTTTTTATTAAAAAAGTCGCTATATATCTGTTAGATATTCGGTAAATAAAGTTTGTGATATAAAAATTCGTAAATGGCAAATGGTGTAGGGTAGTTTTCGCAACTTCTTGGACAGTCGGGGATTTTTGTAATTTTTTTTACTTATTCTTTGGGCTACTGGGCTCATTTTTTGAGATGACTTATATTACTAGTATTTTAAGAATATTTTATACGAAATCGAAACCGCATCATCTTTCAATCGGTCTATAATATTGATTGTGTATATAACCGGACAAACGTATACCTAAACGGACGACTCCAAAATGGTCCGGACAATCTATGCCGGAAGGACTGACAACCGGATGATCAAACATGCCGGCTACAACCCTGATTTCACGAGCACGTGTTTGCCACGTGTCTCCTGTAACTGACACCCTAGCATAGGGATAACCTACCGCACCACTCCCTATATGTCAGGAATAGTCACCTACTCGTACTATGCACAATGCCGAACAGTAAAAGGTACAAGGGTAAGGCAGTATAAATACTTCTCATTTACTCATATAATCTATTAGCATTTACTGCACATTTACACACATATCCTTTATAATTAAACCCAATACTTACTCTCACGCCGGAGCTTGGTCCTGGGATAACACCCCGGGCGAGGCTAATGCGTTTCCTTGTGTACCTTCAGGTCCGAAGAACTTATAAGACTTTCATCCGGAAGATTCCCAAGACCTCCCGAGAGGTAGCAGGAATTTACTCAAACAAATTTGCGCCATCCGTGGGACTCGGGTTCAATCTACCAGGGTTATAGAATGTCAGGCCCCGACCCTGAAACTTCTGGAGGGAATGAAGATACTCCTTCAGCGATGAGAGAGCAGATTGAGGGACACTTGTCCGCTCTCAAGGCTTTAGTAGAAGAACATAATCGGAGGGAGAAAGTTCAACCCATCCGATTGAACTTTAGCGGAGATGGATTTGAGAAGGACGTGAGGGCTGGAAGGACGACAGGGGGAATCGTGACAGGAACGAAGGTGTCTGACAAAGACTTAGGAAAGCCTTTCAAAGAAATATCTAACTCACGTCTGTCCCGTAGACTCCTCGAGTTCTCGGCTCCAGAACATAAAATGCCATCTCACATTAAGCTCTATGACGGTTCAACGGATCCGGAGGATCATCTCACTAGATTTTCCGGAGCCGCGATGCAAGGAGGATGGCCCATGCCAGTATAGTGTCGCATGTTCCAACAGACACTGGACGGAAGCGCTCGAGGATGGTATGACAAGCTCCCCTTCGGAAGCATTGACGAATGCGCGGATCTCCGCCACCAGTTCGCTACTCGCTTTGCTCTTCATAAAAAATGCTTCAAAGACGCTACAGAGATAACCAAGATCGTCAGAAATGCAAACGAATCCCTGCCTGAATTCAAAGAGAGGTGGACTACAGAGACAGGTTTCATACAGGGTGTGCCAAAAATCATGCGAATATTCTCTTTCATGGATGCGTGTAAGACCCTAGAATTGGCTAAACGTTTCTCTGACAAAGTGCCAAAGATAGTTGAAGAGATGATGAGTTGAGTAGATGATTTTGTTAGATCAGAAAGGGCCTTCACCAGTACCGAGTTGCCCCGAGGGGAAAGGGTAGAATCCTCGAAGAGATCTCCCATCGGTAACTTCCTACGAGACGACAGACAGTTCCATGGGGCATACGGAAGAGACAAAAGACACCATGAAGGAAGAACTAACCCTCACGGACGCGACTGGTACGCCCCATACAGACCCAGTGATAGGCCCCCACTACTCGCTCCTCGGAACGATCATCCCAGTCTCCAGAATAACTACTCTCCAAGACTCACGCTAAACTCTCTCACCAAGCTCCCTAAAGAGATCTTGGAAACCGAGCATCAATTACAACTTCCACCCCCAGACCCCTGAACTATCCGCCTAAAAGGGAGAACCAAGATAAGTACTGTGACTACCACATGGATAAGGGACACCACACTAATGATTGTCACCAACTTCGGAAGCAATTAGAGATAGCTCTAGAATCGGGAAAGCTTAACCATCTTGTCAAGGATGTTAGGCAGAAGGGAGGTGGAGGAAGAGGAGAAGAACCACCGATTGGCAGGGTAATTAATATGATCCGCGCACGTCCGGAAGAAAAGAAAAGGAAAGACAGAGAACGATTGGAAGATTGGATTAATGTGCCCATCACATTCCCGCCTATCTCAGCGGATGATGTGTCAGAGGAACCTATCATCATAGAAGCAATGATTGAAGGGTATCTGGTCCGACGAGTTTTCGTCGATGAAGGGGCATCGGTAGAGATCATGTTCGAACATTGTTTCAACAACTTACACTCTTTGATCAGGTCGAGATTGAGGCCCACCCGTACAGATCTACTAGGTTTCGCCGGAAGCGTGACAAGACCATTAGGCAAACTAGAGTTGGGTGTGGAATTTAGAAATGGAGGATTGTCTAGGAAGACGACCATGAAGTTCACTGTCATTCGTGCTCCTTCACCCTACAATATGATCCTTGGACGGAGCGGTTTGAAAGCACTCAGGGTAATTCCCTCAACCATTCATTCAATGATGAAGTTTCTGACACCAGAAGGGATTGCTACACTGGTTACTCGGTTCTCTGCTGTGTTAGAATGCCGAAGGATAGAAGAGATTCAAACTGGAGATAAGGAAGAAGACGAAACCGAAGGGCATAGACCGCAAGTCAATAAATCAGAAGAGATAATGGTCAACCCGGCATACCCAGACCAACTCGTCACCATTTGGGGTAGCCTAACCAAGGATGTAAGGCCCAGCTAAAAGCTTTGCTTGTGAGGAACCTAGACATATTTGCTTGGGAACCATCCGACATGACAGGGGTGCCCAGACGGATAATGGAACACCACTTGAATATTAACGCCTCAGTCGAACCGATCTGCCAAAAGTGAAGGATATTTAAACCTGACAGAAGCCAAGCAGTGTTGAAGGAAGTAGAAGAATGGTCTCGAGCCGGAATCATTAGGCCGGTGAAATATCCGACGTGGATATCCAACCCTGTGTTAGTAAAGAAATGTGACGGCAGCTGGAGAATGTGCGTCGACTTTAAAAATGTCAACTCGGCATACCCGAAGGATTACTATCCTCTTCCAGACATAGACTGGAAGATCGAGTCCGTCATGGGATACAAATACAAGTGTTTCTTGGACGCATATAAAGGCTACCACCAAGTGCAAATGGCCAAGGAAGATGAGGAAAAGACGGCCTTCTACACGGATCAGGGGACTTACTGCTAGACCAAAATGCCGTTTGGCCTTAAAAATGCCGGTGCTACATACCAAAGATTGGTAGACGCAGCTTTTCAAACACAACTGGGGAGAAATTTGGAGGCCTAAATTGATGATATGGTTATTAAGAGCAAAGAAGAGAGGGCAATGATAGAAGATATTGCAGAGACGTTCGATAATTTAAGAAGAATCAACATGAAACTCAACCCGCGGAAATGCTCATTCGGAATGGAGGAAGGAAAATTTTTGGGGTACTTAGTTACTTTTGAAGGGATACGAGCTAACCCCAAGAAAACAAGAGCAATACTGGACATGCAGTCACCCCGGACACTAAAGGAAATGCAGAGCCTCAGCGGCAAGCTAGCAGCGTTAAATCGATTTCTCTCTAGGTCGGCCGAACGGTCACTACCCTTCTTCGAGACACTAAAAAACATTACTAAAGAGAATAAGGATGAATATAGATGGACGGAGGCAGCAGAAGGAGCCTTCCAAAAATTGAAAAAACTCATTGAAGATCTTCCGTCATTGACCACGCCGGCAGCCAAAGAGACCTTATACATATATCTTGCGGCGGCTGATGAAGCTGTTAGCACTGTCCTCGTGACGGAGAGAAAGGGGAAGCAGAGCCTAGTTCATTACGTTAGCAGGACCCTGAGTGAGGCGGAGAGGAATTATGCTCCCCTAGAGAAACTGGTCCTATCTTTGCTAAATGCATCAAGAAGGCTACGAAGATATTTCGAAGCTCACCCTATTAAGGTCATCACCGACCAACCCATCAAACAGATCCTCGATAAGGCACAGGCGTCCGGAAAGCTCGCCAAGTATTCCATAGAGTTGGGGGCGTATAACATAGAATGCATTCCCCGGAGTGCAATCAAGGGGCAAGTTCTTGCCGATTTCTTATCAGAAACACCCATTGGAAGTAACTCACCCTCCTATTTCCAACAACCGGCCAGGAAACCAAGTAAAGAAGAAACTGAGCAATGGACATTGTTCACGGACGGAGCATCCAACCAGAAGGGATCCGACGCCGGACTGGTACTCATCAACCCCACAAATACAGAGTACACATATGTTCTCTGGCTAAACTTCGAGGACACTACCAACAATGAAGCCGAGTATGAGGCACTACTAGCCGGCTTGAGGATAGCAGCGGATATGGGGGTACGGAACGTAAGAGTATACGTTGATTCGAAGCTAGTAGCCAATAAGATAAACGGCGATTATGTGGCCACCAATGCCAATATGATCAAATATTTGGCCAAGACGAAGGAATTAACGGTGGGTTTCAACAAGTTCTCCATCAGTAATATCCCCCGATCACGAAATCAAAAAGCCGATGTGTTATGCAAGTTAGCAACCGTTGCATTTGACCATCTTACCAAGGAAGTTCTAGTAGAGGTGTTAACGAAGAGATCTATTGAGAAGAAAGAAGTAAATACAGTGGTGGAAGAAGAAGGGGATAATTGGATGACACCCATAATCAAGTGCTTGAAAGAAGGCATCTGGCTGGAAGACAAAAATGAAGCACGTACCCTGAGAATGAAGATAAACCAGTATGTGATGGAAGAAAGGGTGTTGTTCAAAAAGTCTTATTTGGTGCCTGATACGTGGGAATCGCACCAGACTTTACCTCTCAAGGGATCTTGAGAAGCTTACAACCCCCACCAGGCAGTGTACCTGATCGTTGTAGTATAGTATAGTGACAAGTACCGGGGGATTGATCGTTCAGCTAGGAATAGTGTCGCTAGGATTAGAAAACCTAATTACTAGTGCTAAAGATGGCGGATGATTCTTTTTGTATTTTTATATTTTTTAGAAAGCAAAGTAAAAATCTCGGGTTTGAAGGATTTGGGCGGAATTAGTTGCTAGTCAACTAACCCAATACTAAAGATGCAATCAAAATAAAATACTAGAAATGAAAATAAAACTAAATTATACTAAGGTTGTGAGCAATAAGTGGAGAAAATGTGTTTACTTAGATTTCACTACTCCCTAGACATCTTTTACACGTTAATTACTTGTTATAGTTGCGTGGATGACGGATTGTATTCCTTAATACCATTCATGGGGTGGCGCACTTACTTCCCCAATCCTATGAGTGCCTACTTTTCTCCTATGTCGAGCCGGCTAAGAAGCTCCTAACATGGGATCATTAGAATTTACTCATGCATTAAATACAACCAATAAAACCTAGTGCACATCGGTTCATGTTTCCTAAGACGTTCAAGCATGTTACCATTTGGAGATCTGCCAGTTTTCTTAAGCCTAACATCGAAATCATTCATCCAATACAACCATAAACAAGTAATCAACACATAATTAACATCTAGGTTTCATTAGATCTAAGAAAACACAAGATAGATCTAGCCTAGCATGGTGGAATCAAGACAAGAACAAGATATAGACAACCAACACATAGACATATTGATTGAATTAAAAGAATACTTATCTCAATTACACTTGTAAGGTTTCAAGGGCTGAAAACCCTTGAAAAACCTGTGAAAATCATATTAAGTTCGGCCATAGGGTTTCTCCAAAACTTCCTCCCCTCATGTGTAAAAATTAGAAAACTATATATAGGAAATAGGGGCTGACGGCGTCAAGACCAAATAGGTTACGCCGTCACCTCGCCGCCAAAATACTTCTCGGACTTCCTTGATCTACATCTGACGCCGTCATGTGTTATGGTCTTCTAGGCCGTCACGTCTTTTACTCTTGACGGTCTTCTTGTGACGCCATCACGTTTGTACTGGGCCGTCATGCAAATCACTCTTGACGCCGTCAGGATTTTACTCTTGACGCCGTCACCTACTGTTCCCAGCTTGGAAAATTGAGACTTTGCCGTTTTCTTCACTTTTATGCTCCAAAAACGTCCAAAATGCCTTGTTTTCCAGATTTCACTCCCAAAATACCTAAAATCACAAAAGGAACGATTTAGGGCAATATTTGATCAAATTCCGGGCTTAAATGACCCCCTAAAAGTGGTTCATTTTTCGCCTCATCATATACCCTTACACTTGAGATTTGCTTGTCCTCAAGCAAATGCGCTTTTATTCTAGTCAAAATACAAGTTAGGGGTCATTTAACGCTAATATAAAAGTAATTACAACAAATAATCGTTCCACTAAAGACCAATAGACAAGCACGGAGGTCATACACAAGCACCTCACAAATAGTGTTTAGATACTCACATCTCTCGGGTGTAATAAAGTATAAATTACAATATGGAAATGGAAGATATCTCTCACTACCTGTCATAGCAAAATAGATTACCATAGGCTTGGGAAAGGATCAAACCTCCACCACATGGCGTAAGCACATAGGATAAACTATTAAAGAGGTCTTTTAAAGGGTTGTAATGTTAGGTGTAGGGATATGAAATACACGGTTTTGTTGGATATAGGCAGTGTTTACTGGTGGCGAGTTAACAATCTTAGTTAATTACATGTACAATATGGTGTTGCTAAGCCAAGACTAGACTCGACTTAAGCTAATAAACGAAAAATAACAAAAACATAAAAATGAACATAGAATGAAACGGGATGGTAGTCCGCATTTTTTTTTTTTTTTTTTTTTGCATACACTCTTACCCTACCATCCAAAATAATACATCATAGGGGGTGAACATTCCCCTTACACTTTAATTTTTACATACTTTACCATAAACTAATCTAATGACTCGAATTAAGAAAATCAAAACACTTGGAGCACTTTTAAGATTAACGTACGTATGGGGGTAATAATATGATGTCCTTCCCTATTACTCCATAAATAAGTACTTTACCCATGAGTCCCAATCGTCCCAAAACAATATGTACAAGGATATGACTCGACTTAGCAACCATGTAATTAATTAGATAGTTAACTTAGGGTTTAACAAATAACAATAATGCACTAAAAATGAGCGCGTACACGGAAGGCTAAGGCGATTTGGTTGTACATTTAAGTGGGGTGTAACAAATTCTTCCTTTAAGTAAGATGCTTAAAGTTAGAAACGAAAAGATAGGCTCGGAGGGGTGTACTAGGGGTTTCGTGTACTAAAAATGAGTACAACGCTAAGGGTGTGGGAAAAATTAATTGACTTTAGTCAAGTAATATGATTTAAATGGTCAAGAAATTATAATACGGGTTTAACACAAGGGTGATCCTAATGCCTCTTATCATGTAGTAAATCCTACCTCACGAATGTAGTCTCACTAGCGGTCTCGGGATGCATCACTAACGCAAGTTCTAGAATCTAAATGCTACCGGTACACTCATAAACACTAATAGTAAATGCTTTTCCTATCAAATCTAAAGGCGAACCTCACATATTTGGGTGGAAAATTTTTCTGAAAGTATGGTTATGTGCTAGTCATACAATCTCCTATCCATGAGACGCTTACTATGGCTAAAGTTTCACTCCTAAATGTTGTAAAAAATTTTAAATTTGGCGCTAAAATTGCACTAACAAGTATTTCTCATAGTTTTATTACACATCTACCATTAAACAAAGCAAACTCAAGCGAAAGTGTATTTGTAAGGTATCATCATTTTACCCTCCCCTTACACTTAAGATGAACATTGTCCACAATGTTCAAGTAAAGAATGTAAAAGTGAAATAAGTAAAACAAATGAAATCAAATACTCCCCTGATTCGCTCGGTATGGATAATTAGGTGGCCAGGTTAAATCTTCATCCAAGAAAATGAACAATCAAAGCTTCCCTTCCAGAATATAAATCATCTTCTTGTCATACATAACCTGTAAATCCTGAGAAAACAAACAAGACAACCTCGCATAAAATCGGCGGCATCCTATATAAGTTACTAAATCCTAGAAAACAAAGTAAGATATAATGCTTGTGGAATGAAGTTTGCAGATTTCCTGGAGATTATAAAACTTAATAATTCACAAAAACTATAAGACTCCGTTAGAAAAACAAAACCGGTAAAATTTCCAAATTTTTACACGTGACGCCGTCAAGAGTTAACTCGTGACGCCGTCAGGATTGACCTGCAGAAATTCTTATGTTAAGTTTCCGGAAAATTTCTGGAAAAACTTGGTCCTACTTCCTGGAAAATCCTGCAAAACTTCATTATGACTCAATACAAGCATTTGACTGTAACAAATACGAATACACAAAATAAGTTGTGAACTTATCCTATCAAGCCCGTCACAATCGATTTCCCTAAGGTCTTTTCTTTTGTACGGCGTTTGGTATGAATCCCTCCTAATTCCATCAGCAAAGGTCATGATTCCATTACGGTCATCAATTATCAAATTAGTGATTTCACAAAAGGGTACCCCAAAAACGACTTGTGACAACCTAGGGTCGACATAGTCCTCAATGTTGTCCACAATCGTGAATTCCATAGTAAATGCCATATTTCCTACAAACACCTGGATTTCATGATCCTTACCAACCACTTTCTCTCCTTTGTAAATCATTCCCCATCTGCAGATATTGTTGTAATGGAATAGGGACATAAGATTCTTAGGCATGAATATGTTGATGTAGACGTTATCGAAGTACTTATGACCGATCATGCAGGGAATTTTGAGATTATTCGGATCACGCCTCCTTATCTTCCCCGACTCTCCGTCCCTGGATCCATATAGATTCCCCTCGAGGGAAGGACGATATTCGTATACCTCCTCATCACCCTCACGAAAGATCGCCTTCTTAACACCATTGGTGAACATTATACTTCCATCCTTCTCATCAAGGATTACACCCGATTCATTGATAAATGGTTTTCCAAGAACAAGGTTGGTTAATGTTCGATTGGTGAGAGGGTCCACATCATCGACCACGGTGAGGGCAATATTGTAAACAAGTTCTCCAATCATGATCGACAGATTTCTTATTACCCTTGCATTACCGACTTTCTCGCACACTATTCGTTCAGGGAAGGCTTCTTGGTATAGGGAAAGGGGTATTATGTTGTCTGGGAAACTAGGATCTATATAATTGTCGGTTAAGAACTTTTCCTTAATGGTGCAGGAGATCTTAAAAACTTTAGGATTGCTTTCATTAGTCCTATCGCTACTCCCACTGGTAGTATCCTCCACTTTTCTCTCGGGCCCCTCTAAAATAGATTTACCCAAAATGGCTGGATTTCTCGTATGCTCATCCGATCTTTCTTTCCCTTCATCCGATTTGCTAGATTCTTGCGCAGTGTACCGCTCGGATGAGTTGATAGTGTAACCACCGGTAAATTTCCACTTAAATTAAACTAATACTTAACCATTTTTCACATCTAATTTTTTTTTTAATCACAACAATCAACTAAGATATGACGTAACTAATATTTTAAGTAAACGAGTTCACTTAGTTTTGTCTTGAATAAATATTTTTATTTATGTCAAGTATACAACATCAAGATATCACAATTGCCATTTTACGTTAACGTACGTTTTCCGACTATTAGGATTTTCTCCAAAATATAAAACCATTATAATATTAATATTTAGTATCTAAAACCCTAAAGTAAAATACTCTCAAACATAAAGTATAAGCATTTAAATTAGTGTACATGTGCATTTTTTTTTTTACTAAACTAAATTTATTTAAAAACTTAACCTAACTTTAAATTAATTTAACTAAACATATACAAATACAAATCCTAGTATAAAAGTACTAGTCTTTAAACTCTATTTCCTTTTCTTAAATTTGTTCACTTAAAATATAATCAACAAACCTTAAGCTACATTTTTCATTAAACAAAACTTAAACTAAGTTATCTACATTAACTAAACCTTAAGTACAATTCCTTAAGCTCTAGATACAATTACTTAAGCATGATATACTCTTAGCTACATATCAGGATCGAATGAGACTAGAAGCAAACTAGGAAATTATAAGATAACCACATGTAAATTTCATTAGCCATAGAACTTACTTCTAGTTTCTCTTAATGACACATAGGCATGTTCTATTAATTATCTTTAATCAAATATTGTAGGTAGAAAACTTGGATATAATTTTACCACATCATTTTGTTGCTATCAAGTATTACACGATTCTCACTTTACAAACCATAATACATTTCAATGGTCACTTAAACCTCCACCTCATTTAGTTCTAGAAATCTTAGTTTTACTAGTCAAAGTGGTAGTTAAAATCTATGGTTAGGGTTAATCCACAAAGTAAAAAGTATTCATAACCTTACAAATGTCGGGTTAGGGTGTAGGATGCATCAACATGTTCATATTGAACCCAACATGATGAGGTGTATCAATTTAGAAGTCTTCACATCCTGCTTTTATAAATTCTAGATCATAACCTATCCTTTTCACCTCACTATACTCGAAAGTAATAACTTAGTAATCATGTACACTCAATTTACTGATCCTACTCACTAAATAGAAGTTTAAAAAGGAGTATTAGTAAAAGTAATAAGAGGAGGTTGAGCAGCTTTCATTTCAAGTTTCATTGTCCAAAAGCTCATCTCTACTAGCACCATAACTAAGTAAGTATCTTCATCATCCATCTAGCTCTCTTGTATACATTTATTAGTACAAAAATACTGTTACAGTAGCTTAGTAAATAGCTTAGGATAAAAACCACTTTGTACTTTTTCTTTTTCCTGTAGGTCGAGCCAAACAAACACAGCATAAATTTATTTTTTTTTCGATATTTTAAGAACACTAGACTATATGACACTTATATAATGTTAAAGATATTTTTTTTTTAGAAAAGCGTAGCAATTTGAATCACCAAAAATGGATAAACGAGTCAAAAGTTATGTCGATTTGAAGTTATATAAAAACTGAAATATACCTACTGTTACAGCAGACAAAATCACGCAAATCGAGGCCTTTCTGGTCCGTTTCGTCAAAAACTTAAAACATGAAAGTTGTCCGGATCGTCGTTTTCTTCAAAAACTCTTTAGACCTCGAATCATAAAAAAGTATAACGAACGATGTTTTTATTTAAATTCAGAACTGATTTTTAGAAAAGACAACAGCAGACCTCAGTTTTGTGTGCTTAATTTCGAATAGAAAACGAGCTTGATAAATTATGAAACTTGGTGGAAATAGAGACCTCATGGCATAGATTAACCTGGAACAAACACTTTTCATTTTCATTGAAAGGTCTCGTTTTTATTCAGCCATACTTATGGGTGTCGAACCTGAAAATCAGCTTTTAATATACTTAGTTTCTATTTCATAAAAACAGTTTTATACGCTCCACTTTAGTGACTCGTTGTGAGCAAACCGTAATACGTTAGAACCTCTAGTTTGAACCTATAAGAAGACCTCCTAGTAGACTACTAAAAGGAACAATAACGTAGTAGAAACCTCTTCATGTCTCGTGTATAATTAAGCTCACTTTTGGTCGAAAAATCTGTTTTATAAACTTTTCTTTTGATTATTTAGAACAAATAAGCTAACATTGTAAGTAGATAAGCTGATGAAAAGTATTTAAACCTGTTTTAAACTTATATAAATGAGTCGTAGAAAGTTGGATTTATTTTCGTGGCTAAAAACGCGTTTTTATTGAAAAAGGACATCGGGTGTAAGTTATATTTGCATGAGGGGTATATATTGCCAAAACTATAAATAATTTTATATTTTGGACTAGAAATAAAATAAACTTAAGGTTAAGGGTAGAAAGTGTCAATTGACCAAAGTTCAAGGGTAAAAGTTGCCATTTTTATATAGTTCGAGGGTAAAATTTGTCAACTTTAGAAACTTGAGGGTCTAAAATGAAAATATTATAAACCCTAATTAATATTTATTATTATTATTATTATTATTATTATTATTATTATTATTATTATTATTATTATTATTTATTATTATTATTAAGTTTTATTTAAACTTAATATACGTTTTGTACTATAACTAATAAACGAAGTATCCATTTAACGAACGGATAGAACCAAATCTTACAGATAAGAAAATATAATAAAATAATACTTTTGAAACTACATATTGGCTCGATAAAATATTTAACCATTAAACCAAAACGAAACGAACATTGAAAAACTTATATAATCAGAAGCAATTACTAATAACTTGACCTAATAAATCAGGTTTCAAGCCGGAGACGTTTATCAACTTCATTTAACTTTGTTTTCCATCCAGACTGCCCAGGTGAGTTCATAGTCCCACTTTTACATTTTTATACTGATTTTCAAACTTGTGGGGAGATACATGCTACAAACCGAACACAAGTATTTTTCTGTATGCTATCCTGATCTGGTATTGCCTAAGTTAAATGTTTTGCCATTAAAAGTCCCTCATATCATGAACCATTAATCACTTGCGAGTGAACGCGAATATAGTGAATAGATCTATTGGCAGTTGACGCCCCATTTGTGTTGCCGGATAGGTGGCCAAATGCACTTTATTTGAGAACTACTAGGAAGTTGGCAAGCTTCCTACTCGAGGGCACCATTACGTTATAGCTCATTACTATAATGTCCAAACTGTTAAGGTTTGAGTTCATGAGGCTTAGGGCAATACGCTGCGTTGCAATACACTACGTTTTATATCTATTTAACTTGTGTTCAACTATTACTTATTTATAAACACTGTGGATTCACTCAACCGTTGTGTTGACTTTTTAGCATGCTTATCTCAGGTCCATAACAAACAAGGATGGCATGGAAGGGCATGGATACGAAAGGAAGGCTAAGATTTTATTATTCATTGATAAATTATTTAACAAATTGTAAAGCTATTGGGACCTCATTTTGTAAACTCTGATATTTGAATAATAAAATCATTTTAACAATTCAATTATAGATTGTTTTTCTATTATTATAACTGTTGTACCGTCGAGTAACACCCAGATTTAATTCCGCTGCGTATCCCAAATTTGGGGGTGTTACAGATAGGGTTTCTGGTCAAGTCGTGGTTCACCTTTGAGGTCTCATTTTTAGCTGTATGACCAGTTTTTTCAAGTTGTTGTTGGTTTAGGTTAGGTGTGGAGGCAGATATTGTGGTGATGGTGTTTACGAAATGGATTGGTCCTAGGGGGTTGACAGGTTCTTTTTCTTTTGGTGATAGATGTTTGAATAGCTTACTAGGGCTTTTTATTTTCACAGGAGAGGTTGGCGGACTCATGATGGTAACAGACTTGACCTCATCAACGTGAATAGGTTTATTAACAACATGCTCTTTGATAGCAGTTAACATATTACAAATCTTGTTATTCACATCGGCCTGCTGTTGTCGAAATTTAGCCTCAAGCGTGGAGAGCTGTAATTCTTGAGATAGAATGAATTTTCGCAAGGCATCTTCACAGCTTTGCCTAGGAGTGCTTTGTGATGGAAAATGCTCGGACCAAGTGAGTGGTGAGGAGTCATTGAAGGATACGCTTCGCGTTTGGTACCCTCTAAAATTAGGTTTATCCTTCCATGCCTCATAGGCCTCGTCAGAAATTCGAGGGCCTCGTCCCACGTGTGACGATGTGAATTCGTTATAAGCACGTTTTGGAAGCTCCATGCAGTTATGAGTCTCGTGAGGGCCATTACATAATTTACATGTGGAAGCAATTCTGCTTACTTGGCTTGAAGGTTTTTGAGCTTCGTAAGATTTCATGAGAGACTTGACTCGACCTTCAAGTTCCATGATCCTACGGTCGGGAGTGCTAGAGTTGTTCACAGGCAAAGATATTGCCTTGACCGTTTTGTTCAAATCACGGGGATCATTCCAACTTTCGTTGTCATAGAGACCAAGATCTTCTATGAGTTCCCATGATTGTTCCGCACTTAGATCACGTAGCTTACCACCGGCCGATTGGTCAATGGCTCGCCTCGTGGAGAGATTGATATGGTCATAAAAGATTTGGAATTGGAGCCAAAGATCTATGCCATGATGAGGGACTTTTTGGAGTAAGTCCTTGAAACGAGTCCATGCTTCATAAAGAGATTCATTTTGGCGTTGTTGGAACATCAAGATGTCATTTCTAAGCTTAGTAGTTCTCCCCGGTAGGAAAAATTGAGCAAGGAAACGATTGGTGAGATCATCCCATGTGGTGATGGATCCCGCGGGTAAACGCTCAAGCCATTGACTAGCTTGATCCCATAGAGAGAATTGGAATAGGCGTAATCGGGTAGTCTCTCTAGTTGCAACATCTGGGTCTATGGAGTCTACGATTTTAAGGAAGTCCTTAAGATGTTGATTTGGATCTTCGGAACGAAGTCCATGGAATGCACATCCGCTTTGCACCAACCGGATGGTGTCGGATCGCAAGGGGGTCACATTGGCTCCGGTGAGCTCAATGGTGTTTCAGTAGCCTTGGTGGCTAGGTCGGGAATACTCTCCTAAGGTTCGGGGCCTAAGGGGTTCTAGTGGTGGGTTTTGTTGTGGTTGGATGACGGGTTCAAAGATGTTCCCGTTGTCCATGATATCGGGTGGTGAAGAGTTACGAACAAAGACACAAAGAATTAAAATAGACTAAAGAAAACCTAAAAAATAAAAATAAAATCTTACTAGAAAGGAATTTAGCAAGTAGACCTAATAAAAAGAAATTCTAACCTAGACAATAACTATTCCCCGGGCTGCGACGCCAAAAACTTGATACGTGGGAATCGCACCAGGCTTTACCTCTCAAGGGATCTTGAGAGCTTACAACCCCCACCAGGCAGTGTACCTGATCGTTGTAGTATAGTATAGTGACAAGTACCGGGGGATTGATCGTTCAGCTAGGAATAGTGTCGCTAGGATTAGAAAACCTAATTACTAGTGCTAAAGATGACGGATGATTCTTTTTGTATTTTTATATTTTTTAGAAAGCAAAGTAAAAATCTCGGGTTTGAAGGATTTGGGCGGAATTAGTTGCTAGTCAACTAACCCAATACTAAAGATACAATCAAAATAAAATACTAGAAATGAAAATAAAACTAAATTATACTAAGGTTGTGAGCAATAAATGGAGAAAATGTGTTTACTTAGATTTCACTACTCCCTAGACATCTTTTACACGTTAATTACTTGTTATAGTTGCGTGGATGGCGGATTGTATTCCTTAATACCATTCATGGGGTGGCACACTTACTTCCCCAATCCTATGAGTGCCTACTTCACTCCTATGTCGAGCCGGCTAAGAAGCTCCCAACATGGGATCATTAGAATTTACTCATGCATTAAATACAACCAATAAAACCTAGTGCACATCGGTTCATGTTTCCTAAGACGTTCAAGCATGTTACCATTTGGAGATCTGCCAGTTTTCTTAAGCCTAACATCGAAATCATTCATCCAATACAACCATAAACAAGTAATCAACACATAATTAACATCTAGGTTTCATTAGATCTAAGCAAACACAAGATAGATCTAGCCTAGCATGGTGGAATCAAGACAAGAACAAGATATAGACAACCAACACATAGACATATTGATTGAATTAAAAGAATACTTATCTCAATTACACTTGTAAGGTTTCAAGGGCTGAAAACCCTTGAAAAACATGTGAAAATCGTATTAAGTTCGGCCTTAGGGTTTCTCCAAAACTTCCTCCCCTCATGTGTAAAAATTAGAAAACTATATATAGGAAATAGGGGCTGACGGCGTCAAGACCAAATAGGTGACGCCGTCACCTTGCCGCTAAAATACTTCTCGGACTGCCTTGATCTACATCTGACGCCGTCATGTGTTATGGTCTTCTAGGCCATCACGTCTTTTACTCTTGACGCTCTTCTTGTGACGCCGTCACGTTTGTACTGGGCCGTCATGCAAATCACTCTTGACGCCGTCAGGATTTTACTCTTGACGCCGTCACCTACTGTTCCCAGCTTGGAAAATTGAGACTTTGCCGTTTTCTTCACTTTTATGCTCCAAAAACGTCCAAAATGCCTTCTTTTCCAGATTTCACTCCCAAAGTACCTAAAATCACAAAAGGAACGATTTAGGGCAATATTTGATCAAATAAATTCAATTCCGGGCTTAAATGACCCCCTAAAAGTGGTTCATTTTTCGCCTCATCAGTGCCCATGTTAAGGTGTGTGGGACCCTTGCAGGCCAACTACGTGATCAGAGAAATACAAATGGGTGCGTGCGGAATTTATTCCGAACCTCGAATGGTCGTCGCAAAAGCCATGAGGCAAGGATACTACTGGCCAACTATGCACCGAGATGCTCGGAATGAGATCCGAAAGTGTAACTCTTGCCAAATCCATTCCAAGGTTCCTAGGCTTCTGAAGACTCCAATGATATCCATAATGGCGCCTTGGCCTTTTTACCAATGGGGAATGGATATCTTAGGTCCTCTACCTCCATCGGCGGGAAAGGCGAAGTATGTGATAGTGGCAATAGATTACTTCACCAAATGGATTGAAGCCAAACCGTTAGCCCGCATTACAGGGAAAGAGGTCAAAAAGTTTACATGGGACAACATAGTTTGTACATTTGGTCTCCCAAGGATAATAGTCACTGATAACAGAACACAGTTCGTCAATGATCCATTCAAAAAGTGGTGTGAACAGGTAGACATACAACAAATCAACACGGCAGTAGCTCACCCCCAGGCGAACAGTTTGGTAGAAGCCGCCAATAAGAGCCTCATGAATGGCATCAAAACTAGGTTGGGCAGAGAAAAGGCTGGATGGGTGGATGAATTACCCAACGTCCTGTGGGCACACCGGTCAACCCTTAAGATGAGTAACGAAGAGACGCCATTCAGCCTCGCGCATGACAGTGAAGCAGTCATAACGGCAGAAATAGGCATGCCCACTCATAGGACGATGATGGTCAGAGAAGGGATGAATGATGAAGAAATACCTTTGAACTTAGACCTGCTACAGGAGAGGAGAGAGGAAGCGACAATCCGGGAAGCCAAATACAAATCAAAAATAGAGAAGTATTACAATCGAAGGGTTCAACCGGTAACTTTCCGTCCCGGAGAGTTTGTATACCGAAGGAACAAAGCCAGTCGTGCTGAGGATTAGGGCAAACTAGGTCCAAAGTGGGAAGGCCCGTACCGTGTGATAGAAGCATACCAGAATGGATCCTATAAGTTATGTACAATGGACGACCAGGAGGAACCCCGGAAGTGGCATGCAATCAACCTCCAGATGTGTTACTTATAGCTTGTATTATGCTTAGAATTCTGAATGTAAGGCTCAGGGCCCCAGTATTGCAATTATTACCAATGAAATTATTAAAGTATCCCCCCCAGACGGATAGGAGGATAATTTTCCACTATTTTTGTCATAACAGGGGGCTCTACGGAAATACGGGCGGAGATTAGCTACCTCCGTCTGAGTACCAAAAACAACGAACTAAGAATATTATAAGACCCAACAGCGCAAAGTCGCTAGAGGCAACATTATAAGACCCAACAGTGCAAAGTCGCTAGAGGCAACATTGTAAGACCCAACAGCGCAAAGTCGCTAGAGGCAATATTGTAAGTCCCAACAGCGCAAAGTCGCTAGAGGCAACATTATAAGACCCAACAGCGCAAAGTCGCTAGAGGCAACATTATTAAAACTCAACAAGCGCGAAGTCGCTATAAGCAACGTTATAAAAACTAACGACGCAAAGTCGCCGGAAGTAACACTTGTAACCTAACAGCGCAAAACCGTTGGAAGTAATGCTACAACACCTAACGGTATGAAATTGCTAAAGGTAAACATACGGAAACATATGGAAAAGCGACGCTACGGCACCAGAAAAAAATCACATAATGTTACAAAATGTAAAGAGAAATATATCCAAAAGATGGAACCCCACATAATGTGCAAAGTACATAAGTTATTGTTCAAAGTTACAAGCCATCACAAACAAATAAAAAGCAACTAAGAAGCTTGTTGCTCCTGCTCCTGCTCGGTCGCTCCAGAAGTTCCAACCCCGGGGGTTACCCCTTCACCGGCCGGGAAGATGTTCATAATATCACCAAGCGGGAGACGATAGGAAGAAACAATCTTTTCGACATAGGGAAACTGTCGAAGAAACATGGCACCATAGGCAGCACGAAAGTTGAGGGCGGCCGGCATGTCTAAACCTGTGGCAGAGTTCACAATTGCCTCTATCTGATTAGTTTTCCGACCAACCTTTACCCCTCCAACCAGCCAGCATCTATGGCAGCGTTAAAGACTTCACCCCAGGCCATTTGATACTCTTCGCTTTCACGGAGTCTTTTGACAACCGTTGGGACAAGTTGCCGCACGTAGTTAAACCTCAAGATCTCAGCTTGACTGGACTCGACGGTCAGCTTCTCAACATTTTTAGCCAGTTTAGCGGCCTTAGTCTCCGAAGCCTCTAGTGCCACACCTTTACTTGCCAAAGCCTCTTCAAGATCCTTTATACGCCCGCCCTGCTCTCCATTCTTGACAACCAAAGCATCCCTCTCTTGCTCCACAAACTTTAGCTGACCGGACAACCCTTCCTCTCGGCTGGAGCAACCTTGATGCTGCTGGTGAAGCTCTCGATTGGACTTCGTCAAAGCCTCCACAGTCCGGAGCTGCTCTGAAAGGCTAGACTCAAGCTCCTTCAAACGATCAGCCGAACTCCCACACCCTTCATGAGTTTGATACAGCTAAGCGTAATGATAACTCAAGTTTTCAAATCTTTGAATCACATCCGCTTGGGCCAAAGAACCGCGTGCCAATTCAAACCAGGCACGCTGGGTAGCTTGGTAATCCGTCAAACTTGATTGCTCCGCTCGAACAGAGGGGGGAGTAAGATGCACCATAAGATCACGACATACTTCTGCATCATTCAAACTAGCCCCAGCGGTCAACTTCTATCCGGGAACAAAAGGCTCAGCAGAGTCACCTCGTTCTAAAAAAGATAAAAAGTCTTTTCAAAAAAAGGGGAGAGAAAAGAACCTAAATAAATTAAATTTAGTCCCAGAAAAGAACCTACCTCCTGACCCCCTACTGGTAAAAGCTTGACGGGTGGAACCACCGGAGGGAGATCCCTAGAAACCTGTAGTCAGACGAAGTCAGAAAATGTTACAACAATTCCTTAAAAACCAATGATAAGTCCGTAAAATGAAAATACCTCCATGTGCAAGATCTGCGATGTTAGGATGGTTGGAGCCTTCGTTCATGTCCATCATAAAAGTATCGAGGCTCAAGCCATCCCCCTTATTCCCCCCATTGCCATTATCAACATTCTCCGGAGCAATACTCTCTTCGAGATTCGCACCGTCGGCACCCCCAGTATTTTCTTCAACAGGAACTTCCATGTTCTCAACATTGTTCCCAGCCTCCACATTTTCCACATTCTCGACATTTTCATCCTCAACATTCTTAGAGTCAGGATGACTGATGTTAATAGGAGAAGGAGAACGAGTACTATCACCATCGGAAGAGGAATCATCCTCCGATATCACGACGCTTGAAACAGTGGCTCTCTTGTGTAAGCGATGTGAAGGATCCCCAACCAGACATTTCTTGTTTCCAGCACGAGGAAGGGCAGCTTACTTTTTTCTCTCCTTGGCAGCCCGAGAATCTAGCACTCTCTGATCTTGCTTTTCAACAACCCTTTGTAGACCCGTCTTATTGGGGATCGGATCTTTAGGACCCAGAGGCTCCGTCACTTGTAACTCAACATTACCTCCGTCGGCCAATGCAGGTCCCTTTCCAACATGGGAAAGTGAGGTGTTCGGAAACCTAAGAAAGCGAGACATGGGCACAACTACAAGAGAAGAAAAAGAGGAAAAATAAATGTACAATATAAAAACAAAGATGGAGAGAAAAATACATACAATAAACAGACACTAGATGAACAACAAGAGAGTTACCATTCCCCTCCCATTCCTTAAAAACCGGTCGATGCTCAGGATACTTCCAAATCTTTGTCAAACCAGCCTCAAAGAGGAGGGCCGGATGAATCGCCCGAATATCAACAACCGCGGCTGTCAGAGCATCCACGTGCTCCGGCTGATAACCACCGAACGGAGGCAGCTCGGAGACACTAGAGTCTGGATGCCTCCAGGGCATAGCATGCGGAATTGCTTGACGGTCAATTAAGAAAAATCTATCCTTCCAGTGTTTCATGCTCAAACACGTCTCGTTAAAAATTCTTGCTTGACCGTTCTTACCGGTACGACGAGCGAAGGAGAACCAATGCCCTTGTTTTTGTAACGAATAAAAAAGCCGGAACAGAGTCAGATACGGAGTGAAATACAAGCTTCTACAATTCACTTCAAACAGTATAACCTTTGACAAACCAATCGGAACAAGTTGAGATAAGTTCACTCGGAAATGGCTAAGAACTTGAAGAAGGAAAGTAGAAAATGGAACTCTAATCCCGGAGAACTCCAGATATGCCTCATAAATACAAATTGCATTCCTCGGTAGACGATCCATAGTCATACCGGACGGAGGCAGCCGAGGATTCAACTCTGAGGGAATACCATAAATTCGAGCGGCATTCCTCACATCTTGCTCTGACATAACGGATGTGTATATGTGCATGTCAAACTTCGGTACGATATCCGAAGCGTCAGACGCCGACGCGACATTCTCTTGCGAATCCGATGCCATAACTAGTGGATGGAGGGGAAGGCAACTTTAACAAGGAAGAAAGAAAGGAGAGTCGTAAGAACGCACCTAATATGAAGACGAAGAAACCAATCGCTGAAAAAAAAAAGGAAAGTAAAAGTAAAAACTGTAAAAATGAAAGAGGCAAGCCTTATATAGGGAAACAGAAGGAACAGTGAAACGTCGTTTCATGTTAGAACCACCCATGGATACATCTGAGCCATCCACGAACACACGTCTGGACACGTGGCTGCATCTCACATATCACGGTAAAAATGCGTTTCTCCCCAGACAATGGGCTTGGGCCCATAAGCACACCATGGCTCAACAACGATATAATCCAACCCAAATCGCCAAAATATAAAAATACTAATAATAATAAACATGATAAACAATAAAGATAATGATATAAAATACAAACGAACGAGGAAGAAGGAAGGCAAGATAACGGCACTAACCAAAAAGGAGAGCAAAAACCATGAGTTTTCGGAGAGACAAAATATCATGTTACAACTTCTTAAAGTTATAACATGATACTGGGGGGGGGGGGGGGACATGATTGTGTATATAACCGGACAGACGTGTACCTAAACGGACAACTCCAAAATGGTCCGGATAATCTATGCCAGAAGGACTGACAACCGGACGATCAAACATGCCGACTACAACCCTGATTTCACGGGCACGTGTTTGCCACGTGTCTCCTGTAACTGACACCCTAGCATAGGGATAACCTACCGCGCCACTCCCTATATGTCAGGAATAGTCACCTACTCGTACTATGCACAGTGCCGAACAGTAAAAAGGTACAAGGGTAAGGCAGTATAAATACTTCTCATTTACTCATATAATTCATTAGCATTTACTGCACATTTACACACATATCCTTTATAATTAAACCCAATACTTACTCTTACGCCGGATCTTGGTCCTGGGATAACACCCGGGGCGAGGCTAATGCGTTTCCTTGTGTACCTTCAGGTCCGAAGAACTTATAAGACTTTCATACGGAAGATTCCCAAGACCTCCCGAGAGGTAGCAGGAATTTACTCAAACAAATATATATATAGATAGTGTTTTGAAATTTTTAATAGAGCTTCCGCTGTAAAATGACGATTGAATAGCTAATGAGATAAGGGTTGTTTCAACAGGTTTAGTATGGTCTTTTTTCGGCTGAAGCATAAAACACACTTAGCTGGTTTCTCCACCACTCTTGGTTAATTGATTTGAATCCTATTAATTATGTTTTAAGTGTGTTTCATGGTTTTTTTTTATTATTTTTTTAAGGTGATGGTAGTTTGTAGACTAGAGTTGCGATCAGCTTAAAAGGGAACATAGTTTAAAAAGCGTAAAAAGTAATTTAAACCGTCAGATCACCCTACCAAACAATCCCACGGTCGGGATTTAAAAAGGGTAAAAACACATGCGTGTACTTTGTATAAGGGGTAAAAATGTAAATAAACAAATCCAATACATTTAATCACCTCTCTCTTTCCACCATATCATTCTATCTTTTCTATTCTGCAAACTTCTTGGAACTATTTCTTTCTCTAAATCCCATCAAAATTTGGGGATATATCTAGGGTTAAATTCCGATCATAATTTGGGATTTATCTAGGGTTTCTTGCTGTTCAAAATTTGGGGTTCGATCTAGGGTTTCATTCCCATCAAATTTAGCGATTAAAACAGAGAAATTTGTGCTCGAAAAAGATGAATACAAATGGTAAGTTCATTATTTATGTTTTTATTTTAGTTTCTTCACTTAAATTTGATTTAACTAAAAAAATGATAAAAAAAAAATAATTAAGATTAAAACCATGGGTTTTATTTTATTAGGATTAAAACCATGGAATTTTATTTTATTTTAGAACTTATTTGACAAAAAAAAATTGGATTAAAACAACAAATGAAAATGAAGGAGAAAAATGTAATTTTTTAGAATTAATGTGTTGATCTGTTATAGTTTAGTATGAGGTTGTTTTGTTCATCAGTTATTGATAGTGTTCATCAATTAGTGTTAGGTTGTTTTGTTTTGATTTAGTATTGTATGATTTTGTTCATCAGTTATTGATAGTGTTCATCAGTTAGTGTTAGGTTGTTTTGTTCATCAGTTATTGATTTAGTATTGTGTGATTTTGTTCATTAGTTATTGATTTAGTATTATGTGGTTTTGTTCATCAGATCAGTTATTAATAGTGTTCATCAGTTATTGATTTAGTATTATATAGTTTTGTTCATCAGTTATTGATTTAGTATTATGTGGTTTTGTTCATCAGTTACTAATAGTGTTCATCAGCTATGAATAGTGTTCATCAGTTATTAATAGTGTTCATCAGTTATTGATTTAGTATTATGTGGTTTTGTTCATCAGTTATTGATATTGTTCATCAATTATAAATAGTGTTCATCAGTTATTGACAGAGTTCATCAGTTATTAATAGTGTTCATCAGTTATTGATTTAGTATTATGTGGTTTTTTTCATCAGTTATTGATAGTGTTCATCAGTTAGTATTAGGTTGTTTTGTTCATCAGTTATGATTTAGTATTATGTGATTTTGTTCATTAGTTATTGATTTAGTATTTTGTGGTTTTGTTCATTAGTGTTCATCAGTTATTAATAGTGTTCATCAGTTATTGATTTAGTATTATGTGGTTTTGTTCATCAATTTTTGATAGTGTTCACTAGTTATTAATAGTGTTCATATGTTATTAACAATGTTCATCAGTTATTGATTTAGTATTATGTGGTTTTGTTCATCAATTATTGATAGTGTTCATTAGTTATTAATAGTGTTCATCAGTTATTGACAGTGTTCATCAGTTAGTATTAGGTTGTTTTCTTCATCAGTTATTGATTTAGTATTATGTGATTTTGTTCATCAGTTATTGATTTAGTATTATGTGGTTTTGTTCATTAGTTATTGATAATGTTCATCAGTTATTGATTTAGTATTATGTGGTTTTGTTCATCAGTTATTGATAGTGTTCATCAGTTATTAATAGTGTTCATTAGCTATTGATTTAGTATTAGGTAAATTTGTCCATCGGTTATTGATTTAGTATTATGTGGTATTGTTCATTGGTTATTCATTTAGTATTAGGTTGTTTTGTTCATCGGTTATTGATTTAGTATTAGGTTGTTTTGTTCATCGGTTACTTTTAGTTATTGTTTTTTTCATCAGTCCTGATTGCGCGTGACAGTAATTGTTTAGTATTAGTTTTTCTTGTTCATCGGTTACTTTTAGTTATTGTTTTTGTTCATCAGTTATGATTGCGCATGACATTGATTGTTCAGTATTTATTTTTTTGTTCATCGGTTACTCTTAGTTATTGTTTTGGTTCATCAGTTATAAATTTGTAACGTAACTACTTGAGTTTTTGTTGTAGTCAGGTTCTTCTTGAGTTTTTGTTCATCATTTTAAATTTGTAACATCACTAATTGAGTTTTTGTTATAAAAAAAAACTAGGCTTGATAATACTCAGGTTCTTGAGGCAATGGCAAAGATGGAAAAAAGAAGAGCACATTTTAATGCGCCTGTTACTGCCATTTCAAATGATTCATACGAGACAAAAAAACTTATGGTGACAAAGATGGAAAATAGAGGAGCATGTTTTATCGAGCCTGTTACTACCACCGTAAAGGATTCAGATAGCACGAAGAAGCTTGTGGTTGTAAATTGTATACAAGTGGCGACCTCAAATAAGCAACAAAGACCAGCTAGCAAGATGAAATGGGGCAGAAGCTAAAACGCGTAACTTTTTTAATTTTAGTTTTTTTATTCTATAAAACTGGACAGACATAGAGCACTTGTAAACAGAGCAAGAATTTGTTTTATATTCTTGGAAACATTTTAGAATTTGACATGATTCTAGTGAACTATGTAAGTTGCTGTCAACTCTTGGTGTTCTTCCAGTTTAGTAAAAAGAGTAAGAACTATCAAGTATTTCATTTTTACACATCGATATCAAATATGTAAAATCATACCTGCTCGTTTTATGTTGATCAACTATATTTTATATCAGGTAATTGCTGCTCTTTTGTCGATAACTATGTGTTTGTGTTGGAATCTTTGCAGTAGACAATGGTAAAGTTGTAATCTGATCATTCTGTTTTGAGTATTCTGATATTAATCTCTCTGTAGTCCTTATGATTTGGACCTGACCTTAAATTTCAAATGCAAATAACTTTTAAACGACAAACTTTTATAAAAAACATATTTCACCATAATTTTTAAAATTTAATCCTCTTTAATTTGGTATAAATCTTTTTAATTTTTTTGAAACTTTTTTTTTGACATATTTATTGAGTAATGATTTTCATGAAAATTTTAGCATTTTCGGCTCTAATTTTGTCTAGTTTAAAGGCCGAATTTTGCAAAACTTAAAACACGAAAGTTGTAGCTTCTTGGCCATTCTTTACCCAGAAATTTGAATCACTCAAATCCGATATGATATGAGTGAGATATCGCGCGTTAAAGATGACGTCTTAGTCATATTTAGTGCACAAAGTGTTTGATAAAATGACTAAAAGAGATTTTTCATATAAAAATACATTTAAATGCACTAATGTGTCAAGTTATTTTCAATTTAACAAAAGTATCAGTTTGTTTTGTTAAATAGAATTGATGAACCCAAACATTTGATCAAATTGATGAACCTGAAAAAATTGATGAACCTAAAATTTGATAAACCTGAAAATAACTGTGATCAATTTGATAAACCCAAACATTTGATCAAATTTGTTGAACCTGAAAAGAACTGTGAACAAGTTGATGAACCTAAACATTTGATCAAATTTGATGAACCTGAAATTGATGAGCCTGAAAAGAACTTTGATCAGTTTGATGAACCCAAACATTTGATCAAATTGATGAACCTGAAAAAATTGATGAACCTGAAATTTGATGAAACTGAAAAGAACTGTTATCAATTTGATGAACCTAAACATTTGATCAAATTTGATGAACCTGAAATTGATGAACCTGAAAAAATTGATAAACCCAAACATTTGATCAAATTTGATGAAAATAAAATTGATGAATCTGAAAAAATTGATAAACCTGAAATTGATGAACCAAAGTAACTGATGAACAAAATGTATTTTTTAAAAATCAGTTAATAAGGTTCATCGGTTAATATGGTTCATCAGTTTAAAAAAAATAAAATTGAATCTTACATTAATAAAATGACTAAAGGTGCATTGTTGTACAAAAATTAGTGCATTTAACTCGATTTAAAGACAAAAATTCTAAGTTAAACATTTCATCAAACACGTTGTGTGCAACAAATATGAGTAAAACGTCATCTTTACCATACGATATCTCACTCATATCATATTGGATTTGAGTGATTCAAATTTCTGGGTAAAAAGTAAACCAAAATCTACGACTTTCATGTTTTAAATTTTTTACGATTCAGCATTTATGATGGTACAAAATAAGGTCGAAAATACCAAAAAAATAAGAAAATTAACACCCATTTCGTATGTAAAAAAGAAGTTTTGAAATTTTTAACAAAATTTATACCAAATTAAAGAGGTTTAAATTTTAAAAATTATGGTGAAATTGGTTTTTTCTAAAAGTTTGTCGTTTAAGAGATATGTGCGTTTGAAATTTGAAGTGGAAAAAAAAAACGAGTAATTTTACTATTTTGCCCCTATCCAGATTTTTTAAATAAAATAAATGAGGACACGTGGCAGCCCCAAATTTCTTTTTAGACTTTGCAAAGTTTGGGTACTTTGCAAGGGATCGCTCATCTTGTAGACTATAGCATATAAGGATTGTTTAACAAGTATGAACTTGATTTGGATGGGCCGCTCGATTTATATAGGCATGCGTTCGGCTACAGGCCCAAATTTTCATTATCTTACAGTAGGCCCGTTGAAGTGTTGTACTATATTGAGGAAGTCTATTGAATTTATTTATTTATTAGAACGACTTGTTAGTTGTTAGTGGTTCAGTTTCAGCAGTAACATTTAGTTGGGCAGTATGTTGCCTCTAAATCCGCCTCTTCCTCCTTTTACTGCCTGAACGGTTAAAAGTTCCGGGTGTGACTCGAATTTGAGACCTTCCCTAGCCAAATATCTCCTCCCCAAGCCCCTAAGGAATCTTAGTGGGCAACTAATATAGCCCCTGTTGGTATTTAAATATTGAATTATATATAATGTTGTTGTTCAAATCTTATTGAAACTATAACGAACATAATGAGATGGGTTGGTTGTTAATTTCCTTCAACGATAGAGTGAATCATTAAAGTCGACATTCAAGAATGCACATACATACTAGTTACGGGTATCTTTTAAATAGCAAAAAAAAAAAAAAAAAAAAAAAAAAAAAAAAAAAAAAAAACCCGTTAAAGGTAGCCTAGTTTGATGTTAAGGTAAACAAAATACACTAGAGTGTGAAAGAAGGCTATTACTTCAGTCCTCAATCTTTTTAGTAGTTATGTTTACCCTTTTGAAAGGGCTAATCATTCTTAGAATGATAAAGATCAAAAAGCTGTTACGAACGTCATTGGTAGTAGGCTATTACTTCATAGAGGTGCGATTCCATACAAGGACTAAAAATACAAAGTATACAAAGGCTAGAAAGTCACTCACCATGTGACAAGTGTTCACCACCCATTACCTTCATTTTTTTCTTTTTAAATTCGGTTATGGGTCATTTTGGTCATTTTAACCCGTTTCTTTATTCCATCCTAAAACTTCAAACACAAATATCTTTCAAACGACAAACTTTTACGAAAAACTGATTTCACTATAATTTTTAAAATTTAATCCTCTTTAATTTAGTATAAATCTTGTTAAATATTTCGAACTTTTTTTTTACATATAAAGTGGGTCTTGATTTTCTTGATTTTTTTGTTATTTTCGGCCCTATTTTTTACCCTTATAAATGTCGAATTGTTAAAAACTTAAAACATGAAAGTTATAGATTTTTGTTCACTATTTACATAGGTTTTTGAATCACTCAAATCCGATCTCATATGAGTAAGATAACACACGTTAAAGATGGTGTTTAACTAATATTTGTTGCACACAATGTATTTGATGAAATGTCTATCTTATATATTTTGTGTTAAAATTGAGTTAAATGCACTAATTTTTGTTTCTCAATGCATTATTAATAATTTTACTAATGAAACATTCAAAAACTGATGTTTTTTAATCATTATATTTTTAAAATATACATTTAGTTCATCAGTTAGTTTATTAGGTTCATTAGTTAGATTACTTTGGTTCATCAGTTTTTATGATAACATTTTTGACTAATTGATGAACCTAAACACATAACACATGACAAATAATTAGAATTTCATCAATTAGTCAATAATTGATAAACAAACTGATGAACCTAAAATTAATAAGCATAACTGATGAACCTATAATTATAGGTTCATCAGTTAGTCAATAACTGATAAACTAACTGATGAACCTATAATTAATGAACCAAAAAATCAATGAACTTAACTGATGAACCTATAATTAGTCAATAACTGATGAACCTATAATTATAGGTTCATCAGTTAGTCAATAACTGATGAACCCAAACATTTGATCAAATTTGATGAACCTGAAATTGATAAATCTCAAAAAATTGATGAACCAAAGTAACTGATGAACAAAATGTCTAACTGATGAACCTATAACCTTTAAATTAACTGATGAACAAAACATAACCTAACTAATGAGCCTAATAACCTAACTGATGAACCTAATAACCTAACTGATGAACTAAATGTATATTTTAAAAATATAATGATTAAAAAATATCACTTTTTGAATGTTACATTAATAAAATTATTAATAATGCACTGTGGGACAAAAATAAGTGCATTTAACTCGATTTTAAGACAAAAAATCTAAGCTAAACATTTCATCAAACACGTTGTGTGCAACAAATATGACTAAAACGTCATCTTTAATGTGTGATATCTCACTCATATCATATCGGATTTGAGTGATTCAAATTTCTGGGTAAAGAGTGAATAAAAATCTACAACTTTCGTGTTTTAAGTATATTATGATTTGGCAATTTTTAAGGTAAAAAATAGGGTTGAAAATAGCAAAAACATCAAGAAAATCATGACCCAATGAATATGTCAAAAAAATGTTTCGAAAAAATTAAAAAGATTTATACCAAATTAAAGAGAATCAAATTTTAAAAATTATGGTGAAATCGGTTTTTTCTAAAAGTTTATCATTTAAGAGATATATGCGTTTGAAAATTGAGGTGGAAAAGAAAAAACGGGTCAAAAGACCAAATTACTCCTGGGCGGATTTTATGTATAATTTAAAGTGGGGGACACGTGTCACACTATTAATGACTTTGTACACTTTGTAATTTTTTTCACTTTGCAATGGATCTGTATTCCTACTTCATATCCTTAATCTTTTGGTATTGGTAAGTCGGTATCATACCATATATATGAGACAAGCCTTTGTTAATCATGTTGTGTTGAGTATGATTGTTTAGTACTTTTCATTTTACGAATCATATTCGTATTATCATTAGAAGCCATGTCTCACAGTTACTTGATTAAATGGAAACAATTTTCTAGTTAAAACCGAACGAGCAAATACATACTTGGTTTAGTATACCCATAGAATAAGAATGCCTTTCTAAAAAAAATAATAATAATAATAAAATAAAATAAAATGGTATGCCCATAAGAATATGGATGGTCATTTATCTTTAAGGGGCCGTCATTTTATTTAATGGACCGTCCTGACAGACGCTCTCATTTTTGTCATGACGTGGTGAAAATTTATCTTGTGAAAAATCATGTCGGATTTAGGCGGGGAAAGTGACTGTTTGAATATTTGAATTTCATTTTTTTTTAATAAAACATTTCTTTTTTATTACAAAAATACTTTTGTAAAAATGTTTTGTTACACAAAAATGTGAAGTTTTGAGAAAATAAATTTTTCGATCACTTTACTAATGTCGGTATAGTGTTTGTTCATACCTGAAGTGACGTTGTAGTAGATGCGTTGTCGAAACGAGTTGTCTTGATTAAAAACTTAATAAACGTAACTTTACGTAACGTGTTTTTATATTTTGTGATTATCAAAATGTATAGAGACCGAATAACGCATATAACGTGTTTGACATTATTTGTATTAACACACCCATTTCCTCACCACTTGAACATACATTCTCTCTATTCTTTTGCATACATTTCAATCAGTAAATAATAATGTAGTAACATACATTGATCACCCTCACCATCACATAATCATAATGCTTCTAACATTCATCTTTGTTGTAAACATACTTTACATTTTGATCCATCAAAGAAACCTTAGAGATCTTGCCATCCTCATTCACCAAAGCATATCAACATATGAAGATTCAAGAGCACTTGTCATCCTCATTGATTGAAGACTTATTTAAGAAAATCATTTAGATTAGACATTTATATCCATTAGACATTTATGTCTTAGATTATCACTGTACAGTTGTAACACTCATTCTATTTCTCAACTAGATTAGATGGTTAATGTGTTTGTGTCATAAAACACAAGGTTTGTTATGTTGAGCCATAAAATATAACGAGAGTTGTTGTACCCTTGTAAAGAACTCGACATCGAGCTTAGTGTCGGAAATATTGGATAGGCGACGTCAGGTTGGTTCTACCTCGAATTAGAACCCGGTACTAGCTTTGTACCGGAAAATGTGTAAGCGACGTTTGTAAGGTTTTCTCCGCCGAGAAGGGAGCTTGTTGATTTAATTAACTCTCGAGTTAGGTACTCGGGGAGTGGATTAGGGCGGAGAAGAGCTCCGTGACCGAATCACTATAAATCATTGTGTTCGGTTTGCACTTTCTTTTACTTAATGTTTTACTTTTATACTTGCACTATATTATTGCTTGCGTTGTGACTTGATGGTTATGCTTATGTGACAACTTGTTTTACTGTATGCTTATATTAGTCATAGACTATAATTGGCATTTTTCATATTACAACAAGATTGGATATTTGATACAACAAGTAATAATATTTTAAAACAGTAACATATTCACACCCCCCCCCCCCCACCCTCTATGTTTTCATACACGTTTTTATACATGAGTATAAAAATGTGTGTATAAACATGTATATAGAAACGTGTATAAAAATATGTGTATAAAAGCGTACGTATAAATGTGTGCATAAAAACATGTATAAAAAACATGTGTATAAAAACGTGTATAAAAATATGTGTATAAATGTGTGTATAAAAATGTGTATAAAACGTGTGTATAAAAACGTGTGTATAAAAAATGCGTGTATAAAAATGTGTGTATGAAAACGTGTATTAAAATGTGTATAAATTTTTAAGATATTTAGAAGAAAAAAAATTATAAGAGAACCATTTTTTTTTTTTTTTTTTTTTTTTTTTTTTTTTTTTTGAGTTAAGTATAAACGGTCGTTAGTATAAGGACTAATGGTGCAAATATTTGTTGCAAACGATCGCTAGGCTAACAGAAAAAAACTAACGAAAGTTAGTCTCAGGGACCAAAAACCGTTATGGGTCGCAACCACAGGAACTGAATCCGTTAAGAAAAAAGTTTAGGGATTAAACCCATAAAATCCGACAGACCAGAGGGACCATTTATGAAATTAACTCTTTTATTTCCCTTTTATAAGTAATGGTATTTTAGTCTTATAATACTACTCAGTTTTTAAGTTTTAAGCAAATATGTATTCTCTTTATATGTAGTATAGATTTGTATACTCCCCAAAAACTAGAACACATTGGCCAAGTAATGTTTTTATTTCCCAGAAAAGAAAAAGAAAAAGAAAAGAGTTATTTATTAACATAAAGTTCAATTTGCAATGGTTATGTTGCAAAGCTGTATCTTTCCAAAATGTTGTACACGTTTTAGTTTGAAAATTTTCGTCATGCAAAACCCTACCATCATCGCAAAGTTGTGCTCGAAAAAGTCGCCTTTGCAAGCAACAATCACTAATTTCCAATAAGTTTTCTTCCGTTGCAAAACCGTCACAAATATTTTTGAGGTAGTACCGGTTGTAAAATATATTCAGTAAGGTCTATACGTTGCAATTGACAAATTGTAGCAGATGACTGCTTTATTTGATCGGTTGTGTTGTAATATGTAAAACAACTAACCTAAGTAGAAATGTGATTATTTTTGGTATTTTGTTGATTTATTTTAAAGCATGCAAAAATACTTTATTGGGGAGATTTAAACTTAAAGCAACAAAATTAAATAAGAATTTCATATGTGTGTGCTGTGGGTTGAATATCGCTTGGGTCTCCAACATCACATATGTCCATGTGGAGGTAGCATTGACATGGCATTTGTGACGCGGCATGTGCTCTTCTCTTATATAGAGCGGAGATATACTATCATTTTTTTTAGTAACGAAAAATTAAACTTAAATAAATGAATACAGATGATAAAATAACATACATTTGAATATTTTATGCTTGTTTTTTAATGTTAATATAAGTTTACTCGTTTACGCTGATATCACGTTTTTATAAACGAACACAACAGCCTTATTTCCTAACGATCGAAGATAAACAAGACAATTTGTATGTTTAAATATATGACAATAACACCAAACCTATCTTCCCCCCCCCCCCCCCCCCCCCCCCCCCCCCCCCGGACCGCACTAACAAAACCGGATGCCACATAATCCGGATTAATGGCTGATTATTCATTCAACTTCTTCTTCCTCAACATCATCTTCATCTTTGGATTGATCACCAAATAAATTCTGCATCATTTCATGCCTTTTTTTCTTCACACACAATGAATGAATTTTTTACTGATTGGTGTTTCGTCTGGTGAATATTTTTTTAGGAAGAGGGTTTAAAAGAGATTATCTGGGTTTTGTTAGTGTGATTTGATGATTCACGAATTTTCTAGATGTGTGATTGTGATTTGTGAGTGTATGAGGTACACGTAATTGGAAAGATGATGCAATTTAAGGGTATGTTTGGTAGGGTGAAATTCAGATAAATGAAATGAAGCGCAGAAATCAAATTCACATAAATGAATTCCACAGAAATTCAGTAAAAATTCTTGTGTTTGGTAACACCAGAAAATTGATTTAATAAATCATTAAAAATTATTATTATTATTATTATTATTATTATTTTATTATTTATTATTTATTATTATTATTTATTATTTTAATTTATTATTATTATTATTATTATTATTATTATTATTTATTATTATTATTATTATTATTATTATTATTATTATTATTTTCCACTAAAAAATAGTTTTCCAATGCTAAGAATTGGTTTCCACTCATAAACTAAAGGAATTCAATTCCTTAAATTTGCACATAAACTAAGGGTATGTTTGGTAGGGTGAAATTCAGATAAATGAAATGAAGCGCAGAAATCAAATTCACATAAATGAATTCCACAGAAATTCAGTAAAAATTCTTGTGTTTGGTAACACCAGAAAATTGATTTAATAAATCATTAAAAATTATTATTATTATTATTATTATTATTTTATTATTTATTATTTATTATTATTATTTATTATTTTAATTTATTATTATTATTATTATTATTATTATTATTATTATTATTATTATTATTATTATTATTATTTATTATTATTATTATTATTATTATTATTATTATTATTTTCCACTAAAAAATAGTTTTCCAATGCTAAGAATTGGTTTCCACTCATAAACTAAAGGAATTCAATTCCTTAAATTTGCACATAAACTAAACATCTTAAGAATTGCAAATCTTCACTTTTTTATTTCACTAGGGAAATAAATTCATTTCCATTTCTTTGAGCTCATTTCCCCAACCAAACATGCCCTGGGGGCACGTTTGATAGAGAGAATTTCAGAGAATATAAATGAAGCAGATAATATAAATTCAGAGAATAGAAATCAATAGATAATTTTGTTCAATTCTAATGTTTGGTAACAACAGAGACTCGGCCCGAGAAATAAAAAAAAAATTCTTTGTTGATTTTTTTTTAAAAATTATTTTTTCTAAATGACATTTCTAAAAAAATATATTTAAAGAAAATATTTTTTTATAAATTATATTTTTTTAAATTTATTATTATTTTTAAATTTATTTAAAAAAAACTTATTTTTTAAAAAATTTATTTAAAAGAAAAATTAATAAATTTTTTTATAAAAATTATTTAAAAAATTTTATTTTTTTCTAAATAACAATTCTAAAAAAATATATTTAAAAAAATATTTTTTTAATTTATTTAAAAAAAAACTTATTTTTTTAAAATTTTATAAAAAAAATATTAATTTTTTTAAAATTTATTTAAAAAAAATTATTTTTTATAAATAACAATTCTAAAAAATATATATTTTCAAAAAAAAAAATTAAATTATTTTTTATAAAAAAAATTATTTTTAAAAGAAAAATATTAAAAAAAAAAAAAAAAAAAAAAAATCTCCAAATTCTCCACCAAAATTGTGGAAATGAGAGTAACCAAATTACACTACCTAATTCTCTTAAACTCTCCACTAATTTCTCTTCAATTCTCCACTTTTTTTAATTCTCTCTACCAAACAAGAGATTTTGATCAAATTCCATTTCTCTTATTTCTTTTCTCTCTACCAAACGCACCCTTAAAATTAGTGAGAGAAACGGAATCTTGATGAACAAGAACCCGTTATTTTGACTTTCATTCACTAACCCACATAATTAATGCACAACTGACCCCTCTAAACCAATAGGATATGATTTTGGCTTAATCTTTCCGTAAACATGTTTTTTGGCCCCATAATATTTGTGACGTTTAATATAACTTAATGTAGTTGACAAAAATTGGTAACATGATTTTTTTATTGTTATAATTTAAACTTGGGTATGTATATAGTTCAAGATTTTTCTTTTTTACTTTTGATATATGATATGTGTTTTATGATATAACTGTAAGTTTGGTGCGTGCTTCATAAATAATAATAACTTTGTGTTAGGGGGTTGACAACCCATCATTCACCCTCAACCAATCCTCTTATGTCACATCATTCATCTATTTTTTTCATCATTCACCCATGTTTTTGTTGGTATCAGATCACTCCCTACATCCCTTCACTCACTTATTATTTTTTTTTTATTTTTTTTTAATTCAAGTATTTTATCATTTGTAAAATGTTTTAATAAATGACATACTTCTAAGCAAAGTACTTGAACCAACTCAAATGTTTTAGGTGAAGAAAATTAACCATATAGCATCCTAAAATAATAATAATAATAATAATAATAATAATAATAATAATAATAATAATATCGGATATGGGTTCCTCCCCTTTTCATTCTCTTCTTTTGGAGAACTTGAAAAGGATGCAGTGGCCTTATTAAAGCGCTTTAGACGATTCTTTATGACCCAAGACATTGGAGCACGTGCTGCTCCACATATTTTTAGTAGGATTGGTTTTGCTGTAGCTAGAGGTGTGGGGGTTCAGTTAGTATCTCGGCTCCCCACTAATTTCTTGTAAAATCCTGTTTGTTTTTCAATAAAGTGATGACTATTATAAAATAATAATAATAATAATAATAATAATAATAATAATAATAATAATAATAGGTTCTGGTTTGGTTTATACTAAACTAAAGAAAAACATATTAAACTTTACCCTTTTGAATAGCCTTAAACAAAGCCCAATAAGAAACACTCATTGACTCAAACACACAAAACGTTGTCTTCCTCATTTTGCTACCCGCTGCAACTAAACAAGAAAAAAAAATAACTTTCACACAAACACGCAAACATAAATAAACAAAAACACACAAATAAATACAAAAAAGGTACCCCAACGGTCGAAATTTCCCCCCTTCCCGTGCGTAAAACTTTCCCGTGTGGGATCCTTCCCGTGCGGTACCGTGGTGCCGGTGGCAGTGTTCCCGCACGGGATCCATCCCTTCCCGTGCCTACACGCTTCCACTGCCAACGCCCATAGGTTTTATAGGATTAAAACAGGTTTTATTGGATATTTATGCGTTCGAGATGAGTTTAAATGGGTTTAAATGTAACGTTTTCTACAAAATTTTTAGCAAACTAGTGAAAATGAGAGAATGTTAACAAGAAAAGTCGAGCTCGTCTATATATATGAAGAAATGCATGAAGAAACATGCTCGTCCACCTCTCATGCCCCTTGCCGGTTAAACATTTTATGCATAAAACTTTGTGTTTGTTATAGTTTTTAATTAGGAACTTGTACATTTGGTTAGATTTGGTACACTTTCAAATGCATAATTTCATATGAGAAAAGTCCAAAATACATCCCTGAGGTATGCCAAATGATACGTTTACATCCTTTTTCTTTTTTTGTCTCAAATATCATCCCTCCGTTAGTAACTTTGGAACAAATACATCCCTAGGGACTAACGATGCAAAATTTTGCCCGTTAAGTACCCCACGTGTTAGTCACGTGAGGGGTATTTTTGTCTTTTTCTTTTCTTTCTTTCTTTTCTCCTTTCCGTTTTTGTTTCTTCTTGTTCGAACAAATAAACAAACACACCCTTCCCCATCTCATTTTATCCATATGTATTGTTTGTGATATTAGATGTGTAATAGTTCTTAATATCCGAAAAATATATATGAAACTTGAAGCTCAAAGTTTAGTAAGTTTGACTTCAAAAGGTCAAATATTACATGTCTAACAATTTATTTCTACATTCACAACAGAGAGGTTACAAGATGACTCCTCCAAGCAAAGCAGCTGTCCATGCGCAATTCTATAACCTGAAGACCAACCAAGCTCTATAGACTTGTTATGTGGATTTCATCTTGTTGCAGATAAAAGAATCTAGGAGGGTCTGTGATCCTTTGCATTTTTATATCTTGGAACTTTGACTTGCAATCTAAAAGGGTAAAAAAATACATCCCTGCAAACCCTCGCCACCAAAACAAACAAACACAACCTGCAAACCCTCGCCACTCCCTCCTTTTCAAAACCCTAGCCGCCACCTGCAAACCCTCGCCGCCAAAACAAACAAACACAACCTGCAAACCCTCGCCACTCCCTCCCTTTCAAAACCCTAGCCGCCACCTGCAAACCCTCGCCGCCAAAACAAACAAACACAACCTGCAAACCCTCGCCACTCCCTCCCTTTCAAAACCCTAGCCGCCACCTGCAAACCCTCGTCACCAAAACAAACAAACACAACCTGCAAACCCTCGCCACCTGCAAACCCTCGATACCAAACTTAGTTATAATCACGTTTTATACCAAAACCCATATATATATTTTGTTTTTAATCAAAACCCAACCAAAAATGAGGCGCATTTGGTTATTAACGAGGTCAAAAACTCAAGTTTAGGGCGTGTGTAGTAGTGGATCGAGAAGAGGAGATGATGGGGATTCAAATGGTGGTGGTCGTGTAGTGTGGTGGCCGGCGGTGGAGCTGTGGTGGCTGGATATAGAGGCGGCTAGGGTTTAGAGGTGATGAAGATGAAGATGAGAGAGTGATAGATAAGGTTGTGTTTGTTTCTTTTTGTGTTCCAGGCTATCCACCACAAGGACCATTTGTAATTACTCTTATATAAAAAAAGACAAAAATACCCCTCACGTGACTAACACGTGGGGTACTTAACGGGCAAAATTTTGCATCGTTAGTCCATAGGGATGTATTTGTTCCAAAGTTACTAACGGAGGGATGATATTTGAGACAAAAAAAGAAAAAGGATGTAAACGTATCGTTTGAGATACCTCAAGGATGTATTTTGGACTTTTCTCATTTCATATTGAAAAATGATCTGTAGGACTAAATAATGAACCTAAGAATAGACCTCCAAATATGATTGGTGTAATTCAAAATTGATTGATGAATATGAGGAGAGAGAAAAAGTGTTTTTAATACTTGTCAGAATGTGAATGGAGTATGCTTATTTGTAGGTATATTTAGTAGGCCTAATTATTAATGCTCTTTGATATTTGATAACTTTTAAAAGTGATTTGCTAACAACAACCTAATAGGTATTGTTTAAGCATTTTGTATTTACATAATTAATTTAATGATCTCCAAACATTTTATACTTAACATCGCATTTCATATTTAAAATAATTAGATGCGTATAATTATGAACTATATAAGTTCATTAAAAGTGTATATATATATATATATATATATATATATATATATATATATATATATATATATATATATATATATATATATATATATATATATATCTCTACATTATATATAACAGGAGGCGTTACACGCGTATTGCCACCTCATTGTCCAGTCATTGCCATGTAATTCAATTTCTGCCATGTCATCACAATGCATACATGTAATAATTCATAAAATTCGGTTGTGTTTCCCCAAAAAATCATTAAGCTGGATTCGAACATGGGATGTTTGTAAGTCTAGCATATAAATTTACCATTGCACCAACACACTTTTTGGAATTTATTTGCAACCTATTATTGATAAAGTATGTAACCCCTACCATTTATTTGGATAAAATTTACCTCCCATGCTAAACCCTGCGATATTTATTCATTCCTAACAGATAATCATAAACATGTTCCTTAAAATTACTCACAATCCTCTCAATCTATTCCATAATTATGTATAGGAAATCACGGTTGATTTTATTTGATTTTATTTATAGGAAACACACAATATTATCCCAAATTAATACCCATTACGATATCAAAACCCTACTTACGAGAAAAGAATGCAAAAAGTTATAGTCGATCAAAGGTATGATATGTTGTTCATCATAATATTCATGCTTTGTTTTGTTTTAGTTTTCCATTGATTTCATCAGGTTGGATACATATCATAATAGTCATGCTTTGTTTTGTTTTAGTTTTCCATTGATTTAATCAGGTTGGATACATGGGCTTTTTCTTAGCCCACTATGTTTTAGTTGTACTACAATTACGGTTTGAAGTGTTTGTTCATATATGTTTTGATTGTGTTTTCTTCATTTAATTTGTAATGGTAATTATTCTATCAATACATGAATAAGTTAATTTTGTGTTTTAGAAGAAATTTTTTCCTCTGTTTTCCAGATTGAACTGAATTTAGGGACAGACTCTTCACTTGCTGTTGGATGGCGAAAAAAGAACCAAAACATGGTTGCGGCTGTAAGCAGTTAACGAGCTAACTGGTCCTACTTATTGAATTAGTAAATTTACTAATTCATATATTTTTTAAATTGAATGTTGTTTTTAGGAATTTAATGGATGTGTTTTGGAGTGGAAGGATCTTGATAAGTAGAATCCATCTATTGGTTGTTTAATGAATTTACAGGTGGTTCAAATTTTATCAATTTATATACTCATGATTCATATTCATATTTGCTTAATTGTTTATTCATGATTTATATAGTTTTTGTTATTTATACACAAAAATTTAGTAGTATGATATAAATTGGTAGTCAATAGTTTATTTATAAAATAGTTTATTATGGTAGAAGCTTATAAAAATGAAGGCATGAATGACATGGTATATGATTTGGAGCAGGAAAAGAATTTATGATGAGTTCGAGTCGAGTATTAGCTATTTAGTACAAGTTTTATCAGAAAACGAGAGATTGAAACTTGATAGAAGTTAGATGCGACTGATTGACTGAAACAAGAATTACTCAGTTACTATGAGCTAGAATGTTGCGCATTTAACTCAAATTTTGAGTAACCAAGAATGAATGGTCTTTTCATAGGAAAGGGATTTTTTTTAAGTGAGGGTATGTTGCATATTCAGAATTAGAGCTATGTATTTCTTATGTATATAGCATCAGTGTATTAAATTAGAGCTTTTGTTGGTATACTAATGTTGATTGTCTGCTTTCGTTTTCAATAACGACTTGAATCTGTTTACATCGACCTGGGGGTTTATGACTGTTTCTTTGAATATTTCAGCCGGTAATTGATTTAATGCAATATGGGAACACCCAATTTTACTTGATATCATTATTATAAAAGTTGTTGCTTTCACAATCTCTATTATAGTTTTGAATTATTTTTTGGGTTTACCAGTTTTAATTATAAAAGGTGTGGCTTTCACGATCTCTATTATAGTTTTGAATTTGCAGGTTTGATTAATGTGAGAGTAAGAGGCTTTCACGATCTCTATTATAAAAGGTGTGGCTTTCACGATCTCTAATGCGCTTTTGAGATTAGCGACTCTTCTGTAAAACTTTTATACCGCGACTTTGCTGCTTTGTTATCAGATATAAACCCTCTTTTTGTCTTTTTCAGGTGTTGGTTAGTATGAATCGTCAACCAAAGCTGGTAATGAAATCTCTTTTAATAAGACAAGATGGTTGTAGCAAGTTGCCGCCCAGTGTAATGCAACATCAACGAATTTATCTCAAGTTCAGGTGAGAAAAATTGATATAAAAACCACATAGTATAAATAGTTTGCATTTAGTGGTTTTTAGTGCTTTCTATTTTGGTCTACATAGAGCAACGATCGATACATCGATTCAACTATTTCCAGTTTATATTCTTAAAGTCGTTCCAACTGACTGTAGTGACTTGCCCTATTTGTTTGGAATAGTTTTGTTTTGGGCTAGGGGTAATAATTTGTCTTCCATTTTTATAAATGGCTTAATTTTTTTAAAAATACCCACCCCCTTAAATAATATGTAATTACTCTACATGTTCGTGGCCTTCCATGTGCTCATAACTTCCATGTGGAAAGCATCGATAATTGGCTTAAACTAACTGTGAAATGCCCTCGGTGAGATGTTCTGTTTTCCCTGGTGTTGACTCGAATGACTTATCTACCATCCCGGTTGATCCTGTCCATTCAACCGTTTCAACATCTCATGAGTTGAGAGTTAAACTATCGCACTCGAATTACCTTATCAGAACGCAAAGTTCCCTTCTACCAGTTCTCAAAGATAATGAAAAGCCCCTCAACTGCAGTCCGAGCTTTAGTGCAAACTCTGGCTCCGGCTCCACAACCACATCAAGCAGTAGTCCTGGTACGCATTTGAAGTTTGTCGAACATGAGGGTGAACTATCTGATGACACTGATTGTGTATATGAGCTCAGTGTATATTGTAGTAGTGCATTATTACTTTCTCATCGTTTGTTAGTTTAATTTATAGTTAGATATACAGTAGGTTATTGTGGATCATGTGATGATATTATCATTTCTTGCAGTACAGAGATCCTTGATGCCAAAGACGACGCCCTTTAATAGAAATTGTTTGTGTTCTGTTTGGTCGTTTGATTTATAAGGTGAAAGAGACTTGCAGGTGAGACCTTATGCAATCAAGGGACGTAAAAGAAAGAAGAATAAGACCAAACGATATGATAAAGAAGAAGATGTGGAAGAAAATGTAGGGGTTTGTTGAAGAAGAAGATCAGCAAGAAGAAAATGTAGAGAATGATGGGGCCCACAAGAAGTTGAAGGGTGGAGCCACAAAATCTGATGGGGCAATAGCTGAAGCGGCTATACAAGAACGCTGGGACTCCGATGAATTTGAATAAGCAGCCACATGAAAAGAATAGCGGTGGTGTTATTTTCATACTAGAGAAGGCTTATTTGGAAGTTGCTAAAGTTGGGAAGGCTAGTTTTGTCATTTTGTTTGAAATGTTGGTGATATTTAACGATATGGTTGCGTTTTGAAAGTGATATGAATTTATGATTATCGTCTCTAAGTAGTAGATAATCGGTTCATAGTGTATGTGTATTAGTTTAGAGCGAGACTGATTGTTTTAGGGTCGTTGGGATTCTTTTTTAACTGCTTGCCTGCTAATTGTCTGTTGGTACAAGAACCCATGGCTATGGAAAAAAGAACCCATGGCTTTGGAAATTACTGTCATGCCGATAAAGCAAGAAAATAGAAGGTAATAAATCATATATGACTACAACATTATTGCTGACCTCCCAATTAAACCACCCCCACCTTTGCATTTAAAAACCTTTGCACCATTATAACCTCAAGACCTATCTCATCTTTTCCCCGATGAGTTGATTAAACAAGAAACAAGCAATGAACAGTTCACTGTAATTCCTGATGAAGTTGTCGACATTTATAGACTTCGGCACCCTACACCTCTAATAAGGTTGGTTTTACGGCTGAATAAGTCGGGCGCAGTTGACTTAATATGTACTATGATACAGATTATGCGTTGATACATGCACAGCTGACTTTAGTTTCTGTAGGTAATATGACTTGAAATAACCTTAGTAGTACTGGGTTGTGTTTTAAGCATACTGCTTGAAGTTAGAACCCCATCGAGTTTTATGTTGCTTAAATTTATTAGAGTTTTATGTTGCTTAAATTTATTAAGCTTACTGCCTAAAGTTAGAAATCTCTGTTAGCATGAAATCTAAGAATTACCAATATGAAATAATAGCGTCAATATATTCAGAACTAGAAGTGACCAAATTAGTATGTCTCTTTCTGGCTTCATCTCAGTTTACTTGAGAATAGACTATAGGTTATACTGTAGTTTTTTATGTTGGTGACTTATTCAACCATTTTGACACAATTCACAGGTCTAAGAGAAGATTACAGTCTGATATTCACTGTTACAGTTCACACAAACCAAACACTGCGGTCCCTCAAGTTTGGTACAATGCACAACAAGGTGTCAAGAACGTCGTCACTGCGTTGGTCAATGGGGGAGTTCTTTGGCTTTTGCTTGCAGCTTATTTGGTGTCAATTGTGAAGTAAGTATTGGGATGGCTAATTAAGTACTTATCTGCTTATATTTTCAATGAGTTAAGCAGTTTTGAGTGTTTGGTTAATGCGTATTTTAGGTAAATAAAGCACCTAATGATAAGAAACTTACACTTTAGGTGTTTAAGTGGTTCAACTAAGCAACCTGAACACCCCCTTAGTGCATGTAAGCTCCTTGTGCTATAAAACGTGTCCTTAAAAATTGTTCTTAATATTTACTTATTATTATCATGGTTGTCATATCTTTGGACCATCGGGAATGTAACAATACAAGTAAGATTCTTTCTTTCTTTTTTTCCTTTTTTTTTCCTTTTTTATTTTTTATTTATTTATTTTTTTTTTGTCGTTAACATTTGTAGTTGTTTGAACTTATCATCTGGATACATGCAGTTAAGTGATCAATAAAATGGCCAATTTAATATTTTTTTGGCAACTGTTTACTCTAATAAGGGAGGCATTAACGGTTGAACCTTTTTGTAGATATGGTGAGCGTGTTGGTGTGAAGGCGCATGTTTGTACCCATGATTGAATCTGTTGCACCTGAAGTTTCTTTTTAGATTCCATTCTCTTTTTTTAGACAATTCAGCATGACAGTAAGTTACTCTACTCATGTTTGAGTGTTTGATGAATCGTCTTTGACAGTAAAGCTTTAGCACACTTTTTTTGTATGGGAGATACTTGACTCGAAAGTGTTTATATTATTGAAGGTTCTTGGCATTCAACATTAGGTAATGCAATTATGTATCCACATTGTTAGTATTTATATTGATACCAAGTAATCTTATAATATGCGATATCTTTGTTTTAAGGAGCATACATACATCTATCTTTGTACGTGTATCTGAAAGGTGAAATTATGGTTTCTTCATATTTTTCTAATTTTAATTTTATTTCTTATTTAATCCTAACTCTGTATACCATATACTTTCGCAATTTCATTGTTGAAATTTAATTTATTGCACATTATTTGAAAAGTTTGGTTGATATTTTGATACACACATAACTCTATTTAATTTTCAAAGTTATCAGTGCTAAATTTGTCAAGATTTTTTAAACAACCCGTGTATTATTAAATCATATACTATATTCTTAGATACAATTTTGTAACTTTTAATTGTTGAATAAAAGTTAACCTTTATTTCTTTTCTTTTTTAATGCATTCAATAATAATATGGATATGACCAAAGAAAGGAGTTTTTTTTTTTTTTTTTTTTTTTTTTTTTTTTTTTTTTTTTTTTTTGTGTAAGTTCTACTTGTGTAATTATGCTGAAAACACCGTCCTTTAGGCGTCACATATGTAAATAGCCGTCACCGACATCCTATAAGTGAAGGCAAGTAAAACTAAAAGTTTTGATGATTTGGCTCAAAGGGTTGATAGCTTGAACTTTTTAGATTAGAGAATAATATAACATACATGCAATTACAGAACCTAGGTCATTGTTTCTGATGCAATATCCCAGTGGTCTATTTCGGTTGTATTATTACAGTAGGTAAGGTGGGTGATTTGGGGTGAATTAAGAATAATTTTCTACTAATCATAACAAATATTCATATATCTAACTAAATTACTAAACGCATATAATTAACGATTAATATTAACTTCCTAACACATTCTTTACACACAAATACAACATTTGTATAGATATGTCACATATTTTGCGTCAAATTTTACATAACACCTATAAAAATATATATATATTTTTTAATTATCATGAATAATACTTATTGTGCTCAAAACCTTTTTAAATAAAAGTTTCCAAAAAACAATATGATTGTTTTCTTTAAAAAAAATGTAAACTTAACCTATACAATAACAACTACTTTATATCAATACTTAATATGTCATATTTAAATAATATCACAAATCAAAAACTTATAAAAACATGTTTACGTTCATAAAAATAACAAAACTAACATTACACGGTCTACAAGATCATACCGTACATTACAATATGCAATGACATGAACTCTTTGGCTACTGCTCACAACTAATACTCAATGCTTACCACTCATAACTCACATCTATATTAAAAAAAAAAAAAATAGAAATGATACATCCATATAAAAAATATATATAAAATTCACACATCTAACAAATCAAATAATACAATTAATTAACAACCAACTAATATTAAAAAACAAAAAATTATAATTCATGCCCGCCCATCGGGCGGGCTTCGAAATCTAGTATATATATATATATATATATATATATATATATATATATATATATATATATATATATATATATATATATTAAATATTTAAACACTTAATTACAACTTAAACTATTAACTTTTATAATTCTCACTTAATATATATATATATATATATATATATATATATATATATATATATATATATATATATATATATATATATTAAGTGAGAATTATAAAAGTTAATAGTTTAAGTTGTAATTAAGTGTTTAAATATTTAATATTAAATGGATTTCATTTTGTAAAGAATTATTGAAGTCAGCATAGATACTGCTGATGACTTTCTGCTGACAGGTTCCTGTGGATACTTATGGTTGTTTCTGCTGAAGACTGGTTCCTGCTGATGATAGACATTCTGCGGATATAGTTAATCCGTAGATAAGAGTTAGTTATTTATAGATAAGATATGTAGAATATCTTTTAGAGTATTATGAATATACGTTTCTTGTAGAAGAGATTAGGGTTTCTGCTAATATAAAAGGAACCCAAGGATATTGTATTATGTACGTGTCAAAAATGATTATTAGTTAATTATAACGATCCATAGAGGATCAACGTATTTAGTATATTGTTTGTGTTTATATTCCGCAATAAATACAAGTTCACAGAGATTGTCTATTTTGTCTTGCTAGTGATTACATTAGTAGGCTAACGATCCATTGGCTCAAGATCTATCAAGTGTAGATCCTACAAGTGGTATCAGAGCCACAAGATAATCTATGTACACAAACTTACACTCAAATACCTTTTCATTCAGTACCAATGGGAGATACAGATACTTCTGATGTCACTCTAACCAACGCCAACACTCTCACTCAACAGCTTCAACAGGTTGCCTTCTCTAACAGCAACGCCAAGTTTCCCTATCTCAAGAAAGATGTGTATGAGATTTGGGCCATGAAGATGCAGAACTGGCTTGCCAGTGTTGACTTCAACCTATGGAATGTGATAGTGAATGGAAGCAGTCCTAAAAAGTCTGTTGACATAAATAATGCATAAAAACGTTATTTATATTTTTCGATATCTTTATGTTTTGACGATCACAAAATGTAAAATCATCAAACGTAAGATTACTACGTAAGCAAGTATTAAGCTAGTTTATATCAATTATATCCAACTTAATCACTAAAGGTATGGATAAACAAGTGCTTAATACATCTCATGATCAAAGGGGTATTTAATTAATTATTACAAAATTTATTTAATTATATAAACATATTATATATTTTTGAAAAACACTTTTGGTAATAAAGAAAAATGTTTTAATCATACTAAATATATGAATTCAAATTTTTAACCAAAATCAGTTAGTTTTTTTAATCAAATAAACTTTCCCCACTAAATGACAGATTTTCTGGCCGTTACAGCTGGGCGGCCCCCTTAATCATACTAAATATATGAATTCAAATTTTTAACAAAAATCAGTTAGTTTTTCATCAAATAAACTTTCCCCACTAAATGACAGATTTTCTGGCCGTTACAGCTGGGCGGCCCCCTTAATTATAAGGTGCGGTCCCCTTAAAATTAAGGGGACCGGCCATGATTTAAGGGGACCGGCCAGGCTCCTGTGTCAGAATCTGTCAGAATTTTCTCCTATAATACCACCTTAAATCTGGAATTTTTCCCCACCTTTTGCACGAAAACTTCAGATCTAAAACTCTCTAAACATCTTCCAAAACCCTTTGATCATTAGATTACTAATCCTTGTATCACATCTCGTGATTTTTCCCATAATTATAAACGTTTAATTTCATATTAACCTTCGTCATTATTTTTAATCATCATTTTTACGGGAAAATTTAAAATTTTATTTATTATATTATTTTGACACAAAAACATTTTCATATAATTCACCAAATAACGAAATAAGTTCTCGATACGTTTAACGAAACTTAAATGTTTCACTAAATCTTAAATAAACTTTTATAATCATAATTTATTTTCCTAATCCAAATTTCATCCAAACGGACCCTTAATTACTTTCTAAGCCCAAATACTATCGTGGCCTGTTACTATTCATCAGCTCACACATTTCAAGCCCAAAATCCTTATAATTACTTTGTTAATACTTGACTAAACCAAGTCAAAAACGCTCTACGTACACTCCATTTCTACACACGACTCATGTATATTTTTACCCTACCTCATTTCTCATTTAGTCAACTCCAAGCATGTCAAATTTCAGTTTCTCATGTCGAGTCTCACTATATTTTTACGAAACCAAGTGTTGGTCCACAAACAACCCATACGAATTATCAAATATTTCAAAACTAAACCATTTTAAACCTTGCTTGTTTCTTAGAACTCCTAAAAATAATCCTAGCATGATTTCATGTTTAAATATTTAAAATTGATCAATTATCACTAAGTCTTACATAATTTCCAAATTGTGCATACAAGTAAAATAGATGTCGACATGTATTTTAAAACACAAAAACATACTTTCCCATTTCATGCTCTCACAACATCATATTAAATTCCAAGGCAAGGTACTAGTTACAATTTAAAAAGGAACTCATACGTACTATCATAATATACAAAACACACGCCCACGTTTTCTTAAATGGTTGTCGACATACATAACTATCACAAAGACATGAATCCTCATTTTGAGTTCACACATGCGTCTTCTTAAAGTCTTGGAATGTCATAGACGCAAACTAAAGTCTTGAAATCTCTGACATTGCATAAGTAGTACACGTTTTACTCATTTGATATTTTCTTCTTTTCTTGCTTCTTCCTTGTCGACATGCCAAGAACAACAAACAACCCTTGGTAACTAAATAATAGACATACACTGACACGTTGGAATTGTGTTTCTCCTAAGCTACACGCAAACTAAAACAAATCACCTTCCATGCTTATGTTTGGTTCACACTTCACCAACTCGTACAATTATTAGAATATATATATACTCGACATTCATGCAAACACTTATACTTTTATTTTAAAAACTCACAAGTCTCCAAAATACTGTCACTCTCACACCCTTTTCGAACACTGTGAACCCAAGGAAGAAAAGGAAAACCATGTTACTCACTTACAAAATCACTTACACACTCAAGCTCCCTCCCACACTCCAAGCTATCATAAAACCATTTGTCTTCTACTCATTTTCTTCCCAAATTTCCGCTGCCAAACTTCCAATTCTAGTGACTCCTATTTAACGCATGGTCTCTTAAATCTCTATTAAAACCCATGCAAACCACCCTCTGCTACTATAATAATTCGAAAAGCAAAGCACAAACTCTCCTTTCCCTTCTTCCTTGACCCACGACAGCAAGCGAACCACCCCCTGCTGCCATCACGAATCAAAAACAAAACCCAACCACAAACTATTTCCTTCCTTTGCTGCTATCCCACGAAATAAAAGCAAAGGAGCAGGTCGCGGTTTAGATTTTCGAGTTCTAAAACATCGTTTGTCCTAGTACGTAACGTGGTTCCGTCACTCGCTCGACCCGTCGTTCATCCCTCACTACCACTTTCTTGGTTGCGATCCTGTCGAGAATGAGGGAATAGCTTTCAAGTTCTAGGGTCCTTCCTGCCTTTGTACGTGACAGGCTTCAGGGTTTCAAAGCTTTGGAGCAATGGCTTTCGCCTTGTCACTCGTCCTCTCTTCCACTCGTTCCTCACCACCACAGTTGGTGTAGTAAGTCTTCCTCTTATCGTACTTTTTCATTCTCATATTGCGATTTCATGCGAACCATAACTAGCTTGCATGTTATTCCTCATTCTATCGTAAATCATTTTAGTTTCAAATCGTGGCATCTAATCTTGACGTGGCAATGCTTGAAGAAATATGAAAATAAAATCAACAAACACTTGAACGTAAAGGAAACTCACTAATGAACTAACTCATACTCGAATCAACTTATTAATATAAGCTTCAAACTTACACATATTTTCTTTTGGACTTCGCGAGATTAAAAGGAACATAAGACCTAATGTAAACATTAAGTGTTGGCCCTTGTCATGGATCGAACCCACTGTGGGTCAAACTACAGTGGGGTGTCGCAATGTGTTTTGTCGAATGTCAAAGCTATGTAACTCAACAAGAGGGTCGCTTGTACTGAGTGCGAAACTGGTTCAAATATCAAACATAATAACTCACTGATGAAAGTTTATCATTTGAAAATCACTACTGAGGAAGATTGAATAAATGCCAAAAACTTGTTTGCTATATTATAACCCCACTACATATTGAAAGTTTTCGAATAATTGAAATGAAGAAGTAGTAGAACATGGTTTGAAAATGAAATGCAAAACTTAAACTCATACATGCATGCGTACACTGACTATCATTTGTGCAAGTATTAACCCAAGATAAAACATTGCAACATACATTAAATAGAGTTTTAAGTAAAATATAATTAAGTAACATGTTAGCTCAATTGGTTGTAACGTGGGTTTGTGAGCAAGAGGTCCCTCAAGTTTAATACTTAACGTTTTCCACCCAAAACTTTTATAAATTTAAACAACTTATATTATTTTTACCACTTCTTGCTAAATGAATTTGTCTAACACATATTTTCATTTGACGACCACATCCATGTAAACTATAAATAATGTATGGTCCTAATATATTATTTAACCACAACTTTAATAAACATATAATATTTTGGGAATATAATTAACACTTTAAACGGCTCGGGATTACTTTATAAAACTTGTATACATGAAATAGATATATACATCATTAACGAATAAGCAAAGTAATAACCTATACGAAAGTAATAAGTAATACATAAAAGACAAGTTATATAGTATATAACTTTGTTCTTGAACTTTAAGCGTTTTGCCACGCAAGCCACCTTTGCCACAAAACCATTTCATCATCTTTTCATCATAACGATTAATCATTATTCATTGATCGTTATTCAAATTACCAAATAGTATTTGGTTAGATTCTCAGATAACTTTATTTATCAGGTTCCGTACTTAGGACGCTTCCAAAAATCATTCCCATACTCTCACTCGCACTTACTTTCATCATTCCTAGTACCACTTAAGGTGAGTTCTTAGCCCCGTTTTATAAATGTTTTGGGAGAGATACATGCTCAACTACTACTTTTACTTTCATAAGTATTTTAAACTTTTACATATTACTCTGAGTTCATAGCCTCGCTTTTACTTATTTAAACATTTTATAAACCTCGCGAGGGGGATACATGCTCAACTACTACTTTTACTTTCATAAGTATTTTAAACTATTTACAAATTACTGTGGGACCATAGCCCACCATTTTTTTTTACATTTTATATCTCATGAAGAGATAACTGTTATAAACATGTTTACAAGTAACTTTTCAACTGTATGCTATATCTGATTTCTATTTCCTAAGTTTACTATTGCCAAAAGTCCCTCATATCATGAGCCTTAGTCACCCGTAGGGTGAACGTGAATAATTGTGGATAAATCTATTAGGGATTGACAATCCCCGTTTGGGAGTTGGAGAAAACTACCAAACGCACTTTATTTGAAATCTAATAGGTTACTGGCAAGAACCTATCCCGAGGGCCCTTGTTACTTTTATCCATCATTTATGTTGAAATCTGTTAATCGATGAGTGTCATGAGGCTTAGGGAAATCAGGTTGTAGTGCTATGGGCGTACAACAACGTAGCTCATTATTTTTATCAAATTACTAATTTGTGTTCACTATATAGTAGAAAATTATTATTTCTTGGCAAAAACAAACTATTTTTGTGTTGACCCATTTTGGGCAAACAAGCAACTATTTCATGATTAACTCTGATTTTGATAAATCAATTGCTTTTGACTATAAACACTATGGATTTTTACTCACACTTTGATTTCGAAAATAAATCTTTTATTATGAATAGTATAAACTCACAAACTCTTTTGATTTTTGAAAACCCACTACTATACTTATAAACTCTATGAACTCACCAACCTTTGTGTTGACATTTTTAGCATGTGTTTATCTCAGGTCCATAATGAGCAAGGATGGTACGAAAGAGCACGGATTCTTACAAAGGCTATAAATTTTACTATCATTCGAAAACTTATTTAACAAATTTTGAAAACCACTGGGACCTCATTTTGAAAACTCTGATATTTATAAAATTCGAATGATTAATGTTTTAAAATGACTAAATTGATAATCAGTTTCTACTGAAAAACTGTGAGCTATGAAGTAACACCCAATCTTTATTCCGCTACAAATATTTTAAAATTGAGGGTGTTACAGATTGGTATCAGAGCTTTGGTTATAGCGAAACAGATCTAATTTAGATCTGAACTATAACCGTTTTTACAAACAAAACATTTTATAGCCTTTACGCTCTCCGTACCTTCCATCTGCCATACGACTATGGAACTTCTAGATAATTTATGCTACAAGCAACACTCTAGTATATTGATACATACTCATTAGCTATTTCAAGTAGTATACAAATCCTTCCTAATTGTCTTACTCCCATCTTTATAGATGCGTATGACATACTCTTTCCATTTCCCTAAAAATCCGCGCACAAATTACCTTATCGATTAGTATGGATGTTAACTCATAATCTTAAGATGATTTACAATGTCTTAATTTGAATGGATTGGGACGCCCTTTTATTCAAATCAAGAAATTGTATGTCATTGAACCATAAGTCTATATTTACTTAGTTACATAGTTTGGGACGCTTCTCTATGTAAATAATGAAATATAGATAAATCGGTTCAATTATATCTGAAATAACATGCATATGAAACCAAGAACCACTAAATATCATTAGAAACCTCGTATAGTGATACACAACGATACAATTAGCATTTGTAATGCTACTGTTACAAATATCACTAGGTAAGGCATAGAAAAACCAATCGGTTGGCCTGCCAATATCCTATATGATAACACCACTATCCCAGCAAGATCAAGAATCACAACTGGGTATAACACCTCGAATACCCTATACGACAATAATACACAAGTTATTAACACTATAAACGTTAATACTTGGTGTTATTATACGGGTTCGAAACACCATTCCTATCATAACACTATCTCTTACCCCCACATTTTCATCCACATCAACAGCCAAAACCACAATTAGCACGAAAAGTGCTATAATCCAATCCAGAGACTCCAAATCTTCCCTTGGGATGTAGGCCAAGAAGATGGCTGACACCGCATACAAAATTATGAGAAAAGTATAGGTGTGTGACATTTTAAAACCTTTGGATGAAAGGAATACGAGTAGTAAAGAGGAAAAAGGTGGGATATGTAAGGCGATAGCCGTAGACTACTATCCTACCCACATACGTTCGCGATTCACTACTCAAAGACAAAATGACTTTCATCATTTTCCCAAAGGCTGATAATCTGTCATTTCTTCTCTACATCCTTATCCAAAATTCTCCTTATAAAAATCTGTATCAACAAAACTCTTTGTTTACGGTTAGGTTACCCGTACAGATTTTTATTATAATTCATGAGAAATACCCAAAACGCGACAGCGTAATGAATTCCCTTCCAAGTTGTGTTCTCAACATAAACATTCAAACACCATATTATTAAAAACGTACTTAAACCTTACAAACGACACTGAATTAGAACACCTATCAAACATAAAACCTAAACTTCAACGGTAGTCTGGGTGATCCCAAGTCTGAGAGTTGTTGGAGTCATAACCATCATCATAAGGGTCAAAGCTCACCAACTTCTCTTCTTCCCACTGAGTCTCCAACCTGCTTAGCTCCCTCTCCATGTCAGAAGTCCAACCACCATCAAAAGCCACATCTTCCTCAAAGCTTGTTTGGAAAGAATCCAGATGAGGCAACTGTTGTTGTTGATCAACAACTCTGGGTGCAGATGAACTTGATGCACCATGTTGGGGTTGTTGTGGTGGCGGTGGATTTTGTTGTTGTGGATTCTGTTGTTGTTGTTGTTGTTGTTGTTCAACCCCAGCAGCTCCAAAATTTTCTTCAAAACTCCAACGAATTTTATTGGAGATTTGGGCATGTATCTGACTGACACAAGCTCACAACGATTCAATAACAGCGGCGTCCTTACGATACTCATCATACAAAAACCTGTCAATTACCTGTCTTCTTTCATCTGATACGTCTGTGCATCGTACGTAACGTTCTCTAAGTTCTCGTTTTAGTTGTTTTGTGATCTCAAATTTCTGAATGACCTCCACAACAGCATTGTGGCGATCCATATCACTATTCTCAGTTTCCGCCTTGATAAACAATCGAAATTGTTCAGGGGTGTGTGGAAGTCTGCAAGCCATTGATATTTTCTTTTCTTTTCTTCTCTCTTCTTCTCGTTGATGTGTGTGTGTAGGTGTGAGTAACCCAAGGCATACCGATAGTATTTATAAGGGTTTGGAAATATTTTCCTTTATTTTGGTAGACATGACCGTTGGTATTCAAACGGTAAGATTTTCAAAAAAAATAAAATAAAATAAATAAATATCATCATTTTTAAAACAGGTTTAATAAACAAGTTTTCCTAACAAATCCTGTGTTGTCTCTTAAAAAAAATTTAATTAGCAAGTTTTCCTTACAAAAACCGAAGTTTTCACAAACTCTCTCTAAAAGATTTTCATTCAAACATCCTGATAACAAAAATCTTAGACCGGAATCCCGGGACAGGATTCAGTTTAATGGGTAGGTACTATCACATCCCGTGATTTTTCCCATAATTATAAACGTTTACTTTCGTATTAACCTTCGTCATTATTTTTAATCATCATTTTTACGGGAAAATTTAAAATTTTCTTTATTATATTATTTTGACATGAAAACATTTTCATATAATTCACCAAATAACGAAATAAGTTCTTGATACGTTTAACGAAACTTAAATGTTTCACTAAATCTTAAATAAACTTTTATAATCATAATTTATTTTCCTAATCCAAATTTCATCCAAACGGACCCTTAATTACTTTCTAAGCCCAAATACTATCGTGGCCTGTTACTATTCATCAGCTCACACATTTCAAGCCCAAAATCCTTATAATTACTTTGTTAATACTCAACTAAACCAAGTCAAAAACGCTCTACGTACACTCCATTTCTACACACGACTCATGTATATTTTTACCCTACCTCATTTCTCATTTAGTCAACTCCAAGCATGTCAAATTTCAGTTTCTCATGTCGAGTCTCACTATATTTTTACGAAACCAAGTGTTGGTCCACAAACAACCCATACGAATTATCAAATATTTCAAAACTAAACCATTTTAAACCTTGCTTGTTTCTTTGAACTCCTAAAAATAATCCTAGCATGATTTCATGTTTAAATATTTAAAATTGATCAACTATCACTAAGTCTTACATAATTTCCAAATCGTGCATACAAGTAAAATAGATGTCGACATGTATTTTAAAACACAAAAACATACTTTCCCATTTCATGCTCTCACAACATCATATTAAATTCCAAGGCAAGGTACTAGTTACAATTTAAAAAGGAACTCATACGTACTATCATAATATACAAAACACACGCCCACGTTTTCTTAAATGGTTGTCGACATACATAACTATCACAAAGACATGAATCCTCATTTTGAGTTCACACATGCATCTTCTTAAAGTCTTGGAATGTCATAGACGCAAACTAAAGTCTTGAAATCTCTGACATTGCATAAGTAGTACACGTTTTACTCATTTGATATTTTCTTCTTTTCTTGCTTCTTCCTTGTCGACATGCCAAGAACAACAAACAACCCTTGGTAACTAAATAATAGACATACACTGACACGTTGGAATTGTGTTTCTCCTAAGCTACACGCAAACTAAAACAAATCACCTTCCATGCTTATGTTTGGTTCACACTTCACCAACTCGTACAATTATTAGAATATATATATACTCGACATTCATGCAAACACTTATACTTTTATTTTAAATACTCACAAGTCTCCAAAATACTGTCACTCTCACACCCTTTTCGAACACTGTGAACCCAAGGAAGAAAAGGAAAACCATGTTACTCACTTACACACTCAAGCTCCCTCCCACACTCCAAGCTATCATAAAACCATTTGTCTTCTACTCATTTTCTTCCCAAATTTCCGCTGCCAAACTTCCAATTCTAGTGACTCCTATTTAACGCATGGTCTCTTAAATCTCTATTAAAACCCATGCAAACCACCCTCTGCTACTATAATAATTCAAAAAGCAAAGCACAAACTCTCCTTTCCCTTCTTCCTTGACCCACGACAGCAAGCGAACCACCCCCCTGCTGCCATCACGAATCAAAAACAAAACCCAACCACAAACTATTTCCTTCCTTTGCTGCTATCCCACGAAATAAAAGCAAAGGAGCAGGTCGCGGTTTAGATTTTCGAGTTCTAAAACATCGTTTGTCCTAGTACGTAACGTGGTTCCGTCCCTCGCTCGACCCGTCGTTCATCCCTCACTACCACTTTCTTGGTTGCGATCCTGTCGAGAATGAGGGAATAGCTTTCAAGTTCTAGGGTCCTTCCTGCCTTTGTACGTGACAGGCTTCAGGGTTTCAAAGCTTTGGAGCAATGGCTTTCGCCTTGTCACTCGTCCTCTCTTCCACTCGTTCCTCACCACCACAGTTGGTGTAGTAAGTCTTCCTCTTATCGTACTTTTTCATTCTCATATTGCGATTTCATGCGAACCATAACTAGCTTGCATGTTATTCCTCATTCTATCGTAAATCATTTTAGTTTCAAATCGTGGCATCTAATCTTGACGTGGCAATGCTTGAAGAAATATGAAAATAAAATCAACAAACACTTGAACGTAAAGGAAACTCACTAATGAACTAACTCATACTCGAATCAACTTATTAATATAAGCTTCAAACTTACACATATTTTCTTTTGGACTTCGCGAGATTAAAAGGAACATAAGACCTAATGTAAACATTAAGTGTTGGCCCTTGTCATGGATCGAACCCACTGTGGGTCAAACTACAGTGGGGTGTCGAAATGTGTTTTGTCGAATGTCAAAGCTATGTAACTCAACAAGAGGGTCGCTTGTACTGAGTGCGAAACTGGTTCAAATATCAAACATAATAACTCACTGATGAAAGTTTATCATTTGAAAATCACTACTGAGGAAGATTGAATAAATGCCAAAAACTTGTTTGCTATATTATAACCCCACTACATATTGAAAGTTTTCGAGTAATTGAAATGAAGAAGGGAATTGATTTGCACACTTTTGTTTTTGATTGGGACACTCTAAAGACTGCATCAGACAGTTGTACCATATTTACAACATGCTTTAATTATTTGTACTGTGAGTGTGCCAATAAAAAGGAGGAGTGTGCAAATCACCTCCCAATGAAGAAGTAGTAGAACATGGTTTGAAAATGAAATGCAAAACTTAAACTCATACATGCATGCGTACACTGACTATCATTTGTGCAAGTATTAACCCAAGATAAAACATTGCAACATACATTAAATAGAGTTTTAAGTAAAATATAATTAAGTAACATGTTAGCTCAATTGGTTGTAACGTGGGTTTGTGAGCAAGAGGTCCCTCAAGTTTAATACTTAACGTTTTCCACCCAAAACTTTTATAAATTTAAACAACTTATACTATTTTTACCACTTCTCGCTAAATGAATTTGTCTAACAGATATTTTCAATTGACGACCACATCCATGTAAACTATAAATAATGTATGGTCCTAATATATTATTTAACCACAACTTTAATAAACATATAATATTTTGGGAATATAAAACACTTTAAACGGCTCGGGATTACTTTATAAAACTTGTATACATGAAATAGATATATACATCATTAACGAATAAGCAAACTAATAACCTATACGAAAGTAATAAGTAATACATAAAAGACAAGTTATATAGTATATAACTTTGTTCTTGAACTTTAAGCGTTTTGCTACGCAAGCCACCTTTGCCACTAAACCATTTCATCATCTTTTCATCATAACGATTAATCATTATTCATTGATCGTTATTCAAATTACCAAATAGTATTTGGTTAGATTCTCAGATAACTTTATTTATCAGGTTCCGTACTTAGGACGCTTCCAAAAATCATTCCCATACTCTCACTCGCACTTACTTTCATCATTCCTAGTATCACTTAAGGTGAGTTCTTAGCCCCGTTTTATAAATGTTTTGGGAGAGATACATGCTCAACTACTACTTTTACTTTCATAAGTATTTTAAACTTTTACATATTACTCTGAGTTCATAGCCTCGCTTTTACTTATTTAAACATTTTATAAACCTCGCGAGGGGGATACATGCTCAACTACTACTTTTACTTTCATAAGTATTTTAAACTATTTACAAATTACTGTGGGACCATAGCCCACCATTTTTTTTTACATTTTATATCTCATGAAGAGATAACTGTTATAAACTTGTTTACAAGTAACTTTTCAACTGTATGCTATATCTGATTTCTATTTCCTAAGTTTACTATTGCCAAAAGTCCCTCATATCATGAGCCTTAGTCACCCGTAGGGTGAACGTAAATAATTGTGGATAGATCTATTAGGGATTGACAATCCCCGTTTGGGAGTTGGAGAAAACTACCAAACACACTTTATTTGAAATCTAATAGGTTACTGGCAAGAACCTATCCCGAGGGCCCTTGTTACTTTTATCCATCATTTATGATGAGATCTGTTAATCGATGAGTGTCATGAGGCTTAGGGAAATCAGGTTTGTAGTGCTATGGGCGTATAACAACGTAGCTCATTATTTTTTATCAAATTACTAATTTGTGTTCACTATATAGCAGAAAATTATTATTTCTTGGCAAAAACAAACTATTTTGGTGTTGACCCATTTTGGGCAAACAAGCAACTATTTCATGATTAACTCTGATTTTGATAAATCAATTGCTTTTGACTATAAACACTATGGATTTTTAATCACACTTTGATTTCGAAAATAAATCTTTTATTATGAATAGTATAAACTCACAAACTCTTTTGATTTTTGAAAACCCACTACTATACTTATAAACTCTATGAACTCACCAACCTTTGTGTTGACATTTTTAGCATGTGTTTATCTCAGGTCCATAATGAGCAAGGATGGTATGAAAGAGCACGGATTCTTACAAAGGCTATAAATTTTACTATCATTCGAAAACTTATTTAACAAATTTTGAAAACCACTGGGACCTCATTTTGAAAACTCTAATATTTATAAAATTCGAATGATTAATGTTTTAAAATGACTAAATTGATAATTAGTTTCTACTGAAAAACTGTGAGCTATGAAGTAACACCCAATCTTTATTCCGCTGCAAATATTTTAAAATTGGGGGTGTTACAGATTGGTATCAGAGCTTTGGTTATAGCGAAACAGATCTAATTTAGATCTGAACTATAACCGTTTTTACAAACAAAACATTTTATAGCCTTTACGCTCTCCGTACCTTCCATCTGCCATACGACTATGGAGCTTCTAGATAATTTATGCTACAAGCAACACTCTAGTATATTGATACATACTCATTAGCTATTTCAAGTAGTATACAAATCCTTCCTAATTGTCTTACTCCCATCTTTATAGATGCGTATGACATACTCTTTCCATTTCCCTAAAAATCCGCGCACAAATTACCTTATCGATTAGTATGGATGTTAACTCATAATCTTAAGATGATTTACAATGTCTTAATTTGAATGGATTGGGACGCCCTTTTATTCAAATCAAGAAATTGTACGTCATTGAACCATAATTCAAATCAAGATGATTTACAATGTCATTGAACCATAAGTCTATATTTACTTAGTTACATAGTTTGGGACGCTTCTCTATGTAAATAATGAAATATAGATAAATCGGTTCAATTATATCTGAAATAACATGCATATGAAACCAAGAACCACTAAATATCATTAGAAACCCCGTATAGTGATACACAACGATACAATTAGCATTTGTAATGCTACTGTTACAAATATCACTAGGTAAGGCATAGAAAAACCAATCGGTTGGCCTGCCAATATCCTATATGATAACACCACTATCCCAGCAAGATCAAGAATCAAAACTGGGTATAACACCTCGAATACCCTATACGACAATAATACACAAGTTATTAACACTATAAACGTTAATACTTGGTGTTATTATACGGGTTCGAAACACCATTCCTATCATAACACTATCTCTTACCCCCACATTTTCATCCACATCAACAGCCAAAACCACAATTAGCACGAAAAGTGCTATAATCCAATCCAGGGACTCCAAATCTTCCCTTGGGATGTAGGCCAAGAAGATGGCTGACACCGCATACAAAATTATGAGAAAAGTATAGGTGTGTGACATTTTAAAACCTTTGGATGAAAGGAATACGAGTAGTAAAGAGGAAAAAGGTGGGATATGTAAGGCGATAGCCGTAGACTACTATCCTACCCACATACGTTCGCGATTCACTACTCAAAGACAAAATGACTTTCATCATTTTCCCAAAGGCTGATAATCTGTCATTTCTTCTCTACATCCTTATCTAAAATTCTCCTTATAAAAATCTGTATCAACAAAACTCTTTGTTTAACGGTTAGGTTACCCGCACAGATTTTTATTATAATTCATGAGAAATACCCAAAACGCGACAGCGTAATGAATTCCCTTCCAAGTTGTGTTCTCAACATAAACATTCAAACACCATATTATTAAAAACGTACTTAAACCTTACAAACGACACTGAATTAGAACACCTATCAAACATAAAACCTAAACTTCAACGGTAGTCTGGGTGATCCCAAGTCTGAGAGTTGTTGGAGTCATAACCATCATCATAAGGGTCAAAGCTCACCAACTTCTCTTCTTCCCACTGAGTCTCCAACCTGCTCAGCTCCCTCTCCATGTCAGAAGTCCAACCACCATCAAAAGCCACATCTTCCTCAAAGCTTGTTTGGAAAGAATCCAGATGAGGCAACTGTTGTTGTTGATCAACAACTCTGGGTGCAGATGAACTTGATGCACCATGTTGGGGTTGTTGTGGTGGCGGTGGATTTTGTTGTTGTGGATTCTGTTGTTGTTGTTGTTGTTGTTGTTGTTGTTCAACCCCAGCAGCTCTAAAATTTTCTTCAAAACTCTAACGAATTTTATTGGAGATTTGGGCATGTATCTGACTGACACAAGCCCACAACGATTCAATAACAGCGGCGTCCTTACGATACTCATCATACAAAAACCTGTCAATTACCTGTCTTCTTTCATCTGATACGTCTGTGCATCGTATGTAACGTTCTCTAAGTTCTCGTTTCAGTTGTTTTGTGATCTCAAATTTCTGAATGACCTCCACAACAGCATTGTGGCGATCCATATCACTATTCTCAGTTTCCGCCTTGATAAACAATCGAAATTGTTCAGGGGTGTGTGGAAGTCTGCAAGCCATTGATATTTTTTTTTTCTTTTCTTCTCTCTTCTTCTCGTTGATGTGTGTGTGTAGGTGTGAGTAACCCAAGGCATACCGATAGTATTTATAAGGGTTTGGAAATATTTTCCTTTATTTTGGTAGACATGACAGTTGGTATTCAAACGGTAAGATTTTCAAAAAAAAAAAAAAAAAAAAAGAAAAAAAGAAAAATATCATCATTTTTAAAACAGGTTTAATAAACAAGTTTTCCTAACAAATCCTGTGTTGTCTCTTAAAAAAAATTTAATTAGCAAGTTTTCCTTACAAAAACCGAAGTTTTCACAAACTCTCTCTAAAAGATTTTCATTCAAACATCCTGATAACAAAAATCTTAGACCGGAATCCCGGGACAGGATTCAGTTTAATGGGTAGGTACTATCACATCCCGTGATTTTTCCCATAATTATAAACGTTTAATTTCGTATTAACCTTCGTCATTATTTTTAATCATCATTTTTACGGGAAAATTTAAAATTTTTTTTATTATATTATTTTGACATGAAAACATTTTCATATAATTCACCAAATAACGAAATAAGTTCTTGATACGTTTAACGAAACTTAAATGTTTCACTAAATCTTAAATAAACTTTTATAATCATAATTTATTTTCCTAATCCAAATTTCATCCAAACGGACCCTTAATTACTTTCTAAGCCCAAATACTATCGTGGCCTGTTACTATTCATCAGCTCACACATTTCAAGCCCAAAATCCTTATAATTACTTTGTTAATACTCGACTAAACCAAGTCAAAAACGCTCTACGTACACTCCATTTCTACACACGACTCATGTATATTTTTACCCTACCTCATTTCTCATTTAGTCAACTCCAAGCATGTCAAATTTCAGTTTCTCATGTCGAGTCTCACTATATTTTTACGAAACCAAGTGTTGGTCCACAAACAACCCATACGAATTATCAAATATTTCAAAACTAAACCATTTTAAACCTTGCTTGTTTCTTTGAACTCCTAAAAATAATTCTAGCATGATTTCATGTTTAAATATTTAAAATTGATCAACTATCACTAAGTCTTACATAATTTCCAAATCGTGCATACAAGTAAAATAGATGTCGACATGTATTTTAAAACACAAAAACATACTTTCCCATTTCATGCTCTCACAACATCATATTAAATTCCAAGGCAAGGTACTAGTTACAATTTAAAAAGGAACTCATACGTACTATCATAATATACAAAACACAAGCCCACGTTTTCTTAAATGGTTGTCGACATACATAACTATCACAAAGACATGCATCCTCATTTGAGTTCACACATGCATCTTCTTAAAGTCTTGGAATGTCATAGACGCAAACTAAAGTCTTGAAATCTCTGACATTGCATAAGTAGTACACGTTTTACTCATTTGATATTTTCTTCTTTTCTTGCTTCTTCCTTGTCGACATGCCAAGAACAACAAACAACCCTTGGCAACTAAATAATACACATACACTGACACGTTTGAATTGTGTTTCTCCTAAGCTACACACAAACTAAAACAAATCACCTTCCATGCTTATGTTCGGTTCACACTTCACCAACTCGTACAATTATTAGAATATATATATACTCGACATTCATGCAAACACTTATACTTTTATTTTAAAAACTCACAAGTCTCCAAAATATTGTTACTCTCACACCCTTTTCGAACACTGTAAACCCAAGGAAGAAAAGGAAAACCATGTTACTCACTTACAAAATCACTTACACACTCAAGCTCCCTCCCACACTCCAAGCTATCATAAAACCATTTGTCTTCTACTCCTTTTCTTCCCAAATTTCCGCTGCCAAACTTCCAATTCTAGTGACTCCTATTTAACGCATGGTCTCTTAAATATCTATTAAAACCCATGCAAACCACCCTCTGCTACTATAATAATTCGAAAAGCAAAGCACAAACTCTCCTTTCCCTTCTTCCTTGACCCACGACAGCAAGCGAACCACCCCCCTGCTGCCATCACGAATCAAAAACAAAACCCAACCACAAACTATTTCCTTCCTTTGTTGCTTCCCACGAAAGAAAAGCAAAGGAGCAGGTCGCGGTTTAGATTTTCGAGTTCTAAAACATCGTTTGTCCTAGTACGTAACGTGGTTCCGTCCCTCGCTCGACCCGTCGTTCATCCCTCACTTCCACTTTCTTGGTTGTGATCCTGTCGAGAATGAGGGAATAGCTTTCAAGTTCTAGGGTCCTTCCTGCCTTTGTACGTGACAGGCTTGAGGGTTTCAAAGCTTTGGAGCAATGGCTTTCGCCTTGTCACTCGTCCTCTCTTCCACTCGTTCCTCACCACCACAGTTGGTGTAGTAAGTCTTCCTCTGATCGTACTTTTTCATTCTCATATTGCGATTTCATGCGAACCATAACTAGCTTGCCTGCTATTCCTCATTCTATCGTAAATCATTTTAGTTTCAAATCGTGGCATCTAATCTTGACGTGGCAATGCTTGGAGAAATATGAAAATAAAATCAACAAACACTTGAACGTAAACCAAACTCACTAATGAACTAACTCATACTCGAATCAACTTATTAATATAAGCTTCAAACTTACACATATTTTCTTTTGGACTTCGCGAGATTAAAAGGAACATAAGACCTAATGTAAACATTAAGTGTTGGCCCTTGTCATGGATCGAACCCACTGTGGGTCAAACTACAGTGGGGTGTCGCAATGTGTTTTGTCGAATGTCAAAGCCATGTAACTCAACAAGAGGGTCGCTTGTACTGAGTGCGAAACTGGTTCAAATATCAAACATAATAACTCACTGATGAAAGTTTATCATTTGAAAATCACTACTGAGGAAGATTGAATAAAGGCCAAAAACTTGTTTGCTATATTATAACCCCACTACATATTGAAAGTTTTCGAATAATTGAAATGAAGAAGTAGTAGAACATGGTTTGAAAATGAAATGCAATACTTAAACTCATACATGCATGCGTACACTGACTATCATTTGTGCAAGTATTAACCCAAGATAAAACATTGCAACATACATTAAATAGAGTTTTAAGTAAAATATAATTAAGTAACATGTTAGCTCAATTGGTTGTAACGTGGGTTTGTGAGCAAGAGGTCCCTGGGTCGAACCTTGTCAATGGCAGATTTAGTCATTGTTATTTTTACAACTTTCGCCTATTGACAGTTTTAGCCCCTAGACTTCGCATCACTTACCATTTGTTCTTAAAAAGTTTTACAAGTTTTAAATATTTATATTATTTCAGCCCCTCAAGTTTAATACTTAACGTTTTCCACCCAAAACTTTTATAAATTTAAACAACTTATACTATTTTTACCACTTCTCGCTAAATGAATTTGTCTAACACATATTTTCATTTGACGACCACATCCATGTAAACTATAAATAATGTATGGTCCTAATATATTATTTAACCACAACTTTAATAAACATATAATATTTTGGGAATATAATTAACACTTTAAACGGCTCGGGATTACTTTATAAAACTTGTATACATGAAATAGATATATACATCATTAACGAATAAGCAAACTAATAACCTATACGAAAGTAATAAGTAATACATAAAAGACAAGTTATATAGTATATAACTTTGTTCTTGAACTTCAAGCGTTGTGCCACGCAAGCCACCTCTGCCACAAAACCATTTCATCATCTTTTCATCATAACGATTAATCGTTATTCAAATTACCAAATAGTATTTGGTTAGATTCTCAGATAAATTTATTTATCAGGTTCCGTACTTAGGACGCTTCCAAAAATCATTCCCATACTCTCACTCGCACTTACTTTCATCATTCATAGTATCACTTAAGGTGAGTTCTTAGCCCCGTTTTATAAATGTTTTGGGGGAGATACATGCTCAACTACTACTTTTACTTTCATAAGTATTTTAAACTTTTACATATTACTCTGAGTTCATAGCCTCGCTTTTACTTATTTAAACATTTAATAAATCTCGCGAGGGGGATACATGCTCAACTACTACTTTTACTTTCTTAAGTATTTTAAACTATTTACAAATTAATGTGGGATCATAGCCCACCATTTTTTTTTACATTTTATATCTCATGAAGAGATAACTGCTATAAACATGTTTACAAGTAACTTTTCAACTGTATGCTATATCTGATTTCTATTTCCTAAGTTTACTATTGCCAATAGTCTCTCATATCATGAGCCTTAGTCACCCGTAGGGTGAACGTAAATAATTGTGGATAGATCTATTAGGGATTGACAATCCCCGTTTGGGAGTTGGAGAAAACTACCAAACGCACTTTATTTGAAATCTAATAGGTTACTGGCAAGAACCTATCCCGAGGGCCCTTGTTACTTTTATCCATCATTTATGATGAGATCTGGTAATCGGATGAGTGTCATGAGGCTTAGGGAAATCAGGTTGTAGTGCTATGGGCGTATAACAACGTAGCTCATTATTTTTATCAAATTACTAATTTGTGTTCATTATATAGCAGAAAATCATTATTTCTTGGCAAAAACAAACTATTTTGGTGTTGACCCATTTTGGGCAAACCAGCAACTATTTCATGATTAACTCTGATTTTGATAAATCAACTGCTTTTGACTATAAACACTATGGATTTTTACTCACACTTTGATTTCGAAAATAAATCTTTTATTATGAATAGTATAAACTCACAAACTCTTTTGATTTTTGAAAATCCACTACTATACTTATAAATTCTATGAACTCACCAACCTTTGTGTTGACACTTTTAGCATGTGTTTATCTCAGGTCCATAATGAGCAAGGATGGTACAAAAGAGCACGGATTCTTACAAAGGCTATAAATTTTACTATCATTCGAAAACTTATTTAACAAATTTTGAAAACCACTGGGACCTCATTTTGAAAACTCTGATATTTATAAAATTCGAATGATAAATGTTTTAAAATGACTAAATTGATAATCAGTTTCTACTGAAAAACTGTGAGCTATGAAGTAACACCCAATCTTTATTCCGCTGCAAATATTTTAAAATTGGGGGTGTTACACCTTGTTTCAAGTGATTCAATCCCTTCTCATCCATCCTCATCCAAAGTGCAAAAGAAGAATACTCCTTCTACAACTAAGTTCAAGAAGTATTGAAGAATAGTTGTGAATATTGTGTATATTATTTGTGAAGTTGTGTTGTGCTTGTAATAAGTAGTTTAGGAGAAATAGAAGTTGTGTAGGGAGAAGAAGTTGTTTAGTAGTGAAGTAGTGTAGTTGTGAAGAAGATAGGTGTGAAGTAGATTGGTGTGAAGAAGTTGTGTAGAAGTTGTGACGAAGTTGTGGTGTGTACATTGGTGTGTAAGGTTTTCTCCGCCATAAGGGAGTTTGTTGACATAGTGAAGAAAACTCTCGAGTAGGTGACTCGGGGAGTGGAGTAGGAACAAGGAAGGTGACCTTGTAGCCGAACCACTATAAATCTTTGTGTTGTGGTTTGATCTTTCCAACTCTTTTCATTACTTACTTATTTACTTATACAATATTAGCTTAGTTAGTTAGTTACTATATAATTGTTCATATAGTGCAAGTATTGAGATCACATAAACTAGAATCGAAGTTTTTAAAACAAACTTGTTTTTATAAATTTTAAAACAGAAGTAAAACTATTCAACCCCCCCTTCTAGTTTTCCACAAAGTCTGGAAAAGATCCTAATGGTCTCTTTACTATCTTTCCTCCATCATATGCTGAAGAAATCCTTGCTGTACAAAGGGAGAACAAAGCAAGAACTATCTTGCTTCAAGCAATCTCTGATGACCACATGGGAGATTTTCATTCTCTTAGTGATCCCAGAGACATCTGGATGGCCATAAAAACAAGCTTCGGGGGTAATGAGGAATCTAAAAGGATGAGAAAATCTATGTTGAAGCAAGAATTTCAGGAGTTCAGAATAACATAAGAGGAGGGCATTCACAAGGGTTATGATAGGTTCTAGAAGATTCTGAGTCAGCTGAATCAGCTACAAGCCAGGCCTGATAATGAGGAGGTCAACTCCAAGTTTCTAAGGGATTTACCTCTTTCATGGTCTCAGGTCAGCATCTTATTGAAAACCAAAGATGGCTTGGATTGTCTCTCGTTTGATGACTTATACAACAAGCTCAGAGCCCTCGAGCTTGATATCAAGGGACACTCCTATTATGCAGCACCTCCATCACATTCTGCTTTTATAAGCACTAATACTAACAGAGTGTCACATTCTCCTAGTCCAAGTCCTTCCACTACAACATTGTCTTTCACAACTACTGGTCCAAAGAATTATCCAAAGACTAGTAATGTGATGGAAGATGTACTTCATTCGTTTGTTGCTGAATTTGATCAATAGCAGCAACTAGCTTATGAAGATTTTGAGCAGATTGAGGAGCTAGCTATGGAAGAGTTGGACTTAAAGTGGCAAATGGCAATGCTATCTCTCAAAGTCAAAAGGTTTGAACAAAAAGCTGGAAGAAAGCTTAATGTTAATGGAAGAGATGCAACTCGTCTTGATAGGAGAAAAGTGAAGTACTATTCATGTGGAGAGATTGGACATTTTGCAAGAGAGTGCAAGACTAAGAAGGCTGAAGACAATACAAGATATTCAGCTTACAAGAAGAAGGAGGTGGAGACTGGAGATTCAAATGCTTTGGTGACTACTATGGATGCTTGCATTGACTGGAATGAGCATGAAACTGATGATGCTGTAAGCAGTTCTTCTCAGCAAATCTCCTGCTTGGCTAGTTGTGATGCTGAATTTGCCTTTATGGGAATATCTCCTCAGGTATCTGATTGTGTTTTTGGGTGTGATATTAAATACAATGCTCTTAAAGAAGCTTATGATGACATGTAACCAAAATATAAAACCAGTTTTATGGAAGCTTAATCTTATAAAGAAGCTGTTAAAACATTAGAAAAACATAAAGTTTGGTTTCAACAAAATCAATTGGCTTATGAGGAGAAGATAAGAGTATTAAAAAGAGATTTAGAGATGACTAGCAATGAATTAAAATTTACTGAAAAAGAAAAGGCTAGAATTGAATCAGAGAAAGAAGTTTTGCAAGATAAGTTTGATAAGGAAGTGGCTAGGCATAAAGACTGGCTAATTTCAGGTGATAAGTTAGCTAGTTTGCTATATAGTAGTCAATCTGTAACATCTGAGATAGGTTTAGGTTTTCAGAAATATGTAGGTGTTGAGGTACACCATAAGTTAGATAAGAAAAGTAAAAATAACCCTGAACCTATAAAATTCTTAAAAGAAGGTGAGATGCATGCAGTTCTAGGACCAATAAGAGGTGTATTTAGGCCCACCACCACTACCTCAGACTTTGATGGTTCACACCATTTGTATGGAAAAAATCCTCATGACTTGCCAAACACTATTTGTAAAACTAATAACTCTGACTCTCCCACTACCATAGAAACCTCTAAGCCCACATCCCACCATTTAGACTTAGCAGAATCACAGATGCAAACTGGCACTAGGACCAATGACTCCCCTGACTCTAGTAGTGTCTCTAGTGATGATTCTAATGACTGTGTCTCTTGTTCTTTCAGGGACATGACCTCAGAGACCTCTACCTCTAGTTATGCCGGTTGTGATTCCAAGACCAAGTCAGATTCACCCAAGTCCTCATCAAAGCTTTCTGTCAAGTCCTCTTACAAGTCTGCTGACTCTGAAGTTGCTGCTGATGAAGTTATTTCAAAGACAGCTTCTTCTGAAGACTTGTTATTTACTTCTTTTAAAAACAATTCCTTTCATTCATTACAAAATAGTTCTAATTCTGGTGTTTGTTTGAATAATTTTGTGGTTGATAAGACATCTTTTGGTTTCAATAAATCTTCTAGAAAGAAGAAGTGTTTTGTTTGTGGTAGCAAATTGCATTTGATTAAGGATTGTGATTTTCATGAAAAGAGGATGGGTGTTTCTGTTGCTCATAATAGACCTAGACCAAAGTGGACCAATGTTAGTTCCAAACCCACATGTGTTCCACAGGCAACTCACACCACCAGCAGAACCAACTCAGTTTCTGCTAATAAGTCTGTTTCTTCTGGTAGATTTTGCTGCTGATAGGAATAGATATGTTGCTAGACCATATTCTGGATATCATCATAATTACTTTCAAAATGGTTATTGGCCTGGATGTTACGACCCAATGTTTTTGGGAAGGGCTTATTGGGATTCTGCTGTAAAGACCTCAGCAGATTGTTCTTGGAAATTTAATAGACCATATGTACACAGGGGTTCCAGGAACAATGGTGGATCTAACTCATCTACATGGCTTCATTCTAATGATCCATAAGGCAGGCTCAAGTCTTTCATGACTTGAGTCTCTCTATGGTACTCATGTTGTTGTATATTTTGTTGTTGTAGGGTCATCCTCTTTTAAATAAAGACTTAGGTATTGTAGATAGTGGTTGTTCAAGAAGCATGTCTGGGAATCAAGAGAAGCTACACGATTTTGTGCCTTTTGATGGAGGCAAAGTGACATTTGGAAGTGGAGAAGGAAGAATCACTGGTAAAGGAACCATCAGAACTCCAAAGGTGGATTTTGAGAATGTCTATTATGTGAAGGAGCTACAAGGTTTTAATTTGTTCTCTGTTTCACAAATCAGTGACAAAAAGATTCCTGTGCTATTCACTGAGAAGGACTGTCTCATTCTTTCACATGACTTCAAAATACCTGATGAGAGTCATGTATTGCTAAGGGTTCCAAGAAATCATAATCTTTACACCTTCAACTTGAATGATGTCAAGCCAGAAGGTAATCTAGCATGCTTGGTGGCTAAAGCATCCTTGGATGAATCTATAAAATGGCACAAAAGGATGGCACATGTAAACTTCAAGGTTATCAACAAGCTTGCTAAAGATGGATTAGTTCATGGACTTCCTTCCAAGATATTCACTAATGAACATAACTGTGTTGCCTGTAACAAAGGAAAGCAACACAAGGCTTCTTATAAAGCTATTAATGTTGTGAGCACAATCTCAGAACCTTTGCAGTTGCTTCATATGGATCTTTTTGGTCCAACATCCATCAGGAGTATTGACCATAAGTACTTCTGTCTGGTGATCACTGATGCTTATAGTAGGTTTAGTTAGACATTCTTTCTAGGGACTAAAGACCAAACCTTTCAGACACTTAAATAATTTATGGCCCTCATTGAAAACCAACTTAACAAGAAGATCAAAGGCATAAGGTGTGACAATGGGACAGAGTTCAAAAATGCCAATCTCATTGAACTCTGTGGGTTAAAGGGTATAAAAGGGGATTATAGCAATCCCAGGACTCCACAACATAATGGAGTTGCATAGAGGAAGAATATAACCCTGATAGAGGCTGCAAGATCCATGCTTGCTGACTCTAAACTTCCCACTATGTTTTGGACTGAAGCAGTGGGCACTGCTTGTTATGTGCTAAATAAGGTGTTGATTTCAAGACCACATAATAAAACACCGCATGAGCTTTTGACTGGGAAGAAACCTACCATTGAATACTTTAAACCTTTTGGATGCCAAGTGACTATTCTGAATACAAGTGATCACATAGGAAAATTTGAAGAAAAAGCTGCTGAAGGGAATATAGTTGGTTACTCAGCTCATAGCAAAGCTTACATGGTATATAATTTGGCTGCAAAGAAGATTGAAGAGACTCTTAACTTGAGATTTATGGAGGACAATAAAAATGTTCAGGGTAAAGGTCATGAATGGTATTTTGACCTTGACTACTTGACAGATCACTTGGGGTATACAAGATTTAAAACTAACCCTTCTGTAGGTACACAAGAGTCACCTACTAACATTGCAGGTACCTTGGAAGATGACTCAGACAGTGATTCAGAATGTGATGAACCCACTATTGTTGTTTCTTCTCTCCCTATTCATGTTGCAGGTCCTACTAACAAAGAAGCCTCTGATGCCAAAGTTGCTAATGATGTTGAAAACTCAACTTATGCAGAAGATCTTGCTAGACTTAAAAAGCAAGAGCATGCAGCTGCTGAAGAAGCTAAAAGGCTTGGTCTTGAGTTTGCTCAAGATACTGAGGCACTCTTGAGACAAGCTACTCTTGATGCCAGCAGAAAATCAATTTCTGCTGATAGATCTCCTGTTGCTGCGGATGCCAATTCTCCTGAAGGCATTTCTGCTGTAGTCCCTGTTTCCACTGCTACATCCACAAGTTTAGATGAACCTTTTGGCAGGTTTCCCAGCCTCTCAGACCTTGGCAATCATGAACAAAGTGCTGGCATTTTTCAATCAGCTTCTTATGATGATGACTATGCTCCAACTCTGACCAATCTTGAAACTTCTGTTGATGTTAATCCTGTTCTCACCAAGAGGATCAACACCATTCATACTCAAATTAATATACTTGGTGATCCAAATGCTGTGGTTCTAACCAGAAGTGCAATAAAACAGACACAGTTTGGACAATGTGCTTTTCTAACTTATATGTCTAATCAGAAGAGGGACAATCCTACAGATCAACAACATTGTCTGTTTGCTTGTTTCTTATCACAAGTAGAACCAACCAGCATTAAACAAGCATTGAGTGAACCTAGTTGGGTAGAGGCTATGCAGGAAGAGATGCAACAATTCAAGAATCAAGATGTATGGGTACTTGTTGATCTACTTGCATGTAAATTTGCAATTGGAACCAAGTGGATTTTAAAATGCAAGAGGAATTGTGGTCAGAAACAAAGAAAGATTGGTGGCTCAGGGTTTCAGACAAGAAGAAGGGATTGATTATGATGAAGTTTTTGCACCTGTTGCTAAAGTTGAGGCAATAAGGTTGTTTTTGGCCTTTGCCTCATACATGGGTTTTGTGGTTTATCAGATGGATGTAAAGAGTGCCTTTCTCTCTGGCAAGATTGAAGAGGAAGTCTATGTCACTCAGCCACAAGGTTTTGAAGACCCACAACATCCAAAGAAGGTGTACAAGGTTGTCAAGGCACTCTATGGACTTCATCAAGCACCAAGAGCCTGGTATGCAAGGTTATCCACATTCCTTTTAGAGCATGGCTACAGAAGATGAGCAATTGACAAGACTCTCTTCATTAAGAAGAACTCCAGGGATATCATTTTGGTTCAAGTATATGTGGATGATATCATTTTTGGCTCCACAAAGGAAGATTGGTGAAGGGAATTTGAAGATTTGATGAAAGGTGAATTTCAGATGAGTGCAATGGGGGAACTGACATTTTTCTTGGGGCTATAAGTCAAACAACAACCTGAAGGGATCTTTATCCATCAGGAGAAATATGTAAAAGACATCTTGAAGAAGTTTGACTTTGAACTACTGAGGACTACAACTACTCCCTATGAACCTCCAAAGCCGAAAAATCCAAATGAACAATATGAAGCTGTTAATGTTCATCTATATAGATCCATGATTGGATCACTAATGTATCTCACAGCTTCAAGACCTGACATCACTTTTGCTGTCAGTGCTTGCTCAAGACACCAAGTCACTCCATTGACTTCCCACCTAAATGCAGTGAAGAAGCTTTTCAAGTACCTCAAAGGCCAACCTAAGTTAGGTCTTTGGTATCCAAAGGATTCACCATTTGTGTTGGAAGCATACAGTGATAGTGACAATGCTAGAGCTAATTTGGACAGGAAATCCACAACAGGAGGTTGTCAATTTCTTGGTAGAAGGCTAATTTCTTGGCAGTGTAAGAAACAGACCATTGTGGCCACCTCTTCTACTAAAGCAGAATATGTTGTTGCTGCTAACTGTTGTGGTCAGGTACTTTGGATTCAAAATCAAATGCTGGATTATGGGTTCAACTTCATGAACACTAAAATCTATATTGATAATCAAAGTACCATTTCAATTATTAAAAATCTAGTCTTTCATCAAAGAACTAAACATATTGAAATTAGGCACCATTTTATAAGAGATGCAACTGAGAAACATTTAATACATGTGCTTAAAATTCATACTGATGATAATGTGGCTGATTTGTTAACAAAGGCTTTTGATGGACCTAGGTTTAACCACTTAGTTGTCCACATTGGGATGGTTAACCCTTGAATGCTATGTTTGAGGGGAGGCATAAGCCTGAGGGGAGGCATATGCCTTTGGGGAGGATTGTAATTGATGTTGTATAATTTGTATATTATTATGTTTACTAACTTAGTTTTGCAGATTTATTTCTAATTAGACTAACAAGTATGTATAAGTTTGTTTTCTGTGTTCTGTTTTAGTGTTTGGTTTGCAGGTCATGTTTCTGCTGATAAACAAAGATCCATACATCATAAATCAGTAGAATAAGAGTTAACAAACAAACTGAAAAGTTTATTCATTATTAAGATTCAAGATTACATCAATAAACAACCAAACATCGGAACTGGATTACAAGGGATACAAATAAACAACCTCACAACAAGCAACCTCCAAAGACCACAACACCACCACCTACAACAACCCAAACTCCTACTCCATCTTCCTCTTCCCTTTTCCCAGGTCCTTGGGGTCAGGCATCCTCTTGTGGACCCCTATGGACTGTATATCTTTGTCCCATAGTTTGGGAGTAGCAAGTCCAAGGACAACCTTGAGATGACCCTTGTACCTTTGAGAAGATTGTGGCTCCATAGGGACTGAGATCTTCTTCATATCAGCGCAAACCCTTTCCATTTCACTAGTAAGGAAAGCAGTGACTGGAGTGAAGTCTGGGAGAACAACTTCTAGGGGAGTTGGAGCTTCCTCTATTTCCTCTGATGAGGAAGGAGATGGACAGAACTCAGATGGTCCCTCACCAAGATAGTAATATGATCTCTGAATTTGGGGAATGTCAAAGGTAGAATCAGAAGATGAATCAGAGGAAAATTCAATCACATTGGACTTTGGCTTCATAATTGGTGTGTTTGGAAAGACTTGGGTGTAGTTGGTGTTTGTGTGTAATTGATTTGGGTAGCTTGTGACTTGAAGACCTCTTTATATAGAACTGATTTGGAGTTTAATGAGAGTAAATGTTACTTAATGGGAGGTAGTTGAGTCTGTGCCAATTACTAATTCTGCAAGTTGACCATAAAATGGATTCAACGGATGAATTCTACTAAGGTTTGACCAATTGCTGCTGATGACACAAGATTGATCATTAATGATATTTTAAGTGTGTTCCTATTGATAGTTCTTGCTAGGTTATTTATATCAGGGGAATGTACATTCATCAAAAGCAAGACAATCTAGTAATGATAAACAAAGGCAACAAAGTTTTATTGATAATCATTCAAAAGTACAAGCAGAATGAAGATTTCAAGTTACAAACAAGCAAAACAATCTGAAAAATAGCCTATCAACCCTAACCCCACTATTCTACTTTCCATTTGCCCTTGCCATTCACATCAGCCATCTTCTCCTTGTCTTTGTTCCTAGTGAAGAGTTCCTGCTGTTGGGGACAAGGCAACCCAATCACCACTTCTCTTGTCCTTGGCAGAGGTGGATTTGACCTTCTTGGTCTTGATGGTCGTCTTGGACAGGAGGATTGGGGCCTCTCAGGTGTTGAGGGAGGAATGTACAGAGCATCATTTTCATCTTCATCTTCATCAGAAGAAGTACAAATGAAGGGAGACACAAGTTCACGGGGTGGTGGTTAATATGGGATCCATGGATTGGGATCCTCTAAAGACTCTAAAGACAAAGAAGGATTGGGGGCTCTGCTTGCTTCACCCCTCTCTAGAGCATTCCACCTTTTCTCTAGCTCTCTAGCAGCATCAGAATCGTCCAAATCAGAAGGAACATTTACAGGGTCCTCTGATGGTGATGGACTCGGAGGATTTGCATCATGTTTCCTCTTCTTGGCCTGTTCCTTGGTCAGACCTCTTGGGATGATTGGTAATCTTAATGGTGGTGGAGATGTTAGTGATTCTGAAGAATCAGATGAATCAAAGGAGATGTTGATAATGATTGGATTGGATGACATAGTTATTACTTGATTGGTGGTTGTGTAATTAGGGATTTAGATTGAGAAATTGATTGGTGAGATTTGGGGATTTTTACCCCCTATTTATAAGTCCAAGTAAACCGTGTGTAGTTATTGTCATTAATGCAAGGCGGTTTACACGTAATTAAGAGAGAAAGTTTGACTAAAGGGATTTTTACTGAATAATGGTTACCACTGATGACTTGTTCCTGCTGTTTGACCATGTGGTTGCTGCTGATGGAAGGAATGGTTGACCGTAGTCAACGCTTAATAGGTTTCTGTGGATTGACCATCTGGTTCCTGCTGTTTGACTTGGTTTCTGTGGACGGGTCAGTTTTATTTGGGATTTTATAAAAGTCAAATATTGGTTAAAGATTGTTTCCACAATTCTTTCCGATTATACTCCACGTTTGGAAACTTACCACAATTAACCTAGACGTGCAAATCCCACTCACAAATAACTGATTCCCTTTCTCTATAAAACTTCAAAACCATTTCAAAATCTCTCAGCATTCAAAACCCACTTTCTATTATCAATCAATGGCGGAACTACTATTCAAAGGTGATCATAACAAGCAAGCTTTCTTAGGTCGTGGTAAAGGAGATGATCACTATGTACAGATGATGGAATTTCTCCAAAGATCCAAGATTCATTATGCTTTAACACAATACCTTGTCATTATCCATGAATCTTTGGTCAAACAATTTTGGGGAACGACACGCACAAGGTCTGCTAAAGATGGACCAACAGAAATTGTGGCTACTATTGATGGGGAAGAATGTGTTATCACTGAGTCATTGGTTAGGACTCAATTACAATTGGATGATGAAGGTGGGGAGCATGAATTGGCTAAGGAAGAGATACTTGCATGTCTTTAGGCTGCTGGATATCGTGGAAATGGGAAGGTCTGGTACAAGAATCAGTTTTGCCCAAAATGGAGATTCTTGACACACACTCTGCTTCAGTGTATGAGTTCCAAGTCTGGAGGATGGGATCAATTCTCCACAAACATTGCTCTTGCCATTGTGTGCTTATCTCAGGGGAGAACATTCAATTTCTTTAAGAACATATTTGATGAAATGCTTCAAAATGTTAAGGATTCTAAACTTAAATTTTTAATGTATCCTAGGTTTCTTCAAATAATTTTAGGTATTCAGACCACTGATACTACCCATATGCCTGTTAAGGGTTTATCTAGCAAGCTATTTTCTTCTATGAAGACCAACTACAATGGAGACCATAGGCCTTTATTACCTGCTATGTTGTCTGCTGGCAATGCAGCTGATGATGCAGCTGCTGATGGTCAGGATCCTGCTGATGCTCATGCACCAGTGGATTCTCTTGAGGGGCCTGAAGTTGCTCCTGATGCAAGTGCATCAGTTTCTGCTGATGCCCAACCACCACCATCTCCAAGGCCATCAACACCTAGTCCTCCCACACCTATACCTTCACCAATTGTTGATGCTCCTTCTACGCATGTGGCTACTGAGGATTTTAGCCCTGACCAACCTGTACAATCTCCCCAGATAACAAGACTTGACTCACCAAGTCCATTAAGACCTATTTCTGAGGAGTATGAAAATTTAAATGCAGGATTTTATGATTCTCTTGTCAGGACCAATGATGCTCCCACTACCACAGATATCCCTGTTGGTGGAGCTGAAGGTCCTGTTACTTTCACCTCCATGTGTACTTTGCTTGACAGGTATGTAAAGAAGGTTGATGATTTGGAGAAAGAACTCAAAGAAACTAAAGCTAATTTGGGTGGTCAGATAGATATGCTCACTGCAAAGGTTCAGGATGTGGAAAGGGAATTAGGTTAAAAGAAACAGAGGAAAGTGGTCATTGACTCAAAAGATGAGCAGGAAGATGTGCAGTTTGATTCTCTTCATGTCTTGGCTGATGTGACGCTGGCTCAGCCACCACCTCCACCTGCATCCACATCTGCTAAACCACTTAAGCCTCAAAGACCAATTAAGTATAAAAGAAGGCATCCAAGATCTTATATTGGAAAGAAAGCAACAGTTTCTATTAAAGCTCATAATGTGGTTGATGACTCAGGGATGTCTCTTAATGAACATGTTGCTGCTGCTCTTGGAAGTATTACACCTAGTGTTGATCTGACTGAAGCTCATTCTACTGATGTTGCTATGGATGATATTTTTGTTGAGAAGGTCTCTGTTGGGGTTCACACATCAGTGGATACTTTCTTTGTTGCTGGTAAAGAGTATGTGGCTTCACCCAGCATTGATCCATCTGTTCCAGAGCATACAAATGATGAAGACACATCAGCAACTCTCTATACTAAAGGATCTGCTGATGCTACTATTGATTTAGATGTTCAAGATTTACCTGTTGATCCTTTGGAGAAGTTAGCCATTCCTCAGGATGATTCTGCTGACACTACTAGAGTGTGTGATGATGATCTTGTCACAGAACAATAAAAGCTTGAGCAAGAAAGACTTTTGAAGGAATGTGCAGATAAGAAGAAAAGTACATATTTGGCTAAGGCATTACAAGCTAAATTGACTCAGAGATCCACTCTGCTACAAACAAGTATGTGTCTACTTTGCCTCTTGCAAGACAAAGAGAATTAGATGCTGCAGTTCCAAATTTTGATGAAGCTGACTGGATGCATATTGGGAGGCAAGTAATTTCTAATCCTGGTTTGGCTAAAGAGATTCTTGGAGATAATGTCCATGAAGTTGATTATGCTCCTAGAATGGTTGAGATTATAAAACTCAGGAGGAAAGTTGAAGTTGAAAGGATTGCCAAAGCAAAGAGGGATAAACCTCTTACCCAAGCACAACAAAGGAATTTTATGAGGGAATTTGTGAAGAATCAAAGCAGTGCATTATATAATCATTCTTGGACTAAGAAACAAGTTTGGTCTTTCTTAGATGAACAATTAGTTTACCATTATAATAGAATCAAGACTAGATTACAAAAGGATGGACTTCTTACTCCTAAGCTTGTTTCTACTCTATCTTCTGCTGCTACAGAACCACCTTCTAAGAAACTAAAGATGGATGAAGTTGATTCTGCTAATGTGTCTGCTACCTTTTTATCTCATTCTGCTGATGTTGTTTCCATTACTGATATGGGTGTTCCTGCTGTTGGTCATGCACCTTTGCCTATTGTTTCTATTTCTGCTGCTCCAACTATTGCTGTGGCTACATTTATTATTGATAAAAGTAAAGCAAAAGTTGTAGCAGAAGATATTCCTTCTAAAAAGAGGACCAGAAGACGAATGGAGGAGAATAGATTGGGTGAAGAGGCTGCCAAGAGGTTGCATGATGATCAACAGGCTGAATTGGAAATATTTCATAAGATCAAAGTTAGAGAAGTTGAGCTTGCACCTGCTAGGGCAAAACACGTTAGGATGGAGATGGAGGCAAAAGCAGAATCTGTTTCACTTGACAAACCTTCTGCTGAGGTTTCTACTGATATTACACCAACACCTCCACCAGTGGAAGAACCTTCTTCTCCTTGTGAGGAGGGTGTATCTATTGAAGAACCTTCTTCTCCTCATTCCTCTATCTATATTCCTGGTAGCAGGGCCAAAAGAATGGCTAGAATGAAGGTCTCACAATCTCCTCATGTGCATAGGGTGGTGGATGTTGATGCCGCTGATTCTTCTTTTCTTAAAGAAGGATCTCCTGAAGATTGGCTTGAGGGGTTTAGAGATGTTTTGGTTCGATGGGAGCTTTCTAGTAATGGACAGTCTAATACTATTTATAGGCTTGATGGAACATCTATGTCCTTTACATTTCTACAAGAAATTTTGCATCTTGTGGATCATCAGGATTTACTCACTCTTTATGATTTGGTTACCAAGCATTATGCTATTCATACTCCTGAGGGTGTTGGATTATATCTTTTGGGGGATCTTCAAGTGCTCATGGATTCTGATTCTCCCACTGGTTCTGGTTATGCTGTCTGGAAGAATAATCATAGGTGGAAAGTATTAAGTTGGAAATTTTATCCTCTTCCTTATGTTCATGTCTTGGAGACTACATCTGGTATAAGGGTGATAATGTTCATTGATAAGGATTATCCTCTGACTATGCCTCTTATGGAGAAAATGCTTCTACATCATTTGGAGATTCCTCCTGATCCAGTTGGTAATGCTAAACTCTTTGCTGAATCTTTGATTCGCTTGTTTAAATCAAGGATCAGGGGGCCAGATGTCCTTTTACACTTTCTCTTATGGAGAAAATGCTAAACAGATTTGTATAGTGTTTTGTATGTTGTATGCAGGTTTTGGTGTTGTTTCCTTTCACACTTTCTCTGGTTATCAACTTACCATGATGTTGACTATTCCATCAAAAAGTTGGCTAGTCCAAAGGGTACAGCTTTGGTAAAGACAAGTCAAATCTGTTGATAGCTGTAATAGTTTGCTAAAAACTATTGGGTACTCAACTCACGCATGCTTAACAGCTGAGAGTTGAATGGTTGTCAATTGACCATGGATTTTTCCTTATGGATTCCCAATAATTGGCTAGCCCACAAGTGTATGGCTTGTGGTAAAGGCAGTGGAAAACCATATTTGGTATTCAATTACCAAGGTGATTTAATCAACCAAATAATTGACTAGTCCTAAGCAAACGGCTACAGGTAAAGACATATCAAATCCGTTTATAGCTGATGATTTGCTAAAAATCATATGGTCATCAGTGTACCATAGTTAGTGAACTGAAACATTTGGCTACTCCAGTAGTAATGGCTATTGGTAAAGAGACATCAAATCCATTATTTTCAATGATTCACCTCTCACAGGAGTTAACACACATGGAAGTGATGAGAATAGTATGAAACTTATGTTTTGATGTACATTTGGTCATTTGTTGCTGCAAAAGAATGGTGTTTTCAGAGTTTTTGCTGATCATAGAGATTCTGCTGATGAAGATTCCTTATTGCTAAAGTTCATGTTCAATCCTCTTCTTCTGGGCTTTGAAGATCTATCAAGAATCTTGGAGTTAACCATGTCAACTTCAAGATTAGGGGAGGATTGTAAGGAATTATTGAAGTCAGCATAGATATTGCTGATGACTTTCTGCTAACAGGTTCTTGCGAATACTTATAGTTGTTTCTGCTGAAGACTGATTCCTGCTGATGATAGACATTCTGCGGATATAGTTAATCCGTAGATAAGAGTTAGTTATTTATAGATAAGATATGTAGAATATCTTTTAGAGTATTATGAATATACGTTTCTTGTAGAAGAGATTAGGGTTTCTGCTAGTATAAAAGGAACCTAAGGATATTGTATTATGTACGTGTCAAAAACGATTATTAGTTAATTATAATGATCCATAGAGGATCAAAGTATTTAGTATATTGTTTGTGTTTATATTCCGCAATAAATACAAGTTCACAGAGATTGTCTATTTAGTCTTGCTAGTGACTACATTAGTAGGCTAACGATCCATTGGCTCAAGATCTATCAAGTGTAGATCCTACACATTTCATTTTTATAAGTGAGGTATTCTAGTCTTATAACATTACTCAATTTTTATCTGGCCAAATAATGTTTTTATTTCCAAAAAAAAAAAAACATTTTTGCAAACTGATTTGATAGACATTATTTATAAATGTAAAGTTAAATTTGCAATTAATTTTGCAATGGTTTTATTGCAAAGTTATATTGATTTAAAAGTTGCAAATATTTTAATTTGAAAATTTTCATCATGCAAATCAGTTGCAATACTCTACCATCATCGCAAAGTTTCGTTGGAGAAATTCGCCTTTGCAAACAACAATCACTATTTTCCAATAAGTTTTCTTCCGTTGTAAAACCGTCACAAATATTTTTGAGATAGTTTGACTTCCGTTGTAAAACACATTCAATAGTGTCTTTTCACAACGACCTAAATCCGTATCAATTGATAAAAGGCCAAAACACATATTAGTACCCAAACTTGGCAAACTGGATCATTTAGTACTCTGAACTTTTAAGGGTGCAGGATAGTACCCCCAAACTTGACAAACTGAAATTACAACTACCATATACCAAATTAACTACATAATTTATCATTTTTTAATTTATGCTAAAAAATCAATTTACTAATGCCTAATGTAATATAAATAATTTTTAGTTAAAGTTAGAATAATTAATTATATTTTATTAAAAATTTAGTTTATTTTATTTTTCTTTTAGTTAATATAATATTATATTTAGTTATTGTGAATAAATTTATATTTGAAATAATAAATTTTAAAAAGTGAATTTACCGCACTACTTTGGTGTATATATATATATATATATATATATATATATATATATATATATATATATACTAAATGTTCGTTTCAAATAATTTTGAGACCATAACAACTTAATTATTTATTTCCTCATACGCATATGTTAAATTGAAAACTACAAAAACTCCGATATATTTAGTTATAAGTTTACCTAAGAATTATTTGAAACAAACATTTAATAATATACTATGAAGATTTATTAATAGTAGCGCGTTAGAAATATTTTAGAAATAAATACTACATATATAATTTTTATATTCTAAATAATTAATTAAAATACTATATTAATTTTCAAAAATTAAAAATATTTAAATTTAAAAAAATATATATTTATCTAGCCAAAGTTTTAGTATAAATTATTTATTAAAAAAAATGCCTTTACTAAATTGACTTTTAGAAAGAAAAAAATAATTAATTGTTGAGTTAATTAATATAGTGTAGTAGAAATTTCATTTTGTCAAGTTGAGGTACCATTTTGCACCCTTAAAAGTTCAGGATACTAGATGATCCAGTTTATCAAGTTCGGGATAGTAATATGTGTTTTGTCCTTAATAAAATACAACCGATAACCGCTTTATTTGATCAGTTGTATTGTAATGTATAAAACAACTAACCTATGGATAAATGAGATTATTTTTGGTATTTTGTTAGTTTGTTTTAAAGCAAATAAAATACTTTGTTGGGGAGATATAATTTTATCTAAACTCAAAGCAACAAAAGTAAATAAGAATTTCAAATGTGTGATTTGGGTTGAATATCGCTTGGTCTTCATGGCATTTGTGACGTGGCACGTACTCCTTTCTTATGAGGTTGATTTGCACACCACATTTTTTTATATTTTCACCACATCTTATGCTTTACAGTGTTGTACAGTGTGCTATACTGCTTGTACAATATGGTGTTTTTATCAAAAAGTTTGGTGTGCAAATCAATCTCCCTTTCTTATGTAGAGTAGAGATAAACTAATATATATATATATATATATATATATATATATATATATATATATATATATATATATATATATATAGTTTGGTGTGCAAATCAATCTCCCTTTCTTATGTAGAGTAGAGATAAACTAATATATATATATATATATATATATATATATATATACACACACATATATATTTATATATATACTAGGTAATTTTTTAGGCCGTGCTTAGAATCAATGTTTATCGTTAAATGATCACCTATATAGCCGTTAATTGATAGTTTCCAATTTGACATTGGGTAGCTCATCAGTTGGACACATGATATTGTATCATCCATACCCTACATCTAACATATAAAGGGGTGACTTTTTTGGCGGGTTTTTAGTAAATGAGAATGAGAGTGGTAGTGAATGACAATGTTTGGTTGATGGGTTGATAATGGAATATGAACCCATAGAACTAACCGAGTTTTTGAAAAAAAATATCGGGCTAGTATAGTAGTAAATGAACAAATATTGTACAGTGAACTTCATTAACAGAAAAATGTTGCGAGAATAATGTGAAGATTTTTACTCTCTCTTTATACTTTCAATTTCTCCTCTCTTTTTCTAATGTGTTTTTTTTTGAGAGTACACTAATAAGTCATAAGACATCATGTATTATTGTTGATATTAGTTGGTCAAAAGATACAACTCTCCACCCTACTCTGTACGTTACTTTCAAACATCACTTTCTACTGCTACACTAACTCACACTTCATCCCTGTACCCCCTATATTCTGTGTATGTCATCTCATACACTGTTTGGTGTATGTTTGGTACATTCAACAAATCTAAGTCATAGATACACTCATACAAATGTACAAATAATTGAACATGGCACATGGTCATTATTGCCTCAATAGTGTACATGCTATTTCTTTTCTAATAAAATGTTTGTTCAGACAAAATGGTCACACAACTTTTAAAAATGTAAAAATGTAAAGAAACAAAAAATGGAACTAACAAGTAGAGTTTGGTTTGCAACTATAGTATTTTGTTAAAACTCACAAAAACATATTTTCATGAATTAGCTTATTTTTATCTTTTAGTTGTTATAAAATTTTGATTCTTCAATATCAAATAAACAAATTTCTACCTGTGACATTCTTTGTGTTAGGTGTACAAACCAAATCCCACATCATCACCGGGTTGATTTTAGAATGGGACCTCAGTTGGGCTTCTATGTTGGACTTGGTGAGATGTTGGGCCGTATGAATATCCAACAAGTGGTATCAAGAGCTCAGGTTTGCGGGTTCGCTGGTTATCTAGGATCGATCAAGAATGATTCCTTGGTGTTTGTTTTCTGGAAGGAGCAGTCAGGAAGTTTTCTGTTTTGGGTTTCGGTTTAGAACAACAAGAAGGTGCAGCAGATCGATGTTGAATTTGATCAACAAAGAAGAAGACATCTGTTGATTGTTTTGGATCTGGCCTTTGTTTGTTGTCGGAATATAAAAGAAGAAGAAGCTAAATAGTACGGTTGTTGTTGTTTGGTTTAAAAGTCAATATAATTACTTCAAAATATTTAAGGATTGGTTTTGTTTTTTTGTTGTATATCATTATATTATTATTGAATTATAATAATAATAATATGGTTAGTATTATTTTATTCTATAATGGATTAAATAATTTGAAGGGTATTGCACAAGGGACTTTGTTGGTTTGTGATTGTGAGGTTTTTCACAAGGTTTAATAAATTAATAAAGCGATTAAAGAATGACGGGAGCCAAGTTTGAGATCGAGAAATTCGATGGAACTGGTGATTTTTGATTATGGAGAGTCAAGATGCGTGCTTTATTAATCCAACATAGATGTGAAGCAGCTCTGGAGGTTTTACCCGCAGATATGGATGCTACAGCGAAAGCTGAGCTAAACAAGAAAGCTCATAAGGCCATGATTTTGTGTTTAGGTAACAAGGTACTGAGAGAGGTTACCAGGGAGACGACTGCAGCGGGGTTTGGACCAAGCTCGAGACTTTGTACATGAAAAAGTCCTTGGCCAACAAGTTATACCTGAAGAAGAAGTTGTATACATTCTATATGCAGGCTGGACGTACGATTTCCGAGCATATAGATGAGTTCAACAAAATCGTTCTTGATTTAGCAAATATTGAGGTAAAATTCAAGGATGAAGATCTTGCATTATTATTAATCACTTCTTTACCAGCATCATACGAACACTTTGTGGATACCTTGCTTTATGGACGGGAAGCTTTGACTTTGGAGGATGTGATGGCCACACTGAATTCAAAGGAAATCAAAGAAAGATCTAAGGCGAAGGGGGATGATGGTGAAGGGTTATACATGAGGGGAAGAACTGATCACAGGAATTCGCATTAATCTATGGGAAAGTCAAGATCTAAGTCTCAAGGTGGAAGACTCAAGTGCTTTATTTGCTAATCTGAGGAGCACTTGAAGAGAAACTGCCCGAAGAATAATCGCAAGAAGTCAAATGGTTTCATCAAGAATGAAGATCAGCCAAGCTCCAGTGGTTCGATTTACGACGGTTCTAAGGTGATGATGGTGATGAGTGCAGAGGCTCTGCTAGATTGGATCACAGATTCAGGAGGTTCATACCACATGACACCGAGGTTAGATATATTTTTTTGATTTTCTGGAATGCGATGGGGCAGGGTACTGTTGGGTGACAACAGGGAGTGCAAGATCAGAGGTATTGGCAATGTAAGGGTACAACTGAAATATGGGTCAAGTTTTATATTACACAATGTCAGGTATATTCCTGAATTGAAAAGAAACTTGATATCGCTAGGAAATCTTGAAAAAGAGGGATATACCATAAAAATGCAGTCGGGAAAAATCAATGTGATTAATGGTTCCAGGGTTATTTTATCTGGAACCCGAAGGGATAATTGCATATACTCTTCAGATGGCCTTGCAGTGGCGGGTGAGCTTAATGCTAGTGTTGAAGAAAAAGACAGTCTTACACAGGTTTGGCACAAAAGACTGGGACATATCAGTGAGGCGGGACATCAGGTGCTAGAAAAGCAGGAGCTGTTTGGAAAGAAGAGTCTAGGTAAGCTCGATTTTTGTGAGAATTATGTTCTGGGAAAGTCACATCGAGTCAGTTTCTGTGTAGGAAGGCACACTACTCAGGGAGTGATAGACTACGTTCATTCTTTCAATAACTAATCAAACAACGATTAGGGATGCTTACTTGTGCAAAGATTTTTCTGTCGACATCTTATCTTCATGGTCGAGTTATCCGTGCTAGTAACCAGGGGGTGTAGGTTATCGAATCTTACAAGTGGTATCAGAGCGAGGTTGGGCCCAGTGATGATGTGGATGGTGTTCCCTCGATTAGACCCCGGTTCAACGGTATTATTGGATCCCGATAAACCTTGTACCGAAAGGAAGCCGGTAAAAGGCGGTATGTTCCGATGGTAAAGGTCGGTGGTATGAAAAAGGTGGGATCGTGGCTATAGTAGAAGGGGAGGCCCATGGTGGTTTGGGTTTGAGGGGAGGATTGTTGGGTGTACAAACCCAATCCCACATCATCACCTTGTTGGTTTTAGAATGGAACCTCAGTTGGGCTTATATGTTGGACTTGGTGAGATGCTGTGTCGTAGGAATATCCAACACTTTGTACATCATCTCCTCTTTTCTTTTAATTCTTTTTGTTTTATTGAATTAACTTTTGCATTTTCTTAAAGATGTCGTAAATGTAACCCAGAACCTAGCAACAACAAGATGTAAGTGAAAATATTTATGATAAACAAACAATACCATAAACAAAAATCAAAACCTGTGGTCTAATCACCCGGGGCGTAAGCTAATCGTTAGTTGTTTCCAAGGATGATGTGCTAATTACAGTAAAACGCAAGGTTCTCATTTGGGGAAGAAAATATGAACAACCATGGTAGCCAGTGTTTAGGTTAGAACAACCATGGTACATTGATAACCATATGATTTTTAGCAAATCATTAGTTATCAACGGATTTGAGTAGTCTTTACCAATAGCCGTTTGCTTTTGGACTAGTTAGTTCTTTGATTTCAACCATGGTGAACTAATTACCATAAATGGATTTTCCACAGCCTTTACCACAAGCCATTTTCTTGTGGGCTAGTCAACTCTTCACTTTTACAGATATGGTGAGTTGAACACCATATAATTTTTAGTAAATTATCAACTAAAAACGGATTTGATTATCACATCAGAGCCGTACCCTCATGATGAGTCAAAATCTTTCTTGTCTGTTAAACATGGTGAGTTGATTACCATTTGCTGTGCAGTACAAGTACTAACACCATGTTTTACTCTTCAAATCCTTTTGTTTATATCATCTTAAGCTTCAAAAACTTTTATTTTAATTTTCAAAGGACTTTTACTGGTTTATGCAGCAAGCAGTACTTTGGTAAAGTACTGTTTGTCTTGCAGTACTTTGAGAAAAATACTTATTATTCAAAAAATAATCATACCAGTACTTATGCAATATTATTCTTCTGATTTAGTCCACCTGATAAATAGCTTAATCACCATAAAAGCTACTTCAGTTTCGTCTTCAAGCTCCATTCCATGATCCAACATCCTGATCATAAGTTCTCTTATCAGAGGATATCTTCTTTCAGCTAACATGTGAATCATGGTACCATCTTCCATCTTAAGTGACTGAACTCCTGATGACTCAAAGAATCTCCATCTTGTTATTTCCCAGTTTTCTTGATCATTCCACAAAGTATCATTACTTGTTTCTTCTGTTTCCCAGATGGTTATCAAATCTCCAAGTAAGATTAATCCCACTCCTGTTGCTTCAATATTCTCATAGTATGTCTGCACTTGTAAATATAAGTTGTATAGATCTTCTCTGTCAATTATGTGCAGAACATCCCATAACATATTAAACACAGTGAAGCTTTCATCTTCTCTGTTGAACATGAGATAGTTTCCTTCAGTTGATTCAACCACAGAAAATGAGATAATCTTTGACTTCTTTCCAGAGTCTTCTGTTTTCTTGTTCTCAAAATCCACAACTCTGAAATAATTCTTCAGTTCATCAATTGTATCTGAATGTGTCATTTTAAGCTTCTTTGACAATTGATCATCTTGAACAGCTTTCTTCCTTTTTAACTTTCTTTTCTCAGCTTGTTCCTTCCTTATATCTTATAATTTCTTTCCCTTATCAGCATCCATGGGCACAAAAGTTTCCAACTCTTTCTTAATAGACTCTTGTACTTCATCCCATAAAGCTTTCACTTCTGGATATCTTAACTTTTGTAGGTTCTTATATCCTCTTCTTTTCAAGAAACTAATCATCCAATTTCTCTATTGGGCAATAGTCATAGGCTTTTTTGTCACAGCAACTGGCTTCCTTAATTCTTCCAAGTACTCTGCATCATACACAGCTTGTTGCTGTCTAGCAATTTCTTCATTCTTTGCTATCTCTATTTCCCTCAACTGTGCAAGAGCAAACTTCTTCTTTTTCTTCTTAGTCTGCTTCATGATCCCTTTTCCTTTGTCTTTAGGATCTAAAGCTTCAGGTTCAGAAGAAGACTCAGAGACTTGTTGTGCAGGCTCAAAAATATGTATACCTGAAGGTCTATCCAAATTGAGCATTATCTGAGCTATTGTCTCATCATCACTTGTTGTATGCTCTTTGACTTCTTCTTGCTGAATAGGATTAGAAGGACCAGCTTCATCTTCAAAAGTCTTTGTAGAAGGTCTAGCTGTAGAAGTTCCAATTCCATCAATGTCCATTGCAGCAGTACCTTGCACATCAGTACCTTGCACATCAACAATACTTTGAACATCAGTACTTTGAAGTTGAGTACTTCGAATATTTTCAACTTGTTCTCCAGCTTCTTTTTGCTCAACAGCTTCTTCTTGAACAATATTCTCATCCTCTTCAATCCTTTTCTCTGGCACAAAGTTCAAAGGTTCTTCTGGATAATGCCAAAGATGAGCATCTTCTGAATATTGAACTCCAGCATCATCTTCATTCAAATTATCATCTTGATTCCTCCCCAATTTGAAAGATGATGACTTCTTGTGACTCCTTTTGGACTTAGAAGCTTTCTTGGCTGACTTAGCCTTTTTCTTTTGGGATTGTTTCTTTTCTTTCACATACAGTCTAAAGTTCTTCACAAGTGGCCACACAAACCTCTTTAACCTTCTAAACTTATTTCTCAATCTTTTAATTTCTGCAGCCTGATTATCCATAACTCTCTCCTTCATTCTCCATAACTCCCTAGTCAAAGCATAATTATCCAAAGGACCCTGAATTCCCTCATCTCCTCCAAGTGTTTGAAACCCACCTATGGAAGTATAATCATTGGGAGAAGGTACTGGAGCATGCTCTGAAGCAGTACCTTGCAGAGAAGTACTTTATGGAGAAGTACCTTCAGCAAAAATAGGTTTTTCCCTAGAAATAGATACTGGGGCAGTTCTTTCACTTAAATCAGCAGGCTGTGGTTAAGCAATAGGTGGTATAGGAGTATGTACTGATGCAGAATGCTTAGAATGATCAGATTTACCAGCATGTTCAGAATTAGCAGAGCCACTAGCTTCAACAACATCATCCCTAACAGCTTGTGCTACTTCCAACATATAAGCATTCAAAGGTGTATTTTTACCCGAAAAATTAATTCCCTTGTGAGACATAAAGGCAAACACCTTAGGTTGAAGCCTTACAGTAAGTATATAATCTTGAGGTTTTGGTATCCCATCAAGTGGATTCTCTAAGAAAATCTGAACAAATCTAGGGTACATCAAGAAAGGTGATCCAGCCTTAATGTGTGCAATCATACCATTAAGGATCATCTAGGAAAAGTTGAATGGTTGATTGGTAACTAGGCCAACTAAAGCAGAAGCTATGTGGTATGCGTTAATTCACATACCTTTTCATGGCCAAATATCAACCCAAATAGACTAATTATGCTAATAAATGCCAAAGAATTGTGTGTTTTATGTTTGTGAACGTGCAGGTAAGGATATTTCACAAAATAACGAAAAACAAGCAAAAACCCGGCAAAAACGAGCACGAGAGTAGAAAGAGTCAGAAAGTCAAGCTGGAAATCAATTTGAGATTATAAAGTCCTCAGAGTTTGATATATGAGCAAAAGTGATCCTTGTGTGAAGTTTGAAGAAATGACAACAATGGTCCCTGCACTTTGAAAGATGATAGATTCAGTCCCTCATAGAAATTTATGAAGAAAAGGTCAAAGTTAACCTTGAGGAATTACATTATGGCATCCAAAGTCCTTGAAAGTTATTTTGGAATGATGGCAGAATTGGTCCTTGGCTTTTCAGATTTTTACACTATTGGTCCTTGTACACTTTATTACAATTTTGAAAATAAAACTAAAAGTCCAAGTTCAATACTTAATCCAATTCATAAATCCCAAAGCCCATAATAAATCCAAAAAGCCCAAATCCAATTACTTATACCCGAGCCCAATCCACCCTTGGTCAAACTTATATTAACGGGTCAAAGGGTCAAGGTCAACGCAGAAGGTTAAATAAATAAAAAAAAAAATACTTACCCCGCCTTTTATTTCTTCCCCAAATCCATTTTTACCCAGAACCCCAAAGAACCCTAACTCTCCCAATCAAAATTGTTACCATAATTAAGGGCAAGGACGTCAAATCAAGTACGTTTTCTAGAAGATTGCGTGATGTCAGAGTGTGTCAGAGGCAAAGAAGCACACGGGGGATACGTGGCAGAAGACTATTGGATTGGACGCGTCACAAATTTGATCTAAGAGCTTGAAATGGATGGGAAATGATTAGATAGCTATCTAAGGGTGCTCAGAGGATCTAAAGAAGCACAGGTCACACGGATTGCCAGCTTAGCAATCCGAGACCCCAACCTCACTCTCCTCATATAAAAAGAGGTCCATTTTAGCTAGTTTAGTGTGTAGATTTTAGGTAGTGAAACTCTGCTGAAATTTCAATAGATTGTATTTAGCTTAGTGATTGTATTGTTTACTTAAAGTTTTTAATAAAATTCTCAGTTTTCTTATATATCTTTAGCTTATATTTCATTTTAAACTGCTTATGTTGTCTGCCAATTCTCTTAATCTGTTTAATCTTAGTCATAATCAGCTTATATTCGAGTACTCTTTTATTACCATTAAGATATTTTCAGAAAAGAATACATAAAAAAAATCAGAAAAAAAAGTGATTTTAATCAGTATTTTTAGTTTTATAATAAGCTACATCAGCTTATACTCAGCTTATACAAGCTTTCTAAGCTTAATATAACTTGTGTTCATTTAATTCTCTCAAAAGAATTTTGGTCAACTGAAGTCAAAGGTGATTGGATCCTGTGTTGCTGAGGTATAATTTGGATAGATTGGACAATTGTGGAAGGTCCTGCCTATCCTATAGATAGGCAAGCTTAGTGAACCTCCTCAATTTGTGCTGAGGAGGAGGAAGTTTGTAAGTATTGCTCTCATTTTAGTTTCTCTATAAGTTTTTAAATGCAGATCTGATTATATTAGAATTGTACTGTTTCATTGAGATCATTTGCTAAAATTGCTGCTATAGTTTGTGTTACTGAGTTTGATTGATCATAGATGATTAGTAGTTTAAGTGATTCTGAGTTTATATCTCTTTTATGAGTAACTGCTTTGATGAAATTTATGATCTATCATTACTGTTGGTTTTAGCACTTGATAATGGAGTTTTGAGATTCATTTAATGTGTTGAGATTGATTTTGAAAGTTTGATAAGTATTTTGTTAACTGTTGCATTGAATTGGATCATAACTGTATTGTTCAGTGGTGTTTGGATCTGTCAATTATATGGTATTGTTGTTGTCTGATATCTGTCATTTGAGCATATTTGGAATGAGCTAGTGAAGTAGTAGTGGTATAACTCATTAAATCAGTAAGGTAGTTTAGTAATAGTCAAAGTTAAGAAAATTGCGTTTATATAATTAGTTAGAGTAATAAACTGTTAGTGTAATTTAGCTAAAAGTTAGAATATAATTAGAATTAACTTAAACTAGTGTAATTGTAGTTTAATACATCTAATTAGTTTTAGAAATTAGCTGTTAAAAGTCATTTTGGTCAAAGTTAAATGGATAAAAAATAGTCAGCTAATGTCAGGTTAAGGTGTTCAATAGTCACTATAGTTGATCAATTTTAGAGTAGTTTAGGATTAGCTGTGATTGAAATAGTGTTTGATTGGGAAATTTAGTTGTACTACAGAGCTTTTGCCCCCATTGCTTTGTACTTTAGAGCTTATTTCAAGTGCTTGTTGAACCTGTGAAGTAACCTGTTTGAGACAGAGGTCTGATTGTTCATATAGGCCTGCAATGGTGAATCTGAGCTTGTAATTGTGATCAGTGATTGTTTCTTTGTGTCATTTGAACTATTTTAGTGTAGAACATCATTAAACTGCTTTTGTGATTGCTTTTCATCTCTGCTTATCACATTGAGCTTATCATTTAAGCTTATTGCACTTTATTGGTGTTTCTGTGTTTTTCTGTGATTAATTTTGATCTTGCATTGCATTTCTAAGCATTTCACATCATCATAAGCCTGAATTCAAAGTTTCTTTCATTTTGGTTCATAAGTGCTTATAAATAAGCACTTGTGAATAAGCGGTTTGGCTTAATAAGCACTAATTCAGCTTCTTTTATTTTCAAAATTTTTCCTCAAGTTCTTTTTATTATTTTTGATTTTCTGGAATTTTTCCAGATTTTTCCAAGTAGTTTTAGTATTTTTCTTAATTTTCTCTTAATTTTAATCATTTTTAAATAGTTTTTAATCAACAGAAATCCATAAAAATTCAGAAAAAGTTGTGAAAAATACAGAATTATTTTTAGAAATTCTTTTATAATATTTTAGATTTTTCAGAATTAGACTTTCATTTTTCCACTTTATTTTTCTATTTTCTTACATTTTTAATTCATTTAAAATTACAAAAATCAAAATAAATTCATATAAATTAAAAGAAAAGTCAAAAAAATAATTTTCTTTTTCTAGAAATTCAATTAAGTAGATTAAGATTTTTAGAAAATTGTTTCAAGTTTGTAGGATCATTTTTCAATAAAATTAACGTTTTAATAAACGCGTTTGCATTTCCGTTTTTACGTTTTAGACTTTGGTGCATATCTAGCTTATACTCTTTGCATATTTCATCATTGTTAGTTGAAAATTGAATTTCTTGATCACTATTTTCTCTTTTACACTTCTCAATTCACGATTTTCACGAATCAATATTCTTGATTCCATTCACCTTCACTCGGATACGACTCGGGTGATCCGTATTTCACGCGGATCATTTCGATAATATACTACTATACTATAATAAGATTGATTTTCACACAATCAATTTTTGGCGCCGCTGCCGGGGATGGTTTGAAGTGAGTTTGAATAATTGTTTTAAAAAATCGTGTTTTGTTAAGCCTTCCTCTATTTTGTATATATTTCTATAAAAATTGAAAAATTCAAAACACTTTTCCTAAAGTGTTTACAAAAATACCAAAAAAATAATAAAATTACAGCCTCGACTCTCCCGTGGAAGGGCGGGCGTTGTAAACCAAAAAAGTCTCACAATATAACAAAAACGTGAAATTAGTTGTTTATCAGATTATTTCAATTACTACAACCGATTAAGCGGGAAATACGGAAGCTAAGACATTAAATTGCTAGCTGAAGAGAGAAACACTCTTCTTTCCCGTCCCGTCGCGCGTGGTTTTGAAAGAAACGGTTTCAATTAATGTAACGTTTTAATAAAAATAAAAACAAAAGAAATGAAAAGTTTTTGAGATAAAAATAAAAAAATAAAAACAAAAGGATTTCCCTTTTTCTTTTCTTTTTCATTTTCTTTTTTATTTTGCTTTTGGTGTATGCACACCCGCTCTTCTTTTGAGAGTCTTATATCACCTTTGTCAAATCCCGAGAGGGTAATTTGACATACACATCGTGTCCATTTCCCTAACTTTGTGGAAATGGATCCGATTAATCAACACCCTCCGGTGGGTGGTGATGAAAACCAACACATGCCGGCTCCCGATCTCCGAACGATGGAGGAGCTATGCCAACCCACAATGCACGATAGAGGTGGCCCGATTGCCCCTCTAAATATTGAGGCTACGGATTTTGGACTTAAGCACCACATGATACAACAAGTCCAAAATTCGTGCCAATTTCACGGATTACCGGGTGACGATGCAAACAAGCATCTCGATAAATTTTTGACCGTAACCCAAAATATGAAATAAAATGGGGTCTCCGATGACGCCCTCCGTCTCTCTCTCTTCCCCTATTCTCTAACGCATCATGCCACCGCTTGGTTTGATCGTCTTCCTAGGAACTCGATTCATACTTTCAATGAAATGGTATCTAAGTTACTGGCGAAGTATTTTCCACCATCGATGATGACGAAGTTGAGAAACGATATTAGCAATTTTTGACAACTTCCCGATGAGTCTTTATTCGAGGCTTGGGAACGTTACAAGCTTGCCATTGATCGTTGTCCAAACCATAACATGCTTCTCGTTACGATCATTGATACGTTTTATAATGGTTTGACTTTACGACATCGGGACACGATCAATGCTGCAGCTGGCGGTACTTTCATGACACGTCGTCCTGAGGATTGTTACGAGCTAATCGAGAATATGACGGCCCATTACAACTATTGGGATTCCTCAGCCGAGAGGAATGAGCCAATAAGATCGACTGTGACTCTAAACTCTTCTTCTTCTCATAATCCCGAGTTAGCCGCCATGAATAAGAAACTTGATGATTTGTCGACGGCTATGTTAAGAATGTATCAAATGATGCCGAATCAAGTTAAGAACACACAAGTCAATATGGTTAATACCGGTTGTGAGACTTGTGGTGGTCCACATTCATACCTTGAGTGCCCAGCCTCCGGTGACTTTACTCAAGAGAACGTGTATGCTGCAAACATGGGTGGCAACGGTTACCCACAACCTCAAGGAGACCGTAATCTCCTCAGCTACTGTTCCGGCAATTACCTTGGACCACCGGGGTTTAATCAACCAAATCAAGTGAATCAGAACAACAATGTGCAAAACCGTAATCATCAATTCAATAACAATCAAAATCAAAACCGCGGAAATAATGGTTTTTAAGGATAAAATCAAAATTTTCATCAAAATCAAAACCGGGGAAATTACAACCAAGGCCCGCCTCAAGGGAATAATTTTTAAAATAATGGGAATTTTCACAATAATAATCATGGAAAGTTTAATCATGGAAATCAGAATAATGGCAATTTTCAAAACCGTGGGCAGAATTTCAATAATCAAAATCAAGGTGTTATTCCAAATCCGTCACCCACGGATGAGTTGATTAAGTAATTGATTCAAAGTCAACAAGCTTTAATAGCTAAACAAGAGGAAACAACAAAGTTATTTGCGACTCAAATCAATGATCTTAACAAGCGTTTAAATGATCGACCCTCAGGCTCTGGAACTTTGCCAAGCAGCATGATCGCTAACCCGAGGGGCGATGCAAAAGTGATCATAACAAGGAGTGGTGCTACTTATGATGGACCAACGGCTCCAACTACCTCTTCTTCTCTTCCTCCCAAGGTAGTCGCCCGTGAACCCGAGGTGACAACGGATACGGAAATTCCTATTAATAATGGAGGGACCGAAGACATCCAACCTCCGGTGGTCCCAATTTCAAAAGGAAAGGAAAAAGTTGTTAATGAAAATGAAAAGGAAATACCGGTTAAAACAAAGTTGCATATCCGTCACGCTTAAACGAACAAAAGCACCGCGAGAAGGAAAAAACCAAATGGAAAAGTTCTATCAGATTTTTCAAGAGTTACACTTTGATATAAGTCTCGCGGATTCTATACTTTTGATGCCAAAATTTGCTTTGATGCTAAAAGGTCTTTTGAATAATAAAGAAAAGCTTTTTGAAATGTCAAGGACTCAAATGAATGAGAATTGCTCAGCGGTTCTTCTTAAAAAGCTACCCGAAAAGCTTGAAGACCCTGGCAAGTTTCTTATACCATGTAATTTTTCGGGTATGGTTCAATGCTTCGCCTTGGCCGATCTTGGTGCTAGCATTAACCTAATGCCATTATCGATTTGGAAAAAGTTGTCTCTTCCTAACTTGACACCAACGCTTATGACCCTCGAGCTTGCCGACCGATCTACGTCTCGTCCAATTGGCATAGCTGAGGATATTTTGGTCAATGTTGGGAAATTCAATTTCCTTGCATATTTTGTGGTTGTTGATTTCGATGCCGATCCACGGGTTCCTCTCATTCTCGGGAGAGGATTCCTAAGGACCGGTCATGCTTTAATTGATGTATATGACGAGGAGATTACCTTACGTGTGGGAAATGAAGCTGTTACTTTCAATCTTAACCAAACCGCGAGATACTCCTCCGACTACGATGTTTCTTCCGTCAATCGAATCGATGTTATTGATGAAGCTACGGAGGAGTATTCTCAAGAACTTCTTGGTTTCACTGACAATGCTTCGAGTGGCAATCCCACTCCTTTTTTTGAACCAATCGTCTCCGATTCTTCCCCTTCCCCTCACTCCGTTTGAGGGAAGTGATCTCGCTTGGGAAGAAATCAATGCTTGCCTTTCAAACAATTCAGTTCCACCAGAAATTGATAATTCTAACTTTGATCCGGAGGGGGACATTTTATTAATTGAGAAACTGCTAAATGAAAACCCGATTGTTTCTTCCCCTCCGATGGACCTAAAAATGGCAGACGTAAAAGAAGTTAAGCCGTCTATTGAGAATCCTCCAGAGCTTGAGCTCAAGGATTTGCCTCCTCATCTCGAATACCCATACTTGGAAACTAATGATAAATTACCAGTTATAATATCAAAAGGCTTAAAAGATGAGGAGAATATACGACTCTTAGATGTGCTTCAGAAGAATAAAAGTGTGATTGCTTGGCAAATATCCGACATTAAGGGAATCGACCCTAGATTTTGCACTCATAAGATTCTACTTGAAGATAATCACAAAGCTTCCATCCAACAACAAGGACGGGTTAATCCACAAATCCATGAAGTGATCAAAAAGGAAGTTATCAAAATCCTTGACTCTGGAATGATTTATCCGATCTCGGATAGTTCATGGGTTAGCCCGGTTCATTGTGTACCAAAGAAGGGCGGGATCACTGTTGTGAAAAATGACGATAATGAGCTTATACCGACTCGACTTGTGACCGGGTGGAGAGTTTGTATCGATTATCGCAAGTTGAACGACGCAACTCGTAAAGACCATTTCCCGCTCCTTTTTATGGACCAAATGCTTGAACGATTAGCGGGAAATGAGTTCTATTGTTTTATGGATGGCTTTTTTGGGTACTTTCAAATTCCCATTGATCCCCAGGATCAAGAAAAGACCACTTTTACTTGCCCGTATGGAACGTTTGCCTATCGTAGAATGCCCTTTGGCCTTTGTAATGCTCTAGGCACGTTTCAACAGTGTATGATGGCCATTTTCTCCGATATGATTGAAAAAATCATGGAAGTGTTCATGAATGATTTCTCCGTCTATGGAAATTCTTTCAACTCTTGCCTCTCACATTTAGAGAATATGCTAATTCGGTGTGAAAACACTAACTTAGTCCTTAATTGGGAGAAGTGCCACTTCATGGTTAAAGAGGGCATAGTCCTCGGCCATAAGATATCCAAATCTGGGATTGAGGTAGATCGTGCCAAAGTTGATGTTATTGCTAAGCTACCTCATCCTACGACCGTCAAAGGAATCCGAAGTTTCCTTGGTCATGCTGGCTTTTACCGACGTTTTATACAAGACTTCTCCAAAATAGCCCGGCCTCTGACCCACCTTTTAGAAAAGGATGCTCCGTTTAACTTCACGAATGAATGCATCGATGCATTTAATTTTTTGAAGAAGAATTTAACAGAGGCACCAATCTTAGTTGCCCCCGATTGGAGCTTACCCTTTGAGCTAATGTGTTATGCAAGTGATTATGCCATTGGTGCAGTTCTGGGGCAACGTAAGAATAAATACTTTCAACCGATACACTATGCAAGTAAGACTATGACCGAGGCCCAACATCATTACACACCTACCGAAAAGGAAATGTTAGCGGTTGCTTATGCTTTTGAGAAATTTAGGTCTTATTTGCTCTTTAAGAAATGCATAGTGTATACGGACCACTCAGCCCTAAAATACTTAATGGCAAAGCAAGATGCTAAGCCACGCTTAATGTGGTGGGTTCTTTTGCTCCAAGAATTTAATGTCGAAATACGAGACAAAAAAGGAGCTGAGAACCTTGCTACTGATCACCTTTCATGACTTGAGAACCCCCATCAAAGTGCTCTTGAGAACAAGGAAATTAACGAAACATTTCCTCTTGAGACACTTGGGAGTGTGACTAAAATTGACCAAAGTACCCCATGGTTCGTCGATTTTGCGAATTACCATGCGGGGAACTTCATTAGGAAAGGGATGTCGTCCCAACAAAAGAATAAATTCTTTAAAGATGTCCAACATTATTTTTTGAACGACCCCTATTTGTTCAAAGTCTGTGCGGATCAAGTGATCCAACGGTGTGTTCACGGTACGGAAGCCGTTGAAATTCTTAAGGCATACCATAGTGGACCCACGGGGGGACATCATGGTGCCAACTTCACCGCAAAGAAAGTATTCGATTCCGGCTTCTATTGGCCGACGATTTATCGGGATGCCCATGAATTGGTGAAGTCATGTGATTCTTGCCAACGTCAAGGGAAAATTTCTCAAAAAGATGAAATGCCACAAAATGCTATTCAAGTTTGTGAAATTTTTGACGTTTGGGGCATCGATTTCATAGGGCCATTCCCGTCATCTAGAGGAAATAAGTAAATTCTCGTGGCCGTCGATTACTTATCTAAATGGGTTGAAGCGAAGGCGCTCCCCACCAATGACGCTCGAGTAGTTGTTAAGTTCTTGAAGAGTCTCTTTGCCCGATTTGGTGCACCTCGAGCCATCATAAGTGATTGTGGGACCCATTTTTGTAATGACCAATTTTCAAAAGTAATGCTTAAATATGGTGTCACACATCGTCTTTCTACGGCTTATCATCCACAAACTAGTGGTCAAGTGGAGGTGTCCAATCGTGGCCTCAAAAGAATTTTAGAAAGGACAGTAGGAGAGCACCGTGCCTCATGGGCCGATAAATTAGAAGATGCATTATGGGCTTTCCGGACCGCTTACAAAACTCCCATTCGGTGTACTCCATATAAGCTGGTTTACGGGAAGGCTTGTCATTTGCCCCTAGAACTTGAGCACAAGGCCTACTGGGCCTTAAAACATGCCAATTTTGACTTGAAAACCGCGGGTGATCACAGAAAAGTTCAATTGAATGAGTTAGTCAAACTCCGTGATCAAGCTTATGAGAATTCTTTGATTTATAAAGAGAAAACAAAAAGACTTCATGATGCCAAGATCAAAGACCGCGTTTTCAACGTTGGTGATCAAGTGCTTCTTTTTAACTCTCATTTAAAGATTTTCTCGGGTAAGCTTAAAACCCGTTGGTCTGGACCATTCACAATAACCCAAGTATTCCCTTATGGTACCATTGAGTTAGCTCAACCCGATGGTCCCAATTTTAAGGTGAATGGTCACCGTTTGAAACACTACTTTGGAGGGGATGTACCAACCATGGTAGTCCCGGATCTCCAGACTTTCCCTAAGGACAATTGAATTCAGAGATCGAGTCAAGCTACGTGACTCGGAAATCAAAAACAAAACGCTTCGTGGGTGGCAACCTATGCTTATCCAAATTCATCTTCTTATTTTTCTTATTTCTAACAAATAACGTGAGAAGGGGGTGACTCTTATACGCTTGTGTTCCATGGTTGTTTGTGATGTTTGTTTAGGATTGTCCGCGATTTATGATGACTCTCGTGCTCATTATCTTCTCTCCACTCGAGTTTCATTCATCGGTGCTATTGGAAATCCTATATCCGTGAATATTATCGACTAACGTTTTCTTTGGCATAATTAATAAACGGCCCTAGAATTTTGTTAGGATTACCATAACCCATAAAACATTGAGGACAATGTTTCATTCTAGTCTGGGGGAGGGTGAATCTTCGATTCGATTGGACCTTGCATTTTTCACAAATGTCGTGCACTCTTGCAACTCCGTTTTTCCACCAAAAATGAAAATTGAAAAAAATTGAAAAATTTTGAAAATTTCAAAGCAAAAAAAAATGAAAGAAAAGTCATGAAAAAGCACAAAAAAATGAGAAAAAGTTAAAAAGTTGTGCAAAAATATAATAACGTTTGAATATGTGTTTTGACACCTTGTTGACTTTCTTGCTGGCGAGAGTAGGAATAAATATTTTGACTTGACCGGGCGTGTTGAGCCCTAGCTTGTTCCCTTAACCAATGATAATCATATAAGCTTGTGCTAGTTTTGTACACCCGGAGCTATAAAATGCGAATTCTTTCTCAAGAATCTGCAAGTTCCCGTACTTGACTTTATACATGCGCAGCGTAAAAGCTTTCGCTAGTCTTTTACATCAGGAGCTAGAAAATGCGAATTCTTCTTCTAGAATTTGCAAGTTTCCGTAACTGACTTTATATATGCATGGCTGATTATCGGCTAAGTATTCGCTGGTTTCATTATTTGGAATCTTAAATTGCGAAGAGCGAGAAATGATAGAGTTTATTTAGAAGTTAGATTCTAAACATGGAGTAGTGGTTCTCTTTAAAGCTCATGAGAGGTACTTGTGGCTTTTTATTCCCATAATATACGTCACCGATATATAATAGATGTTCTAGGTTAATTAGTGGTATTTAGGTTTGAATAATATTTAGTTCTTTGTTTTCTTAAGAGAATTTTTGCTTTAAAAGTTGGGTACATATCAAGGAACATCAAAAATAAGAGCAAAAAGTGAAGAAAAAAATCAAAAGTCAAAAGTTGATTATGTATGTGGTTTTTGAGCTACCCGATAAGCTTCCATTGATGTTATGAGAAAAGTCAAGAAAGAAAAAAAGTGAAAAGTATGAAATATATGAGAAAAGTGAAAAAAGTGAAAAATGAAAAAAGAAAGTTGAAAGTTATGTTGAATAAGAGTTTGATTGTAAATAAGTTGTTGGCGCGTGAGGTGCATGTGTGAAATTCTGAATTGGACACATGAGGTGAACGTGTAGTACTCCGCAACTTATATTTATGATATTATATGTACCAAAATTCCTTGATGTGGACCGAATTTCTATTGCAGTTGTTCTTAAGAGAAAATGGATAACTACTTATCGTTTAAACTTAGGTGTCACTATCGGACTAAAAAATAGTGAAACGAGAAAATATGAAGCAATTCATTTCTCAACAAAAATAAAATATTGAGATACAAGAACTTAGGATATGGGAGAAAGGAGTTTCCACAAGTAACTATTATGAGTAGTGTTAGCATCTAATTTGTAGATAAGTTGTGATCTCGTTTGTACACTTAGTTTGGGGACTCGTGAAAAATCAAGGATGACGATTTTTATCCGAATGGTCACTTCTTAAATACAAGTTTTCTACTCGTTGACCCTAACAATTATTTCAAAATAATGAAAGTTCAACAAACCGTCACAAGTTTAAAGTATGAAAAGTACAAAAATAGAAGTGATAGTGAATAAAGGAAATTTTTTGGAAAACGGAGCATTTGCGGGAATAAATGCTTTTATTACTTCTTTCGAACCTCCTTGCTACTTTACAAAGTTAGTAGGAAGAGTTTTGAAATTATTTATCCCAAAAGCGTGAATTGATCACATTGCGTGAGGACACGACAATACCTTAGTCTGGGGGATTTTGGTATGTGTTAATTCACATACCTTTTCATGGCCAAATATCAACCCAAATAGACTAATTATGCTAACAAATGCCAAAGAATTGTGTGTTTTATGTTTGTGAACGTGCAGGTAAGGATATTTCACAAAATAACGAAAACAAGCAAAAACCCGGCAAAAATGAGCACGAGAGTAGAAAGAGTCAGAAAGCCAAGCTGGAAATCAATTTGAGCTTATAAAGTCCTCAGAGTTTGATATATGAGCAAAAGTAATCCTTGTGTGAAGTTTGAAGAAATGACAACAATGGTCCCTGCACTTTGAAAGATGATAGATTCAGTCCCTCATAGAAATTTATGAAGAAAAGGTCAAAGTTAACCTTGAGGAATTACATTATGGCATCCAAAGTCCTTGAAAGTTATTTTGGAATGATGGCAGAATTAGTCCTTGGCTTTTCAGATTTTTACACTATTGGTCCTTGTACACTTTATTACAATTTTGAAAATAAAACTAAAAGTCCAAGTTCAATACTTAATCCAATTCATAAATCCCAAAGCCTATAATCAATCCAAAAAGCCCAGATCCAATTACTTATACCCGAGCCCAATCCACCCTTGGTCAAACTTATATTAACAGGTCAAAGGGTCAAGGTCAACGCAGAAGGTTAAATAAATAAATAAAAATACTTACCCCGCCTTTTATTTCTTCCCCAAATCCATTTTTACCCAGAACCCCGAAGAACCCTAACTCTCCCAATCAAAATTGTTACCACAATTAAGGGCAAGGACGTCAAATCAAGTACGTTTTCTAGAAGATTGCGTGATGTCAGAGTGTGTCAGAGGCAAAGAAGCACATGGGGGATACGTGGCAGAAGACTATTGGATTGGACACATCACAAACTTGATCTAAGGGCTTGAAATGGATGGGAAATGATTGGATAGCTATCTAAGGGTGCTCAGAGGATCTAAAGAAGCACAGGTCACATGGATTGCCAGCTTGGCAATCCGAGACCCCAACCTCACTCTCCTCCTATAAATAGAGGTCCATTTTAGCTAGTTTAGTGTGTAGATTTTAGGTAGTGAAACTCTGCTGAAATTTCAATAGATTGTATTTAGCTTAGTGATTGTATTGTTTACTTAAAGTTTTTAATAAAATTCTCAGTTTTCTTATATATCTTTTAGCTTATATTTCATTTTAAACTGCTTATTTTGTCTGTCAATTCTCTTAATCTGTTTAATCTTAGTCATAATCAGCTTATGTTCGAGTACTCTTTTATTAGCATTAAGATATTTTCAAAAAAGAATAAATAAAAAAAATCAGAAAATAAAAAAAATTAAAAAAAAAATGATTTTAATCAGTATTTTTAGTTTTATAATAAGCTACATCAGCTTATACTCAGCTTATACAAGCTTTCTAAGCTTGATATAACTTGTGTTCATTTAATTCTCTCAAAAGAATTTTGGTCAACTGAAGTCAAAGGTGATTGGATCCTGTGTTGCTGAGGTTTAATTTGGATAGATTGGACAATTGTGGAAGGTCCTGCCTATCCTAGAGATAGGCAAGCTTAGTGAACCTCCTTAATTTGTGCTGAGGAGGAGGAAGTTTGTAAGTATTGCTCTCATTTCAGTTTCTCTATAAGTTTTTAAATGCAGATCTGATTATATTAGAATTGTACTATTTCATTGAGATCATTTGCTGAAATTGTTGCTATAGTTTATGTTACTGAGTTTGATTGATCATGGATGATTAGTAGTTTAAGTGATTCTGAGTTTATATCTCTTTTATGAGTAACTGCTTTGATGAAATTTATGATCTATCATTACTGTTGGTTTTAGCACTTGATAATGGAGTTTTGAGATTCATTTAATGTGTTGAGATTGATTTTGAAAGTTTGATAAGTATTTTGTTAACTGTTGCATTGAATTGAATCATAACTGTATTGTTTAGTGGTGTTTGGATCTGTCAATTATATGGTATTGTTGTTGTCTGATATCTGTCATTTGAGCATATTTGGAATGAGCTAGTGAAGTAGTAGTGGTATAACTCATTAAATCAGTAAGGTAGTTTAGTAATAGTCAAAGTTAAGAAAATTGCATTTATATAATTAGTTAGAGTAATAAACTGTTAGTGTAATTTAGCTAAAAGTTAGAATATAATTAGAATTAGCTTAAACTAGTGTAATTGTAGTTTAATACATCTAATTAGTTTTAGAAATTAGCTGTTAAAAGTCATTTTGGTCAAAGTTAAATGGATAAAAAATAGTCAACTAATATCAGGTTAAGGTGTTCAATAGTCACTATAGTTGATCAATTTTAGAGTAGTTTAGGATTAGCTGTGACTGAAGTAGTGTTTGATTGTGAAATTTAGTTGTACTACAGAGCTTTTACCCCCATTGCTTTGCACTTTAAAGCTTATTTCAAGTGCTTGTTGAACCTGTGAAGTAACCTGTTTGAGACAGGGGTCTGATTGTTCATATAGGCCTGCAATTGTGAATCTGAGCTTGTAATTGTGATCAGTGATTGTTTCTTTGTGTCATTTGAACTATTTTACTGTAGAACATCATTAAACTGCTTCTGTGATTGCTTTTCATCTCTGCTTATCACATTGAGCTTAACATTTGAGCTTATTGCACTTTATTGTTGTTTCTGTGTTTTTCTATGATTAATTTTGATCTTGCATTGCATTTCTAAGCATTTCACATCATCATAAGCCTGAATTCAAAGTTTCTTTCATTTTGGTGCACAAGTGCTTATAAATAAGCACTTGTGAATAAGCAGTTTGGCTTAATAAGCACTAATTCACCTTCTTTTATTTTCAAAATTTTTCCTCAAGTTCTTTTTATCATTTTTTATTTTCTGGAATTCTTCCAGATTTTTCCAAGTAGTTTTAGTATTTTTCTTAATTTTCTTTTAATTTTAGTCATTTTTAAATAGTTTTTAATCAACAGAAATCCATAAAAATTCAGAAAGAGTTGTGAAAAATACAGAAATATTTTTAGAAATTCTTTTATAATATTTTAGATTTTTTAGGATTAAATTTTCATTTTCCACTTTATTTTTCTATTTTCTTACATTTTTAATTCATTTAAAATTACAAAAATCAAAATAAATTCATAGAAATTAAAAGAAAAGTCAAAAAAATAATTTTCTTTTTCTGGAAATTCAATTAAGTAGATAAAGATTTTTAGAAAATTGTTTCAAGTTTGTAGGATCATTTTTCAATAAAATTCACGTTTTAATAAACGCGTTTGCATTTCCGTTTTTACGTTTTAGACTTTGGTGCATATCTTGCTTATACTCTTTGCATATTTCATCATTGTTAGTTGAAAATTGAATTTCTTGATCACTATTTTCTCTTTTACACTTCTCAATTCACGATTTTCATGAATCAATATTCTTGATTCCATTCACCTTCACTCGGATACGACTCGGGTGATCCGTATTTCACGCGGATCATTTCGATAATATACAACTATACTATAATAAGATTGATTTTCACACAATCATTATGGCATGTCCAAATTGATCCCAAGCAGTACTTTTTGGACTTAAGCAATGAAGCAACACATGAATAAGATATTTCCAATGAGGACTTACCAATGCTTTCTGAAAAGTAATCTTGTTCCAAGGCCCTTCATACCCAATATCTCTTAGTGCATTCCAAACCTCTTGTTTAGCAAACAAAATAGTGCCTCCCTCATCATCAAATAACAACACCTCCCTGATTGTTGCTTCAGTAATACGGATGGCTCTTTCAGCAACTGTAGCATGGATAACATCCTCTCCATCTTCTATCTCAGCCCTAGCCGTAGCCCAAAATGCTTGTATCCAAGGACCAATAATCTCTGGGTTTACTAAAAGTGAGTAATTGATGGTGGATCCTGTGAGAAAATCAATTATGCCATGAAAGTCAACGTTCTTTTGTGTTTTCTCGAGGTTTGCAATCATATTGTGTTTGGTGATGGTTGGTCGGTTTGCCATTGCGAGTATGATTTGAGAAAACAATGATAATCGTGGATGAACTTGGTGGAATTTATGAATGAATACGGGTTTATAAATATGAAAAAGATATGTGTATAGAGGGATAATATACAAAGAATAACGATGAATTAATTATTTTACCATTATTTTTGGAAGTTATCTTCCCCATATCTTTCGAAAGTTTGTTACCCGGATTTTTGACCGTTGGAACAGTATCCTAACACGTCAGCGTACCCTTCAGAACACCACGCAGTACTTTCCATATAACATGGAGCAGTACTTTCATTAGTAAAACAAAGCAGTACGTTGGCAAAGTACTTTCCCGTCAAAATATCTATTGAAAGTCAAACCGAGATAATTAATACTTTCCAAATTAATTCCCCAAAGCTACCAAGGCAAGTAGAATTAAATGAGCATCATTAATATCCCTTATAACTTTTCTTGCCTATAAAAGAAACTTTTCACCAACACATCTCTTCATCAACACATGTAATATTCTCACAAAAACCCTAATCAACATCATGAGCCACTTCCCTTTGGTGTACATCTCATCTGATTCTGATGGCTCCACTGATTCAGAGATCATATATTACTCTGATTCTAACTTTGATGATGATGCAGGATGGAGTGGCTACTTTCCTCCTAGTGTAGCAAACTCTACCATCACTGATGCAGCAAGCTCTACCAACCCAAAACCTAAGAAAAAGGTGTTTGTCCCTGCTCCTAGTTCTTCTTTGGCAAATGAACTTCCACAGGCCTTGACACAGGCTCTTGAATCAGCCATAAAGAACATGAAGTGGCCTGCTCCAAGACCAGAGAGACCTCCCAAGCAGATACTTGGCCTGGCTTGCCCAAGGAAGAAAGCTTCTTTTGATGACAAAAGAAAGACTGCTCAAAAGGGAAAGCAAAGCTATCAGGGAAAAGGAAAAAGGCCAATGGAGTAGGGTGTGTTGGGTAGGTTAGGTAGGTTTGGTGTAGGATGTTTGTGGTAGTTCTCTGTTTTTCTTGGTTAGGATCTATGTCATGTTTGTGTCTGTATCTCTTGGACTGATGAATGTAACCTCTGAATATGAATAAAAATCTTTTCTTTTGAATGATACATGTAGCCTCCCCTCAAATAATAACTAACTACTAATGCCTCCCCTAAAAATAGCTTAATTATTAATCATACCAATACTCACAACTAAGAAAGTGAATCACTACAAGAGCTCTTTTTCTCCTGTCATACTTCCAGAGCAACCACTATCCATAATAAGATGATCTTTAAGCTCCTCTGCTGGGTTGCCCTGCATAAAAATGAAAAGGGTTAGTTTCTTTTAGGAACCCAAGCCATTACTGACTTTTGTTCCCATTGTAGAGTAACATACTCAAATTCTTTGAGTATGAAATCACCACTGTTTTTAAAAACACTATCAAGAATTACTGTTTTTGAATCCAAAACCTGTGTTGAATTGTTATCAACACTCTCTTTTCACCATTATTTTCTGAAAGTACTTTGTTATCCTCAGCAGTGCTTTCTTTCTTAACCCACTTAGTTGTAACTTTTGGTGTTAGGTTCTGTGTTCTACCAGCTTTTCTTGGGTTGTAAGACCTTCTAGGTTTGTAAGAATTGAATCTCCTAGGTCTTACACTTGAGTTTTTGCTAGCAGTACCTTGATTGGGAAACTTCCTAACATTACTTTGAGGAAGTACTGCTTGACTAGTGCTTTGAGAAGGTATTGTGGGTTTGGAGAATGGTCTTTTCTGATGAGGGTACCTATAGTCTTTTGAGAAGTTACTATGGTTAACCCTATTTGTGTAATTCCAAACTGGTTTATTCTCCCTTGGTTTATTCTCTTTGTGCTTATGGTTTGCAGATGTGGTCTTTGGGTATCTGCTGAGGTATTCTGAATGATAATCATAGTCCTTGATCAAATGATGAGGACTGTAACATACAAAGCATAACTTTGGACCAATCATCCCAAATCCATTCCCAAAAGGTTTTCTATGATAAGCAGTATTTTGAAAAGAGTTTCTTGCAGGTACTGCTGAATGATCAGCAGTACTTTGAGAAGTTTTCAGAAATACTACTTGTTTTGAAAAATCTTTTTCACATTCAGAAACCTTATTATTATCCCTAGTTGTCTTAACATATTCTCTTAAAGACTCAGGATTAGATTGACCTTTAAACTTTTTCCTAAACTCTAGGTTGTCTATTCCATAACAAGAAACATCTGTCCTAGGTGGTTGAAAACTACCTGGGGGTAGAGGAACTTCATTATAACCTTTGTTTTTCTTGAACTCAGGGGGTCTTGAACAAGGTGATTCCTCATCACTAGATGTGTTTCCTTCTAAACTTATGAATTCTTCATCACTAGTTGGGGTCTCCTGAGAAAGACTTAATTCTTGGTTCCTAGATGAAAGTACTTCTGAATTATTATCATAACCTAGGCCAGTTTTAATGTTTGTTGTTCTCTGTTTTCCAACAAAACTAATATGTGACAAACCTGATTCTTTCCAAACAGCAAGTTTTTCTAGCAACTTATCTCTTTCTTTGGTGACCTTTTCTAATTCAGAAACTTTACATCCTAACTTCCACTTACTTAGCTTTAATTGATAATCTTGTTGCTCATATTTTTCAGCCCAAGCTACTTCATTATTCCCATGAGTGATTATCTTAGCTTCCATGGATTCTAAAGTCAATTGGTAACCAGCTATCTCAGACCTAGCCCTTCTATAGTTATCTCTTTATGTTTCATATTCTTTAAGCATTTTTTGATAAGAGTTACTACATTTGGAACATACCTCAGAGATAGTGGATGAACTTGGTGCAGTAGCCATCATAGCAAGCTGAACAGGTTCTTCTCCACATTCCATGCTCCAATCAAAGCTTCCTAGACCATCTCTTGACTCCAAAGCTTCATATCCTGGTTCCTCATCAAAAGTTGTGGTCCAATCAACCTCTTCCAATGCAACCATAAAATAGGTTACTGGTTCATCATCAAATTCTTTACTCCAATCAACTTCTGACAAGTCTTCTTGAGCAACCAAAGCTTGTGACTTTGGTTCAGCAATAGGGACTTCTTTTCTTTCAACTTTGGGTTTAGGTTTTTTAATCATCCTGTTTGCTTGATACTTTGCAAACTTGCATTCCCTTGCAAAGTGACCAGTTCTTTGACAATTAAAGCATTCAATCTTGGACTTGTCAAATACTATACCCTGCTTAGCCTTGAAATCAATACCTCTCCCTGTCTTGCTCATAAACTTCTTGATCCTTGCAGCAATCATGGCAACTTGCCATCTTATGTCAATTTCTTCCATAGCATCATCATCAATTTGCAAAAGATCTTCTTGATAATTAACAGGAAAAGTAGCTTGTTGGGCAAAGAAGGAACACAGAACATCATCTGAGTTAGGGGTATGTGATGAGGTGGTAGTGATCAAAGTTGTACATGGATTCTGTGTTTCTACAACAGTACTTTGGATAGGATGAGCAGTACTTTTAGTGGAAGTGCTGCTTCTGTTTTCAGAAGAGACAAAAGCAATGTTGTGAGAACTTGAACCTTTGTTACCCTTCATCTCATGCTCATACACCTTTAGATTGTTGTAAAGATCATCAAAGTCCATAGTGTCCAAACCAGGTTGTCCTCTAATCATGGTAGCAACCACATGCCATGCAGAAGGCAAACTCCTCAAGAACCTCAAATTAGCATCTTCAACTGTTGCCTCAGCTCCATATAACTCTAGCATGCTGAGTAGATTTTGATATCTATCATAAGCAAAGTCAAGACTTTCTTTTTCTCCAACAGTGAAGGTTTCAAACTGCTGCTTCAATAGGTTCCTGTGCATCTTCTTGGAAGCATCATTACCTCCAAATCTTGTTTTATTAGTAGCCCATAGTTGCTTTGCATCCTGGCAAGGTTGGCTTAGGTGGTGTTGGTTGTCCTGGGATCTCCAATGGTTCTTCAATTATCATATTGCCATTGACAATCACATCCCATAGTGCATGGTCTGTGATGGCAATGTACTGCTTCATCTTCATGGCCCATAAATCATATTCTCCCTTCTTGACAATGGGAATTCTAACAGCAGTGATGGATGGAGCAGGTGCAACATCTGTTTTAAGAGTTTTCTTCTTAATCAGAGTTTCCAACACAAGCTCTGATACCACTTGTTGGATCGATATACTCTGACCAAACTACTTTGTAGCTTGTATGGTTTTAACAATCTTGAATGACTCAAAACAGTTAATATTGAAACACTGATATTACTTTGTAAAGTATGCGGAATCTACTAACACAAAGCTAAGAAGAACTTTGTTTATATTAAAACAACTCTTTGAACCTGCCTCTCTAAATACAAGTTCACTAACAATCCCTAACTTCTCTAAAATCGTTTTGTAAAACTCTAAGACTCTTAGAAAAACTTCGTACCTCTAATACCATCATAAGGCTCCTTTTATAGATAACCTTAAGTCGGTTTACATTATCTACTTGAACGACAAGTAATTATCCCTAACTAATTCTAGAATATTCATACAATATTACATAATAATCCTTTAAACAATATTGCACATAAGTCCTTGTTCTTCGAAGTACTTTGAATAATCATCAATAACTAGCAGTACTTTGACCTTGATCAGCACGTTGATTATTTGAGCAGTACTTTGATCTTTCCAGTAGTACTTAGATCTTCATATTCCAACATAAACCCAATGTGGGTACAAAGGGGCTTCAATCCTCTGATTTAAGTAAGTTAAATTGTTGGGTCTTGTCAGGTTATTGGGTTCAACTAAACAAAGTGGGTCAAGTTTTATTGTCGTGCCATTATTCTACATCACTCAATGAATGTCACATACGCATTATGCTTGTGATATTTCATCTTAATACATTATTTAAAACGTAAAGTAAAAGTATAAATATTATCATGAAACAAAAGAAATGCTTAATTACTACAAAGTGAAAATATAAATATTATATTTCACCTTAATATTTATTTAGAACGTAAAGTCAATACATAAATACTATCATAAAGTTTAATTACTAGATTAGAACACATAGTAAAAAATATAAAACTATAATAATAATAATAATAATAATAATAATAATAATAATAATAATAATAATAATAATAATAATAATAAATTACTAAATTGGGATGCTGACAAAAGTCCTTACTATTTTAATGGGTTGTGTTAATCATACGGGGGTCTACCCCTTGAATGTACAAACCCTCCCTATTAATAGGGAGTACTGTCTGCTATGTCTGTGTTTTTGGTCCAAAGGTGCACAGGTACACGGGTACCATGTTTTTTGTCCTTTTGCTGTTTTTTTTTTTTTTCAAAGTAGTAACAAAGTGTATTTTTTGTCCACTTTTTTTTGTCCAAGTCCAGGTACCAAGTGGGTATAACACAACCCTTGTCCAAAGTGCATATTCACACAAACACGAAGTGAAAACCAAAATCAAAGTTAAAAACAATCGTCATCGCCTTATAGGCTCAGATTTTTAGTAAGGCTCGGATTTGAAGGTTGCGAAAGTGATAAAAATACCACTCCGCCATCCATTCGGTTTTAAAAACCATTCGTCATCGCCTTGGTTTTAAAAACCATTTTTTTCCTCAAAGTTACAAAGTCCAGTTTTGTCCAAAGTGCAGATTCACACAAACACAATTGCCCACAAGGGTTGTGTTATACACAAAGGCATGTCACAAGCTCAACAGTAAGGATTCCACAACCTGCAAAGCTCAACAGCTCAACAGCAGATTCCACAATTTCTCAAGTATCACTAGAAAGCAGTATCACAACACAACAAGGGCTGTCAAAGCAGGCATGTCACAAGCTCAACAGTAAGGATACCACAAACTTCAAAGCTCAATAGCTCAACAGCAGATTCCACAATTACTCAAGTATCACTAGAAAGCAGTATCACAACACAACAAGGCTGTCAAAACAGGCATGTCACAAGCTCAACAGTAAGGATTCCACAAACTGCAAAGCTCAACAGTAAGATTCCACAATCTGCAGCTTTGGTAGATTATAAACAAAGCTCAATCAACAAAGCAGAATCATAACAAACACAACAACCATTACAACAAACACTACAAGCATTGCAACAAACACTACAACCAACCATATCAAGAAACACTATACCACATAACCACCAACCAAAGAAACAGAGAATCATCATAAGGTAACCAATTCTGAGCTACACAAGTCTCACAAAGAAGCAGAGTATCACAACAAGCTAACCAATTCTGAGCTACACAAGTCTCACAAAGAAGCAGAGTATCACAACAAGGTAACCAATTCTGAGCAACCAAAGTCTCACAAAGAAGCAGAGTATCACAACAAGGTAACCAATTCTGAACTACACAAGTCTCACAAAGAAGCAGAGCATAATAAAAGGCAACAATATTGGAACAAGGTTTGGGGCAGAGTAGAACAAAAGAGGCAACAACATTGTAACAAAGCTGCCGAAATGACTAGTTCACGATTTTACACACAAGAGGTAATAATAAGCTTACGCTTTTTCAATATTACATCAAGATAACAATTGGCTCGGATTATAAGCAGTTTGACATAAGCAAGTCTTATGATATATGGCTGCAACATCAAATGTTGCAAAGTTTTTATTGCCATCCATTTGGAAATTCCACGCCAAAATCAATTTTTTTAAAATCATCATTGCCGTATCTCGGTATTTTTTATAAAAAAACCAAGTTTCAAATATGCTTTTAAAACAACAAACGGCTTATCAAGTTTCATCACAAACTGCTTAAGCAGTTTCATCACAAAATTATGCTTAAAACTAGAGTCTGTGGACTGGGGTTAGACCAGAGCAGGTATTCATACCACTCAAAGGTGGCATATCAAGGTGTTAACCTACCCACAGCCACAGGTATTCATCACAAACTGCTTAAACATAAGCAGTAACCACAGAACCACCACCACAGAACCAAAAACACAGACATAGTACTCCTGATGAGGCGAAAAGTGAACCACTTTTAGGGGGTCATTTAAGCCCGGATTCGTGATTATTTGATCAAATATTTCCCTAAATCGTTCCTTTTGTCATTTTAGGTACTTTTGGAGAGAAATCTGGAAAAGGAAGCATTTTGGACGTTTTTGGAGCATAAAAGTGAAGAAAACGGCAAAGTCTTAATTTTTCTTGCTGGGAACAGTACCTGACGGCGTCACAACTTCCTTAATGACGGCGCCAAGAGTTACAAAAGAGGTGGATGTGTAAAATACGCGTGACGCTCCAGAGGATTTTTAACTATAGGACCTGATGGCGTCACCAAGGCCGTCAGGGTCAAAACAAAAGTTGTGGAAAACTAGAAGGGGGGGGGGTGAATAGTTTTACGTCTTTTTAATTTTTTATAAAAGGTTGTTTGAAAGTTTTCTTTGTTTTCAAAATTATAGATTCGATGCTATATGAAATCAAGTCATGCACAATATGAGCAACACTAAATATGTACGATAACGCAATAATAATGTAAGTAAAGAAATAGATGAGAGTTGGAAAGATCGAACCGCGAGAAAAGAGATTTATAGTGGTTCGGCTACAAGGTCACCTTCCTTGCCCTACTCCACTCCCCGAGCACCTAACTTGAGAGTTTTCTTCACTATGTCAACAAGCTCCCTTATGGCGGAGAAAACCTTACACACCACAACTACGTCACAACTTATTCACACCTTCTACACAACTATTTCACACCTATTCACTACTTAATCACAGCACTTCTTCACACCTATCTCCTTCACACCAATCTTCTTCACACCTAGCTTCTACACACCAATCTTCTTCACAACTATCTTCTACACACCAATCTTCTTCCTAGCTCTTCTTCTTCACTACTAACTACTAACCAATCACACTATATATATATATATATATATATATATATATATATATATATATATATATATATATATATATATATATATATATATATATATATATAACTAAACTATCTTCTAACAAATATTCACAACTAAACACACAATGAGATGAATATAATGATGATGCTCTAACAACTTAGATGCGGAGATCATAACAAGTTGTAATACTTCTTGTCTTGAGGGATAAAAGTATTCTTCTCTTGCACTTGATAGGATGATCTTTGGATCACTTTGAAACAAAGATTTAAGAATGTATGATCAAAGGATTTAGAGATTCGAAATGGAGATCTAGAACAGAAAGTTTAGGAGTGCAAAAGGTTAGAAAAATTCCAGATTTAAGGTGGTATTTATAGGCAACAGATTCTGACAGAGGAGCATGGCCGGTCCCCTTAAATCAAGGCCGGCCCCCTTAAAATTAAGGGGACCGCCCTTTATAATTAAGGGGCCACCCAGCCGTAATGGCCAGATTTTTTGTTTTTTAGTGGGGAAAATTTATTTGGTGAAAAACTAACAGATTTTGGTTAAAAATTTGAATTCATATATTTAGTATGAATAAAACATTTTTCTTTATTACCAAAAGTGTTTTTCAAAAATATATAATATGTTTATATAATTAAATAAACTTTGTAATACTTAATTAAGTTTTCCTTTGATCATAAATTGCACTAAACACTTTGTTTATTCATACCTTAAGTGATTTGGATGTAAAGAGAATGTTAATCACTAAATACTTGTTTATGTCACAAGTTTTAGTTCTGTGAGTTTATATTTTGTAATAATTAAAACATAGAGATATTGATAATATGTTAATAATGCTTTTAGGCATTATTTATGTCAACAATCTCCCCCTTTTTGATTATTACAAAACCTTAAACTCAATAGGTCTAAAATTTGTTTTTAGACAAGTATTATAGAGTTTACATTTCTCTCCTCCCCCTTTTTGTAAAATCAAAAAGCTTAAGCCGAGTAAGCTTCGTGAAAGAAGATTAAACGGGTAGAATGCTCCCCCTTGATGTATGATCCCCCTCATTCGAGAGCACCTAGGGAACGAGCTATGGAAGTCTTGGCTACAAAAATATTTGAAGAGAACAAGACACATATACATGCAAAAAAACAATTATGCAAATAGATTTATTCAAGCATCATAGAAATGATTAGCATTACAACATTCAATATGTTTGAAGCATATTGATTACAAAAAGAGACATAGTCCTATATTGCCTAAGAGAGCACTTGGATTTTCTTGCAACCCATGGTTGATTGTTTTATTTTGCTTGAAGGAGAACATAAGCATAAGGCTTAGTTGTTAGATGGACAGGGATATGGAGTGGGGTATGGAGCAGAAGAGGTGGATCTTATGATGTTGTATCGTGTTATGGGTGGTATCGGATGAGGACGAGTGAGGAGATATTCAATCCAAGAAATATCTTCACTCAAGTATAGAATTTGTTTTTGAAGGAAGATGCAACAAGGGCAATAGTGAGTGTGGTTTGTAACTTGATCCAAGTTGAGAGAGTGGGGTAGGCAATTGTTGTAGGGTGATGATGGAAGTTGCCCTTTGTTGCGTTGTGCAAGATGCATGGCATTGTGATCACTGAGATCATGGATTTTGGGATATTTCATCACGGAACTTTTGCTTTTCCGTGGCAATTCAAAGAGAGTCATTGTGTTGATATGGATGAATTGGGTTTGTGTAGTTGGAATTGTAGTTGGATGGTTGATCAAACTTGTATGGATCATTATAAATGGTTGGAGGATGAGATGAGTGGTTTGGCATGAAGGAAGATGTTTAGCCAATGTTGTATGGTTTGTAAAGAGGATCAAATGAATGTCCTTGTGAATTTGGTGTAAACTTTGGGAAGTAAGTGGTTGGAGGTGTTGAGTGATTTCCAACTTCATTGGTTATGATGGATTTGTTTCGAGGGCTTTTTCTTCGCCAAACGGGTTTTTCCGTCATCCTTGCAAGCCTTGAGGCTTTTGGTTTTGGTTTGTTTGGAGAAGTCATGAAGGGATGAATGGAGAGTGTGGAAGATTGGGGATATTTATAGTGTAAGATTTGTGTGTTTATGGATGGATGAAGTTTGTTTGGGAGATTAGGACAAAATATGTTGGTGAAAAATGGGAAATGTAGGTTGAAATGGGCTAAAAAGCAGAAAAAATTCTGTAAATCCTTCCAGCAGATGGCCGGTCCCCTTAATTAGGGGGCGGTCCCCTTAAAATTAAGGGGGCCGCCTTACATAATTAAGAGGGCCTCCCATCTGCTGGTTCCCAGATTGCCAGAAAAGGGTTTTTGGCAGAAAATTTGCAGAAAGGTTGTGTTTTTGGATTTGGATTCAAGCAAGTTCAATTCCTTTAGGCAATATAGCATCTAATCTAATCAAGATATAGCATGCATGCAAAAACACTTAAGCAAAAGAGCAAATAAGCAACACATAATAAGCTAAAAGAGACAAACAAAGGCAAGAGTACTTAAACTTCCTAAGGCAACTATCTTAGATCAAAGGCAACTAGTGAATCAAAAAATCTAGTGATGAAACAAGATGACAATGTTATGAGTGATTTTGTCCTAGTGTGTGCCTATATGCAACAAATATGGAGTTGTGATTGTTTCGACTTCTAAATGAAAAAAAAATTCTTAAGAAACAATCCAAAATCTCCTTGATTCGATTTTTGCTCGATCATGAATGTCAAAGATATATATTAGATTATATACCTTGACGATTTAGGTGAGAGTTTATGCATGATTTTGGAAGAAAAATGTTTTTAGCATTAGTCAACGATGCAAGAAAAATGATGTTCATGTAGTTCCTAGATGTGAGAATAATTTAAAAAAAAAATTGATTGGGTTTTACAAAAGAGTATATGCAAAGAAAATAGTATTTTCCAATCTTCAATTTTGTGCGAAATAGATTCCTAGACTCAGAAATGGAGAAGTGGAAGAAAAGTAAATCTTATGCAAAACTTAAAAGAAAAAAAAAATCTAAATGCAATAGAATTTAGTCAACTTGTTCCATCATTCCTAATCCTAGACGCAAGTGATTGAATAATTCACGCTTAAGGGGTTTAGTGAATATATCCGCAATGTTATCTTCCGATGAAACTTTTTCTATAGATATGTTCCCTTTTTGTACATTATCCCTAAGAAAGTTGTGGCGTATTTCTATATGTTTAGTCCTAGAGTGTTGCACCAGATTTTTACTTAAATCTATCGCACCTTTGTTATCGCACATAATGGGAATGTTTTTTAACCTAATGCCATAGTCTATAAGAGCTTGTTTCATCCATAGTGCTTATTGACATGCCTTTCCAGCGCTTACATATTCGGTTTCAGTGGTAGAAATAGCAAGAGCGGTTTGCTTTTTCGAAAACCAAGATGTTAGACAACATCCCATAAACGTGCAAATACCGCTAGTGCTTTTTCTATCTACGTAGTCTCCCGCATGATCCGAATCCGCATAGACAATGGTTTCTATGTCGGATCCCTTAGGATACCATAATCCTAAGTGTATAGTGCCTTGTATCTAGAGAATAGCTTGCGGTTCCCCGTCATGTGCCTCGAACATCCGCTATCCTTGATCCATTCGTCAAGCTCCAAGTCAATTCCTAAACATATTTCGTCGGTTCCTTTTGCCATAAAACACTTTTTGTCTCTTGGCTTTTCCACTTCTTCTTTGTCACTATCACTCCATGTTCCACTAAAAAATGCGCCTTGATTTTCATAACCCAACGGCTTTAGACATTCGCCAATGAGATGATTTGGACTTCCACATCTAAAGCAGTTTCTTTTCTCATAGTTGTCACTTCTATTTCTTTGGAACGGTTTTCTTTCGTCTCGTGATGATCTAGTGAATCTTCCTCGTCTCTTGAAGAATTTCTTGAATTCTCTTACGGCCATTGCATATTCTTCGTCTTCACTTTCGTCACCTGAATCATCATCATCACTAGGTTCCTTTTTTACTTTTAGAGCAATGGATTTGGTTTGTTCTTTCTTGACTTTGACCGTTTCCGAATCTCTTCTTATAATTTCTTCATGGACCTTCAAGTTTCCAATAAGTTCATCTAGTGATAACGTCATCAAGTTCTTTGATTCTTCAATTGCCGTGATCTTAGCTCGCCATTTCGGATGCAATGCCCTAAGAAATTTCCTAACATAATTTTTACTAGAAAATGTCTCATCAAGTGCTTTTAAACTTGTGATAATAGTGTTAAATTTAGCAAAAGCATTATCAATTGATTCCTCTTCCGGAATCGTAAATTGTTCATACTGTTGTACAAGAAGATCTATTTTGTTATCTTTAACTTGACTATTACCTTGGTGAGTAATTAGTAAAGAATCCCAAATTTCTTTTGCGGTTTTACACAAAAAAATTCTTTCATATTCTTTGCGAGGTAACGCATTATAAATGACCATTTTAGCCTCATTATTTTTAGCTAGTTTCTTTTTCTAATCATCATTTTGTTTTTCAAAAGATACAATTTCATCCATTTTAGTTTTAACATTATATTGAATAGGGGGGAAATCACCAAAGGTAATAATAGGCCAAAGATCAAGATCTTTTGATTTCACATAAGTTTCGAATCTATTTTTCCAATATAAAAATCCATCACTTTCAAATAGTGGTGGTCTTTGCATAGATTGCCCTTCTAAATATTTTAAAGATTCCATAGATCGTTACAAGTTTTAAAATACAATATATTTTAAAAAATCTTGCTAGACGTGGCTCTAATACCAATTGTGGAAAACTAGAAGGAGGGGGGGTTGAATAGTTTTACGTCTTTTTAATTTTTTATAAAAGGTTGTTTGAAAGTTTTCTTTGTTTTCAAAATTATAGATTCGATGCTATATGAAATCAAGTCATGCATAATATGAGCAACACTAAATATGTACGATAACGCAATAATAATGTAAGTAAAGAAATAGATGAGAGTTGGAAAGATCGAACCGCGAGACAAGAGATTTATAGTGGTTCGGCTACAAGGTCACCTTCCTTGCCCTACTCCACTCCCCGAACACCTAACTCGAGAGTTTTATTCACTGTGTCAACAAGCTCCCTTATGGCGGAGAAAACCTTACACACCAATTTACACACCACAACAACGTCACAACTTATTCACACCTTCTACACAACTATTTCACACTTATTCACTACTTAATCACAACACTTCTTCACACCTATCTCCTTCACAACAATCTTCTTCACACCTAGCTACTACACACCAATCTTCTTCACAACTATCTTCTACACACCAATCTTCTTCCTAGCTCTTCTTCTTCACAACTAACTACTAACCAATCACACTATATATATATATATATATATATATATATATATATATATATATATATATATATATATATATATATATATATATATATAACTAAAATATCTTCTAACAAATATTCACAACTAAACACACAATGAGATGAATATAATGATGATGCTCTAACAACTTAGATGTGGAGATCACAACAAGTTGTAATACTTCTTGTCTTGAGGGATAGAAGTATTCTTCTCTTGCACTTGATAGGATCGTCTTTGGATCACTTTGAAACAAATATTTAAGAATGTGTGATCAAAGGATTTAGAGATTGGAAATGGAGATCTAGAACAGAAAGTTTAGGAGTGCAAAAGGTGAGAAAAATTCCAAATTTAAGGTGGTATTTAAAGGCAACAGATTCTGACAGAGGAGCGTGGCTGGTCCCCTTAAATCAAGGTCGGCCCCCTTAAAATTAAGGGGACCGCCCTTTATAATTAAGGGGGCCGCCCAGCTGTAACGGCCAGATTTTTTGTTTTTTAGTGGGGAAAGTTTATTTGGTGAAAAACTAACTGATTTTGGTTAAAAATTTGAATTCATATATTTAGTATGAACAAAACATTTTTCTTTATTACCAGAAGTGTTTTTCAAAAATATATAATATGTTTATATAATTAAATAAACTTTGTAATACTTAATTAAATTTTCCTTTGATCATAAGTTGCACTAAATACTTTGTTTATTCATACCTTAAGTGATTTGGATGTAAAGAGAATGTTAATCACTAAATACTTGTTTATGTCACAAGTTTTAGTTCTATGAGTTTATATTTTGTAATAATCAAAACATAGAGATATTGATAATATGTTAATAATGTTTTTAGGCATTATTTATGTCAACACAAGTGACGGCCCAGAGGAATTTTACACCTGACGGCTTCAAAATCAGATCTAGGCAATACGATTTCTATTATGGCGGTGAGTTGACGGCGTCACAACTTAATACATGACGCCGTCACCCTGTAAAATCTATATATAGTTTTCCAAATTTCATTCATTGGTGTGCAACTTTGAGGGAAAACCCCTAGGTCAAATTTTCCAGCTTTTTCAAGTGTTTCAACCCTTTGAATCTTTCATGTTCAATTAAAGATAAGTACTCTTTCAAATCATTCAATATGTCTATGTGTTGTTTGATTATATCTTACGCTTGTCTTTTATTTAACATGCTAGGCTAGATTTCTCTTGTGTTTGATTAGATGTAGTGAAACCTAGATGTTAATTATGGATTGATTGTTTGTTTATAATTGTTACGGATGATTGTATTCGATGTTAGGCTTAAGAAAACTGGCAGACTTCAATTGGTAACTTGCTTGAACGTCTTAAGAAACATGATCGGAGGTGTACTACGATTTTTGGTTGTATTTAATGCGTAGGAGAATTCTAATGATCCCATGTTAGGAGCTTCTAACGGCTCGACATAGGAGAGAAGTAGGATCCTATAGAGTTAGGGAATATTGTACACGGCCCTACGACTAGTATTAAGGAATATCACCCGTCATCCATGCAATTGTAACAAGCTATCAACCTGTAAAAGATATCTAGGGAGTAATGAAACCTAAGTAAACACAACTTTCCTCATTATTGTCACCACCACACTAGTATAATTAGTTTTATTTTCATTTCTGTTATTTTATTTTGATTGCATCTTAGTTTATTGGGTTAGTTGGCTAGCAACTAATTCTGCTCACTCCTTCAAAACCGAGATTTTTAATTGCTTTCCATAAAATATAAAAATACAAAAAGAATCATCCTTCACCTATAGACCTAGTTTAGTAGATTTTCTAATCCTAGCGACACTATTCCTGAGTTGAACGATCAATCCCCCGGTACTTGTCACTATACTATACTACAACGATCAGGTACACTGCTTGGTGGGGGTTGTAAGCTTCTCGAGATCCCTCGAGAGGTAAAACCTTTTGTGAGGGTGAAATCCCACGCATCAAGTTTTTGGCGTCGCAGCCCGGGGAATAGTTATTGTCTAGGTTAGGATTTCTTTTTATTAGGTCTACTTGCTAGATTCCTTTCTAGTAAGGTTTTATTTTTATTTTTATGTCTTCTTTAGTCTATCTCATTTCTTCATGTTTTTGTTCATAACCTTTACCATCCGACATCATGGAAGGTGGTAACATCTTTGAACCCATCAACCCACCACAACAAAACCACCCACAAAACCCACCACTAGCGAACCAACCTCCTAGGCCCCGAACTTTAGGAGAGTATTCCCGTCCTAGCCACCAAGGCTATCGAAACACTATTGAGCTCACTCAATGAGCCAATGTGTCCCCCTTGCGATCCAACACCATCCGGTTGGTGCAAAGCGGATGTGCATTCCATGGACTTCGTTCCGAAGATCCTAACCAACATCTCTAGGATTTCATTAAAATCGTAGATTCCATAGACCTTGATATTGCAACTAGAGAGTCGACCCGATTACGCATATTCTAATTCTCTCTACATGATCAAGCTAGTCAATGGCTTGAACGTTTACCCGCGGGATCCATCACCTCATGGGATGATCTCACCACTCGTTTCCTTGCTCAATTTTTCCCACCGGGGAGAACTACTAAGCTTAGAAATGATATCTTGATGTTCCAACAACGTCAAGGTGAAACTCTATATGAAGCATGGACTCGTTTCAAGGACTTACTCCAAAAAGTCCCTCATCAAGGCATAGATCTTTGGCTCTAAGTCCAAATCTTCTATGACCATATCGACCTCTCTACAAGGCGAACCATTGACCAATCGACCTCTCCATGGGAACGCATAGAATATCTTGCTATCTATGACAACGAAAGTTGGAATGATCCCCGTGATTTGAACAAAATGGTCAAGGCAATATCTTTGCCTTCGAACAATTCTAGCACTCCCGACCGTAGGATCATGGAACTTGAGGACTAAGTCAAGTTTCTCATGAAATCTTATGAAGCTCCTAAGCCTTCAAGCCAAGTGAACAAGATCACTTCTTCATGCGAATTATGTAGTGGTCCCCATGACACTCGTGATTGCGTGGAACTCACCGGACAAGCTTTTGCGGATTACGCATCCTCGCGTACCGACGAAGCGGGAGATAAGTGGTACACTTTTAAACCTGAGCCAAACCCTTACGGTAATTCCTACAACCCTTCTTGGAAAAATCACCCAAACCTTAGGTGGAAACAAAACCAAAACACACCCCAAAACAATTCTTCCAATCCACCTAATCGTTACCAACCAAATGGTCCACCCTCTAACCGTACTTTCAACAACAATCCTTCCAATAACTATGGTAGTACCAATAATCTTGAAGGGTTGATGTCTAAGTTTATGGCATCTCAAGAAGTTCGCATATCTAGTTTGAAGCCGATTTTAAACAAAAGCAAAACGAGATGACCACCAAAATCGACACATTGTTGAAAGTTCTCAATGACCGAGAAATGGGAGCACTCCCAAGCGACACAGTCAAGAACCCGAAACTAAACATTAATGCCATATCATCGGTTTCGTCAACTACTTCTTGTCCACAATAATATTCGGTCAAAGCAATGAGCACATGTTTCAAGCAAACCTAATTTCTTCAAAAGGAACAATTGAATAAAACATCCGATATCAAACCGGTCAATAACATAGTTAAAACACCTCCTACACAAGACCTTGACGATGAATTCAAGGAGCTCCACCTTGAACTCCCCATCATTGATGTTTTAGCCCGTGCTCCCTACTATAGTGCCCTCCTAAAAAATATGAGAAATTTAAATTGGGTAAAAATGGGACCGCTTTCGTTCAAAATAAGTTACCTAAGAAGCTTGATGATCTGGGTATATTTGTTTTGTATTGTAAGATAGGAAGATCCGAAGCTTTCGACACACTAGCCGACTTAGGATCAAGCCTCAACTTGATTCCCTTATCCCTTTTCACCACTCTTAAGCTAGGAAAGTTAGAGGAGACAGAAGTACTAATTGGTCTAGCAGATGGAAGTATTGCCCACCCGGTTGGAATGATTAAGGATGTAGTTGTTCACGTAGGAAAGTTAACTATTTTAGCGGATTTTCACGTCCTAGATATGGTTAGTGATACTACATGCCCATTGTTAGTAGGAAGAGGATTTTTAGCAACCGCTAGTGCCATGATAGATTGTAAGGAGTCTAAGATAACGGTAGGAGAGGGTGAGACTTGGTTGGTTTATGATGTTAAGAAGCATAGTTACAATTGGGAGGACGAACCGACACCACATTGGGTAGAGATAAATAGGAAACCATCTAGATATGGGCCTTGGATAGAAAGAAACATTATAGGACCTCAACGCCCATTCTATCTAGAAAAAAATTTCATCGATAAAACACATTCGCTGGAACAACTCATAGCTAGAGATGAGGAACTAGACCCTTTTGAGGATCCCCTAGTCTTTAGGAAAATGATTGAGTTCTTAAGCGTAATGCCTATCAACATAGAGATGAACAAGTGGAAAAGGGAAGGGGATAAGTGTAAGTGGAAGTGGAACAAGCCACCTAAGGAAGGTGACGGATCATGGCATATGAAGATGATTTTATATGATCCGAATGTAGAAAAGTTTGAGAGGTCATACCGTACCAAGAAAACCGATAGGAAGTTGAAACCCAAGTTTGATCCCAAAGATGTCCTCAACGAGGAGCTCACACATATAAGATAACCCATGACCTTGAGTCTAGCTACAAGACTCGTAAATAAAGAAAAGCGCTTCTTGGGAGGCAACCCATGTTTTGTGTGATTTTTATTTGTTTGATTGTTATTTGCTTCCATATGCATGCTTTATTTTTATTGTTGGTAGATCATGTTTCAAACTAAATTGTGAAAATGCTTTATTTTGTTGTTTAACTTCGCCTTAACTTCATGTAAAGGTATTTTGAAAAAGCTAAGTGTAAGGGGAAACCCCAAATTTGTTTCTAAGAACGAAATTGATCTTGATTCGCCACAATATTAAATGAACATGTATATTAGTATTTGTTAGAGTCAAATGCTTGTATCGAGTCATAATGATGTTTTGCAGGATTTTCCAGGAAGTAGGACATAAGTTTTTCCAGAAAATTTTCGGAAACTTAATGATGAGGCAAAAAATGAACTGTTTTTAGGGGGTCATTTAAGCCCGGAATTGAATTTATTTGATCAAATATTGCCCTAAATCGTTCCTTTTGTGATTTTAGGTATTTTGGGAGTGAATTCTGGAAAAGGAAGCATTTTGGACATTTTTGGAGCATAAAAGTGAAGAAAACAGCAAAGACTCATTTGAGTTGAGGTTATCCGGGCTTGTGTGGAGCCAAATTTGTGTGCTAGTTATTGTGAAAGCATAAACGAATTTACAAAGACTCATTTGAAAACTCAATCTCGCTCATTCCTCATCCACAAGACATCATCCTTCTTCGCGTCATCAACAATTTTTTGGTGCATTTCACGGTTTCTTCTTGATTTTGTAAAATCCCGCAAAAGAATCTATTTCTCAATTTAAATCATAGAATTGTAACATTCCGTGCACGTTCATATCATTGAATTGTTGCATCATGTCTACTACTTCAGACTCCGTCAGATCTGAGAGAGAACTTCATCAGCCACTTAAGTTGCTTAACAATGCAAATGAAAGCTGCATAGAATGTTTTCGACAACTTCATTCACATCTCTCGGTACTTTTAGAGGGATCTGGATTCAAGATGGGATTCGAACGTGCATTTACAACACTCTTTGGTCAAGATGTTCAGACTTTCACATGCACAATGATTCTTAACTTAGATCAACTACAACAACAACTTGACCAAGGAGAATTTTCCAAAATGGGATCCATGGCTGCCCTTTGTGTGATCAACAAACAACTCCAAGTGTTCTTTGATTCGAAATTCACTATGGAGTATGACCATTATAGTGAGATGACGAAAAAGTGCTTCACTGATCACACGGGAATTGAGGTTGACACGTTCAGAGACACACTTGTCCAACTTATGTATAAAGTGAAAAGATTCATTGAGGAAAAAGCACAACATATACCTGCATATGATGACAAGGTGAAGGCATGTAGGGTGCAATCATGTGATGGTATTGGCGATTCGGGTAAAGCATCAGATGTTGGGTCAGTTGTCATGATATGCAAAGGGTCAGAGACTGATAAGCTTGACACTACCAGCAGTTCAGTGACTCTTATTACACATGACATGGATGCAGATTTCTGACCAATAAAAGAACAAGTCATGTGCTGAGGTACCCCTGACTGAACATCATAATGTGCTTTTTGATAAACGACTGCATACTGATCAAGTTATGCCCAGTTATGACACATATTTGTTAAAAAAGACTGATAGCAATACCATTTCTGATTTAACAAATATGAATCATAAAGGGGGAGAAAGTGATCAGGATGTTGAACGTGATGATGTGTCAAGTTCTTTGGTTGATAAAGAAGTTTTTAATGAACTTTCAAACAAATTTGCACAACTTGAAAAACATTGTGTTAATCCTTTGTTTATTGTTGAGTCTTTTAAATCAAATGATGTGGTTGATAAAGAAGTTTTTAATGATCTTTCAAACAAATTTGCACAACTTGAAAAACATTGTATTTCACTTGAAATTGCAATGCAACAAAAGGAAGAAAGTTTTCAAACTAATCAACCGTGTAAAAATCCGGAACTTCCTGATTTCCGTGAATTCTTTATGATAAATGATTTGAAAGCTCAGCTGGAAGCCAAAAACTTGACAATCAACAACCTGAAAAAACGTATTTCTGAGATGTGTGATGTGTGTAATGAAGTTGAGGATAATCATGTCAGTAAGACTTTTGCAACAAGAAATTTTGAATTGGAACAATATGTGGCTGAGTTACTTAAGGAAAATGAGACTTTGAAAATTCATTGTAAAGACCTGTGTGATTCAATCAAAGAAACGAAAACTAAGACTATAGAACAGATAACCGCTTTGATTGCCAAAAATGATGAATTCAAAGCTCAAATTCTGGTAAAGGGGTTCACAATTACAGCATTAAAGAATGAGCTAAGAAAAGCTCCCAGTGAATAGTGTGAACACTAAGTTTGCAAAACCATCAATCTTGGGGAAACCAATTGTACAATCCAATAGAAACCAATCAGTTGTTAAACAACCGAGTGCTTTTAGATTTGAACAACCAAAATTTTCAAAATCTCGGTTTGCCTCCCAAGTTGATGCGGAAAATGTTTTGTCAAAACCAGTCACTCCACATTCTTTGCCCAAGGTAACTGCTTCTAGTTTTGTTCAACCTCAACAAGTAGCTGCTCCCACTTCTAGTGTCTCTAGGATTAGTTTAAGAACAGAGTCGAAACCAAGCATTAAGATTCAAAAATCTTATGATATCAAGGACTTGTACAAGAACTATGATCTAGAAAAGTCTAGGAAAAGGGCGTTACTTCAAAAGGATGGAATCTTAGGCTCACAACCTTGTATGATGCCTCCTAGGTTATTGAGGAACACTGCTAAGGTTAAACCTGTTAAGTCTAGGATTTACAGTAAGTCATCCACAATGCATAAGAAGCAAAACAAATCTAATATTTCTCCTAGGTGGATACAAACGGCTAAATCTTTGGAGACTAGGTATATTGATAAGCCTTCTACTATGCATAAGAAGATTAGCAATCCTAGACCTTGCCATAAGTGGATTCCAACTGGTAGAATTTTTAAGAACGTTGGACTTAAGTGGATACCTACCGGAAAGGTGCTTACTGATGGCAATGCCATGGTTGACCATGAAACCCCTAAGGGTTTGGATACTGTTGTCACTAACCCATATATATGCAATCAAGTTTGTAATGTTAGTGCAGGTAGTCCTTACTCAGTTGCAGGTACATCAATCATTCACAACATGAGAAGACTCAAAGTCTTGAGGCCTAAAGCAAGCATATCTCCTACTACAGGAGGTCTGGCAAGTCAATGTTGATGTATGTGTGCATTATGACGCCTGTTCACATCAGTTCAGGCCTCGTTCCTCATTGACTATGACGTCTGTTCACTTCAGTTCAGGCCTCGTTCTTCAATGGATATGACGTTTGTTCACTTCAGTTCAGGCCTCGTTCTTCATCGACTATGACGTTTGAATACTTCAGTTCAAGCCTCGATCCTCAAATGTCAACATTATGATGTCTGCTCAAATTAGTTCAGGCCTCATTCTTCAATGACTATGATGTTTGAACAAATCAGTTCAAGCCTCGGTCCTCAATGTCGACATAATGGAGTCTGCTGACAACACTTCAGGCCCCGTTCATCAAAGAAAAGAAAGGTGTACGATTCAGTGTGCCTTATCTTCGGAAGAAGAGAAATCTTCTTGTTTTGACCATTCTCAACAACATGCTTCATGCTTTCTCCATGTTCGTTCAGTCATCAAGTGGATCTACTCATCTTTGCTCGAATTCATATTCACTTGCTCAATCAAAAATGGAAAACCTCGCTTGCAATTTTTGAGGGGGAGAAGTGTGAATATACCACATGTTGATTGACGCTTGAAGAATGGTCATACGACTCTCCTCCAACACCTAATGTTCTACTTACTAAGGATGAATGGGAGTTATGTTTGATGATTACTTCCAAGCTTCAATGAATGATGATTGATCACTTGCTCAAGTAATCCAATATCCAGTTACTCCTCAAGGTGTTGATGATGACTATCATGATTGTGAAGTTGCATACATGAATAATGATCCGTCCACTTGTTCTATTTCATCACGGATTGTTGTTCCTCCAAATGTGCACTTTGTAAATCAACCACAAGGATATAATGGAAAATGTTGATTATAAAGTCAAAACGGCTAAGAATTTGGACATGGAACGTCAAGTAATCACGGAGTTTATTCGGTATCCCTTATTTGAGATTGAAGTTGACTTTCACAAAGGAGTGATCTTATTGTATCTTGAAGTCGGGGTTGGTTGGATGAAGATTCTTCGAGATCCTTGCTTGAGCTTTTACCTTTACAATGACGAAGACTTAGATATCTAGTTATTTTGGTGATTCTTCTTTTTATTACCACAAAATAACTATCACTTTAAGGAGTGTCACAACTTACATGAAGTTGTCGGTAGTCAAGAGGTGATGTAAGTCTTATACTTGATGGTTGGTTGGTTGAAGAGTATAGAGTACTTAGGGATTTGATGTTGAACAAACTCTCTACACCGCTCTAGTCACACACTAGTACAAGCTTAAGTCACAAAAATGGGGAATTCTACTTCAGTTTCTAATTTGGTATGTTGGGTTTACCTCATCAGTGGTCACTTCAAATAGCCTACATAAGAGGTGGTAAAGATAGTCAGAGAGAGTCTTTTTTTGTAGCAGTTGATTCTCACCAAATCCATTTAAGCAAATTTTTGTTCTTCTCACAAGATTTCTAGTACGTGTGCATTAAATGTGTTGCTGATTCTGAGGTATCAAAACCAGCAAGGGGGAAGGAGACATGCATCTGAATGCATAATGAGTACACGTGATGAACTTAATACTTCGTCTTAATTGAAGTTATGCCGGGAAGACATATGTCACAACCGTAGAGATAATCAGTGTCTTAACTCGTGGCATTTGGTGTATCATTCCAACTATGTGGGGGAAGTAGTCTCTTGATACTTGTGGTATGTATTACTTCAGCTTTCAGTGGGAAGAAATATGAGAAGAACAACTGGAGAGTGAGATGATATTGCTAATCGACATCTTCATATGAGCTGATATGATTTTTGGTAAAGTGCTTCTGGTTAACGCTTCATGTACACAATGTTATGCTGATTCCGATGAGATCGCAACCATCAGGGGAGAGATTTATGTACATCAAGGACGCGCAACAGGTTCACGTGATCGGGCTTAATCATATATTTCGGAGGTGATATCCGCAGAGATGATCAGTGCTTCAACCTGTTACTTTGGTGTCATCGTTTCTTCTTGTGTTGGATACGGTGTCATCGTTTCTTCTTGTGTTGGATACATGCGTACAATATGGATTGAGTTAGCATGTGTAAGATAACTGGAAAGCATTTAGTGAAATGAAGATGTTGATATCTGATTCCCCCTAATAGACAACTACTCCAAACCTCAAAGTGATGTGTACATTGGGGATGTACAACAGGGTCATGTGATCGGGCTTCATCATACATTCTGGGATTGATAACCGCAGAGATGATCCCTGGTTCACCCTGTTACTTCGGTGTTATCATTCTCTTCGGGTTCTCGAGCTTCATACAATGAGACTTTTTGCATCACTTCAACTACTTGGGGGAAGTGTCTCATGAAGTTGATTGTCGGTTTGGGGGGAAGCTACCAAAGCTTCACATTGAGGAGGCAAAAAAAAATCAGCAATTTGGTAGCGATTAACTCAAGTGTGAGATTCTAGTGATTTATTAACTACTTGTGTTTGGTGAATTGTTGTGACTTAAGTCGTTTCGAATAGTCTGATTGTAATTTGATGTTGTGAGTTAATCTTTACGACTTGACTTATTACGATCGGATCTATTGTAACTTGACTTGTCGCGACTTGACACTTAATGCTAATTGTCACTTATCCAAGATCTCTCTAAGTTTAACTCGCATATTACATCTTTTGGTTTCTTTTGTTGACTTTAGTAAAATCCCGGGAGAGAATCGATCTCTCGGTTTAAGTCACAAGAGTTGTAAAATCCTGCTTAAGATTATATCATGGCATCTACGGATTCAGACGATTATTCAGGAGCCTCAAAAGCTTTGGTGGTGAAAGTTTAAGAGATGTTGACTACATACTTCTACAACGAGCTGAACGATAATCTCATTTTGATGCTCATGTCAACATCTCCTTAAACTGTTTGGTATCCTTTGTACATATCTTATACCAATACGTAAATAGAAAAATATAAAACCTATAAAAACCACAAAAATCTGAAAAATCATTAAAATCCAAAAATATTCTTCTCTCGACATGTCTCTTGTGTAATCAATATTATGTACGTTTCTAGAAATGTCATTCAACAATGACACGGAATCATACATATGCTTGAGCAAGAGTTTTTCGGTTTCTGAATAAAGTCTTTTTCAAAAACATGTCGTTTCTTAAAACATTCTTAAAAACAATGGCTTGCAGTCACTTCAGGCTGTAACCCGGACTTCAAAATGGCTTACAGTCATTTCAGGCTGTAACACGGACTTCAAATTATGGTTTGCTGTTACTTCAGATAGCAACCCGGTCTTAGTATTGGGGAAAGTTCGTCGCCAAAAAGACGACTGTTCCTAACAAAGGCATGAATTACTTTATATCCGTGCCTTTCCGATCTGGTGTACGCTTAAGTGCATCATTTCTAGTAAAATAAGAGAAGTCTTCTTTACATCTCAAATATTTTTCCTTCAAAGATTCTTCGGGAAAGTATTTGCTCCAAACTTGGTGGTACCATGGTTTTTGAAGATCAAACAAACCTGAAGAGTTGTTTAAAATTTACCACTCAATCGATGCTATAATAAATTAATACTTTATGCAAAATGTTTAATTTTAAAATGTGTCATCGATTGAGGGGGAGAATGATTTCAAAAACTATACATCATCAAAACAATGATCTTTGTGCATAACTTCAAGTGGATTAAGTGCAATTGTTATGTGTTAGTATATGACTTTTTCATGAGTTTATCGCTAAACTCAAAATCATTTATTAACTCATCATCTCTAACACATAACATACTCCCTTAAGGTTTGAGGGGGAGCTTAAATGTCGTCTCCAAATCAGTCATTCTTAAACATGTCACATCCTTCTCCAAAACTTTATACTTATTTAAATCACTTGGGATCACAAATCTCAAATTGATTTGAAATTTTTGATCGGGGGAGAAGATGTGATTTAAATATGAAAAACTGATTCAAATGTGATGTTTTTTGAACATGAAAACAATAATCTGCTCTTTCCTATGTGCCAAACTCTTTCGCATATCAATGCACATATTCTTGAGGGGGAGCAAAATGATTTGTGAAAAAGGATCCTTGCATCTCATATGAGTGCATCTCAGACTTAACTCATGAATTGACGAAACAGAATTGTCTTGAATCGAAAGGACTAGTCCTAGACGGGTAATAACTTCAAGCTGGTTCAACCAGTGATGTAAGCGTGTCTCGAAGAGGACTAGTTTAAGTAGAATGTACCGTTTCGAGAAACCTTGGGTGAACCTGATCGGGCCAGGTAATAACTTCAAGCTAGTTTATCTAGTGATGTAAGCCTGTCTCGAATGTCCGGTCATGATCACTTAAGGTAGATCAATTCAAAAAGTGCAACTCTTCCCGACATGTGTAAATTTTCAAATCAATACATATGAGCACATGTTAAGGGGGAGCATTTGAAAATGACAAAACTCTCAATGTGTTAACAAAATGTGTTTCTCAATCATAAACACATTGAGAGAATTTTCAATGATTTGGTAAATGGCAACATAGGATAGTCATGGAGCTATAAGGTGGCTAAGGCTAGGTAAACCGTCATATGATCTGCCAGAGCCGGAGGGATCTACCCATGGACAATACCCAATAGATAGTATTAGAAAGTCCGTAGGTATGATTATGAAAAAAAAGGAGAAATGTGAGAATAGATAAAGAAGGGGTTGAAGAATTAAAAAGAAATGAAATGAGAAAGGGTGAAAAGAAATAGCCCTCCAATTATTCAACCTTAGGGCAGAAACCGGGTTCAATTCATAATCTACTGATGGTTGCTAAGGCGACATCGGTATTGAAGACAAGACGTCATGGACCCAGTGACGCAATGCTCTAAACTTTCTAGCCACTCAAGTTCTCTTAAAAGAACTTGTTTCATTCTCACGGGGAACCGGTGTAATCTATCGACTCATCTCTTAGAGATGGTCGATATTGAAGCATGAGACCTCTCCCTAATCTCCGCATAGGAATACCAAATGCACTTATTGAGTCTAGAGCCTCGAGATACATTAAAAGATCTCATAGGAACACGTGCTACTTCTACCCTGGTTGTTCAACATTAAGGACACCAGTGGTAAACTTATGAGTCCTACGCAGATCTTAGCAATCTGCCAGAAAATTTATGAGGGATGTTGCTATAGTAACTCCCAGTGAGTGAATGGAAATTCCTGCCAGGGTCAACAACAAACAGCCCTAAAAGCAGGTCACTTAGGTAATTCCCAGTGGATTACGCTTAGTTGTCGCGATGGTTACAAATGGTTAACAGTCGTGGAGTGATCTCCAGCGACTCACCCATTCGTTGATCTACTTAGGTAGTTCGTGTAAATCCTCTTAGGGTTTACCGATTGGGAACGGTCTTGGTAAAGATTAAAAGGAGTCTTCACACTATGTTGTTGACAATCTCTAATTCCAAACCTATAAGTACCGGTTGATTTGTTGCTAACTGTCTATTTGCAGGAATTTCTAACAGTTGTAGTTGATTGCTGAAAAGATGCTGATCCATCAACACATGCTCACACTTCAACATCACAATCTAAGAGATCGTGATCATTGAATGGGCTTCAACCGTGCTTCCTCAACTCTAATGAAGAAGATCATGATCTTGAAAAGTGTGAGCATGCCAACACAAAGAGTTTCATATCACATGGAGACATTCCTACTCCTAGATGACTTTCAAACATTCTTTTGGATGATGCAACTGATGTTATTTCCAAAGATCATCCATCACATTGAAGGTGTCATCTAGAGTCTTCCACTTAAAGCACAAAGATCTCAACAATGAAGAATCAAAAGGCTACGAGCTACAAAGATGTCGTCAAAGATCTGAATGCTATGACTCAACATTTATTTTCCGGGGTGACCTCCCTTACTGGGAGATTGTTAGGAATACGATTATTCATATGAAGACTCGGTCACCCCGAGTATAGTTTAGCATATTGTAGCTCGTAGTAATTATCATATTTGTTAGTATATAGAGTAGTATTAGTTAGTTCTTGTGGAGTCGGGTCGGGTCTCTTACCCACTGTCAGCCCGCTCTACAGCCCGTTTCAAGGGGCGTTTGCATTGTAACTATATATACCCTTTCCCACCCATGGGAAAGGGTTGGACCTTTCATTTGCACTAATCTAATATCTCTTTGTTTCTCTCTCTAAAAAGGCTCCCAACTCTCTACTCTTCCTCTCTCTAACATCTCTCTAGTTTTCATCTCATCCATTCGAACCATTATCACAAATCCATACGTGTTTAATATTATGAATATCTTACAAAGTCAATTAATTTTTCCCACACCTTAGCGTTGTACTCATTTTTAGTATACGAAACCCCTAGTACACCCTTCCGAGCCTATCTTTTTCGTTTCTAACTTTAAGCATTTTACTTAAAGGAAGAATTTGTTACAACCCACCTAAATGTGCAACCAAATCGCCTTAGCCTTCCGTTTTTGCACTCATCTTTAGTGCATTATTGTTATATGTTTAAACCCTTAGTTAATTATCTAATTGATTACATAGTTGCTATGTCGAGTCATATCTTGTACATATTGTTTTAGGACGATTGGGACTCATGGGTAAAGTACTTATATTATGGAGTAATAGGGAAGAACATCAAATTATTACCCGCATATGTGCGTTAATCTTAAAAGTATTCCAAGTGTTTTGATTATCTTGATTCGAGTCATTAGAGAAGTTTATTGTAAAGTATGTAAAAATTCAAGTGTAAGGGGAATGTACATTCCCTATGATGTATTATTTTGGATGGTAGGGTAAGAGTGCATGCAAAAAAAAATAAAAAATAAATCGAAAAAAATAGTAAAAGAAAAAAAATAGAAAAAAAGAAAAGAGAAAAACATACGGACTACCATCTCGTTTCATTCTATGTTTATTTTATGTTTTTATTACTTTTGATTCATTAGCTTAAGTCGAGTCTAGTCTTGGCTTAGCAACGCCATACTGTACATGTAATTAACCAAGATGATTAACTCGCCACCAGTAAATATTGCCTTTATCCAACAAAACCGTGTATTCCATATCCCTACACCTAACATTATAACCTTTAAAATACCTCTTTGATAGTTTATCCTAGGTGCTTATGCCAAGTGGTGGAGGTTTGATCCTTTCCCAAGCCTATGGCAATCTATTTTGCTATGACAGGTAGTGAGAGATGTTTTCCATTTCCTTATTGTGATATATACTTTATTACACCCGAGAGATGAGAGTATCTAAACACTATTTGTGAGGTACTAGTGTATGACCTCTGTGCTTGTCTTTGGTTTTTAGTGGAACGATTATTTGTTGTAATAACTTTTATATTAGTGTTAAATGACCCCTAACTTGTATTTTGATTAGAATAAAAGCGCATTTCCTTGAGGACAAGCAAATCTCAAGTGTAAGGGTATTTGATGAGGCGAAAAGTGAACCGCTTTTAAGGGTCATTTAAGCACAGATTCGTGATTATTTGATCAAATATTTCCCTAAATCGTTCCTTTTGTCATTTTAGGTACTTTTGGAAAGAAATCTGGAAAAGGAAGCATTTTGGACGTTTTTGGAGCATAAAAGTGAAGAAAACGGCAACGTCTTAATTTTCCTTGCTGGGAACAGTACCTAACGACGTCACAAGTTCCTTAATGATGGCGTCAAGAGTTACAAAAGAGGTGGATGTGGAAAATACATGTGACGGTCCAGAGGATTTTTAACTATTGGACCTGACGGCGTCACCAAGGCCGTCAGGGTCAAAACACAAGTGGCTGCCCAAAGGAATTTTACACATGACGGCGTCAAAATCAGATCTAGGCAATGCGATTTCTATTATGGTGGCAAGTTTACGGCGTCACAACTTTATACATGACACCGTCACCCTGTAAAATCTATATATAGTGTGGAAAACTAGAAGGGGGGGTTGAATAGTTTTACGTCTTTTTAATTTTTATAAAACAAATTGTTTAAAAGTTTTCGTTGATTTATAAAATATAGATTCGATGATATATTAAATCTAGTTATACACAATATGAACAATACTAAGTATATATCTACTATGAAGCAATAGTTATGTAAGTAATGAAATAAGTAAAGGATGGAAAGATCAAACCGAGAGACAAGCGATTTATAGTGGTTCGGCTACAAGGCACCTTCCTTGCCCTACTCCACTCCCCGAGCACCTAACTCAAGAGTTTTCTTCACTATATCAACAAGCTCCCTTATGGCGGAGAAAACCTTACACACCAATATACACACCAATTTACACACCAATCTACACACCAATCTACACACCAATCTTCACACCAATATACACGCCAAACTTCTTCACACCTATCTACACACCAATCTTCTTCACCTATCTATACACCAATCTTCTTCACACCTAGCTTTTACACACCAATCTTCTACACACCTTCTTCTACACACCAATCTTCACAACTAACCTATTTCACTACTAATCAACTTCTACTATCTACACAACTATTCTCTAACAAATATTCACAACTAATCACACTATGAAATAATAATTAATGATGATGCTTAAACAACTTAGATGTGGAGATCACAACTAGTTGTAATACTTCTTGTCTTGAGGGATAGAAGTATTCTTCTCTTGCACTTGAATGGATTATGTATGGATCACTTTGAAACAAAGATTTAAGAATGTATGATCAAAGGATTTATAGATTGGAAATGGAGATCTAGAACAGAAAGTTCTGAAGTGCAAAAGGTGGGGAAAAAATCCAGGTTTAAGGTGGTATTTATAGGCAAAAGTTTCTGACAGAGGAGCGTGGCCGGTCCCCTTAAAGCATGGCCGGCCCCCTTAAAATTAAGGGGGCCGCCCCTTATAATTAAGGGGGCCGCCCAACTGTAACGGCCAGAAACTTTGTTTTTTAGTGGGGAAAGTTTATTTGGTGAAAAACTAACTGATTTTGGTTAAATATTTGAAATCATATATTTAGTATGATTAAAACATTTTTCCTTATTACCAAAAGTGTTTTTCAAAAATATATAATAAGATTATATAATTAAATAAACTTTGTATTAGTTAATTAAATACCCCTTTGATCATACATTGCACTAAACACTTTGTTTATTCATACCTTAAGTGATTTGGATGTAAAGAGAAATATTAATCACCAAATACTTGTTTATGTCATAAGTTTTAGTTCTTTGAGGTTATATTTTGTAATGATCAAAACATAGAGATATTGATAAAAACTTAATAATGTTTTTAAGGCATTATTTATGTCAACAATCTCCCCCTTTTTGATTATTACAAAACCTTAAACTCAAAAGATTTAAAACTTGTTATTAGACAAGTATTATAGAGTTTACCATTTCTCTTCTCCCCCTTTTTGTAAAATCAAAAAGGTTAGGCCGAATAATCTTCGTGAAAGAAGTTTAAACGGGTAGAGAACTCCCCCTTGATGTACGCTCCCCCTTGTTTGAGAGCACAAAGGGAACGAGCAATTGGAATCTTGGCTACAAAAATATTTTGAAGAGAACAACACACATATATATGCAAAAACAACAATTATGCAAATAAAAATAGATTCATTCAAGCATGATAGAAATAACTAACATGACAACATTCAATATGCTTGTAGCATATTGATTACAATAAAACAAAATAAAAGATATAGTCCTATATTGCCTAAGATAGCACTTGGACTTGCTTGCAACCCATGGTTGATTTGTTTTATTTGCTTGAAGGAAAACAAAAGCATGGAGCTTAGATGTTTGATTGAGGTGGATATGGGGTGTTGTATGGAGCGGAAGAGGTGGATCTCACGATGTTGTATCGTGTTAAGGGTGGTATTGGATGATCACGAGTGAGAAGATATTCAATCCAAGAAATATCTTCACTCAAGTAGAGGATTTGTTTTTGAAGGAATATGCAACAAGGGCAAAAGTGAGTGTGATTTGTAACTTGATCCAAGTTAAGAGAGTGGGGAAGGCAATTTGCATAGGGTGATGATGGAGGTAGCCCTTTGTTGCGTTGTGCAAGATGCATAGCAAGGAGATCACTAAGATCATGGATTTGGTTTATTTCATCACGGAACTTTTGTTTTTCCGTGGCAATGTGGAGGGGATCATAGGTTTGGTATGGATGAGTTGGGTTATCAAACTTGCATGGATCATTATAAGTTGTTGGAGGTTGAGGGGTGTAGTTTGGCTTGAAGGAAGATGTTTGGCCAATGTTGTATGGTTTGTAAAGTGGATCAAATGAATGCCTTTGTTGGTTTGATGCAAAGTTTGGGAAATAAGAAGTTGGTGGGGAGGAATGATTTCCAACTACATTTGTGATGATGGATTTGTTTCTAGGACTTTTTCGTCGCCAAACGGGTTTTTCCGTCATCCTTGCTAGCCTTGAGGCTTTTGATTTTGGTTTGTTTGGAGAGTTCATGATGGGATGAATGGAGAGCTTTGAGGATTGGGGATATTTATAGTGTAAGATTTGTGTGTTTAAGGATGGATAAAGTTTGTTTGGAGGATTAGGACAAAATGTGTTGGTGAAAAATGGGAAATGTAGGTTGAAATGGGCTAAAAAGCAGAAAAGATTCTGTAAACCCGACCATCAGATGGCCGGTCCCCTTAATTAGGGGGCGGTCCCCTTAAAATTAAGGGGGCCGCCTTACATAATTAAGGGGGCCGCCCATCTGGTGATTTCCAGATTGCCAGAATTGGGTTTTTGGCAGAAAATTTGCAGAAAGGTTGTGTTTTTGGACTTGGATTCAAGCAAGTTCAATTCCTTTAGGCAATATAGCATCTAATCTAACATTAGATATCATTCAAAAACACATAGGCACAAGAGCAAATAATCAACACATAATAAGCAATAGGAGGTAAGTAAATGCAAGCACACTTAAACTTCCTAAGGCACCTATCTAGAATTAAAGGCAAAGGCAATTAGTGAGTGAAAAACTAGTGATGGATCAAGATGACACCATTATTAGTGAATTTGTCCTAGTGAGTGTCTATATGCAACAAATGTGGAGTTGTGATTGTTTCGACTCCTAGAAGCAAAAAGAAATAACGATCCTAAGAAACAATCCAAATGATCTCCTTGATTCAATTTTTGCTCGATCATGAATGTCAAAGACATATATTAGATTATATACCTTGACAATTTATGTGAGAGTTTATGCATGATTTTGAAATACAATGTTTTTAGAATTAGTCAACAATGCAAGGAAAATGATCTTCATGTGATTCCTAGATTGTGAGAATAATTTTTTAGAGAAAATTGATTGAGTTTTACAAAAAGGTTTATGCAAAGAAAATAAATCTTCTCAATCTTTAGTTTTGTGCGAAATAGATTCCTAGACTCAGAAAAGGTGAAATGGAAGAAAAATAAATTTCATGCAAGTATAAATTTGAATAAATTCAATATAATTTAGTCAACTTGTTCCATCATTCCTAATCCTAAACGCAAGTGGTTGAATAATTCACGCTTAAGGGGTTTTGTGAATATATCCGCAATGTTGTCTTCCGATGCGACCTTTTCTATAGATATATTTCCTTTTTGTACATTATCCCTAAGAAAATGGTGACGTATTTCTATGTGTTTAGTCCTAGAGTGTTGCACCGGATTTTTACTTAAATCTATCGCACCTTTGTTATCACACATAATGGGGACATTTTCTAACCTAATGCCATAGTCTACGAGAGCTTGTTTCATCCATAGTGCTTGTTGACATGCCTTTCCGGCGCTTACATATTCGGCTTCGGTGGTAGAAATAGCAAGAGCGGTTTGCTTCTTTGAAAACCAAGACGTTAGACAACATCCCATAAATGTGCAAACACCGCTAGTGCTCTTTCTATCTACGTAGTCTCCCGCATGATCCGAATCCGCATAGACAATGGTTTCTATGCCGGATTCCTTAGGATACCATAATCCTAAGTGTATAGTGCCTTTAACGTATCGGAAGATACGCTTAACCGCTTCTAGGTGAGAGGTTTTGGGATCCTCTTGAAAACGGGCACAAAGGCAGACACTAAACATGATATCGGGTCTACTTGCCGTCAAGTATAGTAAACTCCCTATCATTCCTCTATACTTGGTGTTATCTACGGACTCACCTTCATCGTCCTTTGTGAGCTTTACCTCCGTAGACATGGGTGTTTTCATGGGTTTTGAGTCTTCTAGGCCAAATTTCTTAAGCATTTCCTTAATGTACTTAGATTGGTTAAAGAATATTCCGTCTTCTAATTGTTTTATTTGTAATCCTAGGAAGAAGTTAAGTTCACCCATCATACTCATCTCAAACTCATCATGCATGATTTTGGCAAATTCATCACACATGTCTTGACAAGTCGATCCAAATATAATGTCATCAACATATATTTGAACAATGATGAGATTAGGGTCTTTCCTTTTAGTGAAAAGAGTGTTATCTACCATTCCCATGGAATAATCATGTTTAATAAGAAAAGCTTTTAATCGATCATACCAAGCTTTGGGAGCTTGTTTGAGTCCATACAAAGCTTTCTTTAACTTATAAACATAATCAGGTTTTGCGAAGTCAATGAATCCTGGAGGTTGTGCCACATATACCTCCTCATTGATAAAACCGTTAAGGAATGCACTTTTCACATCCATTTGGAATAACTTAAAATCTAGGGCGCAAGCATAGGCAAGTAATATCCTAATTGATTCTAGTCTAGCTACGGGGGCATAAGTTTCATCATAATCAATTCCTTCTTGTTGATTATAACCTTGGGCAACTAACCTAGCTTTATTCCTAGTAACTATTCCATTCTCATCTAGCTTATTTCTATATACCCATTTGGTTCCTATGATGGTCATATCCTTTGGATTTGGGACTAGTTCCCAAACATCATTTGCCTTAAATTGATTTAATTCTTCTTGCATAGCTATAATCCAACTTTCATCTTTTAAAGCCTCACTAATATTCTTAGGTTCTATTGCTGAGAGGAAACAGAAGAAATTGTTTTTATCTTGGGCTTGTGACCTAAGGGTTCTTTGGTTAAGATGTCCTATTATATTATCTAAAGGATGTGATCTAGATTCTTTAATATTAACGATTTCGTTATTTTCTAAGTGAGTTTCTTCATTGTCATTTCCTATGGGTTTTGTTTTACTAACCTCAATAGCTTCTTCTTCGACTAAGTTATCATCTTCTAAAGGTAACGTTTTAGGAGGTGGTGGTGTTTCATCAAATGTTACATTTAGTGATTCCTCTACCTTCATGGAGTGTTTGTTAAGTATTATATATGCTTTACTATTTTGTGAGTATCCTAAAAATATTCCTTCATATGATTTCGGATCAAACTTAGTGAGGTAGTCCTTAGTGTTTAAGATATAGCATTTACTTCCAAATACCCTAAAGTAGCTTAAGTTAGGTTTTCTATTTCTTAATAACTCATAAGGAGTTTTTCCTAGAATTCTTCTAATTGATACCCTATTTAGAATATAAGTCGATGTATCTACGGCGTGACACCAAAATTTTTGTGGAATTGATTGTTCATTTAACATAGTTCTACTCATTTCTTGTAGTGACCTATTTTTTCTTTCTACTACCCCATTTGATTGAGGAGTACGAGGAGCGGAGAAATTATGAGATATTCCATTTAACTCACAATATTTTCCGAATTGTACTTCGTTATCAAATTCCCTTCCATGGTCCGTCCTAATGGCAACTATTGAGCATCCTAACTTATTTTGAATCATTTTGCTAAATATTTCGAATTTTTCAAATGCTTGGGTTTTGTCACTTAAAAACCTAGTCCACGTGTATCGTGAGTAGTCATCTACTATTACTAAGGTATACGTGTTTCCTCCATAGCTCCGCACAGCGGATGGACCAAAAAGATCCATATGTAATAATTCTAGGCACCTAGTGGTGGATACTATATTCTTAGCTTTGTGGCTAGCATGAGCTTGTTTTCCAACTTTACATGCATCACAAAAATGTTTGTCATATTTTAGATTAGGCAAGTTTCTAACTAATTCCTTAGAGGCCAAAGATTGTATTTGTTGCATGTTAGCATGTCCTAATCTCCTATGCCACAAAGTGGAATTTTCGTCTAGGGTCGTTAGGCATATCCTATCTTCAGGTTTGTTTCCTAGTTTCATAACATATACACCTCCTTTCCTAATACCTCTACCTATAATTTTTCCATTCTTAACTATTTCGCTATCTTCTTCAGAAAAGATAACTTTACATTTATTATCGCATATTTGGCCTACACTAAGTAAGTTATATGTTAAATTATTAACATGTTCAACATTTTCAATAGTAAGTGAGTCTTGAGAAATCGTACCTTTGCCAATAATTTTTCCACGCAAGTCACTACCGAAAATAACGTTACCTCCATTGTATGCCTTGTATGTAGAGAATAGCTTGCGATTCCCCGTCATGTGCCTCGAACATCCACTATCCTTGATCCATTCGTTAGGTTCCAAGTCAATTCCAAGGCATATTTCGTCGGTTGCATTTGCCACAAAACACTTTTCTTCTTTTGGTTTTTCCACTTCTTCTTTATCACTATCACTCCATGTTCCACTAACAAATGCGCTTTGATTTTCATAACCCGGCGGCTTTAAACATTCTCCAACGAGATGATTTGGACTTCCACATCTAAAGCACTTTCTTTTCACGTAATTATCACTTCTATTTCTTTGGAACGATTTTCTCTCGTCATGTGATGACCTAGTGAATCTTCCTCGTCTCTTGAAAAATTTCTTGAATTCTCTTACGGCCATTGCATATTCTTCGTCTTCACTTTCGTCACTTGAATCATCATTATCACTAGGTTCCTTTTTGGCTTTTAGAGCAATGGATTTGATTTGTTCTTTCTTGACTTTGACCGTTTCCGAATCTCTTCTTATGATTTCTTCATGAACCTTCAAGTTACCAATTTGTTCATCTAGTGATAACGTCATCAAGTTCTTTGATTCTTCAATTGCCGTGACCTTAGCTCGCCATTTTGGATGCAATGCCCTAAGAAATTTCCTAACACAATTTTTACTAGAAAATGTCTCATCAAGTGCTTTTAAACTTGTGATGATAGTGTTAAACTTAGCAAAAGCATTATCAATTGATTCCTCTTCCGGAATCGTAAATTGTTCATATTGTTGTACAAGAAGATCTATTTTATTTTCTTTGACTTGGCTATTACCTTGGTGAGTGATTAGTAAAGAATCCCAAATTTCTTTTGCGGTTTTACACATAAAAATTCTTTCATATTCTTTGCGTGGTAACGCATTATAAATGACCATTTTAGCCTCATTATTTTTTGCTAGTTTCTTTTTCAAATCATCATTTTGTTTTTCAAAAGCTACAATTTCATCCATTTTGGTTTCAACATTATATTGAATAGGGGGAAAATCACCAAAGGTAATAATATGCCAAAGATCAAGATCTTTTGATTTCACATACGTTTCGAATCTATTTTTCCAATATAAAAATCCATCACTTTCAAATAGTGATGGTCTTTGCATAGATTGCCCTTCTAAATATTTTAAAGATTCCATAGATCGTTACAAGTTTTAAAATACAATATATTTTAAAATTCTTGCTAGACGTGGCTCTTGATACCAATTGTGGAAAACTAGAAGGGGGGTTGAATAGTTTTACGTCTTTTTAATTTTTATAAAACAAATTGTTTAAAAGTTTTCGTTGATTTATAAAATATAGATTCGATGATATATTAAATCTAGTTATACACAATATGAACAATACTAAGTATATATCTACTATGAAGCAATAGTTATGTAAGTAATGAAATAAGTAAAGGATGGAAAGATCAAACCGAGAGACAAGCGATTTATAGTGGTTCGGCTACAAGGCACCTTCCTTGCCCTACTCCACTCCCCGAGCACCTAACTCAAGAGTTTTCTTCACTATATCAACAAGCTCCCTTATGGCGGAGAAAACCTTACACACCAATATACACACCAATTTACACACCAATCTACACACCAATCTACACACCAATCTTCACACCAATATACACGCCAAACTTCTTCACACCTATCTACACACCAATCTTCTTCACCTATCTATACACCAATCTTCTTCACACCTAGCTTTTACACACCAATCTTCTACACACCTTCTTCTACACACCAATCTTCACAACTAACCTATTTCACTACTAATCAACTTCTACTATCTACACAACTATTCTCTAACAAATATTCACAACTAATCACACTATGAAATAATAATTAATGATGATGCTTAAACAACTTAGATGTGGAGATCACAACTAGTTGTAATACTTCTTGTCTTGAGGGATAGAAGTATTCTTCTCTTGCACTTGAATGGATTATGTATGGATCACTTTGAAACAAAGATTTAAGAATGTATGATCAAAGGATTTATAGATTGGAAATGGAGATCTAGAACAGAAAGTTCTGAAGTGCAAAAGGTGGGGAAAAAATCCAGGTTTAAGGTGGTATTTATAGGCAAAAGTTTCTGACAGAGGAGCGTGGCCGGTCCCCTTAAAGCATGGCCGGCCCCCTTAAAATTAAGGGGGCCGCCCCTTATAATTAAGGGGGCCGCCCAACTGTAACGGCCAGAAACTTTGTTTTTTAGTGGGGAAAGTTTATTTGGTGAAAAACTAACTGATTTTGGTTAAATATTTGAAATCATATATTTAGTATGATTAAAACATTTTTCCTTATTACCAAAAGTGTTTTTCAAAAATATATAATAAGATTATATAATTAAATAAACTTTGTATTAGTTAATTAAATACCCCTTTGATCATACATTGCACTAAACACTTTGTTTATTCATACCTTAAGTGATTTGGATGTAAAGAGAAATATTAATCACCAAATACCTGTTTATGTCATAAGTTTTAGTTCTTTGAGGTTATATTTTGTAATGATCAAAACATAGAGATATTGATAAAAACTTAATAATGTTTTTAAGGCATTATTTATGTCAACATATAGTTTTCCAAATTTCATTCATTGGTGTGCAACTTTGAGGGAAAAACCCTAGGTCGAATTTTCCAGCTTTTTCAAGGGTTTCAACCCTTTGAATCTTTCATGTTCAATTAAAGATAAGTACTCTTTCAAATCATTCAATACTTCTATGTGTTGTTTGATTATATCTTACGCTTGTCTTTTATTTAACATGCTAGGCTAGATTTCTCTTGTGTTTATTTAGATGTAGTGAAACCTAGATGTTAATTATGGGTTGATTGTTTGTTTATAATTGTTACGGATGATTGTATTCAATGTTAGGCTTAAGAAAACTGGCAGACTTCCATTGGTAACTTGCTTGAACGTTTTAAGAAACATGATCGGAGGTGTACTACGATTTTTGGTTGTATTTAATGCGTAGGAGAATTCTAATGATCCCATGTTAGAAGCTTCTAACGGCTCGACATAGTAGTGAAATAGGATCCTATAGAGTTAGGGAATATTGTACACGGCCCTACGACTAGTATTAAGGAATATGACCCGTCATCCATGCAATTGTAACAAGCTATCAACCTGTAAAAGGTATCTAGGGAGTAATGAAACCTAAGTAAACACAACTTTCCTCATTATTGTCACCACCACACTAGTATAATTAGTTTTATTTTCATTTCTGTTATTTTATTTTGATTGCATCTTAGTTTATTGGGTTAGTTAGCTAGCAAATAATTATGCCCACTCCTTCAAAACCGAGATTTTTAATTGCTTTCCATAAAATATAAAAATACAAAAAGAATCATCCCTCACCTCCAGACCTAGTTTAGTAGACTTTCTAATCCTAGCGACACTATTCCTGAGTTGAACGATCAATCCCCCGGTACTTGTCACTATACTATACTACAACGATCAGGTACACTGCCTGGTGGGGGTTGTAAGCTTCTCGAGATCCCTCGAGAGGTAAAACCTTTTGTGAGGGTGCAATCCCATGCATCAACTCCCTATTAATAGGGAGGGTTTGTACCTTCAAGGGGTAGACTCTGGGTTGGGATAAAAACTAGGGGAGGGTCAGGTCAATAAGCCCCTTTTCCATATAAGTAGTATCACAAATCACCACAGAATCACATAAGAACCAGCACCACAGAACCAGTACTATTATCACCACAGCTGTCTCACACACAAATCACATAAGAACCAGCGCCACAGAACCATTACCACAGAACTAGCCAAATATTTTCAATTAACACACTTTATATTAAGTAAATAAAAACAGATTGAAAAACCCCCAAATATTTTCGAAACCCTAATTTTTGAATAAAAAATTAGATCTATCACAGAATATCACAAATCACATAAGAACACAAAATTAACACCACAGAACCAGCACCACAGAACCACCCACCACGAAACCCTAACTTTCAAAAAATTAGGGTTTCTTAAAAAAAAATTCTAGATATGATAAATTAACATACATATCGTTCAATTAACACACTTTATATGAAGTAAATCAAAACAGATTGAAAAACCCCCAAATATTTTCGAAACCCTAATTTTTGAATAAAAAATTAGATCTATTACAGAATATCACAAATCACATAAGAACACACAATTAACAACCACAGAACCACCACCATAGAAAAACCCCCATATTACATTTATGAAACCCTAATTAAAAATTGTTGGATCGATATACTCTGACCAAACTACTTTGTAGCTTGTAAGGGTTTAACAATATTGAGTAAACTCAACACTATTAATATTGAAACACTGTTTTGACCTTGTAAAGTATGCGGAATCTACTAACACAAAGTTTAAGAAGAACTTTTATATTAAACCAAACTTGAACCTGCTTTGTTACACAGATTCACTAACAATCCCTAACTATTATCGACTTGTAAAGCTTCTAAGACTCTTAGAACTTCAACTAAAACTTATATCCCTAATACTATCATAAGGCTCCTTATATAGATAACCTTAAGTCGGTTTACATCATCTACTTGAATGACAAGTAATTATCCCTAACTAATTCTAGAATATTCATATAATATTACATATTAATCCTTTAATCAATATTGCACTTAAGTCCTTATACTCTTCAAAGTACTTTGAATAATCTTCAATATGCAGCAGTACTTTGACTTTAATCTTCAAGCAGCATTACTTTGACTTTAATCTTCAAGCAGCAGTACTTTGACTTTAAGCAGCACTTTAACACAGCAGTACTTTGAAATACAAAAATACCTTGAACTTTATATCCCAACAATCCTCCCCTAACTTGAACTTCACTTGCTTGATTTCAAGATTCTTTGTTATCTTTGATCTTCAAAATCTTTAATCATTCAGAAAGATTGTTTCTTTATCTCTTTATCTTTTATCTGTCACGTGTCAGAGTACTCTTTATCAGCATTAGTTGATATCTTCTCTACAATAAACCTCCACAGCTACTCAGCAACATTTTGGTACAGTGTTCATCAAATCTTTTAAAGTTTCATACTATTCTCATCACTTCCAGGTGTGTAAACTCCTGTGAGAGGCGAATCATTGAAAATTAATTGATTTTGATGTCTCTTTACCAAAGCCATTAACTCTGGAGTAGCCAATGTTTAGGTTAGAACAACCATGGTACATTGATAACCATATGATTTTTAGCAAATCATCAGCTATCAACGGATTTGAGTAGTCTTTACCAAGAGCCGTTTGCTTTTGGACTAGTTAGTTCTTTGATCCCAACAATGGTGAACTAATTACCATAAATGGATTTTCCACAGCCTTTACCACAAGCCATTTTTCCTTGTGGGCTAGCCAACTCTTCACTTTTACAGATATGGTGAGTTGAAAACCATACAATATTTAGTAAATTGTCAACTAAAAATGGATTTGATTATCACATTAGAGTCGTACCCTCATGATGAGTCAAACTCTTTCTTGTCTATTAAACATGGTGAGTTGATTACCATTTGTTGTGCGGTATAAATACTAACACCATGTGTTTCTCTTCAAATCCTTTTATTGACTTTACTTTTAAACATCAAAAACTTTTTATTTTATTTTACAAAGGACTTATACTGGTTTTATGTAACAAGCAGTACTTTGATAAAGTACTGTTTGTCTTTGCAGTACTTTAAGAAAAAATACTTATTATACAAAACAAATCATACCAGTACTTTGCAATATTATTCTTCAGATTTAGTCCATCTGATAAATAGCTTAATTACATCCAAAGCTACATCATATTCATCTTCAAGTTCCATTCCATGATCCAACATTCTGAGCATAATTTCTCTTATCAATGGTTATCTTCTCTCAGCAAGCATGTGAATCATGGTACCATCTTCCATCTCAAGTGAATGAACTCCTGATGACTCAAAGAATCTCCATCTTGTAATTTCCCAATTTTCTTGATCATTCCATAGAGTATCAACACTTGTTTCTTCTGTTTCTCAGATGGTAATTAGATCTCCAAGCGAGATTAATCCCACTCTTGAAGCTTTAATTTCCTCATAGTATGTCTGCACTTGCATGTATAAATCATATAGATCTTCTCTGGTAATAAAATGCAGAACATCCCATAACATATTGAATACTGTGAAGCTTTCATCTTCTCTGTTGAACATAAGATAGTTCCCTTCTTTTGATTCAACCACATAGAATGAGATAATCTTTGATTTCTTTCCAGAGTTTTCTGTCTTCTTATTCTCAAAATCAACCACTCTGAAATAGTTTCTCAGTTCATCAATTGTATCTTCATGTATCATCTTAAGTCTTTTTGACAATTGATCATCTTGAACTGCTTTCTTCATCTTCAATTTTCTTTGCTCAGCTTCTTCCTTCCTTACATCTTCTAACTTCTTCGCCTTATCAGTATCCATGGGTACAAAACTTGCTAACTCTTTCATGATAGACTCTTGTACTTGTTCCCATAGAGCTTTCACTTCTGGATACCTTAATTTTTGTAAATTCTTGTATCCTCTTCCTTTCAAGAAACTTATCATCCAGTTTCTTTCCTGAGCAATTGTCATTGGCTTTCTTGTAATTCGCTTACTTATTTCTACCAAATACTCTGCATCATACTCAGCTTGTTGCTTTCTAGCAAGCTCTGCATCCTCTGCTATAATAGTTTCTCTAACCTGTGCAAGAGTATATTTCTTCTTTTTCTTCTTAATATTCTTCTGTTTCATGATCCCTTTCCCTTTATCTTTGGGATCTAACTCTTCAGTTTCAGAAGTACTTTCAGAAACTTGTTGTGCAGGCTCAGAAATATGTATACCTCCTGAAGGTCTATTCAAATTAATCATAATCTGAGCTATAGTTTCATCATCACTTGTTGTATGCACCTTAACTTCTTCTTGCTGCATAGGATTGGAAGGACCAGCTTCATCTTCAAAATTCTTTGTTAATCCAGCAGTAGAAGTTCCAATTTCATCAACATTCATAGCAGCAGTACCTTGTTCAGCAGTACCTTGCAGACCAGTACTTTCATCAATAACATCAGTACTTTGATTTTGTGCATCAGCATCTTACTCAACAGCTTCTTCTTGTGCAATATTCACATCTTCTTCAACCTTTTTCTCTGGCACAAAAGTCTTTGAATCTTCTGGATAGTACCAAAGGTGAGCATCTTCTGAATATTGAATTTCAGCATCATCTCTATTCAAATTATCATCTTGATTCCTCCCCAATTTGATAGATGATGACTTCTTATGCTTCTTATTGGATTTAGAAGTCTTCTTGGATGATTTAGACTTTTGCTTCTGAGATTGTTTCTTTTCCTTCACATAAAGCCTAAAATTTTGTACAAGAGGCCATACAAACTTCTTTAACCTTCTGAACTTCTTCCTTAAGCTCTTGATTTCTATAACTTGATCATCTATAGTTTTCTTCATCCTCTCCAACTCTCTAGTCAAAGCATAATTATTTAAAGAACCTCCAACTCCCTCATCTCCTTCAGGTGTTTGAAGCCCACCTGTGGGAGTATAATCATTGGGAGAAGGGACTGGAGTATGCTCTGAAGCAGTACCTTTTGAAGAAGTACTTTGTGGAGAAGTACCTTCAGCAGAAATAGGTTTTTCCAAAGAAGCTGACACTGAGGAAGTTCTTTCACTTAAATCATCATGCTGAGGGGAAACAATAGGTGGTGTAGGTGTATGGACTGATGCAGTATGCTCAGAAATATCAGGTTGATCAGCATTATTAGAATTAGCAGAATCACTATTGTCAACATCATCCCTAACAGCCTGTGCTATCCACGATCGAACTACCAAAATAGAATGAGCTAGAAATACGAGCTCTAACGGATACTAACATGTTTGCATTGAGAGGTGTATTTCTACCAGAAAAATTAACTCCCTTGTGAGACATAAAGGTCAACACCTTAGGTGGCATCCTAACAGTGGGTACATAATCCTGAGGTTTTTGTATCCCATAATCTAGGATACATCAGAAAATGTGAACCAGCCTTAATATGGGTGATCATACCATCAAGGATCATGTAAGAAAAGTTGAAGGGCTGATTGGTAGCTACCCCAACTATTGCAGAAGCTATAGCATGTCCAAATTGATCCCAAGCAGTACTTTTTGGACTTAAGCAATGAAGTAAAACATGAACAAGATACTTCCAATGAGGACTTACCATTGCTTTCTGAAAAGTTAGCCTGTTCAAAGCACCTTCATACCCAATGTCTCTTAGTGCATTCCAGATATCTTGTTTAGCAAACAAAACAGAGCCTCCTTCATCTTCAAACAATAGAACCTCCCTGATTGTTGCTTCAGTAACACGAATAGCTCTCCCAACAACTGTAGCATGAATAACATCCTCCCCATCTTCAATCTCAGCCCTTGCCGTTGCCCAAAACTCCTGTATCCAAGGTCCAATAATCTCTGGGTTGACTAAGAGTGAGTAACTGATGGTGGTTCCGGTGAGAAAATCAATAATACCATGAAAGTCAATATTCCTCTGTGTTTTCTCAAGGTTTGCAATCATGTTGTGTTCGTTGATGGTAGGTCGATGTGCCATTGTGATAAGGATTTGAGAGAAGAGTGGTAATCGTTGATGATGTTGGTGGGTGTATAAATAACAAAAAGATATGGGTTATAAAGAGATAATATACAAAAAAAATCACGGTTAATAAATTATTTTACCGTTATTTTTGGAAGTGATATTCCCCATATCTTTCAAAAGTTTGTTACCCGCAAATTTGACCATTGGAACACTATTCTGACACGTCAGCGTACTCTGCATATCACCAAGCAGTACTTTCCATAGAATGTAGAGCAGTACTTTCAATTGTAAACCCAAGCAGTACGTTGACCAAAGTACTTTCCAAGCAAAATATCTTGATAGTTGACTGTTTGACCAAAATATCTTTGAAAGTCAACCCAAAGTGATTAATACCTTCCCAAATTAATTCCCAAAGCTACCAAGGCAAGTGGAATTCAATGAACTTCATTTATTACCTTAATACCTTTTCTTGACTATAAAAGCAACTTTTCCACCAACATACTTCATTTATCTCTTCTTTCATCAACACTTACAAAAACCCTAGTTATAACCATGAGTCACTTCCCATTGATATACATATCTTCTGACTCAGATGGCTCCACAGACTCAGAGATTAGCTACTATTCTGACTCTGACTTTAAGGATCCAGGATGGAGTGGGTACTTTCCCCCTAATGTATCATCCTCATCAATAAGTGTAGCAAACTCTACCATTACTGATGCAGCAAGCACTACTAATCCAAAGCCCAAGAAGAAAAAGGTTGTTCCTGGCTCATCTCTGGCTAATGAACTTCCACATGCTTTGACCCAAGCCCTGGAATCAGCAATACAGAATATGAAGTGGCCTGCTCCAAGAAAAGAGAGACCTCCCAAGCAAGTTCTTGGCCTGGCTTGCCCAAGGAAGCAAGCTTCTTTTGATGACAAAAGAAAGACTGCTCAAAAGGGAAAGCAGAGCTATGAGGGAAAAGGAAAAGGCCAATGGAGTAGGTTGTGTTGGGTAGGATGAGTAGGTTGTGGTAGTTGTCTTTGTGTCTGTTGTTCATCTGTGTCATGGTTGACTGTGTCTGGTGGAAGTATGTAACTCTTTGTAGCATGATGAATAAAAACTTTATCTTTGAATGATACGTGTAGCCTCCCCTCAAATAATGACTAACTAATAATGCCTCCCCTCAATAATAGCTTAATTATTTATCATACCAATACTCACAACTAAAAAGGTAAATCTTGAAACATCAAAGCCCTTTGTGAGTAAATCTGCTACATTATCATCTGTATGGACTTTAACCACATTGATAAGCCTATGCTCATAGCAATCTCTGATAAAATGATGCCTAATTTGAATGTGCTTGGTTTTGGAATGGTAGACTGGATTCTTCACAATACAAATGGTACTCTCATTATCAATGTTGATAGGAGTATTCTTGAAGTTGAATCCATAATCCAAAAGTTGATTTTGCAACCAAAGTACTTGTACACAACAACTTGCAGCAACTACATACTCTGCTTCTGTGGAAGATGTTGCTGCAATTGTTTGCTTTTTGCATTGCCATGAGACTAATCTACTTCCAAGGTACTGACACCCTCCAGTTGTGGATCTTCTGTCATAGTTATCTCCAGCATAATCACTATCTGAAAAGGCTTGTAGATGAAAAGGGGACTCCCTAGGATACCATAATCCTAGCTTAGGTTGTTTCCTAAGGTATCTAAAAATCCTTTTGACAGCATTCAAGTGTGATACCTTGGGGTGAACTTGATGTCTTGCACATAAACATACAGCAAAAGTAATGTCAGGCCTAGATGCAGTTAAATACATGAGACATCCAATCATAGACCTGTATAATTTGACATCAACTTCTTCTCCTTCTTCATCTTTTCCCAAAGGTTTGTTAGTATCCACAGGTGTAGATGTTGGCTTGACAGTTGTGAAATTAAATCTCTTAAGAATATCTGCAACATACTTATCTTGACTAATAAAGATTCCACTGCTTGATTGTTGCACTTGAAGTCCCAGGAAGAATGTTAATTCTCCCATTGAACTCATCTGAAATTCTTTTTGCATGAGATCTTCAAATTACTTCACCATAGATTGCTTAGTAGCACCAAAGATAATATCATCTACATAAACTTGGACAAGCATGATATCCTTCTTATCTCTTTTGATGAACAAAGTCTTGTCAATAGCTCCTCTCCTATAACCATGCTGTAATAAGAAATTTGAGAGTCTTTCATAACATGCTCTTGGAGCTTGATGAAGGCCATACAGAGCTTTGATAACCTTGTAGACTTTGTTTGGGTGTGTAGGATCTTCAAAACCAGGAGACTGTTTCACATAAACTTCTTCAGTAATAGTGCCATATAGAAAAGCACCTTTAACATCCATTTGATATATAGGAAATCCCATATAAGATGCAAAAGCTAAAAATAGCCTTATGGCTTCAATCCTTGCCACAGGAGCAAAGACTTCATAATAGTCTACTCCTTCTTCCTGTCTATATCCTTAAGCCACTAACCTTGCTTTATTCTTAATAACATTCCCTCTTTCATCTCTTTTTACTCTGAAGACCCATTTTGTTCCAATCAGTCTCTTACCATCAGGTAAGTCACATAATACCCATACTTCTTGAAGTTTAAACTGTAAGAGTTCTTCTTGCATAGCTTCAACCCAACTCTCCTTGGCTAATTCTTGTTTGATATTCTTAGGTTCTTCTTGAGACAGAAAACAAGCAAATAAACACAATTTTTTATCCTTGTGATTCACCCTGTTTTGCTTGTAGATAAAGCTAAGTAAAGAAGTATGTTGTTGAGACATATTCTCAGCTTTAGTTCTTGTGAGCACTCCTGAAGCTGAGGGTCCAATTATCTTGCTGACAGGATGATCTTTGTGAATTCTTAGAGTAGGAGTTGGTGAGACTTCAAGATTATCTTCCAAATTAGTGAGATCAGGATCTTCATTATAGTCTGAGAAAATGACTTCTTGATCCAATTCATCATCAGTGTCTTCTAACTCAGGCTTGTTTGGATCATTCAAATCATCAATATCTTCTAAGGCAGGCATGTTTGGATCATTCATATCATTAGTATTTATCCAATTTGAAGTATTTAAAGGTTGAAAAGTACTTTCAAATGGATCATCAGTACTTTGGGGTAAACTATTGTCAGTGCCTTTAGCCTTCTTCTTTTCTGCTTCATAAGCTCTCCGTTGATCATCTTTATAGGACTTAGCCATTGTTTCTTGAATAAGCATCCTACTAAGTTCATCTTGGATGGCTTGGTCTTCATCAGATACTGTGGTCTTTGGTGGAGCAGTACTTTGAGGCTCAACAGTACTTTGAGGCTCAGAAGTAATTTTCTTCTCATCATTGACTTTATCATTAGACTTATCTTCAGATCTTAAATTAACATCATGAACAATGTACTTGATTTTCTTCCCTAACAGGTACATAGTTCATGGATGAAGACATTAAATCAAGATCAAACATCCAATCAGGACCTTTACCTTTATGATTTTCTTGCTCTTCTAGAAATTCAACATGAAGACATTCCCGAACCTTCTTTGTAGCCCTGTTGTATACTCTGAAACCTTTGCTATTGGTACAATATCCCAATAAGTATCCTTCATCAGATTTCTCATCAAATTTGCCCAAATTATCAGCAGTGTTCAAAATAGTCAAGGGACATCCAAAAGGTTTCATAAATTTGATACTAGGTTTCTTTCCCATGAGTAACTCATAAGGTGTCTTCATTTGAGGTTTTAACACTGATACTCTGTTCAACACATAACAAGCAGCACTTATAGCTTCAGCCCAGAATGGAACAGGTAATTGGGAGTCTGCAAGCATTGTCCTTGCTGCTTTTATTAGTGTTCTATTCTTTCTTTCTGCAACTCCATTTTGCTGAGGAGTTCTGGCAATAGTGAATTCTCTTTTAATTCCTTTCTTGGCACAAAAGTCATCCATTAGCTGATTCTTGAACTCAGTCCCATTATCACATCTAATACCTCTAACCTTGAGTCTTAACTGATTTTCAAGTGCTATTATAAGATCATGAATAGCATCAAAAGTTTCATCCTTGAAGCATAAGAAAAAGACCCAACTAAATCTGCTACAGTCATCTGTCACAACCAAACAGTACTTCTTCTTGTTCAAACTAACAACTGAAACAGGTCCAAACAGATCCATATGCAGCAATTCCAAAGGCTCTCTAATGGTTTTCTCTTCAATCTTCTTACAGGAAGCCTTGTGCTGTTTACCTTTTTTGCAAGCAAGACATGAGTGTTCATTCTTGAATGTTTTAGAAGGTAAACCTCTAACTAAGTTTCCTTTGACCAGCTTGTTGATGTTCTTGAAATTTACATGCCCCAATCTTCTGTGCCATTGATGTGCTTCCTCTATTATTGCTCTTGCAATCAAGCATGTTGCTCTTTCAGCAGAATTGATGTTCTTCAAGTCTATGCTATACACATCATTAATTCTTGGTGCTCTCAGCATCACCAAGTTTCTATCTTCTAACTTAAAATCAGGAGAAAGAATAAGACATTTTGTGTCAAAGAATAACACAGGACACTTCTTATCACAAATCTGAGAGACTGAAAAAAGATTGAATTTAAGCTCCTTCACATATCTAACATTCTCAAAATCAATTTGCCAGTGATTCTTCCTCCATCAGGATCATTACCAAATGCAACTTTTCCTCCAAAATAAGCTTTAAAATCTGACAAGAGCACCTTTTCTCCTGTCATACTCCCAGAGCAACCACTATCAATAATAAGATGATCTTTAAGCTCCTCTTCTGGGTTGCCCTCAGAGATAGTGGATGAACTTGGGGAAGTAGCTACCATAGCAAGCTAAACAGGATCTTCTTCAAACTCCATGCTCCAATTAAAGCTTCCTAGACCATCTCTTGACTCCAAAGCAGCATATCCAGGCTCTTCATCAAAAGTTGTGCTCCAATCTTCCAATGCAACCATTGAGTAGGTTACTGGTTCATCATCAAACTCATTGGACCAATCAATCTCTGATAGATTTTCTTGAGCAACCAAAGCTTTTGGTTTTGGTTCAGTAATAGGAACCTCTTTCCTTTCAATCTTGGGTTGTTCAATCATCTTGTTTGCTTGATACTTTGCAAATTTGTATTCCCTTGCAAAGTGACCAGTCCTTTGACAATTGAAGCACTCAATTTTGGACTTATCAAATGTTATTCCCTACTTAGTTGTGAAGTTAATGCCTCTTCCTGTCTTATTCATAAACTTTTTGATCCTTGCAGTGATCATGGCAACTTGCCATCTGATATCAATCTCTTCCATAGCATCATCATCTATTTTCAAGACATCTTCTTGATAGGTTACAGGTAGAGTTGCTTGTTGAGCAAAGAATGAACATAGAACATCATCTGAGGTGGGGGTGTTTGATGGTGATGAAGTGGTAGTGACCATAGTTGTACATGGAAGTTGAGTTTTAGTCACAGTACTTTGGACAGGATAAGCAGTACCTTTATTGGAAGTACTACTTCTGTTTTCAGAAGATACAAAAGCAATGTTTTGGGGTTTCTGATGTGTACTTGAACCTGTAGTACCATTCATCTCATGCTCATACACCTTCAGATTGTTGTAGAGATCATCAACGTCCATTGTGTCCAAACATGGTTGTCCTCTGATCATAGTAGCAACTACATGCCATGCTGATGGCAAGCTTCTCAAGAACTTCAAGTTAGCATCTTCAACTGATGCCTCAGCTCCATATAGTTCTAGCATACTCAGAAGATTTTGGAATCTTTCATAAGCAGAATCAAGACCTTCTCTTTCACCAACAGCGAAAGTTTCAAATTGTTGCTTTAACAGGTTCCTGTGCATCTTCTTGGAAGCATCATTACCTCCAAACTTTTTCTTAATTGCAGCCCAAAGTTGTTTTGCATCCTGAGCATCATGAAACTTCAATAGGTGTCCATCAGGAATAGCATACAATAATATGTTGAGAGCTTTGTCTTGATTTCTCTTTGTAGCAGCTGGGATGGTTGGCTTAGGTGGTTTAGGTTGTCCTGGGAGCTCTACTGGTTCTTCAAGTACCATATTGCCATTGACGATCACATCCTATAAAGCAGGGTCTGTGATGGCAATGTACTGCCTCATCTTCATGGCCCATAAGTCATATTCTCCCTTCTTGACAATAGGAATTCTAACAGCAGTGATGGATGGAGCAGGTGCAGCCTCTGTCGACATCTTGAAGGGTTTGTAGTAGAATCGGTTTAAGAGATTATCTTCTTAATCAGAGTTTCCAACACAAGCTCTGATACCACTTGTTGGATCGATATACTCTGACCAAACCACTTTGTAGCTTGTAAGGGTTTAACAATATTGAGTAAACTCAACACTATTAATATTGAAACACTGTTTTCACCTTGTAAAGTATGCGGAATCTACTAACACAAAGCTTAAGAAGAACTTTTATATTAAACCAAACTTGAACCTGCTTTGTTACACAGATTCACTAACAATCCCTAACTATTATCGACTTGTAAAGCTTCTAAGACTCTTAGAACTTCGACTAAAACTTATATCCCTAATACCATCGTAAGGCTTCTTATATAGATAACCTTAAGTCGGTTTACATCATCTACTTGAACGACAAGTAATTATCCCTAACTAATTCTAGAATATTCATACAATATTACATATTAATCCTTTAATCAATATTGCACTTAAGTCCTTATACTCTTCGAAGTACTTTGAATAATCTTCAATATGCAGCAGTACTTTGACTTTAATCTTCAAGCAGCAGTACTTTGACTTTAATCTTCAAGCAGCAGTACTTTGACTTTAAGCAGCACTTTAACACAGCAGTACTTTGAAATACAGAAATACCTTGAACTTTATATCCCAACAGAAACCCCCAATTTTTGAGAAACCCCCAACACAGATCACCAACAACATCACAACACACTCACAAACTCTCTCACAAATCACCAACAACATCACAATATTAGTGATTTTAGATCTAAAAACATTTTTAGATCTAAAAATAGAGAGAGAAAAGAGATCACTCTTTTTAGAAAGAGAGAGAGTTTGTGAGTGTGTGGTGTGTGTGAGACAGCTGTGGTGATAATAGTATGTGTGTGGTGTGAGACAGCTGTCCACCATACGCGTTTTTACTTTTTATTTATTTATTTATTTATTTATTGTATATTTATTACAAAGTTAGTTTAAAAAACTTTTTTTTTTTGTATATTTATTATAAAGTTAGTATAAAAAAGTTAGTTGTAAAAAAAATTGTGATAAAAAGGTATTTTGTTAAGTTTATAAAATTTGTTATAAAAAAAGTATTTTGTTATAAAAAAAAGTTAGTTGTAAAAAAATGTGAATATAAAAAAGTATTTTGTTAAAAAAAGTATTTTGTTATAAAAAAACATTTTGTTATACAAAAAAGTTAGTTGTAAAAAAATGTGAATAAAAAAAAGTATTTTGTTATAAAAAAACATTTTGTTATACAAAAAAGTTAGTTGTAAAAAGAATTGTTATAAAAAAAAAGTATTTTGTTATACAAAAAAGTTAGTTTTAAAAAAAGTCACACATACGAGTTTGTAAAAGTATTAATTATAATAAAAGTATTGTAGTAGTTTTGTAAAAAAAAAAAGTTAGTATTAAAAAAAAGGTAAATTCGTAATGTTTTTCAGGGGTTCGGTTCTCACTAGCAATTAACGGATTGGGTGCAAAACATAGCTCGGGAACTCGGTTTTGTCATTGTTAAAAGAAGAACTAAATCAGAAAAAGGTATTATGAACGAAATCAATTATGGGTGTACAAAGGGTGGGATTTATGAACCCGAAGGTATTGGAAAACGGAATACCACTACCTCTAAAACCGGTTGTCCATTCAAATTGGTGGCGAAATATCTTAAAAGAAGATGATATTGGATTTTGAAAGTGAAGGATGATAGTCATAATCATCGTTTGTTAGAGTCGGTGCATGGTGTGCCATATGCAATGCGATTAAATGATGATGAGTTCGAGTTAGTTAAAGAATTGACATAGTATACCGTAAAACCACGTAATATACTCGCGATAATACAGGGTCGTAATCCGGATAACGTGTCTAGCGTTAGAACTATATATAACGCACAAGTTAAGATCCGGAGAGCCAAAATAGGTAATCTAACTCCAATTCAAGTCCTTTACGCACATTTGACGCAATCAGGGTACACATATTACGATAGGGTAAGTGACAATAATGAGCTTGAGGAACTATTTTTTGTTCACCCTACGTCGTACGCTTTATGGTGTATGTTCCCTGAAATCATGCTAATAGACTCCACGTACAATACCACGCTGTTTAATTGCCATTTTTGGAAATTGTCGAAGTAACATCAACAAATAAAACATTTTCGATGGCGTTTAGCTTTTTAAACAGTGAAAAAGGGCCTAATTTTGAATGGGTATTGCAACGTGTAAAGATGGTGATAGAGGAAAGATACTATCCACGTGTTATCGTCACCGACAGGGATTTAGCGTTGGTTGGGGCATGCAGAGCAGAATTCCCGCATGCTCACAAAGTACTATGTCGATGGCATATTTCCCAAAATATACTTCAGCATTGTAGAGGTAAATGTGATTCGGTAGAGGAGTACGACTCCATCAAACACACATGGGATTGGTTGGTTAAAGCTCAAACACACGCCTTATTCGAGCAATATTATCGACGCCTACAACAAAAATTGGTCAACCGTCCGAGTACTTAATTATTAATTCAGTGTTTTTATTATTTAACAAATATGCACCCGATTGACCTTGTATTAATTCATCGTTTTTTCAGATATTGCTCGGTATCTGGATAACTGGCTGCAAGATTACGGGAACATGTTTGTCTCGTGTGTTACCGATGAATATCGCAGCTACGGCCAGACAACAACGTGTAGAGTAGAGGCTAAGCACGCGTTGTTGAAATTATATTTGGGCGGCACACAGTCCAACTTAAACACGTTGTTGATTTCGATTGATAAGATTTTATTTCTCAAAAGAGCGCGATACAAGAGAGTTTTAATAGAAGCATAAATGAGAAAATAAATAAATGTGATATACCAATATTTGCAGAGTTGTGGTATAACATTTCCAAATATGCTTTTATACTCATGCACAAAGAACTCCTTCAAACGAAGATCGCCGCAGAAGATTGTAGCCATCAGTTGCGATCAATTTATGGACTACCGTGCTTTTGTCAAATGACTTACTATCGAATTAATGGTAAGTATATAAAAGTCAATTTTAATGAATGCTTTCACGGAATGCTTTCACGAAATGGTTTTACATAAGTCATTTTTAATGAATGCATGTGTGCCCATTCCTTTGGATAGCCTTGATATATTTTGGAGAACCCTGTCTGTACCGTGGCCTTTAGTCAGTACTCTTGTGCTTGATGATGATGATGATGATTATGATGATGATGATGATGGTAATGATGATGATACAAGAGAGTTTGAAAATGGCGTGCGACAATTCAAGAGTGTTTTTGGCAAAGTGACGTCATTTGTCAAGAAGAATATGTTGCACAAGTTAAGAGGGATATACCAACCTAAATCTGTTGACACACGTCAACCTGTTGTTCAGGAAAATACCCGTGGACGTCCGAGCGCAAAGGACAAAAGGTACAAGGCTACAAAAGTTCCGGACTTGAATGAAATACCAATCGTAGATCACCAAAAAAGTACAAATTCAAGATCTACAAAAGTCCCAAACTTGCGGCAAGACCCTCCAAGACATAGTTCTTACACGGGTGATAGTCTACGCCACAGATTATATGTTGGAGATAATGTGAGCAATGGTTTTATTGAGGCAATTCCACAGATTTACCATCCATACGTAATAAGTATACATAATGTCCGGGGTGATGGGAATTGCGGGTTTCGGTGCGTTGCTCACAGTATTTTTCAAAACGAAAATAGGTGGACCGAATTCAGACATATGTTATTGCAAGAGTTAGATTATCATAGGCAAAGTTACATAAGTATGTGACAGCAACATGACTTTGACTTTCTTTGGTATACAATAGACTGGTTCAATGGAGGTGCACCTAACGGTCGCTGGATGGTGATGCCAATGACGGGGCTGGTTATCGCTTCAATGATTCACCGATCGGTTGTATTTATATCCGAGCGTGGTTGGAACACATGTTTTCCGCTTTTTTCCGGGCCAAACTTATCACAAGGAATCGACCCCCTTATGATTGTCCGTGTGGGGGAGAGAGACTATGCTCACTACATTTTACTGACGCTAGACCCAAATTTTCCACTTCCGCGTGACCACCCACAATGGAGGTTTTTCCGAGAGCCAGTTGCAGCCGAATGGATAACTTTATATCAACATCGACTAATGGAGTAAATATTATACAGACAAAACATTGTAAATGATTATTGATTTATGTTGTAAATAATTATACCGACAAAACATTGTAAATAATTATTGATTTATGTTGTAATAATTATTCCGACAAAACATTGTAAATAATTATTGATTTATGTTGTAAATAACTGTTTGTATTATATAGTAAATGATTAAATATTTATTTAAATTAGTAAATAACATTATTGATTGATTATACAAATTCTTTTGTCAGGTGGGCCAAAGAAATCATTTCTGGTATCGATGTGATAGAGGATTTATTGATATCCTGGCAAGAAGGTAGTCGTGGGCGACAGTTTTATGCATGTCCTCTTTCAGTGGTAAATAATCATACATTTGCTTAGTTATGTAAATAATTTGTTTGTTAAAAATATATTTCTTATTATTTTCTTAACATGTAACAGCCAGGTATAAAAGACTACGGGTGTCGATACTTCAAGTGAAAAGATGAATTTGAAGAAGAGTACTTTAATCAAGCCTTTTATTCAACAGCCTCTTCTTCAACGCAGTGCTCAATTTGCGTTGCTAAAGATAATGAGAATAAGTTGTTGAAGACAAGAATAAAGATGCTGGAGATGGAGTTAGAATTTGCAAGGAATCCTGAGGATCACGCTTGTCAGTCGGGTGCAAGGCTCCATGATCTTGTTGTTTTTAAATAATATGTTAACGTTGACGTTTAATTTAATAATAACAGTTGTTGTTTTTAAATAATATAAGTTTAGGTGTAAACACCGATCTTGTAATAGTTTATAAATGCAAATGAGTCACAGTCATATTTTTTTATAACGTCATCTTTTTTTATAACGTCATATAAACAATTATTAATTAAGTATACACAATAAAAAACATTACAAATATTACAAAAAAACACTACATCACAAAAACATTACAAACATTTAAGGGAAAAAAAAAAGTACACCCTCCCCAAATAGGGAGGGTTGAGATAAAAAATAGGGGAGGGTATGCCATTTTAATAAGTGAATGTAAAGAAAAGCTTTTCAAAGATTTTGCTTTACATTAAAAGCACAATTAGTTATATTAGGCAGCCGATAGTGAATACGTGATTGGGAAGAAAAAAAAAATAAAGTAGATATATCAAACTTTTTCAATGCATTTTTTTTTTTTTTATTCTTTTTTATCTTTTGTATTTCATTCCATTAATTGCTCACTTGAAGACGAGTGATAAAGGATTGCTGGATCATAGTTGGTCCGAATTTAAAAAGTCCCACATGAACTCGTCTATAGGTAAATCGAACACACTGCTTTCACCATCTTCTTGCTCCGCATCTAAAGCCTCCCCTTCGAATGGAGAACCATCTAATGACCACCCTATTTCGCCGTCAAATTCCTTCTCATTGTCAAGTAACTCAACCAAATACTCGTTACTCTTGGTATCCGATACTATGGGTGACGAGATTAACCCTGAGGATATAGTAAAGGCAGTTTCGACACCATCATGTGTTGGCCTTATTAAGTTATAGTCTTGAGGAGCTGCAATGGGTGGGTTAGAATTTACGGTTTTTGACAAGATCCGTGGTTGAGGCTTAGTAACTGTGACGGCCTTGGTAATGTCTTTAGCTTCATTAGTTTGTTTGTTGGACCGTGAGCGAATATTTGTGTTCCAGTAGTTCTTCACGTCATTCGCAGTTCTTCCTGGTATTCTCCCAGCAATCAATGACCATCTAATAAAAAATCAAGTAAAATCCAAGTTAGTCGCGGATTTAATAGCTCTTTTTTCGTAAGCTCTAATGTTTTTGCTTTCTTGTAACAACAGTGAATGAAAGAGACTTTGTCATCATTTGAAATAACACATATTTAGTACTATATTTTTTGTACTTGACATTCATGTGGCTTTTAGGTAAAATCATGTTCGTGGTAATATCAATTTTTTTACTTTTGAATTTGATTATGGTTTTACTGACTTGTTGCCTAGAAGCTTGTGAAGCCTTAGCATAAGATCAACTTCATCTTCCGCAAAATCCCCTCTTTTAATATTTGGCCTCAGATAGTTCAACCATCGCAATCTACAACTCTTCCTACATCGGCTTAAACCTGCAAGAACAAACAAATTAGTGTGAAATAAACACGTATCTTCTTTTTCTCAAATAACAAGAAAAAAACAAGCTAGCTAGCTAGATAAACTTGTAATACAAAAAAATAATAGCAGAAAGAATGTCTTACCGGCTTTAAGAGGAATAAGGTGCCATTTCCCTTCGCCGTGTTTCTGAATACAGTTCTTGAGAAGCAGGTCTTCTTGGGGAGTCCATGCACCTTTCCTCAACCTTAAACCTGTACTAGTACTACTACTCAGTCTCATTTTTCTGTACTCCTATTGGCTATATCCCTAATTGAGTCCCCTTTTATAGACACATATGGGACTACATGTAACCACCCTCCTTCCACGTTTATATATCCTACGTGCATGCTTATGTCTCCACACAAAAAAAATCGGCTTACCACCTGTATGGAGAGCTGATTGAAACTCATATGTAAAACAAAATGTTACGTACTTGTACTTACTTACGTACGAACTTGTATAAAACAAAATGTTACAAAAAAAACTCGGCTTACCATGTATGCTCGTGCTTGCTTATGTCTCCACACAAATAAAACTCATATATAAACTCAAGGCCAATCCTAAGTCTTTTCTACTTTGGTGAGCTGAAAAGATTTATGCTATGGTCACACAATTTAAAAAATAATAATAATAATAATAATAATAATAATAATAATAATAATAATAATAATAATAATAATAATAATAAATAAATAAATAAATAAATAAATAAATAAATAATATATCTATATATATATATATATATATATATATATATATATATATATATATATATATATATATATATACATTCACACAATTGAGATAGTATATCAAAAACTTATATTCTACTAATGAATGTTTTAAGACTTTTAAGTATGAAAACCTTGTATTCTACTCAAACCATTTGGATAAATGCAATATTAAATAGTTTTGAAAAGGTTTTAATCACGCGTTTTAAAGATGTGAGAGTAGAAATTAGTAAAATAAATTATACTAAAATCAATTTTAAACTATTTTCATACAAATGTAAAGTTTATATACATAACATTTGTTAACATTTGTTATCATATTAACCTATAAAATATACAAGATCAAAGTTTATACCAAAATAAAATTTTCAATAAAATAAAATATCGTACCTAACAATTAGGTACGGAAATTATATACAATACATATAATATAAATAATATTTGATATTATTATAGAAAAACAACACTATATGATAATTAAATATGATTATAATGTTGATTTTAATATTATAAAAATAAGTATATGATTGTTGATTAAATCATACATTACATAATTAATAATATTAGAAATATTCGTATTAATTAAAGGTGAAAACTAAAAGTTCAAATATTTTAAAAGTTATAACACCTCTTACATAGTTATACATAATTAATCAATGTTTTAAGTATGTAAAGAATTATATATTAATATTCGTATTAATCGTGACGAAAAAACAAACATAATGAATATTACTATGCATTTTAATATGAATTCGTAGGTGCTTTGTACATGCTTATTGATAGTTATTTTGTGTACATTACGACTGTATGGTTGGTCACATAGGTTGTGTTACATAGGTTGTAGCTCACACCTACATTACGGAATTATGAATATTCATCGTTACACCAATTGAGGCGTGACAATTCAATAGGTACGGTTAGATTGCTAGTAAGGAGTAGTACACCATAGATAAATACGCTTCTCAACATATTTGTTTGCACAAATGTGCTTTTCTTGCAATTTAATTTAATATTGTAGTCTTTTAGGTTAATATTTTCAAAATCTTTAAAACCCCGATTATTTAATTGCTTTTTAAAATATACAAAAATACCAAAAAAGTATCTCCTTTCATCTCTTAGATCATTTCGTCTTACCCTACGAGCCTACATCACTATTCCCCTAGAGAACGTTCAATCATCCAGACTTACCTTTCCTACATTACAACGGTTAGGTACACTGCATATGAGGTTGTAAAGCTTGTTTTGCGACACCCACATTGATGTGAGTCGTTGGAGCCAATGGCAAAGCCAGAAAATGTGATCATGCAGGGCATCGAGTGAAATTTTAGATAACTGAAGATGTCATCTTTTAACGTAATTTAAAACAAACCAGGTTGGGTATAATATAAAGGCAACAAAAGTGGTCTAATACGATGCAATTAACACTAACTATAAGTTTAGATATTGACAAAAAAGTTCAGTTGGTGTTTTCATCTATTTTCTTTTAGAAAGAAAATCAAATATAAAGTAAGTAAAAGTCATGTTAAAACGCTCTAGAATAGTTTAATCAAACGACATGTAATTATATATACCAAAGCAGCAATCGTGAAAAACATTTGACAAAATCAGTGACGCTAACAAATTAAAATTAAAATACCCATGTCGATAACAAAATCATGCTAAAACATAAAACTGTATAATATTCGATTATTCACATTTTTACACCATCTAAAAATTCTAAATTATTAATATACTACTTATAAACATCGTACACTATGAAAAAGAGAGAATATATAATATTTTATTTTCACCCATTGGCCCATTCTCTACCATCCAACACACTTTCATAATTATCCCGTGTCTCTTCTTCTTCATATTTTCCAACTGAAAATATCCACTAGATAATCAACTTTTTTGCATTAGAGAGCGCTCTGATTGTGGGCAAGCTGATAGCGAAAAGGGAACTTTAATTTGTTGGGGGAGGCACTGGACTTTCTCTGCATCAATATTAAATTTTTTACTATACATTTTGTGTGTCCGCAAGAACTTTGTTGGAGGCATCACCCCCACCCCCACTACTAATAAGGTAGCTCCGCCCCTGGAGGTCACTAAAAATAATTTATAAGGATGGAAAGATACAGTTATGAATCTAAATACCTAAGTATTGTGATAAGTATTGATCTTCCGGATGTCGTTTTAAGATATGATGAATTTGAGAAATGTGTTTTAATTTTATGTTTTATGCTTGGTTATCTCTGTTTTTGGTTTTTGATTTATAAACTAAAATGGAAACTTAAAGGAAATGAAGGCAATATATAGCTAAGGAATTACAACTAAATAACCTAGAATGACAACGGAAATTATATATGAGAAGAAATATGCTTGTTTGAATATGGTTACTTTTTAGTGGTAATATTAATCGTCCGTTTCTTTTAGTATTCGCTATAACAATATAAATATTGATATTCGAGAACAATCAAAAGAACTAGGAAAATGTGGTGATTTGGGTTTGAGATATGGTAAAGGTTAACGGATATATATGAAGTTCTTCAATCCTCGTCACTTTACCCGTATAATATTAGGATGATTGATACTTTGAGATAAGGATTTGATCCGTGGATTATTTTACACGCCAGTCTAAGTTTATTGATCACCGGTTTTGTTTACCAAATAAACTCGGGAAAAGAATATAAAATGATCCAAACCATAAAGTAATTTTGAAAAGTTGATTTTTTTTTAAATATGTTTAAGTTAATTTATCACTAAAAGCTTTTGATTAAATAGATAATAAAGTTCTAAAATCATTCGTGGTTTCACATTTAGCTTTTAGTTAAAACAATTTTTTTTAATCAAAATACTTTTTAAAAATATTATATTTTGATTATCTTTAAATCAAAAGTCCCAACTCAAATTATAATCATCCCTCCAAATCACTACTTAATTACCACAACTAATCAATCAATCCTCAAACAAGTATATATAAAAATCTACTCTAACATACTAAATAAAGCTAACAACATGGCATATTTAATTAAACTAAGCATGGCAAATAACAAAATAAATAGAATATTGAACAAAGATAATAAAACACCGAGTTTTGATTAAGAATGATGAAGAAATCAACTCAAATATTCCTTAAAATACCCCATCAAAGTTCTATAATCAACTCAAATACTCCTTAATACCCACTAATCTCCTTAATTACCCTTTATTCAACTCAAATATTCCTTAAAATACCCCATCAAAGTTCTATAATCAACTCAAATACTCCTTAATACCCACTAATCTCCTTAATTACCCTTTATTCTCCGATGAATCTTCTCAAATTTGAATCTTTATGTGAATTTAAGGTGAAGTAGTGAAGAAAGTTCGCAACTTAATTTAATTAAAAACTAAAAATTTAATTTTTAAAACTAAACAAACACAAATTTTATGCTAAAAACTAGTAAAGTTTGAAACTTTATTACTAAAAGTGATTTAAGAAGATATTTTGAAACTAAATAAGAGAGGTTAAGCTCTCACAATTAAACTACAAAAGTGTTTTTTTAAGTAATAATATTTTTGTATCTTTCTTTTGATATTAAGAATAAAATAAGTACAAGAAACAACAGTTTATTAAGAGGCTTGGGTATGCTAACGTTAGGGTCGGCATTATGCCAATGTGTACCCGGCGTTACCATAGCTCACACAAGAAAAAACAACACTGTTGGGACCGGCATTTGTTTACTAGCGGGTGTCGGTTGTTTTTTTTTCCTTAAAAAAACTAGCCTTTAGCTAGTCCAACGGTTAGAAATGTATTATTTTTTTTAATTCTTTTAATCCCACATTATTTATATCTTATCCTCATTTAACCATTTTTCACGTAAATTTTTTATTTCTCTCTACCAAAAAAACAAATTCTTGTAAATTATGGATCCGAATAATGATGTTGGTTACAACTCCGATGAAGGTGACATTTTCTTTTTGAAGCAAGCGTATCAGTAACACCAAATGTTTTAACAACCACAAGCTGAAAGTTCCCTTATGCGTAATCCAATATACCTTGAATGTGATGTTGCTGAAGCAAGTTTGTTAGCCGACTATTTTGGTGATAATCCAAAATATCTGGAGGCGTATTTTAGATATCGATGTCGTATGAGCAAGAAGCTATTTTTAGAAAAAAATCAAAGGTATTAATATATGCGATCATCTTCCCGACCATTTTATATTCTTTGAAGTCCTACCCGGTTGTACGTGTCTACTGAATTTTAGTGTTATTATAAAATACACTTCTGTCATACGCCAATAGGCATACGGCACAGCACCTGATGCATTTCATGAATATCTACAAATGGGTGAACATTATGCACGCGATTGTCTAGATCATTTTATTAAGAGCATTATTGATTTGTACATGACTGAGTTTTTAATGAAACCCGACTTTAACGACATTCAAAATATATATGCAACATATAATAAGGTTCATGGGTTTTTGAGAATGCTTGGAAGCATTGATTGTATGCATTGAGAATGAAAAAACTGTCCAAAAGCATGGAACGGACAACTTGGAATAGGTGATAAAAAAAAATACCCAACTATAATACTTGAAGTTGTTGCATCGTATGATATATGGATTTGGCATGCAGTTTTTTGAGGTAACGGGTGTGAACAACGATATTAACGTTTTAGATAATTCTCAGTTGTTCAACGACCTTACCAACAACATCGCCCATGTGGCTCTGTTTGAAGTAAATAGAGTCATGTATGAAAAAGGGTATTACCCAGCTGACGGGATTTACCCACAGTGGGCAACTTTTGTCAAATCATTTACGGTGGCACAAGACGAAAAACATGGATTATTTAAAAGGCAACAAGAAAGTGCATGAAAAGATGTTGACCGAGCTTTTGGTGTCTTTCAAGGACATTGGGGAATTATACAACAACCAACGCGTCAATACGATGTCAACAAGATATGAAGAATCATGTAGACTTGCATCATATTGCAACATGATTTTGTAAGATCAAAATTTTACGATAAGTGAATTTAACGAGCTGTATATTAATCCGTAACTAAATAAACAACTTACTTAGATCAAGAGATGCGAAGTATAACAATGGAAAGCCAAATAATTACGCGATAAAGAAACACACGCAAGTCTTCAACAAAATATTATGGAGCATATTTGGCAACAACATCAACAACAAAATTAGTTTATTGATAATCTGATGTATTTTTTATCTTCTCGTATATTTTTATATTTTTTTAATTTTTATTTGTTTTCGTATTGTAATTTAAATGTTAATTGAACGGAAATGGATCTAACTTATCACTTTTTGTAGTTCTGTGTAGTATATTTTTTTTCTAGATCTATGGAGTATACTTTTAAATTTCATCTTTTTGTTGTATGGTATGACCATTTTTGACCGATCTACTCCTCTTCTAGTTTAACTTGAGTGTATAAATTAAGAGTAAAATAGTCAAATAATACACACAATTGATTACACGATACAACAAAAACATGAAAAGAAAATAAAATGATGGATTTCAAAATGGATGCTTTAACATGTTACTAGTTTTATATTAATAATGAATGAAATTCTATTACTAGTACAAAAATGAAATAAAAATAGTTATTAATAAATTTAATGGGACTTGACTATATTACTAGTAACGAGTAAGGGTGGAAACGAGCCGAGCCGCTCGTGAAAAGTTCGGGATCGGATTGGTAAAAAGCTCGAACGAGCCGAGTCTAAACGAGCTCGAGCCCGAGCTCGAGCCTAAATTTGGGCTCATTTAATAATCGAGCTCGAGCCCGAGCTCTATACAAAAAGCTCGTTTAGGCTCGCGAGCCTAAACTAGCCCTAGAAATATATACAAATATATACGTAGCTAAAGGCCCAGTTTTTGTTAAAATTTGGTTTAAAGCCCAAACATCAAATCCACCAACCCACCCTAAGCATAAGTACTAACCCTAAAAGAGTTGCCCTAATTTTACTCATACACAGTCGCCCCCATCATACCTTTTCTCTCCAGCACAACATAACACTCCTGTAAAGCTGCTACTATCTTCATCTCATTCCACAAAACAAGCAATAAACCCACGAACTGTGTAAGAAATGTACGAATTAAAACACAAATAAGCATGTTGTTTCTTCTGATATTGGCTTAAAGATCTTTTAAAAAAAATCTGGGTAGGTTTATTCCTTTTATTTGTTTCATGTTTAAGATCTGTGATGGGTGTATATTAGATCTTTGAGGATCTATAATCTTGTAAATAACACACTGAGATCTTTGTATTCGAATGATGTTTGTATTTTTCTTTGTGCTACCATGTATTGCCAATTGCGGAGTGAAAGTGAGTTGATTTATGGATTTGTTGTGCAACTATCTTAGATTTTTTTTTTTTTTTTTTTTGCAAATATTATCTTGTCTTATAACCAAGTTGTCGCTGGTTATAAATCAAAATCAACGTCCCATTTACTATATTCAGATCATGACAATGAAACATTAATGAGAGCATAAAACCAAAATCTTAGTTGGCTGTGAAAAACAAAACGTGGAACACATAATCACAAGGCATCTTTTGATTTCATTTTAATATCAATCTTGTTTTGCCAAAAAATAAAAATAAAAAAATGTACTGTATGTGTCGTTAATGGTGAGAATTCCAAAAGAAAATACTAACTAGCTCGTTAACGAGCTCAACACAAGTAAAGGAGCTCTAGATAAACGAGCTCAAGAAGCCAAGCTTAGGTGCATCACAAACGAGCCGAGCCCGAGCCCGAGCTGAGCTCGAGCCTTATATATCATACTACGAGCCGAGCTCGAGCTTGAATCTTAAGGCTCGAACCGAGCCGAGCTCGAGCTCGAGCTTTCTAAAATATAAACGAGCCGAGCTCGAGCTCTGGCAGGCTCGGGCTCGGCTCGGCTCGTTTCCACCCCTAATTAACGAGTTATTTTGATAGATTAGTGTTAAAAATAGAAATGTTGAAGTAAAATAAATAAATAAATAAATTATAAAAAATAAAAAATAAAAAAATAATAATAAAAAAAAAAGTTTACATGCTAGCACACGTAAGCCTCTAAAAAGAAAATAAAAGAACTGAAATTAATAAAACACAAAAGTTGCTTGAAATAAATGAAATGATTTGCGCACTTTATTTTTGGATTAGTACACTTAATCATGTGCATTAAACTGTTGTACTGTGAACAAGGTTATAAATAGCGCGAGGAATGGCGTGTCAGCATTACTAAACCTCACGCCTTAACAGTGAAGGGGAAGCTTTTATGTTTATAAGGCGTGGCATAAGGCGACACAAAATATGAAAATATTTATATATTTATATTATATTTCATGTATATCAAGTTTACAAAAAAAACCTGTCATAAGGCGGCATACAGCGTGGTATGACGTCATGACCAAGTCTCACGCTTTTGTTGGGTTTTTGCGAGATCTCTGTGCATCTTTTAGAACCATAACTGTGAATACACACTGTTTTAACTAATTGTGCATATGAGTGTTCCAACTAAAAAATAGAGACAAGTTATTTGGGACCCCTTCCCCTCTCATATGGAGGGTTTCCAATCATTGTACGTATCATCGGTTTGTATAGTGTGCATCACAGGTTATACAGTTTGACCAAACTCTTCTGATACGACAATATAAAGAGGAAAAAATAAAGCGTGCAAATGATCTCCTTGAAACAATGTTCGAATCCTCAGACCGGCAAAAAATAAAGTTGCAATAAAAATGATAAGTAATGATAAGGGATGCCTTTTTTTCTGTGCTGCTGATTTCCTTCAATCTGATGGCCCTCACTCATAAACGGGGTGAGTTAGGGGGTGGCAACCTTACCTAAGTTTGCCTCATCTTTTAATGCAAATAATCAATCATGGTCCTCTAACACATTTTTTGCTTAAAATTGCCAAAACTACAATTTTAAGTGGCAATCTTGCCTAAAGTCAAACATTAAATTTTACATAATTATATAATTTAATAAAAAAAAACATAATTAAACAATTAATAAAAAACAACTATTTTTATTAGTAATAATTCAAGGATTATTACATAATACTTAAAAAAAAACATAAATAAAACTAAAAATTGCAAGGCCATCCATAGTTTGCTACGAATTCACGTTTTTTTTATAGCAATTTCCCGCACATCCGGATCTTCTATGTTATCGTGCGGTTCGTTGAAAAACTTCAAAGCTCGTATAAATGCCTTTTCTTTCACACCTTGTAGTTGTGCCGCCATCAATTTTTCGGCCAACTCATCCTTTGCACGTTTTTTCTCTAGCGTCGCATCTAATAGTTGTGATTTCTTTGAAGCATAAATTTCGAAAGTCGCAGCAACACTATTACTTGTGGACGACTCAGTAATGCTCTTTTTGCCCCGTTTTTTTCGGGTGGGAGTAGTGTCTTCATTCAAATCCGGAATAATTGTCTCAACATTGTCGTTGTTTGATTCAGACGACTTTTTCCGCTTCTCAGAATTAGACGATGATGTTTGTCCCCCAATTGGTTGTTCGAACCATTTGTCATTTTCCTTACAATTTCCCTGATGCGTCCAAAAGTCTTGCCTTTTGTTTTTTTTTTTTTTTTTATAATCGGCCATGGCATTTTTCATCACGTCAAGATCGTCACAAGTCCCAACCACTATCTCGAAGACGGTTCTACAATTATAAAAGTAATAAATATAAATTAATACAATCATATCAAATACAAACTATATAAAAAAAATATACTTCAAAAATATACCGATTGGATGTAGAGGCCGTTAAAAATATTCATTTCGGCATTCATATTTTTCCATTTTGTGTTCAAGCCATGGTATGTTCGTTCATGATTTGGCACGTTTTGAGAGAAATGTTCAAGGATTCTTCCCCAAAAGCTTGCAGACTTTTGTTGATTCCCGACTCTTAGACAAGTCGAGATATGCACCCAAGCTTTTGCCAAAGCGACCTCATCTTCCGTCGTCCAAGATATGCTTCTAGCTTTAGTCGGTTTTGGTATTTCTTCAATTTCTCCATCACCATTTTCTCCTTCACCTAATTAATAACAAAACAATCATGTATACCAAATAAACAAAAATTAGAATTATAACAAAACATTTATGTGTAACAAATTTTTTTTATATATATAACGATTTAAAAAAAATGTATAACGAGTTTTAAAAAAATACAAGTTTAAAACAATTATATGTAACAAAAAAAAATATTTATTACAAATTACTGTTTAAAAAAAATATGAGTTAAAAAAAATTATATATATATATATATATATATATATATATATATATATATATATATATATATATATATATATATATATATATATATATACACGACTTAAAAAAAAAGTAAAACTTACCCATTGTATTTGTAAATTGAGTTTCGGGGACATATTCAATTTCGTCATCTTCATTATTGTAAAGAGGTAGTTGACGTTCTACACCCGGTTCACGTCTTGATCGACCGTCACGGTAGTCGTTGAATGGATCAAATTCACTAGTCATTAAAATATTATAATTGGCCGGATTCATTTGAGGAGGATGTTGATAATATTGCGGTTGTGATTGAGGTTGATTTAGAGGATAATAGTTTTGATTTGGAGGTTGGGGATAGTAAGGTTGAGTTGGAATTTGGGTACGATTTGGAGGTTGGGGATAGTAAGGTTGATTTGGAGGTTGCGAACGTGTGAATTGGGATGAACCGGATTGTGATCGAGACCCACGTCCTCGACCTTTGTGTGAGCTTGAACCATGTTTGGATTTAGGCTCCATTGTTTTTAAGTTTTTTCTTGAAAGAGATGGATTTGAATGTTTAATGGAATAGTAATTTGAAATAATGTGTTTAATTTAAAATGAAAATGTGAGATTTTAAAAGGATTTTTTTTATTTATTTATTTATTTTTTTTTTGGAAACAAGCCCAACGTCCCAATTGTAATTAAATGCCAACGTTCAAATTTGCTTGGGAAAGGTTGAAACCGAATCGGGGACATTCACCGTTTGAGGCACCGATCGGTGCTTGCCGCTGCTATGGCAGCCTGGCTTGCCGATCGGCAAAGCTCACCGAAGCACCAAAACCGCAAGGATGCCACCCCCTTATATTCACGGGGGCTATATTTTTATATTGACCCCTCTATTTTTTTTATTTTTTTTTTATTTTTATAATTTTGTTTATATCAAAAAGCTATAAATCTGAAGGTGCGATACAGAAAATATAAAATTTAATAAGTCAAACGCTTAAAACTGTAAAAAATACGGAATAAAAACTGACAAAAAACTGTGTTGTAATAAAATAAAGAGGGACAAAATCGGAGGACAAGTGGGCAGCCTAGGGGTAGACCTCGTTTCCCTAACAGTGCCCCTCATAAACAACTGCTGAAGTTTTGACATTTAAATATTCGAGAATGGACGGGCGAGTGGGCCAGAAGTGCATGGGTGGCGACTACTATTGGTGATACATTGCTGTTGTGGGACTCGGCGAAGACTAACTTTAATTTCTTCACTGCAGATATTTGTAATGTTGTGAATAACTGGCAGGGCCCACTTGCTTTTAGAAGAGTATTTAATGAGTTATGTTATCAAGACCAATGTTATTTGAATGTCATTTTTAGTCCATGTGGTTTGCCGGGTCAATCATGTTTAGTCCCTGCCATTAAAATTCGTTGGGTTTGGTCCTCATGGTTTACAACCCATACGTGTTTGGTCCCTTGACCAATCTTTTAAAGGGTATTTTTGTCATTTGATAAAAAAAAATTCGAAAAAATGTATTTTTGTCATTTGACTAAAAAAAATTCGAAAAAAAATTGGAAAAAAATTCTCAAAAAAAAATTAATAATTATTTTTTTTAATTCAAAAAAAAATTTTAATTAAATTTTTTAATTAAAAAATTCAAAAAATAATACAAAAATCTTGAAAAATTCGAAAAAAAATCTAAAAAAAAATTAATTAATTTTTTTTAATAAAAAAAAATTATTAAAAATTTTATTAAAAATTCTAAAAAAAATTTATAAAAATTTTAATAGAATTTTTTTTACAATCCTAATGATAAAAGAAAATTTTAGAAAAAAGAAAATTATTTTTTAGACTTTTTATTTAATTTTTATTAATTAAAAACTATTTATACTAAATTAATTACTAAAAATACTAAACGATTTTGGAAAAATATGAAAATTTTATTGTAAGTGTTTTAAGTGATAAAGAAGCTGGGAAAAATAAAATGGAGGCAACAGCTTATCCAGATAAGCTGGAATAAGCAAAACAGTTGGAATAAGCAAAATAGGCTAATACTACTATAAGTAAATAGATTATGCAAGGGATAATGGAACTGGTGACCCAGAGCAGTTGGAAGGGGGTTGTGTTGTGTGTCTGTTGTGAAGCTGAGGTCCCAGGTTCGATTCCCATAAACCCCACTTTTTTCTTTTATTTTTCTTTTTGCTATTTTCTGTTACAACACTACTCAACTGATGAAAACATGAAACTTTTACAAAGGATATTTTTTTAGATCTTGAAAATAACCTAAAAATGAGCAAATAAGCTCAACAGAAGGCTATATGAGCCAAAAATGGATTTTTATCATTAATAAGCTACAAATAAGCTACTTGAAGAAAACTAAAGTTGAAATAAACTAAAAACAAGTTAAACAGATTTAAATTAAGCTAAAGAAAAGAGAAAGGAACATGTAATAAGCCAAAAAGTTTAAATAAGTAAATCCAAAAGCCACTCAGACCAAACAGGCCTAATGGGGAACTTTGAGACCTCTGTGGGGTCCACAGAGGTGAATGGGGGTCCAGAATGAACCCTGACCATCAAAGTTGACCTGGTCAACTTCCAAATAAGCCAATAAGCTGGGCTTATGGCTTATTTGTGAACACTTTGTGGGCTATTGAAATATGGTGCAAATACTGAGGGCTCAGTATGGGTACTCAGGACAGGTCATAACAAGGTGTCCAATAAGCTAAGTCCAATAAACTAGAGACCAAAATAAGCCAAGGCCTGAGAAGCTTGGCTGATAAGCTCCTAAAAAAGCTAAAGGGCCAGGTGTGGGGTCCACAGGAGAGGTCACAGTTGACCAAGGAAAATGAGCCAATGGCCCTGGTGCAGGGGAGTGTTTGCACCTTGCACCCTCAAACAGACCCTTGCACAGTTTCAAAAGAAAATCTTAAAAATAATTTGTCCATTGATTCCTGTAGTTTAGGTGGTGTATTTTTACCACAAAAAATTTCAGGTTCCAATTCCCAACACAAAATTCTAGAAAATTATCACAAAAACTGAGATTCTGATAAAACAAAAGCATGAGCCAAGTGCTTATTTGCTCTTCCTGGCTTATTGTGAGTGCTCATTTGAATCTTTTGCGCTTATTTCTTCATATTATTGTTAGTTGTTGGTTAATTTTGGGCTGTGGCTCAATAGTGTAGCTTATTCAAGCAATTCTAAATCCTAATAAGTCATTGGCTTATTCTGTCTTGTTTATAAGCTCACCATTTGCTTATTCTTGATACTCAGCCAAACTTTCTTTATTAAAGTTGCTTATAAATAGTATATAAACATATTTGAAAAAGAAAAATCCAAAAAAGACCAAATAATAGAAGTGATAGCTTCTATTTAAGCTATTCAGCTTATTCTCAGCTTTTTGTAAAAGCAATTTTCATTTTTATATTTTTCTTAGGTTCCTGGTATCTTGTAATATTTTTAGTAATTTTTCCATATTTTTCTTTTTTCATTTAATACTTTTCATAATTTAATTTAGTTTTTATTAATCAATAATTAGTTTTTAATTAATAATAAATATTTAAAAAGTCAGAAAAATACAAATTTAATTTTAAAATTAGCTTTAAGTTATTTTACATTTTTCCAAATATTATTTTCATTTTTCTAGTGTAATTAAAAAAAATTTTAGAATGTTTTTTGAATTTTTTAAGAAATTTTTTATTAAAATTTTTTTTTTATAATTTTTTTTATTAAAAATTTGAAAATTTTTTAAGAAAATTTTTTTCGAATTTTTTAAGAAAAAATTTTATTGGAAATTTTTTCTTCAAATTATTTTTTTTTGGAAAAAAAAAATTCGTCAAATTTTTTTTTTAGAAATTTTTTTCGAATTTTTTAAGAAAAAAATTTATCAGAAATTTTTTTTTTCAAAATTTTTTTTTTTGGAATAAAAAATTTTCGTCAAAATTTTTTTTTCAGAATGTTTTTCGAATTTTTTAGAAAAAAATATATTAAATTTTTTTTTAGAATTTTTTAAGAAAATTTTTATTAAAATTCTTTTTAATCAAGATTGGTCCATGTGGTTTGCATATATATATATATATATATATATATATATATATATATATATATATATATATATATATATATATATATATATATATATATAACTAAGGGTGTTTTTGTCTTTTTGCATATATTTAACGGTCAAGGGACCAAACCCGTATGGGTTGTAAACCATGGGGACCAAACCTGACGAATTTTAACGGCAGGGACTAAACATAATTGACCCGGCAAACCACAGGGACGAAAAATGACATTAACTCTAGAAAATTATAATCAAAATGTACAAAGCGCGATACATATCGTACAAATTTATAATGCAAAAAGCCCCACAAAACCCCCTATGACAGGGTTCGTATAAACTCTGTCGTATTTAATTTTATAACAATTTCTGGGTTGCTTTAGCAACATCCCCATAGTACAGAAAGTACAAAAAATACGCCGGTGATGCAAACCATACAACACCGCTAATGCATAAAAAGATGTGTGTATAGGATAAAGGGGGCGTGTGTATAGATTCTCCCTCATTTTTTCCCGTTTTTAAAGATCGAAATCTTAGCTGGTATTGTTTTCATTTTTGCTATATCTGAAATCGAATCGGGATCTTAAAATCTTACTATAATTTATTTTTTTTAATAGGTGTTGTAACTATATATTATTATATATCATATATCATGAAAATGTATGTCAAAATTTTAATTATGAAATATTTAATACAATTAGCTTATTATTTTTTATATTTTACAAAACATAATACATAAATCTGTAATTTTTTAGCCTGTGGTCGAGAAAAGTAAAATGGATTGATCGAGATCTTAAGATCATATAGTAAAGATCGAGATCCTATTAATGTCCTATCTTGCAAAGATCCTACATAAATCGGGATTGTTTTTGCTTTGTAGCATCGTAAAACTATAAGATCATAGGATTAGCATCAAGATTTTAACAACCATTATTCTTTGTATAACTCGCTTTGCAATGTTTGGCGACAATCTTTTTAGAGCATTTTTGATCATTTAGCGTTGAATATTAAAGCTTGTTTGGCAACAAACATTTAGCACTTTTATTTGTTTAAATGCTACTTTTATAATTACAGCTACATTACCAAACGAGTTTTAGTAAAACAAACGGCCACTGGTAATTACCACCGATCGTTTCACCAAACATACCCCGAGACTCCTTGATGGAATGGCCTTTAGATATGTCGACGTAAATCAAGCTTGGGCCGACATTTTGACAGATTTCTTCATAATGAATTTGGGCTTAATAATTATCTTCTCAATCTTCCAATTATCTTCTATTCTTTACCTTTAACATCTTTTATTTGGTCCAAAAATTCACTGGCATACCCTAATAACAAATAAACATAATAATTGCAATTAAAATCTTAATATTTTCATTTGTTTTAGCATAAAAGGGGTATTTTTAGAGCTATAATATTAATAATTGTGAACATAATTTCATTATTAACTTTTTAAACCCTACACGAAACTTGTATATCATCAAATAAGAACCGATACTATTTGCCGGGTAATCCCCTTTACCCAAAAATAAGAACCGATACAAATTAAATAATAGAGGAAATTGCCTAGAACAAAAATATGTTTTTAGTGATGACAAAATCAATAAATTTTAAAATATCCTCTGTTGAAACATATAAAAATAAACAAAATACTTTTCTGTAAAAGCCAACGTAAGTATTGTATAACTTTGAATTTTCAAGGGTGAAGAAAAATTTGACTATTTAGACTCATCATCCTTGATTTTCACTAACCTCAAACCAAACTTAAAACGATATCACTATTTTGCAAAGAAGTAAATGTTGGCACTACTCATAAACACCATTTGTGTAAGTATAAAACAACTTTTCAGTCTCATTTATTAATGAAAAACTTTATCACAGTTATTTCAAAATTGTCATATTTATTAAAAACATTTAACTTTTGAAAAGTATTAATAATCTTTTCGTCGTTAAAAAACCCAAATTGTATTAGTTTGTAATATTTTCTAGCTTCTTGCTAGTGTTCTTCATAAAATTTCCGCCGTTCAAAAAAAAAAATATTTTCGTCGGTATGAAATGGCGGGAGCAAAAAGTCACAAATTACACTTGTGAGCTCTTAAGATATCCAGCTACTCTTTGTTTAGCATTAAGCCTTAACAAAATTCTATCATTTTCGTTCTTAGCAAAAATTATTATTTTGAAACGCTCAACCTAAAAAGCTAAGGGAAAAAGCAGGAATGCAATACTCAGGTCGAGTCAGAATCTCCGGTTTTATGGAAAAGGTTTTTTTTTTTTTTTTTTTTTTTTTTTTTTTTTTTTTTCAAGAACATAGATTTTGGCCAGAAAGAGATTGGCTCGAAGACAATAACAAATATCTCACTCACATTTAGAATCGAACATTGACCTTAATGTTCTAGATAATGGGGTGTCAACCCCACACTGAAGGGGAAAAAAAAGAGAAATGCGACATTCTAAATGCGAAGATGGGAGAACAATATAAGAACATGATCAAAAAACAGAAAAAATTCCCTAGTGTGCTCTCGCACATCAGTAGTAAATAGATAAGTATAGTGGAGCCCAACCTCAGCTTCCAATAAAAACTATTCGATCTCGGGATCAATTTAACCGGAGCAAATAATAATGTAGAAGATGAAAGCCCATAGTATTGTGTCATTCTCATGTCCAAATATCACGTTTAGAATTGTGAAAGCTCTGAAACTCAAAAGAAGCGTCATAGTATAAAGTAAGAAAGGAACATATATAAGATACGACCATTATATATTTTTGGTTTTTTCAAATTTTCAATATTTTTTAAAGAGAAAGAAAATAAAAGAAATTTTCTAATAAACAGGTTGCCTTACGATAAGCGCTAGTTTTTATACAAGTCACTAGCTTGACTCTCCCAGGATTTATTTTTCAATGGGGTCTAGCTGGAGGTCCGGCCCATCCACCGGTGGGATGGGACCTTCGTGGTATAGCTTAAGTTGTTGACCATTTACTTTGAAGTTGTTACCATTGGGTTGCGATAACTCAACCGTTCCATCTAGAAAGACTTTAGCAATCGTAAAATGGCCAGTCCATCAAGATTTCAGTTTACTAGCAAGGGGCCTCAAGCAAGAGTTGAAAAAAAGAACACGGTACCCAATTATAAAATCACGATGTTTTATTTTGGAGTCACGCCATTTTTTAGTCTTTTATTTATTAATAACCAAGTTTTCATAAGCTTGATCTCTACGCTCGCTCAATTCATTAATTTGAAATTTGCGATGGTCACTGGCAGTTTTAAAATCGAAATTTGGCCTTTTTATAGCCCAATAAGCTTTATGCCCGAGCTCAAGTGGTAGTTGTCAAGCTTTTTCATAGACTAGCTTATATGGTGTGGAACCAATAGGCATTTTGAATGTTGTCCGGAAATCCCATAAGGCGTCATCTAATTTTTCAGCCCGCTTGGCTCGATGCTCTAATGGTCCTTTCAAGAATTCTCTTGAATCCTCGGTTTGTGACCTCAACTTGGCAACTTGTTTGGGGCTGATAGGGAGTAGTAAGTTTGTAAGTGGCACCAAACTTAGCTAACACTTTTGCGAATTGCTCATTGCAAAATTGTGTACCCCAATCACTAATGATGGCTCTAGGAGTACCAAATCGAGAAAAGAAGCGTCTTAAGAATGTAAAAACACCTCGAGCATCATTAACTTGGAGCGCTTGAGCATCGACCCACTTAGAGACATAGTCAACGGCCAAGAGTATTTCATCCCTCGAGAAGACGGGAACGAACCCAGAAAGTCGATGCCTGAAACATAATAAATCACAGACCTGAATAGAATTCTCTGGCATTTCATCGTGCTGCGAGATTTTTCCTTGACCTTGACATGCGCCACAAAATCTTGCCATGTCTTGACTCTTGAGCATCACGAAAAATGGTGGGCAAATAGAATCCAGAATCAAAAAATTTCTTGGTGGTATAGTTAGGGCCATGGTGTCCTCCGGTGGGACTATGGTAACATTCGTGAAGAATTTTCATTGCCTCTTCTACATATACACAACGACGAATTACTTGATCCGCATAGATTTTGAAAATATAAGGATGTTCAAAGAATTTCTCTTTCTGTTGGGAAGTCAATCCTTTGACGAATTACTTGATCGTGCATAAACACTTGACGTGCATTATTTTTGTACACATATCACACACGAGCTCACTAAGCCATTTGATGGATCTAAACACACACGCCTTGTGTTATAATGATACTTTGAGTTATACTACCAAGTATGCGGAATCTACTTAGTAATACTTAGAAGTTTGATTGTCAGTAAAAGTAGTTGTATATGAATGAGAATAATGTGTAAACCAAACTGTTAGCTTCAATATTATTAAGAATAATAATACGAGTGATCTTTGTATCACTAGGGTTACAACCTTAAAGCTCTAAGAAATTCGTATATCTAACCTTAACCTAGGACCTCCTTTTATAGCACAAGGAGTCCTCTTCTACAAGATAAGTATAAGTCTAATAGAATAGAATATACACAGAATCTATTCTATATTTATCTATACATGTTTCCTAACAATTATCCTGCCAGCAGTGGTAATTATATATACTAACAGTGGTAATGTGTTTCCACTATTAGTGTATTCTTCAGCAATGCTTCTTCCATGCTTAGCCGTGGTAACTGTTAGTATAATTCCCAACAATCCTCCCCTAAACTTTTGATTGCTAAGTAAATCAATAAGTTTCTTCAAGTTGTCAGCATATGTGAGGATATGGGAATTCTTCCAAACACTTATCTCCTTTTTCTCAACTCCTTATCAGCTTTCACACTTTGATCATATATCCTTTGCAGCAAATATTTTATGACTTCAGTTCTTTCCCAACATCTTAATTTCACAGACAACATCACAGTAAGAACACCTGCTCTTAATGGATATTCTTTCTCAGCTAACATAAACACATCAACTCCATCTTGAGTAGATACATGATGTATTGCACTTGATGTAACCCCCGGTACTTTTTCTAAACTTATTACTAGCCAAAATATTTATTTTCGTACCTGAGATACATTAAAACTTGTATTTGTGATTATTTGGGCTTGGGAAACGTGAGATATATTGGAAACGGGAACTTTATTCCTTGATTGACTCAGCACAACCTAGAACACTCGAATTGTATTGCATTTGCCAAATTATTTGAATTATTTTGAGTTTTGGAAAAACTCTTAAGTTTATGCTTGATTTTATTGGAAAAATTATTTTGTGAACAATGGCGCAAGTTTCGTAAAATTTTGAGTCCGTTTGCTATGTTGTTCGAGCCCCGGAGCGTTTATCGTAAGAAGTTTGATTCGTTGGCAATATCGGCCCTTGGAGTATCACCCTACTCTTTCCCTATACTCTCAATTATTACCAAACATACCCTATACTTATTTATTCATATATATACCCTAAACTCACCCCCACTACCTCATTTTAATTAATAAAATCACACACACACTCACCAAATTCTCTCTCTCTCTCTCTCTCTCTCTCTCTGAATACTGGCCGCCGCCCCTCACCGCCGTGCACCAGCAGATTCTGACCGGCCACCGCCGGAATATTTTCCGGCCACCCCATATTTTTGTACCAACTTGTAGATCGGGACTCCCCCGTCACTCCCGTACCACCCACGCACCCCCAAAAACCCCGACGCACCCCCACGCGCTACCACTGCCGTGACAACACCACCACCGCCACCCTCCTTGTTTTTCCGATGGTAACACCACCACCCCCACCACTTCTTTTATTATTTTTGATTTTAAAACAAAACCCTAGTTTTTATTTCTATTTAAATATTAAAACCTTTTCCAAAAATGTTTTTATTAAATGTTTTTACACCAAAAATCTCGTGTGGCTTCTTGTTGTTCTCGACTCGCCGTGACTCGGTATGAACTCACCGAGTCAACTCGTGACTCGGTGAGGGTTTGGGTTTATTATTGATTGTGTGATCGAAATGGTGACGAGAGGTGTTTATTTTCGGTTTGGATTTAATATTAAGGGTCCGATTGGTTTGTGTTGTGCTCGGCAGCCACGAACCACCACCACCGCGCCTTGGGTGGTGGTGGGGAGGGAGTATGATTATTGTTGTTGTTGTTGTTTGAGTATTTGGATTAGTTTTAGGTTGAGTTTGGGTTGGATTTGATTGTTTTGTTTGAGCCGAGATGGAGTAAGGTTCGGTTTAGATTGATTTTGGTTTCGGATTATTTGGTGTTAATTCGGGTTTGGTTTTGGAGTTGTTATAATCGTTGTGGTTATTATTTTTTGGGTATTGATTAATAGTCTCGGGATATACTTTTATTAGTTAAACGGTAACTAAATAAATAAAACGGATAATATATATATATATATATATATATGAAACATAAAATAAATTGTATTAGTTTAGTGGACTTATTATCAGACATGTTTCCGTATTATGACATTGTGAGCTTGTATTGGACGTATCGGATTTACGGCCATGGTTATTTGGATGTTATGGACCTCTTGGTACACGAGACGGTAGGGTACGTTAGGCCCATAAAGATCTTAATGTACCTGGAAGTCGAACAAATACAAAATGGTCGATAAAACCTAAACAACTTATGGACTACGCGAATGATATATCCAATCATATTTACTTAAATATATATATATATATATATATATATATATATATATATATATATATATATATATATATATATATATATATATATATATGTTAATATTGTTTAAAAATAAAGAGTCGTTGACTCGGGAAACGTTATATAAACGGGCATGTCATGCCGAAATTTTATAAAATTATTTATAAACTTAAATTATTTTACCAAATATTATTATTATTTCAACATTATTTTGGGGAAAACGGGTAAAATCCGAGACTTATTGTTACGTGTTATTATTTATTTTTGACGACTTTCTTCGAGGAGTTCTTTCGTCTTTTCTTTTGCATTTGGTTGATTCGCCGACTTATTTCTTTTCTAAACATTCTTATCTCCCACACGAGACTTTACGAAATCTATTATCTTTCAAATGCCATTGTATTCACAAAACTTTTACTCAAGCATTGTTTATGGAAATATTCGAGTTTAGTTCTGAGTTATGCCATTTATATTGATTAGGTTGTGCTGAGGTCCCTTTTGCTGTGACGCATTATTGATTGATTGCTATATCTCGTTTCCTGCTGCTATTGTTAAGGTGTGATTCATAGCCCCGCTTTTATATTTTAACGAGGATGTGAGCCTGCGCGTTGCCGCGGGATGTTTGTATAAGAAGGGTCTGAAGTCGATGTATGTCTATAAAATACCAAAGATGCAATATACATGGATGAAAAGAGTATATGTAACACCTTTTGTATATCAACCCATGTATGAATAAGTTCAATACATATATTATATCAGGTCTACGTGTATAGAAAAATTAGTATTGTAGGTTAAGTTTAGACAAAAAAAAAAAAAAAAAAAAAAAAAAAAAAAAAAAAAAAAACGTTATCAAATTATATGTGGCAATATTAGAACGTGTAACGGACATCTCCAATGCCTTTGTCAGGATGGGATGCTTCATTTCTTCCATTTCCTGAAGCAGTATTATATTCGTTCAACAGAGGAGCTTTCCATCCTAAAGGCGCCTCCATCCTACACACAATAAAGACTAAATTCAGGATACAGTCGATTATGGGAAAACGCCTTTGAGTTGCAACCCAAGTTCATGTAAGCAAAATTTCTATTTATGTTTAGAGCAAGCAATACAATTGTAATGATATATACATTTTGAGTGTTAAGAAACAATAAAAACTCCAATCAAGTGTAATCAAACATCAATTAACTGTTCGTCCTTTTTAAGATTTTTATTTCTATTCTTCCAATGGTTTAAATGTAACAGGATCATTGCAGCAGACAAAACTTGTATGATTTATCACTAATATCAAATATTGCGAGAGATATTACATTTGACCTTAGCCAAACGAAGCATCACTTTATAGTTTATACAAAAAAAAATAATCTTTTCAATGTCACAAAACGCGGGACACATCAAATGCATCCACCAACACCTTCACATCATACCTGTACTTAAATTCACAACAATCCTAAAAACTAAAAATCAAAACTCCTATTTTGTTTGTCAAAACTAAAAATCTCTCCATACATTGGGTGAAAACCACGTGAAATGATATATAGAGATGGTAGAAATTAATTAGGTTGGGCCATTATTGAAGCATATCTTACATAGTCAGTATGTCTATACGAAATCATTGTGTTTTGATCATTCTCATTAATATTTTCCCATATTACAAATTCCTTCACTATTCTCTATACGAAATCAGAGCTCCATGCTTGATCCACAACTAACTCAACTATTCCCTAACCACTTATCTAAGTAACTCAACTATTCCCTAACGACTTATCTAGCAACGCGTAGCCTGATTTCATTAGATCAATTCAACATTTGGGCAAAAATTTCGCAACAGAATAGGTTATTATATTTGAGTTATATTTCAAGTAGTCAATGAAAGTAACAATTTAAGTTTGACGCCTGAATTACCTGACAATTAGATAAGCAATCTATTGCCTTCATTGTGACAGGTTTGAATTGACATTTGGTTCCACATGTTCACATTACAATCCACAGTTGCAGCTTCTTATCGCTGTTAGCCTTAGTAACAGGTGTCTTCTTCTGTACCAAAAATATGTAAGCTTGTTTACCTGCCTTGGCTTATGGACACTTGTAGTTATTCTCCACAGGTGCGGTTTCACCCAATAAAATCAATAGTGCATGGCATTAGCTTCCCTGAGAAAAAAATATATACAAATATCAGTTTGTTACATCACTTCTATTCGTGACGAAATGTGGACAACCAAAGGTGTTGCAAATGAATAGGTTGCAAAATTTGCTTCCCATGTTAATGTAATAAGCAATTTAGATAATGAAACTCTAATCCCCTCAAAACTGCTTATATGTTGTATCAAAAGGCAATAAGTAATCCTAATTAGCAACCCCATAACAACCATGTTTCAAATATTTACACAAAAGTATATTCTTACATGAACAAAAAGAAAGAGTTGGTGGCCTTTTCGGCTTGCTTGGATCCCTCTCTTTTTTACTTTTCTTCAAAGCTGGCTCCTCTGCGTTTGCCAGTTCTTTCTACACAACAACAAACCTTACAACTTATATAAAAAATATAACAAACTAAAATTGAATAAGTTAATAAACAAATGCAAGTAGAATTGATTACACAGATGCTTCACAATTAGATTAAAAAGTGCATACTCGCGGCCAAATATGAACGGAAAAAAAATAACTGGTGACAAAACAATATATAGTAAAAGTCTGCGTATTTAGAAGCTTTGAAAGCAACTTATTGACATATAAAATGAAAGTAGTGGTTTATGCATTCCAATCTCAGCAAGAAAGATTTTATATCTAAATTGAATACTGTGTTTAGGATTGAGTAGAAGCAAAAATTGCTATAGAGTAAAACCCATTAACCAAACGGCATGAACCAACTGATTAGAACTTACAAAAAGCTGCAGTCTGGCATGTTGTTCAGCGAGTGTTGTGTCTTCTACTTCCGAGAATAACGGTCTTTTTGATATGCAGTTAACACACCTATTATGATTTTGAACTGGTCAGTCCTATTCTCAGGCACCACCGGCTGCGATCTTAGCACCACATCATTACTTTCCAACAGTTTATACACTCATATCTGAAAGCACACGAAAAAAATGTAAATGAGTGTTCAGATTGAACTTATATGTGGTATGCAAGGCCCTTCTCTAAGAAATACTTACTATGGGGAAACGGTTGTGAACGCGACTCATTGGTAGCAAAATCATTGCCACGCTGTAGTTGTGCTCCTATCGAATCTCTTTACCAGTCAAAGACTGACGTTAGCAAATCATATAAACGTTGAACATCATATGAACAACTCACCAGATGATAATGGGTGGAGAACCTACGCGCCTGAACCAATGTGAGGCGAAGATGTGATTTGCAACTCAGTTACTGCAAACCAATATTTCATATGTTAATATTAGCAAACGCTACTGATAGCAGCTGGTCTGAACATACGATATTGAAATAAACGCATTACTTTTTCTTGCGTGTCCTGCACGCTTTCGAGTTTCGGATGGAACCACAGTAGGTGTATTGCTTGTCTTAACTGAAATTCAAAGGGAAATTAATATAAATACCCACTACATACAGTGATTGACAAATAAGGAAGTTGCAAAACTGAACCGACAGTTTACCATGCAGTTTTCTTTTATATGTATTAACTTTGGCAACTGATATTGCTTGACAGGCACGGTGTGCAGTAGCCTCTGAGCATGATACAGGCATGTCTTGAGCAACAACGTATGTAAGGTCAACCATGGCTGTTCCAAAGTCTGCGGCTCTAAAGTTAAGATTACATTTAATTTTGAGCGGATGGCTAATAAAAGTTTCAAATATCGACCAAAGGAATATTAACCGTTTACCTGCATACCCACAACCCACCCATTTTTTCACCTTTAGACACACTTAATGGACAGAGATTTACCTTATCAGGTTCAAACTTCAACTTATCATATTTGCAATCAAACCATATTCTTCACTTTTATCCATGAATGAGTAGTTCACACTGCATTGGGAAAAAGAATGGTTATTATTAGCCAAACACCATATTACATTCTACGGCCTAATATTTGTATACATAAAGATAAATCAATTACATATAAATAAAATTTAATGTGAGTAGTTTAAAAAATACACCTGAATTTCATTGATGACTGTGTGGATTGTTGGTACAAAAATTAGAATACTGTTGTCTAAAAAATCATGATCAAGTCACTACAGCTTTTCTAAGTGGACATCAAAATGGGGAAAAAAACTACATACACTTTAACATCACGCCGACTGGACAATCATGACGCGCTACTACCTTTCCCAATCCGATCATCGTGCCACATCCATACTTCAAGATACCTCATCTTTCATTGAACATGAACCCGGATTTTACATTATCGTATCCTGGATAGCAGCCGGCAACACATAGCGAAGATGTAGAGTACCTGTGACATTAGGAAGCGGAAGAACGTACATTACTTACACATAAGCAATAATAGCAGACGTAAATTAAGTCAGTCGATAAGAAGAAGCAGCTTTTCTCTCCTTCTAAAACATTGTAGTTTCAATAGAACTATCTTACATGTGAATTATCTTACATCTTCGTACATGCACGTTCCCCAGGTTTCATCGTATTAATTTTTCAAAACAATGTGAGGCGAAAATGTGATTTGCAACTCATTTACTGCAAACCAATATTTCAAATGTTAATATTAGCAAACGCTACTGATAGCAGCTGGTCTGAACATATGATATTGAAATAAACGCATTACTTTTTCTTGCGTATCCTGCACGCTTTCGAGTTTCGGATGGAACCACAGTAGGTGTATTGCGAGTCTCAACTGAAATCCAATGGGAAATTAGTATAAATACCCACTACATATAGTGATTGACAAATAAGGAAGTTGCAAAACTGAACTGACAGTTTACCATGCAGTTTTCTTTTATATGTATTAACTTTGGCAACTGATATTTCTTGATAGGCACGGTGTGCAGCAGCCTCTGAGCATGATACAAGCATGTCTTGAGCAACAATGTATGTGAGGTCAACCACGGCTGTTCCAAAGTCTGCGGCTCCAAATATATGGCAACGGAATGCGAGGGTAAGTAAAAAAGGGGAAAAAAACTTTAAAGAAAAGAGTAAGGGATAAATTTAAAATGGGAACCACAATTTGATGCAACACAGTAAGTAAGAGATAGCGCTAACCTTGATGCCTAGCGTTGTTTGGAGCTGCATTGCCATCATCATATTATTGATGTATATAGAAGGCCGTGTACCCTGTTTATGTGGATACTTATTGATACTCGCAGCCAGCAACACATAACGAAGATGTAGAGCACTTGTGACATTAGGAAGCGGAAGAACGTACATTACTTACACATAAGCAATAATAGCAGACGTAAATTAAGTCAGTCGATAAGAAGAAGCAGCATTTCTCTCATTCTAAAACATTGCACCAGTTCATCTCGTTCATTCATTGTAGTTTCAATAGAATTATCTTACATGTGAACTAACTAAAATTTTGTATACCAATTTTATTAGTCACTGTAAAGCTCACATAGATGTCCATCATTATATTTGAGGTTTTTTTCTATTATAATTCATACATAGATTATATGAATGCCGAATGTGTATAAAGAAACGTACAATGAACTTACCAAACACAATGGCAAAGACAATCTATAACCTCTTCGTGGTAGAGATTTTGGGCCTCCTTTAAGTGCCTCAGTTGCTCACCACTACCTCGTCCTCTTATTAGCCAATCAGTTTCTTCCAGCTGTGATATTGAACGTGACTGCCGAGACATGTAAGCCAATGACTGCAGGAAACATATATCATAAACTTTTGTCAAAAGCTTTTCCTTAATCCAGTTAACTACATAAAGTGACTAATAGCTTTCCTATATCCACCCATCATAGTTTCAGTTACCACCTATTAACTACATCTATATGCTTACCAGATTGAGCACTGATTGGTTTAAAATTCAAACAGAATCCATAAAAATAATAATAATAATAAAAATCAATTAACCTAATTTCTAACACAAATCCAAGCGACCCTAATCCCAAAAATTGATTACATAACAATAAGGTAATTACCAGTTTTTAATAGCAACCTAAACACCCCTATAGTCTTATAGCATCAAAATTATCAAAAATCCTAAAGTTTAACCCCAAACCGATTTCAGAAAGTCTTATCAGCCAAAAAATATTAACATAACAACGTATACACTTTAAGCAATTTCCGTAACAATACCTCGTGGACCATGTTTGGAATCGATCATTTAAGCTGCAAAAAAGGGGGCAAAAAAGCTCATAAAAAATATAAATTAAACAAAATTAAACCATAGCAATCACAAATTCCCCCTCATTCTCCAAAAAAAAAAACTCAAATCAAGTACAACCCCTCGAAACCCTAATCTTTATAATCATGGTAAAAATTACTCATAACATAAGCATACCCTTTTAAGATTATAAATAAGCCGCTCCTTATCAGCCATCAACTTCTTTTAAATCTTCTAACCTCTCTGATTTTAGTATTGACAGCTGATGCTTTTGATTGTGATTATGATGCCTGATGTATTTAACGCATAGCCTATTCTTCTTCCTGATCTTCTTGAGCCGATCACAAATTTGTGGGTACGTGTGTTTGTGTTTTATGTTTTTTTTGAAAAATAATGAGAGAGGGGGAAGAAAGATCCAGAATATGTAAGTTGTGAGTGTGGATAAAGAAGTTTGGGTGAAGTAAAATACTATTGCTAGCACTGTACATCATCACACTAAGGATTGTAGCAATAGGCAAAAATACGGGAGGCAGCAATTTTGGGGGAAATGTGGTGTATAAATGTGTGTGTGGAAGTGTGTGGAAGTTGCAATTTTTTTAGAGCACTGTTCACATAAGCCCTCTGATTAGTGTATTGGTATAATTGTTTATAAACCCATGGGGTGAGACACATGTTTTAAATGTTTTCTGAGCACAAATATTTTTGGTATGCTTTTCCTGAATGATATATATATATATAATTCCTGACTATGTACTAAGTAGCTTGTCTTTCCGGAAAGACCCTCAGATCATGAGCCATTAGTCACCTGCGAGTGAGCGCAAACTTAGTTTATAGGCCTATAGGACTGACCATCCCACTCGTAGTTGTCAAGGGCTTGACATGCGGGTGTACTATTTGTCATTTTGCCGGGTATTGGCAAGTACCTGGACTTGGGGGCACGTATTATTATGAAATTCCGCGGTTATTGTTTATGTCGATACAACGCTACTGACGATTGGTTTGGTTAACGTCTTGCGTGTCATGAGCTTAGTATCATCAACCGTATGTATGCACTGGGATGCTTCTACATATTGGGTGTTACATTGATTTCCCTGGTATTTGCATTTGTTGCCTATATCATATGATTAAAACCTTTGTGCTGAACTTTATTATTTTAAACCTATGGATTACACTCAACCTTTGTGTTGACTTTTAAGCATGTGTTTCTCAGGTACTACTACAAATTAAGTTTTGGAGCTTTATGATCTTGGGCGTGGTGGAGTGACTGGACGAAGGAAGTTTTCTGTCAAGGCAGCTTATTCATTTCTACTATCTTTATTTATCATGTCATTCGTAAAACCTTGGTGTGTCTTTAATATTTTCCGCTGCTAAACTTATTTACTTTCCGCTGCTAAACTTTGTATTTTTACTTCTACACTTGGTTTTTCCGCTGCTAAACTTTTATTTTTATTCCGCTGCTATTTGTTAAAGAGTCTATGTACTCTAAAATGGTTTGTAAAATGAATGATGTGTTTTGAGGCACTTTTAAACGTCCCGTGTTGTGGTCGTTTGCTATAAAGATGCCTGGTTTCGATTCGCGTAGTGCCCCCAGCATGTCAGCTGCCGTATTTTGAGTTGGGGGTGCTACAGACTGGTATCAGAGCCATCGTTTATAGAGAACGAGCTCGCACTAGACTATAAACTTTTTCCTGGAGTCAAAATGTTTTGAGACAGAAAGCCGACAGCCTTCCATGCCACTTCGCGCCCTGGTATTTCTTTTAAACTTTGCATATATATATGATTTATATTGAGATTGGTTTGGACTTTTTCCACTATCATGCTTTGGCTTATAAAATGGTTTTCCGCGAAAATTTGGCTAGTATTTTTATGTTTCCTTATACTCTTGTAGAGTATCATGTCTGTCCCAGTTCCCCGTGATCAGGTTCTGGTCCCACCCGTTCTTGACCCATTACCTTTAGGAGATGATGTTGAGTTGGATGTTGATGTTGGTTTAGATGATGAGGTAGGTTTAGAGGATGATGTTGATATTGAGGATGATGAAGATGAGGAGATAGATGATGATAGTGATGAGGAGTTTATGGAGGAGGATCAGGATGTTCCCCCGCCGCCTTCGCCGGTTGTGTCGAATGTGACTTATGAGTCGAATACGTCTGAGGCATTAGGATACACGCTTGAGGCTGAGGTTATTTCTACACACAAGATTGGTGAGTCATCGACAGCAGCCCGTGTTACTCCGTCAGAGCTTAGAGCTGCTATGAGTCGTCTAAGGCAAGATGTAGAGTGGTGTAGGAATAGTTATAAGAGTATCACTAGGCGTATGAGTGATAGGCAGTCTGAGGTTACAGGATTGAGGAGAGAGGTTCAGGATGATAGGAAAGCTGCAGGAGAGATGTATATTGAGCTTCAGAGGCAGGTGGAGAGGTTGAGTTGGTTGGAGCGGATGAGTGTTGCATTTTAGGAGCGTATAGATTCGCTAGATAGGAAGATGGATAAGTTGGAGAAGATGGTTGATAAGTTGACCATGAAGGAGGTGTTCTTGGACATTGATAGTCGACACTATCGTACTAGTATCAGCAAGTTATGGAGTGAGTTGCATGAGATACAGAGACAGGCATATGCAGAGAGGATGACCCGCCTTAGGTCTTATGACAGCATTGATGTGATGGCTATTGTGGAGGATTATACAAACACTTGGGATGTTAGTCTTAATAATGTGTTTGGGATATTTATGAATGAATGTGATTTAGTACGCGGAATTTACTAGAACACACTAAATGAACAAAGGTGGTGAATAAGTAAACGTGAATAATTTAGAATGATGGACACAACATGAATACCACAAAACGATTCAATATTATTTATGAGATAATACGGGTGATCTAAACTATCACCGGGATTACAAAGGTAACCTTGAATCTTTTAATACGTAAAAAGGATTTTATGATTGAAGTTGTGCATGCAATTATTTTTTAAGAAGGTGACTAAGGGTTCCTTTTATAGTATAAGGAACCCTTATTACAAGTTCAAGTTACATAATATAATATACTTAGAGAACTTTATCTTATCCTAGTATCACACATTTCAAGGTAAAACACTCCATATTATCTACTGAGACTTCTGTACTACTTCTACTTAACGTGTAACTTTGTACAAAGACTAATGATACAACTAAATATCTATAAATAAAATATATAACAACTTGACGTTTAAACTGGCAGGACCTTCATCAACTAGCAGTACCTTCTCACCCAGAAGGTACTGTTAGTTTATCTTCAACTTCAACAAACAAAAGAAGCAGGCTTAACTCATTTGGCAGGCTCTTTGACTTGAGCATTTTATTCCCAACAATCCTCCCCTAAACTTGTTATTCCTTATTAAAATAACTAAGTTTCTTGTGAATAAAATCCATACCTTGAGGATCTGAGGGAACTCTTCCAAAAACCTTATCATCTATTTCTCCTTAGGCTTTCATATTGATCAAATATGCTTTCCTTCAGTCTTTTGACTGCATCAGTTTCTTCTTCACATAATACTTTATTGGAGATCAAGACTGATAATACTTCATAGCTTAAAGGACACTCCTTCTCACCTAGCATAAAAAGTTCTATTCCACTCTGAGTGGAAAGATGATGAACATGGCTCATGCTGAAGTATTCCCATGAAACAGATAAATCATGGTAAGGGAATTTCCAATGTGTATCAGTAGGATTTGGATCATATAATCTGTTGAACTCCACCCATAGCTCTTGCTCCTTTGCATCAGGTTTATACTTTGTTTTCAGCTTCTTTTGAACTAAGTCCCACTATTCATCTAGATCCATTCTGCTACATGCTCTAAGCAAATTTTCAAAGTTCTTGAATATTTCAATCTTATTGCCAACTCTTGTTATCTTCCATGCTTTACCAAATCTGTCATAGTAGATTTCCCAATCTATGATTGGATGTCTTGCATGTAAAGGTTCAGCAAAGACAATTTGTGGAACATGGACAACCATTTCTCTTGACTGAACAGGAGGCAAGTTTGCTTTCTCTTTCAGGGCTGCTTGATCCTTCTGATCATCTCTTCTTCTTTTGGAAGGCCTTTCTTGTGAATCCATGAGGAAACTGGTTTTGTTTCTTCTGTAAGCCTCTAAGTATAGAAGCTTCAATTCATCAAATGATTTATTTTTGAGTTGATGATCCTTCATGTTCACTTCTCTTTTCAGATATAGCTTGAAGAAATGCTTCTGATCTGCCTCAGAATGAGGCATTTTAAACCCTTTCTTCTTATTCTTCAGGATCTGCTGATATACATCATCCAATGCCTCTTGATTGTATTTCTTAGTGATGAAATCATTAAGCTTGATTGTCATTTCATCTGAGCTAAGAGACTCATCACACACAAGAGTATAAGCTTCACCCCTTACAATTGGGTCAATGGAAATGATATATTGCAGCTGAGCATCAAATTTTTCTTGTACTATTCTTGTCTCTTCTTCAGCACTCAAAACCTCTTCTTCATGAAGCTGTTTGGATAACTTATCATCTAAAGCCATCTGTACTTTTTCTTTCTTCTTCAACTTTTTAGGCTTTGTTTCATCTTTAAACATAATTTTCTTGCCCTTGTCTTTTGGTGTTGATTCTTGACTTGGAGCAGCAGATTGTTCATCAGAAACAAGAAACCTCCCCTAAGGTTGTGATTCCCTTTTTCTTTTTTAGAACATTTGAGTAGAACCTTTTAAATCCATAGCCAATAGCCTCTGAATCCCAGCAGGCTCTTGCTCTGCTTCATCAGTCTCTTTTGCACTAGCAGGCCCTTTTTCTGCACTAGCAGGCTCTTCATCAACCACTTGAGTTCCTTCATGAAATTGAAACTGAATCTCTTCTTCACTCTTAGAACTACCCATCCTCCCCTTTTTGGAAGAGAGACCCAAACCTTCTGCATCTGAACTTGAAGAACTAGAAACAACCAACTGAGAAGATCTTTTACCCTTTAGCAGCTTCACCTTTAACTCCAATTTCTCAACTCTCTTAACTAGCTTGGTGTTAATCTCTGTAAAGTGTTTGTTTTGCCTTTCAAGAGTAGTTTGAAAGAGCTGCACTTGCTCCTTTAGTTCCTTTACAGTCTAAGAATCCAGACTTTGATGTGGAGGAGAGTGGGGTGGTGATTTATGATGTGATGATGATGGTGATGTTGCAGATGGTATTTGTGATGGTGGTGTGACTGATGGTACTGGTGATGGGTTTGGTGATGAATGAGCAAATGATGTGGATGTTTCTTTAGTATGTTGTGGTAATGGTAACATCTCCTCAAAAAGTGGTACTTCTTCTCCTTGAAAACCAATTTTCATATTTGAAAACACCTTGCGGGTAAGTTTTGGAGTTTTAAAAGGTTTGTTTGGGGGAAGTAACAAATGTTTGGATTTGTTGATGATGCATTGAATGAACCTGGGGTACATCAAAAACTTTGTTTCACTATCCACATTTTTAACCAATCCTTCAAAAATGTATTTTGAAAAGTTGAATTTTTTGTTTGTTGCCAAGCAAATGAGAGCTGCAGCCATGTTACCACTAAACTGCTCCCTTGAGGTTTTCTTTTGGCTTAAACAATGAAGGATGGTATGGATCAAAAATCTCCATTGAGGGGTAAAATGCTTTTTAAGAAATGTGAGCTTAGTAAAAGTCACATTATGCCCCATTTTTGTCAAATTTTCAAAGATTTTAGTATCAGGCAATTGACTAATACCATCTGAATCATCCAAATGAAGATGTCTTCGAATGGATGATTCGGTAAAAGTCAGGGTTCTGCTATCCACTTTGACCTTTAACTCTTGAATCCCATTCCTAAGAGTTTTAACTCTAGCCGTATGCCAAAATTGTAAAATTTGAGATTCAAAAATAGTGGGATTCACAAGTAAAGCATACCTGATATAAGAATTTTTTAGAAAGTCCACTACTTGATGAAAAGATTTATTTTCCTTAGACTTTTCCAAAAATGCTAACTGGTTGTGACGTTTGACAAAACTTAGATGAGCCATGGTGAAAGTTTTAAGGAAAAACTTGATTATGATGGTGGGATTTTATTGTTCTACAGGTAGAAGATGAAAGGTGAGTGTGAATGGTGATAAGGATTGATTAAAGATATTATGAGAGAATTACTTTTGACCGACTATTGAAGATATAGATAAAAATTGAAGAGGCGGTCAAAAAGATATTTTATTTGTGAAATATAATAACCATACCCTTAAATCGAGGAAAACATGAGTAATTTACAGAAACACCCTTCAAACAACGGCTATATTTTTAAACTGACAGACTCAACGGTTATGTAGCAGTACCATTTTACTCTACCAGTACTAAAATTTGAACTGCCAGTACCTTGTATTTTGAAAGAAAATATAACTTGGCAGTCTCTTTGAAATTTTAGTAAAAATCCCTTATAGTTTTTAGCAAACTATCAGCTATCAACGGATTTGAGAAGTCTTTACCAATAGCCGTTTGCTTTTGGACTAGCCAGCTTTTAAGTTTGTAAAACTTGGTGAACTGATTACCTTATAGTTTTTAGCAAACTATCAGCTATCAACGGATTTGAGAAGTCTTTACCAATAGCCGTTTGCTTCTGTCTAGGGTTGCACCAGCATAGTCACTATCAGAATAAGCCATCAATTCAAAAGATGATTCCCTTTGATACCACAGACCCAACCTAGGTTGACCCTTGAGGTATCTAAAGATCCTTTTGACTGCTGTGAGATGAGAAACTTTTGGATTTACTTGAAACCTTGCACACACACATACTGGGAACATGATATCTGGTCTTGATGATGTAAGGTACATCAAGGATCCAATCATTGATCTGTAATTGTGCACATCAACATCTTCACCCTCAGCATCTTTGAGTAACCACTTTTCTGAATCCATTGGTGTACTTGCAACCTTTGAATCTGCAAACTGAAACTTCCTTAGGATCTCTGCTACATACTTATCTTGGTTGATAAATATGCCTTCATTTGATTGTTTCACTTGGAGACCCAGAAAGAAAGTAAGTTCCCCAATGGAACTCATTTCAAACTTACTATGCATAAGTTTTTCAAAGTCCACACACAACTCCTGGTTTGTGGATCCAAAGATAATGTCATCAACATAAATCTGCACCAGCAAGATGTCTTTCTTGGTTCTTTTGATGAACAAAGTTGGATCAATCTTGCCTCTTTGAAATCCATTTTCCAATAAATAGAAAGCCAATGTTTCATACCATGCCCTAGGAGCTTGGTGTAGACCATAAAGAGCCTTGGTAACCCTGTAGACCTTGTCTGGATATTCTGCATCAATGAAGCCTGGAGGTTGAGAAACATATACCTCTTCTTCAATAGTACCATATAAGAAGGCACTTTTGACATCCATTTGGTAAACAGTGAAGCCTATGAAAGAAGCATAGGCCAAGAATAGCCTAATTGCTTCAATTCTTGCAACATGAGCAAAAACTTCTTCATAATCCACTCCTTCTTCTTGAGTATACCCTTGGGCCACCAATCTTGCTTTGTTTCTGATCACTATTCCCCTTTCATCTTTCTTATTCCTGAATACCCATTTGGTTCCAATTGCCCTGTAACCTTTGGGCAAATCAACCAGTATCCAAACCTTCTGAAGTTTGAATTGAAGAAGCTCTTCTTGCATTGCTTCAACCCAACTTGAATCATCTAAGGCCCTTGTAATGTTTTTGGGTTCAACCTGTGAGAGAAAGCATGAAAACAGGCATATGTTGGCAACTTCATGGTTCTTTTCTTCATAGACAGCTAAGACAAACCCTTGTTGGTCTGAAGATAAGACTTGAGTTCTTGTTTTAACACCAGAATCAATGCTGCCAATCACATTATCAATGGAGTGATCTTTGAGAATTCTTTTGTTGTGTGTTGTAGGAACATCATAGGTAAGTGGAAGATTGCCAATCCCTACATCTTCTGGTAAGGAATCATCTAATAGAACATTTAATGGTTTAGAAGGACCAACTTGTGAACTGGCAGTACCATCTGGTGAACTGACAGTACCATTTGGTGAACTGGCAGTACCATTTTCATTTGCAGAATTTTCTTGATTCCCTTGACCTTGAGTTCCATGATCATCTTCAACACCTTCATTTGTTGTATTAGAAGGCTCTCCATGACTTGAAGATAAATCCAATCCTTTCCAAATTGGCATCAAGATGTAATCTTGATCTTCAGTTGTTTCAACATTGTCTTCAAAACCTGCATTATCATTAGTATTTGTACCTGTGACAGGCACATAATTCATAGATTTTGAAAGCTTATCAATGTCAAAATACCAATCTGGTCCAATGCCTGCAACATTAGGTAGTTTCTCTTGAAACTCTATGTGCAGATTTTCTTCTACTAGCCTAGTGCAAATATTATACACCCTATAGGCCTTACTTTGCAAAGAATACCCTATCATGTAGCCTTCATCAGCTTTTCCTTCAAACATTCCTAGATGATCTTTGGTATTGAGAATAGTGACATGACATCCAAAAGGTCTCATAAAACTTAGAGATGGTGTTCTACCAAATAAAAGTTCATAAGGAGTCTTTCTATGAGGTTTAATCACAAGAACCCTGTTCTGCACATAACAAGCAGTACCTACAGCTTCAGCCCAAAATGAAATAGGCATCTTAGAGTCTACCAACATTGTTCTAGCAGCCTCTATAAGAGTTCTATTTTTCCTTTCTGCTACTCCATTTTGCTGTGGATTCTAGCTACACTATATTCTCTTTTTATTCCTTTTTCTTTGCAAAATTCATCCATAATTCTATTCTTGAATTCTGTCCCATTGTCACATCTAATTAATTTCACTTTCTTATCAGTTTGGTTTTCTATCCCAGTTATATAGGACTTAAGGATCTCACTAGTTTCATCCTTAGATCTTAAAAAGAAAACCCAAGAAAATCTGCTGTAATCATCAGTAACTACAAGACAATATTTTTTTACCATTCAAGCTATTCACAGATGTAGGACCAAAGAGGTCCATATGAAGCATGTATAAATCTTGAGAAATTGAGTTATGGGTCTTGGGCTTACAAGAAGCTCTATGTAGTTTGCCTTTAAGACAATCAACACAGGTTTGGTCATTTTGAAAAATCTTTTTGGGTAAACCTCTAACCAAATCATATTTTGCAATTGTATTGATTGTTTTAAAGTTTACATGACCAAGCCTTCTATGCCAAAGCATAGATTCATCCAATGAGGCTTTTGCTACTAGACAGGTTAAACTCTCTTTAGGAACAATGTTCTTTAAATCAACAATGTACATATTGTTCTTTCTTGGGATTTTAAGAAGAATCTGACTTTCATCAGGAATTTTAAAATCAGGAGAAAGAACAATGCATTCAGTGTCAGTAAAAAGAACATTGTTCTTTATGTCACATATTTGTGAGACACTTAGGAGATTAAACTGAAGTTCTTTCACAAAGTACACATTTTCAAAATCTAATTTACTGGTTTTAATTGTACCTTTACCAGTAATCTTTCCTTTGATTCCTCCCCCAAAGGTAACATATCCTCCATCAAATGATTTGAAGTCTGTGAGGTAAGATATGTTGCCTGTCATGTGCCTTGAACATCCACTATCTACATATCCTTGATCAGCAATATCATTTGAATGTTCTTGCACATATATACACATATTAGTTTCCTTGGGGTACCCAAGCCATGACTGACTAGGGTTTGCCTCGTGCATCAATGTAATCAAACCTCTTTAGGACTGTTGATGCACCTTTTGATTGGAGTGGTCTCTAAATCCAACATGCTGAGGACTTAACAACATTTTCATTCTTAACACATTTTGTGGTTTTTGGTCTGACAGTACCAAATTTGGCAGTACTGATGAGGTGAAAAATGAACCACTTTTAAGGGGTCATTTAAGCCCGGAATTGAATTTATTTGATCAAATATTACCCTAAATCGTTCCTTTTGTGATTTTAGGTACTTTGGGAGTGAATTCTGGAAAAGGAAGCAATTCGGACGTTTTTGGAGCATAAAAGTGAAGAAAACACCAAAGACTTAATTTTCCATGCTGAGAACAGTACCTGACGGCGTCAAGAGGAAGACCCTGACGGCGTCAAGAGTAAAAGTGGTGACGACCCAGTGCAAACCTGACGGCGTCACAACAAGGGCATCAAGACTAAATTTTGTGACGGCCTGCATAAGGAGAATACATGACGGCGTCAGATCCAGATCTAGGCAGTCCGAGGAACTATTTGGCGGCGAGATGATGGCGTCAGATTGTGGAAGTAAGTACGCCACCCCATGAATGGTATTAAGGAATACAATCCGTCATCCACGCAACTATAACAAGTAATTAACGTGTAAAAGATATCTAGGGAGTAGTGAAATCTAAGTAAACACATTTCTCCCACATATTGCTCACAACTTTAGTATAATCAGTTTATTTTCATTTTTAGTATTTTATTTTGATTGCATCTTTAGTATTGGGTTAGTTGACTAGCAACTAATTTCGCCCAACTCTTTCAAAACCCGAGATTTTTACTTTTTTTCTAAAAAATATAAAAATACAAAAAGAATCATCCCTCATCTCTAGACCTAGTTTTTAGGTTTTCTAATCCTAGCGACACTATTCCTAGCTGAACGATCAATCCCCCGGTACTTGTCATTATACTATACTACATCGATCAGGTACACTGCCTGGTGGGGGTTGTAAGCTTCTCAAGATCCCTTGAGAGGTAAAGCCAGGTGCAAACCCCACGCATCAAGTACCATTTGGTCTAGCAGGACCTTTTCGTTTTGGTCTCCAATCTTGTGTTTTAATCACATAATTCCTTTCAATGAGACTTTTCACAACTCTTGGTGTATGTTTGAAAATGTTACTTGCACCCTTAGTAGTGGATTTTGGGTAAACAGGCTCATTTGGTCTAACATTATGATTGACTTTTGGTGTGTTAGATTTCACAAAACCTTTCTGGGGTTTGATAACGCTCAAAATTAACATGTTTTTAGTCGCGTTATTGTTTGTTTTATGAGTGGAAATTGGTCATATTTGTATATATTTGTTACTTAATCGTGGAAAAGTGTTTATACATGCAAATATAGCCAAAAGCAGGTAAAAATTATTAAAAGATGAAGTAATGAAGTGGACATGCATTTTTGGAGAGTTTCAAGAGGATCAAGGAAGAAAGAAACGTTGCATGGACAAAAGGATTTGATAAAGAAAGGTTGTCTACACGAAATTATCAAGGAAATATCAAGTTCTAATAGACAAAGTCATGCCACGAAGAAAAATAATGCATGCAACGTAAAACGACGAAGAAAAGACATAGAAATACAGTTAAGACAAATTCCAACCGATCCGGTTGCAACCCGCAACCGGATCGGCTGGAAACGTGCCAAAGATTGACCATCCGATCGGATGGCGAGAAACCGATCGGATGGGGTTAACTGAAGTTACAAGTTTTGCATTTATTGGCGAATTTACTCCCCATAATCATGTGTGGCTGATCATTTCTGCTTATTAACTGAGGATGGACGTTTTTACTTGAAGGATAAGTGTCATTAAGCTATATAATGAGCACTTAGGGTCTAGAGTTACTTGTACCACCATTATCTAACTTAGTATTACACCAAATCTTGTTAGTTTATCTTATATTGCCTGAAAGTTTACTAAGTGTTGTAAAAACGTCCAGAACGTGTTGAGTTAGAGTCTCAAGCATTGGTTCGAGTGTGGAGTTGTTTACTTACGTTAGTGAGCAATTGGAAGAGTGTGGTTGCTATAGTTCCACAAGTTTATTCATTGTAATTCTCAAGACTAGGTACACCTTGATACTTATAATGAACAATTGTTACTTTAAGTTTTATAAAAGTTTTCTTATTTACTTGTGTTTTAATATGATTGCCATGGAGTAATTTGTGATATACTTGTGTATATGATGTGATTGGTTAATGAAGTATTATTTTATGAAAAAGGTGATGCATGAAAACATATCTATTTTATGAGTTTGTTGAAATAACATCTTTTCTTGCTTAATTTTTCGGTAAAAACAATTTCTTGAAAAATAGGTCCGAAAGGAATTTCAACTTGTTTTTATTCCAAAATATTAATGCACCAAATTAGTATGGAATAGGATGCTTGACAACCATCTTATTTACTTATTAAAATAGATTTGAGACGATTTCATCACGAAAAAAAGACCGAAAGGATTCGTAGGAATTCATAAGAAAAGTATTGATTTTCTAAACAACCATGTGTTTATAGGATTGTCATACTAATTTGATATGTCCGAAAGGAGTCATTTAGGTGATAGAATTCTTAGTAGTAATGAAAACATGACATACATCATAGATTGTATAACTACTCATTTTTAGTTGCGCATCATAACAAGTTTTACACCAAACTTCGTACTCAAATTGTTACGATACTCCTAATTACCAATCAAGGAATTATGCACAAGTATATGTTAGTTTTTATTGAGTTTCTTTTAAATTAAGATTTTACATAAATTTGGATTGACAACCCTTATTTAACAAACGTTTTTCTTATTACTAAAACCACCAAATCCCTTGGGACGATCTCGACTTACCCACCTTTATTACACCGGACGAGTATACTTGCTCGTATGTGCTAGATAATAATCGGATAATTCGTGTTTATAAATTTTAAAACTTGTACTAATAAAACGCACATCAGGGTTTGTTTTAGACCTTGATGTACTCCCAGAAACCCAATTGTTACAATAAGCATGAGTATGATTAAAACTACCACAGTAATAGCATGCCTTATTGTACATAACAAAATTATCACCAAGTTGGTGTGACTTAAGATTGTTCCAATTTCTCTGACTACCTCTAGGTTTTCTATTACATTTAGCACAACATTCAACTGTTTTCAGAACAGCTTTAGTCTTTGTCATACTTTCTACACTTTTAGGACTGGTTGGTCCTACTTTGTTTCCTTTCTTTGAAGAAGTCTCTTTTTCATTCTCATCAGATGTCCAATCTTCAATAGATGTATCATCTGAGCTCTTATCAGTGAGCACCTTTTCATTAGAGAGTGAAGTATCACTTGCACTCTCAAAAGTTTCACTATTTTCTACAGGTTTTACATTTTCTAGTGGTTTATGAGTGAGTTCATGTAAACCTGATTCAGCAAGATCTATACCTGGGGGACAGGGAATTCCTCTGTAAGGAGGTGGACAAGTATTGTATCCAATTCCAGATTTGATTTTCTTGTTCATTTGGTTTTCAACTATACTTCTAGTACAGTCAGAAGCATTTTCTAATGTTGTAACAGTTAGTTGAATATTATCTTTTGCTTGTTTCACTTTAGCAAACTCAGTTCTTAACAGGCTTATTTCATAATCTTTTAAAAATATGTCTCTATTAAGAATAGCTTTTGTGTCAGAAAAGGTGAGTTCATTTTCTCTAAAGTGAATTATCTGCTTCTCAAGTTTGGCCATACCACATTTATGATTAACTAGGTCTTGATGAGTTTTTCTTTCTTCTACTTTCAGTTCATCATAAAGTTTCTTTAAAATTTCTAATTCTTTAAAAACTTCACAAGTAGTAGAACATTTAGTAATTTGTACCTCGGGATTGGTGAAAGCCATTAAAGCCATTCCATTTGAAGCTGACTCTTCTTCACCCATAAAGCTCTAATCAAAACCCATCCCATCAATAGCTACCATAGCTTTTGTTTCAGTGATTTCCACTTCCTTGCTCTTGTTCTCATGGTTTCCCTTGTTCTTGTTCTCAAAACCTCTTCCCTTATCACCCTGCTTCTTTGGTCTTCTACAGTCTCTTGAGTAGTGACCCTTCATGTGGCAATTGTAGCACTCTACTTTAGACTTGTCATACCTAGCAGGTTCATTACCATTAATGACAATCTTCTTTCCAGTTCTCATCAAATATTTCTTAGCCCTCATGCTAAGAAGTGAAAGCTGCCACTTTATGTCCATTTCTTCAAGATCATCATCACTGATCTCTTGAAGATCTTCAAAGGTCAATATGGAACCATTGTGTTGTGATGTTAGGAAAGCACCACCAATTGTTTCATCTAAAATGGTTTTGGTACTGCTAGAAGTATTGGCAGTACCAAAATTTTTGTTGGCAGTACCTTCTTCTCTACCATCTTTTTCTTCATCAACTTTCTTGATAGTACCATGAGATGACACAAAGGCCATATTTCCTGAGCTTGAACTAGTAGACTTTTTCAGTTCATGCTCTACTATTTTGAAGTTGTTGTAAAGATCATTAAGACTCATGTAATCAATATCTGGTTTGTTTTTCCAGACAATGACATGCATGGCCCATTCAGAGGGTAGACTTCTAAGGAATTTGGAGTTTAAGTCTTCTTGAAATATTATCACTTCATGAATGGCTAACTGACTGGAAAGCTTTTGTAGTCTATTGAACATGCTATCCAAAGACTCATTTGTTGTGGCTGAAAAGTTTTCAAACTGTTGTTTTAGGAGTGTTTTCTGAGTTTTCTTGGTGGCATCATTACCACCAAATCTAGCCACAATAGCTTGAAAGAGGGTTTTAGCACATTTGTACTTGTTAAAGATTAAGAGCTGGTCATTTGGAATAGACATGAGAAGCATACTCCTGGCTTTAAGATCATTTCTCTTTTGGATTCTTTCTTCTGTGGTTGTTGGGTTTACTTGCACAGTTGTGATAAGTGCATCGTTTACTATGGAGGTGGTGGTTGTTGGTTTGAATGAGTTTCCTTCTTCAATAATTTCCCAAAGTGCATAGTCTTGCACTTGGAAGTATTGCTCAACCCTCAGTCTCCACATCTCAAACTCATTATGTTTGAGTAATGGAAGTTTTGCAGCCACATTGGTTTGAATGTGCTCAACATCCATTTTTGCTTTGTTCTTTTATGTCGTAAATATCAGCCTTGCTCTGATACCACTTGTGGAGGATTATACAAACACTTGGGATGTTAGTCTTAATAATGTGTTTGGGATATTTATGAATGAATGTGATTTAGTACACGGAATTTACTAGAACACACTAAAGGAACAAAGGTGGTGAATAAGTAAACGTGAATAATTTAGAATGATGGACACAACATGAATAACACAAAACGATTCAATATTATTTATGAGATAATATGGGTGATCTAAACTATCACCGGGATTACAAAGGTAACCTTGAATCTTTTAATTCGTAAAAAGGATTTTATGATTGAAGTTGTGCATGCAGTTATTTTTTAAGAAGGTGACTAAGGGTTCCTTTTATAGTATAAGGAAACCTTATTACAAGTTGTTAAGTTGCATAATATAATATACTTAGAGAACTTTATCTTATCCTAATATTACACATTTCAAGGTAAAACACTCCATATTATCTACTAAGACTTCTGTACTACTTCTACTTAACGTGTAACTTTGTACAAAGACTAATGATACAACTAAATATCTATAAATAATATATATAACAACTTGACGTTTAAACTGGCAGGACCTTCATCAACTAGCAGTACCTTCTCACCCAGAAGGTACTGTTAGTTTATCTTCAACTTCAACAAACAAAAGAAGCAGGCTTAACTCATTTGGCAGGCTCTTTGACTTGAGCATTTTATTCCCAACAGCTATGTATGGAGATCGTTCAAGTGAATTATGCCTCCTAGAAAGATGACCCCTGCTGCTGTTCAGCAGATGATTGATGAGGGTGTTGCAGCAGCGCTTGCCAGGCAAGCAGGTGTTCCTCAGAATGTTGGACCGGCTAGAGCTCAAGCGGTTCCCAACAACCATTTCTGCACTTTTAAGGAATTTATGGATTGTAAGCCCATTACCTTCAAGGGAACTGAAGGAGCTGTTGGATTGACTCAATGGTTTGAGAAAGTGGAATCGGTGTTTCATAGGAGCAATTGTACTGATAACAATAGGGTGAAGTATGCGACAGGCACATTGTTGGAGCATGGCTTGTCTTGGTGGAATGCTTATGTTCAGGAAAAGGGAATGGAGGAAGCTTATAATACTTTGTGGGAAGATTTCAAGAAAGCTATGGTTAAGAAGTACTGTTCTGGTAGTGATTTGAGGAAGTTGGATACTGAGTTCTATTATTTGGCTGTGAAGGGTTCTGATCTTGCTGCTTATGTGCGACGTTTCCAAGAGTTGAAAGTGTTTTGTGCTCACATGGTGCTCGATAACGAGAAGTTGCTAGAGAAGTTTATTGGTGGATTTCCTGCAAGCATTCAAGGGAATGTGACGTCGTACAATGCTGAGACTTTGGATGATACTATTAGCATGGCTGAACGCCTTATGGATCAGGTGACTAAGCATGGTGCTGTTCAGAAAAGTAATCACTTTGACAGCAAGAGAAAATGGGAGGATAACCGAAGGAACAACAACTATAACAACCCCAACAACCGCTACAACAACAATCAGTATCGTAACAACAATCACCATCACCAACAGAAAAGGAGACAGGAGACTGTTAAGGCATTTGTGGCTGTACAAAGAGGAACGAATGTTGGACAGCAAACTCTTTGTGGGAAGTGCCACCAGCTTCATACTGGTCCATGTGTTGTGAGATGTATGAAGTGTCAAAAGGTTGGTCATGTTGCAAGGTTTTGTAAGAGTAAGGTGGTGGCGACAGGAGCAAATGCCCAGCCTATGGTTACATGTTTTGGATGTGGAGAGCATGGACATTATAGGGGACAATGCCCAAAGAATGCTGAACAAGGAAATGTAGGTGCTCGAGGTAGAGTGTACGTGATGGGAAATGGAGAGCCGCATCAAGATCCGAATGTTGTCACTGGTACGTTTCTTCTCAACAACCTTCGTGTTAAAGTTTTGTTTGATTCGGGTGCCGATATGAGTTTTGTGTCTTCTAAGATTGTGCCGTTACTTCGACTTACCCCTACCTTATTAGATGTTAGCTATAGTATTGAATTAGCTGATGGTAACCTAGTAGATACCCGCACCGTGATCCGTGACTGTACCCTTAATCTTTTAGATCACCCGTTTAGTATTGATTTGATACCGATGGAGCTCGGAAGCTTCGATGTGATAGTTGGAATGGATTGGTTATCCAAGAATCGAGCGAGCATTGTTTGTGGAGAATGAGTTGTTCATATCCCTCTCAATGATGAGATTTAGATTGTTTGAGGTGATAGGAGTGGAACTCGCCTGAATATCATATCATGTATCAAGACCATGAAATATCTTGAGAAAGGTTGTCATGCATTCCTAGCATACGTGGCTAAGAGGGAGTCGGGAGTGAAGCGACTCAAGGATGTTCCTGTAGTGCGTGAGTTTCCTGAAGTATTTCCTGAAGATTTGCTGGGACTTCCGCCATCCCGACAAGTGGAGTTTCGCATCGACTTAGTTCCAGGAGCTGCACCTGTTACGCGTGTACCATATCGTTTAGCGCCATCGGAAATGGAGGAGTTATCTAAGCAATTGCAAGAGTTGTTGGATAAAGGATTTATTCGACCAAGTTCTTTGCCCTGGGGAGCTCCAGTGTTATTTGTGAAGAAGAAGGATGGATCGTTTAGGATGTGCATCGACTACCGAGAATTGAATAAGTTAACCGTGAAGAACCGCTACCCGTTATCAAGGATTGATGATTTGTTTGATCAGTTGCAAGGATCGAGTTACTATTCTAAGATTGACTTGAGGTCTGGTTATCACCAACTTAGGGTTCGGGAAGAGGATATTCCCAAGACGGCATTTAGGACCCGTTATGGTCATTATGAGTTTCAAGTTATGCCTTTTGGTTTGACCAATGCGCCTGCAGTGTTCATGAACCTCATGAACCGAGTGTGCAAGCCTTATCTAGATAAGTTCGTGATAGTCTTTATCGACGATATTTTGATCTACTCAAAGAGCGAGTGATGGATCTGAACACCTTGATATGTGTTAGAATGATACTTTGAGTTATATCACTAAGTATGCGGAATCTACTTAGTAATACTTAGAAGTTTGATTGTGAATAAAACAGTTGTATATGAATGAGAATATTGTATGTATCAAATGGTTAGCTTCAATATTATTAATAATAATAATACGAGTGATCTTTGTATCACTAGGGTTACACCTTGAAGCTCTAAGAAAAACGTATATCTAAACCATAACCTAGGACCTCCTTTTATAGCACAAGGAGTTCTCTTCTACAAGATACGTATAATGATAATAGAATAAGATATTCACTAAATCTATTCTATACTTATCAATACAAGTTTCCTAACAGTTATCCTATCAGCAGTGGTAATGAGTTTCCACTGCTAGTGCATTCTTCAGCAGTTGTCATCTTCATACTTAGCCGTGGTAACTGTTAATATAATTCCCAACAATCCTCCCCTAAACTTATGATTAACTTGTAAATCAATAAGTTTCTTCAAGTAGTCAGCAGATATGAGGATATGGGAATTCTTCCTAACACTTATCTTCCTTTTCTTAAATCTTGTATAGCTCTTGAACACTGATCTTGTATCTTCTGAATCAAAGCTCTAACCTTTTCATTATCTTCATGAACTCTCAACCTTGATGTCAACATTGCTGTAAGAGTTGCTGCTCTAAGTGGATATTCCTTCTCAGCAAACATAAATACATCCACTCCAGGTGTTGTAAAGACATGATGAACCTCACATGAATCATAGTATGTCCATGTAGTATTTAAATCTGAAGCTTCAAACTTCCAATAGCTATCTTTAAAATCTGGTTCATACAATCTTCTCAAGTAAACACACAGCTGCATTTCTTTCATATCCTTGAGAGTATCAGCCTTGAATCTTTCATCGACTAATTTCCAAAGTGTATCAAGATCATCTCTGTCAAAAGCTTTAATGAGATCTTCAAATTGAATGAATGATGAAGTTTCTCCTCCCAATCTTGTAATCTTCCATGTTGAAGCAAAATTCTTTGCTGAGTAAACTTCCCAATCAACAATAGGATGCCTTGTTTGTATAGGATCTGGGTAGAAATCTTCTTCTTCAATAACAATGATAGCACTTATCTGATCTCCTGAAAGTTTCTTAGATTGAGACTCTTTCTCTTGTGCAAGCTTGGCCTTTTTAGTGACATTATCTTCAAATACTGCAGCTTTCCTTTTACTTCTTTCAACTTATTCAAAATCAATAGGTCTAAAGTCACTGTCTTGCCTCTTAAGCCTGTAGTAAATTCCTTCAATTCTGTCATGAGACATACCTTTGAAATCAGTTATCTTCCAAGTTCCAACATGACAACAATATGTCTTCATCTCAGCAATAATTTGTGCCTTTGTTGGTTGTCTCTGCTTCTTTTGACTTTTTCTAACTTTACCAATTACCTCATCCAGTGCTTGTTTATTCTTCATTTGAATAAAGTCAGCTAATTGAGTTGTTACTCACACATATGAAAGGAGGCACAAAAAGCCACCTCCTTCCATCTCAACATTGCCTGTTACTGAGCCTTTTGGCTTAGGAACAAGCAATGGTGGTTCAAGGCTTCATTCTAGTCCAACTAGAGAAGAGCCTGAATCAATGCCCTATGATTTACCTCTCCCAACAGGTAACACAGTTGGAAATGTTGAGGGCAGTGTGCAACTAACTGAATTGATGGAATTATGTACCAAATTAGTCAAACAGGTTCAAGCTCTGGAGAAAGATCTGGCAAAAACTAAGCAACATCATGCCACAAAGCTTAATCAGATGAAGGCAGATATTAAAAGGTTACAGGATGAAGTTGAGAGCCTAAAGAAGCAAAGATCTGCCAAAATTGTGTTTTCTTCTTCATCTTCACCTCAAGAAGATTCATCAGCAGGCTTTAGTGAAGGTTTGGGAGATTCTTCTAAACAGGGGAGGAAAACAGACGCTGAGACTAAGGGGAGGAAGATAGATTTTGGAGAAGATTATGGCTTGGATGCTGATTTAGATGATACAGTTGGAATTACAACTCAACCAACTTCCACTGCTGAGTTTCAAGTTCCCACTACTAGTCAAGATGTTCCCACTGTTAGCCAAGATATTCCCACTGCTAGTCAAGATGCTACCACTGCAGAAGAAGAAGCTGCTAGAATAAGAATAGAAAAGGGTAAAGCAGTTATGATAGTACAGAACAAGTGCAGCCAAGAAAGGTTTCCAGAAGGGAACAAGCTCAAATTAGTTATGATGCAGAGTTGGCAAAGAAATTAGTGGAAGATGACACTGCAATGCTAAAGAAAAGACAAGAGGAAGAAGAAATTGCAAATTTTATTGAGGCTCAAAGGTTGGATAAGCTGGAAGATGTCCTTGAAGAACCTATCTCAGTTGTTCCACCTACAGTATTGAAGGAGAAACCTCCAATGTTCACTTATGTGCCAACTGAAGAAGAGATTGAGTATATGATTAACAATGATCCAGTAGTCAAGAAGAAGGCAATTGAGCTTGTTGCTAATAAGACTTTGACAGAAGAACAGAGAACAGCTCAATTAGCTGACTTTATTCAAATGAAGAATAAACAAGCACTGGATGAGGAAATTGGTAAAGTTAGAAAAAGTCAAAAGAAGCAGAGACAACCAACAAAGGCACAAATTATTGCTGAGATGAAGACATATTGTTGTCATGTTGGAACTTGGAAGATGACTGATTTCAAAGGTATGTCTCATGACAGAATTGAAGGAACTTACTACAGGCTTAAGAAGCAAGACAATGACTTTAGACCTATTGATTTTGAAGAAGTTGAAAGAAGTAAAAGGAAAGCTGCAGTATTTCAAGATAATGTCACTAAAAAGGCCAAGCTTGCTCAAGAGAAAGAGTCTCAATCTGAGAAACTTTCAGGAGATCAGATAAGTGCTATCATTGTTATTGAAGAAGAAGATTTCTACCCAGATCCTACACAAACAAGGCATCTTATTGTTGATTGGGAAGTTTACTCAGCAAAGAATTTTGCTTCAACATGGAAGATTACAAGATTGGGAGGAGAAACTTCATCATTCATTCAATTTGAAGATCTCACTAAAGCTTGTGACAGAGATGATCTTGATACACTTTGGAAATTAGTTGATGAAAGATTCAAGGCTGATACTCTCAAGGATATGAAAGAAATGCAGCCGTGGGTTGACTTGAGAAGATTGTATGAACCAGATTTTAAAGATAGCTATTGGAAGTTTGAAGCTTCAGATTTAAATACTACATGGACATACTATGATTCATGTGAGGTTCATCATGTCTTTACAATAGCTGGAGTGGATGTATTTATGTTTGCTGAGAAGGAATATCCACTTAGAGCAGCAACTCTTACAGTAATGTTGATATCAAGGTTGAGAATTCATGAAGATAATGAAAAGGTTAGAGATTTGATTCAGAAGATACAAGATCAGTGTTCAAGAGCTATACAAGATTTAAGAAAAGGAAGATAAGTGTTTGGAAGAATTCCCATATCCTCATATCTGCTGACTACTTGAAGAAACTTATTGATTTACAAGTTAATCATAAGTTTAGGGAAGGATTGTTGGGAATTATATTAACAGTTACCACGGCTTAGTATGAAGATTACAACTGCTGAAGAATGCACTAGAAGTGGAAACTCATTACCACTGCTAGTACATATTATTACCACTGCTGATAGGATAACTGTTAGGAAACTTGTATTGATAAGTATAGAATAGATTTAGTGAATATCTTATTCTATCATCATTATACGTATCTTGTAGAAGAGGACTCCTTGTGCTATAAAAGGATGTCCTAGGTTATGGTTTAGATATACGTTTTTCTTAGAGCTTCAAGGTGTAACCCTAGTGATACAAAGATCACTCGTATTATTATTATTAATAATATTAGAGCTAACCGTTTGATACATACAATATTCTCATTCATATACAACTATTTTATTCACAATCAAACTTCTAAGTATTACTAAGTAGATTCCGCATACTTAGTGATATAACTCAAAGTATCATTCTAACACAGATCAAGGTGTTCAGATCCATCAAACAGCATTTGGCTACGATTCTTAAGTTGCTCAAGGACGAGCAATTGTACGCAAAATTCTCTAAGTGTGAGTTTTGGATTCGGAAGGTTCAATTTTTGGGTCATGTGATCGATAGTGAAGGATTACATGTGGATCCCGCTAAGATTGAGGCGATTGAGAAATGGGCAACGCCGGATAACGCCACAAAAATTTGTCAATTTCTAGGATTGGCTGGGTGTTATAGGAGATTCATCGAGGGATTCTCCAAGATATCTAAACCGTTAACCGCATTGACTCACAAGGATAAGAAGTATGAATGGGGAGAGGAAGAAGAGAAGGCATTTCAGACTTTGAAGCAGAAGCTTTGTAGTGCACCGATATTGGCTTTGCCAGATGGAGTAGAAGATTTTGTGGTTTATTGTGATGCCTCGTATCAAGCGTTAGGAGGAGTTTTGATGCAACGAGGGAAGGTTATGGCATATGCTTCCCGACAGCTTAAGACTCATGAAGAGAAGTATACCACTCATGATTTGGAGTTAGGAGCCGTGGTTTTTGCCCTCAAGTTGTGGAGACATTATCTTTATTGTACCAAGTATGTTGTCTTTACCGACGACAAGAGTCTACAGTATATTTTGGATCAGAAGGTGTTGAATATGCGACAACGACGATGGTTGGAGACGTTGAGCGATTATGATTGCGAGATACGATACCACCCTGGAAAAGCTAATGTTGTAGCTGATGCATTGAGCCGCAAGGAACGTTTGAAACCGTTACGCGTTCGAGCTTTAGTTTTGACGATTAACTCGAATTTACCCGCTCAGATTCTACAAGTACAAGAGGAAGTCGTGAAAAGAGGAGAGTTTAAGGAGAAGAAAGTTGATGGGATGATTAGAAAGGAGAAATTTGAGAAACATTCAGATGGAACTTTGTGTTACAAAGGAAGAAGTTGGGTGCCTTTGTTTGGAGGACTGAGAGACTTGATTATGCTCGAGTCTCATAAGTCAAAGTATTCTATTCACCCAGGATCTAACAAGATGTATCAGGATGTGAAAAAGTTATATTGGTGGCCCAATATGAAAGCTGAGATTGTAGATTATGTCCGTAAGTGTCTTACGTGCGCCAAGGTTAAGGCTGAACATCAGAAACCATCTGGTTTACTAGAACAACCTGAGATCCCAGAATGGAAATGGGAAAGAATTACAATGGATTTTGTCACCAAGCTACCAAGGACTTCGACAGGATTTGATGCTATTTGGGTAATAGTCGATCGATTGACTAAATCCGCACACTTTTTGCCAATAAAAGAGAATTACAGCATGGATAAGTTGACAAGGCTCTACGTAAAGGAGATAGTATCTGGACATGGAGCGCCAGTGTCTATTATCTCAGATCGAGACGGGAGGTTTACTTTGAACTTTTGGAAGTCACTTCAAGATTCGTTTTGCACGAACCTTGACATGAGTACCGCTTACCATCCACAGACCGATGGTCAAAGCGAGAGAACCATCCAGACTTTGGAAGATATGTTGCGTGCATGTGCGATTGATTTCGGAAATGGATAGGATGTCCATTTCTCTTTGATTGAGTATTCCTACAACAATAGTTACCAAGCGAGTATTAAGGCCGCACCGTTTGAAGCACTCTTTGGTCGGAAGTGCTGATCACCTATATGTTGGGATGAAGTGGGAGAAGCACAACTTATTGGACCAGATTTAGTTTGTGAGACGACCGAGAAGATTGCTCAGATTAAAGATCGATTGAAAGTTGCTCGTGACTGACAGAAGAGTTACGCAGATGTGAGACGTAAACCCCTAGAATTTCAGGTAGGAGATAGGGTTATGTTGAAAGTATCGCCTTGGAAAGGTGTAATCAGGTTTGGTAAGAAGGGAAAGTTGAATCCCCGTTACATAGGACCATTTAAGATTTTGAAGAGGATTGGTCCTGTGGCATATAAGCTAGAATTGCCACCGGAGCTCAGTAGAGTTCACCCTACTTTCCACGTGTCGAATTTGAAGAAGCGTTTGACCGATGAGACCGCTATAATTCCGCTTGAGGATATTGAGATTGATGAGCAATTGCATTTTGTTGAGGAGCCCGTTGAAATCATGGATCGCGAGGTTAAGCGATTGAAGAAGAGTCGTATTCCTCTTGTGAAGGTTCGTTGGAATTCCAAGAGAGGACTAGAGTATACTTGGGAACGCGAGGACGAGTTTAAACGCAAGTACCCAAATCTTTTCAAAGCCGGGACTGACAACTCAAACTAAATCCGAGACGGATTTCTAAATAAGATGTATGTGATGTAACCCCCGGTAATTTTTCTAAACTTATTACTAGCCAAAATATTTATTTTAGTACCTGAGATACATTAAAACTTTTATTTGTGATTATTTGGGCTTGGGAAACGTGAGATATATTGGAAACGAGAACTTTATTCCTTGATTGACTCAGCACAACCTAGAACACTCGAATTGTATTGCATTTGCCAAATTATTTGAATTATTTTAAGTTTTGGAAAAACTCTGAAGTTTATGCTTGATTTTATTGGAAAAATTAATTCGTGAACAATGGCGCAAGTTTTGTAAAATTTTGAGTCCGTTTGCTATGTCGTTCGAGCCCCGGAGCGTTTATCGTAAGAAGTTTGATTCGTTGGCAATATCGGCCCTTGGAGTATCACCCTACTCTTTCCCTATACTTTCAATTATTACCAAACATACCCTATACTTACTATTCATATATATACCCTAAACTCACCCCCACTACCTCATTTTAATTAATAAAATCACACACACACACTCACCAAACTCTCTCTCTCTCTTTGAATATCGGTCGCCGCCCCTCACCGCCGTGCACCAGCAGATTCCGGCCGGCCACCGCCGGAATATATTCCGGCCACCCCATATTTTTGTACCAACTTGTAGATCGGGACTCCCCCGTCACTCCCGTACCACCCATGCACCCCCAAACACCCCGACGCACCCCCACGCGCTACCACCGCCGCGACAACACTACCACCGCCACCCTCCTTGTTTTTCTGACGGTAACACCACCCCCCACCACTTCTTTTATTATTTTTGATTTTAAAACAAAACCCTAGTTTTTATTTCTATTTAAATTTCGGTTTTAATATTAAAATCTTTTCCAAAAATGTTTTTATTAAATGTTTTTACACCAAAAATCTCGTGTGGCTTCTTGTTGTTCTCGACCCGCCGTAACTCGGTATGAACTCACCGAGTCAACTCGTGACTCGGTGAGGGTTTGGGTTTATTATTGATTGTGTGATCGAAATGGTGACGAGAGGTGTTTATTTTCGGTTTGAATTTAATATTAAGGGTCCGATTGGTTCGTGTTGTGCTCGGCAGCCACGAACCACCACCACTGCGCCTTGGATGGTGGTGGGGAGGGAGTATGATTATTGTTGTTGTTGTTGTTTGAGTATTTGGATTAGTTTTAGGTTGAGTTTGGGTTGGATTTGATTGTTTAGTTTGAGCCAAGATGGAGCAAGGTTCGGTTTGGATTGATTTTGGTTTCGGATTATTTGGTGTTGATTCGGGTTTGGTTTTGGAGTTGTTATAATCGTTGTGGTTATTATTTTTTGGGTATTGATTAATAGTCTCGGGATATACTTTTATTAGTTAAACGGCAACTAAATAAATAAAACGGATAATATATATATATATATATATATATATATATATATATATATATATATATATATATATATATATATATATATATATGAAACATAAAATAAATTGTATTAGTTTAGTGGATTTATTATCGGACATGTTTCCGTATTATGACATTGTGAGCTTGTATTGGACGTATCGGATTTACGGCCATGGTTATTTGGATGTTATGGACCATTTGGTACACGAGACGGTAGGGTACGTTAGGCCCGTAAAGATCTTAACGTACCTGGAACCCGAACAAATACAAAATGGTCGATAAAACCTAAACAACTTATGGACTATGCGAATGATATATCCAATCATATTTACTTATATATATACGTTAATATTGTTTAAAAATAAAGAGTCGTTGACTCGGGAAACGTTATATAAACGGGCAGGTCATGCCGAAATTTTATAAAATTCTTTATATACTTAAATTATTTTACCAAATATTATTATTATTTCAAAACCTTTTATTTCAACATTATTTTGGGGGAAAACGGGTAAAATCCGAGACTTATTGTTACGTGTTATTATTTATTTTTATTTGAGTGAGTTCTTCTATTCCTATTCTTTTCTTTTCATTTCTTTTCGACGACTTTCTTCAAGGAGTTCTTTAGTCTTTTCTTTTGCATTTGGTTGATTCACCGACTTATTTCTTTTCTAAACATTCTTGTCTCCCACACGAGACTTTACGAAATATATTATCTTTCAAATGCCATTGTATTCACAAAACTTTTACTCAAGCATTGTTTATGGAAATATTCGAGTTTAGTTCTAAGTTATGCCATTTATATTGATTAGGTTGTGCTGAGGTCCCTTTTGTTGTGACGCATTATTGATTGATTGCTATATCTCGTTTCCTGCTGCTATTGTTAAGTTGTGATACATAGCCCCGCTTTTATATTTTAATTGTTTATAAACCCATGGGGTGAGACACATGCTTTAAATGTTTTCTGAGCACAAATATTTTTGGTATGCTTTTCCTGAATGATATATATATAATTCCTGACGATGTACTAAGTAGCTTGTCTTGCCGGAAAGACCCTCAGATCATGAGCCATTAGTCACCTGCGGGTGAGCGCGAACTTAGTTTATAGGCCTATAGGACTGACCATCCCACTCGTAGTTGTCAAGGGCTTGACATGCGGGTGTACTATTTGTCGTTTTGCCGGGTAATGGCAAGTACCTGGCCTTGGGGGCACTTATTATTATGAAATTCCGTGGTTATTGTTTATGTCGGTACAGCGTTACTGACGATTGGTTTGGTTAACGTCTTGCGTGTCATGAGCTTAGTATCATCAACCGTATGTATGCACTGGGATGCCTCTACATATTGGGTGTTACCTTGATTTCCCTGGTATTTGCATTTGTTGCTTATATCATATGATTAAAACCTTTGTACTCAACTTTCTTATTTTAAACCTATGGATTACACTCAACCTTTGTGTTGACTTTTAAGCATGTGTTTCTCAGGTACTACTACAAATTAAGTTTTGGAGCTTTATGATCTTGGGCGTAGTGGAGTGGCTGGACGAAGGAAGTTTTCTGTCACGGCAGCTTATTCATTTCTACTATCTTTATTTATCATGTCATTCGTAAAACCTTGGTGTGTCTTTAATATTTTCCGCTGCTAAACTTATTTACTTTCCGCTGCTAAACTTTGTATTTCTACTTCTACACTTGGTTTTTCCGCTGCTAAACTTTTATTTTTATTCCGCTGCTATTTGTTAAAGAGTCTATGTACTCTAAAATGGTTTGTAAAACGAATGATGTGTTTTGAGGCACTTTTAAACGTCCCGTGTTGTGGTCGTTTGCTATAAAGATGCCTGGTTTTGATTCGCGTAGTGCCCCCAGCATGTCAGCTGCCGTATTTTGAGTTGGGGGTGCTACACTTGAATCATAGAATTTCCACAAAGTATTCAAATCATTAGCTTCAAATCTCCAATATCTGTCAGATGCATCAGGCTCATAAAGTCTTCTGAAGTTAACCCATAATTCTTTAGCTTTGATATAAACAAGCTCGTCTTTCTTGAACTGATTTTGAACTATCTTCCATAAAGTGTCTAAGTCTTCTCTGTCACAAGACCTGACAAGATCTTCAAAATCTCTACAAATACTTGTGATATCACCAGTTCTAATAATCTTCCATGCACCACCAAAATCATCCGAATAAATCTCCCAACCAACAACTGGATATTTAGATTGTAAAGGCTCTACATTCAACACATCTGTTTCAATAAAAATCATTCCTGAGACTTGTTCCTCCGTCAACTTTTCTGCTACTTTAGATTTCTTGACTTCTTTAGACTCAAGAGTTTTTCCTGATCTCTTGGGTTTTCTAAGGACTTCAGCTTCTGAAACCATAGGAATGAAATTGCTATCTTGTCTTTTGACTCTGTAGTAGATCCCTTCAATCCTCTCATGTGACATCCCTTTGAATTGAGACATCTTCCAATTGCCAACATGACAACAAAAAGTCTTCATCTCAGAAATTATTTGTGCCTTGGTTGGTTGTTTTGGTTTCTTCTGACCTTTTCTAACTGTGCTAATTATATCATCAATTGCCTGTTGATTCTTCATTTGAATAAAATCATTCAATTGAGCTGATCTTTGTTCTTCAGTTAAAGTTGTATTTGCAACCAAGTCAATTGCCTTCTTCCTGATGACTGGATCATGACCAATCATGAAATCAATTTCTTCTTCTGTTGGCACATATGTGAACATTGGAGTTTTCTCTTTTAGCACTGTTGATGGAACAGTGGAAATTGGTTCTTCTACAATTGTTTCCAACTTATCCAGCCTTTTAGTCTCCATGAAACTTGCTGATGAGGCAAAAAGTGTACCGCTTTTAAGGGGCCATTTAAGCCCGAATTCGAGATTATTTAATCAATTATTACCCTAAATCGTTCCTTTTGTCATTTTAGGTACTTTTGAGGAGAAATCTGGAAAAGGAAGCGTTTTGGACGTTTTTGGAGCATAAAAGTGAAGGAAACGGCAAAGTCTCAAAATTTCTTGCTGGAACAGTACCTGACGACGTCAAGATACAACACGTGACGGCGTCAAGAGTGAAAAAAGAGGTGGATGTGGAAATTATAACGTGACGGCCCAGAGTGTTTTCTTTGATATTGGCCAGACGGCGTCACCTAGGCCGTCAGGGTCCAAATACATGTGACGGCCCAGAGCTTATTCCTACATGACGGTGTCAGAAGTGGATCTAGGCAATACGAATTTCAACTTGGCGGCGAGTTGACGGCATCAAAGGTTAACACATGACGCCGTCAGGATGCATAGTCTATATATATTTTTCCAATTTTTCATTGTAAAGTGTGGAACTTTTGGGGAACAGGTTTTGTAAAAACCCTTGGTCGAATTTCCTGCATCTAGAAGGGGTTTCAAACCCTTCTTTCTTCCGTGTTTGAATAAAGATAAGTACTTCATTAATCATTCAAGATGTCTATGTATTGTTTGATTCTATCTTTTGTGTATCTTTCTTTTAACATGTTAGGCTAGGCTTTTATTGTGTTTGCTTAGATGTAGTGAAACCTAGATGTTGATTATTGGTTGATTGTTTGTTTACAATTGCTATGGATGATTGTATTTAATGTTAGGCTTAAGAAAACTGGCAGACTTCCATTGGTAACTTGTTTGAACGTCTTAAGAAATATGATCGGAGGTGTACTACGATTTTTGGTTGTATTTAATGCATAAGTGAATTCTAATGATCCCATGTTAGGAGCTTTTAACGGCTCGACATAGTAGTGAAGTAGGATCTTATAGAGTTAGGGAATATTGTACACGGCCCTACGACTGGTATTAAGGAATATAGGAATATAACCTGTCATCCATGCAATTGTAACAAGCTAATCAACCGGAAAAGATATCTAGGGAGTAATGAAATCTAAGTAAACACAACTTTTCTCATTATTGTTTCCACCACATTAGTAAATTAGTTTAATTTTCATTTCTTTTATTTTATTTTGATTGCATCTTTAGTTAATTGGGTTAGTTGGCTAGCAACTAATTCCGCCCACTCCTACAAAACCCGAGATTTTACTTGCTTTCCATAAAATATAAAAATACAAAAAGAATCATCCATCACCTTTAGACATAGTTTAGTAGGCTTTCTAATCCTAGTGACACTATTCCTGAGTTGAACGATCAATCCCCCGGTACTTGTCACTATAGTATACTACAACGATCAGGTACACTGCCTGGTGGGGGTTGTAAGCTTCTCAAGATTCTTTTGGTGTATGCGTATTCATACACTTTTTCTTGACCGAAACCGGACCAAAATGACCAAAAAACTGACCTAAAATGCCAAACATACGTTGTTTTTGTGTTTTTGAACGTGCAGGTATGGATCTTGTGTAAAAGGACAAAAATCACGAGAAAACCGACAACACGGGCACAAGAATTGGAAGGAGTGTAAAAGCCGAGGCCGGGGAAGCTATTTTCAAAAGTAAATCATTCTTGAGCTCAAAGTGACAAAATCAACCTTGAAGAAATCTTTCAAATTTGGCGACAATGGTCCATGAGAAATCTGAAATTACAAGTTTGGTCCCTACTTTTTACCTAAATCCTAAAACTAACATTACACTACTTAAACCTTACATTTACTAATAAAACCAAAACCTTTAACCATTCATAAACCCAATACCATAACCAAGCCCAAAACACCACAAGTCCACCCCACTTTACTGTTAACCCGGATCCATAAAATACACCTTTAAAACCGACCCATTGGTCAAACCCCCAATATACCTGGTCAAATAAACAATCAAACACAAACGCGCCCTTTCCAGCTTTTACTGTTCACCCTCTCCACAACCATTTACCCTGCTTCCCTTTGGTAATTACCTGTACATTTATGATTCCACAAATATTCCTGACAACGTTTCGGAGGGTGTGGCGCATTGGATTGCCAAGCTGGATGATTTGAAGCATCTCATTGGATGAAACACATCACCAAAGCAATCTAAGGGCTGAGAATTTAATTATTCGTGATGGGAAATGATCTAAGGGACGAGATGAATGATCCAGAGACTTCTGAGAATACTCCCTCACCTCAGCAGGAAATATAAAGCCTCATCCTCTCATCATTTGGAGGGTGTTAGTGAGTAGGATAGAATAGGAGTAGGAGTAGGTGTAGCATAGTAATTTTAGCTTAATGAAACGTTTTTTTTATGAGCTTATTGTAGATTTCAGATCGTACTCATGTGATGTATTAATAGAAATTTTCATTTAAATTCATAGCAAGCTTATTTTTAATGCAATTTAATTTTCAAAATTAATCTTTCAAGTCTTCATTTACTGCTTTCTTAATCTGATTCAAGTTAGATAATAGCTTGTAATGATGCTCTATAACTCTACTACTGTTCTGAATTGGTTATGGAGTTTTGGTTAACAAAATTCAACTCAATAATGGTGATGATAGTCCTGGGTATTTAGATATTAGATTTACGGTTTCTGGTGTGCATAAGCCTATCTAAAAGATAGGTCTGGTTTGGACTCTACTCCATTTCAGTTAGAGTGTGCTAATTGTAAGTCCTCACTTTATTTTTAGTGTTCAATTCATTTTGTTTAGTTTAGATATTTGTTGCTTCATGTTACTGTTTCATTGTTAGTATTTGATGTTTTTCAGTTGGTTATAGTGTTACTTGAGCTTGTTTGACCATTAGAACATAAGTTTAATTGAATATGTGGTTTGTTGACTCTTTTATTTTGACTCTGTGATTTTGTATTGCTGTTGCTCATTGTTGATTGATGTTGCTGAATTGAGTTATATTAATGATCTGTGATTCAGAAAGTTAGAGGAGTAGAAGATTTGAGAATTATATCAGTAAATTGTAAGTGTAATCTCATAGTTTTAGGGTGTTTGGATCAAGAGTATTTGCTGAGTACTTGTTGTTTTCCTGCTAAACTTTTGTTTTAAACATAATTCATTTGGGGTTTCTAGGTTAGTATTAGCTTGAAATGAGTAGTTTATAGAGAAAAAAAGTCAAAATAAACTTGGCGTTTCATTTATGCCTATTACTGTGTACTCTAATTTTACTGTTCTTGGTCATCTGTTGCGTTAGATGTTTAAGCTAGGGATTTTTATGTTTCAACATGTTCATTTAACACCTGTTAGCAGATTTAAGCCTTTGAAATTGAATCTAGTCAAAGTTGAAGTGCAATTAGATAATCAACTTTTTGCATAATTTGTTTGAATATCTGTTTTCTGCCACCTGAGATAAGGCACTTTTAGGTTATCAATTAATATTTTCACATAGGGTTTTTGGATTTTAGAGATTTCAGTAGTTCTAGATAGCTTTTGCCCCTTTAATTTTTCTGTTTAGAGCTTATTTTGAGTGCTTATCAGGCTTGCAAGTTAGGGACTTCCCCACTATATGCTGTTTGATTTTTGGTCCTGCTCTTTTGCCTAGTTTCTTGTAGAATGAGCTTATATGTGCAAACTGAGTTTATTTGAGCTTGTTGTAGTGTATTTTAATGTTTCTAAATCTCTTGCTTATTCTGGTGTGCTAGTGCTTATTTTAGTGTCTAATTCCAATTGATTATTGATTGTTACTTGAGTTTCTGAGTCATTATTGTTCTAATTTGAGCTTTTCTGAGCTTATTTGTTCATACTTCACTTGTAGTTTGAGTTTCCATCATTTTTGTGATAACAAACTGCTTTTTAGCTAAATCAACACGTTTTAGCTTATTTTTCTATTTTTTATATTTTTCCTAGATTCCAAATATAATTTTAGAATTTTCCTGAAAATTTCATATTTTTCTGAATTCATTTGCTATTTTTCTCATTTTATTTTAGTTTTTAATCATTTTTAATACCTTTTTAATAAACGAAAATCAAATAAAAATCAGAAAAAACTTTTAAAATTCCAAAAATATTTTATATAATTCTTTTATAATATTTTAGATTTTTCAAAGTTGATTTTATATTTTTTCCCATTTATTTTTACATTTTCTTTTATTTTTAATTACTTTTTAATCCCAAAAATAGAAATTAATTCATAGAAAATAAATAAAAAGTCAAAAAAAATATTTTTCTTTTTCTCAAAATTATTTTAAGTAGTTTAAGATTTTTAGAAATTTATTTCATATTTATAGGATAGTTTTTCATTAAAAGTTACGTTTTAAGTTGTACGTTACGTTTTAATTTCGCTTTTGAATTCCCGTTTTTAGGTTTTAAACTTTTGTGCATACATATCTTGTACTTTCTGAATTGTTTGTGATTTCTTTTCATTATTTGAATTTCACCATTACTGTTTTTCACTTTTCAACTTTTCACGACTCGATTTGCGAATCGATATTCACGATTCCATTCAACCTTCGTTGGGAGAAAGACCCGGGAAATACTTTCACGAGTATTTCTTCAGAAAAATAAACCTATACTTAAAACGACTAAATTAACCTTACTCTTAGTTCTAGGAAAGTTCCTAGTTTTGATGAACCGGAGCCTCAACCAAAACCGTTACCTAATCTTCCATCCTTGGATAAAAATTTAGGAATTGAAATAGGTTCTGATCCACCCATCAAACCATATAGTCCGGGTATTCTTAGGACAAAGGTAATGGACTCTAAGCCTTGTATAGAGGAAGCCAATATAGGAGTGGAAAATGACCTTACATGCTTACATCACCCATTTATGATTGATCACAAGAAACATTATCGGTTTAAACCGGGTTTATTAGGTCAAGATGGATCCCCAACTAGGAGTTTTTCGAAGTTGATAGAAAATGATCCCTTTCTAACAGAAAATCTTAATCCACCCATTAACCCGATTGAATTAGGTAAGGTTATGATGATAGAAGCACAGCCCTTCGAGCATATAATTCATCCACCACTCTTTCCTCACGTGGCATACTTCCACAGAGATGGTGTGTATCGCTACTATCACCCGCCCTTAATCCTAAGTGTAGGGAAAACCTCACCTTTATCCATGAAATAAGGGTAGAGTTAGGCTCGTGACTCGAATAAAAACAAGCGCTTCTTGGGAGGCAACCCATGTTTTGTGTGTTTTTATTCGTTTGTTTGTTTGTTTGATTTTATTTGTTTCCATATGCGTGTTTTATTTTTATTGTTTGTGGATCATGATTCAAAATAAATTGTGAAAAAGCTTTATTTTATTTTTAACTTCGTCTTAATTACATATAAAGGTATTTTGCAAAAGCTAAGTGTAAGGGGAGACCCAAATTTGTTTATAAGAACGAAATTGAGCATGAACCACAACAATATTAAATGAACATGTGTATTAGTAATTGTTTTAGTCAAATGCCTGTATCGAGTCATAATGATGTTTCGCAGGATTTTCCAGGAAGTAAGGCATAACTTTTTCCAGAAATTTTTCGGAAACTTAACATGAGATTTTTGCAGGAACATTCTGACGGCGTCAGGTACAAAAATTCTGAAAAATTTTGCGAGTTTTGTTTATACCGGAGTCTAAAAGTTTTTGTTGATTCTTTAGTTTTATAAACTCCAGGAAATCTGCAAACATTCATTCCACAAGCATTATATCCCTTTAATTCCTAGAAAGCAACATTAAGATATATATGCTACTTTTTCTAGAATTTTTTAGTATATATAGATTGCCGCCGATTTTACGCGAGGTTTGCCTTGATTATTTTCTCAGGTTTAACAGGTTACATTGGACAAGAGGATGATTTATATTTCTGGAGGGAAGCTTTGAAAGTTCATTTTCTTGGAAGAAGATCTAACCTTGTTGACACACTATCCACACCGAACGAATCAGGGGAGTATTTGTTTTCATTCTTTTACCTCCATTACTTTTACATCCTTTTTATTGAACATTGGGGACAATGTTCAGCTTAAGTGTAAGGGGAGGGTAAATAATGATACTTTAGAGAATACAATTATGCTTGATTTTGTTTGTTTGATAGTAGGTGTGTAATAAAACTGAGAAAAATACTTGTTAGGGCAATTTTAACGCCAAATTTAAATTTTTTTACAACATTTAGGATTGAAGCTTTATCCTTAATGAGCGTCTCATGGATAGGAGTTGTATGACTAGCACAAAAAACCGTACCACTTAGACAAATTTTCCACCCAAATATGTGAGGTTCGCCTTTAAATTTATTAGGAAAAGCATTCATTATTAGTGCTTATGAGTGTACCGGTAGTACTTAGATTATAGAACTTGCGTTAGTGATGCATCCCGAGACCGCTAGTGAGACTACATTCGTGTAGTAGGATTTACTACATGATAAGAGGCATTAGGATCACCCTTGTGTTTAAACCCGTATCATAATTACTTGACCATTTAAGTCATATTACATGACTAGTAAAGTCAATTAATTTTTCCCACACCTTAGCGTTGTACTCATTTTTAGTACACGATACCCCTAGTACACCCCTCCGAGCCTATCTTTTTTGTTTCTAACTTTAAGCATCTTACTTAAAGATAGAATTTGTTTACAATCCACCGCAAATGTGCAACCAAATCGCCTTAGCCTTCCGTGTATGCACTCATCTTTAGTGCATTATTGTTATTTGTTTAAACCCTTAGTTAGTTGTCTAATTGATTACATGGTTGCTAAGTTGAGTCATATTTTGTACATATTCTTTTGGGACGATTGGGACTCATGGGTAAAGTACTTATGTTATGGAGTAATGGGGAAGAATATCAAATTATTACCCCCATATGTGCATTAATCTTATAAAGTACACCAAGTGTTTTGATTATCTTGATTCGAGTCATTAGAGTAGTTTATTGTAAGCATGTAAAAATTCAAGTGTAAGGGGAATGTACATTCCCTATGATGTATTATTTTGGATGGTAGGGCAAGAGTGTATGCAAAAAATAAAAAATAAAAAAATAAATAAAAAAAATAATAGACAAAGAAAAGAGAAAAACATACAGACTACCATCCCGTTTCATTCTATGTTTGTTTTATGTTTTTGTTATTTTTGATTTATTAGCTTAAGTCGAGTCGAGTCTTGGCTTAGCAACGCCATATTGTACATGTAATTAACCAAGATGATTAACTCGCCACCAGTAAATATTGCCTTTATCCAACAAAACCGTGTTTTCCATATCCCTACACCTAACGTTATAACCCTTTAAAAGACCTCTTTGATAGTTTATCCTAGGTGCTTACACCGAGTGGTGGAGGTTTGATCCTTTCCCAAGCCTATGGTAATCTATTTGCTATGACAGTTAGTGAGAAATGTTTTCCATTTCCTTATTGTGATATATACTTTATTACACCCGAGAGATGTGAGTATCTAAACACTATTTGTGAGGTGCTAGTGTATGACCTCCGTGCTTGTTTTTAGTTTTTAGTGGAACGATTATTTGTTGTAATTACTTTTATATTAGTGTTAAATGACCCCTAACTTGTATTTTGATTAGAATAAAAGTGCATTTGCTTGAGGACAAGCAAATCTCAAGTGTAACGGTATTTGATGAGGCAAAAAGTGTACCGCTTTTAAGGGGTCATTTAAGCCCGAATTTGAGATTATTTGATCAATTATTGCCCTAAATCGTTCATTTTGTCATTTTAGGAACTTTTGAGGAGAAATCTGGAAAAAGAAGCGTTTTGGACGTTTTTGGAGCATAAAAGTGAAGGAAACGGCAAAGTCTCAAAATTCCTTGCTGGAATAGTACCTGACGACGTCAAGATACAACACGTGACGGCGTCAAGAGTGACAAAAGAAGTGGATGTGGAAATTATAACGTGACGGCCCAGAGTGTTTTCTTTGATATTGGCCTAACGGCGTCACCTAGGCCGTCAGGGTCCAAATACATGTGACGGCCCAGAGCTTATTCCTACATGACGGCGTCAGAAGTGGATCTAGGCAATACGAGTTTCAACTTGGTGGTGAGTTCACGGCGTCAGAGGTTAACACATGACGCCTTCAGGATGCATAGTATATATATATTTTTCCAATTTTTCATTGTTAAGTGTGGAACTTTTAGGGAATAAGTTTTGTAAAAACCCTAGGTCGAATTTCTTGCATCTAGAAGGGGTTTCAAACCCTTGTTTTTTCCATGTTTGAATAAAGATAAGTACTTCATTAATCATTCAATATGTCTATGTATTGTTTGATTCTATCTTTTGTGTATCTTTCTTTTAACATGTTAGGTTAGGCTTTTATTGTGTTTGCTTAGATGTAGTGAAACCTAGATGTTGATTATTGGTTGATTGTTTGTTTACAATTGTTACGGATGATTGTATTCGATGTTAGGCTTAAGGAAACGGGCAGACTTCCATTGGTAACTTGCTTGAACGTCTTAAGAAACATGATCGGAGGTGTACTATGATTTTTGGTTGTATTTAATGCATAAGTGAATTCTAATGATCCCATGTTAGGAGCTTTTAACGGCTCAACATAGTAGTGAAATAGGATCTTATAGAGTTAGGGAATATTGTACACTGCCCTACGACTGGTATTAAGGAATATAACCTGTCATCCATGCAATTGTAACAAGCTAATCAACCGGTAAAAGATATCTAGGGAGTAATGAAATCTAAGTAAACACAACTTTTCTCATTATTGTTTCCACCACATTAGTAAATTAGTTTAATTTTCATTTCTTTTATTTTATTTTGATTGCATATTTAGTTAATTGGGATAGTTGGCTAGCAACTAATTCCGCCCACTCCTTCAAAACCCGAGATTTTACTTGCTTTCCATAAAATATAAAAATACAAAAAGAATCATCCATCACCTCTAAACCTAGTTTACTAGGCTTTCTAATCCTAGCGACACTATTCCTGAGTTGAACGATCAATCCCCCGGTACTTGTCACTATACTATAATACAACGATCAGGTACACTGCCTGGTGGGGGTTGTAAGCTTCTCAAGATCCCTTGAGAGGTAAAACCTGTTGCGAGGGTACAATTCCCACGTTTCACTTGCAATGTCTAATTCTTCTTGCTTTTTCTTCTCTACAATTTCATCTTCTTCCAATTTCATTACCAAATTTGCATCATAATCTATCTGAGCTTGCTCTCTTTTGGAAATCTTCCTTGATTGCTGCTCAGATGTTTCCTCAAAAATATGAACTTTTCCTTTTTCAACCTTCTTTCTTTGAAATTCTGCATCAGCACCATCCGCTGTGTCTTGATTTGTTTCTACTGTTTCTTTATTTGTTTCAACTGCTTCAGAAAAAATTTCCTGAGAACCTACTGCTTCTTCCTCTTCTTGTACATCATCCTGAACATCAAGATCTTCAAATCCTTGTTCAAAGTCTAGTCTCCTCCCCTTAAATGTAGCATCAGTTTTAATCCTCCCCTGTTTGGGAGAATTTCCCAAATCTTCACTAAAGTATTCGGAATCTTCATCATGAGGTGAGGATGGGGATGAGATGACAAACTTTGTAGACCTTTGCTTCTTTAAATCCTCCACTTCCTTCTTCAAAGATTGAATTTCTTCAGTCGAGGTATTAATATCTTTGGCATGTTGCTTCTTTGTTTGAGCCAAGTCATCCTTCAAAGATTTAACCTGTTTGACTAATTTAGTACAAAGTTCCATCAATTTAATTTGTTGCTCACTGCCCTCAACACTTCCAACTGTGTTACCTGTTAGGAGAGGTGAATCATAGGGCATTGATTCAGGCTCCTCTCTAGTTGGACCATATTGAAGCCTAGAACCACCACCGCTTGTTCCTAAACTAAAAGGCTCAGAATCAGGCTATGTTGTGATGTCAGGAGTTGGCTGTTTTTGCCTCCTCACATATGTGTGAGTAACTGGTGGAGTATGAGTTATAGATGGAATATTAATGGTGGGTGTGTGTTGGGGTGCAACTGGGATTGCTACACCTTCACCGTGTACCTGTGCAATCTTTGCAAGCATTTGAGGAAAAAGTGGTTTAACTTTCCCATTCCATCCTTCTAAAGCCTTATCCATATTTTGAAAAACTTTTGGCTTAAGACAGGGGGTTTTATAAACTCTTTTATGGGGTTGGAGTGGAAATTCATTTAACACTGCTTGCACAAACCTTGGATACATCAGAAATTTATAAGAACTCTTTACATTGCCTTTCATATTGTTAAAAATAAACTTTGAAAAATTGAAAGTCCTATCTAAGGCTAAGCAAACCAAAGGATAAGCCATTGTTGAACTAAATTGTTCATAAACAGTTTTCTTAGGACTTAGACAATGCAAAAGAGTATAAATTAAAAATCTCCAATGGGGGAAAAACATCCCTTTTTAAAAGTCATCTTTTTGGCAGATGTATCATAACCCATTGTGGAGAGATGTTTAAAAATATCTGAATTGGGCAATGTGATGATACCATTGAGATAATCCAATTGGAGAATTCTCCTCAAGGATGATTCAGTAACATCAATAGTTACCCCATCCACTGTGGCTCTAAGAGTATCCACAGATTCATGTGTGTCTCCTTGTTCAATGGTGATGGACTCTACAGAGTTCCAAAACTGTTTGATATGAGAGACATAGAATGTGGGATTAAGTGTTAAAGCATACCTTATACGAGTGGTATTGAGAAAATCCACAATCTGATGAAAAACAGGGCCACTCTTATCTTCTGACTTCTGCAAATAGGCCACTTGATTATGCTCATCAACAAAGTTTAGTGTAACCATTGTTATTAGGAGAAAAGAATAATTGTGTGAGTATGATTTGATAGGACAAACCGATGGAGAGAAAAAGATATATACTGTTAGGGTTTGAGAATAATACGCAAGAGAGATTATCTTTAGTAAAAATTTATCTTCAAGAAAAGAATAAATTTAAATTAAGTAAGAAGATAATTTTCTAAAAATTAAACCTATTAATACGGACAAAACGGTTTTCTCTCAACGGCTAGTAAAAATTTTATTACTGACACAACAATTGTAACGGCTAGATCAACAGTGGTAAAAATAACACTATCAGTGGTAACTGTGAACTAGCAGTGGAAACTTTTCACAAAAATTTTTCAAGAGCAGTGGTAAAATTAAAACATGTAAAAGTGAACTGCTCTTTGCATAGTTTTTAGCAAACTACCAGCTATCAACGGATTTGATATGTCTTTACCATGAGCCGTTTGCTATGGACTAGCCAACTCTTTATCACATGAAATATGGTGAGTTGATGACCATATAGTTTTTGGTAAACTATCAACCATAAACGGATTTGTTAAGTCTTTACCAGTAGCCGTTTGCTCTGGACTAGTTGATTCTTATGTGGATTAGACATGGTGAATCAATAACCATTTTTTGTGTATCTTAGTTACACACCTTATAACTCCAATCACTCAGCAAATATTGGTTGTTTTTCTGCATATTTAGTAAACACCATTCCTAACAAATGTATTTTGTTTCAATTTAGCTTTTTAACCAAGTTACTATTCACAAAAATATCTTCTAAAAGTCAACCCGATTAAGTAAATAATATCTAAATTTACTTCTCCAACCTACCAAAATAGATAAGAGTTAATATCCCTCTTAATTAACCCTTGGGTTTGACTTTGCTTATAAAAAGGGCTCAAATCAACACAAATCTTCATCAAACCATTCGTTCAACATCACAAACCCTAAAATCATCATGAGCTGGTTTCCACTTATCTACATCTCTTCAGATGAGTCATCTGATGGAGAGATAAGCTACTATTCTGACTCTGAACAGCAATCATCAGGATGGAGTGGATATTTTCCTCCATGTGCTTAAGGTCTCTACACCTGCTCCTGCTCCATCTCTTGAGTTCTACTCAAGTTCTTCTTCAGATGATGATGATGATGAGTCCTACACCCTGTCCAAAGAGCTACCAAAAGCACTTACAACAGCCCTGGAATCTGCCTTGGTGAATATGAAGTGGCCTGCAACAGATGAGCTTGCAAGACTACAAAAGCCACCAAAACAAGTGCTAGGTCTTGCTTGCCCAAGGAAGCAACTTTCCTTTGATAACAAGAGAAAGAGTGCTCAGAAGGAAAAGCATGACTATCAGGGGAAAGGCAAGAAGCCCATGGAGTAGCTGTTGTGGAGTGTAGGGTGTTAGGAAGTTAAGCTTTTGAGTTTCTGTGATGTGGTTGATGTATTTTACTCTCTTTTGATGTAGTCAGTAACTCTTGAATAATGAATAAAAGTACTCTGTCTTTTTCTTTTACCACTGTGAGAGCAAAACTTTCCACTATTTGTACTATGGTTTCCACTGAGTTCTTAATCTTCTGCATAAAAGTTAGTAGACAACCATACAAACATATACAAACAATATTAGTACCTAAAAACTATCCTGCAACACTAAAGACCATTAGACATCGAAATTTTATGGGTTGAGCATTCCAATACCTGTTACCAAGTACTGAAACCTACCCACATCGAGCCCTTTTTTTAATAAATCAGCATAGTTGTCATCAGTATGAATTTTGACAACTTGAATGAGCTTTTTCTCAAAACAATCTCTGATAAAGTGATGTCTAATCTCTATATGTTTAGTTTTATTGTGTTGCACAGGATTTTTAATAATACAAATAGTACTACTATTGTCTATATATATATAATGGTGTTCATGAAATTGTACCCATAATCCAACAATTGATTTTGAAGCCATAAGATCTGAGCACAACAGCTTGCAGCAGCTACATACTCTGCTTCAGTTGTTGAAGTAGACACCATTGTCTGTTTCTTGCATTGCCATGATACCAATCTACATCCAAGAAATTGACATCCTCATGTGGTTGACCTTCTATCCAAACTTGCACCAGCATAATCACTATCTGAGTATGTGATCAACTCCATAGGAGATTCTCTTGGATACCGTAATCCTAGATTAGGATATGTCTTCAAATACCTGAAAATATTCTCTACTGCAATCAAGTGTGATGTCTTTGGAGTGACTTGAAATCTTGCACAAGCACATACAGCAAACATAATGTCTTGTCTTGATGAAGTAAGATACATCAAGGAACAAATCATAGATCTATAAGTATGAACATCTACATCTGCTCAACTAGCATTCTTTAACAATAGATGAGTAGTCTTATCAGCAGGGGTATTTGAAGGTTTTACATCTGTAAAGTGAAACTTTCTCAAAATCTCAGTCACATATTTGTCTTGACTGATAAAGATGCCATCTTTTCTTTGTTGTACTTGCAGCCCCAAAAAGAAAGTAAGTTCTCCCATAGAACTCATTTGAAACTCATATTTCATCAACTTTTCAAACTCTTTGCACATCTCTTGTCTAGTAGATCCAAAGATGCTGTCATCAACATACACTTGTACCAGTAGAATATCACCTTTGTCTTTCTTGATGAACAAAGTTTGATCAATTTTCCCTCTATGAAACCCATTGTTCAGAAGATATGTAGCTAAGGTTTCATACCACTTCCTTGGAGCTTGATGTAAGCCATAAAGAGTCTTAACCACTTTATAAACCTTATTGGGATGTTGAGGATCTTCAAAGCCTGGAGGTTGAGAAACATAGACCTCCTCATCAATTGTCCTATACAGAAAAGCACTCTTGACATCCATTTGATAGACAGTAAAACCCATAAAGGATGCATAGGCTAAAAATAATCTAATAGTCTCAATTCTTGCAACAGGAGCAAAAACTTCTTCATAATCAATACCCTCCTCCTGAGTGTATCCTTGAGCAACTAGCCTTGGTTTGTTCTTGATAACAATGCCTCTTTCATCTTTCTTATTTCTAAAAACCCACTTTGTACCAATCACTTTCATTCCATCAGGCAAATCACAAAGAACCCAAACCTTTTGAAGTTTGAACTGCAACAACTCCTCTTGCATTGCTTCAACCCAACTTGATTCTTCTAAAGCCTTGTATACAGTTTTAGGCTCCACTTGTGATAGGAAACAGAAAAACAAACATTCATTCTTGTCTGTGTGCTTCTTGGACTCATAAACCTCACTAATGAACCCATGAACATCATTCATCTTTGTCTGCTTTCTTGTCTTCATACCTGATTGTAAATCACCAATTACATTTTCAAGTGGATGCACTTTGTGAATTATAGTTTGTGATGTGTTAGGAATATCATATGTTGTAGGCATGTTAGTGATTTCAACATCATCACAAGGTGTTTCCTGAGTTGAATTTTCCACATTTGGTCCATCAGTGGAAACTTCTGGTGGAGCAGTGGAAACTGGATTACCACTGCTTTCAGGAATGTCTTTATTCTGAACATCAAAATTCACAACATTAGCATCACCTTCCTTTTCAGAATTCTTTGAAGGTTGTGAATCTTCATTCTTTGAAGCAGAATTACTATTTACAAAGTCCCAAAGTGGCATGACAATTTGATCTTTATCATCTTCATCATCTTTGCAAAGTTCATCTTCATCAATGAATTCTTTTGAGCCTTCAAGATCATTGTTTCCTGTACCTGAGGTAATAGGTACATAATTCATTGTATTTGATAAAGTCTCAAGATCAAACAGCCATTCTGGTCCTGCACCTGCTATGTTAGTTCTATTTTCAAGGAACTCAACATGCAAATTTTCTTCAATCTTCTTTGTTCTCAAATTATAGACTCTAAAAGCTTTGCTAACGATAGAATATCCAACAAAGAAGCCTTCATCTGACTTTTCTTCAAACTTTCCCAGATGATCAATGGTATTAAGAATAGTAACATGACATCCAAATGGCCTCATAAAGTCCAAAATAGGTGTTCTTCCTCTAAACAATTCATAAGGTGTCTTGTTCTTTGTTTTCACCACTAAAACCCTGTTTTGAATATAACAAGCAGTGTTCACTGCTTCAGCCCAAAAAGTCACTGGTAGCTTGGAATCAGCTAACATGGTTCTAGCAGCCTCAATTAGTGTCCTATTTCTTCTTTCAGCAACACCATTCTACTAAGGTGTTCTTGCAACACTAAATTCTTTTTTAATACCCTTGTCTCTGCAGAAATCATCCATAACTCTATTCTTGAACTCTGTCCCATTGTCACACCTGATAATCTTGATCTTCTTATCAACTTGATTTTCAACTTCAGTGATGAAAGTCTTAAGGATGCCAGTGGTCTCATCCTTGGTTCTTAGAAAGAAAACCCATGTAAATCTACTAAAATCATCAGTTACGACAAGACAATCCTTCTTTAAATGTATGCTACTCACTGATGTAGGACCAAACAAGTCCATATGCAGCATGTAAAGTGGATGATCAATAGAGTTATATGCCTTGGTCTTGCAAGAAGCTCTATGTTGCTTTCCTTTAAGACAGGCAACACATGTTTGGTCATTCTCAAATCTCTTCTCTGGTAACCTCTTACTAGACCATCTTTCACAATCTTTTTGAAGGTCTTGAAGTTAACATGACCAAGTCTTCTGTGCCAAAGCATGGATTCATCCAAAGTGGCCTTTGCAAGCAAACAAGTAACATCATCTTTAGCCACTATGTTCTTCATGTCTATGCTATATAGGTTGCCTTTTCTAGGGATTTTAAGTAGGACCTCACTTTCATCAGGTAACTTATAATCCTTAGACAAGATATAACATTCATCTTCAGAGAATAGAACTCTATGTTTTTTGTCACACATCTGTGACACACTAAAGAGATTGTACTTGAGTTCTTTCACATAATACACATTCTCAAAGTCCAAATTTCCAGCCTTGATAGTTCCTTTGCCAGAAACCTTCCCACCAGTACCACCTCCAAAGCTGACAAATTATCCATCATATGGTTTGAAATCTGAAAGATAGGACTTGTTTCCAGTCATGTGCCTAGAACATCCACTGTCTGAGTATCCTTGATCTACTTTAGGCTTTGAATGTCCCTACACATAAAATAAATGAATTAGTTCCTTTTGGGGACCCAAGCCACAAATGACTTGGATCTACCTCATGTATCAATATAATTATATCTGTCAAAGGTCATTGATACACCATTGGGATTGACTGAGCTGTTAATTCCTTTTGGTTTCCATTCCCAACGTGCTGAGGCCTTCACAGCATTTCCCACATTTACCCTTTTGTTGTTTACTGAACCACCAGTGGAATCTTTTGGCCTAGCAGTGGCAACTGCTAGCTTAGCAGTGGCAACTACTGGTTTTGAAACTTTGGGTGCCCACTTGTGGTTATAGAAAACCTTCTTTTCATAAAATGTCTTATTACCTGTTTGTGCACTTTTGACAAAAGTTTGAATAGGTTTTGCACTTTTAACAGGTGACTTAGGGTAACCACTGTTTACTTTTCTAGCAGTTGTAAGAGACTAAGAGGTTTGATGCCAGTTTTAAGTTGAACAGCTTTGGGAATCATATTTCTTAGAGGATTGGGGTGAGTTAAATTTTGAACCTTTTTTTCTTTTACCCCTATGTTCCCAAAAACATTTCTTCTACCCTTGTGATAGTTACAGTAAGCATGAAGATGTTCAAAACTACCACAAATGTGACATGCTTTGTTGTTAAACTCAAAATTACTACCAAATTGTTGAGATTTTAGATTGTTCCAGTTCCTCTTGTCTCCCCTAGGAGCTGGTGATCTATTTCTATACATCTCTGCATATTTAATAGTGGGCCTAGTATTATTTGTTTATTTCCTAGGCTTTTCCTTTTCAATCTTAACATCTTCAGGAACACATGTTTTATCCTTAACTTTCACACTTCATCCTTAAGTGATGAATCACTTGCACTTTCAAATGCCTCTGACTCAACAATCTTATCTACAATAGCTTCTTTCACAATTTGGGGGCCATAAGTCCTAGTAGGTTCCTAAAACTCCTCTAATCCAGTGTGTGCTAGGTCTATACCGGGAGCTGATGGAACACCTCTTAGGGGTGGTGGTACAGACTTGTAACCTACACCTGATTTAGCTTTATTAACTACTCGGGCTTCCCAAATTTTATTAATTCCATATGAAGCATAAGCTAATGTGTCTACAGTAATTTTAACATTATCATTAGCCTTTTTAACCTTTTCCAATTCTTCTCTAAGTGCTAGATTCACAGCAATCTTATAATCTAAGTCCCTTCTTAATATAGTAATATCATCACTAAAATTAGATTCATTAGCCCTAAAATGCTCTATTTGAGCTTCTAAAACAGCAAGACCTCTTTTATGATTTGCTAGGTTATAATTTGTCTGATTTAACTCTAACAATTGTTCATCATATCGAACTTTAAGTTTCTCATAGTCTTTTAAAGCCTTACAGGTTTTAGAACAAGCATTATTAATTTGTACCTCAAAGTCAGAAAAAGTAATGAGTGCAAGTTCTGTAGCTATCATTGCAGACTCTGGATCTGCTTCTTCTTCATCAGCCATATAGCTCCAATCATAGCTCACTCCATCAATTGCCAAAAGCACCTTTGGTTCTTCAACTGTAGGCTCTTTCTTCTTGTCTTGCTTGTACCAAGTTGACCTATTATCAGGCTTCTTTGGTTTCCTGCATTCCCTGGAAAAGTGTCCCATCTTGTGACAGTTGTAACACTCTACCTTCTTCTTGTCAAAGCCTTCAGTCTCATTACCATTGATAACGATCTTCCTCCCAGTCTTTTTCCAAAATTTCTTTGCCTTTAAGCTCAACAAAGCAACTTGCCATTTAATGTCCATCTCTTCCAAGTCATCTTCATCAATTTGATCCAAGTCTTCATGTGTGACAATTGAGCCTTTTACTTGACTTGAGAGAAAAGCATAAAAAGTAGGATCACCAAGACCAGCAATCTGTTTCTTTGAACTAGCAGTGTAAACTTTTGTACTACCAGTGGAAACAGCAATATGAGCATCCTCACCATCATCACTTTCTTCATCAGAACTATCATCAACAGATGATGATATAAGAGCTAAGTTCCCTGAGCTTGTACTTAACTTACCAGACTTCTTCAGTCTTTGTTCAATAACTTTAAAGTTATTGTACAAATCTTTAAGCTTCATGGTTTCAAGTTCTGGCTTGTCTTCCCACACAGCAACATTAGTACTAAACTCAAAGAGTAGACTTCTTAAAAACTTTAAGTTGAGGTCTTCCTTTTCCACCTCAATTCCAAAAACTGTGAGTTGTGTAAGAATCTTTTGAAGCCTTGTGAAGATGCTGTCAATGGATTCATTACTTGTTGAACAAAAATTTTCATAGGTTTGTTTCAACAAGGTCTTCTGTGTCTTCTTGGTAGAATCATTACCACCAAAAACACTGCAGATCTCTTCAAATAAAGTCTTTGCAGTCTTGTACTTGCTGAAAGCTAAAACTTGATCCCTAGGGAGGGTCATTAGCAATAAACCTCTGGCCTTCAAATCATTCTTCTTTTGAAGTCTTTCATCAGATGTAACTGGTCCAGTATTTAACTTTTGTACTACCTTGCCATCAATAGTTTCTGAGGTAGTACCAAGTTTAAAGGAATCACCAAACATAATGATTTCCCAAAGTGCATAGTCTTGCACCATAAAGAATTGTTCAATCATTAGTCTCCACATCTCAAAATCATTCAGTTTAAGCTTAGCAGCAATGTTGGTCTGACTGTTCTCTGTCTCCATTGAATTCTTGTAAAATTAAGTGAACTTCAGATCTTCTAAATCAAAGTATCAAAGCCTGGCTCTGATACCACTTGATGGATCTAAACACACACTCCTTGTGTTATAATGATACTTTGAGTTATACTACCAAGTATGCGGAATCTACTTAGTAAAACTTAGAAGTTTGATTGTGAGTAAAAGCAGTTGTATATGAATGAGAATAATGTGTAAACCAAACTGTTAGCTTCAATATTATTAAGAATAATAATACGAGTGATCTTTGTATCACTAGGGTTACAACCTTTAAGCTCTAAGAAATTCGTATATCTAACCTTAACCTAGGACCTCCTTTTATATCACAAGGAGTCCTCTTCTACAAGATAAGTATAAGTCTAATATAATAGAATATACACAGAATCTATTCTATATTTATCTATACACGTTTCCTAATAATTATTCTGCCAGCAGTGGTAATTATATATACTAACAGCGGTAATGTGTTTCCACTGTTAGTGTATTCTTCAGCAATGCTTCTTCCATGCTTATCCGTGATAACTGTTAGTATAATTCCCAACACCATTTAAGCTTATGCATTATACGTGCATTCTCACATTAACTCTTACGGTAATGGTTGATAGCTCTACTTAACGGAGGATTCAATTTAAGATGGACTCAAGAGGACTATTATGGTAACATCCTACAAAGTATGATAACCGTATAGATGTTGAAATTTTTAATAGAGCTTCCGCTGAAAAATGACGTCATGACGATTAAACAGCTAATGAGATAAGGGTTGTTTCAGCAGGTTTAGTATGGTCTTTTTCCGGCTGAAGCATAAAACGCACTTAGCTGGTACCACTAGAGGTGCAAAAAAATCGGTTTTTTTCGGTTTTTGGTTTTAAAAAAACCGGTTTTTCTAATAACCAGTTTCGGTTCGGTTTCGGTTTTGGTTTTTTGGAATCGGTTTTCTTCGGTTATAAATGTTCGGAATCAGTTTTTTTCGGTTATAAATTTTCAGAATCATTTTTTTCGGTTTTTTACCGGTTCACTTTTTTCGGTTAAAAATGTTCGGATTCGGATTTTTTATCATTTATTTACCGGTTCGTTTTTTTCCGGAATTTTACTAAAAACTTCGAACATTTATTTAATAAAATTGTTAATTATCAAACATATAATTAAACAATATTCTCATAACTTTTACTTAAACAATACAATTATACAATCATAACTTTTATTTAAACAATACAATTATACAACAAAAAAACACACTCATAACTTTTATTTATACAATACAATCATAAAAACATATAAATACTAATACATTTCGAGCTTCGGCATGGCCATCACCCGAAAACATATTAGTGTAATCAAGTATATCGAGCTTTGGCATTGCCATCACCCGTTATACTCAACTACTCAAGTCAAGATCATTTTCTTCCAAAAAATCTTGTACATCTACATCTTCAACATCAAATTCTTCAAGCTCACTTTCATCTAATTCGCCTTCAGTATTCGAAGGTGATATCTCCATTTCATCTTCTTCTCTTAATATACCTTCTTCAACTTCTTTATCTAATATTGGACCTTCCAACGATGATTCATGTTGTATCCTATCTACTCCGTCCAAATAATCTTTCAAACATACACATACTTCCACGGCTTCGAGGGTTAGTCTTGTCCTTCTATCCGATATAAGTCGACCACTAGTAGAAAAGGCCGATTCGGAAGCTACCGTCGAAGCTTGGACCGCTAATAAGTCACGAGCCATAGTGGATAAAATTGGAAATTGGATTTCCCTTTCTTTCCACCAAGCCAAAATGTCAAAGTTTGCAAACTCATCAGAACTTAAAGTTCTTAAAAAGTTTGTAGCCATATATTGTCCCAATTCGCTTGTTGGAGCCGATGTTCATTGATGCTTTGTAGCGTCTTCAAATAAAGAATTATAAAGGTTTATATTAATGTCTCTTGTCATTCGGGACGATCCGGCCCGCATTTGGTCAACAATTGGGTTTTGTTGTTGACCATATTTTGTTGCATAAACTCCAAATAATTTTTTAAAATTATCGTTAAATCTAAAAATTTGAGATGTTATATAGTTGGAGTCTTCACCTTCTAACCCAAAAGATAAGTCTAAATTTTTCATTATTTTTGTTATTAAAATTTCTACACCTCCAACATTTAAACATGGATTAAGTGCGGCGGAACAAGTAAAAACCAAAGGTAAACTAGCAAAATATTTTATAAATTTCTTTTTTATAATTTTAACCATTTTTCTAAACATTTGAGCAGGTGAGTTTTTAAATTCACATAATTTTTCCGTCATAGCATAAATTTGGTTTAAAACTAATGGGCTAGTTGGGTAATAAACACCCGATAATATAGTTGTTGCCTCTTTAAAAACTTGTAAAAACATAGTTAATTCATTTAGTCGATCACAATCTTGGTCGGATAGTATTATAACGGAACTATTTCTATTAAGAAGTCTATCATTAAAAGCATGTAAAGTTTCTTGTTGTCGTAATATATTTTCAAACATTATGCAAGTAGAATTTCACCTAGTATTATTATCAAAGTAAGGTCCTAGGGGTTTTTCATTACACATAATTCGAAAACATTTATAGTTAGTTTGTCGTTCGTTGCTCACACGATATATAGTTACTAATAGATTCCTAAATTTCATCTTTAAACTATCACATATTTTTAAAGCCGCTTGTACGGATAAATTTATAACATGAGCAACACAACGGGAATGAAAAAAAAAAAAAAAAAAAAAACACCATCTAAAATAGGTTTTACACGTAATTTTAACAATTCCATAGCTCTAGTATTATTTGATGCATTATCTAGTGAAATCGTAAAAACTTTATCATCTAAATTATATTCAATTAAAGTGTCATGTAAAATTTTTCTTAAATTAGATGCCGTATGAGGATAACCAAATAGTTTAAAAGCGATTGCCCGTTTCATTAATAACCAAGATTCGGGATTAAACCAATGAGCCATAACGGAAAGAAAAGAATTTGTTGTACCATGTGGTGCGGTCCAAGTATCCGTAGTTATAGCAAAACCATATTTATATTCACGAAAACCATCAATAATAACTTTTTTAGCCGTTTTTCATAAATTAAAAACATCACTTCTAAGAGTAGTACGACTTACATGTTGATACCGCGGTTTTAGCCTCCTTTTGATGATCTCCATAAGCTTGACGTTGTCGAAGTGGTTGAATGGAAGCCCTTGTTGAATGACAAACTTCGTAAAATCAAGTCGAAGCGCATCCGCATCATATATAAAAACTTGACCATCCACACCAATAATACCTTGCGACATATCATTTCGAACCGCCTTACAACTACCCAAATGACTCTTAAGTGTAGTGTTAGACCCGGCGCTATAAAAATTCCCACATTTCTTGCAACGTGCCCTTTCATTACGATCTTTCATAATACACAACTCGTAATTAGACCACACATCACCTTTTCGGGTAGTTGGTCTAATTTTCTCAACATCCTCATTTGTGTAATATTGTTTTCGGGTATTGCTAGTAGCAACGGAGGGAGTAGTGGAAGCTTGTTGTGATTGTGCGTTTTCCATTATAGCGAATTAGTGATATTAGAGCGTTTTTGAGAGATTAAAGAAAGAAATGAGATTATTTTTTTATGTGTTTTCAACCCCAACTCATTACCTCTATTTATAGTGGCTTAAAACTCTTTAAAAAAAAAAACGGTTAACGGCTATATATATATATATATATATAAACGGCTATAAATTTAAAAAAAAAAAAAGGGGTAAAACCGGTTAAATTTTAAAACGGTAACTTTTTTTTTTAAACGGGCCACGTGTAAAACCGGTTTTTTTTTAAATCGGGTAAAACCGGTTATATAATAATAATAAATAAAACCGGTTTTTTTTTAAACCGGGTAAAACCGGTTATATAACCGGTAAAAAACCGATCAGGCCTAAAAACCCATAACCGGTCAAACCGGTTCGGTTAAAAAAAACCGGACCTGTTTTAATATAACCGGTTTTGACAAAAACCGGTTCCGATTAAACCACCGGTTAAAAAAAAAACAGTTTTAGATTTGCACCTCTAGGTACCACTCTTGGTTAATTGATTGGAAGCCTATTAATTGTGTTTTGAATAGGGGTGTTCATGGATCGGGTAATATCCGCAGTAACCGAAAACCGAAACCAAACCGAACCGAAAAAAGCCGAACCGAATTCTTAACCGAACCGAATTGGTAAAAACCGAACCGAACCGAACATTTTAATCGGTTTATGGTTCGGTTATGGGTTTAGCATATTGATAACCGAACCGAACCGAAAACCGAATTATAATTAATATTTAATATTTTTTATATATTAGTTAAAAAATATTACATACTAACCCTAGTTTCTCAATCTCCCACACTATAAATACACTTTTTTTTTTTTTTACTTTTCACCTAACTTCTCATTCTAAGTTTCTGTCATTACAGCAGATACAAAATATATGATGTTCTAAATGCCAATAATTGTTATCGGTTTAGCAGCTTATCTAGTCATGCTTCTCATATTTTCTTTTCTTTGTATATGGAAATATGGCTTTGTCAGTTGAAATCAACTTTTACTAGGCAATGTAAAATAACTAAATACCAAGTTCTAGGACGAATGGGTTAGCGGCTGCAAAGGAAGAAGAGTTGGATTGATTCAGTACATGGCATTATGGCTACTTTGGACCCATAACCGAACCGAACTTCGGTTCGGTTACAAATATTTTCGGTTCGGTTCGGTTTTCGGTTATGACCCAAAAAAAATTAACCGAATAACCCGAACCGAATAAACCGATTAACCCGAGAACCGAACCGATGAACACCCCTAGTTTTGAATGTTTTTCTAAGGTGAACTTGATTTAAATGGGCCGCTCGATTTATATAGGCATGCGTTCGGCTATAGGCCCAAAATTTTATCATCTTACAATAGGCCCGTACATTTAAAAATAATTTTCGATAAAAGCTATCGATTATGTTGTTCAAATGTTATTATTAAAGCTATAAAACTATATTGAACGTAATGAGATGGGTCGGTTGTTAATTTCCTTCAACGATAGAGTGAATCATAATGCACATATATACTAGCAAGTCACCTTTATCTTTTAAAGAGAAAAATATAAAAAATAATCAAAAAAAGGTTAAAAATAGTGTAGTTTGATAATAAGGTAAAAAGAATACACTCAAGTGCGAAAGTAAAACAGTTCAAAATTTATTTAGTAGTTATATATGTTTACCCTTTTGATTGTTTAGTACTTTTCATTTTACGAATTATATTCAATTATTCATACGATCCTTAGAAGAAGCCATGTCTCACAATTACTTGACTAATGGAAACAATTTTCTAGTAAAACCAGACAACCAAATACTTACTCAGTTTAGTATACCCATAAGAATGACTGAATCAGTACATGTTTGAGACTGCAAAACCTGTGAATGCATCAATAGTTGAAGTAATATGTCACGAGCAGAAAACCTTAACTTTTTTGCACCTGCAGTCAGGTTGTTGATGCAACCCCATGGCTACCGGTGATATAATCATAATACGTTAAAACGCGTATGTTCAGCTTTATTGTAATATTATAAAAGGGGCGTCAATTCCTAACCTGCACATTACACAAGGTTTTCTCTCATGAAAAACTTTGTCTTCCTGACTATCATCATAAATCTCTTGTCGCAATCTCTATAGCTGGTACGAAACCCTTACTGTGAAGGCCCGAATTGTTATCTTATTTTTCCATCTTGAACAAGATCCCAGTGTTGCAGCCCTGGCTAGCTCGAGTTGGTGCACCATCATTGCCTCAGGCATATTACCCCATACAACTAATAGAATTCATTTTTTCGTCACGAAGTTTAAAGACCATAACTTTTAACAACATTAACGAAAAACAATTCATTTGACGTTCAATTCACATGTAATCGTCGAGTTTCTTACGCTTTATTTCAATGCATATAAGAACTAAACACTTTGATAAAGTGGTTTATTATTAGCTCAACTAAATTAACTACATCGATCAACTAGCAAAAACCATGAACAAAAATACCAGAAGACCATATCTTATGACATCAGCTAACTTCGGTATGTTTAATCAAACAAAAAAAAAACCTTTACCTTATTCCAAAAATTATACACATTTTCTTGCTCTTGTAGCTAATGCACTTCTAATCTCAACCGCCTTTCTAGCAACTAAATCATCCCCAAAACCATCATCCATACAATATCGTGAATCTTTGTATTCATCGAACTTCTCAGACAACGAAGAATTATCTTCCCTCATAAGCAACGCATTATGAAGTATCGAACAAGCACCAATATAACCCACCATAGTCTTTATCCCTTCATTGACCGGCTTACTCAAAACGCCCCATTTCTTTAAACTATCAACTGTCCTATACCCAAAACTCATCATTAGATTATGTGCTGAATTAAAGTTTTCTTCACACGAGTTTGCAACAACAGGTTGATCAAATGGAACCATTAACCATGGAAGAAAAGGATACCCTTTTTCACCTATTAAGTATTGAGGTACAAACACACCATTTATATCTATAGGCTTCGAATTCAACAAGTTATCGGATTCAATATTGTTATATAAACTTGACGCTTTTAGAACATATTGGTTACTTTTTTGACCGGTAAATCCAGCCACAATGCTTAAAATCTTTGATGATGCATCAACCACAATTTGGGCAGCTACATGTTGACTTGTCCCATTTTTTGAAATGTCAAATGTTGTAAGCTGTATAACTCCACAACAATTAGGCAACCCGGTTAGCGCTTCAAACGACTCACTAACCGTGCCAAGCTCATTCTGAGTCGGAAACCCGACCCAAAACCTAAAATTAGTACACAAAACCCTACAAAACTGATTAACACAAAACCTCGCCACAGGTTCTGACACCTCAAACCTTCTACCAACCTCAACATAGTCAGAACCCGTGGCGAGCCTAAACAAACCAATACCCATCCTTGTTTCAACCTTTAAATTTAAAGATGAGCCAACCGGGTCACGACACTCGAGCAGCGGCTCCAGAAGAGCCGCTAGCCACTCGAATGTCGTAGAATTCATTTTAAAATATAATTTAAAAGTATCTAGGTTTCGGGGTATTTTAGTAGGTGGGTCGTGTTTAGGTTGAGGTGATTCTTCGGGTTTTTTTCTTTTCTTGGAAAAAAGTGAGATTGTTGCGGCTGTGTGGGAGACTGTGAGAAAGTTGGAGAAGTGTGTGATTGGAGAACAAGTTGGGCTGGCGTCTGGAGGGGAGATGGCGGCGGTTATGGTGAGAAGGAGGTCTGAAATAATGGATGAAAGTAGGGCCACTAATGGTTTCTTTTCCATTTTTGTGTGTTTGTGTCAGAAATGTGTTTTGAGGGCGATGATTGGTTGGTGAGTTCAATGGAATCTTTGACACGAGCCGATGAGATATTTGTGTCAGGGTCTGTTAGTAGTTCGGTTGGGTCAATGGTTACTAATTCACCAACATGTGTTAGAGCAGTTGAAGTATTATGTAGAGAAATTATTTGCACCTGAGATTAGAGATTAGCATTTCGACCCGTATCTTGAAACTGAATCGGAATCGGTATCGTACTGAAACGGTACCGATCCTGATATACGGTACAATACTGAGACTACGAAATAAGGTGAAAAAAAATTGAGATCACTAATTCGGTACGGGACCAATACCAAATCGGGAAATTCTCGAAAAAAAACGAGAAAAACCCGATTTTCCAGTACCGATACCGGTATCGGTAACCGAATCCCGTTCGATACGATACCGGTACCACTAATTTATGCTCGAAAAAAAATCGCTACCACTAATTAAATACGAGATCAGTACGCAACCGGTACCGTGCTCATCTCTAATTTGCACATTTAGCTTATTATTATTATTATTATTATTATTATTATTATTGTTGTTGTTATTATTATTATTATTTATAACCATCACTTTATTAAAAATAAAAAGGATTTTACAAGAAATTAGTGGGGAGCCGAGAGACTAACTAGGCCCCCACACCTCTAGCAATAGCGAAGCTAATCCTATTAAAAATATGTGGAGCAGCACGAGCACCAATGTCTTGAGTCATAGAGAATCGTCGAATGCGCTTTAATAAGGTCAATACATCTTTTTCAAGTTCTCCAAAAGAAGAAAATGAAAAGGGGAGGAACCCATATCCGATATCAACACATTTAGCCCCATACTTGACACGTTTACGTTATGCGGCTTCAATAACTGCCCGACCAGGCATAAAATCAACCATACTCGAATGCGTCAAAGGTGACGAACCTGTAAGATCAACACAAACATCAAGCCCACCCTCCCAAGAGTAAAGTAACATATCAGCTGGACGTAAGGTTTTGTCCCTCTCTCCATAAAACTCAATATCAACCTCCTTACGAGCAGAAATTCCAGACCGAGAACATATATCAACAAGAACATCACGCACAACATTATGCCGATGTTTAATACCAACTATACCTGCGCACGAAACAGCATGATCTCCAAAAATATCTCCAGGGAACACTTTAGAACAAGCTGAACACGGCATCTGGACAGTAAAAAGAGGAACACCCAACCGATAACACAACACACATCGGTAAGTCATGGCATTCATAGTTTGTCCCAAACCGGATATCGGAGCTACCCTAAGCCAATCTGACGTATAATCCTCTTTTAATGAGCCCCATAACGCAATCTGTCTAGGGGATAAATGGAAGGTGGATTCAACCGTTTGGGCCACGCGAGTGAAATATATATCTGCCAATTTCTTCATAAGTTTGGGGGCAGCGATCTCACTAGGATTACTCAAAAGGTCAACATCCATATTCACATTAAAAGTACGTAAAGCATCATCAAATGAGGGACCAGTAGTCACAATACCAGAACAGCGGAGAAGCTTAGTCTGTAAGCTGGCAGATTGAAGTCTAGAAGCAAGGAAGGCATAGTTCAAGACATCACCTGCAGAATACATCCCAAGTCCCCCAAAAGCAAAAGGTATGGTAGCTAGTCTCCATTGCCAATTACCAAATCCGGGTCCAGAAGCAGTGACAATACATTCTAAAGAAGAACGAAGCGCTGCATCAAAAGAAACCTGAGCACCCTCAAAGACCCGAGGAGGACATGTGCGCATAGAAAAATACAACTTGGAAATACCAGCACATGCACGCAGTAGCAACAACTCACACTGAGGATCATTAAGCTTAGCAACAGCATCCATAAGTTCAAAACTAAGAACACATGTCCATATATTATTATTATTATTATTATTATTATTATTATTATTATTATTATGAATAACAAAACTAAGAACACATATCACTCCTCAAAAACGAGGTGAGTTCAGAAGGAAAAGAAACATTCCATATAAAACAGTGATTCGAAGAAAAAACAAATTAAGCCATCCAGTGAGCAACTTGATTGTTAGTTCGATTAACCCATGAGAATGTAAGATGTAGATTCTTCGACCATGTGCGGATATCTTCTATAAGAGAACCTAGGAACCAAGACGGGATAGTTTCTGTAGACGACAAAGATATGGCAATCTAATAATCGGATTTAACAGTAGCACCGACCCATCCATGATTATATGCTAGACGACATGCACTATGAATTTCCATAACTTCAACATAAAGGGGAGAAGTGGCAAACAAGAATTACCAATTTACCATGGACATAGAGGAGGGATCCAACAGAATCACGAACAACAATTGGAAAATTTCTTTTACACCCTTATACCACTATCTCATAATATATTCACAAATGTGTTCAAAAAAGATTTGAACCCACAACCTTTTGATTGGTGATCAACTCACATATCACAAGACCAAATGTCCTTGGTTCAAATTTGTTTAGATATCGCATACATGTTTTGATATGTTGTGTATTTTTATCAACGTTAATAATCAATAATGACTATTTAGTTATAATTATGTTTTCGTTATACTTACTTCGACTTTAGTGAGTAAGACAATAATAGTTAATTATCATGATACGTTATATTATGACTTCTTGTAAAGTGTAAAGTTGTTGTTATAGACATGTTAATAAGCGCTAGACGAGTATCCGTGCATAGCAACGGGATTTTATAGCGACATATAGTTTAGTGATAAAAAAAAAAGTTTATGTGTTATAAATGAAAAATAATAAAAGTTTAAAGATTTGGGGATTAAACGTAATGTTTTAAACCTCGATTCCACCCGGGTGGTTCAACCGGTTGAACCGTTCTGATAAAAAAACGGGTCGATTTAAACCGAGTCAACCCAATGGGTTGGGTCGAAAACGGGTCAAACTAAACCCGGTCAACCGGCCGGGTTTGAAGGGTTTCGGTTCAACTCGGGTTTCGATGTGTAATAATAGTTTCCTTTCGAAATATACGTTTTTCGTATAGCTTTTATTGGTTAGTGATTGGTGCTAAACCGTCAGATAATTATTGGTCAACCACTTGTGAATGGTCAACTATAAGAGTCAAACAGCTTAAACCAATGCTCCACGGAATATAGTGTTTCCCCGGGTCGTTATGTCCCGACGAGGTGTGGATTGTAATCAAAACGGTTTGTGATCGGGTGAATTTGGACGGAATTGGGTATAAGTGAGTTGTGATGGTTACACTACTGGAATGTAAAAGAAAATAGCTTAAATACACTATATTAACAAGACTGCAAAGTTGGAAAACCCAGAAACGTTTAAAACCTAAAACGTGTACGTTCACGTTTTAAATAACGCGAGCGTACAAAATAAAAAGTGAAAACTGAATTCTGAAAACACCCAGGGGATGAAAATGACTTTTTTACAAACTTAAAGGTAAAAGAAAATTTTTAGAAAAAGAAAATAAATTTTAACACTAATTAATTATTTAATATTAATTAAATACTAATTATTAATATTTAAACAACTTAAATATAATACAATATTATTTAAACACTAGAAAAATGAAATAAAATTTCTAAAATTATAAAATAACTAAAAATAAGTTTTAAAATTAAGAATAAGTGTTTTTGTCTTTTTGTGGATTTTCTATAAATTAATTACTAATTATACATTAATTACCTAATTAAACTATTTTAAATTAAGGAAAATAGCAAATGAACAGTAAAAATTCAAATAAAATTTCTAAAAATGTTTTATAACATATAAAAGCTATAAAAAAAATATAAAAACTAGGTTTCACTTAATAAAAACTAATTATGCTATTTAAAACTAATTATTACTTAATTATTACTAAAAATAAGATTAATTCTAATAAATACTAAATGCTAAAATAAAAATCTGAGAAAATGATTATAAATACTTTAATATAAGAGGAATTTAAGAAAAATATAAAATAGCTAAGTAATTAACAAAAATATAAAAATTAAAATTAAAATTAAATTACATTAAATAGAAACTATCACTTAAAATTAAATTAACTTTTTTGGATTTTTCTTTTGGAAACTTATTTTACACCTAAAAACAAGTAACTTTTGTAAAAACAACTTTTTTGTAAATGAAAAATAAGCACTTGAGAGCTTATTTGCCTTGACAGTTGACCAAACAAGGAAATGAGTTAAAATTGGCCTAAGTGGGACCCACAAGGGTAAAATCTGGTTCAATTGAGTAAAGGAACATGAACAAGCTGGAATAAGCAAGTGGGGTCCACTGGATAAGCAGTTAAGCTTCAATAAGCACTTATATAACTAGATTCAAAGCTGAAAAAGGGACAAACTTAAGGTCAAGATTCAAGTGGGTCCCAGAAGGTTAGAGGTCAATCCAATGGTCAACTCCTAAATACTACCATGAGGGGAGTTGGGAGAACCAAGACTTGGACCTTGAAACCCACTGAGGTGGTCAGAAACCACCACCAAAGTGGTGGTGGTGGGTGGTGTATCTGCTGCAGCAGGGCATCACCATCCCTGCAGCCCACTTTGGATGAAGGTGGGGACCCACAGAAAAATCCTAAAAATCTAGTATGGGATCTTGTAGTAGAGGTGGGGGGTTACAAATCCTAAAAAGCTCATGGTCTAAATCCTCTCACAAAAATCCACAAAAATCTAGCTAGATTTGAGAAAAACTAAAACATGTAAATTTGACTTTTGATCAAAACTACCTATGTTGACTTATTTGAACTTTGGATGATCACAAATGATTGAAAAAGCTATATTAAGCTAAACTAAGGACAAATTATACTAAAACTTAAGATTATGCAATGATGAGAGGTTTTGTGGGTCTCAAATCCCCAACAGTGAACTGTTGGGGGGAAATCTCTTTTGATTTTGACTTTTGGTGTTAATGACCCTGAAACTTGGGATTGTTGGGACCTAAAATTACCTAAGGAAACATGTTATGAAACACCATCAAACTAAAAACAGTCATAATTTAATACTGGAACTCAATTAGATTGCATAAGTCCTAAATACATGAGAAAATGAGCTTAGCACTAATCTAAACTAGATATACAGATTATACCCTAGTCAAGTTTTGCAAAGACAGATTACTGTAGGATCCAATGAAAGACTTTTCAACAAGCAAACAACTATCACACCTAGATAAACTAACTAAGCATAAGAACATAGATAAGCAGTGGATTAAAAAAAATAGTAAGCTAAAGCAAATATGGAGATTTAAGCTAAAAAGGACAAAATGAACTTACAAGCAGTCCTAACTCATAAAGAGCTAATTTCAACCAATGACAGGCTCAGAAACATGTTCTACAAACCCTGTGGATCTTTCACACTCAGCTTCTGGATAAGCTAGTGCCTTTTTTTTCATGTTATGTTGACTTTCAGTTGACTTTTTTGGAATTTGTGAATTATCAGAAGCTTAAACTAAAGGAAACTCACAATAAACTATCATTCAACTTATATGAGCTTATGAAATGACATAAATGAAATTGAGAAAATGCTTGCAATGCTTTTTTTTTTGCTTTTATTTTTTTAAACTTAAAAATGGAAATGGGAAATCTGATAAGAGCTGAGAGCTTAAATTAATTAAACAAAACAAGTTACAAACTATCTTGTTTACTGAAAATGTAAAATTACATTGAGTACAACATAAGCACAAATAAGCTAAAACTAAACTGCTACTCCTAGCTACTAACTATCTAACACCACTCTGCTTCTTTCTTGTTCTTCTTTTATAGGGACCTCTTAGGGTTTCTGAGCACTTCCCACATTGATTTTGAGCCAATGGATCATCCAAAATAATCATGACCATTCTGGATTTGTCTGTTTTCTTGGATATAGTTGATGCCAGGGTGATTCCATTGGACTGGGGTGTTTGTTTGTTATAGGTGTGATGATGGGGGGGTTTGAGTGGAGTAGTGATGATGGTGGTGACAGGGTAGCAGGGTCACGGGTTGGGGTGATGTGGAAGATTGACCAAGGTTGACTGAGGTGGGAGTTATTATAAAAACGGATGGGTAATATTTGGTTGTGGAGTGGGCTGGGTGGTTATGGGCTTGGTGGGCTGGGAGTGGTAATGGATTGGGTAGTTTTTATTATCATGTTTTGGTTTTGGGTAGTTAGGATTTAGGTTAATTACAAAATAGGTCCATAAGGTTTATAGCAAATATATCACAAGGACCCAAATTGAAATTTTCTGTTTTTACAGGGGCATGAGATGTAAATTTCCTAAAATATTCCAAGTACCAAACTTGCCATGTTAAAATAACCCAAGGACCAATATTTGATTTTTCCAAAATTTAAATGTCCAGGGACCAAAAATGTCAATTTGTAAAGTTTAGGGACCTGTTTTGCCATTTCGTGAAAAACTTTTATCCAAGGATCCATATTGAATATTTTTAAACTTCCAAGGATTAAAAATGGTTTTCCATCCAAAAATATCCCACCAGGGATCAATTCTGTCAATTTCTGAAGTTCAGGGACTATTTCTGCCAATTGTGAAACTTCAGGGACCAAACTTGTAATTTTCTCAAACTTTTCACCCAAGGATCGTTTTTGATAATATTTTAATTTTAAATGCCTTGGGTTGACTTTTCTTTCGTTTTAAAACTTCAGGGACTAGTTTTGTAAATTTTTGAAACTTGAGAGACTGAAACTGCCAATTATGCAAACTTTGTTCGTTTTTCATTTATTTTTAAACATTTTGCATCTAAAACATATAAAACACACTTTTGGAATAATTTCTGTATTTTGATGCGATTTTGAGTGTTTTTGTATGTTTTGACAGTTCAGATACGATAAAAATGATGAGTATTTACACACTCATCAGTTAGCCGAACCGGTGGCGACACCGGTTCCCAGTTGAACCCGTTGGTCTAATCCAATTTTCAAACTATATGTAAACCCTTGTCCGCTGCAAATTCCCCCCAAAGATCTTAACCGCCGTCCAAAGGCGCAGCTGTGGACAAACAACGAGTTTAAGCAGACCGTAAAGAAAAATAAGTTTAGAAACATTCATCGCACGCTACAAAAGCATGCTAGCAATGAATGCACTAGACTGGGGGGACTTGATGACGTATAGTACGGATAGCAGGCCTACCGGGCCTAGACTATCTCACAACGAATTGCGCTCCAGCCCAACAAGCATAAATGGGCTCCGGCCCAACAAGCCAAAACGGGCTCCGGCCTAATAAGCCTAACAAGGCTGAAAGCCCATGTCACGAGCATGGCACAGTCCGGACAAACTAGGACACATACAAGCGGTACTCCCGAAGTACGCTCGCTGACCGGACCCTGGTCCGGAAACCCATTCGCGTCCACAAACATCGATTAAGCTCCGGACCCTTGCCCGACAAGGGTACCACTACAGCAATACGCTAAATATTAGGAAACCCTAATATTTCCACTACTGATGCGTGGGAATCGCAACAGGCTTTACCTCTCGAGGGATCTCGAGAAGCTTACAACCCCCACCAGGCAGTGTACCTGATCGTTGTAGTATAGTATAGTGACAAGTACCGGGGGATTGATCGTTCAGCTTAGGAATAGTGTCGCTAGGATTAAAAAACCTAAATACTAGTTCTAAAGGTGAGGGATGATTATTTTTGTGTTTTTATATTTTATGGAAAGCAAATTAAAATCTCGGGTTTGAAGGATTTGGGCGGAATTAGTTGCTAATCAACTAACCCAATACTAAGATGCAATCAAAATAAAATACTAGAAATGAAAATAAACTAATTTATACTAAGGTTGTGAGCAGTAATTGGAGAAAATGTGTTTACTTAGATTTCACTACTCCCTAGATATCTTTTATACGTTAATTACTTGTTATAATTGCATGAATGACGGATCGTATTCCTTAATACCATTCATGGGCTGGCACACAAAACTCCCCAATTCTATGAGCTCTTATCTCCTCCTACACCATGCCCAGCACAACTATAGGGATTGTAAATAGTGGCTCATGCATTAAATACAATCAACAAAGACCTAGTGCGCATTGGTTCATGTTTCTTAAGACGTTCAAGCATGTTACCAATTGGAGATCTGCCAGTTTTCTTAAGCCTAACATATAAATCATTCATCCAAGACAAGAATAAACAAGCAATCAACACATAATCAATATCTAGGTTTCATTAGATCTAAGCAAACACAAGATAGATCTAGCCTAACATGATAGAATTAAGACAAGAACAAGATATAGACAACCAACACATAGACATATTGATTGAATTAGAAGAACACTTATCTTGATTAATCATGCAAGGTATCAAGGGGTTGGAACCCTTGAAAAACCTGTAAAGTTACACCAAAATCGTACTTAGGGTTTCTCCCAAAACTTCTCTCCTTTAATGTGAAAAACTAGAAAACTATATATAGAAAAAGGGGTCTGACGGCGTCAAGACCAAATAGGTGACGCCGTCACCTCGCCACCAAAACAATCCTCGGACTGCCTAGATCTACATTTGACGCCGTCAAGTACAAAACATTTCCAGGCCGTCATGACTTTTACTCTTGACGCCCTACCTTCATGACGCCGTCAAAACTCTTCTGGGTCGTCATGGAATTTTACTCTTGACGCAGTCAGGGAACTACTCTTGACGCCGTCATGCACTGTTCCCAGCATGGAAAATTAAGACTTTGGCGTTTTCTTCACTTTTATGCTCCAAAAACGTCCGAATTGCTTCCTTTTCCAGATTTCACTCCCAAAGTACCTAAAATCACAAAAGAAATGATTTAGGGCAATATTTGATCAAATAAATTCGGATTCGGGCTTAAATGACCCCCTAAAAACGGATCATTTTTCGCCTCATCATATACCCTTACACTTGAGATTTGCTTGTCCTCAAGCAAATGCGCTTTTATTCTACTCAAAAGACAAGTTAGGGGTCATTTAACACTAATATAAAAGTAATTACAACAAATAATCGTTCCACTAAAGACCAATAGACAAGCACGGAGGTCATACACAAGCACCTCACAAATAGTGTTTAGATACTCACATCTCTCGGGTGTAATAAAGTATAAATTACAATATGGAAACGGAAGATATCTCTCACTACCTGTCATAGCAAAATAGATTACCATAGGCTTGGGAAAGGATCAAACCTCCATCACATGGCGTAAGCACCTAGGATAAACTATCAAAGAGGTCTTTTAAAGGGTTGTAATGTTAGGTGTAGGGATATGAAATACACGGTTTTGTTGGATAAAGGAAGTTTTACTGGTGGCGAGTTAACAATCTTGGTTAATTACATGTACAATGTGGCGTTGCTAAGCCAAGACTAGACTCGACTTAAGCTAATAAATGAAAAATAACAAAAATATAAAATAAACATAGAATAAAACGGGATGGTAGTCCGTATGTTTTTTTCTCTTTTTTCTTTTCTCTCTCTCTCTCTCTCTCTCTCTCTCTCTATATATATATATATATATATATATATATATATATATATATATATATATATATATATATATATATATATATATATATTTTGCATACACTCTTACCCTACCATCCAAATTAATACCTCATAGGGGTTGAACATTCCCCTTACACTTGAATCTTTACATACTTTACATTAAACTAATCTAATGAATCGAATTAAGAAAATCAAAACACTTGGAGCACTTTTAAGATTAACGTACATATGGGGGTAATAAATGATGTTCTTCCCCATTACTCCATAAAATAAGTACTTGCCCATGAGTCCCAATCGTCCCAAAATAATATGTACAAGGATATGACTCGACTTAGCAACCATGTAATCAATTAGAAAGTTAACTTAGGGTTTAACAAATAACAATAATGCACTAAAAATGAGCGCATACGCGGAAGGCTAAGGCGATTTGGTTGTACATTTAAGTGGGGTGTAACAAATTCTTCCTTTAAGTAAAATGCTTAAAGTTAGAAACGAAAAGATAGGCTCGGAGGGGTGTACTAGGGGTTTCGTGTACTAAAAATGAGTACAACGCTAAGGGTGTGGGAAAAATTAGTTGACTTAACTAGCCAAGTAATATGACTTAAATGGTCAAGTAATTATAATACGGGTTTAACACAAGGGTGATCCTAATGCCTCTTATCATGTAGTAAATCCTACCACACGAATGTAGTCTCACTAGCGGTCTCGGGATGCATCACTAACGCAAGTTCTAGAATCTAAATGCTACCGGTACACTCATAAGCACTAGTAGTAAATGCTTTTCCTATCAAATCTAAAGGCGAACCTCACATATTTGGGTGGAAATTTTTTCTGAATATACGGTTATGTGCTAGTCATATAATCTCCTATCCATGAGACGCTTGCTATGGCTAAAGTTTCACTCCTAAATGTTGTAAAAAAATTTAAATTTGGCGCTAAAATTGCACTAACAAGTATTTCTCATAGTTTTATTACACATCTACCATTAGACAAAACAAACTCAAGCGAAAGTGCATATGTAAGGTATCATCTTTTTACCCTCCCCTTACACTTAAGATGAACATTGTCCCCAATGTTCAAGTAAAGAATGTAAAAGTGAAAAAGTAAAGAGAATGAAATCAAATACTCCCCTGATTCGCTCGGTATGGATAATAAGATGGTCAGGTTAAATCTTCCTCCAAGAAAATGAACAATCAAAGCTTCCCTTCCAGAATATAAATCATCTTCTTGTCATACATAACCTGTAAAACCTGACAAAATAGACAAGACAACCTCGCGTAAAATCGGCGAAATCCTATATAAGTTACTAAATCCTAGAAAACAAGATAAGATATAATGCTTGTGGAATGAAGTTTGCAGATCTCCTGGAGATTATAAAACTTAATAATTCACAAAAACCATAAGACTCCGTTAGAAAAACAAAACCGGTAAAATTTCCAGATTTTTACTCCTGACGCCGTCAGAATTGACCTGCAGAAATCCTTATGTTAAGTTTCCGGAAAATTTCTGGAAAAACTTGGTTCTACTTCCTGGAAAATCCTGCAAAACTTCATTATGACTCAATACAAGCATTTGACTCTAACAAGTACGAATATACATGTTCATTTAATATTGTGGAGAATCATGATCGGTTTGTTTCTTAAAAACATATTTGAGGTTTCCCCTTACACTTATCTTTTGCAAAAATACCTTTAGGTGGAGTTAAGACTAGGCCAAAACAACAAAGTAAAGTATTTCCACATTTTAGTTTAGAGACATGATCTACCAACAATAAAAATTAAGCATGCATACGGAAGCAAATAACAAACAAACAAATAAAATCACACAAAACATGGGTTGCCTCCCAAGAAGCGCTTTTCTTTATTTACGAGTCTTGTAGCTAGACTCAAGGTCATGGGTTACTACGTGATCTCATCATTTGAAATGATATACCCCATGTAGTTGCGATCATTACTATTACGGTGGTAGTGCCTCAATCTATTGATACTTGCAATCACCATTCCACCTAATTTGCTTCTCAAGTTAGTTACCCCATCTTGGCTCAATCCTTCGATTATGAATGGCCCATACCACCAAGGACTTGGTTTATCGGGTGGTATTGTTGTTTCCGAGTGTCTCAAGAGTACCAAGTTCCCTTCCTCAAATGGTGAATGATTTTCTTTGGGTCGAGTATGTTCAAGCTCGACCTGAACCTTATTGCTTTTTCTTCTTTCATTCTTGGCTTTCTTATAGCTTTTGATTCTTGCCTCCCATGCAAGAATCTTATTCTGAACACTAATGGGTGTCGTGCCAATGCTGTTTTTGATCATTCTCCAACTCAAACTCTCATGCCCACTTCGCGGGGTCATGGGGAAGCTAATCTTTCTTTTTCCAGATTTAAGCTCAATCTTCCTACCTTCATACTTAATGACAGCCCTAGCGGTGGTGAGGAATGGTGCCCCAAGGATTAATGGCATGCATCCATCCCCTTTATCATCGATGATCATAAAATCAACGGGGTACATGAATCCTGCAACATTAACTAATACATCTTCTGCGATTCCTAGGGGGTATACGTACGAGTGTCCAACAAGAGATAACCTAACACGAGTAGGTGCTGGCATTTTTGACGTTAGTTGGATGTAAATAGTTAGGGGCATAAGATTTACTTCCGATCCTTGGTCGGCGAAAGCGCTAAGATGTTTCAAGTCCCCGATGCTCGTTGGTATCTCAAAGTTCCCGCATGCTATCTGCTTAGTCGCCACTTTTTGTACCAATAGCTTCTCGAATACTGATCCTCCAGGAAGCGTATCATACTCATCTTTCACTTCTTCCTCTTTCTCAGAAACCTGTCCGGAGGATTGGTTACGCCCATCACCCTTAATCCAATTTTGTTATGGTGTTTTTGTTTATATCATGTTTCAGGTAGTAACTCAAAGGTTGGGATTCTGGTGGTTTTTCTAAGGTTTTTTTAGCAGGAGTTTCTACCTTCTCGTTATCCTTATGGACAATGGTGATGGAGTTAACAAATTGGGTGGTGGGAGTGGCGCTTTCTTTCCTTAGTAGTATTCGTTCGGGGGTTCTCTGGTTGGCGTACTCCTCCAATAGACTCATCATCTCATTCATTTTCTCCTGCATCTCCTCCTTTTGCTTATAAACTGCTTCCTCGAATCTAGCAAGCCGATCTGAGTGAGTTGCCATATATTCTCTCATCCTAGCCTCAAACTCCGAGCTAAGTTCCTTGGGAGGGGAGCAAGGTGGGGTGTAGTTTTGAAAAGTCTTGACATGTTCTCTAGAAGGTGACTCAGATAATGGTGCCGAAGTTGGTTTTGAGACAGAGTTGACAGCAGCTTGTCTAGGACTTAAAGGTCTCCTTTGCCTTTCCTCAAAATAGTCAACTTTTGCCTCGAGTTTGCATAGGAGTTCATCGGGGATTTCGGTGGTTCCTCCAGATGCTGAGACTGCATTGATAGCTGCTTCCACTGTGTGATTAAACTCCCACATTTCCTGATTATCAGTGGCGAGCTCCTCGATAATTGCCCAAGACTCCTCGGCGTTCTTATCACGCAGTTTACCTCCCGCGGCCCTATCGATTGTGCGCTTAGTGTGATAGTCAACATGGTCGTAGAAAATCTGGACTAATAACCAAAGGTTTATACCATGATGAGGGACCTTGTGGAGGAGTTCCTTAAAACGGGCCCAAGCTTCGTAGAAAGTTTCACCCTGCTGCTGTTCAAACATCAGAATGTCATTTCTAAGCATTGCAGTCTTCCCCGGTGGGAAGAATTGAGTAAGGAAGCGATTGGTGAGGTTATCCCATGTGGTGATGGATCCCGCGGGTAAACGCTCAAGCCATTGACTAGCTTGATCCCGTAGAGAGAATTGGAATAGGCGTAAACGGGTGGTCTCTCTAGTTTCAACACCTAGGTCTATGGAATCTACGATTTTGAGAAAGTCCTTAAGATGTTGGTTTGGATCTTCGGAACGAAGTCCATGGAATGCACATCCGCTTTGCACCAACCGGATGGTGTCGGATCGCAAGGGGGTCACATTGGCTCCGGAGAGCTCAATGGTGTTTTGGTAGCCTTGGTGGCTAGGTTGGGAATATTCTCCTAAGGTTCGGGGCCTAAGAGGTTCTAATGGTGGGTTTTGTTGTGGTGGGATGACGGGTTCAAAGATGTTACCACCTTCCATGATGTCGGATGGCCAAGAGTTACGAACAAAAGCACAAAGAAATGAGATAGACTAAAGAAAACCTAAAAATAAAAATAAAATCTTACTAGAAAGGAATCTAGCAAGTAGACCTAATAAAAAGAAATTCTAACCTAGACAATAACTATTCCCCGGCAGCGGCGCCAAAAACTTGATGCGTGGGAATCGCAACAGGCTTTACCTCTCGAGGGATCTCGAGAAGCTTACAACCCCCACTAGGCAGTGTACCTGATCGTTGTAGTATAGTATAGTGACAAGTACCGGGGGATTGATCGTTCAGCTTAAGAATAGTGTCGCTAGGATTAGAAAACCTAAATACTAGTTCTAAAGGTGAGGGATGATTATTTTTGTGTTTTTATATTTTATGGAAAGCAAATTAAAATCTCGGGTTTGAAGGATTTGAGCGGAATTAGTTGCTAATCAACCAACCCAATACTAAGATGTAATCAAAATAAAATACTAGAAATGAAAATAAACTAATTTATACTAAGGTTGTGAGCAGTAATTGGAGAAAATGTGTTAACTTAGATTTCACTACTCCCTAGATATCTTTTATACGTTAATTACTTGTTATAATTGCATGGATGACGGATCGTATTCCTTAATACCATTCATGGGCTGGCACACATAACTCCCCAATTCTATGAGCTCTTATCTCCTCCTACACCATGCCCAGCACAACTATAGGGATTGTAAACAGTGGCTCATGCATTAAATACAATCAATAAAGACCTAGTGCGCGTTGGTTCATGTTTCTTAAGACGTTCAAGCATGTTACCAATTGGAGATCTGCCAGTTTTCTTAAGCCTAACATATAAATCATTCATCCAAGACAAGAATAAACAAGCAATCAACACATAATCAATATCTAGGTTTCATTAGATCTAAGCAAACACAAGATAGATCTAGCATAGCATGATAGAATTAAGACAAGAACAAGATATAGACAACCAACACATAGACATATTAATTGAATTAGAAGAACACTTATCTTGATTAATCATGCAAGGTATCAAGGGGTTGGAACCCTTGAAAAACCTGTAAAGTTACACAAAAATCGTACTTAGGGTTTCTCCCAAAACTTCTCTTCCTTTAATGTGAAAAACTAGAAAACTATATATAGAAAAAGGGGTCTGACGGCGTCAAGACCAAATAGGTGACACCGTCACCTAGCCGCCAAAACAATCCTCGGACTGCCTAGATCTACATTTGACGCCGTCAAGTACAAAACATTTCCAGGCCGTCATGACTTTTACTCTTGACGCCCTACCTTCATGACGCCGTCAAAACTCTTCTGGGTCGTCATGGAATTTTACTCTTGACGCCGTCAGGGAACTACTCTTGACGCCGTCATGCACTATTCCCGGCATGAAAAATTAAGACTTTGGCGTTTTCTTCACTTTTATGCTCCAAAAACGTCCGAATTGCTTCCTTTTCCAGATTTCACTCCCAAAGTACCTAAAATCACAAAAGGAATGATTTAGGGCAATATTTGATCAAATAAATTCGGATTCGGGCTTAAATGACCCCCTAAAAACGGATCATTTTTTGCCTCATCAACTACCTATAAAAGGAAGCCTTAATTTACATTCTCGAGGTAATGACTTTCTCACTCATCACAACTCAAACATTTCTCTAACAAACATGAGTACTTACTCTCACCCCGAGCTTAATCGTGGGGTCCGTCCCTACGGTAAGGCTAACGGTTTACTTTCATTTGTGTAGAATACTTCACCCTCTACTTGGATTAGTGCATAAGCCCACGGCGGACGGCCCACCAAGGACGACCCACACCTAACTAAACCCAATTCTATACTATCCACACTTTTTGCACTAACAAGTTGGCGCCATCCGTGGGACCAGTTCATAACTGCGTTTCGGAAATACTCACCACGAGCGAGATACCTTGGCAACACCATCTCTGCCTCAAACATCCGCCTTGTGAGAAATGAACGAGAGAGCTGAGAAACCGACAAGTCGGGACAAGCTAATGCTCAATGCAACCGCCTCGCAGAAGGTGGTAAACAAAGGCAACACGTCGAAAGACCAAAACAAGTCGACACTCAACGCAGCTCCCCGAAGGCCGAGAGGCAGTTGAGACCACCAGTCATTTGCCGACCAGAGTGAGGAAGCTCATCCATTGGCGATGTCACGAAACAAATACGAAGAAATGCAAATTAAACTTGAAACCGAGACAAGCTTGCTATGCGCTAGTCGAAAGCGGAAAATAGACAGGAAAAGAAGGAACAACCAATCTTCCGATAACATGAAAAGCGAAGTCTCAGAATGCAAACAACCCAGGTCGCGGAGACGGCAAAACCGTAAATAAGAAAACTCTGTGGTAGAAAACATGCCCGCTGACTGGGGAGAAAGCAGCTATCCCGAGAAGGGCCCCAAAGCCGTCTACCAACAAAAGTATCGCAAGCAAAAGGAACGCAACGATAAAGTAGCCCCCCAAAGGAGCCACAAGGAGCCTCGGACAAGAAAATTACTGCTACGCCAGGACAAGGAAAAAAGCATGATGGAAGATGATCAGACATGGTCACACAGAATGCTGGAAGTCACCCAGTTCACGGAAAGTACCCGTAGCAAGAGATTACTCGAAAAAATCCTCATGCCAGACAAAGTCCAACCGTATGACGGGAACGAGGATCCTGTGGAGCATGTCGGGGTATTTCAGCTAGAAGCACGGGTATACAATTGGAACGTGGCCACTCAATGCCACATGCTTGAACGCACACGCAGGTAGAACGCGACCCAAGATAGGGTCCCTTTCTGCAACCTATGGACGATAGCGAACACCGCATATCCTGGCTCCGGCCATGACGAAGAACCAAATAAAAGGTGAATACAGGACCTGCGCGGCTAACAAAGGCTGCTAGCATGACCCGGTCGGGAAGGGTACCTTACAAACCAACTAGGGAGACTCCAGGCATGGTCAAGTGTTGATATGACCCAAAAACCAGTCAAAAGGTAGAAGGCCATTCCGTTCAACGGGGACCTAAAGAGGCTCCGGGAGTGGAAGTTCGCGCCTCTCCCTAAGATGTTGATAATAATCTAACTGTTGACTCCGTGTCAGAACGGGTAAACCGAAAGGACGTTCTAGCCACGGGCCTACGCACGTGATCAAGAGTCATAAATGCTCACGCAGAAAATACCAGGAACACCCCCATCTCCCACTATAAATACCATCGGAATAGAGTAACAAATCAAACTCATAAAAACACAAATACCTCTCTGAAAAAGATAAAGACGGTTGAAACGACCCACACACCAACGTGGCACGATAGAAACAACCACCCAATGACCAAGCGTCATACAATTATGGTCATAACCCACAAATTCATGGTCTGCCCTGATAAGTCAATCAAACCTGAGAACTTGGGCAAAATCCGGCATCCAGAAAAGTTCTTAAATGACCACTAATAAAGCTTAGTCGCTCTTAAATGACGACTAATAACATCCAACCGCAAAATCCCACCAATCCCATTTATCCAAGTTCCCCTGAACTTCATTCTCCATCATACTAATCCACGAGCCCAATCGACCGCAAACCCAAAAGGGAAACCAAGCGCCACAGGTACACCATAAATGCGCGTCCTAACAAAAAACCATGATTGCGTAAAAGGTTAGGGCCTGTCTTCGCCCCAAGACTCCCCTTGGGTACCTTATCGCTGGCGGCAAAACACAGGCATCAGCTCGGAGGGCCAATAAGTATAAAGGAGAAGGATGAGTCACGGGGAACCGCAGACGAGAGGGATAGCTGATGGATGTACGCACACTCGTAGGGAAGGAGGTAGAAGCCTAAATGACGAGTGCTTCATCATGAAAATGGACATCCAAACATCAAGAGACCCTACCCTACAGCGTAAAGCAACTAGGGAAGGCAAAAAAACACCTCCAGTCCCTAAGTTGCAGCCAAGCGCATAGGAGCGAGTACATGTAAATGACACCAGGCAGAAAAAGTGACGGGGTCCGCCCCTAGAGCACGGTGTAAATTTGCAAATTACAATAACCACCAATGGCCTTGAGCAGCCCAGATTAGTTTAGTCCGCCCAACGACAAGTCCGGCATCAAAGATAGCTACACAAGACCATTACTTACAACATGGTAAACAGTCTCCGGACTACGCAAGCACCAGTACTCGCTAAGCCTAAAACGCTGAAGAGGATGGGCACAGCAAGAAGCATGCTAGGAACAAGACGTGCCCATTACGAAAAGCGAAGGCATAAAGACAGAAATCCGTATCCGTAAATCATAAAAACATCAGTGTTTTAATAACAATTTGTAACGGTCCGCCCCGGCGGAACCCACCTGTAGACATTTGTAAATTCTTTGTATCACTATAATAATTTCAAAAAAAATATAATGTGAAGCCTAGCTACCTTCATAATTTTACAACTACTAGTTTTTTAAACAACTACTTTACAAGCGCACATATACATGAGTAAGACGTACGCACACAACGGGCATGACCCAAAAAACGTTATTCCGTATAACTAAAAGGGCGCATGACCTCATAACCAAACCGCATGTACGTAAGAGGGATTGCAAGCCCGGTACCATATAAGACTAAAAGATAAAATTATGTATCCGTACGTACTTTTAACAACAACAAAAGCAAAACACGTGAATGCAAAGACAAAGACGCAAAAGAGTTAGACGTAACCTTCGTGTAAAAACAAGCCGCAAACAGGTTAAACATAACCATCGCGCAAAAACAAGCCTCAAATAGGTTAAACATAACCTTCGTGCAAAAACAAGCCGCAAACAAGTTAAACATAACCTTCGCACAAAAACAAGCCGCAAAAAGGTTAAACATAACCTTCGCGCAAAAACAAGACACAAAAAGGACAAACATAACCTTAGCGCAAAAACACAAATACGTTCGTAAAAGCTATACATGCACGGTATAAGCTAGAACGACTAAGTAAAAATCATAAACGCACCCATAGAGCACTCCGTGAAGTGATCCGCAAAGACTTGTCATTACAAAGCAAAGAAAGAAACAGTACAATATGAGTACACACAAACCGCCAGAAAAGACCACACACGGTCATGGCATGTAAGAGAAAAAGTAGTAAATACAAAAACAAAAGGTCATCCCGCGTGACTCCTCTTCGAAAGAGCCCATGGCCAGAATGACAACGCTCCCATTTTTCTCAACATTGAAAGTGGATATGTCGTCCGCAGAAATGGTCTCCGGACAAAACAGGGCTTCGCAAGAAAGTGGGTCGGAGAGGAAAATAAGCATATCCACCAAAGCAAGATGATCTACAGCAGAATTCTCTCGAATCCTCTTAACCCTTTGATCCACCACGTCCAAGGGTGAAGAAAGTGAAACTTCTCCGACAACTAGGTCATCCTGAACCAGAGTAATAGAAAGCTGGCCAACATCAGGCTATAGGCAAACCAACTCAAGGTTCTCCGCAACATTGGCATCAAGAAGGAACAGCGGCATGATATCCTCAATACTAGAATCTTTGTGCGAGGATAAGTCCGACAACAGAGAGAAATCAAGACCACAAAAGCTTGATAAATATTCAGATCCAATAGATAGGTCGTGAGTAGCAACATCCGTGAGCTGCCTACCGTCCCACCATGAACCATAACCTCATACCATTACTAAGTAGCCATCGGCGGCTAACAACAGCGGTAAGAAAGCAAGGATAGAAACTCTCATCAAGACAAGTGACAAAATCCGAAAAATGAACATCCACCGGGGCCAACTTATCAGTAAAGCTCCTTCAATTGAGCATCCTGCCACTCCTTGAAAAGGCCCTCCAAAGCATCGACAAAGTCCTGCAAAGAACGGGCCTGATAGACAAAAAGGAGGAAACAGATAAAAAAGAGAAAAAGAATAAGATTTGGCATAAGGAGCATCAAAACGCATACCCGGCTAGCAGACCATGCGTGCTGGCATTTTAACTCCTCAAATTTGTCAATGAGGTCACGCCCACTGTCCTCCCAGGGGAAACAAGACTCCGTAGACTTTGGCACATAATGATCCGCACCAATAGATGCGATCGAACCACAAGGGGATTAACGCAATACAGCCAGCTCCGCTCTAAGAAAATCACACCTACTATTCAATTGCAGGTTCTCACTTATAAGGACTGACACATTAGCCAAACGAAGATCACTAGTAGGTTTCGTGAAGGAGATCTCAATCTCAAGACAGGACACTTTTGCCCTTAATGATTCAACCTCCGCATCTTCCTCCTCTAACTGACCAACAACACGATCATACAGAGACTTAGATTTACGCCTCAAAACAATGTTATGTTCAGCGCGCATCCGTATTTCCGAACCAAAGGAAACATGGTTAGCCATTAAGAAATTAAACTCATCAAAGAAATCCTCATCTGGAATACCGTGGGTCTCTGAAAAAGAACCTAGGCAGAGCAAACCCATCAATCAGCTCACGACAGTCTGCAGCAGTGTTCAAATGAAACACATCCCACTTTGAAAGATAAACCTTTCCAAAGACATTACGGTCCACCTCAGAAGCAGAGAGGACGCGGCCAAAAAGAAACTTACTTTAAAAAACACCCGCTCGATCATCAACAACACAACGAACTTCAAGGGCAATTACTCTAGCAGCAGCTAAAGACGATTGAGTAAAAGACCTGGCAAGGAAGTTGAAAAATAGGTAAAACAGGAAAAAACAACAGACCTCTCCGAGAGGATAAAAAGTAGCGGAATCATCTCGCAAAGAACCGAATTCACGTGCTAAAATAAAAGGTACGGAAGGAACATGGGGAGATGATTTAAAAAAAATAATAAATAAATATATATGATGCAAACCTTGAAAGTTAGAAGACATCAAGCTTTTAACAGCAGCCATAGACTTACCAGAGTTCACAGGCCTATTAGAGAGACCATGATCGGATCTTAACTTTTTAGGTGGAAGCAGCGGCACAAGTGTACCAGCTTTCACCCTTCACTTCCGATTGTGAGAAGCAACAAATTGTTGCGGATCGACATTCCCAGCATGCCCCTCATTATAAATACTGGCATCATCCGCAACAGAGGAACTTGGTCCCGAACCATTACCTCCACCTTGGCTAACCAGAAGGTCACTCTCCACCCGACACTGCGAAGATGGAGAGATGGGAACAGCGCGGTCGGCAGTAAGGTCCAAAAGCTGGAGCTCACCCCCTGCCAGCTTCCTCGCTTCAACACTCACCTCACTTTGATCAAAGTGAGTAATAAAAGTGTACGCACTTAATCCTGCAATAGACAGGAAAAACATAAGCAACAACAACAGATCTAAAAGAGAGAAAAGAGAGGAAGCCAAACCAACTAACCTTCCCCATGTAGACGAAACACCAGGTACTCATCCTCTCCGAAAGGATAATAACGGCTAAGGCCGACCCAGCAAAGGAAAGCCTTCGGGTGTCTACGGAAAGGAGTGGGACCCCTGGTAATCGTGTTATAGTCCTCTTAACTATACTCACTAGGACCGAGAACGGGGTCTACCTCAAAATCATCAGTTATACGCCAAGGAAAGATAGCGGAGCACGCAAAGGTGTCCGCCCAGAAGGAGCGATCCATCCAACCCTTTACAGAATCCAAGGGTTTTGTATAGCAAGTGCTGGTAACTCTACTACACTTGCCAAATGACAACCAACCATTCTTAATGAAATTCACATAAAGACGACGAAAAAAGTACTACCGAAGGAACAATATCATGAGCACGGCAAACTATCTCAACGTGAGAAACTTTACACGCCCCAAAAAGATAAAGCTGAGATATGTGGATCCGGTAAAACTTCAAAACATCAACAAGAAAAACTAACAGCGGAAGGTGAAAATCAGCAAAATAGAAAAACATGCTATAAAGACCAATCTCCCCAGGAGGTGGTTGGTCAAGGGATCAATCAGAATCAAGCAAGAAGGGATGAACGGACACTGTCAACACAGATAGTCTAGCCTCCCTCGAATCAAATTACAAGTAACCTCCGCGATATCCACCGACACCTTCATCATCGTGGCACAAGAATCCAAAATCAATTCCTAAGATGGAAAGGAAAAAGAACGGATAAAAAGGCCCGGAGGAATAAAAAAATATGGCCATGGCACATGCGTAAGCAACCAAACGGCCATGGTCAGTGGAACAAAGATAAGGAATATACATAAGAAGCGATCCAAGTGATCAAGCTAGCCAGACAAGAGAGGCTAAGAAGGGATCAACACCACATCTAAAACCTTGTCCGCTACAAATTCCCCCCAAAGATCTTAACCGCCGTCTAACGGCGCGGCTGCGGACAAATAACGAGTTTAAGCAAACCGGACAGAAAAATAAGTTTAAAAACATTCACCGCACGCTACAAAAGCACGCGATCAATGAACGGACTAGACTTGGGGGACTTGATGACGTATAGTACGGATAGCAGGCCTACTAGGCCTAGACTATCTCACAACGAATTGGGCTCCAGCCCAACAAGCATAAATGGGCTCCGGCCCAATAAGCCAAAACGGGCTCCGGACTAATAAGCCTAACAAGGCTGAACGCCCATGTCACGAGCATGTCACAGTCCGGACAAACTAGGACACATACAAGCAATACTCCCGAAATACGCTCGCGGACCGGACCCCGGACCGGAAACCCATCCACGTCCACAAACATCGATTAAGCTCCGGACTCTTGCCCGACAAGGGTCCCACTTTGGCCACTGCAGTAATACACTAAATATTAGGAAACCCTAATATTTCCACTACCTATAAAAGGAAGCCTCAATTCACATTCTTGAGGTAATGACTTTCTTACTCATCACAACTCAGACATTTATCTGACAAACATGAGTACTTACTTTCACGCCGGAGCTTAATCGTGGGGTCCGTCCCCACAGTAAGACTAACAGTTTACTTTCATTTGTGCAGGATACTTCATCCTCTACTTGGATTAGTGCATAAGCCCACGACGGACTGCCCGCACCTAACTAAACCCAATTCTATACTATCTACACTTTTTGCACTAACAATTACACTATTTATTTCTCTCACTTTTGACTTTCAAGATTTCACTTTTCAAGTTTTGACCATACACTCTTTATATGTATTATAGATATGTGATAATTTAAATTATAAATTACTTGATGATATTTTTAATTGGTCGTTACTATATATACAATATCATGTACTCCGTATCTATTTGCGTATTATAATAGCTCGTATTTTCACTTTGATTTATAATTTCGTGCATATTTGGAATTGTATTTAATCTAATTATGATAATTATTCAACTCATATAAGGCTACCCACAGTAATGACATCCAATCCCACTCATTTTTCTTGCCACGTCAGCTTTCTCTCTCCAGTAACCTACATGCGATTGGGTGCCTCAGTAAAGTCGATCTTAATAATATTAATTAGAAAGTGTGAGTTTTGTTTTTATGTGTGTATGTTACTCGGTCGTATACACGACCTAAATCTCCCAAAAGAACCATGCGATTGATTTGTCACAGTAGAGGGATTGAGTGGGATCAAGTGGGACAAAAAAAAAAGTAGTCGATCGCCTATCCTTACTGCATGTAGCCTAATGAAAATGATTGTAGAGGCAACGAGGACAATAATAACAATAAATGTTGTTTTTTATCAATAAAAATATGAAAACTGAGAATTTGCACATAAGTAATCACAAGTTCACAACTCACAAGTAGGTGGTGATTGTATTACGAAGATAATGGAAGTGAGTGGCAAACATATTTATGTACTTTTATTTAACCAAGATTGATAAGTTGTGTTAGCTAACAAGAAAGTTTCAATCAATGTGTTTATACAGTATAAATCTTTATTTTTCATGCGTCTAAGAATAGGAGTCATAGAAATCAAATGATTTCTTTGATTAGTTTGTTTGATTGTTTATGCTTTTATATAATCTTAATAAACCAGCATAATTTAACACGAAGCCATTAAAAAAAAAAAAAAAAAAAAAAAAAAAAAAAAAAAAAAAAAAAAAGTTAGCGCGAACACTTTGATATCCTTCATTGATAATTTGATATCCTTCATGAATAAAACGAGCATTTCTTTTGTTTAGGCATTAAAATAATACGGAGTATGAAGAAGCATGTTCATATTCAGTTTCAAATTTCACTACTTGCATTTTGGGTGATCATAAAAGGATTTGAAAACGATTAAATGGATATATCTGTTAAGGGATAAGTATAAGCCCAAGCCCGGTTTGTGGGTTTAGGGTATTAGGGTTTCACTATTATAAATAGTCAACTTACATGGTATCAGGCCTAATCGGTCCTTCCTCAAAACCTTAAACAAAACCTATTCAGCCGCCGCCTCCGGCCACCGGCTTCACGCCAGAGGTTCGGAGGGCTCTCTTCAAATATAACGTAATAACAACGCTCCACCTCCACCAATCCATCAACACCAATCTTAACTTTCCGATCCAAACACCTCAGTTTTGTCCCGCAGCCAACTGTCCCCTCACCAGATCCACCACAACCATCACCATCTGCCGCGCTTTCTCCACCGTGGTCTCGGTCACCGACGCTTGTGGTCGACCGTTGGTTTTGTGATAACCAGTCGCCACATTTATACGTTGATCGTTGGCTTTGTGTTGATAGCCAGTTGACGTGAGTTCTTCTTGATAGTCGATCGTTGGTTATTAAAAAGAAGATGGCGTAATAAAACCCCAAGGTCGATTCTGGTTGGTCGCTTTAATATTCATCTGATCAAGTCGTTTGTTGCATGTGATTGTCGATAAGCACATGGGTTACGAATACTAAAGAAAATAAGTCGGTGTGTGGGGCTGGTTATAGAATAGTGGGACGGTGACTTTATTTAAGATCGTGATCTGCTATTGTCGAAGGACTGGTTAGTATTGAACAAGTATTAGTTATTTAATTGTTTGTTTTTTGTTTTTTATGTCGAATCTAGGGTATAAATTCCCGAGACGACTTTTGTTTGGTGTCGAATCCAGGGTATCAATTCCCGAGACGACTTTTGTTTGATGTCGAATCCAGGGTATAAATTCCCGAGACGACTTTTGTTTGGTGTCGAATCCAGGGTATCAATTCCCGAGACGACTTTTGTTTGATGTCGAATCCAGGGTGTATCAATTCCCGAGACGACTTTTGTTGGTGTCAAATTTGTTTTCTTAGTTTATTTTGGTTTATTGTTTTAATTTGCTTTCTTAGTTTACTACTCCAGTTCGAGCTTTCGCGATTTCGCCGCTCGAACTGCGAGGGAGTGTTAAGGGATAAGTATAAGCCCAAGCCCGGTTTGTGGGTTTAGGGTATTAGGGTTTCACTATTATAAATAGTGGATGATTAATAAGATTATACCTACGGGTTTCCATTAACTTACAATATCTTGGCTAAGTCACATACGTCTGAGTAAAATCCTCGACTTTTCCATATAATCAAAATAAAAAATAAAAATAAAATACTCATTTGTCCGTATTCGAGCGGTTCATTTGCTTTCCTACTAACCATTTTGAGTTTTGGACTTTTGAGATTGAGTGAGAGTTATATAATTGGGAGATGATTTGTACACGTGAGTTTTTTATTTGCACACTCTAATGTATAATCAATTAAAACATAATGTATACACAATTTAGTTGTTTGATGATAAAGACTTCTACATTCGTTCTTCGCTTGGTCCTTTTAATTTGAATTACAAGGTGTCGGATTTTATTTCAAATGGTGATTGGAATTATGAACTGCTTTGCCACTATATCTCGAAAGATGAGGCTAACATTATTAGAAAAATTCTGATATCACAAACACGTTCTTCGGATAAGCTTGTATGGCACTTTGATGCCAAAGGTCATTACACTGTCAAATCAAGCTATAAACAAGCTCTTCATGGGGAAACATATCCTAGAGAAGAATCAAGCGCCACGCCGCCACCCCATCCACTTCATTTTGGAAGCGAATCTGGAAAATTCCAACTCAACCGAAAGTTAAGTTATTCCTTTGGAAGGTCATTTCAAATTGTGTTCCAACAATGGAGAATCTCTATAAGAGAAATTGTTCCCGTTCTCCATTATGTCTAATCTGTTGTGCACATGTGGAATCAGTTGAACATACGTTATTCGAGTGTGCTTGGACTCGACCAATTTTGTTTGGCTCTCCTGTAACATTCAGGTCTCATCATTCTGAAACTAACAATTCACTTCAAATACAAAGCTTTATTGATGTAAAAATTTCTAATCAGGATGCTATCCGTGTTCTATCTATTGTTGCGACAACCTATTGGTCTATTTGGAAATCCAGAATCAGCTTGATTTATGATAATGTCGTGCTTTCTCCGACTAATACTTTAGCCTTCATATATGCTCAACTTGCTGAATTTGATAAGTTCGTTACAGATAAGTTACCCCGCTCACTAGTTTGCTAACATCTTCTCAAAACATCGCAGCCTTCTTCGCAGTGGATACCCCCAACGAAATCGTTGATGAAGATTAATTGTGATCCTACTTACAAGGATACTAAAGTTGCTTATGGCGTTTGAAATAAAGTAAAAATCTAAACAAAATTAAGTAAAAATCTAAACAAAATTGATACACGTCTACACCCTTATATGTACATGAGATTTATAACTAATGCTCCTGAAATAACGGTGCTTAAAACACGATATTGTTTTCTAGAGGAAAAAAAAATGTGATTTGCGCATATCAAATTTCAATTTGTGCATATAATGTGTACCGTAAAAAACATCATATAATCTATGTATAAATGTTTACAACATAAGATTATGTTTAAGTATTCATATAGCCATTTAATTATTTGTCGATGTAATCTTTAAGAATACTAAACTTAATAAAGACTTGATGATAAGTTTTGATGCAGTCTAAAAACTTTCAGCTTTTACTTTTTGGGCTAAAGTTAGATAGGTTGGCCCATCTTCAAATGGATCATTAGCTGGGTTAAATTTTCCAAGTTAGGCTTTTTCCATTAGTGAGAATTGAGAAACAACGACTGTTCTGGTCCTCGCGTGTTGCGACAGAACTATTTTGGATTTGAAATTTGAATTTTTCGAGTGTCGAAATTTTGCGTAATTATTTGCTTTGTGTTCGCGTCTTAAGCTATTTTTCGAACATGACATTTTTTTTTTTAATGGGTTATTACACTTTATAGTCCATACTTACACTTCGTTGAGGACTTGAGGGCATATGTAACAATCTTTTTAGTAGATTGCACATTTATTTGATAACTTTTTAGTTTTAGGGGATGTTTGGTACGCTGAAATGGAAAGATGAGAAAGAGAATGGAGGTTCATTCCAATATTTGTTGACATAAAGAATGGAAACAGGGAATTAAATTACCATTCTCATTCTCTCATTTTGTTTCTTTAAAAAAAGTAAAGAAAGATGGAGAATTAGGATTTTAGAAGGGCTATTTCTCTTTATCCATTCTCAATGGAATGAAACCCCGTACAAAAAATAGAGGGGATATGCGTGCAATACGTAATACATCATAAATCATTTTTTTTTTTTTTGAACACCATCATAAATCATTTATAAAACCCTTTAGCAGACATATTCTTCCCCATTAATCTCTATGTTCGTGCATTACATCATCCAGAGGTAAATATACGTTCTATTTTATTAGTTTAAAATCTATTGTTTTGTTGGCCCATCATTGATTCAATAATTATCTTCTGTAGTATAACTAGAAACAAAGCTTGTATGGGGCTTCAAGTGTTCTTTTCATTTAATGGTTGTTCAGTGAAAAAAGTTACGAACTAACTGAAAGTGATTCATTTGCTATTTAACGACACAGTAAAAAATAAATGAATTCTGTAGCAAACCAAACGTTGGCCCTTATTTCTTCCATTTATAACTATAGGCAGTAATGTTTAATTAATTTACGACTTCTCTTCTTTTTTCATTTGCTGTTTTATTTATTAGTATAACTTGGTTACATTAGGTGCTCATTCAAATGCTTGGTGATGGTCCGTTAGATTAGGTGCTCGTTAAGATATGGATGTTACACAATTTTTTGCTCAATAATATGTTTAGTACTATCTTATGTTTAAGTATTATTTCTTTGACACTTTATTGTAATATTGGTGAAGTCTTTTTTTATGAAGAAGTGATTTTTAATGGTACTATTTGACGTGTTATAATTTTGTTTTTATTAGTTTTGTTTAGTAAACTGTGTATTTGTTGTGATATAACTTTTTTAGTCATTTTGTTTCATCGTAAAGATAATATAACAATGATATACTCGTAAAAAAAAGAATTGGATTGAATTCACAAAAGTGTAATTATATGAGCTCATATTAAAGAAACTAAATAATCAACTTAACAAAAAGAAAAACTGAAAATAAATTTTCATTCTCTATTGTACCAAACAAAGTAATGAATTCTTTAATCGATTCTGACACTCTATTCTAATTTTTCCAAACAATGGAATACAATCTCTAATTTCAGAGTCATTCTATTTCTCTACCATTCCATTCTTCACTGCATTTCCATTCTTTGTGATTCAGTCGTACCAAACGTCCCCTTAGTTCTCTAAATTAAGAAATTAACGGGAAAACATACAAAAGATGTTGCAGATATATTTAAAAAAAATAAAATAATATTGTCACAGATTTCAAATTTTCACTATTTCTTTTTAATAAAAGTAAAAGTTTAATGTATTTTTTATAACCTATTACATAATTTAAGAGTGTGTTTTGAATTTTTTTAATAAATTTCGTTTTAAACAAACTTCAGGGTAGATTTTAAATTTATTGGTTAGCCAACGATGTGTTTTAGAAGGGGTTTTTATTATTATTATTATTATTATTATTATTATTATTATTATTATTATTATTATTATTATTATTATTATTATTATTTGCTTTTGCAAAAAACACATATTAAAGTTTAATATTTTTTAAAATCGTACGTAAGTCATAAGCATTGCTATAATGGCTCGTTTCGTTCGCGATCTCAACACCTTTTCACTGGTATATATTTTTATAAGGAAATCGCTAAATATTTATTAGATATTTAATAAAAATAAAAAAAGGAAAAAAAAGTTTTTTTAATGAAAAACCGTAAATATCTAAAAATACAGGTTAATTATCGTTATTTTTTTATTAAAATTATTTTTAAACAAACTTTATGATAGTTTTAAAGTTATTAGATATGTAAAGGTGTGTTTTGAAAGTTCTTTTTTTTCGCAAAAAACATATATTAAACTTCAATATTTTTTATAAAATCGTATATAAGTCAAAAGCCTTGCATATAAGCATGTAAACCGATTAATATAATATGTAGTAGTGTTTACTGTTCACGATTTTTTTGAACCCAAAAACTGAAACCTAAACCAATATTGAACCTGAACTATAACCAGCTTTCAGTTCAAAATTGAATCAACCCGAATTAAACATCCGTTTTTCTTCTTACTGATTTCGGTTTTGGCAAAACATGATCTAACTTCAATGATACTAAACCCTTTCTTCAATGATACAATTTCATACAATGTAACTAGCATTCTTTCTAATGTAAATATAGAATTCCACTATACTGAATGATTCATTTTTTTTAATTGATTTCGGTTGGTTTTTAGATCTAACAATTGACAAAACACTTAAAATACAAATCAACTCAAAATATACGCAAACCTATACAAACTCTTGCACAACGTCTCTAAATAGTACTCCCTCCGTCCCATAATTATTGTCCACTGTTTACTTTTATAGTCTTTAGTATTCAACTTTGACCGTAAATATCTTTCTTTGTGTTATATGTTACTTGATACAAAATATATAAATGGATTTAATTTTAAATGTATTTTCATTGATATAATTTTCATGAAATACTATATAACACAAATAAAAATATTTAAGGTCAAAGTTGCAAAATGAAGACTTCAAAAGTCAAGACTGGACTATAATTATGGGACGGAGGTAGTAAGTTGTAAAACCGATCTTGCAGTTAAGCCAAATTGCATGTGTCGTCATTTTGAGGAAATTTAATATGCAATTATCGTATTTGGCAAAAAAACACACCTGCACTTTTAAAGATTCATATATCTTATGACAGAGACGATAATTGCATATTAAATTTTTACAATGACTCCGTCTGCACTTCTAGTATTTAACCAAACCTTTTGTGATTTACTTTAAAAACACATAAGCTCGCAAGTCAAGAAAGCAAGCTAATCCAAAGATCCAAACACTCTTTTAAACTAATATTTTGGTGCTGGTTAAGCTTATATTATATATGTAAGCTTATAAGCTCATTTGATTTCGACCTATATTTCACAATCCATAATTTTTCGGCATATTTTAAAACTTATGAACCTATATACACTTGTTATATTTCACAATCCATAATTTTTCGGCATATTTTAAAACTTATGAACCTATATACACTTGTTATGTTATAACATAACAAGTGTATACAAACTTATACGTCTCAGTTGGCCACCAAAATTTTTTAAGGGCTTGGGAAAGAGAGATTTGGCTTGGGGAGGTTGCAAATTCGAGTCTCATTTGCCCAATTGAATGTTACTCCTACATGAACGAAATAACAAGCCCTTCTAAGAAAATAAAAAAGTCTAGAAATAAGCCAAAAAATTATGGAGCATGAAATGTAGTCTATGACCTTTAACCAAACACCCCTAGAAGCATATTCCTTGGTTTTTTATTTCATATATTTCTCACCACCGTAAACCCACCCACCAGAAACACACAGACGAATCCCCTTTCTAATTTCAATAGGTAATTTTCTAATTTCTCACATATTTTTATTTATTTACCTATTAATTTATGGGTTTGGTTAATTAATACTTTTTTTTTTATAAAATTGTTTAATGAAATCTTTTAATTTTGTGTAGGGATCTATTTGTTTTTTCATCTACAGGGTTTGTGTTATGATTTGAAATTAACTAATTTCATTTTTTTTTTTTTTTTTCAATTGCTAAATAATTAAATTTTATATAAATGATCTAAATGTAAGGGTTGTTTGTGTAAGATTATATATGTGGGCTTATGAGATTATTTGATTTCGGCTTATATTTCAGAAGCCTCAATTTTCTGGCTTATTTGTTTAAGTTTATTATGATATAATAAACTTATATCAAAAGTGTCAAAATAAGCCAAAAAATTCGGGATTATGAAATATAAGCCTAAATCAAATAAGCTCATAAGCCCACATATAAGCTAAAAAAAAAAAAAAATACCCATTTCATTTTACTGATCAAGTTTTCATTTTTAATAATTTTTTTTTTTTTTTTTTTCAAACTATTGTTGATATTATTTGCAGGCATTTTTTGTATCCGAAAAGACGATAAACGGTTTTTTTAGAATTTTTGTATACTTTTACGCCAGTTTTATGGATAAATTTAGGGTTTTTTACGTTAATGGTGAAAGAACGAGGTTCTTTTTTATATAAAATTACAAAATGTAGCGTTTTGGTATGTATTTAAAATGTTTAACGGTGAAAGCACGAAACTTTTTGTATGAAAGGAACACAATTTAGCATTTTAGTATATTTTTATTACTGTTTCACACTTAAAGCTACAGTCTTTTTTACGTTTAACGGTGAAAGAACGGACTTTTTTGTATGAAAGAACAAAATTTAGCAATGTGGTGGTATCTTTTTTACGTTTAACTGTGAAAGAACGAATCTTTTTGTACCGTGTTACTAATTTGACTTCTAGATAGTCATATACTTTGTGCTGAAATATTAACTTTGCATTAATGATGTATAAATATCAGGAACATGGTTTTATTACGTTGGTGACTTTGCGCAAGACGTGTTGTTTGGTGTAGGGGCCGTACATTGTGAATTGGGCTTGGGCTTGTTGTTGACGGGATGCAACGTCGAAGGAGCGCATTTGCATTTGATCCTTCCCCTGAGACCACCGTCGATTTAAACCAAGGGTCCAGTTCCAATGGTATGGACGAGTCTGATGATTGGAAGATTTTATCGCCTATGGAAAGACAGTTGTTGAATAACGATCGTTCCAATGAGCTAAACTTCGGTTGTGTGAATGTGAATACAAATAGTCGTAATAACTTTCCAAGTTTAAGTGGTTGGGATGATGGAGAATCGAGCTCTAGAGGAAGTATACAAGATCCCGTTAATAATGATGGTTTGAAAACGGAACCAAATTTGTTGGCTTCAGGTAGTCGTGATCTAGGATTATCGGAAAAGCAGCAAGTTGAATCCTTAACTAGTTATCCACATGATAGTTTTATCGGTGATCACGGTGCTGCAGGACCATCAAGTTTGCAAAGTTCTGAAACCAATCGTATTCCGATGAATGTAAATTTGAACATTGGATATGAAGATAGTAACAGTGATGATGAGGATGGGATGGGGTTTATGGATTTTTATAAGTCATCTGAAACCGAGGCTGGTGGTTCATCTGCGGGTAATTGGGGTATGTCTTGTAAAAGAAAAACGTTAGAAGGTACATCGGCTCAGTCGCGAGCGATTGGCGTGGGTTCAAGTTGCTTTCCACAAGCGGCGGATATTGCTAGATCTCATGGTTATAATGGTTCGGGAAGCTTAAATATATCTTCCCCTTTAGTCAACCCTGTGCCTATGAACCGTTATGAACAACCGAGCACGAGAATTGGAGTTGGTGCGAGTGTCCCATTAGTCCCGTTAGTCCCAGAAAGTTCGCAGTCACATTTTGGCCCGAGAGGTTCTGTTCCTTATAATAATTTGTCGTCATCTGGAAACCCTAATAGGCTTCCAAATATTAGCGCGTCTCATGCTCGCCAATCTAATAGACAAATTTTGCTTAATGAGTTTTTGGACCATACTAGTAGCGGACCAACCGTGATCCCGCCCAATTTAAGTAATAATTCTTCAAACCCGCAACCCCCTTTAATGCCTGTTCCAACTTTACCAAGAAATACACCTCATTTCCTATGGGGTAATAATATCGGTTCGAGAACTGGGAGTTCGTCAAACTCACCAGCACTTCCTTTAGAAAGAGGCTCCGAAGCAAACTTCAGAAGCGTGTTACGAAACAATATGCAGTATCGCAGTTTTGTTCCACCATCGGAGACAAGAAATGTGGTGCAAGATCCTACTAATTGGAGCTTAGCTACCGGAAGTGCAAGCAGTAATGGAGGCGTTGTTTCATCTAGTTCTAGAAACGGCAGTGGTTCTGGTGGCCCTCGGCCTTTTAATGCGGTATGGACAACTCCAAGTCAGCAAAGATTGTCCGAATTGCCTCCTTGGTCTCTTTTTCCGTCTGCTGATCCAGAGCCTGGAAGTCACAGAGGTCAATTTCCTCCTTTTCCTGGTGGCTCATCTACATCAGAGGATAATCATATCTCGTCTGGTACCTCTAGCCAGCGACATCAGCATCAACCTTTTTCAAGGTCTGGATTATCGATGGAGGCCCCCGGTGATGATTGGCATGCATTAGCTGCTGATATGGAGGGAATGCAGAGGATAGTATCCCAGGTTTGTGCTTCTTAATTTTCGGTTTTCACAAGTTTTACCTCGGGAATCTTGGGAATGTGATTAGTAAAGATTTCTGTACCTTTTTGTTTGTTGCGGCAACTTTGTATAGCCTACTTTCATGTTAGTGAAGCCTTCATGCTAAACTAGATATATAACTACCATATATAAGTGATGCCACATTAAGAACTCTGCTATAGGGTATGCATAGTTAAGCACCCAACTCTGCGTATTGGTATAGCAAGCTTTAACATCAAATCTAGATTCTTAAGTCTCGTAACGTTTCACAAATAAAGCATAATTTATACAATTAACTTTATTCGTTGTTTCCTGTAATGTTATTGCCAATTTATTGACTGTAAGCTATAAGAAAATGTCATACGTTATTAGGGTGCCAATCGCCCAATCTTACTCTATTAATATGCTTTTATGGTGCATGCATTATGTAGCTTGTGTTAGGATATTGTTTAGTGATCGGAATATTTCAAATATGTACTAAAACTCTCAATACACAGTTTCTTCTTTAGACGGTGCATGGAGATCGCAACTTTTACATTTTTGCTACCTACTTGCCGATTAAATAGATTTATTATCTATATTGGTGAAAATTCTAGAATCTGGACACAAATAACTCGAAACGTCTAACTTGAACTTCGTTTCAGTTCAAATAGTGCATATCTTTTCTTATACTGAATCAGCCCCGTGCTTTTTCTCTTTTATTTGTGTTTCAACTATGTGACTCATGGAGAGTTAGGTAGTTCGAATTTATGATAAACTCTATACCGAGGGGCATTTCTAGAATTTAAGGTCTTCATGTATTTATGTCAGTTATTTCTCTTTGTGTTTGCTATCTTGTTTATTGTTTTTTCATATTTATTTGGAGTTTGGTCAAATTAATGAGATTGTGTTTTGTCCATGTAACAGATCCGACAAGTTTATCATGCAATGCGAAGGGGCGAAAACTTACGTGCTGAGGTATTCTATGGCTTTTCAGTATTGTTCCTCTTATTATTCGCACTTACAAACCAAACGATAATAAGACAACTACTACACTTGCATAACCTAGATTTCGAGATGTCTTCTATTCATACTTATATAAGATTTTGATTTGATGTCGTTGTGTTAAAGTTGACCGAAGAAGTCGGGCCTCATTTGTCCAGGTTTTGATTTTTGAAGTGATCCTTTTTGGGACCGAGGGGCATGGGTTGCCATCAGTTCCCCTATATTTCACATCACACCACCTTATGGTTTACTTATATTATTAAAAAAAATGGGAGTTGGCTCAAAAATCCTTTAAACTAAGGTACCTTAGGAGTTAGAACTCATTTTTAATAACATCTAGTTCTTGTTACCTAGTGCTTGATTTGGACCCGTTACTAGATTTATCATTTACCCCAACAAATTACGCGATTGAACTTATTTGACTTTCTTAACTTGTGAGTAATAGCCATAAATGTATCCCATACGATCAGATGTGATGTGGTTATTGCCATATCCTTGTTATCTTATGCTCCGTATTGGATACTAATATTACATGTCTCTCTTACCTAACTTGGGTTTGGATACCGTGTACATTTTTATTTGCATGATATTTGATGAAAATTAGATGACAACAGATTTATATAAGTGAGTCAGTGACGCTAACACTTTGTGTAATCAGCAATGCATACAGTTTTTTTTACTGTAAAAACTTAAAACCTTTCTTTGAATTCTCAAATAACCAACTCCCGTCATTAATAAAGTTATGTTTATATTTACATGAAATAGTTTTCTTTTCATGAAATAGCAATCTGTAATGTTATTTTCATGAAAAGTGTATAATCGAGAAATGTTACTTGCTGAAAATTTTAGTTACAGGGTACCCGCCGCAGCAACGCCCAGTACCTTGCTAGTATATATATATATAAAACATATTTCCTTTAAATAAGAAAGATTTTCTGATATCCATTAACAGCCGTAGTTTACGAGGCTCTATTGGTTAACGAAAAATCATATACAAAAGACTGGTTGTCAGCAACAGTGGCATGAAGCTATCTGATATGATTTTAACTTAAACTCTTGATATATGCCAGGATCATAGGCTCATTGATCCAATTATCAATGGGCTTGCTGAGCTGCATGACAGGCACGGAGACATGAGGCTAGATGTCGATAATATGTCTTACGAGGTAAAATAGAAAACTATTTTCTTTTGTCATTTCTCTCCCTTGTCCACTTATTGTCCAAATTCATATGTACATCAAACTCGTTACAGGAATTGCTAGCATTGGAAGAACGCATAGGAAATGTGAACACTGGGTTGAGCAAGGAGGTCATATTAAAATCTATGAAACAGAGACAGCATATAGCTTTCATGGCGATCTCAACTCAAGTTTTGGAGCCATGTTGCATCTGTCGGGTGAGATCTCTCGTACATTTCCCTTTGACAAAAATTGCGTGTGTTCTGCTATACACAAATTGCATGCGTTCTGTCAAAAGCAAATGTCTGCAATGTTTTACTATTAAAAACATTAATTGCTTTTTACTCGCATTTGTTTCTTTTTTAATAATGTTTACCATTTCAAGTCTTAAATTGAGTTTCGTACAAATATTAACCAAGAAAATCTATTGAACGAAAATGATTTTTCTTGAATCTATTTTTTCCTTTTTAACTTTGTTTTTAGTTTAGTAGTTGCGATTTTATGTCTTCCAGTTTTGAAAATTCCCGAATCCCCACTTTTATATGCAAAATCATGAATCATTATTCGTTATAATCAATCATTTTTGGGGATAAGATCAATACATCTTTAAATGTATAAAAAGCACTGCTTTGTGATCTTTAACTTAGACCATCGGCTGTACCATCTCAAGCCCTAGGAGTGTTTTATATCATCATCTATTCTTAATCTGGTTTTACTTAAACTGCAGGAAGAGTACGACACCGGTGACAATATTGGAAGCTTGGACTGTGGACATGAGTTCCACACAGATTGCATTACACAGTGGCTAATTCAGAAAAATGTTTGCCCCATTTGCAAGATGACTGGTCTAGCTCCTTGACACCCTCCAACACAAGCTCCCGGACCCACCCTCAATCTCGAGCGCAATTAAAGTGAAGAAAAAAAGATAAAAATTTAAATCCGTCGAAAAGATGTTATATTTGAAGTTCATCTGTCCTTTGGCTAGCAGACAATTGTTGTAGCCTTTTACATGTCCTTTTGCAGCCCTTGTTTTTGTTAACTTTCAAAGAGGAGGGTTAAGATAAGGTCATAAATGAGATTTGGTGTGTCCATTTAAGTATCAAAGTATTTATGGAAAATTACCCTTTGGATTTTTGGATGATACAAACGGTTTCTTTATGTTGCTTCCAAACATGTCATTGGAGGGGTTTGGCATGAATTTTTTTATACTTGAATTGGTTAAGTTTGGGTAGTACAATTTTTGGTTCTGACACTCCATTAATAATTATATCTATTAGAATATAAAAACACCATAGCTATACCAGAACCAGTGTTTGCAGCTAGGGTTGGGCGGTTCGGGTCTATTTGGTTGGGTCAAAGTCGGGTCAAGACTAAATAAACATACCCAAACCTGACCTATTTGAATTATGGTTAGTTGGTTTTGGGTCAATTCGGGTCAAGTTCATTCGGTTTCGGGTCAGCTTGAATATAAGTAAATTTATAAATAGATAATTTATATAAATATATAAAAATATTATTTAGAAAACCTTTATTCGGGTCAATTGGGTCAACCCGAACCTGAGTTAGCCAAACATTTTCAACCTGACACCTGACCCAATTTAGTTTCGGGGTACTCGAGTTGACTTGAATAAAATTATTGACCAGAGTAACTCGACTCGAATATGCTTAATCGGGGTCGGGTTTGGGTCGGTTCGGCTTTTTTGACACTCCTTTTTGTAGCCCAACATTGTGTGAGATGACAGATAACTAAGAAGTTGTAAGTTCGAGTCTTGTCAAAGACAAATATGGATCGTATATGATGAGATTGCAGTAATGATTGTAACATGGCCAATCTGCAACTTTTTTTTGTTGTTGGAGAAAATGGTTTGTAGACTTCATGACATCAAGTTGGTCATACTTGGATGTTCTAATTTGTGAGTGTGAGAACTTTTTTACGCATTGTAGGGATAGAAGATGACTTGTACACATCAAAATTATTTGGAAGAGGCACAAACTCAACATAGCTTAAGTTATAACAAGACTCGATAAGACTAGTGTATATTTGGAAAGGTGTTACTGAGGCGGTTATGTATAAGTAGTATTTGAATAGGCAAATGACCTCCCGTTAGTAATTGGTAAGGTTGTTATGTATCACTAACACGTATTTTAAAAGGTTTCATAGTATATGTTTTTACACCATTACAACACAATGTATGTGTTTATGAGCTTGTTATGTTGGATCGATCATATCATAACCAATGGGGTGAGTCGAGACTCAAATGGAAGGACGTGGCGTATGTGCTTGTAGGTATCGGAAACATGGTCAACATGAACGAGGAAAAAAAAAGACAAATGCCACTTTTGATTTGGTCTTTGGAATGAGTATATTGGTTTCATTTTGGGGACATGGATCATCAATCATGACTCATGAGTGTTGAGAGCTCTTTGTTGCCATAGTCAACACACATACATTTCTTGTGGATACTTTGCTTGTGTCTCTCACATATTATCATTGTATGGACAATCTTCTTGGTCAAGGGTGGTTAAAGTTACATCCATCATTCTTCTTTGCTTGTGTCACAATTATATTAGACATTTTATCAGTTCTAAGTTGTTTGATGCACAAATTTTTTTGGCAGGTGTAAAAGAAAAAGAATGAACTAAAAGTTACGGTTTCATTACAACTATAAAAAGACATGTATTTCTTTGACATTTTATTGGACTAACTGAAAAAGACATGTATTTGCGTGAAACAAAATTTCGAGACCATGTTCATTTCAGAGAAATCATGATTTTTAACGAAAATTTACACTAGGTGACAAATATCAATCGAGTTCCTATGAATCCCCAGGAACCCCCTAGGTCCGCCTGTGCATTTTGTATCAAATACAACAAGTATAGTTAATAGACTCTTAGAAAAACCAGGTGTTTGCAAATTAAGAACATATGGGCATGCAAATTTTCATTATATTCAAAGTCTTACATCTTTTTGTTACAAGTTAATAACATTAATGGAGTTTGAATCGTGTTTGAATTGCTGTAAATGATCAATAATGAATGCATTGATTTGAAAATTAATTCCATGGTATCTGAACTCTGAAGACTACTTGCATAGAGATACATTAAAGCACATGAAGAAATTTAATATATAAGATGCAACCGACTAATTGTTTGTGTTGTTTTCGCTAGCCAATGCTTTATATTTTGTAATTGTTTGTGTTGTTTTCGCTAGCTTCTTGCTAGTTGGTTATAAAATTTCGGCCGTTCAAAAAAAAAAAAGATGCAACCGACTAATCTAAGGGGTTTAAACCCATCGCCACATAGACTCAAACCAAATAAAGGTCTCATTTTTAATAGATTGGCATGACTACTTCAAGGTTATTTGCATCTAGCAGGTTAATTTAAAACCTTACTCATTTTAGAGTCTTAACATCTTTTTGTTATAAGTTAATACATTAATGGGTTTGAATCGTGTTTGAATTGCTGTAAATGATCAATAATGAATGCATTGATTTGAAAATTAATTCGATGGTATCTGAAGTACTATGTACATAGAGATACATTAAAGCACATGAAGAAATTTAAATGGAAAATATATAAGACCTACCAACTACCTTGATTCGACCTTGGTCAAAGATGGTCACAGTTCACCATCAATGGGTCAATGATGTTCACTCATGCACCATTAAATGTGTTTCAAGAAATTATTTTTAAAGACTAATATGTTAACTATAGCTCTAATTCACGAAAAATAAAAGTCAATATGAGGTTGTCTCACATATAAGTTTATATGTGAAACAATTTAAAATTGCGTTGTTTTAACCAAATTAAAAAAAAAAAAAAAAAAAAAAAAAAAAAAAAAAAAAAAAACTCAGTTTAATGGTATATCTTCATATTCGCTTTCATCTGTATAAAAACAAATAAGTGTTTTAAGTTCATTAGTGTTAACATTGTCTAGCGGTCAAACATTCTGATATCTTAAGAATAAGTGCCCGTCTCATACTTCATCAATGTCAAATTTATTGAATGATCAAGAAAATGATCGAAACGGTCATCTTTTGATTAAAACACGTATATCTCAGTCAGAACTTTTTTTTTTGAATAATTTGAATTATTTATTTACAAAAACTAATCAATTTAACCTTTTTTTTCTATATATCTTTGAGTTAAAGGGAAGTAGTTACCACCCATCTTTACTTTTATCATATCATAAAAAGAATTCTGTATATGTCCTTTAAACTTTTTTTTTGGTCAACTCATGATTTCACAAGAAAATCGTTGGTACAATTAAAAGTTCAAAATTATATTCCACACTTAAAAAACACCATCCACATTTTGAGAGAGAAAAGTTTTGGTGTAAAATAAATAAATATTCCTAACGAAACTTGTGATACACATTCTTTGAAATATTGGAATATATTCAACTAGCTAAAAGACCCGTGAAATTCACGGGTATTTTAAAGCAACGTCAAAAAAGAGTATTAATTGCATTGCATATTATGAAGTAAGAGGAAACACATTTGGATAAGCAAAGGTAAAATATAAAGCTGGTAACACATGAAACATACATTATGTTAAACACAATAGTAATAACCGAAAGAAGAACATAAACACACTCGATCCTTTTTTTCTACTAACGCGAGATACGATGACACGTAGATGTGATCACAAGTTTATAGCACTTCTTTGTAAACCACGTTCGTTTTGACATTCATCATCATCATCACAAATTACCATGTTCAATCCTTTTTTGTTCCTAACGCTAGAGACGGCTACATAAGCTAACATGTTCAATCCTTTTTTGCTCCTAACGCTAAAGACGGCTACATAAGCTGCTCATATGTAAAAATAGGCTATTGCAAGTACAAACCAACTTTCCCGAGATATTGTCTATGAATTTTGTTGATCGTAATCGCGAATGATATGGGCACTGGAATTGTTTTTTACAACATTTAACATAAATTTTATCATAAGCTGAGATTTTCATCCTTGCGATAAGCACTCATTTATCGAAATGGCTTCTGATGATTATAGTGGTCGTGCAAGTTTTCATCAATCGAGCTACTTAAAGTCTTGTTCTCTTTCACAAACCGTTGGATTGATCTATGTTTCGTAACAATCACTTTCAATGTAAGTTTGTGGTTGGGCATCCGGAAAGTTTTAGGTCAGTAATAAATTTTGTAGATAATACATCTTCATTTACTTGTATTGTTTTCTAATTTGCAAACACCAACACAATCACAAAATAGAAAACAAAAATATGAAATGATACATAAGACTCAAACTATAGTCTCTGGCAATAAAATTTTAACCATGTGCATCTGCACCACGATCTTGCTATGGACTTCTTTAATTAGTCCTCATATGAATATTGAGAAACTTGCAAATTTTCTACTCTTAAGATGTAAAACCTCTAAAATCATATTAATGGATCAACTCTTAAGATATCGTCTTTTACAATTGGTAGATAGTGAGAGCAAAGCTATGCAGTCAACATCAAACACTTGAGTAATACATGTTGATTGCATGAACACCTAATTAGAGAAAAAAACGAAACTAAAATGGAGTCGTTAATAAGAGTATATAGAAAGTTAAAAAAAAAAAAAAAAAAACATATAAAACATGTCATTTTTATACTTGTACATACCGGTTGAACATTAGACCTTGAAGTATTTCTTTGTAGACAACGTCTTGATCAAAAATGACAACTTTCAAAAAATTGTATGAAAACCGGAGGTGACATGTAAATTAGAAAGCTTCAATCTAAAAATTGTATGAATTTAATCATTTTCTAAGTTGATGCAAATAGAGTGATTTGCCAATCTCCAACTTTATTCAAATAATTATCCAATTATCGAATGGTGTCGGGGGTGGTTCTGCAGCAACCACCCATAAGTGGTGCACCCATCTCTTACAATGTGTTCACATATGAAACACAATGTTTTTTCTGGAACACCCCGTGACCCGTGTTTTTCTGTGATAAATGATCTTTATCAGGAATTACAAACAACTACATTTCTATCTTTTGGGGGGGGGGGGGGGGGGGGGCAACGTTATGATTTGAAGTTATTAAACATATATAAAACCAAATGGGATTACTTGCCACCCATTGCTTTAGTTGAGCAACATAAATTTCAGCACTTATGGGATATATAAGTATCAGTTTAGAACATCTTTTCTAGAGCTTATATTTTTAGTTTGAAATCTTGAAAACTTGAATCTAGTTGTCCACAATTTCTTCAAACTCTTATTGCGAGAGAATCAATGCCACCAGAGATCTTGTTAACTTTCTTTGTCATCTCCTTCTTTAAACTCTATTGGGATTCATTGTAATAAGTGATAGTTCCAAACAGTACAGATGTTCTCTCTGAGTGTTTTTTTTTCCTGATGCAGGTTTTCCTCTTTGCTTGCATGATCGCCTTCTTTATCATTTAACGGTCATGCTCTGCTTTTAACCTACGTTAACCAAATAAAGATAATAGTATTAATTAAATAAAAATTGCAAAGCAAATCTTTTTATTAATGATTTTTTATCTGGTGCAAAAGTAGCATACTTGATAAGGTTCCATTATGACTTCAATCCATTAAATCCTCCATGTATTCTTGTTCTACGGTTCTACCCACTCAACCTTTTTATAGTCCCTCTCAATGCATACCATTGGGCGGAAGTGTCATTTTGCAGTCTTTAAGTCATTGTTTCACTTAAAAACATTTTTGCAGTTGAACTTTTTATTTTTTGGCTCATATAACTGTCATTTCTGGATAACATTTTTGAGGTGTTTCCAATGGTTTAGTCTATGCCTGCCTATGCATCTAAGTTTCAGCAGTTTGATACCAGTCAAACCTCGAAGGACCACTTAAAAAAAGTATGCATAACCAAAACTAACGTAACTGATATGAAATATTAGTAGTGTTCGACTAATTTCAAAGTAAATGATAAGATAATAAATTAATATACCCACTATGTTGTTCTAGCATGCTTTCAGACTTATTTGTACCCCATTTTCTAATAATTGTGCAATTAAGCAAAGACCGCCTCCAGGACAACAAACTTTACATTAAACACCATTCTACAAAGGCTAATGAGTAATTTCAGTCTCCTACATGTATGATAGGAAGATAAAACTTCATGAATGAGTAATTTCAGTCTCCTACAGGTATGATAGGAAGACAAAACTTCATAATGTCTCTTGATGGTATATGTCATTATGATCTTTACTAACCTTGTGAGTCATCAAATTATTATAGCAAATCTATTATATTAGTTTAGAGCTTAATTTGGTTCTCTTATTAGATTCTCTTGATCTTGGCACGACAGTTGGACTTTGTATGTCGGTTTCTAATAGAGAAAGGATGTGAACTTAATTTTTATCAAAGGGAGGTGTGCTTTAGTAAGTAGAAAAAGGGTACCTTCCTCCCGGGAAATGATGTTGACATGTATTTTATTCTCCCCAACGGCAACACTTGGGCATAATGTAACTTGAATTACCTATACAGTGCGAACATATATTTTTATGACTCATCATAGGTATGGATATAGCAATATAAATATTACACCTCTTAGATCATTTTAGCGAGCTTTTTCCTTTCCGTTTCTTTTGCTACCTAAAGTTTTTGCAGTTTAATGCTCCTAAGTTTAAGCTCTTTCTCTTCCCTTTGGAATTCTAAGTTCATCAGCTCATGTTCATTACAATTGACTACATATGTTCCTCAATGCTAAAAATCCATTTCTTACATGTGATATCACCAATATCATTCAAAAAGTCAAAATCATATCTAACTCATAACTCTGTATAAAATGAATAAGAATAATACCTAAAAAATGTAGCAACCCAAAGTTGTTTCAACCTTTTATGACTATTCGAATCCATGACCGGTTTTGAATCATTACCATTGAGAGAGACATCGACCAATATTTTAATAGAAAAATAACAATAAAAACTCGAGACAATAATTGTAGCTATTGATTAATAACTAACTTTGTTCTCAAAATGATGTAGGGTCATGATTTTGGATCAACGTAATAGAGGTGGTAATGAAACTTGAACACCTTAGGACTTAAGAGACATGTTTTGCACAAACACACACACAACCATTATATTTCTTCTTGCCGTTCAAAACAAAAACCCCATTATATTTCTAAAGGAACACATGATGCATGTAGTATGAAAATATATGTTATACTGAACTTGTCACATTATATAAAAAAATGATTTTAACAAATGAGGTATCAATTTCAACACATTTACTTTCGAATGGGAATACTTGAGAAAATAGCTAAGAAAATAAAAGGAGTACTCAAAAGTCGTTGAGTCGATATTTTTGCGTACATTAAACATTCTAAATACTTTTACCTAAAAGAACACATATAATTAACATGAAATCATGTTCATTTGTTACTATTAGTTTATTTAAAAATTAAGGATGTTTAGACAAAAAGTATACTGGCTCACCCAACCCGTTTTAGCTCATAAATGAACACATGTTTCGACCCAAACATGTTGTGACCAGCTCTTAACCGAGAACATAAAACAATTTAATACCTTCTCAATACCACAAATATCACGATTGCGAGATCACCATCTGCTCAAAATTAAATACCCAAACGGAAGAACATTGATCTTTCATTTCTTTTCTTTTCTTTTTTTAATCTTAAATTAACATCATTAAATTGTGTGGATTATGTTAATAGAAAAAAGTATCCTACATGTTCTTATATGAACAGAATTGAAGACTAAGAAACGATGCTTTAAACTTTTAGATACTAAAAATTTATTGAGACAAAAAGCTTAGTTAGAATGAACACTCTACTTATTTCTTTAGGAACGTACTAATAATATATTATTGTTTGTTCATGGACAATTGAAGACATACATAATCTCATAAATAAAATTTCATGCATACCCACTCTTAAAGTTGATTTCAAAAACATTATGCATGACTTAGGCATCTCTGGAACAAATAACACTCAAGTAATGTTTAGCCAACTTGTTTTTGGGTTTTAACCTGATGTTTTGGTTTTCAAGCTACAATTAAGTTTAAAGTTTATCGCAATCTCACACATATTACCACTTGAATTGGGTTTAACATGTTACATATAACTTTAGCAACAACGTGAAATTATGAAACAAAAACATAAAACCCATAGTTCAACACAAAACTTTATATAACATAACAGATTACCTCAATATCTAAATCAACTATTGTAGCATATTACAACACTATATTCTAATGATATCAACCAAGGTTTCAAGTTTATTAATATACATTTTTTTTTGCCCTGTTATTTGAAGCTTTAGGTATTCTACATAATCTAAATATCAAAACTAAATACTGCTGGTTTACCTGAAAATTCAGCATTCTTCTGCAAATGCTCCATCACAGACCGACGACCGCAACCCATTGATGAGTGTCTAAATACTCATCATTTTATACCAATCTGAGCTGCCAAAACATACAAAAACACTCAAATATGCATCATAATACTTAAAATATCTTAGAAATGTGTTTTATATGTTTCAAATGCAAAATATGCAAAAACAGATGAAAAACGTACAAAGTTTGCATAATTGGCAGTTTCAGTCCCTCAAATTTCACAAAGTGTCAAAACTAGTCCCTGAAGGTTTAAAATGAATGAAAAGTCAACTTAAGTCCTTGGGAAACCAAAAATATTCACAAATGATCCCTGGATGAAAGTTTACACAAACTGGCAACTTTTACCCCTCAAGTTACAAAATTGGCAAAAATGGTCCCTGGGTATTCAAAACTTAGAAATTTACAAATAATACCCTTGTACTATGCATGAATGACAAAATGGAACAATTTTGATAAAATTTTGAGAAATTACAACCACAGTCCCTTAAAAATCCAAATTTACATAAATGGTCCCTGGAGTTTGAAAAATTACAGAAAAGGTCCCTGGATATTTTTAAATGGAAAAAATCATAAATTTGGTCCTTGGTTTATCATATTTGGCAAAAATAGCACTTGAAACTACTTTGGGAAAATTACATATTCAGTCCCTCTATTTTGCCAAATTACATTTTTGGTCCTTGTGTACACTTTAACCAAACCGGACCCTTTATTTATTTTAAACCAAAACCAAATCCAACCCAACACAACACAAACCCAGCCCACCCCCTTTTTGATTTTTCCTTGGCCCATACCTAAGCCCAGTCCAACACCCCTAATTATATAATACGGGGTCAAACCCCGTTTGACCACCCCCAATACCGCCAAACCACCAATACTATTCACCACCCTCACCACCACCTGCAAACACCAAAACCAGGTGGTATTCCACCACCACCTCACATCTCCACCTCACCCCCTATTCCCCTAACCTCACCTTTCCACCTCACAGCAAACCCACTCCTCATTTAATGCTATCCACACCAAAATTCTCTCTAAACCATACTACCTCCTCTGTTTTCATCATATTAGCCCCAACTTGCATAAAAACTATCCTAATTGTCTCCTGCCACCTCCACAACAATCCATAATTTTTTAATTGCAGAACGTTGGCTCCAAGTTAACTTGGAGACTTTTGGCGCCAAAAAGAAGATTTGAAGGTCAGGATTGATTCAGAGAAATAGAGGGTCAAGATTAAAGTGGGAAAAGCTCAGAAGGTGTTCCTAACCCTAATTGAAGCTTATAAAAGGAAAGAGAAGCAGAGGAGTATGATATCTAGTTTAATTTTAAAAAAGTGTATGTCGTATTAGTTGTTTTAAAAGTTCAAGTGTAATTTAAAGCTTTCAAGTTTCAGTTTAAGCATTCTCAGTGTACTAGTAATCTTTTTAGTTAATAAAAATCAAGTTTGTGTTGTTATCTTAGTTGATGCGATTTTCAATTTCATATCAAAAATCTCAATATGCTGTGTACTTGTTATTGTTATGTTATTGATGAGGCGAAAAATGATCCGTTTTTAGGGGGTCATTTAAGCCCGAATCCGAATTTATTTGATCAAATATTGCCCTAAATCGTTCCTTTTGTGATTTTAGGTACTTGGAGAGTGAATTCTGGAAAAGAAGCCATTTTGGACGTTTTTGGAGCATAAAAGTGAAGAAAACGGCAAAGTCTCAATTTTCCATGCTGGGAACAGTAGGTGACGGCGTCAAGAGTAATTTCCTGACGGCGTCAAACCTCAATAATAAAATCCGAGAGTTCATGAAGGCGTCAAGAGTTTTCCTGACTGCGTCAAAACCCCAAGAATAAAAATCCGTAGTTGATGACGGCGTCACACACAGGGCGTCAAGAGTAATTTGTGTGACGGCCTAGGCCTTGACGGCGTCAGAAGTAGATCAAGGCCGTCCGAGGAAGTATTTGGCGGCGAGATGACGGCGTCACACCTTTGTTCTTGACGCCGTCATCCCTATTTTCCTATATATAGTTTTCTAGTTTTTCACATTTAAAAAGAGGAGTTTTGGGAGAAACCCTAAAGACGATTTTGGTGTAACTTTACATGTTTTTCAAGGGTTCCAACCCCTTGATACATCGCATGATTAATTAAGATAAGTGTTCTTCTAATTCAATCAATATGTCTATGTGTTGGTTGTCTATATCTTGTTCTTGTCTTAATTCTATCATGCTAGGCTAAATCTCTTTTGTGTTTGCTTAGATCTAATGAAACCTAGATATTGATTATGTGTTGATTACTTGTTTATTCTTGTTGTGGATGAATGATTTATATGTTAGGCTTAAGAAAACTGGCAGATCTCCAAATGGTAACATGCTTGAACGTCTTAAGAAACATGAACTGAGGCGTACTAGGTCTTTATTGGTTGTATTTAATGCATGAGCCACTGTTTAAAATCCCTATAGTTGTGCTGGGCATGGTGTAGGAGGAGATAAGAGCTCATAGAATTGGGGAGTTATGTATGCCACCCCATGAATGGTATTAAGGAATACGATCCATCATCCATGCAATTATAACAAGTAATTAACGTGTAAAAGATATCTAGGGAGTAGTGAAATCTAAGTAAACACATTTTCTCCAATTACTGCTCACAACTTTAGTATAAATTAGCTTATTTACATTTTTAGTATTTTATTTTGATTGCATCTTAGTTTTAGGTTAGTTGAATAGCAACTAATTCCGTCCACTCTTCCCAAAACCCGAGATTTTACTTGCTTTCATAAAAAATTATAAAAATACAAAAATAATCATCCCTCACCTTTAGAACTAGTATTTAGGCTTTCTAATCCTAGCGACACTATTCCTAAGCTGAACGATCAATCCCCCGGTACTTGTCACTATACTATACTACAACGATCAGGTACACTGCCTGGTGGGGGTTGTAAGCTTCTCGAGATCCCTCGAGAGGTAAAGCCTGTTGCGATTCCCACGCATCAGTTATAGAGACTCAAGAAGCTCATATAAGTTCCCATAAGCTCAATAAAGCTTTTAGTAATCTACAAATCAGTATAAGATAAAAATTTCATATACAAATTTGGTCATTGAAGGTCAACTGTGGCACTTGGTTTTGATTTCTGGGTTTCAGAAGAGATTTGGAAGCATAAGGAAGCTGTGGAGTTGGGTTTAGATCCTCAGGGAGGAATTAGGTTTCTTGGTTCTTGGTCTTGGTGCTCACAGTTAACAAAATTGTAAGCCTTATTATCATTTCCAAGCTTATTTTCTAGATCATGGTTATCTTTGCTTATATCTGTGTGTTTATGACTGTTTGAAGTTAATTAGTGATAATATAATCTTTAATTGCATAGTTGTGTATTGAATTTAGTATTTGCTTAGTATTTCAACTTTCAAGTAAAATTTAGTATTTTGTTATAATCTGAGTTGTTGTTGTTGTTAGTGGTATTATTGTGTTAAGTTAGGTTTAAATAATCATAACATATGCTTCTGTAATCATGAATTGGTAAAAATTAAGTTTTTGCTTTGAAAATCCCCACATCAGTTTGGATCTAGGGTGTTTGGAACAAGCTTGTTAGCTGAGACTTAGTTGTTATTGATTGTTTATCTTTGTTTCATTTTACTGCTGTAGTAAGAAATAGGATTTATAATCATTAAACTTTGCACCAAAAACACCATAAGTCAAAATTACATGAATCAACCCCACACAGTTGACTGTGTGAGGATTTGAGTTCCATAATCACTTACTTAAGCTCATAACTAGTAGATTTAGCCTAAATTAGCTTCATTACAACTTAACTAGTCATAATCAGTCACTAAATTAGGATCAAACTTCATAAAAGTCATCTGAGTTATAAATTAGGAAAAGTCAAAAGTGATACTAGTCAGAAATCTCAAAAACTCAAGGATTTATTGTGAATTTTAGGAGTAGAATCAAGCTTTGAAACTTATTGAGTGTGTAGCCTACCAGCTAGTCTTTAGAATTCCACCATTGTTTGAATTTTGATATTTTTTTAAGTGGACAAAAATACCCTTGGAAGTGACCTGCAGGGCAAAGTAGTTGCCCTGTCTCAGCAGACCTAGGCCACCCAACCAACTTTGGTGGTGATTTGTGGTTACCCCAGTGGGTCCCACACCTCATACCTTGGTTCTTACAACCCCCCTCCTACCCAGGTTCAATACTTGACCCTTATTTTGACCTCTAGATCAGTGGACCCCACCTGGACTTGTCCCTAAACTCTGTCCCATTTCTGAGTCAGAAACCAAATAAGCAATTGCTTATTTTAGCTTCCCAGCTTATCCTAGGAGCTTATCTCACCACATCTAGCTTAAATAGGTATAAGTAACTTAGGTAAACCAGATTTCACCATAGTGGACCCCACATAACCTCAACTTAGCTTATTTTTTAGTTTGGTCAACCTTAGTCAACTGTATAAGCAAATAAGCACTTACAGTGCTTATTCTTGATTTTCAAAGTAGTTGTCTTTGTTAAAGTTTCATTATTTAAGTATTTAAGTAGTTTTATAAAAGAAAAACCAGAAAAAGCAAACATAAAAATAGTGATAGCTTCTATTTAATAGAAATTATCTATTTAATTTTCATCTCAGCTTATTAATAAGCACTTGTCCAATTTTATAATTTTATAAATTACTTAGTACCTTAAAGTAGTTAAAATAATTTTCTTAGAATTTTCCTAAGCAGTTTACTATTTATTAGATTTAAAACTAGTTTAAATAATTAAATAGGTAATATTAGTAATTAAATAGATTTCTTTAATTTTAATTAACAAAAGTAGAATTTTATATTTTTCCTAAGTTTTATAAAGTAGTTAAAACTTTTAGAAAATAGTTTCATAATTTCCACTGTCCATTTTCTAATTTTCTAATTTAATTTAATTAAATTAGCTTTAAATTAATTAATAAGTAATTAATTAGTCAATTAGCTTAAATTTAATTTTTAGCAACTTTTTATAATTTTGTAGTATTCCTGTAGTAATTAAATAGTTTTGTAAATTTTATCATAATTTTCTAAGGTAATTTAGTAATAATAGTCATTTAAAATAGTTTAATTAGATTAATTAAGTTAAATAGTTTTTAATTAATAAAATACTCATAAAAAGATAAAAATATTTGTTTTCATTTTTTATACTTTCTTCAAGTTCTTATTAAGGTTTAGAAATTATTTATTTAAGTTTTTAGGTTAATTTGTAATAGTTGTAATTTTTAGTTAATTTAAATTAAGTTTAAATTAGATTTTAAATAGTTTTAATTAATTAAATAGTAATTAAATATTATAATAATCATTTTCATAATTTAAATTTCATTTTCCATTTTCTTTAATATTAAGTTTTCAAAAGTTTCACTTTTACCCCCTGTAGTTTGTAACTTGTTAAATACCACTTGTCTCTGTCTGTTATCAGATTTTCTTATTTGTGTTTTTATTTGTATCTCTGTTATTGTTAAAATATTTTTATATTTTCCAAATATCAAGCAATCAGTAGTATAATCAACACTCAAATCATCTTTGTTACTGTCCTCAGTACCACTCACTTTCCTAATCGTTTACAAATACAATTTCAATCTCGTTGGGATTTAACGACCCGGGGATTTCCCTGTACTTCCACGGTCAATATTAACTTGCACTTTCTCCCAGGTGGGCCTAACAGCTGCACACGGCTGACTGGTTGGTTTGGGAGGAGTCAAAATTTGGCGCTGCTGCCGGGGAGGTTGTTGCGTATTTCAAAACGGTAAAAGTTTAGTGGTTTTCAAAAACCCTCCTGTACAAATATCACCACTTTGTAAATTTTTAAGAAAATCAAAATTATATCTGAAAACGTTCATTAACATTTCTCCTGAAGTGTTAACAACACCAAACAAATCATAAACAACAAAACAAACTGTGAAGTTAAATTACTTCGTATCTTTACGATTACAACCTATACAGTTGGTTTAAGGTAAGTTCTGACATTAAATTGCGAACTTAAGAGGGATCCATTTATTTCCTCCCGCCAGCCTGCGAGTAATCTTAAAGGAACGATTTCGGTTAACGAATCAGTTTCAAAAATATTGTCCAAGTTTTTTCACACATACACGAAAAGCCAAAAACATTTTACTGTGAATATAATTACATAAAAGTTTACCACCGCAAACCAAGGCAGAACACCTACCAACTGGGGGTGTGAACATAATAAGTTCCCAAACCTAAGATTTAAAACTTACCATTGTATCCTTTTGAATAGTGTACCTTTTTTAAAGGAGTTGTTCATTTGTGATTATTGGGTTTAAGTTCACTGTAGTTTTGCCTCGATCTTGTGTTGAAAAATAATTTTTGTGCATGCGCACTCGTTCACAATCAAAGAATAAAAAGAAGAAAAACGTACCCGAGTTACGTACTATTGAAGAAGAACACACAATAAAAATGAACGACGAGCCCCCAATCCCTCCCAAGGAGGAGCCAGTTCCTGACACCCGAACTATGGAGGAACTGTGTCAACCTACCATGCACGGGAGGGGTGGACCAATTGCACCACTCACTATTGGAGCCACGGATTTTGGATTAAAACACCACATGATACAACAGATCCATAATACGTGCCAGTTCCACGGATTGCCGGGTGACGATGCCAACAGGCATCTCGACAAATTTTTAACTGTCACCCAAAGCATGAAACAACATGGCGTCGCCGAAGACAACCTACGTTTATACTTGTTCCCCTATTCTCTCACTCATCATGCGACTTCATGGTTCGATCGACTTCCAAAGAATTCGATCCACACTTTTGATGAGATGATCACTAAATTTCTGGCCAAATACTTTCCACCATCTATGGTCACAAAGCTGAGGAATGACATCAGCAATTTCAGACAGCTTCCCGAAGAGTCCTTATTTGAGGCATGGGAACGCTACAAACTTGCTATTGATAAGTGTCCCAATCATAACATGCTTCTTGTCACCATTATTGACACCTTTTATAATGGTTTGACACTCCGTCATCGTGACACCATCAATGCTGCTGCTGGGCGCACCTTTATGAAAAGAACCCCTGAAGAGTGCTATGACTTAATCGAAAACATGACTGCCCATCATAATTTTTGGGACTCCTCTGCTGAGAGGAATGACTCATTTAAGTCAGACACTCCGGCAAGCAATGAAATATCAATCCTAGCTAAAAGGCTGGATGATTTGTCTACAGCAGTTTTGCGTATCCATCAGAATAATCCTAATCAGGTCAAAACTGTTAACCCAAGTTGTGAAACTTGCGGTGGTCCACATACGTACACAGATTGCCCAGCTTCCGGTGGCTTTTCTCGTGAAAACGTGTCCGCAGCTTAAGGTTCCTATAACACGGGAGGTAATTCTTACCAACCGCAAGGGGATCGAAATCTTTTGAGCTATCGATCTAATAACTACATCGGACCACCAGGGTTTAATCAGCCTCAAAACAGGAACCAGAATTTTAACCAGAATCAGAACCAGAACCGAATGAACCAAGGTTATAACAACCAAGGGAATTTCATCTCTAGTCAAAATCAGTTTAACCAAAATTAGAACCAAGGGAACTATAACCGTAATCAAGGTCAGAACAATTACCCACAGGGTAATTTTCAACAACAAAACCACTTCCAAGGTAACAACAATCAGCAACATGGGAATTTCCAGAACAATCGGGCTCAAAATTTTCCAAACCAAAATCAAGCCATTGTTCCAACTGGACCATCACATGATGAGTTATTAAAACAGTTTATGAAATCCAAAGAAGAACTGAACAGAATGCTGGTTAGTCAAATGTCTAATTTCCAGAAGTCTTTAAATGATCGACCCTCGGGCTCAGGTACAACTTTACCTAGCAACACGATCGCTAATCCGAGGGGCGATGTAAAGGCGATCACCACAAGAAGTGGAGTTTCTTACCAAGGACCTACAGCTCCCTCTACCTCATCTCCTATCCCTGTAGAGGAATGTGAAACTGAGGATACTACGGATACGGTACTTCCTAATAATAACGGAGGTACTAATGACATCCCTCCTCCAGTTATTCCGGTCCCGACTCCTCCTAAAAGAGTCGTGTTTGAAACTACCAAAGGTCCTGTTGAATATCCAAAAGCCAACCCAAAAACAAAAATTCCATATCCCTCACGATTGCAAGACCAAAAGCTCCGTGATAAAGCTAATCATCAGATGGAAAAATTCTTTCAGATTTTCCAAGAACTACACTTCGATATTAGTTTCGCGGATGCTATTCTTTTAATGCCCAAATTCACATCGACAATCAAAAACCTGTTGAGCAATAAAGAAAAAATGTTTGAGATGACACGAACTCCACTCAATGAGAACTGCTCTGCGGTTCTATTAAAACAGCTTCCCGAAAAGCTAGGAGACCCCGGGAGATTCCTAATACCATGTACTTTCCCGGGTATGGTTGAATGTTTTGCCTTGGCCGATCTTGGTGCAAGCATCAACTTAATGCCTCACTCAGTTTGGAAAAAGCTCTCTCTTCAGGGACTTAGTCCCACATGCATGACTCTCGAGCTTGCAGACCGTCCAATTTTACGTCCCCTCGGTATTGCCGAGGACGTATTTGTGAGAGTGGGACAGTTCAATTTTCAGGCAGACTTTGTCGTTGTTGATTTCGATGCAGATCCAAGAGTTCCTCTCATTCTTGGGAGGGGATTCTTAAGAACGGGACATGCATTAATCGATGTTTTCGATGAGGAAATCACGTTACGAGTTGGCAATGAAGCGATAACGTTCAACCTTGATCAAACCTCGAGATACTCCTCGAATTATAATGCTGATTCGGTCAACCGAATTGATGTAATTGACATTGCATCAGAGGAGTATGCTCAAGAATTCCTTGGATTCGCTGATAATTTTCCGAGTGGCAATCCCACTACTTCTTTTGATCCCATAATCACTAATTCTTCTCCTTCCCTCACTCCGTTTGAGGGAAGTGATTTTCTCCTTGAGGAATTAGAGGCCTTTCTCCAAAGTGATTCAGTTCCCGAAGGAATTGATTACCAAGAGATTGACCCGGAGGGGGATATACTTCTCCTTGAGAAATTATTAAACAAAGATCCTTCTCCCATTCCTGTTCTACCTCCACAACTTCATAAGGTGGAAGTCAAATATGTTGAGAAAAATGATGACTTCCTCGAGGTTGAACTTAAGGACCTGCCTCCTCATCTAGAATATGCATTCTTGGAAGGTAACGATAAGTTACCGGTCATTATTGCAAAAGACTTAAAGGATGAGGAGAAAACCGCGCTGCTCAAGGTTTTAAAGTCCCACAAGCAAGCAATTTCTTGGAAGCTCTCAGACATAAAGGGTATAAACCCGGATTTTTGTACACACAAAATCCTAATGGAAGAGGACTTTAAACCTACTGTGCAGCATCAAAGAAGGGTAAATCCAAAAATCCACGAAGTTATAAAAGCAGAAGTTATCAAACTTCTTGATGCGGGATTGATTTACCCTATATCTGATAGTCCTTGGGTAAGCCCAATTCATTGTGTTCCAAAGAAGGGTGGCATTACGGTTATCACAAATGAGGATAACGAGTTGATACCAACTCGTTTGGTTACAGGGTGGCGAGTATGTATTGATTACAGAAAGCTTAACGAAGCCATCCGCAAAGACCATTTTCCTCTGCCCTTTATGGACCAAATGCTCGAAAGACTAGCGGGAAATGAGTATTATTGTTTCCTTGATGGCTTCTCGGGTTACTTCCAAATTCCCATTGATCCATAGGATCAAGATAAGACTACCTTCACATGCCCTTACGGGACATTTGCCTATCGTCGCATGCCTTTTGGGTTATGCAATGCTCTGGGCACTTTCCAGAGGTGCATGATGGCTATTTTCCATGACATGATTGGAAAAACCATGGAGGTATTCATGGATGACTTCTCAGTCATCGGGAATTCTTTCGACTCATGCCTCTCTCATTTAGAAAAAATGCTTCAACGTTGTGAAAACACTAATCTTTGTCTAAATTGGGAGAAGAGCCATTTTATGGTTAAGGAGGGCATTGTCCTCGGCCATAAAATTTCAAAAAGTGGGATTGAGGTCGATAAGGCCAAAATTGATGTTATTGCTAAACTGCCTCATCCCACCACTGTTAAAGGAATTAGGAGTTTTCTCGGCCATGCCGGGTTCTATCGGAGATTCATACAAGATTTCTCCAAAATAGCCCGACCAATGACTCATCTTCTTGAAAAAGATGCTCCTTTTATCTTTTCTCCAGAGTGCATCGAAGCTTTTTCTATTTTAAAGAAAAGACTTACCGAAGCACCAATCCTTGTTGCCCCCGACTGGGACTTACCCTTTGAACTTATGTGCGATGCTAGCGATTATGCTATTGGTGCAGTTCTGGGGCAACGCAAAACCAAACATTTCCAACCAATACACTACGCAAGTAAGACCATGAATGAGGCTCAAACACACTATACCACCACAGAAAAAGAATTATTAGCTGTGGTATATGCCTTCGAAAAATTTCGGTCTTACTTAATCTTAAACAAAAGCGTGGTATATACGGACCATTCGGCTCTGAAATACCTGTTCACTAAACAGGATGCAAAGCCAAGACTGCTCCGTTGGGTCCTGCTCCTCTAGGAATTCGATATTCTCATAAGAGATAAAAAAGGAGCAGAGAACCTTGCCGCTGATCACTTGTCTCGGTTAGAAAATCCTCATCAGGATATTCTCGAGAGAAAAGAAATAAATGAAACTTTTCCTCTGGAGACTCTAAATCTAATCTCTACCCGGGATAATTCCAATACCCCATGGTTTGCCGACTTTGCAAATTACCGTGCGGGAAATTTCATTGTGAAAGGGATGTCGTCCCAACAGAAAAGAAAATTCTTTAAAGATGTAAAACATTACTTCTGGGACGACCCCTACTTATTCAAAATATGTGCGGATCAAGTCATCCGACGGTGTGTCCATGGCCAAGAAGCCATGGAAATTCTTAAAGCTTGTCACGATGGACCCACGGGGGGACATCATAACCCAAACTACACCGCAAAAAAGGTGTTTGATTCAGGATTCTTTTGGCCCACGATCTATAAAGACGCCCATGAACTTATCAAAACCTGTGAGGCTTGCCAGCATCACGGAAATATTTCCAAAAAGAATGAGATGCCGCAAAACGCCATCCAAGTCTGTGAAATATTTGATATGTGGGGCATTGATTTTATGGGGCCATTCCCGTCTTCACGAGGGAATAAGTATATACTCGTGGCTGTCGACTATCTGTCAAAATGGGTTGAGGCAAAAGCCTTACCCACCAATGATGCCCGAGTAGTTGTTAAATTTTTAAAATCTCTCTTTGCCAGATTCGGGACTCCTCGTGCCATTATCAGTGATCGTGGTACTCAGTTTTGCAATGAACAATTTGCGAGAGTAATGCTGAAATATGGTGTAACTCACCGTCTTTCTACAGCATACCACCCCCAAACAAGTGGGCAGGTGGAGGTCTCAAATCGGGGTATTAAGAGAATTCTCGAGAGGACGGTTGGTGAAAACCGTGCCTCTTGGTCGGATAAGCTGGACGATGCATTATGGGCTTTCCGCACTGCTTACAAAACACCCATCGGGTGTACTCCATATAAGCTAGTGTACGGGAAAGCATGTCATCTTCCGATCGAATTAGAACATAAGGCCTATTGGGCCTTAAAACATGCAAATTTCGACCTTCAGACAGCGGGTGATCACCGTAAAGTTCAACTAAACGAACTAAATGAATTACGTGATCAAGCTTACGAAAATTCTTTAATCTATAAAGAAAAGACTAAGAAGATACATGACTCTAAAATTAAGAACCGCGTTTTCAACGTTGGTGACAGAGTTCTTCTTTTCAATTCAAGGTTAAAAATTTTCTCGGGAAAATTAAAAACCCGTTGGTCTGGACCATTTACTATAACCAAAGTATACCCATATGGAACTGTTGAGTTATTGCAACCCGACGGTCCCAATTTTAAAGTAAATGGTCATCGGTTAAAACACTATTTTGGAGGGGACATACAACCAATGGTTATCCCAGATCTCCAAACTTACCCCATGGACCAATAAATTCGGGGTCGAGTCCAGCTAGCGACTCGGTTAACAAAAACAGTAGCTTCCCCAAGGACAATTTTAATTCGGGGTCGAGTCAAGCTAGAGACTCGGGAATCAAAAACAAGCTACCTCATGGACAAATCAATTCGAGGTCGAGTCAAGCTAGCGACTCGGTAATCAAAAACAGTAGCAATATGGGTCGTCACCCATATTTCTGTCTTCTCATCCCTTTCTAACACCCTAGTGTGGGGGAGACGAACCACATGTTGTACATATGTAAAATATTTTTTCAAAAAAAAAAAAAAAAAAAATGGTATAAGACAAATAAAAAGAAAAAAGTGAGTTTGTATGTAAATAGAGTAAAATAAAAAGGTTAATAGTATTGCCTCCTTACGTTCTAAGTCTTGGTGGGACACCAATTACTGTGAATATTGAGGGCAATATTCAGTTCTAAGTGTGGGGGAGCATTCTCACGAATGCAAAACACATGTTCCATCAAGAACACCCATTTGATCAAAATTACCAGTTTTTTCACACTTAGAAATGCAAATAATGGTATCAATCCTCCATGTCTAACCCACAACAGGATTGGCTAGTCCAGGAGCAAACGGCTCTTGGTAAAAACATCTCAAAACCGTTGATGGCTTGCAATTTGCAAAAAATTGTATGGTTCCTCAGCTCCCCATATCCCATAATGCGAATGAGTTGGCTAGCCCGCAAGATTATAGCTTGTGGTAAAGGCTGTGGAAAAACCATAATTGGTAATCAGCTCACCAAGATGTTGACTATTCCATCAAGAGTTGGCTAGTCCAGAAGCAAACGGCTTTTGGTAAAGACAAATCAAATCCGTTGACAGCTGGTGGTTTGCTAAAAATCACACGGTTATCAGGTGTGCCACAGTTCTTACACCTGGCTACTCCAGAAGTGATGGCTTTTGGTAAAGAGTAAAAATCCATAAATTTTTTTCTCAAATAGATTGCTAGGGACTAGCAATAGTTTAGTGTGGGGGATTGATGAGTGTCTAAATACTCATCATTTTATACCAATCTGAGCTGCCAAAACATACAAAAACACTCAAATATGCATCATAATACTTAAAATATCTTAGAAATGTGTTTTATATGTTTCAAATGCAAAATATGCAAAAACAGATGAAAAACGTACAAAGTTTGCATAATTGGCAGTTTCAGTCCCTCAAATTTCACAAAGTGTCAAAACTAGTCCCTGAAGGTTTAAAATGAATGAAAAGTCAACTTAAGTCCTTGGGAAACCAAAAATATTCACAAATGATCCCTGGATGAAAGTTTACACAAACTGGCAACTTTTACCCCTCAAGTTACAAAATTGGCAAAAATGGTCCCTGGGTATTCAAAACTTGGAAATTTACAAATAATACCCTTGTACTATGCATGAATGACAAAATGGAACAATTTTGATAAAATTTTGAGAAATTACAACCACAGTCCCTTAAAAATCCAAATTTACATAAATGGTCCCTGGAGTTTGAAAAATTACAGAAAAGGTCCCTGGATATTTTTAAATGGAAAAAATCATAAATTTGGTCCTTGGTTTATCATATTTGGTAAAAATAGCACTTGAAACTACTTTGGGAAAATTACATATTCAGTCCCTCTATTTTGCCAAATTACATTTTTGGTCCTTGTGTACACTTTAACCAAACCGGACCCTTTATTTATTTTAAACCAAAACCAAATCCAACCCAACACAACACAAACCCAGCCCACCCCCTTTTTGATTTTTCCTTGGCCCATACCTAAGCCCAGTCCAACACCCCTAATTATATAATACGGGGTCAAACCCCGTTTGACCACCCCCAATACCGCCAAACCACCAATACTATTCACCACCCTCACCACCACCTGCAAACACCAAAACCAGGTGGTATTCCACCACCACCTCACATCTCCACCTCACCCCCTACTCCCCTAACCTCACCTTTCCACCTCACAGCAAACCCACTCCTCATTTAATGCTATCCACACCAAAATTCTCTCCAAACCATACTACCTCCTCTGTTTTCATCATATCAGCCCCAACTTGCATAAAAACTATCCTAATTGTCTCCTGCCACCTCCACAACAATCCACAATTTTTTAATTGCAGAACGTTGGCTCCAAGTTAACTTGGAGACTTTTGGCGCCAAAAAGAAGATTTGAAGGTCAGGATTGATTCAGAGAAATAGAGGGTCAAGATTAAAGTGGGAAAAGCTCAGAAGGTGTTCCTAACCCTAATTGAAGCTTATAAAAGGAAAGAGAAGCAGAGGAGTATGATATCTAGTTTAATTTTAAAAAAGTGTATGTCGTATTAGTTGTTTTAAAAGTTCAAGTGTAATTTAAAGCTTTCAAGTTTCAGTTTAAGCATTCTCAGTGTACTAGTAATCTTTTTAGTTAATAAAAATCAAGTTTGTGTTGTTATCTTAGTTGATGCCATTTTCAATTTCATATCAAAAATCTCAATTATTGTTATGTTATGTTATTGATGAGGCGAAAAATGATCCATTTTTAGGGGGTCATTTAAGCCCGAATCCGAATTTATTTGATCAAATATTGCCCTAAATCGTTCCTTTTGTGATTTTAGGTACTTCGAGAGTGAATTCTGGAAAAGAAGCCATTTTGGACGTTTTTGGAGCATAAAAGTGAAGAAAACGGCAAAGTCTCAATTTTCCATGCTGGGAACAGTAGGTGACGGCGTCAAGAGTAATTTCCTGACGGCGTCAAACCTCAATAATAAAATCCGAGAGTTCATGAAGGCGTCAAGTGTTTTCCTGACGGCGTCAAAACCCCAAGAATAAAAATCCGTAGTTGATGACGGCGTCACACACAGGGTGTCAAGAGTAATTTGTGTGACGGCCTAGGCCTTGACGGCGTCAGAAGTAGATCAAGGCTGTCCGAGGAAGTATTTGGCGGCGAGATGACGGCGTCACACCTTTGTTCTTGACGCCGTCATCCCTATTTTCCTATATATAGTTTTCTAGTTTTTCACATTTAAAAAGAGGAGTTTTGGGAGAAACCCTAAAGACAATTTTGGTGTAACTTTACAGGTTTTTCAAGGGTTCCAACCCCTTGATACCTCGCTTGATTAATTAAGATAAGTGTTCTTCTAATTCAATCAATATGTCTATGTGTTGGTTGTCTATATCTTGTTCTTGTCTTAATTCTATCATGCTAGGCTAAATCTCTTTTGTGTTTGCTTAGATCTAATGAAACCTAGATATTGATTATGTGTTGATTACTTGTTTATTCTTGTTGTGGATGAATGATTTATATGTTAGGCTTAAGAAAACTGGCAGATCTCCAAATGGTAACATGCTTGAACGTCTTAAGAAACATGAACCAAGGCGTACTAGGTCTTTATTGGTTGTATTTAATGCATGAGCCACTGTTTACAATCCCTATAGTTGTGCTGGGCATGGTGTAGGAGGAGATAAGAGCTCATAGAATTGGGGAGTTATGTATGCCACCCCATGAATGGTATTAAGGAATACGATCCGTCATCCATGCAATTATAACAAGTAATTAACGTGTAAAAGATATCTAGGGAGTAGTGAAATCTAAGTAAACACATTTTCTCCAATTACTGCTCACAACTTTAGTATAAATTAGCTTATTTACATTTTTAGTATTTTATTTTGATTGCATCTTAGTTTTGGGTTAGTTGAATAGCAACTAATTCCGCCCACTCTTCCAAAAACCCGAGATTTTACTTGCTTTCATAAAAAATTATAAAAATACAAAAATAATCATCCCTCACCTTTAGAACTAGTATTTAGGCTTTCTAATCCTAGCGACACTATTCCTAAGCTGAACGATCAATCCCCCGGTACTTGTCACTATACTATACTACAACGATCAGGTACACTGCCTGGTGGGGGTTGTAAGCTTCTCGAGATCCCTCGAGAAGTAAAGCCTGTTGCGATTCCCACGCATCAGTTATAGAGACTCAAGAAGCTCATATAAGCTCCCATAAGCTCACTAAAGCTTTTAGTAATCTACAAATCAGTATAAGATAAAAATTTCATATACAAATTTGGTCAATGAAGGTCAACTGTGGCACTTGGTTTTGATTTCTGGGTTTCAGACGAGATTTGGAAGCATAAGGAAGCTGTGGAGTTCGGTTTAGATCCTCAGGGAGGAATTAGGTTTCTTGGTTCTTGGTCTTGGTGCTCACAGTCAACAAAATTGTAAGCCTTATTATCATTTCCAAGCTTATTTTCTAGATCATGGTTATCTTTTCTTATATCTGTGTGTTTATGATTGTTTGAAGTTAATTAGTGATAATATAATCTTTAATAGCATAGTTGTGTATTGAATTTAGTATTTGCTTAGTATTTTAACTTTCAAGTAAAATTTAGTATTTTGTTATAATCTGAGTTGTTGTTGTTGTTAGTGGTATTATTGTGTTAAGTTAGGTTTAAATAATCATAACATATGCTTCTGTAATCATGAATTGGTAAAAATTAAGTTTTTGCTTTGAAAATCCCCACATCAGTTAGGATCTAGGGTGTTTGGAACAAGCTTGTTAGCTGAGACTTAGTTGTTATTGATTGTTTATCTTTGTTTCATTTTACTGCTGTAGTAAGAAATAGGATTTATAATCATTAAACTTTGCACCAAAAACACCATAAGTCAAAATTACATGAATCAACCCCACACAGTTGACTGTGTGAGGATTTGAGTTCCATAATCACTTACTTAAGCTCATAACTAGTAGATTTAGCCTAAATTAGCTTCATTACAACTTAACTAGTCATAATCAGTCACTAAATTAGGATCAAACTTCATAAAAGTCAACTGAGTTATAAATTAGGAAAAGTCAAAAGTGATACTAGTCAGAAATCTCAAAAACTCAAGGATTTATTGTGAATTTTAGGAGTAGAATCAAGCTTTGAAACTTATTGAGTGTGTAGCCTACCAGCTAGTCTTTAGAATTCTACCATTGTTTGAATTTTGAGATTTTTTTAAGTGGACAAAAATACCCTTGGAAGTGACCTGCAGGGCAAAGTAGTTGCCCTGTCTCAGCAGACCTAGGCCACCCAACCAACTTTGGTGGTGATTTGTGGTTACCCCAGTGGGTCCCACACCTCATACCTTGGTTCTTACAACCACCCTCCTACCCAGGTTCAATACTTGACCCTTATTTTGACCTCTAGATCAGTGGACCCCACCTGGACTTGTCCCTAAACTCTGTCCCATTTCTGAGTCAGAAACCAAATAAGCAATTGCTTATTTTAGCTTCCCAGCTTATCCTAGGAGCTTATCTCACCACATCTAGCTTAAATAGGTATAAGTAACTTAGGTAAACCAGATTTCACCATAGTGGACCCCACATAACCTCAACTTAGCTTATTTTTTAGTTTGGTCAACCTTAGTCAACTGTATAAGCAAATAAGCACTTACAGTGCTTATTCTTGATTTCCAAAGTAGTTGTCTTTGTTAAAGTTTCATTATTTAAGTATTTAAGTAGTTTTATAAAAGAAAAACCAGAAAAAGCAAACATAAAAATAGTGATAACTTCTATTTAATAGAAATTATCTATTTAATTTTCATCTCAGCTTATTAATAAGCACTTGTCCAATTTTATAATTTTATAAATTACTTAGTACCTTAAAGTAGTTAAAATAATTTTCTTAGAATTTTCCTAAGCAGTTTACTATTTATTAGATTTAAAACTAGTTTAAATAATTAAATAGGTAATATTAGTAATTAAATAGATTTCTTTAATTTTAATTAACAAAAGTAGAATTTTATATTTTTCCTAAGTTTTATAAAGTATTTAAAACTTTTAGAAAATAGTTTCATAATTTCCACTGTCCATTTTCTAATTTTCTAATTTAATTTAATTAAATTAGCTTTAAATTAATTAATAAGTTATTAATTAGTCAATTAGCTTAAATATAATTTTTAGCAACTTTTTATAATTTTGTAGTATTCCTGTAGTAATTAAATAGTTTTATAAATTTTATCATAATTTTCTAAGGTAATTTAGTAATAATAGTCATTTAAAATAGTTTAATTAGATTAATTAAGTTAAATAGTTTTTAATTAATAAAATACTCATAAAAAGATAAAAATATTTGTTTTCATTTTTTGTACTTTCTTCAAGTTCTTATTAAGGTTTAGAAATTATTTATTTAAGTTTTTAGGTTAATTTGTAATAGTTGTAATTTTTAGTTAATTTAAATTAAGTTTAAATTAGATTTTAAATAGATTTAATTAATTAAATAGTAATTAAATATTATAATAATCATTTTCATAATTTAAATTTCATTTTCCATTTTCTTTAATATTAAGTTTTCAAAAGTTTCACTTTTACCCCCTGTAGTTTGTAACTTGTTAAATACCACTCGTCTCTGTCTGTTATCTGATTTTCTTATTTGTGTTTTTATTTGTATCTCTGTTATTGTTAAAATATTTTTATATTTTCCAAATATCAAGCAATCAGTAGTATAATCAACCCTCAAATCATCTTTGTTACTGTCCTCAGTACCACTCACTTTCCTAATCGTTTACAAATACAATTTCAATCTCGTTGGGATTTAACGACCCGGGGATTTCCCTGTACTTCCACGGTCAATATTAACTTGCACTTTCTCCCAGGTGGGCCTAACAGCTGCACACGGCTGACTGGTTGGTTTGGGAGGAGTCACCCATAAACTACAAAAACTACATACATGCTTGATTAGTAAACTTACTATACTTTTTTTTACTCGAATAAAATTAGATGCACAAAGGAATCATCTGACTTTTTTCTTACTCAGAAAAGAATGCAATCTACCTGAATATTGTCTCCTCTACGATGCTTTCTTGCACCCTTTTCAGGAATATTGACAATCTGAAATACATGAATTGATTTTTTTACTTTTAGTTTTGACATTGACACAATTATTAAAATAGAGCTGAATTATTTTGACATACAAAAAAGTAAGAACTTACACTTAATTCAAGCATCTTTGGTAATGCCTGCTGCACACCCTCACACGATACACCTCTGCTAATGTTAAGACTCTCAAGTCTCAACCTATGGATATGAGGAAATAAACAAAAACTTATCGGTTGGCACATATAAAAGGTGAATGCATGTTACTTTCTGAAAGTGAACAAAATTCAAGCAAAACCTTGTTTGTACAATTTGCACTTGCATGAATGATCAATCATGTATATAAATGGTACCCCAAAAAGCATTTTGCACTTGCATTACACCTATAAAAAAATATTCAGAACAACATACCATACAGAACAATATATCATACAGGTATATGCAATTTAGATCAATTTCCAAATGGATAAAAATTACCGTCCCATTTCTTCTTCATACGACCAAGCAGAATAACATAATAAGTAGTCGAACATCAGTACACGATTTCAAAAACTATGTACATTGTTCAGCCCATAGCATACAATTAAGTTCCGTGCCCCTAAAAAGGTTTACCTAAAATATTTCACAAATATATTTCAAACATGATAACCAATTAAAATAATCTGATTAAAGACCCCAAATAATTAGCTGATTTTATTTTTATTTTTTTATTTTTATTTTTTTTTTTTATAAAAAACGACCATTACGAATTATTGAACAGACAACAAAAATCAAAATCATTCAAATTAAAACTACGAATTATTGAAGAGTCATTAATATTTGAAAATCTAACCTAAAATTGTGAGTCTTACACTTAAAAATCAATGTGTGCAGATTTTTTTGAAACGGTGGATCCGGATATGTATGATTCTTGATTTTTAGAGAAGATATGATCTCTTTGTTGGTGAATATGAAGTTTTTTTTTTTTTTTTTTTTTTTTTTTTTTTTTTTTTTGAGAAGATATGGAATGGAGCGTTATCTTTGTTTGGGTCAACGTTTTTGACAAGGAAAAAAAACGCGTTATCTGTTTTTTCATAGGGTTGAACTCCGTTGAAGTTTTAATTCCTTTCTTTGCCACGTGTCAACTGTAGGTTAAGAGTTAATTATAGAAAAAATTAATTAGGAGGTTGAAAAAAAACTCTGTTTTATTAGATAAAACAGATTTGCTCAATCTAATCCTATTATAACTAACTATATCTCTAATTTGACTTCAAAAGCAAGACATACATGATAAGTACATGTTTGTCGACCTGCACACATAAAATTTTGATTTGCCTACTCAAGTATATACAGACTTCTAAAGCAGAATGTATATACAGTATAACGATTTAATGCATAGGTTGGTGCGTCTCAATCAAAAAATTAAGTCAACAAATCATTTCCTCAAAGCTATGAAACACATAATTTGTGAATGAGAAAAGGCACATCCTACAAATGGGTCTTCTTATATTGTTATGTGACGATGATTGCGTTAATTCTTTAAAAAAAAAAAAAAAAAAAAAAAAAAAAAAAAAAAAGTAATAGTCCGTTTTCGGTCAAGAAATATATAAATCTCAAATTTTAATTAGTGGTTAAACTTTAAACACGATTTTCACTCAATCTTTCGTACATAGACATAAAGCATCACATTTCGTACATAGACATAAAGCATCACATTCACGATCGACCTCCACAAGTGTCGAATGTTTACGTCATTGACATATTGGAAGATTCGTCTTCCACCATTCCTTCCCTTTTCGCTTTTCTTAGTGATACTACTACGACATCAACTTTTTATCTTACAGAAACTAATTGTACTATGAAAAGAGAGAGATTTTGCTAATGATAGCATAAAAGATGTGTTTAAAGAAATAATTCTCATTACATAACCATCAATAAATATTTTTGATTGGATAAATATAACTTCTTTTAATTCTTCTTTGAGGTACAATTTTCTGTATGCAGATACCTGTGAAACCTTACAAAAGGTTCAACAACAAACAAAAACTTTCTGTTGCTAAGTATTTGCACTTGGAGACAATGACCAAACTAGTATGGTAAGAACTCAGGCGAGCCGATTGCTAGCAGAAAACTAAATGCCGCATAGACATGTACTTGGAAATTGAACATGTCAAATTGAAGTCTGCACTTGCAGACAATGTGTGCCGCAACTGATGTAGTAACAACTTAGGCGAGTCGATTGCTAGTAGAAAACAGTAAATATATCATACACAACAAACACAAACTTTCAATTGCTCATGAAGTCTTTGCATTTGGAGACAATGTTGCAATTTGCAACCAGAACAAACTGCCATATAACTCAGGCGAGGCGATTGCTAGCTGAAAAACAACCACATAGTTCGAACTCCTAAGTACACAACAAAATGCCACATACAAGAACATGTACTTGATAATTGAACATATCAGACAACCTTCGGCAAGAATATAAACATCTTAACATTAAAGTTGTGTATATCAAAAATTCCTTACATACATACCAACAAAATATCATACCATTGTATATATACACCACCACTAACAATTAATTTCTTTGTAACTTTTTTTTTTTTTTTTTTTTTTTTTTTTTTTTCTAAAAACTAACAAAAATTTTAACAAAATAAGCGGTAAATACCGTAAGAGTCCCACTTTTCTTAAAGTGTGTATACATATCAGAACCGAACAACGTCACTACACCCGTACTCATCCGAATCCCTAACCGTTTTCTCTGGCCACGAATCCCGCAACAATTTCAACAACATTTGCGCCTTTCTTTTTGCGCGCTCGGTACAATCACTTTGCACAAGCAACAGTAACTGCGTCAATACACCCGCGCCCACCGCTTCGTTTTTTAACCGCTCTTCCGCTGTACATAACGACAACAGCGCGCCAGCCGCGTACTCGGTCGCCCTATCACTAATTTTTAATATTATCTTCACTAATAAAGGCACCGTCAGCGCGTGACATGCAAACGCCACACAACCTTCAGGAATTCGACACAATAACTCAACTGTAGCTAATGCGCGCTCCGCGTCGCATTTCTCGAAGTCTGGTAAACGGTCTATCAACACCGTTACAGCCCCGGCTTCAACGGCTTTGTAACGGTGTTGTTTAACTAAACATAGCGCGAATAGCGCTTTTATTCCTATTTTTATAGCGCGTGGATACGTTAAGGGATAGTTAAGTATCCCGACTATCTGGTCAAAAACCTCGCCGGACTCGCTAATCGCTGAACGAATGTCTGGCGATTTTGTTCCGGCGAGAATGTTTTCTAATAATGAGGCGCAATTGACTCTGACGTCAATTGATGGGTGTGACAGGAATGATATCAGTGACGTTATCTTGTCAGGATCTGACGTCACAAATAAACATTCTGTCTCACTTAACGGAAATAAAGACAAAGCGGCTAAGGACTCTGTCTTTATTTCCATTAAATGACTTAGAAAAAAGACACTCAATAGCACCTCACGCGCGTTCTGCGTGAGAATCACACACCTATTTTTTTCAGAGTCGCGCGCTAAGGCGCGCAGTCTTTTAAGCGCTGCCAGCCTGGCATTTTTATTAATATTTTCGTTGCCAACCTGGCATAATAACGACCTGACTACAACCGGGTCAGCCGGTTGTTTCGGCGTTGGTATACGTTCAACGCCGAAAGATCTGTTAGCCACACACCACTCTTGGATCAACCTTCGTAAAGTATGGTTAGGAATGAGTGTAAATTCAGTCAAAGGTAGTCTAGTTACAGGACACGTGGTATTGCCTGTTGCTACCCATGACTCTATGCTCGATCTATCGTAAGTTTGACCCGTTACGACGATTACAGGGTCCCTCATTAGCTCGAGAGATATCGGACATCGAAAATGGTACGGGATTTGTACTGTTACATCTAATGGCTCTAAAGTCCCGGGCATGTTTAACACTTAGGTAATAGTGAGGTAGGCTCGTAATGTACTGATAAGTATATATAGGTTATATATAGAATGGCCGAAAAATAGTGAGGTAGGCTCGAGATGTAAACACGCCGAGAATTGGCATAAATATGATATGAAATGAGGAGAGGATTTTGTTTTAGAGAATGGGAAGAAATGGGTTGTGGGGGGTTATTTATCTGACTATTGGTACTTATTTAGTTGTTCACACGTGTGAGAGCATTAACTTGAGGCTTAACCATAGTTGAAGTTGAATGGAGTGGGGTCTGGTCAAAGGTGAGTGGGGCCCACTTTCATGCTGGAAAAAAGATATCTAATTCCTATTTACATCAAAATGGGATTTCACTTTTTTATTTGGTTTGTTTATTAGCTAGTTTTGTGTGTGGGGGTTTTGTTTTTAAAGTTATCTTTGCAATTGTGTTCAGTAGTGTTACAGGGTGTCATAGATTGCTGGTTACTGTAGTCTTTTTTTCATTTTGTGTTATCTTAAAATTATTGTCACTTTTTAAATATAGTTATAAATAATATAGCAAATTTACTATATTACATCTAATAATACTAAAGATTATTCAAAGAATTAACTAATTGCATCATGGTAAAATTGTTATTTTGCAAAAAAATAATAATAATAAATAACAAAAAATAAAAAATCAGAAAAGAATGCAATAAAGATTATGTTTCTTTAAACTATGTGTTTTTTTGGTCGAAGGACAATTATTTTAGAGCGGAAAGAGTATAACACTCAAACTATCTATCTGATTCTCTATATGCTTATTGCTTAATTAAGCAGAATTGTCAAATACTTAAGCACATTTTTATCTGATTATTTAATTTTGTTAGAGCGTAAGCAAATACGGAGTACAAACATCGTGTTGATTATTTTCTAACAACTGATTATTTGGTTATGATTTTGCTTGTTTTGAACAAACGTAAGAAGTAGTAATAAGCAATTCCAAACACCTTTTTTTTTAATCATTCTTTGGAGTTTTTATCATTTAAAAAAATTTGAACAAATGTAAGAAGTAGTAACCCTTTTTCTTTAATCATTCTTTGGAGTTTTTATCATCCAAAATAAATAAATAAATAATCCTGTCATAACTTAAATTGAAAAAGTAAGTATATGATGAAATTTAAAACCAAGTGTAATAAGAAAGCTTCATGATTAGTATAGTGTCACATTAGCTTAACTCAACTTTTTGTTAAACAACTATCATCACAACCAACTTAGTATAACAATACAACCGCGGTCGCAACTCAAATATATTTCACTTATAAACAAATATACCTCATATAAACAAACTAACAACTCACATAACTCAACTTTGGCCCACAAAACTTCCCTCTACGACTCGGTCGTGCAGTTGACCGAGTCCTTATTTTTGTTGCTTGAAGTCGCGTCCTTGGGACAATCCGTAATAGCGAAGACACGTTCTATTTGCCAACTTGGCACCCAAGACGCGTGCAAACATGCATTATTAGGTATGGTCTAATGATGCTAAAACACAAATAGTTGTGACTTCTATTCACTTTGCCAAAAAAAAAGCGACCAGTACTGTTTAGCACGACATTTGGTTTGCACAATTATTGGATCATATAAGTTAAGCTAGTCAATCTATGCTATAGTGATGTGAAATTGGTTCAAAAGTTTGGTGCCATTGTTTAAGTCGGTATGAATAGAAGAATGATTTCATATTCATTCATGAATTTAGGTTACTGGGAGGCTAATTAAGGTAGAAAGTCTATAAACTTATGAAACCTTCTAAATTTGTTAATTGAAGAGTTCGTAATTACTTAATATTAATTTATTTATAAATTAATGAATTCGGATCTAAAAAATATATATATATTTTTTTTAAAATTACAAATTAATCAAATATTAATTAATCGAGTTTCTACTGTAATTCATTTGGCTTGTACAGTCTCTTATTATGTAACTATTTTGTGCTAGATGATCAATAAAATTTGCTAATAAAATATACCATGACATTGGAAATTGGCATGAAATGAATTTGGTCCAAGTTTTCCTTTGTGATATACAATACACCTTTACCAAATGATACGCCCGTGTTGGATAACTATCATAGTTTATTTATTATGCTTATTAGGGATAAGTGTTGAGTCATTATTTAGGATATGTCTTGAGTCATGTTAGGATAAGTCTTATGTTTATGAGATTCACCAATTGATACGACCCGGTTAGGGGTTGTATCGGGATAAAGCACCACTTCAAGCGTGTGCTGGCTCCGTCAGAAAATAGAAGAGAAGAACTAGAGATTTGTTTATTAACTTTTGATTGATTCATTCATTCATAACATTATGACACCTTAAATATTAGTTTATGAGATAACTCTCACAAACATAAGACTTATCCTAACATGACTCAAGACATATCCTAAATAATGACTCAACACTTATCCCTAATAAGCATAATAAATAAACTATGATAGTTATCCAACACGGGCGTATCACTCCCCACTCCTTCAAAATCACCTTGCCCTCAAGGTGTTGTCTAAAATAAATCTTGATTCCGGGGTCCCATGTTCTTCTTTGAATTTTAGCCTCCATTCCCATGGCAACATCCATGTTATCAAAAGTTACCAATAATAGCAATGTACTTGATCTGCTAGTCTGTACCCACTTTAGAATAACAACCAAACTCTCACAAATATCAAAGACACCGTCTATCGCACTTCTAACCTCATCAACACCAATATCTTCATCAACATCTAAGGACCTTTTAATCATAGGTGAAGCACATTCACTTTTTAATGATGAAATGGTATCTGATTTCTTTTCAATTATATGCTCTATCTCATTCTCTTCAATTGTCTCAAAACGAGCCTCGACTATATGGGCTAAGGAAAAGGCTTCTACTAAAGTTGTAGGCCTTGCCCTCAACACTTCTATTTGTAACGTCAGTTTAAGTCCGGAGATATAAAATGATGTAAGTAAAGATTCAGAGATTCCCGTTACTCGATTTATAAGTACCTCAAACTCACTCTGATATTCGGCCATCGTACCCATTTGCAAAAGCTTAGATAGTGCGTCCCGATCGCTGCTGCCCGATGCCATGAACAATATCTCAAAGAGGAAAAAAAAAAGAAATTTCTGATGAACAGTACTGATGAACAGAGTCGATGAACAGTACCAGTGAACAGTGGAATGAACAGTAACTTTTTTTTTTTTATAATTGGAAACCCTAATAAAAAACCCTCTCAATGAAAGCACCAATTGATACGACCCGGTTAGGGGTTGTATCGGGATAAAGCACCACTTCAAGCGTGTGCTGGCTCCGTCAGAAAATAGAAGAGAAGAACTAGAGATTTGTTTATTAACTTTTGATTGATTGATTCATTCATAACATTATGACACCTTAAATATTAGTTTATGAGATAACTCTCACAAACATAAGACTTATCCTAACATGACTCAAGACATATCCTAAATAATGACTCAACACTTATCCCTAATAAGCATAATAAATAAACTATGATAGTTATCCAACACGGGCGTATCACCAAATTTGATTTGCTAAGGGATTTGATTTTGAAACTTACTACTACCAAAACTTGATCTCATACCCACATGGTGACTTATATTTGTTGAGCAAATGAATGTTATATCTTAAATCATATATGGGGAATGTACATCTCTCATTTCTTATTTCACCTGTATAAATGAATGTCAGCTGAGTTTCATAATAATGGTTGATTTCTTTGACCACTGCTATTCCACATGTAGTCAAAGAAACTTCTACATTCAAAACCACTTGTTTCAAGATATGGTCAAATGTTATGCGTGAAGATTTATGGTTCATTGATATATGGTGCCTAGTTTGTCTAAAAAATTAAGAATGATGTCATTCCCATACAATGAAATATATTTTATTATATAGAGTTACATAGCTTGATTGCATCAATCTTTGAATCCATTAGAATTATGTGTAGATCTATTGGAAAGGGACATCTATTTTGAATTATAATGGGAATCGGTGGTCATGGACATGGGTGTCTTACACATTGTAATTCCAATGTGGACAATTTGTAAAATATATGGTGATGTGCTTTCCATCTAATTTTTGTATTCATTTGTGCAAATCACTAATTGAGAAGGACATAACTTTCAAACTGTAGTTGGCCAAACAAAGCAAAATTCGTAATGGTGTTTGGACTTACTTCCAACCTCTATTGGTTCCAAAGGGCAAAAAAGGAAGGTTATATATGAGTTATGGAAGCAAATGATGTCCAGCTCAGTTGGATTGATGCATCCGGTTATAGTCTCCATGTGTGGGAGGTCAGGAGTTCGACTCCTGCTATTCCCCATGTGGGGGATTTTCCCTAAAATGACAGCCGGGTTCGAATCCCAGCGCGATGCCTTGAAGCCCCTTAATGGAAAACTGAATGGCTAGGCTGGGGTGGATATTCTCTTCGTGAAATGATTCGAACTCGGGTTGAGAGACTTGGTGACTTGGTGCCTTGGAATGGATCCTCTCAAGTTTAGAGGTACAACTTGACTCAAGTTGGATGATTGTGAGCCATTGGATTTGATTTAATGGTTCAAATCAAAAGTAAGTTCTTTTGATTTGAGCCATTGGAACAAATCCAATGGCTCATAATGCCCCAACTTGAGTCAAGTTGTATCTCTCAACTTGAGAGGATCCCATCCCATTATATATACCTACTAAGGGGACTAGCTTTTAGAGTAATTCGATGTTAGACTAGCCACAGTGGCCATTACTCCTCTCACTTCACATCAGTGTCACATCATCATTAAACGAGTAAATTGCAAAAATGGTCCCTGTGGTTTTCTCAAATTGCATGTTTAGTCCCTGGTCAATCGAAATTATAAGCGGCTTCCATGTGGGGAGTTTTTGGTTCCGTTTTAGTCCCTGGCCAGGGACTAAACGTGCAATTCTGAGCAACCACAAGGACCATTTCTGCAATGGCCAGGGACCAAAACGGAACCAAAAACTCCCCACAGGGAGGCCACCTGCAATTTCAAAAGACCAGGGACTAAACATGTAATCTTAGAAAACCACAGGGACCATTTATGCAATTTACTCTCATTAAACACATCATTACTCTCTTTACCATTCAGGTTTAATGGTCACTACTTCCTTCATTTTCAAAAATTATACAAACATACTTCACACACACACACACACATACATAGAAGAATAGTGAGGGTGGTCACCACTCTCTCATCTTTTTGCCTTGTCTCACGCGTGAGGCGAGGGTGGTACAATGGGGGTGGCGCGTGACAATGGAGGTGAGGGTGCTGGTTCACCATCCATTGTGTCTAGCTTCAGATTTAACTCTATTTGTTTAATCCTAATCCCAAAAACTATGTGTAAACCTGTAGCCAGTTGAGTTCATGTAAAAAGCTCGACATACACTCTTATCAAGTTGTTTGAGTTTATGTAATACGCATGTTAGCATGCAACATGCATATAGAGCAGAAGAGAGAATATATATATATATATATATATATATATATATATATATATATATATATATATATATATATATATACACACACACACACACTATTAAGTTATGTAATCATGTACTTGAGTTAAGCTCCTTATCTATAATGAGCTTACTTAATTGGCCATAATTTCTTATTATAGTTTCCTAAGTTTGGCATGTGTGACTTGTTTTTGCTCAAGAATGCTTTACCCTTAAAGAAAGTGACCATGAAAATGTTTGAATTAGTCGAGGTTTGAAGCCATAGGGTGGTGAAAATTCAACGTTAATCGAAGCCAACGTTAACCCTTGATTTTTTTTTAATATTATCAGTCCCAAAAATGTATGAAATTTGAATTAAATATACTGTTTTATGTTATTTAAATTATGTAATGATGTTTTAATGAGAATCTAACGTGTCAACACTTTTTGGTATATAATGAGCCTATGGCCCACAATCTCACCTAGTGCTCTAAGAGCAAAGGGTAAGATAACGAGAAGTCCTCGTTAAACCTTAACCAAGCTGGCGTTAAGGCCTCGTTACCATACCCCCCCTCCAGGTTAAGCCAGCGTTAACGCAGGAAGTGAGGAGGTTAACGCCTCGTTAAGAGGCTTCTCCAATTTTAAAAATAAAATAAAATAAATCACTTCATCCCCATGTAACTTTTTTTTTTTTTTTTTTTTTTTTTTTTTTTTTTTTTTTTTTTTTTATGCAAAGGTGAAATATATTATTACTCCACAAAATTTGTACAATGCTTGAAATAAACACCCTATTTTAGACAACCCCAAAAATAGAGACACCGGAGCTTATCCGATATCAGATGGTACATATCCAATATCTGACAAACTAGAACTCAATACATGATTCTATTTGCAGCTCACTGATCTACAATCTCTTCAAGCAATCATTTAGAAACCAATTTACCTTAATTCGCACCTTACCATCTAGCTACATTTCCAAACTCTTCTCCACCATAGTCATTTAACCTGTCACCACAATAACTATAGTAGATAAGAGCTTGGCATCACTAGGCACCCATTTCCTCTCCACGGCAAGGGCTATACCAGTCATGCTACATTTTCATCTACTACAATGGGATCACACAACCTGGGAACACACTCCTTGCAGTGAGTACCATCCATTTCCTCCTTGGTAGTGTATAGATAGGACCAACTGGTTCATCTTTCACTCCTCACTATTTCTATCTTCATGCACTGCCCTCTCACTCACTTTACCCTTCACAAAAGGAAACCTACTTTATGATTTAACCAGGCTACTTGATTGGCTCCAAACGGTCAACTAAAGTCAACCACGTATGTGGTCAATATAGTCAAACTGCCTAGAGTCAATCTCCGTGGAATATAGTGTTTCCCCGGGTCGTGTGAATTGTAACCAAACGGGTTTGTGATCGGGAGAATGTGGACAGAAAAGGGGTTGTGAATGATTACACTACTGATTTATACAAGGAAATAGCTTAAGTAAGCTATATTAACATATACGTGAATTTAGAAAAACCAAAAACGTGTAAAACCTAAAAACGCGTACGTTCAGTTTAAAGTTACATGAACGTACAAAATAAAAAGTGAAAACTGAAATCTGAAAACCGTCAAGGGATGAAAATGACTTTTTTTTACAAACCTAAGGATGAAAGAAAATTTTTAGAAAAACAAAATAAATTTTTACACTACTTAATTATTTAATATTACTTAAATACTATTTAATACTAATTATTAACATTTAAATAACTTAAATACAATATAATATTATTTTAATACTAGAAAAATGAAAATTAAATTTCTAAAATTATAAAATAACTAAAAACAAATTTTAAAATTAAAAATATGTCTTTTTGTCTTTTTGTGATTTTTTATTAATTAATTACTAATTATATTTAATTAAACTAATTAACTAATTTTAAATTACTAATAATACTTAAATGACTTAGAAAATTATAGAAAAATTTATAAATCTAATTAACCATCACAGGAATCCTAGAAAAATATAAAAAGTTTGTTTTATATGTTTTTAAACTATTTTACTAATTATTAAACTAAATATTAATTAATTACTAATTAAACTAATTAAATCCTAAAATATAGAATATGAATAGTAAAAATTCTAGAAAAATTCTTAAATTTGTTTTATAATATATAAAAGCTAGGAAAAATATAAAAACTCGGTATTACTTTATAAAAACTAATTTTGCTATTTAATACTTAAATATTAATTAATAATTAATAAAACTAATATTGAATCTAATAAATACTAAATGACAATATAAAAATCTGGAAAAATTACTGAAATACTTTAATATAAAAGAAAATTAAGAAAAATATAAAAATGCAAATTACTTAATAAAAAAACTAAAAAGGAAAATTAAAAAGATAAATAATATTAAATAGAAACTATCACTTAATTTTAAATTGGTTTTTTATGGATTTTCTTTTTCTAAACTATTTAAATACTAAAAACAAACAACTTAAAAAAAATAACTTAGGCTAAATATCAAAAATAAGCAATATGAAAAGCTAAATGGTTGGCAGATTTAGCTTATAAGCTTATTAGGATTTGAAAGATCTTGAATAAGCTTGATTATTGAACCACAGACCAAAATAAGCAAACAACAATGATAATGATTGGGAATAAGTAAAACTGAACCAAATAAGCTCACAAAATAAGCCAGAAATAACCAATAAGCAGATTGCTTATTTGACAGGCCAAGATGGGCTAAAAGGACCAACTGTAAGGGTCTGTGGGGTCCGCTAGGAGGGTCAGGGGTCCAAATTGGAACTTAATCCTAAAAGTTGGTCAGATAAGCTTCAAAATAAGCTAAGGTTCATCAAATGGGTCCCACTAATAAGCCCTAGGGGAGGGCTTGAACTTGGGTGAGTGAGACTGAGTGCTCAGCTTTCCATGGGAATGAGACAAAGTAAAGGGGCATAGCAGCCCTAGCAAATAAGCCCTAAACCACAAAATAAGCCCTGGTTCTTGGAGCTTGGCTTATTGGCTTTTCAATAAGCCAAGAATCAAGTGGTGGGGCCCACTAGGGAAAAAGTTAAAGGCAATTGAAAATTGGTCATTTGGTTAGGTCTGTGGGTCATTTGGTTAGGTCTGTGGAGCAGGGCAACACCTTGCCCTGCAGCCCACTTTGAGCAGCTGAAATAAGCACAAGAAAAATCCAAAAAATAAGCACAATGTGGATTCCTAAAGTTTAGGTGGGGGTCTTTAACTCCTAAAAGTTTCAAGGTCTAAAGCTAAACACAAAAATCAAAACAAATCTTGGAACATATGAGATTCTACACAATTGGTAAATTTGACTTTTGAGATATTGAACACTATTTGGCTAAAATGGATTTTGATCACTTCTAATCTACTGAAAATGAGTTGTTACTACTAAATGGAACTAAATCAATCAAGTTTAACAAGTTTGTAATCCAAATTGGTGATTTGGTTTCTGTAACATCCAACAGTCAAGCATCAATGAGTTTTGAAACTTGATTTTGACTTTTCCTTTGGTAATGACTAAAATGAGGGTTAATATGAGCTTATATGGATCTAAATGACTTAATTGGACCAAATGTTACACTAATAAACAACAATAACACAGCAAAAGAGCTAGAACCAAACACCCCTTAAGAAACAGTTAATGGAAATTTATGAAGCAAATTGCAAATTTAAACTATGAAACTGAAAGATAAACTTATGGAAACATGAAATTGGCATAAATAAACAAAAATAAACAGCAAACAACAACTATAACTGAGAATGGCAGGTAATGAAGAAAAATGGGAAAATTCTTACGATTTGATCCAAAGCTTAGAACAAAGTAACCAAGGACCTTAAACCACCATCCTAATGCTCCCAAGAGCTCTAAACCATAACCATACTACACTGTTACTCTTCTTCTTTCCTCTTCTTTTCTTATTTTTTTATTTTACACTATTTTTTGTATTTTTGGTTATTTTGGAGCTAAACTAATTTAACTGAATTAAGAGCTTTAGTAAGCTGATGAATAAGCTTAAGTAAGCTTAAACTAACAATAAAAAATACTTTTTATCAACTCAGAATTGTTTTGAGGTTTTCAAGTAAAATGCATAATCTGAATTAAATAAACAGAAGATTGATTGATTAATTAAAATTAGTTCAATTACACTTGGGAATGATAAAAATACAACTTAGAAGCTTAAACTTACACTAAAAATGGAAAAAAAATAAAATAAAACGACATTAAGTCTCTACTCCTAAACTACACTACAGCTATCTGATACACCTTTCTTCTTTTCTCTTGACTTATATAAACCCTGGCAGTGTGCTCTTTCTTTCCAACTCATTTCTAAGCCATTGGATGGCCTCCAAGTGATCACAGCCATCAATTGAGGTTTTGGCGGGAAAACAAGTTTGAGAGGTTTTAGCGGGTTTGGTGAGGTATTAATGAAGAGGAGGGTTGGTTTGAGTTGGTGAGAAGTATTTATGAAGTTTGGTAGTGTTGGTGGAAAGGTGAGGAGGGTGGATGGGGACATGGAAGCATGAATTAAGGGAGGTTGGGGAGGGTGAACAGTGTTTGGTGTTTGACTATTTGTTTGACCCTGTGGGTTGACTGTTTGACCGGGGGAGTTATTAGTTTAGGGTGTGGGCTTTTGGGTAGTGGATTGGGCTTGGGATTTATTTGGGTGGATTAGTGGATTTGGTTTTGTTTTTTGAGCTTAAATCACAAGGACCATACATGTAAAACTAAAAAACTTCAAGGGCTGAAAATGTCATTTTTCCTAAGTTGATTCAAGGGTCATTTCCTGCCATATATGAATATTCCAAGGGTTGTAAATGCAATTTTTCACTTTTTGGTCCTTTAGGGACTAAAAATGCCAAATATTGAAACTTGAAGGACCAAAATGTAATTTTCTCAAAACTTTTTACCCAAAGACCAATGATGCCAACTTATGATTTCCCAAGGACCAATAATGATTTTTCTTCAAATTCCCACCAAGGACCAAATCTGTCAAAAGTGAAACTTCAGGGACTAAACTTGTGAATTCTCAAAACTTTTCAAATTTCTCATCAAAGGACTAAATATGACAACTTATGACTTCAAAAGGACCTTTGGTGACTTTTCTTTTAAAATAAGTGCTCAGGGACTATTTTTGCCAATTTTTGAAAGTTGGGGACTGAAACTGCCAATTATGCAAACTTTGTTCGTTTTTCATCTGTTTTTACTCATTTTGCATCTAAAACATATAAAACACAATTTTGGAATATTTTCAATATTTTGATGCATTATTGAGTGTTTTTAAATGTTTTTGCAGTTCAGATTGACCAAAAATGATGAGTGTTTGAACGCTCATCACTACTTGACTTGTTGAGATCCATGTTTCATCACCCAATTACCTAACAAAGGCCTATTGGATTACAAGCAGGATCTTATTAGTGAGTTAGACCTAGAAAAACCAAGTTACAAGGCCATCTTTTGTAAGTGAGCTCAATCATATTTCCAATTCATATGTATAGAATTGAAAATATTTAGGTATAAAACCTATCAATTGCAGATTCCATAATCATTTATGCATTCTTGTGAGCATTCAGGATAGAAAACAGTGTGTTTTCTATATCAATACAAATTGATTTGTACCATTGAGCAGTACAAATCACCAAACCAGCAGGAAACTACATTTTAACCCACCAACTTCTAATGACCCCAACTTTGATTCTCTTGATCCATATATGAACTCCAGTACCTCATAAATGTCTCAGAGGATAAAAAAAAAAAAAAAAAAAAAAAAAAAAAGTGAGGTTAAGTTATTAGCCATCTGCTTCATCATAAACCCTTCTTCCAAACACCCCTTTCAAATTCTAGAACTAGAACTAACTCATCTGATTTCCCAAAGGTTGCATGCTTCCCTGACAGCATTTGAATCTTTGACTCTTATTGACATTAATTTGAACCTTACATCTTCTCTAATGCTTTTACTCAAAGTATCTTTATCTCTTTCTTCTTGTTGAAACTTTCTCTGATTCCATTCTTGCCATAAATGGTAGACAGTGGCAGCAAAGCAAAGCTTTCTAATCACATTCCAAATACTATTATGATTCTGCATAGCTTAGTAATAACATCAACTTTTGCACGATCTACCTCAATCCCAAATTTTGAGATCTTATGGCCGAGGACTATGCCCTCTTTAACCAAGAAGTGGCACTTCTCCCAATTTAGAACTAAGTTAGTGTTTTCACACCGTATTAACATATTCTCTAAATGGGAGAGGCAAGAGTCGAAAGAATTTCCATAGACGGAGAAGTCGTCCATGAACACTTCCATGGTTTTTTCAATCATATCGGAGAAAATGGCCATCATGCACCGCTGAAACGTGCTTGGAGCATTACATAGGCCAAAGGGCATTCTACGATAGGCAAACGTTCCATACGGGCAAGTAAAAGTGGTCTTTTCTTGATCCTGGGCATCAATGGGGATTTGAAAGTACCCAGAAAAGCCATCCAGAAAACAATAGAGCTCATTTCCTGCTAATCGTTCAAGCATTTGGTCCATAAAAGGGAGCGGGAAATGGTCTTTACGTGTCGCGTCATTCAACTTGCGGTAGTCGATACAAACTCTCCATCCGGTCACAAGTCTAGTCAGTATAAGCTCATTATCTTCATTTTCACAACAGTGATTCCGCCCTTCTTTGGAACACAATGAACCGGGCTAACCCATGAACTATCCGAGATCGGATAAATCATTCCAGCGTCAAGGAGTTTTATAACTTCCTTTTTGATCACTTCGTGTATTTGTGGATTAACCTGTCATTGTTGTTGGATGGAAGCTTTGTGATTATCTTCATGTAGAATCTTATGAGTGCAAAATCGAGGGTCGATACCCTTAATGTCGGAGATTTGCCAAGCAATAGCACTTTTATGCTTCTTAAGCACATCTAAGAGTCGGGTCTTCTCCTCATCTTTTAAATCTTCTGAGATTATGACGGGCAATTTATTATTAGTTTCCAAGTAAGCGTATTCGAGATGAGGAGGCAAATCCTTGATCCCGAGCTCCGGAGGATTCTCAATAGACGGCTTTACTTCTTTTACGCCTGCCATTTTTAGGTCGATCAGAGGGGAAGAAACAATCGGGTTTTCATTTAAAAGTTTTTCAATTAATAAAATATCCCCCTCCGGATCAAAGTCAGAATTATCAATTTCTGGTGAAACTGAATCATTTGAAAGACAAGCTTTTATTTCTTCCCAAGCGAGATCACTTCCCTCAAACGGAGTGAGGGAAGGGGAAGAATCGGAGACGATTGGTTCAAAAGAAGGAGTGGGATTTCCACTCGAAGCATTGTCGGTAAAACCAAGAAGTTATTGAGAATACTCCTCCGTAGCTTCATCAATAACATCGATTCGGTTGACGGAAGCCACATCGTAATTGGAGGAGTATCTCGCGGTTTGGTCGAGATTGAAAGTAACGGCTTCATTTCCAACACGTAAAGTAATCTCCTCGTCGTATACATCAATTAAAGCACGGCCGGTCCTTAGGAATCCTTTCCCGAGATGAGAGGAACCCGTAGATCAACATCGAAATCAACAACCACAAAATCGGCAGGGAAATTGAATTTCCCAAAATTGACAAAAATATCCTCAGCTATACCAATAGGACAAGATGTAGATCGGTCGGCAAGCTCAAGGGTCATAAGCGTCGGTGTCAAGTTAGGAAGAGACAACTTTTGCCAAATCGACAATGGCGTTAGGTTAATGCTAGCACCAAGATCGGCCAAGGCGAAGCATTGAACCATACCCGGAAAATTGCATGGAATAAGAAACTTGCCAGGGTCTTCAAGCTTTTCGGGTAGCTTTTTAAGAAGAACCGCTGAGCAATTCTCATTCATTTGAGTCTTAGACATTTCAAACAACTTTTCCTTATTATTCAAAAGACCTTTTAGCATCGAAGCAAATTTTGGCATCAAAAGTATAGCATCCGCGAGACTTATATCAAAGTGCAATTCTTAAAAAATCTGATAAAACTTTTCCATCTGGTTTTTATCTTTCTCGCGGTGCTTTTGTTCATTTAAGCGTGACAGATAAGGCAACTTCGTTTTAACGGGAATTTCTTTTTCAGTTTCATTAACAACTTTTTCTTTTCCTTTAGACGTCGGGACCACCGGAGGTTGGATGTCTTCGATCCTTTCATTATTAATAGGAATTTCCGTATCCGTTGTCACCTCGGGTTAACGGGCGACTACCTTAGGAGGAAGAGAAGAATAGGCAGTCGGAGCCGTTGGTCCATCATAAGAAACACCACTCCTTGTTGTGATCGCTTTAGCATCGCCCCTCAGGTTAGCGATCGTGTTGCTTGGAAGAGTTCCAGAGCCCGAGGGTCGATCATTTAAACGTTTGTTGATATCGTTGATTTAAGTAGCAAATAACCTTGTTGTTTCATCATGTTTTGCCATTAAAGCTTGTTGACTTTGAATTAATTACTTAATCAACTCATCCGTGGGCGATTGATTTGGAATAACACCTTGATTTTGATTATTGAAATTCTGCCCACGGTTTTAAAAATTGCCATGATTCTGATTTCCATGATTAAAATTCCCATGATTATTATTTTGAAAATTCCCTTGAATCGGGGCTTGATTTTGATTTCCCTGAAAATTCCGATTGTGGTTTAACACCTTGGTTTTGAAAACCTTGATTTGGCCGATTTTGATTTTGATTAACTTGATGTGTACGGTTTTGCACATTGTTATTATGATTCTGATTTTGAAAACCGGGTGGTCCAATATAATTGCTCGAACGATAATTGAGAAGATTTCGATCTCCTTGAGGAGGTGGGTAAACGTTTCCACCCATGTTTGCGGCATACACATTCTCTTGAGCATAAGAACCGGTTGACGGACACTCATAATACGGATGTGGACCACCACAAGTAACACAACCTTGATTTACAACATTGACTTGATGACTCGGTTTTTCAATAGACATAGCATCAACTTTCTTTGTAAGAGCTACTAGCATACTCATCACTTCATCATTATTTTTACTATTATTAGACACTTGAGGTTTATTTCTAGACATTCTCAGACGAGCCTTATTCTCAATTATCATAAAAGCATCATTCGTGTTTCGAGCCAACAGGTTCCCACCCACAGCAGAGTTGAGTGAGTCTTGATCAACATGACTTAACCCATTATGGAAAGTAACAATCTGCTGAAGGGATGTGAACCCATGGTTCGGACATTTTCCAACAAATCTTTGAATCGATCCCAAGCTTCACTAAACGACTCATCAAAAGCTTGTTGGAATCGAAAAATTTGTGAACGGAGATTAGAAGTTTTAGAGGGAGGATAGAAATAATTCACAAACTTGGAAGCAAGATCATTCCAAGTGTGAATCGAATTCGGCGGTTCCTTTTCCAGCCAAGTCCGGGCTGCCCCTTTAAGGGAGAAAGGAAACAACTTCAATTTCACCACATCGTGGGGTACTTGATTCATTCTAATAGTCTCAGCAATGTCGGTGAAATTTCTGATGTGAGCATATGGGTCCTCGTCTTCAAACCCGTGAAAGGATATACCCGTGATTAAGTTGAGTAATCCGTGATTTATATCAAAATTGGCATTGATATCAGGAATCACGATGGCTCTCCTCACACCATTGAATGGTGATTGGAGTTGTTCCTCCATCGGACGTGGATCAAAAGCCGGTTGTGGTCCCATCGGAGGGATCACATTGTGTTGAGGACCACCCATCGGCGGGGGTCCATTGTGTTGTTCGTTTTGATTCATTTCCTCGTCGTCAAGGAAATGAACCCGACTATTATGTCGTAAAACCCACTCGGGGTTTGAGAACGGAGAAGTAAGACTCTCGAAAGAAGAGCGGGTGTGCATACACCAAAAACAAAATCAAAAAGAAAAAGAAGAAGAAAAGAAAAAGGAAAATCTTTTTTTCTTTTTTTTAATTTATTTATTTAAACAAATCTCAAAAACTTTTTATTTCATTTGTTTTTCTTTTTATAAAACGTTACGTTAATTGAAACCGTTTCCTTCAAATCTACATGCGACGGGACGGGAAAGAAGAGTGTTTCTCTCTTCAGCTAGCGATTTAATGTCTTAGCTTCCGTATTTCCCGCTTAATCGGTTGTAGAATTTAAAGTAATCCGATAAACAACTAATTTCACGTTTTTCTTATGTTGTGAGACTTATTTGGTTTACAACGCCCTCCCTTCCACGGGAGAGTCGAGGCTGTAACTTTATTTTTGTATTTTTGTAAACACTTTAGGAAAAGTGTTTTAAATTTTTCAATTTTTATATTTTTATAGAAAATATATACAAGATAGAGGAAGGCTTATCAAAACACGATTTTTCAAAACGAATATTCAAAAACTCACTTCAACCTTCCCCGGCAGAGGCGCCAAAAATTGATTGTTTCAAAATAAATTATATAATATAGTAATATAGTATCGAGGAGATCCGCAAGAAATACGGATCGCCCGAGTCGTATCCGTGCGAAGGTGAATGGAATCAAAGAATATTGATTCGTGCAAATCGTGTAGTGAAAAGTGATTAAAGTGAAAAATTGTGATCAAGCAATTCAAATTATGACAAACAAACAAGAATTATGCAAAATGTACAAGCTAGATATGCACTAAAGTTAAAAATGTAAAAACGAAAATGCAAACGCGATTATTTAAAACGTAACGTTCAAAATAAAACGTAACTATTAATTGAAAAATGATCCTACAAACGTGAAACAATTTTTTAAGAATATTAAACTAATTAAAAGAATTTTCAGAAAATAAAATATTTTTTTGACTTTTCTTTTATTTTCTATGAATTTATTTTGATTTTTGTATTTTTAAATGAATTAAAAATAAAGGAAAATAGAAAAATAAAAGGGAAAAATGTAAAATATTTTTTGAAAAATCTAAAATATTATAAAAGAATTTCCTAAAATATTTTTGTATTTTTTATGGCTTTTTCAGAATTTTTATTGATTTTTGTTTATTAAAAAGTATATAAAATTGATTAAAATCAAAAAAAAATTAAGAAAAATAACAAAACACCTCAGAAATTCTGAAAAATTACCAGAAAATCAAAATTAATAAAAGAAGTTTGGAGAAAAATTTTAAAACTAAAATGAGCAGTTTAAGTGCTTATTCTGGCCAAAACAGCTTATCACAAGTGCTTATTTTTAAGCACTTGTGACAAAACTGAATGAAACTTAAATCAAAGACTATTTATGCCCAAATGCAATAAGAAATCTCAAGTATGATCAAGTATAATCACAGAAAGTCCCAAAGTAGCTCAATAAGCAATTACATAAGCTAATGATATAAGCAGAATCTAAAACAGCTAAATCCAAAAGAAGCAGACCATTCAAATCACTATTTCAACTTCAAATAAACTCAGAAATTCCAACTAAACACAAGAACAAGCTCAATTATGCACTAGCAGCCCTAATGTCCAAGACAGATATTCTGTCTCAATTGTTCAAATGCACAGATGTAATAAGCTAATAGAATAAGCTCAAAAGTTCCAGCTTATGGGGGCAAAAGCTCTATAGTACAGCTAAGTAACTAATTCAACTAACTGTCAAATCATAATCAAAGATTTGCTACTCTACAATAGCTCAAAATCAGCAACTAGTTGAACAACTGATGGCAATTGACTTTTATGATACAATTCTAAGTTTGACCTAATTCAACTTTATCAGCTAATTCATACTTCTAATCAGTTGTATTAAGCTACTATTATTCTATTATAAGCTATCTCTAATTACAATACAACTATTAGCTTTATTTTACTAACAAATTATCACTATAACTAACTGTGTATGCAATTTACTCTAACTTTGACTATTAATAAGCTACACTACTGATTTTATGATTCAAAACTCTATTAAATCTCTGAATAAACCTATAAGAGACAGAGATCAAGAAATACAACAACAATTAAGCTCAGTAAATTATTGATCCAAACACTCCCTAATTGTGACAGTTACACAATAACATGATGAAACAGTCAAGTAATCTCCAATCAATGAATCACTATCAATCTCCAATCACAACTTGAATCCAAATTCACAATTATACACTATGAAATCTAACAGATATGACAAATCTCAGATCCAATGTAAAGACAGATGCTCAAATAAGCTATACTAACTCAGATCTACAAACTCAATCAAGTTTCTATAACGGCAATCAACTCAAATCTATTTAAGCAATGAAAAACTAAATCAAACAAGCTAAACTACAGAATCAACTACAATATTAAAAGCTATTAATCAATGAAACAATACTCAAATTTCAACTTCAGGATCAAGTACTTACAATCACATTCAATCCAGCTTGAAAAGGATTGATTCACTATGCTTGCCTATCTTTATGATAGGCAGGGACCTTCCAAATCTGTCCCAGCTTATTAAATCACCACAGTTCTCAATGATTTACTCCCTTTGACTTTTGTTGACTGTCTTTATTCACTTGTGAAATTTAAATGAAAACAGATCCACAGGAAGTTACAGAGCTAGTATGGATTGTGAAAAAGCTAAATGAGCTTATTTAAAAGCTTATAAAAAGAGATTGAAAACTTATTTTTTTATTTTTCTAATTTTCTAATTTTTTTATATTTTCTTCAAATGATTTGACTGAATTATAAGAAATACTAATTAAGCTAAGTAAGAGACTAAGATTATACTGAATATAAAAGATATGAAAACAATTAAGCAGAATTAAATGAGAAATAAGCAATTGAAAGTAAAGGAAACTTAAAATTTTATTATAACTAAAAAGTAAACATTACAAATACTAGTCTAGGTACATTCAATAGAAATTTTAACAGAGTTGTGCTACTAACTAAACTACACACTAAAATCAGCTACAAATGCCTCTATATATAGGAGAGGTGAGGATTGGGGTCACGGATTGCCAAGCTGGCAATCCGTGTGACCTGTGTTAGTTTGAAGCCTTTCTCAACCCTCTGATCATGAATCAATCATTACCTAATCATTTTAGCCGTAAGATCAAATCTAATGACGCGTCTCAACCAATCAGCTCTTGCCACATAGTCCCCTCGGTGTTTGTTTGAGTCTGACACACCCTGACATCATACTGAGCTTCTAGAACACCCTTGATTTGACACAATTACCCTTAATTGAGGTAATTGTGTACGGTCAATTTCTAGGGTTCTTAATCCTGGGTAATTTGGGAATTGGGGGAAAGAAGGGGCGGGGTAATTTTTTTATTATTGTTTGACCTTCTCTTGACCATTGACCCGTGATATACTTTGACCAAGTGGATGGCTGGATCGGGTTATAGGCTTTGGTTTTGGGCTTGTGATATTTATCATTGGGCTTGGTATTATTATTTTGGACTAGGCTTGTGTGGTATTTTCAGATTTTGTAGTAATAAGAATCAAGGGCCAATTTTGTACTTATTTAAACTTTAAGGACTGATCTTGCCTAAGTTCCAAAGTAACTTTCAAGGATATATTATGACCATTATGATTCCCCAAGGGTTGACTTTGACTTTTTCTTCAATAATTTCCAAGAGGGACTGAATATGTTCATTTCCAAAGTGCAGGGGCTATTATTGTCACTTCTTCAAACTTCCATAATAAGGATCATTCATGCAAATCTTCAAACTCTGGGGATCTCTTTTGACTTTTTAAACTCCACTTGATTACCAGCATTGACTTTCTGACTCGTTCTACTCTCGTGCTCATTTTTGCTGGATTTCTGTTTGTTTTTTTGTCATTTTACGAAATATCCGTACCTGCACATTCACAATTACAAAAAATGTTTTCTTTGGCGTTTTTGGTTAGTTTTTGGATTATTAAGTCCTAATTTAGCTCAAAAAAGGTGAGTGAATAAGCACTCACCAACACACTTTAGCAATCATAGTATCCATCATAATTGGTTTACCAATTCTGCTTGCAATAGCACTCAAACCCTTGGCAGTCCATGCTTCAAGTGGTAAATTCACAAATTTGACCCATAATGGCAGAGTATCAGGTTCAACTTTGTTCAAATCTACACTAGCATCCCATTTCTGAACCACCATGGCTTTCTTATTAACAATCCATACTCCATTTTCAATTACAACCTGTAATCCTTGCTCATTAGTAAATTTAAACACAAATGTCCCATTCATAATATCCAAAATGCTTTTCAATCCAAATTTACCCCACATCCTAAACAGTTGGTAATTCAACTCCATCATAGTCATTTTGTAGCTAACAAAATATCCACAAGCAGTGAGTTCCCATTTCTTACTTCCTTCTAACACAATTTCCTCATCAAATATAACAAACTTAGTACCATCATCAACAACTCTAGTTGGCACATGACACAACTTATTATTAAGACCTTCAAACTCAGTTCTAACCATATGTGCATAGGTTTTCCTGTTTTCAGTATCTTTATTCCCATTGCTTGCATTATCAATAGACTCAACAATATCACTTAAGTTGCATGTAGGTATAGTGTTTTCATGGTTATTATCAATACTGTCAAGCATACTAGTAGAAGTAGACTTACAACCAGTTCCTTTGTAACAACACCAATAAGAGTATTAGGAGTATCAGAAATATCACCACTAATACTAGATGTTGCACACAGTACCCATACCATTATGTGATGTTTCATTACCAGCATCTAATTCTTTATCATTCTCATTAACCTCAGCAATAGCACATGCTTCAGCAACTGCATCCTTGCTCACACCATCATCCTCACCTAACCTATTCTCCTCCACAGTCTCCTTAGTACCCTTCCCAATCATATTACTCACAACCTCATCATTCCCTATCTCCTTTTCCCCCAATGTTGCCCTAATATCATCAGTATTCTTGTTATTCACAGGATCCTTCCTTAATTGGCTAATTTTCCCAACTACATTGTTAATACAAATATCGCCTAAAAACGTTATTTATATTTTACGATCATTGCTAAGTTTTGTTAATGACAAAGTATGAAGTTTAGCTATAAGTAAATCATCACTTTAAGTGTTTAAGTCTTGTTTAACTAAGGTTAACATTTCCTTTTAAACAAAACATTGTTTTTACTTCTTAAACTAAAATGAGTCTTGTCACATCATATTTATTTCTTAATATAGTAAGGTCACATCACATTTAGGGCAAGTTTTGTCATTATGCATTTATGGAAAGAAATGTGTTTGACTAACTTTGTTGTTGCTTGCAAGCTTTGTATTTGATTTGTTATTATGAGATGTGACATTGTTTGGTTGCTAGGAGTTATGAGACAAGACCTTGTTTGGTTTGCAAGATTTATTGCAAAACCAACTGCAGCCCTGGCGGTACCCTGGGGGTACACGGGCGGAACCCTTTTGAGGGGTCCGCCTGATCCGCCAGACCTGCAGTGTTGTTTGCTATAAATACTAAACCATTTGTTAGTTTTTGGTAACACTTTTAGGACATATATTCACATACTCTCTCAACTAACTCAGTAACCTTTTGATTTGTGATTCTCTTATGTAGCAAGGGACTTCACAAGATCATTCAAGAAGTTACAAGCTTCAACTCTAAAGTTGCAAGTCTTGGTAGCTTGGTCATGTATAAGCTTTGGTAGTTTATACTTCATGTGTGTCATGTATATAGAAGTAAGTGGTTAGTATTTTAGGCCTCAAAATACGTAGTGTGTCGGGAGTTGTTGTACCCTTGTAAAAGAACTAACGGGAGTGGTTGTACCATTGGTAAAGAACTCGACATCTAGCTTAGTGTCGGTAAAAGTGTAAGCGACGAACGGGAGTGGTTGTACCCTTGTAAAAGAACTCGACATCTAGCTTAGTGTCGGTAAAAGTGTAAGCGACGTTGTAAAGGTTTTCTCCGCCGGTGAAAGGAGCTTGTTGATTAGTGCTTATAACTCTCGAGTTGGAAACTCGGGGCGTGGATGTAGGGCAAGGAAAAAGAGTCTTTGTAGCCGAACCACGATAAACAATCGTGTTGTGGTTTGATCGTTTCTTTCTTTATCTTTGCTTATTACATGTTGTTCTTTAGTTATAATTGCTAGTTACATATAAAGCTTTTCAATGAACTAAACAAGTAAAGATGTGTTTGTATCTTCAAACAAAAGTAATGCTTTCCAAATAACTAAACAAGCAAAGTTAAGATTATTACAAGCAAAGCTTTTCAATGTATGAAACTTGTAAAGTTAGAATTGATATTCACATAAAAAGCTTTTCAAATAATCAAACATATAATTTTGTGTTTATATCTTTAAGCAAACGTAAAAGATATTCAAGTTAAAAAGAGTCTAAAAAGCGGTAAACTATTCAACCCCCCTTCTAGTTTTCCACAATTGGTATCAGAGCTACGTTACTCAAGATCTTTAAAATAGAATGTATTTTAAAACTTGTATCGATCCATGGATTTTGAAAATCTCAAAGAAGGGCAACCTATTAAAAACCAACCGCTATTTGAAAAAGAAAACTTACTTGAATGGAAAAGTAATTTTGAAAACTATGTGAAATCAATTGATCAAGATCTTTGGCATATTATTTCTTTTGGTAATTTCAAACCAAAGAAAACAAGTTTTTGAAAACCAAGATAACTATCTTAAACTTGATAAAAATACTAAAGCTAAAACAATGATTTACAAAGCTTTAGTACCAAATATGAAAGAATGTATTTTTGTCAAAAGGCTAATGATGTTTGGAAAAATATGGTAAACTTTCATCAAGGAATATGTCAAGTCAAAGATGATCAATTTGATCTTACATATGAATTAGAAGTTTTAGAAAAACTAACTGATAGACACTTAGTAGAAGTTAATACATGTGCTACTAGTTTAAATGTTTTAAATGAAGGTACAAGTGAAGATGAGTACGTGTGTTTTGATGAACCTGCTTGCGTATCTTGGAATGTAATGGATGTTGACGAAGACAATGATCCGGTAGTTTATTGTCAACTTATTGATACAACAAGCAAGGTGTAAGTAAAGGTGATTACTCGTGTCAAGCTCGTAGTAGTCTTGCTTGCGATTCATGGAATAACTCGGATGAAGATGAAGTCAATCATCTGATTTGTGATTCTAAACTAGATAAAACATCAAGCAAGGTACACTTTGAAACCAAACTCTTTTGCTTTGATTAATTTATCCTAGAGTTTTCTAAACTAGAAAATGAGTCTAAACATTTGTGCAACATGGACCTAAAAGCTATCTTCAAGAATGAGTCTTCAAAATCTCTTAAGAATATCTTTGAAAAGGAAATCTTATTAGAAGATAAAATGTCTAGAATTAAGAGTAATGTTGAAATTAATCTAGAATGTAAATTATGTTTAGATTACAAACATGAGATTAAAATGCAAAATGAGAAAGGAAAAATTATTAGTTAAATTTGATGAAAGCTCAAAATCTCTTGAAAGATTGTTGAGGAGTCAAAGGTTGTTTAAAGATAAAACCGGATTAGGATTTAACTCAAAAGCACCATTAACTAATAAAACAAAGCAAGTAAAATTTGTCTAACCTAGAAGAGAGATTTAGAGATAATTCTATCTCTAATAGAAACTCATGATAAAAAAATTAAGATTATCATACTCTATGCTTTTATATGATTGTCTAACCTTCTTGGATACATGAGTTATTGAGTTTCAAAGCATGTCGTCAAACCAAGTTTTTACGCATAATGCTTATCCGCTTGATAGCATCTCTATGCAATTTAAAAGGTTCGCATTACTTAAACTTGACTTTGGTTATATCTTGTCTCTAGCATTATGTGTTCAAATATGTGTTATTTGTAATACTCTAGAGTGTTTACCTGCTATTTGTAAATAACTAAGATTAGATTCTACGCAACAAGAAATTTAGTCTTAGTACTAGTAGGAGATATAAGGTGTTTTGGTTATTTAACCATCAAGAGATAAACACGAAAAACTCTTGAGTATGTCTCACTCAACTCTTGCTTACAAGTGAGCTAACTAAGAATTTCCTAAGTGTTAAAATGTCTAACACTTTTGTGATGCTTGCAAAACAAACCTTTGTTAAACAATTCTTCCAAACACCATACTTTGAGTCTTTAATTGTGTCTTTCTTCAATCACTCCTTTATGATAATCTCACATAAAACACACAAGGTGAAACAAATCACATTAGCATATATTAAGATGTGTGAAAGAAAATAAGTTTTCAACATCTAGGATTTACACATCAAATGTGACACATAGTCTAATGATGTTGTACCTCTTGGACTTTTTAAAAATAAATAGAGTTCATAGTGTCTTAAGTAAGAAAACCTAAAGAGTCGAGGAGTCGTTGAATATGACATTTAACGAGTAATCTCCTCCTTCTATAATATCATCTTTGGTAGATGATAACTTAGTCGAAAGTCCAATGATGGCAAGACAAGCATGGAGTAAAAGTACAAAACAACATCTTCTCACCTTGAGTTAAACATTGAATCAAGTAAAATTGACATAAGTTATAAAACTTGATTTATTGGTCATTAGTTGTGTCTAAACAAATTCAACAAAAACAATTTTTGGAATTTAGAATAAAACAACTAGTGAAACGAAATTGATATTTCAAAGTAATCAAGTGAGTATAGTGTCAATATTTGAAAGACCTTTTGATAATAAAAGCAAGCCACAAAAGCAAGGGATTTTAACTTAAAGACATTCCTAGTTGCTCTCTTGTTCTCAATGGTTAAGTTATTGATGACTTATCAAGAATGAGATTAGTAAATCCGTAGGTAAAACTAAACGTAGAGAAATGTTTGGAAGACTACTTGTTCTCATAACAATTAGATTCAACATTATGTTTAGCTTTTGTCTATGTGCTCGTGTTAAAGAAGATCCTAAAACAACTCTTTAATTGAGCCTATTTGGATACATCATAAGGTACTACACAACTAGGATTATGGTCTCCCAAAAGAACGGGAATAGAAACCATAGTGTATGCCAAATGGAATTATGTCGGTAATAAGTTGATAAGAAAAGCACAAGTGGTACTTGCACTTTTATACTTACTTACCCAATGATTCTCCAAAACGCGTAAGATTCTCAAATTAGTATCGGATGGAGAAGCACATTAACAAGCTCCACTTGAACAAGCAAATTCACGTCAACAACGGAATTCATCTCATCAACGTTGTTATCCCTTTAACAAAGGAAGCATCGACTTCAGCGACAATTCAATTCATTATGTTCTTAATAGACATATTTGTGATCCATCATCATCGCCTTGGTAAGATTGTTCATTGAGGAACGTCTTATCTAAGAAAGTCTTCTACGTTAACTATTTCATCAACGCGTTAACAAAATCTCTTGAAAGTGAAGCATTCATAATTCCTAGGCTTAGTCAAAGACTCATAAGACCTAAAATCTTAAGGTTTGAACGTTAGGATAAAACCATAAAAATCAAGACAAATAATTTTTTGAGTTTCTCCCTGCAGAACCCACGGTACCTTCAGACCATACGGGCGGAACCCATTTTTTGGTTCCGCCTGGTCCGCCAAACCTCAGAATGTATTATTTGTAATCTCAAAACCAAACACCCTCTTAAATCTTAACAAAAACTTTCAAACAACATCACCCTCTCTAAAACACATATCCTCATGAATTTTAGGGCTTCTAATCCAATCTCTTCCAATCCAACTAACTTTGTAAGTATTCTAATCACAATTGCATTTTTAATTTAATTATAACATTCTTGCTTACAATCATTAACTAGAATCTTAGGGCTTTTGCATAAAACTTCATGATTCTTGAAAAACTTGGTGGCTAGTCATTTATGTATTTCATTAGTTAAGAAATGTATCTTTTCATTGTTACTTTGACTTACCAAACACACCAAGTGCATTATTTTTCTAATTGCAACATGATTCATCACCACATTGTTAAAACAAATGAAAAACATCATTTAAACATCACTTGCATACTATCTCTTGAATGCTAAAGGGGATACATAACTAATATGTATTTTCGGGTACATTCAATCGAAGACACATTCAATTAGGAGAGTGTTGGTTATCTTTTGTTTTTACAACAAAATTTGCATAACAAAACGATTTAGGAATCAAAATGAGTCAAGATAACCATGTCTTCACATTGTCTTGCATATAGGAATATATTGGAACATCCTCGTTGTTAAAAGTCATTAACATACAATTTTATGTTTTCTAGGAATCAACATGCCTCCCGCAAACAAATCCGATCACAAAGAAACCCTTAAATACATGCCCAAACACCATATGACCAAAGGTCTCAACTCGGTTCAAGTAGAAACCTTTAAGGCATTAGAAAAACGCTATGTTCACGAAGGTAGAACCATTGATCCATCCTTTCTAGAAGGAACATCTATTCGTCAAAACTTTGCCGCAATTCACTTTGATTGTCTCTTTGATATAGATGAGCCAATTTTTCCTAGGTTCATTTTGGAATTTTATGCAACCGTAAACCTTTCCTCATGTGCTGGTGGTAGGATATCATTAAACTTCACAACCAATCAAATATCACATGACATTGATTTAAAAGATTTAGCTATAATTCTTGGTGTACCAAATGAGGGAACTTGCCTCTACACGGATAAGTGGCCCATTTCAACTCTTGATTCTATTGATCGTTTTTATCCATACGATACACCTCTTGCTAGTAAAGAAACCATTAAGGAACACCTCTTTGTTAGAACCTCTACCACTAGGGTGAATCGTTCGGGGAACATTGTAGACAAGGATCCTTTTGGTATGGAGCTCAATGAGCTTAAACCACAATTTAAGAAGTGGGAAGAAATTCTTAGGGCTAACGTCATAAGTACCATAGGAAATAGAGATCACATCAACACATGCCTATGCTACATGCTATATAGCATTTCCACCGGTCAACCCTTCAACTTAGCCTACTACCTTGCCAAAAGAATGGCCGACATATCCTTAGTTGGAACAACCGCTCTTCCCTATGGCATGTTTCTTACCCGCCTCTTTAGAGCAATCTCACCCATTTCTCCTAACGAAGATGGAATACGCCTTGACTATTTTCTCGTTCCTCACACCTTCGTTCCCCTAAGTGATAAACGAGTTTACAAAAATAAGGGCAAACGTACTCGATCACCTACACCATCATCATCATCATCATCCGGAATGAGCGAGGATGATAAACTTCCCAACTCTAAGTTACCTCCTTTAGAATACCTTCAAGCTCTCCCCATCATTGACAATGCTTCCGAAGAATTCAAGCAAACCAAAGGAATGTTCAAGTGTTTTGGAAGGTACCTAAACAAGCTCAAAAAGAAGATAGACCGGTTGTGAGAAGATTAAGGAGCGTTTGGCATAAGAATGCTTTAGAATCGTCTTTGTGTTAAAACTACGTGAATTATGTGTTTTTCACTTTCATGGTTTATTATGTTTGTTGGATTATGTTTGTATGAAATTTTATGCATAATGACAATGTTTAAGGTGTTTGTCATCTTTTCTATGCTTATGGCAATTCTTACTAAGTATAGTGAAATCCTCGACCTCAAGGTCAAAGTCCCATGATATGTATGTTTACATGTCTAATTTTTGCATTGCCTAACCAGTAATACCTTATCTTTTTAATTTTAGGAGTTTTCGAAAATTTTGAAAATCGTCTCGCGGGTCAAAAACGCGGACTGCCTAATTTTTTACCCCTGGCGGATCTGGCGGTACCCAAAATTGGGTTCCGCCAGTGTATTTTCTGGGAATTCCAGAAATGGCCCAACGGACCAGGTGGTACCCTGAAATGGGTTCCGCCAGTGTCTTCTGAGGGATCCGCCAGACACCTGCAGAAAATTTTTCCATTTTTCTTAAGTCCAAAACTTGTAATGTGTCAAAACCATTATCCTAAGTGAGAAACATCTTCAATTAACTTCAATAACCATATTAGAATTACCTTCACTCACTAAAACAATTAGGAAGACACTTCCCTCCAAAAACTCAAATTCAAACATAACCAACCCAAGGAACCCTTTTAAAGGATCCTTCAAAACCATTGAAACATTTTTCAACCAAATCACATCTCATGATCACAAAGCATTGAGTACATTTGTTGGTCTTTCACTCCACCTTATTCTATTGGAATTACATGCATTGATTTGACATATTCATGAAAATTTTGCAAATCATTTGAAACCTCAACCTTTGAATGGTAGAACATTAAAACCAAACACTCTATTCAACATCTTCTTCATCCTATAAATTTGAAAGCCTTGCAACAATTCAAATCACACCATCACCATCAAAACTTCTTCTCTCAAAACATCAAAATCACACCTTTAAAAATGACCAAATCACACACATCATCCGAGTCATCAAAATCCCTTTCAAGAATCACTAGGATTAGTGTTAAACCTTGTTGTTTTAACAAAACCGTCAAGTCAAGCTCATCTTCTTCAAGTAATGCTTCACTTAACATTTCTTCACCTATCCAAGATTACCTAAATCTCACTACCTCAACACAATCCTCAACACATTATAATACCAATGTGATCACCATTCAAGATTTGCTTAATCTTGCTACTCCACCACCTTCTCCATCACATTGCAACTCAAACCTAGCCATTAATCCATCACCAACTAGACCTTTGAGTGAGTCAACTTCACCTTCTCAACAAGCTTTTAAATCAAAAACTCCTTCACCTCAATCACCAATACCTACACCAATGGAACTTTTCCATACACCACCAACATCACCATTACCCAATTTGGAAACTTTTGATGATCTATCATCAAGTCCACCATCCTTCTCACTCTTTGATACCATAACTCAAATGGAAACCCAACAACACCCTAGTGGGCAACTAGATGATGAACCCCATCAACCATCATTAGTAGAACGGTTGGCTTACCGTTATGCTAGACCATCCATTTTTCCAAATGATCAAGGTCATACCCATTCACAATCATTTGTGTTTCGCCCAATTTACAAAGACCTTCATGGCAATCCTTCCGGCGAACCTAGTTTCCGCCATTTTGTTCAAAATCAACAACCACAACCACAACAACAACAACCATCACCACAAGAACCTTCCCAACAATTTGAATCCCAACTTTCTTCCTATAAGAAAATAGAAGCATCCATGTGGGAAAAACCTCCAAACATGAATGAGGAAATTAACACTCATTTAAACCACCTAAATGCCTTCAAACGAATGGTTGATTCTCAAATCAATCATGTTATGGAATTCCATACAGCATTAAGCTCAACAAATGAAGGAAGCAAATACACCTCTTAACCATCCACATTTGCTCCTTCAAGTTCAACTCATCCACTACCAACAAATCAAACCTCTCTTCCACCAAACTTTCCCCGCCATGGTTGCGGACAATGTGAAAGAACCGCTCACATTAGTGAAGGGTGTAGAAGGGAACTTAGGGAACTTTCCGAAGAAATGAGATTTATCTTAAACCACATTTTGGATCGTCTAACATCCTTGTCTCATCCACCTCAACATTAGAGTCTCCAAAATGAAACAAATCCGTTTTTCTTGGAAAATGTCTCCCATTTTAACCAACAAACCAAAACCAAGTCCCCTCCTCACCTTTCAAAATAAAACCCGCTACAACCCTCAACTCACATTTTCATCCTTAAACAACCCCATCCTTGTTTTTGGAAAATGTTTCTCACAAAGGAAAATGATGCTTTCCTTGTAGCTTTTTATGGTCGTAGCTTATTTGTAGCTTTTTCTTTATTTCTAGAGGTAGGATAGTGTAACCAAAATTTCTTGTCTTTGACTTTTTAAGAAGTCTAAATTTTACATGAAATGAAGTTCATTACACTACAAGGTTTTCTTTGTTTGTTGACCATTTAGGTATGATATGTGAACTATACCTTGTTATGGTACCATACATAAATCTTGTGCTTTAAAAGCTAACCTCTCTTTTTGTAGGTTCATTTTCCATGTTTTCGTTCCTTGATACTCCATTTAGGGGAGTAATATTCAAGGGGGAGCATGAGTGTTGTACTATTTCACTTCACAACTCTTAGTTGTGTTTAAACATGAAATACTTTCATGACTTATCTTGTGCAACAACTAACCTTTTCTTGTAGGTTCAAAATCCATGTCCCCTCTCTTGGCACTCCATTTAGGGGGAGTATCGTCCAAGGGGGAGCAAGTGGTTACTTCCGCTTCGCTACTCTTCTTTTTGTTTCAACAAAAAGGGGAAGAATTTAGATAATAAACTTGTTTCAAAATTTTTTTTATATCACATCATCTTAGCAAAAACAAGTTTTTATACCTAACTTTATAAGACTTAATACTAAAACTAGTGACTTACTTATAAATAAAGTTTATATTTTGTCATCAACAAAAAGGGGGAGATTGTTAATACAGATACCGCCTAAAAACGTTATTTATATTTTACGATCTTTGCTAAGTTTTGTTAATGACAAAGTATGAAGTTTAGCTATAAGTAAATCATCACTTTAAGTGTTTAAGTCTTGTTTAACTAAGGTTAACATTTCCTTTTAAACAAAACATTGTTTTTACTTCTTAAACTAAAATGAGTCTTGTCACATCATATTTATTTCTTAATATAGTAAGGTCACATCACATTTAGGGCAAGTTTTGTCATTATGCATTTATGGAAAGAAATGTGTTTGACTAACTTTGTTGTTGCTTGCAAGCTTTGTATTTGACTTGTTATTATGAGATGTGACATTGTTTGGTTGCTAGGAGTTATGAGACAAGACCTTGTTTGGTTTGCAAGATTTATTGCAAAACCAACTGCAGCCCTGGCGGTACCCTGGGGGTACACGGGCGGAACCCTTTTGAGGGGTCCGCCTGATCTGCCAGACCTGCAGTGTTGTTTGCTATAAATACCAAACCATTTGTTAGTTTTTGGTAACACTTTTAGGATATATATTCACATACTCTCTCAACTAACTCAGTAACCTTTTGATTTGTGATTCTCTTATGTAGCAAGGGACTTCACAAGATCATTCAAGAAGTTACAAGCTTCAACTCTAAAGTTGCAAGTCTTGGTAGCTTGGTCATGTATAAGCTTTGGTAGTTTATACTTCATGTGTGTCATGTATATAGAAGTAAGTGGTTAGTATTTTAGGCCTCAAAATACGTAGTGTGTCGGGAGTTGTTGTACCCTTGTAAAAGAACTAACGGGAGTGGTTGTACCCTTGGTAAAGAACTCGACATCTAGCTTAGTGTCGGTAAAAGTGTAAGCGACGAACAGGAGTGGTTGTACCCTTGTAAAAGAACTCGACATCTAGCTTAGTGTCGGTAAAAGTGTAAGCGACGTTGTAAAGGTTTTCTCCGCCGGTGAAAGGAGCTTGTTGATTAGTGCTTATAACTCTCGAGTTGGAAACTCGGGGCGTGGATGTAGGGCAAGGAAAAAGAGTCCTTGTAGCCGAACCACGATAAACATTCGTGTTGTGGTTTGATCGTTTCTTTCTTTATCTTTGCTTATTACATGTTGTTCTTTAGTTATAATTGCTAGTTACATATAAAGCTTTTCAATGAACTAAACAAGTAAAGATGTGTTTGTATCTTCAAACAAAAGTAAAGCTTTCCAAATAACTAAACAAGCAAAGTTAAGATTATTACAAGCAAAGCTTTTCAATGTATGAAACTTGTAAAGTTAGAATTGATATTCACATAAAAAGTTTTTCAAAGAATCAAACATATAACTTTGTGTTTATATCTTTAAGCAAACGTAAAAGATATTCAAGTTAAAAAGAGTCTAAAAAGCGGTAAACTATTCAACCCCCCTTCTAGTTTTCCACATACATGATCATCAAACTTAGCAGGAACCTTAATTTGCCTTTTATTTGTTACCTCCCCATCAATTTGCCTTTTATTATTTCTTTTTTTATTCGACATATCAACTATAATAGAATAGAGCTCAGCAAAATAAGCACAAATTAGACAAAAATGAAATTTGGCTCCAAAACTCAAATTTGGGGGTTTTGTCAAATCACAACGAAAAATCAATCGAAGTTAATCATCGTGTTCGCAATGATTAGACGAAACCAATGATGTAATCAGATGTGGAATTCGTTAAGTACTGAAATAGAATTTGAAGTTTTATTGAAGAATTTTAATGGCGGATTTTAGCAGGAAATGTTTGTTGGATGAGAGAGAATTTCCCCCTTGTAACGTTTATATTACCGTTAGGTTAAAACAAAATCATTTACACCCTTGCATTAAACGGCTAGTTTAAAAAAAAAAAAAAATCAAAACGATTTTCCCACCACTATAAATACCAAACTAACATAACAATTTTTTTCACACTTCCAAAACTTTATGTACATTCTATCTAACTCAAAAAAAAACTTTGTTCATTCACAATGGATCCTAATCAAATTGCCAAATCATCAACGCGTCGGTCAGATGTAGATGACGAAACTAATATTGAGTTTATGATTGCCGCGTACGAGTATCAGCAACAATTGGAACAAGCAGCATCGGCTCAACCTCGCTTGTCTCATACCCCGATCTTTCGTGAACGTGAGCTTGCCGAAGAACGTTTGCGTAACGACTATTTCATTCAAGGCTGCAAGTATACGCACCGTAATTTTCGAAGAAGATTTCGTATGAGCCGGGAACTATTTCTACAAATAGTCGAAGGTATTGAATCTAATTATTCTGATCTTCTTCCAGATCATTTTAAATTCTTTAACAAAGGACCCGATTGTACGGGTTGAAGGAGTATCCACCTTCTTATCTTATATTTCTCCATCTAGGACCCGACTTGTTTCATGGATACTAATAGGAACTTAACGAGTAAGCAAAAGAAAAGTTTGATTCAGAGGGAAAAGAAGAGGCAAAAATTGGAACAGAAATATCATTTGATTCGCTGATCCTCAAAAGAAGAATAAGCAAAGTTCGATCGTTGAGTGACAAATGGGAAATTTATGGAAATTTGCAATCCCCACCGCGGAATAGTGCACCTATACGCCTTCATCGACGTTGTTTTTCAACCGGAAGGCCAAGAGCTAACTATCAAGACTTTGGACTATCTGGACACATACTTTGTGAAATGGTTCATGCATGTTTGTTGCCAGGGGCAACAAGATCGAGTTGGTAAGGATTAAAATATCTCTTTATTTCATTTCTATGATTGATGATCAAAGACGGCCCCTTTACCATTATGTACAAATAGCTTATGAGGTGTACATCTGCCATACGCCAATTGGCGTACGACAGCGCACCCGATGCGTTTGATGAGTATTTATAAATGGGTGAGCGTAGTTCACGTAATTGTCCTGATAACTTTAACAAGTGCATTATGGATTTGTTTATGCCGGAATTTTTAAGAAAACAACATGGTCCGACATTTAAAGTCTTTACGAAAAAAATGAACGTGAACATAGTTTTCCAGGAATGCTCGCTAGCATTGATTGCATGCATTGGGAGTGGAAAAATTGTCCGGTTACGTGGCAAGGGCAATATGGTAACGATTTTAAAAAAATACCCAACAATAATGCTTGAAGATGTTGCTTCGCAAAATTTATGAATTTGGCATGCATTTTTTGGGATGGCGGGGGAAAATAACGATATTAATGTTTTAGATAACTCTCTGTTATTCGACGACACTCTTGCTAACGAAGCCCCAAGAGCACCATATATGGTAAATGGAAGAATGTACGAACATGGGTATTACTTAGCTGACGGAATTTACCCACGGTGGGCAACTTTCGTCAAATCCTTCTCGGCAACGACCGATGAAAAACATGGTTATTTTAAAAGGAAACAAGAAAAAGCACGAAAGGATATCGAACGTGCTTTCGGTGTGCTTCAAGGACGTTGGGGTATACTACAACCACCGGCACGTGCACTAGAACTTGTCAAGATGCGTAGAATCATGTATACTTGCATTATTTTGCATAACATGATTTTAAAAGATCAAAAGTTCGCACTACTTGAGTATCGTGAAATGTGGGTGGATCCGACACCACATTTGAGGTAGCAAACTTGGGTCGAAAGATGTGATACCCAACATCGCGTGGCAAGAGAACTACGCGACCAAGAAATGCATACTCAACTCCAACGAGACCTAATGGATCATATTTGGAAGAAATATCTTCAACGACAACAACAAGAAGATTTTGAAGACGATGAATAAGTATTTGTAATACGTATGTTTTAAAATTTCCTATTTTTCGTATTTTTTTTTAGTTTATTTATATCTCGTATTGTAATGTTTAAGAAATTAATGTTATGTTTTTTTTAATAAATGAAATGTTAGTTTTAGTTTAGGGGTTGAATTTGAAAATAGTTTGGTTATTATAACGGGGGTTTTTGGTTAAAGTTTGGTTAAAGTATAATCGCTGATGTGGCGCTGACGTTGCACCTGGTTAAAGTTTAACTTAGGTTACCATACCCTTCCCTCTAAGCACTTAATCACTCATATTCTTTTGATATGTTTTAGTTGTCTAAACAAACAAGTTTCTAAAGATGTAAACTATTAAGTTGATGTGAAATATCACTTGAGCTGAGACGACCTAACTTGCTTCATAAAAGCATGTCAAACAATCGAATCAAGTGGTCATTGGCAGAGCTTCAACATTATCTTAAAAGGCCAATAAGATAGTTCTTTAGGTATGCAAACTGCAAAGAGTAAATTATAAAAATTAAACATACAAATAGGAAGGAAATTACACTGCCAGAAATATTTCTCGAGGGCCACCACTCTCCCTAGCCTCCATTAAGCTTCGCCGTTGCCAATGGTCATATCTAGCCCGAACCGCGTGTAGCCAATGTTCAGCTTGGTTCTTTTTCACCCCTGAGTGTTAACATGTATTTATGTCTCTAAGTGGATAGTTAAATAATAGTTATTCATGTAATTATGTCACAAAATGATACTCCTTCTATCTCAAAATTAGTGTCAAGTTTAACTTTTTGGAATTTTTGTTTCATCTTTGATATTAAATATTTTTATTTGTGTAATATAATACTTGATGAAAATTATACCAATGAAATTACATTTAAACCTCAATTCATCCATATATTTTGAATCAAGTATTATATAACACAAATATAAGTATGTAAAGTCAAAGTTGAACAATAAAGAGTCTAAAAAGTTAAATTAGACACTTATTTTGGAACGAAGATAGTATGAGATAAGACAATCAACTTATTTATAAGTCTAGAGTATTGGGCTACAAGTATCTTTTAATCATAGTTTTTAATTGAAACGGGAAGACATTCGATTATTCCTTCGTCTTCAGCTTCGGGGTTATTACAAATTGTACTAGTCATATCTTTCTGCATTTAGTTGAAACCGGAAGTATACTCAAGTAATTCATTACAATTGATACCAGAGCCATATATATTTCCAACCAGTTATTTTGTTAAAACCAAAAGCATATTCGAATAGACCATTGATTTTGACTTTAAAGGGAGTTACAATTAATTACATATAAGAAAAATGATTAGAAAACCTAAAAATATGACTAATTAACTACCTAAATAGATATGCCAATAAGTTATTGATTTGTAAAGAAGTGAGTCTTCTTGCTAACATAACTTTGACACATCTTTTATATAATAATGGAATTATATCATTTCGGAGAGATTTTGCAAAATCAATCTTAATGGAAAAAAAAAAATTAGACCAATAGGAAAGCTAGATCTTGACACATAGGTGAAATCGAGCAATATGATTGGCCAATAAAAGTCAAAATTGAATTGATTTTGATCAAACTTTAATAAATTTGGGGGAGAATTTGATTGAGGAAAAAAACACATAAAAATATAGGAGTCAAATTCATGAAAATAAAAACTTAAAAAAAGAGGAGGTAATTAATAAAACTTAGTGGTTGAATTTTAAATATATTTTATTGAGTTAAGTGTAAAATTATAAATCTCAATTTTTTTGATAACTTTATATAATAAACAAATAACCCCTTACAATTTATACCCCTATACTTTATAATATGAACTTTGTTTACAATTATATGAGTACTAGAATTAGCTTGAGACTTCCATCCATTGAACTTACAAAATTTTATAAATATATGAATTAATTTATTATACCTTAAATCTTTTTAAAATAAACATTAGTTTTAATCTTTTATCTATTAATTTTTTTTTTTACTATGCAAGTTAAATAATGATGCATGCTATCCTATTTAAAAGTTTAATCTATGCGTACACAGATTTAATATTAAATACGGCTAAATTATTATTAATGGTAATATAAATATCAAAATTTAATAACGAGTTACTGTGATATAAAAATAAATATATGCGATTGTACTTATAATAACGACTCATGTAATTATTATTTAAAGTTTATATACGGATATCCTGAAAACATTTGAAAAACTTTATGGAGTATATTTTAACTTCATCAACTCATTATGTGCTACTAAACTTGCATATTTCGTACAACATGATACCAATTGTTAAAAGTTAAACAGCAACATCAACATCAGCATCTATATGAGCTAAATAAAAGTTTATATACGGATGTATTTTAACTTACTAGCAGGGTACCCGTGTTTTGCAGCAGCGGATACCCTGAAATAAATTTTTTTGATGAATAATGTATTTTAGTTTATTATGTTCTTTTTGACAATAAATTTACGGATATCAAGAATTTCGTATAACTCATGCCCGTTCGGGCTCGAACCCATTGGCCCGTGCCTATTCGGGCTCGAGCCCGTTTGGTTCGCGTCCGTTCGGGCTCAAGCCTATTTGGCCCGTTGCCCGTTCAGGCTTGAATATTTGTATAATGTGATTTATTATTTATATTAGTAAAATTTAATGCAGGAATTGTGTTTAATTTGGTTGTACAATATGCTTGATAATTTGTATTTCTTTTGTAAGGGTGTTTTAATAACTGTATTAATTGTATTTATTGACCAGTTAAATATTTGACTACATTAAATTGCATTAATGTGGTATTTTGTTGTACACTATACTTCTTTTTTGTACGTCTGAAAATTATGTGCATTAAAGTGTTATACACTATGTTTCTTTTCTTGTAAGTAGTAGTCATTATAGTCATTAATAATATTGACCACTTTAATAGTATTAATGCTGTAAGTTTGAAAATAAGTCTGAAAATTACATCATGCTTATTTTGTTGTATACTATGCTTATTTTATTGTAAATCTGAAAATTGGTTGCAGCTATTGTACATTGTGCTTAAATGGTTGTAATTTTTTGTGAATGGTGTTTTTAATAGCATTAATGTTGTTTGATAAAATTTTGGTCTTAAAATGACACCACGCTTTATTTTGTTGTACAATATGTTTACTTTGTTGTAATTATGAAAATTGAGTGCTTTAAAGTGTTGTAAATCATGCTTAATTTCTTGTAAGTCTTAAAATTTTGGAGATAGGGTCATTCATACTTTATATGTAATATAGATAACAACGACAGTGCTCGTGCTACTAAACTTGCACATTTTGTACAACATAATATCAAATATACACTATTGTACATATAACAACGACTCATGTGATTATTATTTAAAGTATATATACAGATATCCGGAAAAACATTTTTAAAAAACTTTACAGAGTATATTTTAACTTTATCAACGCTCATTATGTGCTACTAAAGTCGCACATTCTATACAACATGATATCAATGGTTAAAGTTAAAATAATAACATCAACATTAACCTCAACATCTATGATACTTAAATAAAGTTAAATCTTTCATCAAATAAAATTTTGTACAAAATATTAATAGATATTAATACATAATGATAAACTCATGCATATTTATTAATTGTAATTATATCACAATTTTCACGGATAAATTTTTATATATTTATATAGTAAATCAAAATTTTAAAATAAATTTGATTTATGTGTCAACACTGTGCGTGCACGAGACTTATAACTAGTAAGTTTAGACATATAATTAAACATGCCACTTAAGCATCACAATCAATTCCATGCATATAAATCCTCAAACTTATTACCATACATAATCTTCGAAAACAACAATATATCATCTGATTACCTGTTAAGAAGATTACTTCATTCATGCGGATTAAACAAATACTCCCTCCGTCTCATATTAAGTGTCCACTTATCAAATGCACAAAGTTTTAAAAGATTCCACTAAGTACACTCTCCACCAATCAAATATTATATTTACCCACTAAAGTCTCATTTTATTGGTTAAAAGGTACAAATAGACACTTAATTTGGGACAACCCAAGATTCCATTATGGACACTTAATATGGGACAGAGGGAGTAATAAAAGGGTGAAGATCGAAGAGTAAAAAGTTTGCACTGTGGAAGTGTAAGAAGGTCGGTTGGGTTGGGCTGATCAAAAAGGGTCAAAGGTCAAAGAGGAATGTGCGGGGCCAGGTTGTCTTATTCGTGCATCTCTCTCCCTCGTGGATAAAACACTGTGCCCCCACTGGGGGCCCCTACACTCAAAGATGCTTTTTTACCACTTTTGTTCTCTTATGTTTCTTGTGTCTTGTGATATTTCTTATAGAGTTCTAGCTACTTCCTACATCATTACCATTTTTGTATATGTAAAGCCTCGTGGGTTATTGATAAAGTGTTATCGTAGTATATAATTATTCCGAAGAAATACCGGTAAAAGTATTTCCCGGGTCGTTTTCCCAGCGAAGGTAGAATGGAGTCGTAAACTTTCGAATCGCGAAATCGAGTCGTGAAAAGTTGTAAAGTGAAAAATATGATTTTGGAAATCAAATTATGAAAAGAAATAGTAGAATAAGCAGAATATACAAGCTATATATGTACAAAGGTTAAAAACGTAAAAACGGGAATTCAAACGTGAAAATTAACGTAACGTACGAAATAAAACGCGACTTATATACAAGAAATGATCCTACAAATGTGAAACAAGTTTCTAAAAATCTAAAACTACTAAAAAGAATTTCCAGAAAAAGAAAAATATTTTTTAGACTTTTTATTTATTTTCTAGAATTTATTTTCTATTTATAGAATTAAAAAGTAATTAAAAATAAAAGAAAATGGGAAAAATAATGGGAAAATTATGAAAACTATTCTGAAAAATCTAGAATATTATAAAAGAATTATCTGAAATATTTTTGTATTTTTCAAAGCTTTTTCTGATTTTTTTCTGATTTTTATTATTTAAAAATGATTATAAACTAAAAGAAATTAAGAAAAATAGTAAATGGACTCAGAAAAATATGAAAAATTCACAGAAATTCTAAAATATTATTAAGAACTTGCAAAAAAATTTTGAAATGAAAAAAATGAGCAGAAGTGCTTGTTAGCTTTGAAAACAGCTTATCACAAGTGCTTATTAATAAGCACTTGTGACAAGACAGTATGAAATTGAAACCACAGCTTTAAAATACTCTAATAAACTCAGATAAGCTCAGAAAAGATGAGAAATCACTCAGATTCAAAAGAAGCAAACAATAAGCAGTCTTTGTTAATCTAATCAATAAGCAACTTCAACTGTGAATAAGCTAGACAATAAGGATCGATGTAATCAAGTCTTATGTACTAAATGGGACTCAAAATCAACAATTATGCTCAGATTACAAGACAAATATCACAACAGTAGGACCTAGTTCAATTCATCATGAGCACAATCAAGCGAAAGAATTAACTGATGCAAAACAACCCAATAGGCAACAGATCTACTTGAAGGGTCTAAATAAGCAATACAAATAAGCACGAAAATGCAAGTGAAGCACAGATATAAGAAGCTACCATAACACGCAATCAACAGAAACAAAAATCCCACAATAAGCTACACTAAGGAAAGAGAAAAGATGCTAAGAAAAGTGATCATGCCAATAGGCAGAAGGAGCAGGGCAAATGCAGGCCTTGCACACACACACTTGCAGTCTATAAAAGGCTACCTAATGAGACTTCCAGGTCCAAAATAAACTCAAACTAATCAAGCCCATCCTAACAAGTAAACAAGCTTATAATAACAATCACACAAGCTGAAAAGGCTAGCAACAAGCTCCTAAATAGTTCGCTGAGCTAATCTCAGCAGATACTAATGCTAAATGGGCAACTAAGATTGCATAAAAAGCAAAACAAATAAGCAATTAATATAAATCTAAGCCTAGATCCTAAAAGTCAGAACTAACAACTACATTTACCACCAGAATTCAAGCAAAATGATCAGCTAGATAAGCATAAAGTTGACCATAAAAAAAACTGAAAAACACATTATCTGTTGTGATGAACTATGACTAAAACTAATTTTAAATGATCTAAATAGAGCCTAACTGTTGCATTAAGCTGATTTAACACCTAATTAATCTAAGTTTAACTACTTTCTACCAAAATCTAAGTTTGTAGCAGTTGTAAAACAGAAATGGGCACGGAAATGAATTTAGAAATTGAAATTGACTATTTAATGATATAACCTATTATTTTCTGCTATAACTAAGTTATTCTAACCTAATGTGACTAGGAAATTAAACTAAAACACCAAAACAACAACAACTTAACTCAGTTATCACCTAATCGAAACACTGCCTTATCTATTGTTTTCACTATGAAATAAAGCAAATCATCACAATCTACCACATCAATGATCCATTCAGTAGCACTAACACTATTTGAAGCAAAATCAGCAATCATAACAACTATAGAACAACTAAATCTCATAAATCAAATGTAAGCTATTTATAAGGGAAAAAATGAAGTAAGAACTTACAAATCATTACATCTCAGCTAGAATAGAGATGTTTCACTAAGCTAGCTTGTCTCTTGACAGGCTCAAATCCTTCCCTTTCTGTTTTGACCTGCCTAAATTCACCTCAAATCACCACAGTTGACCACTTTGACTATAAGTGAGACTTTGAACAATGATTCTGAAACTACAAACTTACCAAAACTGAAAAGCTAGAATGAGACAATTTCAAAAGAGCTAACTAAGCTTGAATGAGGTCTAACATCTAATTTAATCAACTAATTGAAAACTGATACAAATACAAAAACTATTTTTATATATTTTTCTATTTTCTGAATTTCATTAAAACTTTGAATAAGGTGAATTGAATTTAAATGAAAGAGTGAAAGATTTGTTTATAAAACTATAATACTACAGAAAGTAAAGAGATTAAAATCAACAACAATAAGATAGAAGTAATAAGCAGAATTGATCTAAGCAATAAACTGAATTTCATTAAAAGAGAAAATTTACAACTAAGATGAGACTAATACAATTAAGAAAAGAAAATGGCAGAGCTTCGCTACTCGAAACTCCACACCGATTACAAATGCCTAACCATCTATTCATAGGATGTGAGGAGGGATGAGCTCACGGATTGCCATGTTGGCAATCCGTGTGGTGTGTTTGTTGATAGCTAATCTGAGCCCTTGAATCTCAATCAATCATTGCCCATACGATATCCACCCTTAGATCATGATTGATGACGCGTTTCCTCCAATTATAACATGCCACGTCGTGTCAAGTGTGCTTCTTTGCTTCTGACACAATCCTGACACGCTCTGACCTTCTAGAAGCCTTTTGAATTGACCCAATTACCCTTAATTATGGTAATTAAGGATGGGGTAATTTCTAGGGTTCTTGTTTACTGTAGCTTCTGGGTGAAATTTAGGTGGAGGGAAAAGGGTGTACGGGGTTAGTTTTATTTTTGGTTTGTTTGACCTTTGACCAAAAGGGGTGTGGGTAAGATGGACCGGGTATGGGGTTTTTGGAGTTGCATTGGGTTTGTGAAATGGGCTTTTGGTTTTATTTATTATGTGTTTTGATTTTAGGAGTAAGGTTTAATATGTTTTAAGGTTTAGGGGTAATTTTTGCCAAGTAGCAAACTCAAGGGACTTCTTCTATAAGTTTAATCCTAGGACTGAATTTGTCAAATGATGATTTTCCAAGGTTGACTTTGACCAATATAGCATATCTTTGACGAATATCTGAAAATTGCTTTCCTGGCTTCAGCTCTTGAACCTTTTCATACTCTCGTGCTCGTGTTTGTATGTTTTTGTCCACTTTTATAAATATCCGTACCTGCATAATCACAAACGCAAAAACACAACATTTTTGGCATAATTGGTTAGTAAAATAGTCTATTTGGGTCGATAATTGGTAATGAAAAAGGTGTGTAAATTAATACACACCAGTTATCAAACTAATTCATCTTTTACGGTTTAGTTACAACTAAAAATATTGTAGAAATGTTTCATGTAGTTTGGTGCTATTCTATTCTATTCTAATAATAACATTTAACAACTTGAAAAATGTTGTTACCTTTCAAGTTTATTGAAATAAAAATTTAGCTTAAAATTTTATTTAACCTTATATTTTCGCAACAAAATAACAAATCAACATCTAAAATCCTTAGAACAGATGGTGTGATAACTCAAGAGGTGAGTTATGGCTTAACTCTTGCTGCATTAAGGCCGAGTTACCACACCGTGGTGGTGAGTTTATAAGCATGCGTTAAGGCCAGAGTTACCAGCTTAACGCTGTGTTAAAGCAGCAACGAATAAAAAAAATATCATTTCCTCCACCTAACAGCTATGTGACTGTTTGAAATTCAAAAAAAAAAAAAAAAAATACATTTCCCCCACCAACGTTTTATAAACGGGCAGATTTGTCAAAAAAAAAAAAAACAAACTTTTTTCCACCACTATAAATAACCAATTAACACACAATTTTTTTCTGGTATATTTCTATTCCATATTATCATTACATGCGAAAAAAATATTTTCACATGTATATTTATCATCTACCTCAACATTGCTAAAAGTTTGTGTACGGGTTTGGTGGTCATCCGCATGCCCTATAAAACATGCATAGCGGGAAATAAACAAAGAAAGGTTATGAGACCAAAACCCTAGTTAGTGAGATCTCCTAATCATGGATACAACCTAGCTAACACGCAAGAAATGTGTTTAGGGATACTTACATATTAATCCATCACTGTGTAAGCTCCTCGACCTTTCTTCAGCTGCACGAAACGCTTTCGTATTAATCTTGATGCTTCACGAACTCTTCTAGGGTTTTTAGAGAAAACAACCACTTGGACTGCATTAGGTATCCATCAATACAGCATTAGTAGAACTAGGACTACGAACCTATGCAAGTTCGCGAGTACGAAATTGTGTAAAACCCTTAGTCGACTAGTGTGGTCGACTTAGGGTCGACTAGCGATCGGCTAAACCTTTTGGTTCGATCAATCGTGAGGGAGGGAGAGGAGATAGGAGGTTTTATGGATTACAGGAGTAGTTATCAGGTTCCTTAAAAAGCCTTTGGTATTTATAGGATACCAAAAAAAGTTTTATAGTAAATAAGAAACTCTAAACCTTGTCCTACAAGTAATAGGAGTTTGACAAAGTGTCAGACTCCCCCTTTAATGATGGTCATCCGAATATTTATCCCTAAGGGGAGGTATATTGCCTTTTATTACTTCTATTTTTCTTATATAAATTTTATTTATTCAGGAAAATTATCGTTTTACCCTTGATGAAAATACTACGGGATTTTCATTTCTTCACTACTCTTAATTCATTTCGTAACTCTTTCTCATTTCCACTTGCTTGTTCTGTTTAATGTGCACCAGTGTGACCTTTCAGCATTTCTGTGAAAACCAAATGTGAAAGTTTTTTCTTTGCACACAATCTTTTCTGTTTAGAGTACAAGTAACAAGCGTTCATTCCAAGGACCGTGAGAACTTAGACTGGGTGTAATAATGAGACCAAAACTGCATTCACGATCGCCACCTCAACGTCACGTCAACTTTATCTCTCTACAACCAATCTCACCACTAGCTTATTTTAATAAGACAACAAAAATATATCTCACTTAAACACATATGTATGCCACCAACACACACACACACACAAAAACACAAAAACACACATGGGATAACTCGGTCGTCCACAAGACGGTGTCTTCAATTTTTAAGCTTGAAGAAGCGTCCTATGAGGACACCGTTATGGGGCACGACGCGTCTTGGGTGTCCAAGACTCGGTGTTAAGACCCTTATTACGACCGATCTTACGATTACGTTAAATTTTGGGCAGTTAGTTTTGTTGTTTACGAACTTTGTATGGATGATTAGCTATTATTATTTTAATTGCTAAAGGTTAAAAGCACATTCAATATTTAGAGTACATTACTAAAAGAGTAAATTGCAAAAATCGGCTTGTGGTATGTCCTTATCACAAGTATAGTCTTTACTTTTTCGAAAGTGCATACGTCATCTCACTAGGAAAATATTGATGCGGGTATTGTCCCAGGCTCAAAGTTAAATGACTAAAATGCCTAAAGTGAAAGAAATAGTCACACTGAAGTCAAGGAAATTTTAGTCATTGCACTTTGAGGCATGGGCGAAATCTGCATCAAAAGGTTTTCTACGGAATCGACGTCTGCACTTTTAAAAAAGTAAAGACTGTATATGCAATTTGAACATACTTAAGGGATGATTTTTGCAATTTACTCTTTCTCAAATAAGGAAAAAGATCAATATACAAAAGTAGTGATTACATATGATCCACGATATCAATTTCTAGAAACCAGAGGGACCATTATAGTATGAAATAACAAGCACCGTTCAAACGGAATCTGTCACATGTAAATTATAAACTTAACCACATGTTAATCTTTGTTTGTGTTTTTAAAAGACAAAAGAAACGGTGTCGTTTAGCAGCTACAGTGAAAAGCACGCGTGTGGGGAGAGGGAGCCGCGACGACCCATTTTGTCTGTGGTCAACCGGCAACATTTGCACTGTACAGATAAACCACATTTGCTTTAATGTTATTTTATAAAAATCAATCATATTTTTGGACCAATTTTGAAAAGAAATTTTTATTTATGTGATCGAACCAGGGCCATCTCATTCATTTCTGATTCCATCACCACAATAAGACTCGCTTCATATCAGGGGCGGGGACAAAGAGGGGTCAGAAGGATCACGTGTTTTTTTAGTGAAAAAAATTATAGTGTAAATTTTTATCTAACTTTTTTTTTTTTTTTTTTTTTTTTTGTAATTTGCCTCTCCAAAAAACCAATTTATAGTGTAGTTTTCAAAAATTGTTAAAGTGTGACCCCTTGAGCAAAATTTTTTGGCTTCTCCCCTGCTTCATATATATGACTAAAATATGTTGGTGGCATAATTTAGATGAAAAACTGTATGATTTTTACATATATGTTAGCCTTGTACCAACATGTTTATTGGTATAATTATGATTGACGAAAAATTGTACGTAGTATAATTTTTACATATTTATGACTAAAATATGTTGGTGGTGTAATTTGTAGGAAGTGTGTCAGATTTCTTATTGGCAATTGCGTCAGTTCGCTTATTTTAGTCACACACTCAGCAATATGATACAAAGTTATAGTCAAGTTTGAAATAAGTGTCATTTTTAGTAAAAAAAAATGCAAATTTCTTTAAACATATGCCTTGTGTATCGCAATATCAGCTTTTCATTCTGGCTCCAAACAACCGTGTAATAACCACCACCGAACACCTATTTTTATTAATATATCCTGAAAGCAGTCATCCTATCCTCGGGTTTTTCTAGAGATAGATGTATGATGTATCTACATTCTACTTCTCATGTAACCCGCTCCTACGAGATTAAGTACTTTTGTTGTATGTTAGTTTTCTTGTCACATAAGTTAATGGTCACCACGAATGATTCAATCTAGATAGTGAACTTTTGAAGCTCATATGTGAAAATTTTGAGTTAACTTTTACTATTTTCGTCTTAAAATAGTTGTTACCGACAAAAAAACAAAAAGTTTAAAATAAAACATTATTATTACTTTTTGTTTCTTACTTGAGATAGAATGACATTTTTACCATTATGTAATTAATTAATTACATTTTAAAAGTTTGTAATAACATCCTTAAATGAAGTTAATATAGTAAATTCAATCGAAATTTCTTACCTACTTTTTATTGTGAAAAATTAAGTTAAGACAACCGAAAAAGTATGTGAAAAAGTAGCATATTTTCCATACAATTTAGTTTTTAAGAGTTATGATCAAATGGAAAGAAATCACAAAATGAGAAGTAATTGAAATAAATATAATCACACATTATTGATGAACCGACTTGAATTAGATGACTCCTTAATCTTTTAGATGTATTATAATATATTTTCTAGCACAAAATTAGATGCATATACATATATTAGATGAATTTCATCAAGTTAAACGAATCTTATATATCTTTTGTCCTTTGCACGTCAAATGTGTCACTACTATCTCGCTTCAAAATCAATTCGAAACTAATTGATATATATCTAAATGAATAGGATGCATCTAATTTAAGTTGGCTCATTTGTGTGGCCATAGTTGTTTCTTACTGTTCTCATTTTAAGGTTTCTCATAGTTATTTATTAGCTTCGTCACTAATCGGCCATCAACCTTTTCGATTTGTGCAAATTGATCAATGGTGGTCAAACTTATTTGAAACCTGCAATCTTGGCGGATATACCATAAACACGCCGAAAACTTATTTTGATCATTTACATTCACTGTCTATATCTATTACTCCCTCCGTCCCTTATTAAATGTCCTGTTTGAATTTTCAAAGTCTTTCTTTTTAAACTTTGACCTTAAATAATTTTGTTTGTGTAATATAATATTTGATACAAAATATATGAATGAATTAAGTTTTAAATTTATTTTCATTGCGTATAATTTTTATCAAATACTATATAACAAAAGTAAAAATATTCAAGGTCAAAGTTACTAAATAAAGACTTGAAAAGTCAAATATGGACATTTAATAAGGGACGGAGGGAGTACAATTTGTTGGTATAACACAAATATTACCGAAAATATCTAAAACTCACCGGAAATACCCAAAACTCGTCGGAAATACAAAATAAATTTTGAAAATGCCAATCCGATTAATCACAAATTAATTTTGCCTATATCAATTACAAGCTAAAATAACAAATCAACCAATTAACGATTCTTGATTTTCACAACCTTGGAAATAAGAGTATAACCAATACTTCTTTCATATCAAATTTATTGTCAGGAGACAAAAATCACATTGGATACAAAAATCACATAATTACTAAAAGTGTGGCCACTTTAATTTTCAACCATTCAAATAGAATATTTCACTATTAAAATCTCTAATTATTATTTAAAAATGAAAATATACAATTATTTTGATATATCCATATATATATATATATATATATATATATATATATATATATATATATATATATGAACTCTAATTCTTCTCAAATTTTTTATAAAATAGTAATGCACGTGATGGTTCACAAGATGCACGTGTCAGTTGAATCTCTTCAACCCAAGGCCCAAAGAGATGAGGAGTGTTGACTCGTTTAAAGGTACGGAACTCCAGGACAAGTCATTTGGTGTCAGACTCCCAAGTTTGCATTTCCTAATAGGGTGAGTTAACCGGACCCCCATAGGGAGGGTTTGGGGAAGGTTTGTGCTGCCGCCGTCTGTACTATCTGCTTTAATAATTGTACATTTGACTAAAAATAGGTGGGACCCTCGTGTAGGGACCGTTCGGTTAATGCATCCCTTCCTAATTGGGGTCCCCTATATTAACGGGGTCTACCCCCATAGACTGCACATGGCAGTCCTTTTGTCCCCCCATTTTGTCCCTCTTTTATTTCAGTACAACACAGTTTTTGCCAGTTTCTGTTTCGTATTTCTGACAGTTTTAACCGTTTGACATATTAAATTTTATATTTTCTGTTCCGCACTTTCAGGTTTATAGCTTTTTGATATAAACAAAATTATAAAAAAAAAAAAAAAATCAAAAAAAATCAAAAAAAAAAAAAAAAAAAAAAAAAAAAAAAAAAAAAAAAACCACCCCCGTCCATCTAAAAAAACAACCCCCGTCCTTATAACTGCCCCCTTCCTAATTTTCTAACTTCTAAGTTTTTTTTTTGAAAGGTGAATTTCAACTTAGAATTCGCGAACAGCGAAGGCCCCATCGCCATCCCGTCAGACTATGTTGTCTTAACCGGGTCTACGCTGATCTCAGGTTTACCTTGCTGGAGAAACAGCCGGATGAAAACCAGGCCATGCTCATGATTCGAACCCCCGCAACGAGTGGCTTGAGGGTTCAAATCCATCATTGCAATATATCTCCGGAACAATATGGTCTACAAGTGGACCACAAGTGAGGACTTCCCGGGTGGTCACCCACCCGGTACTACTCTCACTTGTGGCTCGCTTAACAAGTTAAGCCTCATCCACTAGACCACAAGTCCTTTGATTCCAACTTCTAAGTAGTATTTATTGAATATTTTGGGCATATATACTCTAATTTTTAAATTAGAGAAACTATTCTATCCATTTTTTTTAAACGGCTTGTTAATTATTAGTTGTTCAGGTAGCAGTAATTAGGAGTGTCATAAAACCCGACCCGAATCTGACCGGGTTTGGGTCAACTCGAGTCAAAAATCATATTCGGGTTAATCGGGTCAACCCGAATTGACCCGAGTTCTAAACAAGATCGGGTTCGGGTATGTTTTTTTAGCATTTACCCGACCCGAACCCGAGTTGACCAGACTAAACCAACATTTTACAATGTAAAAATAGTCGAGTTGACCCTAAACCCGAGTTGACTCGAACCCGAATTAACCCGACTCGAGTTGACCCAAGTTCTAAATAGGGTCGGGTTCGGGTATGTTTTGGAGGCTTGACCCGAGTTGACCCGACTCTAGTTGACCCAAACCCGACCGGGTGAACCCCGAATGACAGCCCTAGCAGTGACATCCAATTGTACAGTATGCTGACCCTGAACTCCGCCGGTACTTTCTCCTATTCCGCCTGAAAGGGTAAAAGTCTCGGGTGAGACTCGAACTTGAGACCTCCCCTAGCCAACTATTCTATCCATGTTGAATATTTTGCAAGTAAGAGGAGAAGTAAGGTTACTAGCCTCTCATTCACCTGTTAAATTCTCAATTCATATCCAAACAATGAGTTTCTTTGCCGTTGTGAGTGAAGTTATTTGTGTGTAGGGGTGTCAAATGGGTTGACCCGACCCGACCCGAACCCGACCCGAACCCGATAAGACCTTATAGGGTCGGGTTAATTCGGGTCCAACCTAGCTTATCGGGTTTATCGGGTCAACCCGATAGAGCCGATAGCCTAATAGGGTCGGGTTAGGGTCATAGTTAGTTTCTTATCGGGTTATCGGGTCAACCCGATAAACCCGATAAGATATAATGACATACTAATGGATACGTACCTCAATATGGAGATGTGGATGTATTATGTATATATGTTTTTCATTAGTACATAACACGTAGGAATGTGGTGTGAGAAACTAATCAAAAAGCTAATCAAAACCATATTTAATACTCCCTCGTTTCAATTTATTAGTCCAATATATATATTCTAACAGTTTTAGTGATTAAATATGAAGGAACTGATAAACCAAGGTGCACGTAAGATAGCCATGGTGGGATTGCCACCAATGGGTTGCTTGCCTGAAGTAATCACTCTAAACAAAGATGCTGCAACTCATGGACGTAAATGTGTTGAACCTATGTTATCGGTTGCAATAGAGTACAACATAATTCTTGAAAACAAATTGAAGGCAATGCAAACAGCCGAAACGAAGTTGTATTATGCAGACATCTACAAACCGATACTTGACATGATTCAGTTCGGAGAAAGCAAACTTGGCAAGTTCACAAACTTAATAACTTTTACGTCAAACTAGACTAAAAATTGCACATGTTTAATTTGTGCGTGCATCAAAACTCAATTGATATTACTATATTTTTTGTCGTTTAGGTTTTGAAGAGGTGAGTATTGGATGTTGTGGTTCTGGATATATTGAAGCGGCAATGTTATGCAACATGAATTCGCCTGTATGTGACGACGCATCAAAGTATGTCTTTTGGGACTCAGTTCATCCGACAGAAAGTGCATATCATTATGTATTTACTACCGTACGTCCAGTGGTTGATATGGTCTTAAATGATTACATAAACTAATATGAGATAATCCATCATTAAGCAAGCTAGAATATGCATGTCAGTATTCCTAAGTAGTAATTGGATATTCAACTTTAAATGAAAAGAAATAAGAATTTGCTGTATGACATACTGCATGAACGATTGGAGTAGTAATTGGATATTCAACTTTGTATAAAAATTATGCCAACCCGAATCGACCCGATAATATAACCCGATATAACCCGAACCCGATAAGACCCGAACCCGATAACCCGAGCCCTTATAGGGTCGGGTTGCGGGTCATATTTTTTTAGTCCAAAACCCGATACAACCCGACCCGATACACCCGATAACCCGACAACCCGACCCGATAACACCCCTATTTGTGTGTATGAGTGTGTTGTGTTTGTATTTAAGTTCAACTCGATGAACTTGTAGTCTTTATAAAACTCTTTAAGGTAAGCCGGACACGAACAAGCTAGAAACACTTACATAGTAAACCAATTACACAAAAGCGATGTCGCCTCAAATTATATGCATCTCTACGAACACTATGTTTAGATCGAAAAAGAAATATTGGCACCTAGCAAGTAATAACAACAACAATAATGAAATGGATTTTCCAACATGTCATGTTCGACCCACATGGCACACGTGTACCCCAGTTTCACATCCGATGTGGTCCATTGGCTATATGCATGTGTGTTGAGTATCATTATTGCTTGGTTCATCCCCACATACACCATCATGTTACACAATTTCAACCAGATTTTAGAATAATATTTCTAATCATTTTATCTGAATTAAATGACAGGCTTTAATTAATATTATATTTGTTATATGAGATAAATACTCAAAAGTATAACTAATTTGACACAATATTTAACATAAAGCAATTAAAGTCAAACGGGCAACAAGCTGCGCCAACAGCTCTTTTTGGATTGCAAAGCTAATCCGCTGAAAAGTACATTCATGGATCTATGAGTCATCACATTAGAATGCATGACCCGCTGAACTCTGCTGAAGAAGACTACAACATCAGGTGCTAAAAAACCAAAAGTGTCAAACGCGAAAGGTATAAACTTATGCTGATTGTCAATGCACAATTTCTCATGCTTGGTCACTTTGCATGAGACAGCTTTAAGAGCAGCCTAACGGATGATCGTATGTTCGGTCACCCAACCACGGGGACGTGTTCTTCTCGTTATAGGACTCGGCCATGGTCATGGTCATGAATCAAACAATGCATAACTCGATCGTTTAGACGACTGAGTCCTCTCATTTGTTTGTGTGAGTATGTGTTTATTAAATTATTTTTGTGATGTATATTTATATTTAAGTGAGATATGTTTTTTGTGGAGACCATGACCGCCTTATTACACTAGCTAGGTCATGAATAGGTTGTAGAGAGAGAAAACTAAGTTGGTGTTGATATGACAGTGTTAACCGTAGTCATGTGTGCATACCATTACGCCCAGCCTAAAGCCAACTTTTTATTTTTCTCTCTATTACATACTAAACATTTCAATTTCGAATTTTGTGTGTATCAGCTTTTTGAATTTCGATATTTGTGTGTAGTTTTTTTTTACCATTTTACATCTTGCCGTTAATAGGAATTATTGGGAAACATACGTGTAAAATAATCACAAATACACACAAAGTAATAATATTACGCACGAGAATATTTATCACTTTGCATAAAGTAATATGTGATTTACGGTATCAAATCATGTTTACATCAATGGTGATTTATCTGTTCATTTCAAACGAATCGACTTTCAGTTTTATTCTTACATGACGCCTCGCTCCCACTTTTCGCGCTTTTGACCATATTTCATTATACGATTTACGTCAGTTTATTCGGTTAAAAAGGTTTCGTTAATTAGATATATAGGTGTTTTGGACATTTAGATTAGAATCTTCATGTTCTGTGGCAACAAAGATGATACGTGTTGCTACTTTTACAACATGTATTTAAGGTTGAACTTTCATTAAAACGACCACACAAACAATAAATCACAATATAATACTTTTAGAGTATGTATTATAAATAAACGTCTTCAATTATAATTGCAATCTCAGATGATGCACTTTATATTGTTTTTGTCCGCGATTATACTTGAATACATTTATTTATAATACATAATCTAAAAGACAAACGTCGTATGCCCTCTACTTCTTTATATTGTTTTTGTCTGCAACTAAAAGATACACGTTATCTGCCATATAAAATATGTAACACATTACCCTATAATTCTTTTTGCACATCAGAATCGCTGAAAACTGTAAGTCCATAAGGCAGGGCACAAAAAGGCCGGTCGATCGACTCAAACGATCGATTCCACTCGATCGTTGCTTTTGTGGGTAGTCAGTCGAGGCAAGACAAAAGGGACAAACGGTCGAGAGGTGGATCGATTGTTTGCTTCTTTATTTCTGGCATTTTAGCCGTTGGACTTCAGTTTACGTTGGGACAAATCCAAAAAAAAAAAAAAAAATTGCAACGTTTGGCAAAAAAAAAAAAAAAAAAATCTTTTATATTTCCTTTATAAATACCCAACATAACACACTCCAATTCTTCACACAACATAAACACAATCTCTATTCAAAATGTCTAAGAAAACACCACAACAAGCAAAAGGCCAAAAATCCCGATTACAACAAAACATCCCGGAAGTATCACCGGATTCGACTTTCCGGTTAACCGGTATCTCACCAAACGTCAATTTCCGACCTCGTTCTCTTGATTATGATTCTCAACAACCTCAACAACAACAAAAACATTCAATCCATTTGCTATGCATCCTAATATTAATCGCCATTTGTTCCCCCGTATCAAAACAACCAACGAAGCCAACAATCTATGTATTTTGAGTTTGTGTTAAAAATGTTAAAAAAAAAAATTTGAGTTTGTGTTAAAAAAAAACCACTGAACTAGGTCACCCTTACTGGGGCACTGAATCGCCTGCAGATCGCTGGATAGAGAAAGCTGACGTGACAGGAAAAAATAAGGGGATTGAATCCCCTTACTGTGCCCAGCCTAACAATTTTACCCATATAACACTAGTATATGCTAAAAATATTTAGGTATCCGAATTTGTTCAATACACCTCTAGTAAAATAGAGTAATTAAACGACTTCATGTAATTAATTAGCAAAATTATTATGCATTAATAAACTAATAACCATGAGTTAGAAATTGTACAAAATAGAATAATTTTGTCATAATACTTTTTTAGGTCAATACAAAAGATTCTTCTCCCACCCATAACCACGCTAGGCTTCCACTACGAGTGGTCATCAATATTTTATGCAAATGTGCCAAAAGGTGATAAATATTTGGTTCTTTGTGTAATATATATATATATATATATATATATATATATATATATATATATATATATATATATATATATATATATATATATATATATATATATATATATATTATCTTGTCCTCTATTTAACCCTAGGCGAGTATTGATTCGTTGTGTTTTGGTGTGTGCAAACAACAATTTTATCAAAATATCAACAATTTGTCGTGAGACAAATAATCGTGAAGTAATACGAGTAAACCGTTTAGGAAAATGATTACCTCGCAAAACTTGTAAAAATGATATTCAAATTGTGAGACCGGGAAGTGATTTCCCAGGTCGTACCCCAACGAGGTGTGAATGAAAAGCTTCGAAAGAGATTTGGATTAAAATTTTGTGTGATTGGAAAGGTTATTTGGTGTTGCGATACGTTAAATTAATGAAATTGAAAATTAACGAACGAGTGTAAAAGTAAATTTACCTAAGGCAACTAACAATCTAATTAATACCTAAAACACTACGGGAAAACATACTTAGGTATCGGGAATCCTAAAACGTAAATTAAACTAGAAACGTGACGTTTAATTAAAAATTATGCGACGCGTAAAATAAAACGTGGATTTTCAGTTTCAAACGTCCTACGGGGTTCTAATTAACTTTCTTACGTAATACAAGACAAAAGAAACTTTTAGAAAAAAGAAATTTAATTTTTCGACAAAAATTCTATTTAATATGATTTAAAAACTAATTAACACAATTTAAATCATAGTAACTAAACTACAAAGGCTAAAAATGTGAAACTTTTTTAGAAAAATCCTACAAGCCAAAGTTTACCAAGGAAAAATAAGACAAGTATTGACACAGTATCAAATAAGCTAGAAATAAGCCAATAAGGGCTGGAAAGCTTAATTAAACTAAAGAGGAAAGAAAATAGTTAAATACCACATTTTGCAAAGGTTTACTCAAAAAGACCCACGGGCACAATGGTTATGTGTTGTGTGTTTGAGTTTATGAACTGAATGGGCTGGGTTCGACCCCCACCCATGTCAGTTTTTGGAACTTTATATTTTTTTTTTCTTTTTGAGCACAGAAAACACAGCCACACTTCAATCTCTTTCTTTTCTCTTTTTCTAAAAAACCGAATTTGGATAAACGACTTCAAATGAATCCCAGTTCCTCTATTTTTTTTTGGATAATAGATTTAAAAGTTAAAGTTGCACAATTTTTATTTTCTTCTTTTGTTCTTTCTTATAACAGCCACTCAATTTCAAAAGACAAACTTAAGGCAACTCAGTGACATGAGCAACAACTACAACTAACCATATCGAACAAGAGGGCAAACACAATCAACAAGCATTAAGAACAACAAAATAACGCAGCAACTCTTAACAATAATAATGCTACCAACAACGAAGGCTAAAGGTGAGCATTTAATCCCTCTCACTCAGTAATTAATCAACCTCATGAACAAGGACAATTAGACAATAGCAGCAGCCATAAGGGGCGAAAGAAATGAGTCAATAAAGCAGTCTAAATGAACAGAGTAAAAGCGACTAAGAGTAAGACTTTCAAGACCACCTAAGGGTCTATTCAAAGCAACAACAAACAAACAATTTCATCCATTATCGAGCAAATTGTGTTCAATTTACAAAACCTGGGTGCAGTGGGTTTTGGAAAACAGGTTACTGGGTGATTGGTTTTGAGCCCACAAATCGGTTCCAAGCTCACTTTTTCTTTTTGATACACAAGTTGCTACGCTTCAACGTTCCAAACTTACTTCTAATCAATGATAAACCCTACGGATGCTTACACAGACCTGATGGCATTATGGGTTCAACACCAACTGGACATTTTACCTAAGTCGAATGCACTTATTGGGGGGCTAACTGAACTAGTTATATTCAGACTTGTACATCAACAACACCCAAGTAAGTGTAGACCCAAACACCCCTTAACAAACCAAAACTCTAAATCTTACAAATCAACGAACTGATTTATCACACAAGGTCAGATAAACACGTTGTAAACTACTAAAATTAACCAAAATTATCAGAAAGCATCAAGCAAATACAACTAATATTGTTCAAAACCAGTTACGATGGAAGCAGATATGAGGTCTTACTTGACATCCAAGATGATAGGTATGAGACTAGGAGACAAATGATCAACCTAAATGCTCACCCGAGCTCTAAACCTCATTCCAAACCATTCCTTTACTGCTCCTTCAGGCCTCTTCAAATATTTTTTTTTCTGAATTTTTTTTTTCCTTTCTCTTTTCTTTTGAGTTTAATGACTTAAACAGACTTCATACATTAACATGAAACTAATAGAGACCATTTAATTGAAATAGCAAAAACACTTAAGAATTTAACTGGAATTCGAATTTTTCATAAACTTTAAATAACCTTTGATTAAACTTGAAATTTAAGAGTACAATTGCAAACTTAATTTAAAAAGAACAGAAAATTACAAACGAAGAGGGATGCCTCAAGGGCTTACATTGTTGCTCTATTTATACTAACAATCTAGGAAGTGGTAGGTACTAATTAAGCTCCATTATTTGTCTTCTCCCTTGTGTGCTTCTTCACTGAGGTAGTCTCTGAGCTGGCAACCTTTGTGCTTCTTCAAAATAAGTCATGTCCCTTGGATCAATTACAATTTATCACAACCCTTGATTTTATCTTTGGCGCCCAAAAAAAAGTCGTGGATTGCCACCATGTCATGCTTTGACTGGTTGATGGTGTTAGGTACAAATGTGAGGGGATTAGTGGGATTGGGAGAAGGTTTTGAGGGTGATGGGAAGGGATAGTGATGGTTGGGTTGGCTGGATGCAGTCACGAGGGGGTAGGGTTTTTTTGGGGAAGAAGACATAGCAGATATGTGGCTTTGACTTGTTTGACCTCCCCCCTTTTAGGTTTTAATAAACAGATTCGGAGGTGGGCTTTGTTTATGGGCTTGGAATGAATTTTTGGGCCAAGGTTGTGTTTATTTTATTTGTGGGTATTAAGGGTCCATTTGGTGTAGATATTTCACAAGGACCATTTTTGGAATAAGCTGAAAATTCAGGGACCATTCATGTCATTTTTCCAATCCTTGAGATAAGGACCATTCTTGCCTTATTTCAATTCCACAAAGATAATTTTCCAAAATTTAAATTTCCCAAGGACTTGTTTTGCCAAATTGAAAAGTATAGGGACCAAACTTGTAATTTTTCCAAAAGTTTTTACCCAAAGACCATTTGTGATTCATTTTGACTTTTAAAGAGCAAGGTTTGACTTTTCTTTGAAAATGATTGACCAGGGACTAGTTTTGTAAAATTTTGAAAGTCGGGGGACTGAAACTGCCAAATATGCAACTTTTGTTCGTTTTTCATTTGTTTTCACTCGTTTTGCATTAGAAACATATAAAATACGATCTTTGGGATTTTCTTCGCATTTTGGTGCGTTTTTGAGTATTTTTTTATCGTTTTGCGGCTCAGAATTGACTAAAAATGATGAGTATTTAAACACTTATCAAGTATCCTTATATATAAACGGAATTTTATGACGATAAACAATTTTAGTTGCGATATTGTGATTGTTTCGTGTAACATATGCATATAACGTAAAATAAACAAAATATTATTAAAATTTTTTGTAACATATGATAATTCAATTCAAAAGGCAATTCTTAAAATGTATAAAAAAAAAAAGGTACTATATTAAAATATTAATGAAACTAAAAATGAAACAAGCATTAATTTTGAAACATGGTGTATTATATAATAGAGTTAATTTGTGTAAGAAATTTTAGTAAAGATTAATGTTGGTATTAAATAAAGTCTCCCTAAAAATACCACGTTAAAAGAAAAAGTTAACGACATTTTTGGTCCTCATGATTTACCAGGTATAACGGTTTTGATCCAATAGTTAAAAACGTAACGGAGTTAGTCCAAGATCCGACGACCCGTAACACTTTTGGTCCAAATTTTTGTTGACTGTTAGTTTGACAAATTAAGACACGTGAAATGAATAAAATACCCTCATCTTAATGGACTAAAAGTGTTACATTTAGCAAACCATAAGGACCAAAAATGTAATTAACTCATAAATATATAAAACATTAAAACCAAAAAAATAAACTTTTAACAGCTAAAAACTTTTATAGATATTAAAAACTATCTAAAAAATTCGAAATAAATTATGAATACAGCTAAACTTAATTAAGAACTAATTTTATTTTTAGAAAGAAAGTGAATTTTAAAACTTACGAAAATATTTTTAACAATTTTAAGTGACTAAAACTGCTTATAAGTTGACAAAAATTTGAGAAATAATTTTCTAACTTAAAAAAAAAAAAAAAAAAAAAAAAAAAAAAAAAAAAAAAAACTTTGATTTTCTTAAAGAAAAATTCGTTTCTAATTACTTTTAAAATTTATACAAGTTTTTATATACGTTTTATAACACGTTTATATACGCTTTATTACACGTTTTTATATAGGTTTTTATGCATCTTTTTATTTACATTTTTATACACACATTTTATACACGTTTTTATATACGTTTTAATCTATGTTTTTATCTAGGCTTTTATATATGTTTTTATATGCGTTTTATCTACAATTTTATCTACGGTTTAATCTACATTTTTATCTAAGCTTTTATATACGTTTTTATCTATGTTTTATATACGTTTTTATCTACGTTTTTAAAAACATATATAAAACGTTTATAAACATATATAAAAGAGTAGATAAAATTGTATATAACAACGTTGATAAAAACGTAGATATACAAAATAAAAATAAAATGCATACAAAAACGTATAATAAAACGTAGATAAAAACGTATGTAAAAGTATAAATAAAAACATAGAGAAAAATATGTGTATAAAACGTGTATAAAATTGTGCATAAAAACTTATATAAAAACGTAGATAAAAATGTAGATAAAAACATGTATAAAATGTATATAAAAGCCTAGAGAAAAACATAGATAAAAACATAAGTAAAAATGTATAACATGTGTATAAAAATTATTGGACTAAAAGTGAAACACTCGACAAACCACAAGGACCAAAAATAATGTAGTTAACTCTTTTATTTAACAATATAAATGAAAAGACTAAAATGCCCTCAGATTTAACGGTCAAAATTGGTCAAACAAACGATGGACCAAAATTTGGACCAAAAGTGTTACGGGTCGTCGGATCTTGGACTGGATCCGTTACGTTTTAAACTATTGGACCAAAACCGTTATACCCGGTAAACCACGAGGACCAAAAATGTAGTTAACTCTAAAAGAAATAAAAAATTGTCATGTATATTTTTAAATTTTTGGTGTGAATATTGTTGTGACAACTATTCCATTAAGTCAACATTATTCGAATTTTTATGTATGAAGTAAATAAAAATTTAAAATTTAAGTTACAAAAGTGTAGTTTGGTGATTAAATTTTTATTTATTTACTTATTTATTTTATTTTTATTATTATTATTTTTAGTTATAAGCGAAAATATTTTTGGTTTATATGTTGTAAAGATATTGAAAGTTGTATCTAGCAACTTTTACTATTTTTGTCGTAAATTTTACTGTTTTGGAGGAGTGACATCAATGATCAAAGTCATCAAACTATTATATTTGATCTATGTGGTTTGGAGGAGTGAGCTTTGAGCTTAAGAACTCTTGACCAAATGACCAATGATCGAACCTAGTCCAATAGAATAATACGCACAATACTTTCTATTTTATTGTCACTATACATAAATTCATTGAACGGAATCGATCAAGTCATTGTCAAAAGCTAGTGCATTTTAAAATTTTAAATATAAACAACTTATAAAGAAAAAGAGGCGTCAATGTGCCATCAAAGGAATTCTCCGTAATGGTGTCTGGCTTGACAACCCGAGAGAGGTCAAAACAGAATTCCATAACCATTTTCGTAATAGGTTTTCTTGTACTAATGGCATTCGACCTACTGTGGGTGATATTTAACTTAATCAGATCTCCGTTGAGCAATGCGAGTTTTTAGAGCGTGATGTGTCAATCCAAGAAATTAAGAAGGCAGTTTGGGATTGTGGTATTGATCGAGCTCCGGGGCCGGATGGTTTCACCTTTAAGTTTCTCAAAACTTTTTGGGACACTATTCAAAATGATGTAGTGAAATTCGTTCGTGAAAATTTTCAATCAGCTTGCTTTCCAAAAGGGTGCAACTCCTCTTTCATTGCTTTAATTCCAAAAATTGGAGATGCAAAATTTGTTTCGGATTTTAGGCCTATTAGTCTAATTGGATGCCAATATAAGATTATTGGTAAACTTCTAGCTAATAGGTTTAGTTTGGTTATTGGAAGTTGTGTGAGCCCCGAGCAATCGGCTTTTATTAAAGGAAGGAATATTCTTGATGGTCCCTTAGTCTTGAACGAATGTATGGCTTGGTATCGCAAGAGGAAAAAGGCTCTCATGGTTTTTAAAGTAGATTTTGAAAAGGCTTTTGATCCGTTGCGATGGGATTATCTTGACGCCATCATGGAACGTCTCGGTTTTGGAAATAAATGGCGCACGTGGATTGCCGGCTGCTTGAAAAACTCTAGGGCTTCTATATTAGTCAACGGCTCTCCTACTCCCGAATTTGATTTATTAGAGGCCCAGCGGCAAGGGGATCCCATGTCACCTTTCCTCTTTATCCTTGCTATGGAGGGTCTTCACGCCATGGTTTCTAAGGCCGAAAACATGGAGATTTTCAAGGGTGCTTATATTGGTCACGGTGGCACAACCATTTCTCATCTCTTATACGCTGATGATGCTATTTTTGTAGGTGAATGGTCCTATTCTAATGCTTACAACCTGATTTGTCTTCTCCGTTGTTTTATTTGGTGTCCGGCCTTAAGATTAATGTGCATAAAAGCAAGATCCTAGGAATTAATGTTCCTGATGTCGAGGTCTCCAACATGGCTCTTGTCCTTGGTTGTGGGATAGCAAATCTGCCAATGATGTACCTAGGAGTGCCCGTTGGATGTAATATGGGTCGTTGCGATTATTGGAAACCCATAATTCAAAAGTTTGAATCTAAGCTGTCTCAGTGGAAAGCAAAACTCCTTTCTGTTGGAGGGCGCTTTTCTCTCATCAAGGCGGTCCTAGATAACCTTCCAACATATTACATGTCTCTTTATTGGATGCCTAAATCTGTGCAAAAGCGCCTAGAGTCCATTCGCAATAGATTTTTCCTTGGAGGCGATCTAGATGATAAAAAAATCACTTGGGTCAAATGGGAAACTTGTTTAGCTAGTAAACCCATGGGCGGTCTCGGAATTGGTAGTATCTTTGCCCTTAATGTTGCCTTGCTCTTCAAATGGTTATGGAGGTTTCGTACTAACTCCAGTAGCTTGTGGGTTAATGTGATAAAAGATTTACATGGGTTTGACGGTGGCATTGGGAACAATAGGGCTGTTAAGATGTCTTATAGCCCTTGGAGTTGCATTATTCGTACAGTAGCCAAACTCAAAGCAAAAGGTATCGATCTCCTCGCTTTATGTTCTCGTTCTGTTGGTGATGGGCGTACTATCAGCTTTTGGGATGATAGCTGGTGTGGGGGTGATGAGGCGAAAAATGAACCAGTTTTAGGGGGTCATTTAAGCCCGGAATTGACTTTATTTGATCAAATATTGTCCTAAATCGTTCCTTTTGTGATTTTAGGTACTTTGGGAGTGAAATCTGGAAAAGGAAGCAATTCGGACGTTTTTGGAGCATAAAAGTGAAGAAAACGCCAAAGTCTTAATTTTCCTTGCTGGGAACAGTAGGTGACGGCGTCAAGAAGGAATCCTTGACGGCGTCAAGAGCAAATTTCCATGACGATCCAGTACAGATTTGACGGCGTCACGAAGTAGGGCGTCAAGAGTAAAATTCATGACGGCCTAGAAATGCATAATACATGACGGCGTCAAAAGTAGATCAAGGCAGTCCGAGAAGAGTTTTGGCGGCGAGGTGACGGCGTCACAAGTTTGGTCTTGACGCCGTCAGACCCTATTTCCTATATATAGTTTTCTAATTTTCACACATTAAAAGAGAGAAGTTTTGGAGAAACCCTAAGTACGAACTTGGTGCGAATTTTACAGGTTTTTCAAGGGTTCTAAGCCCTTGATACCTTTCATGTGTAATTGAGATAAGTGTTTTTTTAATTCAATCAATATGTCTATGTGTTGGTTGTCTATATCTTGTTCTTGTCTTAATTCCATCATGCTAGGCTAGATCTATCTTGTGTTTGCTTGGATCTAATGAAACCTAGATGTTAATTATGTGTTGATTACTTGTTTATAATTGTATTGGATGAATGAATTTGATGTTAGGCTTAAGAAAACTGACAGATCTCCAAATGGTAACATGCTTGAACGTCTTAAGAAACATGAACCGATGTGCACTAGGTCTTTATTGGTTGTATTTAATGCATGAGCCACTGTTTATAATCCCTATGGTTGTGCTGGGCATGGTATAGGAGGAGATAAGAGCTCATAGAATTGGGGAGTTAAGTGCGCCACCCCATGAATGATATTAAGGAATACGATCCGTCATCCATGCAACTATAACAAGTAATTAACGTGTAAAAGATGTCTAGGGAGTAGTGAAATCTAAGTAAACACATTTTCTCCACTTATTGCTCACAACTTTAGTATAATTTAGTTTATTTTCATTTCTAGTATTTTATTTTGATTGCATCTTTAGTATTGGGTTAATTGACTAGCAACTAATTCCGCCCAAATCCTTCAAACCCGAGATTTTTACTTGCTTTTCTAAAAAATATAAAAATACAAAAATAATCATCCCTCACCTTTAGAACTAGTATTTAGGTTTTCTAATCCTAGCGACACTATTCCTAGCTGAACGATCAATCCCCCGGTACTTGTCCTATACTACAACGATCAGGTACACTGCCTGGTGGGGGTTGTAAGCTTCTCAAGATCCCTTGAGAGGTAAAGCCTGGTGCGATTCCCACGTATCAAGTTTTTGGCGCCGCAGCCCGGGGAATAGTTATTGTCTAGGTTAGAATTTCTTTTTATTAGGTCTACTTGCTAGATTCCTTTCTAGTAAGATTTTATTTTTATTTTTAAGTTTTCTTTAGTCTATCTTGTTTCTTTGTGTCCTTCGTTCGTAAACTATTTCGATGGATCGCAATAACATTGATTGTTTGATTCCTGTTACTCGTGTTTTTCGTCGTAGGATTTTCCAAATGCCCGCCCCACTTCCTTTAGTGGAAAATGAGAACCCACCTAACCTCTCACCCAACCACCACTTTGACAATAATTCTGAGTTAGAAGAGTCTGATCATGATGATGACCGTAGGGCTAGTCCTTTTTACTATTCAGACTCCGATGGGGATCTTGATGATGGTGATGTGATTAATGAGAATAGGATGGAAGAAGAAATAAACCCTCTTAGGTATGTTGACCCTAGAACTAGGATTGAGTGCGATAGTTCATTCAACATGCAATTTCCTTGTAAAATCGGATTTAAGAGCTTTAATGCCTATCTTAACTCATCTCTCCCGATGAACATAATCTCGCGCAATGAATATAATAAGATCATGGTAGATGAGTTAGAATACAAAGGAGAAAACATTATTGCTAAGGCAATACCATTGCATGTGTTTGTAGGAAGCTTGGTTTATCTTGTTGAGTTCATGGTTATGGAGAATCTAGGAGAGTTTATTGATGATAAGTTGACCCAAGTTGTGTTTGGAAGACCTTTCAAACGGTTGACCAACCTCGATGAAAAACTCATAGAAGGGTTAATTACATTCTCGGATGGGGATGAAGATTTTGTCTATCAAATGCCCCGCACACACCCTAGATTCAAGGATTTTTCCATGGAAAAGTGTAGTAGGTATCCGCCCATAGAAATGCTAAGTGAGAATGATAAGAGAAAAGGACTTAAGTATACTCATGAAAAGAATAAAAGATACTATCGCGGATGCTTAGAGTTAGGAGATGATTATAAGAAAGATGAGGCGACTGTTAGATGGCTCACACTTGGTTATGTGAGCATAAGCGATACACATTGACCCATAACCTTGAGTCTAGCTACAAGACTCGTAAATAAAGAAAATCGCTTCTTGGGAGGCAACCCATGTTTTGTGTGATTTTATTTTGTTTGTTTGTTATTTGCTTCCGTATGCATGCTTTATTTTTATTGTTGGTAGATCATGTCTCTAAACTAAATAGTGGAAATACTTTACTTTGTTGTTTTGGCCTAGTCTTAACTCCACCTAAAAGTATTTTTGCAAAAGATAAGTGTAAGGGGAAACCCCAAATATGTTTTTGAGAAACAAACCGATCATGATTCTCCACAATATTAAATGAACATGTATATTCGTACTTGTTAAGTCAAATGCTTGTATTGAGTCATAATGAAGTTTTGCAGGATTTTCCAGGAAGTAGGACCAAGTTTTTCCAGAAATTTTCCGGAAACTTAACATAAGAATTTCTGCAGGTCACTTCTGACGGCGTCAAGAGTTAACTCTTGACGGCGTCAAGTGTAAAAATCTGGAAATTTTACCGGTTTTGTTTTTCTAACGGAGTCTTATGGTTTTTGTGAATTATTAAATTTTATAATCTCCAGGAAATCTGCAAACTTCATTCCACAAGCATTATATCTTATCTTGTTTTCTAGGATTTAGTAACTTATATAGGATGCCGCCGATTTTACGCGAGGTTGTTTTGTCTATTTTCTCAGGTTTTACAGGTTATGTATGACAAGAAGATGATTTATATTCTGGAAGGGAAGCTTTGATTGTTCATTTTCTTGGAGGAAGATTTAACCTGGTCACCTTATTATCCATACCGAGCGAATCAGGGGAGTATTTGATTTCATTCTTTTTACTTTTTCACTTTTACATTCTTTGCTTGAACATTGGGGACAATGTTCATCTTAAGTGTAAGGGAAGGGTAAAATGATGATACCTTACATATGCACTTTCGCTTGAGTTTGTTTTGTTTAATGGTAGTGTGTAATAAAACTATGAGAAATACTTGTTAGTGCAATTTTAGTGCCAAATTTAAAATTTTTTACAACATTTAGGAGTGAAACTTTAGCCATAGCAAGCGTCTCATGGATAGGAGATTGTATGACTAGCACATAACCGTATATTCAGAAAAAGTTTCCACCCAAATATGTGAGGTTCGCCTTTAGATTTGATAGGAAAAGCATTTATTATTAGTGCTTATGAGTGTACTGGTAGCATTTAGATTCTAGAACTTGCGTTAGTGATGCATCCCGAGACCGCTAGTGAAACTACATTCGTGTGGTAGGATTTACTACATGATAAGAGGCATTAGGATCACCCTTGTGTTAAACCCGTATCATAATTACTTGACCATTTAAGTCATACTACTTGGCTAGTTAAGTCAACTAATTTTTCCCACACCCTTAGCGTTGTACTCATTTTTAGTACACGAAACCCCTAGTACACCCCTCCGAGCCTATCTTTTCATTTCTAACTTTAAGCATTTTACTTAAAGGAAGAATTTGTTACACCCCACTTAAATGTACACCCAAATCGCCTTAACCTTCCGTGTATGCGCTCATTTTTAGTGCATTATTGTTATTTGTTAAACCCTAAGTTAACTATCTAATTGATTACATGGTTGCTAAGTCGAGTCATATCTTTGTACATATTGTTTTGGGACGATTGGGACTCATGGGTAAAGTACTTATTGTTAACTCGCCACCAGTAAAAACTTCCTTTATCCAACAAAACCGTGTATTTCATATCCCTACACCTAACGTTATAACCCTTTAAAAGACCTCTTTGATAGTTTATCCTAGGTGCTTACGCCATGTGGTGGAGGTTTGATCCTTTCCCAAGCCTATGGTAATCTATTTTGCTATGACAGGTAGTGAGAGATATCTTCCGTTTCCATATTGTAATTTATACTTAATTACACCCGAGAGATGTGAGTATCTAAACACTATTTGTGAGGTGCTTGTGTATGATTTCCGTGCTTGTCTATTGGTCTTTAGTGGAACGATTATTTGTTGTAATTACTTTTATATTAGTGTTAAATGACCCCTAACTTGTATTTTGAGTAGAATAAAAGCGCATTTGCTTGAGGACAAGCAAATCTCAAGTGTAAGGGTATATGATGAGGCGAAAAATGAACCACTTTTAGGGGGTCATTTAAGCCCGGAATTGACTTTATTTGATCAAATATTGCCATAAATCGTTCCTTTTATGCTTTTAGGTACTTTGGGAGTGAAATCTGGAAAAGGAAGGAATTCGGACGTTTTTGGAGCATAAAAGTGAAGAAAACGCCAAAGTCTTAATTTTCCTTGCTGGGAACAGTAGGTGACGGCGTCAAGAAGGAATCCTTGACGGCGTCAAGAGCAAATTTCCATGACGATCCCGTACAGATTTGACGGCGTCACGAAGTAGGGCGTCAAGAGTAAAATTCATGACGGCCTGGAAATGCATAATACATGACGGCGTCAAAAGTAGATCAAGGCAGTCCGAGAAGAGTTTTGGCGGCGAGGGTGACGGCGTCACAAGTTTGGTCTTGACGCCGTCAGACCCTATTTCCTATATATAGTTTTCTAATTTTCACACATTAAAAGAGAGAAGTTTTGGAGAAACCCTAAGTACGAACTTGGTGCGAATTTTACAGGTTTTTCAAGGGTTCTAAGCCCTTGATACCTTTCATGTGTAATTGAGATAAGTGTTTTTTTAATTCAATCAATATGTCTATGTGTTGGTTGTCTATATCTTGTTCTTGTCTTAATTCCATCATGCTAGGCTATATCTATCTTGTGCTTGCTTGGATCTAATGAAACCTAGATGTTAATTATGTGTTGATTACTTGTTTATAATTGTATTGGATGAATGAATTTGATGTTAGGCTTAAGAAAACTGGCAGATCTCCAAATGGTAACATGCTTGAACGTCTTAAGAAACATGAACCGATGTGCACTAGGTCTTTATTGGTTGTATTTAATGCATGAGCCACTGTTTATAATCCCTATGGTTGTGCTGGGCATGGTATAGGAGGAGATAAGAGCTCATAGAATTGGGGAGTTAAGTGCGCCACCCCATGAATGATATTAAGGAATACGATCCGTCATCCATGCAACTATAACAAGTAATTAACGTGTAAAAGATGTCTATGGAGTAGTGAAATCTAAGTAAACACATTTTCTCCACTTATTGCTCACAACTTTAGTATAATTTAGTTTATTTTCATTTCTAGTATTTTATTTTGATTGTATCTTTAGTATTGGGTTAGTTGACTAGCAACTAATTCCGCCCAAATCCTTCAAACCCGAGATTTTTACTTGCTTTTCTAAAAAATATAAAAATACAAAAATAATCATCCCTCACCTTTAGAACTAGTATTTAGGTTTTCTAATCCTAGCGACACCATTCCTAGCTGAACGATCAATCCCCCGGTACTTGTCACTATACTATACTACAACGATCAGGTACACTGCCTGGTGGGGGTTGTAAGCTTCTCAAGATTCCTTGAGAGGTAAAGCCTGGTGCTATTCCCACGTATCAGGGGGGCGTCCTTTAAAGGATAGATTCCCGCGTGTCTACGCTTTGGATGAGAACAAGGACTGCTCTATTGCTCAACGTTTAAGCGTTCATGACTGGTCAAGTGTGCTTAGGAGACCCCTAGAGGTGGAGCCGAGTCATGTCAATTAGAAGACTTAATTCAGGATATTCGTAATGTGTCCCTCAATGACTCTATAGACGGCTGGAAATGGGAGTTGGATATGGAAGGTTTTTCGGTGTCCTCTACGCGTATTCATATAGATGAGTTCTCTTTACTTGGCTATTCTATTTCTACTAGATGGTTGAGAAATATTCCTATTAAAGTAAATGTATTCATTTGGAAGTTGAGGCTAAATAAACTTCCTACTTTGGTGAACATGGATAAAATTGGCATTGATGTGGATTCTCTTTTATGTCCCGTTTGTAATGATCGTGTGGAGACCGTTGATCATCTCTTTTTCTCGTGTGGGATGGCTAAAGATCTATGGGGTCTTTTGGTTTCATGGTGTTCGCTAGATATTCCGGAGGTCTCAAACATAGCTGGTTGGTTTTCTTGGTTAGATGTTTCTCACGGGTCGAAGTATGCTAGGACTATTCTTGAAGGGATCGTGTCTACTATGTTATGGTCCATTTGGAAATTTCGCAACGCTTGAATTTTCTCGATGTCTAAACCAAAGAAGGCGGATATTTGGGATTCTATTGTTCATCAATCTTTCTTGTGGATTTCATCTAGAAATCCTAAGTATAGATTTAGATGGTTAGATTGGTTACGAAATCCTATTGTAACTCATACTTCTTTGTAATCTTCGTTTCTGCTAGCTTCTAATATTATACCGCCGTTTAAAAAAAACAACTTATAGGAGTAAGTTGTTGTTCAATAAAAAGTAAAAAATGGGAGTGAAAAGATAAAAATAGTCCCTCCGGTTTAACTGCGTTGCAAAGAGAGTCTCAGAAAAATTGCAGAAACATTCCATGTCGTTTACTTACGATTACGGAAATAGTCCCTAAGTTAAATCTGAGGACTGTTTATGTCACAATAAATTACATAAATGTCCCTTTAATTTTCTCAAGTTGTAAAAGTACTCCTTGAAAAGTTGCAAAAGTGGTCCTTGCTGTTACATGCGATAATAAAAACAGTCCTAAAGTTAAATATATGGACTTTTGTGTAACGAAAAATACATAAATAGTCTCTGTGGTTACCATCATATACGGAACTTGAACATTTTTTTTTTTGTCCGAATTTATTTTGAGGGGGCTGAATCGGAGATTTGTTTGTAACCTCAACTAAATTACCCCTAAAACCTATAATATTTACACTAGGTGCCGCAAAAAAAAAAAAAAAAAAAAAAAAAAAAAAAAAAAAAATATATATATATATATATATATATATATATATATATATATATATATATATATATATATATATATATATATATATGGAGGGGTGGGGGGGGGGGGGGGGGGGGAGGGGGACCCTCCCCTGCCCTTACATAGTTCCGTCCATGGTTACCATCAATTCTAAAACGATTCATGCGGGTAAAAAAATCCTTGTTACAAAATAAGCACGAAAGTGTATGTTATAAAATGTAAATATGATATGAGGTAAGTATTGAAAATACATGTCCTAAAACATTACTATCTCATAATTATTTATTTTTAAGTTTATAAAACCTAATCCAAAAAAGGAATATGCCAAAAAAAGGAATGGAATCCTTAATCACGGGAGAGAAATAAGTTGCACCGGATTCTCCCTACCAACCTACAAACCACGGCCCTTTGTTAATACAATGGATTAATTTTTATTGTAATTAACTAGTTAATTATTTAATTAGTCTACAAAATTTTAGTTTCGATATTTGTGCTTCCTCATCCACTAAAAAAAAATCTTTGAGTTAAGATTTGCTACAATTTTTTATTCATTGGTTGTTTTATACTTAAAGGTGTTAAAGCTTACTTTGATAGTTTTAGCACTTACGATATTATTATCACAATTTTAGTGGTTAAATGAGTATTTAGAATGATGTGATGGCTATACTTGTAAAGTTGTGGCTAGCACTTTTAGTTTATAATGATTAATATTAAGCTTATTTATTTACGTTATAATTGGGATGACGAATATTTGGCTAAGATGTATTTGACAAATTGAGTACTTTTGTAAATGTTTATGATAATTGTCTCAACCGATCATCAAGATATGTAACTAGTGAGGTTTGAATACCGGATCTTTTGTTAGGACATCACGGTGCCCAAACGCTAAACAACATTAGTGACTATTAATTATGTACTTATTTTGGGTTATTTGCTATGTTCAACAAAATGATTCGTCTTTTAAATGGTGCTAAAATATGTAATAACTTGCAATTTAAAAAGGATATCTTCAAGTTAATAGAATAGAAGATATATTACTATTTCTGTTGTGGAATGTGGATGCTAGAATAATAGTTTAAAATAATATTGTGGATTAAGGAACAAAATAAAGGTGCATCGAGCCATGTACTCTAAAACAATAATAAAATGACTAATTGAGTGATTTAACTTAATTTAAGTTAATCTAGTTTGATTAATCAACTTTGGACAATAATCATGTGCCATACACCCCCTGCCCTATGTAGGTTCATGAACTCCCTTTCACATTGCTTTGTCTAATTTTCTTGACGCAACAAAGCAAGGTCAGACTTATATATATATATATATTTTTTTGGAAGCATGGTCAGACTTATATTAGTTTTTTTTTTAATGTATATCTTTTTCCTTATTGTCACTTAAAGATCATACACTAAAATCTCATTTTTAGATATTGATTCATAACTTAGGCTTGGTCTAATGGTGATCCGACGGTTACCTTTACCTCAACGTCACATCAGCTATTCAACATACCATCTTACCATCATGTTATCATGTTTAGAGGCGTATTGGTCATCGCCTAACCAAAGATATAAAAATACACTACTTAATACAAAAATACTCACAATATACCTCACACAGACTCACAAATAAAAAAAATAAGGGCGCATTTCGTTAGGTGGTGCAGACCATCCAACCATATCCATTTTCTCTCCTTCGCGCGCCAAGGATTTTGGCCGTTATGGCCTTCATGCTTCACTTGTGGTGATATACCACCATAACACCTAGTTTTACAATTGACATGTTAACACATGATGTTTTTTTTGAAAAGCGACATGTCAACACATGATTAGTGAATAGTGATTAAATGGCAGGTCAAGAAGTGTTCCTCGAAGTGCTTCTACGTGTGTTACGTTACGAGAAAGATAATTATCATGTTGTGGTGCAAAAAATAAACTAGGAAACATGAAAAAATACGAGGATTTAGTGACCTGAAATTTATGGATTGCGAAAGATCGTATACAACAAGCATAAATGCATAAAACGAAAGAAATCTCGAAAGAACAAAGTAATGTCCTGTTATTGACTATCACACATGAGAAATACGGATTAAGCTAAAGTTCTAACACAATTAAATGCTAGGAAAACTGCAAAAGAAAGCTTATGAAGAAATCATTTTTAGCTCACGTTGTTGAATTACTGATCGTTTAAGGTAAATGAAATGACAAACGATCGACCTGGTGTTATAAACGAATCTAATGGAATCATTCTCAACTGGGAAATAATATGGTCGACGAAGATATTCATATGAATGTTATTCGAAAAGGTAAAGCAACAATCAAAATGGGCACCCAATAAAGATGAAATCGGGATCTTAAAAGACAACACTACTAGGGAAGGTATCGGCACAAGTGGTACGAGAATAAACAGAATAACATTGGGATTGCTGGTGATAGCGAGCGATCTGGGAGCACAACAACCACGAAAATATTGCATTAAGATGCGAGAGAGTATGTGGCTCAGTCATAAGTGGTTGCATACGAAATAAAGTCAGTCATAATGTTTCAGTTAAGATTTTAAAACTCCAAAAAAGTAATACCACAATTAAAAGCAAGATCGATAAAAAAAGAATTCGAATATTTGGTTGCTTATTTCAGGGTTTAGGGATTATTTTTCAGCATGTTAATGGATTCTTGGCAATGTATATGGTCATATTTCTTATGTAAGTACATCCTTGTGGAGTTGTGGGTGTGTTCACATTGTGAGTTATTTATTTGTATTCATAATTAAAGCCCGGCCCAAGCATATTTTACAGAAGACTAGGCCCAGCTTGGTTAACCATCATCAATCATCATCTAATGAATCATCATTCATCTAGTCTACCAGTCCATCCGTCCAATAAATGTCTATTTCCAAAATGCACAAAAGTTTTAGAAGAACCTAACTATCTATATTTTTCATCAATCAAATATCATATTCACATACTAAAACCTCTTCTTATTGGTTAAAATACTAAGGGTGCGTTTAGTTGGACTGTTGGAGAAATTCTCATGTTTTCTATCTTTAATTTTGTAAAAATTTGGAAGAGAAATTTATCTAAAAAAAAACCACGTTTAGTTGATATTTATATTTTCTATTTTGAAGAAGGGAAAGTAATGTTGTGTGTTACAAACGAAAACAAGGAAAACAACTAAACGTTGACTTGAATGTGATCTCTATTTACCTTGTTTTCTACAAAACAAAACATACAAAGGGTATTTCCCCAACTAAACGTACCTTAAATATTTGTTTTGAAACCTTCCAAAATAAATAACAATGTAGATAATTGATTATTTATAGTAAGAAACTGTTCTCATCCACAAAGGTCCAATTTTTCACATTATTATCAAAATACTATTACATACCAACAATATAAACCTCCAAAAGTTTTGAGTTTGGTTTACTTTTGGTTCATAACGGTATATATTTGTAACGCAACCATATATTGTTTGGGTTTTGTCTAGCTCCGCTAATCGACTTGACTGTCATTTCTTTCATAAAACTTGGTGATCATACTCATTTACAGAAGATGAAATTATGGACAATGCATCAGTGATTCTTAATGAATGACAAAAATACCATACTTGTTTCTCTTCTATTGCTGATTATACAAATTTTCATGGGCTAACGGTATTCAAAGAATATTTTATGAAGTTACTTTAATGATTGTGGCAGATCGAACTTGGAGATTAGTTATATAGCTGAGTAAAATTTTATTGGGCGTAGCAAATTTGGACTCATCAACTAATGAGTGTGCAAATTTAAAGCTTTCGACTCGCGCCATTTTGACTTTTGAAGTCAAACAATCTAATCTCAAAACCAACCTGTTACTCTTGTAGTGGAACAACCAATTTTCATACAGAGACAACTTATATAAAAAATTTCATGGTACCAAAGGCTGGAATACGACAGGTCATCCATTTTTATCTAATCACTTTGTGTCATTCATTAAGAATCAAGTTTTCGAGTATTCAAAGACCAGTTCAGAGAGAGTGGTAGTAACTAGCTAAAAGCGGGAAGTTTCTGAGGTATTTTGGTAATTCTAAAGTCTAGAATACTTTTACAGATAAAAGGTTGTAACAATCAAACCTGCCCCAAACAACCATCCAAACAGAACGGGTTTACTATCTATGTTCCCGGAGGAGCTCCTTAGTGCTGAAGTTGGCGTTGGAGTAGCACCTGCCTCTGGGAGGTTACATTCTCCAAAGGTCATATTTGGCTGCACAGTCATAAAAAATTGTATCTTAGTGAACCTTTTTTGGTCCGTTTATACTGCTATGATGGTAATTAAAATGTGAAGCAAGTGAAAATGGTATAAATAGTAGTGACTAAAGTTGCATACCCTGCATGCTGAAATGCTGCTACAACCACAGATTAGCTGCCCGTTAGCCTTATCTACAGCAGCAGGTGCACCCCCACCATTGCTCCTCTGCGAAATTTGATTGCCAATTAAGTTATATTTCTTCTGTTTTGAAATACAGTAAGGACTAAGGACTACAAAATACTTCATGTATAAGCATCTCATTCTGTCGCAAATACGCCAGTTAGGTTATTTATTTTCTCTAACGGGTCAAATGGGTAAACTCTATAGTCCATAAGTTTGGCTAAAATGGAAACAATTATGTGCATTTCTCTAACGAGTTAACTTTTATAAAACAAACTAAAGAAACATTGAAAAAAAAGCTTTTCGAGTCAACACGTCATGTTTCGACCCACACCAAAAATATTTACTGTTACAACCACTTTTCAACACTTCCATTTCCCCCTTTAATGTATATCATTATCAACTGACATTAAACTAAATTACCCAAAGAATTATGCTGAATACCTTGTAAAAGTCGACAGTAATGAAATTAGGCCACCGTTTACCAGCTACATCGTGACATGTGTTCATCATGCTTATTAATGGGTCTGAGTTATACTTGCAAGCTTGGGTAATATCCGGGGTATCTGGAAAGTAGTTCATTAAAACCAGTGACCTTGATGTAGTGTTCATAGCAGCAGACTCAGCACGATTAGGGCATAAGCCACTTTTCATCCCATCTGTTCCATCTGAAATTCCAGAGTCCAGTAATGTGTTATCCAGTTAAGATATATTTTAAAAGGAATTTGCATATAAGGTAACCAATTTTGCCAAAATCTAATTCAGGTATCCTGCTTTTATATCCGAAACAAAACTCTCGAAGTCCAATAAAAAATAATCAAGTTCAAAAATCGCGAAGTTTGAGTGCTTTTATCGAAAATGTTGGATGTTACCAGAAATAGAATTTTGACCAATAAAGTTAACACTTGACATAACTCACATTGGTTCTCGACCAAGTACTTCCACTCGTATGCAATCCCTTCTGTGGCCTCTTTAGACGATTTTGAAGTGAAAACAACCAAACGCCAATTTTGGCGGACCATGTGGTCAACTGCTGGCCAATCACTACCATCACTTGGCATTCGATCTGCTGGAAACCAGTATTTTCTTAGACCAGCAGCATTGAAGACATTAGTTAGACCCTTTGGAGTGGTAACATAATCTTCAATGATTACAGTTACTATTTCAGAAGGATTCTTTTCCAGGAAAACTCGAATCTCTTTCAAAACGTTGATAGCAGGTTGCTGATAAAATAAAGAAAAAAGTCTCAGATTTAGTCATTTTCAAGTAATAGGCATTAATACATTAACTTTGACAAATTTGTTTTTAAACCAAATTATGTTGCAAAACTAGAATTCGGTATAGTGTAGAAAGTAAATTGGAGTAGAACGAAAACCTCAGAACTACTTACAAAAGCTGTGTAGTTAAAGCACTTGCCACCGAAGGAATGACATAACCAGATGTCATTCTCAAAGTCATACATATCAAGCATCAACCCTCTCACACCATTCTGCACATATATTGGTAAAAACTTCCGTTAATGTTCTAAATCTTAGCTAATTCAGAAGATAAGAGATAAAACAGTAAAACAATATATACAGCATACAAAATTTCCAAAAAGTATATGAGTATCATTAATATTCAACATAGCACATGTAAATCAGATTGTTGTGCGGTAGTCGCAATTTTGACAAATGCAACTACAAAGTCTAAGAACTTCATAAATACAACCCGCAATCATAAAGTGGTCTAACATATGAAATCAATTGGTGTTTTCAACATGTGTTAATCAAATGAAACTTTGTACTCGGAGTCAAGCATGTTCAGGATATCTATTAAGATAAAGCAAATGTATTGTTATGTCATCACAAAATTTCCCGCTAACTCTTTTGCTTCTAACTCTAAAATCATTTTGTCGGGCTGAGAGTCTCTGTTGTAGAAAATAAAAAATTGCAACCATACCATTAAAAAAAGACAAGAATGTGAAATTCTTCCCTTTCTATCTGCACTCCATCCAACCAAGCAGATTTGCCATCCGCCATCAAACTCCCATGTGGTTGGTAGGTACCATAGTAATTTGAATCAACTACTCCGTTTGGTACCGATTAATTTCTAACTACCATGTTAATTGCACTATATAATGTTTACGCTTTACCCAAATTATCATTATAGCTGTCATTTTGATTTAAAAATCTACAAGATTAACATCAAAATCTACAAATGTGTTTCAAGCACTCTTTTCGCTCCAATGTCCGTCAAACAACTCTTTCTCTTATCTACCATTTTAAGCTAGTGGTTTAAGAAAATAAATCTCGTCTATATATGGTTTACTATAGTAATTACACCACAAGCTTACAGTTGTTACATCTAATATCCTATATGATTTGTGTATAATTTCCAACATTTCCTAATTGTCCCCAATCAATTTTGAGTCTAAAATCTCGAGTAAAATAATACTTGTTCTTGGGAACTAACAGAATACTAAAATACTAATTAAAGGGAATCATCCCTTGTGAGACAATAACCTAATCTAGCTTAAAAAACACAATAAACAAAACAAATTGATACTTCTAGATTTTCTCACTGCACAAATTTTAACCTATTTACATGCAATGAACTCCTTACTGATGAAATACGTACGACTGTTACATGAGAACTAGTCAATTAAACTCAACCAAAACAACAAATAACTTCACAATTATGCCTAAAAAACAGGAACCGTAACTATAATCAGTCAAAGGAGAACAGATTATTCAGCTAGCTTACTTCAAGCTGAGAACCAACAGTATCCTGCTGGTTAGTTGGAGCTAATATAACTGCACCAGTAGACGACTTCTGTCCCAATCTAGCAAACGCATTATGCGTCGTTAACCACGAGTACTTGTTAAATGGTAATCCTTTCACCTGTAACAATCACGCCATAAACACAGTCTCGTAACCACATTTAACAAAACAAGGGAGACTAGTTTTTCGCAAAATCACATCAAAACACACACATTTGTACACAATAGCTACAAGTAACATAAACAACACACGCACGTGCAGAGCAAATCACACGGTCATAACTCGTAACTAAGCGTAACAAACAACAACACAGACTAAAACAGACTGATTTTCACACACTAGTTTTAACATACAATCACACCGAAACGCACACAAATTTTCACACACACACAATTAATCTAAAACACGCACTGATTATCACGCTCGCGTTAATTTTCAGTCTCACACCGAAACACACACTAATTTTCACACACGCACAATTACACAAAAATACAAACAACTTTTCACACACACACACACACTAAAACACACATAATTACACCTAAACACACAGTATTATTCACACACAATCACACCTAAACACGCACTAATTTTGACACACACAATTACACCTAAACACACACTAATTTTCACAATCACACTAAAACACACACACAAATGACACAATTATACCTAAACACACAGTAAAGAGTAGACCTTAGATAGAGGAGAGAGAGGCTGGACACGTGTACAGCGAGGACGAAGATTACCATCAGCAACACAGGCCTCACAATGCAACGAAGCATCGCAGTTGTTATTATTCACACACGTTTGTCCTTCCTGCTATTCAGCATTTAATTAATTCATAATAATTAATTAATTAAAATAATAATAAGTTAATTTTTGTACCGTGAAAGATGAAACGAATGTGAAATGTAGAGATGTTACAAGTAACAGAATTGCGAGTGCCACGTGGCATTCCAGTTTCTGCAAAAAAAAAATTGTAAACTGTTAGAATGGTTAGTGTGTGTTTAGGTGAAACTGTGTGTGAGAGAGAGAGAGAGGAGACTTGCCGCCATTGATGAGGTGAGGTGAGGTGGTGGAAATGTGTTTTTTGTGAAGGAATAATAAATGGAATGAATGTTGGATTTTGGGGCAAGTGAAGTCAAGTGAAGCTGAATTTTTTTTAAAATATTATTCACCACGCCGCGCTTTATATATTACTACCTCCGTCTCAAAATTATTGTCCACATTTCCTTTTTGGGATGTCTCAAAATAATTGTCCACTTTCTTTTTAAAGTAAAAACTAAAGAATATATTGAGTGAATATTCTTATTGAGTGGTTGAGATTTATAAGAGTCCCATTTTTATTAAACTTTGCAACTTCTCTCTCATGACAATTAATTTGAGACGGAGGGAGTAACTTAAGCCTGTGTTTGGATTTCAGTATACAATAAGTTTTGAAGGAAAAAAAAAAAAAAAAAAAAAGGAAAAAAAAAAAAAAGAGTAGAGAAAATAAAGTGAAATAAAAGGTGTGTCGTAAAAGTAGCATTGAGCTGTGAGCAGTAGCTCATAGCTCATCGCTCACAGCTTTTTAAAAAAGCATTTGAAAAATAAAAATTCTTAAAAAATAAAGATTTTTAAAAATAATAATAAAAATCTAAAAGCTCATTGCTCATCGCTAATTGCTCAAAACGGCTCCGTGCCAAACAATCAAACATAGCCAAAAAGTTTTGTGTTGTCGAGTAAAGTATTATTTAAGGAGGATAAGGGGGGAAAATGAATGAAGAAAAATGTGATTTGGTTGATATTGAAGTTTCTTCTCAAAATTGGGTTAAAAAAATTTATTTACTTTTGTTTTATTTAAAAAATTTGAGAACCGAGCATTGTTTGTTATTGCGCCAACTTTGTAAAAAGAGAAAAAGGCTTAATCAGTTTGAGTGTGTGTGATGGTGATTTAAGCTTCATGAATATATTTATATATTTTTTTGTTTCAAAGATTTATATTGTAAAAGGTAAACGAGCAATAAATTACTCGATAAAAAGAAGGAAAATCATAGTTACTCTAAGATTATTTCTTTTTATTAGTATTTTTTTTTTTTTTAATTGGTTGTGATATCAATTACACATTTATTTTGAGACGATCTGAAATGAAAATATGATAGTACTATTTTTAGCGGAATAGCAATGTTTGGTAATCGTTAGTTAAGGCATCTCTTTTTTAATTAAAAAATGGATAAGGTCATTTTACTGCTTTGTATTTGAAAATTGAAGTTACAACTTAAAACTTTATTTCTACAGGCAGAAAGAAGTTTCGTTTGTTCATATTGTGAAAGCATCCGTAATAAGTTTTACAACATTTTCACGTCACAACATTACGCTATTTATATGGAGTCAGATGTTTTACACATGGATAAATAAGCTTAGAATATATACTATCAAAGGGTTGGGTGGACCTAGGGGGTTTTCATGGGTTTACCGGAACCCGATAAATGTTTGTCACTTACTGTAAATTTTCTCTAAAATTATGAATTTTGCGAAATGAACTTGGTTTCGAAATTTTGTGTCAAATAAATAATGTTTTGTTTAGCTGTCAGAAGGAAATATGTGTCTTATTTATTTGTTTATTAATTTTAATAAAATTGTATATTAATGCATTTATATTTTCTTTATACTCGCAAAAACATTCACGCACCAAATGACTTGAAGTTTTAGGTCTGCTTCTGAATAATTTGGGTTTTTTTTTTACAAAATCTATATCCGTACTTTTTATGTAACTAAAAATATGTTAGGTTCTTTTTTATGACATTTATTACCCTAAAATGTGTGTATTGCATGATTACAACTCAATCTTTTGAGATAATTAGATATAGTTTATATGAGAATTGTTGATATCTACTAGCTTTTCTATCTATCCAAAGATTTTTGGAGTAGCTTTCAAGATTCAGAAAAAAGTGATTATATCATGTGTTGTAAAACAACAAGATTATTGATGTTTTATATTTCTCATGTGTCATCCCATTTCATCATTAAAAAGTGATGCTAAAAAGGCCAAAAAGAGCTTAAGAAACGTAACGAACTCAATTTGGCTATTTTAAGTCTTCAAAACAACATTTGGTTGACATAAAACATGCATTTGTTGGTTAGGATATATCACACATTACTCCTCTTTGAATTTTTAGACAAACAAAACACCTTCTTTAGTTTAAGCAAGAACTTGCAACCTCAACTATTTATTCATATTCTATTTAAAGTTAACAATTTACATTCAAACTAAATTTAAAAATGTTTAATTCTTTTCTTTTTCTATTTTTTAAGCTAGCAATTATTTACCTTACTTACATGCCATAGTACTATAAACAATTTATTTGTAGCGAGTATCATAATTAAGTTATGTAGATCAAATGAGAGTACAAGGGGAGGATTAGCCGAAACTAATTCAATTCATTAAGTTATATTGCGAGATAGGTAGTATACAAGGCGTGAAAAAAATTACCATTCAAAAATAATAATTTGTTATCACTTGTTTTTTGTTCTCAAGATACAAAATAATATTTTTCAGAATTATTCTTCGACAATTGGGCTTACGAGTTGGGCAGAGAAACCAAACAGGCCCATTATTTTAAATACTCGTTCAATGTGAGTATGTGACAATGAATAGATACATAAACTCACTCATTTGCAAATTAATTTTTCAAAAGCACAGGTTTAAAATTGATATAAAAGTATTTATCAGTATTGTGGTCCATATGGATTTACTATCATCATTCATCAACACACATTGTACAATCTACAAAACATGTATATTTAATTTTAGTTGAGAATGGTCCATAAAGGTGTTATACATTTGATTCAACGACTGAAAAAAAGTTGCCTGTTAATGTTGTTTATTGTTGGGAATTTTGGAATAGAGTTAAATGTAAGGTGCTTTGATTTATGGACTTGGTCAATTTGGTTTGTTATTTGCTTATTGTTTTTCTTATTCCGAATCTTTGGTTAGAGTAATAGACTACTTAAAAAAAAACAGTTCTACTTAGTCTTATATGTTGCTATCTTTTAGCCATGATCTTTCATACTTGACTTCAAATATAAATATTGGTTCTGTCGATGACAAGGGATGAACCCAAGATTTTTGTAGTCGTGAGGGTCTTACACAATTATTCTTTTATCATAAGTAATATAATTTGAAACATTAAGAATTTTTGGACTAAAGTTGCAAAAAAAAATAAATAAATAAATAAATAATCGTGCGTTGTACATGCTCAAAAACGACACTTTTTCAAAAAATAAAAAATAAAAAAAAATTACACTTCGTGACTCGAAATTAGATGTGGTATGTGCCACACTTGACTCTCATGTATGTATGTCCCTGATCAATAAATAAAGGTATGAGATTTATTTCTAACAAAATTATTATCAAGTTGTTCTTGGTAGTGGTCAAGGTCTCCTCCATTAAACCAAATGTTACTTGTTTGATTTCTTATAATCCTTGTTAATTCATACTTTAGCATAGGGCCTAAAAAAGTACATATCATAAACCCACTCTCAAAATTCAAAACAGATAAAAAACAAACTCAAAGATAAATTTATTGAGTTTACTTGTGTAAAGTATTTGCTTTCGTAAGAGATATGTTTAATATCATATTTGCTTTTTCATTAGGCATAACAATGATTTTTCTTGTTGTATTACAAAGGATTCATCTATATAGATTTGCTAATTAGTCGACTGTGACATTTGTTGGACAAGGGTGTGAAGATTTTTGAAGTGATGAGCGGTGAGTAATGAGCATTTTGATTTTAGTAGTCGTTTGTCAAATAAGCAGTGAGCTTTGCTATTTTTAGAAATGCTCATTTTTTCAATGCTTCTTTAAGAAGCTGTGGCTACTTTTTTTTTGAACGGCAAATTTTATTTAAACTAGCAAGGAGCTAGAACAAAAAATTACAAAGAAATAAGAAAAGGCGCTTTATGCCAAGAATCCCAATTAAACGACCTATTACATTTGCTATGGCTCCATAAAAAAGACGTAGAGACTACATCATCAAAAAGCATCCATCTTTTAGGAGACGAACTCTCAAAAACCAAACGATTCCGGAAACTCCAAAGAGCCCACCAAGCTACCATAAATACTCCCTCCAGGAGGCTTTTCACTTTAGAATTTAACCGGATATTAGAGAACCAATCAAACCACTCCGAAAAAGAAGACCATTGACTCCATTCTATCTCCCACCATCTACAAATCCTCTTAGAAATCGATTGGGCCAAAGAGCACTGGAATAAAATATGAGAAACATCCTCAACATTTGATTCACAAATAGGGCAACAATCTGACTCCAAAGTAATACCACGCTTGATCAGATTATCTCGAGTAGGAAGAACATCACGCCGAGCTTTCCAAGTGAACACATTAACCTTACCCGGCACACTCTTCACCCACCTAGTAGGAACATTATGAGCTGTGGCTACTGCTCATAGCTCATTGCTATTACCCATTGCTACTGCTCACTGCTACAATATGTCCCATGAGATTGCGACATTGCGTAGTATGTCTTACTATCCTAGAACAATTACACTAAGTCGAATTATATTCATTCAATTTACGATGTAATGCTCAGATAGTCGTGTTTAAACATAATTTTGTTTTACTGCAAGCGAACTAACAACTTTGAATGGGCTTATTCTTACATCGTAATCGGTCGAATCCATGTAAGCCGGGGAAGGATTTGTCAAACGGGTACCTACGGGGTAATGTTTAAAGTGACTATAACAAGAAAACTTTCGTTTATTTAATTAAAAATCAGATTTAACTATAGTAATTTATAACTTTAATTAATAGGATTAAATATAAATTGTAATATGAAAAAAAAAAATAATAATTTGTCTTTAATAAATATATTTTAACCAATGCCCCCAAGTTCTTACGGAGTATTCGACAATAAAATCGATAACAAGATCAAACATATTACGGAGTAAAATGTTTTGGCCCCCAGATGATATATTAATTTTCATATTTATTGTACGTACTAGTCAAATTCGACTATTAAAAGAGTCAAACTTAAATAACGTTTGAAAAGGAGACGAATTTGCAGTGCAACATTTACTCACCATCAATGTGATGTCTATCATAAAGTTTTGTCTTCTCATTATTGACTTTGGTCTTCGTTTGTTTAATAAATGGAACGAATTATACCGCTAAAATATATACCAATTATGTTAAATTGTTCATAAGGTTTTTGAGGGTTGAGTTATAAGGACGGGGGTATCTTTTTTATTCTAACGGGGGTTTGACTTTTTGGCATTTTGTGACTTTTTTTTTTTTTTTTTTTTTTTTTTTTTTTTTTTTTTTTTTTTATATCAAAAAGCTATAAACCTGAAAGTGCGGAACAGAAAATATAAAGTTTAATAAGTCAAACTGTTAAAACTGTCAGAAATACGGAACAGAAACTGGGCTACGCTGAAAAATAATAGGAGACAAAGGGGAGACAAAAGGACTGACACCTTTGTCCCCCGTCTTTATAGGGCATCCCGTTTTTGATTATTCAATATACCTTAAACTAACCTTCCCATTCAACAAGACAGTTGGGACTTTTTGTAGTTGTAATAACGAACTCAAGTGACGTACATTTACCATGTCACTTCAGATTTATTTTTCTAATACTACTTTTGACAAACTTAGTGTAACAAAGAGATACCAACATCACAAAATACATTTAAATAAAATCACACATACAAAGTTACAAACAAACACATCGTATCGGTCGGATAGCTGACCCACTTCTCATTTGTTTCTCCCCTGCGACTGACATCTCCCGACCGACTGTAACAAGAGGGACAAGTCCTCATGGGTGGCCGACCGATATTTTCTTCCTTATTACAATGATATGATGGATTCGAACCACCGATTAACATTTACATATACTATAATAACCTATCCTTACGAGATATTTACATCTGAATCTTTTATAAGCTTTTAGTGGACTACTAGTATATACTTTCATCATAATTTTTAGTTGAACCAAAAAAATGCCCCATCAATTTATTGCTTTATGCTTTTAGGCGTTACATACGATTAAAGAATTATATAAACAACCCCTTTATTACAATTTCAGATATTTGTAGATAATATATGGACAAAACGAAATTACCGTTGACCGCCTCCTCTTCCTGCCACACACACTATCTCTCTCTCTTCCCCCTCATTTAAATTCCCCAATTCCCTCCACCTCGCTTTACTCTCTCTAATGGCGATTTCTGTAATTTCGGTTGACGATGCCAAATCAAAGTCAAATACGAAGATCAACGAACACGTACAAGTGTTAAAGTCACCCAATTCAAGTCAGCATGCTCGTACGGTCTCCACTCAAAAGCTTCTAAAGCTTTCGGATTCCGGTACGAATTCATAATAGTTTTGTTAATTGAGCTTTAATTATGCTTTATTTATATTTTTAAGTAATTGTTGAGGTTAACGCGTAAATCGTACATCTTCTTGAAAATCATTCAATTACACCGAATTTATTGCGTTAACTCGTGATCCAATCCTTGTAATCAATTAAATTTTCTATTCCGCATCTATTGATACTATTTTCCCCAATTTTTATGATGCTTTTCTATCAAACCCAGTTTTGAGTTTTTGGCGCCAAAATTGGATTTTTAGGTTTGGTTGATTTGCTGCTTGAATCCTCTGTTTCTTTAGCTTCTAATCACATTTCTCGATCTAATTGTGGTTTTAATTCAGTTTTAAGTCTCAATTTGAATTTCTCCCAAATTTGTAAAAAAACCTAATCATGAGATCTAAGAGGTCAATTAAGGTGCCTCGGAAATCCTCTAGTTATGGATAGTGTGACTGCTGATATGTGTAGACAGGTTGGAAGAGTAGGGTTTGCAAGGGTTCTGGTGTAGGTGTCTGCTAAGAGATGTTTACCTGAGTTAATTGAGGTGGTATATAGGAACAAAGATAGGAATGAAGTATGTAGGAAGGTAGTTAAAGTGGAGACTGAATGGGTTCCTCCTAGATGTACAGAATGTAATGTGTTTGGGCATACTGTTAAGACTTGCTGCTAAACTAGCTAGTTATTATATACGTTCATGTTTTAGGTTTTCATTCCATTGTTAAAATTTAACAAGTGTGTTACTTTTAGAAATTGAAGTTTACATGCAATCTCTTGTCAGATTTATTAGTTGCATTAACTCTGTGTGTTTGCTGATGTTCAACTCATACTATTGGTAGTTCGTCGGTAACAATATACGTTAGCGATATGTTAATGATGGCTTAGATTATCTTCACATTTTGTAGATAACTTTTTTTTATTTTTTTTATTTTTTATTATTATTATTATTATTTTTTTGCAAGCCTCTTCGTTAAATCTGATGGCATACCGCCAGTGGTTAAGCAGCTTCAACACCATACCAAGTTTCAACTTGACTCGGTTAAAATCAACGTAGCTCTGATACACTTGTCACGGACTTGTCTCTACAAGGTCTTCCGTGCGGCACTTAGTCTCGATTTAGCTCAGCCTTACTCGAATACTCAACGATGTATACAACTAAAGAAAGGAACAAGTGAAATAGGAAAAATGCTTTGTATTACTAGAGAACTTTACAAGATTGATTACAAGAGAACTTCTTGGATGATCTCTACAAATGAGGGTACATCTATTTATACTACTATGTACAAAGGTTCTACATTCTTATATGATAGCTTCTAGGATTTTCATAAGCTTCTAAGAGGTTCTATAGCTTCCAACTTATTCCAACATCTTTTAACATGTTCTAAAGGCTTCAAAGCTTATCCATGATCTTCCAAGAGAAGTGTAGAATAATCCGGAATCCCGAACATCCTTGAAAATAACCGTATCGAGTAGGCGGGTCATGACAACCCGGTGACTTGAAGTTCTAGCTCCGCCTCTGAATACTATTTTACTTTTTTTAGGACAAAATCTATAAGTAACTAAAAATTTATTAGGTTCTTTTTTTATGAAAGTTATTACCCTAAAATGTGTGTATTACATGATTATACAACTCAATCTTTTGAGATAAAATCAGATAAAGTTTATACGAGAATTGTTGATATCTAGTAGCTTTTCTATCTATCCAAAGATTTTTGGAGTAGCTTTCAAGATTCAGAAAAAAGTGATTATATCATGTGTTGTAAAACAACAAGATTATTGATGTTTTATATTTCTCATGTGTCATCCCATTTCATCATTAAAAAGTGATGCTAAAAAGGCCAAAAAGAGCTTAAGAAACGTAACGAACTCAATTTGGCTATTTTAAGTCTTCAAAGCAAACATTTGGTTGACATAAACATGCATTTGTATGGACTTTTTCCGAACTAGGATAGATTACACATTACTCCTCGTTGATTTTAGACAAACAAAACACCTTCTTTAGTTTAAGCAAAAACTTGCAACCTCAACAACTATTTATTCATATTCTATTTAAAGTTAACAATTTACATTCAAACTAAATTTGAAGATGTTTAATTCTTTTCTTTTTTCTTTTTTTTACTTTTTTTTGCTAGGTGCAAACAACCTTAAGTGGTCACGCCAACCTCCCGAAAAGGAAGGACTTTACCTGGTTTGAGTCTGTGTGGCAGTGGGTTCAAACCCCGTGAATTAGTCGGCCAAAAGGTCGGACTTACTTATTCATGCAATAGTATTATAAACAATTCATTTGTAGCGAGTATCATAATTAAGTTATGTAGATCAAATAAGAGAACAAGGGGAGGATTAGCCGAAAGTAATTTAATTCATTAAGATATATTGTGAGACTAGGTCTCTACCCGTTCGATGGACGGTTTTCTCAATAGCTTAGCAAAATCGTAGAACGGTTCTGAGTGTCAAGGACCAATACCTAGAGTAGAATGCACACACTTTGCAACAGGCATATTAAATGAGTTATGAAAGAATAATGTGATCTTTCGGTTGCGTATTTAAGAAATCATAAGTAATATAAGTTAGAGTACCCTAATTAAAAAGCAACAAACATGCCTTTCGATTAAAGTACCTCCAAATAAAAAACATCAAACATCCAATTCTATTAACACTAAGAAAACATTAAAAATTGTAAAATAAGTCTAGCGAAAAAGAAATAACGATAAGAAAACATAAAAGAACAATGCTTAAACTATATATTTGACCATTCATCGGTGTCCTTCCGGTAATTACTTGATTTCATGCTCCATCTCCTTTCCCTATACATATTAAAAGAACTTGTTAGGTTGAGATGTTAGAATGTGAAACTAATAAATTGCGTGTGATTTGAATTAATAGACTCATCGACTACTGTGATGCAACTATGTCATTCAACACATTGATTAGAACATGATCATCCGAAATGCGAGACACAATTTAGCAACATGAGTATATGTGTTATGGTTATTCTTTTGTAATCTAAATAACCATGGTTTTCCCAACCATGTCATATAACTCATGCAAAATTATTTCGGTTATCAGCAAACAAATCATACAAACTAATAGCAGATTTACCAATAATTTTGGTAACTTCATGATAAAATAGTATCAAGAAGTAGAAGTCTTAGTTTGGTCGTCAACAACAATAACTTCCACCCTATGCTTGATTGACATATGAGACGATAGTTAAATAAATAGCATGTTTAGTAAAACATATTATTTAAAGTGTACAATATTACGTCACTTGTCGAGTAAAAGCATTACAAAATAAACTTAATGAATCTTATTGTTACCTTGGAACAACACATTTAGTTACAATGTAGTATACATGATTCAACCTGTGATTTGCAACAAAATTGAATTAATGAAATATACTTTACAATGTCTATTATTGTTTTACAATGTAGTATAAGCATAATTTTCAGAAGCATCCCCATTTAAAAACAATCTTGTTCCATATTTTGAGTTTCTCACTTTCACAATAGCTAAAAAGTTAAAGACGAATTAGAACTTTATAAGTGAAAAAAATATGATTATAAAAATTACGTTAGGATATAAATAATTAATTACCTTCAATTTTGTAAATGGTTCCAAACTGAATTATTAATATTTTAGGACAATGCGTACCAGTTCCAATCAAAGACATTAACTCATGCATATAGTCATTGGATAATGTATATTGAATCCGAGAACCTCTGCATTAATGCATATACCAATTTAATTGGTTGTTGTAGTATGGATTTTTGTACATGAGTTCATGTTGTATGATGTTTGATTCCGGATATTTTGGTTTCAAAATACCAACTACTTCTCCAATTACATCTCTAAAAGTACAAAGAACATATGTTAGCATGTCTATCCATGTTACGAACAACTTATATTGCACGCAAAAACTGTCTATGTAAGGAAAAATAAAGTAACATAATAACCTTAGAGCATCATATAATGATCATATACCATGTGCTTTAAAACTATCAATCGCAAAAACATGGTTCACAAAGTTGTGAAATTACCTCAACTTCAATGTTATTTCAAATATCCGTTTTAAGCTGGTGTTTGGGATTGCTTATCTAAGGGTCTATTTCTTTATTTTAAGTAAGATAAACACTTAAAAATATGCATGATGGTATAAGCAATCCCAAACACCCTCTAAGTCTTCAGTATTTACATCCTCGTAATTGTGATTACCAACTATACGCTATACTTACTAACATATCATAGAGCAACATATCATCATGTGACTAACAAATCTCAATAAAACAAAAACGATGATATTTAAACAAATGAATCAAAAAAAGGCTCATCATATTTGAAACTAAAGTTCGTAGGTGTATTATAAAAACATGAAAGGCACATCATCTTTGAAACTAAAGGCTCATCGATTAAAAATACGAAAGTCAATATGCCAACTTACACTATAACTTGATACAAATGTACAATGTCTCTCCTCACAATAGAAACGATGTCGACTTTCAAAAAACATTCAACACATTTTGAGAGACAGAAAAAAACGATAAAGCATAAGGGGCTCAAACACCACTATTGGTTTCTTCTCAAAGATCAAGCAAAGATGAGGCTAGCCCAACAAAACTGCACAATTAAAACATCTTTAATCAACATTGGGTATTAAATATACCAATTACTGTTAATCACACGTATTGAATGCTATAACAGGAGACTTACATTTGCCTCTGATATTTTTTGTGAAACCATACTGATAGCCTTCATTCCTTCAATGGTCTGCTATAACTAACGTTCAAAACTAATGATAGTTTTCAAAGTATAAAAACCATAAGTGTGCATAAAAGAAGGTTCTTTGTCATAAGATCACTCCAATATTTAAACAAAAGAATGACTGATAGATGAAATTGATCATAGATGAACCAAAAATTTAATAATTTTAACCAATCAACAACTATCATCATATAAACATTAAACAACTGACAATTTCCGTTTTGCTTATAAAATGGACTTATCAGCTTATTTTTCCCCACAGAAATTTAACCTCGTCAAATTAAGCTTATCCGAACACCTTCAAATAAGCTTACCCAAACACCCCCTAATGAGTTACTCGACATTAAAAGACAATATAGATGAACCAAAAATTTAACCAAATTAGAAAAAGCAAAGCAACATACCTCTTGAATATGTATGAGAGCAGACACTTCCTTGAAAGAGGTTGGCCTTTGTTAAAGAAAACTGAGACGAATATGCCAGCAACTCTAAGTTTCAATTAAGAAGATGATACAAATCACAAAATACAACATAATATGCCAACAGAATAGAACATATTTTGATACAATTCGACTAAGCATCACTAAATTTTGTTGCTAAGTGAATACGCTATAAAAGGATAATTCAAATATGTGGAACTACAAAGCAAATTAATTTTGTTTCAATACAATAGAATAATAATATTGTATGCATGTATGACTCGTATCAAATGGATACTTTTGCAACCCTCAAAACATGAAGAGAACAACCAAAGCTTATATGAACTACATACAGTGCGGGGCCTTAAAAATATCTAAAAATGCATCTCCGAAATCCGCAACAATACCAACTTGACTACAGGCCCGTTGGTCAAATTTTATGAAAATGTCATATCCAAGAAAGATACTATAGTAAAGTATCAAAACACTAAAGTATGAGATATTATCGACAAATATATACACATCTTAACCCTCCAATTCTATAAGCAAAACTTTATATACATTGTGAAGAAAATAACACCAAAAAGATCCTACTGTAAAAACTCTTCGACTTAGAACTGCAAATATTTTCATCCCATGAAATGATGCTACTATAAACATCAAAGTCGCATGGTATCTCACCTTTAAGTACTATATATTTTCATCCCCTCTACAATTAAACTCATATGAGCTCTGCAATCCAATAGCCATTTTCACAATACCAAATCATAATACAGACTATGATTATGATCTTAAATTTAGAAAGAAATAAACAAATGAATGAATGAAATACCTATACCAATTACCTATGATAATTTTAATTGACATAATCTCACAAAGTTATTTTAGTTTGACCAATAACAAAACATTATTTTTTATTCTTTTGTCTATATGAAGTTTAGCAAATACCGAAGTTTTTATTCCATCACCTGCACAAAGAGCTAGAATAGAAAGACTAATGGATACTTAAATTTATTTTAGCAAGGAAAACTGAAATAGGTATGTTTAATTGGGTTTCAAAATCAAACAGTCAATGCCTCATTAAACTTGATCAAATGATATAAGCAATAACGAAATGGCCATCTAATTTAGTTATTCATGTGCTCAAGTCTCAACATAAAGAAAAGGTTTATCTATACATAGTTACATACTATTAAAATATGGGTATATTACTAAATTTAACGGATCATTTGTATATGTGTTTATCTATACATACTATTAAAATATGAATATATATCTCTACGAACAAAACTCTGTTCACATTAGTCATATTCATAAACACATATACAAAGAAATTTGTTCGAACACAAACCTGATACATCTTAAATGAAACTAACAAAAAATTTACCTACAAAGACTCTTTATGGCTTTAAGCCAAGCACACTTTCTTGTGAAACCTGCAAAAACCATATTATAGTCATTAAAAACACTTAGAATGAACAAACTGCTAAGTTGTGTGGTACTGTTTTCCATTTCTCACTTTAAAGTTTAATCAAGAACGTATTGATAAACTATTGAGGAAGTACTAAGTGTTAATCAATGCAGCCATTTAATATTGTTAAACACGCTAAATAGAAACCTAGTATCAACTAAAATTGACGTCAACTAACACGTAATATCAAACTACTTGCAGCGTCCAAAACACGCCTTCAAAAAAGGGGTTACCAAAATATGAAAAGGAATAATCATTGTTGCACTAAATAAGGTGGGGAATTTTTACGTTGCCCAAAATACTACAACCAAAAGCTGAAATGATCCGTTAAATTTAGTAATGACTTGAACTAACCTTTCCCTGCAATTACACCTCTTATTAGTTGCACAAATGATGCGTTAAATCTAGTAATATACCCATCGTCAGGTTGATGCACAATACATCCACCTCTTAAAAGTTGCTCTTCAAAATCCTTTTAACCATTGCCTGATTGATGCATCCCATTTGGCGGTTTGGCCATATTTTAAAGCTTGATTTCTCAGAAAAAAAGATCACAAAAAAGGCTAACTATCCATTATCAAATGGAGAACACCGAAAACAAAATTTCTTGAAAATATAAAATGTTTAAAACTATTGACCTAGTCTTTGTCTCTGGAAACAACCACAATTTTGACCATAACGAACATTGTTGACAAAACCAGCACTTAACTATGATGATCAACAAAACATTCTAAGTTGTCAAAATACTATGGAGTGTATACTTTCTTCATGATTTATTTGAAAAAAGTATATCATGTTAACAAATTCATCTAACCCATTATATTAAAAACCAACTACTTATAACAAAGTTGAAATGGAATGATAAATACTATGTCCACATATGCAGCCAGGTGTTGTGCTAAGTCAGTCAGAATTTCGAAACTTTGCCCCAGGCGGCAAAAGAAGTAATATCAAACATCAATATACCCAAAAGAATGAGCTTAAAGACAGCGTTCAAAATTCTTAATGAGAACTTACCTTTCAAGTTTAAAATCAAAATCCTCATGAATATTTGAATATATCTGCAAATGTAATTTGCATACTTTAAAGTTAAAATTACTGATTTACACTTTCACATAAATACTACCTGTTGATGCTATTCATTTAGGTCCATAAGAATTCCTTATTTTGTATCTCTTTACTGGAAGGCGATTTACGCAATTTAAAATGGTTTTTATTCATTCAAGAAAGATAACATCCACATAAACAATGAAAATAATGCAAGACGATACACACCTGGCCGGGCAGAGGATATCGCATGTGCATTTAGATTAGGATCAATGATATAGCAGGTTACAAGCAGGTCATCCCCGTGATAAAAGCAAAACAATAGACCATTATCAGTGAGTATGTGGTATTCATATGAAAGCTTATGCAGATCAAATGAGGGTATCTTTAGGCTTATATATAAGACAATGGGGAGAGAGAAGGAAGACAAATCAAAACACAACTTGTAAAGTAAAGTTGAGCACTCAACATGGTTAATTGAAGACTTAAGTTTATGCTTACCATTTAGTAGTTTAGTATCCCATACCTTGGTACAATACCCTCAACTTTAAAAACTATGATAACAAAATATGGAATTTTGTGTTCACTCATTTAAGATTCAAAATATGATCTAACAACATCGATAATACACGTGAAATCAGACCACGTGGACTTTTGATTATTTGAATTTGTCCATAGATGAGAGGGGAGATCAAGTTTAAGCACATGGTGTGGTGCCATATCTAGTTGAAACATTCTAGTTACTATAGGAAAAGTTGAACCTTTTATTCAAAAAATAAACTATTTTATGAGGATAAAAAGATAGTGTTAACCGGTTATAAACTTGTCTAAGCACTACATCAGTAAGATACTAAGATTAGATGTGTTTTTGATTGAAATGATACATGTCATACATCAGTAACTATAAAATAGTAGCAATAGGGGGATTGCTTATTTTATGCTTATATGCTTATTTTTAAAAACACGATTTTGTGTTGTCCAAACTGCTTCTTCAACTTATTAGCCAATTAATATTATGTCGGACACTTTAACTTGTGAAAATGTAAGTGCTTTTAATGCAGATTAGTAGTAATCAGTGGCGGACTCAGGATTTTAGAAGGCGGGGGGCAAAAAAAATTTTTTTGATAAAATTCGTGATGCACTTTAATAAAAAGGTTATAATATTATTTTTTTTACACTAAAAACTAAGGTTTTTACATTTTTGGCTTCAAGGTGGGGGGCAATTTGATTTTTTTTGGGGGGTGCACTTTAATAAAAAGGTCTAAAAAAATTTTTTTTACACTAAAATCTGATACTTTTCGGCGAATCGTGGAGGGCACCGCCACCCCAAACCTTATACTTGGGTCCGCCCCTGGTAGTAATATATAGTGTTTGGAAGAAGTTGTATCTCTTTATTTTCGAGTAAATAAGCATTTTAGGGATGTTTGGGATTGCTTATCAAATTGCTCATCTACTACAATTATAAGCATGTTCCGACCTGTTTAACTCACGCTAAACTACGCATTTGATTTATAAGTGAGCAAATAGGTTAAATAAGCAAATCCTAAACACCCTTTAACTTATAACCAATAATCAGTATCATCATTTTAACTACAAATAAATTTTATCCCTACTTACAACACATAAATAATTCATACATTTTACCCTTTTGATAAGCCATAACCTTTATCTGGAAAATGAAATTGTGACATATTATCATAACAGAACAAACGCCTTACACGTACTGGTGAAATTTTTCATATTATCTTTTCAACTCATCTATGTAAGCTTCCCAAAGCATGCAACAAATATTGAACCCTATGCATTTTAAAAAAAAATGGCTCAAATTGCCCACCTCTAAGAATGTTTAGAAGATCATAAAAAATCATAACCATTTATGAGATTAAGTTATGTAGATCAAATAAGAGAACAAGGGGAGGATTAGCCGAAAGTAATTTAATTCATTAAGATATATTGTGAGATAGATGGTATATAAGACGTGAAAAAATTACCATTCAAAAATAATAATTTGTTATCACTCCCTTGTTTTTTGTTCTCAAGATACAAAATAAGTAAATATTTTTCAGAATTATTCTTTGACAATTGGGCTTACGGAGTTGGATAGAAAACCCAAACAGGCCCATTTTTTAAAAATACTCGTTCAATGTGAGTATGTGACAATGAAATGAATAGCTAAACAAACTCACTCAATTGCAAATTACTGTAACTTTTTAAAAGCACAAGTTTACAATTGATATAAAAGTATTTATCCGTATTGTAGTCCTTATGGATTTACTATCATCATTCATCAACACACATTGAACAATCTACAAAACATGCATATTTAATTTAAGTTGAGAATGGTCCATAAAGGTGTTATACATTTGATTCTACGACTGAAAAAAAGTTGCCTGTTAATGTTGTTTATTGTTGGGAATTTTGAATAGAGTTAAATGTAAAAGCATCCACTATAGTGGTTTATGGAAAGGTTTATAAAATTATGAAGAGGTCTAAAAACTTGTAAACCATAATGGACATCTATTTCATGCTTATGTGTCATGAAGAGGTCTAGGATATTGAACTTTTTCATAATTTAATGCATTTGAATTATGTGAGATGTTTATAAAACTTGAAAAGGTTTATACATAGTGAGAATAGGTTTATAAAACAAAAAGGTTTATAAATTAATGTCATACCACAATTTAGTTTATTGAAAGGTTTACCATAGTGGATGTCCTAAGTTGCTTTAATTTATGGACTTGGTTAATTTAGTCTTATATGTTGCTATCTTTTAGCCATGATTTTTCATACGTGGCTTCAAGTTCATGTGTAAATATTGGTTCAATCAATGACAAGTTATGTACCTAATATTTTTGTAGGTATTCAGTATTGCACAAAATTATTGTGAAGGTCTTGCACAATTCTTGTATCATAAGTAATATAATTTGAACCATTAAGAATTTTTGGACAAAAGTTGCACCAACAAAAAAGAAAGCAACACAAACATATTATAGTGTATTGCACATGCTCAAAAACAAATTAAAAAAAAAATAAAAAAAAAATTACACTTCATAACTCGAAATCATTCATCATTCATCAACACACATTGAACACACATTGAACAATCTACAAAACATGCATATTTAATTTAAGTTGAGAATGGTCCATAAAGGTGTTATACATTTGATTCTACGACTGAAAAAAAGTTGCCTGTTAATGTTGTTTATTGTTGGGAATTTTGAATAGAGTTAAATGTAAAAGCATCCACTATAGTGGTTTATGGAAAGGTTTATAAAATTATGAAGAGGTCTAAAAACTTGTAAACCATAATGGACATCTATTTCATGCTTATGTGTCATGAAGAGGTATAGGATATTGAACTTTTTCATAATTTAATGCATTTGAATTATGTGAGATGTTTATAAAACTTGAAAAGGTTTATACATAGTGAGAATAGGTTTATAAAACAAAAAGGTTTATAAATTAATGTCATACCACAATTTAGTTTATTGAAAGGTTTACCATAGTGGATGTCCTAAGTTGCTTTAATTTATGGACTTGGTTAATTTAGTCTTATATGTTGCTATCTTTTAGCCATGATTTTTCATACGTGGCTTCAAGTTCATGTGTAAATATTGGTTCAATCAATGACAAGTTATGTACCTAATATTTTTGTAGGTATTCAGTATTGCACAAAATTTTTGTGAAGGTCTTGCACAATTCTTGTATCATAAGTAATATAATTTGAACCATTAAGAATTTTTGGACAAAAGTTGCACCAACAAAAAAGAAAGCAACACAAACATATTATAGTGTATTGCACATGCTCAAAAACAAATTAAAAAAAAAAAAAAAAAAAAAAAAAAAAAAAAAAAAAAATTACACTTCATAACTCGAAATCAAGTGTGGCATGTCACACTCAGCTCCCATGTAAGTCTGTCCATGATCAATGAATAAAGGAATGTGGATTAGGGTTGCAAATGAACACAATATTAGGGTAAGTGTGCTTTAATACCCGAATAGTTAGGTTATGGGTGTATTTGTTGGATCAGACTAAATGTTTTAATTTTGGGCTGGTACCTAATTTTTAGCTTTGTTGGGTTTGGATCATCTATATTACCCTTTAAATTTACATTTCACCATCCAACGTTATTAAAAAAATAATAATAATAAAATTATTTTGTATCCTAAAATGTTTAAGATTAAATCTTATGTTAGTTATTAAATAAAATATTCGTTTTAGTTTAGGGGTTGAATTTGAAAATAGTTGAGTTAAGATGAGTTATGATTTTTTTTTTTTTTTTTTTTTTTTTTTTTTTTTTTAAGTGAAAAGATTAAAGCTGATGTGACATTGAGTGAAACATTAACTTGGTGTTAAGACACTTTATGCTCTAAAACCTAAATGAGGAGTTTTGATCGCTCACTACACCTAGAGCACTTAGACAATAAAATCGATAACAAGATCAAATATATTACCAATGTTTTCAAACCCGGGTCGACCCGGCCGGGTCAACCCGGCCGGGTCAACCGTTCGGACTGGAACCCGGTCAAAAAACGGGTCAAAAAAACACGGGTTTCTAAAACCGGGTCAACCGGTTAGACCCGACGGGTTTTGAGTGACCCGGATTTTGAAACCCGGCCGGGTTTGGATTTTTTTTTTTTTAATTTAAATTTTGACTCTTTTTTATTTATTTGCCATTATTAAGGTGCTATTTTTGTTTGATATGACTTTCTTATGGTGTTTATTCACTCATATTTGTGATTAGTTTTCACTTATCATATTGAATTCGGGTTCTGATATCCAAAGCGCTTATTTTTTTCTTTAGTTTGAACTTTGAACTGCATTTATGAAGATTTATATGAAGGTTCTTTGTTTTTTTTCACAGCACAGTACACTCTGTTCCCGAGTTATAATATGAAAGAGAAGAAGAGAATAGACAAAATTGGATAGAAAAGAAGAGAAGAGTAATGTAATTTGTTTTTTTACACCGTGTTCCCGAGTTGAGAGAGAAAAGAAGAGAAAACCGATGATTTTACAATTATACCCTTTGTTACATATAAAATTTATATTTTATTCTTGGGCATTTAAGTCATTGTTTAATTAAAAGTTTCCAAGTATACTTTCCTCCCAAATCATCCCACTTTTGGGAAGAAAGTTTTGGAGAGAAATATAACCCAATTTCCTCTCCTCTTCTTCTCTCTTCTCTCCTGAAAAAACTCTGGAACACAAATTTGTTTCATTTTCTTCCCACTTCTTTTCTCTTCTTTCAAAATTAAAGCTCGGGAACGCAGTGTAAACTTTGAACAATAGAAAATAAATTTTTAGAAATGTGCATAAAATCGGGTCTAACAGGGTTGACCCGATGACTCGGCCGTGTCGATCCCAAACCCGAGTTTCAAAACATTGCATATTACGGGGTAAAATGTTTCGGCCCCCACATGATATTAATGTTCATATTGTACTTGTCAAATCGACTATTAAAAGTCAAACTCAAATAACATTTGGAAAAGGAGGGACGAATTTGCAGTGCAACATTTACTCACCATCAATGTCTATCATAAAGTTTGCTCTTCTCATTATTTACTTTGGTCTTCGTTTGTTTAATGGAACGAATTATACCGCTAGAAAAGATACCAATGTTAAATTGTTCTGACTTCTGAAGGTTTTTTATTATTCAATATACCTTTTTTTTTAACTGCTTATTCAATATACCTTAAACTAACCTTTTTATTCAACCAAGACATTTGGGACTTTTTAATTATAAGAGTAACTTAGACTAGTTGTAATAAGGACTCAACTTACCTACATCTATCATGTCACTTTAGATTTATTTCTCTAATACTACTTCATGATCAACTTAGTATATCAAATAGACTGACATCACAAAAAACACCTCATAAAAATGCATTTAAATAAACACCACACACACAAACAAACACATCGAATCGATTGAATAGCCGACCCACTTCTCATTTGTTTCTCCCATGCGACCACATCTCCCGACTGACTGACTATAACAAGAGGGACAAGTCCTCATAGGTGGCCGACCGACATTTTCTCTCTCATTACAACTGGTCTTACTTTAACTTTCCAAGTTATGAGCTAGCTTCTGGTGACTTAGATAAATGGCAATGGTCTCTTGCGACAAACGAAAATCTACAGGTCAGAAGCTAGCTTCTCTTGTTGATCGGAATATTGTTGGTTCATTCTCTATTGGATGCAATCACAACTATAAAAGTAAACATATGCATCTGGAGGGTGGCAAATAACAGGTTACCTACTTTTTTCGCTCTTAACTCAAGTGTAATATTATTGAATGCGTTATATAATTAAATTAATTTTTATTTTATTGTCATTGGGTTTTTAACCAAACATGTTTTTGAGCTCCAAATCTCATCCCCTTTGAAAACCCACTAAACAAACGGACCCTTAATAGTCATTTTATTAATTTTAATATGTGTAATATTTTGTGAATATGGAGCGGCAACATAAAATAAAGAGGGAGGGAATAGAGTTTGATTTTTACGGAGTGTATTCCTTGTCCCGTTGAGTATTGATGAGTGTCTAAATACTCATCATTTTATACTAATCCGAGCTGCCAAAACATACAAAAACACTCAAATATGTATCATAATACTTAAATTATCTTAGAAGAGTGTTTTATATGTTTCAAATGCAAAATATGCAAAAACAGATGAAAAACGTACAAAGTTTGCATAATTGGCAGTTTCAGTCCCTCAAGTTTCATAAATTGGCAAAACTAGTCCCTGGTTATTCTAAAAACATGAAAAAGTCATCAAAGGTCCTTTTTAATCATAAAGTTACATATTTAGTCCTTTGTTGAAAAGTTTCACAAAATTACAAGTTTAGTCCCTGTACTTTGGAAATTGACAGAAATGGTCCCTGGGATGTAAAAACTTTGAGAAAAATCAATTTTTGTCCTTGTACTAATAATCTTTTGCAGGAATGGTCCTTGGTATGAAGTTTGGTGAATTTACATGATTGGTCCCTGAAGTTTCACAGTTTGGCAAAACAGGTCCCTCAAAGTTTCAAACTTGACAGTTTTAGTCCCTGGGTGTTCAAAATGGGAAAATTATCATTAAGGGTCCTAGGGAATTCATAATTGTCACTATTAGTCCTTGGGTGAAAAGTTTGGAGAAATTGCAAAAAGGCCCCTCAACTTTACAAGTTTGGCAAAAATAGTCCCCGGTATTTAAAAAAATGAAAAACATCAAAAATAAACCGTGTACTATTCAATTATGGCAAAATAGGTCCTTGTGATTACATATGGGAATTTACAACAACAGCCCCTCAACTTTTCCCTATTTACAAATTTGGTCCTTGTGATTTATTTAACAAACTTACCAACCGGACCCTATTATAAAACCTAATCCAAACTAAACTAAACTACCCAAACCCATCCCCACTTTCCCAAGCCCAATCCCTAAGCCCAGTTACAAACCAGTCCACACCCTAATAATAAAACCGGGTCAAACCTTTGTTTGACCACCACCCTTTACCGCCTTTCTTCTCCAATACCACCTCACCACCACTGCAAACCAAACCACCCTGGTATTGCCTCCACCTGGCCTTCCACCTCAACCCTCCACCTCACACGTCCCTCCAAACCCCATTAAACCCTTAAAAAGCTCACCACGCAATACACAGTACCCCCCCAAGACTTTGGCGCCAAGTTTCACATTTAAACGGTTGAGATGATTCAGACATAATCAATGGCTAGGAATTGGTGGGAAAGGTCAAGGTGGGTCCCACTAACCTCAGAAAACTCTATAAAGAAGAAAAGATGCAGAAGATTAGAATTATTAGAGTAGTTTTAGTTAAATGCAATCGTAGGTAGTATAAACTTGTATTTTTAGTTATAATTTCAATTAAATCAGCTTGTACTAAGTTAAATTGGTGTATTGCAATCTTTATTTTCAAGTAATCTCAAGTTTCAATTAGTTATCTCAGTTTATCCATTTTCAATATTGATCAAAATCTCAAAAAGTTGTATGTTGTTATTTGTTGTTATTATATGATCTCATAAGCCAATATAAGCTCTGACAAAGCTTACAAAAGCTTTTAGACATTCTCAGAATCCATTTAGGGTATAAACTCAAAAATTCATGAAAAATCAAGAAAATCCAAAATAAATAAAAAATTAGTGGTTTAGGAAGAAGAGAGCTGAGCAAGGAGTGTTTTGGATTGCTTCTGGGTTAGTAGACTTGTGGAAGTCAATAGGTTGTGATTTGGTTAACTGGTTCACTCATTTCTCAGTTGGAATAATTTGTAAGTCATAAACTTTATAATTACATTTTTTTGTTCTTATTATTATTTCTGTTTTATTTGTGTTCATTTAGGTTTAATTATGTTCCTAGTTTATGTTTCAAGCAAAAAGATTGTAGGTTAAAGGGTAAAATCAACAGTTATAGTATTATATAGCAGTTATAGGGGTGTTTGTTTTAGACTGCAAGGTGAGTCCTTGTTGGTTTATGCTGGTAAACTTGGTTCATACATGTTCACTAAGTCATATTAACTCAGTTTAGTCAATAAAACATAGGTGTTAAACAATAAAAAGTCAAAATCACTTGGAATGATCCTACACAGTTAACTATGTAAGATTTGTGATCCACAAACCCACCATTTAGCTTATAAGATATAACTTTAGCTTAATTTAGGTTAAATATAGCTTATATCAGCTTATTAAATCAGTTAGATAGCTTAGAATCTCATATAAGTCAAACTAGGTAAGTTTTTCAAAAAGTCAAAAGTTCATCTCTCAGATTTTCTCAAATCTTGAGAGATTTTTCTAGATTTATGTATTAGGTCTTAGGATCTGAAAATTAGTTTAGTAATACTCTACCACTTCAACTTCAAGGTCTCAGTACCATTTTATTTTTAGCATTTTTTTATCTGGGCCCCACTCACCCCCAAACACAACTGCAGGGAAGACTTCTTCCCCTGCACCAGCAGCTCAGGCCATCACCACCACTTTGGTGGTGATTTATGGCCACCATAGTGGGCCCCAGACCTCAAAATTAGTTCCATAGAACCCCCCTCCTAGTAGACTCTTAGGATTGACCTTTTGTTTGACCTGAAACCCAGTGGACCCCACCTAAATCAGACCCAAAACCTTGTCCCAAATCTGTGTTGTAACTAAGTTTTTGGAATAGCTTATTTGGCTTATCAGCTTATCTACTGAGCTTATTTGACCAAATTAAGCTTAGACAAGTCCAAAGTACTTATTAGAACCAGAATATACCATAGTGGGTCCCACATAAGCTCAATTGAGCTTATTTTCCATTTCAGTCAACCAAAGTCAACTGTGGAAGTAATAAGCTTCCACAGTGCTTATTAATAAGTTCTAAAAAAGTTATTTTTACAAAAGTTGCTTATTTTATATATAATATAGTTTTGTAAAAGAAAAATCCAGAAAATACAACATAAAAATAAGTGATAGTTTCTATTTAATTTAATTTAATTTTAATTTTCATTTTTACATTTTTATTAAGTAAGTTGTGTTTTTATATTTTTATTAATTTCATTTTAGGTTAAAGTAATTATAATAATTTTCTCAGATTTTAATTTTGTCTTTTAGTATTAATTAGAATTAAAAATAGTTTTATTAGTAATTAATCAATAAATAAGTTATAAATAGCATAATCAGTTTTTATATAGTAACACCTATATTTTATATTTTTCCTAGCTTCTATAAGTCATAATACAATTTTAGTAATTTTTCTAGAATTTTTACTGTTCATTTAATAGTTTTTATAATTTAAATAGTTTAATTGGTAATTATTTAATAAATAGAATAATAATTAGTTAACTAGTTTAAAAATATATAAAATAAAGTTTTTATAATTTTTTAGGATTCCTGTGATGGTTAATTAGATTTATAAATTTTTCCATAATTTTCTAAGTTGATTTAGTATTATTTGTAATTTAAAATAGTTTAATTAGTTTAATTATTATAAATAGTTTTTAATTCATAGAAAATCTATAAAAAGACAAAAATATTTATTTTTATTTTTTATACTTTCTTCAAGTTCTAATTTAGGTTTAGAAATTATTTTTTCAAGTTTTTAGTTTAATTTGTAGTGTTTATTATTTTTAGTTTTTATTTAAGTTAGTTTTAATTAAATAGTTAAATAGTTTTTAATTAGATAATTAATGATAAATAATATAATAATCTAAAAAATAGTTTTATTTTTAGTTTAATTTTATTTTAAGTTTAAGTTTATAGAATTTTCATTTTTAACCCTTGTAGTTTATTTTTTTTAAAACTCACCTTTTTCTCAGTACGCAGTCGCGTCTGATTTTAATTTGGTGTACGTTTTAGATACCTAGCTTTCACGTAATCGTTAAAATAGTTTATTTAAGTTATTTTAACTTATAAAACCCTAGTTTAAACACACACACACTTTTATACCCTTACCTGTTCACATTCACTAATCACATATTCGTTTTTAATATCATCACAACCTCGTTGGGACATTACGACCCGGGAAAACACTGTATTCCACGGAAGCATTTGCCTTTGATTAGTTTGACTTTACTATTGACCATTCACAAGTGGTTGAGAAATAAAAGATAACTAGTTTAAGGCGAATCAAAATTTGGCGCCGCTGCCGGGGAGGTTGTGCGCTTATTTTAAACGACTTTGCGTATTAGTGATTCTGGATATACATCCATTGTATATTTACCATCTTTTATCCATATTTTTATAAAACAAAAATATTCACCTTTACAACCCTACCTATTTGATTCTTCATTTCTCATCCCCAAAACCCTTTGATTCTACCTTCTTCCACTTATCCCATAATTGATTTTAATGGCATCTCTCAATGACAATTTCTTTAAACAGAGGGCCTTTAAAAGCGAAGTTGAAAAACTTATGGCCTTGTCAAAAATGTCGAGATGTCATGTTGATTATGATAGACCATCGATTCATATTCCCTCTCCAGTGAGGAAAATGGAACGAGAAACCGGGGTAACAAAGGACCGTGTACTTTCCTCTGACGATGGAGGTGCTAAATACGTCCAAACCACGGTTGTCCAAAAACCTGAGCTCACAAATGCTCCTAAACCTTCAAGAATCAATCCTGATCTTTCACGGTTTACGGTTAAAAGTTTGTCAAGCAAACGTACAGAGCTTAGGGCAGTGACTGAAAAGAACGACTTACCTGATCTTCATGTTAATAAAAAACAAAAACCCGAGACCATAACGGAAGTGGTGGAAATTGCTAGCTCTAAGAGCACACCACTTGTCCCACCTCCAGATTTTGTCCCTTGTGACGGTTGTGGTGAGCCTCTTTTCGGTTTTCCATGTCGTTGGTGTACATGTGAACAATGTGGTAATGATATTCAAAACGGGAGTTATTTGTTTTGTGGATCGAGTAATTCATTTGCTTATGATCCTAATCAAAACTCATTCAACGACTCCTCAAATTTTTTCAACTACCAATCACATTCATACGAGCAAGAATCATATTATCCAAATCTCAATGATGCTTCGTATCAAAATACACCAAGCCAGACTCAGCAGTTTAACTGTTGTGAGTACTGTGGAGGCCCACACTTTAGCTCTGATTGTCAAACAAGGAATCCATTTCCTTGTAACAATTACGACTATTCGTTTCAAGACCCACCTCCACAATACCAAATGGACCAAGCAACTCCTCAAAACCAGCAAGATCCTTGTCTAGAGGTTCTTGAAAAACTTAAAAACATTAGAGAGGAGTTGGCTAATATGTCGTCTTACAATGCACCAAGTTCTTCTTGTGTATATTGTGGGGGTCCTCATAATGATGATCAATGTCAACCTTCCGGTTTTGACACATTCACACCCCCACAATTTCCACTCACTCAATATTCTCGTGATAAATCTATCACGGAATTACTTGCTGAAAAACATGCTGCTAGAGACGAAAGAAGCATGGAAGAATTACTAGTCTTAGAACAAGCAGCTATAACACGTACCAAATTTCAAAATGCTGTTTTTCTCAATGAGGATGATGAAAGTGATGATACCTCATCAAGTTCATCAGTTGAGACTTCTTCCATGGATATACAGGGAGAAATGAATATAACTGAATCACCAGCAGTAGAAATAATGGAACTTGTAGACTCCATTACTGCTAGTCCTTCTCATCTCCCTGAGTATGATGTTATCACACCCGAGGTTCCCACTCACTCTCTGAACATGGGGGACGAGCATCTTGACACTATTCCTAATAAGGAATCGGACGAATTCATAAAGTCTAGTGTTGAGAACCTTGTCTCAATCCCAAGAGAGTCACAGGGAATTCTTGATCATATGTGTGATATTCCTCCCCCTCTTGTCCTTCCAAATAATCATATTGAGATAAACATGAGTTGCGGTGTCCCGATTTGACACTACAAGTAAAAACGTATAAATTGCATTTTTAGGAGTGTTTTTATATAAGTATTATAAAAAGAACATTGACTCAAAACTTTTATTTAATTATTGCCATAACTAATTAAGTGTCGATACGCGTGTGGGGTCATTTTTTAAGAAAAACGAGACAACTTATCATTTTTTAAATGAATTTCCAAAAAGCTTATAATAGATAATAAATGAAATTTATTATTAAAATAAGTTTAGAAAATTTTCATTTATCACAAATAGTTTTGAGGTTTTACAAACAAGCATTGCCCTAACAAAAGACTTTTGGGGTGTTTGTTTAAGCTTATATGTGGCTTATGAGCTTATTTTTGTTTCGGCTTGTATTTCATAAGCCCAAATTTTTCGGTTTATTTTGAGACTTGAGACCTTATATAATTTTATTATGGTATGATAAACTTATATAAGCCCATAAGTCTCAAAATAAGCCGACAAATTAATCAAATAAGCTCATAAGCCCGTATATAAGCTTAAACAAACACCCCTTTATTACAATTTCAGATATTTGTAGAAAATATCTGGACAAAACGAAATTACCATTGACCGCCTCCTCTTCCCGCCACACACACACACTCTCTCCCCTCTCATTTCAATTCCCCAATTACCTCCACCTCACTTTACTCTCTCTAATGGTGATTTCTGCAATTTTGGTTGACGATGACAAGTCAAAGTTAAATACGAAGATCAACGAACACATACAAGTGTTAAAGTAATTCAACTCAGCATGCTCATACGGTCTCCACTCGAAAGCTTCTAAAGCTTTCGGATTTCGGTACGAATTCATAATAGTTTTGTTAATTGAGCTTTAATTATGCTTTATTTATATTTTTAAGTAATTGTCGAGGTTACCGCGTAAATCGTACATCTTCTTGAAAATCATTCAATTACACTGAATTTATTGCGTTAATTCATAATCCAATCCGTGTGATCGATTATATTTTCTATTCCGCATCTATTGATACTATTTTCCCCAATTTTTATGATGTTTTTCTATAATACCTAGTTTTGAGTTTTTGTCACAAAAATTGGATTTTTAGGTTTGGTTGATTTGCTGCTTGAATCCTTTGTTTCTTTAGCTTCTAATCACATTTCTCGATCTAACTGCGGTTTTAATTCAGTTTTAAGTCTTAATTTGAATTTCTCCCGAATTTGTAAAAAACATAATCATGAGATCTAAGAGGTCAATTAAGGTGCCTGCACATTTTGATAACTTTGTTATGTCTACTAGTAGGAATATGAATAAACAAAAAAATGAAACAAAAAAAAAGATGATATTAGGAAAAAGGGGGAATTGCATACCCACTAAAACACGAATATTTGCATATTTCCCCAAAACACAAGTTTTTAATGCACAATGTACAATGATGTTTAAGCATGTTTTGGGTATATATGCAAATATGCAAGTTTTAGTGGGTATATATGTAATTGCCCCTAGGAAAAATAAGGTTACAAATGGGGTGGGGAGTAAGGATAATGTGAATAGAACTGAGGCAAGTGCAGGGAAGGTGAACTTGAATGAAGAGTGTAGTACTGGTAATGGAAATGACAGAGTGGAAGGTCAGGATGAAAGTGTTACTAGTGTTAATGACATATGATATGGATGTGCAGGATAGTGAGTGAATAAGGGTGATAAGACAAATGAAGTACAGAATATGTTGGGCCGGGTGAGGATATTGTTCAAAAGGAAGAAGTTACTGGTGAGAAACTTTCAAGCAAGGAACATGATAAAGGAGTAAAGGATGGGACTAAGACCTACGCCTCAGCTGCTACTGGTAATTTGAATGATTTGAGTAAAAAATTATTTGTTGTTCCAACTGAAATTGATGAGAATGGTAAGGAATATTTGATATTTGATGATTGATGAGGGATGTACGAAATGGGAATTAACATTGTGTGGTTAGTTTTTTAGGCATCATATGACTATGAATGAATTAAGGTACAATTTGAGGAGAATGCGGGGTAGGATGGGGTTCAAAGATATTGTTGATGTAAGTAAATGCAGTATACTACATGAAATTCTACAACGAGGAAGGGCTAGAATCTGTTGTTAATAGTGGACCATGGATGGTAAGTAATAAGCCTTTCTTTGTTAAAAAATGGGATATTCATGTTTGTTTGGATAAGAGAGAACCTGATGTGCTACCTATTTGGATCAAGTTATGTAATGTTCCCTTAGAGGTTTGGACCACTCATGGTATAAGTGCACTAGCTAGTAGACTGGGAAATCCTATAGTTATGGATAGTGTAATTGCTGGTATGTGTAGACTAGGGGTTGGAAGAGTAGGTGATGAGTGTGTAAATACTCATCATTTTTATCGTATCTGAACTGCCAAAACATCCAAAAACACTCAGAAATGCATCAAAATACAGAAATTATCTCAAAAATGTGTTTTATATGTTTTAGATGCAAAATGAGTAAAAACAAATGAAAAACGTACAAAGTTTGCAAAATAGGCAGTTTCAGTCCTTCAACTTTCAAAATTTGACAAAACTAGTCCCTAAAGGTTTAAAATGAAAGAAAAGTCAACCCAAGGCATTTAAAAGTCAAAAATTATCAAAAACGATCCTTGGGTGAAAACTTTGAGAAATTGTACAAGTTTGGTCCCTAAAATTTATAAATTGGCAAAAATGGTCCTCGGGTGTTAAAATTGGAAGAAATTACATTAAGGGTCCTTATGGAATTACAAGTTGGCAAGAATGGTACCTTGGATATGTTTCAGAAACTTGGCAGAATATACCCCTCAACTTTTCAGAAGTTACAATAATGGTCCTTGTGATTTAACTAGCTACAACCTAATGGAACCTTGTTTTATTATTAATCCATCCCAAATCCTAAACCACTACCAGCCCACTCCACACACCCCTAGCCCATTACCCTTTTCCCAAGCCCAAACACAAATAATAAAAACAAACCCTACCCCGTTTTATATTATCCCTCCAGTCAACAAAGGTCAACCATCTTTCCCCCCCAAACCATACGTGACCTGCAAATCCTTGCCAAGCCCCAACACCATTATCATCTCTACACCCCTACAACCCCTTTTCTCCAACTCATCCACCCTACTCACCTTTCCCTCACTAAACACCAAATCCCTGCCAAATTATCAGAGCAAATTGCTCAAAGCATTTTCCCGCCCAAACCAATTAAACGGCCAGGATCAAAATCTCTAATCCAAGGGTGGAAAATACTAATGGGATGGCTACTGAGACCCACAAGGAACCATGCTTCACATATAAAAAGAAGGAGGAATGCAGGAAGAATGTTAGTTAGGTTTTTAGTAGTAGGAGTAGTTTTAATGTAATGCTTTCAAGCTTATTAGGATTTGAATAGGAATAAAAATCTCAACTCTGTATTGATTTTCTAAGATTAACCTTATAATTTTAAGTATAAGCTTATTTTCACTGTTCATTGCTTATTTATTTTTACTTATTGCAACTGCTTACTCTGTAATTTAGTCATGCTTAAATTCATCTTGTTTGATTAATTACAGCTTATTTGTGTTTAATGTTGTCTAATCTAGTAGTTTAATAGCTTAATTCAGTTTTAGTAGAGTTTCATGTACTCAGAGGAATGTTTGGGTAAAGGGAGTAAGATGGATAAAATCCTGTTTTGAGTCACAAGTTTCATTTGGTTTAGCTTAATTTAGGTCTATTAGGTAATTCTAAACTGATTTCTTGTAGTTTTATAAAGTTTTTAAGAATTTGAGTGTGTGGTTCAAGTTATTTTTATCTATACTGATTTCTATTAGTTCTTAGGATAGACTATTGCTTATGCTTGTTTGGTTGTTGTGTTTTGGTTTACACTAGCTCTCATTAGGTGCTTGCAAAATCTTACTCCCTGGAACTTGACTTTTTAAGGTCAAAACTTGCATTTAACCACCCTTGCAGCCCACTGCATCAGCAGTCCATCAGGTACCAACACCCCCCCCCCCCTTAGATCAGCTTATTGGTAGCTTAGTGATTGCTTATCAAGCCTGTTGTCACAGTCCCATTCAGACCCATATTACCCTGCACATCAGCAACATGTTATCCTAACAGTACCCTTTTCGACTTAGACTTTAAATTAGCTTAAGTTAGAATTAGATTTAGATTGTTGTTACACAGGCATTTGATAGTGTGGTATTTAACATTTGTGGCTCAAGTTTCACTTTCAAATCTATTTCATGGTTTAATTGTGGGCTGCAAGTTGGTTGATCAATTGCAGGCCTGCTCATTTTCTTAAACTTGTCCTACATCAATTTTGTGCTTGATTTTTCATGATCTCAGTTCAATCCCTCATAAGCTCAAACTTGGTACATCTAGAATTTGACAGCATGTCTCCAAGCTTGTAATTTTATTTAATTTTTAGGATTTTTTTTGTATGTTTATTTGGCCCTTAAAGTAGCCTATTTTGTGAATATGTATGCCCTGCAGTTGACCTGACCAAAACCCCCCATCTCTCAGCTGGTTTCATACGCTCATACAAGCCCAATTTGGCTGCAAAATTGCATACATGTTCTGTAGTGGTTTGAGATTAGGTGTATTAGCTTTTGTTGCAATTGGTTAGTGGATAGTTGCCTAATTTTAAGCCCAAGGCTGCCCTGCAGCAGGGGGTCTGTTTGCATGAGCACTTTTCATAAGCTTGTAATTTGTTCATTTATAAACCTTAGGTTGAGATCTTTGTGATTTTGAAAAGCTTATTGTTCAGTATTTCTATGCATGTGCTTTTGGTCCCAAGTATTGCTTATTCATATGCTTATTTATGCCTCCAAATCACCACCAGTGAACCCTCTAAACTGATTTATCAGTGTGGAAGGGTAACTTCATAAGCTTGCACATTGAAATATAGGTTAATAAGCAGTATATTATTTAGGGGCAAAAGGTTCCTGAGCTTGCCAGCTTTCCAAATCAACTTTTGGTTTCAAATTTCATCAAGTTTTCAGCTGTCTAGAAGCATTTGAAAAAGCTGTGTTGGAACTGCTTAAGTCACATAAGCTGTTTGATCTTATTTAGCTTAATCTGCTTATTTGCTTATTCATTGCTGCTTATTCTTGGTTCTTATTGCTTATTTGTTGGTTATATTTGATTCCTGAGAGTTTTGTGGTATCTGCTTATCATTTGCTTATATTTCATTTGCTTATATTTGAGCTTTTTGGCTTATTCACAATAAGCCCAAAGTGCTTATCTGAGCCTATTTCTTCACTTTTTCTTTTCTCATTAAGAAGTTTTTAAGTTTTTAGATTTTATAAAATTTTCCCAGATTTATTTGAGTCTGTTTGCTATTTAATTTGAATTTAATTAGTTTTAAATCAATTAAAAAAAAAAAAAAGGAAAAGAAAAAAAAAAAATAGTTTCAGTTTAGTCAGTTTTAATCCCTATAGTTTCTGGTTACTTTCAATTCGTATTTGAAAAGTTTTTAGTTATAATTGAGTTTCAGATTTGGCATATTCAGTCCCTGTCTTTTGTTTTAAACTTTTCAGTTTTTAAGTAACTTTCAAAATTGGCAGATTTAGTCCCCAGAGTTTTTAGTAACTTTTATTTTCAAATTTCTTTTATAAATTAGTTTTATAGATTACATTTTTAACCCCTTAAAATTTTCTCTTTTGTTTTTTTTTAGTTTTAAATTTACGTTTTATTTTGCGCACTCGCGTTTTATTTTAAATAACTTTTACGTTTTTTTACATTTAGGTTACGTTCGTAAAAGTAGTTTGTAAAATAAAGAAAAACCAAAAACATAAATAAAGTGATAGCTTCTATTTAAGCCGTTTGGCTTATTTTTCTGCTTATCTTTAAGCAAACTTTAATTTTAAATTCTTAGATTACGCTTTAGGTTAACTAGGTTTCACGTTATTGTTAGTATAAAGTGTTTAAATCGTTCTCACTTATATTTCCTTAGCGTAATCATTCAAACCCTCATATACCTTATTCCTGTCCAAATTCACCTGATTACAAACTCGTTTTGATTACCATCACACCTCGTCGGGGCATAACGACCCGGGAATACACTGTACTTCCGCGGAGATTTGGTCTGATACGTTTGACTTAGTTGACCATTCACCTGGTCAATTTAGGTTGACCGTTTGGGACCAATCAAATTTTGGCGCCGCTGCCGGGGAGGTTGTGCGCGTTTTTCTAAACGGTTTTCAGATTAGTGAATCGGGATATACATCCATTGTATATTTACCACCCTTATTCATATTATCTTCTTATTTTCATATAAAAACAAAACCGTTCACGAAAACATTTTAAACTCAATTTTCAACGAACATAAAAAACCCAAAAAGATTTTCTTTCTCATTTGTACAAAATGTATTTCAAAAATACCAAAAATATTCACCTTTACCCTCTCACATCTTTGATTCTCCATTTCTTACCCTCTATAAACCTTTGATTCTTTCCTATGTCATACCACACCATTTGGGATGCCAATGGTGTGGTGGCCCTCATAACGGTGGTAATTGCCCCAGCTGTGGCATAGTAGAGTCAGGAAACGGGTCTGTCTATAACCAGGATCCCTATTCTTACCATGACACAACTTATTTATTCCACCAGCCACCAAACCATGAGATACTGACATATTCGTGTGAATATTGTGGAGGTCCTCATTAAGGATTTGAGTGTCAAACCGGAAACACGTTTGTCTATGAACAGTTTTCTGGTAACACTCGGAATTTTGAAAATGATCAATATCCATACGATTCACCAAACCAGACTCAACAGTTTAACTATTGTGAGTACTGTGGTGGTTCACACTACAGTTTTGATTGTCAATCGGGAAACACGCTTGTCTATGAGCAGTTTCCTAATAACAATTATGACTCTAGCACTTACGACCCACAGCCACATCAGTTTTACTGTTGTGATTACTGTGGAGGTCCACACTTCAGCTCAGATTGTCAAACAGGGAATCCAATTCCCTGTAACAATCTTGACACAACATATTATAACCAACCTCCACAGTCCCAATTGAGTCAGGCACTTCTTCCAGAAATGCAAAATATGATGAAAATTTTTGATGAACTTAAGGATTTAGTTAAAGACCTTGCCCAAAAAGACACTCAATAAAAATCCATGGAAGAATTGCTAGCTGAAGAGCAGGCTGCTAGACTAAATTCCCAAGATGCCTATGAAAAATCTATTAGGGAATCCATTGCAAAAGAAAAAGCAGCCAAATATAGCTCTTTGTTCCGTTTTATTCCTGATGACAGTGATGATGAAGATACACTTGATATCCTTCAATTCTATAAAGATTCATCAAGTTCATCAGTTGATATCCCAGCAGTTGAGATTCCATCTCAAATAACTGCTATCACACCCGAAGTTCACACTCACTCTTTAATCAGGGGGGATGAGCATCTTAGCACTGTTCCTAATAAGTAATCGGACGAATTCATAAAGTCTAGTGTTGAGAACCTTGTCCCAATCCCAAGAGAGTCACAGTAAACTTTGGATCATGTGTGTGATTTACTTTCCCCTCTTGAGTGTTCAAACGATCATTTTGAGACTTTCTCATATTTTAATGATGATTGTACATCTCATGGAGACATTGAGTATATTGAGGCATCACTCCCACAGTCTGATGTTGATCCTATTCTAGAGGAGTTCGCCAATGAACTTACTCACATCAATCCACTTTCATTGGAAAGTGATGATGGTCTCCTCGACTTTGAAGCCGATCTTGGAGAAATTGAAAGTCTCCTATATCATGATCCATCACTCAGTTCTTATCCCAGCAGTCCAATAGAGAATAATAATCTCTTTGTTCCCGAAACATTCAATACTACTCTCACCAATCCTTTATTTGAATTCGAATCTGAATTCACTTTGATTTATGATAATCCACTCTTTGATATTCAGAATGAGGATTGTAATGAGTCCACTGTGGAACATGAGTTCACAGATTCACATCATGTGAATGATTCTCTTCATGAGGAGTTCTCCGGTGAACTCACTCATCATATCATGACTCCTCCGGAGTTTGATAGCCCGGGGGGAGATGCACTCAATAATGAGGATTTGCAAATTCCCACCCACCCTCCCGGGATGTTTTTGAGCTTAACCCTTAAAATCCAAACTCAGGCTAATGAGCCTGCTCTCGAGGAAGAAGATCTTATCATGATTTTCATCATGGTTTTCTTCCTTTTCTTCACCTATAGGGTGACTTCTCTTGTTCTTCACTCCTTCGGGAATGAAGACACTATATTTGACCCCGGCATTTTCATGTATCATTATCTTGAGCCGGATACTTATCTCATCGGTGTGGAACTTTCACGTGCTTCAAATGTTTGTCCAAACATCTTGAATGAAAGTCCGATGCAGATTGTTTCTTCCAAATCATGCTTCCCCAAGGACAAATGAATTCGGGGTCGAGTCAAGCTAGCGACTTGGTAAACAAAAACAGTAGCATTTACTTAGGGTTTTCACCCTAAGTGTGGGGGAGTTACCCCACTATGGTTACTTACGAAGTGAAATTACAAAATGGTGTTTTCCATGCTTAGCTTGTAATGTTGCCCTTTTACGTTCCAAGAGTCGGCATAATAGCCGGGACTTAGAATATTGAGGACAATATTCACTCTAAGTGGGGCGGGGGGGGGGGGGGGGGGGGGGGGGGTATTTCGCTATTCTAGCGAATTTTATCACATTTTACTATCTAATACCCCCATTTTTGGCCAAAATTTCAAAAATTTTTAAAAAAATTTCGCTGGTGCTTCAAAATTTTTGTGGTTATCAGTCCGCCATGTCTAAACGACAAAAGGGATTGGCTAATCCAGGAGCAAACGGCTCTTGGTAAAGATATATCAAATCCGTTTATGGCTTGCAATTTGCCCAAAATTGTATGGTACCTCAACTCGCCATATCCTAAAACGCGAATGAGTTGGCTAGCCCGCAAGATTATGGCTTGTGGTAAAGGCAGTGAAAAAACCATAATTGGTAATCAGCTCACCAGGATGTTGACTTAGTCCATCAAGAGCTGGCTAGTCCAGAAGCAAACGGCTTTTGGTAAAGACTAATCAAATCCGTTGACAGCTGGTGGTTTGCTCAAAATCACATAGTTATCAAGTGGACCACAGTTCTTACTCGAACTGATACATTTGGCTACTCCAGAAGTAATGGCTTTTGGTAAAGAGTTTCAAATCCATTAAATTTTCTCAAAAGATTGCTAGGGACTAGCAATAGTTTAGTGTGGGGGATTAATGAGTATGTAAATACTCATCATTTTTATCGTAGCTGAACTGCCAAAACATCCAAAAACACTCAGAAATGCATCAAAATACAGAAATTATCTCAAAAATGTGCTTTATATGTTTAGATGCAAAATGAGCAAAAACAAATGAAAAACGTACAAAGTTTGCAAAATTAGCAGTTTCAGTCCCCCAACTTTCAAAAATTGACAAAACTAGTCCCTAAAGGTTTAAAATGAAAAAAAGTCAACCCAAGGCATTTAAAAGTCAAAAATTATCAAAAACGATCCTTGGGTGAAAACTTTGAGAAATTGTACAAGTTTGGTCCCTAAAATTTATAAATTGGCAAAAATGGTCCTCAGGTGTTAAAATTGGAAAAAATTACATTAAGGGTCCTTATGGAATTACAAGTTGGCATGAATGGTACATTGGATATGTTTCAGAAACTTGGCAGAATATACCCCTCAACTTTTCAGAAGTTACAATAATGGTCCTTGTGATTTAACTAGCTACATCCTAATGGACCCTTGTTTTATTATTAATCCATCCCAAATCCTAAACCACTACCAGCCCACTCCACATACCCCTAGCCCATTACCCTTTTCCCAAGCCCAAACACAAATAATAAAAACAAACCCTACCCCGTTTTATATTATCCCTCCAGTCAACAAAGGTCAACCATCTTTCCCCCCCCAAACCACACGTGACCTGCAAATCCCTGTCAAGCCCCAACACCATTATCATCTCTACACCCCTACAACCCCTTTTCTGCAACTCATCCACCCTACTCACCTTTCCCCCACTAAACACTAAATCCCTGCCAAATTATCAGAGCAAATTGCTCAAAGCATTTTCCCGCCCAAACCAATTAAACAGCCATGATCAAAATCTCTAATCCAAGGGTGGAAAATACTGATGGGATGGCTACTGAGACCCACAAGGAACCATGCTTCACATATAAAAAGAAGGAGGATGGCAGGAAGAAAGTTAGTTAGGTTTTTAGTAGTAGGAGTAGTTTTAATGTAATGCTTTCAAGCTTATTAGGATTTGAATAGGAATAAAAATCTCAGCTCTGTATTGATTTTCTAAGATTAACCTTATAATTTTAAGTATAAGCTTATTTTCACTGTTCATTGCTTATTTATTTTTACTTATTGCAACTGCTTACTCTGCAATTTAGTCATGCTTAAATTCATCTTGTTTGATTAATTACAGCTTATTTGTGTTTAACGTTGTCTAAACTAGTAGTTTAATAGCTTAATTCAGTTTTAGTAAAGTTTCATGTACTCAGAGGAATGTTTGGGTAAAGGGAGTAAGATGGATAAAATCCTATTTTGAGTCACAAGTTTCATTTGGTTTAGCTTAATTTAGGTCTCTTAGGTAATTTTAAACTGATTTCTTGTAGTTTTATAAAGTTTTTAAGAATCTGAGTGTGTGGTTCAAGTTATTTTTATCTATACTGATTTCTATTAGTTCTTAGGATAAACTATTGCTTATGCTTGTTTGGTTGTTGTGTTTTGGTTTACACTAGCTCTCATTAGGTGCTTGCAAAATCTTACTCCCTGGAACTTGACTTTTAAGGTCAAAACTTGCATTTAACCACCCTTGCAGCCTGATGCGTGGGAATTGCACCAAGCTTTACCTCTCGAGGGATCTCGAGAAGCTTACAACCCCACGAGGCAGTGTACCTGATCGTTGTAGTATAGTATAGTGACAAGTACCGGGGGATTGATCGTTCAGCTTAGGAATAGTGTCGCTAGGATTAGAAAACCTAAATACTAGTTCTAAAGGTGAAGGATGATTATTTTTGTATTTTATATTTTTTAGAAAGCAAGTAAAAATCTCGGGTTTTAAGGATTTGGGCGGAATTAGTTGCTAATCAACTAACCCAATGCTAAAGATGCAATCAAAATAAAATATTAGAAATGGAAATAAACTAAATTATACTAAAGTTGTGAGCAGTAAATGGAGAAAATGTGTTTACTTAGATTTCACTACTCCCTAGACATCTTTTACACGTTAATTACTTGTTATAATTGCATGGATGACGGATCGTATTCCTTAATACCATTCATGGGGTGGCACACTTAACTCCCCAATTCTATGAGCTCTTATCTCCTCCTATACCATGCCCAGCACAACCATAGGGATTATAAACAGTGGCTCATGCATTAAATACAACCAATAAAGACCTAGTGCGCGTCGGTTCATGTTTCTTAAGACGTTCAAGCATGTTACCAATTGGAGATCTGCCAGTTTTCTTAAGCCTAACATGTAAATCATTCATCCAAGACAAGTATAAACAAGTAATCAACACATAATTAACATCTAGGTTTCATTAGATCCAAGTAACCACAAGATAGATCTAGCCTAGCATGGTGGAATTAAGACAAGAACAAGATATAGACAACCAACACATAGACATATTGATTGAATTAAAAGAACACTTATCTCAATTACACATGAATGGTATCAAGGGCTTGGAACCCTTGAAAAACCTGTAACATTCGCACCAAATTCGTACTTAGGGTTTCTCCAAAACTTCTCTCTTTTTAATGTGAAAATTAGAAAACTATATATAGGAAAAGGGGTCTGACGGCGTCAAGACTAAACTTGTGACGCCGTCACCTCGCCGCCAAAACTCTTCTCGGACTGCCTTGATCTACATTTGACGCCGTCATGTGATAATCATTTCCAGGCCGTCATGACTTTTACTCTTGATGCCCTACTTCGTGACGCCGTCAATTCTCTACTGGACCGTCATGGAATTTTGCTCTTGACGCCGTCAGGGTGTTACTCTTGACGCCGTCACCTACTGTTCCCAGCATGGAAAATTAAGACTTTGGCGTTTTCTTCACTTTTATGCTCCAAAAATGTCCGAATTGCTTCCTTTTCCAGATTTCACTCCCAAAGTACCTAAAATCACAAAAGGAACGATTTTGGGCAATATTTGATCAAATAAACTCAATTCCGGGCTTAAATGACCCACTAAAAATGGATCATTTTTCGCCTCATCACAGCCCACTGCATCAGCAGTCCATCAGGTCCCAACACCCCCCCCCCCCCTTAGATCAGCTTGTTGGTAGCTTAGTGATTGCTTATCAAGCCTGTTGTCACAGTCCCATTCAGACCCATATCACCCTGCACATCAGCAACATGTTATCCCAACAGTACCCTTTTTGACTTAGACTTTAAATTAGCTTAAGTTAGAATTAGATTTAGATTGCTGTTTGATTGGGTCTAAACCGTCAGATATAATTGACCAAGGTCAACTAGTCAAAAACAGCTTATCCCAATGCTCCGTGGATAGTATAGTGTGTCCCCGGGTCGTTAAAGTCCCAGCGAGATTGAAATGGTGTTATTTGAAATCGTTTATGAGTGAGTGGCACTGAGGACAGTAGCCCAGATGATATGGAATTGATTTTGCTACTGTTATTTTGGTATTTGTACACATATATAATATTCACAAAAATCAGATATACAGATATATGCACAAATTTACAATTAAGGTCACGTAACAGACAGGAAAAGTGGGATTTGGTAAATTACAAACTACAGAGGGTGCTTTTGAAACTTTTGAAACTTAAAATTAAAAAGAAAATTGAAAATGAAAATGAAATTATAAAAATGATTATTTTACTATTTAAATATTATTTAATTAATTAAACTAATTAAAATGTAATTTAAAACCTAATTTAAATGAACTAATAATTATAAATATTACAAATTAAACTAAAAATTTGCAAAAACAATTTCTAAATTGAAGAAAGTATAAAAAATAAAAATAAATATTTTTGTATTTTTATGAGTTTTATATTAATTAAAAACTATTTATCTTATTTAAACTAATTAAACTATTTTAAATTACAATTAATACTAAATTAACTTAGAAAATTATGAGAAAATCTATAAAATTATTTAACCATTATAGGAATCCTACAAAATTATAAAAACTTCTAAAAATTATATTTAAGGCTATTCCACTAATTATTTACCTTTTAATTACTTAAATCTAATTTAAACAATTAAAATAAGAAAAATGGAAAATGAACAGTAGAAATTAAAAATATATTTTATAAAAGTCTATTATATTATATTAGAGCTAGGAAAAATATAAAAACTAGGTTTTGCTTTATAAAAACTAAATATGCTATTTAATACTTAATATTAATTAATAATTAATAAAACTAAAATTAAATCTAATAAATACTAAATTATAATATAAAAATCTAATAAAATTACTAAAAATACTTTGATATAAAAGGAAATTAATAAAAATATAAAAACTCCAAGTACTTAACAAAATTCTAAAAATGAAAATTTAAATTTAAATTACATTAAATAGAAACTATCACTTAAAATTAATTTAGATTTTCTAGATTTTTCTTTTACAAACTTGTTTTATACCTAAAAAAAAACACTTTTAATGAAAACAACTTTTTTACAACTTGAAAATAAGCTGAGATTAAGCTAAAAAGTCCACACAGTTGACTTTTGTTGACTGAAAAGGAAAATAAGCTCAAATGAGCTTGTGTAGGTCCCACTATGGATAATTCAGGTAAAAATAAGTTACTTGAGCTTAAATAAGCTAAAAACAACAAGCTATGACCATGGATAAGCTGATAAGCAACAAATTAAGCACAATGAAACTTGGTACTTTACTGAAAATGGGACAGAACTTGGGGTGGATTCCAGGTGGGGTCCACAAGGCCTAGGGTCAAACTAATGGTCAAAGGGGGAAGCCAGGTAGGAGGGGGTTGGGAAAACCTAAAACTAAGGTATGGGGACCACTGTGGTGGCCACAAACCACCACCAAAGGTGGTGGTGTGGATGATAACCTGCTGGTGCAGGGGAGGCAAACAGCCCTGCAGCCCTCTTTGGAGGGTTGTGGGGCCCAAAGGAAAAATCACCAAAATAATAGGGCTATGGAAACTTGTAGCTGAGCTGAGGGACTACATACCCTAACAAGCCCAAATACTAAAACCTAATGTAAAATTCTATAGAAATCCCACTAGATTTGGAAAAACCAAGTGAATGCAACTTTGACTTTTTATAAAAACTTTAACCTTTGACTTTCTTGGATTTCTACTGGATCTAATCTAAACCTAGATGCATTGTAAAGTTGTAAGTGACCTAAATTAAGCTAAGGAGTGAACTTATGTAACATTTTGATGAGAATTGAAACATGTAACAGTAACAGTTAATGAAAAACACCCATGAAATGCTAATTTTGACTTTCATGCAAATAAGGCCTGGTTTTTATGTTATAAATTAGCTATTATATCCTAATGTGAAGTGTCTTAACCATTTGTAACAACTCAAACCATCAAGATCACAGAACATAGGTTTGAGCCAAACACCCCTTTATGAATGGACTGTTTTGAGTTTTGCAAAGATTCACATTGATTCAGGCCATAATTGCATTCCCTAAGTTGTATTATGATAATTAAAGCTGAGTTAGGCACAAATATACTAATAAATACAACAGAAACCTAAAAATCACTAATCATGCTTTTAACTTGAGAAAAATAAAACTTAAAGCAATTATGCAATCTAATACACAAGCATGTAAGATTAAAGTATATTCTTATCTAAAAACTCTAATGAAGCATTAAAACATCAATAAACCAAACCACAAGCAAGTGCACAATAAAATGCCAAAATTTAAGAAGTAACTTACAACTTGTGTGCAAACTCAGATCTTAAAACCCAAGTGCCAAGAACCAACTTAACACCTCCCAAGAGGTTCTAATACCCATTGCAATACATCTGGCACCATGTTCCTTGCTTGCATCACCATACACAATTATTTTTAATTTATGACCTAATTATTCCTATTTTTTTTAAGTAATTATGAATACTGAGCAAGACTACTCAGTGAGATTTGAGAACTTTTAAAAACTTAAAATAAAGCATAATAGAACTGAAAATAACAAGAACAACAACCTATAACATTAATAAAGTAAATTTGTCAATTTTACTTTAAAAATGCCAAAATGAGATTCACAAAAGTAAACTTGAAATTGATATTGTTGAAAGTTAAACTACACTAGAAATGTGAGATACAAGCTTTGAATACTTGGAATTACAACTGAATTGCTAAATTACATTACCTACGATTACCTAAAACTAAAACTACACTAATGCCTGCTCACTTCTGCTCCTCTTTCTCTTTATAGCATCCCAGGGTGTTAGTGGGACCCACAGGGTCAAATCCCACCACTTTGATTGAATTTTGGATAACCTTTGCCCTCTCTCCATTTTTTGGCGGGAAAGGATGTTATTTGCAATTTGTTCTGAAACAGACCCTAGGGGGTGGGATGTGATTGGTTATTGGGGAATGGTATTTGGTAGGAATAAGGGTGTGGGTGTTGCAAGTGGTGCAAGAAGGGGAAAAACAGGGGTGGAGAATGGTATTGGTGAGTGGTTTTGGGTTTTGGAGGTAAAGGAAAGGTCAAACGGGGGTTTGACCGGCTCTTTTTATTTAAAACGTGGGTGGGCTTTTTTGTAGTTGGGCTTGGGTAAGGTGTGGGCTGTTTGGTGGATCAGGGAAGGGGTATTGGACTTGGTTTATTTTAAGGATCCGTTTGGTTTTATTAAGAAACAACACAAGGACCAATTTTGTAATATTTGAAAATTGAGGGGCTGGTCATGAAATTTTCCCAAAGTCATTATAAGGGTTGAATTGGTCAAGGATGAATAGTATGAGGACCTGTTTTGACTTTTTCCAATTTTTGAGCTTGCAGGGACCATTTCTGTGAATTCACCAAACTTCAGGGACCAATCTTGTAACTTTCCCAATTTTCACACCAAGGGACCATTTTTGAATATTTTAACTTTCCAAGGACCATGAAAGACTTTTTGACTTCAAAATATTTTGCTCAGGGGCCATATTTGCCAATTTTGAAACTTGAAGGACCAAATGTGTAATTTTTGCAAACTTGCCATCAAAGGACTTAATATGACTTTTTATGATTTCAAAAGGACCTTTGATGACTTTTTATTGAAAATAAAGGCATAGGGACTAGTTTTGTCAAATTTTGAAAGTTGAGGGACTGAAACTGCCAATTTTGCAAACTTTGTACGTTTTTCATCTGTTTTTGATTATTTTGCATTTGAAACATGTAAAACACTTTCCTGGGATATTTTCACTATTTTGATTCAATATTGAGTGTTTTTAGATGTTTTGGCAGCTCAGAAAAGGTAAAAATGATGAGTATTTACACACTCATCAATCCCTCACACTAAAACATTGCTAGTCCCTAGCAATCTTTTGAGAAAAACTTGATGGATTTGAAAACCTCTTTACCAAAAGCCATCACTTCTGGAGTATCCAGGTGTAAGAACTGTGGCACACCTGATGACTGTGTGATTTTGAGCAAACCACCAACTGTCAACGGATTTGATTAGTCTTTACCAAAAGTCGTTTGCTTCTGGACTAGCCAGCATCTTGATGGACTAAGTCAACATCTTGGTGAGCTGATTACCAATTATGAATTTCCACGGCCTTTACCACAAGCCATAATCATGTGGGCTAGCCAACTCATTTGCTTTTGAGGATATGGGGAGTTGAGGAACCATACAATTTTTGGCAAATTGCAAGCCATCAACGGGTTTGAGATGTCTTTACCAAGAGCCGTTTGCTCCTGGACTAGCCAATCCATTTGTCATTAAGACTTTGGCGGACTGATTACCACAAAAATTTTGAAGCACCAGTGAATTTTTTTTTTTTTTAATTTTTGGTCAAAAACGGGGGTATAAGATAGTAAAATATGATAAAATTCGCTAGAATAGCGAAATACCCCCCACACTTAGCATGAATATTGTCCTCAATATTCAAAGTCCCGGCTATTATGCCGAAATTTTGAACGTAAAAGGGCAACATTACAAGCTAAGCATGGAAATACCATTTTGTATTTTCACTTCATAAGTAACCATAGCATGGGGGACTCCCCCACACTTAGGGTGAAAACCCTATAAGCATGCTACTGTTTTTGTTTACCGAGTCGCTAGCTTGACTCGATCCCGAATTCATTAGTCCTTGGGGAAGCATGATGTGGAAGAAACAATCTCCATCAGACTTTCATTCAAGATGTTTGGATAAACATTTGAAGCACGTGAAAGTTCCACACCGATGAGATATAATCCCGGCTCAAGATAATGATAAATGAAAATTCCGGCATCAATGATGGAATCTTCATTCCCGAAGGAGTGAAGAACAAGAGAAGTCACCCTGTAGGTGAAGAAAAGGAAGAAAACCATGATGAAAATCATGATTTGATCTTCTTCCTCGAGAGCAGGCTCATTAGCCTGATTTTGGATTTCAAAGGTTAAGCTCGTTTGGTTTGAAAATATCCCGGGAGGGTGGGTGGGAATTTGCAAATTCTCATGAATGAGTGCATCTCCCCCCGGGTCATCATACTCCGGAGGAGTCATGATATGAGTGAGTTCACAGGAGAACTCATCAAATGTGAATGAATCATATTCTGGATTGATGTGCGTGAGTTCACAGGAGAACTCATCGAAGGTAAATGATTCATAATCGGGGAGAGAATTATGAGAATGAGAAGTGGTATTGCCACTAATCTTCTCTCCCATAGGATCAAAAGTAAAGGCTTCAAACTCCGAAATAAGATTATCGAAGAGAATGTCACTATCCTTAATGGGGATAGGAGATGAAATAGGTTTCTCTTTGAAAGCCTAGATTTTAGAAATGAGGAGATTGACTTTCACTAATGTTGCACGAAGTGCTTCATCTTTGATTTCATTGTCAATCTCATCATTCTCTTCTTCTAAGCTAACTAGTTGAGAAGGTAATTCTTTCACATAACTGATGTCTCCACATGATAACGAATCGTCATCATTAGAATCGGAGAACATCTCAACATCATCATTAGGGAAGACAAGAGGAGGAGGGATATTACATATAGGATCAAAAGTTCCCTGTGACTCTCCTAGGATTGGGACAAGGTTCTCAGCACTAGACTTTATGAATTCGTCCGATTCCTTTTTAGGAATAGTGCTAAGATGCTCATCCCCCATGATCAGAGAGTGAGTGTGAACTTCGAGTGTGATAACAACAGACTGAGGGAGTTGAGAAGGACTAGCAGTCATGGTTTCTACAAGTTCCATGATTTCTACTGCCAGTGATTCAATCATATTCTTTTCTCCCTGTATTTCTACTGAAACAGTTTCAACTGAGGTTGAATCAAGAGGTTTCTCAGATACCTTTGGGATTGGAACAGGGTCATCAATTTCCTCAAGAGGATTGATTTTGACTTCCTCGTCCCCCATTGGCAAGATATCTGAAGTTTCCTTAGGTTTTACCTTTTCAAATGGCTCATCCTCATCACTTTCATCCTCAAGATAAAATGAGTTAACAGGAGCCTTTTGTTTTCTAAGAATCAAATCCTCAAGACAGTTTATACTATCTTGAATGGTTTTGTTGACTTGATTTTGATTCATAATCATTTTAGTAATCAATTCAGCTCTAGCTAACTCGTCCTGAGGCGGTGGTTGAGGGTTTGTGTATTGTGAGGGCTGGTTAAAACCAAATTCATGATTGTTACAAGGAACCTGTTCATAGACAAACTGATTCCTAATTTGACAATCAGAGCTGTAGTGTGGGCCACCACAATACTCACAACAGAAAAACTGTTGAGTCTGACTTGGTGTATTTTGATACGAAGCATTGTTAAGATTTGGATAATATGATTCTTGCTCGTATGAATGTGATGGGTAGTTGGAAAAATTTGAGGAGTTGTTGAATGAGTTCTGGTTAGGATCATAAGCAAATGAATTCCTCGAACCACAAAACAAACAACTCCCGTTTCGAATATCGTTACCACATTGTACACATGTACACCAACGACATGGAAAACCGAAAAGCGGCTCACCACAACCGACACAAGGAACAAAATCCGGAGGTGGGACAAGTGGTGTGCTCTGAGAGCTAGGAATTTCCACCACTTCCGTTATGGTCTCGGGTTTTTGAATGTGAAGATTAGGAAAGTCGTTCTTTTCAGTCATAGCTCTAAGCTCTTGGTTTTTGCTTTTAACCATATATCGTGAAAGGTTGGGAGCAATTGTGAGCTTAGATTTTTGGAAAACTGAAGGTTGGACGTATTTAGCACTTCCATAGTCAGAGGAAAGTACAGGGTCCTTTGTCACCCCGGTTTCTCGTTCCATTTCCTTCAACGGAGAGGGAATAGGAATCGATGGTCCATCATAATCAACACGACATCTCGACATTTTTGACAAGGCCTGAAGTTTTTCAATGTTGATCTCAAAGGCCTTATGTTCAAAGAAATCGTCATCGAGAGATGCCATTAATTACAGGACAAGTGAAAGAAGTTAGAATCAAAAGGATAGAGGGTAAAGGGATGAAGAATCAAAAAGGTGAGAGGGTAAAGGTGAATATTTTTGGTATTTTCGGGAAACATGCTTAGTGCACATGCACCAAAAACAATTTTTCAAAACAAATTCGAGGCAAAACCACAGTGAACTTAAACCAATTATCACAAGTGAATGGCTTCTTTAAAAAATGTACACCACTCACAGGGATATAAAGGCAAGTTTTTATCTTATGTTTGGGAACTTATTATGTCCACACCCCCAGTTGGTAGGTGTTCAGCCTTGGTTTGCGGTGGTAAGATTTTATGTATTTATTACTTTGAAAAACTGTTTTAGGCTTATGGGTGTGTGTGTGTAGAAAACTTTGGGAAATATTTTTGGAACTGATTCGTTAACCGAAATCGTTCTTTTAAGATTACTCGCAGGCTGGCGGGAGGAAGTAAATAGGTTTCCTCTTCAGTTCGCAATTTAATGTCAGAACTTACCTTAAACCAACTGTTTCAGGTTGTAATCTTAAAGAAAACGAAGTAATTTAACTTCACAGTTTGTTTTGTTGTTTTTGATTTTTTTTGGGTGTTTTTAACACTTTAGGAAAAATGTTAATGAACGTTTTTGATATGATTATGTTTTTACAAAAACTTTTTACAAATTTGTGTGAAATTTGTACAGGGAGGGTTTTGAAAACCACTAAACTTAAAACGATTTTTTTAAAACACGCAACAACCTACCCGGCAGCGGCGCCAAATTTTGATTGGGTCTAAATCGTCAGATATATTTGACCAAGGTCAACTAGTCAAAAACAACTTATTCCAATGCTCCGTGGATAGTATAGTGTGTCCGCGGGTCGTTAAAGTCCCAGCGAGATTGAAATGGTGTTATTTGAAATCGTTTATGAGTGAGTGGCACTGAGGACAGTAGCCCAGATGATATGAAATAGATTTTGCTACTATTATTTTGGTATTTGTACACAGATATAATATTCACAAAAATTAGATATACAGATATATGCACAAATTTGCAATTAAGGTCACGTAACAGACAAGAAAAGTGGGATTTGGTAAATTACAAACTACAAGGGGCGCTTTTGAAACTTAAAATTAAAAAGAAAATTTAAAATGAAAATGAAATTATAAAAATGATTATTTTACTATTTAAATATTATTTAATTAATTAAACTAATTAAAATGTAATTTAAAACCTAATTTAAATGAACTAATAATTATAAATATTACAAATTAAACTAAAAATTTGCAAAAACAATTTCTAAACTTAAAATAGAACTTGAAGAAAGTATAAAAAATAAAAATAAATATTTTTGTCTTTTTATGAGTTTTATATTAATTAAAAACTATTTATCTTATTTAAACTAATTAAACTATTTTAAATTACAATTAATACTAAATTAACTTAGAAAAATATGAGAAAATCTATAAAATTATTTAACCATTACAGGAATCCTACAAAATTATAAAAACTTCTAAAAATTATATTTAAGGCTATTCCACTAATTATTTACCTTTTAATTACTTAAATCTAATTTAAACAATTAAAATAAGAAAAATGGAAAACGAACAGTAGAAATTAAAAATATATTTTCTAAAAGTCTATTATATTATATTAGAGCTAGGAAAAATATAAAAACTAGGTTTTGCTTTATAAAAACTAAATATGCTATTTAATACTTAATATTAATTAATAATTAATAAAACTAAAATTAAATCTAATAAATACTAAATTATAATATAAAAATCTAATAAAATTACTAAAAATACTTTGATATAAAAGGAAATTAATAAAAATATAAAAACACCAAGTACTTAACAAAATTCTAAAAATGAAAATTTAAATTTAAATTACATTAAATAGAAACTATCACTTAAAATTAATTTGGATTTTCTTGATTTTTCTTTTTCAAACTTGTTTTATACCTAAAAACAAACACTTTTAATGAAAACAACTTTTTTACAACTTGAAAATAAGCTGAGATTAAGCTAAAAAGTCCACACAGTTGACTTTTGTTGACTTGAAAGGAAAATAAGCTCAAATGAGCTTGTGTGGGTCCCACTATGGATAATTCAGGAACAAATAAGTTACTTGAGCTTAAATAAGCTAAAAACAACAAGCTATGACCATGGATAAGCTGATAAGCAACAAATTAAGCATAATGAAACTTGGTATTTTACTGAAAATGGGACAGAACTTGGGGTAGATTCCAGGTGGGGTCCACAAGGCCTAGGGTCAAAATAATGGTCAAAGGGGGAAGCCAGGTAGGAGGGGGGTTGGGAAAACCTAAAACTAAGGTATGGGGACCACTGTGGTGGCCACAAACCACCACCAAAGGTGGTGGTGTGGATGATAACCTGCTGGTGCTGGGGAGGCAAACAGCCCTGCAGTCCTCTTCGGGGGTTGTGGGGCCAAAGGGAAAAATCACCAAAATAATAGGGCTATGGAAACTTGTAGCTGAGCTGAGGGACTACATACCTTAACAAGCCCAAATCCTAAAACCTAATGTAAAATTCTATAGAAATCCCACTAGATTTGGAAAAACCAAGTGAATTCAACTTTGACTTTTTTTAAAAACTTTAACCTTTGACTTTCTTGGATTTCTACTGGATCTAATCTAAACCTAGATGCAATGTAAAGTTGTAAGTGACCTAAATTAAGCTAAGGAGTGAACTTATGTAACATTTTGATGAGAATTGAAACATGTAACAACAACAGTTAATGAAAAGCACCCATGAAATGCTAATTTTGACTTTCATGGTTTTTATGTTATAAATTAGCTATTATATCCTAATGTGAAGTGTCTTAACCATTTGTAACAACTCAAACCATCAAGAACACAGATCATAGGTTTGAGCCAAACACCCCTTTATGAATGGACTGTTTTGAGTTTTGCAAAGATTCACATTGATTCAGGCCATAATTGCATTCCCTAAGTTGTATTATGATAATTAAAGCTGAGTTAGGCACAAATATACTAATAAATACAACAGAAACCTAAAAATCACTAATCATGCTTTTAACTTGAGAAAAATAAAACTTAAAGCAATTATGCAATCTAATACACAAGCATGTAAGATTCAAGTATATTCTTATCTAAAAACTCTAATGAAGCATTAAAACATCAATAAACCAAACCACAAGCAAGTGCACAATAAAATGCCAAAATTTAAGAAGTAACTTACAACTTGTGTGCAAACTCAGATCTGAAAACCCAAGTGCTAAGAACCAACTTAACACCTCCCAAGAGGTTCTAATACCCATTGCAATACATCTGGCACCATGTTCCTTGCTTGCATCACCGTACACAATTATTTTTAATTTATGACCTAATTATTCCTATTTTTTTAAAGTAATTATGAATACTGAGCAAGACTACTCAGTGAGATTTAAGAACTTTTAAAATCTTAAAATAAAGCTTAATAGAACTGAAAATAACAAGAACAACAACTTATAACATTAATAAAGTAAATTTGTCAATTTTACTTTAAAAATGCCAAAATGAGATTCACAAAAGTAAACTTGAAATTGATATTGTTGAAAGTTAAACTACACTGGAAATGTGAGATACAAGCTTTGAATACTTGGAATTACAACTGAATTGCTAAATTACATTACCTACGATTACCTAAAACTAAAACTACACTAATGCCTGCTCACTTCTGCTCCTCTTTCTCTTTATAGCATCCCAGGGTGTTAGTGGGACCCACAGGGTCAAATCCCACCACTTTGATTGAATTTTGGATAACCTTTGCCCTCTCTCCATTTTTTGGCGGGAAAGGATGTTATTTGCAATTTGTTCTGAAACAGACCCTGGGGGGGGGGGGGGGGGGTGGGATGTGATCGGTTATTGGGGAATGGTATTTGGCAGGGATAAGGGTGTGGGTGTTTCAAGTGGTGCAAGAGGGGGAAAACCAGGGGTGGAGAATGGTATTGGTGAGTGGTTTTGGGTTTTGGAGGTAAGGGAAAGGTCAAACGGGGGTTTGACCGGCTCTTTTTATTTAAAACGTGGGTGGGCTTTTTTGTAGTTGGACTTGGGTAAGGTGTGGGCTGTTTGGTGGATCAGGGAAGGGGTATTGGACTTGGTTTATTTTAAGGATCCGTTTGGTTTTATTAAGAAACAACACAAGGACCAATTTTGTAATATTTGAAAATTGAGGGGCTGGTCATGAAATTTTCCCAAAGTCATCATAAGGGTTGAATTGGTCAAGGATGAATAGTATGAGGACCTGTTTTGACTTGTCAATTTTTGAGCTTGCAGGGACCATTTCTGTCAATTCACCAAACTTCAGGGACCAATCTTGTAACTTTCCCAATTTTCACACCAAGGGACCATTTGTGAACATTTTAACTTTCCAAGGACCATGAAAGACTTTTTGACTTCAAAATATTTTGCTCAGGGGCCATATTTGCCAATTTTAAAACTTGAAGGACCAAATGTGTAATTTTTGCAAACTTGCCATCAAAGGACTTAATATGACTTTTTATGATTTCAAAAGGACCTTTGATGACTTTTTATTGAAAATAAAGGCATAGGGACTAGTTTTGTCAATTCTTGAAAGTTGAGGGACTGAAACTGCCAATTTTGCAAACTTTATACGTTTTTCATCTGTTTTTGATTATTTTGCATTTGAAACATGTAAAACACTTTCCTGGGATATTTTCACTATTTTGATTCAATATTGAGTGTTTTTAGATGTTTTGGCAGCTCAGAAAAGGTAAAAATGATGAGTATTTAACTGTTACACAGGCATTTGATAGTGTGGTATTTAACATTTGTGGCTCAAGTTTCACTTTCAAATCTATTTCATGGTTTAATTGTGGGCTGCAAGTTGGTTGATCAATTGCAGGCCTGCTCATTTTCTTAAACTTGTCCCACATCAATTTTGTGCTTGATTTTTCATGATCTCAGTTCAATCCCTCTTAAGCTCAAACTTGGTACATCTAGAATTTGACAGCTTGTCTCCAAGCTTGTAATTTTATTTAATTTTTAGGATTTTTTTTGTTTGTTTATTTGGCCCTTAAAGTAGCCTATTTTGTGAATATGTATGCCCTGCAGTTGACCTGACCAAAACCCCCCATCTCTCAGCTGGTTTCATAAGCTCATACAAGCCCAATTTGGTTGCAAAATTGCATACATGTTCTGTAGTGGTTTGAGATTAGGTGTATTAGCTTTTTTTGCAATTGGTTATTGGATAGTTGCCTAATTTTAAGCCCAAGGCTGCCCTGCAGCAGGGGGTCTGTTTGCATGAGCACTTTTCATAAGCTTGTAATTTGTTCATTTATAAACCTTAGGTTGAGATCTTTGTGATTTTGAAAAGCTTATTGTTCAGTATTTCTATGCATGTGCTTTTGGTCCCAAGTATTGCTTATTCATATGCTTATTTTATGCCTCCAAATCACCACCAGTGAACCCTCTAAACTGATTTATCAGTGTGGAAGGGTAACTTCATAAGCTTGCACATTGAAATCTAGGTTAATAAGCAGTATATTATTTCGGGACAAAAGGTTCCTAAGCTTGCCAGCTTTCCAAATCAACTTTTGGTTTCAAATTTCATCAAGTTTTCAGCTGTCTAGAAGCATTTGAAAAAGCTGTGTTGGAACTGCTTAAGTCACATAAGCTGTTTGATCTTATTAAGCTTAATCTGCTTATTTGCTTATTCATTGCTGCTTATTCTTGGTTCTTATTTCTTATTTGTTGGTTATATTTGATTCCTGAGAGTTTTGTGGTATCCGCTTATCATTTGCTTATATTTGAGCTTTTTGGCTTATTCACAATAAGCCCGAAGTGCTTATATGAGCCTATTTCTTCACTTTTTCTTTTCTCATTAAGAAGTTTTTAAGTTTTTAGATTTTATAAAATTTTTCCAGATTTATTTGAGTCTGTTTGCTGTTTAATTTGAATTTAATTAGTTTTAAATCAATTAAAAAAAAGGAAAAGAAAAAAAAATAAAAAATAAATAAAAATAGTTTCAGTTTAGTCAGTTTTAATCCCTATAGTTTCTGGTTACTTTCAATTCGTATTTGAAAAGTTTTTAGTTATAATTGAGTTTCAGATTTGGAATATTCAGTCCCTGTCTTTTGTTTTAAACTTTTCAGTTTTTAAGTAACTTTCAAAATTGGCAGATTTAGTCCCCAGAGTTTTTAGTAACTTTTATTTTCAAATTTCTTTTATAAATTAGTTTTATAGATTACATTTTTAACCCCTTAAGTTTTTCTCTTTTGTTTTTTTTAGTTTTAAATTTACGTTTTATTTTGCGCACTCACGTTTTATTTTAAATAACTTTTACGTTTTTTTACATTTAGGTTACGTTCGTAAAAGTAGTTTGTAAAATAAAGAAAAACCAAAAACATAAATAAAGTGATAGCTTCTATTTAAGCCGTTTGGCTTATTTTTCTGCTTATCTTTAAGCAAACTTTAATTTTAAATTCTTAGATTGCGCTTTAGGTTAACTAGGTTTCACGTTATTGTTAGTATAGAGTGTTTAAATCGTTCTCACTTATATTTCCTTAGTGTAATCATTCAAACCCTCATATACCTTATTCCTGTCCAAATTCACCTGATCACAAACCCGTTTTGATTACCATCACACCTCTTCGGGACATAACGACCCGGGAATACACTGTACTTCCGCGGAGATTTGGTCTGAGACGTTTGACTTAGTTGACCATTCACCTGGTCAATTTAGGTTGACCGTTTGGGACCAATCAGTAGGGTTTGCAAGGGTTCTGGTGGAGGTGTCTGCTAAGAGATGCTTACCTGAGTTAATTGAGGTGGTATATAGGGACAGAGACAGGAATGAAGTATGTAGGAAGGTAGTTAAAGTGGAGACTGAATGGGTTCCTCCTAGATGTACAGAATGTAATGTGTTTGGGCATACTGTTAAGACTTGCTGCTAAACTAGCTAGTTATTATATACGTTCATGTTTTAGGTTTTCATTCCATTGGTAAAATTTTACAAGTGTGTTACTTTTAGAAATTGAAGTTTACATGCAGTCTCTTGTCAGATTTATTAATCGCATTAACTCTATGTGCCTGCTGATGTTCAACTCATACTATTGGCAGTTCATTGGTAACAATATGCGTTAGTGATATGTTAATGATGGCTTAGATTATCTTCACATTTTGTAGATAACTTTGCAAGCCTCTTCGTTAAATATGGTGGCATACCGCCAGTGGTTAAGCAACTTCAACACCATACCAAGTTTCAACTTGACTCGGTTAAAATCCTTGCCTCCCTTGTCGCTTCTTCCAAAAATAGTGAGAAAGCGGTTCTTGCTGCTGGAGGATTGGAGCATGTCATAGTACTTTTGAGGTACAACTATTTTCGTGTAAAGATTCAGATGACAAAGAGTGTATGGGAATGGTTCTAAATTTTTTATATTTTGTTAACAGGTCCCCTTACGAAGAAATTTGTTTTGAGGCTATGAGTCATTTAGGACTTTTTATGTCTAACGACGACTTTGAGGTTTTACACACTATATGTTGCTTATCACCTTTTCTCTTATATTTCATACATCAAAGTAACACACATTTATTTTTTATTTTTTACAGAATTACCCGCGAATATCCATAATGCTATTGAACCGTTGATTGCATTGTTCAGATCACCAAACAATGAAGTTCAAAAGAATTCTGCATATATGCAGAATTGCACAAATAATGATGTGTTTAACGTTTTATCTAATTGACTTTGCCTAGTTGTACTTCACAGTGTTTAATGTTTTTGGATTGCTAAATGTCTTTATTTCAGGATCCGAGACTGCATGAGAGAATTTGTCATTACAATGGCATCTCTGCATTGCTAGAACTTCTTCAGACCAAAGTAGAAGATTTCTAGAACTGTGTGGCGTATATGTTTTATGAATTTTCGGCCCAAGAGGTAACCTCAATTTTGTAACACCTTATGTTATAATATGTTTGTAATATTGTAACTAGTGAAATTGTTTATTTGAAGTGTACTTTGGTGGAAATGATAAAGAATGGAGCAGTGGAGAGGCTAGAAAAAATGGTTTTGATTGACAAGGTAGTTACTCATACAAACGTGCTTTTGTTGTTTAGCAAAGTCATTACTTGCTGTAATTCTCACTATGTGATTGTGTTTTTCCAGAGATTTCAAGACTGTCCAAGAATGACTGTAGAAAGAATGAAAAACAACATAACCAAACGGGTAATATTTTAACTTTAATGTTGTTTGTCAAATTACTTTTGGTTTAGGTGGTGCAACAGGCCTTTTTGTGAGCTTTTAACGACGTTCATACTTCATAGTCTTTTCTATTTCTCGTTTCAGACAATCCAGCACCTAACTCTCTTTCTGTCTCTGGCTGTTGGAGATTTAAAGGATAAGATAAGCATCCTGTTTGGCGTGGCTATCATTGGTTCACCAGAAACTTTGAAGAAAATTTGTTCTTGCTGCCTAGGTATATTCCATAGATTTATCTACTTGCATAGGTAAGAAAATATATTTAGTATTGCTTGAACATTCCAGAGCATGATATGTTGATCGACCTTCTGGAGCTTCTAAGTACTAAAGATAAGAAACTTAAGATGCGAGCTTCTTTGGCGTTAAGTCAAATAGCTTAGAACACCGCTTCTTCTTCAAATGGAGGGCAGAACAATATGTATTCTATAGTTAGATTTTTAATTTTTCTATTAAATGTGATATATCTAGTAAAATAGTTTCTTTAAGAGAAGCCTAATAATACGCAACAAATTCTCTTTAAAATGGGGGTTGCATGTACCTCACTACATTATCTTTATTAAGCATCAACTCTTATTGCGGGTCAAAACCGATCAAGATTGTAACAACTCTAGGCACTGTGATGTGACCTTTATTCTTAAAGGTGATACACTTTCCTTAACGAAAATGTTTTCTTCTGCACTATTTGAAGGTTATGTTGATGCTCTGTATTTTTCAAATCAGGCCAATGCTACCCTGCTAATAAAAAGATCTTGATGGCAAAATTGGAAGTCTTCAGAGCTATGTTTGCAGGTGGATTTAAGGTTAGTCACCACTGTATGAAACAACAAGCATTCCAAGTACTTTCTTCCTCGTTTGTTGTTTCGACACTGTCACCAGTGGCGGACCCAGGAATTTCCAAGACGAGGGGGCAAAAATTTTTTTTTGATAAAATTCGTGATACACTTTAATAAAAAGATCATAATTTTTTTTAACACTAAAAACTAAGGTTTTTACATTTTTGGCTTCAAGGTGGGGGCAATTTGATTTTTTGGAGGGGTGCACTTTAATAAAAAGGTCTTAAAAAAAAATTTTACACTAAAATCTGAACTTTTTCGGCGAGTCGTGGAGGGCACCGCCCCCCCAAATTTTATGCCTAGGTCCGCCCCTGACTGTCACTTATATTCTTTTCTCGAACTAACTCTGCCATCTTGTTCCTTCCAATGGTGTGTATCTAGGTTCAACCTTTGCTCTGATATCACTTGTCACGGAACTAATTCTCAATGTCGCGGCACTTAGCGACTCGGTTTCAACGACTAAGTAAGCCAAAAAGTATGGAAGAGATTAGCGATGAACACTTGCAGATGTAGTCGGGAATATTTGATATATATTGCACTTAGAATGTTGGTTACAAATGGATGTCTACAAGTGATAATGGCTAGCCATATATTTATACTAAAGGCCAACCATGTTCTAGAATGTTTTAATACAAATATCTTAGATATTTACATAAACAATCTCTATATTATTCTTAATAAGTATCTAAGATATTTTAGACATAATATCCTAGATATTCTTAAGTGTATAATTCTTGATCAATCTAGTTAAGTCGCCGTGTCAAGGTTTTTCTTTGAATAGGGCTGCTATGATTCCGCTCGTGACATTCTAGTGACTTAGATACGACAATGGTCTCTTGCGACAAACGAAAAATTCACAGTTCATAAGCTAGCTTCTCTTGTTGATCGAAACATTCTTGGTTCATTCTCTATTGGATGCAATCACAACTGGAACAATTAGACTCCTATAAAGTAAACACATGCATGTAGAGGGCGGCAAATAACAGGTTACCTACTCTTTTCGCTCTTAATTCGAAAGGTATAATTTTTGCTTCTTCGTTATATCCATTATGTAATGAGGCAACAAAGACCATTGATCATGTGTTATAAGAGTGCATCCTTGCTCGCTGAATATGGTTAAAATGTTGGCATTGGTGGGGTATCGTCGGCCCTACCCGTTTCTATATAAAAGATGCTATTTTTCGATCTCTTGCCTGACAAATTCCAAATTGGTAAGTAAAGCTTTGTAAGGTGTTTTCTATGTGTTGACGTGGTGTATTTGGAAGTGGAGGAAGCGAGTGGTGCATGCTTCCAACGATGAGAAAGACGCTATTTTGATCGAGGAAATATTCTCGCAAATTGAGCAGCTATCTCTTCTTTGGATTTTGAATAGGTGGCAAAAGCTTAATTTAGATTGGGGTAGATGGGTTTTGCCCCCTTAGAAAAGTCTTTAGTTAACATCTTTTGTGTTTTCGTGTTTGGTATAGCTTAGTGCTTCCATTTTGTAAGCCTCTTTTCTCGGATTTTGTTTGCTTCCATCTTAGAAGCTTTATTATGTTGTTGGTTTCTTATCCTTTTTTCTAAAGGGTGTCTTAATAAAATTCTTGTTTCTAAAAAGAAATAAATTCTCTCGAAGTCATACATTAAAACAAGTTCCTTACTCTTTGCCTTTGGATTTGATGAAACTAGTATTTTAAACCCGCGCGTTGCCGCGGGGCGTTTTGATAAAGAAGCAGTTTAATATATGGGTCAATTTGGGTTATGTTACATCTTTTTTTGCTCCAGTGGGTTAAGCTATAAGATTCTGATATAAGGGACACATGTTGAAAGAATACATTATTCACTATTATTGTAACCATACATTTTTACATTCAAAGTTAAAACTTGCAAACTTTAATGGATACATAGCCGAGAATTCATATATGGAGTTATTCAAACTAAACTTGCTCTACTGATGACATGGATAAGTGAAGCTAAAGAAGTCACCAAGTTCTAAGAGTTCCTAAAGCCTGAAACTTCAAGACCTGAAGCTGCAAATATCAAAAAAAACCTTATATCAATATATAGACAACCCATTTTCAAAAGAATCAGGAATGTGTGCAACTATACATCATGAGTTCAGACCTTATACCTATATCAAGACAACCTTCTACACTAAATGTGGGCTGCCATTTTGTTACACTAAGGGTATTTCCTGACTGAATAAAATAATAAACATATTTAAAATGAGAAGCTTGAAGAAAAGACGACACTTACAAAGTTGCTTTTTTAAGCAATCAGTACTACTAAGTTGCATTGGACGCGAGAAATCAAAGGCAACTAAGATTAATAAATCGATTTCCAAAATCTTGTTTGATTTAGAGTGTGATGCCTTAATGAAGTCACAATCGTTGCATAATATTTGTAATATCCTATTTAGGGATAACTCTACTTGGCTAATTGCATTAGCAAAGAATGGCCGATGTTTAATGGCTAAACTCAGGGCATAATACACCTTGATTTTGCCATAATGGAAAGGATTGGCACACAAATTTCTACCAGCACTTCCATGACGCAAGCTATAAAATACCAGAGGTACATAGGAGGGAAGTCAAAGAGTGTTTGTACCTGGGGTTGGATGGATCTTGATGACAGCCGGTGAATACATCTACTTGGGATTTTAAAAGTGCCGATGTTCAAATTAAATCAACTGCGTAGATTACCCAGAATTTTTTTTTTTAATTATCTGAAGATCCCCTTAGTGAAAAATGAACTTAGATAGAGTACCAGTAAATCATAGAGTTTTCACTATTAAAAGTTGGTAAAAGAGACGGTGGTGCAGGGGCAGGGTCATCATTGGACACATCAAAATTGTCCATCGGCTCGGGTTTTGTTTCAGCTCGGGTTTTGTGTCATTGACAGGTGAATTTCCATTTTCAGCATAACAACTTCAAGTAAATCTACAGTAAAAACTAATAACATCAGTACTGAATAATCTTTCTTCGGCTTATGAGGTAGCTTAGCTAAGCTTGTGGCTTATTCATAAGACATAAGTCTGTTGTGCTTATGAGATATGAACTGAAAAGTGCAGAAAAGAACCTTGAATGAATCAGTTACCTCCTTTCCTGTTATGCATAGTTTTCCTCTTTTATTTGTGAAGCAACTGAAAATCTTTAAGAACCTCCCCTTTTGTCGAGTTTCTTTACATCCACCTGTAAACAAATAACAAAAATAGTAACAAATGAGGCGTCATTAATATCAGATATCAATTGTTGAGGTCTTGTTTTATACCTATATGCGTGGTCAGTCCCTTCGTGTCCAAAATCAACACATTCGCCCCAATCAGTTTCTGCTTGGCCTCGTGGCCATACACCGCAAGTTGCCTAATATGTAGATCCTCATCAATATCGTACATATTTTTTTAGTTTAAATTTAGAAGCACATGATAGTAAAAAGCGTATGATATTAAGATTGATACCATTGCCATGGTTCCCAGTTTCCTCGGCTTAGGGCGAAGCCTGTCCACTGCACGTACCAGTCAAAGGTGAAAACCATCCGCCACTCTTGTCCTGTCCAACCTGTCATATTTCAATTTTATGACCAAAACAGTAACAAAAGATTTTCTCATGAAAAATGATTTAAAAAAAAGGGATATGGATCTGTAAGCTTGTATTTTTATCAATGTTTCTACCTACGAAGACTACCATGTTCAGCTAACAGAATTCACAGTCATAAAAATCCAATATTTTGCATCATGACTGACCTCGTAAGCTTGTAGAGTCGTTGCTCTATCCTCGATCAGCCCATTCGATGAAACAATAACGCGCCTTTTTCATCCAAACTATCCTGAACCCAAAAAAGCAATGCTCTGTATTAATATATATATATTTAAAAAAAATATATATCCAGCTTCATCCTAATCCCCGTCTCTTGTGCTCATAATCCCAGTAAAAAATAATGACATAAGATGCCAGTTCTTACCCATTTACTTTTAGGTAGTCGATTCACATTATGTTTAAATCGTAAAGGGTCGAACGGGTTAAAAATTTTAGCTCATCAACAAACAGGTAAAAAGTCGCAAAAAGTTTACCTTTAAAGTAAAAAGTCTACATTTTTCTATCAATTATTAAAATTAGATTTCAAATTAAAATATTCCACATTAGATCCCACCTGAACTATAAAAAAAAATGCATAACTGTCTTGACTTGTATAATCACCTGTCTTACAATTTCAAGGAATAAAATATTATTTGTTCTAATATCAAATTGAAGCTTAAAAAGTCTATTTTACACACCTCAATTTAGTGAATATTGCATGCTCCTTTTGGGTGCGTTGACATTTTACTAAGGGTTGTTTGGATAGCGTATTCCAGCCGTCATTTGGCTTCCTAAACATGTTATCAAGTGCTGTTTGGGTAGCTTATTTACAACCACCATCTTACTGCCTTGACATTTATGTCAATAGCCCTGCATAAAAAGTATGTCAAACACAATTTGCCCTGTTACTGGTTTGCTTATCTTGCCACATATCGAATCGATAAAGCAAATACACATAACACACCTCTGCGTATTTTTATACCCTGATTCTTTTCCAAAGAAATACCTTCAAATTTCTGTGTTGTTTCAGAATCCTTTGTATTCTCAAATGTCTGAATTGGATGTTCAGTTTCATTATTGTGAAAAAGTAAATCCATGCTTCTGTCTTTACAACCACCTTCAACACCTGATGTTGTTACATTCCTATTGTCACACCGTTAAGGACAATGGCTTTTTTGTTGGACTAAGTATTCTTCATCAGCTGCGTTTACATGACGTGCTTGCCTTTTTGCCCTGTTACATTATAGAATGGTGATATGCATTTTAAAAAAGGAAAAAAAAACAATTATAATAAAAAGTAGGGAATTTGTACTTAAGGAAGATAATAATATTTGTACAAAATAATGCATATCACAAATCTACCTTGACGTCGGTTAGTTGTTGGCACGGGTTTTCTTGGTATTTCACTTAGACCCTTTCAAATTTTTACACCATATGTGCAGCTTAAAGGGTCGCTTGTAACATTGTTTCTAGAAATAGGTTCATTGTCATTTCTGATGAACAGGTGTTCACTTTGTGCAGGAATATCAAACTGATAGGGATAGTCAATTTTTTTTAGCATTAACACTGGCATATATGTATGTTTACCTTGAAAAGATTTGTTTTTTGCCTTCAGATTATGAATTATAGAGTGTGTCTTCCTTCATTTCACAAACCCTGCCAGATACAAAACAAATGTATGTGTTAATAGTGATTAATACTGTATGCATAATACGGCTGTAATCTATCATTCAACTGCTAGCTCAAATTACTAATCAACCGTTAACTTTTCATGCCATTGAGTCAGTTAGACCTATAAATCATCCATTTGACACTTGGGGTGTTTGAGCGAGTTTAATTAAGCAGGTTATTGGCTGATTACAATTTGATAACACAATAAGTTGTTGTAATCAGGCTTAACAACAGATAAGGTCCCTTTTTTAGAGCCATTGTGATGATACTTACCTAAAAGAGCTAATAAGCATAAACTCTTTTTGAAAGCTGACTCAAACACCTCTTCAAAACAATACTAAAGAACTTATTTGGCACAAATAAGCTCTTTTTAAAAGAGCTTATTGAGCTAATAAGCATAAATTCTTTTTAAGTAGGTAAGACAAACACCCGTTAAATCAATTCATCAAATAACAATTCAATAATCTTTATGAAAAGTCATAATTCCAAGTTACAATTATATTAATACAATCAAGGGCATAATTTGTTAGCATAATCAAACAAACATACCAGTATAATTTGCTTGATTTCTGATTATGTGAATATGATGTGAAATTAAGGATGAATAACTATATTTTATTCTATTAATCCCATGTCCAAAACATCAATGTTCCATATAAAACTTAGATTAACAACATCAAAATCCGTAAATCTAATCGGTAGCCGATCATTTATCCTATAACAAAATAATGATTTAAAACCCATATATTTCATGGAGACAACATAACCAATATCATAAAATCGCTACGGCATATGAAATTTAAAAAATAAACAGGATACCGAACTCGCTAAAAATACGGCACTGGGATGCAACGGAGGTGGAGGTGTGACGACAGTGGTCCAACGGCGGCATACTTGGAACCTTTGTTTCTGGATTTCCACTGACTCTCCTACAAAAAAAAAATTGTAATTAAGGGATGTGAACGAAGTAAACACCTCTGTCCAGAATGAGCAGTTCTAATTAGTAATAAATTCATTGTTTACTCTAACAGTCATTGCTATCTATGTATTATATCAAGTTCGTTGGGTACATGAGGACAATATAAGGTGCTCCTAATAAGTTGACACGTGCACTTCAGGTCCTATTTCAGCACTCAAATGCATCTATCAAAGCCTCCCATTTCATCCCCGATTCCCAAACCCAATTCAGTCCGCAAAATGACTCTTTTTAGCCCCACTTTAGGCTCCAAACATGTTCAAGTCAGGCCTATTTCATCTTCCAAAACTACCCATTTCAGCCCCCAAAGCCACCCATTTCATGACCCAAACTCACCCAAACCATGTTACCTTATTAAATGTCAGTAAACACCCTAAGCGCTACTGGGACCCAAACGCGCCCAATGCTGAAATGGGTATGTTACCTGATGAAATGGGTATGTTACCTGATGAAATGGTATTTTTCTCAAATCTCAATAGCCGAATGTCAAGTCAATAGGCCAATGTAAAATTTTATGCTTATCCATATATTTACCTTCAAGCAACTGCAGTACTCATAAGCAATCCTAAAAATCCCTAAGACTACTAATCCACTATATAAAAACTCAATAACCTCAATCATAACTGATAAGCAATGCCAAACACCACTGAAGACTATATTATTAGCGAAAAATGAGAACTCACTAATTTTGACATTGAAATATTCATTCACCAATTCCAAGAATCAACCTGCATCCATAACCACCACTAAATCACTCCGAAGGAAAATGACAAAAAAATGTACTTCCACAAAAAAATAAAAATAAAAATAATAATAATAAATAAATAAATAATAAAAAAAAAACAAATGACTTACTGATTAGGTCCCCTAACATCTTCTATAAACAAAGGCCTAGCATGAATCCTTTTTTTGATAAGAATAGTTGAATAAGCCATCTGTAATTCAAAAAAAAATCACATCATCAAATAAAGTTAATAAACAGTGAAGATAATGAAACAAAGAAAATGACTTTAAATATTGCTGAAACCAACAATGAAAGTAACTTTAAAAGTTACAGGTGAGATACTTACAAATAAGAATCAATCTGTTATTGCTTATTATCAGCATTGGACCGAAATTTAGCATAGTTTGGTACGTTTGATGCGGCTTTTGGATTTGATGTTACTGATTCATGTTCTATAATGGGTTTGTTCAATATCTGCGTGTGAGCTGAGAGAGAGGAGATGGGTTTTGAATCTCGATTTTGGATGGTGGTTTTGGAAAAAAAGGGTTGTGGGAAATATGGGATTGATGTTCGTGAGCCGCAGGTACTTGTAGATCAAAGAGTTACTTCAGACATTGGTTTTGCTTCGGTGGTTTATGGAAATTTTTGAGAAAACTTTGTGTGGGAGGAGGGTTTGAGAAGATTGTGGAAGGTTTTAGAATAATCTGTGAGGAGGAGAGATTTATTTCCGCCTTTTAGATAGCACTGTTCATAAGAGGAATTTTGGGTGAGAACTGTTCATAGCACTGTTCATAAGAGGAATTTTTGGTGAGCACTGTTCATAAGATGCCTGATAAATGTTATATAGGTATAATACTTCCACTTAATCTGTTGACTCTATTTCTTTAACTTCAAAGTCAAATAGACTAGCTAACTAAAAGAACTTGACATAGTTTTTTTTGGATAAAAAATCAAAACTATTTCTATACGAACATTACAGCGATGCCACGTTATAAAGCAACAAAGAAATATAATTATCTTAAATGTTAGTTATATGAGTGATAACCAACAAATGAAAAAGAATACAAGTAGAGGTATATATATAAGTCACATGCAAGTATGCAACCAATGATATAATAAAGGAAGTTTTTTTTTTTTACTCGCGCTCTTTTGCGGGGAGCGAGAGTGAACATATATTTTTTTTTGTTACACAAACATTTTTTAGATTTAACTCATGGATCGTTTCTAAAATTAATTTGCAATTACAGGAACTATTTATGTAATTTTTCAATACAAAATGTGTTTGCAATCACAAGTGTTTGTTACATAAACATTCTTAGATTTAACCTCGAGACTGTTTATGTACCACAAGTTTTGGGATCTTTTTTTTGCTACACATGTAAACTAGAGGGACACTTTTATAATTTTTTGTTACACAAACATTTGTTAGATTTAACTGAGGGCTCTAATGAAGAATAAACGGTAAACACCTTGTTCGCAATTTTTCAAATCTTTTATATAATACAAGAATTACGTCATTTCGGAGTGTTTTTGCAAAACCCTTCTCATTGAAAAAAAAAAATTGGACCAATAGGAAAGCTCGATTTTGACACATAAGCAAAATCAAGCAATATGATTGGCCAATAAAAAGTCAAAATTGAATTGATTTTGGTCAAACTTTAATAAATTTGGTGGAGAATTTGATTGATAAAAAAAACACATAAAAATATAGGTGTCAAATTTGTGAAAATAAAAACTTAAGAAAAGAGGAGATAATTAATAAAACCTTAGTGGTTAAGTGTAAAATTATAAGTCTCCATGTTTTTTAATAACTTTAGATAATAAACAAATAACCCCTTACACTTCATACCCTCTATACTTTATAATGATAACGTTGTTTAAAATTACATGAGTAATAGTATTAGTTTTTTTGACTTTCATCTATTAAAATAAATTTGGTAAATATGTGAATTAGTTTTAATATACGTTAAATGTTTTTTAAACTAATGTTAGTTTTAAACTTTCTTCCATTAGAATATATATATATATATATATATATATATATATATATATATATATATATATATATATATATATATATATATTTTAAATAAGGACTCATGTTACTATTTAAAAGTTTAATTTATGCGTACACGGGTTTGAAATACGGTTAAATTATTAGTAACAGGAATATAAATATCAAATGGTAAGCATGAGTTACTGTGATATAAAATAAATATACGTGATTCTACTTATAACAACGACTCATGAAATTGTTATTTAAAATTTATATATGGATATCCATAAAAATATTTTAAAAACTTTACGGAACATATTTTAACTTTATCAACGCTCATTATGTACTACTAAACTCGCACATTTTGTACAACATGATATCAATAGTTAAAGTTAAACAACAACATTAACCTCAAACTCAACATCTCTGTCAGTTAAAAATGTTATACAAAGCTAATTAAAAAAAAAAAAAAAAGGCTAGATAGTCATTATTTAATATAGAAAGTGTTTTCCTTAAATTATAAAAAAAAAAAATACACGCATCACAATCCTTATTTGATAAGAATCACCTCCTAAATCAAAAAAAGAAAAACTACGTAGGTGATAACCTAACTTTATTCATTGACTTGATGTTTCAAAAATAATAATAATAAAAAAAATAAAAAAAATAAATAATAATAGTTGGTTGTTGTGAAGGAATTAAAAGTATGTACATGAGAATTATTCAGCAAGAATATATAGTTTTTAATTAGGTTATTACGTTACTATATTGCGATAATGTTCTTGACTTGGTAATCACAGATGTGAGATACAACCATTATTCTATACTTATGATTGATGTGTAAACCCTTTTTGCTTCTGAATAGAATCCGAAAGAGACCTCAACAGCACTTTGGCTTATGTCTTATCTAGCTGATAGTTTTTAGTAAATTTTTTTTATGGTTTAACTTTTTTGTTATACTTACCAACTTTTAGTAATTTTTTTTTATGTTTTATTTAAAATTTCTACACTTAATATTTGTGTTTTTACTATAAACACACTAAGCTATGATAGAATTAGTTGAGAGTTCAGGGGTTTTTTACTAAGCTTCTCAAAAACGCTTATAGTTTTATGATAAACTTATTGTGTTATGGTAATTGAATAAGCCAATGAGCACATTTAATAAGCATGACCAAACACCCCATTAGTTCTAATCTGAAGATTTCTGATTTGATGTTATGGCTAACTTTGTTGTTATCCTCACTATAATGCAACATGTTAGTGGTTTTTGCAGTTTTATGATCTTATCACACACACACTAAAGTGTAATGCAATTTATTGTGTGCGCTTTTTAGAGGAGGATTAAGTATCAACACATGATTGTCATGGAAGGTTAATGTACCAAAGATGTGTTTTAGTGCCTATATGGGGAATTTTATGGTAGGAATTCTTTTCGGAGTGTAATTTGTCTTTGAATGAATTAATAAAACTTAGCAGGTGTTTGCCGTCATTGATAACACTATGGGTGTCAACCAATAATCTAAAATATGAGTGTGTTTTACCTTAATGATTTAGGCCAATTGTGATGAAAGTTGCATTAAAGTGAATGGTCGGTAAGGATTCAAACAATCCTAAAAGATTTGCGGATGTACTCTGTCATTTTTTATGCATTTATAATTTACTTATACAAGTAATAATAATTTCCTTATATAGTTCGGGTTTAAAGAAAAATTATTCTTATACATTATAAATAATCGTAAGATTAAATTTGAGTTCTACCAATTACATTTTTTTTTGTTTCTCTTTATGTAATAAAGAAACTATAGTGTAAGCATCTATGTTAATTTGGTAATTTTATGATCAAACATGAGAAGTAAATAGCAAAAACTTATGAAAATACAAATTTTCAAACAAAAAAGTACATTAGTAAACATGGTATGATGGCTATTCATAATCAAGAAAATGAATCAATTTTCAAATCTATCTAAATATGCTACATATATTAACAAAAATATAAGTAAAAGAAATAACAGAATTACAAAACTCATCGTAAATTGATAGCACGAGTTTGCAAAACTAAAAGCATATATCACTAACATCTTATGCAAGTCAAGTATCATCATGTGATTTTGCTTGAATAATAAAATATAATTTTTAATCCAAAATCATTCTCCTAAAATAATAGGTAGATTATAACATATATACATATGATTTTTTATTTTTAGTCCACTAAGTAAAACTATTTAAAACATGTTAAATGGTTCATTTTTTAATCGATAATAATACATAATTAAAACGAAATTTTAAAAACTCTGTGCGTGCACAGGTATTATAACTAGTACTATTTGGTGAATAATAAACATTGACAAATGTTTATAGTTGAAGTTGAAATTGAAATGAGTCAATGACATCTAACACAATTAAATATGAAACACATCTATACTACTATATAATGTATTTGAGATTATTCTATAATTAGAAAGGCTTAAAATTCAGACTTTTTTCTTACTTTTTATGGAAAGATTTCAAAATTAATTGGTTAGGAAGCATGTTGGTTAGGAAGCAAGTTGGTTATAAAGTTTGTTAGGAAGCAGGTTGGTTGTTCAAACTAAAATTATTTGGCTTAACCATCTCTACCATCTCTACTTATAAAGCATAAAAACAACTGCATGTGTAACTGAATAACCGAATAACACAAAATATAGTCACAGGTACCGGCCGCCGCATTGCGCGGGTACCGTTCTAGTGTGATATGATGGATTTGAACCATCGATTAACATTTACATATATCGTAACAACCTGTCCTTACTAGATATTACATCCGAGTCTTTTTATAAGCTTCAAGTAGTGAACTACTAGTATATACTTTCACCATAGTTTTTAGTTGAACCATAAAAAATACCTGATCAATCAATTGCTTTATGCTTTGAGGCGTTACATATACGATTAACGACTCTTATATATCAACAATATAAAATGGTTCTTATACGCTACTTTTGTGCATATTTCCTACTAGTTAATAAAGAAAAGCTGGAAATGAGGAGAAAGTAGGCTTACCCTTGTATCACCTTTTTAGTGGCTTAACAGTCTTACAAGCATGAAAATGATGTAAATTTATACCAATGTCATTAGCTACTTAAAGATGTACAAGCTTTCCATCTTTGTAACAAAGTATGTAACCAGTGCCCTATGCAATAGCCAATAGGGCAGGACACAAAAAAGCAAAATGAATTCAAGTTAACTGCATATAAATTAGTGTTCATTTTACTTTACATAAACCATTACCAAAACAAATACTTTCAAAAGGATTTATCAAAATTGATGAAGCAAGCAAAACATTTGGGCGAACAAAACATTTGCTCGCCATGTTTTTTGTCTTTTTGCGAGAACGGCGAGCTAAACATGGGGCGATCAAGCATTTTGCTCTCCATGTTGTTTGTCTTTTAGCGAAAATTTTTGTTTTTTTGTGAAAACGGCAAGCAAAAGAATTTGGGCGAACAAAGCATTTTGCTCTCCATGTCAATTTTGATAAATCTCTAAAAAAGTGTCGGTTTTTGTAATTCTTGTTAGGAAATTCTAGTAAATGAGTTTATAAATTACTGTAACATTTTAAAAAAATGACATGAATCACTAGTAATCAAACTTTACCCATTGAGCAATAATATAAAATTAACAGCGACGGTAGTAACGTTGATTTATTATTATTATTATTATTATTATTATTATTATTATTATTATTATTATTAATGTATATATATGATTGTGGAGTAAGTGAGAGTGAAGAGTTAGTGATTTATATTTTAATTAAGTATGTATATACTTTAATAAACTATATTAACTTTTATAAGTAAAGTTATTTTAATGTAATAATATTGCTCATTTTTTAAATTTTAAGTTTAAGTAAATGTGTTTTCTCAAACTCAATCTAGATTATTATTATCTAATTTTAAATAAGCATTAAATTTGATAGCATGTTTATTAACGAACCAGATCATATTGGATGAAACACATACATCAAGCTCATTAATAATCAAAGCCCAACAAACCCTAACACTACTAGGTCACTATCAATATATGCACATAGTAGATGTTGACTCGCACATGAAGTTTTCCTAACCTGGAAAGATTTTATTTTTGTTTTTATTTTTTTCTTTTTGGATCCTTTAATTAAAAGCCGTGAGAAAATGAGCAACTAGGAAAAAAAGTCAATATGCGGATAATGAAAAACCGTGCGACTGAATTACCTGAGATGCCTTTGCCTATAAAGTTTTGACCCGTTGGTCTTTTGACCGTAACTTTTGTTAATTTGACCCTAAAATGCATTTCATTAGCAAATTAACAAAACTAATGGTCAAAGTATCAAAACGGGAGGTGATTTGTACACCAATTTTTTTTATTCTTGAACCATATTCTGTGCATTACAGTGTTGTATTGTGTACTTTCTATGCATTACAATATTGTACAAAAAAAATGATGTACGAATCAATCCCGTATCAGTAAAAAAACACAATAATAAAAGTGGGGTAAAATGGTAATTAAATACTCGTCAAAGGAAGAATATATTGAAGAGTGTAGACACAATTGTCGTCTTCCCTTTTTCATTTCATTCCGAAAATAAAAACAAAAAACCATCACATACCTCGCTGCTAACACACGCATATCTTATCCTACGCCCGTTTCACTAACATACGCCCCACCTTCATCAATGGCTTCTCACCGTATCATTTTGATGCTATTCTTACCGTCACTGTTACTAGTTGCTAAAATGCGCTTCTCACCTGCATTTGCTGCTGCTTCTGCTTCAGGTTGATTCTTTTTATTTATTTATTTATTTTTGTTTAATTTTCTAATGCTATTGCTATTGATTAGGTGAATGCGTAGGTTAGTGATTATATATATATGCGCAAGTTAGCAACCCCTAAGCAGTTATTTATACAAGTTATAATGCGGCCGGTTGTAATGTTTGCGAATAGTAGTAATGTAGCGTTTGAAGCAACTAGCTGTTAGCGTTTTGCATAAAAAAGCGTTTTGCACTAGAACGGTACCCGCGCAATGCGGCGGCGGGTACTTGTGACTATATTTTGCGTTATTCGGTTATTCGGTTACACATTTAATTGTTTTTATGTTTTATAAGTAGAGATGGTTAAGACAAATAATTTTAGTTTGAACAACCAACCTACCTCCTAACAAACTTCCTAACTAACTTGCTTCCTAACCAACGTGTTTCCTAACCAATTAATTTTGAAATCATTCCATAATAAGCAAGTAAAAGTCTGAATTTTAAGCCTTTCTAATTATAGAATAGTCTCAAATGCATTATATAGTAGTATAGATTTGGGACTATTCTATAATTAGCAAGGCTTAAAAATTTAGACTCAAACTTGCTAATTATAGAATAGTCCCAATTAGGGCAAACACTCAGTTTATAGTTAACTATAACAGAAACACAACAAACTTAACATAAATAACAGAATTAATAACAACTTCTGAGAGTAATATTCCATTATATAATGAAAAACATTTGCTTCTCACAAAATTTAGTCAAAGGGTACCTGCCGCTGCATTGCGCGGGTACCGTTCTAGTGGCTAAAAATGACCCGGTGCATTTACAAATAACTAAGCATGACTGTAAACACATTTTTTATGGACCAGAAAAATTATGACTGCGCTTCGGATGAAGGAAAAAAAATCGGTTATTTGTACTGAATAAGTTATAAATCCAGATTTACCGTTTGTGAATAGTAATGTAGTTAGGTTGTTGGGTTTGTATTGGTCCGCAACTAGTAATTCTAGTGTTTTTTTTAATCCAAGTTGGCGGTGGTTCTAGTACTTTTGGTTTTTTAGTGAAAGGTGTTGGAATGGATTAATCAGTTTGGCTTGTACTGTACAAGTTGCGATGCGGCTTCAGGAACTGGTTGTGTGTTTCGGCAATTAAAGTCGAGAGTGTATGAAATCGTGATTATAGTTTTTAGGATAGAGCTAGTAGTTTTTTATTTAATCGGAGCTGGCAGTGTGTGAGTTGTAGTTCTATTCATAGCATTTATGTATAGGTATTTGTGGTTGGTGGTTTGGAGTAATTTGTAGTAAGAGTTACATCAGTTATCTCCTTTTCGGTACTATGAAGATTTTCAAATTTGAGCATTTATTGCACTTTTGGTCAAAGAGTATTTGAAATTTTTGGAATAACACTCGTAAGTACGAAGCTCACAGTGGTAACTATTGGTAAGGGTTGTTGGAGATCTAGTGTCGTTAGGTGACAATTAGTTTGGCCATTTTAGAAATGATCATTGGTCCAAAAACCACGTTATACTTTGTTTGTAGCTTTTTGACAATCATGCAATAGAACCATGTTTTCCTTATATTGACATAGCATTAGTGGAAGAAGTTGGGCTCGTTAGTGCTAAATCTACGATTCATTTGATATGTATCTTTCTGTGGCGTTTTGTATTCTGAGTTTTCTGAAGAATTAAAACTATGTCTGGTAACTAATCTGCGTCCCTCTTCCTCCATTGAAGCAGGTTGCCCGTTAGATATAACTGGCTCAAACATTACACGCGCTGCAGTCATTTGCTCTGACACAGAAGCTAGAGCAAGTTGTTGTCGTTACATCAATGCCCTTGTTGCAGTTTCTATTGCACGTTATGCAAATACAACTAGCAACCTGGGAGTGTCTCCAGAATTATCGGAAGTTTGCCTCCAAACTATATCGGATACTTTAGTACTACGTGGAATGACAAGAAATGCTACAGCTTTCTGTGGATTTGGGACGAAAATTTCTGTCAATTACGAGTGCCTTGGAAAAACAACAGTCGACCAGATGCAGCAATCTCCAAAGTTTTCTAATGTCAGTCTAAATTGCAGAGCGCCATTAGGTGAAGGTCGTTGTAAAAAGTGTTTAAATGCTGGAATTTTGCATCTTAGGAATCTAGTGGGAGCTGGGGATAATACAACATTGAGCACTTGCAGGGATGCAACATTTGTTGCTGTTGCTAGTCGAGTTGATAATGTATCGGCTATTCAGATTGCCGACTGTTTTTTTGGTGTTCACGGGCTCAGTAACACAGGTAAGGCTGTAGTTGTAGAAGAATTGAGTAATTAGAAGTGAAAAGTTCTTCCGTATGCGTTATGATATGAAACTTAACTATCTATAATAGTGTCCGCATGTGTTATGACATGAAATTTAATTATAACTGATCTTTAATGGTGCTAACTTCTTTCTACTTTTGTCGGGTGAAAATTTGTAATGTTGTTGATTGTATTTATATGTAGCTGCAGGATCCTTCCCTGCATTTTCACCGGAGTCATCACCAAGCCAGTCTGCTGCTGATGGACCAAGTCAACTCTCATTGACTGTACCTGATACGAGACATCGTTCCTACCATCTCTCATTGGTTCCTGGTCTTGGTATCGCAGTTACAGCAGTCGCCGCTATGATGGTGGTACTAATGGTTTTCCTTATTCGTAGAAAAAATAGAGAATTGGATGGGCATGATATGACGTCTGATAAAACCTCAATGAAAGCAATTTCTCAGCCAGCAAAAAAGTTCCAGGAAGGTAGTTACTTGTGTAATCCGATTACATACACTCGCTTTCTCATCATTTTATTAGCGTTTTGTGCTTAAAGGATCTGGATGTTTATGCAGGTCCATCATGTATGTTTAAAAAGTTCAGTTTTAAAGAGACGAAAAAAGCTACCAACAATTTTGGAACCGTTATTGGAGAAGGAGGATTCGGAACTGTATTCAGAGCTCAATTTAGTGACGGAACGACATTAGCAGTGAAGCGCATGAATAAAGTTTCAGACCAGGCTGTGGAAGAATTCTGCAGAGAAACAGAGCTTCTAGCTAGACTTCATCATCGTCATCTTGTTACTTTAAAAGGCTTTTGCATTGAAAAACATGAAAGGTCAGTACATGCCTACGGTTTCTTCTACTTATTACCATAGGCAATGCAAATGAAACGTTTTTGGTGTTTGATTGTGCTAGGTTTCTCATGTATGAATATATGGCAAATGGGAGCTTAAAGGATCATATTCACAGTATGTATGTCTATTCCGTTTAATTCTTAATTGTTTCCTACTTTCTAAATTGTGTATGCTTCTGCGCAGCTCCAGGTGTACCTCCACTGAGTTGGCAGACAAGAATTCAAATTGCAATTGATGTGGCAAACGCTTTGGTAAGACAAGTTACAGCCAACTCAAATCTGTATATGAATATCCTTTTTTTTTTTTTTTTTTTTTTTTTTTTTTTTTTTTTTTTTTTTTAATTTTATATATATATATATAAAAATATATTTTGTCATGCTTAATCATCAGGAATACCTTCACTTCTACTGTGATCCTCCTCTGTGCCATAGAGACATCAAGTCCAGCAATATATTACTTGATGAGAATTTCATCGGAAAGGTAATAACTATCATCATGTCTTAAATTATCTTATTTATGGACTCGACTTTGTCTTCCTTCAAATATTTAAAGTTTTCTGTGTTAACCTGTGATCTAGGTTGCAGACTTTGGTCTTGCATATGCTTCTAAAGATGGATCCATCTGTTTTGAACCAGTGAACACAGAGATCCGAGGAACTCCTGGTTAGAAGAATTTTAACTTTTCATAACCACAATCTTCAGGTGGCTAGATGGGAGGGTGGGCGATTGGGTAAATGGTCAAAACGGTTATGGGTTGAAAACAGGATGGGTCGAGTTGGGTTAAACCACAACACTAGTTTGTCCATTTCTTATAATGTCTGATAAATCATTAGGTGCTAATTATAATTCCGAACACAATGTCATTGCAATATTAATCCAAATCTTTGAATAAGGGATTTAAGAGGTTGTATGCATAAAAACTAGACTTTGGGAGACTTCCAATTCACTCGCCCTATTTGACCCATTTCCTTTTAGCTACTTTCGCAACCAAATTGATCCATTTATATATACAAGGGCCGGCATTGCCACCTCTACTTCATAATCACACACAAAGATTCTGATATGTTTAACCAAACTCAGGTTACATGGATCCTGAATACGTGGTCACTCAAGAGCTGACAGAAAAGAGTGACATCTACAGTTACGGTGTTGTACTGTTAGAGTTAATAACCTCTAGAAGAGCTATACACGACAACAGGAATTTAGTAGAAGCATGCCAGTCCCTACTGGCATCAGCATCAAGACACCGAGAGCTTGTAGACCCCGCCATTGGGGACTCCTTTGACTTGGAACAACTTCAAACAGTCGTCACAGTCATTAAATGGTGTACCCAGAGAGAAGGGCGGGCCCGGCCATCAATTAAGCAGGTACTAAGGCTTTTATACGAGTGTGCGGACCCTATGTACGATGGTTTTATTGAAGCAGTGGAAGATGAAAGAGGCAGGAGTAGTAAGGGAAGGATGCATACAAGAGACTCAAACTTTCAAAGTTGGGATGGTCGAGGTCTAGCCTCTTCGTCTAGTACATCACGGTCTTATTGTAGTAGAAGCTTTCTACTTGAAACTGGATCACCTCAATCTCCTTAAAATATACCCTCCATTTAAGTTTGGGAACACAAGGAGCGGCAACACAAAAATCAAAGGTGCTTTGGTAGTTGTACAGTACAAACACCTTCAGTTAGCAGTGAATCGGTTTGTAAGCATGTCTTTAAATGTGCAGCGTTTTACACAAAAATTATTCATTATAGAGTGAGATTTTGTTGTGTTTTTTTGTTATCGAAGGAAAGAAGTTGGTCTTTTGGCAATGGCTGATTACTTGAGATAAGACTTTCTTTCCTTTCAGTTTTGCGTATGAATATTGTGATTCGGACCCAGAGTCCTACTTCAGATTATTGTTTTCACACAGAACGTTTCTCCCTTACGCTACATTATGTATACTTTATCTGCATTTATCTACACTGTGTATGAGGTTAACGCTAGTCATTTGACTCATTTTGGTCTGGAAGCATTGATGAGGACCAACAATGTTAAAACTTGTTCCTCTTGAAGTAACTAAAACACAAATTAAAGCAGTTTGGATGTGAAATGATTTGGGCCTAAGAAATATATAATTAAACTTGTCAACAGATCCTAACTTGCATACTGATAATTTTGACAAACGATCATTTAAAAATGTATAATCATTAATCATGTGAGCATAATACAAAACCGTATTAAACTATATAAAAGCTTGTGAACAAATCTATCAAAACAAGCCGTTTTGAGAAGCCCTCCTCTCGGAAATAGCGACAGACACCAAAGTCAGAAAATCAAAAATAGTTCTTAGATGCTGTACCATTCGCATGCCGACACCAACACCCAAACAAGCCAATGCCAGAAGTTGGTATAAAGTATAAACAACGCCAGCCATTAACACCAACTCCAAGCAAGCAGAAAACTGAGCAGATTCATGTATTATCACAGAAAGAAAAAGAATACGTGCCAGTAAGAAACATGACACAACCCACTTGGATCTCCAAAGAGCAATCTTCACAGCCATGGCCTCACACCTTCGAGGGCTACGTGACAGTAAAATTGAACCGCATCATATTTTTCGTCTTCAAAGCCATGAGCCAGTCGAAGTCTGTAAACCATTTAGACCACCATCGCAGAGCCACTGTCACAGAAACTGATAAAGAAATGGGTTAAACTGGTGGCATTAATCGGGTTCCATGTTTATCACAATAAAAGCAAATTTTGTTGGTGCAAATGATAGATTACTTTCAAACACCAGCACAACTTTTTTAACAACCGGCAGCCACTACAAACTTCTTTCTGCTTACTGGTTCTTCAACCAACACCACAACATCACCCATCTTTTCAAATAACTCCTCAAGATCACTCACACCAAACCTTCGATATTCCAGTGGTCTTTTATATCGTTGCTGATATATAGCTTCAAAACAACCCAACAATATCCTACAAGAACAGCTCACGAGTATCTCCTGAAGCTCAAACTTAAACTCGTGTAAACTTTCGTCAACTAACAAATCCTGCTCTTCCAGAACTACCCTTTCATCATTGTAAAATTCATCTGAAGAACCAATACCTGCGCCAACATCTATGTTTTCTTCTCGGATACTCTTTCCTTTTGCATCGGTCTTTCCCATATCTAAAGGAGACGAGCTGGGCCCTGTCAAACATTTCTTAAGATACACAAATCTCCTCTGGCCTTTCCCTTCAATAGCAATTTTATCACCCATCGTCTTTAACAAATTCACGAGTTTTAGAGTACCGTATTCTGAAACGTAAAGTGGTCTCCCAAAACTTTTCTGGTATTCAGCTGGAAGACGTGCAAGAGACAAACAACCACCACATGAGTCCAGCAGCTTCACTAGTTGACCTTTTAGCCCGGTCAAATCACCCGGCTGGACCCACGTTAAATCATTCTGTTCATAAGAACTAACTTGTCGTACCGACATTTCATTTGAACCGTTTGGATAACTATAAGACCTCGAAGTCGTGGGTAAACAAGGGATAGAATTATATTCAGATAACAACTGTGGTACCACTGAAAAACCTTTTGAATTATAATAGCTTTGTGAAATCCCTCTATACACAATTGCTTCTTCTTCATTTTGATAATTTGAGTTGTCAGTCATTTGATATACAGGGTTGGGCCCCGCCACAGGTCTCGAGGGCACAAACCCTTCTCCACGAACCACACTAGGCCAGTCCCAAATGAAACTACCGGCATTTCTCAAAGCAGATGAGACACCCACCCCAGACGGGATAGCAATAATCACCGTATAACCACGTTGACCAAGTACATGAAGAGCATGAGAAAAGTCAACATCACCTGAGATCAGCATGATGTAAGACGGTGGAGGGTTATCGAGAGCAAAAAGAAACATGTCGACTAATATAGCCTTATCAGCAGCATCTTTTCTGCCATTTGGTACATCTACGAGTTTGACACCAGTCCTTTGGCATCCCTCTCTTAAACGCCGAGAAAATCCATTAAAATCCCCGTAAGCTGAGAACACAGTTACAGCTCCATTGATTATAGGGTGGACCCGCAAAGCCATTCTGATATTACCAGCCACATCTTCGGGGCGCATGTCACTAGGAACAGGACAATTTTCCATGTCCCAGAGGATGGCTATAGGACCATCTGATATGTTTCGATTTTGTTGAGGCGAGTTTGTGTTTTGTAATGACGTATGTGTTTGTTGTTCCATGGATCCTGAAGATAGTATTAACGGTGATGCATTTGTATTAGCCATCAGTAGACAATAAAAGCTTGAACGTACCTGTTGACAGCCAAGAAAAAAAAGATAATAATCAGCATCTTTGTTCATCAGATTCAGCTTATATCAAACCTGGAATGCCTTAAGTTTGATAAATTTACAAGGTCACAGCGAGAATGTGACCACTATTCAGAAAGCTCAAAATGACAAGCTAGTTGAAAAATCCTTAAATAAGGACTTCACAGAGATATAAGCCTATATAACACAGATCAGGAGATCAGTCATTTTTCCTAAGTGAACAAATATTTTCACTTATACCATCTGTTTCTTTTCAGAATGTTGGGTGCAATTTTGGAAAACTAAAGCCATTTCAGAGTGGAACACCAGATTAAGCTAAACTACCAAATATTACTCATCAGCGAGGATAAACAGCTAACTTTTTTTGCGTCTGTAATTGGCTTAAGAATCGCTAAATAGTAGGGGATTTTTGTCTAAAAACAAAAAAGGGTCTCACTTGATTGATTACGATTCTGACAGATCTATAGAGCAATCCAATAAAAAATTATTTGACCCACAAGCTATAATTGATATCCCTAACTCCATGTACATTATCATAAGTTTATCTAGCATCCCTGTGTGTGCTAGTTATCTAAATGTAGCCAAACCCAAAAAGTAAGAAGATTGTTCATATTCCCATTTAGAATAAACTAACTCGAATTCACATATTACACGAAATGCCATAATAAGAATAAACCAAGTGCAACATCATCAAGGCTTTACAAGGGCTACCCTTAACGATTCCAGATCTAACAAAGATTTCATTACTTAAGTCGTCTATTGAGTTTATCGGTTCAGAAATTGTGTGCAACGTTGCGCTTGTTGCATGCACGCATCAGAGTGATGTGATGCCGTGCGAGGCTCGTTATAATTTAGTAGGTCTTTGCAGTTATTTAAGCGTGTCTATTAGCGCAAGTAAACCACGAATAACAGTTACAAAAAACCAGCTACATTTGTTAATATCGCTAACCTCTGCACACTCTCAAATTTATTAATAGGCTACCTAGATAGCGCTAGCTCTGTGTGCACCAAAACCAGATATCCAAGAACAAACCATTTATATTACCACGTCGTCACTAAAACGCCCTAAAACAGAATAACTAGATATACCAACACCGATACTTGAACTGCAACTTAAAGTGATGATCCATTACTCGTCATTTCTTGACATTCTAATTTCTTTACCAACAGACTAAAGTACTAACTAGTAACTACACGCATTCATGTACTTTTGGTATTCTTTTATCCAAAACTAAGTTAAAAAACTGATCATATATTCTTCCATCAAGAACACTAAAAACATAAAATAAACCAAATATTACTCATCAGCAAGGATATGCAACTAACTTTTTTGAATTTGTAATTGGCTTGAGAATCGCTAAATAGTAGCGGATTTTTGTCTAATACTTAAAAAGGGCCTCACTTGATGATTACGGTTCTGACAAAGATCTTAGTAATTAAGTCGCATTTTGAACTTACTGAGCCAACAAGCTAGCTCAATAGATCTCAACTTAATAGAGGCAAATCAAATCTAGAGGGCAGAGGCTCATCAAGAATTAACAAGAAGGTCCTTACAGTGATTTTAACAGATCTACAGAGCAATCAAATCAATAAATGTTTGCCTAAGACCCACAAGCTATAATTGATCTTATTAACTCCCTGTACATTATCATACGTTCATCTAGCATCCCTCTAAATTGTGGTTATTAACATGTAGCCAACCCAAAATGTAAGAAGAATGTTCATTAAGCTAAACTACCAAATACTAATCATCAGCAAGGATAAACAGCTATTTTTTTTGCATTTGTAAACAAATTGGCTTAAGAAATTGCTAAATAGTAGGGGATTTTTGTCTAATAACTAAAAAGGGCCTCACTTGATGATTACGGTTCTGACAAACATCTTAGTTATTAAGTCGCGTATAGAACTTACTGAGCTAACAAGCCAACTCAGTAGATCACAACTTAATAAAGGGCTAGAGGCAAAGCCAATCTAAAGGCTGACTAAGGGTAAGCATTAACAAGAAGCGCATTGCAGTGATTCTAACAGATCTATAGACCCACGACCTCACCAACTCCCTATACATAGCTGTTATCTACATGTAGCCAACCCAAAATTCAAGAAAAATGTAATATTCCCGTCTAAAATATAGTTTAACTTCCATTCACATATTACACGAAATGCCATAGGAAGAATAAACTAAGTACATCAGCCTCAAGACTCTACAAGACTACGCTTAACAACTCGGAATCCGACAAAGATCTTATAGCTTAATTGGTATTTTAAGCTTATCGAGAGGCTAGTTGTAACTTAGTAGGTCCGTACTCCGTACAGTTATTTAAGCACGTCTATTACCGCCATGTACACTTTCCAATTTTATCTAGCTTCTCAGTGGCGGACCTAGCGGAAAACCTAAGGTGGTTCCTTTAGCAAGTTGAAGTGGAAACCTAGCGGCAACAACCGGCCTATAGGTCGGGTTAAGTCGGGTCATTTCGGGTTGGGTCAAGGCGGGCCATGCCGAGTCGGGTTCAATTTAAACAAGAAAATTAATGTGATAGATAAAAATTATACATCAAAAAATAGTTAAAACTTAAAAGTTTTAAAAACTAAAATCTTTTTTAAAGACAAATTACTCATCCACTATAAATGTATTGTATGGTTAGTATAACGAAACTCGGATTTACAACCATCTGAATTGATGAGAATTTCATCACTCGAGACAAATACAACACATGACAAAATAAAACATATCGCTTTAAAAAGAAATACATTATAAAATCAAAAAGTCTACAATTACTGCATCCATGTTAAAACCATTACAATAAGACCCAGATTGTAAATGTGGTTTATGTTGACTTATGTAAACATTGGAATGATAAATATTTTTGCACTTCTTACCTTGTTATGTAAATTAAAATTGGTTAAAAGTTAAAACTAAGTTAAAGTTAAGGGTGCGTTTGGTTCGTAAGTGGGATTGAAATTGGATTCGGATTTGGAAAGGTTTGAAAGATGTGAGAAATGAAAAAAATGGGGCCCGCAGGTTTCAAGTGAAACCACCCAACTAAGGTAGGAATGAAATCTATCATTCTCTCATTCTCTCATTCCCAAATTGTGGGCCCCGCCTAGAAACCAAACATAAGTTTTAATCTTTCTTTCATTCTATTCCCTCCAAAAGCATGAACCAAACGCACCCTAAAAGTTTGTAAGCTTATATTGTCCGTAACAAAATAATATTTAAAAAAGATTTGCATAGGGAACACAAGATACAGTCAAACTCTTGCAAAAGAATAATTAAAAATAGAGAAATATCCTTTATCTTTCTTCTTTCTTCTCCGAACCAACTTCTTAATTTCCGGCAAACAAAATCTAAGCTACTTTAACAAGTAAAACATCAACAAGCACCAATCTTTCAAGTACCAAGGTGGTTCCCTGTGTATTTCTAAGGTAGGTCCCCTTTTTTTAGTGCATATGTCTCTAAAGATTTTCGGCGTCCAAGGTGGTTCCCGGGCACCACCTGGAACAAGCATAGGTCCGCCTCTGTAGCCTCTACCTATATAACACTAGTTCTACGCCTACAACAAAACTACAAATCTAAGCATAAACCATTTATTACCACGTCATAGTAATTAAGTCGCATTTTGAACTTACTGTGCAAACCGAGAAACAGTTAGAAAAAACCAACTGCATATGTACGTTAATATCGTTAGCCTCACAAATTTATAAAGTGTCTGTCTACCTATATAACGACGCATACGCTGTTACTGCAACTTAAAGGGGCCATTTATTTCTCGACATTCTAATTTCTTTAGTATTCTTTTTCGACATTTCGAAACTAACTCGAAAAACTAATCTACAAATATATTACTGCATCAAGAAGACTAAAAACATAAAATAAACCTAATTTAAGTTATATCAACCTAATTACAGAATTAATACTAAATCATAAACTTTAACAGAATCAATAAATAAAACCATGACTAAAAATTTAACTCTTAAAAAAAGAAGAAGAAGAAGAAGATGGTTTTTGTTTACCTGATTAACAAAGTGGGAAGGTGAAATTTTTTGGGGAATATTATTTTGTTAGGTGTTTGTTGATATACGCTGCTTGTACGTTTCGTATAAAAAATGCTTTATTTTTCTACTTTCTTTGTATTTTTACTTTAGGAAGAGAGTTATACTAAATACCAAATTAGGGGTGTGCATCGGGCAGGAACCCGACCCGTTCCGACGAAGCCCGAATCCTGACAAGCTTGAAAATTCTAACCGAATCCTGACCCGAGTTTAGCCCGAATCGTCCCGAATCCCATCCCGAGTCCCAAAACAAAACCGATTTGTATGGTTTTTCTTTGTAATCCCGACTTCATCCCGACTCCCGACCCGATCCGAATCCCGACAAGCTAAAAAACCCAAACCGAGTCCCGACCAGAGTATGATCGGTTCGGGATTCGGGACGTCGGGATCGGGACGGTTTTCGGGTGTCGGTCGGGTTTTACTTGGCCATATACCAAACTTTTCTTACAATCTAAAAAGAAATCAATGAAGAAATCAATGGTTGAGATTAAAAACATTTTAATATTTCACATATTTTTTACTAGTATAATTTAAATATCTCTTAAACCGTTAATCATTAAGCGAAAATAATTACATCATCACGACGATCATTTAATTATCTTTCTATAGACGAGCATTTCGATATACTTTCGAAAAAAGAAAAAAAATTCGTTTTTTTTACGATTTTTTTCGTGGCCGAAAAAATTATATATGATATTATATTACATATCATATATATATATATATATCATATATGATATGTAATATAATATCATATATGATTTTTTCGGTCACGAAAAAAAACGTGAAAAAAATGATTTTTTTTTGTCGAAAATATATCAAAGTGCATATCTATAGAAAGATAATTAAATGCTAGTCGTAACGGTATATTTTTTTCGCTTAACGATTAACGGTTTGAAAGATATTAATATTTGAAAAAAAGGATGAAAGTGGGTTTTTTAAATTGTTGGGATTAATCTTATCCATTATATCAAATAAAGATAGAGGGAAGATGGAGGGTGGAGATTAATCCCTTGGTATGTAAAAAAAGTTTGGTCCTAAAATGATCTTATATCATACTTTAGTTGCTTTGGCACCAATACAAAAAAGATAGGGGTGTCATTCGGCCGAACCGAGTCAATTCGGGCCGGGTCAATCGGGTTCAAAATTATATTCGAGTCACCCCGAATTGACACGAGTTCTAAACAAGGTCAGTTTGGGTATGTTTATTTTAGCCTTGACCCGAACCCAACCAATCCGAGTCAATTAACACTAAACATATTAAAGTAAAATGGACCTAGACCCAAACCCGACCGGATCAACCCGAATGAAGCCCCTGGTTGCTAGTAGGGTCTCAGATTAGATTAATTGTTTACGTTTTCAGAATTTTCCATTTAGTGGCCAACTACTAAAAATAGATAAGAAAGTATGATAGATTTTACTTTATTAGCCTTGGCTGAAATTATTATTGCAACAAATTTTAAAAAGACATTAATTAAGGGTAAAACTGTCATCTTGTTCAAAAATAAGAAAAAGAAAGTAATAATAATTCTATTTTTCTTATAATGCATGTTTTTTTGTCTGAAGACAGATTATTATGAGATGAAAAAACTATTAATTTAAGTGTTTAAGTGTTTAAACATAAATGATGCACAAAAAGAAAAAAAAAAAAATTAATTTAGGTTTTTAGCCTTTTCTTTTGTTACAATAGCATGAAGAAATTTATTATCTTATGTGGGTATATTTGAAGAACCGGAACTGGAGCTATAACAATATTCAACTAATCTTTATCTTTACTACATATAACAAGGAAGTGCTATCGTTTTTTTTTCGGAACATGAAAGGAGGTCCTGGTATCGTATCGGACGGGATTTCGGTATCGGACCCAGAAAATCGGTACCTATCCGGTTCTTCCTGTTTTTTGTTAAAAAAAAAAAAAAAAAAAAAAAAAAAAAAAAAAAAAAAAAACCACATTTGATGCTAGTAACTTTTTTGTGACAGCAACAAAAACATGATACCTGCATTTTCGAGTAATTTCAAATTATAATGTGTCAAAAAACGCAATTAACAATTAAATAAACACATCACCAAAATAGTCGTAACTTACAAACGTTCCAAAACTTATAAAATTCAACTAAAATCATATGAAATCGTTTAAAATAAACAAACTAAACCATTTTCAAAATAATAATAATAATAATAATAATAATAATAATAATAATAATAATAATAATAATAATAATAAAAAAAATAAAAAAATAAAATTAATCTTGTGTAATTGCAATCCCATTTTCTTTATACTAGTGCTAGGTTAGGGTTAAATTTTTGGGAGGGTTTATGAAGGATCTATAGTTGTTGCAGTAGGCTTTTGGGGCGTTTGATTTTTTTCTTAATGTTTACATTACTATTGTTTGGCATGAAATGGACGCAATGAATATTTGGATAAGTTGTTTAATTAAAAAACATGACTACTCAAATTCCGAGAATTTTTTGGGTACTATCCCACTTTGGTACCGGTACTGTATTAGTGGTCCCAAATTTTTTCTGGCTAGATTCATGGTACCGATCTTGTACGGTGTATCGGGATTCGGGTCAAAATGCTCATCCTTAATAAGAAATAAAAATAAATATACACAAGTAAATTGACACTACACTGTCGCCGCTATGCTTAGAAGTACGCACAATTATTCTTTCATTTATCCTTGCCCTTGCCACGTCTAACCTTACGTAGTTACGTGTATCAAGCATGCATCATTTTCTCCATAGTTTCCAACTTTATTACAAAATTCATAACTTTATTGATGTGTTTCATCTCCATACCGTTTTTGAATCAATAAAACACTTATTTCTGACGACAATATCAGTTATACCAGTTCCCTTATTGTTATGTAAATTAACAAAACTAAAGTCCTAATGGAGAATGTTAAAGTTGTAACCAATTTGAAATCTTGATACTTGTGAAATAGAACTTGAATTATATACATTTTTAGGGATATTCCACTTGACCAAGTCCAGGTTTTAAGTTGCAGTGCAGATCTTGATTGCATCTTTTTTAGACAAACAGTATGCGCAAACGGCAGACATGTCTCTAAAACTAGTCGTAGTGAGACTATATGGTCCGGTCGGTCTCTCCTAAGGAGACGCGTCCCACCCCCTTGAAATTAAATGTTTTGGTCTGTCACGAGACCAAAAGAAATGAGAGAAAAATAGGAGAAATCTAGACGTTGGGAGCATAATTTTTTTCTTTAATCATTTTTACTTTATAAATACCCTACCACTTCTCTATTTTTATACACACTTTCAATCCCAATCCTTTTTATATACACACTTTAACTTCTCAAACTAAAAAAAACAGCTTCTCTCTATGAAAAATCTTATAGCTAGATTGTTCTTTTCCACATACCATCGAGGAAATCAAAGCTAGTGTTCAGAAACAAGTTGACGAGGATGACATTCGTATGCAAGCGATTATCGACTTAGTTGTGCAGTTTGACAAAGCGAACACAGCTAAATATGATATAATAAAGCATACGACGAATGAAAAGACATTTCGTAAGAAAAACGTGCTTTGATTGAGATTTTTCTACAAGAAGAATCTTGAAAAAATTACAATATTCATTCGAATTTGTTTAAACTAGCAGGACAATTACAAAATCAAACCAGTGCTAAAATTGTTTGGATGTATGTAAAAAACAAATATGACGATTGTGTTTTTCTTTTCGTGTAATGTTTTTTAATTTTCGTATTTTTTAACTGGTTTTCCCTTAACTACTAAATATAAAAGAAATTATCAGTTTTTTAATATCAAATATTGTAACTACGTCTGATACTTTTATGATGTCTAGTTACAACTTACAAGTTCTAAGTGATATAAAGTTACAAATGTTAAGTGACTTTTATATTAAATGATTAGTTTAATAAAAATAATTAATATCAAATACTGTAATTCTATCTGATACTTTAGGATGTCTAGTTACAAGTTATAAGTGATATAGAGCTACAAATGTGACATAATGTAGTTACAAGTTAAGTTGGTTCAATAGTTATCTCGTGATGTTAATCATGTTATCAGGTTTGTGGTATCCCGTGACGATGGTATCTCATAACCTGGTTCGAAGGTATTTTGGTATCTTGTTGCCTTGGTGCCTCGTTAAGGTTGTATCTCGTTACCAACTGTGGTCTTGTGACTAAATGGATCGTAACAACTAGACTAGTAACAAAGTAACAATCTTGTAACTATTAGATCTCGTAATAGCTTAAACAATAAGTCTCGTTACAGATCTTGTGAAGTACCAATCTTGTTGTAACGTGATCTCATAATAAATAGATCTCGTAACAGCTTAACCCTAGCTTACAATATCGTCACTGCTTAATTATTACCAATCTCGTGACTTTTTATTTGGATCTCGTATTAAAGGGGATGGTACCAATTTCGTTAATATGTTATCTCGTAGTTGAAACCCTAGTCTACAATCTCATTATAACCAATCTCGTAACCCAAAATAGACCAATTTCGTTACAGAAACCCTAACCTAAATCAAGAGTAACGGGATCTTCAAAAATCCTAACGAGATCTTCAAAAAATTACTAGAAAACCTAGTACGAGTCACCCAAAAACTCAAATTCTGACCATGAAAATCTGGTTTTAGACCGATAGATTCTTAATATATATTACTTTTAATCTTTAACAATAAGAAACTTTAAGATTTAACCACTAAGTTTAATAAACCATACTGTTTTTGAATGAGTTTTAATACTAGAAAAAATTGAACTGTTTTATAATAAAAATCAGTTTAAGAACAGTTTTTAATGACTATTTTGAGCACCGTGATTTCACTACAAACTCTTAATCTATCATATCCCACTATAATATCAATTGTAGGATCGTATAATCAAGCTTAAACCTATATGGTAATTTAGAGAGAGATATAGATAAAACTTGAGAGAGAAATACTATTTATTTCACACACTAGATATTTAGTGTTGCATACAAAGTCTCATCTCACCTTGTGAGATGATGCGGTTTAATTTATACCCTTACATGGATAGCAATCTCGTGACTCTACAATAGTCACGAGATGTTAACCTAACTATCACATAACTAACAAAAACCAACATCCAAACGTTACTATTACATTTATTATATATTATATATATATATATATATATACTAAAGATGAGAATTTGCTCCGCATCAAATTGTTGTACACTGTTGCGTGAACAGTGTTTCGCACAGTAAATGAGCTTTAGCGGATTGTACTTCACTGTTTGTGTATTAACACCACAAATTGGGCTTTTTTGTTTCAGTCTCTAGAATCCCCCACAAACATCTCATCCACACACAAATCCCTCTTATGTTTTCTGCACTCTTCAAGATTCTTCAATCTAAAACAAAAATACTCAAAACACTCACCTTACCATTAATCTTCTCTCTAACTGATTAAGAATTCAGGAACCCAAATATATGATCAAAAAAAAAAAAAAAAAAAAAAAAAAAAAACCCAAATCGATATCCTTCCACAACCACCACACAAAACAAATGGATAACAGCGATTGTAAAGAAGATTTCCTTCACCCTTGAGTCACGATTGGTGATGAGGAAGATGAGGTATGTATATATATTTTTTCCGCCTTGATTTAATTAGATATTCAGTTTTCTTTTTATGATTTTTGGTTTTCTTCCTTAATGGCATACAGGCGGTTAAACACACACACACGAAATTTCTTTGTGCTTTGGGTTTTTGGAGATGCAAGATGGGTGCCTATTTTGGCTGTTTTTTGTCCCACAAGATTGTTTTTGTTTATGCTCGATCCGTGATTAACTAAAGGTAAGCTTTTTCCGTAGATATAAACATAAATGTTTATTTGTTATATTTTGGTTTTTGAAATTAGTTGTTTTAGTTTAAATGCTTTTGTCTCTTTCATTCGAGGGGGTGTTTGGGATTAGTTAGTAAGAATGGTTAAGTGATAAGTATGGTTTCACAAAGCCGAGAAGCAGTTTGCGTTTTTATGTGGAAGGATATTGATTAACGACTTTGTTGTTTAGAAGGAACTGCTTATTGAAATTAAGCAAACTAAGATCTATTACTCTATTTAACTGATTAAATTTTGTAATTATTGTGAATATTTTTCATAAGCCAAGCCGGTGGGGGAGTCGTTTCTGATATACTATTGTTAAAATGTCAATCTTGAGTATTTTAGATCTGGAGGAGGCATTGAAGCCACTACAAGGCAAAGGAGGTGGAAAAGGTGTTCTTGCGCAATTCCAGGTATGGGGGTTTAGCTGTTGCGTGTATTTACGCACTTGGTGTTGAACAAATTATCAGGCAACTTGATTCCATAAGCCTGCGGCGCAAGGAAGTGGTAAGCTTAATTAAGTTTTTGTGATTATAGTGAATGTATAATCAAACTCAGAAGATAATGTTAGCCGGACAAATACATTTATGATTATCAGCCATTGAAAATGTTTATCATCTTCAGGTTGGAATTTCATTTATGAAAAACTCATTAGTTTGATAAGAAAAACAAATGGGTCAACCTGTTTGATAAGAAAAACTCATTAGTTTTATATGGGTTTTGTTTTGTTAGGGGGTGTTCGGATGACCTTATTTTCCCAGGTTAAGACCTTAGTAGATTTTGGGAAAGCTCAGCTTATCAGATTGTTTAGTTGTGCTAATGGTTTATTCATAACATATTAAATCAATTGTTTAAACAAATAGGCGTTACCAAGAAAATAGTACCAAACACCCCTTAACTAGATTTAGAATATTTTTAAATAGTAAACAAAATGTTAAATATTTGGTTATAGGGCCTTCATCCTACAGCCATTGCGAGTATGTTTCATTTGTAGCTTCGAGTAAACGTATATCAGCAACTGTGCCAAGTTTACCGAGGTCTGAATTATAAATTATTTTCTGTTGTGATTTATAAGTCCATACATTTCTGATTCTTCATTTATTATAGGGGTGTTGAGGTTAAAAAAAAAGGTGAATGCTTTAAGTGAGGTAAGGTAGTAATCTCCAATTTCGTTTGCGTTCTATTTTTAATATGAATTTGTACTTTCAAGAACTGATGCGACAGTTTGTTTTAAGTTGAACAAAATTTTCAGGTTTGTAAAACCTAGAATTCAGTCATGCTTTTTAAAATACTAAGCTCTATACTGCAATAAAAAATCGACTTTATGCAATAGGAAACAAAACATAATAATAATTTGCTTAGCTATAATCCACAAACTGTCAATGCATGGTATTCTCCACTCTTATTTTTTGGTTAAATCGGTTGCAATGACCCTGAAATGGGTCAGTTTGGGGTATGAAATGGGTGTGGGATTGGGGGCTAAAGTCATGGCTAAAATGGGTGCGTTTGAGTGCCAAAATGGGCCCTGAAGAGGGTGCGTTTAGGGGCTGTGAAATGCACAGATGGTGAAGGTTTATCATCTTCAGGTTGGAATTTCATTTATGATTATCAGCCATTGAAAATGTCATAGACGTTGACCCAGTTTTGTTTGGTTGAGGGTTCTCAATATATTGTTGCAAATACAGTTGCCATTCTCCCCTTCGATGGAAGGTGAGTGAATTATAAATTTTTCAATATATTTATAATTTTATTTTTCATTAAGACTAAATGATGAATAATGATCGAGTATAATCAACATGCTAAATGAATAAAATTATGGGTAGGATCTTAGTCCGTTCTACCTTCGGTTTTCAGTTATGGTGGCATAATACTGATACAATAAACTTTTTCTGCAGTTTCAACGAAAGCCAATTTCACCCGAAGTGCTAGCTGCATTCTGTGACTGAAGTTACGATGTAGCCGTTGAAGTAGTTTACACTGAATTTACGGGCAAACTTTTCCCAATCTCCTATCGATCTACGCTTTGCTGGTCCTAATTTTGACTATGATATGTATGTATGACTTTCTTTCTTATTATGTCTTTCATTATTTTGTTATGTATGTATGACTTTCTTTCTTATATGTATGCTGATCCTTATTATGTCTTTCATTATTACGTCTTTCTTGGTTTTAATGTTTGTTTGGGATTGTCTGGTCAAATATAGGTAGTAAAGCATAAAGGTTTGTGTTCGTTTTTCAAGCTATCCTCTTTTGAGTTCAAAATAAGCGATGTTGCAATGAAATAGAAATTTGTTCTCTTCCAATTTTTAGTCACAACTCAGTATGACAGTTTTCATTTGTTGTTTTAAGGTTATGAATCATAAGCAAAAGAAGATTTCAACCCCTGTTAAAGTTTTAAGCTCGATACTTGCATTTATGAATCGCTAAATTGGATTTTGTTTGCTTTAAAAGAGTCATATGTAAGCATACTCATAGCCTTGATTTGATGTGGTTTATTTTGGCATGCTTATTTAAGCATACTCATGGCCTAATAGAGTCTCATCTCAGGTCATTTTGAGTGAACCATATAGCTGTTGAATTTTGTTTACTAATTGTCCGTGTTATGATTTGCACAGGCGCGTCACATAATATGCAGATACTAATGCTCGCTTGGTAAGTTCAACTTATTTGTTTTAAAACAACAGAGGCAACCGGAAGTCGTGCGACTCTTGGTTCAGTTACTCCGGATGCGGTCATGGATAAAGGAGTAGGTCAAAGCGTGTTGGGTCAGTTTTTGCCTTAAAAAAATGAGTTTCCTGCTAATACTACACTGATAAGCTATCTTTAATTTTTTTTTTTTTTTTTTTTTTTTTTTTTAATGAAACAATAATATTCAGTCCACCATTGATTTTCTTACTCCTACAATGTTTCTCAGATGGTCTGGTATACTTAATGAGCTTTACAATGGATACTTTTACAGGTTTACTGATGGTGTAGTAAAACTCATTAAGTATAACAGTGATTTTGTATTTTCACCATTAACGCATCCCAAAAACCATTTAAAGAAACGTATATAAGGCGAAATAAATAAAGGCTGTATATATATGTATTTGTACTTCAGATTTACAAACTTTGAATATCCACATTTAGTTTTAGATTGTAGTATTAGATTGGTGAGAAAGTGGTGTGTGTTATATATGCAGGCGAATGGGAATCTAAAAAGAGGGTGTTTAACTGTGGTTGCAGCTGTTGGTGATGTGTCCTCACAAAACACATCTTACTTGATCGCTGTTGGTGATGTGTAAATGTTTTCCGCTGGAAGACGTTAAATGTATGAATTGTGATGGGCATGAGGGCGATAAATGAAACTGGAACATGTGTTTTTAAGGATAAATTAAAAGTTCATTTACTTGCACATGCTCATGATGATGTTGGTTTCTTTGAAAACTGTTAGAGCAGTACTATGTTGAATCAAATAGAATGATACCCAGCTTTTTGAATTATGGAGTGTAGGAATTTCTTTTCAACAAGCTTCTAACAATCACAGTTAGAGAAATGGAACAGTATTCACCAAGGTTATCTATTAGTCTTTTATAGACATACATTAACACAACACCCCCGCAGCAACGCGCGGGTTTCCCCGCTCGTTACATATAAAGACCAGGGGCGGAGCTAGGACTTTTAGTTAAGGGGGGCCGACCGTGCTTAAGGCAAGTCATAGTGATAGATATTGTTTCAGAATTTAATCTATAGTGTTGTTTTTTATTGTTTAAGTTATTTATTATTGAATTTTGTAGGTATGCCTATAAAATAAGGGTGACTGAATGTAAAAAACTAATAGAAAAATGGCTCGTAGTCTAAGTAAATAATGAATTCAGTGGGTTGATTAGGAGTGACTCAGCACCCACTAGTCACCCTACTAGCTCCGCCCCTGATAAAGACTCAAGAGAATGATATATACTTTTGTGTTCTAGCAATATAAGAATAAACAAACACTCATGTTTTGTACTTATTAATTAAAGTATATCAAAATGGGCTCATTTTCACTCTTGCTTTATGACTAAAACTCGTGTTTCTTGTTATATATACTAGTTATAATACCTGTGCACGCATAGGGTTTTTAAAATTTTGTTTTGATTATGTATTATTATCGATTAAGAAATGAACCACTTAACATGTTTCAAATAGTTTTACTTAGTGGACTAAAAATAAAAAATCATATGTATATATGTTATAATCTACCTATTATTTTAGGAGAATGGTTTTGGATTAAAAATTATATTTTATTATTCAAGCAAAATCACATGATGATACTTGACTTGAATGAGATGTTAGTGATATATGATTTTAGTTCAATTTACGATGTGTTTGTAATTCTGGTATTTCTTTTACTTATATTTTCGTTAATATATGTAGCATATTTAGATAGCTTTGAAGATTGATTCATTTCCATGATTATGAATAACCATCATACCATGTTTACTAATGTACCTTTTTGTTTGAAAATTTGTATTTTCATAAGTTTGTGTTATTTACTTCTCATATTTGATCATAAAATTACCAAATTAACGTAGATGCTTACACTATAGTTTCTTTATACATAAAGAGAAACAAAAAAAAAAAAAAAAATGTAATTGGTAGAACTCAAATTTAATCTTACGATTATTTATAATGTATAAGAATAATTTTTCTCTAAACCCAAACTATATAAGGAAATTATTATTACTTGTATAAGTAAATTATAAATGCATAAAAAATGACAGAGTACATCCGCAAGTCTTTTAGGATTGTTTGAATCCTTACCGACCTTTCACTTTATTGCAACTTTCTTCACAATTGGCCTAAATCATCAAGGTAAAACACACCCATATTTTAGACCGTTGGTTGACACCCATAGTGTTATCAATGACGGCAAATACCTGCTAAGTTTTATTAATTCATTCAAAGACAAATTACACTCCGAAAAGAATTCCTACCATAAAATTCCCCGTATAGGCACTAAAACACATTTTTTGGTACATTAACATTCCATGACAATCATGTGTTGATACTTAATCCTCCTCTAAAAAGCGCACACAATAAATTGCATTACACTTTAGTGTGTGCGATAAGATCATAAAACTGCAAAAACCACTAACATGTTGCATTATAGTGAGGATATGCTTATTAAAGGTGCTTATTCGCTTAATCAATTACCATAACACAATAAGTTTATGATAAAACTATAAGTTTTTTTGAGAAGCTTAGTAAAAAACCCCTGAACTCCCAACTAATTCTATCATAGCTTAGTGTGTTTATAGTAAAAACACAAATATTAAGTGTAGAAATTTTCAATAAAATATAAAAAAAATTACTAAAAGTTGGTATGTATAACAAAAAAGTTAATCCATAAAAAATTTTACTAAAAACTATAGCTAGATTAGGCATAAGCCAAAGTGCTGTTGAGGTCTCTTTCGGATTCTATTCAGATGCAAAAAGGCGTTTACACATAAATCATAAGTATAGAATAATGGTTGTATCTCACATCCGTGATTACCAAGTCAATAACATTATCGCAGTATAGTAACGTAATAACCTAATTAAAAACTATATATTCTTGCTAAATAATTCTCATGTACATACATTTAATTCCTTTACAACAACCAACTATTATTATTTATTTTTTTATTATTATTATTTTGAAACATCAAGTCAATGAATAAAGTTAGGTTATCAACTACGTAGTTTTTCTTTTTTTGATTTAGGAGGTGATTCTTATCAAATAAGGATTGTGATGCGTGCATTTTTTTTTTAAAAATTTAAGAAAAACACATTCTATATTAAAGAATGACTATCTAGCCGATGTGTTTTTGTTTGTTTTTTTTGTTTTTAATAATTAGCTTTATATAACATTTTTAACTGGCAGAGATGTTGAGTTTGAGGTTAATGTTGTTGTTTAACTTTAACTATTGATATCATGTTGTACAAAATGTGCGAGTTTAGTGGCACATAATGAGCGTTGATAAAGTTAAAATATGTTCCGTAAAGTTTTTAAAATATTTTTATGAATATCCATATATACAATTTAAATAACAATTTCATGAGCCGTTGTTATAAGTAGAATCACGTATATTTATTTTATATCACAGTAACTCATGCTTACTATTTGATATTTGTATTCCCGTTACTAATAATTTAACCGTATTTCAAACCCGTGTATGCATAAATTAAACTTTTAAATAGTAACATGAGTCCTTATTTAAAAAAAAAATATTCTAATGGATAAAAGTTTAAAACTAAAATTAGTTTAAAAAATATTTAACGTATATTAAAACTAATTCGCATATTTACCAAATTTATTTTAATAGATGAAAGTCAAAAAAACTAATACTATTACTCATGTAATTTTAAACAACGTTAACATTATAAAGTATAAGGGGTATGAAGTGTAAGGGGTTATTTGTTTATTATCTAAAGTTATTAAAAAACATGGAGACTTATAATTTTACACTTAACCACTAAGATTTTATTAATTACCTCCTCTTTTCTTAAGTTTTTTTTTTCATAAATTTGACACCTATATTTTTATGTGTTTTTTTTATCAATCAAATTCTCCACCAAATTTATTAAAGTTTGACCAAAATCAATTCAATTTTGACTTTTTATTGATCAATTATATTGCTTGATTTTGCTTATGTGTCAAAATCGAGCTCTCCTATTGGTCCAATTTTTTTTCAATGAGAAAGGATTTGCAAAAACACTCCGAAATGATGTAATTTTTCTATTATATAAAAGATTACACTTATTTTTTATTATTATTTTATTTTATTTTGTTTTTTATTTTTTACAATTCTTTTGATGGTGTTCTTTTGTCATATAATTTAAGTTCACTAAAATGTAACAAAGCATAAAAAAGAATACTAAAGTTGATAACAAATGAAAAATAAAGGATACATGACCGTTTCGTTTTCATTATTTCGATGATGAAAAAAAAAAAAAAAAAAAAACCATAGTTCTATGATAGTTTTATGCCTATGTATAGGTACATAACAACCACATATTATATTGTCTTTCAAAAATATGTAAAAACATATATAAAATAGCAAACTTAGAACATTGGATCGATTGAGGTAGTGATTTACCGTTTACGTTTGAAGATAAGTTCAAGAGGTTTCTCTTTTTGCAACGTCACCCCAAAATGTTCATTCATGTCGAGATTTGCTGGATCTTCACCATTTGGAAGATTCCAATCGAATCCAAGTATCAAAGAAGCTAATATGGTTTCCAAACCCTTAATGCCAGAGACTAAACCAGCACACATCCTCTTCCCCCCACCAAAGGGTGTGAACTCGAAGTTTTGGCCTGTGTAATTCAAATGGGAACCTATGAACCTTTCAGGTTTAAAAGTGTTTGGTTCATCCCAAACTTTTGGGTCTCGACTAAGTGCCCAAATGTTTACCCATATTTGAGAATTTTGAGGTATCGTATAACCCATAACGTTACAAGTTTCAACGGCACGTCGAGGAATTAGGAGAGGAACAACTGGGTGCAATCTTAGTGTCTCTTTGATACAAGCATTGAAGTAAGTCGTTTTAGAAAAGTCAAATTTCATGATAGATGAGCTCGAGTGGATTTCACTTTTTAGCTCTTCATATACTTTCTTCATGATTTCTTTGTTCGTTAACAACTCAGCCATAGCCCATTCAATGGTTGAGACGACAGTGTCAGTACCTGCGATGAATAATTCCTGCATGCAATAATGTCTTAAAGTTAAAATCTCCACAAAAGACTAAAGGTATTTTTCGATATAACCATTTTATCCTTGTTAAAGTAACTTAGAATTTTGTTGTCCAACTTTAAGATAATTAGAGCGTTTATGATTAGATGATAATTAACAAAATGTCACATCATAGTTTAAATTTAAATCATATATGATAAATAACCAACGTCTTCTAGCTAGTTTACTATGTTCTATATATTTATCTCACTGTTTTTTTAAAATATTTCATTATCTATTTCTATATTAGCAGAAGTCTTCATCAAGTGGCATAGGGTTTTTTTTTTTTTTTTTATTTTTTTATTTTTTTTTTTATTTTTTATTTTAATCTTTTAAAGAGCAAGAAATTATCAAAATGTTTTTCCATTAAAGGTAAAGGTGTTGTATCAGATGAGGATGATCAGTGTTCGAATCTGCAATTTACTTCTTTTTTTCTCCAATTTTCAATAATTTTATATATCAATATATTACAAATATCAAAGATAATTATCCAAATAATATTTATTTTAACGATGATGTAGTGTTTACTAAAATTTACTTTAAATTTTTAAATAGTTAAATTGAACATAACATAAATGAAAAAATGAAAATTTAACATATGGTGAATAAATCATTGGTTAGCTTATGTTTTTTAAATATTAGCAGATATCTGCGCGACGAGTACCTGTGATTAAAGTTTAGTCATTAAAAAATTAACAATAACGAACTGATTAATAATAAAAAAATGTTTTAGTCAATAAATGCAAAATCCTTACTTTATATGTAGTGTAGATAATTGCTTTTAAATAAACCTTCAAAGCTAATATTTCAAGCAAATTTGTCCCATTTAAAATTTATAAACCATAACCATGAAAAAAAGTAGATGTTTTTTCAATTCGACAAATACGCAGCAACTTGTGTACCTATTTCTACTCGTTAAGAGCATGCAATTATGGGTATATATGAAATTAATCATGAAAGTAAGATGATATATGAAATTAATCCTTATAAAATGTCTCATATGGAATTGGCCGGTTGTAATAACCTAAGATCTTAGACAACACCATATATATATATATATATATATATATATATATATATATATATATATATATATATATATATATATATATATATATATATATATAAGCTACAATTAATTGTAGCTAGTTGGCTACAATTCCTTTGAAAAAACTTTTAATAATGTACAGTTCAGTCCCTGCGGTTAGACCCTGACACATATTTTCCCCCTGTCCCCACCTTTTTTTTCAAAGGAAATGTAGCCAATTGGCTACATTGTGTTGTAGCTATGTTTTCCCCTATATATATATATATATATATATATATATATATATATATATATATATATATATATATATATATATATATATGTGTGTGTGTGTGTGTGTGTGTGTGTGTGTGTGTGTGTGTTACTGGTATTGACAAACTAGAAATGTGTTGTGTGCATGTAGTCGGTTTTAAACTTTGGTTATACGAGAAACAATAATGGGATATTAGAGATGATTGGAAAGACTTACTGCAACCAAGGTGTTGATTTGAGTATCCGTGAAATTACTATCAAGTAAATGATCCAAGAAATCTTTATCCTTGGTCACTTGCGATGAAGCCCTTTGTTCTCTCCTTTCTTTAATCAGCGCGGTTGTGAAGCTAAACACGTTGCTTAGCTGTTTGAGGGTATCCTTCCTTAATCCTTGAAGATCTAGTCCCTTAACCATGGGGAAAAAATCACTTACATTTGGAATCATGGAATTTTCCAATATCTTCTGGAGTGCCTTTTTCAACCAATTAGCAGTTGTATGGTCACCTTTCAAATCAAGAAAATCTTTGCTAAATATAATGTTGCTCATAGTATTAAACAATGTTGTAAAAACAACTTCTTCAATTTTCACAACTTTTCCTTCAGTCACATTCAAGAAATCTAACAGCTGAGCCAACTTTTCATTTCTCAAATCGGACTGAGCTTCAATAGCTTTAGGAGAGAAAATTTCAACCCGGCAAAGGGTTCGTAATACTTTCCAATGTTCGCTGCAATCATGCGCCCAAACAAGTCCATCATATGAGGTATATACTTGAAATGAATCAGGCCTGATTCGACCAGAAAGAACGCGGTCCTGAGTCTTGAGAACCTCCATGGCTGCCTCTGGAGACGAGGCGACCACGAGTTGTTGAGAACCTAGGCGAAGGGAGATGAGGGGGCCATATTTTTTAGCGAACATGGCGGCAGATACATGAGGTTTCTTCCCCATTTGGTGAATGTTGCCGATGATCGGCAATTGTTGGGGTCCTGGTGGGAGGTTTTTCTTGGTGTTGTGATATTTATTAGTAATAAACCAAAGGAAGAAAGATGTCAATATGACAAAGAAAGAAGTTAAGAGAGTGTTCTGCATGGAATAAGCTATGAGTTCCATTGCTATGTTTTGATTGAAATATTATGTGCATGGAAGAGACTATGAGAGTGCTTTTATAGGGTTTCAATGGTTTAGTGAGCCTCAGTTTATTATATGAAATATAATTTTTTATAGTGCAATTAAACACCAATTCCATTTAAATATAATTGATGAAAAGGAGACCCGTGACTAAATTGGGAATCAACTTGTATGTATTAAAATAACAAACATTTTGTACTCGCTGATTTAAGGATTCGTCCATATTTGAATTTTTATAGTTGATACGTAAATGTTGCTAAGCTAAAATCCATGAAAAACACTGTCATATCCATTGGGATGCCTTTTATGGGGAATGGTTACTATACGCATCAAAAGAAGACGCATCGAAAGAAGACAGGAAGGCACGTGTCCCTTTAGCGAAAAAAATTATTGTGTAAACTTTTTAAAATATCTTTAATTTGCTCTTTTAATGAACCTATTTGTAATGTATTTTTTAAAAATTATTAAAGTTTGCCCCTTCGAAACCTTCGACTATAACTTTCATGCTCCGCCCCATGCATAGATCATATTGTTCACATAATATTTTGAAATGGTATTATGAAATTGAATATTAGCCATATGGGGATAAAAGAATAAGATACGTACAACCTTCTTGTGTTAGTTTATAACAGATGTGACCTAGCGTCACGTTGTACATAATTGACCAAATAAGACCAAAACCTTCAATTGGTGGCCAGTTTTCTAAATAATAAAGTTAGTGTCGTTTAGGAAAACTGTAAAGTTCTAGGAAAGTTGTTTAAGAAATTGTTGTATGTTAGAATAGATCGTTAATCATAGAATACTAGATAAATCAAAAGAATATTATCTTGTTCAACTAGCCTGGAAGGGAAAATGGGGTGAGTATGGTGCGGCTTTTGGTTAAAAACAAACTCGAAACCAAAACCTTTGGTTTTTGAGAATGGCAAACCATTGGGTTTTGGGTTTTTCAGTTTTTGTTGAGTTTGTTTTATTAACTCGGTTCAGTTTCAATTTTTTTCCTAACTCTTAACTTATTTTGTAATTTTAATAAATACAAAACTAAGAGCTTTGCTACACCCCTAAAATATTTACAAAAAACATCCACAAAATAAGTTGTTTATGTTTTGATTATGTTTTTTACTATAATATCTCTCTCTCTCTCTCTCTCTCTCTCTCTCTCTCTCTCTCTCCTCTTTGATTAACTCAATTACACATAAACAACTCAATTTTGAAGATATTTTTTAAACATTTTGTGGTTATAGAAAAACTCGAAAAATAATAATTAGCAAGTAGTCTTACATAGAAATTATGTTTTCTAATAACATTATTCCAACGATGTTAATAGTAGAATAATATTTAACAATTCAAAACTATCAAATAAATGAACAACAATATAAAAATTTATAGAAATATGAAATGCAAGTCTTAGCAATTTATTTTTTCTTTGTTGCAAAAGTCTAAAAGATAAGCAAATCTTTCGTAGAAATAGTTAATTAGATAAGATTATTGTAAATCTTTTGAAAATATATAAAACATGGGGGGCGGGCGTTTTTTTCGGTTCGTTTCCATATGCAACCAAAACCGCTTTAAACATTTTTGTAATAAAAAATGCTCCCGCCGGTTTTTCATTTGATTTGGTTTTTTTGCGGTCTTTTTGGTTTTTTCGGTTTTTTACTCACCCCTTGAAATGAGAAACGAAACGTAGGTTTTAGGTTGTATAGTTTGCTAAGTTAGTATCTTATAACATGTTGATGAGTCACTGATATCGACACATAGCATAATATTACTAAATTATAGTTTCTTACTAATATAATCTTTTGAGATTGTTATTATCAGAACAAATGACAACGACAATTATTAACAGTTTTGAAGAACAAAATTTTTGTTTATGCATGCTTTCTGAACAATTAGTATCTAATTTCTATGAACATATATGAAAGAACAAAAATGATACGTATTTATTTATATTTATTTTCGCGCGATGCGAGGTAGAAAAAAATAAAAATTTCAACTAAAAATGTTTTTCTGTTGTATGTTTATGGTACTTTTTATTTGTAAAATATCGCCATGTTATCTTATTTATATTATGGCTAATTAATAATTTCTATTTGTAATGTGTTATTTTATTTATCTTCAAAAAATAAAAAGATAGTTTTAAATTAATGGGTTTGTGATTTTAAGAGTTCCTTTTCATATTTGGATAAATGTAAAAAGGTAAAGTATATGTTGAAAGGAATTAGTGTTGACGTAATTAACGAAGAGTGAAAATAGTCATTTATTCGGAATGACCAAATAATATAAAATTAGATGAGAAGAATTCAGATATTATTGTAACTAAATTTTCTTTAACATAGTGATTCATACATTATATGTAATATAGATAATAAACTATTAACGTTGTATATTGTAGTAAATATAAAGTAATGCAACGGAAAGACGCGGAAAAGGATCAAGAACGAAGCAAAATGAAGAAATCAAGATTTGATGATAAACATGGAGAAAAGGGCATGAAGAATTTAAGTAATTTGGACGATATTGAGAAGAATCACCCAATGATTGATAAACTCTTGATTAGAAGCTTATTATGGAAAGCTCGTGAAAGAATCAAGTAATTAAATGAAGCAGAAAGTTGAAACCAAGAATCACTCAATGATTGATAAACTTTTGATTAGAAGATGACATCAATCATCATCATTAGTTTAAATTGGTTTGATTATCATTACACTATGATCGACTTTGAATTTCTTTCACGTTTTATTTGTTTATGTTACTTCGAAAATGATTTTAGGCTAAATACTTATGTGTTAGTATTGTTTATGAACTTGTGTGATTTGTTTGGCATGATTTTACCATTTAATATATGATTTTATTGGATACAATATATGATTGTTCTTCAATCCTTGGTTTTGGTATTTTTTATGATTGTCTAGTTGATAACGAGTTAGCAATGAGGTCATAAGCTGAAAGCTAAGTTGTTAGATTGACTAACGGACAACAAATCCCGCTTATTTAAATATTTGTTGGTGTTATTACAGTTAACCTAGCGTAGACAAGAGCAACAGATTATAAAGTGCAAGATAACAAATATAGATGAATGTTTATAGGAGTTATATGCTAAGAAATTAACATCAAGTCATCAACCAATCATAGACATAAATTACAAGGATCAATATTGGATTTATTCGAATCTAGAGCCACTGATAGGGTCATATGTTAGACATACACAACAGTAACACAAGTTACTACGTATAACTTAACGCAGTGCCACGTCAGCGCCACATCAGCTTTATCACTTTAACTTTAACTCGGAAAAAAACACTCACATCAATAACTCAGCTTTAACTCAACTATTTTCATATTCACCCCCTAAACTAAAACCAACAATTCATTTAATAAACCACAAATGCATGCCATACTAAAAAATGCATGCCAAATCCACAAATCGTGTTAAGCAACAGCTTCAAACATTAACGTTGGGTATCTTTTATCACCCCTACCAAATTGCCCCTGCCAAGCCACCGGACAATTTTTCCACGCCCAATGCATGCAATCAATGCTACCAAGCATACCCGAAAAACCATGTTGACGCTCATGCAATTCGTAAATATGTTGAATGTCGGACCATGTTGGTGTTTGTAAAACCTCACAAAAATCCATATAATTAAAAACGTTTAATTATATATTAATTTCTATCATTATCTTAATCACCATTTTTACGGGAAAATTTAAAATTTTCTTATTATATTAAAATGGTCACGATTACGATATTGCATAATTCACCAAACGACAAAACAAGTTCTCGACACGTTTAATAAAATATTAAAAACTTACTGATCTTAATTATAAACTGATTACAAATTAAACGGGCCCTTAATACATTTTCACAACCCAATACTCGTGTACTATTCATCCGCCCCAAGGCCAAAGCCCAAATTTTGTTTTATGATTTCATTTAATCGACAAGACCCCCTACAAAACGCCTCGCGTATTCACGATTTCTACACACGACTCATATATATTTTTGCACCATCTCGTTCACCACCTAGCCAACTATTAGTGTGTCAAGTGCCATGTTCAAAGGACGACATTTGATATGTTTTTAAGGGGCAAAGTGATTGACGAAAATCCAAACCAATCGATTCATATTTAACTCAAAACTTAACCGTTTTGATTCCCGTTTGTTTCTACGTGTTTCTAATAACATTTCTAACATGTTTTCATGTTTAAATGTTAATGATGATCAGCTATGTTCAAGTTGTACATGATTTGGCAAATCGTATACATGGATATATAGTGGTCGACATAATTGGTGACTCACAAGGACAACTTCAATATTTTATATAATCTCATTCATCCTAAAGGCCTATGATTACAGTAAAAATATAGGAGGAATAGTTCATCACTGACATAACATAGTAATATATGTTTGTTGTGTTATTTTGAACCATGTGATACATAAAAATCGTCTCCTATATCTATTACACCTTCACCACCTTTCTTACTTCATAAAACACTCCATACTAACTCTCATTCTCTCATAAAATCACCTCTACAAGATCAGGAACATATGTACTTGGGTTTGGAGGTTTAACGAGAGCACAAGAGTAAGAGTATAAATCGTATACTTGTTATAATTCGAACGTGGTACTTTCCTTGCATCTCCTTCATCACTTACGACTCCTTACCATCCTAGAGGTATAGTAAGTCGTTTCAAACTCTTTTCAATTCATTGCACACGTTAAATATAGTTCATGCACTTTGATTTTACTTATTCGATCGTATATCACTTTATATATATGGGTTAATGGCATGTAATAGCTACATACTTTCCCACTTGTGCCATTATCAGATACCAACCCAAAATATTACAAAAATACGCTACAAACTTTCATATTTTTGTGTTGATATCATCATTTAACCTACAAAATTGGGTAATCATATTCCGGTCATATTCTCCACTTCTTCCGGCCACTTTTTGGTAATCTTTTTCCGGTGTGTTCCATTATCCATTCATCTTCTCCACTTCTTCCGGCCACATAGATGCCATATCATTCCCGGTCATCTTCCCCAATTTTTCCGACCATTTTCTTCGGGTGGCCGTCTTTAATTTCCGGCCATTTTAAAAACCACCCAAAAAACTTAAATTTAAATCTACACTACAAACATAACATAACAATCTATACTAATCGAGCACAATTAAAAACAACCACCAAGACCTTACTAAAACCCATTTGTTAAAAGCTAATAGCAGATCCAATATTGAAGCTGCTATCCTGATTTTCAATGGCTTCTCCATTAATATTGAAGCTGGGAAATCAGCTGCGTTGGTTGGACAAAGTGGGTCTGGAAAATCTACCATAATTGGGCTAATTGAGCAGTTTTATGATCCACTGAACGGCATTGTCAAACTTGACGGAAGAGATATAAGGTCGTACCAATTAAGAACTCTAAGGAAGTATATTGCACTTGTGAGCCAAGAGCCGACGTTATTCGCTGGCAGTATTCGTGAAAACATCATATACGGGGCTAGTGAGGTTGTTACTGAAAGGGTTAATGGCATGTAATAGTCAACACTCAACACTGACCAACTACCAGTGTTTTAAAGTATGTTTTTATATAAAAAAGTTCCAATGAATGATTTTTTACCGGTGTAGCCGGTTGCCTGTAATGCCACGTAAGCAAACGTACGATAATGAAACAAAACTTATAAAGTTGGATGGGTATTTTTGTAATATTTTGGGTTGGTATCTGATAATGGCACAAGTGAAAAAGTATGTAGCTATTACATGCCATTAACCCTATATATATATTTATACGTACATATTGTCATATAGAAAACCAAACGTGACTAGCCTCTATCTTGGAAGGCCTAGGAGTCACGTAGCACACGTATTTCATGTTACATGCATCAAACAAACCCATTTTCGAACCATACACAATCGCATGAAAATTCATATAAACACTTAGAAATAATTCTAAGTTTTTCATATATATAAACGATCCATACATGCTACAAAACGCTCGTATAATTTGAAATATCATGTAACAAAAGTACCATATTTTTACACGACTCAATAGACCTCCTAGAAAACTATCACTTTCATTTATATAACTTGTAAAAATACTCACGTTTCGACACTTAATTTACTTCATTTTGAATCGACAAACCAAAAGATTTTTCAAATCTTATTTAGTTAAAAACTAAATATTTTCGATTGGGCTTATTCAAAGCCCAACAAGAGATAACGAACCATAAGCCCACTGGGCCCATATGAAATATTTTTAGAATCATAAAAATAGCCCAAGTCCAAGCCCAAAACAATTTCCATGCCCTCGCCTCTAAATTTCTTAACGGGCCTTGTTAGTGTACATTAACGGTCCATTTATATAAAAATAAGCTCTTTTATCAAATAAGCAGTTGAAATAAGTTTTAATAAGCTTCAATAAGCTCCAGAAAATTTAATATAATTTTTCCCTTAATTTTTGAACGTTTGGACTAAAAATGTAATGTGACGACACCTAAAAGGACTAAAACTGCCAAACCTTAAAAACTTGGACTAAAACTGTCAAAACAGAAAGTTTAGGATAAAACTTTATATACGTTAATAATATATATAACGATATTTCAAAAATTAATAATATTACTTATGGTTAAAAAGATAAAACTTCGATGGATAATTTAAATAACGTATTTTGTCATATCATGCATAGCATAAGAATTACACTGCACATCATCTATTCGTCATAACGAATAATTATTATTCGTTATTCGTTCGTATTTATCAAATAGTATTTGGTCAAATTCTCAGATAAATTTATTTATCAGGTTCCGTATCAAAGACGTTTCCATAATTATTCTCATAATCTCATCCTACTTTTCATCATTCCCGTATCAATCAAGGTGAGTCATAGCCCCATTTCCAATACTTGTTTTTAACTCATTGGGGGACATACATGCTTACATATACTTTGATAATTTGATAAGTATATGAATAAATTACATGATTCAAATCAATTTCCTTATTAATATTTATCTGATATGGTTTGTGACTTAAGATGTGATATATACAATACTTGACGAAATACTTAATTGAAATACTGATACTCATATGATAATGTTTCCAATTTGATTATTGTGATATGTGATATATATACTTTACTGATGAATTACTTAACTGAAATACTGATATTCATATGATAATGTTTCCAATTCGATTACTGTGGTATGTGATATATATGTGTTACTGGCGAAATACTTAACCAAATTACTGATACTCAGATGATAATGTTTTCAAATTGATTACTGTGGCATAATACATGACTATACTATACTATCCTGAATGATCCCATTATTACCTTGATAATTTGAAATGCGGCAGCGGAATAGTAATTAGGGTGTTACGGTGAGAATCGAAGTCATAATGATAGAAAACGGCTCGAAAGAGACGTTTTAAAACATAATTTCATTTATAAAAATTTGAAATACAATAGGTCCTTATCAGAGTATTATAAAAAGCTTGATGTTTTGAATTAAATCAAACATCATTTATTTTACATCATTATTGAAATAAAGAAAACATATTTTGAAGATTTTTGCCGCCCGTTCCATGCTTGCTTCCCCTGCTAAGTACCTGAGATACATGCTTAAAAGTCAACAAAAATGTTGAGTGAAATCATAGAGTTTGAATTTAATAATCATTTTGATACACAAGTAAGATTGTATTGGAAAATACAATCAGTTTAAAAATATTGATATTGCAGTTCATATATTGCTCTAAGTCTCATGACACGCAAACGTTAACAAATACCGTAAACGACGGGTGTTTATCAAATCAATGATAAACTTTCCCTCGTGTAATAGGTGATTTGCCAGTTCCTATTTTTACTCAAATATAATTATCACGACTAATACGACTAACCACATGCATAATGGCATTCCGTCAAGTATTAATGGGACAGGCTGTCAAACCTTAAATAGATCTATTCATTATATTCGCGTTCACCTCAGTGATTAATGGCTCATGAATAAGGGTCTTTTGGCAATAGCTAACTTAGGCATATATCAGTCAGGAAAGCATACAGAAAATACTTGCGATCTATTTGTAACATGTATCCCCCTCACGGAGTTTTGAAAATAAGTAAATGTGAGGCTATGACTCACCTTGATTTATACTGAAAACGAAGAAAATAAAGTCGGATGAATTTATGAAAACGGCTTCGAAACACAACCTGATAAATAAATTTATCTAAGAACTTGACCAAAAACTATTCGGTAATTACAAAGAAATAACGAATATTAGATATTTGTTATGACGAATAAGTGATGTGCAGTGAAAATCTTGTGATATGCATGACATGACAAAATATGATTTTTAAATTATCCATCGAAGTTTTTCCTTTTTAATCGTAAGTAAAATCTTTACTTTGTAAATATCGTTATATATATTAGTAACGTTACATTAAATAATATATATACAAATAAAAATAAAGTTTAAACTTAACGTGAAATAAATAGACGAAAATAGAAAATAAATAAGAATGATAAATAAGTTACGTTTTAGTCCTTGTCTCCTTTTCCAATTTTACCATTTTTACACTAACGATACTTGCGTTACACCGTTAGTCCTTTTTATATATTTTTCAACTATAGTCCTCTACTTTGTCCAATAACCAATACTAACCTTATAATATTAATTTTTATCACATTTTATCCTTATATTTCTGTATTTACAGGTTTAGTCCTTTATTTTCAATATTTACACATTTAGTCCTTCTAGGTGTCGTCGCATTACATTTTTAGTCCAATTTTGCAAAAATGATTATGAAACTTTTCTAAAAATTTCCGAAGCTTATTTAATAAGTAACAAGCTTATTTTAACTGCTTATTTATTCAAAAGCTTAATTTTTTAGCTTATGGGCTTTGAACGATTCGAACTAAGGCCCGTTAAGAGTTTTGGAGGCGAGGGCATAAAAAAAGTTTTGGGCTTGGCTTTGGGTCATTTTTATGATTCTAAAAACATTTCTTATAGGCCCAGTGGGCTTACGGATTTTAATTACTTAATGGGCTTTTGTTGAGCCCACTCGAAAATATAAGGTTTTTAGTTTCAATTTTTGGTTTGAAAACCGGTTTGTGTCAATTCAAAATGGATCGAGTAGGATATCAAAACGTGATTATTTTTACAAGTTGTTTATATGAAAATGTTAGTTTTCTAGGTGGTCTATGACGTCGTGAAATAATATAGTACTATCGTTAAATGAAATTCAAAGTTATACGCGTGTTTTGTAGCATGGTTGAATCGATTTATATTTTGAAAACTTGTAAAATTTACTAAGTGTTTTTAATAATTTTCATACGATGGATGCAATTTGAAATGGATGCGTGATATGCTTGAAACGTTACAACTAAAGTGAATTGTGTGTGCTACGTGATTCCTAGGCCTTCCAAGATAGAGGCTAATCACGTTTCATGTACTAAGAATAATTATATACGTGAACTATATGTGCAAAGTGTATACGTTCGAAACAAATTACACAAAGTGCACGACTAAATATTAACGTGTGAAATGGAATAGAAACGAGTAGAGTAGACTTACAAACACCCTAGAGGTGATCAAGAGTCGAATGATGATAGAATGGAACACAAAAATATCAAGTTTCCTATATAACCCAAATGTTATATATTAATTTCAACCCGATTTCCTTTCCTTGCTTCCAATAATATACCAAACGATTTCTAGGTCTTGTAAGAATGAATTGAAGGTCGAATTATTGCAGTGAAAGAGTTTGGAAATGAACAAGAGAAGAATGCATGCAAGTACGTACATATATTACTAATATATATAACGTTTAGTAGAAAATTTCAAAGTGAATTCTTCGTATACTATTTGCATGTCAGTAACTAGCCTCTTAGATGAAATTTTATATTGATTTAGGGAGTGTTGTGAGAGCACAAAAGGAGGAGAGTGTTGGGTGAATCATACTCTATGTCGACCATGCAATTTTCCTTGTATACGATTTACAAAATCGTACACAACTTATTTATACATAATCATCTTTAACATTTGAGCTTAGAAACATCTCAGGAATAATATTAGGAACGATTAGAAACAAACGAGATTCAAAACGGTTAAGTTTTGAATATATTGTAACTCAATTTGGGTTTGCAAGGGTCGAATACTTTGCCTCTTATAAACGTATCAAAACTCAACGTATGGACGTGAGAATTGACACACTAATTGTTGGCTAGTAGGTTAACGAGATGAGAAAATAAAATACGTTGGTCGTGTGTAAGATTTAAAAATAAACGATGTGTTTTGGAGGTGATTGAACTATGTCGATCGGATGAAAATTTAGTGAATTGGATTTTTGGGCTTAGGTTCGTGGGCTTATGAATAGTGGATAAAGGGTGTGGGCCGAAGGTAATTAAGGGTCCGGTTGCATAAATTAGTTAATTAGGAAATTTAATTATATTTACTAAAATATAATTAGGATTAGGATTTAGGTTTAGGATTAAATGAAAAGTTTAGGTTTCGTGTAACGTGTCGAGGATTAATTCCGTCATTTCGTGAATTATATTATTTTGTGAAAATCGCCAAAATAATATAATAAGAAAAATTTCAAATTTTTCCGAGAAAATGGGAATTAGAACGATAACGAAGGATTATTTATTTATTAACGATTTAATTACAAGAAATTTTTACAGGGTTCTACAATATTGCCTAAGTTACCTTATCGCCATAAAGTCCCTTAATCATGAGCCATTAATCACTGTTATGTGAGCGCGAATATAGTGAACAGCTTCGAAACCTGTTAAGGATTGACCTCCTATCCCACTAATACTGGACGGAATGCCATATGCATATGGTTAGTCGTATTAGTCGTGATACACTATATTTGTAGACAAATAGGAATTGGCAAATCACCTATTATAAGAGGGTAAAATTTATCATTGACTTGATAAAACACCTCTTTTGTTAAGTTTTGCGTGTCATGAGGCTTGGTGCAATATCTATAAGAAAATGTATGTTTTCAACATATATTTAGATACAGCTGTATAGGAATTTGACCATACTTGAATTGTATATCTGATTAAATTAGCATCATGAGTTTCCAGCTCATGTTTGGATTATTGATCCCTTATTTGAATGTGATTGAATATCTATATGATTTATCTGTGATTATAATCAACATTACTCAATACTTGTTCCATTACTGTTTGTATTTATCATTACCAAATATTCCTGAAATCTATCAAAATAAATGGTTTTCCATAAAACTCTATGAACTCACCAACCTTTGTATTGACACTTTTAAGCATGTGTATCTCAGGTAATTTAACGGAGCAGGACAAGATACAGAGTGGGCATTTATTACTCTGATAAATTAAAATAGTGTAAAAATCAAATATGTCATTCTTTCAAACCTTTATATCTTTTAATAAGATTTTAAATCAAATGGTTTATCTTTTATCAAAAATATTATTTGAATGACAAATAACTTTCAAAACACTTCTTTTAAGCCGTTTTATGAGATTATAACTTCGATCCTCCCCGTAACACCCAAATTACTTTTTCGCTGTGACAAAATTAAATTTGGGGGTGTTACAGATTGGCATCAGAGCTAGAGTTATAGAGAATTAAATGTTTTCAAACATTAAACTATAACTACACTTTCAAAATAATGATTTTACACCATACCATTTTATGCCCTCCGTGTCTGCAGACTGTCGTGCTCAATACTTTATCTGTTGAGATTATCTTACATGTTTAGAAATTACTCGTACACAATAATTATTTCATCTGTGCTGTATATTTTTAACATACAAAATCCTCATAAAATATTATTCTCGGTTACTACTGTAGCATGTCTTCAGGAACTCCCGTGAATATCAAAACTACTCTCCATAATACTAATACCTCATCTATCAATCAAAATTCTCCGAATACTGAAGATCCTTACGTACAAATATCACAACTCCAACCTAATATAGAACTCACTCAGAGATCACCTCCATCGTCACCTATTCGTTCACCTTTACGTCAAAAACCTAGGAGAGCTACCGAATCATATGAAGATTTGATTGGTGGCCAGGCAACATTCGAAGTTGGACAAAGTTCAAGCCAAGGGATACCATGGAAGAATGTTGAGCCAAATTCTCCGTTACCTTATACTTCAGATTCCACAATACCAGATTCTCCAAATAATTTATCTTCACCTAACTCACCCGACTACAATATAAGCACTCCTGAAACAATATGGAATCTTATTTATCGACAAGCCAGCATATTGGATGCTCACACTGAACAGCTAAAAGGGTTACGACCAACTCAATTTGAATGGTACGACCGTAACCTTGACGCATTGTTCAAAAGGGCGGATGCTGAGAGGCGAACAATGTGTGAGTTAGGAATAAAGATTAATGAGATAAAGGACAACACCAACCAGGAGCTTGGAAGTTTGGACTCCAGGGTCCGTTGTGTAAGAAGAGAACACGGTCATACACATGTAAGAATTGGAGATATTGAAAGAACCCTATGGATGGCCAGAGATGCAGCCAGAAACCAGGGTCAAAAGATTGCCTCATTAGAGACTATGTTGGCAAATCAAATGAACATGTGTCAAGAACGTTTCTCAAACATGGAAGTAGAGGTGCAAGTTCGAACCCGGTTTTTTTTTTAACCGGTAGTAAAACCGGTGACCGGTTTTCACAAAACCGGTTTTATAAAAAACCGGTCCGGTTTTCTAAAACCGAACCGGTTAGACCGGTTATGAGTTTTCATAATATACCGGTTTTTTCCGGTTTTATATCCGGTTTTATCCGGTTTTAAAATATAACCGGTTTTATTTGTTTTTAATAAAAAAAAAAAAAAGTAAAAAATGTTACCGTTTGAAAAAAACCCGATTTAACCGGTTTTAACCGGATTTTTTCAAAAAAATATAACCGTTTAAAAAAAAAAAAAAAAAAATAGCCGTTTGAAAAAAAACCGGATTTAACCGGTTTTTTTCAAAAAATATAACCGTTTTTAAAAAAAAAAAAAAAAAGTTACCGTTTGAAAAAAAACCGGATTTAACCGGTTTTTTCCGGTTTTTTTTTAAAATACCGAGGCCAAACGGCTAGTAGCCATATGACCGTTTTTTTTGAATTTTTTGAGGGTTTTGGGGAGTTTTAAGGCACTATAAATAGAGGTAATGTGTTGGGGTTGAAAACACATAAAAAACAATCTCATTTCTTTCTCTAATCTCTCAAAAACGCTCAAAAATCGCTATTTCGCATTTTCGTTATAATGGAAAACTCACAATCACAACAAGCTTCCACTACTCCCTCCGTTGCTACTAGCAATGTCCGAAAACAACATTACACAAATGATGATGTTGAAGTTGTTAGATCAACTACCCGAAAAGGTGATGTGTGGTCTAATTACGATATGTGTGTTATGAAAGATGGTAATGTAAAGGCGCGTTGCCGGAAATGTGGGCATTTTTATGGCACCGGGTCTAACTCTACACTTAGGAATCATATTGGTAGTTGTAAGGCGGGTCAAAATACTAGTTCGCAAGCTACTATTGGTGCAGATGGTCAAGTTTTTATATATGATGCGGATGCGGTTCGACTTGATTTTACGAAGTTTGTCATTCAACAAGGGCTTCCATTCAACCACTTTGACAACGTCAAGCTTACGGAGATCATCAAAAGGAGGCTACAACCGCGGTATCAACATGTAAGTCGTACTACTCTTAGAAGTGATGCTTTTAAATTATGGAAAACGGCTAAAAAAGAAATAATTGAAGGTTTTCGTAATTATAAATATGGTGTTTCTATAACTACGGATACTTGGACCGCACCACATGGTACGGCAAATTCTTATCTCGCCGTTACGGCTCATTGGTTTAATCCCGAATCTTGGTTATTAATGAAACGGACAATCGCTTTTAAAATATTTGGTTATCCTCATACGAGATGTAATTTAAGAAAAATTTTGCATGACACTTTAATTGAATATAATTTAGATGATAAAGTTTTTACGATTTCACTAGATAATGCATCAAATAATACTAGAGCTATGGACTTGTTAAAATTACGTGTAAAACCTATTTTAGATGGTGCTTTTTTTCATTCCCGTTGTGTTGCTCATGTTATAAATTTATCCGTACAAGCGGCATTAAAAATATGTGATAGTTTATATACGAAATTTAGGGGTTTATTAGTATTGATATATAAATCGAGCAACGAACGACAAATAAACTATAAACGTTTTCGTAAACAATGTAATGAACAACCCCTAGGACCTTGCCTTGATATTAATACTAGATGGAATTCTACTTGCATGATGTTTGAAAATATATTACGACAACGTGCGACTTTACATGCTTATAATCAAAAACTTATTAATAAAAATTTGTCCAACATAATAATAAACGACCAAGATTGGGATCGACTAAATGAATTAACTATGTTTTTACAAGTTTTTAAAGAGGCAACAACTATATTATCGGGTGTTTATTACCCAACTAGCCCATTAGTTTTAAAACAAGTTTATGCTATGACGGAAAAATTATATGATTTAAAAAACTCACCTTCACGAATGTTTAGAAAAATGGTTAAAATTATAAAAAAGAAATTTATAAAATATTTTGCTAGTTTACCTTTAGTTTTTACTTGTTCCGCCGCACTTAATCCATGTTTAAATGTTGGAGGTGTAGAACTTTTAATAAAAAAAATAATGGAAAATTTAGATTTATCTTTTGGGTTAGACGGTGATGACGTGGGCTATATAGAATCTCAAATTTTTAGATTTAACGATCATTTTCAAAAATTGTTTGGCATTTTTGCAACAAAATATGGTCACCAACAAAACCCAATTGTTGACCAAATGCGGGCCGGATCGTCCCAAATGACAAGAGACATTAATATAAACCTTTATAATTCTTTATTTGAAGACGCTACAAGGCGTCAACGATCATCGGCCCCAACAAGCGAATTGGGACAATATATGGCTACAAACTTTTTAAGAACTTTAAGTCCCAATGAGTTTGCAAACTTTGACATTTTGGCTTGGTGGAAAGAAAGGGAAATCCAATATCCGGTTTTATCCGCTATGGCTCGTGACTTATTAGCGGTCCAAGCTTCGACGGTAGCTTCCGAATCGGCCTTTTCGGTTAGTGGTCGAATTATATCGGATAGAAGGACAAGACTAACATGCGAATCCGTGGAAGTATGTGTATGTTTGAAAGATTATTTGGACGGAGTAGATAGGATACAACATGAATCGTCGTTGGATGATCCAATAATAGATGAAGATGTTGAAGAAGGTATAATAAGAGAAGAAGAAGAAGCGGGGATATCACCTTCGTCTTCGACTACGAATACCGAAGGCGAATTAGATGAAGGTGAGTTTGAAGAATTTGAAGTTGAAGATTTAGATGTACAAGATTTTTTGGAAGAAAATGATCTTGATGACGACTTGAGTGACTAGTTGAGTATAACGGGTGATGGCAATGCCGAAGCTCGATATACTTGATTACACTAATATGTTTTCGGGTGATGGCCATGCCGAAGCTCGCAAAATGTATTAGTATTTATATGTTTTTATGATTGTATTGTTTAAATAAAAGTTATGATTGTATTGTATAAATAAAAGTTATGATTGTATTTTTTTTGTTGTATAATTGTATTGTTTAAATAAAAGTTATGATTGTATAATTGTATTGTTTAAATAAAAGTTATGAGAATATTGTTTAATTATATGTTTGATAATTAACAATTTTATTAAATAAATGTTCAAAGCTTTTAGTAAAATTCCGGAAAAAAATGAACCGAAAAAAACGAACCGGTAAACAACCGATAAAAAATCCGAATCCGAACATTTTTAACCGAAAAAAGCGAACCGGTAAAAAACCGAAAAAAACCGATTCCGAAAATTTATAACCGAAAAAAACTGATTCCAAACATTTATAACCGAAGAAAACCGATTCCGAAAAACCGAAACCGAACCGAAACTGGTTATTCGAAAAACTGGTTTTTTTATAACTGGTTATTAAAAAACCGAAAACCGAAAAAAACCGATTTTTTTGCACCTCTACATGGAAGCTGCACAACTTGAACTTTAGAAAGAAATTAGATATTTACGTCAGAGGCGTAACTAATCTTAAGTTTACAAGTATCCTTGTTGTGCCTATTAAATCAAATAGTTTTGGTTAGTATTTCATGTAATGTTCAATAAATCTGAAACTTCAGAACTTGTAATCACATCATAATGTATAATAACATCCTTTCTGTTATATCTCTATGTTATGAATCAATCTTTTGTTTCATATCAATCATGCATGTAATGAATCCTCATATCTTCATGCAAAAATCTCATCATTTGTTATTTTCTTTGATAACCAAATGATTCTACACAGATCAATGGAGTATTAATAAAAGATCTTATATCGTTTATCTTGCAAAAACAATCAGTCAAGTTATTAATATTCTAGTTGCATCTGTAATGTTATTCAAATCTACCGTAAGATTTCTTTCAATCGTTAGAATTTCTTAAAAATACCATAATTAACCCAAAATCTTAAGAATTGTCTAAAAATCAATTCTTGAAAAAGAATTTAAAGAATGAAGAAAAGATTATTGAGCTTCAATTTTAGTAGACAAGTCGGTTTGTTCCTTAGTAATCCCATATCAAGAGTTGATCATTTATATATGATACAACACAGACATATCTTGAAATTAGATTACAGTAGGGAGTCAATTCAGTCTATCATCAATGAAATAATTAACTTCATTATTTAAATTATTCTGATATTATATGGATTCTAATGTTGAGTTTCATTTATGATTTCAGAAAATGGACAACATGAACAATGCATATCAATCATCATCAGAAATCACCATGACTCCTGGAGCTATCCAGAAATTGGTAAAAGACATAGTGTCAGTGGTATTAGAAGGGACTACCGTAGTTTATCCGAGAAGAGAGACGGGTATACTTGGTAATCACCACCCTGCAAGTTTCATGAAGTATAGGCCACCTCACTTAAAGATTCAAGAAGGAATGATCAACCCTACCAACAACCATCATCAAGGAATTAGGCACGGGGTTATACCAAATAGAAATAATCAAAAGAGGAAACTCCCCGAAATAGGAACCATCAATCCCATCTACTGCAACATCATCAATGCTCAAGACCGTTATCGTAAATATCTAGAAGATCGTATGAACTATCAACATCAATTGGAACACAATCAGAAAGCTAATAGAAATTGCCTCATCACACCTGTTACTGGAAGTGGTTATCGTGGAAATCTACCCTGGTGTCAAAAATGCAACCAGCATCACACCGGAATCTGCAGGGTCAAATGCACGAAATGTAAGAAAATAGGTCACCAGGCAATTAGCTGCAGGACTAAGGACACGAAAGGATAACCAACAACTGCAGTATGCCATGGATGTGGTGGAAAAGGGCATTATATGAGTCGATGTCCAAACTACAATGTTAATTGGAAAGCCAAGACTTTTACAAGAAAATGAAGAATCTTTAAAGACCTTGATAGTATCGAGGGAATGGCAACTAGATTTACACAGATGAATAAATTCCTGTTGTAGATAAATAAAATCTAGTTTAAGAATTTCCTAAGTTGTATCTCTTTCCTGTATTTCACTTTAGGTTACGATGGATGTAACTTAAGTATAACAACAATCTTTCTACTGTATCGAAAAATCTACCTTGTAATATTTCTATAATAATGATAATCTAAGTTAATTTCAATTTCTGTCTCATTTACCAAATGACAATATACTATGTTTACTCCATAAACTTTTTGATTTATAGTATGAACCCTAAAATTTTCTACTTTATTTATAAAGGGAATTACGTGTTATATTATAAAAACAACACGTTGAACACCATCTAAAACAATTTATAGAAATATATGATTGAGCCAAAGATCACATCATTTGGTCCTCAATTATAGATAGCCTGATCAACTATGTCTAATTTAGGAAGAATTATGTTATGAAAGGAACAGTGATATTTTTCAAATTTTTAAATAACAATCTTCATTCCAAAGCAAAATATAGTGCTAAAACAAACTTTTCATAAACAATACATTGAAAAAACCACAATAAATACCTATCTTATTTTATCACCATTATGATAAGAAATCAACAAAAGTACAAGCAAGAGAACACAAATAATTCATAAAGACTGATAAGAAAACTTCAATAGCGAAAATTTTATAAAAATCCACAAAAGTTAATACATAAACAAATAATTAGCATCGGAAGTGCTACCGTTACAGTTATTACAATATAAACCATGGAATCTTCAATAGGTTGATCCGCTATGGCAACAAAGACTCCTACTAAAAAAACAATAGCAAGAGCCACCACTGGATGAATCACCTTAATTATGCTGAAAGATAAATATAAACAAACCATTAAAAACAATAATGGGACAAATTCTTAAACATAAAAACAAAACGAGTTTTATTCCTTATTCGTTACAAGTACATAGAAACATAACAAGAAATTAATTTAAAACAACCCTAGCTCAAGATTTTTACCCCCAGATCTTGTCTACAGTAATGGCTAGGATAGTGAGGGGTACGACGAACATCAAGATCGCGACCAAGAATCCAAAGTCTTCATCCGAAACATACGCTAAGTAGATAGCGGCAATGACAACATACACAATCGCTAAGATGGTTATGAGATGCGGCATTTTGAGATGGAAAATGAGAGGAGAATGGTTGATGGAAGAAGTGGAAATTGGAAGTGGTATTTATAGGCTAAAATATAGCCGTTGGTGTACTATTCACGGCCGTTGGAATTCACTATTCCCGACCGTTAGAATACTATGCACTAGCCGTTATTTCACTATTCATGACCACTATTTTCAATATTCACAACCCTTAAATACGTCAGTTACCTTGTCTTGTCTAGTACAAGTAAATCTAACTGAATCACGTTTCCTTAATTTTAGGAATAAAAATCTCTCGACAACTCTCTGTTCAAAAATTCTTTACTCAAGTAATCACATTAAATTTGAATTTCGGGACGAAATTCAGAATGACATGTGGGTACTGTAAAACCTCGCAAAAATCCATATAATTAAAAACGTTTAATTATATATTAATCTCTGTCATTATCTTAATCACCATTTTTACGGGAAAATTTAAAATTTTCTTATTATATTAAAATGGTCACGATTACGATATTGCATAATTCACCAAACGACAAAACAAGTTCTCAACACGTTTAATAAAATATTAAAAACTTACTAATCTTAGTTATAAACTAATTACAAATCAAACGGGCCCTTAATACATTTTCCCAGCCCAATACTCGTGTACTATTCATCCGCCCGAAGGCCAAAGCCCAAATTTTGTTTTTTGATTTCATTTAATCGACAAGACCCCCTCCAAAACTCCTCGCGTATTCACGATTTCTACACACGACTCATATATATTTTTGCACCATCTCTTTCACCACCTAGCCAACTATTAGTGTGTCAAGTGCCATGTTCAAAGGACGACATTTGATATGTTTTTAAGGGGCAAAGTGATTAACGAAAATCCAAACCAATCGATTCATATTTAACTCAAAACTTAACCGTTTTGATTCCCGTTTGTTTCTACGTGTTTCTAATAACATTTCTAACATGTTTTCATGTTTAAATGTTAATGATGATCAACTATGTTCAAGTTGTACATGATTTGGCAAATCGTATACATGGATATATAGTGGTCGACATAATTGGTGACTCACAAGGACAACTTCAATATTGTATATAATCTCATTCATCCTAAAGGCTTATGATTACAGTAAAAATATAGGAGGAATAGTTCATCACTGACATAACATAGTAATATATGTTTGTTGTGTTATTTTGAACCATGCGATACATAAAAATCGTCTCCTATATCTATTACACCTTCACCACCTTTCTTACTTCATAAAACACTCCATACTAACTCTCATTCTCACATAAAATCACCTCTACAAGATCAGGAACATATGTACTTGGGTTTGGAGGTTTAACGAGAGCACAAGAGTAAGAGTATAAATCGTATACATGTTATAATTCGAATGTGGTACTTTCCTTGCATCTCCTTCACCACTCACGACTCCTTACCATCCTAGAGGTGTAGTAAGTCGTTTCAAACTCTTTTGCACACGTTAAATATAGTTCATGCACTTTGATTTTACTTATTCGATTGTATATCACTTTATATATATTTATACGTACTTATTGTCATATAGAAAACCAAACGTGACTAGCCTCTATCTTGGAAGGCCTAGGAGTCATGTAGCACATGTATTTCACGTTAGTTTCATGTTACATGCATTAAACAAACCCATTTTCGAACCATACACAATCGCATGAAAATTCATGTAAACACTTAGAAATAATTCTAAGTTTTTCATATATATAAACGATCCATACATGCTACAATACGCTCGTATAATTTGAAATATCATGTAACAAGAGTACCATATTTTTACACGACTCAATAGACCTCCTAGAAAACTACCACTTTCATTCATATAACTTGTAAAAATACTCACATTTCGACACTTAATTTACTTCATTTTGAATCGACAAACTACAAGAATTTTCAAATCTTATTTAGTTAAAAACTAAATATTTTCGATTGGGCTTATTCAAAGCCCAACAAGAGATAACGAACCATAAGCCCAGTGAGCCCATATGAAACATTTTTAGAATCATAAAAATAGCCCAAGTCGAGGCCCAAAACAATTTCCATGCCCTCGCCTCTAAATTTCTTAATGGGCCTTGTTAGTGTACATTAACGGCCAATTTATATAAAAATAAGCTCTTTTATCAAATAAGCAGTTGAAATAAGTTTTAGTAAGCTTCAATAAGCTCCAAAAAAATTAATATAATTTTTCCCTTAATTTTTGAATGTTTGGACTAAAAATGTAACGCGACGACACCTAAAAGGACTAAAACTGCCAAACCTTAAAAACTTGGACTAAAACTGTCAAAACAAAAAGTTTAGGATAAAACTAGATATTATTTAATATTCCAAGCTTAGTGATGCGTGGGAATCGCAACAGGCTTTACCTCTCGAGGGATCTCGAGAAGCTTACAACCCCCACCAGGCAGTGTACCTGATAGTTGTAGTATAATATAGTGACAAGTACCGGGGGATTGATCGTTCAGCTTAGGAATAGTGTCGCTAGGATTAAAAAGCCTAAATACTAGTTCTAAAGGTGAGGGATGATTCTTTTTGTGTTTTTATATTTTTTAGAAAGCAAGTTAAAATCTCGGGTTTTGGAAGAGTGGGCGGAATTAGTTGCTATTCAACTAACCCAATACTAAGATGCAATCAAAATAAAATACTAGAAAATGAAAATAAACTAATTTATACTAAGGTTGTGAGCAGTAATTGGAGAAAATGTGTTTACTTAGATTTCACTACTCCCTAAATATCTTTTACACGTTAATTACTTGTTATAATTGCATGGATGACGGATCGTATTCCTTAATACCATTCATGGGGTGGCACACATAACTCCCCAATTCTATGAGCTCTTATCTCCTCCTACACCATGCCCAGCACAACTATAGGGATTGTAAACAGTGGCTCATGCATTAAATACAACCAATAAAGACCTAGTGCGCGTTGGTTCATGTTTCTTAAGACGTTCAAGCATGTTACCAATTGGAGATCTGCCAGTTTTCTTAAGCCTAACATATAAATCATTTATCAACAACAAGAATAAACAAGTAATCAACACATAATCAATATCTAGGTTTCATTAGATCTAAGCAAACACAAAGGAGATCTAGCCTAGCATGATAGAATTAAGACAATAACATGATATAGACAACCAACACATAGACATATTGATTGAATTAGAAGAACACTTATCTTGATTAATCATGCAAGGTATCAAGGGGTTGGAACCCTTGAAAAACCTGTAAAGTTACACCAAAATCGTACTTAGGGTTTCTCCCAAAACTTCTCTCTTTTAATTTGAAAAATTAGAAAACTATATATAGAAAAATAGGTTTGACGGCGTCAAGAGTAATCTTGTGACGCCGTCACCTCGCCGCCAAAACTCTCCTCGGACTGCCTAGATCTACTTCTGACGCCATCAAGAGTTATGCACTTCCAGGCCGTCATGACTCTTTTACTCTTGACACCCTTCCCACGTGACGCCGTCAAAACTCTACTGGGTCGTCATGGAAATTCATGAAATTTGCTCTTGACGCCGTCAAGGATTTGCTCTTGACGCCGTCACCTACTATGGCGTATTCTACTCAAAATACAAGTTAGGGGTCATTTAACACTAATATAAAAGTAATTACAACAAATAATCATTCCACTAAAGACCAATAGACAAGCACGGAGGTCATACACAAGCACCTCACAAATAGTGTTTAGATACTCACATCTCTCGGGTGTAATAAAGTGTAAATTACAATATGGAAACGGAAGATATCTCTCACTACCTGTCATAGCAAAGCGATTACCATAGGCTTGGGAAAGGATCAAACCTCCACCACATGGCGTAAGCACCTAGGATAAACTATCAAAGAGGTCTTTTAAAGGGTTGTAACGTTAGGTGTAGGGATATGAAATACACGGTTTTGTTGGATAAAGGGAGTTTTACTGGTGGCGAGTTAACAATCTTGGTCAATTACATGTACAATATGGCGTTGCTAAGCCAAGATTAGACTCGACTTAAGCTAATAAATGAAAAATAACAAAAACATAAAATGAACATAGAATGAAACGGGATGGTAGTCCGTATGTTTTTTCTCTTTTTCTTTTTCTTTTTTTTTTCCTCTTTTTTCTTGATTTTTTTTTTTTTTTTTTTTTTTTTTTTTTTTTTTTTTTTTTTGCATACACTCTTACTCTACCATCCAAAATAATACATCATAGGGAATAAACATTTCCCTTACACTTGGATTTTTACATACTTTACAATAAACTAATCTAATGACTTGAATTAAGAAAATTAAAACACTTGGAGCACTTTTAAGATTAACGCACATATGGGGGTAATAATATTATGTTCTTCCCCATTACTCCATAAAATAAGTACTTACCCATGAGTCCCAATCGTCCCAAAACAATATGTACAAGGATATGACTCGACTTAGCAACCATGTAATCAATTAGATAGTTAACTTAGGGTTTAACAAATAACAATAATACACTAAAAATGAGCGCATACACGGAAGGCTAAGGCGATTTGGTTGTACATTTAAGTGGGGTGTAACAAATTCTTCCTTTAAGTAAAATGCTTAAAGTTAGAAACGAAAAGATAGGCTCGGAGGGGTGTACTAGGGGTTTCGTGTACTAAAAATGAGTACAACGCTAAGGGTGTGGGAAAAATTAGTTGACTTAACTAGCCAAGTAATATGACTTAAATAGACAAGTAATTATAATACGGGTTTAACACAAGGGTAATCCTAATGCCTCTTATCATGTAGTAAATCCTACCACACGAATGTAGTCTCACTAGCGGTCTCGGGATGCATCACTAACGCAAGTTCTAGAATCTAAATGCTACCGGTACACTCATAAGCACTAATAATGAATGCTTTTCCTATCAAATCTAAAGGCGAACCTCACATATTTGGGTGGAAATTTTTTCTGAATATACGGTTATGTGCTAGTCATACAATCTCCTATCCATGAGACGCTTGCTATGGCTAAAGCTTCACTCCTAAATGTTGTAAAAAATTTTAAATTTGGCGCTAAAATTGCACTAACAAGTATTTCTCATAGTTTTATTACACATCTACCATCAAACAAAACAAACTCAAGCGAAAGTGCATATGTAAGGTATCATCTTTTTACCCTCCCCTTACACTTAAGATGAACATTGTCCCCAATGTTCAAGTAAAGAATGTAAAAGTTAAAAAGTAAAAAGAATGAAATCAAATACTCCCCTGATTCGCTCGGTATGGATAATAGGATGGCCAGGTTAAATCTTCCTCCAAGAAAACGAACAATCAAAGCTTCCCTTTCAGAATATAAATCATCTTCTTGTCATACATAACCTGTAAAACCTGACAAAATAGACAAGACAACCTCGCGTAAAATCGGCGGCATCCTATATAAGTTTCTAAATCCTAAAAAACAAGATAAGATATAAGGCTTGTGGAATGAAGTTTGCAGATCTCCTGGAGATTATAAAACTTAATAATTCACAAAAACCATAAGACTCCGTTAGAAAAACAAAACCGGTAAAATTTCCAGATTTTAACTCCTGACGCCGTCAAGAGTAAAACCCTGACGCCGTCAAAATGGACCTGCAGAAATTCTTATGTTAAGTTTCCGGAAAATTTCTGGAAAAACTTGGTCCTACTTCCTGGAAAATCCTGCAAAACTTCATTATGACTCGATACAAGCATTTGACTCTAACAAATACGAATATACATGCTCATTTATTATTGTGGAGAATCATGATCGGTTTGTTTCTTAAAAACATATTTGGGGTTTCCCCTTACACTTATCTTTTGCAAAAATACTTCTAGCTGGAGTTAAGACTAGGCCAAAACAACAAAGTAAAGTATTTCCACATTTTAGTTTAGAAACATGATCTACCAACAATAAAAATAAAGCATGCATACGGAAGCAAATAACAATCAAACAAACAAAATCACACAAAACAGGGGTTGCCTCCCAAGAAGCGCTTTTCTTTATTTACGAGTCTTGTAGCTAGACTCAAGGTCATGGGTTACTACGTGACTTCATCATCAAACGTCACATCCTCCTCACTAATCATTTCATTGTTATTTTCTTGGTAGTGTTTTACACGTTGTATGTTAACCGTGAATTCCCTACCTTCATCATCTATTAACACTACCGCTCCAAATTTAGAAGAGTTCTTTACCGTGAACGGTCCATACCATCTAGACTTAAGTTTTCCCGGAAATAATCTCAACCGAGAATTGTATAATAGGACCTTGTCCCCCTCTGAAAATTCTTTGGGTTTCTTAATTCTCTGGTCATGCCATCTTTTAGCTCTTTCTTTATATGTGATGGAGGATTCGTAGGCTTCTAGTCTAAGCTCGTGTAATTGCAAAAACCTATTATTTCCAGTAGTTGTGTAATTTAAGTTGCATGCCTTAAGCGCCCAATAAGCCTTGTGTTCTAATTCTACCGGTAAGTGACATGCCTTACCATACACCATGCGGAATGGGGTCGTTCCGATAGGTGTTTTGTAGGCAGTTCGGAATGCCCATAAGGCTTCGTCGAGTTTAAATGACCAATCCTTTCTGTTTTGACTAACCGTTTTTTCAAGTATTCTTTTAATAGCTCTATTGGTGTTTTCGACTTGGCCATTGGTCTATGGATGATAGGCAGTGGAGAATCGATGGGGTACTCCATACCTCTTCATGACCTTTTCCATTTGTGCATTGCAAAAATGTGTTCCCCTATCACTGATGAGAGCTTTCGGAATCCCGAATCTTGCGAAAAGCTTTTTCAGGAAATAAATGACTACTCTTGCATCATTGGTCCTAAGGGCTTGTGCCTCAACCCATTTTGAAACATAGTCAATGGCGACTAAGATGTACTCGTTCCCCCCTGAGGATGGAAAGGGTCCCATGAAGTCAATCCCCCAAACATCGAATACCTCACACACTTGTATAAGGTTCTGAGGTGCTTCATCCCTATGTGATATATTTCTGGCTCGTTGACATGCATCGCACGCCTGCACCATTTCTTTTACATCACGAAAAATTGTGGGCCAATAGAATCCCGCATCGAGAATCTTTCGGGCGGTAACGTTTATCCCATGATGCCCACCAGAGGGACCAGAGTGACATTCCCTCATAATCTTTACTGCCTCATTTTCCGAAACACAACGCCTTATAATGTGGTCAGGACACCTTCGGAATAAAAAGGGTTCATCCCAGAAGTAGTACTTTAGCTGGGAAAAGAACCTCTTCCTTTCGTACTTAGTCAGGTGTTCAGGAACGAGTCTACTTGCGAGGTAATTGGCAAAATCGGCGTACCACGGCTCCGAGTCACTTACTAACATGAGTTGTTTGTCAGGAAATGAATCCCTAATCTCACTTCTATCGTGCTCATCTAAGGGGTTTTCGAGACGAGATAGATGATCTGCGGCCAGATTTTCTGCACCCCTCTTTTCACGAATCTCAACATCGAATTCTTGTAGCAACAAGATCCACCGAATTAGTCGTGGCTTAGCATCCTGCTTCGCGAAGAGATATCTAAGAGCCGAGTGATCGGTGAAGACGACTGTTTTTGAAAGGACAAGATATTGTCGGAATTTTTCGAATGCAAATACTACGGCCAATAGTTCTTTTTCGGTGGTGGAGTAGTTCTCTTGAGCGAGATTCATGGTTTTGCTAGCGTAGTAAATAGGTTGGAAAAGCTTGTCGCGTCGTTGACCTAATACAGCCCCTACAGCGAAGTCGCTAGCGTCACACATGATTTCGAATGGTAACTCCCAGTTGGGTGTGATCATGATTGGAGCTTGAGTGAGTTCCCTTTTTAAGAGATCGAATGCATCCTTGCATTCTTGGGAAAAATCGAACGGAGCATCCTTCACAAGTAATTGAGTCATTGGCCGAGCGATTTTTGAGAAATCTTTGATGAATCTCCGGTAAAACCCGGCATGCCCCAAGAAGCTGCGTATTGCTTTGACGGTCGTGGGGTATGGTAACTTAGATATAGCTTCAACTTTAGCTTGGTCCACCTCTATTCCATTTCCTGAGATCTTATGTCCCAACACAATCCCTTCCTTCACCATGAAATGACATTTTTCCCAGTTTAGCACCAAGTTGGTTTCCTCGCACCATTTAAGCATCTTTTCTAGATTAGCAAGACAACAGTCGAAAGAGTTCCCAAAGACTGAAAAGTCATCCATGAACACTTCCATGCTGTCTTCCATGAGTTCGTGAAAGATTGCGGTCATGCATTGCTGGAAAGTGGCGGGGGCATTACATAACCCAAAAGGCATCCTTTTGTAGGCGAATGTTCCATAAGGGCAGGTAAACGTGGTCTTTTCTTGGTCCTCAGGTGCTATGGGAATCTGGAAATATCCAGAGAATCCATCTAAGAAGCAATAGTACTCGTGTCCAGATAATCTTTCCAACATCTGATCAATGAATGGTAAGGGAAAGTGATCTTTCCTCGTGGCATCATTGAGCTTTCGATAGTCGATGCATACCCGCCATCCAGTGACAGTTCTCTGGGGCACCATCTCACCCTTGTCATTCTTTACTACAGTCATTCCACCCTTTTTAGGTACAACCTGTACAAGACTGACCTATGGGCTATCCGAGATCGGGTAAATCAATCCTGCATCTAAAAGTTTTATGACTTCTTTCTTCACTACTTCCTTAATGTTAGGGTTCACACGCCTCTGGGGTTGCACGGTAGGTTTATAATCTTTTTCCATGAGAATCTTATGTGTGCAGAAAGTCGAGTCAATCCCCGTAAAGTCGGCTACACTCCATGCAAGCACCCCCTTGTATTTTTTTAGGACCTCTAAGAGTTTAACTTTTTGTTCATGTTCCAAGGAGGAGTTTATGATTACCGGGAGTTGACTTTCTCCCTGAAGAAAGGCATACTCCAAATGGTTAGGGAGCTCTTTAAGATCTACGTCAGGGGGTTCGATAATAGAAGGTTTAAGCTTGTTTTCGGGCTTTCGGAGCTCGAGCTGCTCCGTTGCCTCTTGTCTGGGGTAGAAGGAGACTGCATTAACATCCTCCATCTTTTCTACCTCTAGCAGAGGCAGAAAGCCTTCGTCACGTAGCCAGCCTTCATCGATTCGTTCATCGACACAACTATCAATAACATCTGTGAGTTCATCTACTTCCCCGATAAAATAGAGCCAGTTGGCTGCTTCGAGGGAGAGGTCCATAGAGTCCTTAATGTCGAAGGTTGTGCTATCGTCTCCCACTCGTAATGTTAATTTGCCATCGTAGACATCGATGACGGCACGAGCGGTAGCAAGAAATGGTCTACCTAAGATGATGGGTACCAGGTCATCCTCCTCCATATCCAGGATTACGAAGTCAACCGGGAATTTGAATTTCCCAACTTTGACTAGCACATTCTCGCATATCCCTACAGGGTATTTGACCGATCTATCGGCTAGTTGGATGTTCATATGGGTAGGCTTCAATCCAGAGTATCCTAGTCTACGGAACATAGAGTGGGGCATGAGATTTATACTTGCTCCTAAATCAGCAAGAGCATTCTTGATTGATAGAGGTCCTATGGAGCAAGGCAGGGTGAAGCTGCCTGGATCGTCTACCTTCTTTGGTAGCCCTCGATGGGTCACCACTGAGCATTCTTCCCCCAGGGTCACAAGACCCTCGAGTTTCTTCCTGTTAGCGAGTAGCTTTTTGAAGTATGTGCTATACTTTGGCATGTGATAGCAGGCATCAAGGAGAGGTATGGTGACAACTGAGTCTTTTAGGTATGACAAGAACCTCTTGTTATCATTCTCAGTTTTCTGGTTCCTTAATCGGGATGGGAATGGGATTCTCACAGGTTGGTTAGGCAAGGCCGATGGGGAAGGGGTCGTCAAGGGCGGTTGGTCTGGGGTGCCAACGCCGACATCCTCCTCCTCCTCCCCAGGTTTGTCCGGATCGAGGGTGATGGGGGACGAGTCTGGGTAAGGAGGGTCCTTGGTTGTCGTTCCAACTCATGTGGTTATCGCGAGCATGGGGTCTTTTTTTCTTACTAATGGCGTCTGAAGATTATCTAGGGCTGAGTTAAGCTTGTTGAAAAATTCTCCAATACCTTCCTGATGCTCGTCGAAAAGCTCATTAAGGCCTTTCATTTGCAAGTCTTTTTCTTGAGTGAAGTGACCAAGGTCATCTTCGAAATTGCTCCTGATCTTGAATTCAGGGCCTTCCTCCCCTTCTCCTTTCCTTACCAGATTTCCCCAAAGGGTGTAATCGTCATTTTGGTAAAATGGCAAAAGGGAGGGATCAGCATAAATGTCCCCTCCTGATAAGCATGCATGTTCAGTAGTGGTTGCTCCTTCACATTCTTCCACCTCATGCGGGCCCCCACAGTAATCGCAGATCAAGTAAGGATTTGACAGCTGTTTAGGTAATTGCGATCCAGATAGGGATTCCACTCTCTTGTGAATTTTTCTCAACCGATCCGAGGTGATTTCAGAAATGCTAACAGTCGACTCAGTTTCATCCCAAGTGTCATCCTGGTCCTGAGCATATTCTTCAATCCTATCCCATCCTTCCTCGGCACTAAGATTGGCCAATCTTCCTTTTCTAGATTGGTTAATTCCGTTTCGGTCTTTAGAGGAGATATTATCGTAGAAGATTTGGACCAAGAGCCAAAGCTCAATGCCATGATGGGGAACTTGTCTTATTAAATCTTTGAATCTATTCCACGATTTATGGAAGGGTTCATCCTTCCCCTTCCGGAAACGGAGGATTCTATCTCTAAATGCTGAGGTTTTTCCAGGTGGAAAGAACTTCTCATAGAACTCGGATATGAGTTGCTCCCATGTGAAAATAGATTCGGAAGGGAGTTTGTCATACCATTCTTGGGCTTTTTCATATAAGGTGAAAGGAAAGAATCGCAATCGGGATGTGTCTCTAGTAGCCCCATCCGTATGGATGGTGTCCACTATTTTCAGGAAGTCCTTGATGTGTTGGATTGGATTTTCCTCGTCTAGTCCTCGAAACTTACACACACTTTTGACAAGCCAAACATCGTTTGCATGCAAGACCTTGTTGGTGTGTTCGTTTGGGTAGACAATGGCGTTTGAGAAGCCATGAGAGGTTGGGGAGGAGTAGTCTTTAAGACGCTTAGGAATGGGGGTTGCGGGAGTACTAGTGTTGTCGTTGGGTTGGGAGCTAGGGGTTGAGACATGGTTTTCTGAATTTTCTTCAGAGAGAGGTGCATCAAAATCGATGGCAACGCTAGATGGTTCAGAAGTTGAGTGATATTGTCTCAATCTATGCAATTCTCTTTCGGGTTCCGCATAAGGCAAGACAAGGTTTCGAGTGGAACTACGACTCCTAGTGATCCTAAGGTTAAGGGATTCGTCATTTGCCATGATGGCAAGTGGTGAAGAGTTACGAACAAAAGCACGAAGAAATGAGATAGACTAAAGAAGACCTAAAAATAAAAATAAAATCTTACTAGAAAGGAATCTAGCAAGTAGACTTAATAAAAAGAAATTCTAACCTAGGCAATAACTATTCCCCGGGCTGCGGCGCCAAAAACTTGATGCGTAGGAATCGCAACAGGCTTTACCTCTCGAGGGATCTCGAGAAGCTTACAACCCCCACCAGGCAGTGTACCTGATCGTTGTAGTATAGTATAGTGACAAGTACCGGGGGATTGATCGTTCAGCTTAAGAATAGTGTCGCTAGGATTAGAAAGCCTAAATACTAGTTCTATAGGTGAGGGATGATTCTTTTTGTGTTTTTATATTTTTTAGAAAGCAAGTTAAAATCTCGGGTTTTGGAAGAGTGGGCGGAATTAGTTGCTATTCAACTAACCCAATACTAAGATGCAATCAAAATAAAATACTAGAAAATGAAAATAAACTAATATATACTAAGGTTGTGAGCAGTAATTGGAGAAAATGTGTTTACTTAGATTTCACTACTCCCTAGATATCTTTTACACGTTAATTACTTGTTATAATTGCATGGATGACGGATCGTATTCCTTAATACCATTCATGGGGTGGCACACATAACTCCCTAATTCTATGAGCTCTTATCTCCTCCTACACCATGCCCAGCACAACTATAGGGATTGTAAACAGTGGCTCATGCATTAAATACAACCAATAAAGACCTAGTGCGCGTTGGTTCATGTTTCTTAAGACGTTCAAGCATGTTACCAATTGGAGATCTGCCAGTTTTCTTAAGCCTAACATATAAATCATTCATCCACAACAAGAATAAACAAGTAATCAACACATAATCAATATCTAGGTTTCATTAGATCTAAGCAAACACAAAGGAGATCTAGCCTAGCATGATAGAATTAAGACAAGAACATGATATAGACAACCAACACATAGACATATTGATTGAATTAGAAGAACACTTATCTTGATTAATCATGCAAGGTATCAAGGGGTTGGAACCCTTGAAAAACCTGTAAAGTTACACCAAAATCGTACTTAGGGTTTCTCCCAAAACTTCTCTCTTTTAATGTGAAAAATTAGAAAACTATATATAGAAAAATAGGTTTGACGGCGTCAAGAGTAATCTTGTGACGCCGTCACCTCGCCGCCAAAACTCTCCTCGGACTGCCTAGATCTACTTCTGACGCCGTCAAGAGTTATGCACTTCCAGGCCGTCATGACTCTTTTACTCTTGACGCCCTTCCCACGTGACGCCGTCAAAACTCTACTGGGTCGTCATGGAAATTCATGAAATTTGCTCTTGACGCCGTCAAGGATTTGCTCTTGACGCCGTCACCTACTGTTCCCAGCATGGAAAATTAAGACTTTGGCGTTTTCTTCACTTATATGCTCCAAAAACGTCCGAATTGCTTCCTTTTCCAGATTTCACCCCATCACGTCATATGCATTTTTATAATATTTTATTTATATATTATTTATTTATACGTTAATAATATATATAACGATATTTCAAAATTTAATATTATTACTTATGGTTAAAAAGATAAAACTTCGATGGATAATTTAAATAACGTATTTTGTCATATTATGCATAGCATAAGAATTACACTGCACATCATCTATTCGTCATAACGAATAATTATTATTCGTTATTCGTTCGTATTTACCAAATAGTATTTGGTCAAATTCTCAGATAAATTTATTTATCAGGTTCCGTATCAAAGACGTTTCCATAATTATTCTCATAATCTCATCCTATTTTTCATCATTCCCGTATCAATCAAGGTGAGTCATATCCCCATTTCCAATACTTGTTTTTAACTCATTGGGGGAGATACATGCTTACATATACTTTGATAATTTGATAAGTATATGAATAAATTACATGATTCAAATCAATTTCCTTATTAATATTTATCTGATATGGTTTGTGACTTAAGATGTGATATATACAATACTTGACGAAATACTTAATTGAAATACTGATACTCATATGATAATGTTTCTAATTTGATTATTGTGATATGTGATATATATACTTTACTGATGAATTACTTAACTGAAATACTGATACTCATATGATAATGTTTCCAATTCGATTATTGTGGTATGTGATATATATGTGTTACTGGCGAAATACTTAACCAAATTACTGATACTCAGATGATAATGTTTCTAAATTGATTACTGTGGCATAATACATGCCTATACTATACTATCCTGAATGATCCCATTATTACCTTGATATTGCCTAAGTTACCTTATCGCCATAAAGTCCCTTAATCATGAGCCATTAATCACTGTTATGTGAGCGCGAATATAGTGAACAGCTTCGAAACCTGTTAAGAATTGACCTCCTATCCCACTAATACTTGACGGAATGCCATATGCATATGGTTAGTCGTATTAGTCGTGATACACTATATTTGTAGACAAATAGGAATTGGCAAATCACCTATTATAAGAGGGCAAAATTTATCATTTACTTGATAAAACACCTATTTTGTTAAGTTTTGCATGTCATGAGGCTTGGTGCAATATCTATAAGGAAATGTATGTTTTCAACATATATTTAGATACAGCTGTATAGGAATTTGACTATACTTGAATTGTATATCTGATTAAATTAGCATTATGAGTTTCCAGCTCATGTTTGGATTATTGATCCCTTATTTGAATGTGATTGAATATCTATATGATTTATCTGTGATTATAATCAACATTACTCAATACTTGTTCCATTACTGTTTGTATTTATCATTACCAAATATTCCTGAAATCTATCAAAATAAATGGTTTTCCATAAAACTCTATGAACTCACCAACCTTTGTATTGACACTTTTAAGCATGTGTATCTCAGGTAATTTAACGGAGCAGGACAAGATACAGAGTGGGCATTCATTACTCTGATAAATTAAAATAGTGTAAAAATCAAATATGTCATTCTTTCAAACCTTTATATCTTTTAATAAGATTTTAAATCAAATGGTTTATCTTTTATCAAAAATATTATTTGAATGACAAATAACTTTCAAAACACTTCTTTTAAGCCGTTTTATGAGATTATAACTTCGATCCTCCCCGTAACACCCAAATTACATTTCCGCTGCGACAAACTTAAATTTGAGGGTGTTACAGTGTTCTTAAAAACTCATGCATAAACAAATCCATAACACACATGTTAAAATTATCAAGACAAAGACGTGAAGTAGTCTCACTCATTTGGAGGTACTCATCAAACACATCTGGGGCGGTGCCGTACGCCAATTGACGTATTGCAGACGTACACTTCATAAGTGCACTAACACTCCCCCGACCCGTACAATCGGGTCCTAACTTAAAGTATTTAAAGTGATCTGGATTATCATCGGATTCGTAAGATTCAATACCTTTGACTATTTGTAGAAATAGTTTCCGGCTCATACGAAACCTCCTACGGAATTTACCGTGCGTATACTTGCAACCTTGAACGAAATAGTCGTTTTGCAAACGTTCCTCAGCAAGCTCACGTTCACGATATATGTGGATACGGGCCACTTGAGGATGAGCTTCTTCTTGTTCTAAGCGTTGCTGTAATTCGAACGCATTAACCATAAACTGTATGTCTTCTTCGTCATCAATGTCTGACCAACTCGGACCAAATTCGTTATTCTGATTAGGATCCATTAGGAAGTATAAAGAGTGGATAATTAGTTGTGAATGTGTGAAAAATATATGTGTGTTTGGTTGATATTTATAGTTGTGTTTAAATGATTTGATTTTTTTTTTTTTTTTTTTTTGAAAATACTAGAACTAGCCGTTACTTACAATAATAGAGGGGGTGCAAATGATTTTTTTTTTTCAAAATAACGGGTCAAACAAGTAGCCGTTGGAGGGGGTAAAGCAAATTTTATTTATTTTTACACGAAATCAACATTAATGCAGCGTTAATGCACTAACGTGCTGCGTTAACATGGACTTAAAATGAGGGTATGCATCGGCTAACGCACGTTAACGTGCGTTAAAAGGGCCTTAACGCCCCAACTCACGTTACCACTGCATATGCTCTTAGAATCATAAGGGATTAACAAGGTTAAACATTGTCTTCTCGGATTCTTTCCACTAATTTTATTTCAGTTATTGCATTTTAGTTATTTTAATTAGTTTCTAGACATATGATCGCATAGATCTAAAACACTTGGAATTTTTATTTGCTTTATTTTATTTCATTTTAATTTACCAAATTTACATGCTTTTAGAGTTCGACACTCGGTCTTATAAAAAATAGACTGCATGTAAATATTAATCAATCCAAAGTAATTTCATTTAGACATTTAAAACTGGATTTCACGCATCATGCATAATTGACTAAATAAACCAAAAAAACCAGGCTGCCGAGTCAATGTTAGTGTCGTTTAGAAAAATTAAAAAACAAAATAATAATAATAGAGTTGTTAAAGGTTGCTAATATTTAACATAAAGCAATTGAAGTCAAACGGGCAACAAGCTGCGCCGTCAGCTCTTTTTGAATTACAAAGCTAATCCGCTAAAAAACTACATTCATGGATTTAGAAGTCATCATATTAGAGTTGTTTAATGGATTATTATAGATTAGACAAAACCCTTTAATAATTTAATTACAAACTAAATTAAATATAATTATTTTGTTCAAATAGCATGCAAGGGAAATGGGAAAATCACGTGGATTGTATAATATGCTAGATTGTACTGTATTTTATAAATTATAACACATGTTGATGAGTCTTTGGCATCCACAAATATAATACATTGATATTATTATATTTACGCGAAGAGACAAAGACAACTATGGACATCTTTTATATAATAAAACAAAATCTCTATTGGGAATTTTTCATTTAAAAAAATGCATTCATACCTTATTTAGTAATAATTTTATTTAAAAAAAATATTACTTTCTTATTAGGTAACATTTTATATTTATCCATAATACAAGTAGAAGATAAATACAAAAAATATAGATAAAATGCAATTAATAATAATTATCTTTAATAATAAAAAACTATAATTAAACATCATAAATCAAATAAAACAAATATTAAATTATTTGTTTTTTAATAAATAAAAATATATGATTCAAAAAATAAAAAAAAAAACCGCGCGTGCGCGGGTATAATAACTAGTTTTTCAGAACAACACTTTTGTTTTTGGATGTTTTCTAAACAATTCGTATATATCGTACTATATATGAAAAGAAAAGAAAAAAAAAATGATATTCGATTCCTAATTATTCTCGAGTGATGCGCAGGCGCAAATGATATGAATTAAAATTTTCGACGAATGATGTTTTGGTGTTGCACATTTTGTGGCAGTAACTCTACGAATAACTTTGACGAGAAATGATAAATACTTTTTATTTATACAGTGTCATAACTAGGGACTAAATTTTAATTTGTTATATTATTGCATTTAAAAAAAGAATGATACAATCACATAATTTAAAAAAAAAAAAAAAAAAAAAAAAAAATCTCACACAATGATGTCTCATGTAATTTGTGACATTCACTCTATAACATTTAAAAAGAAATGATATATACAATCACATAATTTAAAAAAAATAAATAAAATAAAATAAAAAATCTCACACAATAAGGTGCCATGTAATCGAAAAAAATTAAAAGACATCTTCGATTTAACGGGTTAGTGTTTTTATAAGTTCTTTACCCATTTTTAGATTAATGCAAAAGTTAAAATGACTATTGGTTGAATATGTTTGGAAGGAAATAAGGGTACATGGTGAATAAAGAACAATATAGTCTTGCAATCTATACATTCATCTAATATTAATGGCCAAAACTCATTTTTTTTAAGGGCAAAAATATGAAAAAAAAAAAAAAAAAAAAAAAAAAAAAAAAAAAAAAAAACTTATTAGTTATACGCCATTAGTTTAACATTTTGGCATTAAACTAGACAACAACTTTTGGAACTTATTTGAGCATAGCGCTAACGGGTTTACCAAATTTCAAAAACCAGTTGTAAGTTGTGTTAATTTGATGTAAAAAAGTTGATTTTCAACGAGAGGTGAAACCCGATGTTTCATATTGAAATAAGACTAGTGGAATCAATGGAGATTTACAACTTTTTGTTTTTCTATTGATTAATGAAACTCGGTGTTTTATTTCGAAAATTTGTTATTGAAATATGTAATGACCAAGAAACACGTTCGGGAGGTCGAGGTTGATCAAAGTACGCCATTATTCTAGAGAGAGAAAGTAGAGAGAAAGTGAGATGAAACAAAGATATTTTCTTATTATAATTATGTTGCAAACCCACACCCCTCAAGTGAAGCCTTGAGGGGTATTTATAGGCCTTACAAAAGACAACTATTGGAATATTACATTAGTAGTCCCTGCACATTATGCATTCTAGTTGTCTACTCCAATTCACGTAAATATCGCTCAGCTTCATTTCTAACAATCTCCCTCCAGCTGGAGATATACGTGAATTGGTTACAATGATTCCTAACAAGTAAAATAAACAATCAAAGTAAGCGCAGCAATGCTGAGGAAGACTTCATCGCTCTTTTCTTCATAAATATCCTCAGCAATCTTTCTTTACTTGTAGACGAATCACTTGCTTAATCTAATTGGGTTATTACTCCCTCCCAATTAGTAAGCCATTTACTTTAATATGCTCCCTCCCAAATAGACAACCCGTTTGATATAACCTTGATGCTTGTTGAAGAAGTATCTTTGAATTCTGTCCAAATAATCTTCAGTCTCATGCACAGCGGAAAATGAATCTTAGACTGATAATGTGTAACTTCTTCACAGGTATGTTTGGGGAGCATCATATTGTCATCTTCAACTCACTTAGAATGCTTCCAGTTCTTCAATAACAGCCCCGATGTACACATTTCTCCCTCCTGGATGATGACGATCTCTCGGAATCATCATAAATATGTGTACATAAACATATCAACTGGTAGCAGCATACAAAACAATACCCCGTGAGTGAAATGGCAATAACTATTCTCTCTACAATTCATCTCGGATCAACCTCTCTTCCATTGGCTAATAGTAAGTGACCACGTGTGGAGACAACCCGATATGACAAACTTGAGTGTGAAGTAAAATTCCCAGACTTGTGACTTACGCTTGTACTATCCTGATTAAGAACCTATATGAGCACAACAACGTTACTCCTTACAATATAGGTAGTGGCATATACCCAACCATCCATCCTTTATTGTATATCCGTCTCTTGAACATCCACAACCATTTGTGACACTGAGCACTACAACGTAACTCCTTAAAGTGATAGCAATTGTGAGCATTAAGAACCAACTTATGCGTTTATAGATCTCACACATTAACTAGATGTCCAAGTCTTAATCACTATCCCATGAATGTTCAAACAAGGATCTTCAAAAGTCTTCATCCAACCAACCCCTAGACCTTGAGATACTAAGTACGCGCACCCGTGAAACGTCACTTCAAGCTCAAATAAGTAATAAACAAATTATCCCCGTAGTCACCTTTTGATAACATTCAAAAAATTAGCCATTGATCTTTGGTGAATCTTGATCAGGATCGTTTAAGCAATTCGTGGTGTGTTTTTGGTGTTTGATATATTGGTATTTAGATAATAAAATGAATCATGTTCAATAAAATGTTTACCAATAATATCATATGTGTTTTTGGTGAAGGTAAGGGTTTAGGGTATATAGACATTAGGTTATTGATGAGGTTAGGGTTTTGTTTATGTAATAATCTTTTGATATTTCCGTACTCAAAATCCCATCTCGTTACTCGATATCCTAAGTCAATTTCGGCAGAGTTTCGTTTAGATTAGTCCAAAAGAAATCCTTACTCGATAAACGATAAGGTTGGAACAGCCTAACTCGGCAAAATTCAATACCAAACTCGGCAAAATTAGAAGAAAAAAAAACTTAACTCGGCAGGATTTTCTAACTCGGCAAGTTTTATAACTCGGCAAGTTTTCCTAACTCGGCAAGTTTTCCTAACTCGGCAAGTTACCTAACTCGGCAACTTACCTAACTCGGCAACTTACCTAACTCGGCAAGATCCTAACTCTGCAAGATCCTAACTCGGCAAGATCAGCCTAACTCGGCAAGATCCTAACTCGGCAAGATCAGCCTAACTCGGCAAGATCAGCCTAACTCGGCAAGATCCTAACTCGGCAAAATCAGCCTAACTCGGCAAGATCGCTAAAAAACGTAATTTTACCGAGAAAAACACCCAAAAAACACGATTTTTCACCACAAAACACCACGATTCGCCCCTGGTTAGCTCTGATGCCAATTGTAATGACCAAGAAACACGTTCGGGAGGTCGAGGTTGATCAAAGTACGCCATTATTCTAGAGAGAGAAAGTAGAGAGAAGGTGAGATGAAACAAAGATATTTTCTTATTATAATTATGTTGCAAACCCACACCCCTCAAGTGAAGCCTTGAGGGGTATTTATAGGCCTTACAAAAGACAACTATTGGAATATTACATTAGTAGTCCCTGCACTTTATGCATTCTAGTTGTCTACTCCAATTCACGTAAATATCGCTCAGCTTCATTTCTAACAAAATATGTGAAAACCTTGCATTTTTTGGAATGTTCAAGAAAAAGTCATTCTTGCTTCGCATTGAAAATTTCCGATTGAGAATATTTGAAAGATTTTGAACGACTTTACTTTGGTTTCCACACTTGTTTTGACAGTGTAAAACGAGAGTGAAATTTGTCTTTGGTTTTGAAGATTTGTCCGTGTAAACTTTTTCTGAAACACTTTTGGTTTTGAAGAGTTTGAAGCTTGAAATTTGTCTTTGGACCAATTAAGAGAATCAAGCTTTGCTTTTAAGGTATGGTATGAAATTCTCAAATCATTGTATTTTTTTAAAAGAAATATGATCTTGTGATGCCAATTTTGATTCTAATGAAGCAATTGTTGCAAAATTTATCCTTTTCTGCTTTAGAATCATTAATTTTACGAGCCAATTTTCGATCGAAAATGACATTTTCATTTTAAAGTCTTTCAAAATAATTTTTGAACTTGACCGTTTTATTTTTATTTATTTATTTATTTATTTTTTCTGAAAATTCGATCTTGCACAAGATATTTTATTTATTGGGCCAAACTCTTTTCGAGCTCAACAAATTTTGTTTGAAGCACACATTTTTCATTTTCAAAAATATTATTTTTCTCTCTCGTTTCCATTCCAAGATAAGAAATATTTATTTCAACGAGAGGATTAGAAACTTTTGTGATTTGAGAATCAAACATCTTCATTTTCATTGATTCAGTATTTTCCAAAATATTTTCAAACTTTTTCTCAGTAAGTTAAGACATCTTAGATTCCAAATCTTCAATCTCTTTTTAATGTTTTTATGCAATTACATTAATAAGCTTTATCTCCAAGTAATTCACCAAACAACTTTATAAAACTACAAACTCCAGCTTTAGGCTTATAATATAAGCTTCATCTCTAGCCCTAGTTCCAACTCATCTCACTAAACATACTCTAAAGGGTTTTTTATTTTTTTATTTTATTTTTAATTTTTTTTAGCTAAGAGAATGAGTCTACAAACCTTTTTAATATCATTTCTTATCTAAGTGGTACCTATTATTTTTCTTAGTTGGTCTATATCCATAAGGCTATAATTGTAATGCCCTCTCTAATAAGGGACTCATATATATGTGGAGCCCACACACTCTCTTAGGTAAAATAAATAAATAAATAAATAAATAAATAAAATAAAAAAATCACCCCTAAGACTTGCCCATAATCTCTCTTGATTGGAGACTTAGGTAGTGTTTAGATAAGGGCTTATGTTATAAAGGTTTGAGCTTTTACAATACGGTAGTTTATAAAACAAGTTTTGTTTGTCACACAAGCTTATGAAAGCTTTTATAAGTTATTAGACTCCACAAGCCTAAACCAATTGAAACGACTTTTAAAAATGAGTATGGCTTATTGTTAGTCAAATTACTTGAATACCCTTCAATATATAATAGATTAAGGGTATGTTTGGCGAAATGAGTTGAGGCTGGGGCTAGGGCTTTTATTATAAGCCGAAGTTGAAATTTGTATTTTTGTAAACTTGTTTGGCAAATGGGTTTAAGCTTAGGTTTATTATCGCAAAATTACTAAAAAAAACATAATTAAATGAGTTTTTGTATATGTTAAATACTTTTGTGGGTAAATAAGTAATTTATTGTTCAATAGCCCATGTCTTAAGTTTTAGCCCCTTTTATGGGGCAAAAATTTTTAGCCCTTTTTAGAAGCTTATAATTTCATAAGCTCGCATGACAAACGAGACTTATTTTATAAATCGGCTTATTTTAAAAGTCTAAACCCCTATAAGCTTCATAAGCCCTTCTCCCAAACATACCCTAACACACAAGCTTGAAAAATATATAAATTTAATTTGATATAGTTTTATATAATTTTATAATAATAAGCTTTAAAAACAACTTTATAAAAGTATAAACTATCGCTTAGCTTCAACTCAAATAGCTTAATCTTCAACTCATTTCATCAAACATACACATGATCGATCATCTCAAGATACCATTGAACCAAAGGCCCATTGATGTATATAACTAGATTTAGGCCTCGTTTTTTTTAGAGCTTTTACCTCTTTATCTGCAAATCATGTCTGCAGAAGAAGAGGTACATTTAAGCTCTTCATCTGCAAGAAGAAGACCGTTTGCTTTTTGTATTATTGAAGTACTTTTTTCCCTTCCTTTTGTCACTAGTATCTTTTGTGGCATTGAAGTACCTTTTTTTTTTCAATACTATTTTTTTTTGCGATATTGAATTACTCTTTTTTTTTTTTTTTTTTTTTTTTTTTTTTTCATTTTTCTTTTTCAAAAGTTTTTTTTACGTTTTTGACCGTTTTTCTACGTTTCGTCTGTTTTTTACGTTTTGTCTATTTTTCACGTTCTCATCCGTTTTGTTACGTTTTCGTCAATTTTTTACGTTTTCATCATTTTTTTACGTTTTCGTCATTTTTTTACGTTTTCGTCCGTTTTTTTTACGTTTTCGTCATTTTTTTACATTTTCGTCCGTTTTTTTACGTTTTTGCCCATTTTTTTATGTTTTCGTCTTCTTTTTACGTTTTCATCCGTTTTGTTACGTTTTCATCTGTTTTTCTTACGTTTTTGTCTGTTTTTTACGTTTTTGTCTGTTTTTTTACGTTTTCGCCCATTTTTTTACGTTTTCACCCTTTTTTTTACGTTTTCGCCTATTTTTTTTACGTTTTCGTCTGATTTTTTATGTATTCATCCGTTTTTTAAGTTTCCATCTGTTGTTTTTCGTTTTCGTCTATTTTTTTTTACGTTTTGATTCGTGTTTTTACGTTTTCGACATCTTTTTTATTTCTATTTTTTTTTGTCTTTTTTCATTTTTGTATGTCTTTTACGTTTTCGACCACTTTTTAAAATTATCTTACACAAGAAAACGTAAGAAAAAAGACAAAAATGTAAGAAAACGGAAAAACCTAAGAAAAACACGAAAACGTATAAAAAAGGCGAAAACATAAAAAATACAGATTAAATATAAAAAGACAGAAGAAAACGTAAAAATCGAGCGAAAACGTAAAAAACGGGCAAAAACGGACGTAAACGTAAAAAAAGTGAAAAACGGGCAAAATCGTAAAAAGGGCTAAAACGTGAAAAAACGGACGAAAAGGTAAAAAAAATAGACGGAAAGGAAAAAAACACACGAAAATGTAAAAGAAAAGACGAAAACGTAAAGACGAAAATGTAAAAAAAAACGGGCGAAAACGTAAAAAAATTGACGAAAACGCAAAAAACGAGCGAAAACATAAAAAACAGACGAAAACGTAAAATAACTAACGAAAATGTAAAAAAACTGACGAAAATGTACAAAAACGAGCGAAAACATAAAAAACTGAACAAAAACGTAAAAAAACGTGCGTAAACGTAAAAAAACAGACAAAAGCGAAGAAAAAAATGGGCGAAAACGTTATGAAACGAGCGAAAACGTGAAAAAAACGGACGAAAAAGTAAAAAAAACAGACAAAAACGTAAAAAACGGCGAAAACGTAAAAAACAAACCAAAACGTAAAAAATGGACGAAACATAAAAAACGGGCGAAAACGTAAAAAAATAGACGAAAACGTAAAAGAATTGGCGAAAACATAAAAAAAAAAAACATGCGAAAACATAAAAAAAACTGACAAAAACTTAAAAAAACTGGCGAAAACGTAAAAAATCTGGTTAAAACGTTAAAAAATTGATGAAAACGCAAAAAAAACGGACGAATTCATGAAAAACAGACGAAAACGTTAAAAAACTGACAAAAACGTGATAAAACGGACGAAAACATAAAAAACTGACGAAAACGTAAAAAAAACGGGTAAAAACGTAAAAAATGACGAAAACGTAAAAAATGGTCGAAAACGTAAAAAAATGTGTGAAAACGTAAAAAAAACAGGCGAAAACTCATAAAAACGGATATTGAGAAAGAGATGTAGGGTTTCAAAAGAAGATGTAAGAAGTGAAAGAAATGTTAGAAGTGAAAGTTAATGTCTGAATTTTAGAAGTGGAAATAAGTGAAAAGAAGCTCTTATGTCTGCAAAAAAACAAACAGAAACCTCTGCCCTCCTGCAGACAACAAAAGTGAAAAGAGGGAAATAGTGCTTATTGTGAAAAGACAAACGAGACGACACCTTACTTTGGATTTTAAGCGACTTCTTTTAAAGATCATATCTTAAACAATGTTCCAACCGTTTTTTCTTATTACAAAATCCATAACTTCATTGTATTTCATCTCCATACCTTATTTTGAATCAGCAAGACACTTATTTCTCACGACATCAGCCATACCAATTCTCTCTACTGTTATGTAAATTAACAAAACTAAAGTTCGAGTCGAGAATGTTCAAGCTGTAACCAATTTGAAATCTTGATGCTTGTAAAATAGAGCTTGAATCGTACATTTTTAAGGTCGTATAAATTCCGCTAAACCAAGTTCAAGATAGTAAACTACAATACAGTTTATCGTTACATCTTTTTTAGACAAACAGTCACATATGCAGACAACAGACACGTCTCTCAGGACTTCAACCCTCATCACATGTACTTTGCATGCTATCAGGTTCTGGAAGTCAAATATGAAATGCTAGCGAAAACACAACAATACATCAAAACAGTGTAAAAGCGTAATGAAGTTAACTGATCTATAAACTTGAATGTGCATAACATACAAATCATACTGATATGATATACACAGCATTATTTTCAGTTCTATACGACGACAAACTCATTTCCCATGCAAAGACCCAAACCTCTAATCTAACGGTATTTAACACGATATACCAATTTTATAACACCTACAGTATAAGGTCGGGCCAACAAAACAGCTAGCTTCCTTCCCTAAACCGCCATAATAAACCAATCGAAATTCAAAAATCGTAGCAGATATATGAACATTAGCAGTCTAGCACCAGCAAATCCATTACAACTGCCTCTTTGAATGTTCAAGATGAAGACGACAAGACCCTTTCAATAGCGGCCACGTAGAATTCTTTTGGCATGGTCCCAACCACCGACTCACATTTCTGACCGTTCTTGAATAACAGCACAATGGGTACAGCCTTGATGTCATATTCTTCAGCGATTAGTAGGTCTTGGTCAGCATTCAGCACGAAACACTTGACCTTACCAGCATACTCGTCTGCAATCTCATCAATCACTCGGTGCACCATCTGGCATGGCCCACACCAACTGGCGTAGAACTCGACTAGTACTGGTGTTTTGCTGTCGAGCACTGATGTGTTCCATGACTGTCCAGTCACTACTGTTGCTGTAAATATAGACATTAGGCAAGTCTCAGGACATAGGACCAAGGAAATTGCAATGTTTGAATAAAAACATAGTTTCGACTAATATAGCTTGTAATATAAGGCGGAGATTGGATTCTACTTTTGACTTTTGCGGGTCAAAGAGATAAGTGTTTAACTTTAAATTAACAAATAAAAAGCTGCATTTCATAAATTGAAGTATGCATTTCATATTAAAGGCAATCTGTGATGACAAGACAGGACAAGTATATCGAAGGAGACATCAAATCCCCAAGTTTTATGACATCAAAATGATCAAACAATGGCATGTAAATAAGAATAAGAGAACTAAGCCAAGCCCTTCCTATTTCAACTTCGAATTACAATTAAAACCGTCACAAGAGAATCTTCGGATAATGTAAACACATTCTTATTAAACTAACCATGGGCGTGAGGCTTATATAAGTGCACATAAATCTGGATTACACTGAAACAAGATCAGCTTATTATCCTCCTATTGTAGGCAGCTTTTCGACCTTTAACTAAAGGTAGGGAGCGTTTGGAAGTTGTTTTTGTTTATTACTAACCATCGCTGTGAGACTTTATGGGAGCGGTTATGATAAAAACTTTCTGATTATTCAACGTTTCGGTACGTTTCACACGTGGCGATTAGTGCTTAACACTTACCATTTTTGATAAATAAAAAAGTGATATCAACAAAAAAATTATCAAACTTATCCATTTTTGTTGTTCTGTTTAGTCTTATTTCTTTTTTGCTATTAAAACACAAACCTTTCACATTTCGACTTTTGTGTGAATTTTGTGACCATTTTACCCTTACGTTTTTTTAACCACCCTACCGATTATTGTGTCAGAAACTCCCCAACCAAAATCGTTGTGGGTTCAAATCGTGCTTAGGACATGTGAGAATGTGAGATAGTCTGTTGTGTGTATACTGTGAGAAAGTTAATTGCCGTTCTAAAAAAGAGGGAAAATAACAGAAAAATGCATCGAACATGACCAATTTTGTCGTTGTGTGTAGCCAACTATTTTTTTTCGTACTGAACTTTCAAATTCGATCATTGTATGAATTTTGTGACCATTTTACCTTCAATTTTTTCAAATTTCAAAGGGTAAAACGGTCATTTTACATGGCAGAATAGTCACAAAACACACAATAATCGAAATTTGAAAGTTTAATGCACACAATAAGAAAAAAAAAAATAGTTGGCTACACATAATCACAAAAGTGGTCATGTTCTATAGCAATTTTTTTTTTTTTTTTTTTTTTTTTTTTTTTTTTTTTTTTTTTTTTTAATCCTAAAAATTAAAAATAAATAAATAAAAAATCAAAGGGTAAAACGGTCATGGTACATGAACAAATTTTACAAAGTAAAATTTAATTACAGCTACTCCTATTTTCGCGAAGCAAACATACAATATGATGATGACCTAACACGCGAATCCAAACACTCCCTTATTTAGTTCTCAGTTCCAAAACGTGAATCCAAACACTCCCTAAACTTTGTTAAAAGAAAGTAATGAAATATAAAAAATGTAGTAAAAATAACCTTACCTTTTAAGGGTCGACGCATAGACGACATGACACGTAGATAGGATCGATGTTTAATCGATGACACATTTGAATAATAATAATTATTATTCATCTTGAGATAATTAGTGTTTGTAAAAAACAATGAAGCAGAAGAAGAAGATCCATGATTAGTGGAATAACACAAAGATGAAGATGATGATACATTAATCGCCATGTTTATTATTTTTTTTTTAAATGAATGAATGAAAAACGTGGAGAGTCGTTTACAAGATATTAGTGGTAATACGATTGATTGATTGTGATGGTTGTGGAAACAAGATATATGTGTGTGTGTTTTGAGTTTTCTTACGTTTTTAAATGTGATTGTGATTCTCTTGAGTTTCCAAGTGTATCAAACTATCAAAGTCGGAAAATTGAAAAAATAACCGTGTATTTTAAAGATAAGTTTTAATATATGTGGGGGAAATTGAAAGCTATTTTTTATTTATTTTTTTATTATTTTTTTTAACGGCTAGTTAGTAGTTAGTGATCCGAACTAACAGTGACATCCAATTTGACAGTATGCAAGCCTCGAACCTTTCTCCTTAGAGGATAAACCTCACTCTTGCTTCTATTTATTTCGGCCCCTGAAAGTCCTTCATTCTAGGAAAGCAACTCAATCAGTTACAGAGTTAGGATTTATCATCCAAGTGAGCCAAAATATATACTAAAATGTTGAAACAGACTAATTGTAGTTTTATTAATAAAAAATCAGCTTTACATGAACATTATTGCATAGTTAAAATAAAATCATGAGAATTGACAAGTTAAGGTGTTCAAAATCTTTAATTGTAATACCCAAATATATATGTTACCTTGTGAGATGACTTGTTTTAATATAAAAAGGTGAAAATATAATGTGTAAACAAGAGTTTTCTCAATAATAATGCTATTTGCTTTCACATTTTAGATGGGCCTCAAGTCTTTTTTAGACTAAACTAATATTAACATCTATATGTTTATTACAACTTCCGGATATCATGGGTTGGCCATGGTCCATCTGAAGCATAAGGTGGCTTTGTCCTTGAACTCAATACGTATATTTATCTTCTTATGCACACAAATATATATTATATATTTTTTTTACTAATTATTTCTTTACATTTAAACCGTCAATTTTATCACTTGTCAAAATCCTGTAGGTAGGAAAATTAGTATGAACAATGATTGTAATCCAAAATTCAATGATCTTCCAAAAACAAATTGAGTTTTAGTTGAAAAAGTAAATACTTGTAAGTTATGCTTTTATGAATTGTATAAACTGATGTCTATGCAAATTCTGCAAATAATTTCAGCGATGTTTGTGTTTGTTTGTGCTTTACAAAATCTACGAAATACAATGTGATGTTATGTGAGATAAGGATAGTTTTGGTATTTAGAAAGTGAAACTAGTATCGAATTGGGAGAACGTCCCATGAATGGTTGCACATCTATCTCCTCAACATGTTCAAAGAAATTGGAAAAATCATTAGTAACAAGAATAGTAGGAGAATCAAAGATTTTACCAATATGTTTTGGTAATGATTCCACTGGGGGCGTGTGGATTCACTTCCTCAACCATTGGCCTAATCAATTGCACTTTCTTTTCTATTTTGCTTTCATTTCTTCGAGGATCTCTAATTTATCAACGAGCCTCACATCATGCTTATCAACTCTAGACTTCTACATCTTTTTTCATTGTAGCCGTGAATGACGTGGGGTTAGAAAGTCCAATTGAGGTACATAATCACATACTATAACATTAAACCCCTTTCATCATCAAAATCATAATACTCTTCATGTTTGTTGATACAAAAGTTGGGCGTACCTGGTTATGGGCTTATACTCTCGTACCAATTCAATCCTTAGCACTTGTTACCTGCATACTAAGAAAATAAGACAACACCGTTAGGCTTATCGAGGGATTGTCTCCCCCGATTAGACTCCGGCGTGAGAGTAAGTAATCGATTTAAGATTCTCGTAGAGAGTTAGGGTTGTATATATCGTACCTTTGAATGAGAGATGTCATTCCTTATATAGGGGCTAAGAAACCGTGTTTCTTGCTCCTTACTCTTCGCACGCGTGGTGCTTATCCCAAGTAAGGATATCTATTCCATGAATAAGTAATCCTTATCGCGTGCCCGGATACGTTTAGTTGGGCTTTGGGGTTCGTGAGCCCAAGCCATGTTTATTATGGGCCGTTATTTGTTATAATAGCCTACTCGTGGTGGGTTTGGGCCAAGTAATGTTTATCATTTGGACTTGTGGCCCAAATATAGACTATACGTCATCATGTCCCCCCAGTCTAGTGTGCGTGGCCCGTAGCCGCGGATACTAGACTTAATGTTATCAGCGGTAAGCGTCGCGGGAAATCAAGGAAATTTTACCGCTCGTTTTTAAGTGCAATGCACCTAGTCCTAGGTATTTCAAACGGATACCTCGAAAAATGGGGGTGGTGTCCACGTGGCCCTCGTGAATCGGGAAAAAGTGCATGTACCGGTTCAGTTTCAGCCATACGTTAATGTGAGTGGGATCCACGTGGAGTTAATCTAGGGTTTTTTTACCCCTTATATAAGAGTAACCGCCCCCCCTTTTTTACAATCACACAGTAAAACACACACTCCTCACTTATTCATCTTTCTTGAAAGCTTAAAGAAAATACTCATTTTCGTAAGTAATTTTTGTGCATTTCACTCGTAAATTAATGAAGATGGTCGCTCAGTTAGAAGACTTTCGCTTTGCGATGTCTATTAAGGATGTTACTCAATTTACGTCTGACTTCTTCGTGCCTTTGGATGTTCATCCAGAGGCGCCAGATGTGGACGCGTGTATAGCTGATTTCCCCGAAGGGAAAATAGGGCTTTACACGAAATTTTTTGAGTACGCGAATCACCGTGTACCCATATCTATCTTCTTGAGCGATTTGCTCAATCACTATCGCCTTCACATCTCTCAGCTGCACTGTATTGGTGCGGCTAAGGTGTCGAATTTTGAAGTAAACTGTCGTTTACTTGCGATAGACCCGACCGTGGACTTGTTCCGCTCCTTTTACCACACAACGTGGTCGAATGGTTGGGTTTCTTTTGCGAAGCGCCAGGGGGCGCTGCAATGTTACACTGAGAAAGTAGATGCCCTAAAAAATTGGAGGGAATACTTCTTCTGGGTTGACGATGTAGTTTTTCCCTTTGGCTATGAGTTTTATACTCAGAATACATTGCCAAGGGATGGGCGCCCCGCACCCGGTTCCTACAGGCTTGCTGACGCGCAGACTCTAGATGCCAATCGACTGGCCATTAACCCCTATCCGGAGGAGTTTTTGGTACATGTGGGGTTGAGCCGCGCTTATTTTGGCGCTGCGGATGAGGTTCCTACTTTCCTGAGTGAGGATGGCCGGGGTGGGTGTTCAACCCTTCTTCTTCAAGCTTTGTAAGTCTTTTGTGTATGTGCGCTTTTAATAACTAATCCTTTTTGCTCTCTTGGTTGATTAATGTGCGCAGAGATGGATCTATTTGCTGTGGTGAAGTTGGACAGGCCGAAGCAGGTAACTATAGGGGTGCGCCCTCTGAGGGAAGGTGAGCAGCCCCTACTGGAGGCGATAGAGGGTCGCTTGACCACCCTGCCAGAGGCGGTTCCTGAGAACACACCACCGCTCCAAGTGACGCCTGTTCAGAGCATTGCGCCTGATGCGGAGGTAGCGCCCACTGTGGAGGTGGTGCACATTGTGGAGGTGGCGCACAAGGAGGCGCATTCGGGATCGTCTGACAGCATTAAGATCCTGAAGCCTGAGGAGGAGCTGAGAGAGGAGGTTGCGCAGAATGTTAAGCGCAAGGGAGAGGCTGGAGGCAGTGGTACCAGAAAGAAGCGTCGACATGTCATCAGGGACGCGGAGTCGAATGCGGAAGAGACATCTACTTCTGGCGCACGGTTGAAGGTTGATGATATTTCTCCGTTTCTGTAAGTGTCTGCATTTTTATCATCCTTCCCCGTTATTGTTTTATCATATTACTTCTTGTAATATTTACTAACTGTTTTTTGTTGCGTAGGGATGATGCTGCGAAGAATGATGGGGTCTTCGTTGATGAGGTTTCCTCTCCACAGAATGAAAACAGGGAGGGGAAGACCAAGGTTGCTGATGGTGGCGAGGCGCAGCAGCTAATGGATGAGCTGGCTGCGACCACTGCGCGCCAAGTTGAGCTAGTGGCTCAGCTAAAAGGGAAGTATGTTGGGGAGAGCAGTGCTCTTGCCCAAAAGGAGGAGGAGTTGGTGACACTCCGTGCGCAGTTGGCTGATGCGCAAGTGGAGCTAGAGGCCTCAAGGGCGTATGCTGAAAAGATTGCTGGAGATAAGGTGAGCATGCTAGCCGACCTTAGGTATGCGAGGGCTAAGCTGGAGCAGATAAAGGCTAAAACTTCCTGGTCGGTGTCCTATCTTGAAGAGAAGAGGGCTGAGCATCATGCCAGCGTCCAGGAGTTCCAGGGGCGCATCGAGAAGGCGATTGCGTTGCAAGAGGAAAAGCTGCGCGCCCTCAGTATAGAGTATGACGAGGAGCTGTATCCCCACTTGATGTCTACTATAGCTAAGCGCAGGTATTTTTGTTTTACTTGTCTTTATAATTACTTTATCACCGCGCTTTTTACTTATACAAATTGTCTTTGTGAATGCAGGTGGTTGATTAGCCATGGGCTGCACCTGGCAGCCCTGAGCACACTAGAGTCCACAGAGGTAGTGGACGCTTTTGGGAAGGTAGTTCATTGCGCGATTGCGCGTGGTCGATCGCAGGCCATAGAGGATCTTCATGAGGCCAAGCTGCTGGAGAAGGACTTGGCGGAGGTCCCTGGGTACAGCCCTACAGCTTATGATGAGCTGCTGCAAGCAATGGCGGGGTTGAAGGTTCTTGAGTTGCCGCACATTGGGAGGCTGGAGCGCGACCAAGATGACCTCATAGATGTGCTGATGGCAGGGTTGACATTGCAGCGCCATCTTAGGGATAATGCGCAGGAGGAATCAGATTACTATCTGAAATCGGATGTTTCGCAGCTTCAAGTTCCCGTGTTCGCGCGTCCTCGCGATATTCTCAAACCCTTTGCAATTGAGAGGGAAATTCCCTTGAAAGAAGTGCTAGAGCGACATGAGCAGAGGGTTGCTGTGAAGAAGGGTATCAAGGGCAAGGCCGTGATGTGTGGCTTTGGCGCTGCACACCTCCCTAGGTCAGATGGTGTGCCTGTAAGCATTCCAACCGTGTCTATGCAGGATGCCATAACTTTGAGTAAGCTTAAGGAAGCGGGGAGTTCCGCCGCTCCGGAGGAGAGTCCTGAGCATCGCCATAGTATATAGGCTTTTTGTATATTTATGTATCTTTCCTTTTAATGTTTATTAATAAATGTGGAATAAGATACATTTTTGTTTTAAGTTCGTGACTTAAATATACTTGCATTGTTTGCTAACTAAGTCTTTTAAGTGCGTGACTTTGAAGAATTATACTTGCATTGTTTGCGAAGTTTTATTATTTGACCAAGTGTCTTGGCTCGTTATATTGCTAAGCTCGTACAGTGTACTTGGTATATGCGCATCCGTCGTGGGGTGCGCACACGAGACTTACCTCGACGTCTCGAGAGTAAGGCGCTTAGCAAGGATGCGTGATCCAATGTTGATGGGTTTGCAACCCTCTTATTCAACAAGTAAATTAGTAGGTTAATGATGAGGCGAAAAATGATCCGTTTTTAGGGGGTCATTTAAGCCCGAATCCGACTTTATTTGATCAAATATTGCCCTAAATCGTTCCTTTTGTGATTTTAGGTGTTTGGAGAGTGAATTCTGGAAAAGAGGCTATTTTGGACGTTTTTGGAGCATAAAGTGAAGAAAACGGCATAGTACCAAAAATCCAAGCTGAAAATACAAGGTGACGGCGTCAAGACCAAAAGCTTGACGGCGTCAGACATGAAGAATTAAATATCGAAGGTGGTGACGGCGTCAGACGTACTGGTGACGGCGTCAAAGTGGCCAAGAATAATTTACCGTGGGTGGTGACGGCGTCACATATGCCGTCATAAGTGGATCAAGGCCGTCCGAGGAAGTTTATGGCGGCGAGGTGACGGCGTCAGAATTAACTCTTGACGCCGTCAGACTGTTTTTCCTATATATAGTTTTCTAGTTTTTTTCATTAAAAGAGAGAAGTTTTGGTGAAACCCTAAAGACGATTTTGGTGCCTCTTTCACAGGTTTTTCAAGGGTTCCAAACCCTTGAGACCTTGCATTGTAATTGAGATAAGTGTACTTTCAATTCAATCAATATGTCTATGTGTTGGTTGTTTATCTCTTGTTCTTGTCTCAATTCTACTATGCTAGGCTAGATCTCTCTTGTGTTTGCTTAGATCTAATGAAACCTAGATGTTGATTATGTGTTGATTACTTGTCTATTCTTGTTTTGAATGAATGATTTATATGTTAGGCTTAAGAAAACTGGCAGATCTCCAAATGGTAACATGCTTGAACGTCTTAAGAAACATGAACCGAGGCGTACTAGGTCTTTATTGGTTGTATTTAATGCATGAGCCACTGTTTACAATCCCTATAGTTGTGCTGGGTCATGGTGTAGGAGGAGATAAGAGCTCATAGAGTTGGGGAGTTATGTATGCCACCCCACGAATGGTATTAAGGAATACAATCCGTCATTCATACAAGTGTAACAAGTAATTAACATGTAAAAGATATCTAGGGAGTAATGAAGTCTAAGTAAACACAATTTCTCCAACCACTGCTCACAACTTTAGTTTAATTAGTTTAATTTTATTTTTATTAGTTTATTTTGATTGCATCTTAGCTTTGGGTTAGTTGAATAGCAACTAATTCCGCCCACTCCTTCAAAACCCGAGATTTTAATTGCTTTCATAAAAATATAAAAACACAAAAAATAATCATCTCTCATCTCTAGAACTATTAATTAGGTTTTCTAATCCTAGCGACACTATTCCTAAGCTGAACGATCAATCCCCCGGTACTTGTCACTATACTATACTACAACGATCAGGTACACTGCCTGGTGGGGGTTGTAAGCTTCTCGAGATCCCTCGAGAGGTAAAGCAAGGTGCAATTCCCACGCATCAAGTTTTTGGCGCCGCAGCCCGGGGAATAGTTATTGTCTAGGTTAGGATTTCTTTTTATTAGGTCTACTTGCTAGATTCCTTTCTAGTAAGATTTTTATTTTTATTTTTAGGTCTTCTTTAGTCTATCTTGTTTCTTCGAGCCTTTGTTCGTAACTCTTTACCATCCGACATCATGGAAGGTGGTAACATCTTTGAACCCATCATCCCACCACAACAAAACCCACCATTAGAACCCCTTAGGCCCCGAACCTTAGGAGAGTATTCCCGACCTAGCCACCAAGGCTACCGAAACACCATTGAGCTCACCGGAGCCAATGTGACCCCCTTGCGATCCGACACCATCCGGTTGGTGCAAAGCGGATGTGCATTCCATGGACTTCGTTCCGAAGATCCAAACCAACACCTTAAGGACTTCCTCAAAATCGTAGATTCCATAGACCTAGGTGTTGAAACTAGAGAGACTACCCGTTTACGCCTATTCCAATTCTCTCTACGGGATCAAGCTAGTCAATGGCTTGAGCGTTTACCCGCGGGATCCATCACCACATGGGATGATCTCACCACTCGTTTCCTTGCTCAATTTTTCCCACCGGGGAGAACTACTAAACTTAGGAATGACATCTTGATGTTTCAACAACGTCAAAATGAATCTCTTTATGAAGCATGGACTCGTTTCAAGGACTTACTCCAAAAAGTCCCTCATCATGGCATAGATCTTTGGCTCCAAGTCCAAATCTTCTATGACCATATCGACATCTCCACGAGGCGAACCATTGACCAATCGGCCGGTGGTAAGCTACGTGATCTTAGTGCGGAACAATCATGGGAACTCATAGAAGATCTTGCTCTCTATGACAACGAAAGTTGGAATGATCCCCGTGATTTGAACAAAACGGTCAAGGCAATATCTTTGCCTTCGAATAATTCAAGCACTCCCGACCGTAGGATCATGGAACTTGAAGGTCGAGTCAAGTCTCTTATGAAATCTTACGGAGCTCATAAGCCTTCAAGCCAAGTAAGCAGAATCGCTTCTACATGCAAACTGTGCAATGGCCCTCATGAGACCTACAACTGCATGGAACTTCCAAAACGTGCTTATAACGAATTCACATCATCACACGTAGGGCAGGGCCCTCGAACTTCTGCCGAAGCATATGAGGCATGGAAGGATAAACCTAATTTTAGAGGGTATCAAACACGATGTGTATCATTCAATGACTCCTCACCACTCATTTGGTCCGAACATTTTCCATCGCAAAGTACCCCTAGGCGAAGCTGTGAAGATGAGTTAAAAAAAAATCATTCTTTCTCAAGAACTGCAGCTCACTACACTCGAGACAAAATTCAAACAACAGCAGGCTGACGTGAACAACAAGATTTGTAATCTGTTGACGGCTATCAAAGAGCATATTGATAATAAGCCCATTCACGTTGATGAGGTTAAGTCTGCTACCGTCATGAGTCCACCAGCCTCCCCTGTAAAAATAAAAAGTCCTAGCAAGCTATTCAAACATCTATCTCCTAACGAAAAAGGACCTATCAACCCCCCTGGACCAATCCACTTCGTAAACACCATCACCACAATATCAGCTGCAGCATCCGATCCAACCCAACAACAAGCTGACAAACTCAGTCAGACAGCGAAGGATGAGATCTCAAAGGTTGACCACGCTTCTGCAAGGAAACTTACCAACTCACCCGAGCAATGCACCGCGCAGAAATCCGACAAACCGGATGAAATGAGCGAGACATCGGAGGAACAGGAGAAAGGCCCAACCATCTTGAGTAAATCTGTTATAGAAGAAGCCGGAATAGAGGATGTTATTAGTATAGGTAGCAATCAAACCGAGGAGAGCGGCTCTAAACTTTTCAAAATCTCCTGTACCATTGAGGGAAAGGTCTTAATTGATAGTCATATAGATCCTAGCTTCCCAGTCAACGTAATCCCACTTTCCCTATATCACAAGGCTTTCCCAGAACACACTGTGTGCAAAAGGGTAGTAGAGAATTTGTCAATTAAGATTGGAGAGCTTGTTTACAAAACTGACCTCACCGTGGTTGATGACGTGGACCCCCTCGCCAATCAAACAATAACCAACCTTGTCCTTGGGATGCCATTCATCAATGAATCGGGAGCAATCCTTAACGAGAAAGATGGTAGTATATTACTCACCAATGGTGTTAGGACGGTGATTTTTCGTAGGGATGGTAAGGAGGTTTATGAGTATCGTCCCTCCCTTGAGGGGAATCTATATGGGTCAAAGGATGGAGAGTTGAGAAAGATCAAACGACGTGATCCGAATAACCTAAAAATCCCTTGCATGATCGGTCATAAGTACTTCGAAAACATATACATTAATGTATTCTTGCCAAAGAATTTCATGTCATTGTTTCATTATAACAATATCTGCAGATGGGGGATGATTTACAAGGGAGAGAAGGTGGTTGGTAAGGATCATGAAATCCAAGTGTTCGTAGGAAATATGGCATTCCCTATGGAGTTCATGATTGTGGACAACATAGAGGACTTTGTTGACCCTAGGCTATCGCAAGTCGTCTTTGGAGCACCCTTTTGTGAAATCACTAAGTTGATAGTGGATGACTTGAACGGAATCATGACTTTCACTGACGGGATTAGGAGGATTTCATACCAAACGCCATACAAAAGAAGAGACCTTAGGGAAATAGATTGCGACGGGCTCGATGTGATGAGCTCCCAACTTGTCTTGTGTGATGATGATGTTAGGAGAGGGTGTAGAAATATTTCTGATTTATCTTGTGGGTTCTTTAAGGATGTTGGAAAGCTTGGCTCTAAGTATCGACGGGATGTTTTCGAATTCGAAGATCCGAAGTACTTACACTATGAAAGCGATACTAGTTTAGAAGACGACCTAGAGAGTGGAACCAATGATGAAATCACGTAGTAACCCGCGACTTTGAGTCTAGCTACAAGACTCGTAAATAAAGAAAAGCGCTTCTTGGGAGGCAACCCATGTTTTGTGTGATTTTTATTTGTTTGATTGTTATTTGCTTCCGTATGCATGTTTTATTTTTATTGTTGGTTGATCATGTTTCTCTACTAAAAAGTGGAAATACTTTATTATGTTGTTTAACCTAGTCTTAACTTCAACCTAGAGGTATTTTTGCAAAAGATAAGTGTAAGGGGAAACCCCAAATATGTTTTTAAGAAACAAACCGATCATGATTCTCCACAATATTTAATGAACATGTATATTCGTATTTGTTAGAGTCAAATGCTTGTATTGAGTCATAATGAAGTTTTGCAGGATTTTTCAGGAAGTAGGACAAAGTTTTTCCAGAAATTTTCCGGAAACTTAACATAAAGATTTCTGCAGGTTCATTCTGACGGCGTCAGGGAATTGCTCTTGACGGCGTCAGGAGTCAAAAATCTGGAAATTTTACCGGTTTTGTTTTTCTAACGGAGTCTTATGGTTTTTGTGAATTATTAAGTTTTATAATCTCCAGGAAATCTGCAAACTTCATTCCACAAGCATTATATCTTACTTTGTTTTCTAGGATTTAGTAACTTATATAGGATGCCGCCGATTTTACGCGAGGTTGCCTTGTCTACTTTTGTCAGGATTTACAGGTTATTTGTGACAAGAAGATGATTTATATTCTGGAAGGGAAGCTTTGATTGTTCGTTTTCTTGGAAGAAGATTTAACCTGGCCAACTAAAATCCATACCGAGCGAATCAGGGGAGTATTTGATTTCATTCTCTTTACTTTTTAACTTTTACATTCTTTACTTGAACATTGGGGACAATGTTCATCTTAAGTGTAAGGGGAGGGTAAAAAGATGATACCTTACATATGCACTTTCACTTGAGTTTGTTTTGTTTGATAGTAGATGAGTAATAAAACTACGAGAAATATTTGTTAGTGTAATTTTAGCGCCAAATTTAAAATTTTTTACAACATTTAGGAGTGAAACTTTAGCCATAGCAAGCGTCTCATGGATAGGAGGTTGTATGACTAGCACATAACCGTATATTCAGAAAAATTTTCCACCCAAAAATGTGAGGTTCGCCTTTAGATTTGATAGGAAAAGCATTCATTATTAGTGCTTATGAGTGTACCGGTAGCACTTAGATTCTAGAACTTGCGTTAGTGATGCATTCCGAGACCGCTAGTGAGACTACATTCGTGTGGTAGGATTTACTACATGATAAGAGGCATTAGGATCACCCTTGTGTTAAACCCGTATTATAATTACTTGACCATTTAAGTCATATTACTTGGCTAGTTAAGTCAACTAATTTTTCCCACACCCTTAGCGTTGTACTCATTTTTAGTACACGATACCCCTAGTACACCCCTCCGAGCCTATCTTTTCGTTTCTAACTTTAAGCATTTTACTTAAAGGAAGAATTTGTTACACCCCACTTAAATGTACACCCAAATCGCCTTAGCCTTCCGTGTATGCGCTCATTTTTAGTGCATTATTGTTATTTGTTAAACCCTAAGTTAACTTTCTAATTGATTACATGGTTGCTAAGTCGAGTCATATCCTTGTACATATTGTTTTGGGACTATTGGGACTCATGGGTAAGTACATAATTTATGGAGTAATGGGGAAGAACATCACTTATTACCCCCATATGTACGTTAATCTTAAAAGTGCTCCAAGTGTTTTGATTTTCTTAATTCGGGTCATTAGATTAGTTAAATGTAAAGTATGTAAAGATTCAAGTGTAAGGGGAATTCTCATCCCCTATGATGTATTATTTCGGATGGTAGGGTAAGAGTGTATGCAAAAAAAAAAAAAAAAAAAAAAAAAAAAAAAAAAAAAAAGAAAGAAAAAGAAAAAAAAAATAGAAAAGAAAAAAAAAAAAAAAAAAAAAGAGAAAAAAAACATACGGACTACCATCCCGTTTTTATTCTATGTTCATTTTATGTTTTTGTTATTTTTCATTTATTAGCTTAAGTCGAGTCTAGTCTTGGCTTAGCAACGCCATCTTGTACATGTAATTAACTAAGATTGTTAACTCGCCACCAGTAAAACTTCCTTTATCCAACAAAACCGTGTAATTCATATCCCTATACCTAACGTTATAACCCTTTAAAAAGACCTCTTTGATAGTTTATCCTAGGTGCTTACGCCATGTGGTGGAGGTTTGATCCTTTCCCAAGCCTATGGTAATCTATTTTGCTATGACAGGTAGTGAGAGATATCTTCCATTTCCATAATGTTATATTACTTTATTACACCCAAGAGATGTGAGTATCTAAACACTATTTGTGAGGTGCTTGTGTATAACCTCCGTGCTTGTCTATTGGTCTTTAGTGGAACGATTAATTGTTGTAATTACTTTTATATTAGTGTTAAATGACCCCTAACTTGTCTTTTGAGTAGAATAAAAGCTCATTTGCTTGAGGACAAGCAAATCTCAAGTGTAAGGGTATATGATGAGGCGAAAAATGATCCGTTTTTAGGGGGTCATTTAAGCCCGAATCCGACTTTATTTGATCAAATATTGCCCTAAATCGTTCCTTTTGTGATTTTAGGTGTTTGGAGAGTGAATTCTGGAAAAGAGGCTATTTTGGACGTTTTTGGAGCATAAAGTGAAGAAAACGGCAAAGTACCAAAAATCCAAGCTGAAAATACAAGGTGACGGCGTCAAGACCAAAAGCTTGACGGCGTCAGACATGAAGAATTAAATATCGAAGGTGGTGACGGCGTCAGACGTACTGGTGACGGCGTCAAAGTGGCCAAGAATAATTTACCGTGGGTGGTGACGGCGTCACATAGGCCGTCATAAGTGGATCAAGGCCGTCCGAGGAAGTTTATGGCGGCGAGGTGATGGCGTCAGAATTAACTCTTGACGCCGTCAGACTGTTGTTCCTATATATAGTTTTCTAGTTTTTTTCATTAAAAGAGAGAAGTTTTGGTGAAACCCTAAAGACGATTTTGCTGCCTCTTTCACAGGTTTTTCAAGGGTTCCAAACCCTTGAGACCTTGCATTGTAATTGAGATAAGTGTACTTTCAATTCAATCAATATGTCTATGTGTTGGTTGTTTATCTCTTGTTCTTGTCTCAATTCTACTATGCTAGGCTAGATCTCTCTTGTGTTTGCTTAGATCTAATGAAACCTAGATGTTGATTATGTGTTGATTACTTGTCTATTCTTGTTTTGAATGAATGATTTATATGTTAGGCTTAAGAAAACTGGCAGATCTCCAAATGGTAACATGCTTGAACGTCTTAAGAAACATGAACCGAGGCGTACTAGGTCTTTATTGGTTGTATTTAATGCATGAGCCACTGTTTACAATCCCTATAGTTGTGCTGGGTCATGGTGTAGGAGGAGATAAGAGCTCATAGAGTTGGGGAGTTATGTATGCCACCCCACGAATGGTATTAAGGAATACAATCCGTCATTCATACAAGTGTAACAAGTAATTAACATGTAAAAGATATCTAGGGAGTAATGAAGTCTAAGTAAACACAATTTCTCCAACCACTGCTCACAACTTTAGTTTAATTAGTTTAATTTTATTTTTATTAGTTTATTTTGATTGCATCTTAGCTTTGGGTTAGTTGAATAGCAACTAATTCCGCCCATTCCTTCAAAACCCGAGATTTTAATTGCTTTCATAAAAATATAAAAACACAAAAAATAATCATCTCTCATCTCTAGAACTATTAATTAGGTTTTCTAATCCTAGCGACACTATTCCTAAGCTGAACGATCAATCCCCCGGTACTTGTCACTATACTATACTACAACGATCAGGTACACTGCCTGGTGGGGGTTGTAAGCTTCTCGAGATCCCTCGAGAGGTAAAGCAAGGTGCGATTCCCACTAATGAGTGCTCAAACACTCATCATTTTTACCGTATCTGGACTGCCAAAACATCTAAAAACACCCAGAAACGCATCAAAATACACAAATTATCCCAAAAGTGTGTTTTATATGTTTTAGATGCAAAATGTTTGAAAACAAATGAAAAATGAACAAAGTTTGTACAATTGGCAGTTTCAGTCCCTCAAGTTTCAAAATTTGGCAAAACTAGTCCCTGGAAGTTTAAAACGAAAGAAAAGTCAACCCAAGGCAAAGAAAAATCAAAAATTATCAAAATAAGTCCTTGGGTGATAAAGTTTGAGAAAATTACACTTTTACCCCTTAAAATCCAAAATTGACAAAAATGGTCCCTAGAGTTTTGGAATTTGACAGATTTGGTCCCGGGTGAAATAATTTTGAATGAAAAATCATCTAGGGTCCTTGGAAAATCATAAATTGTCAAAAATGATCCTTTGGTGTGAGTTTTAGGAAATTACAACATTGGTCCCTCAAGTTTGGAAATTTGGCAAAAATGGTCCTCGGGAAATTTAAAATGGAAAATTACAATTTTGGTCCTTTGGATATTTAAGCATGGCAGGTTTAGTCCCTTTGGTGTCTTTTGAAAACAGGCCCTCCAAATTCAGAAATATCAAAATTGGTCCTTGTGATTTTAGAAACACCAAATCCGGATCACTAATAAACTAAACCAAAACCAAACCTTACCACTCCATTGTCTGATCTAGAAACACAACCCAAAAATAACACCCAAGCCCACTCTAATCAGCCCACTTAAACCTTTAGCCCACCCAAAACCCCTAAACCGTTCTAAATAATACTCCCATTGACCCAGTCAACCCTCCACCTCCAAACACAAACCCGTGACTCCCCCTACCCTGCTACTTCCATCATCACTACCCCACTATCCCCCCTCCTCATCATCACCTCCTAAACACTGCCTCCCCCCTCCTAGCCTCTCAAATGCACAAGTATGCCCAGTTTCACACGTTTTCAGAAGGATAAATCCAAAATGGATTTTTGGCGCCAAAACCATCCAACGGCTAAAAGTTAAAGATACTCATCCAATGGCCTCTAAATGTGGTGGGAATTGATCAGAAGACACCCCAAACCCTAATGGAGTCCTATAAAAGGGAGAAGATGCTGTGAAGATAGTGTGTTAGACTTTTTAGAATAGTTGTTATGTCGTTTCTTTTAATTAAGTAATTTTAGTGTAGTAAAAAGCTTCTAAGCATTGTATTATCTCATTTTCATGTAATTGAATCTTTTTTTTTAGCAATCAAACTCAGTTCACTTCTTCATCTTAACTGTGCAAGTTCTTTGTGTGCAATTAAGCTCAATTGTATGATTAAGCTATTCCATGGACTAATCTTGGCACATGTAGGATCCCATAAGCTTATTGAAAGCTTTTAGAGACAATAAAATCAGAATAGTACCAAAGATCTCTTCTTTTTCTAACTGGTCAATGCAGGTCAAAGGAGGGGCATTTATGGAGCTTTGGATAAGTTGAGGTAGCTAATGGAAGACCTCTGCCTATCTTAAAGATAGGCAAGCTTAGTGATTCATTCCTTTTCATGCTGGAATGAGATTCTTTGTAAGCTTTTTCAATTTTTTTTATAAAATTGCATACCTCTGATTTTGAGTTTACTATAGTTTTATGTGCATTAGATAATCAGTTAAGTTTTAAATTTAGTTGTTATAACTAGTTTAATCAGTAACTTAGTGATTTGCAGTAGATTGCACCTTATCTTAGTAAAACTGTCATTAGTGGGGTGTTTGGATTAGAATGTTTCAATGTGTTGTTGATTGTGTTTTGTTGTTATGTTGGTTTGAACATGTTACCTCAGACTAGTGTAGCTTATTTGAGTCACAAATCTCAGGTTTTAAACCACCAAAGTCAAAGTCACAATCAAAATCCCATGACAGTTAACTGTCATGGTCTTTAGGTTCCAAATCAAATCCAACTTTTAGAAAAGTGCTTAATTTAGCTTAGTTAAATCTTACCATAGCTTGTTACATTTTACTCAGTCCTTAAATTAAGCTAAAAGCTCAAAAAAGTCAAACTAAGTGGTTTAAGTGGAAAAGTCAAATTGCTTGTTTTCTAAAAAAAAAGTCAGTTATGGCATGAATTAATAAGATTTTTGTGAGTGGAAGTAGCTTTTGAAAATTGTTGAGGTGATTAACCACCAGCTTGTCTACAAAAACTCATGCTTGTTCTATTTTTACAAATTTTAATTAAGCCTGTGCATAAGCTGTTTTGAACCTGCAGGGGAAGCAACCTCCCCTGCACCATCAGTATTGACCTATTTTCTTATGGCCAAAACTTGACCATTATTTGACCACTAGGTTTAAATCTTGGTGATTTGTGGAGCCTGTTAATGTGTTTGTCTAGTCCATGCTTGGTTTGTCCTTGTTAGCTTATCTCATTGGTTTAATTAAGCATCCAAGTTGCTTGTTTGGGCACCATTACTGATTGTTCATCATTGATCACCACTGAGCTTGTTGATTCTTATCTACATTTGATAATCTTGGTTATTGGTATGAGGTTATGAGTTGTTTGTGTTGTTTGTAATTGTGTGTTATTCAGTAACCTTTAGCTTTGTCCTTGTGCTTATTGATCTCATTGCTTATTTGCTCAGTCCATTTTGACTATTCTTTTGCCCACTGAGTCAGTTTCCAAAGCCCACAACTGCTTCAAACCTTGTGCTTAACCCTTGATTTTAGTTTCCCTCAACCCCCCTCCTACCAGGGGGTAAGATTGAACTTTTGGTTTGATCCATAGGTCTGTGGACCCCACCTGTTCTTGGCCCTCAACTTTGTCCCAAACCTGCTTCAGTTAACAAACATTCAAGTGCTAAATTTGGCTTTTTGGCTTATTAAGGCTTATTTGTTGGTTGTTATCTGTTTAATCTTGTTTAGTGAACTCAGATAACCAAGTTTAATCAGTGTGGACCCCACATTTCACCATTTGAGCTAAAAACACTCCACAGTCAACAAAAGTCAACTGTGGGTGTAATAAGCACTTCAATTGCTTATTCCTTGGGTTAAAACAAAAGTGTTTTTGTTAAAGTTAGTTGTTTTTAGATTATTATCAGTTTAGAAAAAGAAAAAAAATCCAAAAAACCAATTTTAAAAATAGTGATAGCTTCTATTTAATAGGATTTATCAATTTAATTTTATTTTTAATTAATTTCTAAGTAATATGTCACTTTTATATTTTTAGAAATTATATTTTAGGTTAAAATAATTTTACAAATTTTTCCAGATTTTTATTTTGTCTTTTAGTGGTATTTCTAATTAATTTTAGTTTAATTTAGTTTTAATTAATATTAATCAATTAAATAGCATAATTAGTTTTTATATAATATAACCTAGTTTTTATATTTTTTCTAGCTTGTATTTTAGTTAAAGCATTTTTATAAATTTTTCTAGAATTTTTACTGTTCATTTAATAGTTTTCATAATTTAAATAGTTTAATTAGATAGTAATTAATAAATAGAATAATAATTAGTTAACTAGTTTAAAAATACTTAGAATTAATTTTTTATAATTTTTTAGGATTCCTGTAATGGTTAATTAGATTTATAAAAATTTTCTTAATTTTCTAAGTCTTTTTAGTATTTTTAATAATTCTAATTAGTTTAATTAGTATTAAATAGATAATTAGTAATTAATTAATAATAAATAATTAAATAGTGTAAAAAATAATTTTTATTTTTCTTAAAATTTTCTTTAATTATTAGGATTGTAAAAATATCAATTTTACACTTTTAACCCTTCCCGTCCCTCAGTTGTACTTTTTGTTTTGTGCGTCTGTATACGTTTTTAATTAAAACGTACGTTTTTAGTTTTTAGCTCAAATCTTCGTAGCCTAAATTCCCGTAATCAATCACGTAGCTTTCCTAAGCTATTTTTGTTAATAATTTCCAAATAATTCTGATCACAAACCCTTTTCTGTGAATAACACCCGATTACGAATACGCTAAAGTTACATTTCACACCTCAACGGGATTTAACGACCCGGTGATACATTATATTACCCGGAGCATTGATCTAGGCTATTTGACTTAGTTGACCATTCTTTGGTTAATTTAAGTTAGGTGGTTCGGGCTCAATCAATTTATGGCGCCGCTGCCGGGGAGGTGTGCGCGTTTCTGTAGCGTTTTTCGAGATTAGTGTTATCTCACCTCACTCACTGTATAAATACCATCACTTGTGAATATTTTCAAAATCATAACTGAAAAGTTCATTAACACTTTCCCTAAAGTGTTAGTAACACCAAAAAAAAAAAATTAAAAACAACAAAACAAACTGTGAAGTTAAATTACTTCGTTTTCTTTAAGATTACAACCTGAAACAGTTGGTTTAAGGTAAGTTCTGACATTAAATTGCGAACTGAAGAGGAAACCTATTTACTTCCTCCCGCCAGCCTGCGAGTAATCTTAAAAGAACGATTTCGGTTAACGAATCAGTTCCAAAAATATTTCCAAAAGTTTTTAACCCATACACCAAAACCCAAAAACATCCGTCTTTTCTTGTGAATAATAATTACAAATAAACAGTCAAAAACCAAGACAGAACATCCACCAACTGGGGGTGTGAACAAATAAGTTCCCAAACCTAAAAGATTAAAACTCGCCTTTGTATCCCTGTGGGTAGTGTACCTTTCTTAAAGAAGCTACTTACTTGTGATTATCGGTTGAAGTTCACTGTGGTTTTGCCTCGACTTTGTTTTGATTGATATTTTGCCCCTAGTGCATGCGCACTCGTTCTTCAAGGTCCACTAGCCCATTACGTGAGCTGGTTCGGAGACCGCGAAGACCTCGTAGACGTTCTGCACCATCAGTCGGATCTGAGATCCGTACTGTTCCACCTCCAGCTGTCATCATGGCAGCTGAACCCACTATGAACGAGCTTCTCCAAGCACCCGTCGAGGGTTACGGAGATGCTATCGTTGTTCCAACAATCATGGCCGATAATTTTGAGCTTAAAACAGGATTAATAAATCTGGCCACATCACGTCAATTCTACGGTTATGAGAGGGACGATCCTCAAGATCACATTCGATGGTTCAATAAAATCACATACACCATCAAATGCAAAGATGTCCCCTGTGAAGCGATCAAACTTCTTCTCTTCCCATTCTCCCTGGAGGGACAAGCCCGGATTTGGCTTGAAAAACAACCTCCACGATCTATTGAGACTTGGGAAGATCTTGTGAAAAAGTTCGTGAATGAATTCTTTCCTCCTTCCAAAACCACGAGTCTCAAGAATGAGATCATGAAATTCACTCAGAAATTTGATGAATCCTTTAGTGAGGCATGGGATCGATACAAGGAATTGCTCCGAAAATGTCCTCACCACGGTTTCTCCGATCTCATGACACTTGATACTTTCTACAATGGTGTAAGCCAATCCGATCAAGACTCTCTAAATGCCTCCGCTGGAGGTAATTTCTTGAATCGCACCACAAAGGAGGCTTTAGCAATCATTGAGAATAAGTCTAAGGTCCGCATTCCCCGAAGCAAATCGGTTGTTTCCCAAAGGGATGTTGTTCCTTCTTCCTCATTGCCCGTGGCTCAGTCTAGCACCGATGCTAGACTTGACAAACTCACGGAAGCTGTCCATGCATTGGTTCTTGCCCAAGGCAAGAAAGATTCTTCTCCTTCTCCACAAGCTGAAATCAAAAAGATAGAAGTTTGTGTCACTTGTGGTGGTCCACATTCATATTATAATTGCCCTGCCACCGAAGGCAATCCCTTCGAAGTAAATGCAATAGCCGGCAATTCCAACCAAGGAGGTAGCCAATACCGTCCTCAAGTGGAACCAAATTACCGGGCTAGCAATCAGGGTGGACCACCCGGTTTTCCTCAAAATCCAAATAGGTTTAATCCTAATCCACCAAGGGGACCTAATTTGCAAAATCAAAATCCTGCCCCCGTCAATCAGTACCCACCCCAAAGGGGTAATCAAGGGTATTCAGCTCCAAATTATCAAGATCCCCTCCCAAACGATCTCAATAACTACATCAAAGTTAATGAGACCAAAATGAGGGCAATGCAAAATCAAATCTCAAATTTGAAGAATGATTTTCAAACATCAATAGCCAAACAAGGTCAAGAGCTGAAGAGTGAGTTGATGCAAACAAATAACAAAATTGATCAAAATCAAGGCAAGATTGAAAATATGCTTGCCAGTCTTATGAATCATCTCACTCCACCCTCTACATCTGGAGGTCTCCCGGCTAATACAGTTGTTAACCCCAAGGGTGAACTCAAAGCTATTACTACACGAAGTGGTAAAGCTTATGAAGAGCCGCCAGTTCCTCCTATTCCTCCTCCTCTTTATCCCGAGGAAGTTGAAATTGAGACTGAGGCAACCACGGACAAGGTGCAATCTCCTAGCCCACGAAGTACCGCACATGTCCACCCTCAGGTTATTCCAGAAATTGTACCAAAATCTGGACTAGTACCAAAACGGGGAGTTGTATTTGAACCATCAACAACTCCTGTTGAGAACCCTAAATCCAAACCTTCGCTACCATACCCGTCACGACTTAATGAGCAAAAGCTCCGCGAAAAGGCTAGTCACCAAATGGATAAGTTTTATCAAATCTTTCAAGATTTGCACTTTGACGTTAGCCTTGCGGATGCTATCATCCTGATGCCCAAATTCGCATCGATGATCAAGAACTTGTTAAGCAACAAGGAAAAATTGTACGAAATGGCAAAAACTCCTTTGAACGAAAACTGCTCTGCGGTTATCTTAAAGAAGCTTCCTAAGAAGCTTGGAGACCCTGGGAGATTTCTCATTCCATGTGTTTTCCCTGGGATGGTTGAATGCTTCGCCTTGGCCGATCTTGGCGCTAGCATCAACCTGATGCCTTACTCAGTGTGGGAGAAACTCTCTCTTCCTCAACTTACTCCTACGTGCATGACTCTCGAGCTTGCCGACCGTTCAATCTCTCGTCCTCTCGGCATTGCCGAAGATGTATTCGTGAAAGTAGGAAAGTTCCATTTCCCCGCTGACTTCGTTGTTGTTAAGTTCGATGCTGACCCACGAGTTCCTCTCATTCTTGGGAGAGGATTCTTAAGGACGGGTCGTGCGTTAATTGATGTGCACGAAGAGGAAATAACTCTTCGTGTTGGTAATGAAGCTGTAACCTTCAACCTCGATCAAACTTCGAGGTACTCCTCTAATTATGACGCCGAAACGGTTAACCGAATTGATGTCATTTATGTTGCGTCTGAGGAGTACGCTCAAGAGGTTCTAGGTTTTGTCGATGATTCTCCGAGTGAAAACCTCACTCCATCTTCTCACCCCATTGTTGCCAATTCTTTTCCTTCCCTCACTCCGTTTGAGGGAAGTGATTTCATCTTCTTAGAAGAAATTGAGGCCTTTCTCAAAAGTGATTCGATTCCCGATGGAATTGATAACCAAGAGATCGACCTCGAGAGGGATATTCACCTGCTTGAAAAATTGTTAAACGAAGATCCCTCTCATCTTCCTGTTCTACCACAAACACTTCATAAGGAGGAAGTCAAAAATGTTGAGAAAACTGATGACTTTCCCGCGGTTGAACTTAAGGACTTGCCGCCTCACCTTGAGTATGCATTTCTGGAGGGTGATGATAAATTGCCCGTCATAATTGCTAAAAATTTAAGTGTCGAGGAAAAGGCTGCTCTTATACAGGTTTTGAAGTCTCATAAACGAGCAATTGCTTGGCGTCTCTCCGATATCAAGGGCATCGACCCTGAGTTCTGTACTCACAAGATATTAATGGAGGATGACTTCAAACCTGCAGTCCAACATCAAAGAAGGGTGAATCCAAAAATTCACGAGGTTATCAAACAAGAGGTTTTAAAACTTCTTGATGCCGGATTGATTTACCCTATCTCGGACAGTCCTTGGGTCAGCCCAGTTCACTGTGTTCCAAAAAAGGGTGGCATTACTGTTGTCACAAACGAGGAAAATGAGTTGATTCCAACTCGTTTGGTTACGGGTTGGCGCGTCTGCATTGACTATCGTAAGTTAAATGACGCCACCCGTAAGGATCATTTTCCTCTGCCCTTTATGGATCAGATGCTCGAGAGATTAGCGGGGAATGAGTACTATTGCTTCATCGATGGTTTCTCGGGTTACTTTCAGATTCCCATTGACCCACAAGACCAAGAAAAGACCACGTTCACGTGCCCCTATGGAACTTTCGCATATAAACGTATGCCATTTGGCTTATGTAATGCTCCGGGCACGTTTCAAAGATGTATGATGGCCATTTTTTCCGACATGATCGGAAAAACTATGGAGGTCTTTATGGACGATTTTTCGGTCATTGGGGATTCGTTCCAATCATGTCTCTCCCATTTAGACAGCATGCTAAAACGTTGTGAAGACACAAAGTTATGTCTAAATTGGGAGAAGAGTCACTTTATGGTCAAAGAGGGCATTGTCCTCGGCCATAAAATTTCAAAAAACGGGATTGAGGTTGACCGTGCCAAGGTGGACGTCATTGCAAAATTGCCTCATCCCACGACTGTGAAAGGTGTTAGGAGCTTTTTGGGTCACGCCGGTTTTTACCGTAGGTTTATTCAAGATTTTTCTAAAATCGCCCGGCCTATGACCCATCTCCTCGAAAAGGATGCTCCTTTTATCTTCTCCCCCGAGTGCATCGAAGCCTTTGAAACATTAAAGAAAAGGCTTACCGAGGCACCTATTCTTGTTGCCCCCGATTGGGACTTGCCCTTTGAACTTATGTGTGATGCTAGCGATTATGCTATAGGGGCAGTCTTGGGGCAACGCAGGTCTAAACACTTTCAGCCTATACACTATGCCAGCAAAACTATGACCGAGGCTCAAAGTCATTACACCACCACTGAAAAAGAATTATTAGCTGTGGTGTATGCCTTTGAGAAATTCCGGTCATATTTGATCTTGACAAAAAGCATAGTGTATACGGATCACTCGGCTTTGAAGTACCTTTTTGCAAAACAAGATGCAAAGCCGAGACTTCTTCGTTGGGTTCTCCTCCTTCAGGAATTTGATATCATTATTCGTGATAAAAAAGGAGCTGAGAACCTAGCTGCTGATCATCTCTCCCGTTTGGAAAACCCCCATCAAGATGTTTTCGAGAGGAAAGAAATTAATGAAACATTCCCTCTCGAGACACTTAATGCGGTTACCTTTCGTGGAGATTCTGTTACCCCTTGGTTTGCCGATTTTGCAAACTATCTTGCGGGTAACTTCATTGTGAAAGGGATGTCGTCCCAACAAAAAAATAAATTTTTCAAAGATGTAAAACATTACTTCTGGGACGACCCCTACTTGTTTAAAATCTGTGCGGATCAAGTCATCCGGCGGTGTGTATATGGTCAAGAAGCCACTGAAATTCTTAAGGCTTGCCATGCTGGTCCCACGGGGGGCCACCACAATCCAAATTACACCGCCAAAAAGGTGTTTGACTCCGGTTTCTTTTGGCCCACAATCTACAAGGATGCCCATGAATTGGTCAAATCCTGTGACGCTTGTCAACGTCACGGGAATATTTCACAAAAGAATGAAATGCCACAAAATGCAATTCAAGTTTGTGAAATCTTTGACGTTTGGGGCATTGACTTTATGGGGCCATTCCCGTCATCTCATGGAAACAAGTATATACTCGTGGCAGTTGACTATTTGTCAAAATGGGTCGAAGCAAAAGCTTTACCCACAAATGATGCCCGAGTAGTTGTGAAGTTTTTGAAATCTCTCTTTGCTCGATTTGGAACTCCACGTGCTATAATCAGTGATCGTGGTACGCATTTTTGCAATGACAAATTCGATAAAGTCATGCAAAAGTATGGTGTAACTCACCGTCTTTCTACTGCATACCACCCTCAAACAAGTGGACAAGTAGAAGTTTCCAATCGAGGCATAAAGAGAATATTGGAGAGAACCGTTGGGGAAAATCGTGCATCTTGGTCGGATAAATTAGATAATGCACTTTGGGCTTTCCGTACAGCGTATAAAACACCCATTGGGTGTACGCCTTATAAACTTGTGTACGGGAAAGCGTGCCATCTTCCGATCGAGCTTGAGCATAAAGCCTATTGGGCTCTCAAGCATGCAAATTTTGACCTCAAAACTGCGGGTGATCATAGGAAAGTTCAACTCAATGAATTAAATGAACTTCGTGATCAAGCTTACGAGAACTCTTTGATCTATAAACAAAAGATAAAGAAGATCCATGACTCAAAAATCAAAAACCGCGTTTTTAACGTTGGTGATCGAGTCCTTCTTTTCAACTCTAGACTCAAGATCTTCTCGGGAAAGCTCAAAACCCGATGGACTGGTCCATTCACTATCACAAAAGTTTATCCTTATGGTACCGTCGAATTATCTCAAAATGACGGTCCTAACTTCAAAGTGAATGGACATCGTCTAAAGCACTACTTTGGAGAGGACATACCATCCATGGTTGTCCCGGATCTCCAAACTTTCCCCAAGGACAATTAAATTCGGGGATCGAGTCAAGCTAGTGACTCGGTGAACAAAAATTAGCAACATATACGGGTTTTCACCCGTATTTCTGACTTCTTTCTATTTTCTACCACCCTAGTGTGGGGGAGTGGCCATCCCCCACCGTTTCAAAAGTAAATATGTTTCAAATTTCAATAATCATGTTTTGTATGTATATTATATACTTTATCATTCAACTCCCGGGCTGTCAGGACGAATTTATTACAGTTAATCATTCACAAGTGATTAGCTAGCGTGGTAAACCTGACACAAGCCTGGGAGGTAGTGATTACTTCTAAAAAAAAAAAAAAAAAAAAAAAAAAAAAAAAAAAAAAATTGGATGTACAGATAAAATAAAGTGAAAAATACAAAACAAAATTCCACAGTTAGCCTCGAATATTATCTTTTTACGTTCACAGATTCGGCATAATAGCCGGGACTTTGAATATTGAGGGCAATATTCATTTCTAAGTGTGGGGGGGAAATTCTAGCGAATTTTATCGCAAAATACTTTCAAGTACCCCCATTTTAGGCCAAAAATTTTTCAAAATTTTTCACTTTATTCCAAAATTTTTGTGGTTATCAGTCCGCCAAAGTCTAAATGACAAAGGGATTGGCTAGTCCAGGAGCAAACGACTCTTGGTAAAGACAACTCAAATCCGTTTACAGCTGGCAATTTGCCAAAAATTGCATGGTTCCTCAACTCCCCCGCATCCTCATAAGCAAATGAGTTGGCTAGCCCACAAGATTATGGCTTGTGGTAAAGGCCGTGGAAAAACCATAATTGGTAATCAGCTCACCAAGATGTTGACTATTCCATCAAGAGCTGGCTAGTCCAGGAGCAAACGGCTCCTGGTAAAGACTTATCAAATCCGTTGACAGCTGGTGGTTTGCTCAAAATCACACGGTTATCAGGTGTGCCACAGTTCTTACACCTGGCTACTCCAGAAGTGATGGCTTTTGGTAAAGAGTTTAAAATCCATCAAGTTTTTCTCAAAAGATTGCTAGGGACTAGCAATAGCTTAGTGTGGGGGATTGATGAGTGCTCAAACACTCATCATTTTTACCGTATCTGGACTGCCAAAACATCCAAAAACACCCAGAAACGCATCAAAATACACAAATTATCCCAAAAGTGTGTTTTATATGTTTTAGATGCAAAATGTTTGAAAACAAATGAAAAACGAACAAAGTTTGTACAATTGGCAGTTTCAGTCCCTCAAGTTTCAAAATTTGGCAAAACTAGTCCCTGGAAGTTTAAAACGAAAGAAAAGTCAACCCAAGGCAAAGAAAAATCAAAAATTATCTAAATAAGTCCTTGGGTGATAAAGTTTGAGAAAATTACACTTTTACCCCTTAAAATCCAAAATTGACAAAAATGGTCCCTGGAGTTTTGGAATTTGACAGATTTGGTCCCGGGTGAAATAATTTTGAATGAAAAATCATCTAGGGTCCTTGGAAAATCATAAATTGTCAAAAATGATCCTTTGGTGTGAGTTTGAGGAAATTACAACATTGGTCCCTCAAGTTTGGAAATTTGGCAAAAATGGTCCTCGGGAAATTTAAAATGGAAAATTACAATTTTGGTCCTTTGGATATTTAAGCATGGCAGGTTTAGTCCCTTTGGTGTCTTTTGAAAACAGGCCCTCCAAATTCAGAAATATCAAAATTGGTCCTTGTGATTTTAGAAACACCAAATCCGGATCACTAATAAACTAAACCAAAACCAAACCTTACCACTCCATTGTCTGATCCAGAAACACAACCCAAAAATAACACCCAAGCCCACTCTAATCAGCCCACTTAAACCTTTAGCCCACCCAAAACCCCTAAACCGTTCTAAATAATACTCCCATTGACCCAGTCAACCCTCCACCTCCAAACACAAACCCGTGACTCCCCCTACCCTGCTACTTCCATCATCACTACCCCACTATCCCCCCTCCTCATCATCACCTCCTAAACACTGCCACCCCCTCCTAGCCTCTCAAATGCACAAGTATGCCCAGTTTCACACGTTTTCAGAAGGATAAATCCAAAATGGATTTTTGGCGCCAAAACCATCCAACGGCTAAAAGTTAAAGATACTCATCCAATGGCCTCTAAATGTGGTGGGAATTGATCAGAAGACACCCCAAACCCTAATGGAGTCCTATAAAAGGGAGAAGATGCTGTGAAGATAGTGTGTTAGACTTTTTAGAATAGTTGTTATGTCGTTTCTTTTAATTAAGTAATTTTAGTGTAGTAAAAAGCTTCTAAGCATTGTATTATCTCATTTTCATGTAATTGAATCTTTTTTTTTAGCAATCAAACTCAGTTCACTTCTTCATCTTAACTGTGCAAGTTCTTTGTGTGCAATTAAGCTCAATTGTATGATTAAGCTATTCCATGGACTAATCTTGGCACATGTAGGATCCCATAAGCTTATTGAAAGCTTTTAGAGACAATAAAATCAGAATAGTACCAAAGATCTCTTCTTTTTCTAACTGGTCAATGCAGGTCAAAGGAGGGGCATTTATGGAGCTTTGGATAAGTTGAGGTAGCTAATGGAAGACCTCTGCCTATCTTAAAGATAGGCAAGCTTAGTGATTCATTCCTTTTCATGCTGGAATGAGATTCTTTGTAAGCTTTTTCAATTTTTTTTTATAAAATTGCATACCTCTGATTTTGAGTTTAGTATAGTTTTATGTGCATTAGATAATCAGTTAAGTTTTAAATTTAGTTGTTATAACTAGTTTAATCAGTAACTTAGTGATTTGCAGTAGATTGCACCTTATCTTAGTAAAACTGTCATTAGTGGGGTGTTTGGATTAGAATGTTTCAATGTGTTGTTGATTGTGTTTTGTTGTTATGTTGGTTTGAACATGTTACCTCAGACTAGTGTAGCTTATTTGAGTCACAAATCTCAGGTTTTAAACCACCAAAGTCAAAGTCACAATCAAAATCCCATGACAGTTAACTGTCATGGTCTTTAGGTTCTAAATCAAATCCAACTTTTAGAAAAGTGCTTAATTTAGCTTAGTTAAATCTTACCATAGCTTGTTACATTTTACTCAGTCCTTAAATTAAGCTAAAAGCTCAAAAAAGTCAAACTAAGTGGTTTAAGTGGAAAAGTCAAATTGCTTGTTTTCTAAAAAAAAAGTCAGTTATGGCATGAATTAATAAGATTTTTGTGAGTGGAAGTAGCTTTTGAAAATTGTTGAGGTGATTAACCACCAGCTTGTCTACAAAAACTCATGCTTGTTCTATTTTTACAAATTTTAATTAAGCCTGTGCATAAGCTGTTTTGAACCTGCAGGGGAAGCAACCTCCCCTGCACCATCAGTATTGACCTATTTTCTTATGGCCAAAACTTGACCATTATTTGACCACTAGGTTTAAATCTTGGTGATTTGTGGAGCCTGTTAATGTGTTTGTCTAGTCCATGCTTGGTTTGTCCTTGTTAGCTTATCTCATTGGTTTAATTAAGCATCCAAGTTGCTTGTTTGGGCACCATTACTGATTGTTCATCATTGATCACCACTGAGCTTGTTGATTCTTATCTACATTTGATAATCTTGGTTATTGGTATGAGGTTATGAGTTGTTTGTGTTGTTTGTAATTGTGTGTTATTCAGTAACCTTTAGCTTTGTCCTTGTGCTTATTGATCTCATTGCTTATTTGCTCAGTCCATTTTGACTATTCTTTTGCCCACTGAGTCAGTTTCCAAAGCCCACAACTGCTTCAAACCTTGTGCTTAACCCTTGATTTTAGTTTCCCTCAACCCCCCTCCTACCAGGGGGTAAGATTGAACTTTTGGTTTGATCCATAGGTCTGTGGACCCCACCTGTTCTTGGCCCTCAACTTTGTCCCAAACCTGCTTCAGTTAACAAACATTCAAGTGCTAAATTTGGCTTTTTGGCTTATTAAGGCTTATTTGTTGGTTGTTATCTGTTTAATCTTGTTTAGTGAACTCAGATAACCAAGTTTAATCAGTGTGGACCCCACATTTCACCATTTGAGCTAAAAACACTCCACAGTCAACAAAAGTCAACTGTGGGTGTAATAAGCACTTCAATTGCTTATTCCTTGGGTTAAAACAAAAGTGTTTTTGTTAAAGTTAGTTGTTTTTAGCTTATTATCAGTTTAGAAAAAGAAAAAAAATCCAAAAAACCAATTTTAAAAATAGTGATAGCTTCTATTTAATAGGATTTATCAATTTAATTTTCTTTTTAATTAATTTCTAAGTAATATGTCACTTTTATATTTTTAGAAATTATATTTTAGGTTAAAATAATTTTAAAAATTTTTCCAGATTTTTATTTTGTCTTTTAGTGGTATTTCTAATTAATTTTAGTTTAATTTAGTTTTAATTAATATTAATCAATTAAATAGCATAATTAGTTTTTATATAATATAACCTAGTTTTTATATTTTTTCTAGCTTTTATTTTAGTTAAAGCATTTTTATAAATTTTTCTAGAATTTTTACTGTTCATTTAATAGTTTTCATAATTTAAATAGTTTAATTAGATAGTAATTAATAAATAGAATAATAATTAGTTAACTAGTTTAAAAATACTTAGAATTAATTTTTTATAATTTTTTAGGATTCCTGTAATGGTTAATTAGATTTATAAAAATTTTCTTAATTTTCTAAGTCTTTTTAGTATTTTTAATAATTCTAATTAGTTTAATTAGTATTAAATAGATAATTAGTAATTAATTAATAATAAATAATTAAATAGTGTAAAAAATAATTTTTATTTTTCTTAAAATTTTCTTTAATTATTAGGATTGTAAAAATATCAATTTTACACTTTTAACCCTTCCCGTCCCTTAGTTGTACTTTTTGTTTTGTGCGTCTATATACGTTTTTTAATTAAAACGTACGTTTTTAGTTTTTAGCTCAAATCTTCGTAGCCTAAATTCCCGTAATCAATCACGTAGCTTTCCTAAGCTATTTTTGTTAATAATTTCCAAATAATTCTGATCACAAACCCTTTTCTGTGAATAACACCCGATTACGAATACGCTAAAGTTACATTTCACACCTCAACGAGATTTAACGACCCGGTGATACATTATATTACCCAGAGCATTGATCTTGGCTATTTGACTTAGTTGACCATTCTTTGGTTAATTTAAGTTAGGTGGTTCGGGCTCAATCACCCACGCATCAGTTAACTTATCCTTTATGCCTTCGTGGGTCTTTAAGTGGTGCATGCACGCCATGTAGGCAGAAATATAAGATAAACAATATTGACATATATGCAATAAAGTAAAAATGCGCTATGGAGTTAGCTAGAAACCATAACATTTTATTAATACTTGCAAGTTATTTGAAAAAATAGAAAATACAATTCCTAGAAAAGAAAAGAAAGACAAACACTTATTGGGCACCTCGTAGGATGCAAGGGTGTTTGTGTAAGGGCCGTAGCCTAAAAGTAACATTTTTTGAGATTGCAGATGTTCCAAGTGCGTGCTAGGTCGTGACCTTCCATATCGCGTAGTCTGTATGCGCCATTGCCGAGCGCGTCTGTGACCTCGTAAGGTCCTTCCCATTTAGGTCCGAGCTTGCCTGTGTCTTCTGCGTGGCTCGCGTTGTTGGCGCGGTAAACAAAGTCTCCTGGTCTGAATGAAGTGTGTTTGACTTTTGCATCATAATACTTCTTCATTTTTGCCTTAGCCTTTGCTTCGCGTATAGCTGAGCGTTCGCGTCTTTCTTCCAGTATGTCTAAGTCTATGCGCCGTTCCTCATCATTTGTCGTGACGTTGACCTCTGTTGTGCGTATAGTTGGCATTCCTATCTCGGCTGGTATGACGGCTTCTGTTCCATAGACTAGGGAAAATGGCGTGTCGCCAGTACTGGTTTTGATTGTTGTGCGATGCGCCCATAGGACATGTGAGAGCTCGTCTACCCACCTTCCTTTGTGTCTGTCAAGGCGCGCTTTTATTCCTTCGCCTAGACTGTGATTTGCGCGCTCAACTAGGCCATTGGTTTGTGGGTGTTTGACTGAAGCAAAGTGTTGTGTGATGTTCAATTGTGCGCACCAATCTTTGAATGGGTTATCACAGAATTGTTTTCCGTTGTCTGATATGATTGCGCCCGGTAGTCCAAAGCACAGACAATGTTGTCCCAAACAAAGCGTTTGACTTGGTTTCCCGTGATGTTCACCACCGCTTTTGCTTCGATCCACTTTATAAAGTAGTCTATGGCCACGATGAGGAACTTTACTCCTCCAGCTGCGATAGGGAAAGGTCCTGCGATGTCAATACCTCATTTGTAAAATGGCCATGGTGAGGTAATTGGTGTTAGCTCTTGTTGTGGTCGGCGCGGAATTGGTCTATGTACTTGGCAATTGCTGCATTTTCTTATCAGATCGCGTGCATCACGATGCATTGTTGGCCAATAGTATCCTGACCTTAGAGCACTTGGCACCACGGATCGTGGCCCTGAGTGCATACTACATGATCCAGCGTGAATTTCGCGGAGAACGTATTCTGCTTGAAGGGGTCCAACACATCTGAGCCATGGCTGTAAAAAAGACCGTCGATAGAGTACATTGTCGTGTAGTTCAAATCGTTTCGCTGCGCGGCGTATTCTTCGAGCGTCTTTATGATCTTGGGGTAGGACTCCCTTGCTAATAAATTCGATGATAGGTGTCATCCATGTAGGATCTTGTACCACTATCACCGTTGATATCTCCCTCTCCAAGATTGACTTGTTTTTTAGGGTTTCCACCAATACCTGTTTTGAGAGGTGTGCGAAGCTTGTGGATGCGATCTTGCTGAGTTCGTCCGCCTTCTTGTTATCTCCTCTAGGCACCTATTTTATTGTGAACCTATCAAAGTTTTTGATCAAAGATTTTGTCTTTTCCAAGTATTGGGTCATGTGTTCATCATTGGCCTCATATTCACCTAGCACGTGGTTAACGACCAGTCGCGAATCTACGTTTGCTTCTAGGTTGCGAACACCCATTTGAATTGCAATACGTAGTCCAGCTAGTAGGGCTTCGTATTCTGCCTCATTGTTTGTGGCTGTGAATTCAAAGCGTAGCGCATAGGTGAATTCCATAACTTCTGGATTTGTAAGAATGAGGCATGCGCCTGATCCTTCTACACATGAAGATCCATCTGTGAACAGAATCCAGGGTTCCTGTAAATCTGTTTTAGCTGCAGATGTCGGGCTGTCGCTGTCTGGCTTCTCCACGATAAAATCGGCTAGGACTTGTCCTTTGATTGCAGTGCGCGGTCTGTATGAGATGTTATACTCACTTAACAGTACACTCCATTTTTGTAAGCGTCCTGATGCGTCAGGCTTAGAGATAACTTGTTTGATTGGCTGATCAGTGATTACAACTATTGGATGCGCTTGAAAGTATCTGCGCAACCTTTTGGCTGCGAACACTAGAGCCAAGACCAGCTTCTCCATAGCGCTGTAGTTAGTCTCTGTTTTCTTTAGGGCTTTACTTACGAAATATATGGGTGTCTGGACGGAGTTCCTGTCTGTCAATAGAACGGCGCTGACTGCTCCATGGGTTGCCGATAAGTACATGATTAGTTCTTCCCCTGGTCGCGGCGCGACAAGTTTGGGAAGAGATGCCAGATGGTTTTTGAGTTGTTAGAAAGCTTCTTCCGCTTTGGTAGTCCAGCGAAAGTATCCCTTTTTTGTACACTTCGTGAGTGTTTTAAAGAGGGGAAGAGATTTGTCTGCTGACTTAGATAAGAAACGGTTTAGCCCCGCTAACTTTCCATTCAGTGATTGGACTTCTTTGAGTGTGCGCGGTGAGGGGAGATCAATAACGGCCTTTGTCTTTTCTGGGCAAGGCTTGATTCCATCGGGTTCTATCAGGTATCCAAGGAACATCCCTTTGGTCGCGCCAAAGGTGCACTTTTTTGGATTTAACTTCATGTTGATCCGCCCCAACGTTCGGAATGTTTCCTCGATGTCGCGCACCAATTCGTCCTCTGTATGGCTTTTTATGACAAGGTCGTCAACATAGACTTCCAAGTTGCGGCCTACTTGTTTTTCGAAGGCTGTGTCCACCAGTCGTTGGTATGTCGCGCCTGCGTTCTTCAGGCCAAAAGGCATTTTTGTGTAGCAGTATACTCCTTGACTGGTGTGGAAAGCTGTTTTTTCTTCATCTTCCACTGCCATCTGGATCTGATGATACCCTTTATATGCATCTAGGAAGCATTTGAAGGGGTATCCGCACAAGGACTCGACCTTCCAGTCTATCTCTGGCAGTGGATAGCAGTCCTGCGGACATGCTTTGTTGAGGTCCGTGAAGTCCACGCACATCCTCCAACTGCCATCGCTCTTCTTTACCATAACTGGGTTAGAAAGCCAGTCGTAATAGTATACTTCGCGCATGATGCCTGCGTCTACGAGCTTATGTACTTCTTCCAGAATAGCCTTTGCACGATGTGGGGCCTGGCCGCGCTTCTTTTGTCGTATTGGAGAGTATCCTTGTCGGATTTGTAGCTTATGTTCTGTGATAGAGCGCGGTACTCCCGTCATATGCTTTGGTTCCCATGCAAAGATGTCTAGGTTCTTTTGCAAGAGTGCGCATACAACTACTTTACCTTTGTCAGATAAAGATCCTCCAATTGAAACTTGTTGCTCCGGATAATCTGGGTGAATAGCGACTTTTAAATTTGGCATTTTTTCCGTGCGCTGTTCTGGAATAGTCTCTACTTCAGTTGTTACTGCGATGCATTCTCTTGGTGGTACTGTTGTGTTATAGAGAGTGACAACTCCTCCTTCCACTGGGAATTTAAGCATTCCGTGCGCTGTGGATGGTACTGCGCGCATGGATGATATTCCCGGTCTTCCAATGATACCATTATATGGTGAAGGAGACTTTATTACCATAAAGTTTATCCAAGTTGCGGTTGAGTGTTGTTCATCTCCTACGACCACCAACAGGCGTAACTGCCCCATGGGCCAAATCTTTTCTCCTGTGAATCCTGTTAATGACATTGTGGCTGGTATCAACTGACCTTGGATTTCAGGTCGCAGTCTTTTGAAACAGTGATCGTACAAGATGTCTGCGGATGCTCCTCCATCAATGTACATGCGGTGGATGTTATGTCCTCCTGTATGTATTTCAATGGTTAGAGGCTCTACGACTGCGTTGTCCGCAACTATAGTAGGGAAGGATATCTCTTTTTCTGGAGAGAATTTTTGGCTGACTTTTTGTTTTATCCTGCGTTGCTATGATTGTATCATGTATATAGTGTCAGCTTTTTCCTTTGGAGGTTCTTTCTTACCCCCGTTTCTCTGTTTATCTTTTCCTTCCTTGATGTTCTTTACGAGGTGGTCCATCTTGCCTTCTCTAACTAGCTTTTCAATTAGCTGTTTTAGTTGGACGCACTCGTTAGTGGTATGGCCTTTTTGGCCGTGGTACTCGCAGTATCCACTACCTAGGCGCTTTTCTTCTGCAGTGCGCATTGGTGGTGGTTTTGGGAAGTTCGCACCTTCTGTTACAAATATTTCTCTAGGAGTCTTAGTGAGAGGAGTATATTTGTCGTTGTCTCTTCCACTGCGGTAATTCCTGCTGCGGTTGTTATTCTGATCGTTGGATTGTCTCCTCGGCTGTTCTTGTTGCCTATAGTTTGAATAACCTTTTTTGCTATCCGCAGCAGCTGCTTCTCCTTGTATAAAAGATCTGGTGCGCTTTGTTAATTCGTCAAAGGTCTGTGGAACTTTGTCATTCAGCTTGCGGATGAGTTCTGGGTTATTGATCCCATTCATGAACCCTGAAATTTTTAGGATTTCAGGACATGTTTTGACTTGTATGCACTCATCTTTAAAACGTTCCATAAAAGCGCTGGTTGATTCCCCTTGACGCTGTTTCACTCTTGCTAGTTCCACAAGGTTTTTAGCGCACTTCTTTCACTGGGTGAAGTTGAGGCGGAATGCTTTCCGTAGTTCCTCAAATCCACCGATGCTCCTACGTGGGAGTTTGCTAAACCATGTGCGCGCATTTCCTACTAACGTGTAATTAAACATGTGGCACCACACAGGCTGTGGCCAATTTTCGATAGTTGCGGCTGATTCGAAAATTTTTAGGTGATCGTCAGGATCACCTGTTCTATCGTATGTTTTCACGTTAGCGGGCATACGCCTGCGTTTGCGGTCTGAGTAATCGCTGATGCGCCGTGTAAACGCATCGATTTTCTGGAGTCGCCATGGGAGAGACATATCTTCATCCTCTTCCTCGCGACGTCTTCCTCTTGACTTCCAGTGTCCTGTTTCTTTATCCTCGTTGTCCGAGGAGTCACTGGAAGAAGAGTAGTCTCTTTTTCGGCGCTTGCGCCGGCTTCTTTCAGAAGAAGAGCTTGAGGGATCTCTGCTTGGGGACCTTCTTCTCCCCAACCTGTCTTGAATCCTCCTACTCCCAGGTTTGGAAGATCCTTGGCTTGGCGAATGTTGAGGCCCAAATCGATCTTGTATTCCCCGACTGCCAAGTCTGAAGTGGACATTGGTGCGCCTCTCGCTGTTTCCTGAGTATTGTGAATTAGATATCGTACCCAATCTATCATGGATAGTGGTACGTTCCGCACGTCTTCCTCGTGGGTGACGCGATGGTGATGGTTCGCGTTGAGGACCAAAATTGAGTCGGGCTTGTAAACCCGCGCTTGCTCTTCTTGTTGCTTCTTCTTGCATGAGGGCGGTTAGGGTTTCATAATTTTGGGATACAAAGTTTCCCAAAGTTAGATCAGGTGCGTCCTCCGTCGTTGCAAGAATTTCTGCCTCAGTGTTTGGCGCCCTGTTTCGTTCAGGTGCGCCTGGCGGCGCAGTGTTGTTCACTGCGGGTGTAGCCTGATGAGGAGTGGTGAAGAGGGTGCGTTGGAGTTCCTCAACGCTTGGGACCACTGGTGTGACTTGAGTAGTTCTTATAGGTAGTTCTACTGCTAGGCGAGGTGGGGTTGTTCCTGCCTCGTGGTGACCAGGTGTGCTGGTTGTCCCAGCGACTTGTCTGGAGGTTGGATCTTGTTGATTCTTCCTCTGATGGTCACGTTTTTTTGACTGCGGAGTCCGCTGGCTCGAATTCTTATGTTTCGTCATTCTAGTTCTTAGTAGGGTCCCACGGATGGCGCCACTTGTTGATACAAAAGTTGGGCGTACCTGGTTATGGGCTTATACTCTCGTACCAATTCAATCCTTAGCACTTGTTACCTGCGTACTAAGAAAATAAGACAACACCGTTAGGCTTATCGAGGGATTGTCTCCCCCGATTAGACTCTGGCGTGAGAGTAAGTAATCGATTTAAGATTCTCGTAGAGAGTTAGGGTTGTATATATCGTACCTTTGAATGAGAGATGTTATTCCTTATATAGGGGCTAAGAAACCGTGTTTCTTGCTCCTTACTCTTCGCATGCGTGGTGCTTATCCCAAGTAAGGATATCTATTCCATGAATAAGTAATCCTTATCGCGTGCCCGGATACGTTTAGTTGGGCTTTGGGGTTCGTGAGCCCAAGCCATGTTTATTATGGGCCGTTATTTGTTATAATAGCCCACTCGTGGTGGGTTTGGGCCAAGTAATGTTTATCATTTGGACTTGTGGCCCAAATATAGACTATACGTCATCAATGTTCATCAGATTTACGGTCCAATGGAGCTACATAATTATATACAATCGCATGATTACGTACTGATTAATTCATGTGAATAAAATAATGAAAAAATTAATTGCAGACATACCTATGATGGATTAGTGGATGACAATAGACATGATTGGTAAACTCGTAACCAAAGTGGGAGGGATAAAGAAATTCGTCACGATATGGTAGAATGAAAGGAGGTAAAAATTACCTAAGGGCATAATAGTCCTTGCACAATAATGTTATGTGTATGAATCAAATTTGCTATGTGTACATGGAAATGGATCAACTAAGAAGAAAAATAAAAATAACGGATTTAACCAATCTAAACATGAAAATGTCATATATACCCAAAATACAATTTTTGACTGCATAATGTACAATGCATTTAAAGAATGATCTGAGTAAATATGGCATTATCATGTTTAAGTTGGGTAAATATGGAATTGCGTAAAAATAAGAATAATGAGAAATATTGTCAACTACACATTTCAAATATAGAAGGAGAATTTCATAGAAAATACATCTCTTTTTGTAGATGCATCTGAAATTTACGGTTGTGGTTATTTCTCATCCTTCTCATTTTACTTTTATTTCTTATTTGATCCTTACTCATGTGTACATATCATTTCCCTTATTAAAAGGAATAGAATTTGATGATGGTAAAAGAATAACGGAACCGAAAGAATCATACCGAAGGCCACAGAATTTGATGATGGTAAAAGAATAACGGATCTGAAAGAATCATACCGAAGGCCACTTGGACAGCCGGGGAATTTGTCAAAGTATTGATCGTGTAGAGATGAGAATAGATTCGGAACCAGTCTTAACCGGAATTAGAACCGGCGGATCCGAAAACCGAAACTCGATGTTACTACCCTTTGAGTTTTGTATTTGTTTTTCAGTTGACAACTGAGGGTGAAAAATAAAAACTTTAGTTTAGTGTATTATATGCAAAACATTAAGTATATGAGAGGGTTTATGAAATTTCTTACCTTTTAAGGTTTTTCCTGTAACATGTAGTGAAATGAGACTATTTCTTATTAGTAGTAAGAGCATCCGCAGCGTTTCTACCCTTTAAAAGTCTTGATGCATTAATGGCAATAAAGGCTAAATTTCAAATGTCTTAAAAACTTATATAAAATCATATGGAAAAGTATAATGGGTAAAGATCTATTGAGAAGAAAACTTAAAATGAGAAGAATGAGAAATAACTATAACAACACATTTGAGATGCATTTTTACCCGTAAAAAAGTAATGCAACATTGGTATTTGAAAACTTATGGAGAGAGAGAGTTTTAGGTCTAGGGGTTCCCATGGTTTTAGCTTTGGTGATGGCAAGCCGAGGTCGAAGGAAAGGTATCGGAGCTACACAAGCAGTTATGTATCGTTCTACTTCACGAATTTTCCAGATGGTTGGAAAGTCACAGATTTATGGAAAGCCTTCAGTCGGTATGCTCATGTGGTTGATGTCTTCATTGCTCCAAGAAGGAACAAAATGGGAAGAAAATTTGGGTTTGTTCGTTTCCGTAAGGTAGGTCGTTGGTGGGAGATTGAAAGGAACTTGGGAGGAATGTGGATAGGCACTTACAAACTTAGGTTCGGAATTGCTATCGAGAAAGGTGAGTCGATGAGAAAGTCAAGACCAAGAAGGGATGGTGTTCAATATGGCAGGGGTGTGCCAAACGTGGTACCTAATCGAAGTTATGCTCAAGTTGTAACAAAGTCTAATGATGAACCGCAAGCAGAAGGAACAAAGAAACCTGGTGTTAACTGTGAAGAGGGGTTGAGTGAAACTAAGGAGACTAAAAAGGTATGTCTTTCGTATGATCCTAATGAAGAGGAGACCGATTGGCTTCAATCATGTCTAGTGGCTAAGTTGAAATATGCGGAGACTATTAAGTTTCTTGTTGATGACATTTTACCAGAAAGTAAGTTTGGATGCAAGGTTAGTATTTTGGGAGGAAGTATGGTTTTATTAAGGTTCAAAAGCAAGGAATTAAGTGAGTTCTTCTTAAAGTCTTATGTTGATACGGTGGAACCATGGTTTCATTATATTAAAAGGTGGGAAGAACACTATCATGACTCGAATAGAATCACATGGATATCGGTGTCTAGGGTGCCAGTGAAAGCGTTTTCAATCGGCTTTTTTGTCGAGTTAAGTAATCTGTGGGGAAGCTTTATTGCGGTGGATGATAACACTCTTCATTGTAAAAGGCTTGATGTAGCAAGAGTCTCGTTGTCAACGTCTCTCAACAGGATTCCGGAGGTTTGTACTGTGGCTATTAGTGGTCGCGTATATAATCTCTCCATTAAAGAAGACTTGGGTGTTGAACTATTGTCGATACCCTACACAAATAGTCATGAAGATGAAGCACAAGATGTTCCAGGCATGGCGGAGACAGACGATGATCATAGTGGTGGTGTAAACCGGAACAGTGAGTTTGTAGAAAGTGAAAGGTTGAAAGAAACTCACGTGATTTTTGAAGATTGCATGGAAAATGATGATGAGGGTTCGCGGCTCAAGGATACCTTGCAACAGGAGGAAGATCAAAAGCAGCAAGTTGAAAATGTTGAAGTTGTTGAAAAGCCTACTAGGTGTCAGACTAGTTCGAGCATGGGTGGTTTCACGGGGGAGGTGTCTTCACTTAAAACATTGGTTAATAGTGAGGCTACATTAAGTCAACATTGTGGACCCACTCTGGATTCAAATTTAGTTCTTGGAGAAAAAGGCGACCAAATTTCTCCTATCAATATGGTGGAATATACTATTATTGGACCAGTTTTAAATGAAACTTGTCATTCTTTTGGGCCTATATGTGAGCCCAATAAACACACATCTCAACCTAACAACTCAACAGATAAGTCAAATGAGGATTCATTGAACTTGGTTGACAATGTTATTGAGGAAGTAGATGGTCTGTACGGTGACTTTGAATCAATTGCTATTCAAAATAAACTCAAGAGAAACAATGACAGGAAGCTAAAACTTAAGAAGAAGAACAAAGGAAGAGGGAAGAAAGGTTCGTTGGTTGAAGTAGAGGTAAGAAATGAGTCTAGTATGCTAAACGAAGCTGAGCAAAATAATGAAACTTCATCACAAACAGTGGAACTTCAAGCAAGAAAAGAGGCTGAGAGGGTTGTGGAGTTAGCAGATTTGATGGGATTGCAAAGCGATGGGAATAAAGAGGAATTATTTGACAAAGTGTTTCAGGTAGAGTTATCGGATCGTAATGATTAGTAAGTCTAAGTCTGTAACTTTTTTGGTTGTGGTGAGATAATATTTATCTATGAAGATTATATCTATAAATGTTAAAGGAGTAAATAGTGCTTGGAAAAAAATTGCTTTGTCGTCATTTTTAAGTATATAGGATCCTGATGTAGTGTTTTTACAAGAAACTAAGTTAAAAGATTTCGATACTAGGATGCTGAGAAAATTATGGAATAGGAATGAGTTGGAAGCGAGATGGAGCAACTCAATTGGATCCTCAGGTGGTATAATGGTTATATGGAAGCGATGTTTTTTTAAGTTGTGTGATCAAAAAGAGGATTTCAGGTTCATTTTATTGAAGGGTTCATTAGTTAATTTGGGTGTTGATGTTTCATTTGTAAATGTGTATGCTCCCAATGACGTTGCGAATAGAAGATGTATATGGAGCACTCTAAGAGATCATAAAGTGGGTCAAGAAGGGTTATGGATTCTTGGTGGTGACTGGAACGAGATTCTTCACATTGAGGAAAGGTTAGGCCAAACTAGTTTAGAGATATCTATGAAAGATTTCCAATGTTTTGTAGAAGACTGTAACTTAATCGATCTTCCGATGACGGGTGCTAATTTCACTTGGTCCAATGGCCAGTCAAAATTGTCGCTAAGTCGTTTGGATAGATTTTTGTTCTCGACTGATTGGATAATTCAGTTTCAACAAACTAGACAATGGTGCATTAAAAATTCATTCTCTGACCATTACGCAGTGGGGGTAGGATGGTTGTCATTGAATTGGGGTCCGAAGCCATTCAAAGTATATAAGTGGTGGCTTGAAGATCCATTTTGTGCAAAGAGTTTCGAGAATGCATGGAAGGCATCGGGTTTAGAAGGAGGAGCTGGTTTGTGTCTCGTGAAAAAATTAAAGAGTGTGAAAAACGAGTTAAAAGAAAAGTTCAATCATAGATTCTCATTAGTTATGGAAGAAATTAAGTCTAAAGAGAGGAGGTTATTTGAGGTGGAAGCATTAAGACAGAAGGATAGCCTTAATGAAGATTTATGGAAGGAATTTGTTGCTTTAAAGTCTTCGATCATGTGCCTTAGGAAAAAAGAAGCGATGAATACATATCAAAAGTCCCGCGCAAAATGGCTTAGACTTGGTGATTGTAATTCAAAGTTTTTTCACCTGATGTATAATAGTCGTATGAGGTCAAACTCTCTTCAATCTATATCGGTCAAGGGTGAAGTGTATTCTATTCCTTACGAGGCAAAACGAGCTACTGCAAACTTCTTTAGAGAACATTTTCAGAGTAGTAGAGGTCCATTTTTTAGGCCTTTACGTGGGGCTTTTAAGTCAATTTCTGATGACCAATCTACTCAACTTGAATCACCATTTTCAGAGATTGAGATTAAGTCAGCAATTTGGTGTTGTGGTGAAGATCGTGCTCCAGGGCCAGACGGGTTAAATTTCAAGATTTTAAAACAAAATTGGAATGTTATAAAGGCTGACATCATTCGTTTCTTTGAAGAATTTCATGTCAAGGGTTGTTTCCCTAAGGCATTAAACTCCTTTATTGCGCTCATTCCTAAGAAGTTGTGTCCACAAGATTTGAATGACTTCAGGCCTATTTCTCTGATTAGTAGTATGTATAAAGTGCTTGCTAAAGTATTAGTGTAAAGATTAAAATCGGTCATGGATGTGGTGGTTGGGTCTTCTCAGTTTGCTTTTATAAAGAATAGACAAATTTTGGATTGTATTTTGATTGCCAATGAGGTTATTCATTCATTAAAGTATTCTAGCAGCGGGGGAATGATTTTTAAAATAGATTTTGAGAAGGCTTACGATACGATAGAGTGGACCTTTGTTGATAGAATATTGGATGAGATGAAGTTTGGTCTAAAGTGGAGAAAATGGATCAATTTCTGCTTATCTTCAGCTAGAGCTGCTGTTTTAATCAACGGCTCTCCTACTGATTTCTTTCAACTGGAAAGAGGGTTAAGACAAGGTGATCCTCTGTCACCATTCTTATTCAATATTGTTAGTGAAGGTCTTAATGCTCTAATTTCTAAAGCTGTTCAAATTGGTTTATTTGAAGGTGTCAATGTCGGAAAAGTTCATTCATTTCCTATATATCACCTTCAATTTGCTAACGATACGTTGATCTTTTGTGATGCTAATAAGGAATCTTTATTGAATGTTAAAAGAGTTCTAAGATGTTTCCAACTATCAGCAGGTTTAAGAATTAATTTTTCTAAAAGCACGTTAATTGGGGTCGGTGTTGAGGAGAATTTGGTTCATTCATGGGGTAACGATCTCGGCTGCTCAGTTGGCACCATTCCTTTCCGATACCTCGGTTTGCCGGTCGGAGCTAATCCTGCTTTTAAAGCAGTATGGGACCCCGTAATTGTGAGGCTTAGAGAATGTTTAGTAAAATGGAAGTCTAGATTCATTTCAAGAGCGGGTCGAATAGTTCTTATAAAATCAGTTTTCAATAGTCTTCCTTTATACTTTTTATCTTTATTTCAGGTCCTAGCATGTGTGGTAGAGGAGATAGATAGAATCAGGAGAAGTTTCTTTTGGGCAAAAGATCCTATCGAACGGAAGCTATGCACAATTGATTGGAATACGATCACTAAAAGCAAGCAAAATGGGGGCCTTGGTGTTGGAAATATCCGAACTAGAAACGAAGCGTTGCTATGTAAATGGTTATGGAGTTATGGAAATAAGAAAGAGGCGTACTGGAGAAAGTTAATTGATGCAAAGTATGGAAGCAATGAGTCTAGTCTATCTCCTTCAAGTCCGAGGAAATATTTTGTGTCTCCGTTATGGAAGAAGATCTCTGGTCTAATTCACTTGCAATCATCATCAGGTGTTGTAGTGAGAAAAGGTTTGATGCACTGTGTCGGGAGAGGGAACAAAACAAGATTTTAGGAATATCATTGGGTGGAAGGTCATATTTTAAAAGTATCATTTCCGAGGATATTCACATTGGCAATTCACAAATCTGGTCCAGTCTGCAACTTTGGCTTTTGGGAGGACGGTCAATGGAATTGGGATGTTAAATTTAGAAGAAGATTATTTGATTGGGAGGTGGATCAGTATGAACCATTTTCTCCACTTCTAAATTCAATGATGTTAGTGGCATCGAATGATGACAAAATGGTTTGGTCTTTTGAGTCGTCGGGTAAGTTTTCATCGAAATCATTTAGTTATGAAGTGGAAAATATGAATTACCATGGTAATCCACTCCTTTCATCGATCTGGAAATTCAAGGTTCTGCCTAAGGCTCGTCTTCTTTGCTGGCAAGTATTGTCGGGTAAGTTGCCAACTAGAGCTTTTTTATCAAGAATTGGTGTTATTTCCGAGAATCATCGTGAATGTCCACTTTGTAAGGGTAATGTAGAGACAATCGATCATCTTTTTGTTCATTGCAAAATTTCGCTTTCTATTTGGTGGGCGTTAGTTGAGGGTTGGGGTTGCATGTGGGTAACTCCTAGAAGCATAACCGACTTGTTCATATGGCGGAAAGATATGGCTAAAGACATCAAATGTAAAGAAGTGTGGTTTATGTCTTTCTTTTCTGTTCTGTGGCATATTTGGGAAGCTCGAAATAAGGCAGTTTTCTCAGAAAAGGAAGTTTCATCGTCTCAGATTATCGATCTAGTAAAATTTAGGATTGGGGGTTGGATCAAAGCCTTCTTTCCGGCGTGCTCATACTCTTTATTGGATTTCTTTGTCAATTTTTTCTCAATTTCAGTTTGCTTTGGTGATGTCTGTAAGGTCAAAAGGCCTTTTCAATGGTATCCGCCTGAAGATGGATCGCTAAAATTCAATGTAGACGGTTCGGCAAAGGGTAAACCGGGTTTGGCGGGTATCGGTGGTTTATTACGCAATAGTGAGGGTGTTGTTCTTGCTATGTTCTCTATCCCAGTTGGTATTATGGATTCTAATGTTGCGGAAGTGCTGGCCTTAAAAGAAGCATGCAAGATGTTAAACAAAAAAGTGGAGTTGAACTCGGTAAAGATCGTTATTGAAAGTGATTCTTTGAATGCGGTTTCATGAACTCATGCTCCAACCAAGAGACCATGGAGGTTATTAGCTTACTTTCAAGGGGTAGACATATTTTTATCAAGTTATTCAAGTCATTCGGTTGTTCATGTTCATCGGGAATGCAATTCGGATGCTGATAAATTGGCTAAAGATGGGGTTCATCGAACATCTCCTCTTACTATATGGAAGGATGACTGAGTCATGATAAGGTGAAATGAGACTGAAGATTGATACGAGCTGATGGGTTAGTATGTTGGTATTTGTAGTTCCTTTCTTGTATGCTTGTGTTTGAATACCAATAACTTGTGTCTGTTTAGGTTGTGTTTGGTGTAGTAATGTTGTTTTCAGCCTATGCTCTTTATGTACTTGGCTTATGGCCTATGTTCTTCTTGCAATAAATCCATTTTTCAAAAAAAAAAAAAAAAAAAAAAAAAAAAAACACATTTGAGATGCATCAACTAAATTTAGATGCTTCTGTATTCATTTATATGCATCCTAATTAGTTTCGAAATTTATTTAGAAGTGAAACGATGCGAAGTAGTACTAACAACAATTTTGACACGCAAGAGACGAAAAATACATAGGATTCGCCTAACTTGAAGTTATGATATTATATTTATAGGCTATTTTCTGCCCGGCCCATCTTGACAGCGTCAGCCCAAACTTTTCTTCATCAAATTGTAGATCTCTTCGTCCTCTTCGCGTGGGCTTTTGAATCACCTAAATCCAAGTTCGTATGCAAAAGTTATGACCAAAACAATATCAGGTACTCCGTGCGCAAGTTGTGATTGTCTTGATCATCTTGTGACGGTTTCACTAAGGTTTCTTCTTGTGTAAGCCTTCTTCCTAACGTCGTCACTCTATAACATCTGGCGTCGTCAGGTTAAATCCTGACGCCGTCATGTGTAATTTAACTCTGGGCCGTGACTCCTCCCAAACCAACTAGTCAACCGGGTGCAGTTGATTGGCCCACCTGGGAGGGAAAGTCAAGTGTTTTTAAATCCGTGGAAGTACAGGGAAATCCCCGGGTTGTTAAGTCCCAACGAGATTAAAATTGTATTTTGAACGCATTTGGGAATAGGTGGAACTGAGGACAGTAACCAAGATGATTGGGAAATGATTATGCTACTGAGTATTTGGTATTTGAACAATTTGGAATAATATTAACAATTACAGAGATACAAATATAATCACAGAAGCACAAATTGGAAATCAAATTATAGACAGAGAAAAGTGGGATTTAAACAAGTTAAAACTATAGGGGGTGCAAGTGAAACTTTTCAAACTTAAAATAAAGAGAAAATTAAAAATGAAAATGAAATTATTAACTTGATTATTTTAATATTTAAATATTACTTAATTAATAAAAACTATTTAAAAAGTGATTTAAATCTGGTTTATATTAAACTAAAAATGATAAAGGCTACAAATTAAAATAAAAACTTGCAAACGTATTTTCTAAACCTCTAAAAGAACTTGAAGAAAGTATAAAAATTAAAAAGAAATATTTTTGTCTTTTTATGGGTTTTCTATTAATTAATTACTAATTATATTAATTAAACTAATTAAACTATTTTAAATTATTAAAAATACTAAAATGACTTAGAAAATTATGGAAAAATTTATAAAACTAATTAACCATCACAGGAATCCTAAAAAATTATAAAAAGTTTCTAAAAATTATATTTAGACTATTTTACTAATTATTTGCTTAATTATTAATTTAAATCTAATTTAACTAAATTAAATAAGAAAATTAGAAAATGAACAGTAAAACTTAAGAAACTATTTTCTAAAAGTCTTAAATGATTTTTAAAACCTAGGAAAAATATAAAAACCTACTGTTGTTAATTAAAGTTTAAGAAAACTATTTAATTACTAATATTTCCTAATTAATTATTTAAACTATTTTTAATTCTAATAATTAGTAAACTAAAAGAGAAAAATCTAAGAAAATTATTGAAAATACTTAAAGGTGACAGGAAATTAAGAAAATGATGAAGTGCTTATTAATAAGCTAAAAAGAAAATTAAAAAGATAAAATCTATTAAATAGAAGCTATCACTAATTTTAAATTTGATTTTTTTGGTGTTTTTCTTTTTGACAGATGAAAATAAGATAAAAATAAGAAACTTTTACAAAGACACTTTTACAATAGCTTAAAAATAAGCTGAGTGCACCCCCTTTTAGCAAACAGTTGGCTTATTAGCTTAATTTTGGATTTTTCAAGTGAAATAAGCTAAACACTGGTCACAGAGAGCAAAATAAGCTATAAACAACTTAAGTGAACTAAAAATAAGCTAGAACAAGCAAAAGATCTGAATAATAAGCTGTAACAAGCAAATAAGCCAAAATCAACAACCTAGAGTACTTTTAGTCCCAAAAGGGCAACTGCAGGCCTATGTGGGGCCCACAGGATTGATCTAGGTTCTAAAATGAAAGTTGATCTGAAAAGTAGACCAGGTAAGCTTTACAATAAGCCAAGAATCAGAGCTTACGGTTCACTAATAAGCTTTGGGCAAGCTTGTAAACTTTGATGCCAATACTGAATACTCAGTATACTCAGTATGGTGTGGGTGACTTGCGGTGACAAGCAGGCTAGGGGCAAGGCTTCTAGGGTCCAAAATAACAACTGGAATAGTTAGATGGGATGACAAGATTCCTAAAATGCCAAGGTTTGAAGGCTAAAGCTCACAGATAAGCTCTTGGTGAGCTTATAAAACCAGGCTTACACCCCTAGAGCAGGGGAGGTCACAGTCTAACTAAGCTACTTTAAGAGTGCTTATTTATAAGCAAATGGACTCCAAATCAAGATTTTCTTTTTGGAATATATAGACAAGCTGCCAAATTACCAAGAAACACAAATTTTATCTATGACCAATCCCTAATGAGCCTTGTGCAAGATCTGGTAGATTTGTCAAAATGACAGATGTAAAATTTTGACTTTTGATGATATGATGAACACTTTGACTACTCTGGATTTTTATTGATCTAAATTGACTTGAGATGATGTTCTAGGCTAATATGGGACTAAATGATGTTGTGAAATCAACTTATGCAACTAATGGTATACTTATGCAACCTGATTCTTCTTTAAACAGAATAAACAACAAGATCAAAGGCAACTTTGACTTTTAAACTTATGACTTCTGGTTTTAGGTTATAAATAAACTACAATGAACCTAAGAGTGATGTCTACACTACAGGTATCCACTAAAACTTACAATGAGACAGAGATACAAACAGATCCAAACACCCCTACTTAGATTATAAAGGTGTGGTTTTCAAAGCAATTCAAGAGATTAGAACTAGAAACAGGTTAATAACAATCTAATGAGATCTAACATACATAAATAAGCATAAATGAACAGTTAATAAGCTGAGAATATTGGAACTATGAAAAATCAGAAGATTGCTTACTTCATGCCATCCAAGCCAAATAGAAACTAGAACCAGAACCACCTATTGAGCCTTCACAGGCTCACTAATACCCATATCTAATCCTTTCAGCTCTTGCTTCCATCTTCTTCCATATAAACTTGTGATTTTTATTTTCTTTTTATTTTTCTTATTTTTTTTATATTTTTCTGTTTATGACTAAGCTAGTTTTTAGGGTCTCTAAAAGCTTGAATAAGCCTTATGGGAACTTATATGTGCTTAAGAGTCCATAAACATAACTACCAACAATGCAACAGTACAAATGAGATTTTAAGAGAAAATTGCATAAACTGAATAGTAAAAGAAAACTTGTAATTATGATTGAACAAAGGTTAAATTACATTAAAGGAACTGAGTACAAACTTTTAAAACCAGAGATTACAACTAATTGAAGTTTTACACTAAATTCGACATAAAAATAAGCTAAATTGACTACTGGTTCTTCAATGCTCCATCTTCTCCCTTAAATAGGGGTCTTCTAGGGTTTGTGATGATCTCTGAGCATTTCCCACATTTAATCTCATTCGTTGGATGACTTCTGATAGCTTATTGACCTTTGGATTGTTTTGGTGGGAAAGCAAAATCAGAGCAATTTGCTCTGTTTGAGTGTAAAGGGGAGGGAAGCATTTAATGCTTATTGGTTTTTAGTGTTTGGAGGTGGTGGAGTGGGCGGTGGAGCAAGTGGAGAAGGGGAGGGGGATGAATACCACTGGTGGTTTTGCAGTGTGGTTTTGGGTGAGAGGGAAAGGGAAGGATGATTTGTTTGACTGGTTTAACCCTGGTATTATTTTACCAGGGAGGGCTTTTGAGGAGTTGGGCCAAAAATAGGGGAGTGGGCAGGGTAGGGTGATGGTTGTGTTTGTATTGGATTTGGTTTTTGGGTTTATTGATATTAAGGGTCCGGTTTGGTAGTAACTTTGCACAAGGACCAATTTTGTAATTTTGCCGAAATTTTGAGGACCTGTTTTGCAATTTCCCAAAGTACTCACAAGGGTGTTTCCTGCCATGTTTCAATATTACAAGTACCATGATGACAAATTCCACTTTTGACTTTTCCAAGGGCTAAAACTGCCAAACTTTCAAACTCCAGGGACCAAATATGTAATTTCACCAAACTTTTGCAACCAAGGACCATTCCTGCCATTAATGAGAAGTACAAGGACAAAATTGGTTTTTCTAAAAGTTTTAATATCCCAGGGACCATTTTTGTCAATTTTCAAAGTTCAGAGACTAAACTTGCAATTTTGTGAAACTTTGTACCAAATGACTAATTATGTAACTTTTTGATTTAAAAGGACCTTTGGTGACTTTTTCAAGTTTTTAGAATAACCAGGGACTAGATTTGACAACTTTTGAAAGATGAGGGACTGAAACAGCCAATTATGCAAACTTTGTTCATTTTTCATCTGTTTTTGATTATTTTGCATCTGAAACATATAAAACACATTCCTGGGATATTTTCAGTATTATGATGCATATTTGAGTGTTTTTAGATATTTTGGCAGCTCAGATTAGGTAAAAATGATGAGTATTTACACACTCATCAGGCCGTCACATATTCTGACCCTGACAGCCTTGGTGACGCTGTTAGGCCAAATTGCCTTGAAATAGTTCTGGGCGGTCATGTGTATTAGTCATATCCACCTCTTTTGTCAAGCTTGACGCCGTCAGGTACTGTTCCCAGCAAGGATTTGAGACTTTGTCGTTTTCTTCACTAAATTGCTCCAAAAACGTCCAAAATGCTTCCTTTTGTAGATTTGTCCTCAAAATACCTAAAATGACAAAAGGAATGATTTAGGACAATAATTGATCAAATAATTACGAATTCGGGCTTAAATGACCCCCTAAAAGCGGTACACTTTTCGCCTTATCATATACGATAAACAAGTTGAATTTTGCCAGGAAGTAAAACCGGTACGTGTTCTCAAAGATGCATCTTACAAAACTAATACAACATGGCATAATTCTTTATTGTATTAATCTCCCACCTATATAAAACAAGGTTGGGTTTTGGCAAGTCAACCCCCAAAAATCTTTAAAACTCGACACGTGGCATTTATTTTGATCCAATGGACCACAATCATTTTAGCCCCTAAAATATTGCTCCCATTTAATTTACTCTAAAACTGATTTCCCCAAATCAGTATACCATAAAATAATTTGAAAACCGAACAAATAAACCTCCCATCATGAACCCTAAATCAGTTTAATCCCCATCAATTCATACCCTAAAAATCATTTTCGTCCCTAATTGTTCGCTCACAATTAATTTACACAAAGACAATTTCTCCCCCAAATCAGTAACCTCTAGATCGAAAAAAACCCACAACCAAATTCCCCTAAATCAATTTAATTCACATACATTCGTAGAGAATAATCAGTTTACCCTAAATCAAATAATCCCCAATTTCAGTTACAATATCTAATAATCTTCACATGATGAATAAATCAATCTCTATGTCTTTCTATTATCATAAACGAAAAAAACGAATATATATCACTGATTTTAGGGTGTTCCAATTTGCAAACAGGTGCGTTTTTTAATCTTTTTTGTTTAATTATTTCTTATACATTTCCTGATTGATTTTTAGTTTGTGTTTTTTAGTTATGTTTTTTGTCATTGGGGATTTCGGATGTGTTATTAGGAAATATTTGATTTAGCAATCAAATTAGAATATTTACTTTTTAACGTTGTATATGATATCAGTGTTTTATATTTGTTTTTGGATGTGTTGTTAAGCTCACACACGGTTCGGTATTAGATAGTAATATAATCTGAGTCTATGAACACCAAGTGTTTGATATAATGCATAAAAACATTACATGTTTTGAATTTTTCATAACATTGCAGTCCATGATTTGTTGTGCTTAAGGTTGTAGATAATTGACTTTTAGTATATATGTTTGACAGTAAACACACATAATTTTTGGTTACTTTTTAGTATATATGCTGACTTTTACATGGTGTAGTTAATTGTATTGTTTCTTCTGTTTATGAACGTTGTAAGTTAATTATGAACTGCTTTGTGTACAACCATAGAATGCTTTGTTGCACACAGTAGAGGTAATAAAAATGCTCGAAGTCGATCAATACCCGAAACTAAACAGGAAGCAAAGTGAAAGAGATATCTTGAAATGGAAGCAACTCGGCATGCGTTAGTGAATGTATTGTAAGTTTTATTTGTGCAACCCCTTATTTTTGGTGACCATAAGATATTGGAAAAAAATAAAGACAAAATATCAAGTACTACGTAATTACTCAGGTTTATGGCACTTGGTGGCTCAATAGATGTTTTCAAATATAAGATATCAGGAGGTCCATCTTGGTTAGTTTTTCATAACAGGTTAGCTTCATTTTTATCAAAAAATGATGATGGCTTGCAGAAGATGTTTGTTGTTAATTATGTAACTAAACACAAGTTTATTTTAATCTATGCTCTTTATGCTTTTTTTTATTATATAATTAAAAATTTATCTGATTCATTCATGTTTTTGCAGCTTACAAGATGAACCAGAATTTTACTTTGTTTTGTGATGTTGATCACTTGATCCCATGTTTGATAGTATCCAAGTGAAAGCCAAAGTCATTAGCATCAGACATTTACATTATGAGCTGTGGGCCATGGAAGTAGGTTTGTATTATTATTTTTATTTCTACAGAACATTAGAAAGCATTTGCCTTATTATTCTAATGTTATTCTTTTCAGGGAACAAGATTCCATGTGCAATTAAGAAAGACTCCATCAATGAGTATAAGGATTGCTTGACGAAAGATCATGTTACTAACCGGAGTTGCTTTAAGTTGTTAGTAGCCCATCATTCAATTTAATTGTAGCTAAAAGTTAAGGCTATGTTACTATATATATTATAGATGAATACAAAGAGATTCTTATGCTTAAGGTTAGTGAAGTTGTGAGCGTGATAGAGGAAACTCCAGAGCTCATTTTCCAGACTCTTATGTCTCACGGTTCTTCAAGATCACAGTAAGGATACATACTTAAAATTTTCACATTAAGATTTAGCATTAAAAAAAGTATTTTAAGAGTATCTATATGTTGCAGATGGGATTTCTATTTCCATAAGGGTAGTGTGATTGAAAGCATAGATGGTCACATTGATATTATTCACAAGCAATTAAAGCGTGATTGGTTGCCATGGTATGAATAACTTGCTATCCCCATTATTGTGATTTGAAGTTAATGCTTTAAGGTAATTTCACTTATTCATCAGTTTAGGGCATCACTGAGGATTGTATTGTGTTGAGTCGCTCAAACCTCAAAGTGCATCCAAAATGCATAAAAACGTTCTAAAGCATTTTATTAGAGATATATAATTATTTCATTTATTTTTACAATATCAAGGCTCAATCTTACGCTAAAAATTAATTGAAAGTACTCTGACCCTCTTAAAAATGATGACCATGTATATGACCTGTTAGTAACCTTGACCAGTTGGCCTTTTTTTTCTGACAGTGGCTGGAAATTAGTTGTCTTAGAAGATTTTCTAAAAATAATGAGATTCGATAGCTTGAGCCAATTGGTTACCCGTGACAAAGGTTTGACCAAACTTTATAACCATTTTTATGTAACTTACTATTATTGTCGTATAATAGTTTTTGGGCATATTGACCACATTAAAGCATTAGTATAACTTAAACGAAAAGACCAAAATGGTTGGCACTCAACTGAACACTACGTACAATATTAATGTTGAATTCAAGTGATTTATGTGTGCATTGGTGCTCTGTGCTGAATTAAATTGAAGAACTTTCAGGAGTGATTGATGTATATGGAATTATTAAAAAATGATTAAGCTGATGATTCATGTATAGTCCCATATATAGGCTATGCCGATGATCTTCATAAGTGATATTACGAACATGTCAACCCGCCAGCTTACGGGTGGGGTTTTGAAGGATAGTCCTGCATGATATTATGTGTTATAAAAACTATGAAGATTTGGATATAATGATGATGTGTGGCTATGTAAGTTATGTGTAGATTCCCTTTAAAAACAAAATTTGTTAATCTTCGTAAGTTATTTAATTGGGGACTTCTTCAGCTATCATAAGGTTAGATTTATCTAATGTGTTGCTTGATGATCATAAATAACTTCATGATGACATGGTTTTAGCTTTATTTCTGCATCTTCATGTTTCGTAATTGTCTTAAATGATGAAGTGGTTATATTGTCCTGTAACTTACAAACTTATTCAACTATATTAGCTTGCAGAGTGTCTCAATTGGCCCCTTTTGCACCGTGGGTTCTTAAGATGTATTGGAAAATGATTTCAAACTACATCCTGGAAGTGTGTGGAAATACGCAGTTTGGGAGATAAATACATCCTGATGAAGTTTTATTCATAACATTTGACTATTTTCATTGCTAAAGATTTTTCATCTAGCCGTAATCCTTGATTGTATTTTATTGTCAAACAGTGAGGAAATTTTTGGAGATAACCTTCCTGGGAAAACGATTATTGAGTGCACTAATGTTATTGGTCATCATGTTGTTGTTGGCATCAAATGCCAACACATGGAGTATAAGGTAGTCACCAATTCGTATCATTATATATTTTTTATACTCGAGTATTAAGGGATTTATGTTTAGCTAAGCTCATTATTCTTATCACGCAGGTAGTGAATGCTTTCTTGAAGTTGGTAAATCTTAACACTGAAATTAAGTTCAGTAGAATGCTGAAATTGAACTTCGTATTTTTATTTTCACAAAGAAGGAAAGAGCAACCAAAACGGACATCGAACTTCTACCAAAGTTCACATTTTGACGTGATAGTGGAGCTGAAAAAAGCAATGATGAGATACAAGGGCTTTGTGGAGGAGTGATGACCAAATATTGCACTGATTCACCCATTTAACATCTTCTCTCACCTGATGATGTTGGAAGATCTCTTTCTCTTCCATATCTAATATTCACTATTAGGCCCTGGTTCATAAAATAGGTATGTCTAACATTTTTCCAAAGTAACCATTGTTTCAAAGCAACTGTGCTTTAATGTTTGTAAAGTATATTGGTAATACTAATTTAAGACAAAACAAAGCATTTTTGTGGTCCGGATCTAGCAATCTCAGTTTTGTTATTGCTTTTAATAACTGGTAATATAATTATAAACTTTAATTGTTGACTTCAAAAAAGTTCTCATTTATTAGAATATCATGATGAAAAGTTATATGGTTCAGGACTCCAAGTGATCGCATATGGCGAGAATATTACTACTGAAAGTGTTTACGGGTGGAAATTTATTGTCCATTAGTGGGTCAGTAGTTGCCAAACTAATCTTGCTTTCCCTTCCAATATTGAAGCCTTTTCAAGTGGCAAGCAATTAGCATGTCATATATGAGTCCTTCACTCTGGAATTTTAACGCAAACATAAACCTTATTTATATGTGATGTGACAAAAAATTTACTAAACCCATATGTTACATTATGTAGGTATGCTGCTCTTATGTTATGTTTTAAACAATGAAATAAAAGGTATAAGGACCACAAACCCTGTTGGCTCTATGATTTCCCACTATAATTTTCAATGTATTTGAAGTTATGGTAATGCATTAAACCCATTTGTCCTTTAGTATGTAGAACTTTAGGGCTTATAGGAAATTTGATGTGATGCTATTCTGGACTATAAAAGAATGAAAGTTTGAGCCAAGAACTATAGGTGATGTATGAACATAAAATATATAAGAATCAAATAAATGCAGCGGAACAACATCACCCACACGGATCTCATATAGCCATATGATCAATCAATAAGATAAACAAGATAGTTATACCTTTGTAGCGTGCACCGGGAATCACCACCAATACCAATACCCACGAATTGAATGAGAAACCCAAATGATCAATAAGGTTGATCACCTCTATGCTTGATCCACACTACACGTCACCGATCACCACCCGATGCTAGTCTTGACCCCGTAACACCCGATCTAGCCTTGAGCTACATTAGAATAAGGTAAGATGAGATCAAAAAACACCAAACCCTCATATGGTTGAGTTTTATTTCGTGGCTTTTTAGGAGAGGAAGGAGGAAAGACTTTTGGTAAGTGGTTATTCCCATTCATCCCCTTAATTGACCAAATCAATAGGAGGTTATAACAAATAATGTTACACTTAACCCCTTGCTCTTTTTCCTCTTGTTTCTTTCTCACCTAGGCTTGCCATGGGGGCCCTAAATGGGCTTGCCCATTGTTGGTCTAATCCAATAAACTAAGTACTAGCTTAGTTATTAGTAGCCCGTTATTGATCCCGAGTTACGTAGTCGTATATATAGTGTAAATACGATAAATACAATATATATATAATGGTGTCTCTGTGTATAAGTGTGTGACCCCATAGGCTCACATATGTCTAGCCATATAATTATTTATTATGACACGAGCATACTCCAACAGCTCCCACTTGCGACGTCATAATAATCAAGCAATTATACAAGCAAAGGTTAGCGTCTAGCAACATGCCAATGCCCCTAGACATATGTGAGGGTAGTTTCTTAAACTTCTCATTTAAATGGTTTATATGTCATCCATCCTTTTGTTACAGATACTATGTTGAACACTAGACATGGATCAAAGTCATTCCAATTGTTCAACTATTCTGTTTCTCGATCTAGATATTGAACAAGATTACCAAGTGAATTTAGATTCATCTTAATCTCATTTGGGTACGGCCATACAAACATCTGTTCAATTCATCGAGGGGCCCAATAGTATCTAACTCCATGACATGCGGAGGAACAAATCCTATTTTGACTGCACGTGTCATTCATGTGTTTCAAATCACTCCTGAAAATGGTTTTTATAACTACCTTATTCAGGACAGCGTTTAACCATATCAAAGAATAAAATTCCGCACATGCAAGACCTACTTGCATCTCAAGTCTAAAGATAAGAGACATAACCATTTGCGAGATTCACTATTGACGCCGATCCAAGCAGTGATTTCTCGAAGGTTGGGTCAGCCCAATGTTCATCACAATGAACAACATATGAGTTTGGCAAATAAATCGCCAACACGCTCACATTTGCCTTAATTCGATGATACTCCCGTATCGTCAACTGGCAATGGACAATTTTAGAATAAATAAATTATTCATGGATTAAACATGCAAATATAGAACACAGTAGTATAAATGAAGACGATAATACCCGGTATATCAATTCATTATATAATACAACTGTTTACAGTTCCATTATCCAAATACTAAAAACAGATATGCACAAGACTACATACAGATCAGAATCCGATGTTTCCAACATGATTAATTTTTTTGTACAAGACAACAAGTAGTCATCTGAGTAAACTTTGAGAATACTTGTTTCAAAATTCAAAAATGTTTTGAATGATGATTGTCCTTTTGTATGTGTGCAATCAAGTACATTACGAGTATTGCAACAATACATTCCATAGTGTGTTTGAAGCTAGCAAAACACTTCCTTTAGACAGTCATAATAACAGTTTCCACACTGTAAAGTATTCTTATTCTTTTAATGTATAATGCATCAATGCTCTCAATCAAGCACATCTAGTTAGAGGTGTCATCATTCATGATGTCATCCTACTACGACTAGGGTTGAGCATCATCTCAGTTATATAAGCATTAATGAATGAAAACATAACAGAGCTCCTCAAATATCCGTAAACGTTTGAACAAATATTTGGTCCTTTGCAGGTCTATTAGGTTGTTCGTTTAACAATTATCTAATGACTTTCACTTAGATATTTGTTGTTATCAACTCATCTTGCATTCATGCAAATGATATAAATAATCCAATACATAATATGATTTACATAATGAATCCTTTAGTCAAACTTAAGATTTCCACTCATGCATTCAATCTCATCATGTAAGATTGATCATTGAGACTCCCCGCAATGACACGTCATATTGTGTTTAGATTATTAACCACTTATGTTTATTCTAATAAACACATGCAACAAGGTTTTATGTTTTATTTCCTAAATTCCTTAATTAAAACTTCATTCCAGGCTAAGGATTAAAGTCTAGCTTAGATGGAATATTGTTTCTTATATGTTAACAACATATGAGATTTAATAAAATAAATTCATTTATCCTACTTGCACTCTGAGTTCTCGGGAGTAATCTTATTTAATCAAAATCAAATTAATGATTAAATTAAGATCTCTGCTCCTAGATGCATGATCTAATCCACACCTGGATTCTTATGTCTTGTATACATAATAAAGATTATACAGATTCATAAACCCTTTTGATTACTCATCGTCCTCGCAAAAGTAATCAAAAGTGTTCTAAAATCCTATTGTCATATTTCATTTACATGAAAACAAGTATGACAATTAATCATCTTTATACATTTAATTTTTTGTAAGTATGAAGATTTAATCATAATCAATTTCTTGAGCATGAGTAAACTCCTTCTACTACGCATGCATTAAATATGTGTACAAGTTTGTCCTTATGAGTCTTCTAGTTCAAGAAACTCATTTTAAACCTCACAGTCTAACTGATTTGGTAAGAGATCAATCAAGCTCCATGAGTGATTATCTTCAAAGGACTGCATCTTAACATTCATAGTTTTGAGTTATTCATCATATTCAAGATCTGATAATGCATCTCTTTAGTTAGCAGGTTCACTATGATCCTCCAACTTGTGTCCCTTAACATTGATATAAAAAATATCATTCAAGTGTTAGGGGTATCCTTGCGGATTTATGAATGTGAGATATCAATCTATGGTTTAACATATGTATGTTCAGCCTTAGAATGACATTAGCAAGTGTACTCAGAAGGTTGTGTATTTAGCTCTTGAATGACTTCAAGATCTAAAGGTGCTCCCACTTGCTTTTGTAAGTGGAGACTAATCTCCAAGTACTCAGCATCTTGATTAACAATAAATTGTTTTCAAGTGGGACATCCAAAATACATCGTTAGTTCTTGACTCTAGTTTGTTAATTACTTACTCTTAGGTATTTAACAAATTCAGAACTAAAATCAAGACATAATGGGATTCATCCCATTCCATAATACAATGGTGTCTTAAATTCCTTCTGGGTTGGAACCATATTGGGTGTACGCATGGCACATCCAATTTTCTAACCTTGATTGCTTTTGAGGTAAAAGAGTTTAAGTCATCAAAGATTAAATGATATCCATGATGGACATACCATAAAGTTGTGGTATTCCACATGGATAGATGTTGTGAGACTATCACACAACTCATTTGATGAACTTATACTTTTTGGCTTACGTATCTGCCAACCAAGTCATACCAGATGGCATCAATAGTATTTTTAGCCGACTGCATACTTTATATTTAAAGTCTTTGACCAAGTCAATAACTTCATGTGTATGCTTTAACTAGAAAACATAAACATTAAATATTTTATTATACGTCGTAAGTGTACATGTCTTTAACAAGAAGACATAACAAATTAACGTCTTTACTTTACGTTATAAGTCTTTCAACAATTAACGGAATTGAATTGATGTTTATGTCTTTACAAGAGACCTAAACATATTCAACTAAAGTAATTATGAGTGCCGATAATTGGCCTCAATAGTAATTTCAAGTTAATTACATACTTCATGATTATGAATTTACAAGAAGACATAATCATATTTACTAAACAATTCAGCAAATATGTTGAAGTAACTTTTCATGTTATCTTGACATTTTTTCTAATTAGGGCAACATACATTTTATGTGTATAAGTCCTAGTAGAACCTTATTTTCTTATCTTGTAGTCAAGAAAAACCATTAGTCATATTGTTATATGTTGTACCTTGCACACAATTAAGATTTCTCCCACTTGTGCAAGGCACAACATTATGCAAGCAAATATGACAATGTCACAGATAACATATGATTTTAGTCAAAATCAAAATATAGCTGTGTAGAACTTTATCGCTTTTATAAAGAATCATGCACCACAATTTTATTGATAACATTTCAGGAAGCAACATCAGGAACGCGACAAGTTATCTAATAAATTCATGCAATGGTTCTCATAAAAACTATGATGCTTCATATGTGGAAAGTAATGTATTATTTCAAGACAATCTAGAAATAAGATGGGCAACTTGTAAGTTAATAGAGCTTACAACTCCCACTGGATTAGAGAACATTACATGTGTTTCTTCACCAGTAATACAATCATGTAGCTCCCACTGGATTAGACAACATTAAAAGTGTTACATCACCACTGGAGAGTGAGTGATGATTGGATACTTTCCTGCTTTCTTTGAATATCTACACATTATTGCTAATGTGAGTCACTATGACTAGTAACATGTACTTAGGTATTCAAGGAAGTGCATCAAGTTCTAATATATAGATGATGGGCTAGCCATCATTTTAAACTTGAAAATTAGGCATGCAGTTCCTCCATGTTTATCGGGTTAAGACACATTGCTAGGTAATCATGCTAGTAATTGCCTTTACCACTTTTCGGTTTATTGATATTTCCGTTTTCTAATTATTTTAACTCATATTAGTTTGGTAGCTATAGAAAACATGTTCTCTAGTTATCCAAATATCTTATATTTCTTGAAGGTTTCAAAACCAAAACTAGGGTTATAAAACGAACTTGAAAGAATAAGATGTGCAAACATACTTAACCATTTTGACTTTACAAGACATCACGATTTCTAGAGTATGTGTGCTTTGAGTTTGATTAGAATTAGGACAATTCAAATATTCCTGTTATGGCTTTTCCTCATAAGGAAAAGGATAGGAACAAGTCTCTTTTTTACAAGAAAAGGAAGACTTAGTTTGATTCTTTTATCAAGAAAAGAACAAACTTTTGTTTACGTTTTGTGTTGCATTAAATCATTAATTGAATTCTCAAGGTTCATATTTAGTATTTTCGATAATTATCCTTTTATAAATTAATTACCCCATGTTTACAATATAAAACAATTAATTTACGTAAAAGGCTAAGATCCACATTGTGCTTCTACTATCACATCAGTTGATCTGCTAGCAATAGTAGATTCAATTGGTAGGCGACGATCACCAATTGCATTACAAGTGCAACTCTTAGATCTTTATGGGACCCATGGCACTAGTGAACAAGCAACTAGTGTCATGTAGGCATGTTTAGTCCCATCTTTGCCTCGGGTCAAGGTCTCACCGCTTAACTCGATTAAGTCATCCAATTTGAGAACGTGCGAGAATATATCTAGGTCTCACGCATAGAGAATAGTCACCTTGGGTTACAATTCAACCTAGGTCCCACGCATAGGCAAAAGGTAATTGCAAGTGTTCTCAATATTGGACGGCATGACTTAAATTTTGACGGGTAAAAGTTTTGATGTGAATCAAAAGGTGTACAAAAAGAGCATGCATTCATCCTTCGTAGCACAAGTTAAAAACATTTCTTAACTTAATTCTAATCATTGTTTTAATTTATGTGTGTCAAGTTGTCCATTTTCATGACTAATATAAATCCTACGTGGATAATAAAGTTTGGACAATACATAAATAAAATAACATAAATAACAAGTTTAGGTGTTATTTTAAGAAACAATGATTTTAAGTTTCAAAAACTTAGTAAAACTAAATCATAAGACTTAGTTTTGAAAATGGTTTGTGTTTCGTTTTAAGTTTTATAGAAAACTATTTGCAATTTTACATATGAAACAAGATATATAAAAAACAAAACAAACACACAACCACAATATGCAAAGCCTCAACCGATGAAAAAACCTATGCTTGGTCTCGTGAGTCATCACGACAACCAAGAGTCAACTAGGGACAAACCACACAACTACACGGAGGACTCCCACTTGCTCCAAGACAATCAAGAGCAAGTTGGAAGCCCATGATGCACATGAAAAGAAGTTTATGTCCTTCCAGAATTTCTGTGTTAGAGGGCCCAAAAGTCCATGAAGGAGGCTTCCCCGGGCCCAGCTCAAAACTAGAAAGTTGTAGGCCCATGTCTTGGGTACCTGCAAAAAATATTTCAGCCAAAAAGACCTTACCAATCACCGGGAAACTCCGTTTTACCAACTGGTGTTCCAGCAGTTATTTTTCGGCAAAAACGTTTTTAAATCTTTCGCCATTCACCACGAAGCCACGATTACATTATATTGAAAGTAAAATACAATTAATCTACTTTTAATCTACTGTAAAAGTGCCCAAACAATGGCTACAACCAAAAGAATATAATAACATAAATGCCGAAACAATGGCAAAAACCCCAAAACACGAAATTAAACAACAATCACAACCATCCAATGCACAAGTGGTCTAGGTTTTCATCGGCTTAGCATATAAACATAATTATACCATAATATTATGAATGAAACATGGTGTTGGCTAACTCCATGGACAAACATGCATGTATTTTCCATGGAAAACAAAATAATAACAAGAATTAAATTGTTAGCCAACGAAAACGAAAAAATTAATTAACAATAATTAAAACCCCGTTAGGTACGTGTTTCCTATGACTTAAGGGTCAAAACCCACTGATATTAGGACCTTCCAAATACCATTTAACCACAGAAAATATGGCCTTAGGGGCTGAATTAAAACCGTTTAAAAAATCGATCAAAAACACGCGTTTTAGGCCATTTTTCATGTACCCGACAAGTAACCAATTAGCGTATGCATAACAAATGACCATGGGACCAAAAAGTGCAGATCATAAGACCCCTAAAGGGTCGTCCTATGAGAAAAAAATTGGAGCCCTAGGGCTGTTTTAACCATGACTTCAAAAATCATCAAAAAAACACCCGTTTTAGCCATTTTTATGCATACCAGATAATCATATGGCACATATGATGGCTCGTGATACCACTATAGGTGATGTATGAACATAAAATATATAAGAATCAAATAAACGCAGCGGAACAACATCACCCACACGGATCTCATATAGCCATATGATCAATCAATAAGATAAACAAGATAGTTATACCTTTGTAGCGTGCACCGGGAATCACCACCAATACCAATACCCACGAATGGAATGAGAAACCCAAATGATCAATAAGGTTGATCACCTCTATGCTTGATCCACACTACACGTCACCGATCACCACCCGATGCTAGTCTTGACCCCGTAACACCCGATCTAGCCTTGAACTACATTAGAATAAGGTAAGATGAGATCAAAAAACACCAAACCCTCATATGGTTGAGTTTTATTTCGTGGCTTTTTAGGAGAGGAAGGAGGAAAGACTTTTGGTAAGTGGTTATTCCCATTCATCCCCTTAATTGACCAAATCAATAGGAGGTTATAACAAATAATGTTACACTTAACCCCTTGCTCTTTTTCCTCTTGTTTCTTTCTCACCTAGGCTTGCCATGGGGGCCCTAAATGGGCTTGCCCATTGTTGATCTAATCCAATAAACTAAGTACTAGCTTAGTTATTAGTAGCCCGTTATTGATCCCGAGTTACGTAGTCGTATATATAGTGTAAATACGATAAATACAATATATATAATGGTGTCTCTGTGTATAAGTGTGTGACCCCATAGGCTCACATATGTCTAGCCTTATAATTATTTATTATGACATGAGCATACTCCAACAAGAACATCGTTGAACAACACATGAAACAATTGACATATCATAAGTATAGGTTAATGTTAAAGAAAGGAAAAAATTAGGGGGTTAATGTTAAAGAATTGACATATGAGCCAAGAACATCGTTGAACAACACATGTGATTTTGGGCTTTCCAAACACATTATCATTCCAAATAGGATATGGGTTAATGTTAAAGAAAGGCAGAAAATATTAGGAGGTTGTATAAACTTCATTCCGCTACAAAAAAATATCTAATATCTTGATAAATTTCTATGCAAATGTTGTTGGAGAAGTTGTTCAATGTGATGAAATTAAAGTAATCACAGACAACATGGTACAAAACATATACTTATATGCCGACTACAAGATGTTGTTAAGTAAGTTTTCTCACTACAATATACAATGTTTAGCAAAACAAGATCGAAAAACAAAAATAAATAAAATAGTGATGAAATCGAAAATGTGTCTTCTGCAATAAGCATGCCAAGAGACTTCATCAATACATATTGGATAATGAAGATTCAGAATAACCATTTACCATTCTAATAATGATGGCAAAACTTACGTACAACAGTAAGCATTCAAAGGCCTTGCATTACATTTTTACATTCTATTTTCTATACGTGTGCGTTCATCACAAAAGTATAAATTTGCTCATTGTGACAGGGACAGTAAACCAACAAACCCGATGAAAAATGTGGTTTAAAAAGACGCATTTCAAAAGATAACACATTAAAGAAAGCAACTCAAGTTAAATGTAATCATTTAGCTAATCATAGACTTACTCATAGGTACCATTAATGTGCATCTGGTAGGATTGAACCAACGAATTCGTCAATTATGTGTACCTTTGAAAGAGTACGCAATAGCTTAATGATTAAGCACTCTTGCAATGAAGATGAACGGGGCTAAACAATCTACCATAACTATCCTAATAAATAATTTTTATATTTTTTATTTACATTTTGTTTATTTCATTTATGTTTAAATTATGTATGGACTATTTGATGTTCTAGGTTTGCTGCTTTTCTTATTATTACATGTATTATTACCTGCTATTATTAGTGTATGGGCTATTTGATGTTGTAGGTTTATTCTTTTTTCACCGATCAACTATACGTAGTCGTATCAAGGGTAAAGAGCAAGAGGGGCCTTAAAGTTTTGTGTTGTGACAACGATGGCAACCATTGCAATCATACACTAACGTCGTGTACAAGTCCTTCATCGACTTTGATTTTCTCATTTTTTAAATTTTATCTTTTTATCTTTTAAATAATTCATTCAAGGTTATTTATTTTACATTATTTTTTTAGCATTATACATTTTAGCGTATTTAATTTTTACATCATGTTTTGTAGTAAATTTTATGTTTAATAATAAAACTTTAAGCTAGCCAGCCAACGGCCGGGCCTTAGGCTAGTGATTATATATACAAAGTTGTAGTGTGTTTAATGCCTAGTTATAATAAGAGTAGTTTGTTTTTTAGACTACATCCCTTACCGTTATCTCTCTCTATAAATATACAGAAATAAATATATGTAATCACAACCTCCCACTCCATAATCTTTTATACTTGCAAAAGAGACGGAATCTATCAAGCCTCCTCCTCCTTCTTCTTCAAAATCTATCAAGCGTCTTAAACCAACTTTAGTGGTAAATGCTACATCTTATCCGTCTCAGGATGCAAACAGTTCAGGAGTCGTTGTTCGAGAAAGCAATGTCAAATCCCTTGGAGATGCATTGTATGCTGCATACAAATTTTCAAGACCTTTTACGCTCATAGGAGTGGTATGAGTTCTAGTTCTCAAAATCTACTGATGAGGCGAAAAATGATCCGTTTTTAGGGGGTCATTTAAGCCCGAATCCGACTTTATTTGATCAAATATTGCCCTAAATCGTTCCTTTTGTGATTTTAGGTACTTGGAGAGTGAATTCTGGAAAAGAAGCCATTTTGGACGTTTTTGGAGCATAAAAGTGAAGAAAACGGCAAAATATCAATTTTCCATGCTGGAAACACTAGGTGACGGCGTCAAGAGTTATACCCTGACGGCGTCAGACATCAAGAATAAAATACCGTAGTTGGTGACGGCGTCAAAAGTCATCCTGACGGCGTCAAAGTCCCAAGAATAAAATACCGTAGGTGGTGACGGCGTCACATAGGCCGTCATAAGTAGATCAAGGCCGTCCGAGGAAGTATTTGGCGGCGAGGTGACGGCGTCACATGGTTGTCTTGACGCCGTCAGCCCAGTTTTCCTATATATAGTTTTCTAGTTTTTACATTAAAAAGAGAGAAGTTTTGGAGAAACCCTAAAGACGAATTTGGTGCAACTTTTACAGGTTTTTCAAGGGTTCCAAACCCTTGATACCTTGCATTGTAATTGAGATAAGTGTTCTTCTAATTCAATCAATATGTCTATGTGTTGGTTGTCTATATCTTGTTCGTGTCTCAATTCCATTATGCTAGGCTAGATCTCCTTTGTGTTTGCTTAGATCTAATGAAACCTAGATATTGATTATGTGTTGATTACTTGTTTATTCTTGTTCTTGGATGAATGATTTTATATGTTAGGCTTAAGAAAACTGGCAGATCTCCAAATGGTAACATGCTTGAACGTCTTAAGAAACATGAACCGAGGCGTACTAGGTCTTTATTGGTTGTATTTAATGCATGAGCCACTGTTTACAATCCCTATAGTTGTGCTGGGTCATGGTGTAGGAGGAGATAAGAGCTCATAGAATTGGGGAGTTATGTATGCCACCCCATGAATGGTATTAAGGAATACGATCCGTCATCCATGCAATTATAACAAGTAATTAACGTGTAAAAGATATCTAGGGAGTAAGGAAATCTAAGTAAACACATTTTCTCCAATTACTGCTCACAACCTTAGTATAATTAGTTTATTTTCATTTTTACTATTTTATTTTGATTGCATCTTAGTTTTGGGTTAGTTGAATAGCAACTAATTCCGCCCACTCCTTCAAAACCCGAGATTTTACTTGCTTTCTAAAAAACATAAAAATACAAAAATAATCATCCCTTACCTTTAGAACTAGTAAATTAGGCTTTCTAACCCTAGCGACACTATTCCTAAGCTGAACGATCAATCCCCCGGTACTTGTCACTATACTATACTACAACGATCAAGTACACTGCCTGGTGGGGGTTGTAAGCTTCTCGAGATCCCTCGAGAGGTAAAGCCTGTTGCGATTCCCACGCATCAAGTTTTTGGCGCCGCAGCCCGGGGAATAGTTATTGTCTAGGTTAGGATTTCTTTTTATTAGGTCTACTTGCTAGATTCCTTTCTAGTAAGATTTTATTTTTATTTTTAGGTCTTCTTTAGTCTATCTTATTTCTTCGTGCCTTGTTCGTAACTCTTTACTATCCGACATCATGGAAGGTGGTAACATCTTTGAACCCATCATCCCACCACAACAAAACCCACCACTAGAACCCCTTAGGCCCCGAACCTTAGGAGAGTACTCCCGACCTAGCCATCAAGGCTACCGAAACACCATTGAGCTCACCGGAGCCAATGTGACCCCCTTGCGATCCGACACCATCCGGTTGGTGCAAAGCGGATGTGCATTCCATGGACTTCGTTCCGAAGATCCAAACCAACATCTTAAGGACTTTCTCAAAATCGTAGATTCCATAGACCTAGGTGTTGAAACTAGAGAGACTACCCGTTTACGCCTATTCCAATTCTCTCTACGGGATCAAGCTAGTCAATGGATTGAGCGTTTACCCGCGGGATCCATCACCACATGGGATGATCTCACCACTCGTTTTCTTGCTCAATTTTTCCCACCGGGGAGAACTACTAAGCTTAGGAATGACATCTTGATGTTCCAACAACGTCAAAATGAATCTCTTTATGAAGCATGGACTAGTTTTAAGGACTTACTCCAAAAAGTCCCTCATCATGCCATAGATCTTTGGCTCCAAGTCCAAATTTTTTATGACCATATCGACATCTCCACGAGGCGAGCCATTGACCAATCGGCCGGTGGTAAGCTACGTGATCTTAGTGCGGAACAATCATGGGAACTCATAGAAGATCTTGCTCTCTATGACAACGAAAGTTGGAATGACCCCCGTGACTTGAACAAAACGGTCAAGGCAATATCTTTGCCTTCGAACAATTCTAGCACTCCCGACCGTAGGATCATGGAACTTGAGGACCAAGTCAAGTTTCTCATGAAATCCTACGATGCTCCTAAGCCTTCAAGCCAAGTGAACAAAATCACTTCTTCATGCGAATTATGTAGTGGTCCCCATGACACTCGTGATTGTGTGGAACTCCCCGGAACAGCTTTTGCGGACTACGCATCCACGCGTACCGACGAAGCGGGAGATAAGTGGTACACTTTCAAGCCCGAGCCAAACACTTACGGTGATTCATACAACCCCTCATGGAAAAATCACCCAAACCTTAGGTGGAAACAAAATCAACCCAACTCCTCCAATCCGCCTAATCGTTACCAACCAAACGGTCCACCATCCAACCATACTTTCAACAACAATCCTTCTAACAACTATGGTAGTACCAACAATCTTGAAGGATTGATGTCAAAGTTCATGGCATCTCAAGAAGCCCGCATAGCTAGGTTTGAAACCGAATTCAACCAACAACAAACGGAGATGACCAACAAGATTGACAACTTGTTGAAAGCCCTCAACAACCAAGCGTTAATCACACCTAGGAAGGACACTAGGGACACCAATAGTGGAATCCAAATTAAGGACCCCTCATCATCCAAACATGTCCACTTTGTCAATGTTGTCACCATTAAACCAATAGATAAGGAGATAGAGGAGAGTGACAAGGATGAAGTTAGAATAGAAGCCGATAGTAAGGATGAGAGTAGGGAAGTTGAGGTTAATAAGGATGAGGAACTAGAGGAGGTAGAACCTATAGAAGAATACTTTGATAAGTTGCCAACCAAGGAAGAACGGGAATACCATAAGGATTTATTTGATAGTCCCGAGAAAACATATATCTTTGGCGACCCCCTTATTAAAATGGGAGACCCCTCTAACATTAACATCCCATGCAATATTGGGCACATGCATATATGGAAAGCTTACATCGACCTTAGATCACCCGTGAACATCATGACTAGGACTTATTACAATTGGGTGATGAAGAAGCAACTCAATTTTAAGATGATGCCCGGTAAGAATCTGATAAGTAATTTTACAGGAAGAGTGAAGGGATTGCATGTGATTATAGGAAATCTTACCTATGAAATCGATTTCATGATAGTAGAAGACACTCGTCCGGTGATAGATGCTTGCCTAAGTCAAATAATATTCGGAAAACCATTTGTTGAGGCCACTAGGATGAGTTATGATCCGACTTTAGGGATAGTTAGATTTAAGGAAGAGAATGATGAGGTTGCTTATCAAATGCCCTACAAGATCGAACAATACCGCCTTCTCTCTAATTTCGAAAATGAACACAAGCAAGCGGCTTATTATAGGAATGAGGAGGATAGACGTAGGGGAGTAGAGTATGTTAGAAATAGAATGCTTGGTTTCTACAAAGAGTGCTTGCAACTAGGTCCGGAATACAAAACTGGTTTAGAAGACGACCTAGAGAGTGGAACCAATGATGAGATCACGTAGTAACCCATGACTTTGAGTCTAGCTACAAGACTCGTAAATAAAGAAAAGCGCTTCTTGGGAGGCAACCCATGTTTGTGTGATTTTATTTGTTTGATTGTTATTTGCTTCCGTACGCATGTTTATTTTTATTGTTGGTTGATCATGTTTCTCAAATAAAATATGGAAATACTTTACTATGTTGTTTGGCCTAGTCTTAACTCCAACCTAAAAGTATTTTTGCAAAAGATAAGTGTAAGGGGAAACCCCAAATATGTTTTTAAGAAACAAACCGATCATGATTCTCCACAATAATAAATGAGCATGTATATTCGTATTTGTTAGAGTCAAATGCTTGTATTGAGTCATAATGAAGTTTTGCAGGATTTTCCAGGAAGTAGGACCAAGTTTTTCCAAAAATTTTCCGGAAACTTAACATAAGAATTTCTGCAGGTCCATTCTGACGGCGTCAGGGGTTTACTCTTGACGGCGTCAGGAGTTAAAAATCTGGAAATTTTACCAGTTTTGTTTTTCTAACAGAGTCTTATGGTTTTTGTGAATTATTAAGTTTTATAATCTCCAGGAAATCTGCAAACTTCATTCCACAAGCATTATATCTTACTTTGTTTTCTAGGATTTAGGAACTTATATAGGATGCCACCGATTTTACGCGAGGTTGTCTTGTCTATTTTGTCAGGTTTCACAGGTTATGTTCGACAAGGAGATGATTTATATTCTGGAAGGGAAGCTTTGATTGTTCGTTTTCTTGGAAGAAGATTTAACCTGGCCACCTATAATCCATACCGAGCGAATCAGGGGAGTATTTGATTTCATTCTCTTTACTTTTTCACTTTTACATTCTTTACTTGAACATTGGGGACAATGTTCATCTTAAGTGTAAAGGGAGGGTAAAAAGATGATACCTTACATATGCACTTTCGCTTGAGTTTGTTTTGTTTGATGGTAGATGTGTAATAAAACTACGAGAAATACTTGTTAGTGTAATTTTAGCGCCAAATTTAAATTTTTTTACAACATTTAGGAGTGAAACTTTAGCCATAGCAAGCGTCTCATGGATAGGAGATTGTATGACTAGCACGTAACCGTATATTCAGAAAAATTTTTCACCCAAATATGTGAGGTTCGCCTTTAGATTTGATAGGAAAAGCATTCATTATTAGTGCTTATGAGTGTACCGGTAGCATTTAGATTCTAGAACTTGCGTTAGTGATGCATCCCGAGACCGCTAGTGAGACTACATTCGTGTGGTAGGATTTACTACATGATAAGAGGCATTAGGATCACCCTTGTGTTAAACCCGTATTATAATTACATGACCATTTAAGTCATATTACTTGGCTAGTTAAGTCAACTAATTTTTCCCACACCCTTAGCGTTGTACTCATTTTTAGTACACGAAATCCCTAGTACACCCCTCCGAGCCTATCTTTTCGTTTCTAACTTTAAGCATCTTACTTAAAGGAAGAATTTGTTACACCCCACTTAAATGTACAACCAAATCGCCTTAGCCTTCCGTGTATTCGCTCATTTTTAGTGCATTATTGTTATTTGTTAAACCCTAAGTTAACTTTCTAATTAATTACATGGTTGCTAAGTCGAGTCATATCCTTGTACATATTGTTTTGGGACGATTGGGACTCATGGGTAAGTACTTATTTATGGAGTAATGGGGAAGAACATCATTTATTACCCCCATATGTACGTTAATCTTAAAAGTGCTCCAAGTGTTTTGATTTTCTTAATTCGAGTCATTAGATTAGTTTATTGTAAAGTATGTAAAGATTCAAGTGTAAGGGGAATTCTCATCCCCTATGATGTATTATTTCGGATGGTAGGGTAAGAGTGTATGTAAAAAAAAAAAAAAAAAAAAAAAAAAAAAAAAAAAAAAAAAAAAAAGAGAAAAAACATACGGACTACCATCCCGTTTCATTCTATGTTTATTTTATGTTTTTGTTATTTTTTATTTATTAGCTTAAGTCGAGTCTAGTCTTGGCTTAGCAACGCCATCTTGTACATGTAATTAACTAAGATTGTTAACTCGCCACCAGTAAAACTTCCTTTATCCAACAAAACCGTGTGATTCATATCCCTATACCTAACGTTACAACCCTTTAAAAGACCTCTTTGATAGTTTATCCTAGGTGCTTACGCCATGTGGTGGAGGTTTGATCCTTTCCCAAGCCTATGGTAATCTATTTTGCTATGACAGGTAGTGAGAGATATCTTCCGTTTCCATAATGTTATATTACTTTATTACACCCGAGAGATGTGAGTATCTAAACACTATTTGTGAGGTGCTTGTGTATGATCTCCGTGCTTGTCTATTGGTCTTTAGTGGAACGATTATTTGTTGTAATTACTTTTATATTAGTGTTAAATGACCCCTAACTTGTCTTTTGAGTAGAATAAAAGCGCATTTGCTTGAGGACAAGCAAATCTCAAGTGTAAGGGTATATGATGAGGCGAAAAATGATCCGTTTTTAGGGGGTCATTTAAGCCCGAATCCGACTTTATTTGATCAAATATTGCCCTAAATCGTTCCTTTTGTGATTTTAGGTACTTGGAGAGTGAATTCTGGAAAAGAAGCCATTTTGGACGTTTTTGGAGCATAAAAGTGAAGAAAACGGCAAAGTATCAATTTTCCATGCTGGAAACACTAGGTGACGACGTCAAGAGTTATACCCTGACGGCGTCAGACATCAAGAATAAAATACCGTAGTTGGTGACGGCGTCAAAAGTCATCCTGACGGCGTCAAAGTCCCAAGAATAAAATACCGTAGGTGGTGACGGCGTCACATAGGTCTTTATTGGTTGTATTTAATGCATGAGCCACTGTTTACAATCCCTATAGTTGTGCTGGGTCATGGTGTAGGAGGAGATAAGAGCTCATAGAATTGGGGAGTTATGTATGCCACCCCATGAATGGTATTAAGGAATACGATCCGTCATCCATGCAATTATAACAAGTAATTAACGTGTAAAAGATATCTAGGGAGTAAGGAAATCTAAGTAAACACATTTTCTCCAATTACTGCTCACAACCTTAGTATAATTAGTTTATTTTCATTTTTACTATTTTATTTTGATTGCATCTTAGTTTTGGGTTAGTTGAATAGCAACTAATTCCGCCCACTCCTTCAAAACCCGAGATTTTACTTGCTTTCTAAAAAACATAAAAATACAAAAATAATCATCCCTCACCTTTAGAACTAGTAAATTAGGCTTTCTAACCCTAGCGACACTATTCCTAAGCTGAACGATCAATCCCCCGGTACTTGTCACTATACTATACTACAACGATCAGGTACACTGCCTGGTGGGGGTTGTAAGCTTCTCGAGATCCCTCGAGAGGTAAAGCCTGTTGCGATTCCCACGCATCATCTACGCTCAAATAATGATAGTAATCGGTGCAAAATAATTTTAGCAGACGATAGAAAACATTTTATATTATTTGTTTATAGAAATTTCTACATTAGCATATACTAATTTACTTTACAAGTTTTGTATAAGTTAAGATCATGTGTAATAGATGGTCAGGGTTGTGTCTTCGTTGTACGCCACTTTGGCATGCAAGACGCTTCCTGCACTATATATTACAGGATTGCGGTCATAGTTCAAACAAGGGAGGCTCGGTCTTATTTTCAACCGAGTCTTGTGGTGTGTGTGCGTATTTTGGGGGTATATATGTCTTTAAGTGAGGTATATTTTGGTGATGTCCGCGGTCGTATTATTATAGTAAGTTGGTTGTGAATTTGGTTGTAGAGAGATAAAGCTGAGTTGATGCTAATGTAGCAGTGGTGACAGCGGTCATGTGTTCTCCCTATTACACTTAGTCTAAATCTCAATGCAAAATGATCTATATCTACCTATTATATAAGTAGAACCCAAAATTGCTGTGACCTCCTTAGAAAGAGCCACATCAGCATTGAAACCCTTTAAGAAAGAGCCACGTCAGCATTGAAATCCCCTTAAGAAAGAGCCACATCAAAATTTTGAACAGGTGCGCACTGTTGTATCTTTGAAAACTTCAGTTCCTTAGATATGTGAGAAGACACTTTATTTTACTCACACCACATGTCTCTCTCTCAACTCTCAAGTTTCAACCTTTGTCTTGCCTGGTTGCCATATTCCGGCAACAGCATTTTACAACCATGATAACACCATCTTATACATGTCTGACCACCACAGATTTTTCTGTCCGGCCAAAAATACATACCCAGTCATTGCTTTCATTTCCTAATCTTCTAGAGTATCTAAGTTCAGGTTTGTTTAGATTTCATCATCCTATTATTAAAACTACTGACAAATCATATTAAAGTATCATTTGTTGTTATTCTAAACTTTTGTTACTCGATTATGGCAGATGTATACGGGTTCATTCGACATGTGAAAGGTATTTATTTTTTCTGTTTTTGGGGTTTGTTTTTTTAGGTATGATTTTTAATATTTTTTTTTGGGTAAATATATGGGCTCGGTTTTTTTTTTTTTTTTTTTTTTCATGTAATGGTGCTATTAATTTGAGCATCATCTTTTTTTCTTTTATGACCGTTCTTAAAAAATAACTACGGTAATAATCTTTGTTGTTGTGTTTCACTACATCTATTGTTTTTGTTTAAATATTTTTAATTAAACTTTTTAAATACATATTTTTCATTAATGGTATTTATTTTTCATGATATAGGTACTTTGAAAAGAGAAAGAGAGTGATGAAGGATTATTAAACAGATAGAGGTGTGCTATTGCAAGTTTTAGAAAATTATTGGCACTTATTAGAGTAGTTGTTATTTGTGTTAGTTTTTCTTATTAATTGTAATATTCATCACTTGTAATAAGTATAAGTTGTATGGAAATTATACTATTATTTTTATTTCTACAATATTACTTTTAAGACTTGTGTTGTACACCATGTTGTTAACGGATTTGGTCTAATATGTATTGGTGATGCTTGCTGGTTTCCATAAGCTTTGAAATAAATTGCAGATGATGATTGCGTGATACATCCTAGAAGAAAGAGGATGATGAATCGGTAAATACCTATCTTTTGAAAAGAGAAAACGTTGGTAGGTAGCTACACATTCTTGATGTTTAGGATTTTCAGAATCATGATTGTTTCCACATCTAAATTTTGTCAAAGATTGTTAGGCGCTAGCCGTTACTTGCTAATATTTGGTTCATACAAACTACGAAGGGTGGATGGCCGAAGGACATGTAGAGGAATTTGATACACTAAAATGGTTGCTAAGATTCCTATTTTTCCTGTTTAATGTATTAAACAAAGTTAAGCTATTTTTACGTTCTTATTGTAGTACCAAAATACCATACCAGTAGATTAGGTTTAGATTGTAATTATTTTTTGTATTTGTTGTATCTACTGAATGCTAATTGTAAAAGTATTGTATTGTTGATGGTTAAAACTTTTTATGTTTATCGGGGCATTTGCACATATATTAACTTATTAATCTGTGTATATGATTCCATCTGTCGGTCTCAATAAAATGATGTTTGGACTTTGGATTTATAATAAATGTGCATAGTTTATGTCAAATATAGTAGAAGTATATATGTATATGCAGTTGTTTATTTATAAACATGAGAATATATAACAAGTAAAGAAGGAACAATTAAGTATTGTTTAAACACATGAGTGAAGATAAAAATTAGTCTAGGAAGAGATGGGGTGGGTGATGGGACTATAATAATAGGAGTATGGAGCCAAGAAATTTGAGCAAGAATTTGCAAGGCAAATGACTCGAACCAACCATTTCCATTCGACATGCACTCATGTAATCAAAATGAGTTTTGAATTGTTTCAACCTGAAGTCAAAGATCAGACAATTATAAAGTTGTTATGGATAGTCTATGGATCATACTTGGTAGAGTGGTAGAGTGTCTTTGTAGATTGGTCTGGCGAAGGTCAAGAGTATATATGTGTGGAAGAATTGATTGTAAATGCACCATCGAATAGAACACATAAACTATTTTTACATTTGATTTTATTCGACATATATCCTCCAATTAATTAACTAATGCTTAACAAACTTCTTAAGGCAACATGGCAATTAGTGCTGAGATATTAGTAGAGAGGTGAGCAAGGAATGGGTGTGCAACTATGTAAACATATGATTCACTGTTTAGGTAAAATTTCAATGCGGAAAAACTGATACAATCGAGTATATCTATGAGGCTAAAAATTTATGACAAGGCTTGGACTCTAGAAGCATGGTGCTAGATATGTTACTTGCATCACTGATATTGTAGGAAATGGGGTCAATATTGTCAACAATCCTCACATCAAATTGTATATTTATTATATATAAAAAATTGCTTCAAATAATTGATTATTACTATATTTTTACATGGTGTTTATGAGAGATATCGTACAATGTTTGTTAGGACTTGTCAAATTAATACATACGTATAACTATAAACAATGAATAAAAAGATGCTCACTTGTAAAAAAAAAAGAAAAAAAAAAAGTGGTAGTTCAGTTTTTAATAGAGTTTCATCAGTTTTTCACTAATCCTTTTTATTAATGACGATAAGGTGAAGCTCGAGTTTTTAATCACTTTGCAAAAGTTTTTACAAATTTCATAGCAATTATATATGTAGCAAGTTGTATTAGGGTGATTGAGTGGGGTGTTAGTAAAAAAATTAAATGTGTCATGTTATAAATGGATAAAGTTTTATAAATATTTTCTATCAAATATTAAATTATTAATGTTTGTTATATTTTATTTTATGAATAAACTAAAAATATCACATTTAAGGTTTAACTAAGTTTTGATAAAATGATTTCATAAGTAAAAACAAGTGTGGTACGAGATAGTTGTTAGTTTGAGATGATGAAAAGTAGGTTTTGCTTGTGGGTTGAGTGGTAACAAGCATGGGGCACTCGATAGTCACAAATGATATATTGTACACCATTTATCAAATACATCAATCTCTCACTATTTTCCAAGTGAGACAAAACGTGTTAATTTTTTTTATTTGATTTTCTTTTTACTTTTACTCGGTAAAGACTATTATAATCTTTTTATGCCTAATGAGTCCGAATGGTTTTTAGAAAATTGCAAATATCACATATCCAAACATCAAATTTTAATTCAAAGACGTCAATGTTAACTCTAATGGGCCGTGTTTAGCACGGCCTAAAAGCTTACCTAGTTGCACACAACATACAAGAACTTGCATTTATTGTCACCTTTTTTGTTTAATCTAAGAAACCCTACTTTTTTATTTGTGCAACAAAGACATCTTGGACCTAATTTGTCGCCATGGATTGGTTGATCAATGACCTAGATGCATGTGTTTTTCTTCCTCATTCGATATCTTTTCTAAGGTTTATGTTTTTGTGTGTTTGTGTGACTCGTGATAATACTTGTTAACTGTGATTGTCCAACAAGTACCTTAATTGTTAGGTTTAATGATGCGTTATATAAATACTCGTATGGCATCTGATCCACGCGATGCGACGGAGATAAATAAGTGATTTAGTTTAAATTTTTGTCGAGCAGTTTTATTCGATCACACAAATTTTGTACCAATAACTTTTACATATGGTGATTATGATTTTTTTCTGAAAATAACCTAAAACTTAACATTTATTTCATGTTCACTTTTATAAATATTTATTATTTCCATCGTAACTTAAAAGGTACAATAGTAATTCTCTATTTAGATTTTAAGAATAAAAATTATATATGCATGATTTATATTGCAGATATATGAACTAATAATGGAAAGCTAAACTTTTAATGTTTACTAGGTGTTGTCCATTATTTCACTTTCCTTGCTTGCCGTCCAGAACTTGTCAGATCTTACTCCATAACTACTTCTTCGAGTTCTACAGGTATACACTACTACAAAATGAGGATTAGAGACCCCCTCATCAAGACCCTTTTCCATTAAACAAGGTCTTAAAAACTATTTTTGAGCTACACAAAAATATCAAGACCCGTTTTGATGAAAAAACCCGGCTTCCATGTAAATAATAACTCCAGACCGGTTTTTAGATATTAAACACGTCTCTTTTAGGTTTATTGGAGACCGGGTTTAAGATTAGAAGCAGGTCTCCATTTGTTACAATAAAAAAGGCCGGTATAATCAAAGACCCGGTCTTGTTTCTCTAAATTATTAAGCGGGACTTTAGCCCCCTTTTAATTTTCAATTGAAATTTTAAAACCCTAGCTACATAGTACACATTCCTTTTCTTCACCTAACACACAACCTACCTCAGTGCCATAGCTGCTCCCAGTTATACCTCCGTCATACCACCGTGACACGGCAACCAAAGCACCTCTACCACCGCCGCCACTCATGGTATCAACACCAAACAGTTCTGCTACCACCCATCCTGTTTATTCAGGTGTTTGGACCAAAGGTGTGTATAAACAATAATTGGATCTATATTTTGCTTTAACTACTATATATTTATATGAAAATTTATATTTTCAGTTAATTTGTTGTATTTTAGGCTTTTCTTGTGATACATAATAAACTATGTTAAGATCAGTTGACTAATTTGTTTGAATATGGGGTTTTGTAGGTGAAAGGTAGCTTACTTAACTATAGCATATCTCATAAGCAGTTAGAGTTTTCTTTTTATTGAAAAATAATTATTTAGGAAATAGGAAGCGATTCGTGCGATTATGTGGTTTATTAGTTTAAGATTGAAATTGATATACTGAAGTTCATGTTTGTTGCAGGTTATTTGTTAGGTTTGTGACAGTGAGCAGCCGGTATTGCTGAAGAAATGATTGGTTTGAGTCATTTAATCATTATTTTCTCTTGATTTATGAGTGTTTAATTGTTATTCAGGTTGCTCGTCAATGCACAAATTGTGGTGTTAATATGGGGGAATATTATTGCGAAATTTGCAAATCCTTTGACGATGATGTATGTACTAATTCAATTCAGACAACGTTTAACTTTCATGAGTAGTTTTTGTTTCACTGATGCTAGCTTTTTACATTGCAGACCTCCAAGGAGCAGTTCCACTGTGACGATTGTGGTATCTGCAGGTCAGTGAGCTATATGTTTATTACTTTGTTGATCCGTCTTATTAATTTATTTCTTTTTTTATTTCTCAACCAAGTTTCGACCATTTATTTTTTTCAGAGTTGGTGGTCATGAGAATTATTTCCATTGCAAAAAGTGTGGTATGCATCGATTCCTTTTACCTGTAAAGATAGTCGCATTTGACTTTTTTGTGTGAACTGAGTTTCATTTTGTTATGATGCCACATCACCCAGATATATTTTTGTATATGCCTCTAATAAGATCCGTTTTACATGTTTATGCTGTGGAATCATGGGCTGGTGCGAATAGTAGCTGAAAGAGTTTGGTCGGAGGTGTGTTCTATACTTATGTTACCTAGCTGAAAACAAGCTTGTGTTTGATAGAATTTTGCTCATGCTAAGCATGCTTGCTCTGAGATGACCACAAGGAAAAGGCGAGACCATTGATAAATATACACTCAGCATCATGTCAAGGACTTCTCAAGAACGTCGAAGCTGGTCTAAAGCATTATTGACTTGTGCAAAAGCTAATGTTTTTGCTCAGCTCAAGAAGGTACTTGTTGAAAGTGAAAGTTTAGACCGGTTTCCTCATTTTGATAAAGTTTTGGAAGTTGTCTTTTACCTGTTTTGGTGTTTAGTTGTGATTCTAGATTTGGTTGGATAATTTGGTTTGTGAAGACAATGAGTTTACTAAGAACTTACCCATGAATAAGTGAAGGGCGAGGGTGTGTGTATTTGTCATCGTTACAGTTATGTCATTGTTTTGGGATTGCTTATAAAAAAGGTGCTTCCTTACTTAATTAGATGTAACTGGACAGCTTATCCTTCTGCGTTACAGTTTGGGATTGCATGCTATAATGGTGCTTATGGTATTGCTTATTCTAACTACTTCTGGGTTGTTTGGTTGCTTATTGAAACTGCTTTAAAGGGGCTGTTTTGAGATTGCTTACTAAACTCTACTTAAAAAGGGAGTGTCTAGGATGGCTTATTAAAGTTGCTTAAAGGGACTGTTTGGGATTCCAAACAACTCCTATAATAAGCCATCACAATACAGTCCCTTTTAAGCAGAGGTTTTAGTAAGGAATCCCAAATTAGTCCATTTATATGCAGTTTCAATGAACATTCCAAACAACCCAGATTTTTAATGTAAAAAAATTAAGATAGAGACCGGTTTTTTATCTCAAAACCTGTCTATAAAAGGCCATCTAAGACGTGTTTTTAGTGCAAAACCGGCTTCTATATGAATATTTTTAGAATAATAAAATCAGAAACAGACGTGTTTTCTCCTGAAAACCGGTCTTTAAATACTAATTAGAGGCCGGTTTTGAAACCGGTCTCCATTACTTTTCACAGGGAGACCCCCCCTCATAGAGACCGAATCAAAAACCGGTCTCGAATCCGTTTATAACAGGTCTCGGATGTCCTTTTTGTAGTAGTGATAGTTTGTTTTAGTATGAGTTAGTTGCAATCAGGGCGGAGGGAGGGGTGGCTACCGGGTGCTAGGCCCTCTCCAATAAGCCGTATTAACATATTATTGTTTAGCCTATAATTTAACGTTTAATATAGTACGAGCATCTCTCAACTAGTGACTTTTCTATCATGAAAGAAAAAGAAAACAACCGACATAAAATATCTCCTATCTAAGTGGTCACTGAAGCGAAAATATGAAATGAGTTATCTTTGATAATATTTTTTTGTTGTTAATTTAAAAAATTTAAGAACTAATTATATCACAAATTTGGATATTCAAAATTTGAAATGATGGTTTTATGTTAGACATTATATTTTATCTAAGTTTTTTTTGTAATTCGGATATCCGAAATTTCATATTACAGTTTTATGTATCTGAATATCCAGATATCTATAATTTTTGAAAAACTTTTATATGACTTCCAAAACTGTCCTTTCATAAAACCTAACTTTTTAGTAAATTATGATCAACATTTCGGATATCCGAATACGTATATTTTTTGAACACTCAAAACCTAAATCAAGAAATCCTAGAAATTTCTGGCCTTTGTTGCTCTCCCCTAGTTATATACTCAGAAGCATCAAAATAGATTTTAAAAAAAATGACCTTATTTTCAGTTTTACTATACTTTTTATCCACTAAATATGTTAGAAAAAGTTAGGTTTAGTAATGCATTCGTAAGTTTTTGTGATGGTTTATTTGTATATGGTAAGGATCCAGTGAGAAGAAAACTTAAAATGAGAAGGATGAGAAATAATTATAACCACACATTTGAGATGCATCGACTTGATTTAGATGCATCTCTATTCATTTAGATGCATCCAAATTAGTTTCGAAAGTGCTTTTGAAGTGAAAACGATGCAAAGTAGTACTAACAACAAATTTGACCCGCAGAGGACGAAAAATGTTTAGGATTCGTCTAACTTGATGAAATGCATCTAATATATGTATATGCATCTAATTTTTTGCTAGAAAATATATTATGGTGCATCTAAAAGACTAGAAATGCATCTAATTCAAGTCGATGCATTTCAAATATGTAGTTATAATTATTTCTCATCTTTCTGATTTTAAGTTTTCTTCTCATTTGATCCTTAGTCTATTTGTATAAACTAAAGTTGGAAACAATTTTTAAACTTTTTTTTGCGAAGCCAGGATTTGTAGTTGGGGGGGGGGGGGGGGGGGGGGGCGAAGTTCATTATATAACCCCAAAAAAATAAAAGTTTAAAAACGGTTTTCAACTTTAGTTTATACAAATAAACAATCACAAAAACTTACGAATGCATTACTAAATATAATTTTTTCTAACATATTTAGTGGATAAAAAGTATAGTAAACTCAAAATAAGGTCATTTTTTTAATCTATTTTGATACTTCTGAGTATATAACTAGGGGAGAGCAAGAAAGACGAAACTTTCTAGGATTTCTTGATTTAGGTTTTGGGTGTTCAAAAAATATACGTATTCGGATATCCGAAAACATGATCATAATTTACTAAAAAGTTGGGTTTTATGAAAAGACAATTTTGAAAGTCATATAAAAGTTTTCCAAAAATTATAGATATCTGGATATTCAGATACATAAAACTGTAATCTGAAATTTCGGATATCCAAATTACAAAAAACTTAAATAAAATATTATGTCTAACATAAAACCATCATCGCAAATTTCGGATATCCAAATTTCGGATATAACTAGTTATTGGCAAGTCCTTTAAATTTTTTAAATTAACAACATAAAAATATTATCAAAAATGTTTCATTTCATATTTTTGCTTCAGTGGCCACTTAGATAGGAGATATTTCATATCTGTTGTTTTCTTTTTCTTTCATGATAGAAAAGTTGCTAGTTGAGAGATGCTCGTGCTATCTTAAACGTTAAATTATGGGCTAAACAATAATATGTTAATATAATCATTGGTCTTATTTATGCACCCGCTAGCCACCACCTCCCTTCACACCTGCCATTACTACGATGGAAGAGGGCTCCTGTGGTAACAGCACTCGCAATTTCGACTGGCTATGGATTGATTATTCCTATCTTGTTCTACCTCGACGCTCAGGTTTTGTTATTTACATAAATCCGGGTGTATTCTGTACGACTACAAAGTAAACATAGATTATGACCATTAAACTTATCGTCATCATTTATATAATAAAACAAAACCCCTATTGGGAATTTTCCATTTCAAAAATATGGATTCATACCTTATTTAGTAATAATTTTATTTAAAAAAAATTATTTTCTTATTAGGTAACATTTTATTTTTATCTATAACACAAGTAGAAGATAAATACAAAAAATATAGATAAGATGCAATTAATAATAGGATTAAAATTTTTAAATAATTATCTTTAATAATAAAAAACTATAATTAAACATCATAAATCAAACAAAATAAATATTAAATTATTTATTTTTTAATAAATAAAAATATATGATTCAAAAAAAATTTAAAAACCCGCGTGTGCGCGGGCAGTATAACTAGTAGACATACATAAATAATGGAGGACCACTTGAACTTTCAAAGCATATCATTTTTGTAAGCGGATTCATGAGCATCTTCTCGATAGCTTTGGCATTATCTAAGGTATGTTCGCTGCCTTTCTATTATAAGAAACGTGGTCAATTTGATATAACATACTTAATTAGAAATAGAATATCGACTTTTACATTCAGTTCTCGAGTTTTGTTTTGAGAGGAAATAAAAGGAAATGGAAAGTTTTTTGTATTCTTAAGTTTTTTTTAGAAGGAGAAAGGGAAGCGGAAAGGATGATGAGAGGAAGATTTGTTAATAAATTTTCCTCTCAAAAATGGGAGAAAATGGAAAGAAAATGGGAAGCATATGGTGTGTACAGACTACTAAACCATTTTTTAAAAGTTTGCCACTAACAACTAAAGGGTATAAATGTAATTTAAACAAGTTATTTTCATTTTCTTCCCACTCAAGAATATGACTTGTTATTGTTTTCAATTTCTTTTCCTTTATCTCAAGAACATATCAACTAACACTTTCTTTTCTTTTCACTTTCTATTCCTTTTCATATTCTTTTCCATTTCCCTTCACTCAAAACTCGAGAACTGAGTGTTAGGAGTCGAGGGGGATAAGAATGATGGAGTGAACTCGTTTGCTATACAATTCGGAGAAGAACGGGTCAGATCAAAACTATATATCTAGCTCTACCAATATACATACAGCCAATTTGTCGCACAAATATTCATCTTTTAAACAAGATTCCTACTAAATGACAGGTGTTTTGGATTTCTATATGGCTTCTTGAAATGGCATACGGTATGGCTATATTGATCGGGCTATTATCAAACAGGCAATTTTGGATAAGATCGATAATGGTAACTTTATTTCTAACAATTTTAATTACTTCTAAAGTTTTGAGTATGTAGTCCTTGTAAGAAACTATAACATATAACAAGTACACGGATATTAATTTCAAAAAAATAAGGGAAAATGTTCTCCATCAAATTATAGAGAAGATATGATAATTGAGTAGTAATATCTTCACATTCTAGCAATTACGTAACCCTGTCAACGGATAAAAAGATGGAGTACATGCTTTAAAGTTTAAACCAATGTTTTGAAGCCCGGGTCGACCATGTTGGGTTAACCGGTTGAACCGGTTCTGGCAAAAAACAGGTCAAAACCCGGATTTTTTTAAAAAACAGGTTAACCGATTAGACCCACCGGGTCAACCCGGTTCTTGAAACCCGCCCGGGTTGATTTTTTCAAGTTTTTTTAATAGAAAACCGGGTTGACCCAGCGATCGAAACTGTTGAACCGGTAACCCGATGACTCTATCAGATCACTTAAAAACCCGATTTTCAAAACATTGATTTAAACTATTATTAGACTATACATATCTGTTAAAAGTTACGTATAAATATTAATATGTAAATGACTAGTATCGAACCCGAGATCTCGGGATTGCACACATTACAAACGAGAATAAAGTAAATAAATATATATATGTTATATGTATCGTATATATATATATATATATATATATTTATAAACACTTGAGGGACTAAATAATCGTTAATATTAAACGCAAGTATTAATTATTATTAAGGAACGAGAGAACGAGGACTAGAATGTAATTTGGAAGACAAGAAGGTTCCAGAATCCCCTTGTGGGAGGGGTGGCCGGTCGACCTAGGCCCAAGAAGGTCGACCCAGGCTTGTCTTGTGCTCCAAGTTTACTCTAGTATACATACAAGGCCAAGGATTAGGGTTTCACATCTTTTGTGCACACACACCAACCCTAAATCTTTTCCTCCTCTCTCTTTTCTCTTGGCCGATCGGCATCAACAACCCTCAAGGGTTTTTTGGGTCGATTTTGGTGGTTCCAAAATTGTTTTACAAACCTTTATTCGTTGGTAGTTTGTGTGTACAAGAACGAGGTAATTACTTACTTTAGTAATTATCAAGAGATCGATAAACAAAACGGTAAGGGGTTTATCATTGATCTATTTTACACAAGTTCAAGGTTTATTGAAGTGCTTCGGGTATGTTCTTATTTATGTTTTAGTTAATCTTTATACGTGTTATTATTGATCCTTGCTTCCGCGTATGTGCTATATTGATTGTCAAACTCTAACAGTGACATCACGAGCCATGGATAACATGTAATTGATTACTAAAACGTAATAAAAATCAGATCTTTAATTGTTTTAGATACATGTTTTTTCTTAAAATTTTTTTTTATAAAATTTAAAACCCTAACCCTAATTTTTTTTTGGGGGGGGGGGGGGGGGGGGTCGATTTCCACTAAAAACCCTAATTAGGGTTTGTGGTTTTCTTGATTAAATTGTAATCACCTAGAAACCCTAGGTCTTAAACCGGTTTTGTGAACGTACTTGTGACCTATGTGCTAATTGTTAGGTTTAATCCATGACGAAACATGCATGCTAGTCATGGATCTTGTTTGTTTAAATTTTGTCACATGTTTTAAATAGATCTAAAATTGGGGAAGACTCCAATTAATTAATATATATTAAAATCAATTTATATGCTATGTAGTGTGTATATTGATTTTGGCCTAAGCAATTGATACGTCAATGTATGTGACTCTCCTCCGTTAAGAGGAGAAGGCCTTAATTGATTACATGCGTAATAATACCTATAATTGATTTTATTAGGATCTTTTTAACAAGGTTTGCATGTGGCTAATTGTTTCACGTTTTTATTATTAGTTGTTTATTTTCTTTTAATTACTTGTTTTATTGTTTTCTTAATTGTTTGACTTGATGTAAGCAATAAAAAGGGTCATTTTCATAAAAGAAAATAATATGGACTAATAACGGTGAAACTAAAGTGATAAAGTAAGAATCTTGCAAGGTCTTAAGTGCCGATAGTGGTCCGATTCGCACGGTAATCAGCTCCCAGGCGAGACTAGCAAAATTCATACTTTATTACATGATTTTGAGATTGAATCCATAAACTTTTGCTTGATTGATGTTTTGTACAAATATGCTTTTAAAATTAAGTCCTTTAAGACGATATTCATAACCGTGATTTGAAGGCTTAGAAAAGAGCCTTAGAGTCTGCCTTGGTTATCACAATCTTGAATATGTCTTAAATGAATTACTTTTAAAATCATAATTGTAGAAAGTCATCTTAGGGTTTGTTAAACCTCAAGTAAAACTTTGTGTATTAATTTCACGAATTGGTAATAAAAAGGTTTTGAAAACTTATGCTATAAAGATGAGTGCATGCATCTTTATACATATTTTGATTTACACATCAAAATTAAATACCCTTATAATTTAAGTTACATGCCATTTATCTATAAGAAACACTTGGAATTTTAATTTAGTAATAGGCTAAATTACTATAACAAGGTAAAATTCTATTAACGCGCGAGACCATAATTGTAATTTTACAGTTTCTAAGGTAGACGACTTAATTAAGTTGTGCGTGAGACCTAGAACTTAAGGCATGAGATGGGATGAAACATGCTTACAAGGCAAATTGATGAATCAATTTGATGTAATTCCCATAATGATCTAGGAATTGGAAATCTTGTTTGCCAATTATTGTTCGACAGATTACTATCTTTTGTACTTTCACTACTAGCAGATCAACTGATGTGGTGGAACTATGTAAAGTTAGATCCTAGGTTTTCAAGAAAATTTTGGTGGTTATATGAATATAGCTAATGGGTATTTCATTTTCTTGAAGATATTTATTATCGAAAATACTAATGTTTGAACTTTTATTTGTAGATATGGCTCAACCCGATACCCCATCTGTGATTTCTGCTTTCAAGAGTCATCTTGAGAGAGAAAAATTGACTGGAAAGAATTTCAATGATTGGCACCGTTCGCTTAGGATTGTCTTGAGGTCGACAGGTAAGCTAGATTATTTGACCGAAGAATGCCCAGCTGAGCCTGCTGCTACTGAACCAGAAGCAGTTAAGGCGGCATGGAGGGTGGAACATGCTAAGTTTAATGAGGTTGCTTGTTTAATGCTCACTAGCATGAGTGCTCAGTTACAAAAGAAGTTTGAGTACTTTTTCCCTAAAGATATGCTTGAGGTACTTAAGCAGTCTTATGAGAAACCACCTGCAGTTGAATTGTATGATGAATTGGACAAGCTACATAACTGCAAGCATGGTGATGGTAAACCAGTTGAAGATTATGTGACTGAGATGAAGGAATCTTTTGATCAGCTTCACAGAATTGGATTTGGTTACCCTGATAATGTGCAAGTGCACTTGATCAACAGGTCCCTTAACAAGGACTTTGCTAGTTTTGTGCAGAATTTCAACATGCACTGCTCGGGGAAGACAGTCTCAGAATTACTCGCACTGCTTGTTGATTATGAGAAAAGTCTACCAGCCAAGGTCAAGGCTCCTACCCCGCAAGTGTTGGCAATTCATGGTGGGAGAATCCAGAAGAAATCGCATGTGAACAAAGGCAAAGGGAAAGGTAACAAAGGCAAGCAGGTCATGGCCTATCAACCTGAACCCAAGATGAAGTAACATCAGCCTAAGCAGAAAAAGGTGAATCCACCAAACAAGAAGGATCAGGCATGTCACCATTGTCATGAAAAGGGTCATTGGAAGCGCAATTGCCCTCTCTACATTCATGACTTGCGACTCAAGAAGCAGGGGAATGAAGCTGGTAACCCCAGCTCATCAGGTGCGTTCTTTATGATTGAATTATTCACTCTTACTCCTAAATTGAATTCATGGGTATATGATATGGGATGTGGCATTCATATTTGCAATACCATGCAGGGGTTTAGAGTTGAGAGAAAGCTGGCCTATGGACAACAATTCTTGCACGTTGGTAACGGAGCGCATGCAGGAGTTGAAGCTATAGGAGTTTATGATTTAGTGTTGCCTTTGGGCTTAGTACTATCTTTAAATAATTGTCATTATGCACCGTCAATTGTTAGAGGTGTAATTTCATTTTCATGTTTGTTGAACCTTGGTTTTAAGCATACTATTTCTAGCAATAGAATTTCAGTTTCTTTAAATGGTGTTTTTTATTTTAATACTATTGCTGTGAATGGTGTCTTTGAAATTGATATGAATAATAATGATAATGTTTTTGTTAAAAATAATTCAATGTATAGCATCAACAATAAGAGAATCAAGAAAGGTTTGGATTCGTCTTATCTTTGGCATTGTCGACTTGCTCACATTGGCAAAGATCGCATGAAAAAGCTGCAACATGATGGGCTTTTAGAAAAGATCAATGATGAATCATTTGATAAATGCGAATCTTGCATTGCTGGGAAGATGACTAAGAAACCCTTTAAAAATAGGATTGAAAGGGCTAATGATCTACTTTGTCTTATTCACACAGATGTGTGTGGACCACTTAGACATGTGTCAAGGAGAGGTGCTAGCTACTTCTTAACATTTACGGATGACTACAGCCGTTATGGTTATGTTTATTTACTTAAACATAACATGAGGTCTTTGAAACATTCAAAGTGTTTAAAGAAGAAGTAGAGTTGCAACTAGGAAAGAAGATTAAAGCTCTTCGATCCGATAGAGGTGGTGAAAACCTGAGTCAAGAGTTTATAGATTACTTAGCAAAGGAGGGAATTGTCCAGCACCTTACTTCTCCATATACTCCACAACAAAATGGTGTATCTGAAAGAAGTAATCGTACATTGCAAGACATGATACGAACTATGTTTAATCTAACAACTCTTCCTTACTCATTTTGGGAATATGCCTTGGAATCTGCAGTTCGCGTTTTAAATATGGTTCCAACAAAGAAGGTTGATAAGACTCCATATGAGGTATGGACTGGAAAAGCTCCTAACTTGTCTTATCTAAAGGTCTGGGGTTGTGAGGCGTATGTTAAACGTGACTCGGCAGACAAACTCCAACAAAGATCTGTAAAGTGCATCTTCGTAGGATACCCTAAGGAAACTATGGGTTACTACTTTTATTACCCAACTGAAAACAAAGTTTTTGTTGCAAGGTATGGAGACTTCTTAGAAAAGGAACTCATATCTCAAGAATTCAGTGGGAGAGTATATGTTCTGGAAGACGATCATGAAGATGTAACACCTTCTGAAAACACTAGCCAACTTCCTGAAGAACCTGAAAGTTTAGGTCCTTCACCAGAAGTTGAAGTGGTTCCCGTTCGCAGGTCTTCTAGATCTGTGAAGGCTCCTACACGTCTATGTCTAAACATGGAGTGTGATGACAACTTGATAGGGGATCTTGATGAACCTACAAGTTATAAAGCTGCTATGAATAGTCCTGAAAAGGAAAAATGGCAGGGAGCTATGAATGGGGAAATGCAATCCATGAAAGACAATGAAGTCTGGGAAGAAGTAGACCTACCTCCGGGTGCCAAACTAGTTGGGAGTAAATGGCTCTTCAAGAAAAAGACTGATATGGATGGCATTGTACACACCTATAAGGCCCGTTTGGTAGCTAAAGGCTATACTCAAACTTATGGTGTTGACTATGAGGAGACCTTTTCTCCCGTAGCAGACATAAGGGCCATTAGGATTCTCATAGCCATAGCTGCTTACTATGACCATGAGATTTGGCAAATGGATGTCAAAACCGCCTTCTTAAATGGTAGCCTAGATGAAGACATCTATATGGCGCAGCCTGAGGGGTTTGTGAATCCAGAATTCCCAGATCGTGTATGCAATCTTAAAAGATCCATTTATGGATTAAAGCAAGCATCACGACAATGGAATAAGAGATTTGATAGTGAAATTAAGAAGTATGGATTCACTCAAAATCTTGATGAGCCATGTGTATATCACAAAGCTAGTGGGAGTAATGTAATTTTCCTTATATTATATGTCGATGACATATTGATCATGGGAAATGACATTCTAAGTTTGCAAAAGGTTAAGGCATATCTTAGAAGTTGTTTTTCTATGAAAGATTTAGGGGAAGCTGCATTTATTCTGGGAATCAAGATATATAGAGATAGATCTCGGCGATTAATTGGATTAAGCCAAAGCGCTTACATTGATAAAATATTGAAGAGATTCAGTATGCAAAATTCCAAGAAAGGATATTTGCCGATGCAAGAGCAACATGGCTTGAGCAACAAAGTTTGTGCTTCAACACCTGAAGAGGTGCAATGCATGAAGAGAGTCCATTACGCTTCGGCTGTGGGATCTATTATGTATGCGGTGAAAAGCACAAGGCCTGATGTGGCATTTGCTCAGAATTTAACCAGTCGATATCAGCAGAATCCAGGTGAAAAACACTGGACTGCTGTTAAGAATATTCTTAAGTACCTTAGGGCTACTAAAGAGATGTTCTTGGTTTATGGGGGTACTCCATCTGCAGAGCTTGATGTAACAGATTACTGCGATGCTTCTTGGAAAGGTGATAAGGATGATACGAAGTCTCAGACGGATTATGTCTTTGTCATTAATGGAGGAGCTGTTGATTGGAGGAGCAGAAAGCAGAGTGTATTAGCGATGTCTGCTACAGAAAGTGAGTATATAGCTGCTTCAGAAGCTGCAATGGAAGCTGTTTGGATTAGGAAGTTTGTTTCAGGGCTTGGGGTTATGCCTTCGATTCAGCGACCTATAAAAATGTATTGTGACAACTCAGCTGCAATTACATTTGCCAATGAACCTGGAATCATGAAAGGCACCAGACATTTCCCGATTAAACACCACTATGTCAGAGAACAAGTTGAGATAGGTGAAATCGAAATACTCAAAGTTCATACAGATGAAAACTTAGCTGATCAATTTACAAAGCCTTTACCTGGCACCAAGCTTTACAAGCATGCTGAAGGAATAGGACTTAAATTAGCTGATAGTTTCATGCCCATTTGTGATTAGTATTTGGATATGGGATGTAATGTACAATTATTAATTTTAATGAAATAAAGTATTGGTTATGTTTATTTATTCATTGCCTTAATAATATATCCTATATTTGCATGTTTAAGATCCATGAATAATTTATTATTCTAAATAGTCCGTTGTCGATTAATGATATGGGAATATCATTAAACTAAGACAATTTTGAGTATTGGTTAAGGATATACTTGAAAGTATATTGATGCGCAGTCATACCAATTTCACATGATATTCAATGAATTGAGTATTGGACTTATCCCAACAGTATGATTTAAATTTATTGTGAGAATCATATTTAAGAGTTATCCTCAGACTTGAGATACCAGATAAGTGTCATGGATGTAGTGCATTTTGTGGAGCAATCTACCGCTTACCGTAATTGGAAGTCATAAGGGTTGTTTTCAGAATGTTACAAAGTTCATGGGTTATTCTTGTAGTCAAGAGAGAATTTGTTCCTTCTGATTTGTTTAGAAGTTTAATACTGCTGGGCCCCTCGTAGGGTTGACAAAATGTTTGCGTGGCCACGCCCAAAGTCTATCTGGAATACGTTCAGATGTTTTGGTAATTTTGTTCAATCATAAAGAGACGAGAAACAGAATTTAATAAAGAACCTCACATCTTTATTAATGTAGTATTAGAGGCGAAAGGATAATAATAATGATGAATCATTAAAGGTTTTCCAGGAAACCTAGCTCGAGTCGAACTGGGGGCATTGGAGTGTTGCAAGACGCCAACCAATGTCATTTTACTATTAATAGATATACGAGTGGGAGCTGTTAAAAGTTACGTATAAATATTAATATGTAAATGACTAGTATCGAACCCGAGACCTCGGGATTGCACACATTACAAACGAGAATAAAGTAAATAAATATATATATGTATTGTGTGTGTATATATATATATATATATATATATATATATATATATATATATATATATATATATATATATATATATATATATATATAACACTTGAGGGACTAAATAATCGTTAATATTAAACGTAAGTATTAATTATTATTAAGGAATGAGAGAACGAGGACTAAAATGTAATTTGGAAGACAAGAAGGTTCCAGAATCCCCTTGTGGGAGGGGTGGCCGGTCGACCTAGGCCCAAGAGGGTCGACCCAGGCTTGTCTTGTGCTCCAAGTTTACTCTAGTATATATACAAGGCCAAGGATTAGGGTTTCACATCTTTTGTGCACACACACTAACCCTAAATCTTTTCCTCCTCTCTCTTTTCTCTTGGCCGATCGGCATCAACAACCCTCAAGGGTTTTTTGGGTCGATTTTGGTGGTTCCAAAATTGTTTTACGTTTACTTGCATAAACCTTTATTCGTTGGTAGTTTATGTGTACAAGAACGAGGTAATTACTTACTTTAGTAATAATCAAGAGATCGATAAACAAAACGGTAAGGGGTTTATCATTGATCTATTTTACACAAGTTCAATGTTTATTGAAGTGCTTCGGGTATGTTCTTATTTATGTTTTAGTTAATCTTTACACGTGTTATTATTGATCCTTGCTTCCGCGTATGTGCTATATTGATTGTCAAACTCTAACAATATCAACGAGTAAATAATAGTGTCAACATACTCGATACCTGTTTATTTTAATTGATGTACTTGTTATTAAAAGTTGTTTAAAAGACATGTTAATAAATGTATCTCTTGTTGGATCCAAATAAATGTATCTCTTTTATATATATATATATATATATATATATATATATATATATATATATATATATATATATATATATATATATATATATATATATATATATACTACTCATGTAATCCATCTATTACACAGTTAGGTCATAAAATTGTATATGTTAACTAGATAATATGCTCATTATCTAGCTTCGTATGTACAAAGATTCATGTCTAATTGCTTAAAAATGTATCTTACTTACCACATTTTATAATTCTGGTGAAACGTAGTAAAAAAATTTCTTCGCCATCCCAATCTTTTGAATTATGTCTTTTTGTTATGGGGAAATGATCCTTACTGTAAACGGTAAGGAACATCGTTGCAGTAGGGGGTATTTTTTTGCTCATTAGGGACCATTTATGCAAATGTAGCATGTTATCAAGGGTCATTTATGTTTGATCAGTGACCATTTTTTGCACTTACAGCATCTATACTCCCTACTGTTTACAGTAGGGATCATTTCCCCTTTTGTTATATCATAATCCATTTGTGTGTATTATTTTGATTATTTTACCCCTCCTACGGTTAATATAAATGTGTAAATTGAAAGGTAAATTGATCAAATAATACACACGACTGGAATATGATATACTAAAATGACGAAGTTCAAAAGTGTTAAAATAAATAAGAAGAAATTTATAGTACACTACACATAATTAAAAATAAAAAGTAAAATACATTTACAAACAACTAGCCCAAAATTCAATAATACCATTTACTATTCTGAGCAGGTTGCTGCTAGTCATGGGCTCATGGCATTCTTGGTTACATGGTATGGACACATGCAAACTTGGTTGATATCAAAAGCCCCAATGCCACTGGATCATTCTACTTATTTATGTGGAAGGTAATTACTAATTAGTGTTACCTTTTAAATTTAGTATCCATTTGTGACTTCTTAGCTCTTTTGAAATGATTTAATTTGATAATTATATGCTTTTTTTTTTTTTTTTTCCTGTTCGATCTGGTAACTGAGAGTTTTAAGATGCGTAAATTTAGTGTTAAAGTATAACTACATACCAAATCCGAACATAAAAACAATCTATTAAATCCAAATATTTGATCGAAAATATGTTACATTTTGGTTCAGCTGGACCTATTTATATATGTCTAACTAGTATGTTTAAATGTATCAGCCATTCAAAAAAAATGTATGACAAATTTCTGTTGGTGACAGCAGAAAGACAAACTTTTTTACAAAGCAATAAATCATTGTTATATTGATTTATATACAAGTTTAGTCATATTTTTAAGCATTTCATTACATATACTATATTAAAAGTAATTGATTTATTTAAAAAAATTTATGTGATGTTCTAACTTGACTAGACATTGTTCCTTTTTGCAGCTATACTACGTGGAATACTTGTTGGTGCCTATTTTAAGATTTTAAACATGTTAAAGCTATATGTGAAGTGGATCCTCACTCTTAAATGTCTGTTCTGTTCAAATTTCGATTTATATTTCATGTTATAACAATGTATGTGTTGCTAAAAACCAATCAAAAAACACCATTTTTTTATCATCGATTTAACACCCACCAACCGAAATCATCAAACTAAGATAACACTTCTTTCGTCAGATCTTAAAGCCCACTTAAGAGATCTTAATTTTTTTTACTTTAAAGTTAATGATAACCATCTTTTGAATCAAGCAGTAGTTTTTTTCTGGGTATTAATCAAAATTCAGTATATTAACTTCAATAAAGATTTGAGTAGATAGCATTATTCAAACATAATTCATCCTGTTGATGGTTGAACAACATTTTGAGGACCATTTATTTAACGCTTTGTCGTATTTTAGGAACTGCTTGAAATGGTATTACCAAAACAGGTCACTAAAATAAATTAGGGGAATTCTGTAGGCACCTTGATAGTTCATATCCAAGCTGCTGCTAGTTTTCTACATTACATGAGTTTACATTCTAAATACACCAAACCTTGTGGTTTCCGAAGGACGGTTGTTGGAAGCAGAGATGCAGAGTCCCAAGATTTTGCGAGTGTCAGCAGGATCAATGACGCCGTCATCCCATAATCTTGCTGTTGAATAATATGCACTGCTTTCTTTCTCGTATGCCTCTACAAATTTAGCCTTGCTTTTCTCTTCATCTTCTTTTGACCACTGTAAACCCGTATGATAAAATCAGTAAAAAAGATAAATATTTCCACAAGGTTTAGCTTTATGATGTAAAAATTAAGATCAAATGATTCTTTAAAGATCAATTTTAACCTCAATTCCCTGTTTTTTCATCTTGCTCCTTTCTATCTGAGACATCACGCCAGCCGCCTGTAAATTGCAGTGATTAAGTTAGTATTTTTACTATATATAGATAAAATACATTTTAACAAAAACCAAAACCCGCTACTTGGGTTATGGGTTAAGTTATGATAGATTTTCAGAGTTAAAAGCGTAATAGAATACCTGAGCACCACCCATCACGCCTATTTTGGCATTTGGCCAGAAGAACATAAAATCGGGACTATATGCACGTCCACACATTGCATAATTTCCAGCACCAAAGCTTCCACCAACAACAATAGTTATTTTGGGTACCTGCAAATCAACAAAATAAAGACTTCTTCTAACCTTGGTTTGCCGTTTAGACTAGAACACTTAAAAGAAGCATGCGACATTTTAAGTTTAATATCACAATTTGATGCCACCAAGAGGAAGGTTGCATGAAATTTGCAAAAAATAACCTTTGCACAAGAAACGGCCATCACCATCTTTGCTCCAGCTTTTGCTATACCGTTGGCCTCGGATTTTGATCCAACCTATCACATGAACAAAATGTTCATGTCAATCATCCTCTAGGTTTATTCAACATAACATGCAGAAGTTGTTCAGCCATATTAATGACATACCATGAATCCTGTTATATTTTGAAGGAACAGCAACGGAATTTTACGTTGAGAACATAATTCGATAAAATGGCATCCTTTTAAAGCAGCTTCATTGAATAATATCCCATTATTTCCAATGATTCCAACAGGCTGTCCAAGGATTCTAGCAAAGCCTGTTACAAGGGTCTGCAAAACGCAAAAGGGGATATTTAGATATATAGTATCATACTAGAAACTACTTTAAATTAGAGTCAAAGTCGTATATATATGTCCTCACAGTGCCATACAATTGTTTGAATTCATCAAATTCACTTCCATCGACTATGCGAGCAATAATTGATCGAACGTCAAATGACTGCTTTAGATCTGTAGGAGCAATTGACCGAAGCTCGTTGACATCATAAAGTGGGTCATTGTAATCAGAACTAGTTCCCTGTAATGCATCGATAGCTCCTTCATTACCAGCTTTGTGCAAGTTCTTAACAATATTTCTTCCTATAGAGAGCGCATGCAGTTCATCTGCGAGTATTATGCAAAAAGATGATGGAATTAGTATGGTTTATAGCAGACCCTTAATAGCATGATACATATGATTACAAATTGTCTTGTTTTCAGTTAGGAATCATTATGGATATGGGTTCGATAGTGTGCTGATATGGGAATGGGAATCAGTTTCTTAACCCACTTTCATTTGGCGGGCATCGAAAATTCCCAAATCTAAAAATATGGTTTCTAACTTTACTAACTATACCCTTGAATCAAACACCGTTCTACATTTCACACTCTCATTCCCTGATATCCGACCCTTCAATTTAACAGCCCTTTACTCTAACAAGCCGACATGTAACACTTTTTTGAGACACCAATCACCATGTACTACAGTCTACATATTAGCCCTAAAGAGGCTATGAAAATTTGAAGTGCCTGTCTTTCATTATGGAAAATGTTAGAAGCCTAAGAAATTCAAGATGCAGGACGTGGCATTCTATTGTTTTATGCACAAGAAGTTGAAAGGAGTAAAACAAAAACGGAGGGCATAGAGTTGTATATAAATCTAATTCGTGGAGTAACTTCAACTACATCATCAAGATCTAAGAAAAATAAAGACTTGCAGCCTATCCAGAGAGAAACTTAACAGTTCATCACAACTAACCCATTCTGAATCCAAAAATGACGTCACTTGCGTTTTCAAAATCATCAAGTTTATCATAAATGTACAGGGTTTATAGAATAGAGTTAGGTGAGGCACCTAGTGACAACACATAAAATGTGCTAAAAGTTAACATTAAGCTGGAGACATATCATTTCATATATCAGGAAGTCAATACTGTGTGAATGAAACTACCATAAATGGTTACCTTGAGCTAAATAGTCGGAAACACCTGATACCTTGCAATGCACATCTGCTCCCCCTAGATCTTCAGAAGACACTTCCTCCCCTGTAGCAGCCTGGAAACTAGGCATTTAGATGCATGTGGACAGATCCAAATGAAAACAAGTCATGACACAAATTTACGACAAAAGCGACATGACTCAGATGTCCTAGAAACAGGACGTAAACTAACCTTCACGAGTGGTGGTCCGGCTAGAAATATGGTACCATTTCCTTTGACCATGACACTTTCATCAGCCATTGCAGGAATGTAGGCTCCACCTGCTGTGCAAGAACCCATGACCAGTGCAATTTGAGGAATACCTTCTGAAGACATACGGGCCTCGTTATAGAATACTCTACCAAAATGTTCCTTGTCAGGAAAAACTTCAGCCTGTTTTGGAAGAAAAGCACCGCCACTATCAACTAGATATATACATGGCAGCCTGCATTTAGCTGCAATCTCTTGCGCTCGAAGATGCTTTTTGACAGTAATTGGATAGTACGTTCCTCCTTTGACGGTTGCATCATTTGCAACAAACATACAAAGCTTTCCATGCACTGGTCCTATCCCGGTTATAATACCGCCAGATGGAAGAGATTCTTCGTATAACTCATGGCCTGCAAGCTTGAATTATATCAAAAAGAAATGAGCAAGAATAAAAAAAATTTGAAGAGAAATCGTTCCTTATCATATAATCCCAGAGAAGTTACAAATTTGTAGCTATGTTTTCTTAATATATCATAAGCTGCAATAAGCTAATTTTATTAATCAGACTAGGGTGTGTTTGGGGAGAGCTTCTGAGAGCTTGAGCTTTAAAAATAAGCTAGCTTCAAACAAAAGCTTTGTTTGGCAACAAAATACTGAGGAGCTTTTAAATGTCATAAGCTCTTTTTTGTAAAAGCTACTTCAAATAGCTTTTGAAAAGTGTACAAGCTTTTGAAATAGTTATGTACATTAATACCCTTCAAACAATATTAATATGTTTATTCACAAGCTAAGCTACAACACCTCAGCAGCTACTTTGCGAAACATATCTAAAAGTAAAAGCTCTAACTCCGGCTATATAAGCTCCATCTAACACACCTAGTTGCGCCAAACATACCCTAACTAACTACCAACCAACCAGATCACTAACAACAAAGGAACATACATCAACAACCGAAGATCACTAGATAACTTCTAACCTGAGAAAGCTCGAGAAACGACGAAGAAGAATCAATTAACCGATCAATTCTCTCCCTCGGAAGTAATTTATTCCTACTTTTATGCCTCTTTACGGCCTCTGCTCCTCCACCTTCCCTCACCTTTTACACAAGCAATAACATCATCAAACACATATTATATGACAAAGTGTATAAAATATATACCCAATAAGACAAACACAAAATCATTAAATTAATATACAAAATCAGAAAGTAACACTAATACATAACATTAGTCAAATTAAACTCTAAAATCGCACACTTATGCTCAGTTCTCGAGTTTTTTGATTAAAGGAAAGTTAAGAAACAGGAAGTAAACATTTTAACCCATTTTTGTGAGGAAACATTTTACTTCAAAATCAACTAAATCACCCTTCTTTTTCAGTCATTTCCTTTTCTTTTCCTCCTTAAGTGATACTCGATAACACAACTTATTTTGTTTCTCTACATTTTCTTTCATTTCCTTCCTTAAGTGATACTAGAAAACACAGTCTTAGAGTTATAACGGTCTGAAAATGTATCCAACTTGACACTTCTTCCTTTTGTTTGTGTCAAACTATGTTTTCTCCTAATGAATGAATGACTACACGTTTGCGTGGTTTGATGCTAGTGTTTTTTTGTGTGTTTGAGGTGTAATTCAGCCATTTGCCTTCACGATTTTTTTTTTTTTTTTTTTTTTTTTTTTAGCTTGTGTTGTGTTTTTATACCCAAAGGTGTCAAAAAGAAGCAGCCAACATTAAGTACCAACTTATAACCATATTATTGGCTCATTAACCTTAATTAAACCTTGTTTAATATGAGCATATAATTTGTACTCAACAATAATTTAATCCCCATTGAATAGCTCTTACAACTCATCAAAGAAATTTGTTACTCAAGGTCAAAATTGGGCAGGGCCGTCTTTGAGGGTGTGCAAGGTGGGCAACCGTTCAAGGCCCCAATATTTTGAAGCCCCAAAATTTGTTCCTTTAATAATTACTATATACATGTGTACACATATTTTTCATAAAGAAAAAAGTTATTATGACATGATAAGCTTATATAAGGTTATTAGTGGGTACAAATGTATAGAAAAATTTATCTACTGTATATATTAGTAAATAAAGAGGCTTAAATTGGTTACAAGTCACAATCATGAATCATGGATAGAAACATAATTTTTCTACTGTATATATTACTATTTTTCATAAAGAAAAAAGTTATTACCATATGACATATTTTTCTATACATGTGTACCCGCTAATAATTTTTGTGGCTTGTTTTGAAATTTTCCGGCTTATATAAAGTCATTACGACATGATAAGCTTATATAAGCCGAAATGTTTCAAAATAAGCCACAAAAATGAGCTTATGAAACATAAGCCGAGAACCATATAAGCCATAAGCATGGACGGACCAACATGGGAGCCGGGTGTGGCACGGGCCACACCCAATTTTAGTTCAAAAAGTGTAAATTTTTTTATAAAATATGACTTTTCTGGGTTCGTGCAACACCCAATTTTACCTGATAAGACAACTTTAGTACTCAGTCATAAAAAATATTTTGTGCAACACCCTCTCAAAAATTCTGGGTCCGTCCCTGGCCATAAGCCCGCTATATAAGTCTAAACAAACACCCCTAGGCCCCTAATTGCATTATATCTTATAAACAGTGATACTTTATATATAATATTACTTCTCGAAAGGCCTCGTTATATAATTTCAACCCCAGGGCCTTCAAAAATTTCATAAACTCATGGGACGGCCCTGAAATTGGGTCTTATATTACAAACATATGTTGCAGCCAAATAATCGCAGCCAAATAATATAATAATAATAATAATACCTGACGAATAAGGCTATGAAGCTGAGACATAATACTCTCCATCTGACCCGAGTTCCGAGCAAACGAATCGGAGCTCCGGTCAATACCATCAGCAAGAACATTGTAATCACGAGTGCTGCTGCATGATGACGTCATCATCATCATTCGCCATCTGTATGATGACGATGTTGATTTTGTGATTATAAACCTACCAAACATTTTTATTAAAACTCTCTGTGTGTGTGTGTGTGTTTGTTTTACAGTAGTAGACTAGTAGTCAGTAAGTTGAATTGAAATGAGAAAATGAGAATTGGAAGTGATGGATGATATAAAGTAGTAAAAGATTTGAATTAAATAATCAATTATTTAAATATTTAAAACAACTACAAGGCTACCAACTTTTTTGATTTATTTAAATCTGTCAAACAAATTCATACTCCGTAAATAATAATCGACGGCGGTTAATGATGGTCAACGGTTGGTAAATTTGTCGAAAACATGCAAATCTTGTTAAAAATACCTAAAACTCGCTGTAAAATTGTTTTAATAATGTATAGTCGATTACAAGATGTTAGAAATATCTAAAACTTGCCAGAAATATCTATAACTTGTCGGAAATGTCAATCCAATTAATTTCGCCTAAACCGATTACAAGCTACAAAGGAATCAACCACCCGACTATCGATTCGCGACTTTTGAAATCTTGACATTACTTATTTTTTAAGTTTTGTTTTTCTCTTTCTTTATTTTATATGTACTAGACGAGTAATTCATAACGTGATTTAATAGTGGCAAACAATTATAGCTGTAATAATATGATTCAAATACGACGGATCGAGAGCGGGAAAGGGAACATTGATAAGATAACTATTTTATTAATACAATTTCGTTTGAATTTTGATGTGAGAAATTAAATAAATAATTAAAATATAGTTTTAAAAAAGTATTTCGAGGATTAAACAATACACACTTTTAAACTTTTAAATTGTAAACGAAAATATTTAAATTTTAAGCAAAAATATTTTAACTTTATATGCACAAAAAAAGAGATTATAAATAGGTCGTTGATTGGGATATCTAACTAGTATTACTAATTATATTTCTAAGCTTATGTGTCATTATGTTGGTGACAATAAATGATTTACTTTTTTACAAACGAATAATTTATTTTCTTATTTATTTGATCACATAATTAGTGGGTTTTTTTTTTTTTTTTTTTTTTTTTTTTTTTCATATCAATTTCCTTATCGATGTAGATAGTGGTATTTAAGATGGATATTTATGAGTGAGTAGGAGTCGTGTTGAGGTGGTGTTGTGCTGGTGTGTTGTTGTTCATATCCATGTTTATCTATATCACGATATGTACGTGTGATGTGGATGCTATTGGATTTTGTTACTTATATATATAATAGTAGTCAAAAATATGATACTATAACGATATTAGTTTGAGTCGAGACTAAAAGTTACGTAGTACTTTTTTATTTTCTGATATAAATTAACTACTACAAAATAATAATTAAAGCTTATATTTTTTAGTGACATAGTAAATCATACATTTACTTTAGGATAAACTCGAGAGTAACAAAACTGATTCCATAATTGATCTAAACCACAATTAAAATTTATTAAAATTGACTTTTTCATAAGATCAAGCTAGCTTTATTAAAATTTACTTTTAATACTCCTCTTTCGTAAGCTTCAAAAGTTTATCTTTCAAACAACTCTTATAAAATTAGCTTATTTTAAAAGTTCAAGTTTACGTCAGTGTTTTGAAACCCGGGTCGACCCGGCCGGGTTAACCGGTTCGACCTGTTCTGGCAAAAAAAATTGTCAAAAAATCCGGGTTTCTAAAACCGGGTTAACCAGTTAGACCCGCCGGGTTTTGAGTGACCTGGGTCAACCCGGTTCTCGAAACCCGGCCGGGTTTCGTTTTTTCAAAATTTTTTAATAAAAACCGAGTTGACCCGGTCAAAAAAATAAAAAAATAATAAACTGAAAACCGGGTTGACCCGGTGCCCGGTGACTCGACCGGGTCGATTTCAAACCCACCTTTCTATTTTGTTTGTCTCAAACTATTAAGTGTAACTTTCCAGTTATAACCGAACAAACACTTTGAAAAAACAAAGATGACATTTTGATTGATAAATGCTGGAGTAACTGTAATTTTCAAAGATTGTTATGTAACTTTCTAAATGGATGTTTATTTTGCGACAGCATGTTCAGTACAGGTTTTAGGCATCACTTTTTCTTTAAAGTGTGCTCGGTAGTAACAGGAATAACTAAGGCGCTGTAGGTGTCGCCTAGTGCCACAAGGCCAGTAATAAAGCGTTTTATATTTGTGCACTGTAAACCACACATGAATCATGCCCAGAATCTCAAAACATGGTAGTTTCACAATGATCAGTAAACCAAACAAGAATGCAAACAAAGATTCACATAACATTTTGCGTTTGGTCTGCATAGATGATAACATACAGGATGCCTCTCAAAAAGAACTTGCACATAGCATCACGTGCGTGCTAATCTGGTCCTATACATACACACAGACGCATTTAACATGATCGCAATCCCAAATGTATAAGAACATACCCCAAGTCTTATATATCGATTCGGTTCACTTTTTTTCACCTAATCTACCATCATTTCTTCCGCCTACCAAGGTCCAGTCAATGTTCTTCGTAAGCATAGTCTTTTATTTCCCCATGGCAGTTTCATCTTCTCCACTACCTGCAAAAATTAAGAATGAGTTCATCGCCGTTTATCAGCTTGTTGCTATAGCATTTACGCTCTAAAAAAGGGTGCAATTGTACATAAAGTTCAATTTCTACTTTTGGGGTCAAAGGGTCAGTTTTGACTTCAGCAATCTATCTAAACAGTTTACCGTTGAAAACGTTTTGTGCCTAAAGATGTGAGCATACAGCAAAATTTTGACCGTTTTAAAGTAGAAAATAGCACCCCGCATAGTCAAATGTGCTTATGTTATTTGAAGCTGTCAATAAGCAGATGTTCGGGTCTTTAAAAAATTCTCATAATTTACGAAAGCTAATAATTAAGTGACCCAAAACAACATTTGGTGAGAAAGTAGACACGGTTTGTGAAATGGAAACTAAAGACTCAAATTAGGTTAAAAATTCCCTTAAAATTACTTTTATTTTATCCCAAAAAATGCCGGAAAATAAGTAAATTTTTATGATCCTTGACTAGTCAGTTATTTGTTGCAGCCAGTATGGAGCTGATTATCCAAATCTCATATTTTGGGGCCAAAATACCAGCTTAGATAAGTGAAATGCGACACCTCGTCCCATAAGTGAAATAGAATTATGAGCCCGTTGTAGACTACGTACTAATAACGTCTACCATGGCTTTAAGTTGATTTGGCTCTTCGTGGGCCCATATATACCTGATTATTATGCATATCCATCATCTCTTCCTGCAGTGACAACCAGGTAAAAAACAAATGCAGATATTAACAAAGATTCAAACCAATTTACAAAGAAGATAATGACGATTAAAACTAGAGTTACGTGCCTGTTTCTTAAGCAACTCGTTATTCATTTCTTTAAGCTTTGCAACTTCGGCTTCCAACTCCAAAGTATAGGCCTGGTGGAATGATTCAAGGGAGCATTCATCATAAGTAGACGTTACTTATGATGGCATGATGAACGGGTGGGGCGGGGCGGGGCGGGGCGGGTCGGGTAACAGGTCAAACGGGTAGGTAAACAGATCCGGCTGTGTTTACCAGCCACTTTTATATGATATTATCCATTACTGAAAATTCTTGGGGCCAACCAGCTACCGAAACTACTTTCTAGGCCACCCCAAATATGTATCTGGTCTCGTTTATGCAAAATCCGGCAAAAACAAGTTGGATGACGAATATTACTTTAAACTTATAAATATATATATAAAAAGAAGCATAAATACCCTTGATTACTTATGATATTCCGGTAACAGTTAAAATGTTAACAAAAGAAATCCTTCATTCAGATTTTTTTTTATTTTATTATTTTTTTTTAATTATTATTTTTTTAATCATATTTGGTTTAAAGGAAACTTTTAAATCATTTGACCTTTTGCTACCTCTTTCGATTAATCCATTTGACCCATTTAAGATAAACGCAACCCGAACCAACCCATTCATAACAAATAGTAGATGTCAATGTTACAAAAAGTACTCACCTGCTTTCGGGCCCGTGATCGTGCAGCAGATTCTCTATTCTTAATCATTCTCCTCCGCCTTCTTTCCACTACTTTCTCTAAAGTCCCACTGCTTTTCCTCCCTCGTAAACCACCTTCAGCAAATGTATAATGCGGAGGTGATGGAGTTGAATCAAAATTAGTTTTTGGAATTATATTCCGTGGAGACCCGGCCATAATTCCCCCGATTGTCTTAACATTCATTGCACCACTTTCCATACCATTAACTTGAACCACACAACTACTTATCGGTTGCTCAGATTTCCCAATCCTAGTCCCTGGGCTAGCCCGCTGCCCAGCCAATGGTGCGGTGAAGTCCAAGGCAGCTTGCTTTGGAAAAATTGGTAGTGGTTTCGGTTTTGGCTGAAGGTTTAGTCCATTTTGAGTCTGCGTAATTTGGTTAACCATTGGTGCATTGTTCCGAGGTTGTGGTTGTTGAAACGCTTGATTCTGATTAGGGTTCTGAAACCCGAATATGATACTACTGTTTTCACCATTCTGTTGTGAAATATCACCAAAATATGACTCCTTCTGAACTTGATTGTTTTCGGTTACTACACCAGCTTTGAACAAGAAATCCTCGAGTGTCATCTCGCCTAAAGTTGGTTCCCTTTGCTGCGGTTGTAAGTTAGTTTCACTCAGCAAATCCCCTTCTTTAACTCCACCATTAGTACTACTCTTGAGCAACTCTCGCCACACTTCCTCGACTGTTTTCTGGCTAAGTGTTCTAGGCAATGTCAAAGATCCTTGTCTTTGTATATTATTTCCATCATTCGACACACTTCCATCTATAGCAAAATTTGAGGTTGATGCGACAGTTTGAGTCTCTTCCGCAGTCCAAATGTTCTTTAAAAGTTCATCCATATTCATTGATCCAAAATCCTTACCACCTCCACCTAATGTGTTTTGTAGCTCATCAAAAGTTAATGAATATAGTCGGTTTAATGGTGAATTTGACACCATTTGTTTACTTCCATTCATGTCTTGTTGTGATGTGTCACCATAGTTCTTGAAGTTGATAAACGAACTCATTGCTTAAATATCTATATGGCCTTGAGTACTTCATACCCAAATGGGAAAATTTCACAAAAAGGGAAATAAATTAGTCATTTCTTAAAAATCATTAAACTTTCTTAATATAGCAATCACAAAAGTACCAAATTAGTAAGTAGTACAAGATTATCTGCCTACTTTTATGGGGATGTTTGGTATTGCTTATTAAAACTGCTTCAATCAGATAAGCAAAAAGGCAATATCACATAAGCAGTTTTAATAAGCAATCCCAAAACACCCTATTCATATAAGCAATATCAAATCACAAATCTATAAATCTAAAAAAAAAAAAAAAAAAAAATGTAATGATGCCCATGTTTTGACTTCTAAGTAAAGATAGAGTTTATCAATATTATCATCATATTTACTCTATAATGACATTGACTTTAATGGTACTCACTAGAACTTTCATTTCTTAAAGTCAAATTTTGAATAAAAAAGTTAAACAAAAAATGTTTTTTATAAAATATATATATATATATATATATATATATATATATATATATATATATATATATATATATATATATATATATATATATATCAAAATTTTTATACACATAAGATTAGTTACAACCTTATAAACATGATTAAAACTATACTTGATAATAAAGCATAATTTTTTATCATCATTTTTACTAAAATTAACCAAGAAACATAAAGATCTAATCCAAAAGCAAAAAAAGATAACAACCCATTAAAGATTAGACTAATCACAACAAAGGGTAAGTTACAAAAAGTTATATAAGTGATTAAAAATCAAATCTTTATTAACTGAAAACGAAGAAATAACAAAAAAAGAGAGAAAGAAACTGGAACTAAATATCTTAAAAGAGAGTGAAGAAAAAATATACCAAGAAGAGGTGCTTGTTTGTTGGCTCTGATGAGATGACAAGTGTCTTTGTGTTGGTTTTTGAGGCTATTTATCTATGTCATAAAATAAACTATGGTGAATTTTATGCTAGTTTTATAGGAATGATGTATGTGACCCTCTATGTTTGAGAAGTTTCTTTAAACTTCCTTCTAATCTTTTTGAACATGTACTTATTCCCTCGTAAAATAAATGTCCATTTTCTATTTCAATCAATCAAAAGTGGGTTTAGTTGGTGGAAATGATATCTGATGGCGGGAAGTGCAGTTAGTCAGATTTTCTAAAACTTTGTGTATTTACAAAGTGAATATCTATTTTGGACGGAGTGAGAAACAGATTATCGTTACTACAAGTGTTGGCGACGTGGATTTAACCTTTACTTTAGCTTAGATTTTAGAGGGCATGGTGCAAGTGTTATAGGAACCCAACTTATAGGTGTTTGGTTGCTATAATAGGTGTTCTTGTTGCATCATCCCTATGTATTATAGGCGCGAAAAAAAAATAATAAATAAAGATAACAATAGTTATTTTGTTTTTTTATCTATTGTAGATTAATGTATGTCTTGTGTACCTATAATTTGGATACAAAATAGGGTGTTTTTTATTGTGTCTTATAGGATTGTTTTATGGCAAAAGCTAACTTGGCGGTGTCGATAACGCACTCATAGCCCACGCTGCACCTAGTTCTCTTAAGGGGTATATAATGACTCAAGATTTCCATGACAACACTAAGTAGTGTCATTCTTAGTGTGACATGATCAAGTAATTTGTAAAACAATGTGTGACATTGATGTTTCATATTTCTCTAAAACGTTGTAAGTTTTGTGACATATTTACCTAAGCATATATGTTTTGGTTGTACATCTCGTGCCTATCCTTCACATTAAACTTTCTAAACGTACTTTTAGGTTTGCCATAGTTAATCAAATATAAAGAGTATTATTCAAGTTTACAAAAGCTTGAAAATATACAACGAATTCATCAAGGAAAAAACAATATATTTTAAGCATGTTTGATCGTTGGTAGAAACCTACTTTAGACTAAGGATATTGTGTGTGAGATACTATACGTGTCATTAACTAACTATTTAGGGTCCGCTTGGTTCAAAGTGAGGAAAGGTAAAGGTAAAGGGAAGGGAAAGGGAATGCAAAGGATTGAGTGAGGTGGGTAATCAATACATTACCCCTCAATTTACTCTATTATGTTGATTACCCACTACGGGGTAATCAATACCTTTGCACACCCCTAACCAAGCACCTAATTTGAGTGAGATGGACCATTTTGAATTCATTACCCATTCCCCACCCCCCTTAACCCCCTTACCAAGCACCCCCTTATATGTACTTTTTTTGTCAAGATTACGGTTTGCTTAGTTTCTTTTTCGTTGTTAGTTGTTGTTGTCTCCAATTTATAAGTTATAACTACAAAAACTCTAACTTTGTTAATAATTGAAAATGTTATATGCCTAAAACATGCTCATTTAATCTGTTTGACTCATTTTATTTTTTCGCTAAAGATACATCTTTAAATTATCCAACTCGTCCAAGATAAAGCATAAGTTACCGAAAATGATCTCATTCCGCACGAGACTTGCTATATCCACTAAGGCTTCGCGATCCTAGTTTTCATCTAAGTAACCAAAATTTCCCAAAGGTTTCACCTAACAATGAGCTAGTAGCAACATAAGGGGCCCTATTTGAGACAAATGTTAACAATAGAGGATTGTTGTGTAACATTAATAAAAAATACAAGATTTAATTCAGAAGAGTGAAACGTGCACCAATAATAGGGGTGCTCTGATTTAGCGATGTCGATATCTTAACCAATAAGAAAATGCAATTTGGTCCAATAATAACCGTTGATTTCGCTTTCCGACGAAGAATAAGATATTTTTAAAATGTTTTATTTGAGGAGTAGGTGAGTGGGAAACATGAAGATATGTATGCCATCACCATTTCAATCTCCATTTATTGGTTCCCTTTAAATCTTGACCGTACATTTAATATCTTTTACTGTAGATCAAAATGGTTTTGTAAATCTAATATTCTACTGTACAATTTGGGGCTGCGCAAAACATACCGAAAATCAAACTGAAATGAAATATTGAGCCGAACTGATTTGATTAAAACCGAATTGATCATATTTAATTCGGTTTTTGGTTTTATACATTTTTCATTTTTAGTTTCAGTTCGGATATGTTCGAGCAAAAATCGAGAAAAACACACCTAAACAATGTAAATCGAACGGACTGATACAAAACCAAATCGAACCGAATCACTTCGCGGGGCACAAGGTTGTACTCAAAAAAATTTACGTCTAAGATCTCATGTAAATTAGTTTTTTTTTTATCTTCATAATGTGTTTAAACATAGACAAATCATATACATTTTAAATTTAGCGATGATTTTCGCAATATCATGGACAATTATGTTAATTTATGTTACAAAGATAGCCTTTTGGGGTGAGTTATGTAATTTCATCCAAAATGTAGGGAGTGTTTATGTAAGTTTTTGTTTCACTAAAAGACAAAAGTTTAAGGATGACCTTTGCAAAATCAGGTAATCTACGTTGACCATTTATGTAAATTTTGTTTACATGTTTGGTAATTGAAGATGGATTTTGTAATGGTTTTTGTGGTCCCCAAATTTAAGTAAATCGACATTATGTTAAAGAAGATAAGAACAAGTTTTACCCAATATTCATTTGATAGCTAATAATATCATTCATATTTTTCAACGCTTATAATTCTTATTAAAAATGAATCAAATAATTATAAGGGATAGTTGCCGAACACTGTCCTGATTGAATGACAAATGAAACTCTCCTAATATGAACAACACAAGCATACTAGCTTAGCTTAGTTCGTTCTTAGTAGATGAGGACTCTATCAACTATAATACATTTGTATTATTTTGTGTCTTTTAAAATCTCTATCTATCTCTACTACAAACATTCTCTTATATAGGTGGAGTTACGAGGGTAACATGTAAGGGTTGTTGAAACATGTCATGCATATAGTAGAGAAGTACATTTTTCATTAAATGTTTTTATTCTTGAAAATGCAACAATCAAACTTTAGGGAATAGTGTTGACAACTGTTCTCTCTGTATACCAACTCCTCGTACTTGTTTGACTTTCTTGTAGCTTTCAGCTTATCTTTCCAAGAAAGTTCCCGCCCATATTTCATGTTTGTTTTTAGAGATAGAGTCTTCAGGGCCAGGGAGACTTTGTCATATTTCAGTGACCCTGATGCTGTTTATACGTCAAGCACTTTACTTGCTGATACCGCATCAGTGAGGTAAAGTGTTTCTACAGTTGGTCTTCAACGTCTCTGAAGGTTTTTGTTGATTGAGCTTTATATAATACTTACCGATTTCTTCATCAGCGAGTTACACAGTCACTGAGTCTTTATGAGTAACACACTCCTGTTTAGGGCTGAGCAAATGACCTGAACGGACCGGACCGACGGAAACCGGACCTGACCGGACCGGACAGACCACATTTGGTCCGGTCCTCGGTCTTGGATTTTTGGCTAATTCAGTCCTCGGTCCAGTCCGGACCGGACCACAACCGATTATTTGGCCTTGTTGGACCGGACCGGACCGGACCGACCACATTCAGTCCGATCCTCGGCCTTGGTTTTTTTGACTATTTCGGTCTTCGGTCTTGTCGTTCCGGTCCGGTCCGGTCCGGTCCTGGACCGATGCTCACCCCTACTCCTGTTTATTTAGTAAGTGGTAGGCTATTTTATGTTCAAATACATTCAGAGATAATTTGGGTCAAAATTTTGACCCAATATTTCTATAATGACAAGGACTATTTATGTACATTTTGTGTTTTCAAATAAAGACAAAAGTTTAGGATGGTTTTTGAAATGGCAGATAATTTGGAGAAACGATTTATGTAAGTTTGTGTTACACGTTTGGTCCTTAAACATGGATTTTTTTTTATGTGGTTGGTCCTTAGGGACTGGTTTTACAAAGCTAGATAAATGTCAAGAACTGTGTATTTAAATATTCATAAAAAGACAAAAAATTATTATCTTATCTTGACTACTTATAATGTACAAATAGTCAAAGTGAAAATGTGGAAAACTGAAATTTCAGTCAATGCCCATTTTACCCTTGTCAACCAATAAATGTAAATAGAAACTGCACATCAAGTATATGGAAAGTAATGAATGGAAATCAAAACTGCAAATCAATGTCTGTGACCACACCACACAAAAAATCACACACATAAAACTCTTTGCCATCTCTCCATCTCTCCATTTCTACTAGAGCATGTCACCACCACCGCACATCACCACCATCGAATCCATGAACCCACGACCCCAGAAAACAAACCACCTCAACACGCCACAACCATCGATCCCCACGACCCCAGAAATCAAACAACCACCGAAACCCACCCCTCAATTGAAACGACACCACCACAGAACAACAACCACCGAGATTAACCACCAAGTTTTGAAGGTTTTTTTTTTTTTTTTTTTTTTTTTTTTTTTTTTTTTTTTTAAATAGATGTATGTTTATTAATCAATTTTGAAGATTTTGTTTGTAGATTTGTAATTTTTATTTGTAGATCTGGGATTTGATATAATTTTTGGCGTTGTTTTTACAGCCACCACTCGCCGCCACCCTCCACCGCCTTCAAACTTTCGCTCTGAATCTGCCAAGGTTACACATTCTTTCGATTCAAAGTCGTTACTGTATGTGTTTCTTTGTTTTTTCATGTAGGGTTTTTTTTTTTTTTTTTTTTTTTCGTAATTGTTTTGTTGATTGTTGAATTTGATTATGTATTGGGTATATTTCTTTTTTATAAACATTGTTTCTTGATTGGTTTTGTCAATCTTTTTTTAGGTTTTTGAAGCATCCGATTGAATTTAATTATCCCCTTCTCAGATTAGGGGATGTGATCTTTGTTCTGACCACCGCTCTTGTCCGACACTAGCACCAGCCTTTATTAAAAGTACTGTTGTTCATCTCTATTTAGCCTTTTATGTTTTAATTGTTTGGTTTCTTAAAAAAAAAAAAAAAAAAAAAAAAAAAAAAAAAAAAAAAAAAAAACCTTACACTCTAATAATTATGTTTCGGCTCTTTTTTACATGAATCGAATGTATATTTGAGAGTATGGGGTAGAGGTGATTGGACGAGGTAATGAGTAAACAAGGGTGTATGATTGTTTAGGGTGTGTAGTATTTTATGTATGTCTGATTGGTGGACCTGATTTTGTCACTATTGAGTAGGGTTTCCGGTGCCTCTAATAGTTGTTATCAAAAGAATCCGGTCTCAAAAAGCTCTTGTTGTTGTTTTACCTAAACAGTCGGTTAGTTTCGTTTTAATGTGGACTATGAACTTATTTGATCTTATGGTTTCTGTGCGGCATTTAAGTTTGTTTTTTTGCATTCGCATTTTGCAGTATGTTGTTTTCAAAACCACATATGTGAAGGGTATGGTTATGGTCTTATGGAGGAGTTAACTTGGGTAAGTAAGCATCGGCCACAATTTTGTGGGTTTCGCTAATTTCGTTGAATTTTTTTTGGGTATTCATGGATTAACCTACACGAGCCAGAAAGTATGTATTCGGGTAAATAATAAACACTTGATTTTTTTTTTCTTTTTTTTATATAAAATGGGTTGACTAATACTATGGGTTGTGTTGTTGGATTTGTATTTTAGGCATGGTTCATGGATGGTATGGTTGAAAACTCACGGCTTCCTCATCATTACAACTCTTTTCTAACGGGTTAAAAAAGGAAGATCGATCTTATCATTAAAGAGTATGATCAACTCAAGATGCAATTAAAGGTATGCCTAAAACAAGTCTTAATGACACAAAATTGTATCTACATATTATGTCCTATATTTTGTTTTGTGGGGTCACCCACTTACTATGTTATCTCTATAATAGATGTTTGAGAAATATGGAGGTGATGTGGCTAAAGGGCTGACATGTAGCCTTCTTAGTAGAAAGGTACCTTTAGCATTCATAATTTTCATACCATTCCTAGGTTAACTGTCATATTCAATTGACTGTAAAAAAATGTTAAAAGAAGTCTCAAACTTTGGTTATTGAGAATGAAGCAGTTATCGTATGCTCATTTTACGCTTGGAATTTATACTCGACTTTGAATGCAGACTTTGCAATATTTATACTGCCATTTACAGGAATGAGTTCACATTAGCTCTTAAAATATTAAATCCAGAACCTTATCAGCTTTTAATTCTCAGGTTAGCGTTAGTTACCGGTATGTATAATTTCCAGTTGGAAAAAAGAAATTTGCTTCTGTTGATTGCCTTGGTATCTAATATCTAACAACTTGCATAAGAATATATGTGCTGTTACTACTATAACTTGTTTATCGTACTTCCGTGTATAACTAACTCTTTAATTTACAGTCTAATGGCACCAGCCGAAAGGTCGATTATGATATCTAAGAACACCAGGAAAATGATAGTGCCGCAATGAGAATCTACCAGTATTCGTGACCTGAGGGAAAGGTCCCAAGGTCCCATACCATTAAACGTGCTAATGCATTTGAATCCTGAAACTCATATGGTATGCCCCGTAGTCGTACACCTAAATATTTGCACCAACCTATAGTGACCGTTTGTGTTTGCCTACATCAGCAACACAAAATAACCACACAAGCAGTGATTAATAAAATAGACGAAGCCGAAGGATGGTACTTTAACTGAGTCCGTATCTGTCACATGAAGATTAGCGATGGATTCCCACGCTGGCATTGCCAAGAGTTCGGCCCCAACCGACGCCGAATTACAGGTACAAATTGTATACTCATGAGCCTAGACCGCCATCATATAATGTGCTCACATTTATCACACTAATCAATAACATTATGTGTCCTCTCGACATCTATGATGCACCTCCACCAATGTTACCAGGCATTTCCAAGAACAACGAAGATGGCACATGTTCGCAGAACCAAACGGAAAGGCAAGCGGACCAAATGCTAAAAAGCCAGACTACAAGTAGCACGATAATCAGATGACCAGCAGTTCTGGAAATAATGTGTATGCTACCTACACCACTTATCTAACAGGCTGCCAGCTCGCATGTTCCCTACCATTAGGCTTACAACAGCTATAATGTACATGCATACTTTTGCACAACTGTGGTATCCAACTCCATGCTTACAACAATGAAAACAGGTAGCAAGCACCCCCGCCGCAACGCGGCGGGCTCCTACCCCTTGTTTAATGCAATTGTGTATGCTACGGTAGTGACAAGCTTAATGTGACTAGTTTTAATGTTTGAATCGTGGCTAGCTTTGAAATATTAAATGTGTTTAATACAAGTGTATGCTTTTATTAGTAACTGCTTATTTTCTACTACTAAATTGATAGAAAATTTTAACTCTTTACCCATTTACCAACAAGATTGGCAACTTTAAAGACATTTTTAAAATATATTTACATATAAAAGAAAATTACATTTCCGATGCCTACTATACCTTGGTGTACAAATACTGCGCTGCAATGCGCGGGCCTAAAACCTTGTTTTATTATTGTGTATGCTACGTTAAACTATAGCCCCCCCCCCCCCCCCCCCCCCCCCCCCACCCCCTTTTCTTTATTACTGTACATGGTCAAAATATTTTTCAAAATGTTATCAATCTATTATACAACATCCTTAAAGTGAATACCATAATTAAGCAATGTGATGGATTAAAGGCTAGAAGAATTCCAGCTAGCATCAACAGCTCTCATGATTTTCTCATGTAATGAGAATGAGAAAATATCAAAGGTGCTGCGATTCTATTTTTTAATTTGGTTTTGGGCATTTCTTCACAGAAAGTTGAGACTATTGGATTTGCGGGAATGTGACTCTTAGGATCTAAATTGAGATTATTCTATATTGAATGTTACACGAAACACTTATTACAATATCTCATATCGTTAATTGTCTGCCGCTAGGAGTTCCGTTGCTATGCACGGGTACTCGCCTAGTCTATTAAATCAGTACAATTCCTAGGAATAGTAAACTTTTTTTTATGCTAAATGTCCTTATTTTGTTACACACGTTTTATTTTTATTTTTTTATTATTTATTTTTGTGTAAATTATTATAGGTGTCAAGACTATATTTTGCTAAAAAGAAAAAAGACTAGTGATATATGATTAGATGTTGTCTGCATAAAGTTAACAATTATTTTAACTTTATATAAATTTAAATAGTCTAAATAACAATAATTATGTTTGTAAATTTATTTTGTGGTTATTGCCGGCTTGAGAAAAGTTCAATCGATATCTCATATTTGTCATAGATTTAATAAACAAATCCTAGCTATTTATTTGTTTGAAAAAAAAAAAAAAAAAAAAAAAAAAAAAAAAAAACTTTCGCCTTTTTTTAAAAAATTAAATATCTCGCAAATCGTTAATTGTTATGCAAAAAAAAAAATAAATAAAATAAAAATAATAAAAAATAAATAAACCGTCGCGACGAGAATTAAGTTATCTTTTTGTATTTTTTGTAGCTTGAAGTTTTACCGTTTATAAGATATGTTGTTTAAAAAAAAGATGAAAAAATATATGTATAAGATTGATTTGTTGGATATATTACAAATATGAAATAACTCTTTCTGGCTTAGGGCTATGTTTGGCACGGAGCTTTTTTGAAGCTTTTTTGGTCAATGAGCGGTGAGAATGAGCTTTTTTATTTTCAGTGTTGTTTGACAAAAGAGTGGTGAGCTTTTCTATTTTTTAGAAAAGCTCATTTTTCCAATGCTTCTTTAAGAAGCTGTGAGCAGAAAGCTCATTTTTCACAGCTACTGCTCGCAGCTCACTGCTACTACTCACAGCTACTGCTTACAGCTACTTTTGCCAAACATAGCCTAGACACCAAGACATGGTCTTACGATGATTTCATGTGCTAGAGTGCTAGGTTTGCACATGTCCATGTGGCTCCAATTTTACTTTAATTTTTTCTTTCTCATTGTCACTTTTATAAAATGCTTGCATATGTTATTTTTAACTATATTATTTGCAAATTTATAATCTGATTTTTTCTTTTCTAGAGAAGATAAACTAATAATTTAAACCTATAGACATTGGTTCACTGGTATTACTTGCTTCTTCACTACAAGCGTGCAATTGATTTGTTAAAGAGAGCTTTGAGAAAACAGATCTTGTGGTTAATCCAAACTCTTGAGTAAAAATCACTGAAACAAATACTCAATACATTGGCTAGGTCTTAACAGAAAGGTCAATCGATACTCAAAGTTGACACAAAGTTGCACAAAGGGGTGTGTCAATGACGTTTACTCATGTAACGATCAATTTTATTTGCATAGCTTAGGGGTGGTAACGATTTTGTGTTAATCTATGAACAAATAAAGGCAATATATTATGGGAGATGATTTGCACACATTATATTTTGATTTGCACACTCTAATGTACAAACAGTTAAAGCAATGCATACGCAGTACAAAAAGTTATGCATACGTTAGAGTGTGTCAATCAAAATATTGAGTGTGTAAAACATTTCTCATATATTATAGATACTTGGGAAACAAAAGAAAGGTAAAATAATTGACATATACCCGATATACGTATACAAATGGTCTAGCCATTACTAGCATTTAATTGACCCAAGTAACACTTTTAATGTTTAGTACTGGGCTTCTGTTGTATTGGGCTTCGATCAACAACATTGGTCACAGGCCAAAATAAACGAGTCTCTGATATACTAACAAAACTCTTAGCCCAACTTTATGACACATGGGAACTTACTATGGAACAAATCACTTGCATAAAAAATTTTAGCCCAACTTACTATGGAACAAAACTCTTAGTCCACTCCAACTTCATAACACGAACCAACAAGATGGAACAAATCATTTGCATAAAAAATCAACATCCTCACACATGGCGAATTGCAAACAGGAGACTTCCAACCGACCTATTGATAATAGTTTCCTGATCATAAGATCAAAAATACTAAATCGTGTATAACACGCTCAAACTCCAAGATATCAAATATTTAGGAGTTCTAGTCATATATTTATAACAAAAACTAATTCGATTTGTTTTCATAGCAACACCTTAGAGTGATTAAACTACATGTATTTTATACGGTAAAACTTTATAGCACAATTAATGTCGTTGTGTTATTATTTATATCAGTAAGTTTACACACATAAGTTTACACACATGTTTGGCGTGAGAGATTATGGAGGCTTAAGATTATCTTTTTTGAAAAATAATCTTTATTTGACAAACTAAGATTGTGAATTATTTTAGAAAAGCTTTCACAAGATTGGAGATTATTTTTTAAAAATTAATTGATTTTAATCTTTTTCAGCACCATGACCACTGGAAAAAAAAGAAAAAAAAAATCTTTTTCACCATCATCACCAACACCAGCAACATCTATTTTCACCAAACATACCCTATATCTAGGGATGGCAAAAAAAATCCATACCCGATGGGGATGGGGATGGGCAATCCCCAAAATGTGAAATCCGGGATGGGGCGGGAATGAAGATAACATAAATCTCCGGACGCGGCCCCGATCTTTCTAGTGTATAAGTATTAAAAATTTATGTGTTATATCCAGACTCGATTAACTTGTATATGCAAATGAAGATATTTTTATGAGTATCAACATGTACATTTAATATTTATATGCATATGTGATATTTATACGATGAAACACCTTTAAAATTAGACGTATAAGCACCAACTACATATTACTTATCTATTTTGTCTAGATACAAACATAATATACATAATGTTTTTATATTATATGTGATGCTACAATGTTTACGATTCCTTAAAGTTGAATTGAAATTGTAATTAATCTATCTATGTGTGATGTAAGTTTGTTGAGATACTTTGTGAGTCAAATTTTTTTATATTTGTGACGAGTTGGTAGATCTTTTATGTTATTTCATAACGGTGAAAAATCCCCGAATCCCCGTGGGAACCCCCGATCCCCATTAGGGACGGGGATGGGGATAACACTACAAGAAAAAGAGGCTTTAGTGACCAAACTTCAGTGACGACATTTCATTTTCGTCACTATTTAGATGAAAATAGTGACGATATAATTTTTCGTCATTATTTTTGGTCATCGGTAGAAAGTCAGTGACGAAACTTATAAGTGGTCACTATTTAGTCACTAAATTACATGAATAGTGACGAGAAATTTCGTCATTAAGTATTAGTGACGAAATTTTGGTCACCATTTCACATATTGCTAATTTTATAAAATCATTAAGAACAAGGGCATTTAGATATGTACTTATTAAAACTTGCATATTCGTATATTAATCCAAAAATCATAAACACTATGAAACGTTATGATTAAAAACTTGTATTGTAGAGAAATATGCAAAATTGCAAATATTTAACTTTCTTTGATGTATTCTCCACTAAACATATTATTTGTAACCAATTTTTTGAAAACCGGGTTTTTTAATCGACTGGTCAAGTCACCGGATCACCGGGTTGCCGGTTCGACCGCCGGTCAACCTGGTTTTCTTTTACAAAAACTATTTTTTTTCAAGTGGTTCGACCACCGGGTCAACCTGGTTTTCTATAAAAAAAAATGAAAAAAAACCAAACACGGTCGGGGTTGAGGAACTGGGTCGACCCGAGTTACTTAAAGCCCGACGGGTCTAACTAGTTAACCCGTTTCTAAAAACCGGGCTTTTTAAACCGTCTTTTTGACCGGACCCGATTCAACCGGTTGAACTGGCCAGGTCGAACCGGGTTTTAAAACACTGTTTGAAACATACACTTTCAAATTTCAATATGTAAAAATAAAAAAAAAGAATATGTATATCAAACATTTAAAAAATAACTTATATAAAAAAATAACTCATATAATAATACTAGTATTATTATTTTTTAATTTTGAAGGGTCAAAATAAACTGTTTGGATATCCTAGTAACTCTATATCGACTCATCATCATTCATCATTCATCTAGTAACTCATATAATTACTACTGAATAAACTGTTTCCATCCAAACACTACGGAATAACACACTACAGAGTATAAAATAATCATCATCACTATAATTCATTATCCAAAATAAACTGTTTCATTATCCTGTTCATCATCATCACTATAATTCATCGCTCTCATCATCATTATCCAAACGGAGTATAAAACCATCACTATAATTCATCATCATCACTATAATTCAAGCTGTCATTTGTGTTACGGTTCCGATCTAAAGCTTATTTGTGTTACGGTTCAGATCTCAAGCTCATTTGTGTTATGGCTCTGTTATTTTAATTTGATTGTTATGTTAAATTTAGGGCTTGGTTGTTTAATTGTATGTTAGGGCTTGGTTGTTTAAAATTATGGCTCATTTGTGTTATGTTAAATTTAGGGCTTGATTATTGTTTGGTAAAAAGCTGTTTTAGTGGATAATTGTGCTAGTTTGGTAAAAAGCTGTTTTAGTGGATAATTGTGTAAGTGTTTTAGTGAACCAAATATATTGCGTGGTAATCAGAAAGTGAGTCAAGTAGACGATGGGAGACGCGGATTGATAAGCTCTGGAATCCGGAAAGTGAGTCTTGTAGAACGATAGGAGACACAGATTGATATACTCCGAAAACATCGGATATGATGCACATATTGTGAATTAGGAGCTGCTTGCAAGCTTTTGTACTTTTGGTGGTCGGTTACACTTTAGGTTAAATGGAATGTTAATCTACATGTTACACGTGCTAGCTTTGTATTGCATTTGTAGCAGCCTATCGGGGTCTTAGTTTCATATAATTTTATAAGACTCTATAGCATTGTGATACATACTCCATTAAATTGGGAAACTCATCTATCACATCTTTCTACTTTTGGTTTACGGGAACTCAGTTTTGTGGAGACTTAGAGTAGCATGAAAAGAAACTTGATTGCTTATGCAGCCCGGTTCAACTTGACAAGAAACAAACATGTTAAGGTTACAAAATTTTGTGTAACGAGTAAGGTGGACAAAAGCTAAGGGAACTTGAAAAACCAAATAAACAAATTGGTAATGAACTGAATTATATTCTGCTCAGCTCTAGGTTCAAGATTATTTTTCAACACCAAAGTAGTTTGTATTTCTAGGTAAAAAGTTTTTGATCTGCATTCCTAAGTAAAATAGACACAAGTTTGTATTTGGTACGCAGTTGAGTTTGGGTCCAAAGTGAATTGAGTCTGTTTGTTTTGGAATTGTGAGTTTGGGTTTGTCTTGTCTATACAAGTATACCCAAAGAACAGTTATAATAGAGAAGAGTGAAACAAGAGCTGTTTGTATGCCATATCCTTTGATGTCGTAGCAAGTACTGAACTGTAGATATAGGTTGAAAGGATCAGCTATAGACTGAACATTTATTCCATGGGTGCTTTTGTGATTTGAAACCCTTGTAGAGTAATTTGTTTTATTTTTTGGTCTATTACTGGATATTTATTATGCGTATGGTATGGCTGATTGTAGGTGATGTGATTGTGTTCTGTTGCCTTTTGGTCTATTACTGTTATGGTAGCAGAAATCATTGGGTTAAAAAGACATTAAGTGTAGCAGTAATTATTTATTTATGTTCTTTCAGGCATTTTGTCGGGACAGTAGAATTGTACCCAGACCTGTGGCCACTGAAATTGAGTTAGCGAGAAAGTTGAAGGAATTCTCTTTCACAGAGACAGGGTATCATTTACTTTCTTGGCATCGTTACTTCTTTATTTACTTGTACTTTCATAGTGATGCAAGCTGGTTTATCTTAGACCAATCCTGATCCAAGCAGGGAAAAGTTTAACATTTTTGGATTAAATCAAATTATTTAACTTCTGTTCTATCAAATTTATTTAACTTCTGTCATTGTTGTCATTGCTCAACTCAAAATCAAACTTATGAAGTCTAATAGAATAAATGAAGCTTTAGTTCAAGCTGTCAATTTTTTGCCCATGGAATCAGATGCACGTGAAATATGTCATAATACCGTGATATGGCCTAATGTAGATTGATATCGTTATCTGAGGCATTTGCTATTATCATACTCCAACTTTCTTACTGTCACTATTATGGATTACTTTACTTGTTGGCTATTAGTTTAGTGCTGTAATGCTAGTTACTTGTTCTATTCCACATAAACCGTCTTCATTTCTGATGAGGCGAAAAATGATCCGTTTTTAGGGGGTCATTTATGCCCGAATCCGAATTTATTTGATCAAATATTGCCCTAAATCGTTCCTTTTGTGATTTTAGGTACTTGGAGAGTGAATTCCGGAAAAGAAGCCATTTTGGACGTTTTTGGAGCATAAAAGTGAAGAAAACGGCAAAGTCTCAATTTTCCATGCTGGGAACAGTACATGAAGGCATCAAGAGTAAATTCTGACGGCGTCAAAACCCCAAGAATTAAAATCCATAGTTGATGACGGCGTCAAGCTAGGCCGTCACGTGTACCTGAAGGCGTCACCAAGGCCGTCACGTGTAAACTTGTCAAAACTTGCGCGCGGAGTAGCTGATATTGTTTTGGTCATAACTTTTGCATACGAACTCGGATTTAGGTGATTCAAAAGCCCACGCGAAGAGGACGAAGAGATCTACAATTTGGTGAAAAAGTGGTCTTGACGGCGTCAAGAGTAACGGGGTGACGCCGTCAAGAAGGGCCGACAGAAAACATGCCTATAAATATAACTTCATAACTTCACTTTTTGTAAGCCCTAAACCCTAAAGTCGATTCCTGGGTTTAGGTGGGTGTTTTTCCAGCAACTTAGAGGGTTTCAATCACTCCATAAACATCATGTATTGGTTTGATGATTCTATCTCAACTATGTCTTTCATTATTCTTGTTGATTGTCCTTCTTTGATTATGATTTGCTAATTCACCTTGTGTCTACTTATGATTATGTGAAACTTGTATATAATTGATTAGATCTCATTGATTTCTTGTTGATGTTGTGTCTATCTCCATCAATTAAGGTGTGACAACTTCAATAGATCTAGTTGGTTTAGTTTATAATCCTTGTTTCCTATTGATTCTTGTTTTGATTGAATGATTTATATGTTAGGCTTAAGAAAACTGGCAGATCTCCAAATGGTAACATGCTTGAACGTCTTAAGAAACATGAACCGAGGCGTACTAGGTCTTTATTGGTTGTATTTAATGCATGAGCCACTGTTTACAATCCCTATAGTTGTGCTGGGCATGGTGTAGGAGGAGATAAGAGCTCATAGAATTGGGGAGTTATGTATGCCACCCCATGAATGGTATTAAGGAATACAACCCGTCAATTAAAACAAGGTTACAATTCAATAGGTAGGATTGGATAGCTAGCAAGGAGTAACATATCATAGGTAGACATGCTTCACTTATCTTGTAGAACCCTAGTTTACTTTTCTTGTTAATTAGTTTAAATAGTAGCTTTTGGGTTAGTTGATTAGCAACTAATTCCGCCCACTCTCCTAAAACCCGAGATTTTTACTTGCTTTTCATAAAATATAAAAATACAAAAAGAATCATCCTTCACCTTTAGACCTAGTTGGATTAATTTCAATCCTAACGACACTATTCCTAGCTGAACGATCAATCTCCCGGTACTTGTCACTATACTATACTACAACGATCAGGTACACTGCCTGGTGGGGGTTGTAAGCTTCTCGAGATCCCTCGAGAGGTAAAGCCTGTTGCGATTCCCACGCATCAAGTTTTTGGCGCCGCAGCCCGGGGAATAGTTATTGTTTAGGTTGAATTTGATTTTTATTAGGTCTACTCATTAGATTCCTTTTTAGTGAGATTTTTATTTTCTTTTTATTAGCTTTCTTGTAGTCTATCTTTTTTCTTTGTGCCCTTTGTTTGTGAAACCATTTTCATTTGTCTCCATGGCAGATGAAATTCCATTTAGATCATTAACTATAGAGGAACAATTAGTTTACTCGGATAGATTTGCCTCCTGTTGTTCCAATGAATTTTTAAGTGATCTTACATATATACAAGAGGAGATGGGCGAAAAGTTAGATGGGTTTGATGAATTTTATGCATGTGTGTTTTCTATTAGACGATCATTATCAGGATCAATTCCTTTTAGTGAGACCCTTTGGATGAATTTTGAGAAAAGCTTCCTAACCATAACCCATAAGTTCAACGAATTGGTGGATTTGTATGAGCGAGATGACCTAGTTTCTAAGAACATGAACTTAGAATCAAACCAAGATTATGATATGGTTAGTGTTGAACTACCTAGTTGCATGAGCGGGATAGATTTCACCAAAACATACGACACACATGAGGTTAGAGTTGAGCCACCTAGTTGCATGTCATGGTTAGGTACTACCATAATACAAGATGAACACATAGGTGATATTGATGTGATGGAAGAGCTAGTAGAAAACCCAAGCCCACTAAATACCCCACAAGTCCTACCATCATTTGAGGCATACACACCGCCCGTGACTTACCCGGAAGAAGTAGAAGAAACTTTAGGAATTCCGATAGAGGTAGAACCCTTGGACCAGGCACCACTTGAGGATATAGGTTTGAACACTTGTAGTGATAACCTTACTCCTAGTTCTAGGGAATTTCCTAGTGTTGATGAACCGGAACCTCAATCTTTACACACATTTCCATCCTTAGATATATTTCTAGGAGACAAAAGAGGAACCGACCCACCCATCAACCAATATTATCCGGGTAGTTTTAGAATGAAGGAAGCCATTCACTCACCCCCTTCACCTCACGTGGCATATTCACACCCTAAGGGTGTGTATCGCTACTTTCACCCACACTTAATCCTAAGTGTAGGGAAAACCTCCCCTATATCCGTTAAATAAGGGTAGAGTCAGGCTCGTGACTCGAACAAAAACAAGCGCTTCTTGGGAGGCAACCCATGTTTTGTGTGTTTTTATTTGTTTGTTTGTTTGTTTGATTTTATTTGTTTCCGTATGCATGTTTTATTTTTATTGTTTGTGGCTCATGTTTCAGAGTAAATTGTGAAAATGCTTTATTTTGTTTTTAACTTCGTCTTAATTGCATATAAAGGTATTTTGCAAAGATAAGTGTAAGGGAGATCCAAATTTGTTTATAAGAACGAAATTGAGCATTAACCACAACAATATTAAATGGACATGTGTATTAGTACTTGTTAGAGTCAAATGCTTGTATCGAGTCGTAATGATGTTTTGCAAGATTTTCCAGGAAGTAGGACGAAGTTTTTCCAGAAATTTTCCGGAAACTTAACATAAGAATTTCTGCAGGTCACTTCTGACGGCGTCACGAGTTTACTCTTGACGGCGTCATGTGTAAAATTCTGGAAATTTTGCTAGTTTTGTTTATAACGGAGTCTTAAAGTTTTTGTTGATTCTTTAGTTTTATAAACTCCAGGAAATCTGCAAACATTCATTCCACAAGCATTATATCTTTAATTTTTTGTTTCTATTCCTAAGTCTGGAATTACATCTAGTTATGAGTTTTCTTTGTTCGGATTGATGCTTTGGGTTTTTGTGTTTGTTTTCTCAGGTTTAACAGGTTATGTATAACAAGGAGATGATTTATATTATGGAAGGGAAGCTTTGATTATTCATTTTCTTGGAGGAAGATTTAACCTGGCCACCTCATTATCCATACCGAGCGAATCAGGGGAGTATTTGATTTCATTCTTTTTACTTATTTCACTTTTACATTCTTTACTTGAACATTGGGGACAATGTTCATCTTAAGTGTAAGGGAGGGTAAAAAGATGATACCTTACATATGCACTTTCGCTTGAGTTTGTTTTGTTTAATGGCAGATGTGTAATAAAACTATGAGAAATACTTGTTAGTGCAATTTTAGCGCCAAATTTAAAATTTTTTACAACATTTAGGAGTGAAACTTTAGCCATAGCAAGCGTCTCATGGATAGGAGATTGTATGACTAGCACATAACCGTATATTCAGAAAACTTTTCCACCAAAAATGTGAGGTTCACCTTTAGATTTGATAGGAAAAGCATTTATTATTAGTGCTTATGAGTGTACCGGTAGCATTTAGATTCTAGAACTTGCGTTAGTGATGCATCCCGAGACCGCTAGTGAGACTACATTCGTGTAGTAGGATTTACTACATGATAAGAGGCATTAGGATCACCCTTGTGTTAAACCCGTATTATAATTACTTGACCATTTAAGTCATATTACTTGGCTAGTTAAGTCAACTAATTTTTCCCACACCCTTAGCGTTGTACTCATTTTTAGTACACGAAACCCCTAGTACACCCCTCCGAGCCTATCTTTTCGTTTCTAACTTTAAGCATTTTACTTAAAGGAAGAATTTGTTATACCCCACTTGAATGTACACCCAAATCGCCTTAGCCTTCCGTGTATGCACTCATTTTTAGTGCATTATTGTTATTTGTTAAACCCTAAGTTAACTTTCTAATTGATTACATGGTTGCTAAGTCGAGTCATATCCTTGTACATATTGTTTTGGGACGATTGAGACTCATGGGTAAGTACTTATTTTATGGAGTAATGGGAAAGAACATCATTTATTACCCCCATATGTACGTTAATCTTAAAAGTACTCCAAGTGTTTTGATTTTCTTAATTCGAGTCGTTAGATTAGTTTAATGTAAAGTATGTAAAGATTCAAGTGTAAGGGGAATTCTCGTCCCTTATGATGTATTATTTCGGATGGTAGGGTAAGAGTGTATGCAAAAAAAAAAAAAAAAAAAAAAAAAAAAGGAAAAAGAGAAAAAAACATACGGACTACCATCCCTTTTCATTCTATGTTCATTTTATGTTTTTGTTATTTTTCATTTATTAGCTTAAGTCGAGTCTAGTCTTGGCTTAGCAACGCCATCTTGTACATGTAATTAACCAAGATTGTTAACTCGCCACCAGTAAAACTTCCTTTATCCAACAAAACCGTGTAATTCATATCCCTATACCTAACGTTACAACCCTTTAAAAGACCTCTTTGATAGTTTATCCTAGGTGTTTACGCCATGTGGTGGAGGTTTGATCCTTTCCCAAGCCTATGGTAATCTATTTTGCTATGACAGGTAGTGAGAGATATCTTCCGTTTCCATATTGTAATTTACACTTTATTACACCCGAGAGATGTGAGTATCTAAACACTATTTGTGAGGTGCTTGTGTATGACCTCCGTGCTTGTCTTTGGTCTTTAGTGGAACGATTATTTGTTGTAATTACTTTTATATTAGTGTTAAATGACCCCTAACTTGTCTTTTGAGTAGAATAAAAGCGCATTTGCTTGAGGACAAGCAAATCTCAAGTGTAAGGGTATATGATGAGGCGAAAAATGATCCGTTTTTAGGGGGTTATTTAAGCCCGAATCCGACTTTATTTGATCAAATATTACCCTAAATCGTTCCTTTTGTGATTTTAGGTACTTGGAGAGTGAATTCCGGAAAAGAAGCCATTTTGGACGTTTTAGGAGCATAAAAGTGAAGAAAACGGCAAAGTCTCAATTTTCCATGCTGGGAACAGTACATGAAGGCGTCAAGAGTAAATTCTGACGGCGTCAAAACCCCAAGAATTAAAATCCGTAGTTGATGACGGCGTCAAGCTAGGCCGTCACGTGTACCTAAAGGCGTCACCAAGGCCGTCACGTGTAAACTTGTCAAAACTTGCGCGCGGAGTAGCTGATATTGTTTTGGTCATAACTTTTGCATACGAACTCGGATTTAGGTGATTCAAAAGCACACGCGAAGAGGACGAAGAGATATACAATTTGGTGAAAAAGTGGTCTTGACGGCGTCAAGAGTAACGGGGTGACGCCATCAAGAAGGGCTGACAGAAAACATGCCTATAAATATAACTTCATAACTTCACTTTTTGTAAGCCCTAAACCCTAAAGTCGATTCCTGGGTTTAGGTGGGTGTTTTTCCAGCAACTTAGAGGGTTTCAATCACTCCATAAACATCATGTATTGGTTTGATGATTCTATCTCAACTATGTCTTTCATTATTCTTGTTGATTGTCCTTCTTTGATTATGATTTGCTAATTCACCTTGTATCTACTTATGATTATGTGAAACTTGTATATAATTGATTAGATCTCATTGATTTCTTGTTGATGTTGTGTCTATCTCCATCAATTAAGGTGTGACAACTTCAATAGATCTAGTTGGTTTAGTTTATAATCCTTGTTTCCTATTGATTCTTGTTTTGATTGAATGATTTATATGTTAGGCTTAAGATAACTGGCAGATCTCCAAATGGTAACATGCTTGAACGTCTTAAGAAACATGAACCGAGGCGTACTAGGTCTTTATTGGTTGTATTTAATGCATGAGCCACTGTTTACAATCCCTATAGTTGTGCTGGGCATGGTGTAGGAGGAGATAAGAGCTCATAGAATTGGGGAGTTATGTATGCCACCCCATGAATGGTATTAAGGAATACAACCCGTCAATTAAAACAAGGTTACAATTCAATAGGTAGGATTGGATAGCTAGCAAGGAGTAACATATCATAGGTAGACATGCTTCACTTATCTTGTAGAACCCTAGTTTACTTTTCTTGTTAATTAGTTTAAATAGTAGCTTTTGGGTTAGTTGATTAGCAACTAATTCCGTCCACTCTCCTAAAACCCGAGATTTTTACTTGCTTTTCATAAAATATAAAAATACAAAAAGAATCATCCTTCACCTTTAGACCTAGTTGGATTAATTTCAATCCTAACGACACTATTCCTAGCTGAACGATCAATCCCCCGGTACTTGTTACTATACTATACTACAACGATCAGGTACACTGCCTGGTGGGGGTTGTAAGCTTCTCGAGATCCCTCGAGAGGTAAAGCCTGTTGCGATTCCCACGCATCAATTTCCTATTAGGATGTCCTAATGAAGAGACCCTTAATTACTTCATATCTCATGTAAGACTAACTAAGCAGTTTAGTTATTCTGGGTGAAAATTATCATTATTTATGTTTTCATTATGTTTGTATTTCTTTCTTATATTTATATGAGGTTGCGCTACTTAGTCAACATCTCTCTTTTTGTGCATATTGAATAAGTTGGGGCTGATTTGTATATTTCGTAACATTTCAGGGACACAAGAAGTGGATTACAGGTATATCCTGGGAACCAGTACATCTCCAATCTCCGTGTCGTCGCTTTGTCACTTCTAGCAAAGATGGTGATGCACGAATCTGGGATGCCACAATGAGGAAAACTGTTATCGTTCTTAGTGGCCACACCCATGCAGTAACTTGGGTAAAGTGGGGTGGAGATGGGTTCATTTATACAGGGTAAATCTTGTTCCAAACTACAATTATATGGTTTGTTTACTTCCGGTTCTTAGGCATACCTACCTTATTTGTTGCTTCCCTGTGTTTGTTTCTACTATGAATATCAATACCAGTAATTTAAAGTCACAATGGAGAATAAGATCTAAGTGCAATTTTTCTGCATGTTACAGATCTCAAGACTGTACGATCAAAGTATGGGAAACAACTCAGGGGAAGTTGATTCGTGAGTTGAAGGTATACTCCTATCTCTTTCGTTAGTTATTCTCTTTTGATACTTTTCAATGCATTTCGGTTTCATCTTTTAACTAGTTTATCTGTGATAATGATTGGTAACTTGCTACAAGCATACAATAGTTTAGCTTTCGGCTTTACCTCAAAAGTACTTTCTAATGTTTTCTTGTTAAAATACAGGGTCATGGTTATTGGGTGAACCCACTAGCCTTAAGCAGCTTTTGATCATACGCGCAAACATTATTCATCTCCAAAAGAGATGAAGGAGGTAACTAGGCAACTTTATATTTTGGTGAAGTTCCAATTTATCCAGCAGATAATTTTTATATAAAGGCAACAAGGCACCGTATATTAAACAAATATGTCGTCCTATCCAAACAAGTATAATAATTTTCAGTTTAGTGTTATATCTTTTTCTACATACAAATTCTTAGTTGTCATTGCTATATCAACAGGCAGCTTTAGAAAGATACAATAAGATGAAAGGTAATGCTCCTGACAGGTTGGTATCGGGTAGTGTTGATTTCACCATGTTCCTCTGGGAACCTTCTGTGAGCAAACACCCAAAAACTCGAATGACAGGTCATCCAGGTTTGTACCTTGTACGTTTTTCTATATATGTTGTCAAGACAATGGCGCAACTCTATTAGATTATGTGATCTGAACTGTTTGATTTAAAGTTTATGATGTGTGTCGATGTTCGGTTTTCAAGTTGTTTTCTATTTTATTTATACTGTCGGGTGATTGCACTTAGTGATACTGATATTCATGGGCGAAGATAGGAGGGTGTAAATATTCTGAAATTTATATTGTAATTATTTTTGTAATTTGCCCATCTGACCACAAGATTTGTATAGCAATGTAGTTTGAAAAATTATCAAATTTTGCCCATCCGTTATAACTTTCTGGCTCCGCCCTATTGATAATGTGTTCGCTCGGTTGAAGGTTGGTGTTTTAGTGTTTTAGCTTAGTCTATTGTATACAAGAATTAAGAATAACTCCAACAAGAAATCGACCAAGGGTTAGAAACCCCTGAGTTTAATAGGCACCAACTCATACACAATATGCACTCAAACGTTGTTTGTTGTTTTTAAAAAAAAAAAAAAAAAAAATTAAACGTGAGCCTGGGAATGAAAGGTACAATTTGTGGTTCACCCTGTAGAGATGAGGGGTAAACAAACCTTAACCTAATAGGACTTGGAACCGTCTTATACATTGAGGAGGTGGGAATTTTCTTATCTTGTAAGGCAAGCTAATGACAACATCCTTTGAAAATTACAACTAATTCCAACATTCAGATGTGCCTAATTGGTACCTAGCGTAGTTGTAAGTTTCTAGGGTCAGTTGTCGGTATTGCAAGTGTAAAACCAGAGTTTGGTTGCAATTATCATGTCAGTGTTAATGTAATTCTAGCTAGTGTTTGAAAATTAGTTTGGTAACAATTGTAACAAAAGGTATTGTGATAAGCACAAATGTACATTAGTTTTATGGTTGGGGTTGTATCTCACTCAAACTCTTGTTATTGTGTTACTTAGGTATCTGCCTACAAGGACGGGCAAGTGATTATTGATACTGCAGCTAGAGTGCTAGGAAAAGATGATCCTCGACCCGTTCAGCCCAGTAGCTTATTTCCTCTTTTCTCTGTAACCAAGGGTGTCACTGCGGGAATGGTACATTGGTTGGCTGATAAAGGGTATAATTCTTGGGTTAACATGTGTGGGTTGACCCAAAACGTTTCACTTTTATCCAAAAAAATATTTTCATATAGATTAGTATGTTAACTACGATTATTTAACAAATATTAGTTCAATGATAACTTCATTTTGAGTAAAAGGATTTACGAAGTTGATGTATTTTCGATATGTGTTATCATGAACGCCTCTAATAATAATAACCTTATATCTTTGTATTGAAGGAAACTGAAGCTTGATGAAAATGCTGCAAATATTTGGCCGGAGTTTGGTACAAATGGAAAAGAGCAAGTAAAGGTACTCCTAATATTTATTGGATGTCCTGTCTTTTGAGAGGGTGTTTGGATACGCGTTTTGAATCTTATCATATGATTATTGCAACTTGTAGACGTATTAATAAGTTTTCTCAATGTCTAAGATTACCATTTACAACATATATTCTGCTTTCGTTTACTTGAAAACTAGTAATTTTAACTCTCTATTTCCCGATGTCTTGAAGGTGTTTGGGTTTAAAATTTTGATTACCTCTACTTACAATCGCATTAATAAGTTATAAGCTTTTATCCTGATTGAAGAGAATCTGTTACCATTTTACAAGACTTTTCTTCTTTTTATCTGAGTTTGTGATGCACTCAATAACTCAGCTGAATATTAACAATTTTAACCAATAGAAACACATTCAAGCAACATCTTCTAGAACTCATATTACACGATTTAATAAGTGAAAACCACATAATTACTTTCAAAACATATTTCTACAAAAGAACGTTGTTACATTTTCTCTCCTCGTGCAGGTTCATCATGTACTCAATCCAGGTAGAGTGCTAGACAATGCATGCTGTTGTAAGAGTGAAAAGGCATGATTGTGATGATTAGACAATGCATGGGTTGTGTTTGTGTTGAATTTCGACCACGCATTTGGGTTTTGTGAACGATGTTAATATGTTAAATTTGCGTTGCTACATATATTTAGATTTGAGTTCATTTGTATATTGAAATTGGTACAGAATTTTTTTTGGTTATATGCTCATTTTAGTGACCACCTATTTGGTCTCTAAAACTAAGCAATCTGTGACGACTTCTTGGTCACTAATTGCAAAAACAGTGACGATTTTTCGTCACTATGAGCTCTGTGACGATTTTTTGCGTCACTAACAGGGTTAAAGAGTGACCACTTATCTCGTCACAAATTAGTGACGCCGTAAAGTTTCGTCTCTAATTGACTTAGTGACGGAGCTATAGTGACGACTGGTGACGACTTGAGTTTGGTCACTAAACATCTTTGTGACGACTTTTTGCACTGTTAGTGACCAAACTCTTTTCGTCACAAAAGGCCGATTTTCTTGTAGTGGGATGTAAAACAATTCCCCAATAGGAATGAGGACGAGAATGGGAATGGATAGTGAAAAATGAGGATGAGAATGGGAAATACAATCCTTGACAATCCCCGCCCCGTTACCATCCGTACCTATATCATGTCAATTAATTTTTACACTCAAAGAATATTAACCTATTATAGATTCAAGAAAATCCAAATCATTAAATCACCAAATAAAAACGCCGACAACGCAATGCAACGTCATATTTCCAACCGGGCCCACATAACTCCATATAAATGCTTCCTCGTCATGACTCAAGACAGTATTGTGTTTTATTGCAATATGGCTGACAAAAAACACACACAACACATTTTATCAAAACAAAGATCATGGTCACCCGACATAAACCGCGACTTAGAGTGGCAGAAACTTAAGACGAAACAACGACATCGTTTCAACAACGACATTAACCTTTGTCGTAGCAAGAGTACTGTTGACGATGTCACTGACGATGATGTTAAGGAGTTGAAAGCTTGTTTTGATTTAGGGTTTGGTTTTGATAAGTTGGATGATATGGACCCGAAACTTACGCATGCTTTTCCTGCGCTCGAGATGTATGCTGCGGTTAAACGAGGGTATAATGGTGGTAGAATTTTGTCAAGGTCTTTGTCGTCGATAAGTACTGATTCGTGTTCGAGTTCTTCTTCAAGCGTTGCTACGTCTATTGTTGATCCAAGTAAGCCATTTCTTCTGTCTACTATTTTTGTAGATATATAATGGAATAAAGATCTGTTTAACAAGGAAAAATCACAAAAATAAATGGTTTTAAATATTTGGCAATTTTGCTTATACCATTATTAGATATGTTGTTAGTTTTTTTGCTTATTTCGGCTTATATAGCCGACTTGCTTATTTGATTTTGAGCTTATATTTCATGAGCTCACTTTTTGTGGCTTATTTTAAATCTTTTCTACTTATAAGTAGTATAAGTTTTTATGTTATAATAAGCTTATACAAGCTGAAAAGTTTCAAAATAAGCCACAAAAACTAAATAAGGCATCAGCCGGCTATATAAGCAGTTTTAGTAAGCAACCGAAAACACAACACATGAAATAAGTTTAGTTTCAAGCTATTGATTATTTGAAACTGTTTATATTGTTTACAAATAATGAGATAAGGGGGTATAATTTATTTTTTCTTTCCAAAACATGATATATGCTGATTTAATGTATCAAAATTCAGTAAGCAGTTAAGTATTTTTAATAAGCAATATCTATAGCTAGCACCATTTGGTCGAATATATCTGTGATTTGAATGTATGTAGGTGATGATCCGCAAAAGGTAAAGGCAAAATTGAAACAATGGGCTCAACTCGTTCGTTGTTCGATTCAGGAAACCTCTTCCAACGACAAAAATGTTGCACAATAGAAAGACATAATCAAGCGGCATGCGGTACAATTCAGTAATATTCACTCGTAAGAAGAACATATTTATAGGTCTCGAAAGACTTCCATTAGCGAAGAAAAGCAATGAATGTCTGATTCTATCGATCTTCGATCGATAGAATATTGCTCCCAAACGTCTAATGATTGAATAATTAACTATCTAACTGAAATCGTGTAACTATATTCGAAGTCATTGTCTTATAAATGTTTTTTATATTTGTTACTACTTGTCGTTCTCTCAATATTCAATTTATCGTCCAACAATGTTGTTTTGTACGAGTAATTTTCTGCACTTTTTATTATTCTTGTATAAAGTAATGATGTGTATTTCATGGAATTAGTTAGGTTTGAACTATAAAAAGCCTTTAGTTATATGTAGTTGATGACATTTATTTTTGGTTGAACAACTCTTTTGACCTTTTTCTTTTCAAAATAAGGTTGTCCATAGTTTTAGTTCTTACAACATTTTTGAGTTGGTATATTCGTTTATGAAAAATGCTAATACTACTTATTTGAAACCCCAATATGTTTTAGCAAAAAATAATAATAAAAAAAAATAATAATAATAACAAATAAATAAATAAAAAATAAATAAAAATTGTCAAAAGCTATGTTTTACAACGAATAAAATTGCAAAATTATGGTAATGACTACAAATTGCGTACATTTAGTCGTCTAAACTGTTTCATGGCGTCATCGAATGAAACACGTTTCAAATTTGTTCGTGTCTGCCCGAAGGGGGTTCCCGGGAACCACACGAATTGTTCCTACTTTGTATAAAATTAGGTACAAATTGTCGACTTTTTTAAAAAATTCTACCTTCTCCCAAAGTTTGGGTTACAAGTCTTCTTTACTTTTAATAAATCACATCTTATAACTTTTATATTTTTTTATTGACCTATTAGTTCGCAGAATGTTTTTTTAATTAATTTTAAAGGAATTGTAATCTAAATAAAATGTAATATAATGAATTAAAATTGTAATCGGAATAAATTGTAATGTAATGAATTATTATTGTAATCTATACTACTATATAATGTATTTGAAACTATTCTATAATTAGAAAGACTTAAAAATTCAGACTTTTACTTACTAATTATGGAAACAACCACCCCTAACAATCACCTCTAACAATTTATAACCACTTCAACAACCACCCCCAACAATTTACAACCACCTCAACAGCCACCCCCAACAATTTATAACCACTTCAACAACCACCCCAAGTCCCCAACAACCACTTTCCACCACCCCACCTCCCTCCTCTTCACCCCAACAATCCGCACCCGCATTGCGCGAGCACCTTTCTAGTATATTGTAATATGTAAAAGTTATAATCTGTTAAAGGAAAATACTGCACATGTTTGGTTGGTTACACCTGCAACAGCAGCAACAACAACAAATACAATAAAATACTCCGTAATAAATAACAAACTTAATTATAAAAATAGTAATTAAAGATTATTTAAATATAATATCGTATAAAAATTTTTAATTTAAAAAAACAATATTTTAAATTATTGAATTATAAATATAATAATATTAAATTAATTAATAATCAATATTTACTATAATAATAATATCTAAATCAACTAAAATAAATATAACATTTGTGCAATAAAATAACAAGTTATAAATAAAAATAAAAATTAATATTAATTAAAAAATAATTAAAACTAATATTAGTTATAAGTATAATAAATAAAATTATAATTTAACATAGTAATAGTAATTAAAATAAAATATAATATATAATATAATACTAATTAAACAAAAAATAATTATTTTATTTTTGTTGAAAGGCAATAATTATTGTATTAGTATTATTTAATATTTATATGACATAGTAATAATAATAATAATAATAATAATAATAATAATAATAATAATAATAATAATAATAATAATAATAATAATAATAATAATAATAACAACAACAACGGCGATAAAAGATAAATACTGATATTTAACTTGTAAATTTTGAATTCTAACATAATTTAACACTTTCTATCAAATTGCTATGCAATATGAATTTTCTCACTGGATGTAATTGGTTATAGTTCAACTAGTTATAATACCCGTGCACGCACGGGGTTTTCTCAGAAAAATTTAATCATATAGTATTATCGTTTAAAAATAGAAAATCTTATGTATATTTTAAAAAGTTAGAGCATCAACATGTACGAAAGTAAGAAAAATAGTTAGCAGAAATTGTAAATATAATCATGGCATTGACCTTGTATTTGATTCTTGAGCATGTCTTTTTATAATGTTATTGGGTCAAAAGTTCTTTGATCACATGAGTTTACACATAAATAAAATTTATTTTAAAATTTTTGTTTACTATATGGACATATAACAGTTTAACCGTGAAAATTGTGATATAAGTACAACTAATAAATATGCACGAGTTTTTTATTATGTATTAATATTAATTAATATTTTGTAAAAATTTTATTGGATGAAAAATTTAACTTTGTTTAGCTGACATAAATATTAATGTTGAGGTTGATGTTGTTTAATGTTTTTCCGGATATCGGTATATAAACTTTAAATAATAATTACATGAGTCGTTATAAGTATAATCGTCTATATTTATTTTCATATCACAGTAACTCATACTTACCATTTGATATTTATATTACCATTAATAATAATTTAACTGTATTTAATATTCAAACCCGTGTACGTATAGATTAAACTTTTAAATAGGATAACATGAGTTCTTATTTATATTTAACATACATAGTAAAAAGATATTTTAATAGATGAAAGTTTAAAACTAATATTTATTTTAAAAGTATTTAATGTATATTAAAATTAATTCATACATTTATAAAATTTTGTAAGCTTAATGGATGGAAGTCTTAAACCAATACTAATACTCATGTAATTGTAAACAAAGTTCATATTATAAAGTGTAGGGGTATAAAGTATAATGGGTTATTTGTTTATTATCTAAAGTTATCAAAAAAACATAGAGATTTATAATTTTACACTTATCTCCATATAATATATTTAAAATTCAACAACTAATGCTTTATTAATTACTTCTTCTTTTTTTAAGTTTTTGTTTTATAAATTTAACACCTATATTTTTATTTGTTTTTTTTCCTCAATCAAATTCTCCACCAAATTTTTTAAAGTTTGACAAAAATTAATTCAATTTTGATTTTTTATTGGTCAATCATATTGCTCGATTTCGCCTATGTGTCAAAATCGAGCTTTCCTATTAGTCCAATTATTTTCTACCAAGATTGTTTTGTCAAAAAAAAAAAAAAAACTCCTAAATGATGTAATTCCTTTATTATATAAAAGATTACATTCCTTTGCAATCCAAACAATCGATGTAGTGTATCTGAACTATAATTCATTCCATGTTGTCAACTAGACAAGTCTCGAATATGATTCAAATTATAATTACAACATATCACGCCGAATTACATCGAACTAAACGAAAGCTCTTAGAGTAATATTAGACCCGATTAAGGGTGTTCAGTGTTTGGTTTTACACCGAACAAACCGAAAAATAAACCATACCAAAATCGAATAAAACTGAACCGAAAATTCTGATTGGTGTATTGGTTGGTTTGAAACCGAACCGAAATATTTAATTGGTGTTTGGTTTAGTTTATTGTCTGACAAAAATATAACCAAACCAAACTGACGAAACCGAATATCTCTAAAAAATAACAACATAAATATACATAGTATCTTATCATACTTAATAACAATCAATCAATCATGATATTCAACTAGGTTTGGATGCTTGAAGATGGAATATTCAAGCTAATAAGACTTCTGAAAACTTTTGTTGAAGAAAATTTTATCTTCTTTCGCTTTCATTTACTTTCTTTAAGTTGTGAAACCTTTTGGTTTCTTAAACTCATGTTTTGTTGATTTATTTGAGCACTTTGCGAGACCTTTTGATTTGATAATTTTATCTTAACATTTAGGTTTTTATTTATGATTTCTAGATTATATTTTATGTTTACTTGAATTTTGTTTCCTTGGTTTTAATAGAAACCAAACCGAATTATAATTTGATATATTGTTTGGTTTATCCATTCTATAATTGGTTTGGTTTGGATTTGATTTTGGTTTTAACTTTAAAAATTTTCAAACTGTTAAACCCGAACCATACAACCTACAAACCCAAGAACCGAACCGATGAACACCTCTAGACCCGATGGATCTCTTGTGTTTATAATAGAAAACCAAATAATTATAAATATAATAAGATATCAAGTGTCTATAATAATATCAATTATCAAGTGTCTATGTTATAGGATAGACACAAAATCTAGGATATGTTTTAAAACACAAAATAAGATATCACGTATCTATAATAATATCAAGGATATGTTTTCCATCACGAGGTATACACACAAAATATAGCAAGTGTTTATGAAAAAGACCCTAAAAGTGAAAACAGTTTTCTTTTACACAAGAATAACAAGGTGATTTCAACTTTCACGTGAAAATAATTTGCCAAAATTTGTTTTATTTTCGTCTTTAACCACGAACTAAAAATAAAAGGACCACCCTAGCTAGCTATATATTAACTCAAAACAAGTGAAGAGTTTCTTTTCACCTTTATATATAGTTGCCAAAATGTGTCACGCAACCTTTTACATCAAAAAATATCTTGAGTTCATATTTTTTAGTCATGTTCTACAAATTGACATATCCATACTTTTTAGAAAAACAATAAAAGTGTATTTCACTTCGTGTTAAAATCTATATTTTATTTTTTGCGATAATTAGTTATAAGTCCTGTGGACGCCACGGGGTTTACACATAAATCAAATTTATTTTAAAATTTTAGTTTACTATATAGATATATAAGACTTTACCCATAAAAATTATGATATAAGTACAACCAATAAATATGCACGAGTATTTTATTATGTATTCATATCTATTAATATTTTGTAAAAAAATTTATTGGATGAAAGCTTTAACTTTATTCAGCTGACATAGATGTTGAGATTGAGGTTGATGTTTTTGTTTAAGTATTTATATCATGTTGTACAAAATATGCGAGTTTAGTAGCAAATAATGAGCGTTGATGAAGTTAAAACTGGCAGATCTCCAAATGGTAACATGCTTGAACGTCTTAAGAAACATGAACCGAGGCGTACTAGGTCTTTATTGGTTGTATTTAATGCATGAGCCACTGTTTACAATCCCTATAGTTGTGCTGGGCATGGTGTAGGAGGAGATAAGAGCTCATAGAATTGGGGAGTTATGTATGCCACCCCATGAATGGTATTAAGGAATACGATCCGTCATCCATGCAATTATAACAAGTAATTAACGTGTAAAAGATATCTAGGGAGTAATGAAGTCTAAGTAAACACATTTTCTCCAATTACTGCTCACAACCTTAGTATAAATTAGTTTATTTTCATTTTTATTATTTTATTTTGATTGCATCTTAGTTTTGGGTTAGTTGAATAGCAACTAATTCCGCCCACTCTTTCAAAACCCGAGATTTTACTTGCTTTCATAAAAACATAAAAATACAAAAATAATCATCCCTCACCTTTAGAACTGGTAATTTAGGCTTTCTAATCCTAGCGACACTATTCCTAAGCTGAACGATCAATCCCCCGGTACTTGTCACTATACTATACTAGAACGATCAGGTACACTGCCTGGTGGGGGTTGTAAGCTTCTCGAGATCCCTCGAGAGGTAAAGCCTGTTGCGATTCCCACGCATCAAGTTTTTGGCGCCACAGCCCGGGGAATAGTTATTGTCTAGGTTAGGATTTCTTTTTATTAGGTCTACTTGCTAGATTCCTTTCTAGTAAGATTTTATTTTTATTTTTTAGGTCTTCTTTAGTCTATCTTATTTCTTCGTGCCTTTGTTCGTAACTCTTTACCATCCGACATCATGGAAGGTGGTAACATCTTTGAACCCGTCATCCCACCATAACAAAACCCACCATTAGAACCACTTAGACCCCGAACCTTAGGAGAGTACTCCCGACCTAGCCATCAAGGCTACCGAAACACCATTGAGCTCACCGGAGCCAATGTGACCCCCTTGCGATCCGACACCATCCGGTTGGTGCAAAGCGGATGTGCATTCCATGGACTTCGTTCCGAAGATCCAAACCAACATCTTAAGGACTTTCTCAAAATCGTAGATTCCATAGACCTAGGTGTTGAAACTAGAGAGACTACCCGTTTACGCCTATTCCAATTCTCTCTACGGGATCAAGCTAGTCAATGGCTTGAGCGTTTACCCGCGGGATCCATCACCACATGGGATGATCTCACCACTCGTTTCCTTGCTCAATTTTTCCCACCGGGGAGAACTACTAAGCTTAGGAATGACATCTTGATGTTCCAACAACGTCAAAATGAATCTCTTTATGAAGCATGGACTCGTTTCAAGGACTTACTCCAAAAAGTCCCTCATCATGGCATAGATCTTTGGCTCCAAGTCCAAATTTTTTATGACCATATCGACATCTCCACGAGGCGAACCATTGACCAATCGGCCGGTGGTAAGCTACGTGATCTTAGTGCGGAACAATCATGGGAACTCATAGAAGATCTTGCTCTCTATGACAACGAAAGTTGGAATGATCCCCGTGATTTGAACAAAACGGTCAAGGCAATATCTTTGCCTTCGAACAACTCTAGCACTCCCGACCGTAGGATCATGGAACTTGAGGACCAAGTCAAGTTTCTCATGAAATCTTACGATGCTCCTAAGCCTTCAATCCAAGTGAACAAAATCACTTCTTCATGCGAATTATGTAGTGGTCCCCATGACACTCGTGATTGTGTGGAACTCCCCGGAACAGCTTTTGCGGACTACGCATCCACGCGTACCTACGAAGCGGGAGATAAGTGGTACACTTTCAAGCCCGAGCCAAACACTTACGGTGATTCATACAACCCCTCATGGAAAAATCACCCAAACCTTAGGTGGAAACAAAATCAACCCAATTCATCCAACCCACCTAATCGTTACCAACCAAACGGTCCACCATCCAACCGTACTTTCAACAACAATCCTTCTAACAACTTTGGTAGTACCAACAATCTTGAAGGATTGATGTCAAAGTTCATGGCATCTCAAGAAGCCCGCATAGCTAGGTTTGAAACCGAATTCAACCAACAACAAACGGAGATGACCAACAAGATTGACAACTTGTTGAAAGCCCTCAACAACCAAGCGTTAATCACACCTAGGAAGGACACTAGGGACACCAATAGTGGAATCCAAATTAAGGACCCCTCATCATCCAAACATGTCCACTTTGTCAATGTTGTCACCAGTAAGCCGATAGATAAGGAGATAGAGGAGAGTGACAAGGATGAAGTTAGAGTAAAAGCCAATAGTAAGGATGAGAGTAGGGAAGTTGAGGTTAATAAGGATGAGGAATTAGAGGAGGTAGAACCTATAGAAGAATACTTTGATAAGTTGCCAACCAAGGAAGAACGGGAATACCATAAGGATTTATTCGATAGTCCTGAGAAAACATATATCTTTGGCGACCCCCTTATCAAAATGGGAGACCCCTCTAACATTAACATCCCATGCAATATCGGGCACATGCATATATGGAAAGCTTACATCGACCTTAGATCACCCGTGAACATCATGACTAGGACTTATTACAATTGGGTGATGAAGAAGCAACTCAGTTTTAGGATGATGCCCGGTAAGAATCTGATAAGTAATTTTGCAGGAAGAGTGAAGGGATTGCATGTGATTATAGGAAATCTTACCTATGAAATCGATTTTATGATAGTAGAAGACACTCGTCCGGTGATAGATGCTTGCCTAAGTCAAATAGTATTCGGAAAACCATTTGTTGAGGCCACTAGGATGAGTTATGATCCGACTTTAGGGATAGTTAGATTTAAGGAAGAGAATGATGAGGTTGCTTATCAAATGCCCTACAAGATCGAACAATACCGCCTTCTCTCTAATTTCGAAAAGGAACACAAGCAAGCGGCTTATTATAGGAATGAGGAGGATAGACGTAGGGGAGTAGAGTATGTTAGAAATAGAATGCTTGGTTTTTACAAAGAGTGCTTGCAACTAGGTCCGGAATACAAAACTGGTTTAGAAGACGACCTAGAGAGTGGAACCAATGATGAGATCACGTAGTAACCCATGACCTTGAGTCTAGCTACAAGACTCGTAAATAAAGAAAAGCGCTTCTTGGGAGGCAACCCATGTTTTGTGTGATTTTATTTGTTTGATTGTTATTTGCTTCCGTATGCATGTTTAATTTTTATTGTTGGTTGATCATGTTTCTAAACTAAAATGTGGGAATACTTTACTTTGTTGTTTTGGCCTAGTCTTAACTCCACCTAGAAGTATTTTTGCAAAAGATAAGTGTAAGGGGAAACCCCAAATATGTTTTTAAGAAACAAACCGATCATGATTCTCCACAATAATAAATGAACATGTATATTCGTATTTGTTAGAGTCAAATGCTTGTATTGAGTCATAATGAAGTTTTGCAGGATTTTCCAGGAAGTAGGACCAAGTTTTTTCAGAAATTTTCCGGAAACTTAACATAAGAATTTCTGCAGGTCCATTCTGACGGCGTCATGAGTTTACTCTTGACGGCGTCAGGAGTTAAAATCTGGAAATTTTACCGGTTTTGTTTTTCTAACGGAGTCTTATGGTTTTTGTGAATTATTAAGTTTTATAATCTCCAGGAAATCTGCAAACTTCATTCCACAAGCATTATATCTTACTTTGTTTTCTAGGATTTAGTAACTTATATAGGATGCCGCCGATTTTACGCGAGGTTGTCTTGTCTATTTTGTCAGGATTTACAGGTTATGTATGACAAGAAGATGATTTATATTCTGGAAGGGAAGCTTTGATTGTTCGTTTTCTTGGAAGAAGATTTAACCTGGCCAACCTATAATCCATACCGAGCGAATCAGGGGAGTATTTGATTTAATTCTCTTTACTTTTTCACTTTTACATTCTTTACTTGAACATTGGGGACAATGTTCATCTTAAGTGTAAGGGGAGGGTAAAAAGATGATACCTTACATATGCACTTTCGCTTGAGTTTGTTTTGTTTGATAGTAGATGTGTAATAAAACTACGAGAAATACTTGTTAGTGCAATTTTAGCGCCAAATTTAAAATTTTTTACAACATTTAGGAGTGAAACTTTAGCCATAGCAAGCGTCTCATGGACAGGAGATTGTATGACTAGCACATAACCGTATATTCAGAAAAATTTTCCACCCAAAAATGTGAGGTTCGCCTTTAGATTTGATAGGAAAAGCATTCATTATTAGTGCTTATGAGTGTACCGGTAGCATTTAGATTCTAGAACTTGCGTTAGTGATGCATCCCGAGACCGCTAGTGAGACTACATTCGTGTAGTAGGATTTACTACATGATAAGAGGCATTAGGATCACCCTTGTGCTAAACCCGTATCATAATTACTTGACCATTTATGTCATATTACTTGGCTAGTTAAGTCAACTAATTTTTCCCACACCCTTAGCGTTGTACTCATTTTTAGTACACGAAACCCCTAGTACACCCCTCCGAGCCTATGTTTTCGTTTCTAACTTTAAGCATTTTACTTAAAGGAAGAATTTGTTACACCCCACTTAAATGTACACCCAAATCGCCTTAGCCTTCCGTGTATGCACTCATTTTTAGTGCATTATTGTTATTTGTTAAACCCTAAGTTAACTTTCTAATTGATTACATGGTTGCTAAGTCGAGTCATATCTTGTACATATTGTTTTGGGACGATTGGGACTCATGGGTAAGTACTTATTTATGGAGTAATGGGGAAGAACATAATATTATTACCCCCATATGTACGTTAATCTTAAAAGTGCTCCAAGTGTTTTGATTTTCTTAATTCGAGTCATTAGATTAGTTAAATGTAAAGTATGTAAAAATTCAATTGTAAGGGGAATTCTCATCCCCTATGATGTATTATTTTGGATGGTAGGGCAAAAGTGTATGCAAAAAAAAAAAAAAAAATCGAAAAAATCAAGAAAAAGAAAAAAAAAATAGAAAAAGGAAAAAGAGAAAAAACATACGGACTACCATCCCGTTTCATTCTATGTTCATTTTATGTTTTTGTTATTTTTCATTTATTAGCTTAAGTCGAGTCTAGTCTTGGCTTAGCAACGCCACATTGTACATGTAATTAACCAAGATTGTTAACTCGCCACCAGTAAAACTTCCTTTATCCAACAAAACCGTGTAATTCATATCCCTATACCTAACGTTACAACCCTTTAAAAGACCTCTTTGATAGTTTATCCTAGGTGCTTACGCCATGTGGTGGAGGTTTGATCCTTTCCCAAGCCTATGGTAATCTATTTTGCTATGACAGGTAGTGAGAGATATCTTCCATTTCCATAATGTTATATTACTTTACTACACCCGAGAGATGTGAGTATCTAAACACTATTTGTGAGGTGCTTGTGTATGACCTCCGTGCTTGTCTATTGGTCTTTAGTGGAACGATTATTTGTTGTAATTACTTTTATATTAGTGTTAAATGACCCCTAACTTGTCTTTTGAGTAGAATAAAAGCGCATTTGCTTGAGGACAAGCAAATCTCAAGTGTAAGGGTATATGATGAGGCGAAAAATGATCCGTTTTTAGGGGGTCATTTAAGCCCGAATCCGAACTTATTTGATCAAATATTGCCCTAAATCGTTCCTTTTGTGATTTTAGGTACTTGGAGAGTGAATTCTGGAAAAGAAGCCATTTTGGACGTTTTTGGAGCATAAAAGTGAAGAAAACGGCAAAGTCTCAATTTTCCATGCTGGAAACAGTAGGTGACGGCGTCAAGAGTACCACCCTGACGGCGTCAAACATCAAGAATAAAAATCCGTAGTTCATGAAGGCGTCAAGAGTCATCCTGACGGCGTCAAAGTCCCAAGAATAAAATACCATGGTTGATGACGGCGTCACATTGTTGTCTTGACGCCGTCACCCTTATTTTCCTATATATAGTTTTCTAGTTTTTTCATTAAAAAAAGAGAAGTTTTGGAGAAACCCTAAAGACGAATTTGGTGCAACTTTTACAGGTTTTTCAAGGGTTCTAAACCCTTGATACCTTGCATTGTAATTGAGATAAGTGTTCTTCTAATTCAATCAATATGTCTATGTGTTGGTTGTCTATATCTTGTTCTTGTCTCAATTCCATTATGCTAGGCTAGATCTCCTTTGTGTTTGCTTAGATCTAATGAAACCTAGATATTGATTATGTGTTGATTACTTGTTTATTCTTGTTCTTGGATGAATGATTTATATGTTAGGCTTAAGAAAACTGGCAGATCTCCAAATGGTAACATGCTTGAACGTCTTAAGAAACATGAACCGAGGCGTACTAGGTCTTTATTGGTTGTATTTAATGCATGAGCCACTGTTTACAATCCCTATAGTTGTGCTGGGCATGGTGTAGGAGGAGATAAGAGCTCATAGAATTGGGGAGTTATGTATGCCACCCCATGAATGGTATTAAGGAATACGATCCGTCATCCATGCAATTATAACAAGTAATTAACGTGTAAAAGATATCTAGGGAATAATGAAGTCTAAGTAAACACATTTTCTCCAATTACTGCTCACAACCTTAGTATAAATTAGTTTATTTTCATTTTTATTATTTTATTTTGATTGCATCTTAGTTTTGGGTTAGTTGAATAGCAACTAATTCCGCCCACTCTTCCAAAACCCGAGATTTTACTTGCTTTCATAAAAACATAAAAATACAAAAATAATCATCCCTCACCTTTAGAACTAGTAATTTAGGCTTTCTAATCCTAGCGACACTATTCCTAAGCTGAACGATCAATCCCCCGGTACTTGTCACTATACTATACTACAACGATCAGGTACACTGCTTGGTGGGGGTTGTAAGCTTCTCGAGATCTCTCGAGAGGTAAAGCCTGTTGCGATTCCCACGCATCAAGATACATGCTATAAATCGAACACAAGTATTTTTCTGTATGCTGTTATCACCTGATATTGCCTAAGTTGACACCTGTGTTACAAGTCCCTCATATCACGAACCTTAATCACTTGCGAGTGAGCGCGAATATAGTTGATAGATCTATTGGAATGGCAGCCCACCTCTGTCAAGGTGATCACTTGGCAGGAGGTGTGCTATATTCGAGGTATTTTGGAAATTTGGCACATTTCCTGTCACCGAGGGCCCCTTGTCATTTACATCCGCTGTGGTGTAGATGATTGTTATTATCTTTATGATATGTCAAATCAATGTTAAGGCTTGCGTTTGGTGAGGCTTAGGAGCAATATTACACCAATTTAGTCAAGACCTGTCTATCTTGGCTTGTTTATTTCAAATGCTTGGCTTGTGTTCACACTATTACTATTTAAACTACTATGGATTCACTCAACCTTTGTGTTGACTTTTGTAAGCATGTTTATCTCAGGAAATTAGCAAGCATGGCGGCATGGAGCTGGTAAAGGGTACAGGACCTCCCTTTTGATTTCAATAATTATATCATTCTTTACAAACTCATCACTTCTTTTGCTAAACAATTAACATTTTGGAAAAATGTTTGTAACTCTGAATATTTGAGTTTTCATAGAATGATATTGACTATCTTTTGAATTGTTTTTCTATGAGTATGACTGTGTACTAAACTTTAATGACCCCGATTAGACTTCCGCTGCTTATCAATTTTTGGGGTGTTACAGATTGGCATCAGAGCCATGGTTATAGAGAACCAAATGATTTTTTTTTCAAAACATTGGACTATAAACTCACCGGATTTTTAAACAAACTATTTATCATCAAAGTGCCCTCCGTGCCAGCGCTTGCCAACGTTATGTTTTAAGGTTTGATTTTTAGCACCCATTGCATTTAGTTCACTATGACACTATGATCACTGTGCATGTAGCATTATGTAGACCAAATGACTTATATTACTGCTATTATGGGATATTACAATACCATGTCGCCCCCGGTTATTATTTTGTCCGACAGTGACGACGTCGTGCCAGAATCATCCACTCACCCTACTATTGACTTATCTGATTATGACACCCATGATACCCAAGACACCCATGATTCTGACCATGACACCCAACCTGTATCACCTGCTATACCATCTCCTGTTCCATCTGGAGACCCATCTGCTGATACTGAGCCTTTTGAGGAGGGTGAGGTTGCTTCTACACCCATTGATTCTTTTGCTATTCAGCCTCTCTTTCATCCTGTCTGTGGACCTATGACACAGGGACAGTACCTTTATGATCAGTACCTGACATCTCAGCAGTTTCTTGCGGCTGATGATCGTCCTACACCACCTGCTAGTCACCACTCCGGTTCAGATGCTGATGACGAGTCTTCTGAATCCGATACTTCTGACACTGCTGCTTCTATTCCACCGTCATCCCCGCCTGCACCGATTCATCGGCTCAAGCGAGTGAGGATTCTTGAGCCCTATGAGCCTGAGCCTTTCGGTGAGTTGTTTCGATAACATGAGGGAGACTATACCCGCAAATGCACGGCTCGGAAACGAGTCTGTATTTTGCCTACTTCTACTGTTACACCACCTGTACCTACACCTGTATCATCACCCATATCTGTATTACCACCTGTTTCTATGCCAGATCTGACACCTGTGGCATCACCAGCACCTCCACCATCACCCGTATCACCCCCACCTGAGCCACATCCTTACATGCTACCTACTTACACCGTACCCCACACCTCTGAGATTTTGCCACCCATGCCACCACCTACAGTTTTCTACTCACAGACTACTACCATACCGATACCATCACCTACTACATCACCTGTACCATCACCTGCTCCCACCGAGACCCCCACCTCACCCGGCATTCATAGATTGGTTGATGCTCGCCGATGGTCATTTTTGTTAGAATACATACGTAGATGGAGATTGGTTGAGGGATCGCCTAGGGCTGCTGAGCTTAGAGATGGCTCTTCAGCGGTGTTACCGGTCACTGGGGAGCCGATACACCATACCATCCCTCTTTTGGCTGCTAGATTAGTGAGATATGAGGATCGTCTTGATGAGCTGTTGAGCGTTATTGAGGATATATCCTTGGAGAGGATAGAGGGTATGCAGGAGGAGGTCGAGAACCTCGTGGTACATAGGACAGCTCTAGAGATGGTATTTGAGATGATGGGGACAGAGATCGAGGAGGCACAGGCTACCATCACTGAGTTTGGTCATCGACTAGATATTCAGAGGCATGAGATAGATGATTTGAGAGCGATTGTGGCCATTACACAGGAGATGATGGAGCATCAGGCACAGGAGTTAGCCGCATCTAGTTCTACCATCCACACACTTTCAGCTACTATTGAGGAGATTCAGGCCCGTGAGAGATCCAGGGATATGGAGACGTTAGGGATGATCAGGATCATCAGAGAGCTGGAGAGGAGATCAGGAGGCGCACCTGGACCTTCATAGATCTATGACATGTCATTACTTACAGAGACATCTTAACTTGCCGCCTGTGGCATTAATAATTGTTGTATCTTATTGTTTTGTAACAATGAATTCAAAAATTATTAAAACTTTATGTTGGTTACGATTGTAACGTATTGATATTGATTTATGATGTTCTAGTTGTCTGATCTTTTTATTACGCTCCCATATTGAGATTCATTATAATTTCCATGTGTGTTGTTACATATCGTGATGTTTATTTATGAATGATATGGTTTATGTTGATGTATGTATTTATGGTGTGGTTGTGACATGTACTTTGTGATGATCTCGACTATTATGAGTTTGGTTACACTATTCCTCTTGTTATTGATGTTTGGGATTTGTACTTATGCACTTGCAATTTTATAGAGTTATGGCCCCAAGGAAAACCGCTACTGCTACCTCGTCACCCGCTATGACCCAGGCTGCTATAAGAAAGTTGGTTGCTGACAGTGTTGCTGCAGCTTTAGAAGAGCATGCTGCTGCAATGGCACGAACTAGTAGCAATAACCGAGCCACTGCTGAGAGCGAGTCTGCTGCGACTCGGAAGTGTACCTATAAGGACTTCATAGCTTGTAAACCATCTCACTTCAAAGGAACTGAAGGAGTGACAGAGCTCGCTCGATGGTTTGAGCGAACTGAGACTGTGTTTGTGAGAAGCGGTTGTGCCACTGAAAGCAAAGTCTCGTTTGCTACTGGAACATTGTTGGAAGACGCGTTGTCTTGGTGGAATGCAACTGCTCAGAAGATAGGTGTGGAAGAAGCCTATCAGATTACCTGGGCTGATTTTAAGGAGAAGATGTTGAAGAAGTTCTGCCCTAGAGGCGAGATCAAGAAGTTAGAAGATGAGTTTCACACGTTGGTGGTGAAAGGAAATGATCTCATGGCTTATGATAGGAGATTTCAGGAGCTTGCCACACTTTGCCCTTAAAAGGTTCCTGATTTGGAAAAGTTGTTGGAAAGGTACATTGAGGGATTACCCAGGAGCATTGAGGGAAACGTCACCTCGTCTAAGCCTCAATCTTTGGATGAAGCAATGTCTATTGCCCAAAGACTGCTAGACCGGGAGATTATGCGTAACTCTGCTCAGGGGAACAACGATCACAAAAGGAAGTTTGATGATCGAAGGACAAACAACAACAGCAACAACAACAGCAACAACAACAACAACAACAACAACAACCGAAACCCCAACCGTAACTATCACCATGACAGAAACACCCACCACAATCAACAGAATCGACGACAGGAAGCTGTCAGAGCTTACGTCGCCGCACCAGTTAAGGATGCTAGGTATGCTGGACCTCGTCCATTCTGTGACAAGTGTAAGATGCATCACAATGGACCCTGCTCTGCTAAGTGCGGGAAGTGTTCAAGGATTGGACATAAGACACAAGATTGCAAGGCTACAGGAGTCAACTTGCAACCCGTGGCTGTAGTATGCCATGCTTGTGGAGAGAAAGGACACTACCGGCGTCAGTGCCCAAACAAGGATAACAATGCACGTGGGAGAGCATACGTGCTGGGAGATGGAAATGTCCAGCAAGATCCGAACGTAGTCACGGGTACGTTCTTTCTAAACAACCGCCTCGTTAAAGTTTTATTTGATTCCGGAGCCGATCAAAGTTTCGTATCTATTTCTCTTGCACCCCTGCTTAATATTACACCTACCCAACTAGACACCACATATGAGATTGAACTAGCCGATGGAAAGCTAGTGAGCACTAACACTATACTCCGAGGTTGCACCCTACGACTACTAGACACCCCATTTGACATTGACCTTATGCCTATTAGACTTGGTAGTTTCGACGTCGTTATAGGAATGGATTGGTTATCCGAGAACCGCGCTAAGATCATTTGTGACGAAAAGGTCGTTCACATCCCCCTGAATAACGAAACCCTGGTTGTTCGCGGAGAGCGAAGTAAGACACGTCTGAGCATCGTTTCTTGCGTCAAGGTTGTGAAGTACATCGATCGAGGATGTCAAGTCTTTTTGGCTCAAGTCACCAAGAAGAAGTCGGAAGAAAAGCGACTCGAGGATGTGCCAGTAGTCAGGAACTTTCCAGAAGTTTTCCCTGAGGACTTGCCTGGCCTTCCGCCGACTCGTCTAGTGGAATTTCAAATTGACTTGATGCCAGGAGCAGCACCCGTAGCACGAGCACCCTATAGGCTAGCACCGTCGGAAATGAAGGAGTTATCTGGGCAATTGGAGGAATTGTCAGATAAAGGATTTATTCGCCCTAGTTCATCACCGTGGGGAGCCCCGGTGTTGTTTGTAAAGAAGAAGGATGGAACCTTCAGGATGTGTATCGATTATCGTGAGTTGAACAAACTTACGGTTAAGAATCGATATCCGTTGCCAAGGATTGACGATTTGTTTGATCAACTGCAAGGATCGAGTGTCTACTCGAAGATTGATTTGAGATCGGGTTATCACCAACTGAGAGTTAGGGAAGAAGACATCCCTAAGACGGCTTTCAGGACAAGATACGGTCACTACGAATTTCAAGTAATGCCATTCGGTCTAACAAATGCACCCGCTGTATTTATGGACTTAATGAATCGAGTGTGCAAACCCTATTTGGATAAGTTTGTGATTGTATTCATCGATGATATCCTTATTTACTCACGTAGTAAGGAGGAGCACGCGGAACACTTGAAGGCTATACTAACACTGCTCAGAGAAGAGAAATTATACGCCAAATTTTCAAAGTGTGATTTTTGGTTTTAGAAAGTACAATTTCTTGGGCATGTTATCGACAGTAAGGGTATTCATGTTGATCCCGCCAAGATCGAAGCTGTTAAAAATTGGGCGTCACCTACGAGTCCTACTGAGATACGCCAATTTTTAGGTCTTGCCGGATATTACCGGAGGTTTATTGAAGGTTTTTCAAGGATTGCTAAGCCTTTGACTGAGTTAAAACAGAAGAAGAAGAAGTTTGAATGGGGAGAAGAACAAGAATCGACATTTCAATTCTTAACGCAGAAGCTTTGTGAAGCACCGATATTAGCACTACCCGAAGGAAGCGAGGACTTCGTGGTATATTGTGACGCATCAATCCAAGGTTTGGGTGCCGTGTTGATGCAGAGACTAAAAGTAATCGCTTACGCTTCTAGATAACTTAAACCCCACGAGGAGAACTACACTACTCATGATCTAGAATTAGGAGCGGTGGTATTCGCTCTTAAGATCTGGAGACACTACCTATATGGAACCAAGTGTACGGTTTTGACCGATCACAAGAGTCTTCAGCACATTTTAGATCAAAAGGAGTTGAACATGAGGCAACGTCGATGGCTAGAGTTGCTAAGTGACTATGATTGTGAGATCTGTTATCACCCGGGGAAGGCAAACGTGGTAGCTGATGCCTTGAGTCAAAAGGAACGACTTAGACCCCTCAGAGTTAGATCATTGGGTATGACAATTAGATCACCACTTCCGTCTCAAATTCTTGAAGTTCAAACTGAGGCCCTTAAGGAAGAGAATAGACCGCACGAGAAGATTTACGGCATGCCAGAAAGCATGAATGGATTTGTCAAGAAACCAGATGGAAGGCTGTGTTTCAAGGACAGAAGTTGGATTCTATTGTATGGAGGAATACGAGACCTCATTATGCATGAGTCTCATAAGTCTAAATATTCCATTCATCCTGGTTCGGACAAGATGTATCAAGATTTAAAGAAGTTGTATTAGTGGCCAAACATGAAAGCTGACATTGCAGAGTATGTCGGTAAGTGTTTGACCTGCTCAAGAGTAAAGTCTGAACATCAAAAACCATCCGGTCTTTTGGTTCAACCCGAGCTACCAATGTGGAAATGGGGAAGGATTACAATGGACTTCATTACGAAATTACCCAAGACATCGAGTGGGTTGGACACTATTTGGGTTATTGTCGATCGTCTCACGAAGTCAGCGCACTTCTTGCCAATCAAAGAGACTGATGATATGGACGTTCTTGCACGTTTGTACCTAAAAGAGATAGTTTCCCGGCATGGAGTGCCGATTTCTATTATCTCCGACCGAGACAGCCGTTTCACGTCTAAGTTTTGGCGATCTTTACAGAAAGCCTTGGGAACTAAGTTAGATATGAGTACAGCTTACCATCCACAGACTGATGGTCAAAGTGAAAGGATTATACAGACCCTAGAGGACATGCTTAGGGCATGTGTGATTGATTTTGGAAAAGGCTGGGATAAACACCTACCGTTAGCAGAATTCTCATATAACAACAGTTATCACGCTAGCATTAAGGCTGCACCGTTTGAAGCACTTTATGGAAGAAAGTGTAGATCACCAGTTTGTTGGGCTGAGATTGGAGATGTACAACTCTTAGGTCCCGAGTTGATTCTTGAAACCACTGAGAAAATAGTGAAAATTAGGCAATGATTACAAGCCGCTAGGGATCGGCAAAAGAGTTATGCCGATGTGCGAAGGAAACCAATAGAGTTTCAAGTTGGAGACAAGGTCATGCTTAAGGTATCACCTTGGAAAGGAATGATTAGGTTTGGAAAACGTGGGAAGCTAAACCCAAGATACGTTGGACCCTTCGAGATCATTGAAAGGATCGGTCCCGTGGTATACAAACTTTAACTACCTGAGGAACTCAGTAGAGTACACAACACCTTCCACGTGTCAAATTTGAAAAAGTGTTTATCGGATGAAACACTTGTGATTCCGTTGAAAGAGATCAGGATCGATGATAAGTTGAACTTTATTGAGGAACCCGTTGAGATTATGGATAGGGAGGTCAAACGACTCAAGCATAGTCGCATTCCCATTGTTAAGGTCAGATGGAACTCTAAGAGAGGACCCGAGTTCACCTGGGAGCGCGAGGATCAAATGCGTGCCAAATACCCACAACTATTTGATGAGACAACCCCGAGCACCGATTCAACTTTGGATTCCGGGACGAATCCAATCTAACGGTTGGGTACTGTAATACACCGTAAAATCCCAGGTCATTTATTAATGCTAATCATCAATACTATTCTAAACTAAGCAGTTTTTTGCGGGCTAATTTGAATTTTTTATACGAGACACTGTTTGTTTTAACACCCGAATGTTTTGAACATCGAATTTTTTTTCCTAAGACACTTGGGCCGAACCATTTTCACAAGCCCATACGAAATTCTTTTTTTCCTTTCTTGTTTTGTTTTGGGTCGAGTATTCCACAGCCCACTTGTCTCGTTTGTTTTCTTTCCCTTGCGTACCATGCTACACGAACACAAAAACCACTTCCATGCCAACTATATATTTTACACACGTTTTGGAAATCCTTGTTTCCTACTTACACGACACTAATAAGCTAACCCCCCCCCCCCCCCTTGACTTTGTTTCATGAGACAAGAATGCCACGATTTTGAGCCATGGAACCTTTGGACTAAACCAATAACCACCTTCGAACCATTAACCCTTGGATCGAATGTTTCACAAAACACTAACATAACATAAACAATATTTAAAGTACACCATAGCACCTAAAACTTGCCCAACTCGATTTGACAATGCCTTTGGAGGATAGACAAGATTGTCGAGCATGACAAGACCACTCAAGTTGTGTTGCAATCTTTAGGGACATCGAACCACCCATGAACTCCCTATATAAACCTCATTAAATGCTAGTTTTCACAGACACTCAAATTCCACCAAACATCCAAATCACAAGCACTCTAGTGTTTCATTTTGTGTTGCTGTGGAGGAGGACCAAGGAGAAAACAAGCTAAGGTTTTGGGTTTGAACGAGTTGGGTAACTATTGGGATAAAGGATTGCTAGACGGGAAAGGAGTACCACGTTGCTTGTTCATTTGTCTCGTACACTCGAACTCTTCACCACCACTTTGGTGTTGTAAGTTGATCACCACTCTTTTCATTCTTTACATATACTCGTATCATGCATTACCACGACACACACCATTGTCACTTTTGCTACACTTATAGTATTCATGTAACATGTCTCGACACCCTTAAGGAAAGGGATCACCATTTCGTTTTTACGCGTACAACCTACATATATTATTCGACCCTCCAATTTTTTGACTCACACTTAACCAAACAAGCGAAACATGCAAGACACTCTCGATCTTATACTATGAAAACTACGCCTAAACTAAACCCATGTCGAGCACCCCTATATATATATTTTTTTTCAACTAAAACCCCACTTGGGCCTAGAATGGGCTAACGAGCCCAATTTATATTTCAAATGAGATTTTCGGTTTCAAAACTTGAAATTTAACGAGGAGCATAAAAACCGAATTTAAGTATTTTTACAAGTTTTAAATGCTACTTATGTTGAAATAAAAAGTTTGGTTTTCAAAAACTAAATCAAGGACTATTTTTACAAAAGTTTCTGTTAAGGGACTAAAACCGACAAAATCACAAACTATCGAACTAACTTTGACAAATACCGAATTCTTTTGGAAATCGAGGGTAGAAATTATCATTTGGCAAAAGATAAGGAATAAAATGTAAAAAGTTCAAAAGGACTATATTGTAATTATTTTTAACCGAAGGGTAAAAAGTGTAAATTCGTAAAGTTAAAGGTTAAATGTGACAAGGGTATTTTATAATTAATTATTTCATATAATTTGATTTTTATATAAGTACATATATTTTTTTGTAACTTTAATATATATATATATATATATATATATATATATATATATATATATATATATATATATATATATATATATATATATATATATAACTTCACTAAAAATGTTTAATCATAAATATTTTTAACTATGTTATTTTACAAACGAGTTAATATTTATCGAACACCGGTTCGTAACAACGATACAAATAACTACGTGAAGTTATTTTGGTATATATTAAGACACCCGAACGGATATCACCGTACACGTGACATATCACATGTCATTTACGACACGAATCTAAAACACCGATTACAATGTATTATTTAGGTCGCAAGTCGGAGGAATTTCATTGCTAGTCATAGCAATACACGATCACTTTTGAGCACCGTTGTGATTACGCACCTTTCAGGTGAGTTCATGGTCCCACATTTTTAATTGTTTTTAAACCCCGTGGGGAGATACATGCTATAAATCGAACACAAGTATTTTTCTGTATGCTGTTATCACCTGATATTGCCTAAGTTGACACCTGTGCTACAAGTCCCTCATATCACGAACCTTAATCACTTGCGAGTGAGCGCGAATTTAGTTGATAGATCTATTGGAATGGCAGCCCACCTCTGTCAAGGTGATCACTTGGCAGGAGGTGTGCTATATTCGAGGTATTATGGAAATTTGGCACATTTCTTGTCACCGAGGGCCCCTTGTCATTTACATCCGATGTGGTGTAGATGATTGTTATTATCTTTATAATATGTCAAATCAATGTTAAGGCTTGCGTTTCGTGAGGCTTAGGAGCAATATTACACCAGTTTAGTCAAGACCTGTCTATCTTGGCTTGTTTATTTCAAATGCTTGGCTTGTGTTCACACTATTACTATTTAAACTACTATGGATTCACTCAACCTTTGTGTTGACTTTTTTAAGCATGTTTATCTCAGGAAATTAGCAAGCATGGCGGCACGGAGCTGGCAAAGGGCACAAGACCTCCCTTTTGATTTCAATAATTATATCATTCTTTACAAACTCATCACTTCTTTTGCTAAACAATTAACATTTTGGAAAAATGTTTGTAACTCTGAATATTTGAGTTTTCATGGAATGATATTGACTATCTTTTGAATTGTTTTTTTATGAGTATGACTGTGTACTAAACTGTAATGACCCCGATTAGACTTCCGCTGCTTATTAATTTTCGGGGTGTTACAAGATTTTATTTTTATTTCTAGGTTTTCTTTCGTCTATCTTTTTCTTCGTGCCTTTGTTAGTAAATTAAGTTCATTGACTATTCCGTTCACCATTATGGAGAACGCGAATCCACCAAGTCCGACACTAGAGTTTTACCAGAAAAAATATAATTACACCAGTTTGGATATACCAAGATGGAGGAATGAAATGAGGAGGACAGGATCTTATATTGATTTTATTGAGTACCTTGAGAAAAGAGGCCAAGTGCATAAGACTTTTAAAGAATTCACCTTAGGAGCTCCATTAACCCCTCAAAATGCCTCACTTAGTGAAACCTATGCACCATATGAGCCGTCACCTAGGATAGTTTCGTATGAGCCACCTAGCTGCATGTCATGGTTAGGAACTACTATAATACAGGATGAATACATAGGTGACCTTGATGTGATGGAGGATGTAGCCGAACGTGATCACATTGATAAAAAAGACATAGGTTTTATGATCGATGATGATGAATCTCAAGAAACACATGATGAATCTTTTGGGCAATTTGTATATAGGAGTTAGAATACTGAGGATGATCCTTATGATTCGGATATAGAAGTTTAGATGCCTAGAGAAGCACTTGAGATACTTGGGAAAATGCTAGGGTTAGATTATAATAAAACACATGTTGAGGATATAGGTGATCGTGACACAGGGAATGATGAAGTAAATAACATAAGCTCACTAAGTACCCCACAAGTCCTACCATCATTTGAGGCACACATACCACTCGTGACTTACTCGGAAGAAGTAGAAGAGACTATAGGAACCCCAATAGAGGTAGAACCCTTGGATCAAGCACAACTAGAGAATATAGGTTTTAATACTTGTAGTGATGACCTTTTTTTTAATTCTAAGGAAGTTCCTAGTTTTGATGAACCGGAGCCTCAACCAAAGCCGTTACCTAATCTTCCATCTTTAGATGTGAATTTAGGAATTGAAAAAGGTCCTGATCCACCCATCAAACCATATACTCCGGGTAGTCTTGGGATAAAGGTAGTAGACTCTAAGCCTTGTAGAGAGGAAGCTGACACAGGAGTGGAAAATGACCTTACATGCTTACATCACCCATTTATGATTGATCACAAGAAACATTATGGGTTTAAACCGGGTTTATTAGGTCAAGATGGATCCCCAACTAGTAGTCTCTTGAAGTTGATAGAAAATGATCCCTTTCTAGGAGAAAATCTTAATCCACCCATTAACACGATTGAATTAGGTAAGGTTATGATGATAGGAGCACACCCTTTTGAGCATATAATTCATCCACCACTCTTTCCTCACATGGCATATTTCCACCTTGAGGGTGTGTATCGCTACTTCCACCCGCACTTAATCCTAAGTGTAGGGAAGATCTCCCCTATTTCCGTTAAATAAGGGTAGAGTCAGGCTCGTGACTCGAACAAAAACAAGCGCTTATTGGGAGGCAACCCAAGCTTTGTTTATTTGTTTGTTTATTTGATTGTTATTTGCTTCCGTATGCATGCTTTATTTTTATTGTTGGTAGATCATGTTTCAAAACTAAAATTGTGAAAATGCTTTATTGTTTAACTTCGTCTTAACTTCATACAAAGGTATTTTGCAAAAGATAAGTGTAAGGGGAAACCCCAAATATGTTTTTAAGAACGAAATTGATCATGATTCTCCACAATACTAAATGAACATGTGTATTAGTATTTGTTAGAGTCAAATGCTTGTATCGAGTGATAATGATGTTTTGCGTGATTTTCCAGGAAGTAGGACATAAGTTTTTCCAGAAATTTTCTGAAAACTTAACGTAAAGATTTCTGCAGATCACTTCTGACGACGTCAGGAGTTAACTCCTGACGGCGTCATGTGTAAAATTCTGGAAATTTTGCGAGTTTTGTTTTTCTAATGGAGTCTTAAAGTTTTTGTTAATTCTTTAGTTTTATAAACTCCGGGAAATCTGCAAACATTCATTCCACAAGCATTATATCTTACATTGTTTTCTAGGATTTGTTAGTATATATAGATTGCCGCCGATTTTACGCAAGGTTGCCTTGTTTGTTTTCTCAGGTTTAACAGGTTATGTATGACAAGAAGATGATTTATATTCTGGAAGGGAAGCTTTGATTGTTCATTTTCTTGGAGGAAGATCTAACCTTGTTACCACACTATCCACAACGAACGAATCAGGTGAGTATTTGATTTCATTCTTTTACCTGTTTTACTTTTACATTCTTTAATTGAACATTGGGGAGAATGTTCATCCTAAGTGTAAGGGGAGGGTAAATGATGATACCTTATAGGATACACTTACTGATGAGGCGAAAAATGATCCGTTTTTAGGGGCTCATTTAAGCCCGAATCCGAATTTATTTGATCAAATATTGCCCTAAATCGTTCCTTTTGTGATTTTAGGTACTTTGGGAGTGAAATCTGGAAAAGGAAGCAATTCGGACGTTTTTGGAGCATAAAAGTGAAGAAAACGCCAAAGTCTTAATTTTCCATGCTGGGAACAGTAGGTGACGGCGTCAAGAGCAACACCTTGACGGCGTCAAGAGCAAATTTCATGAATTTCCATGACGATCCAGAAGAGTTTTGACGGCGTCACGTGGGAAGGGCGTCAAGAGTAAAAGAGTCATGACGGCCTGGAAGTATATAAGTCTTGACGGCGTCAGAAGTAGATCTAGGCAGTCCGAGGATTGTTTTGGCGGCGAGGTGACGGCGTCACAAGATTACTCTTGACGCCGTCAAACCTATTTTTCTATATATAGTTTTCTAATTTTTCACATTTAAAGAGAGAAGTTTTGGGAGAAACCCTAAGTACGATTTTGGTGTAACTTTACAGGTTTTTCAAGGGTTCCAACCCCTTGATACCTTGCATGATTAATCAAGATAATTGTTCTTCTAATTCAATCAATATGTCTATGTGTTGGTTGTCTATATCATGTTCTTATCTTAATTCTATCATGCTAGGCTAGATCTCTTTTGTGTTTGCTTAGATCTAATGAAACCTAGATATTGATTATGTGTTGATTACTTGTTTATTCTTGTCTTGGATGTATGATTTATATGTTAGGCTTAAGAAAACTGGCAGATCTCCAATTGGTAACATGCTTGAACGTCTTAAGAAACATGAACCAACGCGCACTAGGTCTTTATTGGTTGTATTTAATGCATGAGCCACTATTTACAATCCCTATAGTTGTGCTGGGCATGGTGTAGGAGGAGATAAGAGCTCATAGAATTGGGGAGTTATGTGTGCCACCCCATGAATGGTATTAAGGAATACGATCCGTCATCCATGCAATTATAAAAAGTAATTAACGTGTAAAAGATATCTAGGGAGTAATGAAATCTAAGTAAACACATTTTCTCCAATTACTGCTCACAACTTTAGTATAAATTAGTTTATTTTCATTTCTAGTATTTTATTTTGATTGCATCTTAGTATTGGGTTAGTTGAATAGCAACTAATTCCGCCCACTCTTCCAAAACCCGAGATTTTTACTTGCTTTCCATAAAATATAAAAACACAAAAATAATCATCCCTCATCTTTAGAACTAGTATTTAGGCTTTCTAATCCTAGCGATACTATTCCTAAAAAGCTTGATGATCCGGGTATATTTGTTTTGCCTTGTAAGATAGGAAGATCCGAAGCTTTCGACACACTAGCCGATTTAGGGTCAAGCCTCAACTTGATTCCCTTATCCTTATTCACCGCTCTTAAGCTAGGAAAGTTAGAGGAAACAGAGGTATTGATAGGGCTAGCGGATGGGAGTATTGCCCACCCGGTTGGAATGATTAAGGATGTAGTTGTTCACGTAGGAAAGTTAACTATATTAGCGGATTTTCACGTCCTAGACATGGTTAGTGACACTACATGCCCATTATTGGTAGGAAGAGGATTTTTAGCAACCGCTAGTGCCATGATAGATTGCAAGGAATCCAAGATAGCGGTAGGTGAAGGCGATACTTGGTCGGTGTACGATGTAAAGAAGCATAGTTATGATTGTGATGATGAACCGACACCACATTGGGTAGAGATGAATAGGAGACCGTCTAGATATGGACCTTGGATAAAAAGGAACTTTATAGGACCTCAATGCCCATTTTATCTAGAGAAAGATTTCGTTGAAAAGACACATTCGGTAGAACAACTCATAGCTAGAGATGAAGAGCTAGACCCCTTTGAGGACCCGTTAGTCTTTAGGAAGATGATTGAGTTATTAAGTGTAATGCCCATCAACATAGAGAGGAATAAATGGAAAAGAGAGGGAGACAAGTGTAAATGGAGGTGGGACAAGCCACCTAAAGAAGGTGACGGGTCATGGCATATTAGAATGACCTTGTATGATCCGGATGGAGAAAAGTTTGAAAGATCATACCATACTAAGGAAACCGATAGAAAGTTGAAACCTAAGTTTGATCCCAAAGATGTCCTCAACGAGGAGCTCACCCGTATCACGTAGTAACCCATGACCTTGAGTCTAGCTACAAGACTCGTAAATAAAGAAAAGCGCTTCTTGGGAGGCAACCCATGTTTTGTGTGATTTTATTTGTTTGTTTGTTATTTGCTTCCGTATGCATGCTTTATTTTTATTGTTGGTAGATCATGTTTCTAAACTAAAATGTGGAAATACTTTACTTTGTTGTTTTGGCCTAGTCTTAACTCCACCTAGAAGTATTTTTGCAAAAGATAAGCGTAAGGGGAAACCCCAAATATGTTTTTAAGAAACAAACCGATCATGATTCTCCACAATATTAAGTGAGCATGTATATTCCTATTTGTTAGAGTCAAATGCTTGTATTGAGTCATAATGAAGTTTTGCAGGATTTTCCAGGAAGTAGGACCAAGTTTTTCCAGAAATTTTCCGGAAACTTAACATAAGAATTTCTGCAGGTCCATTCTGACGGCGTCAGGAGTTAAAATCTGGAAATTTTACCGGTTTTGTTTTTCTAACGGAGTCTTATGGTTTTTGTGAATTATTAAGTTTTATAATCTCCAGGAGATCTGCAAACTTCATTCCACAAGCATTATATCTTATCTTGTTTTCTAGGATTTAGAAACTTATATAGGATGCCGCCGATTTTACGCGAGGTTGTCTTGTCTATTTTGTCAGGTTTTACAGGTTATGTATGACAAGAAGATGATTTATATTCTGGAAGGGAAGCTTTGATTGTTCATTTTCTTGGAGGAAGATTTAACCTGGCCATCCTATTATCCATACCGAGCGAATCAGGGGAGTATTTGATTTCATTCTCTTTACTTTTTCACTTTTACATTCTTTTCTTGAACATTGGGGACAATGTTCATCTTAAGTGTAAGGGGAGGGTAAAAAGATGATACCTTACATATGCACTTTCGCTTGAGTTTGTTTTGTTTAATGGTAGATGTGTAATAAAACTATGAGAAATACTTGTTAGTGCAATTTTAGCGCCAAATTTAAAATTTTTTACAACATTTAGGAATGAAACTTTAGCCATAGCAAGCGTCTCATGGATAGGAGATTGTATGACTAGCACATAACCGTATATTCAGAAAAATTTTCCACCCAAAAATGTGAGGTTCACCTTTAGATTTGATAGGAAAAGCATTTACTATTAGTGCTTATGAGTGTACTGGTAGCATTTAGATTCTAGAACTTGCGTTAGTGATGCATCCCGAGACCGCTAGTGAGACTACATTCGTGTGGTAGGATTTACTACATGATAAGAGGCATTAGGATCACCCTTTTGTTAAACCCGTATTATAATTACTTGACCATTTAAGTCATATTATTTGGCTAGTTAAGTCAACTAATTTTTCCCAAACCCTTAGCGTTGTACTCATTTTTAGTACACGAAACCCCTAGTACACCCCTCCGAGCCTATCTTTTCGTTTCTAACTTTAAGCATTTTACTTAAAGGAAGAATTTGTTACACCCCACTTAAATGTACAACCAAATCGCCTTAGCCTTCCGTGTATGCGCTCATTTTTAGTGCATTATTGTTATTTGTTAAACCCTAAGTTAACTTTCTAATCGATTACATGGTTGCTAAGTCGAGTCATATCCTTGTACATATTGTTTTGGGACGATTGGGACTCATGGGTAAGTACTTATTTTGTGGAGTAATGGGGAAGAACATCACTTATTACCCCCATATGTACGTTAATCTTAAAAGTGCTCCAAGTGTTTTGATTTTCTTAATTCGAGTCATTAGATTAGTTTAATGTAAAGTATGTAAAGATTCAAGTGTAAGGGGAATTTTCATTCCCTATGATGTATTATTTTGGATGGTAGGGTAAGAGTGTATGCAAAAAAAAAAAAAAAAAAAAAAAAAAAAAAAAAAAAAAATCGAAAAAACAAGAAAAAGCAAGAAAAAAAAATAGAAAAAAGAAAAGAGAAAAAACATACGGACTACCATCCCGTTTCATTCTATGTTTATTTTATGTTTTTGTTATTTTTCATTTATTAGCTTAAGTCGAGTCTAGTCTTGGCTTAGCAACGCCACATTGTACATGTAATTAACCAAGATTGTTAACTCGCCACCAGTAAAACTTCCTTTATCCAACAAAACCGTGTATTTCATATCCCTACACCTAACGTTACAACCCTTTAAAAGACCTCTTTGATAGTTTATCCTAGGTGCTTACGCCATGTGGTGGAGGTTTGATCCTTTCCCAAGCCTATGGTAATCTATTTTGCTATGACAGGTAGTGAGAGATATCTTCCGTTTCCATATTGTAATTTACACTTTATTACACCCGAGAGATGTGAGTATCTAAACACTATTTGTGAGGTGCTTGTGTATGACCTCCGTGCTTGTCTATTGGTCTTTAGTGGAACGATTATTTGTTGTAATTACTTTTATATTAGTGTTAAATGACCCCTAACTTGTATTTTGACTAGAATAAAAGCACATTTGCTTGAGGACAAGCAAATCTCAAGTGTAAGGGTATATGATGAGGCGAAAAATGATCCGTTTTTAGGGGGTCATTTAAGCCCGAATCCGAATTTATTTGATCAAATATTGCCCTAAATCGTTCCTTTTGTGATTTTCGGTACTTTGGGAGTGAAATCTGGAAAAGGAAGCAATTCGGACGTTTTTGGAGGATAAAAGTGAAGAAAACGCCAAAGTCTTAATTTTCCATGCTGGGAACAGTAGGTGACGGCGTCAAGAGCAACACCTTGACGGCGTCAAGAGCAAATTTCATGAATTTCCATGACGATCCAGAAGAGTTTTGACGGCGTCACGTGGGAAGGGCGTCAAGAGTAAAAGAGTCATGACGGCCTGGAAGTATATAAGTCTTGACGGCGTCAGAAGTAGATCTAGGCAGTCCGAGGATTGTTTTGGCGGCGAGGTGATGGCGTCACAAGATTACTCTTGACGCCGTCAAACCTATTTTTCTATATATAGTTTTCTAATTTTTCACATTTAAAGAGAGAAGTTTTGGGAGAAACCCTAAGTACGATTTTGGTGTAACTTTACAGGTTTTTCAAGGGTTCCAACCCCTTGATACCTTGCATGATTAATCAAGATAAGTGTTCTTCTAATTCAATCAATATGTCTATGTGTTGGTTGTCTATATCATGTTCTTATCTTAATTCTATCATGCTAGGCTAGATCTCTTTTGTGTTTGCTTAGATCTAATGAAACCTAGATATTGATTATGTGTTGATTACTTGTTTATTCTTGTCTTGGATGAATGATTTATATGTTAGGCTTAAGAAAACTGGCAGATCTCCAATTGGTAACATGCTTGAACGTCTTAAGAAACATGAACCAACGCGCACTAGGTCTTTATTGGTTGTATTTAATGCATGAGCCACTGTTTACAATCCCTATAGTTGTGCTGGGCATGGTGTAGGAGGAGATAAGAGCTCATAGAATTGGGGAGTTATGTGTGCCACCCCATGAATGGTATTAAGGAATACGATCCGTCATCCATGCAATTATAACAAGTAATTAACGTGTAAAAGATATCTAGGGAGTAATGAAATCTAAGTAAACACATTTTCTCCAATTACTGCTCACAACTTTAGTATAAATTAGTTTATTTTCATTTCTAGTATTTTATTTTGATTGCATCTTAGTATTGGGTTAGTTGAATAGCAACTAATTCCGCCCACTCTTCCAAAACCCGAGATTTTTACTTGCTTTCCATAAAATATAAAAACACAAAAATAATCATCCCTCATCTTTAGAACTAGTATTTAGGCTTTCTAATCCTAGCGACACTATTCCTAAGCTGAACGATCAATCCCCCGGTACTTGTCACTATACTATACTACAACGATCAGGTACACTGCCTGGTGGGGGTTGTAAGCTTCTCGAGATCCCTCGAGAGGTAAAGCCTGTTGCGATTCCCACGCATCACTTACACTTGAGTTTGTTTGTTTAATGGTAGGTGTGTAATAAAACTAAGATAAATACTTGTTAGTGTAATTTTAGCGCCAAATTTAAAATTTTTTACAAGATTTAGGAGTGAAACTTTAGCCTTAGCAAGCGTCTCATGGATAGGAGTTGTATGACTAGCACAAAACGGTACCATTCAGAAAAATTTTCCACCAAAATATGTGAGGTTCGCCTTTAGATTTGATAGGAAAAGCATTTACTATTAGTGCTCATGAGTGTACCGGTAGCATTTAGATTCTAGAACTTGCGTTAGTGATGCATCCCGAGACCACTAGTGAGACAACATTCGTGTGGTAGGATTTACTACATGATAAGAGGCATTAGGATCACCCTTGTGTTAAACCCGTATCATAATTACTTGACCATTTAAGTCATATTACTTGGCTAGTAAAGTCAACTAATTTTTCCCACACCTTAGCGTTGTACTCATTTTTAGTACACGAAACCCCTAGTACACCCCTCCGAGCGTATCTTTTCATTTCTAACTTTAAGCATCTTACTTAAAGGAAGAATTTGTTACAACCCACTTAAATGTACACCCAAATCGCCTTAGCCTTCCGTGTATGCATTCATTTTTAGTGCATTATTGTAATATGTTCAAACCCTTAGTTAATTATCTAATTGATTACATGGTTGCTAAGTAGAGTCATATCCTTGTACATATTATTTTGGGACGATTGGGACTCATGGGTAAAGTATTAATGTTATGGAGTAATGGGGAAGAACATCATATATTACCCCCATATGTGCGTTAATCTTAAAAGTACTCCAAGTGTTTTGATTATCTTAATTCGAGTCATTAGATCAGTTTATTGTAAAGTATGTAAAAATTCAAGTGTAAGGGGAATGTTCATTCCCTATGAGGTATTATTTTGGATGGTAGGGTAAGAGTGTATGCAAAAAAAAAAAAAAAAAAAAAAATATATATATATATATATATATATATATATATATATATATATACGGACTACCATCCCGTTTCATTCTATGTTTGTTTTATGTTTTTGTTATTTTTGATTTATTAGCTTAAGTCGAGTCTAGTCTTGGCTTAGCAACGCCATATTGTACATGTAATTAACCAAGATGATTAACTCGCCACCAGTAAAGATTGCCTATATCAAACAAAACCGTGTATTCCATATCCCTACACCTAACGTTATAACCCTTTAAAAGACCTCTTTGATAGTTTATCCTAGGTGCTTACGCCATGTGGTGGAGGTTTGATCCTTTCCCAAGCCTATGATAATCTATTTTGCTATGACAGATAGTGAGAGATGTTTTCCATTTCCATATTGTGATATATACTTTATTACACCCGAGAGATGTGAGTATCTAAACACTATTTGTGAGGTGCTAGTGTATGACCTCCGTGCTTGTCTTTGGTCTTTAGTGGAACGATTATTTGTTGTAATTACTTTTATATTAGTTTTAAATGACCCCTAACTTGTATTTTGATTAGAATAAAAGCGCATTTGCTTGAGGACAAGCAAATCTCAAGTGTAAGGGTATATGATGAGGCGAAAAATGATCCGTTTTTAGGGGGTCATTTAAGCCCGGAATTGAATTTATTTGATCAAATATTGCCCAAAATCGTTCTTTTTGTGAATTTAGGTACTTTTGGAGTGAATTCTGGAAAATGAAGCATTTTGGACGTTTTTAGAGCATAAAAGTGAAGAAAACGGCAAAGTCTTAATTTTCCTTGCTGGGAACAGTACCTGACGGCGTCACAAGGTTCTACATGACAGCGTCAAGAGTAAAACAAGAGGTGAAGTGGATAGAGTCCGTGACGATCCAGAGAGTTTTTACACTAAGGGCATGACGGCGTCACCATAGGCCGTCATGGTCCCATTGCATGTGATGGCCCAGAGAAATTTTGCACTTGACGGCGACAGATCTGGATCTAGGCAATCCGATATTACTATGGGCGGCGAGTTGACGGCGTCAGATATTTCTTCTTGACGCCGTCACGATGGAAAATCTATACATAGTTTTGTAATTTTCATTCATTAAAGGAGGACAATTAGAGGGATAACTTGGAGAAACCCTAACACGATTTTTACTGTACTTTCAAGGGTTTTTACCCTTTGAAACCTTTCATGTTCAATTAAGATAAGTATCATTTCAATTCATTCAATATGTCAATGTGTTGTTTGAATATATCTTACGCTTGTCTTGATTTTAACATGCTAGGCTAGATCTCTTGTGTGTTTGCTTAGATGTAGTGAAACCTAGATGTTGATTGTGGGTTGATTGTTTGTTTATAGTTGTTACGGATGAATGATTTCGATGTTAGGCTTAAGAAAACTGGCAGACTTCTATAGGGTAACATGCTTGAACGTCTTAAGAAACATGAACCAATGCGTACTAGGTTTTTATGGCTGTATTTAATGCATGAGCGAATTCTAATGATCCCATGTTAGGAGCTTCTTGCAGGCTCGACATAGGAGTGAAGTAGGAGCTTATAGAGTTGGGGAAGTACGTACGCCACCCCACGAATGGTATTAAGGAATATAACCCGTCATCCACGCAATTGTAACAAACTATTAACCTGTAAAAGATATCTAGGGAGTAATGAAATCTAAGTAAACACAATTTTCCCATTTATTGTTCACACCACTAGTTTAATTAGTTTTATTTACATTTTTGTTATTTTATTTTGATTGCATCTTAGTTATTGGGTTAGTTGACTAGCAACTAATTCCGCCCACTCTTCCAAAACCCGAGATTTTACTTTTTTTCATAAAATATAAAAATACAAAAAGAATCATCCCTCACCTTTAGACTTAATTTTTAGGCTTTCTAATCCTAGCGACACTATTCCTAAGTTGAACGATCAATCCCCCGGTACTTGTCACTATACTATACTACAACGATCAGGTACACTGCCTGGTAGGGGTTGTAAGCTTCTCGAGATCCCTTGAGAGGTAAAACCTGGTGCAATTCCCACGCATCACTTATTCGAACCCTTTTGTTTCAAGCACACCTACCACCCACTTTTTGGGTTGAAGCACTTCACATGGCCACATATCTTTTAAACATTTTACCCTCAACCGCCATACAAAATGAAATTCCTCACACCCGCCTTTTTAAGACAACACCTAATTATACGGATCTTCGTATTTTTGGTTGTCTTTGCTACCCACATCTACACACAAATCACAAACTTGAACCATGAGCCACTCCCTCCATTTTCCTTGGATATCTGACCAATCACCGTAGGTATAGGTATCTTGACTTAAACACTAATAAAATTATACTTTCTCGTCATGTGACCTTTGATGAGACGGTATTTCCCTATGGGTCTATAACTCCTAACACCTCACCATCCCACACATTCCTAGACACATCACCTAACCTTATACAACAACTTCTCACAAAATCAATTATCCCGCCAACTGTTACTAATGCCTCCCCTCGCAGCCCACTACACACGGCCAATCAACCACCTCCTAGCCCAACATCCACCTTGCCAAACAACAGGCCACAACAAACGGACCAACAACAACCACATCATACCAACAGCCCAACTATCACTTCGCAACCCACCACCCCACTACCCCTACAATCTGCTTCAACCCATATTGTCCCTGCTGTAGAACTGAATACAAACCCCAATCCTGTCTCGACTCACCCTATGGTCACTTGTTTCCGTATTGGTACTAATCACCCTACTCAATGTTATACTTTAAATGTGTCCACCGTTTCACCTCTTCCTAAAACTTAAACCCAAGCATTTAATGAACCTAATTGGTATCGTGCTATGCTTGATGAATATAATGCATTAATTAAAAATAATATTTAAGTTCTTGTGCCTCGACCACCGGACGCGAACATTGTTCATTCCTTGTGGCTATTTAGGCATAAGCACAACGCAGATGGTAGTCTTAATCGTTACAAGCGACGACTTGTTACGAATGGCAGTACTCAAATTGCAGGTATTGATGTGGATGAGACATTTAGCCCGGTGGTTAAGCCGGAAACTATTCGTACTATACTTATTCTCTCTATTTCTCGACATTGGCCAATTCATCAGCTTGATGTCAAGAATGCCTTTTTGCATAGCTCTTTATCTGAGACAGTTTATATGCAGCAGCCTCCTAGTTTTCGGGATCCCAGGCATCCCGATCATGTTTGTCTTTTGCAGAGGTCTCTTTACGGGCTTAAACAAGCCCCTCGGGCTTGCTTTCAGTGGTTTACAGCCTATGCTGCTTGGGTTGGTTTTCATCACAGTCGATGTGACTCTTCACTTTCCATCTACAGACAGGGGATAAATACTGCTTATTTACTTTTGTACGTTGATGATATTATCTTGACTGCATCTTCTACAGCTTTTCTTTTGCGGATTATTGCTTCTCTACATGCAGAGTTTTCCATGACTAATCTCGGCTCTCTTAATTATTGTTTGGGTATTTCTATGACTCGTAATGCATCTGGGTTGTTTCTATCTCAATAGAAGTATGCCACCCAGGTGCCTGAGCGTGCTGGTATGCTTACTTGTAATCCGTGTCGTACTCCTGTTGACACAGATTCTAAGCTTTCTGCTGAGGGTGATCCTGTTTCTGATCCTACATTATACCGCAGTCTTGCAGGGGCTCTACAGTATTTGACATTTACACCAAGATAATGCTACTACTTTATTACTATTACTACTATATACATTTACCACCATAGTTTACTATTCATAAGCATAGTTTAATAACAAATTTTGTATCACTTTATTGATAAATACATTATATTAGCAATGGTAAATTGAAGACAGGAAAATTACCAAAATAAACCAGTCGTCCTACGATTTATCATTTTTCAGATCTAAAATTTTCAAAAGTCTAAAATAGATCAAGGCCGACTCATTTTTTTGGCAACTCGTGTCTATGTTTAATACGTGTCCTTAAACAATCGAATAAAATTAATCCACCTACAATAATTGGATACTTGTTGGCTTGTGGTTACGCTATACAAGTGATGTGTCTGTCTTTGTCTATATTTGTTATCAAGTTTTAAATTTGTATTTTGCTAGACTATTTCTATAGACAAATACTAACGGGCAGTTTACCCGATCAGATACGAGGTCATTCTCAGGAGCAGTGTTGTTTAGAATTAACTTAGTGTATTTTACTGATTATTAAGGGGGTTTGATTTTGATATTAATTATAGTACTAAACAAGAAAAGTAAATTAAACTAATTAAACTACTAAGGTTGTGAGGGAAAAAAACATTTTTTAGTCATCCGGTTATTCGTGCAATGATTTAATGTAAAGTATCGATGACATAAAAAACGCACAGACAATCATTTCTATCTAAGGTAAACTAAACTAGATGGTCAGTGTATCTAGTTCTACGCATGCAATCTATATCCCTGAAGCCAGTTGGTGTTAACTAATCTATGTGAATGTGATTTATCTGCAATACCTCATTGGTCCTGGTGATACCTACTCTTCTCACGTGGCCACTTTATTGAAGAACCGTATACTAACTTAATTGTTTTAGCATTATTAATCTAACCTCGGGTTTTTACTCCTCGAGTCCTAAAGAAGGACGAACGTGGTATTACCTTATCAGTCTCACACGCCCGCATCCATAGTGATTCAGATCACCACATAGCTCAAAGGCTATTCGCATGATGATCTGGCAGATAGATGTCAAATACTTAAACCAATAACACTAATAAGTTCTCGTATGAATAGAACTTTGGTTGAATAGTAATATGATGATTCTGGCGATGAACGGTACTCGATGAATAGTAACCAATGAACAATACCTTTTTTTTCCTGGAATCTCATAATCAAACAGCTCTAATACCAATTGATACAAACCAGATTCGATTAATAGATATAAGAACAATAAATATAGAATAATCGACGTTCGAGAGGTCGAATAAGCTCTCTCAATTGACAAGAAATCAATCAACCATAAAAGTATTCATCATAATATCCATTACAACCCTAATACCCTATAAATATAAGAAAATATACCATATACTTGGCCTCTAGAAAATATAATAAAAGGAAACTAAATAAACTAATTAATTAATTAATTGATTGATTAAATAATAATAATAATAATAATAATAATAATAATAATAATAATAATAATAATAATAATAATAATAATAATAATAATAATAATAATAATAATAATAATAATAATAATAATAAACAACTATAGCAAGATCGTATCATATTCATTAGGAGGATACCTAGATGAATCATTGATCCCTATCTATTGAGTTGAAGTGTTGGAAAACCTAATGGCTTCCATACTCTCATCAAAAGTAACATGAAAAAATCCATTGGTTCCCAAAAACCCACGGACACCCTCTGGTTCGTCCCTGCTCAAACAACAAGATCTTTGACCAAGAATAAGACAATTTAGCATATACAGCCCTTCAACAAGTCCAAGATTTATAGATGAACAACTAGTTGTCATTAAACAACTATGGCATACTTTTGTACGTTGATGATATTATCTTGACTGCATCTTCTACAGCTTTTCTTTTGCGGATTATTGCTTCTCTACATGCAGAGTTTTCCATGACTAATCTCGGCTCTCTTAATTATTGTTTGGGTATTTCTATGACTCGTAATGCTTCTGGGTTGTTTCTATCTCAACAGAAGTATGCCACCCAGGTGCCTGAGCGTGCTGGTATGCTTACTTGTAATCCGTGTTGTACTCCTGTTGACACAGATTCTAAGCTTTCTGCTGAGGGTGATCCTGTTTCTGATCCTACATTATACCGCAGTCTTGCAGGGGCTCTACAGTATTTGACATTTACACGACCTGATATATCTTATGCAGTTTAGCAGGTTTGTCTCTTTATGCATGATCCTCGAGAGCCTTATTTCTCCACTCTCAAGCGGATCTTGCGTTATGTTCGTGGCACATTGACTTACGGTTTGCAGCTCTATTCGTCTATGACATCTTCTTTGATTGCTTATTCAGATGCTGATTGGGCTGGATGTCCCACTATACGACGGTCTACTTCTTTTGAAGAGACAGTTTACCCTCTCTCGTTCCAGTGATGAGGCTGGGTATCGAGGTGTGCCAATGCTATTGCGGAAACTTGCTGGCTACGTAATCTTTTACGTGAGCTTCATACACCACTGTCTACAGCTACTCTTGTTTATTGTGACAATGTGAGTGCGGTATACCTTTCCTTATTAACATTCTCAGTATCTTTACAATGCTTATCCTTATTTACACATTCATTTATCAAATTTCCTTCATGCACGATATCAGTTTCTTCACTGTTATGAACACTCATATCAATTGTAGGGGAAGAATTAGTTCTAAGAGTTGGAAAGGCTTCACCATTCAAATCACCCAAAAAACCCTCATCATCACTCCTTCTACTCTTATCCACCAAGTCCCTATTGCATTCATCATCCTTACAAGTATTTCCCACCCTATCTTGACTCATTTCCTCATCATAATACCTATTCCTTTCATTCTTCCCTTTTTTGATACTAAACACCGAATCCTCAAATTTTAATGGAACCCTAGTTGCTATTTTAGACGAACTTCTTTTTGTTGACGTATTTGTAATTCTTTCAATAGAATTTAATTCTTATTAATGGAGATAATAAAGCAAATGGAGTAAAAGGAGAGGATATGAAGAACAACACCACCAGGATCATCTCTTTAGTCGTTTCATCAAATTACTTACAACATCATAAGTGCTTAGTTGATTGTAATAACATGTACAGTGTATAGTTCTTTTACTCTGTTCTTAGTTTAGTTAAAAAGTCAACGCGGGTCAACTTAGTTTGAAAGTTAGTTAGTAGTTTTCCCGCTAAGTTCATTTGTATAAATTCAGTTGTAACCCTTCATTTTAACTCAATCAATGAAATAATCATTTCACTTTTACTCTATTTTCTCATTATGGTACCAGAGCCATACATGGGTTCTAACAACCCCCTAACAAATTTCTAACAGAATCACAACAAACTCCGATCAACCTAACAGATTCCGATCATGTTCTTCGGTGAATTTAGTAAAATTTTGGTCATATTCTGATCAATTTGTTATGTTCTGATCAATCAACCACCACATAAGAACCATGAGCACTTCAAACCCAAATTTAAACTCAAACACAAACACAAACACAAACAACATAGCAACCGCTATTGATGACATCAGTTCACCTAATCATCCCTTATTCTTACACCAACATGATCATCCAGGCTTGATTCTCATTTCAAAGAAACTCACAGGCTTAGATAACTTTGGTTCTTGGAAAAGATCCATGATGATAGCCTTAAATGCTAAGAATAAGCTAAAGATTGTAGCTAGTGAGTTTGAAGAACCAAGGATTAACTCAGAACTCAGGGCACTTTAGGAAAGAACAAATGATATGATCATATCATGGATCTTGAACATAATTTATGAACAGATAAGCAATTCACTAAATTTTGTTAATTCTGCTTGTGATCTTTGGAATGAACTTCAAGAACATTACTATCAACTAGATGGACACAAAATTTATCAAATCAGAAATGATCTAGTTCAGTTGAAACAAAACTTCTTTATCTCACCATCACCAGGCCTGATTTATCATATGCAGCTCACTCTTTGAGTCTATTCAGTCATAGTCCCAGAACAACACATTGGAAAGCATTGATCAAAGTTCTCAGATACATCAAGTTATGTCCAGGGCAAGGATTGTTTTTCCCAGTTAACAAAAATCTTCAACTCAAAGCCTTTTGTGATAGTGAGTGAGCCAACTGTCCCTTAACAAGAAGGTCAATTACAGGATTATGCATATTTCTTGGTCCATGTCTCATCTCATGGCAGTCTAAGAAGCAATCAGTTGTATCAAGATCATCAACTGAAGGTGAATACAGGGCACTTGCAGATTGTACATGTGAAATTACTTGGTTACTCAACTTATTGAAGGATCTGCAGATACCAACCACTACTTCTGTACCTATTTTATGTGACAACCAATCTTCCATTGCCCTAGCTGCTAATCCAGTTCAACATGCCAGGACAAAACACATAGAGATAGATTTCCATTTTGTAATTTAAAAGATCAAATAAGGTGTTATCCTTCCCACATTTACTCCCTCACATACTAAGCAACAGATGTCTTAAAAAAATGACTCAGCAGATCTCCCTTTCAACTGCATATCCAAGTTTGGCATGTGTGATCCTTACACACTGCCAACTTGCAGGGGGTAATGGAGATAATAAAGCAAATGGAGCAAAAGAAAAGGATATCAAGAACATCACTACCAGGATCATCTCTTCAGTCATCTCATCAAATTACTTACACCATCATAAGTGCTTATTTGATTGTAATAACATGTAGTGTATAGCTCTTTTACTCTGTTCTTAGTTTAGTTAGAAAGTCAACGCAGGTCAACTTAGTTTGAAAGTTAGTTAGTAGTTTTCCCGCCAAGTTCATTTGTATAAATTGAGTTGTAACCCTTCATTTTAACTCAATCAATGAAATAATCATTTCACTTTCACTTTGTTTTCTCATTACTTATCAACTACTAAACAAGATTTGGGTAAAATTAAGATTTAGTTTTCTAAATCACAATTAATCTACAATTCTACACAAAATTTGAAGTCTTTTACTTTTTGGGGAAAATTGTGAATTAGGGTTCTAAAACACAATTAATCTCCAATTCTCCTCAAAACCAAAAATTAAGCGGTAAAAGTGTAAAAACGGATTGTGAAATTGAACGAAAACACAAAAAATGAAAAAAAAAAAAAAAAAAAAAAAAAATCAAACTGATAGAACTATGAATTGAACAATTTAGAATTGTTCTATCGGATTAAAATTTGAAATTGATGAGGAAATGATTAATAATCAAAGATTTTTGAGGTATGAAAATGGTGGAAATAAGGGCGGAAAGTTTGTTGGGATAGTTAGGGGAGCGAGAATTTTTATTGTCTTCTTTCTATATCTTGCTTCAAACAACATCATCTTTGACCAAAAATAAGACAATCTAGCGACTCGTTATGGCACATGTTGTCGCTTTTTGAGGATGGAAAATGACTGCAAAAATACCAAAACATATAGTAACCATAGCAGCTGCAAGAATCAAAGGGCGAGACATAAATAATCTAATGGCATTGTATGTAAACATTCGTTTGAATGGTTCCTCTGGTGGTTCGTTGTAGGGTCTCACACTCGTAGCAAAATCACCATTTAAGAGTGCTGCATGTTCACTTTTGTGTCCGGCAGCTGGAATTTGCATACTCTCTGCTCGTACCATATCCTGCAGTTTTTGAGAAATTTGTATCATTTCATTTTACAGGAACACATTTTGTTCGGTTTGAGTTGACCATGAACAAATTCACTTTGAGTCACTTTCGACCCGTTTGACTGATAAATAAAAGAGAATCCTAATCGACTACATTTGGCAAGATGAGGGTTGGTTTACTGTTCAAAACGGGTCCGGGTGTTAAAAATGACATTTTTGTATTGGTTGAAACAGGTCGGTCTCATTGGTTGAAAAGAAGCACACCTGATCTCTTGGAAGCAAGTCAAGGTTTGATTTTCGTTCCAGCCGCTGATTTATAACTTCTGTAGCATAACTCACAGTCCCCTGGAACTCACTATCAGCTTCAATAATGCCACCGTTTTTATTCATTTTCATCTTTACAAGGTCTAACACTTTCCTCAAAACTACGGTGGACTCATATTCAATGAGAAAACTAAGTACAAAACTGAATCTTTGCAGCTGTGATGACATTATTGCACATTCCATGTCTTCTACAAATGGCTGTTTAAGTAACCTCGCGATGTCTACGAGCAATTCAGAGAACTTGTTAACTGCATCCTCACAAGATTTAGTCGTGGATGTAGACTCTGAATCTCTGGCATATAAACGTGAACAATATTTCATCTGCATTATTTTAATCTCCGAACATACTTCTTCGTCTGCAACTAGAATTGGAATGAAATTGGATATACCTGATTCATTTTCAACCTTCAAAAAAAGAATAATCGAATACTAGTCAACAAAAGAACGAAATTGGAATGAAAAGTTAAGACATTCAACAGTTTCAAGAAAGAAATTTTTTATTGAATCAACAAGTAGCAAGACCATCAGATATCCTTTTGCATATACAAATAGACATAAAAAATAATAATGTGAAATAAACCTCAATAAAACCAGGACCAAATACATCCAATTCAGTATATGGAACACATATACTCAAAAACTGATGATCGGAGTTTGTAATAGAAGCCTCACTTAGGGTGTGTAATGGTGAAACACGCACTTCGTTTTTCATATACTTGCCAGCAAAGGATACTAAAAACCTGCAATATAATCATCATTCAATACGGATTAACAATCATATATCGAGAAAGATTGATGATCCTTGGATTCAATGATATTCATATTTAGACTACTCATGAAACTTAAATAACGAGTGAAACTCAAATGTACCTTAGTCTTGGCTGAAGCAAATTACTTCCACATGCCAAAAAATTTATGGGTTTGCCTGCTTCAAAGCATGTAGGCTGAACATAATGAAGCTTCGGGGCTTTTTCACCCGCTTCAATTTTTATCACAGACCTTCCGCCTGCAGGTCAGAACAGTTTAGTGCAAGAAAACACACAATTTGAGGGTTGTAATTCTCGATGGCTTTACATGATAACATGATTATTATCAACTTGCATGCGTTGTGAGAATACTTTGTCGTTTGTGTTTATAACATTCTTAATAATGCATGCTACAATTAAAACACAGGTGTCTTTCCGAATAACACTACTAACAAACCCTACATTAGGTAGGGATAAGAGATGTGTAATAATACAACTACGCTAAACTATACAGTTATTAACTTCACAAATTAACATTGGCATTCACTGAGATCAGAAGCATTTTCTCAACGAACCAATAATGAAATAAGACTTATGCAGAAAAAAAAGAAGACATTAAAGTCGACGAACCTTTCATGACACTGAAGATCATGCTGTTTAGGTTAATATAGAATGTGTCTCGTCTCAAAAGCATGTTTTTAGGTAAAGCAAGGAGGTCATGTATATATACAACTGGATCTTCATTTAACTGTTCAAAATTTTACCTTAAGTTATATAAAGTAGATGAAGTTTATACAATAATAAGTAAAGCGCATAATTAGAATCGAGTATTCAGCAGATATTTAAAGATAATTCCAAATCAACAAAAAGGGCATCACCTTCACCCACATAAACCTCGGCATTGCAATGAAAAAGGTAATAATTATGCATCCAGGACGCATATATCCTTCCAGCTCGACAGGCATGCTGGCCAACCATTGAAATATCTGTAAAAGCATATGATTACGTCACTCGACTGGTAAATACAAGTATTCAAACTCCACTTCATATATAAGGTGGCAAATCCGACCCCCATTTACTTACAAAGGGCCCATCGGGTTAAGCTTCATCTCTAACGCATCAAACAAAAAAATTACGTTAACATGAAACATGCTGAAGACACCAAAAGTGTATTTTAATACGAAAACTTTTTAATTTAGACAAAAGGTGATTTCGAACAATACCATCAGAATAACCTGTTTTGATCCGGACATGTTTCAACCCGCTACCCAATCTCCTATTTTGCCACCTTAACTTAAGAATGTTAGTAAATACTAAATAGTAATCATTATAGTACTTGATGTCGGAGTCCACGTGGGAACTCTGCTGGATTCCAATCATAAAGCTTAAATGAGATCCGACCAGTTGGGCACTACAATAAAATGTATGTAAACACGGATGGTATATGCAAAATAAGAGGTATAACATCAAGTCATAGTATTTATGAAAGACCAACCATAGAGGAGAAATCTGTCTTATCGTCACCATAGGATGGAGTTTGTGTGCCTTTTTCTCTTGTATGATCTATTTGAGTTTCAGCAGATACACCTAAAGATGGAATGCTATCACCGTGGATGTTTTGGACACGAGTGGAGCCTTGAATGGTACTATGCTCTTCACCTGCTAAAAATGATTCCTCCGGTGCTGCTTCACTACTAGTGGAATTGGCACCTACATAATAGAACAAATTGATGAAACGGCCATAAAGAGTCTGTTAAGTTAGGTTATCTTAATTAAACTTGGATAATAAGTTTCTTTGTAGCTGATATGAGACTAATTAATTGTCTTAAACTGTTATTGTCACCTTTTCCAGCTTCATCATAACCCTCGTTATAATCTGCTAACTGAGGTCCAGATCCTTTGGGATCTGAGGATTTTCTTCTACGCCGGTCATTATGGCGTTCTAGTTTTCTTCGGCAACTACGTTTACCTTCATCAAAATCTGACAGGAGATGAAACCTAATTAAAACATGGTAAGTTTGTCAGCATGCACGTACATATGCTAATAATATCAAAGATAAATGCAAGTCAATTACATAGATTCATGCCTATCTTGCATGTGTCTGTCTTGCTATCTGCAGCCCAATTAAAGGTTGATGCCATGCATGACATTAGACTTGGATAGGTTGTTTTCCTTTGGTTAACATAAAGGTTGATGTGTCTTAGTTTATGCTTGGTTTTGTTTTTGGTTTTCTAGTTGTGCGTAGCTAGTTGGATCATTTATGGCATGTCATGAATGAGATAGTGGCAGTTCAAGCGGTTGCTTAAGATTAATGTGGTATTTCAGCCACATTCCTTTGTACTTAACTGTTTTACCGGGTGGAGGCCCTTAATTTGCCCAAAAAAAATATTGTAAAAACATAGTAAAACAAAATTGTTTGAATTACAAGGAAGACTATCCTAGGCTCCTAGCATATGTCATGCATATGTGAACATGTTTGATATGAAAATATCACCTAAGTCTTATTCATTTGTGAAAGTGAGAAGAAACTGTAAAAAATATGACATATGGAACATGGTGCGTCTATAGATTAATTCAAAAACGAGGATACATTTCATGAGAATGAATCACAATCACAGAGTCACAACATAGCTTTCCCTAAAGATATATGAATTTGGTGTTTAAAACGTACACAGTCTGTACCATGGTTTTTTTTATAAGAATAAATCTTGTTTATATTGTATGTATCTACAGCTTGATTGTGATATGAAAAAGACCCACGTGAATCGACCAGTGGTAAAATTCAAACGGACTAGGTCAGTGGTCCAAACTTCATCATATCACGTATTATATTTATAAAAATGCAGTCAAGAAACGGCATTAGATGAAGGGGAATTGAAGTAATTATTATCATATTATACGTTTAACTGATCAAAATGTATTTTTGACTATGTGAGCCGCTCATCAACGAAGAGTAATGAGACGTGTCACTAAAGTGGACTATTTAACTGATCACCAATTATGTATGATAGAGTACTCACATTCAGAGCCGTATACGAGGGTGTGCGAAGTGTGCTATCGCACAAGGTCTTAATTTTTAAGTTCCTCAAAATATAAACCTCGTATAGGGTGTACAATTTTATGTTGTATATATTAGTTAAAACTTAAGATAGATCATCAAAATACTATGTATTTGGTCTCAATAGTTGGTATAATATATTTTTAACCATCGTATTTTGTTATCGTACAAGATTTAGCACAGGGCCTCCCAGCTACGGCACTGCTCACATTGTAAAAACATATGTGAAAGTAGAACAAACTATATCAATCAATTTGACCCTTTCCTATAATAGTTACAACAGTTGTTATCCTTGTGCAATATAAAATCTAGTTGAAATGGAACTCTAATCTATATACAGCCAAAAAAATTCTTTCAAGTCAAGCACTTATATACTGTTTCATGTATGCATCGCTCTATAAATTAGTGAAACGAGAACCATCAATACACAATTGAAAAAATGAAGAACAAAGAGGTCAGTAGGTTCTTAATAGCTGTTTTCGTTGCAATTATACTTATATCGCATGGTGCAAGAAGTCATCCTCAATTTACCACCCATACCGAAACTCATGACAAAATAGGTATGTAAAATCTAATGTCAAAAAAGGTTTCATTGAAAACCTTGATTAATGGTTAAATAATCTCTTGGATGTGTTGTGTTATTGCAGGCGATGTGGATGTTGGAAGAAGTCATCCACAACATTAAGTGATTTTCTCATTCTCCTGAAGTTCAGTGAGTACGTTTTCTGTATATTCTTCTATCTATTTGGATCCAGCTTATTATATATTTCCTAAATTTTTGGTGTTTAGTTCCAACCTTGCCTTAACAATGCCATGACCTCTATACTGCAAGTGTTATATTATGGTACTAGAGTAGATATCATGTGGCAACCCGTTGAACTATACATAGAGGTGAATACACTGATCGAGCACAATGAAAACCTTAAGTTACAATTTCGAGTGGTTGCATAGTTAAGTCTTGAAAACAAAACATGCGCATGTATCACATATCATATACATAATCCCTAAAGTAAGTAAGTTTAAACATTCTAATCGATTTACACAACAATACCAAATCGCTTGCCGCTAATTAGTGGCCGGTTGTGATCGTGTGAGATATATTTGTAATGTAAATATTCTGAAACTGTTAAGAGAAAAATAATAAGCTAATTAATGAACTTACTTTCCACACTGCTGACAATATCTCTTGTGAATACCATCAATCACCACATTATTAGCATTAGCACACGTAAGACAAACCCGATGTCGTTTATGATATCCTTTAAGCTCACTAATATCCGCCTTACAACCTGGAATCTGACACTTCTTCATTATGATCGCACTAGTAAATGTCATCTTCGTCGTCTTTGACTTCTGTTTCTCCTTCTCCTCCTCCTCCTCAGCTTCCAGATGTGCATCAAGCACAGGACAAGCACAGGGTATCTGACCTGCAGCTAGATAATTAGAACACGCCATCCTCGGATCATGTATTCTAACATTACTATTCGAACTCGAAGCGTGTAAGTTATTGACATCTTGATCATCCATTGGTAACTGTAAGTGATCATCGATGTTGAAATCAAGTAACTGATTCCAATCCCATTTCGACGTTGACGGATCATCGTCCATGGTCAACGCTGGCGAATGTGGTGATGTTGATGATGATATTATTATACGTATTTACCTAGTCACCTTACTAGGTCAAATGGTTAGAAGAACTTAGTAGTACATGTAAAATTAGAAAGTACATATAAGAAGTACGTGTTTTGTTGTACTTGGTTCTAAAATATTGCATGTGCTGGTTGTTGAAACAATACAAATCTCAAAAAAAAGGAATCCAACTTTTATAATTTCTTTGATTAAGGAAAAGCATGAAAGACAACAAGTGATGAATTACTTGATTAGATTAATATTTGTCATAAATGTGAAATTAATCATAAGTTGAATTCTTTGAAGATTGTTAGATTTTCCGAGGTAATTCAATTGCTGAACATGTGATATACAATAAATATTCTAACAATATTTATCGAACTCAATCAAACATACATGTAAGTCCAAAACATATACGCTCCGCTGCTCCACAATTTCATAAATTGAGATTTCCATAAATTGTATCAAATATGCAAGAAATAGAATAAGAAGCAATATGTGTATTCATATTATACGGTAAATGATTAAAAAAATGTATTATACTTGTCATTATTTGTTCTTGTAGGTAGCGAACAAAATTTTTTCCTTTTGTAAGCACTTTTCTTTCAAATTTATCCTTTTTATGGTACTATGTGCCATTTTTGCCCTTCTGAAAGAAAAAAAATTATTAGCTAAGAGGGGTAAAACGTCCAAAAATTTCACAAAATACGCTAAAAATGATGAATTTGAAGAAAAGTACTCACAACAACAACAACAAAAAATTGTTCGCTACCCACAAAAACAAATGGTGTCAAGTATGATACAATTTTTTAATTATTTGCACTATATTATATGTCGGACTTTCCAACATCAACTCAATTCAACTCATAAGGTTAGTGGAGTAGCCACTACTCCATTATCAAAACCTTTCCACCATGTAAAACTCTTTGGATCATCTTAAGGATTTTCTCTTCAATTCGGCTTTAGTTTCCTATAATTGAATTGCCTCGAAAAATCTAACATTCTCCAAAGAATTCAACTTACGATTAATTCCACATTTATGAAGAACATTGATCTAATCAAGTAATTCATCACTTATTGTCTTTCAAGATTTTCCTTCAACAATTACATCTAATATATATGAAGCCGTTTCCAAGTCACCTCGGATAACTAGTTGTCATTAAACAAACACCAGTGAATCTTTATGGCAACTGTTGTCGTTAAGGAAAACGAATGCATAAAATACCAAAACATATAGTAACCATATAGCAAATGCAAGAATCAGAGGGCGAGAAATAAATAATCTAATGGCATCGTATGTAAACATTCGGTTAAATGGTTTCTCTGGTGGTTCGGTGCAGGGCATCACACTTGTAGCACAATCACCATTTAAAAGCGCTACATGTTCACTTTTGTGTCCGGCAACTGGAATTTGCATACTCTCTGCTCGTACCATATCCTGCAATTTTTGAGAAATTTATATCATTTAATTTTACATGAACACATTTTGTTCGGATTGAGTGGACCATGAACAAATTCACTTTGAGTCACTTTCGACCCATTTGACCCTTTTCTTCATCAAACAATTTTATTTAGTTTACCCGTTCGACTGATAAATAAAAGAAAATCCTAATCGACTACATTTGGCATAATGGGGGTTTGGTTTACTGTTCAAAATGGGTCCAGGTGTTAAAAATGACATTTTTGTATTGGTTGAAACAGGCCGGTCTCGTTGGTTGAAAAGAAGTACCTGATCTCTTGGAAGCAAGTCAAGGTTTGATTTTTGCTCCAGCCGTTGATTTATAACTTCTGTAGCATAATTAAGAGTCCCCTGGAGCTCACTATCAGCTTCAATAATGCCACCGTTTTTACTCATTTTCATCTTTACAAGGTCTAACACTTTCCTCAAAACTATGGTGGACTCATATTCGATTAAAAAGTTAAGTACAAAACAGAATCTTTGCAGTTGAGATGACATCATAGCACATTCCATGTCTTCTACAAATGGCTGTTTAAGTAACCACGCGATATCTACGAGCAATTCAGAGAACTTGTTAACAGTAGCCTCACAAGATTTAGTTGTGGATGTAGAGACTGAATCTCTTGCATACAAACGTGAATAATATTTCATCTGCATTATTTTAATCTCCGAACATACTTCTTCGTCTGCAACTAGAATTGGAATGAAATTGGATATACCAGATTCATTTTCAACCTTCAAAAAAAGAATAACCGTTAACCGAACACTAGTCAACAAAAGAATGAAAAGTTAAGACATTCGACAGTTTCGAGAAAGAAAATTTATATTGAATCAACAAGTAGCAAGACCTTCAGATATCCTTTTGCATATACAAATAGACAAATAATAATAATAATAATAATAATAATAATAATAATAATAATAATAATAATAATAATAATAATAATAATAATAATAATAATAATAATAATACTGTGAACCAAACCTCAATAAAACCAGGACCAAAAACATCCAATTCAGTATATGGAACACATATACTCAAAAACTGATGATCGGAGTTTGTAATAGAAGCCTCACTTTGGGTTTGTACTGGTGAAGCACGCACTTCGTTTTTCATATACTTGCCAGCAAAGGATACTAAAAACCTGCAATTATTATACAGTTATATAATTATCATTCAATATGGATTAACAATTATATATCCAGAAAGATTGACGACCGTTAAATTACGAGTGAAACTTAAATGTACCTTAGTCTCGGCTGAAGCAAATTACTTCCGCATGCCAAAAAATTTATGGGTTTGCCTGCTTCAAAGCATGTAGGCTGAACATAATGAAGCTTTGGGGCTTTTTCACCCGCTTCAATGTTTATCACGGACCTTCCACCTGCAGGTCAGAACATTTTAGTGCAACAAAACACACAATTTGAGGGTCGTAATTCTCGATGCCCTTACACGATAACATAATTATTATCAACTTGCATGTGTGGTAAGAAAACTTTGTCGTTTGTGTTTATAACATTCTCAATATTCCATACAACAATTCATACACAAGTGTCTTTCCGAATAACGCTACTTACAAACCCTAGATTAGGTAGGGATAAGAGATGTGTAATAATACAACTACTTAAAGAGGATTTGACCAACATCCCAGTGTGGGTCAAATTCCATGATATTCCTCTTGCTATGTTTTCTGATGACAGTCTTAGTCTTCTTGCTACATTGATTGGTACGCCGAGAATGTTAGATGCTTATACTAGTCAAATGTGCAAGGAATCATGGGGCCGAAGTAGTTTTGCTAGGTTCTTGATTGAAGTTAAGGCGGATGAGGTGCTTAGGGAAAGCCTCACTGTTGAAATACCCTTACTTGATGGGTCGGGTTCGACTATTGAGAAAATTCGGGTTGAATATGAGTGAAAACCACCTCGATGTGATACGTGTAAGATTTTTAGTCATACATTGGTTGAGTGTCCTAAATCCGTTCCACCTAATACTCAGCCCACACAGAGTGTTAATGATGGGTCTTTCAAACAGTTAATCACAAGAATAAGGGTAAGAATGGTGGTCAAAATGTTTCGGGTAAAGGTGGAGGTACTAAACCTGTGTTGGGTAAGAAGTTTCGTTATCAACCCAAAGCGCCTCCTCCTGAACCCAAGAAAGCGAATGGCACTAAGAAGAAGGATGCTAATGTGGCTAGTACGAGTGGTGCGAAGATTGCAACATCAAACGAGTTTGATGCCCTTCATATGGATGATACTGATGACTTTGGTATTCCTACCAATCAAGTGACTAAGGATGTGAATTCTAGTATTACAAAGGAAGCTAAGGAGGATGGGTCTCAAAAAACTGGTAATGCATCACAAGAACCGCTTGTGAATGATTCAATTGAAGCTAACGAGGTTGGTTCTATTCCTATTGTTGAGAAAATTGGGGAACTTGAAAAGCTACTTATTGATGGGAAAGCTGCTCTCGTGGATGATGATGGTCATCCTATTGAAAAGGTTGATTATCCGGCTCCGTCTACTTCTTCTACTAAGAGGGTTAACCCATTCTCTAAGGTGGGAGAGATTGTTGATTCTGAAAGTTATGAAGAGGACGTTGTGAACACTTTTGATGAGTCAATGAACCTATTTGGTGGTGGTCATGATCGTGAAAATGATTATGATGACTATGATTATGATAACTATGCAGATCAGGTCTATGATCTTCCAGGTAATTTAGATGCTTTTTGTGACATGTATGGCATCAAGCTCCAAGGCCTTGGTAGGAAGTAATTTTTTTTCATAGGAGTCTAATTTTATCTATTGAGTAGTGGTTCATTTTCTTGTTCAGATAATAGGAAGTATCTTGTTTTGTAAGCTTTACTGCTTATGTAACGGGCTGAGATATGGGATTCACTCATATCCTTTGCACTTAAATGTTTTTTTGAGTAATATATTTACCGGGTCTTTGACCTTTTACCCAAACAATAATACAACTAAGCTAAACTATACATTTAATTATTAACTTCACAATTTAACTTTGGCATTCACTGAGATTATACGCATTTTCTCAACGAGCAAATAATGAAATAAGACTTACGCAGAAAAAAAGAAGACATTAAAGTCCACAAACCTTTCATGACTCTGAAGATCACGCTGTTTAGGTTAATATAGAATGTGTCTCGTCTCGATAGCATGTTTTTAGGTAAAGCAAGGAGGTCATGTATACATACAACTGGGTCTTCATTTAACTGTGTTCAAAAATTTACCTTAAGTTATATAAAGTAGATGAAGTTTATACATTAAATAAAACGCATAATTTTAAAATCGAGTATTCAGAAAATACATAAAGATAAATCTAAAATCAACAAAAAGGGCATCACCTTCACCCACATAAACCTTGGCATTGCAATGAAAATGGTAAAAATTGTGCATCCAGGACGCATATATCCTTCCAACTCCACAGGCATGCTGGCCAACCATTGAAATATCTGTAAAAGCATATGATTGCGTCACTAAACAGGTAAATACAATTATTCAAACTCCCCTTTTTATTTAAGGTGGCAAATCCGACCCCGTTTACTTACAAAGGGCCCATTCAGGTTAAGCTTCATCTCTAACGCGTCAAAAAAAAATTACGTTAACATGAAACATGCTGAAGTCACCAAAACTGTATTTTAACACGGAAACTTTTTAATCTTAGACAAAAGGTGTTTCCGAAAACTCAATACGATCAGAATAACGCATTTTGACCTGGACCTGTTTCAACCTGTTACCCAACCTCCTATTTTGCCCCCTTAACTTAAGAATGTTAGTAAATAGTAATCATTATAGTACTTGATGTCGGAGTCTACGAGGGAACTCTGCTGGATTCCAATCATAAAGCTTAAATGAGATCCGGCCAGTTGGGCACTACAATAAAATGTTTGTAAACACGGACGGTATATGCAAAATAAGAGGTATTACCTCAAGCGATAGCATTTATTTAAAACCTACCGTAGATGAGAAATCTGTCTTATCATCACAATAGGATGGAGAATGTCTGCCTTTTTCTCTTGCTTCATCTATTTGAGTTTCACCAGATACACCTAAAGATGGAATGCTATCACCGCGAATGTTTTGGACACGAGTGGAGCTTTGAATGTTACTATGCTCTTCACCTGCTAAAAATGATTCCTCCCGTGCTACTTCACTACTAGTGGACTTGGCACCTACATAATAGAACGGATAGATGAAATGAAACGGCCATAAAAGGACCTTTTTTTGAGAAATGGGAATACGAGTCAGTTAAGTTAGGTTAACAGAAGGGATAAATAGGGTAATTATATTTCTAAACTTGGATACTCAGTTTCTTGGTAGCTGATATGAGACTAATTATCTTAAACTGTTATTGTCACCTTTTCCAGCTTCATCATAACCCTCGTTATAGTCTGCTAACTGAGGTTTAGATCCCTTGGGATCTGAGGATTTTCTTCTACGCCGGTCATTATGGCGTTCTAGTTTTCGACGGCAACTACGTTTACCTTCATCAAAATCTGACAGGACATGAAACCTACAACATGGTAAGTTTGTCAGCACGTACATATGCTAATAATATCAAAGATAAATGCAAGTCAATTAACATAGATTCATGCCTATTTTGCTACAAGGACCAGAATATTCATTTGCATGTTCAGTACCTGGTTCTAGGAAACCAATATTTATGAGAACTTCCAATGAAAGACGCAATATAGGGTTTTTCTAACTTGTATCCCGTGATACAAGTTAAGCACACCAAAAGGATGGTGGGACCCGTGAAAAAGGACGGCCGGACCCACACAAAAGTACACTTTTAAAATAAAAGATATGGGGCCGGCTGTACTTTTGTGTAGGTCCGGCCGTCCTTTTCTGCGGGTCCCACTGTCCTTTTGGTGTGCTCAATTTGTATCCCGGGATACAAGTTAGAAAAACCCGTAAAAACATAGTAAAACAAAATTGTTTGTATTACAAGGAAGACTATCCTAGGCCGGCTCCTAGCATATGTCATACGATAAAATGTTCGATATGAAAATCTCACATAATTCTTATGCATTTGTGAAAGTAAGAAGAAACTGAAAAAAGAATGAGAAAAAAGATGCTATTACATATGGAACTTGGTGCGTCTATAGATAAATTCAAAAACGAGGATACATTTCATGAGAATGAATCACAATCACAGAGTCACAACATAGCTTTCACATGGAATGACATTATTATATACACACGCTCTTTGAAACCACCCATTAAGATGTCAATTTGAATTCAAAAGAATCAAGCTAGTGTCAATGAAACTTGTTTGGAGGTTAACTCCCCCCCTCCCCCCCCCCCCCCCCCCCCCCCCTCACAATGGGTACTTCATTTTTGTATTTGAAAGGTTTATAAAGCATTTGACTATCCCAATCGAGCTCAAGGGTGTGCAAGTGGTGCTATCGCACTGGGCCTCCACTTAAAATATGCCGCATTAATTAGATATTAAACATATGGGGATAGCTTGGCTACAATTTTTGTAGCCAACTAGTTACAATTCTTCACAAAAAATACACATACAATGAATCAGGGAACCACAGAAAAGAATCAGGACCCACAAAAAAGAACCATGACCCACATTTATAGCATAATATTGTAGCCAATTAGCTACAAAAAATTATACCTAATATATTCCCTAAACATATGTGAGACATATAATCCAAGTTTATATGCAATTTCTTTTTAATTTACAAGTGTAATGGGGCATCCTTGCTGTCATTTCCTAGGGCTACAGAAAACCACGAGACAATCATGTCCCTATGGGTGTGTTTTTTTTATCCGTATTAGTACATAATACTCTTTGTATAGTTCAAAATGCATTTAGATAGTTACTCATCTAAACAGTGCCAGACTAAAGACTAATAGTTAATATGGTGCATCCTATATATTGAAACTATAAGAGGCTTATAACACGTACATATTTCTTGGACAAAGTGTAAATTTTGACATAATCTTACACAATGGAAGAAAAATCATTGTGGTGGAAGAAAAATCCATGGGGTTTGACAAGCACCCTTGGAAATAGCTGTGCGGGTACAGGGAGAAAAAGCTAACAGGTCATGATAAGCAAACTGCTGTCATAGGCAAGGACCTCCCACCAGAGGTAAAACATCAACTCATACATATTTTCCATAAAGATTTCAAAGTGATAGTTAGAACACCCTGAAGCATCCGACACATGGGTCAATGATAACTTCACTCAGGACGAAAGGTCCAGTTCAAGGGAGAAATACAACGTTCCCTGAAAATGTTTAACTCCCAGGACAACAACACATATCAGACAAACAACCTCAGCAAATCATGGAAATAAGGTCAAGACTGATAAATGAAGGAAGCTCTAGGCTATTTTCCATCAACAATCAAAGTGATAGAACACGATATGGGTCGATGATAAATTCGCTTAGGACGAAAGGTCCAGTTCAAGGGAGAAATACAATGTTCCCTGGAAACGTTTAACTCCCAGGAGCAAATCATGAAAATACGGTCAACACTGTCCTGATAAATGAAGGAAGCTCTAGGCTCTAAAGAGTTAAAAATTACTGTTTATCTTTCTAATTCAACATATCAAAAAGTTTCTAAGATAAAATTATGTATACGACATGATATTCTAATAAAGAGATCGATCGAACAAATAACAAGAAACTTACTTTCCACACTGCTGACAATATCTCTTGTGAATACCATCAATCACAACATTGCTAGCATTAGCACAGGCAAGACAAACCCGGTGTCGTTTATGATATCCTTTAAGCTCACTAATATCCACTTCACAGCCCGGAACCTGGCACGTTTTCGTGTTCCTTTTCAACGCCGTCTTCTTTTTATTATTATTCGCATCTTCCTCTTCAGCTTCAAGCTGAGCATCACGTTTTCTAACATTACCATTCGAACTCGATGCATGTAAATCGTCATAAGTTGGTAATGGTAAGTGATCGTCGATGTCGAAATCAAGCAAGTGATCCCAATCCCATGTTGACGATGATGGATCGTCCATGGTCAACGCGAGGGTGTATACAATATTCACGTAGTTACCTTATATGAAAGTAGTACATGTAAGAATAGAAGTACATCTAAGAAGTAGTAGTACGTATTTTGAGTAGTACTTAAGGTTTTAAAATTTTAAATGTGCTGGCTATTTTTTAATTCTTTTTCATTACATATACTTGTTTTTTAGTAAATTGCAAAAGTGGTCCTCGTGGGTTTATAACCCATTTATCCAAACAAGTCCTACAATCAAACCGCATCACTGCCATTTTTCGAGTAGTTAAGGATACTATTCACGACCACGTCTTGGGTTAGCAAGGGGCTTCACGCTTTATAGTGACGGCGTGGTGATCTTTAATGTTCAACGTTCATAAAATTTGTAAAATCTCTTCAAGTCTTAGCTTCTTATCATTGGTGTTGACAACGTCTCAAATACTGTCTCCTACATATATGGCTCTTTGGAATGGTTGTTGCCAATTGGCGACACCACTAGCCCGTCTTCACATTCCAAATTTTTTGGCGACAAAATCTTCAGTGTTATCGATAAAAGAAAACTTAACATTTTCTTCACCTTTTAGTCCATTTGTTAAAACATTCTTCCGATCATAGTAATTATTCCACTTTCCTAAAATAGCACAACACGAATCTAGTAAACTTAGGGAAAAAAAATAAAAATAATAATAATAATAATAATAATAATAAATTGTAAGATTACTTGAAAAGAACGGAAAAAAGAACCCGAAAATAGTTGAATTTAGGCTTCATCAATTTGTTTGAAGAAGATAAAGGCGTATTCAGTGTATTTAATATAGATGAAGAGTGAGGATGACAATATTAGACTTGTAGAATTTTTGGGTATGTGTTTATGTTTACACAAACACTTCAAGACATGCTTATAACCATGATGACGTGAACCACAAACTCTACCATCACCTGAGCATTTGGCATCATAAGTGACCAATAATCCGAGCGGTTGGTATTTATCCCAATAATCATGTTATAATAATATAAACACTTAATAAGAAACATAAACATAAAGTAAATCTTATTTGATATGAGAGGTGTGAAAGCCAAAGCATGAGATGAATAAGATCCGGTGGAACTTTGATCTTCTACGACAATCCTCTCTCTGGGTGATGGAATTGTAGTCACTAATGTGTATGTATAGAGAAGACATAATCTTCTATTTATAGAGAAAGTTTATGTAGGGATCAAATCCAAGTTAGGTAAAGATTATAAAACAAAATATAATCGATATTTAGTTAATACTCCCATCAAGACTTGATTACATTAGAGGCACTATATTACCAATGTAAATAAACATAAATATATATACAATATTTTAATGCATAAATAAAATAGGCCATACTCACTAGTACACAAAATCATAATTTGGAACGTTTAAATTGGCTTTTCGGAACGCTTAAACTAACGTTCCCTATGTGACTGTTCCAAAAGATAAAAACTTTTTGGAGCGGTCTAATAAGCGTTCCCAAAGTGTCATTTTTAGGAACCTTTTTTGTATTAACCGTTCCACAATGCTCTCATTCCTATTCATATTGAATATTTTGGAACGTTTTTCACTAGGAGTGTTCCAAAAGCCATCCATTTTTTAGAACATTTTCACAAAAACCGTTCCAACAATAACCAAAACCGGCATATCCTATTTCAACTCATTTCTGCAGGCTGCAGCATAATTTTTCTACATCGAGCCAATTTCCGCAGCTACCCAAATCTGTCGTTTTATTTCTGCAGCGACCCATAACTAATTTTGTTCCAGAACCATTTCAACCAAAGCACAAAAAATCAAAAAGCTTATAAACATCAAATTTAACCAACAATCCGCAACACCAAATTCATCCATTACAACTAAACTTTGTCTAAAAGTTGATTGCCCAAATTCATCCATTCCAACCAAACTTGTTCCAAAAATTAATTAACTAAGACATACATCATAGTTCAAAACATAAAAAATACATCCAAACACCAAAACTAATTAACTAATACATACTTCTTTGCATGGTTGGCAGTGAAGGTCATAAAATGATTTAGTTGAGTCATGTACCATCTTGTCCAATAGTGACAAAGGTATTGGCTTTCTCGTTATAAAGTGTGTAGGAATCTGTTAGTAAGAAGAAAAAAAAGTTGATTATAACCAACCAATATACTAGAAATGATGTAAAATTAGAGTACTTAAAACAGGAAAAATGCCAAAGTAGAGAACTATATAAATCTATTTTCCATTTATAGCAATAGACAAACAATGGTACTTACGTTATCAGGGAACTCTTGTTGTGTGACCATAAAAAAGTAGAGAATCCATTTCATGACATAGTAACCACATTCCCAACTCTCTTTATTGGTTATACTGTAATCAAATAACAAGCATACATTTCACATATGAAAAAACACAAATATAAATGGCGGTTTACACAGGTACAAATGATTTACCTTAAGGAAAGTCCAATCCAGATTTACTTGAAATGCCCTAAAAAAACGAGTGTTCAAGTTAAAGAAATGAAGCTATGAATTGTGACTGGAATGTCAATATTAGAAAATCTTACTCATTCAACACTTTTAAACACGTGTAAACTATAATACAATTGCATATGAAGTATAAAACATAGAGCAAAAAGTCACACAAACCATAAATGCCGGCGAGTTTCTAATAGAAACAAATTCAGGCCAATCCGCCATATTCAAATCCTCATACTCGAGAAGTGGGTCTTTTCCTGCTTAGGCAATATGTGTAAGTCTCGTCTTGAACTTCCTATGATATTCATTCATTTTTCTAAGTAGCACTTTCTTATTCTCCCTTGCTACATCATCACTGATATTCCAAGTTTCCTGATGTTTTTAGAAGCAAACTACTAATTAACGCATTACATATATTAAATAGATGAAAGCACATGTACTACGTCTAAATATAGCTACTACCTTGGCCGCAAGCCACATTTGATCCTTCTCTTGGTTGGTAATTTGCTTCCAACCTTTGAGATAAGAAACACGTGCTCACACCTCAACTCCCATCCATGAACCGAATCTTGAAGCCGTATCACTATCCACTAATCCAAGATCATTGAATGTAACAGTATACGACGTGGCCAGATAATTTTTCTTGCACTTCGATAAGCCTCGCTTACGTCTTTGAGACATTGTATATATGTATACTATTAACAATGAAAAAACAAAGATTACCCTTTGAACATGAATGGTTTAATTAAACTTTTCAGCCATAATTTACTTGTTATTTTTTTCTTGCTGTAAAATTACCTTAACAATATTCACTAAAAACACACAATTCACAAATAATCACTATAAACAATTAATCTTCTAGTAATGTTTATGTTGCCGTAAAATTACCTTTAACAATAATCACTAAAAACACACAATTCACAACTAATTACTAAAAACAATTAATCTTCTAGTAATATTTATGTTGTTGTATCACTATCCACAATAATCAACAAAAAAAACTTAATCTTCTTGTTATACTTTTGTTGTCGGTCACTATCCATAAATAATCATTAAAACCACATAACTCATATTACAAATAATAAGTGTGTAAAAATTACCTCAAATTATTAAGTAAAAATCATGAAAGAAACACCGAATTTTGGAAGGATCGAAGAAGGGCTTGATAATTGATGTTTGGTTTGGCTTGAGAAATTAGGTTTAGTGGCTGCGGGAAAACATCAATTATCAATGCGGAAATCATATAAGAAACACCAAACGGAAAGGTTTTTTAGGAGAAGGAAAAGGTAAATGGGGGTAGATGGATCAATGCGGGAAAACAAAGGTAAATGGGGAGAAGGAAAAATTCAACTTTTTGGAATGGTTTTTAAGAAAGCGTTCCTAAAGGGACAACACATTTCACACTCTAAGCTTTTTGGAATGGCTTTCAAGAAAGTGTTCCAAAAAGGATAACATTTGGGTACTCTTTTGGTAAGAAACGTTCCAAACAAAGAATTCCGGAACTCTTTCTTAAGAAACGCTCCAAATGGTTATATTTTGGAACGTTTGCAAGCAGTGGCGGGTTTCATTGGTTCTTTTTAGAACACTTTTTGATATAACCGTTCTCAAAGGTTGTCAAAATAAATTTTTCTGTATTAGTGACTATAGAATAAGTCTAACATGAACTTCACATCTTAACCGCTTTACCCAAACCAATATCTGAACTAACGACAATATGGAGTGCACCCAAACAGCCTAACCCGAACAGTATGAGCATGTGGAATTCATATTTTAGAAACAAAAAAAAAAAAAAAAAAAAAAAAAAAAAAAAAAAAAATCCAATGTATTCTTACCCTCAAACAAACCTAGTGGTTGGAGTCTTGGAGACTTGGAGTATTGAATTTTCACGCAAAACCCAAATTAAAAGTCAAACCTTACATGCAGTAATGTTTAGGGTTAGCCTTTACCTTTTCAACAAGTTATTGTAAGTTGAAAATTGGAAAGTTTAAAGAGATAGGCCATGACAACTTATTTGGTCACGTAAAAAAACTAATCAAAGTAAAAAATATTAAATGCATTTTCAAAAAATATAAAATAAATCTAGTTACAATTACCTAGAGGTAGAAACGAGCCAAGTCGAGCCGAATTCACGCATTGCCAAAAACTAGGTCGCATTACAAGCGATGCATTATGGATATGCCATAGAGCACTAAAAATCCCAATAACACACCATACCCACATTGCGTCGTGCTTTCTTATACCCCTTCTATCCCTTTTTTACCCACTTTATTAACAATACAAGATAATTTTAGAGTTTTTGGATCCGTATATTTTGTCTTTTACTACTTTTAACTTGTCAAAATATATATTTTTATGTTCTGCATTTTTTTCCAACAGGTTACTCACTTTATTAACAGTACAAGACAATTTTTTATGGTTTCTGATCTACTTTTTGTGTTTCACTACTTTTAATTTGTGAAACTTTATATTTTTTCTTGTACTTTCGGTATCACAGTTTTATAATAAAAAATAATAATTATAATAATAATAATAATAATAATAATAATAATAATAATAATAATGCATTTGAGATTATTTTATAATTAACAAGGTTTAAAAATTCAAACTTAAACTTGTTAATTATAAAATAGTCCCAAATGAAATCGCATGTCTAATGCATGATTCCACAATATAATGAGATTGTCCCACAATAATTGTCCGTATTTCCTTTTAGGAATGTCTCAAATTAATTGTCCACTTTCCAAGTAAAAACTAGAGAATAAAATAGAGAAATATTCTTTTTGAGTAGTTAAAAACTAAGGGGCCGTTTAGTTGGTGAAAAATTTCTTAATTTTTCCATCTCTAAATTCCTTGAGAAGAGGGTGGTTTTTCTTCTCTAGAAGAGTTGAGAATTTTGAAGACGCGTTTAGTTGGAGTTGTATTTTTCTTTTTTTAAAATGATAAGAAGATTACCTCAAATTGCGACGGCGGCGGCGACGATCGGCGTGGAGGATGACACGAGTGATTAGAGGTAGAATGGTGTATGCGTTTTTTTTTGAAGTTAGAAAAAAGTAAGAAAGAAAAAAGTGAGAATGGTAGAATGGGCTTTTCAATTTCTTAATTAAAATTTAGAAAATGAGAATTTCATTTTTTTGGAAAATTGTTGGAAAAAAGTGCGATTAAACGCGTTTTCAGTTTTTTCATTTTCTTATGAAAAATTTCTTGAAAAAATAAAGAATTTCTCCCCAACTAAACGCACCCTAAATTGACTCCACTTTTATTAAACTAAGTGATTTTTGTCTCTAACAATTATTTTAAGACAGAATGATTAAATACATATGCTTTTCACAAAATTTAGTCAAAAGATACCGAGGTACCTAGCTAGTAATTATATATATATACTAAAAGAGGGGAGTTTAATAGGTGCAAAATCGTGCTTCAAAGGGTTGTACGAAACAGTTGTTTCTACAGTAACCGGGCTGCTGTAGCATGTTGTACGCTACAGTGGTTTGTACAGTAAACTTAAGTTGTAGCACACAGTGGTTATCCCCCCCCCCCCCAACAACTTTAAGAAACAACCACAACAACAATATAACCCTCCCCCACCACCACCCATGCCTCGGTGGTGGTGGTTCTCGTCTGTCTAGCCACAACAACCAAACGGACCCTCGAAATCCAATCTAAACACAAATATATACTCCCCTTCGTCATCAAAACATCAAACAAGCCATAAATATCAAAACCCTCAGCGAGTTGACTCGGTGAGTCAACTGAGTCGCGCCAAAACGGGTTGAACGAGAACCAAAAATGAAATCTTACACAAGTTTTGGGTTTAAAAATATTATTAAAACATTTTTATAAAAGATTTTATATTAAAACCGGATTTAAAATAAAAATAAAATTAGGGTTTTGAAAATAATTGAAGAAAATAAAAAGAGAGGGTGCGTGGCACGCGTTTTACCGTCGGAGAGTGATGGAAACCGGCGGTGGTGGCGTATGGTGGTGGTACCGCGGCGGTGGAGGCGCGTGAGGGGTGATACGGGGTGTTTGGGGTCGCGTGAGTGGTATGGGTGTGACGGGGATATCCCGATCTATAAGATTGTACAAGAAAATGAAATGGCCGGAAAAATATTCCGGCGAGTCGCCGGAAACTGCTGCTGCTCCGGTGGAGGGGCGGCGGCCGGCGGTATCAAAGAGAGAGAGAGAGAGAGTTGGTGATGAGTGTGTGTGTTTTATATATATAAAATGAGAAAAATGGGTATTAATGGGGTATATATACCAAATAAAAGGTCTAGGGTGGTTTTGGTAATAAAAGAAAGTGTAAGGTAAAGGGAAAAGGGTAGTTAAGGGACCAATGTTCCCAACGTAGTAAACTTCTAACGATATAAGCTCCGGGGTCCAAACGACATAGGAAACGGACTCGAAAAATTACGAAACTTGCGCCATTGTTCACAAAATAATTTTTTCCAATAAAATCAAGAATAAACTTCAGAGTTTTTTTCAAACTCAAAATAATTCAAATAATTTGACAAGTGCAATACGATTCGAGTTTTCTAGGTTGTGCTGGGTCAATCAAGGGAAGATTTTGCTCACCAAACATAAGATTGAAGAGTCTATCTTGCAATAGACCCTTTCTTTCTAATACTGTGACAAGCCAACATTAGAAGATCGACGAAGTTTTAAAACCGTAAAACCTATTATTCGCAAAACACAAAACATACAACATAACACATATCTAAACACTCCCGCCGCAACGCGCGGGTTTCCCCACTCGTAATAATACTATTAGAGAGGTAGCTTTAGCACTTTAGCGTACTAATAACGTAGCCCTTCCACCGAACCCAATCCAAAATGGCGTACCGTTAAAGAACAACATAAATCTTTGCTTCTTCTTCTTCTTCTTGTTATAAACGGTTATCATACATACATACTCTCTCCATTTCATAATACTACTATTATTAAGTCAACCAAAAGTCAAACCCATTGACTCCTTCAAACTCAAAACCCTAAAATCCCCATCACCAGATCCACTCCAATTCTCACAAACCATGCCACCATCATCATCAGATCATCATAACCAACAAAGAAAGAAATGGTCAAATCTGTTACCGTTATTCCTAGTGCTAGTTTTTATAGCCGAGTTCACTTTTTTAGGCCGGTTAGATTTCATCAAGAACAATACCAGCGATTTGTTCGTTTCGTGGACTGATTCGTTTTACCAGTTTAGAACCGATGATGACGTGGCACTGACGTCATCGTCTGAGGGGTGTGAGGAGTGGTTGGAGAGAGTGGATGCTGTTGTGTATTCTAGGGATTTTAAAAAGGAGCCGGTGGTTGTTACGGGTGGTGAACAGGTTGTTATTTTTTATTTATTTTATAATAGTTTATTACTGTAATACGCGTGTTTTGTTAGCGGTTAGCAGTAGCTGTTTGTTTTATAAAAGTGTTTTTTGTATGTATTACTAATGCATACAAACACTACTTTTCAAATTTTACGTCTCTATAATTACTAATATCGTATTTGTGTGTTTTGCTAGTAGTTAGTTAGGCGCTGTTTGTTTTATAAAAGTGTTCGAGGAGTGGTTATTTTATGAAAGTGTTTTTTTTTTTTTTTTGTATGTATTACTAATACATACAACCACTTAAACAAACACTTTTATAAAGCTAGAACGGTCCGCGCAATGCGGCGGCGGGTACCTGTGACTATATTTTGCGCTATTTGGTTATACGTTTTAGTTGTCTTCATGCTTTATAATTAGAGATATTAGAGATGGTTAAGCCAAATAATTTTAGTTTCAACAACTGACCGCTTCCTAACAAACTTCCTAACCAACTTGCTTCCTAACAAATTAATTTGAAATCTTTCCATAATAAGTAAGTAAAAGTCTGAATTTTTAAGCCTTGCTAATTATAAAATAGTCTCAAATGCATTATATAGTAGTATAGATAGAGACGTAAAAGCTAAAGTGTATGTTTGGCAAAGATAGCGGTAGCAAGAAGCGCAGTAAGTGTAATTATCAAGTGTAAACGCTAATTGCTAGTAAATGCTCCTTTTAAGTAGCATTTTGATTTCGGGCGTTTAAAAAATTAGGAATACTTGTTGCTTGTTGCCAAAAAAGCACGTGTACAAAATGCTGAACGCTAGTTGATAGTGCTTTAAAACGTTCCTTAACACTCGCTGCCAAACATACCCTTTATAATAGTTATTTGTGTCTGGAGAAACTAGTGATAGGCGGTTAGAGTTAGTAGCAGCAGCAAGCACTAGGTTATTTATTTTATAATAGTTTATACGTGTGTTTTGTTAGCGGTTATAAGCGCTGTGTGTTTTATAAAAGTGTTTGGTAACGTAGTCAGAATAGCCGCAAGGAGGAGTATTTGTTTTATAAAAGTGTTTGTAATGTATTACTGATTATAGAGCGCTTATTCGAGTAGCATTTGAAATGTAGTGTTTTTTAGAAAAGACAAAATGCTAAATGCTCCTTGCCAAACATATGTGATTTAGTTGTTAAAGTTTATATGCATGTTTTGTGAACGGTAGCCGTTTGTTTTATAAAAGTGTTTTGTAACGTAGTTGAATTAGTAATTATGGTATGTTTGGCAACATTAGGAGTTAGCAATAACGGAAAGCTTAACTGTAGCATTTAGTGTAGTTGTATTAGTGATTATAATGATGTAAAAGTTAAACAGTAACACTAAATGCCTTTTCAAGTAACATTTGAAAAGTAGTGTTTTAAAGAAATACAAAACGCTAAACGCTCCTTGCCAAACGAGCTTTCAATTCTAAACACTAAACACATTAACAGCTCCTTGCCAAACATACCCTAGCGTTTTTAGCAAAAACAAAACACTAAATGCTCTTTGCCTAACGAGCTTTCATTTTCTAAACGCTAAATGCTAATTGCCAAAAGCTCCTTGGCAAACATAAGTAATTTAGTTGTTGCAGATTAAATAGTGGTCCTATTGTTTGAATAGTGATAAGAGATTGTAGTTAGCAATTAGGTTATGTTGATGAAATGATACTTGTGAGTTGCGATACATATTCCAATTCGGAGGCTTTAATAGAATTTTAAACTGTTAGCTGCATAATGAATTTTTAAACTGTTAGATTACTAAAACAACTAAAACTATGGCTAACCAAAGGGCTTGTAGCCTAACAGTATCTTTGAGATGCTCCCCAACAATGGTTGTTAGTTGTTTGCCTTTATAACAATAAACTAAGACCATGGCTATAGAATTTTACAATATTCATAATAATTTAGGAATGGAGGCGTGAATGTGGAATAGTTGTAGTTTAGTTAGGAATGGGCTATCATGTGAAAGACTATGACTACTCAAGAGTTAGGTGCATTTAGGTAACAATCGACATTGATTCATGTTACATGCTCCACTGTCCGAGAAGCGTGAGTGTGATATTTTTTTGAATTAGAGTTCGAATTGGTTGAGAAGCTAGCCCTTATTCAATCTGTGTTATTATCGACTAGAAGCCTCTGTATCTGAAATTCTTGTTCCAGTTTACTTTTTCGAGTTACATGCTTATAAAACTTCACCTTTTCACAAAGAACAAGCTTCATGCTAGTTACCGAATGCAAGTTTGGTACAAGTAGTATACTAGTATCCAAAAATCTTCATCCTCTGTAGGTTAATTCTATATTGTTAAGAAACTTCTTTTTGGATCATCTTGTTTACAAATTAGTTGTTTTTGTAGGCACCTTAAAGTTGTTTAAAAGATTGCATTTAATAGCATTAGTCTTGTCAAAAATATGTTATCACGACTCTATAGTTGTAGACTTAACTCTTTTTATTTATTTATTATTATTATTATTTTTTTGCAGGAGTGGAAATCCTGTGCTGTAGAATGCAAATTTGGCTTTAGCAATAAGAAGGCCGATGCTGTGTTTGGGTTGCCGCCTGGAGCTGATACAGCTGGCGTTCTTCGGTCAATGGAATCAGCTCAATACTACACTGAGAACAACATTGCTACGGCACGACGGTGGGTAAGCACTATCTGAGATAACCCATTTAATAGTCACGTTACAATAACTCTGGTTTAACCCTATAGTTTCTAAATATTTCATTCTGAGATTTAAGAGATGAAATAAGCCCTTGTGACTTGTGAGTAGAAGTTACATGAGATATTAGTCGCGAGTCCCTTAGTAGTTCTGACTGTCATAGGAATATGAATATTTTTGTATCGCATGCGGGAGTTTTAAGTTTCAGAACTTTATACTGCAACAGATTTGTGCATAGGCAGTAATGCAGTATAACTTAGTTGTCTCTGCAGATATAAGTTAAAGTGCCTGGCAGCCCTATTGGTGAATGTCTGCTTACTCAGTATCTACCTCGTTGCCTTTATGTATAAGGAGTTCGATTGCAAGGCTGTTGGTTAGAAAATTCACTTAAGTTAATGCAATTCATCAATACATCGGGGTCCGTTTTACAGGACTGTAATTTGTTTTCTGTGAAAATTGGCAGTGAAATCTTAATTCAAATTATATCTGAAATTATCACACATGCACTACATACTTTAATCTTGCACTGAGTCGGCCCCTATAAGCTCCTTGTAGTGCATACCTTGGTGTTGACAAGTACTATACTATATGAACTCCAGACACAGAGTTGTATTCTAGAAGTGACCCGGCACACCTTTCTTGCTGTTGTCATATAAAAGGGCCACGTGGGTGCAGGGAAATGAGTAAGGATGCTTGTTAAAGTGCCCTGAGATGTCGCAAAAATAAGTTTATGGTATGTCTGTGACGCATATTGAATGAAAGTGAGCAGTTGTGGTTACAGAGGTTAAGAACATTTGGTGGACTTGATTTGGCAAATGCAATATGTAAACAATCGCCACATATTGGCTGTGTTTGTACTCATAATTTGCTCTATTTTAGGGATAAGCCTAAGTACATAAGCAAGGCCCCTCAAATAGACCTAAAAGTGCATCAAGAGACTTGTAGATAATTTGACTCAACAATGGGCTATGCTAGCCATGTTAGCCACTAAATTATCCTGACAATGGGCTTTACTGGAAATAGAAAATAATTCGATCAACAAGGTCTATCCCCCACCAACCTCCACAATTAATCTGATTTTATCAGCTGCAAACAAAACTGGTCTGGCTTTTTTGGTCATAAGATTATCAACTGTTCTTCCGCCTTTCTGTTACAACTTCACCATTATTAATCAACTCTATTACAAAGTGGTTTTTTATCTCGATTTTCTTTGTTCAGCTATGAAACACTGGGTTCTTTGCAAGCTGGGCAAAATACTTACCAGTTACTACTGTCACAAAATATTTTGGTAGCAATCCTCTGCGTATGGCCAATATCACACAGTAGCCTTTGACTTGATCTGCTCAAGTTATTACTGCTGCATGATGCTATATAGTATATACTGCCGCATTCTTGTAAAATTCCATTTACGTCCAATTGGATTTCACATGCTGACTTGTCGACAACGTCTCAAATCCTATTTGTTTTAAATGGTTGGGACTCTTCATGCTAGGCTTGTTGCTACTCATCTGTCTTCATATCTTTCTTCAAGACTTTAACAGTGGCATAATATTCAGCAAGGAGCACGATGTAGCCTTTCCTTGCTATTCGTCATTAAGAAATATTTCCTGCACACTCCTACTACTTGAGTTGCTTCCACTGATTCATTTGGAGAAGACTCTTTGAATGAGTAAGCCAAATTTATTCTCTTTTTGGGGATGAAATCTGTCTGTTACTAGGCTTAGTGATGATCTCATCTTCTTTGTGGACATACTCTCCATCTAAATTTATCTTCAGTTGTGCTTTTGAAGTCCTTCAGGGACACTAGCTCTAGGATGAAGCCTCACACTTCTTCTTAAGAAAAAGAACCAGCAGCTTGATGACTAACATATGCTATGGGTGGAAATCTAGACCTTTCTAATGAGGTTGGAGTATACTTGAATGTCTATATCTTAGCTGTATATTGTTTTGGTCTAGCCGTCAATACAGTACATGTTTAGATACGCAATTTAGTTTCTTCTTTTTGCATATTCATCATCCGTTTAATGATTCTTCATTTAAATTTATGTTAGAAAGTAATGTAGTACATATGTTGGATTTCTTATTTGTACTTGTCTGCAAAATGTAACCTTCTTGCTTCACATGATTATATCTGAAAATTGTTTTTTAAGAATATAAATACATTTCTGACACTATTATATTGCAGAAAAGGGTTCAACATAGTTATGACAACCAGTCTCTCCTCAGATGTCCCTGTTGGTTACTTTTCATGGGCAGAGTATGATATAATGGCTCCAGTTCAGCCCAAAACTGAGAAAGCATTGGCGGCTGCATTCATTTCAAACTGTGCTGCTCGCAACTTCCGCTTACAAGCCCTTGAAGGTCTTGAAAAGGCAGATGTCAAGATTGATTCTTATGGTGGTTGTCACCGAAACCGTGATGGGAATGGTAAGCATTTTTTTTTTTCTGCTGGTATTTTATTGTTAAAAGTTTGACTTTCATATTTCCTGGCTCATTAGAAGTCATTCTGATACAAATTATGAATATCATTTTTTTTTTTTTTTCACTTCTTGGCAGTGAACAAGGTTGAAACATTGAAGCGTTATAAATTTAGCTTGGCTTTTGAAAATTCAGACGAGGAAGACTATGTTACTGAAAAGTTCTTCCAGTCCCTTGTCGCAGGTATATGGAACTATAAATTTAGCTGGTGCTAACATTTGACAAATTTTGTTTATTATGCTGCCCAAGTTGTAAGATTTAACTTTACGATCTAAAACATATAGAAGCTAACTTTCTAATGCACACAACTCTTCAATATGTTCAAATCAAAATGCGTTAAAGTTGAAATCATGTTTTCTAATGATGCATGCTAATAAATGGAAGCTACATTATAATTTACAGGAACTATCCCTGTTGTTGTTGGTCCTCCAAATATCCAAGATTTTGCTCCTGCACCCGGTTCTATTTTGCATATAAAGGAACTAAAAGATATTGAGCCAGTTTCTAAGACCATGAAATATCTTGCGGAGAATCCCGCTGCGTTCAATGAATCATTAAGGCAAGTCTCTATTCTGCGGTTGCATTTTTGACACGTTTACTTCGGATTGGTTTGTCTCAAATGGGTCAAATGGTCTGAACAGGTTGAAAGCTGCCCAGAATATTTTTCTAATGCATGCAACATTTTAAACCACTTTATTCAAAGATCTTAGTTGTAAACTTGTAATCGTAATTATATATTTAGTAGACGGAGAAGGATCCCTGTTCAGGTTACCCGGGAAGTCGAGCCTTTATGGCTCTGAAGTATGTGGCCTAACCGGTATTCCTGTGGACATTTCCAGACTTTTCCCTGGCTACCCTAAGGTGGTCATCCGTGAGGTTTGAACCCTGGTCTCTTTTGAGACGTTCGGGACAACGTACCACTAGCCCACCTTGGAGATGGTATATACTCCAAGGTTAAACATTATTCTGTTACTAAAAAAATATAATTCTACGTCTTATAGGTTTATTCACTTATTTGTTACTGTATAGTATATTACATTTTATAAATAAAACTGGAATTCTGACTAACGGAATTATCAGTTGGTTAAAGTTATTGGAAAATGGTAGTGTCTTTTGGTAATTAACCGTGAGCATAATCAATAGAGATGTGCTACATGTACATGTACTTGTGTGAAACACATTGTAAATTGTTTACTTCTTACAAATATATGTGCCCTTTTAAAAAAAAACCGCGAGTTTACATGAAATAAAACTTTTTTTAATCTGTTCAATATTTCTGCTTAATTTTTACAGATGGAAATATGATGGGCCTTCCGATTCTTTCAAGGCTCTTGTAGATATGGCTGCTGTTCATTCATCTTGTCGTTTATGTATCTTTCTTGCCACAAGAATCCGTGAAAAAGAAGAAAAAAGTTTTGCACCCAAACGACCTTGCAAGTGTACAAGAGGCTCTGAAACTGTATATCACATCTATGTAAGAGAAAGAGGGAGGTTCGAGATGGAGTCAGTGTTTCTAAGGTAAATTAAACCCGCAAAATGATATTAGACGTTCTGTTTGTATTATAAAAAGGTGTTCTATTAGTATTCAGTTTTTGAAAAATAATTTCATTTTTTTATATAAATATCATTAGAATTTGGCTGATGTTTCTATTGTTTTGGGCAGGTCCGGGAACTTGACTATGGAGGCCTTAGAAGCAGCTGTTTTGTTGAAGTTTAAATCTCTAAAACACGAACCCATCTGGAAAAATGAAAGGCCCGAAAGCATAAGAGGTGATGATAAGGTGCTTAAAGTTTACAGAATATACCCTGTTGGTATGACACAGAGGCAAGCTTTATACACTTTTAGTTTCAAAAGTAAAACGGAATTTACAAGTCATTTAGAAAGCAATCCGTGTGCAAAATTCGAGGTCATCTTTGTGTAATTATGCACGACTCTCTCTTGAAAAGGTTGTTAACGAGACACTGAATATCAGGATTCAGGAAACATGAGGGGAAGATAGCGTTTAGCAATTTAATGAGAGATTGGATTTTGATATCTTAGAACTTAACTATAATTTGTAGACGTCAATTGTATGTGTTGACTTATGAGCATATAATTAAACACGACATTTAATAGTTCCTCTTGGTAGTTTTGTGATTGATTGTAGATGAATACAGGAAATATTCATGGGTTCTTGTTTTGTTGCTTCTTGATATTATAAGTCGGATAAAATTTAGCTTACATCCTGCAAAGCTTACTTCTGGTTTCGATTTGGGTACTTTAAGCCGATACATGGCGTTTTTAAGAATTTCCAACACCCAACTGAATGCAGCATGTGGCCTATCAGCTTATGCATAATTGTGGATTTGTGGTATATGATCTTTTAACTTTTGTCATGCCGCGACGTTGATTATAGTTATGTGTCACAGTTTTGTAAACTTTTAAGGAGTTGAGATATATATATTTTTTTCATTGAACATGGAGAATATGTTATGGGAAATGATTCACACACTCTTCAAATTTATTGGGACACTTCACTGTATGCAACAGACAGTTGTACATTAAGTGTAAGATGCTTTAACTATTTGTACAATGAAGTTTCCCAATAAGATTTGGGAGTGTGTCAATCACCTCCCATACGTTATATGTTGCTTTTTATGAGAGGTTGAAACTTGAAAGGGTGTTATTCCCTTGTCTTTTGTTTGCATTTGTTTTTCTTATCACATCACAAAAGTGTGGCTAAATAGGTGGCTGTAAAGCCATCGCCAATTAAAACAAAGAGAATTAACATTAAACATTTTATACTTTGGGCAATCTTACTTTGCAAATTTTTTGGTTAGGTTCTGAGGTATCCAATCATAGTTTAATCTTTTTTTTTTATCACTAGAATATTATGGAATGATTAACGATTAATCAAATGCTTAAAAGATCCACCTTGTTAAAACGAGTCGATGCCCTGTTACGACTATGAAGCTCAATCAAACTCGTGTTCAAACACACAAGAAACAAAGTTATTAGGATGCTTCGATTCAGAATGATCAGAATCTGGAATACAATTGGCACAAGTTTTGTCAACGTATGTTATAAATTTTGACTCACTACTTTGCTAGAGGTAGACGGGCAGACTCAGGACTCTAAGTTATCAAGTGCACAAATATTTTTTGTTTTGATGAGTATAAAGAAAAAAAAAAATGAATTAAGAGTTACGATTTTAGTGAAACTATAACAAGAGATATATTTCTTTTGACATATGCGTGGACTAACTGAAAAAGACATGTATTTCAGTATTTGCGTGACACAAAATTTTGAAACCATGTTCATTTAAAAAAAATCGGAATTTTCAATGAAAATTTACAATAGACGGCAAACATCCATCGGGTTTCTGTAATCCCCATGTCCGCCCCTGGGTAGACCCTAACTCGAATAGTTTTAGTATTGGCTTTGATTGTGGTCGTGGATATTCGGTCAATGACTTACCTTTTTGGTGCCAAAAGAAGTTATTTGGACCAAGGGTACTATCATAGTTATAGGAAAGCAAGTGCAAAATTCCTTAAAAAAGAAAGGCATTTTTTTGAGAGTATCTAACAAGTTCCTTTAATTTTGGTTGCTTAAAAGTTCTCCACTTTTTCTTTTAATTTAGGTATACACTTTGTAAGTCCTGCATTTTTTGTTAGACTAGATGTGTGGTGGCTTTGGTGGTCATTTTCGCGTTAGTCACTTTATCCACTCTACGACCACATCCCCACCACCTTTACCCCGTAATAACCACCACTTTCCTTATTAGTTAGGTACGTACTTATATCTTATTTAAACACAAACATAACACACAATACACTAAACACAACGTAACACCTTCACTAGTTCACTACCTTTGCTTCAATCATCTCTTTTTCAATGTATTAAACTATAAAGGTTAACCTCACTATCAACATCACAATCTTTTATAAATTGACACTCATTTTATTCACTTTTTATATATAATCTCTCGTTTTATTGACAACCATTGTTTTCACGCAAAACTCATTTAATGAATACATCTACACTTTACACCCCCAAAACTTTTGTTTTTCTTTTCAAAAACCAACATAGATGCTATTGTTATTTGTAATATTATTATAATTATATATTAAAGTAATGTAATAAACATCAATAAAACATGAATTTATGTAATATATAAATGAATATATGGGATTATACATATATGAACAACTCATATTATTCCTCTTTATGAGATTAAGTAAGGATGTTCGGAAAATTTTTGTTACTATCCACATTCAATAACGATTCATGTTATTCCTTTTTATAAGTTTAATCTACGCGAACACAGGTTTAAAATTTAAAACTGCAAAAATTATTATTAACAAGAATATAAATATCAAAATAAAGGCATGACCCTATGGGTTATTGTAAGATAAAAACATATACACGATATTGTGCATATATCAATGACGCATCTAATTACTGTTTAAAGTTTAAGTAGAAGGCCTCTCTTTCTCTATGAGAGTCCTTTATTCTTAATTAAGATGCATCAACCGGATAAATTCACTTACTATTTCACACAATTTGTCACCAAAAAGGGTTTTTTCTCAGTTGATACCCAACTCTAAAAAACTCATGGGTTCACTGGAGAGATTTTGTTGATAAACGGTCAAGGGTTCGAGTCTTGGCTCTTACTCACTCCAGTTGGTGCCCCACTATGCCAGAGAGTTGCCGGAGCTATTTCTTGTAGGGTGGACAATGGCTAGTCCAAAGGGCACCCGTGGTTAGGTTATTCCTGCTAATTCGCACCTTCGAAAACTCATGTGTCCATTGCAGAGATTTTATGAGGTGGATAATGGCTGATGCCAAAGGACACCCTGGGTCAAAGTATTTCCACCAATTATCACCTTTTGTGGATTTCACACTATTTGTCTAAAACTTAATATCATTAGTTATATTTAAACAAATATTAACCTCAACACCATGCTAATTAAACAAAGCTAAATCATTTATTCAAGAAAAATCTATACATAATATTAATCAATATAAAAATTTATGTAAAAATCCATGCATGCATGACCATTATTAAAAAATGTTATAAGATAGAAATTTAAATTATGAACCAATAATAAAAATTTACATTCGATTTGCCCTAATAAAAGAATTACATCATTTCAGAGTTTTTTTGACAAAACAATCTTACAGGAAAAAAATTGGACCAATAGGAGAGCTCAATTTTGACACATGGGCGAAATCAAACAATACGATTGGCCAATAAAAAATCAAAATTGAATTGATTTTGGTCAGACTTTAATAAACTTGGTGGAGAATTTGGTTGAGAAAAAAAAAACACATAAAAATATATGTGTCAAATTAATGAAAGCAAAAACTTAAAAAAAGATGAGATAATTAATAAAACTTTAGTGGTTGAATTTTAAATATATTATATATAGTTAAGTGTAAATTTTAAGTCTCCATATTTTTAAATAACTTTATATAATAAACAAATGACACCCTATACTTTATACCATTAGAGTTTATAATATGGACTTTATTTACAATTACATGAGCATTAATATTAGTTTGAGACTCTCATCCATTAAAATTACCAAATTTTGTTTCATCTACTAAAATATTTTTTTACTATGTACGTTAAATAAGGACTCATGTTATCTTATTTAAAAATATAATTTATGCGTTCATGGGTTTGAATATTAAATACGGAAAAATTATTATTAACGGTATATCAAATGGTAAACATGAGTTATTGTGATATGAAAATAAATATACTCGATTGTACTTATAATAACGACACATGTAAATATTATTTAAAATTTATATACGGATATCCCGAAAAAAAATTTTAAAAAACTTTACGGAGTATATTTTAACTTCATTAACGCTCATTATGTACTACTAAACTCGCACATTTTGTACAACATGATATCAATAGTTAAACTTAAACAACAACATCAAGATGAACTTCAACATCTATGTCAGATAAACAAAGGAGTAAATTGCATTTTAGGTCCCTAAGGTTTGGCCAAATTACAGGTTTGGTCCCTAAGGTTTCGAAAGTGCAACGGTGGTCCTCATTTTAAAGTTTTTGCTGCATGTTTAGTCGTCATCAATGTCAAATGACCAAATTACCCCTGCCTTTTTCTTTTTCTATTTTCTTTTCAGTTTTCTAATATAAACGGTCCATTTTTTTTTTCGAAAAATTTTTTTACGAAAAAAAATTTCTAATAACAATTTTCTTAAAAAATCCGAAAAAAATTCTGAAAAAAAGTCTTTTGTCAAAAAAAAAATTTTACTAAAAAAAATTGGGAAATAAAAATTAGAAAAAACATTTCTTAATTTTTTTTTCTAATATAAAATTCTAAAAAATGCAAAAAAGATTTAGAAAAAAGTTTTCTAGAAAATTTTTTTTCTAAAATAAAATTCTAAAAAAAAAATTTAAAATAATTAATTCTAAAAAAAATTATTTCGAAAAGAAAAAATTCTAAAAGTTTTTTTCAAAAAAAATTTAAAAAATCGCGAAATGGCATTGTGAAAAAAAATTAGAATTTTTTTTCTAATTTTTTTGTTTCCGAATTATTTTTTTAGGAAAAAATTTTTTTTAGAATTTTTTTCGGATTTTTTAAGAAAATTTTTATTAGAAAAAAAAATTTCTCTAAATTTTTTTTCTAAATTTTTTTTCTGAATTATTTTTTTTTAGGAAAAATGGTTTTTTGACAAAAAAAAAAAAAAAAAAAAAAAAAAAAAAAAAAACTTTGTTTAGAATTTCTTTTTTGATTTTTTAAGAAAATTTTATTATAATTTTTTTAAAAATTTTTTTTTCTTAAAAAAAATTTTGAATTATTTTTTTTTGGAAAAAAAACATAGACCATTTATATTAGAAAACTAAAAAGAAAATAGAAAAAGAAAAAGGCAGGGGTAATTTGGTCATTTGACGTTGATCAGGGACTAAACGTGCAGTAAAAACTTCCAAATGAGGACTATCGTTGCATTTTCGAAATCTTAGGGACCAAAAATGCAATTTACTCTAAACAAAGTTAAATCTTTCGTCCATTAAAATTTTTCAAAAAATATTAATAGATACTTATATAACAATTTTCACGGGTAAATTCTTATGTGTCCATATAGTAAACAAAAATTTTAAAATAAATTTTCACGGGTAAAATTTTATTAATAGATATTTATGTGTGAAATAGAATTCTCATTTGTTTATACTTAAATCGTTTGTTACAGTTAAGTGATCATGGAACCAAATGTATAGTTATATAAATTGTATATTTACATACAACATAATTGATATCTTTCCTTATGCTATAATTTCGAACACGTGCAATTTAATTCTTAATCTTTAACAGAATAAACACAATGTAGAATATTAAACATGACTCATCTAATCAGATTGTACAATTTCATATGGTAAAAATAAAATAAAATACCATTTTGTGAGATCTGAGTTTTTGGTCTACTTTTACGTTGGATATGATTCAATTGAATGTCTTTGAAAAACAAAATTTAGGACACGTTCAGTTGTTTGTTTTTTAACCGATAATAAAAGATGATTAATTTTTTTTTTTTAGAAAAAATACTGTGCATATACGAGTATTATAACTAGTTTGAAAGAAATCAAAATAAAGAAAAGAAGATGGAAAAACATTTGATGTCGATAGGTGAAAATGAAATCAAAAAACCAATACTAGAAGGAAGGGAGGCACATGGTTTGTGTGGCGGCTTGGCTTTTTAGCATGGCTTTCATCCATTCGTGTAGTACCTCTTCCACCTTCTCTATAGCCACACCGCCTTAACCTTCCTTCACACCTCATTATTATTATTCATATTAAACTAAATTTAATATGTTATCTTAAGTACTTTATTAGTATTTTTCTAATGCATTAGAAGTTCTTTGATCCATATATATGTATTAAGAAATGAGTACTGCTATTGCCATCCTTTTTAATCTGATTTATTTCATTTTTACTTATTTTATTGAAAATGTAAAAAAGCTATTTATGATTTTCTGCTCAGTATTTTTTGTGTTTTACTACTTTTGACTTGTCAAACTTTATATTTTCTTTTTATAATTTCTGTTTCGCAGTTTTATAATAAAAATAAAATTATGAAAGAGAAAAAGAAAGAAAGAAAAAAAAAAAGGTATTGATATCGTTTTAGGAGATATATGATAAAGAATATTTGTGATATAAATATTAAAAATATTAAGCATGCTAAATTTTTTAATATAGGTATTGATATTTGTTGAATAATAAAAAAATGTCACGATGTCTACTAATGGATCGAAAATGTATAATCAAAGCTGTATAATTTTAAAAAGTTTGCAACAACCACACAAATCTTACATAAAAAACTTTCACGCAATGAGTTGACATATGATAGTTTGTACATTTAAATAGAAGATAGAGACATAGAGTTACATTTGAGTTTATTTTGACATAGCAAATCATGACATTTCATTGTAGTGGTTGCAACATTCTTCTTAAAACTAAGTAAAGGGTATAAAACACTTACAAAATTAATGTTCATGTGTGATTGCCGTGAATAGTGTATATATAATAATGTTTTAAAAAAAATAAACTAGTGTTAACTTATCATATATGGTAGTAACTTATAACAAATCACTCAATAATATTCCATATTAAAAAAAAAAAAAAAAAAAAAAAAAAAAAGTTGATAAATCACAACAAAACAATTACTCCAATTTAAGTGTTTACAAACAAATTTTCTGTAATTTATGATATGTGCAATAAATGTAGATTTGAGTTAACAAATTGTCATATTTACCCTTGTATTTAATACATTAATTACATCGAGATTATTTTTTTGAGAGTTGATATGTACACCACTAAAATTGGTGTGTACGTCATTAAGTATGAAGTATATAGTTGTATTATATACATTATCAACACAATTTAGTGGTGTGCACACCAATTTTAGTGGTGTACATATCACCTCCCTATTTTTTATGAAAAATATTTAAAGGTAAAATATGTAAAGTGATAAATTATTACTTTTATTTGTTGCAAGTACGATAGATATGTAAAATTCTTTGGAAGTTTCGCTTATGAACTTGCAGACAAGAACTAATACCATTCATTGCAATTTGCAAAACACCAAAAGATTACCTGGCTCAATAAATAATTTCTTGAACATTCAATTTCAATGAGTCAACTCGGTAGTTTATAAATACTCTCATTTAGCTATTAAAAACTCATATGGATCACATGAATAGTTACTTTACATGAAAAAGATCACTTATTTAAATGACCAGATTCTAAGCCAAACCAATAATAATAATAATAATAATAATAATAATAAAAAAAAAAAAAAAAAAAAAAAAAAAAAAAAAAAAAAAAACTGTCATTTTTCCATTAAAGGTAATGTATTGTAGCCTACGTCTCGAAAAGGAAACAGTAAAAGGATTTAAGCTAATTAGTTGTCAAATACCATATAATCACTTTAGGTTTCAACAATGTAAAAATGGGAAATTTGCATTTCTGTGACTAGATGTCTTTTAAAGCAGCTTTTTTAGGGTGCGTCGGAAAAGAAATGTCTTTATTTTTCACAAAATGTTTTGTACAAAACATAGAAAATAGATATTGTGTTGGTTATTTTGCGTCACCAATATGATTTAAGTGTAATAGATTGACTTAGTTGACCAATGTGTAATCATGATAAATGTTCAATAAGTCAGGGTTGTGCGGAGTGCACAGTTGCTTGACGTTATTATGATTATCATTCGTGGGCAAAGCCCCGAATCACGGGGGTCGGGGGGCAGCGCCCCCGGGGTAGCAGGGTTCTAGGGGCGGCAGCCCCTGGTAGCAGGGTCCAAGGGCGGCAGCTCCTGGCAGGGTCCAAGGGGCAGCTCTCCTGTTTTGTTAAAAACGCACTTAAAAATAAAATTCTTGTTATTTTGGACCCATATTTTGCCTGTCAATTTAACTGATTTGGCGGTTATAATAACTGCATAGAAGTTATAATCGAATTTCGGTTTGGTTGGTCATATCATATTCTCTGTGTCTGGTTCTGGTTCTGGTTCATAACAACAAAACATAATCTCGTTTCTAAATCTGAGTTTTATCCGATTTGAGATTTCGATAGAAGCATCGAAATACTTCGATCTGAAAGTGCTTACACTATTCTCAGATTACTGTGATCCTAATAATTCTAACACATTGCGTTCTAATTAATGTTTCTCATCAAATTCTCTACAAAACATAAAATTTGCATTTCTTAGTTTAATAAGAGAAACTACAAAACATTTTTTTCTTCTTATTTCTCTTGTAACCTCCCTTATTTTTAAGAATAGAAAACAATATAATATGAACACGTTTTATATATTTTGTGAAAATTAAATAACTTTTTTTTTTTTTTTTTTTTTTTTTTTTTCACAATCGAAAAAAAAAATAAAAAAATAATAAAAAAAAAATAAATTCTGACAAAACACACCTTCAACCTTTCTTTTGTTATTCTTTGTTTTTTTCCAATTTTTGTCATGAGAATTTTTCCTTTTATTGGTTGATCTATTTTTAGAAAGATTACTGATTGGTTGATTTACTACTTTTAGTATCGATGCATGCATCTAACTATAGATATTGTTGTTATCTTATTTTTATTATTTCAAGAAACTTATAAAATTGTATATTTCAACACTTTTCGCTTGTATATATCTTTACTTGGTAGTAGCTACCGCAAAACTCCAAAAATATGTTGGAGGCAAAATATATAAATATTATTTGGTTTCATAAAATTTTCTCAACTTAGTAGATTTGATGGTTTATTAGTAGGATTTTAACATAATTTTTTTAATTTATCTCAAGTGATCACATGAAACAATTACTTTTCTCTACATGAACAATCTCACTTCATTAATAATTGAGAAGATTCGATATTTCGATGACATAGCATTAAAAATTAACCTTCTATTTTTCTATTTAAAGCGATGTCGATATTTTAATAAAATAAAAGCAAGCAAGCACTTGTAAGTTGTAAACTTGGTCTCGAATATAAAACAGACTAATCGAGGTATTAGTTGTCTAATTATAAATTAAACTATCAATAATGATGATCAAAAGTCACACCAAGATATTAACAACGTTAAGATATTTGATCAATTACGTTAATGTGAAGCACGATAACACGAAAAATATTATGCAAACTAAAAAATGAGAGAAGTATACAATTATTTACGTGACTCGGCTCTCTGGCTAGTCAATATTATTGATATACAATCAAGGTTTATATTTACGTGGGTGTTTAGATAAACTTATTCAAGATTTCAAGGTGCTTAATAGCTTATTGATATAATAGCTTATTGTGCTATCAAGATACAACATGCTCAAATGAGTTTAAGCTACTAGAAAAATTTATACAAACGACTCTTGCTAATTTCCATAATCATACGCTTAACTCGAGCTCCTACTTAATTTGTACGATAAATAGTAACTAATTAGCCTCGACAACTCAACAACAATGAAAAAGAAAAAGAAAACATACTATTCCCTCCGTCCTAATATTATTGTTCACATTTTCATTTCGGATTGTCTCAATTAATTGTACATTACTAAAATAGATAAGGAAATTGGATTGAGATTATTATATCACCCTTACTTAAAATTGTTATCACAAACTTTTAATGAACTAGTAATTAATTAGGCTAGGGCAAAACCGTCATTCTGTAAAAAATCTAAAAAAATAAAAAAAATAAGAATGAAAAATAGTAATAATTATGTTTTTTTTTATCTATGTATTTTTGGTATAATTAATTATTTTGAAACAGAACCAGTAAGAAAACATTTGACAAAATAGATATGATCTATTAACTTGTCCTTGTCTTGCATCTTCTTCTCATAGCCATATGATTAAAAACACATACAAACACACGCCCCTTACCAATATCCAAAAGACACAAAACTCACCCTACAAAAACATGTCCAAACTTCATTCCTCACAACCATCACCAACATGTCATCTTTTTCAGTCAAGTTTCTTGCACCAACTTCATTTCTTAACCCTAAAACAACTACCTTCAGCTCCAAGAAACTCTATGCAACTCCACAACAAACCGCAGTTCCAGCATCATCTCCAGTTCCAGCAACAGATATCACGTTAGAAAGACTAGAACCTAGAGTTGAAAAAAAAGATGGATATTATATACTTAAAGAAAAGTTTAGACAAGGTATTAACCCACAAGAAAAAGTTAAGATTGCTAGTGAACCAATGAAACTATTTATGGAAAATGGTATTGAAGAACTTGCTAAGATACCTTTTGAAGACATTGATAAGTCGAAAGATACTAAAGATGATGTTGATGTTAGACTTAAATGGCTTGGTTTGTTTCATCGTAGGAAACATCAATGTAAGTTTTTACTACAAATCTTTTTTATTTTTGGCAAGTAACTTACATACACGTTTATAATATTCATGGGTTGAATCTAGATTTACTATTTATAACTTTTTATGTATTTTTAAGATTCCAACTTTGTTCTTGGTTCTTTGGATCTAAATAAGTTTTTTTTTTTTGGGGTTTATGACCTTTTTATTTCTTCATTTTTTTTAAATATAATTAATAATATTTATACATGGGCCATATTTATCTAAAAGGGATGCGAGTGAAATTAATTTTAATTTGTAAGAAAAATGCATTTTTCTTTACAATTTTATTTTACATTTTTTTTTACAAATTTTTAATTGTGTTGAAGGGCATTTTTTTTTTTCTAGTACAAAATTACTATAGGATTTTGCCTAAACTTTTTTCTTCTTAGTACATAGTGGTATGAGTTTGTGTTACAGTTGGTTTAAAACCTTGAATTAGTCGGTCAAAAGGTAGGAAACAATGAGTATCAAAAAAAAAAATCATTATTTGAACAAAAAAAGTAGTACTAAAACTACTAATGGATTTTCCATAATTTGTAATAACATGGTTTGTTTACTTTCTTTTGGTAAAAAAAGAAATTTGTAGTATTTGTATACAATGACAAAACAATGCAAGTATGTTACCTTTTGTTTCATACTATATGATGAAGTTCTGATCCTGTTTATAAATGTCGTTTGATGTATAGACGGTCGGTTTATGATGAGACTGAAGCTCCCAAATGGTGTAACAACAAGTGCACAAACTCGATACTTAGCCAGCGTCATAAAGGAGTATGGGGAGCAAGGCTGTGCGGATGTTACCACACGCCAAAACTGGCAAATTCGTGGAGTTACATTACCTGATGTACCCGCAATCCTGAAGGGACTTGATGAAGTCGGTTTAACAAGTCTTCAGAGTGGTATGGACAATGTAAGGAACCCTGTTGGGAACCCACTTGCAGGGATTGATCCTCATGAAATTGTGGACACAAGAGTTTATACTAACTTATTGTCACAATTTATCACTGCTAATTCGCGAGGGAACCCTGAATTCACCAACTTGTAAGATTCTTTGATCATTGAGTGATATCTTTATATAACTTTATGGTAAAAAAAGAGTGACATTCTAACTTTTGAGCGGTTCCTTTTGTAGGCCAAGGAAATGGAATGTTTGCGTGATTGGTTCACATGATCTTTATGAACATCCACATATCAATGATCTAGCGTATATGCCAGCTACAAAGAATGGTAAGTTTGGGTTCAACTTGTTGGTGGGTGGATTCTTTAGCCCAAAAAGATGTGAAGAGGCTATTCCTCTTGATGCGTGGGTCCCAGCTGAAGATGTTGTCCCGGTTTGTGGGGCGATTCTTGAGGCTTATCGTGATCTTGGTACAAGAGGGAACAGGCAAAAGACTAGAATGATGTGGTTAATCGATGAACTCGTAAGTCATCCTTTTTTTATCGTTCACTAAAATTGTAAATATATATGAGATATTGTTGCTAATTTCTGTTACTTTGGGGTGCAGGGTGTAGAAGGTTTTCGATCTGAAGTGGTAAAGAGAATGCCCGAACAAGCATTGGAGAGGGCTTCTTCAGAAGATCTCGTTGATCCAAAATGGGAAAGAAGGGACTACTTTGGTGTGCACCCACAAAAACAAGAAGGCCTTAGCTTTGTGGGCATTCACATTCCTGTGGGCCGGGTTCAAGCCGATGACATGGACCAACTAGCCCGACTAGCCGATGAATATGGCTCTGGTGAGCTCAGGCTAACCGTGGAACAAAACATCATAATCCCAAACATACCAAACTCAAAAGTCGAAGATTTGCTTAACGAGCCTCTTCTAAAAGAGAAGTTTTTACCCGAGCCACCTATTTTGATGAAAGGGTTAGTAGCTTGCACGGGTAACCAATTTTGTGGACAAGCCATAATTGAGACAAAAGCCCGTGCTTTGAAGGTTGCAGAAGAAGTTGAGAAACTTGTTTCCGTGACCTATCCGGTTCGAATGCACTGGACTGGCTGCCCAAACACGTGTGGGCAAGTTCAAGTGGCGGATATAGGATTTATGGGATGTATGACTAGGGACAAAAATGGAAAGGTAGTCGAAGGAGCCGATGTTTACTTGGGAGGTAGAATTGGAAGTGACTCACATTTAGGGGATATCTATAAAAAGGCTGTCCCTTGTGAGGACTTGGTCCCCATAGTTGTGGACATTATGGTCGAAAAATTTGGTGCTGTTCTCAGAGAAAGAGAAGAGAGCGAAGAATGAAATGCTAAAGTTCGGATATAGTAACAATTGTATATCCAGATGATCTTTGATGAACTGCAAGCGGAAGATGTAATATTGCCACGAGGTACAGTAAGTTAAACACTGTCAAAAATTCCATACATGTATCTTCTATTTTTGCTAATTCAAAAGCTATGTAGTATATGTACAAATTGGGATTTATATCAGACAATATAATTGTACCCCAATTTAACTTTTTCATTTTGTTATCTATTCGTTGATAAAAGAATTGTGTTCAAAAAACTTATTATGTTTTAAACGAGCTCTTTATCTAGCAACAACTTATACTTAGATTCGTGTTGTGTAACAGATACAAGTCACATTGTTTCTGAAGCTATTTTGTTTTTCTTTCTTTCTTAAATCTAGTACGTTGTCTCTAATATAGGAAGCAATCTTCCTATGTGCCTTATGGCAATCATCGGAAACAATAAGTATTGGCCGTGATTTTTTAGTGTTAACGTTTAGATACTTTGATTGCACAACATCTGTTTTCTTTGCACTATGGGTGCCTATAAATCCTATTAAGTTAATTCGCATAGCATTGATCGAGTGTTGTAGATGCGTGTGGTCCTTGACTTCTGTATCCAGCATGTGTCTGTCACGGTGCACTAGACATGGTAAGATGAACTAATATATTGTTCTGAGAAGTGATCGTGTTTTCTCGTATGTTTTGGTTCAGACGAGAATCAGTTCAGTTGCTAACAGTCTTGAGCTTGGATTCGATACTAGTGACATGTATAACATATATTAGATTTGGTATATGTTTTAGAACAATCATTAGTTTTACAACACCTTTTTTACCCGTTTCTAGTTTCCACAGAGGCAAAATCACTGCAGACTGCAGTGGTCAAATTTTCTATCTTTCCAATATTCACGCTGGTATAATCTCTTTAAACCCATTTCGAATAAGATCAAACTTCTGTTCCGAATCGACCCATTCTATCCATTCAATAAACGGGTTATGCTCGCCTGTTCGGGCTTGGGTCAGGTAAGACCTGTCAGCCCAATCAACCCGTTTAAGTTTTGCAAAAAGATTAAGAAATAACTTCATATTTTTAGTGGACGGGAAGTCGGATAGAAATAAGATGGATGGGTTAAACGGGTCAACCCACAAACTTAGATACTCATTACATATATCAAGTGAGTTTGTACGTGTTAAGGTAGACAAATCTGAACAGGTTACTTAATTGGGTTGTACTGATCACGACCCGCATTGCCACCAGTAGTCAAAACATCCGTTTTACATAACCAGATAAAGCAAACAAACAATCGATAATACTCTATTCAACCACACAAACAAGTAAACGACACCCTACACCAATCGCAAGTCAAAATCAAAAGAAAAAAAAAAATATCGTCAACACAAAGCAACCACTTTACATCTGTTTATTATTGACAACTATGAAGACGATAACTATGTGCAGAGTTTATATGCGACGTTTTCCTTTACCATCAGACATGCTAAAGGAGGTAACTTTCTGTGGAGCTGCCACTACCAAGGGTGCTTCAGGGGAGTTGCTAACAGCATACTTGTCATGCATAAATCGACTTTCGATGATGGATTCATCTTTGGCCATTAGCTTATAACAGTAACAGCTCTTGAGGCCTTGTTAGTTTCGGTAGCATTCATGTGCACTGTTCTTCACCTGCTGGAAGTCCCAAATAACACTGAACTTGCCTACTGTTGCAACCAGATGACGTTCTTGCTTCCCGCTCTCAGTCACCTGAAAAAACAATGGATAGATGTTAGTACTAGGTCATGGTTCATTATTATGTGGCAACATTACATCGAGTTCTGCATGTTATTTAGCGGATGTTTGGCCAAACAAACATTTTCAGCCCTTCAAAAAGCCAATAAGCACTAATTTAGGGGGTGTTTCGATAAGATTATTGTATTTTCATAGCACAATACCTCACAAAAACTTAGCCAAACAACCTTTAGCTCTTCTGAGGGTGTTTGAAATTACGTATTTATGTGATATTTTTATAGCAGAGAGATTTTTGAGTGTTCTGCTGGTATCTGCTTATTGAGAGTGCTACAATTGCTTATTGTTGCTGCTTTCTGTCTTTAAAAAATAAGCTGCAGATAAGAGCTAGATAAGCAATCACAAGCACCCTCTTACGTAGAATAAGCAATCCCGAATTTTGTATGCATATTAGTTTATCATCGATTAATAGTTACTAAAAAAAAAAAAAAAAAAAAAAAAAAAAAGTTACTAATAAAAACACCAAATTACTTTTTCAACAGAAGATATTAAGGTGCTACGTGTGATTTTTAAGAGTGTGTGAACGACCAAGCAAGCAAGCTTATGTGTTGAAGGTGAAAAGCCTATAAAAGTTGATTTATATATTACTATGAGGTATATGGAATCAACTATTTGAATAAGAGGTCCTCCTTTTTCGTTGCATAATGCAAGTTATGCAACTATGCAAGTGGTGTCAAGGTTTCATCAATCATGAAATTTAATCTCCGCCAAGAGCTTCTTGACCTTGGCATTTAGTTATCAAATTTTGATTGTGTTTTTGGTCTTCCAAGTAAATATGTTACAAGTTAGTTTTCAAGTTTTGATTGTTTTTATTGACAATTTACAAAGAAAATAAAACACACAAATTGGTTATCAAAAAACAAAATAAGAATCAAAAATCAATGAATGTTTATCTAGAAAAGATTTGAAAGAAAGCAACAGAATGCTCAATGGTATATAAAAAGTAAAGTAAAGTAACTCTCAATACCGTCTTTCACGGGTTATGGGTCTCAATATCGTCTTCCACGGTGTATGGGGAGGTTGAGACATAGACAGCCTTACTCCTACCTAAGGTATTAAAGTATTAAAGTATTTTTCTCAAGAGATTGGTTATCAAAAAACTAAATAAGAATCAAAATCAAGCATTAGATCATGGTGATTCAGATTAGTAATTATCCAATATTTAAATGATAGGGGTAAACTGAGAACAAAGAACTGGTGGGAAAATGGTAAATAAAGGATGGAGGGTACTATTGTCTTTTTGCTCAAATTTGTCATGTCCATTAATCCGTTAATATGGCTATGTTTGGCGACACGTAGCAGTAAGCAGTAGCAATAAGCAGTAAGCTGTAGCAGTAAGCAGTAGTTGCTTGTTTAAAAAACGTGTTTGGTAACGTAGCTGTAGATGTAATTATAAAATATAAAATTACTAAAAAGGGCATATACTTATAAATGAATGTTATTTTTTTAGGGTAAATTGGTAATATTAAAATTAAACGCTAGCGGTATATTGTAAAGCTTCTTTATGAAGCATTAAGATTGCAAGCTTTTGAGGTGTTGCTAAACGCTAGCAACAGTGTTGCCAAACAAACATTAAGACTGAAACGCTTGTCGCTTGTCGCTTACCGCTCTTAAACACTTTCAAAAGGGTGTTGCCAAACATGACCTATCTGTTCAAAAAAAAAAAAAAAAAAAAAAAAAAAAAAAAAAAAATTAATCCGTTAATATAATTCAATTTTTAATTGAAAATTTCAACTTTTTTTCCCCCAAAAAACGGGTGGTGAAGCTATTTCATACAGTTTGTTTTGCTATAGTTTGGCATGCATATACAAGGCTTGAGAAACAGAATCCTCTACGTGTATTCAGATTCGGTTGCGACTGCTGTTTATCACAAAAATATCTTTCCTTCTGTCCAAAAAATGTCTCTTCTTTACATGGGTCGCTAACCGGGCTTTTAAGAGTAGTTTTTCGTGAGACCATTGGATTCATAAGTCAGAAGAAGTAAGTGTGACTTAGTTTCGTTAGCTTTATTCCTTTGAGGTCTTTTGTACATATATTGTGCTATTTTATTTGCTAAGAGTGCTTCATTTTTTCTTGTTATTTTAGCTAATAATATCTTTGGCTTATTTGAAAGGTTAGTTTTTAAGAGCAGAGGTTGTAGTTGAGAGTTTTCTCTCGTTACACTTGTTCAATATCATAAGAAAACTTTCTTTATATTTTCCTTAAACCATTGCAAAAAAAATTTTTTCTACTTTTTATTACTAGTTATAATGCCCGCGCACGCGCGGGTTTTTTAAATTTTTTTGAATCATATATTTTTATTTATTAAAAAACAAATAATTTAATCTTTGTTTTATTTGATTTATGATGTTTAATTATAGTTTTTTATTATTAAAGATAATTATTTAAAAATTTTAATCCTATTATTAATTGTATCTTATCTATATTTTTTTGTATTTATCTTCTACTTGTGTTAATTGCATCTTATTTATATTTTTTATATTTATCTTCTACTTGTGTTATGGATAAATATAAAATGTTACCGAATAAGAAAATAAATTTTTTTAAATACAATTATTACTAAATAAGGTATGAATGTATTTTTTTAAAATGGAAAATTTCCAATAGGGGTTTTATTTTATTAGATAAAAGATTAAAATTACTCTTAAAACACAAATAGCAACACCAGTAAATAAGAGTCTCTCTCGTTTAACCAACTCTCATTATTTTTTTTATTTTTTCTTTTTTTTTTCTCTTTTGATCAAATGCCACTTGAAAACAATTTTTATAAAGAGATTGATTTACACACTAATTTTTTTAATAAAAACACTATTTTATACAAGTTGTATAACATACGACATTTTAATGCACAAAATGTGACAAAAGAATAAAAAAATTCAACCCCGTTTTTATAACCTCTTTTCCCACGACAACACAAGGTAATCACTTTCCCGCTCCCAAAATCCTCCTGCTTTTGTTCTCCCGCTCCCACACGCTCTACAAATAAAGAAATAGTTGTCGACCAAAAAGGAAAAGAAAAAGAAAAGAGCCAAAAGCAAAGTAGCCAGCCACGTTACCAACACTGACATAATCCGAAATAGTTTTGCAGAAAATAATATAATCTAAAAAAAAAAAAAAAAAAAAAAAAAAAAAAAAAAAAAAAAAAAAAAGAAGGCTAGACTTTACTTTGGGTACAAGGAACGTGTAGGCGTTAGATTAACGCTATCCATCCATGACACTCACTCACATATATATACACCTCATCACCCCCTAACACTAACTCCTATGCCATATTTTTTGTCCCAAAAAAAAATATCTCAACATTCCAATCAAATCAATTACTGTAATTCTTTTTTTTATAGAATCAATCAATATCCGATAAACATGGGCGGTTCTCACAGCCGTGAAGGCCTTGATCTTTCCGATTACTCCGACGAAGACGAATATAAATCACAATCCGATTCCGAAGACGACAATTACCAAGACGCTCAACAACATCACCACAATTCAAAAGTTGTCGATGATATAGATGATATAGATGCAAAGCTTAAAGCCCTAAAACTCAAATACTCCCAAACCCCTACTAACCCAAACACTGTCAAACTCTACCTTCACACCCACGGCAAGTGGATCATCTCAGACAAACTCACCTCCTACAAGTTCATCAAAACCAATGATGACGTCAGCCATCATGACAGTGACGTCATCACTGATGATGATGAAGACAGTAATGGGTTTTGGTACTTGAAGGTGGGTAGTAAGGTTAGGGTTAGGGTTTCCACCGACATGCAGCTCAAAATGTTTGCTGAGCAAAGGCGTGTGGATTTCGTGGACAATGGGGTGTGGGCCATGAGGTTTTTCAAACCCGAGGATTATCGTGGGTTTGTGGATAGGTATCAGGCGTGTTTGTTTGAGAATGTGTATGGGTTGAAAGCTAGTGATGAGAATAAGGTTAAGGTTTACGGGAAGGATTTTATGGGGTGGGCGAAGCCCGAGATTGCGGATGATACAATGTGGGAGAATGAGGAGGACGGGGAGTGGCGAAACGTGGAGAGTTCGAGTTTGCGGAGTTTTCGGACTAGGAATGATTTGTTGGAGGAGTTTGAGGAGGTGGCTGGGGGTGGAGGGGGGATTCGGAGTGTGGCGTTAGGCGCGATGGATAATAGTTTTTTGGTTAGTGATACCGGTGTTCAGGTTGTTAAGAATTTTAACCATGGGATACACGGGAAGGGCGTTTTCGTTAAATTTGACAATGGTGGGAAAAATGTGGGTTCGGGGGGTTCGGGAACTAGTGAGGGGTATTTGAATGCGCAGAAGGCGTTGTTGATGAGGGGAGAGACGAATATGTTGCTGATGAGTCCTTTGAAAGAAGGGAAGCCGCATTCGAGTGGTGTGAATCAGTTGGATATTGAGACGGGGAAGATTGTGACGGAATGGAAGTTTGAGAAAGACGGGACGGAGATTAGTATGAGGGATATAACGAATGATACGAAAGGGTCGCAGTTGGATCCTAGTGAGAGTACGTTTTTAGGGTTGGATGATAATCGTTTGTCTCAATGGGATATGAGAGATAGGAGAGGGATGGTTCAGAGTAATTCGCCGGTTTTGGAATGGACTAAAGGGCATCAGTTTTCTCGTGGGACGAATTTTCAGTGTTTTGCTACGACTGGTGATGGGTCGATTGTGGTTGGGTCGTTGGATGGGAAGATTAGGTTGTATTCCACGACTTCTATGAGGCAGGCTAAGACGGCTTTCCCGGGGCTTGGTTCGCCTATTACTCATGTTGATGTTACGTATGATGGGAAATGGATATTGGGTACTACTGATACGTATTTGATTTTGATTTGTACTTTGTTTACGGATAAAGATGGGAAGACTAAGACGGGGTTTAGTGGTCGAATGGGGAGTAAGATTCCTGCTCCGAGGTTGTTGAAGTTGACTCCTGTGGATTCGCATACTGCTGGGAAGCAGAATAAGTTCCATGGTGGTCGATTTTCATGGGTAAGCTTATTTATAATCTTTGATTACGTTAACATTATTAATTACTACGTATTAGATAACTCTGCAAAATAGTATGGTTTCTTTATTGAAGTTCGTATGCAATGATTCTTTAATAGTGAGGTGAAATTTGGTGGCATTTGTTGTAACTTTTGCGTTGCTTATTGTAAAGTAAAGTAAGGGTAAGGGTGTTAGGGATTGCTTATCCAAGTGCTTATCTAGTTATTTTATGCAGATCAGCAGCTTATAATAAGCAATTTTAAACATCTCCTTATCTTGCTGATCTGCTTTAAAGAGACGCAGTAAAGAGATATGCACTTTAATAAGCAATCCCAAAAAAATGGGCATTTAGTTAAGTTTTTTGAGGTGCTCATAGGCTTATTATGCTATGAGACCACAATTAATGCATCCATACACCCCCTGATTAAATGCGTATCAGCTCTTTGAAGGGTTGAAAATGTGTGTTTCCAAAATGCATAAGCTGTTCTCAAAAAGTTAGGCCAAACACCTGCTAAATAACATGCAGAAGTCGATGTAATGTTGCCACATAATTATGAACTATGGTCTAGTACTATATGGATTAAGAATCTGTTAACTAACATTTATCAATTGTGTTTCAGGTGACTGAGAGCGGGAAGCAAGAACGTCATTTGGTTGCAACAGTAGGAAAGTTTAGTGTTATTTGGGACTTCCAGCAGGTGAAGAACAGTGCACATGAATGCTACCGAAACCAACAAGGCCTCAAGAGCTGTTACTGTTATAAGCTAATGACCAAAGATGAATCCATCATCGAAAGTCGATTTATGCATGACAAGTATGCTGTTAGCGACTCCCCTGAAGCACCCTTGGTAGTGGCAACTCCACAGAAAGTTACCTCCTTTAGCTTGTCTGACGGTAAAGGAAAACGTCGCATATAAACTCTGCACATGGTTACTGTCTCTTCATAGCTGTCAATAATAAATAGATGTAAAGTGGTTTGCTTTGTGTTGAAAAATATTATTCTGTTTTTTTTTTCCTTTTTCTTTTAACTTTGGATGTTGAATTGCGATTGATATAGGGCATTGTTTACTCGTTTGTGCAGTTGAACAGAGTATTTTAGTGGTTTGCTTAATCTGATTTGTGTAAAAGGGATGTTTCAAATTAACGAATCTATTTCCACCAGTGTATGAACGTGCATACTTCTGTATGGCCAGTGTAGATTACTAGACTAGACTTATACTTGGGAGTGGGAATTCTGGTCACGGTTGGTACAGCCCAATTATGTAACCAGTTTAGACCTGTGAACCATAACACACGGTATACGCATAACCTGAATATAATCCATGTAACCTGCTAATCTAACTGGTTGGTGGGTTGAGCCGTTTCTAAATATTTTGTAAAAAGTAAATAGGTCAATGACCGGCCTGAACACCACCTGTTTATTAAATGGATTAGATGGGTCAATCCGGAACCTGTTTAGACCCATGAATAACTACTTTTTGGCTCCAGGGTTTGTGTATTGCCGAGCTTTAAATAGTAAAGGTTAGTGCTAAAAGAATATGTTTGATCAGTACAGAATATCAAACAACAGAACTCATTGTCCTTTTGCAAAAATAATGTGTTTGACCAGTATAGAAAGTCAAACTATCTATTTTTATCGGTGGTCAACAACCAGTCCCAACATTTTCTTCCCACCACAATCTCAATCTACCCATTTTGACACCAAGAACAATAGAAACCCTCGTAGAAACGAATCCAAAATCGATGCCGATCTTCCTCCTTTGGCTTCTTAGCATTCTGTTTGTTTCTCCAATCTCTAGCCAACCGTCACCATCACCTTCACCTTCACCTCATGGTTACTTCATTAATTGTGGTTCCAAAATCGACGTTGAACAAGACGGTTTAACATATTTAAGGGACGAAGGCTACACGACCACAGGAAACATAACAACCATAAAGCGGAAAGATATCCTGCCCATACTGACCACCCTTCGTTACTTCCCATATGGCCCGGGCAAACATTGCTACGAGCTTCCTGTGATCAAGGGTGGGAAATTTCTTATTCGTACCACCTATTTTTATGGTGGATTTGATGGTGGCAATGAGCCACCGTTATTTGATCAGATTATCGATGGGACAACGTGGACTAAGGTTAATACGACTGAGGATTATAAAAATGGTCTCAGCTCGTATTATGAAATCATTGTGATTGCAAATGCAAAAACGCTTGATGTGTGCTTGGCGTCAAATGAAAATACAAAGGCAAAGGCGAGTTCATTTATTTCATCCTTAGAGGTGATGAATCTCGATGCATCTTTGTATAATTCGACTGATTTTAGCAAGTACGGTTTGATTACGATTGCAAGGACTAATTTTGCAGCTGAAGGTGGTATTATACGGTATGAAACATATTCAAATCTCTGCTACTTTTAATTGTAAACATTGTATCTATGATCTGACGGATAAATACGTTATATGTACTAGTTTTCCAGATGATCCATTCAATCGGTACTGGCAGCCATTTAACGATAAGAACCCAACGGTACAAGCTCACACAAAAATAACATCGTCAGAATTTTGGAACAAACCACCTACAAACGTATTCCATTCGGGATCAACAATGAGCAGAGGCAAGAACCTAACATTACATTGGCCACCGTTCTCTTTGCCTAATAACCGTTACTATGTTGCGTTGTACTTCCAAGACAATAGAAACACAAGTCCTTATAGTTGGAGAGTATTTACGGTTCTTATAGGTGGTAAAACTTTCTATCAAGATCTTAATGTTACTACTAAAGGTGTGACAGTTTTTGGGACCCAATGGCCGCTCTCAGGTGAGACAGAGATTGTTCTGTCTCCCAGGAGCGATATGCCCGTGGGTCCCACGATTAATGCAGGGGAGATATATCAAATTCTGCCTCTTGCTGGAACAACTCATGGGAGAGATGGTACCATGGTGATTACATGTGTTATTTTTATTTTATTTTTTTGTGCTTTTGCCAAATATAATTGTGAATTTAAAGTATGTGAATAGATTTTGTTTGTTTGTAGCTATGGCTTTGCAAATATTGAAGCAAAGCTTAAAAAACCCACCGGATGATTGGAATGGAGATCCATGTTTGCCTAAAGGACATCCGTGGTTTGGGATACGTTGTTACGAAGGGGATCAAGTTCGCGTTATCAGTTTGTAAGTGAAATAAACCGTAAGTTGATTAGATTGTGTTTTGCATAATTTTGCCTGATCTAACCTGAACCGTTGTAAAAAAACTTACCCATTTTGACTTTTTTCATTGACCCGTTTGATAATTGGCATGCCATGTTTTGCCCAAAGTAACAGACTGTTGTAAAGAATGTCTTGAAAAACAATTTAATGCGGGAAATTATTTGAACCTTTTACACTCAACATACGGATTCTGATTTTGTGCCTGCATTTTTAGAAACCTAACGGGGCTCTCACTAATCGGGACGTTACCTAAGGAAATGGCCAGATTGACTGCTCTGAAAGAACTGTAAGTGATCAAATAATTCAACAATTTTCAACATCGGACTATATCAAGATAATGAATATAATGAAACTTACATATGCAGTAAGCTAAGCATCAACAAGCTTACGGGTCCAATACCTGATTTAAGTCCATTGAAGGCTTTGGAAATCCTGTAAGCTTCATATTCTTAATCATTATTTTTTCTAGTTTGCTTTGGTTTTATCTATTTTTCTTAACGTCGCTTCTTCTCCATATGTGTGAAAAGGCATCTAAACGACAACGAATTGGAGGGGCCTATACCAGCTTCGCTAGGCACACTTCCAAACCTGCGTGAAGTGTAAGCTGTTGTTTTGCTTTATTTGAAGGCTTTATAGTCTGCAAATGCATTTTCTTGCATAATATCTACTCTTCTAATGTTGCAGAATTCTAAGTAAGAACAGACTAAGCGGAGGACCACCCCAAAGCCTAACCAATAGAAAAGATATAATTATACGGTAAGAATAATGTGTTAGAAGTTAGAACAGTTTGAACAAAAATACGCGTTTTCTTAGTTTACTGAGTTGTAGTGTTTCCTCGATAGAACTTAATGAGCATAAATTTGTCGGCAAGCTTGCTATGGGGACGCGATTTTAGTGATGGGAATGATTTGCCAAGAACGCAAGAATAGCAAAGACACATATACTCAAATATTTCAATTTCGTATCCGATCCTACCTCATGGCTGCTACATTCTAAGAGGATTTTTTTTGGGTAAAGGCCTCCACCCGGTAAAATATATTACTCTAAAAAACAGTTAAGTACAATGGAATGTGGCTGAAATATCACATTAACCTCAAGCATAAGGTGTAATCCTTGTAGAATAAGGTGTAACTTTTTACTACATAACTTTTTATTAGATAATTTTGTAGCTTAAATTTAAATCAAAGGTATACTAGTTATTTAATACTAGTACGAAATTTGGTATACACACAATGGAATGATACTTGTGTGTCATGTTCATCAATAACCTGGCTTTATACATGATACCTTTATTTTCTTTTACTTCTAATATTGTATGTTTAGATCTTGACCAGATATTATCCCCTCTAAATTAAGCAAACTACATTTGAACATGGGTTGCATATGCTTCCATTTAGAAAAAAGAGTACCTTAGACAAAAATAAGAATACTAACATGCAATACACCATACTTTATCAAATAAATCTATCTTATCTCTAAATCTCTTAAAAAGAAAAAGAAAAAAGAAAAAAAGAAAAAAAAAAAAAAAAAAAAAAAATGCTACCTTGTATACCAAGAGTGAAGAGAGACACTATCTCTGACTGTAAATAACTAGATATTACTAATACATTATTACTTTTCTCATAAGAATAAGCATAGTAGTTTTTAAGTAAAATTATTTTCTAGTTTGCTTAAAAGTAGCTATGTACATAAAAACCGGCATTAAAACATATTAGGTTTTTCATGTTCAGGTTATCCGAGAAGAACGTTTCTGACCCTTTTAGTGGTCACCCCCAATATTTTTTTACCTAATGATCAGGTTTGTAACAAGACCTATTGTGAGAATATCAAAAGTGCCACCATATATGACATTTTTATAACTAGTAATTAACCATTAATATGCTAAGTTGATAAAATGAAAAAAAACCAGATTTATTCAATCAAACCAAAGTTTGTAGACAGGAAGGGAGACCAGATTGCACCAAGCTTGGTTGATACATTGGCTCTTATAAATATATAAGCTTTTGTTTAACTCCTAGTCATGTGTTTTCCAATACTAAGCCATTTGTCAACATTTCATTCAACAATTCCAATCCAAAAGTATACAAATAACCAAACCATGTGAGAGGAATCTTGTCTAATAAACGATAATTATCTAGTTTTATATGGTTAACCGGTAACACTAACTTGTTCACATGTCACGGCTCAAAAATATTATGTGCAAAGCAATGTTCAAACTAACTCAGCGCCACGCTAAAAAATGTATGCATTTGAATATATAATGTTATATGATATAGCAAAATACTATTCATATGCTGAAACAATAAGATTTGCATATAAATTTCATATGTGTTATCATAAACTTAGTCATAAAGAGAAAGAAAAGACCATGTGAGGAGGTGACTACTTAATTCTTCTTTTCTTTGTTGCATGTGTATTTATGCTTGTGGCTATTTAATATTTGGAGAGAACTAAAAGTGTCTCATTTACTTGATGCAACAAAACATGATGATTTGATTGTACTCCAGTCAAACATATTGCTTGCAATCATGTTTGAATGAGATGTACTTATTAATGTCATTATGATAATAGGTGAAAGTAACATATGATACATGTCAGTAGCGGTGAGCTTCGGGCCGGAACCGATCCCGTCCCGACCCGGCCTAACGAAGCCCGATCCTGATTGTGGCCGGAATTCTAAACCGACTCCCGATCCCGATTGTGTTCGGTTAGTCGGTATCGGAGTCGGTCGGTATCGGTTAGTCGGTATCGGTCGGGATTAGCTTGTTATTTCTCGGTTTTCATCCCGTCCGACCCAATCCCGTCCCGACCCGACTCCCGAGCTCGCCGGAAATGCAAACCGACTCCCGACCCGTTTACTAGTCGGAATCGGAATCGGGCCGGCGGTTTGGTCGGGATCGGGCCGAGAATCAGGCGGCGGGCGGTTTTGCTCAGCCTTACATGTCAGATTCATAGATCTAAAAACAAACTTAAGTTAGGGCCCGTCAAAAAGCAATTTTATTTTGAGTGATTACAAGTTATAGACTCCAAAGCCGGAAGACTTGTTGCATTTCCAGTTTCACTCGATCCGGAAGTGCTCCAGCAGAGGGAGAAAAAATCTAGCTGAAGTACGGAATAAGCAAATGAGAATGAGAATTACGAAGAAAAGAACTCTTCTTTCTCTTTGAAACTCTCATTCGATAAATCAGAATTAAAGTGACTAAAAGTAAGAATCAAGTTATGATGCAAGGACCGTAGGCCAGTAGTGGCCATGTTTCATGATCTCTTGAATTTCCTACTCTCTTTCTTCATTCAGGAAAGGTGAAGATTGAATCGGCAGGATCCGTCATCTTGACGGGAATTCTTTTAAAATTGGGGAAGTCTAAACTAAAGGAAATTTAGCAATGCATTCTCTAGTTTGCAGTATTTGCCTCTTAACATGTCTGTTTACGTTTTACCTCTTTCGTACTATGTTCTGACGAGATTGGTATCATTCTTGTATTACCAACTTAATGTATATATGTTGGCTATTTTTGGCAAAAGTAGCTGTGAGCGGTAACAGTGAGCTGTGAGCTGTGAGCTGTAGCCACAGTTCACTGCTCACCGCTCACAACTTCTTAAAGAATCATTGAAAAAATGAGCGTTACTAAAAAATAGCAAAACTCACCATTCTTTTGCCAAACGAATACTAAAAATTAAAAAGCTTATTGTTCACCGCTCATCGCCCAAAAAAGCTCCAAAAAGCTCTGCGCCAAGCATAGCCTATCTGCCCGACCTTAGTTTTGGTGACTTTGTTGATACTTCCATATAACTTGTTAGTAATGAAATCTTCGACATCTATATATTTCTCTTCAAAGTTATGAAAAAAACAAGTTATACTCGGTTTCGAAAGATTTCCTCACTTCAATAATTAAGTTGATGTACTTGAGCTAATTTTCGAGTCAAATTGGCCTCTCGTCTCTTGTAATGTTTCATGAAATAAGCAACTCGTTAAGCTTTACATTGATGTTGTCTATGCAATTTGATTTATATCTACAGCGTTTATTAGATACGAGTATCTTATTTTAGTTCACGGCATTTTTCTTCTCTTTTTTTGTCATTTAACGCTCTCGTCCAGTCGTCCAATTATCAGCAGTCGATGGGATGATAACGGCTAATGATTTAGCTGCTCTCTCGCCTTGACGTCTTGTATATCATGTTAGGCTCTTCCTTTTTGTTCTTTGAGATGTATATAGACATCGCGTATTCATTATTACGATATCTTTTGTTTTGTTAAAATATGTTTTCTTCTCTATAATTCTACATGTATTTGATTAGATACCGGCCTACATTTTTACCAAATCATGTTAAGTTAGCGATTTACATATGTCATAATAAGTAGCTACTCCGACCATCAACAAATGGCCTGGTGGCCAGGGGAGGTGTGTTGTGTGTGCATTTGAGGTGGCCAAAGAAGGGTCGGAAACAGTTTTGGAATTAACTCGATCGGTGAGACCGCATACATCTGAGTCAAAAAGGCTTTTCTTTCTCGGGTAACCTAAACAGAGAAAACCACATCCGTTTACCCGTTTATAATATGTAGTTACTTGTACATTATTAATTTACAATGGATCATTGTATTTTCATGATGATAATATTTGAAATAAAGTTGTGAGGATACTTTGGGCAAGGCTTGGCCATGAAAAAACATTATATTATACTGTATTAGATAAAGGGGCAAGTTATTTGGACTTCATAAGGAGGATTTCCAATCGTTGCACGTATTGTCGGATTGTATGATATGCATCACGTGTTGTACAGTTTGACCAAACTCTCTGATATGACAATATAGGGAAGGTTTGTATATTACAACACCCATAAAGCGGCAATAAGAAAACAAGTGAGGTTTAAGGATTTGAATAAGTGGACATAGATACGTATAAAGCATTAAAGCTAGTGAGGTTTGAGGATTAAACAAGTGGACATAGATATAAAGGGTAATTGTGGTGGAAGTTGAGCTGAATTATTGGTGAGAAAATGACAAGAGGTAGTGATATGGTTAGGTTTGACCATTGACCCACTAATTGCATGGTCATATATACCTACAGCTAATCCACTCCCACTTCAATATAATCACTACCATTTGTTTCTTTTTCATTTTTTATGCCACATCCTATAAAAGGTGTCAAGATAGTTGTTATTTCATGAATCATGTGATTCTTATCAAGTTAAAGTTAAAGGTCCCTATTTGTTGAGCACTCAAGCAAACTAAAATGTATGCTTATAACTCTCTTTGCATGTTCATCTCACACAACTTATTTTAGTTATTAAACTCACAATCGTTTAATTGAGAATACACTTTACTTTCAAATCTGCTAGACTAAATGTGACTTCAATTTACATTTGTCGCATGAAAACTGTCTTACATATTGCTTTATAAAATGCAACACAATAGAAATTTTATAAAGGGTTGATTGCTTGAAAATGTATTATATTTGTCATTTTTTGTTATTCTGTGCACCGAAATTTTTTTTTCTTCTTATTATGTGTATTGAATTTTCAAATTTCGATTATTTTGTGCATTTTTTTTTTACCATTTTACTCTTACTTTTTTCAAATTTTGAAGGGTAAAATGGTCATTTTACATGGTTAAATAGTCACAAAATACACACAATAATCGAAATTTAAAAGTTCAGTACACACAATAAGAACAAAAAATATTTCAATACATACAATAACTTTTTCAAATATGATAAATTTTGAAGTAATTTACCCTTTTATAAACTAATACTAATGGTACACAACTCAAATTTATTAATTAAGAAGGTTATTAATTTTTCGATATTTATTTGCCTATAAATTAATTAATCAAAGTGATCATTTCTATTTTAATTTATACGTGAATCCTTCATTTTGATTTGTGTGGGAAGTGAATGGCCATGAACTACCCAACTCATCTTTCCATCTCATCTTCAATAGTAAAGACTCAAATTAACCAATTGCAAATTGTTTATTCAATATGGAAATACTACATGTAAAGATGAAAACCATTATATTATCTTATTATGCAAAGATTTACTTGATAAATAGTGATCTAATTTTAGCTTGAGTGGTTTAAGCTGTTAGGATTTTTAGCAAATATCTTTCAAATCAAAGTTCAGATCTCATTGTTGCCATTTATAATAAATTACTAGTAGTTGTGAGTATATAACTCAATGCACATACATGAAGTACATTTAATAAGTTGAATTATTGTTGAAAGATTTACTATTGTTGGTAGTATATAGTTTTATGGTTTGGCCCATTTATTATGTTTTTATAGCTTATATACCTGGTTGTAATTCAGTCAAAGATATGCAAGATACACAATTGACATGGTATCAAAGCTATGATCACTCACTTTCGCGTTAGTTCTAATAGATCTACTCAATGTTTTACTCTTGTGTGACCACCATTTCTCCCTTTGCGAAATCCTATATTCACGCTTTTAATAATTCTCATTGGCAACAATTTAATGCATTAATGAAAAATAATACTTAGACCCTTGTGTCGCGCACTTTGGACCGAACTATGTTCGTTCCATGCAGTGGCGAAGCTTGGATTTTTCGAGTGGGGGGTCGGGATCTAAAATTTTTTTTTCCTAACACTATGGGGGGTCGAAACCGAATTAAATTAGGGGGCGAAACCGAAAATACCGAAATTTTTCTACACGAAAACTATATACCCCTACATTGCAAAAAAAATTTCGGGGGGTCGGCCGCCCCCCCCCCCCCCCCCCCCGCCCCTATGAAGCTGCGCCACTGGTTCCATGTGGCTATTTAAGCACAATCATCATGCATGATTTTCATTCCAGTTTGAGCGCTCATTATTCTTCGCTCCAACTGCTGGGAGCTGTTACTAGTATAATTTTATGGTTCGGTCCATTGTTTGGCCTTCGCCCATTAACTATGTTTCTATAGCTTATATATACTTTTGGATGTAATTCATTCAGACAGTGGCGAAGCTTGGATTTTGTAAGTGGGGGGTCGGGATTTAAATTTTTTTTTCCTAAGGCTATATTTCAGGTATACCGAAATTTTTGGAGGGTCGAAACCGAATATACCGAAATTTTTCTACACGAAAACTATATACCCCCTACATCGCAAAAAAAATTTCGGGGGGTCGGGCGCCCCCCGGGCCCTATGAAGCTTCGCCCCTGCATTCAGAGATATGCATGATACACCATTAGCATTAATCTCATAAACCATTCAATAAAAAAATAAAAATAAAAATAAATAAATAAATAAATAAATAAAAATAGTACTTCATAATCAACATATCAGTATTGAATAAAGCTTTAGAGGGGAGGGAGTAATAACGCCTCAACGGCGTTTTTGCCTACATGGCATGTTTTCAACGCCGTTTAGGCGTTAAGACCATTTCCAGCTTCATTTTTTTGGCCCTGTGTTTCCTTTCGCGTTACCATACTAACGCACGTTAGTAAAGTTTTCATTTGGTTCAAAAAAGGCCCCCAACAATGTTACCGTTTGAATTAGACCGTTGCATTGCAACGGATACATTTTCTTAAAAAAAAAAAAAAAAAAAAAAAAAAAAATCAACACTACTTATATATATACATATGCTACTGATCTGCATATACCCACAAAAAAAAAAAGCATCCGATCAAAAAAAAAAAACATCCGATCCAAAAAAAAAACAATCCGATCCAAAAAAATGTCGGGACGTGACGATCAAAGTTTCATGAACTTGATGATGGGTTTTGGAAATCCTAACTCGAACAATGCCGGATCTTCGTCAATGCCTAACCCACTTAATTTCACTCCCGAACAACAACAACAATTTATGTTAACGTGGCAACAAAGTTTCGCAGAAACCCAAACCGAGCAACATACACCGCCAACACCACAAACCCAATCCTCACAAGCGGCATCCGTGGTGCCCGAAGATATATCTCCACCAAAGCAAAAACGTGGAGGTAAACGGGTGTCAAAAAGAGCCAAAGAAACCCAAACCGCACAAGTATATGATGAAAAAAATCTCGACGTGATTAATACTACGTTACGTTGGACATCGGAAGAAGAATGTTGTCGTGTGTTGGGTGGCCGTTTCCGAGGATAAGAATGTTGGAGTTTCTCAAAAGTCGATTACGTTTTGGTATCGTGTGATGAATGAGTTCAACCGGAAAAATTTTCAAAATCGTAACAAAGATATGCTATCAAGCAAGTGGCATACGTTGAACGCAAATTGCCAAAAGTTCGAAGCGTGTTACAAACGTGCTAAACGTACCACAAAAAGTGGTGAAGGTGATAATGATGATATGAGGCATGCTAGACAATTCTATCGTGACGAACACAAAGGTGTTTCGTTTGCTCAAGAGGAAACGTGGTTGATTTTGAGGGCATGTCCAAAGTGGGACGTGCCGGAACCGATTGATTTAACCGGAGATGTCCCCGGTCAAAGCAACGAAGAGCTATTCGGTCATGATGCACGACCACGTCCGCCCGGGAAAGCACGCACCGGGAAAAAACAAAAGTCCGATACATCGACTAGTACCGGGGGAAGTGCGTCAAGCAACTTGGATTCTATGACAAACGAGCTTCGACTTAGACGGGAAGCGGCCCAAATGGCGTACGACGCGGCTAGAACGAAAGATGAGACGACTACGCGTTTGGAGGAATTTAAATTTCTTAGTATGAAAATGAGTGACGTAAAAAGTGGTGTTATTGGGTGTTATGATTTTCTGATGTTTTTGGTGTTATGTTATTTGGTGTTAAAATGATGTAGAGACGTGGCAGTGGTGTTCGTGTTATTTCGAGTTATTACTCCTTACCCTCTTTGAGTAAGTACTACTGTTAACATGAATTTGTTCTAGGGAAGTATTACCATTTCCATGAAACAGATACAATATTTACTCATAAGTTAAAAATTCAATTAATAGTATTAACAGGTTGTACTATTTGATATGTATGTATTATATATATATTCTAAAAGGCATTAGGTGTATGTGAGTGTGGGTGCACTGTTCATGCTACAGTGCAGAACAGTGCAGAACAGTGCCCATCTTTTTTTTCCGTTTGCTACAGTGCAAAACAGTACCCAATTTTTTTTTTTTTTTTTTTTTTTTTTTTTTTTAGTTATATTCCACACTTAAAATAAAATTTTCATATTTTTTTAAATAAATAAAATTTAATACGGAAATAAATAAATAAAAACATAAATATTTATTAATTTTCGGATTAAAAATAAATAATATATAAAAAAATGCAAAACTTTTATATTTTTCAAAAATAGTGAGTGACCACTCATTTATTTATTATTCTAAACATAAAATAAAATTTTCATATTATTTTGAAATAATAAAAATATATACGAAATTCAAAAATTAAAAACAAAAGATATAAAGGGTTTTGGGTGATAATTTTACCGAGCAAACAACTAGAAAAATAGTGGGAAAGTGGTGGAAAAATGGTGGAGTCATAGTGGTGTTATGGTGGTCGACGGTGGTGGTTCAAAAGGGGTGTTCGGGTGAGTTTTGTGACGATCGGTCCGTACTTCCGGAACGTACACGACCCGATCTACAAGATGGTGGAAGAAAATATTTTTGGCCGGAATATTTTCCGGTGGCCGGAGGCCGGTGGTGGAGGTGGTCGGCGGTGTGGGAGAAGAGAGAAAGAGTGAAAAGTGTATGTGTGTGTTTATTTGTTTGTGTTATATGAAAAAAAAAAATAAGTAAATAATATTAATAATAATAATAGTTAGTGGGGGAGGGGGGTAAAGTGACAATGTGGGAAGTTTAGGAGGCGCCGGTCAAAAGAAAGGGAGGGGGGGTTTGTGTCAACGAGCTAAACTTGGTCCAAAAACGATTCGGAAGCCAAACGACATAGCAAACGGACTCGAAAAATTACGAAACTTACGCCATTGTTCTCAAAATTTATTTTCCCATAAAACTAAGTACAAACTTCAATATTTTTCCCGAATCGCGTTTTTATTTATAAAATTGTAAATGTACATAAAAAAAATAACACGAAAGATAAAATAAAAATTATCATACCAACAATTTTACAAAACACACCCGCAGCATCGCGCGGGCTTTCCCGCTCGTTTGTACTATAATTCATGTTAAAAGTTATATGCAAACAAAACAATGGCAGTAACTGTACAAAAACTATTGAATTCTAGATGCGAACAAAAATTTGAAAATTACACGTTAAAAGTTACAATATCAGGTAAACTAACACAAGTCTCATGTCCCTAATGTTGACTTTCATAGTTCCATCTCCATGATATTTATTTTATTTCATCCTGGATTATCGTTATTGGATTTGTTAAATAAAATTATTCATATTCTATGTACAGATTTTATAGAAAATGACCTTCTTAAATCTTAATGGTAATTCTCATTGTACATGCCTTCGCTTGACGAGGGTCACAAAATCTCATGCACTTCTATTTTATGTATAAACACCATGAGGCTTAAGTTTAATTATTTTATGCACTATTGAGACATGTTTATTTTTTTATTTTATTTTTTTGTTTTTAAGGGCCTCTTTATCGTGATGGCTCGAGGCCACTGAAATTCATGAAACGCCCTGTAATTCACTATGGCTTACATAATTCATTTCCATGATGTAAGTTTATATACTTGAATCAAATGGGTTTAACTTAGAGGTATGCGAGGTACTAGCTAATTAACCAGTTGAAAAAGGTTATAAAATAAATAAATGTGTGCCAGTAGTAAAATGCTCAAGTTTCTACCTCTCGGTGAAAATGACTACTTCATCATTTTATTGTAACAGTAACTATTTTATTTTTTAAGAAAAGAGAAGCATCTTTAGTATAAATATAGGAGCACAAACATGTGAGTTGCAGCTTCTTATTGAGTAAAAGGAAACAAGAACCACTGTTTCACTAAATCTTTCAATAAAAAATGGCATGCTTAAACATGCAAATCAATAATGAGCAACAACAAGGAGGGTTCTTGGGACCAAGAATATCATTCTCAAATGATTTTGGTGACACCCAACAAGCAACATCAGCCAGCAATCTAAAGCTCAACACTTATAGAGAAGCTCCTGTTTCTTCTGAATTCGAGTTTTCGGTCCCTTGTTTCGCTTCAAATTCGGCTGATGAACTTTTCTTCAAAGCCAAGATTAATGTGCCATTGAAGGAAAAAGTTGTGACACTTAGAGATGAGCTTCTTGCTAGTGATGATGATGATGATGATGATGACATTTTCTTGCCAAAGAGTTCAGGGTGGTGGAGATTTGGAAGAACTCAAACTCAAACTCAAAATCAAAGCCAAAGCCTAAATTTTGCAAAGAAAGGTGACAATAAGAATCATGGTGGCTTGGAGACCATTGATGAAGGAAACCAATATTTAAGGTTAGTTTAGTAGTTACTAGTTTACTACACATTATTATTATGAAAAAAACATTGTTTTTTTAAAAGGGTATTCTGAAATGTTTCGATGAATTCAATATTAACTAGATCATTTCATCATATGATTTTTCAGGAAATGATTGATGCTCTAGAACGTATGGTCAAATGAGAGACAATATAACGGATTTGATGCATGGTCTCAATATGCATGGTCTAAATTCAAGATTTCTGTATGTTCATACTTTTGGATGAATAATATCCCTTATTTCTTTTCGATTCGCGAAAAGAAAAAAACGAGTCAGGGGAGTGGCATTTCATGTAGCTATGTACAAGATCGATTATCATTTGCATTTTTTGTGTAAGTTTATGAGATATTATTTTGAAAAGTTATTAGGGTTAGATGTTAAGGTTTGTGTGTATTCATTTCCTTCCATATGTATTTTGTACAAATAGTTTGACCATATGATATGATTTTAGATAAGATAATTTGATCAGAAATATGTTTGTTTTGGTGTTAGAAAGACTAATATGTTACTTGATTTTATATCATCTTTTTGTTATATTATGGGTTTTGGTCGCATAACAGCAACGAACTTTTTTCAAAATACTGTCTTAGTATGTGAACTATAAAAAATATCATTAAATGCAACAAACTTTTATAAATTGTTTTAGTATGCACATTATGTGTTGTCATATCACAAAAATTGACACGTGTCATTATTTAAAATGTGATATGTGCATGTTCAAATACTTAATGAAAATTCATTGCATTTAATGATATTTTTTATATTTCGCGTATAAAAACGAAACTTTCGAAAAAGTTCATTGTTATTTTTTGAACTAAACCCTTTATATTATATGAAATCTTGTTGTACTTCACATGCATGTAAAGTGGACACATAAGTTGAATCCTATTCAGATCTCAATCTCAATACCATCAATTAAAAATTTGATCCAGAAAGATTGTTGTTGCCTTCGATGTCAAGGAAAATACTTATTAGACGCTAGCATTTCTTATTACAAGAAAGTTTTTATAACAATATACGACCATTCAATTCAATTAATGATATCTATGGGTAGTAGTAATTTAATCTTAAATACAACTGTTATGTCATAAATGGTGACATTACTCACGTTGAATAACATAACATGGCATTGTGTAAAATAGCAAATTGAATGTTGCACCTGTCAACTGGTCTCATCTCTTGAATATGGACAAAAGTTTTCAAAAACAAATCTCTCTCGCATTACTTGTAAAAGGGATTGCATAAATAATTTGCATGTTAACAAATGACAATTACATGAAAGTAATGAAGATCACACCATTTTCGCCACGGACATAGATTTCTAGTGATATACGGATAATCTCGTTATGTGAAGCTGTGCATGTGTACTTGTTCTAACAGTAGATATGTTAGAACTCACAAGTAACGTCACCACTTTCCTTGCTCCAGGTTCATTGAGATTTAATTTGCTAGACTTTAATGTTAGTCGTGAGACTGGTCGGTAGTAACATGATTAGGCTGTTAGATTCGTTGAGAGTTGAATGGGCCTTGGCCAACCCACTTGTCTTTCTCAATAAGGCTATGACAATATCTTTTATGTTACAAGTCCATGTCCATCTACATAAGTTTTGGCCCTCCCAAATGAGTTTTGGACTTTTGGTTCTTTGGCCCAACAAATTAAGGAAGTTTAGTTATTGAGACCTTAGTTGCAGTATTTAATCCCAAGGCCTAAGACATTTGTTCCCATTCCCTTCCTAGAAAAATATATTAATAATTTGTTTTCTGAACAGTAAAAACCTGTGGTTTTTGTTAATATTTAAATAAAATACAAAAATATTAGTTATCAAAATTATTATTATTATTATTTTTTCTTCTCACGTGGATAAAACGAGTATAATAAAATGTAAATCATTTCTTTAGATTTAATTGTAAGAACTTTTCTATTACTATGATTTAATATATATTTTTTTCAGTGATGATAATTACACGTTAAAATTCTCTACAAAATTTAAAGTTGTAAAAACTCTACCAACAATTTACAACTTATTCTTGTTGATAAAAAGAACCTAGGAGGATATCCACAAAACATGTACATGTACCTACAAATAATCGGCACACCCTCTTAAGAAAACTACTGTATATGCCATCATGCATGTGGGCCCCACTGTTACGAACCAACAACAAAACATTATATGGTTATGTTTGTCAATAAGTATTTAAGAGCATTTTGAAACCACTAACCTTTAAAGCAAAGTTTTTAAGATCGGGATCATACTCAGGATCGTTTTCGTTTTTGCAAGATCGTGATCATAAGATCGGATCAGGATCTTAAGATCCTACTATAATATCATTTTCTTAATAGTTTTTGTAACAATATACAAATTTACAAATTATTATATATTATAAACACAAAATTATATGAATGTTCCATCAAAATGTTGTCTTGAATTATGATTATGAAATGTTTAATAAGATTAATATGTTGTTTTTTAAATTCTCCAAAAAATAATCTAGAAATTCACAGTTTTTTAGTTTGTTATTTGAGAAAAGTAGGATCGGATCGGATTAGATATTAAGATCCTATGGTCAAGATCGAGATCCTATAAGATCTTAAGCTTTCAAAGATCCTATGTAAGATCCGGATCATTTTTGCTTTACAGTATCGTAAAATCGTAAGATCCTAAGATTAGGATCGGGATCCTAACAACCATGCTTTAAAGTGTTACACACATCGGTATTTTTGTTGTGGAGTATTCAAAGTATTTAAGAGCGGTGAGTAGTGAGTGATGAGTGTTGAGCATTTCTCCGTTTTAAAATAAGTGTGCAGTTTGACTTTTTAAAGCCAATTTTTGGTGTTATATAATGCTTAATGAAAAATTATATCATTGAAAAATACAATTAAAATACAATCATGCATATATTTTGCATCAAATATTATATAAAATCCACAAAAATAATTAAGGTTAAAGTTAAACCGGTTTGACTTTGAAAAGTTAAACTGGACACTTATTTTAGGACCGAAGTAGTATAATTTTTAATGTTCGTTGATAAATAGTAAGTTGTTTTATCTATTTTTTCAGAATGATAATTTTTTAACGCTCGGTGAAGTATCATTTAAGAGGTTGAACATTTACGAGCTGTTTTACACATTATGGTTACACCTACCTATGATTACGATTACGTTACCAAACGCTTAAAAAAAAAATTGCCCACTACTATTACTACTTTTACCAAAGACACCTGTAATTATTAAGTGTAAAGTATAATTGTTGATAAATACTCCCTCATTTAACATTTTGATTTGAAGCATTTTTTTAACCACTATACAAGTATTTTATCAAATCAAACAGCTATTAATTTCTGCCGGCACAAGTATTTGTTTTTGTGTTGTTTCATATAATTTGCCTTAAAAAAAAAAAAAAAAAAAAAAAAAAAAAAAAAAAAAAAAACAGCTATTAATTTAAGCCGAACATACCCTATGACTTTCTGCCGGCACAAGAAGATTTTCCCATGAAATAAAGTAATAATAATATAAACTTTATATTTATAGTAACACTAAAACAAATACTAGTACTTTATATTTATAGTAACACGCAAACAAAAAAGATATACTAGTACTGTATATATATTTCAAGACAAGAAAATATATAGGATAAAAAAAAAAAAAAAAGATGGAGTTAAAATCAGGCTTATCTGCTTTTGTCACTGGTGGTGCTTCAGGAATTGGTATAATTTCTTTTCTTTGGGTTTTATATTTTTTAATGTTTGATTTACTTATGGGTTGTTTGAATTAGTGATGATGATATTGGAATTACATGGGTTGATTTTGATTTTATTTCTTTGATTAAGTATGTTATAAAGTTACTATCTTTATTGAGTAGTTTTTTTTTGGAATTCAGTATAGTGTTATAGAAATTTGGGAGAATTCAGTTGTTTGTAGATGTTTTTTATGAGTTTGATTGCAACCCCGTGAAATTCGGGTGGTTTTAAGTTGACTGTAAAGTTTGTGTAGTATGATCATGGAAATTATGTATATGTTTATGGTCTTAGACCACTCCCAACGGCTCGTCTCGTCCGTGGTGCGTTGGTTTGGTCTTCTTTGGTTTGGCGATTAGGAAAGGGATGAGAGTGGGGCCCATTTGACCGTTTGAGTGTTTGTGTGTGTGTGTGCGCGTGTGAGTGTTTTGTGGGGTATATTTGTGTGTCAGTTTGGGAAGTAGCACAACTGACACAAAAAGAGAGTCTTAAAGGGGGGTGTTTTGTGATTGGTTTTAGAGATTGGTTATGTGGTTATTTTTTTGGATAACCGTGGTTTCCAATCTTTTGGCCACTTCAGGAGTGTTTGCACCTATCAGGAATTGAACTTAAGACCTTCCACATTTTATGATGATAGTCACAATCCCTTTTGCCACTAGCACCATCCCTTAGTGTGTTTTGATACAATAGATAAGTAGTTTCAAGTGTTCGGATAGATTTGCCATTTGATTCTGATTTTATGTCTCGAGTACCTAAATAAGCAGAATCACTAAACACTTAAACATATGTGTATATCTTTTTGCTCTTTTTAAGTTGGGGTTGTACTTGAGTTTATTCAGTGTATACAAAATGGCGAATTAGGCTTGTTTAGAAACTCGAATTCTAAGGCTTGAAATTGAAATGGAGCTCATGTAATTTGAACTGAGTTTTAGCTCATTAACTTTTCACCCATAATATCCTTGGAATCATGCTGTTTCTATCATTTTGTAAATCAAAGAAAGAGATGCAGTTGGACTTTTAAATCCTAAAAGTCTAAAACATTAATCCAAACGCTACCTATAGAAATTTTGGTATTATACATGTATACAAACCTATTTGAATCCTTCATTTCATGAAAACGGAAGTTGAAATGTATGTAGTTATTTTATGAATGGATATAAGTTTTGCTAATTGTAACATGTAATCCATACAGTTACATGGTTATTGTTGATGCACGTTTTATATAGACGGCGAGTCTAAATAGGATTTATAATATTTTTTTGCTACTGATGTGCACGTGTATATGTTTCTTGTTGTGCAGGTAAAGCTCTCTGCATAGCTCTCGCCCAAAAGGGTATATTTGTGACGGTTGTAGATTTTTCTGAAGATAAAGGAAAAGAGGTTGCGTCACTTGTACAAAAAGAAAATCTCAAGTTTCATTCAGGATTAAAATTCCCGTCTGCTATCTTTATAAAATGTGATGTCACTAACAAAGGTGAGTTATATCCGTTAAAGTAATCAAACACTCTGTAACTTCTAGTGAAATTTATTGATGTTTGTTTAATTAAAACAGAACAAGTGGCTGCTGCATTTGAGAAGCACGTGGAACTTTACGGAGGTTTGGATATCTGTATTAATTGTGCGGGAATTGCAACTTCTGTGCCATTTCAAAAGGACCAAACCGATGGTTCACGCACGTGGAGACATGCTGTTAATGTCAATCTTGTTGGAGTTATTGATTGCACCCATAGGGCGGTATGCTTCATCTTTACTTGTTTTTTTTTACCATACTAAATTATAGATTAACATATGAACACAGAGCCGTATGTATGCTGCACTTTGTTATGGGGTGTTTAGATGTGTGTTTCGAAAGTTAGAATATGATATTGAATGATCAGGATCTGCCAGTCTGTTCTAATAAGCAGTCAAGCAGAAAATAGTGTCTGGATATGCTTTTGTTGCTTGAAGTTGTACTACTTAAATAGTTAGATAGTTGAGGAGTATAAGTCCGTAAAATAACGTTACAAGATAAATAGATGAATTTAATTTACCCTTAGATAACCACTTTTCCGTGATTGATTATCGGTCCCTGAACAATCAGCTAATCACAAGCAGAATATGTTCACCCGAACATTAAAACTGGTTAACTTAATATAATAATTTCTACAACGTAATTTTGGACTACGCCCAACATTGATGGGTACTTACAATGCTATATCTGGCTTACTACATAATTCGCGTTATTTACATTGACACTTCCAATTTTCTCAACTTTTTATTCGTAAATTCATCTCATGTAGATCAAAATAATGGAAGCAGCAAAAAAACCTGGTGTGATCATAAATATGGGTTCATCAGCAGGGCTATATCCAATGATCACCGACCCTATATATTCTTCCGCCAAAGGTCTGTTATCATTCAGTAAACTTTAAAAATCCTGCCTTAAACATGCAATTTTGATTCACTACGAGTCTCGTCACATTTATGGTATATCTTTCTCTGATGTTTCTTTTGCACTTCAATTTACAAGGGGGCGTGGTTATGTTTACTAGATCGCTTGCTCCTTACAAGAGAAAAGGTATTCGCGTGAATGTACTTTGCCCAGAGGTGAGAGACCCAACTGCTTATACTCGTATGATTTATGTGCTTTTGAAAGACAAGATAACCTAGTCTATAAAACATTTTTAAAAATCACTTGATGCTTTTCCTTATCAAAAACCTGTAAAATGCAACTTTCTTTTTGTGTAATGTTCTCACAAGTGTGTATGTAGTTTGTTCGAACGGATATGGGTGAAAAAGTGGATTCTGGATTTATTGGCATAATGGGAGGTTATATATCTATGGATGCTTTGATTCGAGGTATGTTTCTGTACCCAAAAAAAAAAAAAAAAAAAAAAAAAAAACGGATTTTTGTCGGGCTAATTGCATAAAATGCTAACCAGCTTTTGTTCGGATTCTATTTTAGTCAGCAAACTGTTTTAGGCTAGAAAAATTCATCAAAAGTACCAAAAAAATATTTGAACCAAGGTAATCTAACCCAGTAACCAACACGTTGACTTTTTCGTTGACTTTTTTCTGAAACGATGGCTGAAAAGCATTTGTAAAATAGGTTAAATATAATTATTTTTGAAACTATGATGGGTTTCCTCTAGACCAGCAGTTGGCTACTGAAAAAAGATATAAGACCAAAGTTGGTCACCTTTCTCTGTGAATAGCCGTTATAAAATAGGGAAGTAGTTTTTTGAGCTTGTTTCTGACAATCAAGTAATGAAACAGGAACATTTGAGCTTATAACAGATGAGAGTAAAGCGGGTTCTTGTTTATGGATCACAAACCGCAGGGGTCTTGAATACTGGCCCACCCCAGCTGAAGAAGCCAAATACTTGTTGCCGTCTTCAAAAACGAGGAAAAGAATTGCATCATCGGTGGTTCCTTCTACAGTCGAAATCCCACAAAGCATTGAGAAAGTGTGAGTACTTTTTGATGTTTTCATAAGATGTTATGTTTTAATTGTGAATTAATTTATTTGATTCTTGTTATGCAGAATTGTTCACACCCTGAGCCACAATTTTCGTAGTGCTACACGTATAGTCCGAGCACCACTAAAGTTACCAATTAAACCAGGCCATGTTCTCTTGAAGATTATATATGCCGGAGTTAATGCAAGTGATGTAAGTTTTCGCTAACACTTTTACTTTGAAAGTTGTGAAAAATATTTTTATATCGTTTTCAAGGGGTTTGTTCTTTGACATCAATCTATATTGTCAATTATTTTTTTCCATAGAAATTTTTGTTAATTTGAGTGTTAATATGACAGGTGAATTTTAGTTCTGGTAGCTACTTCAGTGGAAGCAAAGAAGAAATCAGCTCTCGACTTCCATTTGATGCCGGATTTGAGGTATGTATAAATGTTTGGACACGGGAGATTAATGATTTTCGTGCTGTAATACGTTATGAAATTTGATTCAATCTGGTCTACATATTCTTGTAAGCAACGGTTATTTTTGAATTCTGGCTTATCCGTTTGAATATTAACGATGTTACAGGCTGTAGGATTAGTTGCTGCAGTGGGTGATGGAGTTAAAAATCTGAAAGTTGGCACACCGGCAGCAGTCATGACTTTTGGATCTTATGCTGAATTTTCCTTGGTATAAAAATATTATATTTTTATATTCTTTTATCATTCTCTCAGTAGCTATCTACCTCAAAATTGGTTCATTTGAGTTATATAACTATAACGGGTCCATGGTAAAGCTTTAGAATTAGGTAAGAAGTTGAATGAGGAAAGAGTGACCCGAAGTGTATGTAATTGCTTACAACCTCTTAAATCACTTTATTGATCAAGAAAGATGGACAAGAACCCAACTTGACCCATTACCTAACCAAGCTGATCCGACCATTTTCCAGCTTTAACAGTCTGTATTGACTTATGTATCTTTTAGGTACCCGCAAAACACATTCTTCCTGTCGCAAGACCAGACCCTGAGGTTGTTGCCATGCTTACTTCTGGACTTACGGCATCTATCGCTCTAGAAAAGGTTTGTTTCCTAATTATTTTAGTTTCAATTAAAATGTGCTACTCATCATGTTTTTGGTTTTAATCATGCTGCTTTTAGTCGGCACAAATGGAGTCTGGAAAGACAGTTCTTGTCACTGCTGCTGCAGGTGGAACTGGGCAATTTGCAGTTCAGGTAACTTTTAGAAACTTTTATTTAATACTTTTTTTTTTTTTTTTTTTTTCTTCCCAAAATATTATCGTTTCTTGTACATGTATAATGATTTGCTGACTGGATCATTACTAATGTTAGCTTGCCAAAATAGCTGGAAACAAAGTGGTTGCGACTTGTGGAGGTAAAGATAAGGCTATACTCTTAAAAGATTTGGGAGTTGATCGAGTCATTGACTACAGAGAAGAATCAATAAAAAATGTATAGACATGTTTCTGTTTAAATTTGTTAAAACAGTTAACCAAACTGCATATGAACATCAGAAATGACTTTTTCTAAAATATTTTAAAATGAGCAGGTTCTTAAGAAGGAATTTCCGAAAGGCGTTGATATTGTTTACGAATCTGTTGGTGGTGATATGTTTGATACGTGCTTCAATGCGTTAGCAGTTTATGGACGAATGGTCGTCATTGGAATGATCTCTCAGGTAATTTGAGCTTTGTGCAGAAGTATTTATATACCGACTCTTTTTCTCAACAATTCCATGTTTTAGGTTGCGTTAATCTTTTACTTTTGGGTCAACCCTTTTCCTGATAAGTGATACTGCGCATTTGTTTCAGTATCAAGGAGAGAACGGGTGGAAACCACGAAACTACACAGGATTATGTGAAAAACTTCTAGCAAAAAGTCAAACTGTGGTATGTAAACTACTCATATGTATATATATATATATATATAAATATATATATTCACTTTTTCTTTATCACATGAACAATGCATTGCTTAATTCGACACATAGTCAAAGTGAAATTTAGATTATTAGTCAAATAGATAATTCAAGGGTAACTAATTTCGATCAATTTCATATAGAGGCACCTTCAGAATTTTAGACAAAGAGCCTTAAACTTTTACAACTTATGTTCTAAGGTATCCATACATTTTACAAAGTCAAAATTGTAACAGGCAGCACTTTTGACCAGGTTGACTTTTTTTGTCAAGGTTAAAATATAACTTTTATGGTGCAAAGGAAGTTGGTTTTCCATAATAGAAATCGAAGCAATATGGTCACCTTTTACTGCAGTTAGTTGATAAGTTAATTGAACATATTGCATTGGTTTTATTGATGATGTTTTGAGGCACTTGCAGGCTGGATTTTTTCTCGTTCAGTACGCTCATCTATGGCAACAACATCTTGATAATCTGGTTCATCTTTTTTCCGTGGGAAAGCTAAAGGTAACCATTTTATTGAATTTTTTAATCTCTCTCTGCATAAGTCAAGATTTATCATTTTTTTGTGTGTACACGTATCAGGTTGCAATAGACCCCAAAAGCTTTGTAGGCGTTCAATCTGTTGCTGATGCAGTTGAATATTTGCATTCTGGTAAAAGCGTTGGCAAGGTATGTGCAAACCTTACAAAAAAGCATTCCCGTCACATTCAATATCAATCTAGAAACTTTGCGTGTTTATTTTAGCTTAATGGATTTTTTTTTTTTTTTTTTTTTTTTTTTTTTTTTTTTTTTTTTTTGTGTGTGCAGGTGGTGGTTTGCATTGACCCGAGTTTCAGTCAACAAATGGCCAAGCTCTAAGATTGCTGTTAGTAATAAACGTACAAGGATCACATCAAATGCACATGATTCCTTTCTTATTGCTCCATAAATGAAGCTGACTAAAGCATACACACCTAGTTCTAAAATAATATCACCCATTCTTGGTGAGAATAGCAAGTTGTCTGGACTAATTTATCTTTGGGTAGCGTATGTTTTGTGGAATATTATATAACAATTACTACAGGTTACGGATTATGTTTCCATGAGAATTAAATCAACACGTGTTTAGAGTGTAATATACATCTATGTATTTAAGCTGTCTTGAGTGTCGTTTGTTACATCTTTGAGAATTTTATTAGGTTCAGACGATCCGACCCATAGAGTATGCAGCCGAACATAGACTCGAGTTTTGGTTTGCTACATGAATTAATACTAGTGCATTTCCTTTTGTTCCAAATTGCAACTATAAGAGATTAACTCTTAAGTCAAAATCTCAATCTTAAATTTTAGCTTTATTAAACCTGTCATGTCGTCCTGGTTCAAAATCTAGAAACGGACCAAGGCCAGAAACCGGTATTAGGCCCGGCCGAGGAAAAAATTGTGGTCTACAGCTTGATTCGACCCAAAAGATACACTCATGATGAAAAGGGTTGAATACATCAGGCTTGATTCGACCCAAATGCTTTTGGGGATGGACTACAACTGACATATCATATGAAAGACCCCGTTTATTTCCGACAATCCAGTACATCAGCTTCTAGTCAACCCCTCATTATTTTCCTGTTTTAAGATGAAGCTGTCCACTGGATTTTTGTTTTACCTTTTTGCAGCTGTAAAGCTGTATATAATTGTTGTGAATGATGGTTTAGTTTGTAAAAAAAACGAGTATTATAATTTGGAGTTAATTACGAGAATATGTTTCACATTTCAACCGTTATGACAATTATGTGGGATATATCTGCTGTTTAATCCTTAATATTACCTCATCAGTAGGGAGACGTAAGCAAGGCCTTGTTCTAATACGACTAGTGTATTCTCCCACCTACGTTCATTCTGGAACTAGTGCAAAAAAGGAAAGGTCCATTGCTTGACATTTTGTTCAAGCTTAAAAGCTAAATATGATTGATTAGAGAGAATAATGTACGTGTTCCTTATTAGTACACAAGAACAGTTGTTCTGCAAGATCAGTTATTTAGATAACATTAGTAAAAATCTATGCATCAAGACATATCATTAATTGAAGGAAAAGCTATACATCAGCACTACATGTCTACAAAATGAAAAAAGATTAGATAACCAATAAATTAGTATTCATGTATCATCCTAAAAGACCCTCACACATCTAAGACGACCTTGCTGTTGCAGCACAGTAAAGATATGTGACGAGTCTCAGCGATGACTGCCATAGAGGGGAACAAAGTTATGAGCTGGTTGGTAGCAAGTCGAAATTGATATAGCAGAATATATCCACTGTCTTGTGGTCAGGAGAGACAGGCGTAAAAAATCAAGCCAGAGGAATGGCAGGAGAAAGAAAGAAAAGGACTCGAGTGGTGACCTGCATCACCTCCCATCCATAGCACATTTATAGATAATTAAGAGTTATCAACAAAATGTGTTAAATCCATAGCACTACTAATAAGATATGTGTTAATGTGTGTTTCAGCTTTTTGAAAAAGCAAACAAACATGTGGAAACACCAAAACTTACATGACACAGAAATATAAAGCCCTTGTGGCTGCCATGATGTAGGAGAGCAACAACTGTTCTAAAGCTACTCATGTTCTTGAATGGATTTGCTATTGCTAAACAAATCAGTAATCGCTAATCAACGTCAATCAACAACAGAGATTGTGAACAGTGTATCCCTAATCGTATCATTGATTTATGTGTTTTTTTACTTTGATCTGGACATATGTTCATGCGTGTGCAATTACAAGAACCCGATAATTCCAACATAGCATTGGTTACAATCAAAGCTAATCTAATAAAGAAGCAGATGTGTTGATCCCAGTTGAGCTAATACGATCTTATATAGAAGTTAACTTAAACAAATACTTAAGCTTAAATGCGGAATATAAAAGCTTAACTTAAGAAGATTAAGAATTCTCTTTCAACACTTCAATATTATTAATACGAGCACTCAACAATGCTAGGGTTTTACAACCTTGAAGTGAATAATAATACGTACATAATCTAACCCTAGGATCCTCCTTTTATAGGCCAAGGAGTCCTACTAGGTTTACAATACCTTTCTCTACAAGATAAGAATAATCTAAATAGATAAACTATACAAAGAATCTATTCCATAATTATCCCATCGTATACAATGTTAATCCCTTCAGCAGTAGTTTCACCAAGCAGCAGATTGTCTTCAGCAGCAGAGTCATTAATACCAGCAGCAGTTTCATTGTAACAGCAGTATTACTCAGCAGCAGAGTTACATAGCAGCAGTGTCACTTGGTCAAAACCCAACAATCCTCCCCTAAACTTAATATTTATTTCTAAATATTTAAGTTTCTTTAAAGCTCAATTCATCACTTGGAGGATGCTTCCAAACACTTCAACTCTTTTGAATTCAGTTGATCAAATATCTTCTTATACTTTGACAGCAAATTGAATGCTTGATCATCAGAATCATAATCTTTCTGCAGCTTAAGTGTTTTATCACCATTAACCATCTGATTGACAATATTCCAGTATCTTACCACTGGATAATCTACTTCAGCTAGCATATACAAAGTAGTTGGTCCAAGTTCTAGTACATGAACTCCAGAATCTTGAAAGAGTCTCCATTTTCTTACTTTGTATTCTACTATCTCTGTCCATTCAGAATCATCCATTGAAGGTTCAAACATAAGTTTAAGAGCTCTCCACATAACATTATCAGAAGCAGTTAAGATATGATCAATTTGATCTACCTCATACTTTTTACCATCAAATTTCTTAGCCCCAAACTTTGCCTTGTATAACTTCCACAAATCTTCAACATCCTCTCTATCAAAGTAATGTAACATTTGTTGAAATCTGAGAAATCTGTGAGACTTACCATCAGATCTCTGAACATCATGAAATACTCCAATGTTAGCATCATAACCTGTAGTTACTTTGATGATAGGATATTTAACTCCTAATGGTTTGGCATCAACCACTTCAGGATCTTCCATCTTGCCAACCACAGTGTAACCCTTCAATTGTTCTTTTTGATGCTCAGAAGGAATATGATCAAGACCATATTTAAACTCATCTCCTTCAGGCATAGAACTACTTCCTTCTCCAATCTTTCTCTTCTTCTTTGCAACTGACTTATGAATAACACCTTTTCTTTTATCACCCTGCACAGAAGAAGTAATCTTTGCTACATCACTTTCAAGCTTTTCAACAACATTAGCTTCTTGTATTTGCTCTGCTTCAACTATCTTTTCAGGCACCAACTTCTTGTTCATCTGAGCAATTTGTTCCAAGTCCTCAGCACATCCCATAGTATAAAAAGTATCTGTTCTCTTCTTTGTTTGTTGATACATATCAAAAACTTCTTTGTCAGAATAAGCTTTCAACTGCACCAATGTCCATCCACCCATATTCTTTAGATACCTTTCATATTCTTTCCTTTGCTGTTTAACTGTTGGACCTTTGAATACTTTAACTTTTCTTCTAGCAGCAGCATTCTCTTTTCTCTTATTAGAAGCAAAGTTACTATACCAAGATTGCACATTAAAATTTGGAACTTCATTTTCTTCAATCTTGATCAGCTTGTTTAATTCAATATCAGCAGCAATTCTGATCTTTTCATCATCCCATTCATCATACATCCTGAAACCTTCAGCCTCTTTCTCAGCCAGCTGCTGATCTTCCAAATTAAACACCTCTTGTGCTTTAATAGCAGCAGCTTCATCATGCTCAACTTGCAATGGCTTAGGCCAAGAATCAAAAGGTACATCAGTAAAATCAATCCCTTTATACATCCACCTCTGAACATCAACTTGCTTGCCTTTACCCTTATCTGTAGAAGATGATGTGATTGTCTTCTTTTGAGTAGCAGCAGGTTCTCTTATTGTTATTCCTTTTTGAGGTTTTCTTGTTGCTGAAGTTATGTTAGTTGTTGTGATAGGTTGTGATGATGATTGAGTTGGTAACTGAGGTGTATGTGAGTCAGCAGTAGTCTTCTTACTTAGCAAAACCATTGCCTCTGCAGCAGCATTATCCATAGATCCAGCAGCAGAGTCTTGTACTTCAGCAGTATTCACTATTCCACTAGCAGCAGAACCATCAAAAGTCTTAGCAGCAGAATTATGAATAGCAGTAGAGTCAGCAGCAGCATTTTCCACTGAATCTTCCAAAGTCTTTAACACATTACCCATCAACCCTGTTGCCTTCACTAGTTGCTCAGACTCCAAAGTTTTAAGAGTATCTACCACCTTTTCTTGTACAGCAACCACCTTTTCCATAACAACTTCATTCCCAGACTTATCAGCAACTACAAAGTCTTCATCAATCACTGGAACCTCCCCTGAAACTATTCCAGCATCCATATCTTGAACATTATCAACTTTTTCAAGATTTACCTCCCCTGAATCCATGACAATCTCTTTCCTCCCCTGTTTGGAAGCATCCTCTTCCAAATGAGTAGATGGTTCAGAAGAACTTACAACCTGATTAGTCCCCACTTTCTTCAATCTTTTCAAGGAGGTTGAAGATCTTGATTTCTTGAAGCTCTTAATCTGATTTCGCATTTTGATGATGACCTTGGCTTGACCAGCAACAACATCAGATAGATTAAGAACCTTATCTTCCAAAGACTCACATTTCAACCCCAAAGCGGTACAAGTAGCCGTCAATTCTTGTATAAGTTGCATTGTAGTCTCATCACTTCGACCTGTATTACCTGGTCCGAGAGGTGAATCACTGACATTGTCATCATGTACAAGTGGATCCGTCAATTCATGAGTCACTGGCCTGTCCTCATCACTTCGACCTGTGTTACCTGGTCCGAGAGGTGAATCTGGGGACAAAAACTCAGTATCAAACCTAGTTTGATCATCTGAGCCCCCTATATTTTCCATTTGACTAGGGTTACCATCCTGAGAAGCAGACTCATAAGAATCCTTTTCTCTAGATGTTGCCTTGGTTTGGGTCTTAATGATGTTATCACTATCCTGCTCTGCTGCTAAGCTAGAAGCAGTAGTGACAGCCCTTGCCAACATGTCCTCTCCATCACCTAGGACAGCCTCATCTGGTACAGCCATACTAACACTATCCTGAAGTAGATTAGTGTTCTTTTTGGTTTTCCTACGTGTATATTGTTTTGTAGGTTGTGTAGCAGATGTAGTAACATTGGGTGTGTGATGGGAATCAGTTGGATTTCCTGATCCTTCACCCTGGTTGTTGTGCACAATTTGTTCCATGAAAGATGTAAGATTTGTATGTGCACCAGAAAAACCTTTGCCATGCTTAATCAAAAAGGTAAAAGTCCTTGAAGCCAATTTTGGAGCATCATATTCAGAAACATGGGTTCTTGTTTTGGAAATTTGTTTTTCAATAAAGATTTGAAGAAATCTTGGATATAACAAATAAGAACCATCTTCAACACCTTTAAACAACCCAGCCAATATCATTTTTGAAAAATTAAATGGTTGACCTTTGCACAGACATATCATTGCAGAAGCAATGTAGTACTGAACTCATGCCACCCAGATGTTTTAGGACTCAAACAATAAAGGAATAGATGTACCAAAAACTTGTATTGAGGACAGAGAAGAGCTTTTTGAAATTTTAAATTGTTATGTTTCCCCTCATATCCCAATTCTTTTAAACCAGCAAAAATAGCATCATTTGCAAGACACGTGGTCTCTGTCTCATCATCTAAGAGAAGAAATTCCCTTATTGATGATTCAGTTACACGAACCTTTTGCCCATCTACAAAAGCACTGACATGTTTTTCCCCATTCATAGTTTTGATTTTGGCAGTAAACCAAAACTGTTTAATGTAGGAAACATATATAGTAGGGTTCACAGTGAGTGCATACCTAAGAGAAGTAGCATTCAAAAATTTTACCATGTCTGTGAAACCTTCAGGAACTAATTCTTCATTCAAAACAACCACACTGTTGTGTTGCTCAACCCAGGTACGTGTAAGCTCCATGAATTAGGTTTTAGAGAATTTGGGGATTTGTGATTATTGGAATGATTAGGTGTAAGGGTTTGTGATAACTTCAATTGAGAACATATAAAAACCAATTATGAAAATCAATTAGGTTTTAAATGGATGGATGAAAGTTACACATAACACCCTCTTACTTACAACCATAGCAGCAGAACCGTATCATTCACAACTAGCAGCAGAGTGATAGAACTAGCAGCAGAGTGAACTGGAGCCAGCAGCAGAGTTGACTATAGACCTTGGTCAACTATACATAACAATTAATGCACATATCACTCCGTAATCCCTATAAAACCGGCGAGATCTTTTCCCCAAATTATGCAATCAAACCCTAATCTCTTTCAAAAACGCCACAATCACAATCAATACTATCCATCTTTACAATCAATTCACCAAACAATGAAATCAACACCCGAAATTATCAATATCTCATCCGATTCATCATCCGAAGATGAGAGCCCATTTGAAACCTATGTACCGCCATTCCGTCCTCCTCATGGTGGTTGTAGAACCAAAGAGCAAGCAAAGAAGAGAAAACATGATCTTCCGGTGTTCAAAGATCTCCTCAATTTGAATCAAACCCCTAGCATATCCAGGGGTAAAGCTGTGATGACCCCACAATCTCCATCATCTTCAGAGTCTTCAGAAGATACAGCTTGGATCCCTGTTAGGCAATCATCCCCAAAAGAGCTTGTATCCCCTTTCATCTACACATCATCAGATGAAGATGAGGAAGAACCACCAACCAATCCACCTGCCACTCCTGAGAGGCCACAATCTTCAAGGCCAAGGCCACAATCATCAAGGTCGAGGCCACAACCATCACCTGGTCTTTCTCTTGGACCATCAAGACAAAACCCTCCTCTCCCAAAGGATAGAGAGGTTGTGCTTGGGCTTCCATGCCCTAGGAAGATGTAGGTTTAGGTGTTAGGTTATGATATCAGCTTTTGTATTTTGTCTTTTGATGTTGAATCTTTGTACTTTTCTGGAATGAATGAATGAACTTTCTTGTTTTAATTCTTGCAAATCACCATTCATATGCCTGCAAAATGTTAGACCAAACACCACAAAGCAAACAACCAACATATGTACTAGCAGTAGAGTTAGAAAGTCAATGAGCAGCATAGTACATTATATCTCAAGCATATACACATTAACAAGCAGCAGAATAACAAGCAGCACATGCATTACAAACTTTAACAAAAATAAAGAGATAAGTTTTTCAAAGATTAATCATACCAATGTTTGCAATTAAAAATTGAAACCTCCCCACATCAAACTGTTTAGTGAGAAGATCAGCAACATTGTTATCAGTATGAATTTTAACAATTTGAATTAACTTCTTTTCATAGCAATCCCTTATAAAGTGATGCCTTATCTCAATATGTTTTGTTTTAGAATGAAACACTGGATTTTTAATTATGCAAAGTGTGCTGTTGTTATCAATATGGATTTTAGTATTCATGAAATTGTACCCATAATCCAATAATTGATTCTGCATCCATAAGACCTGTCCACAGCAACTTGAAGCAGCCACATACTCAGCTTCTGTAGTTGAATTAGCCACCACTGTTTGCTTCTTGCATTGCCATGACACCAACCTGCTTCCAAGGAACTGACAACCCCCTGTTGTAGACTTTCTATCCAAAGAAGCTCCAGCATAATCACTATCTGAGTAGGATACCAAATCAAATGGTGAATCCTTAGGATACCAAAGGCCCAATTTTGGTTGATACCTCAGATATCTAAAAATTCTTTTCACTGCATTGAGATGTGATTCCTTGGGACACACTTGAAATCTTGCACAAGCACACACTGCAAACATAATATCAGGCCTTGATGCTGTAAGATACATCAATGATCCAATTATAGACCTGTACAAGTGTATATCCACTTCCTTTCCATGTTCATCCTTCAGCAATGGCTTATCTTTTTCCATGGTAGTCTTGGCAGGCTTAGCATCTTCAAAGCCAAACTTCTTCAAAATATCATTGACATACTTATCCTGACTGATAAAGATGCCATTCTCTTTCTGTGTAACTTGCAGACCTAAGAAGAAGGTGAGTTCTCCCATTGAACTCATAGCAAACTTGTCCTTCATAAGCTTCTCAAAACTAACACACATAGCTTTGTTTGTAGACCCAAAGATGATGTCATCAACATAAATTTGAACCAGCAAAATATCAGCTTTTTGTCTTTTGAGAAACAAGGTTTTATCAATCTTACCCCTGCTGAACCCAGACTCTAGCAAGTAGGTTGACAAGGTGTCATACCAAGCTCTAGGAGCTTGATGTAGACCATACATTGCTTTATTAACCTTGTAGACTTTGTCAGGATGATCAGGGTCTTCAAATCCTGGTGGTTGAGACACATAAACTTCCTCAGTAATGGTCCCATACAGAAAAGCACTTTTCACATCCATTTGATACACTACAAAGTCTTTGTATGAAGCATAAGCCAAGAATATTCTAATAGCCTCTATTCTTGCCACTGGTGCAAATACTTCATCATAATCAAGCCCTTCTTGTTGTGTGTATCCCTATGCTACTAACCTTGCCTTATTTCTTATGACAATTCCTCTCTCATCTCTTTTGCATCTAAAAACCCATTTTGTGCCAATCACTCTTTTACCATTTGGCAGTTCAACCAAAGTCCACACTTCTTGCAGCTTGAATTGTAAAAGCTCATCTTGCATTGCTTCTACCCAACTTGCTTCTTGTAAGGCTTTTTAAGTGTTTTTGGGTTCAATTTGAGAGAGAAAACATGCAAACAGGCAATTTTGAAGATCTTTATGACTATTTCTTTGATGCAGAGATCTGGCAAAGAAACTTTGATGTTGAAGATCTTTCAAGGCTTTAGTCATCTGCCTAGTTTGAATGGATGATTGTGGATCACTTAAGATTTGATCTTTGGGATGATCCTTGTGTATTCTTGTGGTGGTTGTAGGACTAACAGGAATATGGAGTTCCAAGTTAGTATAATCAGCAGCAGCTCCAAATAACTGACCATCAAGAGCATCATTGTCTGTGTCATAATAGATATTTTCCAGATCAGGCATATTTGGATCATCAGGATAGATAGTATCATCAATAGATCTACCCTGAGTGTCCAAATTAGGAGACAAGAAAGTAGCAGTAGAGTTAGTAGGCTTTGCAGCAGTGTGTGTTGGAGCAGTAGTTGCATCTTTTGGCTTAGCAGTAGAGTCTTCTGAGTCAGCAGTAGAGTCTTTTGATCTTATTTGAGAAATATCACCAACTACTTTGAGAGCTTCATTTACTTCTTTTTCTGCTGCAACAGGTATTTCAATACCTTCTTCAGTTTCTGTTGATACAAAAGTTGGGCGTACCTGGTTGTTGGGCTTTGCTCTTATATCAATTGGATCCTTAGCACTTTGTTACCTGCGTACTAAGAAAAGAGAATAACACCGTTAGACTTATCGAGGGATTGTCTCCCCCGATTAGACTCCGGCGTGAGAGTAAGTAATCGAATTTAGGTTTTGGTTTAAGAGTTTTAGGGATTCCGTGAATCGTACCTTGAATAAGAATCGTATGATTCTATATATAGGGGCTAAGAAACCGTGTTTCTTGCTCCTTACTCTTCGCACGCGTGGTGCTTATCCGAGGTAAGGATATCTATTCCTTGAATAGATGATCCTTATCGGATATCCGGTGAGTTAGATTGGGCCTTTGGGCTTCGTGAGCCCAAGCGTTGATACCACGGCCCATACCATTTGTCATGGTAGCCCATTCGTGATGGACTTAGGTGTAAGTAATGTCTATCATTTGGGCTTGCGGCCCAAATATAGGCTATACGTCATCATGTCCCCCCAGTCTAGTATGCGCGGCACGTAGCCGCGGGTGCTAGACTTAATGTAAGCAGCGGTAAGCGTGGCGGGATAATGAACAAATTGTTACCGCCTTTTTGGAGGTGCAATGCACCTAACAGGTTCAAAATAGTTACCTCGGTAAATGGGGATGGTGTCCACGTATCACTTGGGATTCGGGAAAAAGTGTTGTACCGTTTGATCTTCTAGCCACACGTTTACTGTGAGTGGGATCCACGTGGGCGTGAATTAGGGTTTTTACCACCCTATATAAGAATGCCGCCCCCCTTTATTTTCACCACACAGTAAAATACACACACAACCACTATTCATCTTCTTCATTTTGAGAGCGTTTTTGCTAGAAAACCTTTGAGCTTCTGTAGGTAAGCTTTGTGTGCGTATACTTAGTTTTAAGATGAACATGGTCGCTCAATTAGAGGAGTTTCGCTCTGCGTTGTCTGTTGAGGATGTGATGCATTTTTCTTCCGACTATTTTGTGCCTTTGGATGTGCATCCAGAGGTGCCAGATGTCGATGTGTGTATAGCCGACTTCCCCGAAGGGAAGATAGGTTTATACACGAAATTCTTCGAGTACGCTAACTACCGCGTACCTATATCTATATTTCTGAGCGATTTGCTCAATCACTACCGCCTCCACATCTCTCAGCTGCACTGTATAGGTGCGGCGAAGGTGTCGAATTTTGAGGTAAACTGCCATTTACTAGCGATAGAACCAACTGTAGATTTATTCCGCTCTTTTTACCACTCAACATGGTCGAACGGTTGGGTGTCCTTTGCGAAGCGCCCACGGGCGTTTCAATGTTATACGGAGAAAGTTGACGCCCTCAAGAATTGGAGGGAATTTTTCTTTTGGGTAGACGACGTGGTCTTTCCTTCCAATTTTGAGTTTTATACTCAAGCATCTTTACCAAGGGATGGGCATCCCGCACCCGGTTCCTATAGTATTGCTGACGCGCAGACGTTAAATGCCAATCGATTGGCCATTAACCCCTATCCGGAGGAGTTTTTGGTGCATGTAGGATTGAGCCGCGCGTATTTTGGCGCAGCGGATGAGGTTCCCACTTTCCTGAGTGAGGATGGCCGGGGTGGGTGTTCATCCTTTGTAATTGTTTGTAAGTTTTTCATCCTTTTTCTTCGCGCATTTACCAACTAATCTTTCGTTGTTTTCTTGCTTCATTTTTATATGTGCAGAGATGGACTTATTCGCAGTGGTGAAGCTTGATAAGCCAAAGCAGGTGACCATAGGGGTGCGTCCTCTGAGGGAAGGGGAGCTGCCTTTGCTGGAAGCAACCGCGGGGCGTTTGACTGTTTTACCCGCGACAGTCCCTGAGGACACGCCACCACTTGTGGTGACGCCCGTCCAGAGTATGGCGCCAGAGGTAGTGGTGGCGCCTACTGTGGTGCCTGAAGTGGAGGTGGCGCACGAAGAGGCACGCTCAGGGTCATCTGACAGTATTCGGATCCTGAAACCTGAAGAGGTGCTGAGGGAAGAGGTTGCGCAGAACTTAAAGCGCAAGGGAGGTGCTGGAACCAGTGGCACCAGCAAGAGGCGTCGACACGTCATCAAAGACGCAGAGTCGAACGCGGAGGAAACTTCGACCTCCGGCGCACGGTTGAAGGCTGATGCTTCTCCGTTTCTGTAAGTGTGCACTTCCTCTCTCTCCCTTTTTTTTTTTTTTTTTTTTTTTTTTTTTTTACTTGTTGTAATTTTTTTTTTTTGTTGACTGTCTTTGTTCCGTAGGGATGACGACGCGAAAGATGATGAAGTATCCTCTCCGCAGAATGAAAACAAGGGAGAGGATACCTTGGCAGCAGGTGGTGGTGAGGCGCAGCAACTTCTTGATGAGTTGGCTGTGACTACTGCCCGTCAGGCTGAGCTGGTGGCGCAGCTGAAGGGAAAGCGCATTGGGGAGAGTCATGCTCTGGCCCAGAAGGAAGAGGAGTTGGAGGAGCTGCGCGCGCAATTGGCGGGCGTGCAGGCTGAGCTTGGGGAGTCAAGGGCGTATGGGGAGAAGATGGCTCAGGACAAGATGAGCATCTTGGCTGATCTGCTACATGCGAGGTCGTGTCTCGAGCAGATGAAGGCCAGGGCATCGTGGTCTGTGTCGTTCCTTGAGGAGAAAAGATCTGAGCATTATGCTATGCTTCAAGAATTCAAGGAAAATATGGAGAAGACGCTTGTGGCGTATGAGGAGAAGCTGCGCGCCCTTAGCATTGAGTACGACGAGGAGCTGTATCCTCATCTCATGACTGTGATTGCTGAGCGCAGGTATTTTTACACCTTTATCTTTTAGAATTGTTTTCTTCACTCCATTTTATCTTATCTTGTTACCACTTTGTGAATGCAGGTGGTTGATCAGCCATGGGCTTCGTCTGGCAGCTCTAAGTACTTTAGAGTCTGCGGAGGTGGTGGAGGCCTTTGGGAAGGTTGTCCACTGCGCGATAGCGCGTGGCCGTTCGCAGGCGATGGAGGAGCTCCGTGAGGCCAAGCTGTTGGAGAAGGACTTGGTGGAGATTCCTGGTTATAGCTCAACGGCGTACGATGAGCTGGTGGAGGCGATGGCGGGGCTGAAGGTTCTTGAGCTGCCGCATATAGGGAAATTGGAGCGCGACCAAGATGACCCTATAGCTGTGCTGATGGCCGGCTTAACTTTGCAGCGCCATCTTGAGAAGAATGCGGAAGAGGAGTTAGACTATTATCTAAAACCTGATATATCGCAGCTTCAAGTCCCAGTTTTTGCGCGGCCCCGTGATATCCTCAAGCCTTTTGCTCTGGAGAAGGAAGTCCCCTTGAAGGAGGTGCTGGAGCAACATGCGCAGAGGGCTGCGGTGAAAAAGGGTATCAAGGGCAAGGCCGTGATGTGCGGTATTGGTGCTGCACACCTTCCTAGATCAGATGGTGTGGCTGTAAGTGTTCCAACCGTATCGATGCAGGATGCCATAACCTTGAGTAAGTTGAAGGAGGGAAGTTCCGCCGCTCCAGAAGAGAGCCATGATCACCGCCATAGCATATAGGTTGTTTGTGAGCTTATGTATTTTGTCCTTGTAATTTAATAAATATGGAATAAAATACATTTTGTTATGAGCTCGTAACTTAAATACACTTGCATTGTTTGCTAAGTTTTATTTTTGACTAAGTTTTTTAAGTGCGTAACTTAAGTATACTTGCATTGTTTGCTAAGTTTTATTTTTGACCAAGTGTCTTGGCTCGTTAAATTGCTAAGCTCGTACAGTGTACTTGGTATACGCGCATCCGTCGTGGGGTGCGCATGTGAAACTTACTTTGACGTCTCAAGAGTAAGGCGCTTAGCAAGGATACGTGATCCAATGTTGATGGGTTTGCAACCCTCTTATTCAACGAGTAAATTAGTAGGTTAACTCATCCTATATGCCTTCGTGGGTCTTTAAGTGGTGCATGCACGCCATGTAGGCAAAAAATATACAATAGACAATATTGACATATATGCAATAAAGTAAAAGTGCGCTATGGAGTTAGCTAGAAACCATAACATTTTATTAATACTTGCAAGTTTATTGAAAAAATGGAAAACATAATTCCTAAGAAAGAAAAGAAAGACAAACACTTATTGGGCACCGCGTAGGGTGTGAGTGTGTTTGTGTAAGGGCCGTAGCCTAAAAGTAACATCTTTTGAGATTACAGATGTTCCAAGTGCGCGCTAGGTCGTGACCTTCCATATCGCGCAACCTGTATGCGCCGTTGCCGAGCGCGTCTGTGACCTCGTAAGGTCCTTCCCATTTGGGTCCAAGTTTGCCTGTGTCTTCTGCGTGGCTTGCGTCATTGGCGCGATAAACAAAGTCCCCTGGTCGAAATGAAGTGTTCTTGACTTTTGCATCATAATACTTCTTCATTTTTGCCTTGGCCTTTGCTTCTCGTATGGCTGCGCGTTCGCGTCTCTCCTCCAGTATATCTAAGTCTATGCGCCGTTCCTCGTCATTTGTCATGACGTTGACTTCTGCTGTGCGTATAGTAGGCATTCCTATCTCAGCTGGTATGACGGCTTCTGTTCCATAGACTAAGGAAAATGGCGTGTCGCCAGTACTGGTTTTGATTGTTGTGCGATGCGCCCACAAGACATGCGAGAGTTCATCTACCCATCTTCCTTTATGTCTGTCAAGGCGCGCTTTTATGCCTTCGCCTAGACTGCGATTAGCGCGCTCAACCAGGCCATTGGTTTGTGGGTGTTTGACTGAAGCAAAGTGTTGTGTGATGTTTAATTGTGTGCACCAATCTTTGAATGGGTTATCACAGAATTGTTTTCCGTTGTCGGATACGATCTCGCCTGGTAGGCCGAAGCGACAGACAATATTGTCCCAGACAAAGCGTTTTACTTGGTTTCCCGTAATATTCACCACAGCTTTTGCTTCAATCCACTTTGTAAAATAATCTATGGCTGCGATGAGGAATTTTACCCCTCCCGCTGCGACGGGAAAAGGTCCTGCGATGTCGATACCCCATTTGTAAAATGGCCATGGTGAGGTAATTGGTGTTAGCTCGTGCTGTGGTCGGCGCGGAATAGGTCTATGTACTTGGCAGTTGCTGCACTTTCTTATTAGGTCGCGTGCGTCGCGGTGCATTGTTGGCCAATAGTATCCTGCCCTTAAAGCGCTTGCCACCACGGATCGCGGTCCTGAGTGCATACTACATGATCCAGCGTGAAGTTCGCGGAGTACATAGTCTGCTTGAAGGGGTCCAACACATCTGAGCCATGGTTGTAAGAAAGATCGCCGATAGAGTACGTTGTCGCGGAATTCGAATCGTTGCGCCGTGCGCCGTATTCTTCGAGCGTCTTTATTATCTTGGGGTAGAGTTCCCTTGCTGATAAATTCGATGATAGGTGTCATCCACGTAGGATCTTGTTCTTCTATCACCGTTGATATCTCCATATCAAGGATTGACTTGTTCTTTAAGGTTTCCACCAATACCTGTTTTGAAAGGTGTGCGAAGCTTGTAGATGCGATCTTGCTGAGTGCGTCCGCCTTTCTGTTTTCCCCTCTAGGTACTTGTTTTATTGTGAACCTATCGAAGTTTTTGATCAGAGACTTTGTCTTTTCCAGGTATTGGATCATATGGTCATCCTTGGCCTCGTATTCTCCTAACACGTGGTTAGCGACTAGCCGAGCATCTACATTTGCCTCTAGGTTGCGTACACCCATTTGAATTGCGATGCGTAGTCCGGCCAGTAGGGCTTCATATTCTGCCTCATTGTTTGTGGCTGTGAACTCGAAGCGTAGCGCATAGGTGAATTCCATACCTTCTGGGTTTGTAAGAATGAGTCCTGCGCCTGATCCATCTGCGCATGAGGATCCATCAGTGAACAGTGTCCATGGTTCCTGTAGATCCGCTTTTGCTGCAGATGTTGGGCTGTCGCCCTCTGGCTTCTCCACGATAAAATCAGCTAAAACTTGCCCTTTGATAGCAGTGCGCGGCCTGTATGAGATGTTGTACTCACTGAGCATTACACTCCATTTTTGTAAGCGTCCCGATGCATCTGGTTTAGAGATAACTTGTTTAATTGGCTTATCAGTGATTACCGCAATTGGATGCGCTTGGAAGTATCTGCGCAGTCTCTTGGCGGCGAACACTAAAGCCAAGACCAGTTTTTCCATGGCGCTGTAGTTAACCTCTGTTTTCTTTAAGGCTTTGCTTACGAAGTATATGGGTGTCTGGACGGAGTCTCTATCTGTCAATAGTACTGCGCTAACTGCTCCGTGGGTTGCTGATAAGTACATGATTAGTTCTTCCCCTTGTCGCGGTGCGACTAGTTTGGGAAGAGATGCCAGATGATGTTTGAGTTGTTGGAAAGCTTCCTCGGCTTCATTGGTCCAACGAAAGTCTCCCTTTTTTGTACACTTCGTGAGTGTTTTAAAGAGAGGAAGGGACTTGTCTGCTGACTTAGATAAGAAGCGATTCAGCCCTGCCAGCTTTCCATTCAGTGATTGGACTTCTTTGAGTGTGCGCGGGGAGGGGAGATCAATAACAGCCTTTGTCTTCTCTGGGCATGGTTTGATTCCATCGGGTTCTATTAAGTATCCGAGGAACATGCCTTCAGTTGCGCCAAAGGTGCACTTTTTTGGATTCAGTTTCATGTTTATCCGCCCCAACGTTCGGAATGTTTCCTCGATGTCGCGCACTAACTCATCCTCTGTATGGCTTTTTATAACGAGGTCGTCCACGTAGACTTCTAAGTTACGGCCTACTTGTTTTTCGAAAGCTGTGTCCACCAGCCGTTGGTATGTCGCGCCTGCGTTCTTTAAGCCAAAAGGCATTTTTGTGTAGCAGTATACCCCTTGACTGGTGTGGAAAGCTGTTTTTTCTTCATCCTCCACTGCCATTTGGATTTGGTGGTACCCTTTATATGCGTCTAGGAAGCACTTGAAGGGGTATCCACATAAGGATTCAACCTTCCAATCAATTTCTGGCAATGGATAGCAGTCTTGCGGGCATGCTTTATTGAGGTCCGTGAAGTCCACGCACATCCTCCAGCTATCATCGCTCTTCTTTACCATGACTGGGTTAGAGAGCCAGTCGTGGTAGTACACTTCGCGCATGATGCCCGCATCTGCTAACTTGCGTACTTCTTCCAAAATAGCTTTTGCACGATCTGGAGCCTGACCGCGCTTCTTTTGTCGTATTGGAGGGTATCCTTGTCGGATTTGTAGTTTGTGCTCTGTGATAGAACGAGGCACTCCTGTCATATGCTTTGGTTCCCATGCAAAGATGTCTAGGTTCTTTTGCAAGAGTGCGCATACGGCTGCTTTACCTTTGTCAGATAAAGATCCTCCAATCGAAACTTGTTGTTCCGGATAGTCTGGATGAATAGCGACCTTTAAATTTGGCGATTTTTCCGTGCGCTGTTCTGGAATAGTATCTGCTTCAGTTGTCACTGCGATACATTCTCTTGGTGGTATCGTTGTGTTATAGAGAGTAACCACTCCTCCTTCAACTGGGAATTTAAGCATTCCGTGTGCTGTGGATGGTACTGCGCGCATGGATGATATTCCTGGTCTTCCAATTATGCCATTGTATGGTGAGGGAGACTTGATTACCATAAAATTTATCCATGCCGCGGTTGAGTGTTGCTCATCTCCTACGACCACCAATAAGCGTAACTGCCCCATGGGCCAGATCTTTTCTCCTGTAAATCCTGTTAGTGACATTGTAGCTGGTATCAACTGACTTTGGATTTCAGGTCGCAGCCTTTTGAAGCAGTGATCATACATGATGTCTGCGGATGCTCCTCCATCAATATACATGCGGTGGATGTCGTGTCCTCCTGCATGTATTTCAATGGTCAGAGGTTCCACGACTGCGTTGTCCGCAGCGATTGTAGGGAAGGATATCTCTTTTTCTGGAGAGAATTTTTGGCTGACTTTTTGCTTTATTTTGCGCTGCCATGATTGTATCATGTATATAGTATCAGCCTTTTCCTTTGGGGGTTCTTTCTTGCCTCCATTTCTCTGTCTATCTTTTCCTTCCTTGATGTTTTTTACGAGATGGTCCATCCTTCCTTCTCTCACTAATTTTTCGATTAGTTGTTTCAGTTGGACACACTCGTTAGTTGTATGGCCCTTTTGGCCGTGGTACTCGCAGTATCCACTACCTTGGCGTTTTTCTTCTGCCGTTTTAATTGGTGGTGGTCTTGGGAAGTTCGCACCTTCTGTTGCAAATATCTCCCTTGGAGTTTTAGTGAGAGGAGTATATTTGTCGTTGTCTCTTCCACTGCGGTAGTTCCTGCCGCGGTTATTGTTTTGATCATTGGATTGTCTCCGCGGCTGTTCTTGTTGTCTATAGTTTGAATATCCTTTCTTGCTATCCGCAGCAGCTGCTTCTCCTTGTATAAAGGATCTGGTGCGTTTTGTGAGTTCATCGAAAGACTGTGGAACTCTATCATTGAGCTTTCGGATGAGTTCTGGATTATTAATTCCATTCATGAACCCCGAAATTTTTAGTATTTCGGGACATGCTTTGACCTGTATGCACTCATCCTTGAAGCGCTCCATGAAGGCGCTGGTTGATTCTCCTTGGCGTTGCTTCACCCTTGCCAATTCCACAGGATTTTTAGCGCACTTCTTTCGCTGGGTGAAGTTGTGGCGGAATGCTTTTCGCAATTCCTCAAAGCCGCCTATACTCCTACGTGGGAGTTTGCTAAACCATGTGCGCGCGTTCCCTACTAATGTGGAATTAAACATATGACACCACACAGGCTGTGGCCAATTTTCGATAGTTGCGGCTGACTCGAAAATTTTGAGATGGTCGTCAGGGTCACCTGTTCCATCATATGTCTTCACATTAGCGGGCATGCGTCTGCGCCTGTCGTCTGAGTAATCACTTATGCGACGTGTGAACGCATCAATTTTATGGCGTCGCCATGGGAGAGACATATCCTCGTTCTCTTCCTCGCGACGTCGTCCTTTTGATTTCCAGTGACCTGTTTCTTTATCCTCGTTGTCCGAGGAATCGCTGGAGGAAAGATAATCTCTCCGTCGGCGTTTGCGCCTGCTCCTTTCAGAAGAGGAGCCTGAGGGATCTCTGCTCGGGGATCTTCTTCTCCCCAACCTGTCTTGGATCCGCCTACTTCTGGGATTGGAGGATCCTTGACTCGGCGAATGCTGAGGACCTAATCGGTCGTGTATTCCCCGACTGCCAAGTCTGGAATGAACATTGGTGCGCCTACCGCTGTCTCCAGAATTTTGTGAGCCAGACACCGTACCCAACCTGTCATGGACATTGGTACGTTCTGTACGTCTTCCTCGTGGGTGACGTGGTGGTGTTAGTTCACGTTCTGGCCCGAAATTAAGTCGGGTTTGCAGATCCGTACCGGCTCTTCTTGCCGCTTCTTCCTGCATGAGGGCAGTTAGGGTTTCATAGTTTTGGGACACGAAATTTCCCAAAGTTAAATCGGGTACGTCCTCAGTCGTTGCAAGGATCTCTGCCTCAGTATGGGGCGCCCGGTTTCGTTCAGGCGCGCCTGGCGGCACAGTGTTGTTCACTACGGGTGCAGCCTGATGAGGAGTGGTGAAGAGGGTGCGCTGGAGTTCCTCAGCGCTTGGGACCACTGACGAGATTAAAGGTAGTTCCATTGTTGGAATAGGCTGGGTTGTTCCCGCCTCCTGGTGATCAGGTGCGCTGGTTGTCCCAGCAACCTGCTTAGAGGTCGAATCTTGTCGATTCTTCTTCTGATGATCACGTTTTTCTGACTGCGGAGTCCGCTGGCCCGAATTCTTGTGTTTCGTCATTCTAGTTCGTTGTAGGGTCCCACGGATGGCGCCACTTGTTGATACAAAAGTTGGGCGTACCTGGTTGTTGGGCTTTGCTCTTATATCAATTGGATCCTTAGCACTTTGTTACCTGCGTACTAAGAAAAGAGAATAACACCGTTAGACTTATCGAGGGATTGTCTCCCCCGATTAGACTCCGGCGTGAGAGTAAGTAATCGAATTTAGGTTTTGGTTTAAGAGTTTTAGGGATTCCGTGAATCGTACCTTGAATAAGAATCGTATGATTCTATATATAGGGGCTAAGAAACCGTGTTTCTTGCTCCTTACTCTTCGCACGCGTGGTGCTTATCCGAGGTAAGGATATCTATTCCTTGAATAGATGATCCTTATCGGATATCCGGTGAGTTAGATTGGGCCTTTGGGCTTCGTGAGCCCAAGCGTTGATACCACGGCCCATACCATTTGTCATGGTAGCCCATTCGTGATGGACTTAGGTGTAAGTAATGTCTATCATTTGGGCTTGCGGCCCAAATATAGGCTATACGTCATCAGTTTCCATAGGTTTTTCTTGAGAAACAACATCATCTGAAGGGCTTTGTTCTTTCTGAAAGGGTAAAAGAGTTGGACCAATCTTCAATTTCTCAATCACAACAAACTCTTCCTGTGGTTTATCAACATTGGCAATTACAGGAACATAATTCATTGTTTTGGCAAGAATATCAACATCAAATAGCCATTCTGGTCCTTTCCCTGCAGAATTAAATGTGTTCTCACTAAACTTGATATGCAGATTCTCCTCTACATGTTTGGTTCTCTTATTATAAACCCTGAAGGCTTTACTATTTACAGAGTAACCAACCAAATTACCTTCATCAGCTTTTTCATCAAACTTGCCTAGCTGATCCTTTGTATTTAAAATGGTAACAGGACATCCAAATGGTTTGAGAAAATCAATCATTGGCTTCTTTCCATGAAATAGCTCATATGGAGTCTTGTTATGAGGCTTGACTACCTTACTTCTGTTCTGCACAAAGCATGCAGTGTTCACAGCTTCAGCCCAAAAAGGTACAGGTAGTTTTGAATCAGATAACATAGTTCTTGCAGCCTCAATAAGTGTCCTGTTTCTTCTTTCAGCTACACCATTCTGTTGTGGAGTTCTTGCTACACTGTACTGTCTAAGTATTCCTTTTCCCACACAGAATTGATTCATCTCACTATTCTTGAACTCAGTACCATTGTCACATCTGATGATTTTCACCTTGTGATTGTGCAGGTTTTCAACTCTTGTTATGAAAGCTTTGAGTATTCCTGGAGTTTCATCTTTGGTGGCTAGAAAGAACACCCAAGTAAACCTGCTAAAGTCATCAGTGACAACAAGACAATATGACTTCTTATTCAAACTTTTTACAAATACAGGCCCAAATAGATCCATGTGTAGCAAGTGTAATGGCTCAGTATTTGTGTTTACTGTCTTGGACTTGAAAGAAATTCTGTGTTGTTTACCCTTTTGACATGCAACACAAGTTTCACTGTTCTCAAAAGTCTTTGTAGGCATGCCTCTTACAAGATTGCCTTTCACCAATTTGTTCATAGTCTTGTAGTTCAGATATCCCAGTCTTCTATGCCATAATTTGGACTCATCAATAGTTGCCTTTGCAATTAGACAAGTCAAAGCCCTCTTAGGAATAATATTCTTAAAATGGTCACTGTATATATTTTCCTTTCTAGGGACCTTCAGTAACACAGATTTGTCATCTGGTAATTGAAAATCAGGAGAAAGAATCATACACTCAGTGTCTGTAAAAAGAACAAAATTCTTTTTGTCACACATTTGTGAGACACTAAAAAGGTTAAACTTAAGTCCTTTCACAAGAAACACCCTCTCAAAGTCCAAATTACCAGTCCTTAGAGTTCCAATACCAACAATCTTTCCACCTTTTGGATCATTCCCAAAAGCTACATAACCACCATCAAAAACCTCAAGATCTTCAAGTTGAGATTCATCCCCAGTCATGTGTCCAGAGCATCCACTGTCAACAATAACCATATCCTTAAGCTCATCCAGTAGATTGACCTGCACATGAAAAATAGAGAAATCAGTTTCTCTTGATGACCCAAGCCATTACTGACTTGGATCTGCCCTGTGCATCAGTATAATCAAATTTCTTCAAATCACTTGATGCACTACTATTCTTGGAAACAGAGTTTGAAACATTTGTTTTTGGTTTCCAAGTCCAGCAAGCTGAGGCCTTAACAGCATAATAGTGATTACCAACAACTGTATTTGGAAGATGTTTTGGCTTAGAAGTAGAAAATTTTGAACTAGCAGCAGATTGCTTACTAGCAGTAGAGCCATTTGAAGAACTAGTTGTTGATTTGAAAACACCATTTGATTTAGCAGCATAAATAGATCTAGTAGCACCAGATCTCAACAAAACAGCTCTTGGAACCATGTTTCTATTAGGATGTGGGTGAGTTTGTTTAGTTACATATTTGTGATTCACCCTAGTGTATTGATTCCAAACAGGCTTTTGGTGTTCAGGACATCTAACAATCAAGTGGTCAAAGCTACCACACTTATAACAAGCCTTCTTTTGTAATTGAAACTGATCACCTAATCTTTTTGAAACTAGGTTATTAAAGTTTCTTTGGTTACCCCTAGGCTTATTATTGAACCTTTTCATCTGTTCTCTAGGTACCTCATTGTACTCTACCAGTTTTCTAGAGAAGTTATTTCCTAACACAGGTTTAACAAACTTTACCTGTTCAACCTTAGGCTTAACCTGAGTAGGAATTTCTTCCTTTTTAAAACTTTGTTTTGGTTTAACCTGTTCCTCTTCACTATCACTATCACTATACCATTCCTCAATAATTGGAGCTTCAGGAAATTTTCTATCCTCAACCTTAGGTGTTTCAATTTTACTTGTGCTACATTCACCTACAGGTTTTTCAATATTTAGCTCACTAATGAAGGATAGTTCTTTTCCTGGTGGAGCAAAAGCACTTTTGGCTGGAGGAGCCACTTCATTATATCCAATTCCACTGCCTTTTCTCATCAAGGTGCTCTCTATAGACTTATTAACCATATCAGAAGCAAATTGTTGTTTTTGTACTCTTACTACATGTTTTTCTTTTTCAGCAAGAGCTTCCTCTTTTTCTTTTTCTGCTTCTACCAACTTATTTTTAAGAACTTCTACTTCACTGTTTTTCTTAAAAATTTCTATATCTCTTAGATTAAGTTGATCTACATATTCTTTTTCACACTCTTTGAGATATTCTAACCTCCTCTCAACATTTTGAATACCTACTTTGTAACCTAAGTTATCAAGTTTTAGGTGTTCAACTTCTCTATTTAAACTCTCATTCCTAGCCTTAAGAACTTCAATAGTGTCAGAACAAGATTTAAAAGAACAACCAGATGATTCAGAGTCATTAGATACCTCAGAGTCAGATCCTGATGATGAACCATATGCCATAAGTGCAAAGTTATGCACTTTGGGTTGAACAGCAGCAACCAAAGAGAAATTTGGTTCTTCTTCAGCCATATCACTCCAGTCATATTCTCCCAGCCCATCACATGCTACCATTGCAGACTTTGATTCTTCAGTCTTCTTTGGAACTTCAGCATTCTTCTTTGGAGATCTACACTCTCTAGCAAAGTGTCCCTTTCTGTTGCAATTGTAGCATTCAATCTTAGACTTGTCAAACCCTGGACTTTCCTTAGCCTTGTATTTAACTTCCCTTCCAGTCTTTTTCCAGAACTTTCTTGCCCTTAAAGTCAACATTGCCATTTGCCATTTGAGATCAATTTCTTCAAGATCATCTGGATCAATATGATCCAAATCTTGATTTATGACATGTGATCTTATGGTAGTAGTAAGCTCAGCCAAGAATGCACATAAAGCAACATCACTGGTAGAAATCTTGTCATTTGAACTAGCAGCAGATCCAGATCCATCAGCAGTAGATACTCCATAAGCAGTAGAGTGAGTATCTTGTGTCTCTTTGGATTTTGAAGACACAAAAGCAAGATTTTGTGTACTAGAAGATGAAGTAGAAGAAGTAGCCAATTCAGATTCATACACTCTTAAATTGTTGTAGAGGCTCTCCAACTTCATTGTCTCAAAGTCAGGCTTATTTCTCCACACCACTGTATGCATGCTCCATTCAGGTGCAAGACTTCTTAGAAACTTGAGATTCACATCTTCCTGTGGAACAACATACCCAACAAGCTTTAGATGACTAACTAGTTGATTTAGCCTGTTGTATGTGCCAATTATCTTTTCTCCAGGTTCAGAAGTAAAGTTTTCAAACTGATGCTTCAACATATTCTTTCTGGACTTCTTAGTAGCATCATTCCCTCCAAACCTGAATTCCACAGCATCCATCAATGCTTTTCCTGTTTCACAATCATCAAAGTCCATTTGAAATTCATTAGGTATTCCCATTAAGAGAATACTATGAGCCTTGATTTCCAGCTTCCTAGTTGCATTAGCTTCAGCAGACTTGATTGGTATCTCCTTACCATCAGCACTCTTTTCTGGTTCAGAATCACCATTAACAATCACATTCCACATGTTGAAGTCGATCATGCGAATGTATTGTCTGATCCTCCTCTTCCATAGCTCATACTCAGAAGGATTGAGCATAGGTACCCTTGAAGCAGTCACCATGTGAGTTTCATCACCCATCTTAAGCAAACGATTTGGAACAGCAAACTTTAAAGAAACAAAATCTTCTTGATTATAACTTCTAGATCACAAGCTCTGATACCACTTGTTGATCCCAGTTGAGCTAATACGATCTTATATAGAAGTTAACTTAAACAAATACTTAAGCTTAAATGCGGAATATAAAAGCTTAACTTAAGAAGATTAAGAATTCTCTTTCAACACTTCAATATTATTAATACGAGCACTCAACAATGCTAGGGTTTTACAACCTTGAAGTGAATAATAATACGTACATAATCTAACCCTAGGATCCTCCTTTTATAGGCCAAGGAGTCCTACTAGGTTTACAATACCTTTCTCTACAAGATAAGAATAATCTAAATAGATAAACTATACAAAGAATCTATTCCATAATTATCCCATCGTATACAATGTTAATCCCTTCAGCAGTAGTTTCACCAAGCAGCAGATTGTCTTCAGCAGCAGAGTCATTAATACCAGCAGCAGTTTCATTGTAACAGCAGTATTACTCAGCAGCAGAGTTACATAGCAGCAGTGTCACTTGGTCAAAACCCAACAAGATGTATGGCTATGAGGACTTTGGCTCAACTTGTTTTAGCTATTGGTCTCAGCTCGATGCTTATAAGTCTGGCTCGCTTTAAAAACATATATAAATGTTTCAAATATTTGAATAAATAAACAAACGAAGCAAAAAACATACTTCATGCAGAAAAGTACACAGCTGCAGACACCAATATGCCATCATATAGACACCGATTACTCATTTCCTTTAGTGAATGACAACACTAAGATACTATTTAATCTACCGTCCCAAATACCAGTGATACCAGCTACTAAACCACCTTCACCAGCATTCCCTTACAAATATGTTCACACATATCTTTCTAGAGCTTGATCTTGACACTTTGCAATATGCACCATCATCGTTGTCAATGAATGATCGAATCTGACTGATCAAGCAAAAGTAGTGTTTCCATGTACGACCCCACAAAGAATGTACATTGGTTTCCATTAATCCCAACACTACAAATATGCCCAGACAAGGGTTCATAAAGTTCAATTCTAGACTCTTTATAATTATCATCATCCAGTTCAATTATAACTTCACCATTGTTCCTAAACCCCAATACCCTACCATACAACGGCTTACCCTCAACCCTAATAGTATATATCTTGTTAAACAGTTTATTATCACCATCTTTACTCGTCCACACACCACAAACCGACATCTCACCCTCAAAATAATACTCAAGTAAACCAAGCGAGTCATTCACCTTCGCCACATCAAGATAAGGTGCATGTACCAATCTCTCCGGAAGACACACTTCACCGAACTTCTCGCTCTTGAAATCAAACGAAATAACAATATTTAAACGCATATCATAAGCACCGAAATAAATAACCCCATTTACAAAAACCTAAGGCGACGCCAAATCACACGATTTAAAAGGCGCACCCGTATACACAGTTTTCCAAACACGTGTACTTAACGTAAAAACATCAACCTCCCACATACTAGGTATTTTATTAGAAACACTAATCTTAACAAGCTTAGGGTCACTAGTATCGAGACAAACCCCAAAACCAACAAAAGTACGCTTATACCCTGCTTTATGGATAACAACAATACCAACAGATTTCCTAATAGTGGGATTCCAAATAACAGCCATCCTAGTTTTTGAATCTACATCTCCATAAAAACCGGAAAAACATAACAACCCGTTGACGGAACTGAGTGTTGATGTGCGTCTTAATAAGCTAAGGGACCTCGGGGCGGTTAAGGAAAACTTTTGTTGGGAAAAGTATTGTTATCAATAATGGAAGTATATGTTTGGACGGTCTCTAACTCGTACTGTACAAGTAGATGATGTTGGGGGTTTGTGTGATTGATATGGTAGTTGTTTATGAATTTCAGGCTGTCGATAAAAGACTTCCATTGTTTCGAAACGAATCGGAATTGAATTAATGATTTGACAGGAAGCCTTTTCATGATTTCTGTTTGGATATCGAAAGGTACAAGATCAGATATTTTTTATTATTATTATTATTTTGGCTAAAGGGTTTTGAATTTTAGAGATTTTCGACAAGAATTAAATTCCGGGCCTAAAGCTTCACCTCCTTCAGTGCTTTGTTCCTCGATTAGATCAAACAGTTCCTTAACAAGCTAACAAGCTGTAAATAAAATTAATCACAAGTCAGTAACATTCAGAGAGCCAAAGCACATATAACTGAAGAAAAGCATAGCCCCAAGACCTGCTTTTATTTTACATATAAAATATAGTGATAAACACTATTAGCACACATAAACGATTAACATGGATCATTATAAATGTTTAATAACTACCTAATGTTGATTTAAGAATCATAATAAATGTCTACATGGGATTCTAATGTGCAAACAACTCTAAGTGGCTACGCCAACCTTCTGAAAAGGGGAGGGCTTTACCCGGTTTCAGTCTGTGTGGTGGTGGGCTCAAATCCCGTGGATTAGTCGGCCAAAAGGCCGAAAACCACGGTTACCCAAAAAACTAAGAATGAAAACTAGTAAAAACAAACTTAAACTAATAAAAAGAGAAATGTACATTAACAGATTTGAAAATGACCCGGATAAATTTCTAAACAAGAGTTTGGTCATACAGGTGTTTGGCATTGCAGACTCGTTGTGTTAAAGGGTTTTTAGGTTTGCCTATTTAAGGGTTCAGCAGCAAGAATGGAAGTGCTTATCAACTAATCTTAGTTGAAATGGATGTTTATTATAGCAAACCCAAATACCTAAGTATCTGATTCTGATAATTTCATATCAAATAGTAATCAGGAACTTTATGCGACGGAATCCATAACCAAAAGGCACCATTATGTTTTCAAGAAATCCGATGAACAGCTAGTTGAAGGTTCAAGTATTATTGTTTCAAAACTATTCAAATATGAAAGAGACTGAACATGGACACTCGGTACATGATTAATGCAAGCAAGGCGTAGTTTACATATGATTAACGTAAGGTATGTACCATTCAAGTCTGCCGATTTTGGGTTTTCAAGATAGTGTTTGGATGCACTTAACTAACAATTAAGCTACTAACTTACACTATTCCTTATATGGGGGGTGTTTGTTTACGCTTATTTTTGAACGTATGAGCTTATTTGATTTAGGCTTAGCCTCAAAATAAGCCAGAAAATATGGGCTTATGCTTATGTTATATAAGCTTACGGCTATATCATTACTAACAAGGTACAAAAAGTTTTTGCTTATCAACCCCACCCCCCATATAAGCTAACAAGGCCCCTAAATAAGCTTAAAACAAATACCCCAAAGCAAGAATGAATTGGGTTTATGAAAATATAAGCCGAAATCAAATAAGGTTAAACAAAAACCCCCTCATATAAGCTAATAAGGCCCCCAAATAAACTTAAAACAAATACCCCCAAAGCAACAATGAAACTAATACTGCATTACATAATCCAAAAAAAAAACATAATGTCACAACAAATCAAACAACTGTGGTTGATGACGTCACCTGAGCCGGAGATGTTGGTAGCTTTTGAATTTTGTGTAGTTTTTTACATGATGCTTGTGCTTTTGTGGTCCGGTTAAACCCAAAAAAGTGACCCGGTTTTTTTTAGAATTTAATACCCGGGTTGAGCCGTCGGGCCGGGTATTACTCTTTTCCAATTTTTAAAGAGAAAAGAAAAGTCCAAAATACATCTTTGTGGTATGCTCAAATCCCGTTTCACACATTTTTTTTTTTTTTTTTTTTAAGAACAAAACCATCCACTGTTAGTAAATTTGGCACAAAAATATCATTCCGTTATTAATACCAGTTAATAAGAACTAACAATGCAAATGATTTTCCGTTATCTCCTAACAAGAGTTAAAATATTTGTATCGATAGTCCTCATTCAGTTAAAATATTTGCATCTTTAGTCCTCATTGACTATTCTTACGTTTTTTTTTTATCTTTTTTCATCCGTTTTTCTTACGTTTTCATCCGTTTTCGTCTATTTTTCTCATGTTTTCATAAGTTTTTATCAGTTTTCGTCAGTTTTTATATGTTTCCATCTATTTTTCTCATGTTTCTATCCGTTTTTCTCACATGTTTATACGTTTTTATCCGTGTTCATACACTTTTATTCGTTTTAGTCTATTATTCTATGTTTTCATCCGATTTTCTTATATTTTATCCGTTTTCATCCATTTTTATACATATAATATGTATGAAAAAGGATAAAAATATATGAAAATAGATAAAAACGTATGAAAACTTGACATTTGATAAAAAATGTTTTTGTATCAATTTTAAATCATGATTTTGACCCCTTTCTGGTCCGAATCATCGAAAGTGTAAAACACGAAAGTTGTCCGAAATGATGTTTTACATCAAAAATCTTAACCTGAAATTGCAAAATAATGACTGTTTACTACCAAAACTTAAGCAGTATTTGACCAAATTCATAACTTAAAAACTTATAAACTCTTGTAAACAAGGCCAACACAGTTCATTTAACCATCGATACGTGGACTTCTAGTTGTAAAAGAATGAACTTTATGGTTTTAACGGCCCACTTTATAGATGATGATTAGGTGATGCACAAAAGAATTATTAATTTTAGACAAATTCATAGCCATAGAGGGGTGGATATTGGTAGGGCACTTTTGGAATGTATAACCGAATGGGGTATAAAGAATGTTATGACCATTACGGTTAATAACATTGCTTCAAATGACAAAGCTCTTGAATACTTGGTAGAAAATTTACCAACTAAGTATGATGGTGGTAAACATTTTCACATAAGATGTATGACTCATATTTTAAACCTAGTTGTCAAAGATGGTCTAAAAACATTCAACAAGGAAGTGAGTAACATAGCCTTGGCCGTGAAATACATAAAAACATTCGAGCCAAAGAGTTACTAACTTTAAAGAAAGTGTTGAAAAGACTTGTACTTCAAAGAAGTTTTTGGTTTCTGAATGCCCTACAAGATGGAATTCCACACATGATATGTTGAAAACCGCTATTGAGTTAAAAGAAGCTTTTTTTTAATTATGATTTTAATAACTCTTCTTTTGCTCGAGACCTTGAGGAAATACCTAAGCGGGTTGATTTTGAGGTTTGTAGAAAGGTAGTTTCATTTTTGGAAAAATAAACAACCGAACTTGTGTCAAACGTATCATGTCACGTAGCTCATTTGTGGTTTGGAGAGGTACTTGATATTGATAAGCATCTTCGCGAGTGGCAACATGAGAATGCTTCTTTTACGAAAATGATTGAAGATATGAGAAAAAGGTATGACAAATATTGGGGTGATTACACAAAAATCAACCATTATATGCACTTTGCCGTTATCTTAGATCCCACAATGAAGTCGGAAATAATTGGCGTTGGGTTTAGACATTTGATAGATAATTGGCGTTGGGTTTAGACATTTGATACAAAATAGATATATACCCATGGAGGTCGATGAAGAAAGTGATGAGACGCCACTTCTATTTTTAACCGACGAAGAATTATGTGACAAAATGGTTAAAAAGGTTGAGAAAGATATGAGGGTCTTGTTTGCCATGTACAAAAAAAATATGGCACAAACATATCAAGTGACATACCAAAAGCAACGTCAAGTCAAAGTCCTAACATAAGTCGTCGTCCTGGTAATTCTTTCTTTAAAGATAAAGTTGGAAATAAGTTGAGCAGGGGTGAAGACGAGTTGACCAAATATCTTAAAGAACCGCGTTGATACGACCCGTTAAGGTTGTATCGGGATAGGGTACCTCTTTTAGCGGGTGCTAGCTCCTTAAGAACAATAGAGAAGAAAAAGAGAACTTTGTTTGACAGAAAACTATGAGTTTTATTCATTCATTATTCGGTATTTATACCGAATAACCCTAACTTGTATCACAAGACGACACAAGATATATTCTGTTAGCATTAAAAATATGTATTATGAAGTGATGGTCATTCTCATATTTTAACTTTGTGTCGTGTGTTAAGATTAGTAATAGTTTAGTCATTGGGCCTTGGACTTGGCAAGCTAATATGTTATATGCTACGTTTCATAAGCCTAGTTATCCAACCATGTAACCAAGTCCAAGCCCAAGCCCATAGAAAGCCCATAAGGCATCTCATGTTAAGAACTATTTAAACACCTCAAAGGCTCATTTGAGGTGTGTGCTTGTGTGTGTATTTGTGTGTGTTTCTCTCTTAATAAAGTTCCATATTTCATCTCTATCTCTCTAGTCACACATATACAATCCATATACTCTCACCAAGTCACCATCTTTCTTCTTCTAATCTTCTATATTTGTGATAAAGTTGTGAAATCTAAGTTCTATATTTCATCTCTTTCTCTCTACACATACACGACATCTACAAGTCACCATCTTTCCATCTTTCCTTCTTATTGTGCTTATATTGTGTGTGACAAAGTTGTGATATTTAAGGTCTTACAAGTGGTATCAATCGCCTAACAATGATTTAGGAGGGTTTTGAGTTTGTGTGTTTCGTTTTTTTTAAGCTTATTATCACGTTTTTTTGAAATCTTTACTTTTCTTGTTTTTCTTGGTTTTTAACACTTCTTTGATTACAAACTAGTGTTATAAACTTTTTCTAACAAGAAAGTTTAAATCTTTTTGAAGTTTCATAGCTTAAAAAACTCGATTTGGTTTTTGTACTTGTTTTCCAAATCACGAAAAAGTTTCATAAAAATCATCAAGTTTTGAACTTTCTTCAAGTTTTTGTGTTTTTTAGCCTAGAAGTACAAGAATCTTGGATTGCAAAAGTCATTTGGGTGTGCTTTAAGCTTATTCTAAATACTGTCCAAATTTCGAAATCACTACCATCTTTTCGAAATCCATTTTGACTATTTTTCGAGAACACCTGAAACCGTCTCGTTCGTGCTTACCGTTGGATACTCGGTATTTTCTCTTTTGTATAAGAAAGAAATTACTTCGACTTGTGGCTAAATTTCGAAATTGTATAATTTAGAAATTTATTTGTGTGATTGGGTTTTCGAAAATATCAAATTTTCTAGAACATTGCAATATTTTCGAAAAACTCAAACTTTTCGAAAACACTGCAAACTTTTCGAAAAAAAAATCAAAATTTTCGAAATCAACAAAACTTTTCGAAATCACTCAAGTCACCAAATTTTCGAGATCACAGAAGTTTCGCAATCCATCAGTTTCGCAAACACAGAAGTTTCGCAATCCATAAGTTTCGAGATCACAAAGTTTCGAAATCCCAAAGTTTCGAGAACACAGCAAAGTTTCGAGAATTTTGACAAAAGTGAGGTTTTTGACGACCAAACTTCAAACGGCCATAACTTTTGAACCGTAACTCCGTTTTCGACGAATCAGCTGTCAAAACGACCGTGAGACAGAGGAGAACGACACGCTAAATGATTTATCGATTTGGGCGAAGTTTCGAGGCCTAAAAACGCTCCGAGAAGAAGTTATTGAGGTTTTAAGGTTTTAAGTCAAAATTTTCACCATAAATACTTGCATTAACTCACTCTAAACTCTACTCCTATTTCGTTGGAACGATCCAAGAATCAACTTTATCCATCTACACTTCATCAATGGCAACTCAGCAAGACATTCATGCAGCCGGTGCGGAAAACCGACCTCCAATGCTTGAAAAAGGTGGATATCTCCCATGGACAAGCCGTATGCTTCGTTACATCAAAACAAAGGATACCGGGCACCTAATGATCAAATCCATAGAAAACGGTCCATTTCAGCCAAGACAAGTTCAAATTCAAGGTAATCCAAATACCACACCTCCTACTGAACCATCAGTGCGTATACAAACAGAAGCAGATTACACTGATGAAGACAAGGCGCAGATCAAAGCTGATGATATGGCAATGCATTTAATCCAACTTGGATTACCACGGGAGATCTTTGTTGCGGTCGACAGCTGTGAAAGTGCTCATGCTATGTGGGAACGTGTTAGAAGAATTTGTCATGGAACAGAAATTGGACAACAAGATGTTGAGAACAAACTTCTTACTGAATGGGAGAACTTTACATCCACTAAAGGTGAACAGATCGAATCTTACTACACAAGGTTTTGCACTTTGATGAATGAGTTAATCAGAAACAAGTTGACACCACGAGCAATTGCAACAAACATCAAATTCCTCAATAACCTTCCAGAGGAATGGGGTCGTTATGTTACAATTGTTAATCAGACAAAGGACTTACATCAGGTGAATTATGATCAACTCTATGACTTTCTGAAGGAAAACCAAGCTGAGGCTAATGAAGTTAGGAAAGAAAGATTGGCAAAGAATCATGATCCTCTCGCACTAATTGCTAATACACCAACACCATTACAAGTGAACACTCAACAACCATCATCATCCATTCACAACTACATGCAACCATCATGCATTCAACAACCAACACCGGTCTACCAACAACAGTTCTACCCACAACAACAACAAGTCATTCCACAACAGCAATACCCACAATTCGAAGACCCAAAATTCACTGAAAATGATGAAGCTTCTGCAGCATTGACCCAAGCGTTTGTTTTTCTGTCAAAGGCATTCCAAGGACGCTATTCTACACCACCAAATAACAACCAAAGGATTTCATCGAATACTCGCAACAGGCAGATCGCTCAGCCGAGTTTCAATATGGGCAACGGAGGCCAAATGGTTGGAGTTTATGGGAATCAGCAAGGATATGCTACGGGATTTAATATGGGCAATCAGAATATGCAGAATGCGGGTCAGTATGCAGGGAATCAGTATGGTCAGAATGCAGGGAATCAGTTGGGTCAGATTGTTGGAAATCAGAGGGGTCAGAATGTTGGTAATCAGGAAATGGGTAATCAGAATAGAAATGTTGCTCCAGTAGTTGGGAATTTGGGAAATGTGAATCAGGGTAATCCGGTAAAGTGTTTCAACTGCCAGGGTGTAGGTCATATGGCAAGGAACTGTCCTACTAAGCCAAACAAGAAAGATCTAGCGTACTTACAGAAAGCAGTGATGTTGGCACAAAAGGCAGAGGCAGGATTTCAGTTGAACGCAGAGGAGAATGACTTTATGGCTCTTATGGATGACATGGAAGACAGAGAGGATATCGATGCGAACTGCATATTCATGGCGAATCTTCAGGAAGCTAAGTATGACACGGATTCTGACACACTTCCTGTTTATGACACCAATGCACCATCTGAGGTATCTAATTTCAACACATGTCACAATAATGATATATTTGATATGTCTCCTCATGAGGAACAACATTTTGAGAAGCAAGCACCCACTTATGATACATTCCTGAACACGCCAAGTAGTAGCAATACTTCTTCAGCAACTCCAGATATGAATCATAATGGAGGCTTCGTTTCACAGCATGCTAAGAATGATGAGGAAACACGTGCTTTGTTTGAATCATTATTGAATAATTGTCGTATTGAAATTGATAATGTGCAAAAGGTCAATCGCGATGTTAAGGCCGCGAATGTTAAATTGACCGCTGAGCTTGAGAGTTACAAATCCACCGTTAAAGCTTTTGAATTTCATAACAAAAGATTGTCCGAATTAGAAACTGGTTATCAAAATTCCGTTTAAGAGAAACAACAATTGCAACTCAAGTTTGATACACTTGATTTAATTCTTTCAAAAAGATAAAATCTTTAAACGCGGAAATTTCTGATTTACAAAACCAACTTTCTAAACAAAAAACAGCTTATACCAATCTTGAAAAAGAAATGGATGAGTTGAAAAAGGATTTTGCAAAGAAAGAAGACAAACTTTTGGAAGAAATCGTAAAGTCAAAACACATGATTGCTCATTTAGAAGAATTAGTGGTTAAGTCGGGTCAGTCAAGTCAAACAATGAAAATGATTTCAAATCAAATTAATCCGATTTACCATACGAAACATAAAATGGCTCTTGGTAACAACACCCCTTGTAATCTCAAGAAAGCTCAGCAAGAACAGAATGTTTTGTACAATGGCAATGTGATTTACACCAAACATGATCCTCCCGTCGTTCGGGATTCTGTGCTAACGATTGAACATGTCGAAGAGAGCATAAATAAAATGAAACAAAAGGATTTGAAACCCATTGATTACAACAAATTAAACAAACTTTTGGGAATCACTTTTGTTCCACAAACAGAACCATCTGCATTTTCCATAAAACGACCATTTGCAAAATTCTTGTCTAAAAAGAAAGTTGTTTCCAAATCTCTTTCAAAAATAGAACAAATGTCCTCTAACAACACTTTTAATACAAGTGAGGCTAGAGAAATTCTGGATGACGTTAAAAAGAGAATTCAAGAACTTCAAAATATTGTTGCCTCTAAAACTAGCATCAATATTAACAACTGGCATTCTAGTTTTCATATCGAACAGAAAAAGGTGTTTCAAAACGAAATTGCTATCCCACTTAATAACATCAGTGCAAGGGTAATCCATTTTGAACAAGCTTTTTTAAAAGAAACGGCCGACTTTACCAAGGACCATAAATCCCTGGTAAACGAAGCTAATGATGCTCGTGAAAACATGAATGTTTTGGAAAACCTAAATGATTCTCTCTTCGAAGCTGTTATGACCACTGACATTATGTCCATCATTTTACAAACATATTCTGTTCAAGACGATGAACGACTAAGAGCTGAGACCTCCGCAATTGTTTCAAAATATGAAAATGCTCTCATAAAGCTTGAAAAAGAAAATGTGTCATATTTTAAACAACTTGATCGAAAAAAGGAAGAATGGAAGTATGACAAATTGTTGTATGAGCGTGACTTAAAGAAAATGAAAGAGCAGAATGATCTTTTGAGGGCTCAGCTTGAAAGTCAAAAAGGAAAGGGTGAGGAAACTAAGCTTGCAAAACCATTGACTTCGGAGAAACCAAATGTTTCAAACACGGTTCAAAAACCTAAAATGTCAATTTCACGGTTTGCTCCAAAAGTCGATGAGAAAAAGGATTTGACAAAACCAGTCACTCCAACACCCTTGCCCAAGATAAGTGATAATGATAAGATTGTTGATAAAGGAAAAGTGGTTGTCGAAACTCCTAAAGTGTTAGCACCTGGCCTTTTTAGGATTAGTCCCACTAGTGCGTCTGCCTCAACATCTAAGACAAATGACAAGTTCATAAAAGCTAATTCTAAAGAATCAAGGGATGCTAAAAAGGACAACAATATAAATCCTAATGTGTGTGCCTTACCTTCTACAGGATTAAAAAGCACCTCTAGGAGCAGCAGACTAAAGCCTAAGAGCAATACAAGGAACAATAGAGTCTCGCATGTCTCTACGAGTATTAGCAAGAATAAAGTTGAAGAAGTAGAAGAACACCCTAGGAATTTATTGCTTTTTAATAAGAAACATGATTCATCTGAATGTAATGTCGAAAGTACTGTTTCTAATGCATGTAATGACTCTGTTTGTTTAAAATGCAAGAAATGTTTAATTAATGATGTTCATGATGAATGTGTTTCTATGAATGTGAATGTTACGCTTGAACAAAAGAATGTTCCAAAAAGACCTAGTGCTAGATCCAGATCTATAGAAAGATTAGTTGCACGATTTAGGACTACCACTATAAGTCGAATGCCTAGGAACTATCTTAAGTTTTGTATGTGGATTCCGACGGGTAGAGAGTTCACTCTTAAGGACGGCAAATTAGAAATAACTCAAGCTAAACAAGTAGCTTTTACTCCTAACCCCATGGAACCAAATTCAACACGGTTTCCAAATACAAACTCTTCTGTTCTTGGCAGGTTATCGAAATATGTCTTTGGATCGTCGACTCGGGTTGCTCCAAGCACATGACCGGGAATTTAAAGCTGCTGATCAATTTTGTCTAGAAATTCATGGGAACTGTATGATTTGGAAATGATCATGTAGTAGCTATTCAGGGTTATGGAGATCTTCGGTTTGAGAATTTTTTAATCACTCGAGTTTACTACGTCAAAGGGTTGGGACACAACTTGTTTTCAGTTGGGCAGTTTTATGATGCAGATTTAGAAGTTGCATTCAGAAGAAACACGGTTTTTATAAGAAATTTGGTTGGTGATGATCTCTTAACTGGTAATCGTAGTACAAACTTGTATGCTATCGACATCAACCAAATGGCTTCTACATCACCAATTTATCTTATGACAAGGGCAACCGAAACTAAGTCCTGGCTGTGGCATAGACGTTTATCCCATCTCAATTTCGACACCATCAACAAGTTAGCCAAAGACAACATCGTCACCGGACTTCCTAAGTTTAAATACACCAAGGAACACCTATGTCCATCATGCGAACAAGGAAAAAGTAAAAGAGCATCATATAAACCCAAAACCGTACCTAGTTCGGAAGCAAGATTACATATGTTGCACATGGACTTATGTGGCCCAATGAGAGTTGAAAGCATTAATGGGAAGAAGTATATTCTCGTTATTGTTGATGATTATTCAAGATATACTTGGGTAAAGTTTTTGAGATCAAAAGACGAAGCACCAGGCATCATCATCACCTTTCTGAAGCGTATTCAAGTTCTACTTCAAGCTCCAGTAAGGATTATAAGAACAGACAATGGCACAGAATTTACAAACCAGGAGTTAAGAACTTACCTTGAAGATGTTGGAATCACACACCAAACATCAGTTGTTAGAACTCCACAGCAGAATGGGGTAGTTGAAAGAAGAAACAGAACTCTTGTGGAAGCTGCTCGCACAATGCTAATTTTTTCTAGTGCACCTCTATTCTTATGGGCAGATGCTGTTGCCACTGCTTGTTTCACTCAAAACCGATCCCTAGTCCATCCGAGATTCAATAAAACCCCATATGAGCTAGTGAACAACCGTAAACCTGCCATCTCTTATCTTCACGTATTTGGCGCTTTGTGCTATCCGACGAATGATAGAGAAGATCTAGGAAAGTTAAAAGCTAAGGGTGATATTGGAATCTTCATTGGATATTCAGAAAACTCGAGGGCATTCAGGGTGTATAATAGAAGAACGAAAAAGATAATGGAGACGATGAATGTGAAGTTTGACGAGATTTCACAGATGGCTTCTGAGAGACTCGCTCTAGAACCCGCGCTTAATCCAATGGCTTCTAATCATAACGGATTAGGACCCGCACCAAACATGCAGACTTCTGGACACATCAGTTCAGGACTCGTACCTCAAGGAGCTCAGTCAACAAACACGGATAAACCTTCAGAACAAGAACTGGAAAATTTCTTCGAGTTAATGTTTGATGAATATTATGGTGGACCTTCGACAAATGCATCTCAACAACATTCCGCTGCACCCGCTCAAAACCATCAACCACCACCACCACCACAGGATGCATCTACCACAATCGAAGCTGAAGCACCAACTACATCAACATCATCTACATCTACTCAAGCAACTCCACTACTTGAAACTGTTCTACCAAACGTTGATGAGCAAAACCAAAACACAAATTTTCAAGAAGAACCTACAAATAATTCAAACGATGTTGCGTTAGAAGAAGAAGAAGAAGTATTTGAAAACCCGTTTGCATCAGACTCTGCTGAATCTTCTTCAAGGTTACAAGAACCATCTAACACACACTCGTTCAACCAAAGGTACCCTTCTACGTTTCAATGGACAAAAGACCATCCAATAGCACATGTTATTGGTGAACCTTCAAAGCCAGTTCAGACAAGGAGACAACTTGCCACCGATCTCGAATTATGCATTTACGTTTGCTCAATCAACCTCAAAGAACCTAAGAACATTCGGGAAGCAATGGCAGAAAACCCTTGGATTGAAGCGATGCAGGAGGAATTTCTTCAATACCTGTTACATGATAGTTGGGAACTTGTTGAACGACCACTTGATAAACGAGTTCTTGATCTCAAGTGGTTGTGGAAGAACAAACTGGATGAGGAAATGACTGTTATTCGCAACAAAGCTCGTCTCTTGGCTAAAGGATATCCACAAGAAGAAGGGATAGATTTCGAAGAATCATTCGCGCCCGTAGCTAGACTTGAAGCAGTCCGGATTTTCTTAGCCTATGCAGCTCACAAAAATATCACAGTCTATCAGATGGACATTAAGACTGCTTTCTTAAATGGAACTCTGAAAGAAGAAGTGTATGTAAGTCAGCCAGAGGGATTCATCGACAAAGATCATCCAGACTACGTCTATAAGCTTAAGAAAGCAATTTATGGTCTAAAACAAGCTCCAAGAGCGTGGTATGACGAACTATCATCTTTCTTGCTCAAAAACAATTTCACAAAAGGAACGGTTGATGACACCTTGTTTATCAAAAAATTCAAAGATGACATTTTGATCGTTCAAATTTACGTGGACGACATCATTTTTAGATCAACCAATCCTAACCATTCAAAACATTTTGAAAATCTCATGAAAAGCAAATTTGAAATGTCCATGATGGGGGAACTAAAATTCTTTCTTGGTTTACAAATACATCAATCCCCTCGTGGTATTTTTATCAATCAAGCTAAATATACGATAGAGATTTTGAAAAAACATGGAATGAAAAATTGTGATTCTGTTGGTACACCAATGGTCACTTCACCAAAAATAGGTGCTGATTTGTTTGGGAAACCTATCGATCCGAAGAAATATCGGAGTATGATCGGTTCTCTCATGTACCTAACTGCTAGCCGCCCTGATATTCAATTTGCTGTTTGTTTGTTAGCACGGTTTCAGGCAAAGCCTACCGAACTTCACCTCAAAGAGGTTAAACGGATCTTTCGGTACCTACGAAGCACCATTAACATGGGACTTTGGTATCCGAAGGATTCGGGGTTTCATCTAACAGCATTTTCAGATGCAGACCATGCTGGTGATCAAGTTACAGCAAAGAGTACATCAGGTGGAGCACAATTTTTGGGTGAAAAGCTTGTAAGCTGGTCTTCAAAGAAACAGGATTGTACTGCGCTATCAACCGCCGAAGCTGAGTATATGTCTCTATCTGCGTGTTGTGCCCAAGTTCTTTGGATGCGGACACAACTCACAGATTATGGCTTTACTTTTGACAGAATACCTATGTATTGTGATTCAAAAAGTGCCATAGCCATCTCGTGCAATCCCGTACATCACTCTAAGACGAAGCATATCAAAGTCCGCTACCATTTCATCAAAGAACACGTGGAAGAGGGTACTGTTGAATTATTTTTCGTTAAGACTGATTATCAACTCGCCGATCTATTTACTAAAGCCCTTCCAAAAGAAAGGTTTGACTATTTAGTTCGACAAATTGGCATGCGAAGCCTAACTCCTGAGGAGCTAGAACGTCTTCTTGAATCTTCTTGAAAAATGTTTTCAAAATCGCTTCGCTGTAAATATTTTTGAAAAACAAAATACAAAATTTGAAAAACCAACAAAAACAAAATACAAAAATATAAAATTTTCAAAAAATACAAAAACAATATAAAATCAAAAATCCAAAAATATTCTTCTCACGACATGTCTCTCGTATAAATCAATATTCTGTACGTTTCTAGAAATGTCATTCAACAATGATACAGACATGTACAGATGCTTGAGCGGGAGTTCTTTTTAATGTTTTTTCTAAAACATGTTGTTTCTCAAAATTTTCTTCACGATGGCTTTCGTATACTTCAGTACGAAACCCGTACTTCAATGATGACTTCTGATTATTTTCAAATCAAGGACTCGTACGTTCAATGACGAACTCTTTTTCAAAAAGTTCGAGTCTAAACAAACGAAAAAGATTTCAAGCACAAACTCGTTTTCAAACAAAATTCTTGAGCACTTTTTCAAAGATTGTTCCAAAGATTTCTCAAAATCTCTCAAAATTAGTGCTCAAGATAACTCCCTCAAAACCCTTAAGTAATTTTCAATATGCTATCATTAAGGGGGAGTATAAAACAATTAAAATGTTCCGATTTCATGCTAAATCAAATCTGTCTTTCTCTCCAAAAGCTTTTTATTAATCAGTTGATATCAAAAATATCACGCCATGCTATTTTTGAGGGGGAGAAGACATGATTAAAATGTGATCAAGATGTTTAAGATTGTGGCTGAATCTCAAAAGAGCTCGACTCAGTAAGTACCAATGAATTGACGAAGCTTAAAATGTCAGTAATCGAAAGGACTTGTCCAGGACGGGTAATAATTTCAAGCTAGTCTAACTAGTGATGTAAGCGTGTCTCGAATAGGACTTGTCTGAGTAGAATGTACCTCATCGAGAGACTTTCTTTGGACTTGACCAGGACGGGTAATAATTTCAAGCTAGTCTAACTAGTGATGTAAGCGTGTCTCGAATCAGTCATGTTCGCTGAAAGTGGATCAAGTCAAAAGTGCAAACTCCACCCACATGTGTAAATTTCTTAAAAATTACATGAGCACATGTGAAGGGGGAGTCCTTCAAATGAAATGCAAAACTCTCAAAGTGGCAACAACAATGTGTTTTATTATCATAAACACTTTGAGAGATTTTCACAAAAAGGTTTTATGGCATATGATTAATTATAGGATAGTCATGGAGTTATAAGGTGACTAAGGTTAGGAAAAACAGTCCTATGATCCGCCAGAGCCGGAGGGATCTACCCAAGGACAAATCCAATAGATTAGAATTAGAAGTCCTTAGGTATGATTGAAAAAAGGAGAAAATGAGAAAGGAGAAAGAAGGGGTTGAAGAATTAAAAAGAAATGATGTGAAAAAGGGTGAAAAGAAATAGCCCTCCAAATGTTCAACCTTAGGGCAGACACCGGGTTCAACTCATCCGCTACTGATTGTTACTAAGGTGACACCGGTATTGAAGACAAAGACGTCATGGACCCAGTGACGCACTGCACTAAACCTTCTTAACCACTCAAGTTCTCTTAAAAGAGCTTGTTTCATTCTCACGGGGAACCAGTGTAATCTATCGACCTGTCTCTTAGAGATGGTTGATATTGAAGCAGGAGACCTCTCCCTAATCTCCGCATAGGAAACCAAATGTGCACTTATCGAGTCTAGAGCCCCGAGATTCATCAAAAGATCTCATAGGAACACATGATATTTCTACACTGGTTGTTCATCATTAAGGACGCCAGATGTAAGCTTTAGAGTCCTACGCAGATCTTAGCAATCTGCCAAAACATTTATGAGAGGATTCACTTTTTTGATTCTCAATGATTGAATGGAAATTCCTGCCAGGGTCAACATCAAGCAGCCCTGATAGCAGGTCACTTCGGTAATTCTTTATGGGTTACGCTTAGTGTTCGCGGTGGTTTCAAATGGTCTACAGTCGTGGAGTGATCCCCAGCGACTCACCCAGTCATTAAGCTACGTAGTAGGTCTTGTAAGCTCTCTCGAGAGTATCTGATATGGGAACGGCCTTGGTAAGGGTTAGAAGGAGTCATCACACTATGCTGTTGACGATCTCTAATTCTTATCTGTAAGTACCAGATGTTTTATTGCTAACTGTTTATATGCAGGGACACTTCATCTCCATGGCGACAGATTCTACATGCTCATACATACATCTGGAAGTTAAAGAAAGCTCCCTCAAAGATCTATACAATACAAAGTTCAAAGAAAGATTCTACGCCAAAAAGAAGAATCTACAAAGTATAAAGACTAAAGATCAAAGTGAAAGAAAGGGAACTACGTGCATATGAATATCAAAGTCCAAAGATGTATGAGCATGTTGGAATGGCAAACAACCACCACAGACGCAGAAGTGACGAATGGCAGATAACTCCACATCGCAAAGGAACAAAGAACGATGAAAAATCAGTTATCAAAGATCACAAAGCATGAAGGAACAAAGACTAAAGACTACTCTACAATGACACACAAAGTTAAAGACAAAGAACACGGAAGACCCACTCACGTGGAGCATCATTCGAATGACCACCCCTTAGGGGGAGATTGTTAGCATTAAAAATATGTATTATAAAGTGATGGTCATTCTCATATTTTAACTTTGTGTCGTGTGTTAAGATTGGTAATAGTTTAGTCATTGGGCCTTGGAATTCGCAAGCTAATATGTTATATGCTACGTTTCATAAGCCTAGTTATCCAACCATGTAACCAAGTCCAAGCCCAAGCCCATAGAAAGCCCATAGGGCATCTCATGTTAAGAACTATTTAAACACCTCAAAGGCTCATTTGAGGTGTGTGCTTGTGTGTGTATTTGTGTGTGTTTCTCTCTTAATAAAGTTCCATATTTCATCTCTATCTCTCTAGTTACACATATACGATCCATATACTCTCACCAAGTCACCATCTTTCTTCTTCTAATCTTCTATATTTGTGATAAAGTTGTGAAATCTAAGTTCTATATTTCATCTCTTTCTCTCTACACATACACGACATCTACAAGTCACCATCTTTCCATCTTTCCTTCTTATTGTGCTTATATTGTGTGTGATAAAGTTGTGATATTTAAGGTCTTACATATTCCAAAAACAAAAGATACTTTCCTAACTTGACTCAAATATGAATAAACAAAAGATAGAAGACTAGCCCACGACATAGTCTTTATGCCAAACCGGGCTAGTAGTAGCTCGTTTGGGCCGACCCTCTTTAGTAGCCTGAGACATAACATTCTCCTCTCCTTCAGAAAACACCTTGTCCTCAAGGTTGAAAGACGGATAAGCCACTTGGAATTCGGACAACCACTCCCAAGTTGCTTCGTCTGGTGAACCACCGGACCATTGAACTAACACTTGTCGAGCCGGTATCCCTTTTTGTAGAACCACACGTGTGTCACAAACCGTCAATGGCTGCTCCACCGGTCTTTCTTCCAGCTCCTCTTCTGGTAAATTTGTAACATCCTCCTTACCATTTCCTGAAAAAGGTTTAAGTAACGAGACATGAAATACCGGATGAATCTTACTTGAGTCCGGTAAAGCAAGCTTGTACGCCACTTTGCCTATACGCTCAACTATCTCAAATGGCCCATAATATCGCTTGGCCAATTTATTAGAAGAAAGCTTAGCCAATGTAACCTGACGATAGGGTTGGAGTTTAACAAGAACCATATCACCTGAATTAAAGTTTACATCTCGTCGTTTCCTGTTAACTTGCATTTCCATTCGGTTTTTAGCATGTGACAAATTTTCCTTAAGTTGACGTAATAAGGCATCACGCTCCATCAACAACTCTTCCACATCAGCTACCTTAGAGGTTCCAGGTGGATAAGGAATAATTGAAGGTGGCACGCGTCCATACACGGCTTGGTACGAAGTCATCTTGATACTACTATGAAAGCTAGTGTTATAGCTATATTCAGCCCATGGCAAAAGACGTACCCAATGATGAGGAAGATCTGACACCATAGCTCTTAAATATTGTTCAAGCCCGCGGTTAACCACTTCCTTCTGGCCATCTGTTTGTGGGTGATAAGCCGTGCTATGCTTCAATTTTGTTCCACTAGCCTCAAACAATTGTGTCCAAAACTTACTAACAAAAATGGGATCTCGATCAGACACGATTGTTTTAGGAATCCCATGATGTTTAACCACCATATCCATAAAAACTTCAACAACTTTAGTTGCATTAAAACTAGTAGGTAACGTACCAAAATGCGCATATTTAGAGAAACGGTCCACGACCACCAAAATAACTGATAAACCTTTGTAGACCAGAAGCCCCATAATAAAGTCCATTGACAAGTCTTCCCATATTCCTGATGGCGTCGGCAAAGGCTGCAACAAACCCCCTGGTGCTTGCGTAGAATATTTAGTTTGTTGACAAACTAGACACTTACGGATAAATTCCTCAACCGACTTCCGCATTCCCTTCCAGTAAAACAACGCCGAGAACCAACCAACATATTCTTCACACCACCATGCCCAGCCATTGGTGTGTCATGAAACTCGGATAACAATAACTCCTTTAATTTAGAATCAAAAAAAAATCAACACCTGCTCCCGTCGAAACCCCTCAACTCGTCCATTACCATCGAGCTTCTGATGGAGCTGTTGCAATTCTTGCAATGTCTCATTCTCTTGTCGCAATTCGCTAATCAAACTAACTATCGGTTGACTCAATGCCATGAATGCAACTATAATATCTTCATCCTCTTCGAACACACATGACAGCGCATCAGCTACCTGATTAGTCACACCCGACTTGTACTCAATAACAAAATCAAAGCCCATGAGCTTCTGCAGATACTTTTGTTGAAGGGGTGATGAGGCGAAAAATGATCCGTTTTTAGGGGGTCATTTAAGCCCGAATCCGACTTTATTTGATCAAATATTGCCCTAAATCGTTCCTTTTGTGATTTTAGGTGTTTGGAGAGTGAATTCTGGAAAAGAGGCTATTTTGGACGTTTTTGGAGCATAAAGTGAAGAAAACGACAAAGTACCAAAAATCCAAGCTGAAGATACAAGGTGACGGCGTCAGACATGAAGAATTAAAAATCGTAGCTGGTGACGGCGTCAGATGAACTGGTGACGGCGTCAAAGTGGCCAAGAATAAAATACCGAAGGTGGTGACGGCGTCACATAGGCCGTCACAAGTGGATCTAGGGCGTCCGAGGAAGTTTATGGCGGCGATGTGACGGCATCAGAACTTACTCTTGACGCCGTCAGAACGATTTTCCTATATATAGTTTTCTAGTTTTTTCATTAAAAAAAGGAGAAGTTTTGGTGAAACCCTAAAGACGATTTTGGTGCCTCTTTTACAGGTTTTTCAAGGGTTCCAAACCCTTGAGACCTTGCATTGTAATTGAGATAAGTATACTCTTAATACAATCAATATGTCTATGTGTTGGTTGTTTATCTTTTGTTCTTATCTTAATTCTACTATGCTAAGCTAGATCTCTCTTGTGTTTGCTTAGATCTAATGAAACCTAGATGTTGATTATGTGTTGATTACTTGTCTATTCTTGTTTTGAATGAATGATTTATATGTTAGGCTTAAGAAAACTGGCAGATCTCCAAATGGTAACATGCTTGAACGTCTTAAGAAACATGAACCGAGGCGTACTAGGTCTTTATTGGTTGTATTTAATGCATGAGCCACTGTTTACAATCCCTATAGTTGTGCTGGGTCATGGTGTAGGAGGAGATAAGAGCTCATAGAGTTGGGGAGTTATGTATGCCACTCCACGAATGGTATTAAGGAATACAACCCGTCATTTATACAAGTATAACAAGTAATTAACATGTAAAAGATATCTAGGGAGTAATGAAGTCTAAGTAAACACAATTTCTCCAATTACTGCTCACAACCTTAGTTTAATTTAGTTTAATTTCATTTTCATTAGTTTAAATTAATTATATAATAGTTTTGGATTAGTTGAATAGCAACTAATTCCGCCCACTCTTCCAAAACCCGAGATTTTAATTGCTTTCATAAAAATATAAAAACACAAAAATAATCATCTCTCATCTCTAGAACTATTAATTAGGTTTTCTAATCCTAGCGACACTATTCCTAAGCTGAACGATCAATCCCCCGGTACTTGTCACTATACTATACTACAACGATCAGGTACACTGCCTGGTGGGGGTTGTAAGCCTCGCGAGATCCCTCGAGAGGTAAAGCAAGGTGCGATTCCCACGCATCAAGTTTTTGGCGCCGTTGCCGGGGATTGTCTATCTTTACACTTATTCCTAAACTTTTGCAAAAGAGTGCGGCGCATCAAGTTTTTGGCGCCGCAGCCCGGGGAATAGTTATTGTCTAGGTTATAATTTCTTTTTATTAGGTCTACTTGCTAGATTCCTTTCTAGTAAGATTTTTATTTTTATTTTTAGGTCTTCTTTAGCCTATCTTATTTCTTTGTGCCTTTGTTCGTAACTCTTTACCATCCGACATCATGGAAGGTGGTAACATCTTTGAACCCATCATCCCACCACAACAAAACCCACCATTAGAACCCCTTAGGCCCCGAACCTTAGGAGAGTATTCCCGACCTAGCCACCAAGGCTACCGAAACACCATTGAGCTCACCGGAGCCAATGTGACCCCCTTGCGATCCGACACCATCCGGTTGGTGCAAAGCGGATGTGCATTCCATGGACTTCGTTCCGAAGATCCAAACCAACACCTTAAGGACTTCCTCAAAATCGTAGACTCCATAGACCTAGGTGTTGAAACTAGAGAGACTACCCGTTTACGCCTATTCCAATTCTCTCTACGGGATCAAGCTAGTCAATGGCTTGAGCGTTTACCCGCGGGATCCATCACCACATGGGATGATCTCACCACTCATTTCCTTGCTCAATTTTTCCCACCGGGGAGAACTACTAAACTTAGGAATGACATCTTGATGTTTCAACAACGTCAAAATGAATCTCTTTATGAAGCATGGACTCGTTTCAAGGACTTACTCCAAAAAGTCCCTCATCATGGCATAGATCTTTGGCTCCAAGTCCAAATATTCTATGACCATATCGACATCCCCACGAGGCGAACCATTGACCAATCGGCCGGTGGTAAGCTACGTGATCTTAGTGCGGAACAATCATGGGAACTCATAGAAGATCTTGCTCTCTACGACAACGAAAGTTGGAATGATCCCCGTGATTTGAACAAAACGGTCAAGGCAATATCTTTGCCTTCGAATAATTCAAGCACTCCCGACCGTAGGATCATGGAACTTGAGGACCAAGTCAAGTTTCTCATGAAATCTTACGAAGCTCCGAAGCATTCAAGCCAAGTGAACAAAATCACTTCTTCATGCGAATTATGTAGTGGTCCCCATGACACTCGTGATTGTGTGGAACTCCCCGGAACAGCTTTTGCGGACTACGCATCCACGCGTACCGACGAAGCAGGAGATAAGTGGTACACTTTCAAGCCCGAGCCAAACACATACGGTGATTCATATAACCCCTCATGGAAAAATCACCCAAACCTTAGGTGGAAACAAAATCAACCAAATTCTTCCAATCCGCCTAATCGTTACCAATCAAACGGTCCACCATCCAACCGTACCTTCAACAACAATCCTTCTAACAACTATGGTAGTACCAACAATCTTGAAGGATTGATGTCGAAATTTATGGCATCTCAAGAAGCTCGCATAGCTAGGTTTGAAACCGAATTCAACCAACAACAAACGGAGATGACCAACAAAATCGACAACTTGTTGAAAGCCCTCAACAACCAAACATTAGCCACACCTAGGAAGGACACTAGGGACACCAATAGTGGAATCCAAGCTAAGGACCCCTCATCATCCAAAAATGTCCACTTTGTCAATGTTGTCACCATTAAGCTGATAGATAGGGAGATAGAGGAGAGTGACAAAGATGAAGTTAGAGTAGAAGCCAATAGTAAGGATGAGAGTAGGGAAGTTGAGGTTAATAAGGATAAGGAATTAGAGGAGGTAGAACCTATAGAGGAATATTTTGATAAGTTGCCAACCAAGGAAGAACGGGAATACCATAAGTATTTATTCGATAGTCCCGAGACAACATATATCTTTGGCGATCCCCTGATCAAAATGGGAGACCCCTCTAACATTAACATCCCATGCAATATCGGGCACATGCATGTATGGAAAGCTTACATAGACCCTAGATCCCCCGTGAACATCATGTCTAGGACTTATTACAATTGGGTGATGAAGAAGCAACTCAATTTTAGGATAATGCCCGGTAAAAGTTGGATAAGTAATTTTGCAGGAAGAGTTAAGGGAGTACATGTGATTATAGGGAATCTCACCTATGAGATTGATTTTATGATAGTGGAAGACACGCGTCCGGTGATAGATGCTTGCCTAAGTCAAATAATATTTGGGAAACCATTTGTTGAGGCCACTAGGATGAGTTATGATCCGACGTTAGGGATAGTTAGATTCAAGGAAGAGAATGATGAGGTTGCTTATCAAATGCCCTACAAGATTGAGCAATACCGCCTTCTCTCTAATTTCGAAAAGGAACGTAAGCAAGCGGCTTATTATAGGAATGATGAGGATAGACGTAGAGGAGTAGAGTATGTTAGAAATAGGATGCTTGGTTTCTACAAAGAATGCTTGCAACTAGGTCCGGAATACAAAACTGGTTTAGAAGACGACCTAGAGAGTAGAACCAATGATAAGATCACGTAGTAACCCACGACTTTGAGTCTAGCTACAAGACTCGTAAATAAAGAAAAGCGCTTCTTGGGAGGCAACCCATGTTTTGTGTGATTTTTATTTGTTTGATTGTTATTTGCTTCCGTATGCATGTTTTATTTTTATTGTTGGTTGATCATGTTTCTCTACTAAAAAAAAATGTGAAATACTTTATTATGTTGTTTAGCCTAGTCTTAACTTCAACCTAGAGGTATTTTTGCAAAAGATAAGTGTAAGGGGAAACCCCAAATATGTTTTTAAGAAACAAACCAATCATGATTCTCCACAATATTTAATGAACATGTATATTCGTATTTGTTAGAGTCAAATGCTTGTATCGAGTCATAATGAAGTTTTGCAGGATTTTCCAGGAAGTAGGACAAAGTTTTTCCAGAAATTTTCCGGAAACTTAACATAAGGATTTCTGCAGGTTCATTCTGACGGCGTCAGGGTTTGCTCTTGACGGCGTCAGGAGTTAAAATCTGGAAATTTTACCGGTTTTGTTTTTCTAACGGAGTCTTATAGTTTTTGTGAATTATTAAGTTTTATAATCTCCAGGAAATCTGCAAACTTCATTCCACAAGCATTATATCTTACTTTGTTTTCTAGGATTTAGTAACTTATATAGGATGCCGCCGATTTTACGCGAGGTTGCCTTGTCTACTTTTGTCAGGATTTACAGGTTATTTGTGACAAGAAGATGATGTATATTCTGGAAGGGAAGCTTTGATGTTCGTTTTCTTGGAAGAAGATTTAACCTGGCCAACTAAAATCCATACCGAGCGAATCAGGGGAGTATTTGATTTCATTCTCTTTACTTTTTAACTTTTACATTCTTTACTTGAACATTGGGGACAATGTTCATCTTAAGTGTAAGGGGAGGGTAAAAAGATGATACCTTACATATGCACTTTCGCTTGAGTTTGTTTTGTTTGATAGTAGATGAGTAATAAAACTACGAGAAATACTTGTTAGTGTAATTTTAGCGCCAAATTTAAAATTTTTTACAACATTTAGGAGTGAAACTTTAGCAATAGCAAGCGTCTCATGGATAGGAGGTTGTATGACTAGCACATAACCGTATATTCAAAAAAATTTTCCACCCAAAAATGTGAGGTTCGCCTTTAGATTTGATAGGAAAAGCATTCATTATTAGTGCTTATGAGTGTACCGGTAGCATTTAGATTCTAGAACTTGCGTTAGTGATGCATCCCGAGACCGCTAGTGAGACTACATTCGTGTGGTAGGATTTACTACATGATAAGAGGCATTAGGATCACCCTTGTGTTAAACCCGTATCATGATTACTTGACCATTTAAGTCATATTACTTGGCTAGTTAAGTCAACTAATTTTTCCCACACCCTTAGCGTTGTACTCATTTTTAGTACACGATACCCCTAGTACACCCCTCCGAGCCTATCTTTTCGTTTCTAACTTTAAGCATTTTACTTAAAGGAAGAATTTGTTACACCCCACTTAAATGTACAACCAAATCGCCTTAGCCTTCCGTGTATGCGCTCATTTTTAGTGCATTATTGTTATTTGTTAAACCCTAAGTTAACTTTCTAATTGATTACATGGTTGCTAAGTCGAGTCATATCCTTGTACATATTGTTTTGGGACGATTGGGACTCATGGGTAAGTACTTATTTTATGGAGTAATGGGGAAGAACATCACTTATTACCCCCATATGTACGTTAATCTTAAAAGTGCTCCAAGTGTTTTAATTTTCTTAATTCGAGTCATTAGATTAGTTAATTGTAAAGTATGTAAAGATTCAAGTGTAAGGGGAATTCTCATCCCCTATGATGTATTATTTTGGATGGTAGGGTAAGAGTGTATGCAAAAAAAAAAAAAAAAAAAAAAAAAAAAAAAAAAAAAAAAAAAAATCAAGAAAAAGAAAAAAAAATCGAAAAAAAAATAGAAAAAGAAAAAAGAGAAAAAAAACATACGGACTACCATCCCGTTTTCATTCTATGTTCATTTTATGTTTTTGTTATTTTTCATTTATTAGCTTAAGTCGAGTCTAGTCTTGGCTTAGCAACGCCATATTGTACATGTAATTTACTAAGATTGTTAACTCGCTACCAGTAAAATTTCCTTTATCCAACAAAACCGTGTAATTCATATCCCTACACCTAACGTTATAACCCTTTAAAAGACCTCTTTGATAGTTTATCCTAGGTGCTTACGCCATGTGGTGGAGGTTTGATCCTTTCCCAAGCCTATGGTAATCTATTTTGCTATGACAGGTAGTGAGAGATATCTTCCATTTCCATAATGTTATATTATTTTATTACACCCGAGAGATGTAAGTATCTAAACACTATTTGTGAGGTGCTTGTGTATGACCTCCGTGCTTGTTTATTGGTCTTTAGTGGAACGATTATTTGTTGTAATTACTTTTATATTAGTGTTAAATGACCCCTAACTTGTCTTTTGAGTAGAATAAAAGCTCATTTGCTTGAGGACAAGCAAATCTCAAGTGTAAGGGTATATGATGAGGCGAAAAATGATCCGTTTTTAGAGGGTCATTTAAGCCCGAATCCGACTTTATTTGATCAAATATTGCCCTAAATCGTTCCTTTTGTGATTTTAGGTGTTTGGAGAGTGAATTCCGGAAAAGAGGCTATTTTGGACGTTTTTGGAGCATAAAGTGAAGAAAACGACAAAGTACCAAAAATCTAAGCTGAAGATACAAGGTGACGGCGTCAAGACCAAACTCTTGACGGCGTCAGACATGAAGAATTAAAATTCGTAGCTGGTGACGGCGTCAGATGAACTGGTGACGGCGTCAAAGTGGCCAAGAATAAAATACCGAAGGTGGTGACGGCGTCACATAGGCCGTCACAAGTGGATCTAGGGCGTCCGAGGAAGTTTATGGCGGCGATGTGACGGCGTCAGAACTTACTCTTGACGCCGTCAGAACGATTTTCCTATATATAGTTTTCTAGTTTTTTCATTAAAAAAAGGAGAAGTTTTGGTGAAACCCTAAAGACGATTTTGGTGCCTCTTTTACAGGTTTTTCAAGGGTTCCAAACCCTTGAGACCTTGCATTGTAATTGAGATAAGTATACTCTTAATTCAATCAATATGTCTATGTGTTGGTTGTTTATCTTTTGTTCTTATCTTAATTCTACTATGTTAGGCTAGATCTCTCTTGTGTTTGCTTAGATCTAATGAAACCTAGATGTTGATTATGTGTTGATTACTTGTCTATTCTTGTTTTGAATGAATGATTTATATGTTAGGCTTAAGAAAACTGGCAGATCTCCAAATGGTAACATGCTTGAACGTCTTAAGAAACATGAACCGAGGCGTACTAGGTCTTTATTGGTTGTATTTAATGCATGAGCCACTGTTTACAATCCCTATAGTTGTGCTGGGTCATGGTGTAGGAGGAGATAAGAGCTCATAGAGTTGGGGAGTTATGTATGCCACTCCACGAATGGTATTAAGGAATACAACCCGTCATTCATACAAGTATAACAAGTAATTAACATGTAAAAGATATCTAGGGAGTAATGAAGTCTAAGTAAACACAATTTCTCCAATTACTGCTCACAACCTTAGTTTAATTTAGTTTAATTTCATTTTCATTAGTTTAAATTAATTATATAATAGTTTTGGGTTAGTTGAATAGCAACTAATTCCGCCCACTCTTCCAAAACCCGAGATTTTAATTGCTTTCATAAAAATATAAAAACACAAAAATAATCATCTCTCATCTCTAGAACTATTAATTAGGTTTTCTAATCCTAGCGACACTATTCCTAAGCTGAACGATCAATCCCCCGGTACTTGTCACTATACTATACTACAACGATCAGGTACACTGCCTGGTGGGGGTTGTAAGCCTCGTGAGATCCCTCGAGAGGTAAAGCAAGGTGCGATTCCCACGCATCAAGGGGTGTTTGTATAACCTGTTGCATTAGCTCCTTGAGGCTCCTATGATCCGTACGAATAGTAAAACGGCGCCCAAGTAAATATTGTCTCCATTTATAAACGGCTTCAACAATAGCGAATAACTCCTTTTGATAGGTTGATGCGGTGCTCATTCGAGGTCCTAATTTTCTACTAAAGTAACTTAGAGGTTGTTCCCCTTGCATCAAAACAACGCCGATACCCCCGGCTGATGCATCGGCTTCCACCACGAACATCTCATTAAAATTTGGCAGTCCTAATATAGGTGCACCAGACAACCTTATTTTGAGTTCATCAAAAGCCTTTGTTTCCACATCTCTCCACTTAAAACCTTGTTTTTGAAGAAGACTTTACAATGGCGCAGCAACAGTCGCATAATTCCTGATAAAACGCCTATAATAACCTGTAAGTCCCAAAAACCCGCGTACTTGCCACTGATTTGTAGGTACGGGCCACTCCACCACTGCTGCTATTTTATTTGGATCCATCTCAACTCCTTTCCCTGAAATAATATGCCCCAAGTATTCAAGGGTTGGAGCCCCGAACACACACTTTGACCGTTTAACATAAAATTGGTGTTCCTGTAAACATTGAAACACACATTCCAAATGCTCCAAGTGAGTAGTAAGAGTAGCACTATAGACCAATATATCATCAAAAAAACAATCACGAATTTACGCAAATATGGAGAAAATAATTTGTTCATGGTTGCTTGAAATGTTGACGGCGCATTGGTAAGTCCAAATGGCATGATAAGAAACTCATAGTGACCATCATGTGTACGAAAAGCTGTTTTGTACACATCACGCTCATGTACCCATATTTGATGATAACCAGCTCGTAAATCCAACTTTGTAAAAATAAAGGCATCTCCTAACTCATCAAACATCTCATCAGCTGTTGGAATCGGGGAACTTATCCTTGACGGTTACCTCATTTAATGCACGATAATCCACACAAAAACGGTAACTCCCGTCTTTCTTTTTCACCAACAAGACCGGAGAAGAAAACGGGCTATGACTAACACGTATGATCCCCTGTCCCAACATCTCATTAACTAATTTCTCCATTTCCCCTTTTTGGTAATGAGGATAACGATATGGTCGCACATTCACAGGTTTGGTATTAGGAAATAAATGAATATGGTGATCAACACTACGGTGCGGTGGCAAAGTGGTGGGTACCTGGAAAAGAGACGCGGACCAAACCAATAGTTCTTCGATAGCAGGTTGAGGAACAATCTCAGCATCAGTTGAACTCCCCTCTACGTACGTCACCTGATCAAAGCTATATATCTCATATACCCCATAAATGTCCTCCGTTTCCAGCAATGCACGCATGTGGTGTAATCTAATACGCCTCATGCGTAAGGACTCTTAACCACGCAACGTATACTCCCGACCCAACCACTTAAACTCCATTGTTTGTTCTAAATAATCATGGGTCACTTTTCCAAGTTGTTGCAACCATTGTATACCCAATACTATGTCAGGAACTTTCATGGGTAATACATACAAATCCACATCCACGCGTAACTCCTGGATGATGATTGTTACCTGGACACACTTATTTTCACACAAAAGAGTCGCACCACTACCAATAGAAACTTTAAAAGGTTTTGTACCTGTGAGTGGCAACTTCATACGTTCCACAACTTCTGGTTGCACGAAATTATGAGTACTACCATTATCAATCAGAATGTGCACCTTACTTGCCCCTATCGTGCCCCATAACTTTAGTGATCGCGGACTTCCATGGCCCACCAAAGAATTCAAACATGATATATCACCACTTTCCACAACATCCTCCTGTTCCCATTCCGTCGACTGGTCCCCAGCCTCATCCTCATTGGCCATAAGCAACAAAAATTTACCAGGGCATTTATGGCCCCGCACCCATTTGTTATCACAGTTAAAGCATAATCCTTTGCTTAGGCGCTCCTGCCGTTCGGCTGGTGATATCCACTTGATAGCGAGTGGTGTGGCACCAGAGTTAACACCCACTTTAGGCGTTGGTAACAAAGGAGGTTTAGCATTGGCTTGTGGCATCAGGGTTTGTGACCCACTGGTGAAACTAACTGCCTTTTTACTTAGCGATGGTGACCCCTGATCCGCCACTCGTGCCTCCGTAAAGCGAGCCAAAGAAAACGCATCACCGAGCGATGTAGGTTTGGACACCAACAATTCTCGTTGAAGAGTTGGTTTAAGACCTGAGATATAGAATGACATCAATAGGTTTTCGGATATGCCCGTGACCCGATTCATCAGCTTCTCAAACTTACTTTGATATTGAGCAACAGTCCCTGCTTGCAGCAACTTAGAAAGTGCCCCTTGTGGATCCTCATACTTACAAGGTCCAAAACGGTTACGCACACTTTCCAGAAACCCATCCCAATTATTAATTAACTGATTACGCGACATCCACCGAAACCACTCGGCGGCATCTCCTTCCAGATTAAACCCAACGACCTTTAGTCATTGTTCATTGGGTGTACCCAGAAGATCAAAGTACTCCTGGATGGAAAAAATCCAAGTCTCAGGATCGTTACCCGCAAACTTGGGAACCTCCAATCGCATGGAACGCGGTAGTGCTGAACCTGAATCACCACCTCCATGTCGTGCCACCTTCACAGCTTGCAACTCTGCTGTCAACGCTGCAATTTGCGCATCCATCTGAGCGTTCAATGCATCGGACTGCTCTTTCAAGAGCAACCGAATCGTTTGTTCATTCATGACAATGAAAGCACCAGTTGATACGACCCGTTAAGGTTGTATCGGGATATGGCACCTCTTTTAGCGGGTGCTAGCTCCTTAAGAACAATAGAGAAGAAAAAGAGAACTTTGTTTGACAGAAAACTATGAGTTTTATTCATTCATGATTCGGTATTTATACCGAATAACCCTAACTTGTATCACAAGACGACACAAGATATATTACAAAAACAAAAGATACTTTCCAAACTTGACTCAAATACGAATAAACAAAAGATAGAAGTCTAGCCCATGACATAGTCTTTATGCCAAACCGGGCTAGTAGTAGCTCGTTTGGGCCGACCCTCTTCAGTAGCCTGAGACATAACACGCGTCTTGAGCTAGAGGATGACGAAGACTTTGACATACTTAATTGGTGGAAGTTAAATAGTCCAAGATTTCCAATTGTATCAAAGATGGCGAAAGGTAATAACTTTTTTTTTTTTTTTTTTTTTTTTTTTTTTTTTTTTTTTTTTTTTTTAGAGATATCTTTGTGCTTTGTTTATGTATTAACTTTTTGTTTATTAACTTTGTTTTAGATATCTTGTGCATCCAAGTATCCATCGTTGCTTCCGAATCCGCCTTTAGCGCAAGTGGTCGCATTTTGGACCCGTATAGGAATTCTTTATCGCCTACCATTGTAGAGGCTTTGGTGTGCACACAAGATTGGATTCGTACATCAAGTAGAAACATAACTTTGGATATGTTAGAGGATTTAATGAAAGAAGACGATCTTGTTAAAGGTAAACTATTTATATATAAGTTTATTGTTTATTGCTTATTTTAGACGACGAGCTTGCTATTTTAGTAAACTAATTATATATATGTTTGACTTATGTTGTCATGTTTTATTTAGAAATTCAAGAGGCGTTGGACAAACAAAAGAGCGAACATGGAAAAGAGAAGAATGTTGTGCCATGTAGAGGTGCAAGCCCCAATCGGTTTTTTTAACCGGTATAGAAAACCGGAACCGGTTCTTAAAAAAAACGGTTTTTTAAAAACCGGTCCGGTTTTTTAAAAACCGGTCCGGTTTTTTTTAACCGAACCAGTTAGACCGGTTTTGGGTTTTAAGCGCCGATCGGTTTTTTACCAGTTTTAATTACAGTTTTAACCGGTTTTTTCTTTAAAAAAAAATTATAGCGTGGTTGGTACGAGTGAAATCGGGGCGGCCCGATCTATCTATTGGAGTAATAAAAAAAATTTGGCCGGAAAATTTTCCGGTGACCGGAATTTGGTCGGATGGTGGTGGCCGGATTTGAGGTCGCCGGATGGTGGTGAAGGGTAAGAGAGAGAGAGAGAGAGAGAGAGAGAGAGAGAGAGAGAGAGAGAGAGAGAGAGAGAGAGAGAATTTGAGTGTGTGTTTTTATTTGTGATAAATGAAAGAAATGAAAGAAATGAAAAAAAAATGGTATTTATATGGAGGAGGGGTTAAAGTTGGTCCAAAGAAAATGTAGGGTTAAAAATAAAAGTTTAAGGGAGGGATTAAAAGGGATAAATTGCAATACTTTCGGTCAAAAAAGTTCGGGGCTCATTCGACGTACCAAGCGAACTCGAAAAATTACGAAATTTGTGCAATTGTTCACGAAATAATTTTTCCTATAAAAACAACTATAAACTTGCATAACTTTTCCGAAATCAATATTTTGACAAAAATATATTTTTAGTTGTATAATTGTATTGTTTAAATAAAAGTTATGATTTATATTGTTTAAATAAAAGTTATGATTGTATTTTTTTAGTTGTATAATTTTATTGTTTAAATAAAAGTTATGATTGTATAATTGTATTGTTTAAATAAAAGTTATGAGTATATTGTTTAATTATATGTTTGATAATTAACAAGTTTATAAATAAATGTTCGAAGTTTTTAGTAAAATTCCGAAAAAAACGAACCGGTAAATAACCGATAAAAAAACTAAATCCGAACATTTATAACCGAAAAAACGAACCGGTAAAAAACCGATTCCGAAAATTTATAACCGAAAAAAACCGATACAAAAAAAAACCGAACCGAACCGAAACGAAACCGGTTATTAGAAAAACCGTTTTTTTTTAAACCGGTTTTTCTAAAACCGAAAACCGGTTTTAACCGGTAAATTTGCACCTCTAGTGCCATGATTCAAGAATGGTGTCATCGAATTTGTAATGTTTATTTTTTAACGTTAATTTGAAATTTGCTCAGTTTATGACTTTATGATTTCCTCAGTTTGTACTGTTTAGCATGGGATCATTTTGCTCAGTTTGCTCAGGATCTGTAATTCTGTATTCATGTTTCATGAATTCATGATATACCGAATTTGTAATGTACTAATGTTTATCTTGGGCTCAGTTTTTGCATTTTTGGATGGGCATAGGTGAGTCACATTTGGATGGGCCCATTTTTTACATTTTTGGATGGTCTCATTTTTTGCATTCGGGACAATATTGCATATACCGACAACCGGCCCAATAGAACCGAATAAAACCGTCCCGACCTGACTAATAATCGGTTTGGTATTCGGTATGAGTTTTCGCCTTGTTTCGGTATCGGGATTTTGCGGTCGAGTCGAGATGGGTCGGGATCCGGCCCGATGCTCAGCCCTAGACTTTTGTAAGTGAGATAGACGGAAAGTAACTAACCCGGCCTGTTTTTAACGAAACATAAATTAATGTCTTTTCATTAGAATTGAGCTTCATTTGTAACATGTTCTACGTTTGTTGTTCTGATTGAAGTAATTCAGTTATCTGACTTATTTTTTTTGTTTATTGGTGTAGTTGCTAGCGATCCCAATCTTGATTAGCATCTTACAATTTTATGATATAACAAAGCAAAAGTGTTGATCTTATATAAGATCTTTTCAAAAGTAAAATCGTAATAGGATAATAATCTTTACTATAATATCGATCCAACCCGATCTTATTTTTTCTCGAATCAAGCTAAATCCCCTAGAGTATTCCATGATCATATCTATACTAATTATAAAGACAAAACTGCAAAGTGGAAAAGTGAAAACTTAACTTTTGGTCAATCCCCATAATTCCCGTGTGAAAATGAATTAGTCAATGCCCTTATTGCTTGCAAAGGAAAGTCGAAACTGTACATTAAAGGCTTGCAAAGAAAAATAGAAACTGTACATGGTTTTGGATGTACATTAAAGGCTCGAATTGATCAATCCCCATAATATACTTTTATTATGTTAAAAAAAATGTCAAATAGAATTCTTTACATTTATACATTACAATATGGTTGTCAAACACTTTTAGAATAATGGTTTGTCCCATGGCTATCAAATTGAACACATTGAATGAACGATTATCTCTTTAAACACATGGCGGGAAATTGTGTTCTTTAAACTTCAAACATTATATATGGGAACGGTTTTCCAAATGCCTATATAAAGAATATTAATATATTGATTAGTTCATCTTGTTTACTTTCATTCATATAGACATGGCAATGAAAAATGAAAAGAATATTGACGATGATCTTGAGGTTGGTTTCACATTCGCGTACCATTTAAGTTTATTGCACCTGTACTACAATACATCTAATATTTCATTTATCCTTTTTTTTTCCTTTTTCTTTACAGCTTCTTCCTAATTCTAACCAAAAAAAAAAAAACATGGAGATGCAATAAAAAAAATGTTGATGATGATCTTGAGGTTGGTTTCTCTTATATAATGTCATAAGTATTTACTTGATGACTGAAAGAAGTAAATTATATTGTTGGACATCTTTAGTCATAAAGTAAACGGTTTTAGTTAAATCAGTTAACAACCTTTTGTGACTTGGACCACTTAATGTGTTTCTTCAGGTTCCAGTTGTATATGGCTACTCATTCCCTTATCTCACAAAGCGAATAAATGTTGTTGGACGCCACATAATGTCATATCTTGTTGATTTACTACTTAGAAGAGGGTGAGTCCCTCTATATATTCCTCCAAAAGGTGTTACTGGTATATACTTATATTTAATACAGTTATGCTTTTGTGTACTTATACTTGGATTTCAATTTATCACATATGAAGTTATGCAATGAATAAGAGTGCTGATTTTTAGACAGTTAGAGATATCAAAGAAATGCTCTGCTACATCAGGTCCATATGCCATAACTTATAATAGTGATCTGCCTTTCACTATATATATTGCCTGCAATTTGGGATCATGTTTCTGGTGCACCTATCCTTAAGATTATGCTTGCTTGTGCCAAATTTACGTCACTTGGTCAAATTACCTGGTCTTTTACTCTAATGATTTATACGTTTTGCAGCTCTACCAACATATAGTTTTGGTGGGATTTATCTGTGCAGTCAATCATTAATTAAGAAATCCATGCTGATTCCAAAATTCAAAAAGCCCGAGTGGTTTGAGCAGCAAGTTCCTATTTGTTGGCCTCTTTATTTTGCTTTTTTTGGTTTAAGCACCTTTTTAGTGTGTCGATTCATGTTGGTTTTGCTTTATGTTTTGTATTTGAACGGATTGTTCTTGCTGTTATGAAGCATGCAGTAGTCTTTGCTTTTTCTTTATTTTATTTTATTTTATTAAAAGGGTTTTTTTGGTTAATTGGTTTATGTTTTCTCCTTTAGTATATTGTGTGTAATATATTGTTTAATTGAGTGGATAGGATGGATCATGTTGCTGGTCCTGTTGGTTTGTGATCTAAATCCATGCCTATTAAAGACGTAGTTAGATTTGCAAAGGTAGTATATTAGTTTTACTATGCTTACGTAGTTTTTTTCTACATACTCGTAGTTGTCAAATGTCATTTAGAACTATGGAAATAAAAAATGTTACACATATTTTGTATCATTCCATCTTATATGCCTTTACTATAATGAATATTAGGAAAAAAAATTTAAATACATATACGGAAGCCAAAATTTGAATACACCACAAAGTCAACGTCGCAACAAGCTAATCTTGATTTACTCTGCAGCAACGCGCGGGCTACACGGCGTTACCTACAATGATTACCATTCAAGTTATACTTAATGCATAATTAATCATTTAAGCATATTTGACCAATAATTGATTTTCTAATAACTTTCCAAATTTAATTTGAAACATAAAATCAATCACATTAACTTTTAATCATCAATTAGACATTAATCAAATTTATGTCAAAATTTAAACGAACAATTCAAATTTTAACATATTACTGTAATATATTATCCGAATTTATATGTTTACATTTACAACTTTATAAATTTAAATATTTAAATAACAACAATATAATAAACTTATAAACAATTATTTACACTTAACCAACAATTAGCATAAATAATTATAACAGAACTAATTAAACATTAACAATATTTAATCTAGCCAAGAATCTATGTTCCCTTTTAAACTAAAGAACACAATTCCCTATTCGCCTTAGTTTTGCGATGACTATTAATAAAGCTCAAGGCCTAACAATTCCAAATGTGGGTGTCTATTTGCCCAACTCTGTTTTCTCGCATGGCCAACTTTATGTGGCATTGTCTAGAGGGATATCCCGTAGAACAATAAAGGTATTGGTTAAACCAGTTAAAGAGTTCCGTCAAGTAGGAATCTAAACCTCAAATGTCGTTTATCAAGAAATTTTACGCGAAGAGCAACGTGTGTTGTTAGTTTTTATCTCATAACTAATGTAATGTTTTACTTTCAGTTTCATTAAATGTTTTTATATGTTGTTTGATAGATGTTAACAATTTTTTCTATACTTTAGTTATCGTGTAGTACAACCGTTTACAATTACATTCTGATCGGTTCACGTTCTATTTTGAACGCTACACAAAACACTCACCACAATATCATAAATTGTTAATTATTTGCCGCTACGAATTCCGTTGCTATGCACGGGTACTCGCCTAGTACTTAGTAAAATATTTGAATCAGACAATTTAGCGTTCAAAACTTTTAATTTTTTAATAAGCTAATTTAGTAATTTAATTTACAAGTGAGTAGTAGAGTACTCCGTATTTAACTATATTTAGTAATTCAAATTATGTTATCACATGCTTAGTTTGACTTTCGCATAGATAGATCAATTAATTAACGATACACCACATATTTTAATAAAAAATGCAAGACTATAAAATTTAAATTCAGTAAACCTTAAAAGAAAATCGTTTACATTTTCTGAAAAGATTTAACAAGAAATAAGAAAAAAAAAAAAAAAAATGCCTACATTTTAATTTAGGGTTAAAGCCATCTTATTGAAAGTACAATTTGCCTACATTTTAATTTAAATACACACTTAAAATCACAGGCTTCCACATAAAAGATGCTCAAGTCACTTTTTCTAATACTAGTTATAATACCTGTGCACGCACAGGATTTTAAAAATTTTGATTTGATTATGTATTATTATCGATTAAAAAATAAACCAATCACTTAACATGTTTCAAATAGTTTTACTTAGTGGACTAAAGATAAAAAAATCATATGTATATATGTTATAATCTACATATTATTTTAGGAGAATACTTTTGGATTAAAAATTATATTTTATTATTCAAGCAAAATCACATGATAATACTTGACTTGCATGAGATGTTAGTAATATATGCTTTTAGTTTTGCAAACCCGTGCGATCAATTTACGATGTGTTTTGTAATTGTAGTATTTCTTTTACTTATATTTTCATTTTTTTTAGGAGGTGATTCTTATCAAATAAGGATTGTGATGCATGCATTTTTTTTTTATAATTTAAAGAAAACACCTTCTATATTTAAGAATGACTATCTAACCGATGTGTTTTTATTTGTTTTTTTTTTTAATAATTAGCTTTGTATATCGTTTTAAACTGATAGAGATGTTGAGTTTGAGGTTACTATTGTTATTTAACTTTAACTATTGATATCATGTTGTACAAAATGTGCGAATTTAGTGGCACATAATGAGCGTTGATAAAGTTAAAATATGCTCCGTAAAGTTTTTAAAATGTTTTTATGGATATCCATATATAAGTTTTAAATAACAATTTTATGAGTCGTTGTTATAAGTAGAATCGCGTATATTTATTTTCATATTAAAGTAACTCATGCTTACCATTTGTTATTTATATTCCCGTTACTAATAATTTAGCCGTATTTCAAGTCCATGTACGTATAAATTAAACTTTTATATAGTAAGATGAGTCCTTATTTAAAAAAATATTCTAATGGATTAAAGTTTAAAACTAATGTTAGTTTAAAAAATATTTAACGTATATTAAAACTAATTTGCATATTTACTAAATTTACTTTAATTGATGAAAAAAAAAAAAAAAAAAAAAAAAAAAAAACCTAATACTATTACTCATGTAATTTTAAACAAAGTTAACATTATAAAGTTCAGGGGTATAAAGTGTAAAGGGTTAATTGTTTATTATCTAAAGTTATTAAAAAACATGGAAACTTATAATTTTACACTTAACTCTAATATATTTAAAATTCAACCACTAAAGTTTTATTAATTACCTCATCTTTTATTAAGTTTTTATTTTCATAAATTTGACACCTATATTTTTATGTGTTTTTTTTATCAATCAAATTCTCCACAAAATTTATTAAAGTTTGGCCAAAATCAATTAAATTTTGACTTTTTATTGGCCAATCATATTGCTTAATTTCGCTTATGTGTCAAAATCGAGCTCTCCTATTGGTTCAATTTTTTTTTCAATGAGAAGGGTGTTGATACAAAAGTTGGGCGTACCTGGTTATGGGCTTATACTCTCGTACCAATTCAATCCTTAGCACTTGTTACCTGCGTACTAAGAAAATAAGACAACACCGTTAGACTTATCGAGGGATTGTCTCCCCCGATTAGACTCTGGCGTGAGAGTAAGTAATCGATTTAGGGTTCTTGTAAAGAGTTAGGGTTGAATATCGTACCTTTGAATGAGAATATAGCATTCCTTTTATAGGGATTGAAACCGCGTGGGTTTCTTGCTCCTTACTCTTCGCACTCGTGGTGCTTATCCGAGGTAAGGATATCTATTCCTTGAATAGATAATCCTTATCGTGTACCCGGTGGGTTAGATTGGGCCTTTGCGCTTCATGAGCCCAAAGTGTTAACACTGCGGCCCATACCATTGTCATGGTAGCCCTTATCGTAGTGGGCTTGGGTGTAAGTAATGTCTATCATTTGGGCTTGTGGCCCTGATGAGTGCTCAAACACTCATCGTTTTTGATATATTTAAACTGCCAAAACGCACAAAAACAATAAAAAAGATATCAAAATACTTAAATTATCACAGGGATTGTGTTTTATGTGTTTTAAAAGCAAAATGTGCAAAAACAAAGAAAAAACGTACAAAGTTTGCAGTATTGGCAGTTTCAGTCCCCCAAGTTTCAAAACTTGTCAATTTTAGTCCCTATGCATTTATTTTTAAGGAAAAGTCAACCCAAGGTCTTAAAAGTCAAATAAAGTCAAAATATTATAATTGGGTTGCAAGTTTTCATAAATTACATGATTAGTCCCTAAAAATCCAAATATGGCAAAAGTAGTCCCTGGGATTTTTGAAATTTTGAAAAATGTGGAAAAGTGCAAAATTGGTCCTTGAATTATTGGCATTTGGAAACATTGATCCTTTGGAGAACTTTGGGAGTATGGCAACTTCAGCCCTTGAAGTTTGGTAAAATTGCAAAATGGTCCTTGTGTTAACTTTACACCATCCGGACCCTTTTTTAATACTAAACCCTTATCCACCCAAATCCCCTAGCCCAGCTACAACCCTCAGCCCACCACACCACCAGGCCCAGTCCATTGTCTTTGGCTAATACCCCGGTCAACCCAGGTCAACGCGGGTCAAAGAAGATCTTTGACCGCCTTCTCCCCCAACATAATCCCACAAAACCAGGCAACAATCACCTCCCCCCTCCTCACCTTTTCACCCACTTTACCCCCCACAATTAATAACCTCACCCACCAACTCCACCACCATAAATGCATCCCCAAATTCCCTCACCAACACCACTCAGATTGCCCGAAGTGATTTTGGCGCCAAAATGGCAATGTAGGGCTCAGATCATCTCAAGTATAATTAGATGGTTGGGATTTGGTCAGAGGGTCAAAGCAAAGACTGTGGGGCTCTCAGAATTCAAAAAGAGCCTATGTGGAAGGCTTAATTAGTTTTTTTAGTTCGTTATATATAGAAAAAGCTCATAGAAGCTCAAGTGTGTATTTCTTCTTAGTTTTATTGTAATTTTAGTTTATTTTCAATGTAATGTAACTGTTTTTTATCAATGCAAGCTCAGTTTGAAGTTTAATTCTCATTTCCATTTTTCAAAGTCTTATTTAAATTTATCAAGTTCTAAGTTAAGTTTCTAATTGGTGTTTATTGGATTCATAAGCTGATACAAACTCAGTAACAAGGATTTATTAACTTAACACACTTGTTTGATCAACTCTTAGCTCAATTTTAAATATTTATAAAAAAATCAAGAAAAATCAAAATTAAATAAAAAGTTGGTGATCATTTACTGTATGAGCAAGGAGCACAGTGAATCAAGGAAGGTTGTGGGTTAGGTACCTCAGGGGAGGGCATAGGATTGATTGGTTTGGTCCCTTGGTTCCTACTCAGTAGCTTGGAAGGCTTTGTAAGCTTAAATCCTGTCATTTTTAGTATCAAGTTGTTTTAATTGGTTATTTAAGCTTGTTTTAGTTAAATATTAACAATTAGATCAGTATAAATCCATTGTTCATGTTATCTATTTGTTTAAGTAAAAATTTCTTCATTAACTGTTTTAAAAGGGGTGTTTGGTTCTAGGGCATTTGATCAGTTCTAGCAGTGTATTAGTACTAATCTGTGTTTCACTTAGTTTGGTGGGTGTATTAAAGCTCAGGGAACTCTTTACTTGGTCACAAATTGATTCAAAAGTCAAAAATCAAGAAATCATTCACCACAGTCAACTGTGGTGAGTTTTTAAAACCATAACTTAGCAAATCCATAGATAAAGTGTTAATTTACTCAAATTAGTTTTAATATATCCTAATTAAACTAGTTTGATCACAAAAATCAGCTGTGCAAGTTCACAAAAGTCAAAATTCAAGATTTCTCAAAAAGTCAAAAAGAACCAACTCAGTTTTTACCAAAATGGGATGAATTATTGAGAATTTTGTGGAAGGTTTTGAGATCTGATATTTGTTGGAGTAGTTTTCTATCAGTAGGTCTACAAGTCCCCATGGGTACTTGATTTTATTGATTTTTTCTCAGCCCTGAGCTTAAGCTTAAAGTGAGCTGCAGGGCAAGCTCTTGCCCTGCTTCAGCAGACTCAGACCATCCACCCAACTTTGGTGGTCTTTTGTGACTGACCCAGTGGGTCCCACACCTCCACCCTTGCACCTTTCAACCCCCCTCCTACCCAGGAACAAGGGTTGACACTTTAATTGACCATAAGACCAGTGGGCCCTACCTGTGCCTCAGAAATCAAATAGCAAAGTGCTTATTTGTTGCTTTTTGGCTTATTCAGGCTTGTTTGTTGCTTGTTCCCTGCTTATTATTGTTCATTAGACTCAGAGAAACCAAGTTGGACCATTGTGGACCCCACATTCCTCATTTGAGCCTAAAAACACTCCACAGTCAACAAAAGTCAACTGTGGGTGTAATAAGCACTTCCATTGCTTATTCCTTGGGTTAAAACAAAAGTGTTTTTGTTAAAGTTAGTTGTTTTTAGTTTATTATTAGTTTAGAAAAAGAAAAAAATCTAAAAAAACCAATTTTAAAAATAGTGATAGCTTCTATTTAATAGGATTTATCAATTTATTTTTCTTTTTAATTTATTTCTAAGTAATATGTCACTTTTATATTTTTAGAAATTATATTTTAGGTTAAAATAATTTTACAAATTTTTCCAGATTTTTATTTTGTCATTTAGTGGTATTTCTAATTACTTTTAGTTTAATTTAGTTTTAATTAATATTAATCAATTAAATAGCATAATTAGATTTTATATAGTATAACCTAGTTTTTATAATTTTTATAGCTTTTATTTTAGTTAAAACATTTTTATAAATTTTTCTAGAATTTTTACTGTTCATTTAATAGTTTTCATAATTTAAAAAGTTTAATTAGATATTAATTAATAAGTAGAATAATAATTAGTTAACTAGTTTAAAAATACATAAAATTAACTTTCTATAATTTTTTAGGATTCCCATGATGGTTAATTAGATTTATAAAATTTTTCTTAATTTTCTAAGTCTTTTTAGTATTTTTAATAATTCTCATTAATTTAATTAAGTATTAAATAGATAATTAGTAATTAATTAATTATAAATAATTAAATAGTGTAAAAATAATTTTAATTTTTCTTAAAATTTTCTTTTATTATTAGGATTGTAAAAATATCAATTTTACACTTTTAACCCTTCCGGTCCTTCAGTTGTACTTTTTGTTTTGTGCGTTTGTATACGTTTTTTTAATTAAAACGTACGTTTTTAGTTTTTAGCTCAAATCTTCGTAATCTAAATTCTCGTAATCACTCACGTAGCTTTCCTAAGCTATATTTGTTTATAATTTCCAAATAATTCTGATCATAACCTTTTCCTGTGAATAATTACCCGATCACAAATACGCTAAAGTTACAATTCACACTTCAACGGGACTTAACGACCTGGTGATACCTTATATTACCCGGAGTATTGACCTAGGCTATTTGACTTTGTTGACCATTATTTGGTTAATATAAGTTAGGTGGTTCGGGCTCAATCAAAATTTGGCGCCGCTGCCGGGGATGTGTGCGCGTTTCTTTAGCGTTATTTGAGATTAGTATTATCTCACCTCTTTCAATGTACAAATACCACCACTTGTGTATATTTTTATAATCAAAATACAAAAAAAAAAAAAAAAAAAAAAAAAAAAAAAAAAAAAAAAAAAGTTATTAACACTTTTCCTAAAGTGTTAAAACACCAAAAAAATTAAAAACAACAAAACAAATCGTAACGTTTTCTGATTCGGTTTTCTTTTAAGGTGATTCTTAAAGAAAAACGATTTTGGTAAACGAAACGATACCAAAAATATTTTCCAAAAGTTTTTAAACCCATACACAAAACACAAAAACATTCGTCTTTTCTTGTGAATAATAATTCTACATAAAAACTAACCGTCGCAAACCAAGACAGAACACCTTCCAACTGGGGGTGTGAACAAATAAGTTCCCAAATCAAAAAGATTAAAAATTTCCTTTGTATCCTCGTGAGTGGTGTACCTTTCTTAAAGAAGCCACTTGCTTACGATTATTGGTTTAAGTTCACTGTGGTTTTGTCTCGACTTTGTTTTGATTGATTTTTGTTCCTAGTGCATGCGCACTCGTTCTTCTAGGTCTACTAGCCCATTACGTGAGCTTGTACGAAAACCTAGAAGACCTCGTAGACGTTCAGCACCAACAGTCGGATCTGAGATCCGTACTGTTGCCACACCCACTGTCACCATGGCGGAAGACCGTCCCATGTGTGAACTTCTCCAAGCACCCATCGAGGGTTACGGAGATGCCATTTTTGTCCCAGCCATCGTGGCTGATAGTTTTGAGCTCAAAACCGGGCTACTCAATCTTGTGACCTCAAGTCAATTATACGGTTTTGAGAGGGACGATCCTCATGCTCATATTCGATGGTTCAATAAAATCACATCGACCATCAAGTACAAAAATGTCCCGTGTGAAGCAATAAAACTCCTTCTCTTCCCGTTCTCCCTGGAGGGACAAGCCCGGATTTGGCTTGAAAAACAACCTCCACGATCTATTGAGACTTGGGAAGATCTTGTCAAAAAGTTTGTGAATGAATTCTTCCCACCTTCCAAGACCACGAGTCTTAAAAACGAAATCACCAGGTTCACTCAAAAATACGATGAATCCTTTGGTGAAGCGTGGGATCGTTTCAAAGAATTACTTCGCAAGTGTCCACATCATGGTTTCTCTGAGTTGATGCAACTCGATACGTTTTACAATGGCGTGAGCCAAGCTGATCAGGATTCTCTCAATGCCTCCGCGGGAGGAAATTTTTTGAGTAGAACCACAAAAGAAGCTTTGCAAATCATAGAAAATAAGTCCAAGGTCCGCTCTACACGAAGCAAACCGATTGTTTCTCAAATCAATGCGGGTCCTTCTACTTCATCTTCTGTGGGTCAATCTAGCACGGATGCTAAGATTGACAAGCTCACTGAAGCGATCCAAGCTTTGGTTCTCGCCCAAACAAAGAAAGTCTCATTTCCACAACATCCTCCCCCTGCTGAGGTTAAAAAAGTGGAAGTCTGTGTGACTTGTGGTGGGCCGCATGCATACTACAATTGCACAGCTACTGATGGTACTCCATATGAAGCTAATGCTGTTGTCGGGTCCCAAAATCAAGGAGGCAATCAATACCGTCCTCCTATGGACCCGAACTATCGTCCTCACCATTATCCTGGACCTCCCGGCTTTAATCAAAACCAAAATGTCCAAAACCGTGGCCAAAACCAAAATAGAGTGAACCAAGGTTATCAAAACCAAAATAATTTCAATCAGGGTCACGGTTTTCAAAATCAAAACCAAAGTTTTCAAAATCAAAGTTTCCAACATCAAGGAAACTTTAACCGGAACCAAGGTCAGGGTAATTTCAACCCCGGGAACTTTCATGGAAACAATCACCAAAATCAAGGGAATTTCCATCATCAAAACCAAGGAAATTTCAATCAAGGCCCCAACCCGAACAATCGAGCTCCAAATATTCCTAATCCGAATCAAGCTATTGTTCCAACTGGGCCTTCATCCGATGAATTGTTGAAGCAATTCATGAAGTCCCAAGAAGAGTTGAACAAGTTGCTGGTCAGCCAGATTTCTGATATCAAGAAGTCTTTAAATGATCGACCCTCGGGCTCAGGTACAACTTTACCGAGCAACACGATCGCTAACCCGAGGGGCGATGCTAAGGCGATCACAACACGAAGTGGTGCTTCATATGATGAACCCGCGATTCCTACTACCTCTTCTTCCTCTCCTCCTAAGGTAGTGAGTCGTGAGCCTGAGTTGACAAAGGACAAGGTGCAAATTCCTAGCCCACGAAGTACAGCACATGTCCAACCTCAGGATGATCCTGAAACCAGATGTAAGCCTGGAGTTGTCTTTGAACCACCAGAAACTCCAGTGGACAACCCAAAATCCAAAACTTCTATTCCATATCCGTCACGTCTCAGTGAACAAAAGCTCCGCGAAAAAGCTAATCACCAAATAGATAAATTTTTCCAAATCTTCCAAGATTTGCATTTCGATATCAGCTTCGCGGATGCTATTCTCTTGATGCCCAAGTTTGCATCGACAATCAAAAATCTGTTGAGTAATAAAGAAAAATTATTTGAAATGGCAAGAACTCCTCTGAATGAGAACTGCTCTGCGGTTCTTTTGAAAAAGCTTCCTGAAAAGCTTGGAGATCCCGGGAAATTTCTCATTCCTTGTACTTTCCCGGGTATGGTTGATTGCTTCGCCCTGGCCGATCTAGGTGCTAGCATCAACCTGATGCCATATTCTGTGTGGAAGAAACTTTCTCTTCCCGAACTCACTCCCACGTGCATGACTTTAGAGCTTGCCGATCGCTCGATTTCTCGTCCCATTGGCATTGCCGAGGACGTATTTGTTAGAGTGGGAAAGTTCCATTTTCCGGCAGATTTTGTGATTGTTGACTTTGATGCCGATTCTAGGGTCCCTCTCATTCTTGGGCGGGGATTCCTCAGAACTGGGCGCGCTCTTATCGATGTAATCGAGCATGAGATCACATTACGTGTTGGGACGGAAGCTATTACCTTCAACCTAAATCAAACATCGAGATACTCCTCCAATTATGATTGTGAATCGGTGAACAAAATAGATGTCATCGATGTTGCTGCTGAGGAGTATGCTCAAGAGATCTTAGGTTTCACTGATGATTCTTCGAGTGAAAATCTCACTCAGTCTTCTCATCCCATCATAGCCAATTCTTCTCCTTCCCTCACTCCGTTTGAGGGAAGTGACTTCATCTTAGAAGAAATGGAGGCGTTTCTCAAAAGTGATTCGATTCCCGATGGAGTCGATAGCCAAGAGATCGACCTCGAGAGGGATATTCTCCTGCTTGAAAAATTGTTAAACGAGGATCCCTCTCATCTTCAGGTTCTACCACAACAACTTCATAATGAGGAGGTCAAAAATGTTGAGAAAACTGATGACTTTCCCGAGGTTGAACTTAAGGACTTGCCGCCTCATCTTGAATATGCATTTCTGGAGGGTAATGATAAATTACCCGTCATAATTGCCAAAGACTTAAGTGATGAGGAAAAGGCTGCTCTTATCAAGGTTTTGAAGTCTCATAAACAAGCAATTGCTTGGCGTCTCTCAGATATCAAGGGCATTGACCCTGAATTCTGTACTCATAAAATTTTAATGGAGGACGACTTCAAACCTGCAGTCCAACAACAAAGAAGGGTGAATCCAAAAATTCACGAGGTTATCAAACAAGAGGTTTTAAAACTTCTTGATGCCGGATTGATTTACCCTATCTCGGACAGTCCTTGGGTCAGCCCAATCCATTGTGTTCCAAAAAAGGGTGGCATTACCGTTGTCACAAATGAGGAGAATGAGTTAATTCCAACTCGTTTGGTTACGGGTTGGCGCGTCTGCATTGATTATCGTAAATTGAATGACGCTACCCGTAAGGATCATTTTCCTCTGCCTTTTATGGATCAGATGCTCGAGAGATTAGCGGGGAATGAGTACTATTGTTTCCTCGATGGTTTCTCGGGTTACTTTCAGATTCCCATTGACCCGCAAGACCAAGAAAAGACCACTTTTACGTGTCCCTATGGAACCTTCGCATATAAACGTATGCCATTTGGCCTATGTAATGCTCCGGGCACGTTTCAAAGATGTATGATGGCCATCTTTTCCGACATGATCGGGAAAAGTATGGAGGTCTTTATGGACGATTTCTCGGTCATTGGGGATTCGTTTAAAACATGTCTCTCCCATTTAGACAGCATGCTAAAACGTTGTGAAGACACAAAGTTATGTCTAAATTGGGAGAAGAGTCACTTTATGGTCAAAGAGGGCATTGTCCTCGGCCATAAAATTTCAAAAAACGGGATTGAGGTTGATCGTGCCAAAGTGGACGTCATTGCAAAATTGCCTCATCCCACGACTGTGAAAGGTGTTAGGAGCTTTTTGGGTCACGCCGGTTTCTACCGTAGGTTTATTCAAGATTTTTCTAAAATCGCCCGGCCTATGACCCATCTCCTCGAGAAGGATGCTCCTTTTATCTTCTCCCCTGAGTGCATCGAAGCCTTTGAAACATTAAAGAGAAGGCTTACCGAGGCACCGATTCTTGTTGCCCCCGATTGGGACTTGCCCTTCGAGCTCATGTGTGATGCTAGTGATTATGCTATAGGGGCAGTCTTGGGGCAACGCAAAACAAAACATTTTCAGCCTATACACTATGCCAGCAAGACTATGACCGAGGCACAAAGTCATTACACCACCACTGAAAAAGAATTATTAGCTGTGGTGTATGCTTTTGAAAAATTCCGGCCATACTTGATTCTGACTAAAAGCATAGTGTATACGGATCATTCGGCTTTGAAGTATCTATTTGCAAAACAAGATGCAAAGCCGAGACTACTCCGATGGGTTCTCCTCCTTCAGGAATTTGATATCATAATTCGTGATAAAAAAGGAGCTGAGAACCTAGCTGCTGATCATCTCTCCCGTCTTGAAAACCCTCACCAAAATGATTTCGAGAAAAAGGAAATAAATGAAACGTTTCCTCTCGAAACCCTCAATGCGGTTTCATTTCGTGGAGACTCGATTACCCCATGGTTTGCCGATTTTGCAAACTATCTTGCGGGTAACTTCATTGTGAAAGGGATGTCGTCCCAACAAAAAAATAAATTTTTCAAAGACGTAAAACATTACTTTTGGGACGACCCCTACTTGTTCAAGATATGCGCGGATCAAGTCATCCGGCGGTGTGTGTATGGTCAGGAAGCTGCTGAAATTTTAAAGGCTTGCCATGCTGGTGCCACGGGGGGCCACCACAATCCCAACTACACCGCCAAAAAGGTGTTTGATTCCGGCTTTTATTGGCCCTCGATCTACAAGGATGCCCAGGAATTAGTCAAGTCCTGTGACGCTTGTCAACGTCACGGGAATATTTCACAAAAGAATGAAATGCCTCAGAATGCAATTCAAGTTTGTGAAATCTTTGATATCTGGGGCATCGACTTTATGGGGCCATTTCCATCCTCTCACGGCAATAAATACATACTCGTCGCAGTTGACTACTTGTCAAAATGGGTTGAAGCGAAAGCTTTACCCACAAATGATGCCCGAGTAGTTGTGAAATTTTTAAAAGCTCTCTTTGCCCGATTCGGAACTCCACGTGCTATTATTAGTGATCGTGGTACGCACTTCTGTAATGACAAATTTGACAAAGTCATGCAAAAGTACGGTGTGACTCACCGTCTTTCCACTACGTACCACCCTCAAACGAGTGGACAAGTCGAAGTGTCCAATCGGGGCATCAAGAGAATCTTGGAAAGAACTGTAGGTGAAAATCGTGCATCATGGTCGGACAAATTAGATGATGCACTTTGGGCTTTCCGTACGGCTTACAAAACACCCATTGGGTGTACGCCTTATAAACTTGTGTACGGGAAAGCGTGGCATCTTCCGATCGAGCTTGAACACAAAGCCTATTGGGCTCTCAAGCATGCCAATTTCGACCTCAAAACAGCGGGTGATCATAGAAAAGTTCAACTAAATGAATTAAACGAACTTCGTGATCAAACTTACGAGAACTCTTTGATCTATAAAGAAAAAACAAAGAAGATTCATGACTCAAAAATCAAAAACCGCGTTTTCAACGTTGGTGATCGAGTCCTTCTTTTTAATTCTAGACTCAAGATCTTCTCGGGAAAGCTCAAAACCCGATGGACCGGTCCATTCACTATCGCAAAAGTCTATCCTTATGGCACCGTCGAATTATCTCAAAATGACGGTCCAAATTTCAAAGTGAATGGACATCGGTTAAAGCACTACTTTGGAGAGGACGTACCATCCATGGTCGTTCCGGATCTCCAAACTTTCCCCAAGGACAATTGAATTCAGGGATAGAGTCAAGCTAGCGACTCAATGACCAAAAACTAGCAACAATACGGGTTTTCACCCGTATCTCTGATTCTTTCTATTTTCTACCACCGAGTGTGGGGGAATGGCCAACCCCCCGCTGTTTGAAAAAATGTAAATATGTATATAAGTCAAAAAAAAAAAAAAAAAAAAAAAAAAAAAAAAAAGTTGTATATATGTAGAAATAAAGTGAAAATTGGTATTTCCGCAGTTAGATTCGAATCTTGGCTTTTTACGTTCATAGCTTCGGCATAATAGCCGGGACTTTGAATATTGAGGACAATATTCATTTCTAAGTGTGGGGGGGAAATTCTAACGAATTTTATCAAAATATCTTTCAAGTACCCCCCGTTTTGGCCAAAATTTTCAAAATTTTTTCACTTTATTTCAAAAAAAATTTTGGTAATCAGTCCGCCTTGTCTAAGCGACAAAAGGGATTGGCTAATCCAGGAGCAAACGGCTCTTGGTAAAGATAAATCAAATCCGTTGACGGCTGGCAATTTGCCCAAAATTGTATGGTTCATCAACTCCCCGAAAACAAATGAGTTGGCTAGCCCGCAAGATTATGGCTTGTGGTAAAGGCCGTGGAAAATCCATAATTGGTAATCAGCTCACCAAGATGTTGACTATTCCATCAAGAGCTGGCTAGTCCAGAAGCAAACGGCTTTTGGTAAAGACTACTCAAATCCGTTGACAGCTGGTGGTTTGCTCAAAATCACACGGTTATCAGGTGTGCCACAGTTCTTACACCTGGCTACTCCAGAAGTGATGGCTTTTGGTAAAGAGTTTAAAATCCATCAAGTTTTCTAAAAAGATTGCTAGGGACTAGCAATAGTTCAGTGTGGGGGATTGATGAGTGCACAAACACTCATCGTTTTTGATATATTTAAACTGCCAAAACGCACAAAAACAGTCAAAAAGATATCAAAATACTTAAATTATCCCAGGGATTGTGTTTTATGTGTTTTAAAAGCAAAATGTGCAAAAACAAAGAAAAAACGTACAAAGTTTGCAGTATTGGCAGTTTCAGTCCCCCAAGTTTCAAAACTTGTCAATTTTAGTCCCTATGCATTTATTTTTAAGGAAAAGTCAACCCAAGGTCTTAAAAGTCAAATAAAGTCAAAATATTATAATTGGGTTAGTTTTCATAAATTACATGATTAGTCCCTAAAAATCCAAATATGGCAAAAGTAGTCCCTGGGATTTTTGAAATTTTGAAAAATGTGGAAAAGTGCAAAATTGGTCCTTGAATTATTGGCATTTGGAAACATTGATCCTTTGGAGAACTTTGGGAGTATGGCAACTTCAGCTCTTGAAGTTTGGTAAAATTGCAAAATGGTCCTTGTGTTAACTTTACACCATCCGGACCCTTTTTTAATACTAAACCCTTATCCACCCAAATCCCCTAGCCCAGCTACAACCCTCAGCCCACCACACCACCAGGCCCAGTCCATTGTCTTTGGCTAATACCCCGGTCAACCCAGGTCAACGCGGGTCAAAGAAGACCTTTGACCGCCTTCTCCCCCAACATAATCCCACAAAACCAGGCAACAATTACCTCCCCCCTCCTCACCTTTTCACCCACTTTACCCCCCACAATTAATAACCTCACCCACCAACTCCACCACCATAAATGCATCCCCAAATTCCCTCACCAACACCACTCAGATTGCCCGAAGTGATTTTGGCGCCAAAATGGCAATGTAGGGCTCAAATCATCTCAAGTATAATTAGATGGTTGGGATTTGGTCAGAGGGTCAAAGCAAAGACTGTGGGGCTCTCAGAATTCAAAAAGAGCCTATGTGGAAGGCTTAGTTAGTTTTTTTAGTTCGTTATATATAGAAAAAGCTCATAGAAGCTCAAGTGTGTATTTCTTCTTAGTTTTATTGTAATTTTAGTTTATTTTCAATGTAATGTAACTGTTTTTTATCAATGCAAGCTCAGTTTGAAGTTTAATTCTCATTTCCATTTTTCAAAGTCTTATTTAAATTTATCAAGTTCTAAGTTAAGTTTCTAATTGGTGTTTATTGGATTCATAAGCTGATACAAACTCAGTAACAAGGATTTATTAACTTAACACACTTGTTTGATCAACTCTTAGCTCAATTTTAAATATTTATAAAAAAATCAAGAAAAATCAAAATTAAATAAAAAGTTGGTGATCATTTACTGTATGAGCAAGGAGCACAGTGAATCAAGGAAGGCTGTGGGTTAGGTACCTCAGGGGAGGGCATAGGATTGATTGGTTTGGTCCCTTGGTTCCTACTCAGTAGCTTGGAAGGCTTTGTAAGCTTAAATCCTTTCATTTTTAGTATCAAGTTGTTTTAATTGGTTATTTAAGCTTGTTTTAGTTAAATATTAACAATTAGATCAGTATAAATCCATTGTTCATGTTATCTATTTGTTTAAGTAAAAATTTCTTCATTAACTGTTTTAAAAGGGGTGTTTGGTTCTAGGGCATTTGATCAGTTCTAGCAGTGTATTAGTACTAATCTGTGTTTCACTTAGTTTGGTGGGTGTATTAAAGCTCAGGGAACTCTTTACTTGGTCACAAATTGATTCAAAAGTCAAAAATCAAGAAATCATTCACCACAGTCAACTGTGGTGAGTTTTTAAAACCATAACTTAGCAAATCCATAGATAAAGTGTTAATTTACTCAAATTAGTTTTAATATATCCTAATTAAACTAGTTTGATCACAAAAATCAGCTGTGCAAGTTCACAAAAGTCAAAATTCAAGATTTCTCAAAAAGTCAAAAAGAACCAACTCAGTTTTTACCAAAACGGGATGAATTATTGAGAATTTTGTTGAAGGTTTTGAGATCTGATATTTGTTGGAGTAGTTGTCTATCAGTAGGTCTACAAGTCCCCATGGGTACTTGATTTTATTGATTTTTTCTCAGCCCTGAGCTTAAGCTTAAAGTGAGCTGCAGGGCAAGCTCTTGCCCTGCTTCAGCAGACTCAGACCATCCACCCAACTTTGGTGGTCTTTTGTGACTGACCCAGTGGGTCCCACACCTCCACCCTTGCACCTTTCAACCCCCCTCCTACCCAGGAACAAGGGTTGACACTTTAATTGACCATAAGACCAGTGGGCCCTACCTGTGCCTCAGAAATCAAATAGCAAAGTGCTTATTTGTTGCTTTTTGGCTTATTCAGGCTTGTTTGTTGCTTGTTCCCTGCTTATTATTGTTCATTAGACTCAGAGAAACCAAGTTGGACCATTGTGGACCCCACATTCCTCATTTGAGCCTAAAAACACTCCACAGTCAACAAAAGTCAACTGTGGGTGTAATAAGCACTTCCATTGCTTATTCCTTGGGTTAAAACAAAAGTGTTTTTGTTAAAGTTAGTTATTTTTAGTTTATTATTAGTTTAGAAAAAGAAAAAAATCCAAAAAAACCAATTTTAAAAATAGTGATAGCTTCTATTTAATAGGATTTATCAATTTATTTTTCTTTTTAATTTATTTCTAAGTAATATGTCACTTTTATATTTTTAGAAATTATATTTTAGGTTAAAATAATTTTACAAATTTTTCCAGATTTTTATTTTGTTATTTAGTGGTATTTCTAATTACTTTTAGTTTAATTTAGTTTTAATTAATATTAATCAATTAAATAGCATAATTAGATTTTATATAGTATAACCTAGTTTTTATAATTTTTATAGCTTTTATTTTAGTTAAAACATTTTTATAAATTTTTCTAGGATTTTTACTGTTCATTTAATAGTTTTCATAATTTAAAAAGTTTAATTAGATATTAATTAATAAGTAGAATAATAATTAGTTAACTAGTTTAAAAATACATAAAATTAACTTTCTATAATTTTTTAGGATTCCCATGATGGTTAATTAGATTTATAAAATTTTTCTTAATTTTCTAAGTCTTTTTAGTATTTTTAATAATTCTCATTAATTTAATTAAGTATTAAATAGATAATTAGTAATTAATTAATTATAAATAATTAAATAGTGTAAAAATAATTTTAATTTTTCTTAAAATTTTCTTTTATTATTAGGATTGTAAAAATATCAATTTTACACTTTTAACCCTTCCGGTCCTTCAGTTGTACTTTTTGTTTTGTGCGTTTGTATACGTTTTTTTAATTAAAACGTACGTTTTTAGTTTTTAGCTCAAATCTTCGTAATCTAAATTCTCGTAATCACTCACGTAGCTTTCCTAAGCTATATTTGTTTATAATTTCCAAATAATTCTGATCATAACCTTTTCCTGTGAATAATTACCCGATCACAAATACGCTAAAGTTACAATTCACACTTCAACGGGACTTAACGACCTGGTGATACCTTATATTACCCGGAGTATTGACCTAGGCTATTTGACTTTGTTGACCATTATTTGGTTAATATAAGTTAGGTGGTTCGGGCTCAATCAGGCCCAAATATAGGCTATACGTCATCAAAGGGTTTTGCAAAAACACTCCGAAATGATGTAATTCTTTTATTATATAAAAGATTTTGTATCAAGGGGTTACATCCTGTATTGGATAACTGAATCATCAAGCCTAGCCACTGGAACACACACCAATGGATTGGCTCGACTTAGTGCGAGCCCCGGTCCTTCTTCCATGTCAACCTGAGTCATGTCCCCTTTTTCGCCTGCCTTCCACTCAAAGCACTGAACCATCGCACCCAGGGCAACTTGTATAACTTGCATTGCAAATGACGTCCCAGGACACATTCGTCTCCCAGTCCCAAAAGGCAAAATCTGAAAGTGTTGTCCTTTAATATCCACCTGACTCTCTAGAAATCTTTCAGGGCGGAATTCCAATGGATCGTCCCAATTCTTTGGGTCTCTACCCATGGCCCACACATTGATAAAAACAGTGGTTTTGGCAGGAATATGGAAGCCTCCCACTGGGCAATCTTCTGTTGAAGCTCTTAAGAGTATTGGTACTGTGGGGTGTAACCTCAAGGTTTCCTTCACTATTGCTTGGAGGTATGGAAGGTGTTGTATGTCGGTTTCTTCTAGTAGTCGGGTTTTTCCAACTACACGATCAATTTCTTCAACTGCTTTCTGCATTATTCTTGGATGATTGATTAGTTCTGCCAAACCCCATTCTATAGTAAGTGCGGACGTGTCGGTTCCTGCAACAAATAAGTTCTTCCAACCACAACAATAACATGGTTACTCGTTTTCATTTCGTAATGTATGGGTCCTATCACAAAACACAAAAATACCTGAATAAAAGCTTTAATATGGTCTTTGGTCAACTTCAACTCCATGGCATCATCTTGAGAAATTTTGAGTAGAATGTCAAGAAGGTCCTTCACTTCATCTTTATCCTTCCTCATGTTTTCATCTTCGTGCTCCTTAATGACCCTTTCCATGAAATCATCGAATTGTTGGCGTACTTTCCTAATCCGCTTTCCAATCCCTTGTAAATCAAGTTTACTACAGAACCAGATGTAATCTGCAAGGTTAAATTCACCTGTAATCTCCAACATTTGGGGAACCAGCTTCCCCATATCACGTGCCTCGTTCTCATCTTCTGAACACCTTTCACTCAGTAGCATTCTTGTAATCACATTATTTGTTAACATCAAAAGCTCGCTTTTAAGATCCACGGCTTTTCCAAGTTTTGCCTTTCCTAAGATCAATTTCATGAAACGATTTATCTCATCTTGTCGAACAGGAAAAAGTGAATCGAGTGTTCGACTATTTAAGAGTTCAGACACAACAAGTTTCTTCATGAATTTCCAATACGAATCAAATGGACCAAAGACAAAATCTTTTGATCCATATGTTACGTAAACTGTGGCGGAGTTTCTGGGCCGATCTAAGAAGGAAGGTTCATATGATCTAAGGATTTCTTTAGCCATTTCAGGAGAAGACACAGCTAGACAAGGTTTCGACCCAAGGAGAAAACGAAAAACCGGCCCATATCTTCTCGAGAGATTACGTAAATCTTGGTGAGGGAGTTTAGAAAGAAGGTGGAGGTGTCCGATAACCGTAAGGGCAAAAGGGCTTGGCGGGAGCCGCGATTTTTTCCAGGAACATGAAGACAAGGATCGGATGAATACTAGCGAAATGACAAATAAAATGAAGTAGCCAACCATGCTTCAAAATGGAAGTGTGATAAATTGACTTAGATAAATTAATTATGGTTTTGTGCATATGATGTTGGTTGTTTAAACTATAGTTTTTTGTTATATGAATTCTTGTTATTTCTTATGAATTTAAGTTGATAACGTGATAATTCCATCAATTATATAGAAAATTAAGAGTTGAAAAAGGGATCAACATTAGAACATGACTGTCACGTGGCTGATATTATAAAAAGGGAAAATTCCAAAATTAAGAAAAAAAATTAAATTTGATTCGAATAAAAAATTTTGCGAATTCCAATTTTGGTCATGTGTGACCGTACTACTGCGCGACTCCATTCATAATTGGACATGTGGCATAACAAAATGTATCGACGACATGACGTCGGTACAATACTTGTCGGATCCCAAAAAACTTTAACTGAAAATGGTTGTGGGTCCCACATGAGTGTCGAGAAAGGTCGTCGGCACAGTAAGTCCCGTTGAGGCATTCACGAGTAACGACTATCAGTCGCCTTCGAACAGTCGTCGACATCAACTACATGCCGACGTCATGTCGTCGGCACGATGTTTTTTATATTGCCGGGAAAAGTCCCGATTGTACTAGTGTTTGTGTAGCATATGTTTGTGGAATATAATATAACAATTTTTACAGTCACGGATTATGTTTCTGGCCATGAGAATTAAATCAACATGTGTTTAGAGTGTAATGTATATCTTTTTATCTAAGCTGTTTTCAGTTTCTTGTTTGTTAGGCTACTTGCGGGGATTCAATCCCCTTACTTTTCCCTGCCACGTCAGTTTTCTCTCTCCAGCGACCTACGGGCGATTGGATGCCCCAGTAAGACGACCTACACTACAAAATAATACCCCACAAAATACCTCTTTTAATTACACACAAACAAAAAAAAAAAGGGACGATTGTCGATCGGCTACACGACCCATTTGGGTTTTTTTCGTCTGACAACCGAATCGTGGCAATAAGGACGATCGAATGTAATCGATCACTTTAATCGATCGTGGTCTGCTTCTGCATGCAGCCTTACTTCTTCAAGAACTTTTATTTGTTGGTTCACACGATGGCACCCATAGAATATGCAGCTGAACATAGGGCTCAACTCTCAAGTGTCTAGTACGTTATGCCAAATGAATGAGCCATGATTCAAACAAAAGCATTCCACGAGTTGCGAAAAGGGTGGATGGATAAGTTCAAAAAACAGATATTTTTAGGATGGGTTATATAGCAAATGCTTTTTGTTTTTTTAAGAATACCTCGCACACCTCGTGTGGTTCTTGGCAATAAGGTGTGGGCATTTGTTTATGTTTGTGCAGTTACATATCCTTTGTATTTGTCTATGCCGCATTGTTTATCCTACAATATGTTTCATAATTTATTCAACTCTTGGTTCGTCTTATTGGACTTTAAGACAGAAACTGAACTTTAACTAACCAAGTAACCTTAACCAGTCTCATGCTCGAGTAATTCGTAAAAAACAACTTATTCTAAGTTCGTCTTACAAATACCTTTGTTAAAACAGAACCATAAGAATGTTAGGTGTAGTAACACACACATTATTGGTGTACCACCTAATTATCTTGCAAATAACATATAAATAACTAAAACATTCTCCCTAGCAATAACACACCAATAACATATCAATATGGCTGTAAACGAACCAGACGAACACGAACGGAGCCCTGTTCATGTTCGTTCATTTAATTTTAACCGAACAAATTAAATAAACGGACACGGATGCTTAAACGGACGAATTTTCTTGTTCATGTTCGTTTATTAAGAAAATGAATTGTTCATGTTCGTTTATGTCCGCTCATTAAGACACTAAACGAACGCTAAACGAGCATAAACGATCGAACATAAATGAAAATAGACAAACAAACATAAACTTTATTGAATTCTTAACAATATATTGTTTTATAAGTAGTTGCTTTGTTTAAACAAACAAATTTTTAAATTATAAAATTAAAATATATGATATATGAACATAAATAGATAAATAAACATAAACGAACTTTAATGAACGCTTAATCGGACGTTCATGGACATAAATGAACGAACGAGACTTTTGTTCATGTTCGTTCATTTAACTAAACGAACGTAAAATACTGTTCATGTTCGTTCATTTAATAAACGAACACACATAAACGAACTTTTTACCGAACGGTTCATGAAATGTTCACTGAACGTTCAATTCGTTTACAGCCCTACATATCAATAACTAAAACATTCTCCATAGCAATAAATAACCAGTATTGGTGCCTCCTTAGCAATAACACCGTCCCATAACACATCACCAAAATACCCCACTTACCAAAAAAAAAAAAAAAAAAAGGTGTGAAAAACGGCCGCGAGTGGACCAACGAAGAGGCGAATGGCGTGGCTACGGCGCCGGTGATGGTGCACTATGGCGGCGTCACTGGTTAAAAAATTTGCCAATGGCGTGCCGTTCGTCTTCTACACCGTGCTCTCCATGCGGGAACTCGTGAGAAAAATAATTTGTAGTCATGTGGGTCCCACCTTAGAATAATTTAGGCCTTAGAGCACTAGGTGTAGATGGCAAGCTCTTCCTCTTCATTCGGGCCCCACATGTGGCACATCACCCAACACCTTTTCACAACTAACTCCCTCCTCACCAAACAACCAACCTCAACTTCTTCATTTGACCCTACCACTTACAACTTTATGTTTTTATTCATTTCATTAAATAAATTAAATTCATTTCACAAATAATTAAAAATAACACAACATACTAATTTTATTTCATCAAATAAAAAAGTTACAATACGAAAAAAATACGATACGAAAAAAAAATACAACACATACTACTAATATTAAGATTAAACATTTTATTCGGTATCATTGTCGTTAGCTTGAGGGAGATTTTGGTATTTCTTGGTTATCAATGCTTGTCTCCTGCGAATGATTTCGGCTCTTACTGGGTCAGAAACTAAGCTGGGCTCGAGCATGAGCATCTGCATATCCTGCCACTCCAACGCCCTTGCTTCTTTCTCTAACGCCTTTTCTTTCCTCTTCCTCCACGCCTCGTAACAAGCCATTTGAGCGTCTTTTGCTTGCGTATACTTTTCGGATAATTGTCCTGAAAAAGTGCTTATTTGACTCCCACCGGAGCTCGCCGCACTCGACGTTTCCATCGACTTTTGTTTCTTTCCAGCTCGTTTATTGTTTCTTTCGGGACGAGGTCGTTTGTCCGCCCGAATATATCCTCAAGACATGTAATGTCTAGAGGTTCTTCAGCATCATATTACGGGTAGCGTTTCAAGATCTCCCAAATGTGAACATAAGTAAAACCCCTGGAACCAAAGCGTTCTTCGAAGCTCATTTTCGCATTCTCGATATGATTATGCTCATTTTCACCACTACGACGTTCTATATGGCGATAAATAGCGTGAAATTTTTGGCAATCGCCATTAAGCCTCGACCATTTACCGGATAAGATGTTTTTGGTACGAGGGTCACCGGTAGTCCGCTCGTTGAACGCTGCATGAATTTCGTTCCAAAAGAAGTCATTCTCTTTGTCATTTCCCATATCTTTGTCTTGGGAAATTTCTATCCACATTTCTGCAAGAAGCTTTTCTTCTTCCTTGGACTATAACTTTCGAGCACGCGTTTGTTCTTCCAAGTCATCGTCAGCGTCAGCGTCTAAATTTACGACGCTTTTTGCTTTTTGAGCTTTGGTTTTTTTCCTCTACCTTTGGCTGGTGATCGTGCCTTAGGTACTTTAAACGTTTGTTGAGATGGTTGTGATTCGATTGGTGGTTGTGATGGAGGAGTAGGAAATGTGGATGGTTGATTCGGGTAATAAAATTGTGATGTCGGACTAAATTGGGCTTGATTTGCGAATCCTTGTTGAAACGCATATTGTTGGTTACGATAAATTTCATTCGGATTGAATGGTTGCGAACCGTACGGCAGTGAATGGTTTGGATTTTGTGACGAGGGAGTAGAAGAGTTTGAGGCTCCCCCGTATTGACGTTGGTTTGACGTTAGGAGGTTCGTTAAATAGCCTCATTCGTTCGGGTTTTGAGACATTTTTGTGTTTATTTGGAGAAGAGATATAGAAGTTTTCATTTTAGTTGGTTGAAATTTAGTGAGGAGAAGTGAAAATGAGTTAGTATTTATAGAGTTTGTTTGTATAGAAAGAGAGAAGAAAAAAAAAAACAAAACAAAAATTGGACCGTTTGAAAAACAAACGGTAATATATCTGTTTTTTGCAAAACCCAACGTGCACAAGCTTACTTTTTGTCAGGCATTTGCCTCGCCATGCCCACAAAGAACATACAAATGACGAGGAACGACGAGGGTCTATCGGTGTGGCAGCGAGGAACGGCTCGCCATAGCCCCTCTACGTAGAAACGGCGAGGGTGTTCGGCATTCCTACACCTAGTGCGCTTACCTCCCAATAATAATAATAATAATAATAATAATAATAATAATAATAATAATAGTCAGTTGTATAATGATCACATCAAAATGCACATGATTCCTTTCTTAATTTGCATCCTTATTGAAAAATCTACAAAAATGTTACTGCTTTCATTTTAGAGTTAGAGAAGTTGATATAACAAAATGCAGAAACCATTGAGCCACATGATGATGTTTGGATGGATAAAACAGACTTCGGAAATCTCATAATACATACAAAATGGAGGTGAATATGCACACATCTGGAAGAGCAAATTTAAACCAAGAGTAAATTACATAGATCGTCCTTGTGGTTTGTCCAAAATAACAACTTTCGTCCCTCGAAGTTTAAAGTTGCACTGGTAGTCCCTAAGTTGGTAAACAAATAACACCACCGGTCCTTCAGTTTAACTGGTGTTAAGTAGTTCCGTTATAATTTACACGTTAGCCCCTTTGGTTAAATATCGTTGCATCGTTTATCCTTAATAATCACGGTTGTTTATAATTTAAAGTTTTCATACATTTTTATCCGTTTTTACAAGCAGGGGCGGATGTACATGTAAGCCAGGGGTAGCGGTCGCTACCCCTGAACTTTTACCCGGTAGTGAAATTTTTGGCGATTTTTGGCCATTTTTTGGCGATTTCGCGACCCCTGAAACAAATTTTCGCTACCCCTAAACAAATTTTCGTATTTCGCTACCCCTAAGCTTGGCTCCTAGTTCCGCCCCTGTTTACACGTTTTCGTCCGTTTTCATACGTTTTTATCCGTTTTCGCTCGTTTTTATAAGTTTTTGACCGTTTTATACACCGTCATTCGTTTTTCTTATGTTTTCATCCGTTTTTATACGTTTTTGCCCGTTTTCTTATGTCTATACATTTTATCCGTTTTCGTCCTTTTTCTTACGTTTTTATCCGTTTTCGTCTGTATTTATATGTTTTCGAACATTTTCTTCAATTTTTTAAACATGTTCGGCCGTTTTTCTTGAGTTTTCATATGTTTTTATCAATTTTTATACATTTTCGTACTTTCTTCTGTTTTTCTTAAGTTGTCATACGTTTTTATACGTTTTCTTACATTTTTATCCATTTTCATACGTTTTTGCCTATTTTTATAAGTTTTCGTCCATTTTTTTACGTTTTCTTCCGTTTTTCTTAAGTTGTCATACGTTTTTATCAATTTTTGTCTGTTTTTATACGTCTTTGACCATTTTTATATGTTTTTGTCCGATTTTCTTACACTTTTATCCATATTCATACGTTTCCATACATTTTTGCCCGTTTTCTTACATTTTCATTCGTTTTCTTACATTTTCATATATTTTTGTACGTTTTCATACGTTTTTATATGGGATAAAAATGCCTAAAAATGGATAAAAACGTAATAAGATCTATAAAACGGACGAAAACGTATAAAAACAGATGAAGACGCATAAAAACGGATAAAAACGGAAAAAATAATAGATGAAAACGTATAAAAATAGACCAAAACAGACGAAACAAATAAAAACACACCAAAACGTATAAAAACGGCCAAAACGTATGAAAGTATAAGAAAACAGGTGAAAACGTATAAAAACGAATGAAAACGAAAGAATAAACGGATTAAACGTATGAAGATGTAAGAAAATGGATGAAAATGTATAAAAACGAATGAAAATGTAAGAAAAATAGACGAAAACGTATAAAAATGAAAGAAAACGGATAAAAACGTATAAAACCAGACTGAAAGATATAAAAACGAATGATAACTTAAGAAAAAGAGACGAAAACGTATAAAAACGGATAAAAACGTATGAAAATGGATGAATACATGTAAAGACGGATAAAAACGGATAAAAACGTAAGAAAAATGGATGATAATAGATAAAATGTATAAAAATGTAATAAAAAAGACGAAAACGTATAAAAATGGATGAAAACGGATAAAAACGTAAGAAAACGTTTAAAAACGGACGAAACCGTATAAAAACGGATAAAAACATATGGAAACTTTAAATTATAAACAACCGTTATTATTAAGGAAAAACGATGCAACGATGTTTAACCAAAGGGGCTAACATGTAAGTTATAACGGAATTACTTAACACTAGTTAAACTAAAGGACCGGTGGTGTTATTTGTTTACCAACTTAGGGAGTGCAACTTTAAACTTCGAGGGACGAAAGTTCTTATTTTGGACAAACCACAGGGACCATCCATGTAATTTACTCTTAAACCAATTAGTTTCACAAAAGCATATATAAAACGATCAAGCATTATTGAATGAAAAGAACACGATACATAAGCTGTTACATTGAGAACGGGATTGGATCAACTCGAGCAACAGGAACACAAACAAAGGGGTTTGCTCGAAAAAGTGATAGCCCGCTTTTCTCTTCCATGTCAGCAATTGATAAATTCGCATCTTTCCCGGCCTTGCACTCAAAGCACTGAATCATAACACCAAAAGTTCTGTGTAAAATATGCTGTGTTAGTGTTATACCAAGACACATCCTTCTCCCACTACCAAATGTTAACAAGTGAAAATGTTTTCCTCTCACTCCCAACATGTTCTCTTTGAATCTTTCAGGTCTGAATTCATGCGGGTTTTCCCAATGGTTCGGGTCTGTGTTGATGGCCACCACATTGATAATAATGTTAGTTTTTGCGGGAATATGGTAACCTGCCACTATGCAATCTTGTGGTGATTCTCTTGATATTATTGGGAGAAACGGGTGGAGACGGAGCGTTTCCTTCACAGTTGCCTGGAGGTAAGGAAGGTTTGGTATGTCTGATTCTTTTATAAGTCTGTTTTTGCCAACAACTTGATGGATTTCTTGTGATGCTTTTTTCATCATATTTGGATGATTGATAAGTTCTGCCATTTGCCCATTCCAGGGTAGTTGCGGTAGTGTCTGTTGCTGCAACATGTATATTCTGCAAAGAAACAAGAAAAAGGTATCTAGTGAGAGCCAACAGGGATGGATGAAATCTGTAAATAATGCCTTAACAAAATTTTCTTTTCTTTGAATAGCAATTTTGATTAAAGTTACTCTAGCCAGACGCTAGATTAGCAAATTTCATTACTAATTTATACCCTAAAAGATATCTATAAAATAACTTTTCATGTCAAAAATGTTACCAAGATGAAGGCTTTAATGTTCTCTCGGCTCAACTTAATCTCAGAGCTCTCATCTTGTTCAATATCAAGTAAAATGTCGAGCAAGTCCTTCAGTACTTGTCCGGTCTTATTATGCTTTCTTACCTCATCATGCTATTTCCAGATCCTCTCTATAATTAGATCGTATCTTAGATGAATATCCTTCACCTTTCTACCCAATACCTGCACATCTAGAGTCTTAAGCAGCCATACATAGTCCGAGATGTTAAAGCAACTACTTATCTCAGTTGCATCGGCAATCAATTTTACCATTTCACCATCCTTGTCCGTACATCTCTTACTCAAAACCATTCTTGATATCACATTGTTCGTCAGTTTCCGTAACTCCCAACTTAGATCCACAGATTTGCCAGTTTTTGCATTTTCTGATAACAAATTAATAAAACGATTGATCTCATCGTACCTAACTGAACTGAGCAAGTCAATTGTTTTGCCATTTAGCAATTGTGACAAAACTATCTTCTTCATGAAATTCCAATAGGGTCCATGAGGAGCAAATACGATGTCATTTGATCCATAAGTTATGCAATGTTGTGTCGAGCTTAGAGGTCGATTTGAAAAGGCTTCTTCATTGGTTTTAAGGAATTCTTTTGCTATTTCTGGTGAACAAGCAACAACACAAGGTACAGAGCCCATAAAGACACGGAAAATAGGACCGTGTCGAAGAGAAAGTGATGTGTGGGAATCGCACCTTGCTTTACCTCTCGAGGGATCTCGAGAAGCTTACAACCCCCACCAGGCAGTGTACCTGATCGTTGTAGTATAGTATAGTGACAAGTACCGGGGGATTGATCGTTCAGCTTAGGAATAGTGTCGCTAGGATTAGAAAGCCTAATTAATAGTTCTAAAGGTGAGAGATGATTATTTTTGTATTTTTATATTTTTATGAAAGCAAGTAAAATCTCGGGTTTTTGAAGGAGTGGGCGGAATTAGTTGCTATCCAACTAACCCAAAACTAAGATGCAATAAAAATAAAATAATAAAAATGAAAATAAACTAATTATCCTAAGGTTGTGAGCAGTAATTGGAGAAATTGTGTTTACTTAGACTTCACTACTCCCTAGATATCTTTTACACGTTAATTACTTGTTATACTTGTATGGATGACGGATTGTATTCCTTAATAGCATTCGTGGGGTGGCATACATAACTCCCCAACTCTATGAGCTCTTATCTCCTCCTACACCATGACCCATCACAACTATAGGGATTGTAAACAGTGGCTCATGCATTAAATACAACCAATAAAGACCTAGTACGCCTCGGTTCATGTTTCTTAAGACGTTCAAGCATGTTACCATTTGGAGATCTGCCAGTTTTCTTAAGCCTAACATATAAATCATTCATCCAAGAACAAGAATAAACAAGTAATCAACACATAATCAACATCTAGGTTTCATTAGATCTAAGCAAACACAAGAGAGATCTAGCCTAGCATAATTGAATTGAGACAAGAACAAGAGATAAACAACCAACACATAGACATATTGATTGAATTAAAAGAACACTTATCTCAATTACAATGCAAGGTATCAAGGGTTTGGAACCCTTGAAAAACCTGTAAAAGAGGCACCAAATTCGTCTTTAGGGTTTCACCAAAACTTCTCTCTTTTAATGAAAAAACTAGAAAACTATATATAGGAAAAGTAGGCTGACGGCGTCAAGAGTTACATGTGACGCCGTCACCTCGCCGCCATATACTTCCTCGGACGGCCTTGATCTACTTATGACGGCCTATGTGACGCCGTCACCGACCACGGTATTTTATTCTTGCCACTTTGACGCCGTCAAGAAGGCGTTTGACGCCGTCACCACCTTCGGTATTTTAATCTTCATGTCTGACGCCGTCAAGATATTACTCTTGATGCCGTCACCTTGTATCTTCAGCATGGAAATTTGGTACTTTGCCGTTTTCTTCACTTTTATGCTCCAAAAACGTCCAAAATGGCTTCTTTTCCAGAATTCACTCTCCAAACACCTAAAATCACAAAAGGAACGATTTAGGGCAATATTTGATCAAATAAAGTCGGATTCGGGCTTAAATGACCCCCTAAAAACGGATCATTTTTCGCCTCATCAGAAAGCTTATGAAAAACTTGATGATGGATCCGGTTAAGGAGATAGAGATGCCCGATGATCGGAAGGCCAAATGGGGTTGGTGGATGTTGAGATTTGGCACTATGTGACTTGAAAAACCTTACCCATACGTAAATGGTGGAGATGATGCATATGAAAAAAAGAAACAAGCAGGCTTGGAAATCAACCATTTTTATTTGAATTTCTGAAATGGTCATAGTGTTGTATAGTATGAACCAACACCAACAACCTGTAATAGAGCACCAAAACAAAGTACCAAACAGCCCCAAAAATGACTCGTTATAGCTTGTAAGAACAGCAAATAAAACCCCAAAAGACAGCAAAAAAGAATGTGCACGAGAAGAACTTCCCTGTCCTTTTAATGTTTCTACGGAGCCCGTTTGATCGCTTCGAGCCTACGTACCGTACACCCCAGGATTGATGCAGTCTCGTAATGGTTTATTCATTATTGTAAGTGAGAACAATAATCCGTAATGCACAATCAGTTTGTAGAGTAAGAAAATATTTAAGATTACGTGAAAGTAATAAAGATTAAAGAGAGGTGCCTTTTTTGTTGTATCTGTGATAGAGTTTTGCATCTTATAGTGATTTTTTTGTTGCATCTATGATAGAGTTTTGCATCTCTATAAATATGTATTATACTTTTAACAAGTCAAGCAAGCATCAAAGACTTGTTTGTAGACGTTAGAACATGGATGTGTCACTAGCTTATCCCACCATGTTAGGAATACAAATATTCCTATGGAAGACTCGGTCACCCGAATGATGTAATAGCATTATGATAACTTGTAGTTAGTTTAACATTTAGTTAGTTAGTTATTAATTGTAAATAGTATTCGTGGAGTGGGTCGGGTCTTTACCCACTGTCAGCTCACTCCACAGCCCGTTTCATGGGGCATCATTATGTAAGTGTATATATACCCTCTTCCCTCTAAGGGAGAGGGTTGGTTGTTTCTAATATTACACACACCTCATTAGGTGTTTCTCTAACTAGGAACCTCCCACTCTCTCAACTCTCTCTCTCTAACTCTAATAATGTTTACCTTCATCTTCCATAACCCAAGACCACCTGAATCACACAAGAATCAACATATGTTAGATCCTACAATTGGTATCAGAGCCACGGTTGCTTAGTTTGTTGATTTTTGTGGATTCGTATAATTTCTTGAAACTGTTTTTACATAAATTTGTGCATACATAATTGTTTTCTCTTACTTATTTTTTTAACAGTTTCATAGCATATTTTGGTATCCTCATGGTCAATAAGTCACATGCTTTCTACTGCTATGGTTTACATCATGTTAGAGACTCTTGGTCACATACCGTTTTTTTTGTTGTTGTTTTCAATAACTTCGTCGGTACAAGTAGATGGAATACTGATCGGAATCTGGAATTGATTATTTATCTTTTCAACAGATGGTTTTTTTGGTAAATGACAAAAAATTTGTCGGTTTGTATGATGGCTCTAGCAGTTTGGTCTTCTACAGCGATTTGATGTTGCATTTGGATGTAGCGATTTGTTGTTCGATGATTTTTTTATTAGCAAATCTTACCGACATGCTGCCAAAATTTTCATCACATGTAGCGAGTTGTCCACAACAGAAAGAATGAACATGAGGACAAAAGCAGTTGACCAAAACTAAATAGCAACTCATGTGACCTCTGCTACTAAACATCATCAGTCCAAATCATGAAAAGAAAACAAAAAGGAAGAAAACAAAAGTCTAAAACCACTACAACAACCTAACTGTCAACAACAGCTCACTACAATTCTCATTTCACATCCACAATCAATGTCCTTTTCTAAAAAAGTTTCAAAACTGAGTATATAAAGATATTGAGAAATTAAATTCGATCTTAGTTCATACTTTCGAAAATATTCAAAAAAAAAATAAAATAAAAAAAACAACATTCAAGAAACTCGAAGGTCTCTCAATCGAAAGTAATCTCATCATTGATCTGTCTTTCACAAGGATCGTGAAGCCATGAGTGTTATGCGTGTTCTTCGAAGCTGAAACAAGAAAAAGTGGTGCTTGGCTGTGCTCAAAAGTTATCATATTCGTGTTTTGATTCAACAAGATAAGACGCGAGCGTTTGTTGTTGTACTCGGTTATGATGGTTGATGTTAACTAAGATGAGATGATTAGATTAGTTTGATTAGATTTGGTTGAGCACTGTTAGGTTAGAGTAATTAGGTGGATGGGGGCGCTTATGTTTAAGATATGTGTGTTTAGGGTTGTGTTAAGCAAGGAATATTGGGCATGATTTATCATTCTAACTGGATCGGGTCATTTCTTTCAATCGCTGAACGGGTATACTCAATCTTGGGCCTCATATTTCTCACAAATAGGGCTTTCATTGTTTCATCGAAAAAATGGGTTGTTTAATGGGCTGAGTTAATTTTTGTTTGGATTGTTAATGGGCCATTCGAAAGTCATTAGCTAAATGATTAAGCCGGTAAAATTATTGATGACTGTGGCATGAAACTTTTGAATGGTGAACAGGACTATAATTTTTGTGGCTCGGTTGGTTGAAATGAAATGGTATAAGGTTGTTCGGAAACTTATGTTTGATAATATGTTGTATAATGAGTGGTATTTTGGACATATAATTTCAACGGGTTACATATTTCTCGCCTAAAGTTTTCAATGAATATCAAATGCGACTACGGGGATTTTGGATTAATTGACCGGGCTTCATTTCTTTTTATCACTTGGTTTGGGCTGAATGGAGATTAAACGGGGTAAATTTCACGATGTTATACATTTTTTGACAAGACCGGTAAACTTAACATTCAAAACATTAAACCGTCAAAAGGCTAACGTTTGGGTATTTCACCGCACGAGATGATCACGAAGTTTACTTGGTATCACTTATTTGAGATTGAAGTGGGTTTCACGAAGGCGCGTACTTATTTTATCTTGAAGTCGGGGTTGGTTGGATGCATGACTTTCAAGGATAACATGCTCGTGCTTAAATTTTAAGTTGAAGACTTGGTTTATCTAGTTTCCAGAAGTCGGGGTGGATGGTTAAAGACCTGGTTAACTATCACTTAAAGGAGTTACATTATAGTACTCAGTGTCACACGCATATGACGTTGTGGATAATCGCAAGAGGTGATGATAGTCTCATACTTTGTCGAGATAGTATTGAGTACTTAGAGATTTGCATGGTGCGCAAAGTCTCTACACCATTCTTCCAACAACAAGTGCAAGCTTAAGTAACATATTCGGGAATTCTACGTCATTTTCAAGTCTGGCATATCGGGTTTACTTCACCAAGTGATCACAGCAATAGCCGACGGATACGAGGATGGGTTGTTAGCCATAATGGGTTTAAAGGTTGAGATGTGGACAGCAATGCTTGTGGGATATTCGACGCTACTACATGTAAAAGATACTTCACAGTTTAAGCAAAAAATTTCAAGATCCTTCAATGTCATTCATGATTTTTCAAGATGTTTTGCTTCAGTCAAGAACTTCTTGTGTATATGGTCGTACACGTCTAATGATGCTTCCGGAAGTTCGAAACCATCATTGGGGGAGAAAACGTGTACTTTGAACTTATATGGTCAACCTCCAGGGGGAAGTAGTTTATACTACTTTATTTAGTATGGTTTGTGAAGTATTCTACATATGAGAGAAGAATTGTTGCCGATCTCTTGCATGTTCCCCCAAACAGATATTCACCAAAACCAAATTTGTCATAACTCATTCAATTTATCATTATCTCACGGTTTCTTCTTGATTTTGTAAAATCTCGGGAAAGAATCTATTTCTCGGTTTAAATCATAGATTTGTAAAATCCCGTGATGATGATACTATCCTGGAGAAAGAAATGTGCATTCCCAGATCTTAATTGATTCAGGTGCTATGGTGTCAACTTCAAAGAAGGGATAAAGTGTGTGCTTTATGAATTGGATGTTTTCTTGATATACTTCATGGCATTTTGGGTAAAACAAAGTTTTACGGGGATATGCACCTTTGACAATGATCGGGAGTAAACCATTATCAATGTTCATACAAGACAAGAAGTGACTGCGGTGCAAACTCATTATCATTTATTTGAGATCGAAGTGAAATCTCTCGGGTGCGTGTACATAGCATCTGAAGATATCGGGGTGGTTGGATGAAGATTCTTCGAGATCCTTGTTTGAGCTTTTATCCTTTACGATGACGAAGACTTGGATATCTAGTTATTTTTGTGATTCCTCTTCTCTATTACCACAAAATAACTATCACTTTAAGGAGTTACGTTGTAGTGCTCAGTGTCACACGAAGTTGTGGATATTCAAGAGGTGATGTACGTCTTATACTTGATGGTTGGTTGGTTGAAGAGTATAGAGTACTTAGGGATTTGAAGTTGCACGAATTCTTTACACTGCTCTTTGTCTCACATTAGTGCAAGCTTAGGTCACAAGTTCGGGTTATTTTACTTTAGTATCAAGTTCATCATTTTGGGTTTGTCTCCATCAATAGTCACGACAAAGATCCGACAGAATGATAATGGGGTTGGTAACGAGTTAGCAGAGAGAAGATGAAAAGAGAGAGATGACGTTTGAACACATCAGTTCAAGCCTCGTTCTTCAACATTATGACGTTTGAACACATCAGTTCAAGCCTCGTTCTTTAACATAATGGCGTCTGCTGTCAACACTTCAGGCCCCGCTCATCAAATAAAAGAAAGGTGTACGATTCAGTGTGCCTTATCTTCGAAAGAAGAGAAATCTTCTCATTTATGACCATTCTCATCAACATGATTCATTCTTTTTCCATGTTTGTTCAATCATCAAGTGAATCAGCGTATATTGGTTTATATTTTTGTACTTCACTTATTCAATCAAAAATTGCAACAAGCATATGCAATTTTTGAGGGGGAGAAGGGAAAGGGTGAAGAAACTACATGTTCATGATGTTTGTAAAATGGTCATTCAGCTCTTGTACGCAGATATTTACTCCTTTTACAGATCAACATATTTCTGCAAGTGGTTTAAGCATATTATATGCTTAATTGAACTCTTCATTTGCTAAGCCACTGATGAGGAGACAAAAGAGGGACTGCTACAAGAGAGCTTTAATCATCATCTTCTTCGCAGTAGTGTTTGGGCCTACACGCATAGTTATGCTGCACATGATTAAATCTCAACCATCATGGAATCTCAACTATGGCAAAAATGTCATTTGCTTGCCATTTTTGAGGGGGAGATAAAGAAGAAGATGGTTAATATCAAAACCCTCAAACGTGATCATGACTTAATGTATTGAATCTATAAAAGAGGATGGTCAGTTTGAGGGGGAGTCGATTCAGAAACTTCACAAGTTCTTAAAAAGGCTCTTTACATATGATGATCTATTTGAGGGGGAGCAAACTCAATTAGTCATCATCTCATAACTCCTGAATACTTCAGCTCAGGAGTCATGAGGTTTATCGACATCTTCTCACGGGCTAATATTATTATTGATAAAGGGCTTCCAGTTATTGATAAAGGGCTTCAAGTTAATGCTTCATATACACATCATTATGATGATTACGATTAATCGCAACCATCAGGGGAGAGGAATGTGTACACCAAGGATGCACAACGAGTTCACGTGATCGGGCTTAATGTCTTATGAAACAAATTAAAGATGATCAGTGGTTCAACTTGTTACTTTGGTATTATCACTTCATGTGCACGTCACGGGCTGATTAATCACAACCATCAGGGGAGAGAGAAATGTGTACATCAGGGACGCACAACAGGTTCACATGATCGAGCTTAATCAGTTATTCCGAAGCTAATATCCGCAGAGATGATCGTGCTTCAACCTGTTACTTTGGTGTTATCGTTTCTTCTTGTATTTGGTACATGTGTACATTATGGGCTGATTTGGTAAATGTAATATAACTGGAATGCATTTGGTGAGATGGAGATGTTGATATCCCATTCCCCAACTGGTCAACATTGAAGAAGGTCGAGTCTACAGTCTGCTCTACATTCTCCACTATGTGTTAGAAGACTAAAGACGATATGCATTTAGTTATTAAAAGACTTCTTCGTATTCAAGGCACTCATCTGAAAGGTTTCCAGTTTGGGGGAGAGCACTAATTAAGGGAGAGTGAAAATTCTAAGTTAATCCCTAATTAGATGTGCTTACATTGCTCGTCAGCAAGTTGATTCTCACAGGATACATCTGAGCTAGTTTTGTTCTTCTCACAAGATTTCAAGTATATGTGCGTAAAATGTGTTGCTGATTCTGAGGTATCAAAACCAGCAAGGGGGAAGGAGACATACATCGGAATGCACAACGAGTACACTTGATGAGCTTTATACTTCTACTTAATTGAAGTTATTCCGGGAAGACAAATGTCATAACCGCAGAGACAATCAGTGTTTAACTCGTTCTTTTGGTGTATTATTCCAACTACGTAGGGGAAGAGATGTAAGAAACAGTTTCTGATGACAAAAGACGTACACAAATGATTGTGTGTGTACTTCGGGTTTTTGAGCTTCATATAATGACACTGATTGCATCATTTCAACTACTTGGGGGGGAAGTGGTCTCTGGATACTTTTTGGTTCGCATTACTTCAGCCTTCAGCAGGGAAGAAAGATGAGAAGAACTATTCAAGCATGAGATGATACGTTGCTGAGCTATCAAAGCTTCACATTGAGAAGGCTCAAGTTCAGATGACTATTCAAGAGCCTCGAAAGCTTTGGTAGTGAAAGTTTAAGAGATGTTGACGACTACGTGCAGACCGATATCCTCTTTTCGGTATTCAGATCAACATCTTCTTAAACTGAATAATATCCTTGTACATAACTTAAAACAAAAAGAAAATAGAAAATTATAAAACCTATAAAAACCATAAAAATCTGAAAAATCATTAAAACCCAAAAATATTCTCCTCAAGACATGTCTCTTGTGTAATCAATATTATGTACGTTTCTAGAAATGTCATTCAACAATGACACGGAATCATACATATGCTTGAGCAAGAGTTTTTCGGTTTTCAAATAAAGTTTTTTTTCTAAAATATGTCGTATCTCAAAACATTTTTCTTAAAATTATGGCTTGCAGTTATTTCAGACTGCAACCCGGACTTAAAATTATGGCTTGCAGTCATTTCAGGCTGTAACCCGGACTTCAAAATTATGGCTTGCTATTACTTCAGATAGCAACCCATTTTTCAAAATTGGGAAAACACGTCGCTAAAAAGACGGTTGTTCCTTTTACCGGGTGAAGTTCACCCGGGCACGGATTACTTTATATCCGTGTTTCTTCGATTTAATGTACGTTTCAGTGCATTATTTCTTGTTTAAGAAGAGAAGTCTTCTTTTACGAAAACAAGTATTTTTCCATCTATGATTCTTCAGAAAAATATTTTGTATATAAAATGGTGGTTTAAAACAATATTTGAAAATCAATTGGACTTAAGTTTCTCATAAAATTTTCCACTCAATCTATGACAAAAAAAAAAAAGATTAATTTTTCACAAAATTTTAAAATGTACAAATTCATAGATTAAGGGGGAGAGTGATTTTAAATCATCAAATGTTCATCTTTGATCCGTTCAAGCAATGAGTAAAAAAAATGTGGTGTTATGTGTCAATATATGAATTTTTATGAGTCTACGTTTAACTCCAAATCGCATTTGAAACTCATCATTTTTGACACTAACATTTTCCCTCATAAATTGAGGGGGAGCATCGAAATGTTCCATTATCAGTATACATTAAAATCAGACCACATTTTCTCCCAAATTTTATAACTTATTTAAATCAATTGGGATCACAAATCTCAAAAGGTTTGAAATTTTTGATCGGGGGAGAGAATGTGATTTAAATATGAAATCTGATAAACAAATGTGATCTTTTTGACTCAAGTGTAGGCTCCCTCATATGTGCTAAACTCTTTCATATATCGTTGCACATATTAAGGGGGAGCGAATGATTCATGATGGCAATTATGGAATGATACCAAAGACCGACCATTTTATTTAATGGAGTTATAAGGATGATAAGGTTAGGTATTAGTTCCCATGATCCAGCCAGAACCAGATGGATCTTCTCAGGGACAATCCTCTAGTTAGAGTAGAAGTCCTTAGGAATGATTAAAAAAAGGAGAAAAGTGAGATAAGGGAAGAGTGCCGACTCAGATGGAGCTAGTACTGGAACAAACCCAACAAGGTTCTAGTAATGAAGTCTCGGTAAGCACTGAAGGGGTTGAAGAATGAAAAAAAGATATATAATGAGAAAGAGTGAAAAGAAATAGCCCTCCATATATTCAACCTTAGGGCAGAAACCGGGTTCAATTCATATGTTATCGGTTGTTACTAAGGTAGCACCGGTATTGAAGACAAGACGTCATGGACCCAGTGACGCACTGCACTAAAACCTTCCAAGCCACTCAAATTCTCTTAAAAGAACTTGTTTCATTCTCACGAGGAACCCTGCATAAACTATCGACCGCTCATTGCGAGCCATGTTGATATTGAATCAGGAGACACCTCTCCAGTCTCCGGTTACGGAATCAAAATGCACTATTGAGTCTAGAGCCAAGAGATCATCCATAAATTTCATTAGGACACACTTCCAATATGCTTACTGTTTCATACACCGTGGAAAGTAAGATAAAATATTAAGAGTCCTACGCATTATCCTTGTGGTATTGCCAGAACATCTGAGTGATATGCAATTATTCACAATGAAGATGGAAATCCTTCTAGAGTGAACATCATACAAGCTCTTGGTAGGTGACATGTGAGATCCTTCTTGGATCAAACTAGTGACAACTGGAAAGCAACAATGGGGCGATTCACAGTTAGAATTAAACTTGTTCCAGGAAATGGATTGACGGATGCTTTTGTACAAAACCATTCAATGTGCTCACCAACTTATTTTCGAGCACATTAGCTGTGTTATGAATTTTTCAAAACAAAAGTATTTATGATGGAAATGTGATTCAAACTACAAAACTCTCGTCGTGTCACAAAAATGTTTATTCAAGGACACACGAGTGATTTCTCAAAACAATTTCTCATCAATCAGTGAATTTTATATTCACCGATTCACTCTATCGTGCTGTCTGCTTTGAGACGTTCTGGTATGAGAACATGCTAAGTATGATGATTCCGAAGTGGATTCTTTGGAAGATTCATTACTACATGTTGGAAATTCCTGTCAAGGAGAGTCTTCTTTAACAGAAACTCTACCTGATCACATGTCGGTTCTCACAGAACCAGAGGGTAGTCCGTCCTTGCAGAACGAATGACAAAGCCATATTCGTTCTCTATCTTTATTGCTAACTGTTTTATTTCAGGAACATATAAAGATGGTGACGGTGATACCCAACTCCAGCTAAATCGTGTCAATCCACACCTCATGCTCACACATCCTAATCACTATCAATGAAGATCATGAATGATGAGAGACTCACTACAAAGAATGTTGAGAGACTACCAACAACGTTTCCGCCACTCTGATGAAAAGTCTCCTGATCCAGAAGGGTGTGAGCATGATGGTTTAAAAGTCACTACATCACATGAAGGCAATACGACTAAGGATGAGCTTGGAGATTTACAGTGGTTGATGATCTCAAAGAATGCTCAAAGATCACACATTCCAAAGGAACATGGATCACAAAATCATTGCTTGATGTACAAAGTGAGTCAAAAGTGAAGAATCAGAACCTACGAGCTACAAGATCCAAAGAATGCTTAAAGAACAAGAACTTAATTTCTAAGGTGACCTCGCTTAGGGGAAGATTGTTAGGAATACAAATATTCCTATGGAAGACTCGGTCACCCGAATGATGTAATAGCATTATGATAGCTTGTAGTTAGTTTAATATTTAGTTAGTTAGTTATTAATTGTAAATAGTATTCGTGGAGTGGGTCGGGTCTTTACCCACTGTCAGCTCACTCCACAACCCGTTTCATGGGGCATAATTATGTAAGTGTATATATACCCCTTCCCTCCAAGGGAGAGGGTTGGTTGTTTATAATATTACACACGCCTCATTAGGTGTTTCTCTCACTAGGAACCTCCCACTCTCTCAACTCTCTCTCTCTAACTCTAATAATGTTTACCTTCATCTTCCATAACCCAAGACCACCTGAATCACACAAGAATCAACATATGTTCGATCCTATACACCACACTCTTTATTCTCTTATAATTCAAAGTTGTTAAATCAAACTTATAAAACAAACTTATTAATTAATTTTTTCATCAACTTATAAACATATATATTTTCTTTATAATGTTCAACATATTAGAAAATTAATGTTCAACCCAAAAGATAAATAAAAATTAATTAATGTCACTATATATTAATTTTCAACAAGTGCTAAACAATCAATGTTGTTTCAAATTAAAGGAATGTTAGTCTCATTCAAAATTTACAAAAAAATTCTCACATGTACACATCATTCAAATATTGGAGGTGAAAGTAAGAAAGATAAAATACAATTTAATTTGATTGGTGCACCTCATTTGCCACATATGCATGTGAGAAGTTTTTTGTAAAATTTGTGTGAGTCTAGCATTTCTCTTTAAATTATTGGGATATGTAGACTATGGTTATGTTTGGCGCGGAGTTTTTCGAAGCTTGTTGGGGCATGAGCGATGAGCAATGAGTTTTTTGATTTTTATTATTCGTTTGACAAATGAGCGGTGAGCTTTGTTATTTTTTAGTAATGCTCATTTTTCTGATGCTTTTTTAAGTAGCTGTGAGCTATGGCTATTGCTCACAGCTCACTGCTACTGCTCACGGTTACTTTTACCAAATACGCCTTATATGAAAGTATGAAACTAACAAAAAATGCACTGATTATTTGTGAAGGGGTTAAATATGGTTTTAGTTGTATGTGCATGTGCATTAATGTTGTTACTTTTATTTTATTGACACGCTTATCAACTATCCCTGACTTCATATTTGTTTGACTTCATAATGTCGGTTCATAATGTTGTTACTTTTATTTTATTTTTGCGAAAAGTGAATTGTTGTTTGCATATTTTTTAGAATTTTATTTATATCATAAAACTATGAAATAGAAAGTCTGGAATAAAAAATATAATGTTTAACAAGTCAAAAGTATTAAACTAATAAAAAGTATGAAACAAAAAGTGATAAAAAAAACTGTGTTGCATTGCAAACAGCAAGTCAAATGGGGTAAAAGGGACATAGAGTATTAGTGGTATAAAGTTTAACAGTTTATTAAATTTATAAAGTTAAAAAAGAAAAAAAGAACATATAAAGTAATAATTATACTTAACTCAATACTTATTTAAAAATTTAACAAATAAAGTTTTATTAATTACCCTCTCAATTTTTAGTTTTCGTATTACGAAACTGATACATATGTTTTTATCACATTTTATAAATTATACGAAAATTAAAATGTTTGATACACGTTTGTTAAATAGCGCCAACAAACTCAATAAAATCCATAAATTTTGAATTTTTAAGACTCATTCCAAATCAACCATTTCTGAGTATAAAGGTCATAGTTGCATCGTCTTTAAGATCACATTTTCGGGTTTCAGAGAGCCTTTTTACTTGCGTAGTTACGTTTCTAGCTTTTGAGTGTTAGCAGTCTTTTGTAAAAGTTGTATAAAATATTTATTAGTTGAATTCATCAATGGTAAGTTCATCTCTTAGCCACGATCGATTAACCAATTTATTTTAACTTTATTTATTACTCCATACTTAACGGATGACATGTGCCTTGAAGACTTTAGATGCATTTTACATATAAACATTTGTTTATAAAAACAAGCTAGGTCTTTGATGACCGATCAAAGTGTACTTATAATAGCTTGTTATAACATGCCAACTAAGCTTGCTTCATTGGATCCCTTGCACATTAATATTTTTAATCTTTGTTTCCCTTAAGGTAACATCCTTAAAATTTAATATTCAATGTAGACTTCAATTTTAAAAGGGTTGTGTTAACCCCACTGGGTCTAGTGCTCTAAACCCAAACCCTCCCTATAATTGTGTCAGTGTCAAATTTTTTTTTTTTTGGGTCATGTTGCTGTCTCAACTCCCTATCATTTTGATAGTCTCAACTCCCAACCAATATCAAACTTCTTGTATTTACACTTTGTATCTCTCTCTCTCTCTCTCTCTCTCTCTCTCTCTCTCTTAAAAAAAAAATCTTTTTCTTTTGTTTTGAAAGTGTAATAAGTTTTTTTTAACAAATCTTTTTCAAGACAGTTTTTATTTGTGTGTGATAAAAAGTTTTGTCTTGTTTACAAACTTATTTTGGTATAAGACTTCAAAATCGGCTCAGATTTGAAGGTTGCAAAGTGATAAAACTTTGCCATCCATTCGGTTTTTGTAAACCAATCATCATTGCCTAAACCCGAAACGTATTTAGGTATCGGATTTTAAAATCGGCTCAGATTCGTTTTTGTATACCAATCATCATTGCCTAAACCCGACAAAATTTACAAGTTACACAGCCAAACTGCAGGATTCTCAACTTCTTATAAGTTCTCACATGCCAAACTGCAAGTTCTCATAAGGTACATCACAAGCCAAATAGTAAGGATTCCCGCAAACTGCAGGATTCTCAAGGTACATCACAAGCCAAATAGTAAGGATTCCCATGATTCAATCCTGGACTATAAACATAGGCACCATCACAAGTTACTAACCACAAGTGTGAATCACAAAAAACAAAGCAACTCTCAAGTTACTAACCACAAAACAACTTTCAAAAAAGCAGTATCACAACAAGTGAAACACAAGAAAGCCGCAAGAGGTAAGGCTCAGATTACATTTTATCATATTGGCTGCAACATCAAATGTTGCAAATTAAATTTATTGCCATACATTTGGAAATGTCACGCCAAAATCAAGCTTTTATTTTTTTAAATCATCATCGCCGTATCTTGGTTTTTTCTAAAAAAAACAAGTTTCAAATATGCTGAAAACAACAATCTGCTTAACAAGTATCATCAGAAACTGCTTAAACAAGCAGTTTCATCACAAACTGCTTAAAAGTCGCGTATCTAAGAAAACGAACATCACAGAAACAATTTCATCACATAATTACCAATCATGAAACAGTAAAAAAAATACATCTTTTTTTTTTTTTTTTTTTTTTTAGATCTAAACTTTTTATCACATAATCACATAAACTTTTTATAGTTCTAAACTTTTTATCACATAATCTCATAAACTTTTTATAGATCTAAACTTTTTATCACATAGTCACATATTTAAGTTTAGTTGTAAACACTGATTTTGTAGTAGTTTATAAATGCAAATGAGTCAACGTCATATTTTTTTATAACGTCATATTTTTTTATAACGTCATATAGGCAATTATTAATTAAGTATACACAAAAATGAGTCAACGTCATCATTTTTTATAACGCCATATTTTTTTATAACGTCATATTTTTTTATAACGTCATATAGGCAATTATTAATTAACTATACACAACACAAAAACATTACAAACATTAGTTTACAAATGCAAATAAGTCAACGTCATCTTTTTTTATAACGTCATATTTTTTTATAACGTGATATAGGAAATTATTAATTAAGTATACACAAAAATGAGTCAACGTCATCTTTTTTTTATAACGTCATATAGGCAACTATTAATTAAGTATACACAACATTACTAACATTACAAAAAAATATACTAAACAAAAACATTACAAACTTAATAAAAAAAAAAACAAAAAAAACAAAAACAACTACAAGACAAAAGTACAAAAAAACAAAAAAAAAAGTACAAACAAAGTACACCCTCCCATTTAAGGAGAGTAGGGATAAAAAAAAATAGACCAGGGTGTGGTTAACATGAGCCTTTTAAAAATGCAAAAGTCAAGTTTTAGTTATGTCCAATGCAATGCATTTGCTCTTTGGATGTAACAAGTTAATAGTTGACCAAATTCACACATATACTATGCTTATTAAGACGACTCTTTATTTTTACCATGCGCATGCTTTTGCAAAAACTGTATAGCTTAGTTTAGTTATGTTTATTTACAGTGGTTGGGTCCAATTTTGTCTAATTTATTATACTTTTAGTTTGAGAAGTCTTTTGCACGACTTAGATGATCAAATTGTAACAAACGAGTTTTTCTTTATCCGCGTGTTGTTGCAGGACCAATGCATCAATGCTAACAAAGTTTAATACAGAAGTACAATTATTACTTGCTCGTCGTTGCAACATTTGTTGTTGTAAGAAACCAAATGCGAAGTTGAGACCTATAATTTGAAGTCCGCGGAAAACGCATTGCCTGTAAAACTTTGTGTCGATGCTTATAATTTTACGGTTAAGACATATTTAATTAAGATGTTTAATACATAAGTGCAATTTTTTAAAACACTATTGTGATGCACCCTCATACTAAACATATCAGATATATTGTGAAAACCAAGAACAAAAAACTGTTAAGATTATGTAACCTAAAAGGAAAATATCTTAAACAATCGTAGGAACATATCCTTGAAAACGATTATAGCCAAAAACTTATCATATTTCCTTTTAACAAAGTTTTGTTCTCCCAAATCGTCAACAACATGATAGTTTTCTCTAACCTGCCATAATGTAAAACCAAGGTTGCCTCCTGCTAATTTGTCACTAAGGAAATTTATTTTTTGGTCTAACATTGAATTAGGGTTTGTTGGTGTTCGGATCGATACACGGTAAGGTGGTTAAACCTTCGTTCTTTGTGTATGAGATATGTTTGTGTGAATATGATTAAGTATGCGGAATCTACTTAACCACACTTAGAAGATTTATGTTTATTGTTATAGAAAATGGAATAGTTAACACCAAACGATTCAATATTATTCAAAAATAATACGAGTGATCTTTAGCTTATCACTAGGGTTACAAAGACCTTGAATCTTATGTTTGTTCTTTCTATTTTCTGTATATGAGAGTTGTGTATGGCATGTTTCTTTTTGTGTCACTCTATGTTTTTTCTCTACATATCTAAGATTTTCCTTTTATAGTCCAAGGAAATATCTTTTACAAACTACATGACTCAACAAATAACTAGCTTATAACTAATCACTATTCTAGCTTAGTCATACAAGATACATCATGTATCTAAGATAAACAACTCACTTGGAGTGTTCAATTTGATGACTAGAACTAAGATATTATCTTTTTATGCAAGTGTTGAATAAGTCGGTCTTATCTACACAGCTGTTTGTTATGAGTCATAGTTGCACAGTCATAGCAGCAGCAGAATCAACAGCAGTAGAATCAAGCAGCAGTATGATTCAGCAGCAGAGTCATCAGCAGCAGAATCAATCAGTAGTATGATTCAGCAGCAGAGTCATCAGCAGCAGAATCAAGTAGTAGTATGATTCAGCAGCAGAGTCATCAGCAGCAGAATCAATCAGTAGTATGATTCAGCAGCAGAGTCATCAGCAGCAGAATCAATCAGTAGTATGAAACGAATCACCTTCAGTGAAAACTTGCTTTGATTCTTCTGATATTTAATTCCTAACAATCCTCCCCTAAACATGTGAATCACATTCAAACATGTTTTTCTGAATTAAATGAGGACTTTGTGAAGATCTTTCAAACACTTCATTGTCAGATTTGGTTGATCTGAACTTTCTTCTCTTCTGAGTGAATGAACTTATCTTTCTCTGGAACTTATTCTGCTTTCTGATCTTTCAACAAGTGATGAACAAACGTAGTGAACTGAAATTGAATCTTTTCAACTTTTTGACCTAGATAGAACTTTCTCCTTTGAAATGCTTCATCCTTTCTGAATACAACGTTTAAGAATGTTCTTGTCATTTTCAACCTCTATGTCATCATCTTGTATGATCTTGTCTTTTCTTTTGGTTAATCTTCCTTAAACTGGGCTTGAATTTCCTCCCCTGAGATGTTTGTTTCCTCCCCTGAGATTCAAATATCATCTTATATTGATATCCTCCCCTTGTTTGAAAGATTTTCTCACAATCATAACATCATCATCTGATCTAGCATTTTTCCATGTTTTCAGACAATTTGTACATGAAGCCATCAATTCCTTAAGAGTTTAAGATTCTGTCCTCATCACTTCTAGGTGTGTTAACTCCTATGAGAGGTGATTCAATGGACAATTTTGACTTATGGTCCATCATTTGATGGTTTTTAAAGTCATCTTTTGAAAATCCTTTTAAGAAACTTTTGCCTTAGCAGTATGTATATGATTTTATTATGAAAAATCATACTGCTTACAACCATTTTGAAGGGATTAAGTGTGTAACAGACACTTAATCAAAATTTCGGTTTAAAGCAACCTCTGGTTGTGTGAGAACCAATGTTTTCAGTTATAAATAACCGCCTGTGTATAGATAAACCTATTCAAAAGGCTTTCTTTACAGGGTTTCCAGCTCGTGGCATTTGTTACCTCTAACACAAGTGTTAGATTCACTTTTGCTCGCTGTTCTTTCTATCAGATATCCGTAGATTAGTCACATTATACTTGAGAGTATAAAATGATAGAAAGTGAGTTGTATCAGTGATTAACTGATCAACTAATTTATCAATTCAAAGTGAAATATCATAATCAGATTCCAAGAAAGAAGTTTTAAGGATTTTTGAAGTCCCAAACCTTTTCTATCATGAACCTATTATATCAGTGGAAATGATCAGCTTTCAGCAGCAATGATCAGCAGCTTTCACTTGAAATAACCTTTCAGCTCAAACATTCATACCTGAAATTGTTAGTCTAAAACCAAAAGAACAAAGTACAAAGTACTTGTCTTGAATTAGAATAATCATAGAACTAACTGTATGAATAACTTCAAATATTGTTAATAGTAGTCTTAAATAACAAAGTTAGATGCATTAACAAAATCTATATACAAAAACACATTATATTGAAAAATTTAAAGATTAAGCATTCCAATACTTGCTACCAAGTACTGAAATCTTCCAACATCAAAAGCTTTTGTAAGAAGATCTGCAAAGTTTTGTTCTGAAGCAATTTTCATTACTTGAATTAACCTTTTCTCATTGCAATCTCTTATAAAATGATGTCTTATTTCAATGTGTTTTGTTTTAGAATGTTGCACTGGATTTTTAATAATGCAAATTGTACTACTATTATCAATATGTATAATGGTATGTAAGAAATTGTACCCATAATCAAGAAGTTGGTTTTGAAGCCATAGAACTTGACCACAGCAACTTGCAGCAGCTACATATTCAGCTTCAGTTGTTGAATTTGCCACAATTGTTTGCTTCTTACACTGCCATGAGATAAGTCTGCATCCAAGGAATTGACATCCTCCGGTTGTTGACTTTCTGTCCAAGCTAGCACCAGCATAGTCACTGTCTGAGAATGCTATCAAATCAAAAGGTGATTCTCTAGAATACCATAATCCCAACCTTGGTTGACCTTTGAGATATCTAAAAATTCTTTTGACTGCTGTTAAATGAGAAACCTTTGGAGTTACTTGAAATCTTGCACATGCACAAACAGAGAACATGATATCAGGTCTGGATGATGTAAGATACATCAAAGAACCTATCATAGATCTGTATGTATGTACATCCACATTTTCTCCATCTGCATCTTTAAGAAGTGGCTTCTCAGGATCTATTGGTGTGCTTGCTATTTTTGAATCAGCAAATTGAAATTTTCTAAGTATCTCTGCAACATATTTGTCTTGACTAATAAATATGCCTTCAAATGATTGCTTAACTTGCAGACCCAAAAAGAATGTAAGTTCTCCCATAGAACTCATCTGAAACTTATCTTTCATAAGTTTTTCAAAGTCTAAACACATCTCCTTCCTTGTAGATCCAAAGATAATGTCATCCACATACACCTGTACTAACAGAAGATCTTTCTTGTGCTGTTTGATGAAAAGTGTCTGATCAATCTTTCCTCTTTGAAATCCATTCTCTAATAAATAGGAAGCTAGTGTTGCATACCAAGCTCTTGGTGCCTGATGTAGGCCATATAGAGCTTTAACTACCTTGTACACTTTGTCTGGATGGTCAGGGTCAGTGAAGCCTGGAGGTTGTGTAACATACACCTCTTCTTCAATTGAACCATATAAAAATGCACTCTTGACATCCATTTGGTAAACTGTGAAGTTCATAAATGAAGCATAAGCTAAGAAAAGCCTAATTGCTTCAATTCTAGCTACTGGAGCATAAACCTCATCATAGTCTATCCCTTCTTCTTGTGTGTACCCTTGTGCTACTAATCTAGCCTTATTCTTAATCACTATACCTCTTTCATCCCTTTTATTTCTAAAAACCCATCTAGTGCCAATTACTCTTACTCCAAAAGGTAAATCAACTAGCACCCATACCTTTTGAATCTTGAACTGAAGAAGCTCCTCTTGCATAGCCTCTAACCAGCTTGAATTCTCTAGGGCTTTATGAATATTCTTTGGTTCATCTTGTGAGAGAAAACATACAAACAAACAGGAGTTTGAAGACTCATGTTGCTTTGAAGCATAAAGGGCATCAAGAATCCCTTTTTGATCTGAAGACATCAATTGTTGTCTTGTCTTCACACCAGATTGTACATCTCCAATCACATTTTCTAGGGAGTGGACTTTGTGAATTCGTGTTTGTGGAGTGGAAGGAACTTGATAATCAGATGGAATATTGCACAAATCCACCTCATCTTCTGAAAAGTCTGATTTTGTTTCTTCTGAAGGACTATCAGCAGAGACAATTTGCTTATCAGCAGGAATTGTTTGATCATTAGTGAGAACATTTTGCTCATCAGCAGGAACATTTTGCTGTTCTTCTGTTCTTCCTTCTCTGATTTTATCTTCAACATCTTCTTTAGTTTTGCCAGAAGAAGATTCACCATTTGTTGAAGTTGATTCCACATTGGTATTTGACCATATTGGCATCATCACATAATCTTGATGTGTCTTCTTGTCTAACCTTGCCTCATCTGTTGCTTGTGAACCTGAAAAATCATTAGTTTCTGCAACAACAGGCACATAATTCATTGAATGGGTTAGAGTTTCAAGATCAAATAGCCATTTTGGTCCTTGACCTTCTACATTAGACTTGTTCTCTAAGAACTCTATATGTAGACTCTCTTCTACTCTCTTAGTTCTTATGTTGTATACTCTAAAAGCTTTGCTATTGAGAGAATATCCAACAAAGAAACCTTCATCTGCTTTACCATCAAATTTTCTCAAATGGTCTAAGGTATTCAGAATTGTCACATGACATCCAAAAGGTCTAAGAAATCCTATTGCAGGAGTTCTACCTCTAAAAAGCTCATATGATGTCTTATTGTGAGGCTGTACTATTAAAACTCTGTTCTGAACATAACAAGCAGTGTTGACTGCTTCAGCCCAAAAAGTTATAGGCAACTTTGAATCAGCTAACATAGTTCTAGCAGCTTCTATTAGTGTTCTATTCTTTCTTTCAGCTACTCCATTCTGTTGAGGAGTTCTAGCAACACTAAATTCTCTTTTAATACCTTTTTCTTTGCAGAAATCATCCATAACTCTATTTTTGAATTCTGTTCCATTATCACATCTAATGACTTTTACTCTTTTGCTTACTAGGTTTTCTATCTCTGTAATGAAGGTCTTAAGGATGCTAGAAGTCTCATCCTTAGTTCCTAAAAAGAATACCCATGTAAATCTACTATAGTCATCAGTAACAACTAGACAAAATCTCTTATGCATTATACTACTTATTGAAACAGGTCCAAATAAGTCCATATGAAGCATAAACAATGATTGACTGATAGAGTTAAAAATCTTGGGCTTACAAGAGACTTTGTGTTGTTTGCCTTTAAGACAAGCAATGCATGTTTGATCATTTTCAAAACGTTTTTGAGGTAAACCTCTTACCAAACCATTCTTAACAATCTTATTTATGGTTTTGAAGTTAATATGACCAAGTCTCCTATGCCATAACATAGATTCATCTAATGTGGCCTTTGCAACAAGACAAGTTAAAGCATCTTTAGAAACAATGTTATTCATATCAACACTGTACATATTGCCCTTCCTAGGAATTTTAAGAAGTACTTGACTTTCATCAGGTATCTTAAAATCAGGAGAAAGTACAAGACATTCAGTCTCAGTAAAAAGAACATTATTCTTTCTATCACACATTTGTGAGACACTAAAGAGATTATACTTAAGCTCTTGCACATAAAACACATCTTCAAAATCTAATTTACTGGTTTTGATAGTACCTTTACCAGTAATCTTTCCACCAATTCCTCCTCCAAAGGTAACATATCCACCATCAATTGATTGAAAGTTGGAAAGATAAGACATGTTGCCTGTCATGTGCCTTGAACACCCACTATCTGAATATCCTTGATCTTCATGATCTGTTGGAGAATGTTCCTGCACAAAATAAAAGAATTAGTTTTCCTTGGGGATCCAAGCCAACACTGACTTGGATCTGCCTCTTGCATCAATGAAATGTAATCTCTTGAGGACTGTTGATGCAACATTGGATTTAAGAATCCAACATGCTGAGGCCTTAACAGCATTTGCCCTGATTCCCTTAGCAGCAGTATGCTTAGCAGAAGAAACTGCTAGCTTTGGTCTCCAAACTTGTTTTTGGACCACTGCTTTTGTTTGAATGGGCCTTTGAACAATATTAGATGCATGTTTGAAAGTTGTTTTTGCACCCTTAATTGTTGATTTTGGGTAAACAGTCATATATGGTTTTTCAGCAGAAACCATTTTCCTTTCAGCAGGAACAGTTTTTGTGACTGTTTTGGGTTTTGATCTTTTAGAATTAGAGTGAAAATGAGATTTAGGTGTTTGCCTTTTGTAGTTCACTCTATTACTTTCATACCCAGATACCCATTGGTTACAGAAAGCTGCAAGATGGTCAAAACTACCACAAATGAAACAAGCTTTATTGTGAAAAGCAAAGTCATCACCTAGTTGGTAAGACTTGAGGTTATTCCAATTTCTTTGGTTACCTCTGGGCTTGTTTGTGGTTCTATATTGTTCACAATATCTAACTGGTTGCCTAACATATTTTTTATTGGTTTTAGGCCTATCAGTATTGTGTTTGACTATCTTAGGAACTCTTGTTCTTGCTTTCTTAACCACTTCAGGTTTAGACATAACCTGTTTATTTACAAAGGACACCTTGTCCTGAAAAAGTAATGTTTTACATGAACATTTACTTTCTTTCTTAGGCTCATCAGCTACTATGTTAGAGTTTGGTTGAACTCCATATTGTAACTCAGGTAGCTGAAATTCAGGTAATCCTGAATGCTCTAGGTCTATCCCTGGGGGTTTTGGGATACCTCTATAAGGGGGTGGGGCTGCATTATATCCTAATCCAGACTTAACTTTATTATTCACTTGACTGTCTATTATTTTGTTTACATTTTTAGAAGCATGTTCAAGCTTCTCTTTAGTCAATTGAATATTTTCTTTCTCAGTCTTAACCCTATCCAATGCTTCTTTTAAAGCCTCAATGATTTGATCTTTAAATTGATTATCATTTTCAAGTAAAGTTTTAGCATCAGTAAAGGTAAGTTCATTCCTTTTATAATGTAGGATTTGCCTTTCTGCAGATTCTAAACCACTTTTATAATTGAAACAATCTAGATCAGATTTGGCGTGTCGAACCTTTTGGTCATCATACTGTTTAATTAAGATTTTTAAGTCTTTAAGAGCAGTACAAGTATTTGAACAGGTTTTATGATCATGTACCTCAGGTGTAGTAAATGCCATAAGAGCCATCTGTGAAGAACCCATTTCTTCATCATCCATGAAGCTCCAATCAAAACCTAACCCATCAATTGCTACCATAGCTTTTGGTTCAGACATCTCCCCTGTATTGGATTTTCTTCCAACATCTCTATTTCTGCTATCTTGCTGTCTTGGCCTTCTACATTCTCTTGAGAAGTGTCCCATCTTGTGACAGTTGTAGCATTCTATCTTTGACTTGTCATAACCAGCAGGATCATTGCTACTGATTGTGATCTTCTTCCCCGTCCTTTGATAGAATTTCTTAGCTCTCATGCTAAGAAGAGAAATTTGCCATTTTAGATCCATTTCCTCCAGATCATCATCATTGATCTCTTGAAGGTCTTCATGAGTTAACATGGATCCATTATGTTTGCTTGTGAAGAAAGCACAACATGTTTTCTCATCCAAAATTCCAAAAGTACTGCTTGATGAACTTGCAGCACTTGCAACATCATGAACTTTTTCATTAGTAACTGGAACTGAATTACTAGGAGATGACATAAATGCCATGTTCCCAGTGCTTGAACTAGTACCTCCAGTTTTCTTCAAATCTTGCTCAACAATCTTAAAGTTGCTATACAGATCCATAAGATCCATGGTGTCAATGTCTGATTTGTTCTTCCAGACAACAACATGCATAGCCCATTCTTCAGGTAAGCTTCTCAGAAATTTTGAGTTTAAATCTTCTTGAGGTATTTCAACTCCAAGAATAGCAAGTTGACTCACAATATTCTGTAGCCTGTTGAACATATGGTCTAAAGATTCATGGTTGGTTGATGTGAAATTTTCAAACTGTTGCTTAAGAAGAGTCTTCTGGGTCTTCTTGGTGGCTTCATTCCCACCATACCTTGCAATAATGGCCTCAAATAGTGACTTTGCATCTTTGAATTTGCTGAAGTTTATAAGTTGATCATTTGGAATGGTCATCATCAGCATGCTTCTGGCCTTTAGGTCATTCTTCTTCTTAATTCTATCTTCTGCAGTTTGTGGCTTGGTTTGCAGCTTATCAACTTCCTTACCATCAACTGTTGATGTAGTGGTTGTAGGCTTGTAAGAATCTCCATCTTCAATAATTTCCCACAGTGCATAATCTTGCACTTGAAAATATTGTTCTATTTTTAACCTCCACATCTCAAACTCATTCTGTTTGAGCATTGGTAACTTAGCAGCAACATTTGTTTGAATAGACTCAACATCCATTTCTAACTTCTTCTTCTAAAACAAAAATATCAGCCTGATGCTCTGATACCACTTGTTGGTGTTCGGATCGATACACGGTAAGGTGGTTAAACCTTCGTTCTTTGTGTATGAGATATGTTTGTGTGAATATGATTAAGTATGCGGAATCTACTTAACCACACTTAGAAGATTTATGTTTATTGTTATAGAAAATGGAATAGTTAACACCAAACGATTCAATATTATTCAAAAATAATACGAGTGATCTTTAGCTTATCACTAGGGTTACAAAGACCTTGAATCTTATGTTTGTTCTTTCTATTTTCTGTATATGAGAGTTGTGTATGGCATGTTTCTTTTTGTGTCACTCTATGTTTTTTCTCTACATATCTAAGATTTTCCTTTTATAGTCCAAGGAAATATCTTTTACAAACTACATGACTCAACAAATAACTAGCTTATAACTAATCACTATTCTAGCTTAGTCATACAAGATACATCATGTATCTAAGATAAACAACTCACTTGGAGTGTTCAATTTGATGACTAGAACTAAGATATTATCTTTTTATGCAAGTGTTGAATAAGTCGGTCTTATCTACACAGCTGTTTGTTATGAGTCATAGTTGCACAGTCATAGCAGCAGCAGAATCAACAGCAGTAGAATCAAGCAGCAGTATGATTCAGCAGCAGAGTCATCAGCAGCAGAATCAATCAGTAGTATGATTCAGCAGCAGAGTCATCAGCAGCAGAATCAAGTAGTAGTATGATTCAGCAGCAGAGTCATCAGCAGCAGAATCAATCAGTAGTATGATTCAGCAGCAGAGTCATCAGCAGCAGAATCAATCAGTAGTATGAAACGAATCACCTTCAGTGAAAACTTGCTTTGATTCTTCTGATATTTAATTCCTAACAGGGTTTTAGGGTAAAACTTACAAAAAAAGTTTGGGGATGAGGAATGACTAGAGAGGGATGCTAAATTTTCATATTGGTGGGAAAGTTGGATGGGACGTGATACCCAGTTCATTAAATGAGAAAGTGAAAAACTTCGGCTCAATGAAAAGACCAAAATGCCCTCTTGTGAAACACACACATGGCGAGTTAACTGATATTGACTAACGGGTGTTAGTCAAAAGGACATCAGAGGATGGAAAAAGTGTACAGTAGGGACCTTGGGGGCATTTATTTTTTTAGGACTCCACGCGTATATTGGGTATAAATAAAAGGATGAATGGCATATTTTACTCTAATGTTTATAAATAATATCAACTTCTATTTTGTTTTTGTTAAACTACAATTATAAATCTATAGGGTATAAAGTGTAGGTGGTATTTACTAAATTTATAAAGTTATTAAAAGATATTAAAAAATATGAGTATATTTAAGTGTGTATTAAAATTTATAACTAAAGTTATATTAACTGCTTTTTTTTCCCAAAATCGACATATGTGTTTTTATACATTTTTCTTGATGAAATTTAATGATTTAACCAATTTGTTTCAGTTGAGATGGTTCAGTTCATTCTCTTCAGCGACAACTCTCAATCTTCAGCACATCACCACTTACCACATCTTTCAGACACAATGGTCACCACTTCCTTCACCTTCAAAAAATACCCCACTTTTTATAAACATACCAAAAAAAAAAAATAATAATAAAAAAAATAAAATAAAAAAAACCCTTAAATGGTGAGATTGCTCACCACTTACTCTTTTCTTTCTTGGGTCAAGCATGAGGTGAGGGAGGTTTCAATGGGTGTCACTCGTGAGGGTAAGGCCTCACCCTACATTATAAGTAGTCTAAGATGGTGTTTGAATTCGACTTAATTGAATTAATATGAAGAAAACTGACTTTATTAAATCATATAAAACTATTTGTTTGTGACGTGATACAGAAAGATGATTGAAAATATTAAGTAATAAAACTGGGGGTGTCTTCATTAAGTTATCTCTTAATTAAACATGACTTAACAAAAAATTTTAACAAACAAGGCCTAAGAGACTTGTTTGTGCATCTAAAGTGGTGTTTGAATTTGACTTACTATGAGAAAATTAAATTTAAAAAGTAATATGAAAATTGTTTGTTTATTACTGTATTTTTTATATAATAAAAGAATTACATCATTTCAGAATGATTTTGTAAAACCCTTCTCATTAAAAAAAAATTAGACTAATAGGAGAACTCGATTTTGCCACGTAGGCAAAATTAAACGACGTGTTTGGTTAATAAAAAAAGTCAAAATTAAATTGATTTTGGTTAAACTATAATAAATTTGGTGGAGGAATTTGGTTGAAAAAAAAACACATAAAAATATTTGTGTTAAATTTGTAAAAATAAAAACTTAATAAAATAGGAAGTAATTAATAAAACTTTTGTAGTTGAATTTTACATAAAATATATAGAGTTAAGTGTAAAATTATAAGTTTTCATATTTTTTAATAACTTTAGAAAAAAAAACAAATAACTCCTTACACTTTACACCCGTATACTTTATAATATGAAATTTGTTTAAAATGGCATGAGTATTAGATTAGTTTTAGACTTTAATCTATTAAAATTACAAAATTTTGTAAATATACGTTAAATATTTTTGAAAACTAATATTAGTTTTTGACTTTCATTCATTAAATATTTATTTGCTATATACGTTAAATAAAAACTCGTGTTATTTTATTTTAAAAGTTTAATTTATGCGTATACGGGCTTGAATATTAAATACGGCTAAACTATTATTAAAGTGAATATCAATATCAAATGTAAGCACATATTACTGTGATATGAAAAATAAATATACGCTATTTTACTTATTACAACGATTCATGAAATTCTTATTTAAAGTTTATATATGGATATCCAGAAAAAAAAAATAAGAAAAAAGAAAAATAAAACTTTACGGAGTATACTTTAACTTCATCAATGCTGATTATGTGCAACTAACTTGCATATTTTGTATAATGCTATATAAATAGTTATAGTTAAACAACAATATCAACCGCAACATCTATGTCAGTTAAATAAAATTAAATCTTTTAACCAACAAATTTTTTTACAAAATATTACTGTAATAGATATTAATACATACTCCCTCCGTCCAAAAATAAATGTCCAGTTTGACTTTTCAGAATCAAACTGGTTCAACTTTGACCTTAAATATCTTTTTTGTGTTATATAATACTTGATGAAAAATTATACCACTGAAAAATACACTTAAAACTTAATCTATTTATATATTTTGCATTAAATATTATATAACATTCACAAAAATAGTTATGGTCAAAGTTAAGCCAGTTTGATTCTGAAAAGTCAAACTGGACAATTATTTTGGGACGGAGATAGTAATAAAAAACTCCTGAACAAGTATTAGTTGTACTTATATCTCAATTTTCAAGGGTAAATTCTTATATATCTATATACTAAACTAAAATTTAAAATAAAAATAAAAATTGATTCATGTGTAAATCCTCTGCGTGCACGGGACTTATAACTATTTTAATAAAGAAAGATAACTGAAAATATAAATTTGATAAAACTAAAAGTATGTGCATTAAATCATCTTTTATTTAAACACGGCTTAACACAAAATTTAAACAAATAAGCTCTAAGTGCACCTTAATTAACTGGCAATCAAAACAGATCGGATAGAAGAAGCCAATTATAAATTGGCAAATTATGACATTGAGATTATACACAGTAAATGGCATTCAGATTGTTCATATTAATAATGCATAGGCCGATAGCTAGGTATTATGAAATCACTCATAATAAAGTTATAGATAAAACCCTGATTAGAGGCGTACAAGTGGTTCATGTGTGCATTATTAACGGTAGAAAGAAAAATCTGAAACATAATATATAAGAATTTTTATGTCTTATTAGTGAACCAGTAGACACCATCTTTACCTTCATCAGCCTCAACAAAGAAGCACTCAGTAGCTTCTCTCCACATTGCTTTGATTACTGGGGTGTCATCAAACTGATAGTATTCTCCTAATATCGGTTTGATTGCTTTTGTTGCTTCTACGGCATGATAATGAGGAATTGTCAAAAACAAATGGTGGACTACATGCGTGTCGGTTATGTGATTAAGAATAGCGTTCAAAACACCATAATCTCTATCGATTGTTGACAATGCTCCCCTCAACCAGGTCCACTCGGTGGAGTCATAATGTGGTAGTGACCTATGAGTGTGATGCAACCAAGTTATGACGGCCAATAACCCATAAACGATAACCAAAGGAGCAAAGTAGACCAACACTAGCCAGGTGAACCCTTGTGCCATACCTAAATTGTAAATCCCGTAACCTGCTACTAGAAGTCCGATATCAGTTAAAAGTATTTGGAAGCGCTCACTGTCGTTATAAATAGGACTATATGGATTAAAATGATTGGCAGATTTCTCATATTTTTGGCCCGAAGCATTGAAACAGATGTACAAGAGCCAGCCAACGTTAAATAAAGTCACAAGCCTAAGGAGACGGCCTGGTGGGGTGTTGAGCAATCTAGCAAAAGAATTTAACCCAGACTTCTTTTTCGGGATAAAATTTTCATCGTGTTCTAGTGAATTAGTGTTAGAATGGTGACGACGGTGACTGTATTTCCAAGAGAAATACGGAGCAAGTAAACCAGTGTGTATAAAGTAACCGATAGCGTCATTTAACCATGGGTAGTCACTAAATGCATGGTGGCCACATTCATGTCCAATAACCCACAAACCCATCTGGACACAACCTTGAAGGATCCAATAAATCGGCCATGCCATGTACGAAAGGGAGGTCGGAAGGCGAGGGATGTACATGGCAGCGACAAAGTAAAGCAAGAAAGATAGGAAGAGATCAAAGAAAAGGTAGGATGAAGATCGAAGCAAGGAACGATTAAAACAGTGTGGCGGTATGACTTTCTTTATATCACCGAGAGTGAACGGTGCCTTAGACAACGGGACTCGCTTGACAACTTCACGGTCAGAGTTACTTCCCCCGGTCGCACGACCACCAGAACCCATGTTGCAAACAAATTTCCCGTGGAATTATTTGACAACTGCTGAAGTTATTAAGCCTTCTAGCAAGGTCTAGAGAAATTGCCAAGAACTATTACAGGATGATTTTAAGATCTGGATCTGAAAATTAATGCACATAATGATATACCTCAAGCGTATTTATATTGCTAGATCTTTATAATTATAATACTAACAAACAGCAAACATATTGGGTCATATTTAACAGGCCAGTCGCTGCATGCTATTTACAATTTCCATGTTGCCAAGGTTTCTATGTTAGATTAGTGTACTTTATATATATATATATATATATATATATATATATATATATATATATATATATATATATATATATATATATATATATATATATATATATATATATATATATATAGGGGAAGGTTAATATGAGATCAAACTTAAAGTTGTAAAAATAAGATCTAGTAAAAAAAATCACTAAAAACATTTATAAATAACCATAATAATACACAAAAAATAAAAATATTAATACGAATTAACATTTTAGCAATTAATAACCAACTGATACATGAGTTTGGATTAGTGATACATAGAGCTGGCATAACAGGTTACACGAACCTGTTAAGACACGAACCTGTTAAGGTCAAACACGAACACGACCTGTTAGCTTATCGTGTCATTTTTTTCAAACACGAACACGACACGAAAATAAACAGGTTAACCTGTTAAGAACCTGTTAACATGCATATGACCAAATCCCATGATACAATAACCTGTTAACATGCATATGACCTGTTAAGAACCTGAACCTGTTAAGAACCTGAACTTGAACATGAAACATACAACAGCCTGCACTTGAACTCTTGAAGATGCAAAAGTTCATACATAATGCAAAAGTTCATACAATTTCAAAGACCCACAGAACATGAAACATACATCACAAATCTTAAGTCTTAACTAATACATAAATACATAATGATAATAATCCTTAACAATACGAAGTGAGATTGTTGACATTATATCTTTCAGCGAGCTCTTCAATTTTGACGCCTTTACTCGTATCTTCCATTTTAAATCTGAAAAGTCAAAAGAGTAATTATAAGAGTAAATATCTGAAAAGCCATAATTTAAATTGATATAGCAGCTGTATTTAACTTACTTAACTTACTGCTTTTATGCTTAAAATAAACAGATACATAGAAAAGTAAGCACCTTATTAAGTGAGTCGGGATTGTTGGCTGAGTTTGAAGCACCTGATTCAGGACCACCATCAAGCGACATCGACATTATATCTTCAGCGAGCTCTTCAAGAGGAACGTCATTTGAACCTGCAAACAACCAATCTTTTGTGCAAATAAGGGCCTCAAGAGATTCAGAATCCATCTACAAGCAACAACAATACACAATTAGAATTAACTAGTAAGCATATAAAAAGTATAAGAGTACAACAAAAATACCAGTCACTAAATCTTATACCATAAGCTCGACACTAATCTGTAACATAAATCTTATACCATAAGATCAACTAAATCTAAATCTTATACCATAAGCTCGACACTAATCTGTAACAAAATGATGAAACATCTGGTTCATGTAGCCATTCATACATGACCTTATACTTTAATAGGTACTTTATCAGTTTTAATAACCACTAACCAGTCATTCTTTACACATCTATATCACTTGTTTATAAAAATTTGTGATCTCGTTATCATTAAACTATATACATTTAATAAAAAAATTTGTGATCTTGTTTAATAACCGTCCCCCTCTTTCTTTTTATTTATTTCATCATCTCGTTATACATTTAATAAAAAAAAGTCTTCGCCTTCATTCTTCTTCTACTTCTGTCAAATGTCTAATGTCTAATTGTCTAATGAGCATGAAGCAGTTAATTGTTTAATGAGTAAATACCAATCACTATACTTTTATATGAAATATCTCAAGTAACAAAAATACCCAAACATATATGGGTCGACAACAACAATTAATAAGTGATTTACGATTAGTATTTAGTGCGATTGAGAGATGAGAGATTGAGACTTGCCTGTGTCGTTGAAGCTGCTGCTGCTTGCCTGCTGCCTTACTTCATTAGTGCGATTGAGAGATTGAGAGTTGAGACTTGAGAGATGAGAGATTGATTTGATTTTGAGAGGTAATAGATCTGCTGTTTGGGTTTGGTGACTTGGTCCGTTATTTTGGAGGCGGATAGGAAATAGATTTAGGTTGTAGGGTTTTTTACTTTTTTATTTTAAGGATTAATTATATTATTATATATATAATATAATATTAACAGGTCATAACAGGTCTTAACAGGTCTGACCTGTTAAGACACGAAAATTAACAGGTCTTAACAGGTCTGACCTGTTAAGACACGAAACCTGTTAAGGTCAAACACGAAACCTGTTAAGAACAGGTCGTGTCATGTCGTGTTAACAGGTTTCGTGTCAAAATTGCCAGCCCTAGTGATACACAACCATAAATTTACATGTCGAATCAAAGTGTATCACCTTAACCTGATACACATTACATGTCGAATCAAAGTGTATCACCTTTGTTTTGTCAATTTTAAAAACAAAATCATCGAAACTTTAACAATTTTAGTTGTAATTAATAAAAAAATTTATTTTATTTTAACGAAAGTGTCACTTGTCAAATTTTATTTGGATCTTATTTTTACAACTTTAACATTGATCTTATTTGATCTAGATTATATATATATATATATATATATATATATATATATATATATATATATATATATATATATATATATATATATATATATATATATATATATATATATATAAAGCAACTAATTCTCTCATCAAGCACTATTTGTGATAAACACACATCAAAACAAGCAACTACATAACCATTTTAAAATAATAATACAAACATATCCAAAAACTGCATAACAAAATTACAAAAAAGTAAAGTAGTATAAATTTTCAACTAAATACATGTCCAAGACATCTCCTATCTCACATCGATGATATATCCATTCAATATCACTCTTCTTCAACTATTAACATTCCATAAGGTTGACAAATTGATAGCCTTGGAACTCTAAATATAACAGAGTATGCATCTGATAAGATGATATTATTATCATTAACCAATTGCATTAGTTAATCATAGTAAAAATCATCCTTGTGGCCATGAAGGTTCACCTGCGCCAACTCCGGGCTATCCAAAAGGGTAGTCGCCGTGAGATTAGTCGGCTCGCAATATTGAATCGGAAACCCATGTTACCCAAAAAAATCATAGTAAAAATCATTAGGGTTAATACCACAAATCATAACTTCATCTCTACCCAAGTAGTCGCTACCTGAACCTTTTTTCGCAACTCTCTACCACCATAATGTGCACATATATCAATAGGTGACATAAAAGCAGATTCCGAATATTATTGGAAATAAAAATAAATGTACTTAACTTGTGCAACCAGTTTATATAAACATAATGACTACTTACTTGAAAGCACTAATTCTTCGATTTCTAAGTTACATGAAAATCAAATCGGCATTATGCCAATGTTGTTATTGTGAGAGATATAAACTAGTTAGTAACACATAGCAGCAACCCCTTATATAAACATTTATTGTAACTGTTTTTCAAGTAGGTAGTTTTCTTATAATTCGATGAGTCACCACTCATATAGTAGTTACTTCCACCACATGTTAGGTAACTAACATATATACGTGTATTTTTTTTCAGTACTTAAGTAATCAACATACAATAACATCGGTCTCACTCATATAGTAACAACTTCCACGACATGTTAAGTGGCATCAATAGCTGGATTACTATTAAATGTTAAATGTGAGTAGTTATTAGTACTTCTATATAGCACTTTAAGTTATGTAGGAGCTACATGACACTGATGTTCATATAGTGCTAATATTTATTTAAGGTTATGTTAAAGAGGTTGTTGATCTGATAATTTACAATCCTCATTTAGGAATTAAATACTAGAGGATTTTTTATTTATTTATTATTATTATTATTTATTTATTTTTTTTTTTTTTTTTATCTTTTAACATACAGGAAGTGTTTAAAGAGCTTCGTGATTGTTGAATAGATTGATTATTGTGCTGCTCATATGTAAAAGTATTTACATACCTTGCTGGTGCTGATGATTAAAGGTTTTGAAGGGCTTGCTTATACTTATGGTTAAACCTTCTGATGCGTGGGGTTTGCACCAGACTTTACCTCTCGAGGGATCTCGAGAAGCTTACAACACCCACCAGGCAGTGTACCTGATCGATGTAGTATAGTATAATGACAAGTACCGGGGGATTGATCGTTCAGCTAGGAATAGTGTCGCTAGGATTAGAAAACCTAAAGACTAGGTCTAGAGATGAGGGATGATTCTTTTTGTATTTTTTATATTTTTAGGAAAGCAAATAAAAAATCTTGGGTTTGAAGGAGTTTGGCGGAATTAGTTGCTAGTCAACTAACCCAATACTAAAGATGCAATCAAAATAAAATACTAAAATGAAATTTAACTAAATTATACTAAAGTTGTGAGCAATATGTGGGAAAAATGTGTTTACTTAGATTTCACTACTCCCTAGATATCTTTTACACGTTAATTACTTGTTATAGTTGCGTGGATGACGGATTGTATTCCTTAATACCATTCATGGGGTGGCGTACTTACTTCCCCAATCTTATGAGTGCCTACTTCACTCCTATGTCGAGCCGGCTAAGAAGCTCCAAACATGGATCATTAGAATTTACTCATGCATTAAATACAACCAATAAAACATAGTACACATCGGTTCATGTTTCCTAAGACGTTCAAACATGTTACACAATGGAGATCTGCCAGTTTTCTTAAGCCTAACATTGAAATCATTCATCCAAAACAACCATAAACAAGTAATCAACACATAATTAACATCTAGGTTTCATTAGATCTAAACAAACACAAGATAGATCTAGCCTAACATGTTGAAATCAAGACAAGCACAAGATATAGACAACCAACACATAGACATATTGATTGAATTAAGAGAAGACTTATCTCAATAGCACATGAAAGGGTTCAAGGGGTGAAAACCCTTGAATTTAGTGTAAAATACGAGCTAGGGTTCACAAAGTTCGGCCCTAGGGTTTCTCCACACAAGTTCCTCTCTAATGAATGAAAAAATAGAAAACTATATATAGATTTTAGAAGGCGACGGCGTCAAGAACAAATGTCTGACGCCGTCATCTCGCCGCCAAATAGTTCCTCGGACTGCCTAGATCTGGGTCTGATGCCGTCATGTAGTCCCCTTATGCAGGCCGTCACACATTTAACTCTTGACGCTTTTGTTGTGACGCCTTCAGGTTTCTTCTGGGTCGTCATGGATTTTACTCTTGACGCCGTCAAGATTTCCTTCTTGACGCTGTCATACACTGTTTCCAGCATGGAAAATTAAGTCTTTGGCGTTTTCTTCACTTTTATGTTCAAAAAATGTCCGAATTGCTTCCTTTTCCAGATTTCACTCCCAAAGTACCTAAAATCACAAAAGGAACGATTTAGGGTAATATTTGATCAAATAAATTCAATTCCGGGCTTAACTGACCCCCTAAAAGTGGTTCATTTTTCGCCTCATCATATACCCTTACACTTGAGATTTGCTTGTCCTCAAGCAAATGCGCTTTTATTCTAATCAAAATACAAGTTAGGGGTCATTTAATACTAATATAAAAGTAATTACAACAAATAATCGTTCCACTAAAGACCAAGGACAAGCACGGATGTCATATACTAGCACCTCACCAATAGTGTTTAGATACTCACATCTCTCGATCGGGTGTAATAAAGTAATATCACAATATGGAAATGGAAAACATCTCTCACTACCTGTCATAGCAAAATAGATTACCATAGGCTTGGGAAAGGATCAAACCTCCACCACATGGCGTAAGCACCTAGGATAAACTATCAAAGAGGTCTTTTAAAGGGTTGTAACGTTAGGTGTAGGGATATGAAATACACGGTTTTGTTGGATATAGGCAATCTTTACTCGTGGCGAGTTAACAATCTTGGTTAATTACATGTACAATATGACGTTGCTAAGCCAAGACTAGACTCGACTTAAGCTAATAAACGGAAAATAACAAAAACATAAAATGAACATAGAATGAAAAGGGATGATAGTCCGTATGTTTTTCTTTTCTTTTTCTTGATTTTTTCGATTTTTTTTTTTTTTTTTTTTTTTTTTTTTTTTTTTATGCATACACTCTCACCCTACTATCCAAAATAATACATCATAGGGAATGAAAATTCCCCTTATACTTGAATTTTTACATACTTTACAATAAACTAATCTAATGACTCGAATTAAGAAAATCAAAACACTTTGAGTACTTTTAAGATTAACGCATATATGGGGGTAATATATGATGTCCTTCCCCATTACTCCATAACATAAGTACTTTACCCATGAGTCCCAATCGTCCCAAAACAATATGTACAAGGATATGACTCGACTTAGCAACCATGTAATCAATTAGATAGTTAACATAGGGTTTAACAACTAACAATAATGCACTAAAGATGAGTGCATACATGGAAGGCTAAGGCGATTTGGGTGTACATTTAAGTGGGGTGTAACAAATTCTTCCTTTAAGTAAGATGCTTAAAGTTAGAAACGAAAAGATAGACTCGGAGGGGTGTACTAGGGGTTTCGTGTACTAAAAATGAGTACAACGCTAAGGTGTGGGAAAAATTAATTGACTTAACTAGCCAAGTAATATGACTTAAATGGTCAAGTAATTATGATACGGGTTTAACACAAGGGTGATCCTAATGCCTCTTATCATGTAGTAAATCCTACTACACGAATGTAGTCTCACTAGCGGTCTGGGGATGCATCACTAACGCAAGTTCTAGAATCTAAATGCTACCGGTACACTCATAAGCACTAATAGTAAATGCTTTTCCTATCAAATCTAAAGGCGAACCTAACATATTTGGGTGGAAAATTTTTCTGAATGATACGGTTATGTGCTAGTCATACAATCTCCTATCCATGAGACGCTTGCTATGGCTAAAGTTTCACTCCTAAATGTTGTAAAAAATTTTAAATTTGGCGCTAAAATTGCACTAACAAGTATTTCTCATAGTTTTACTACACATCTACTATCAAACAAACAAACTCAAGCGAAAGTGTATCTGTAAGGTATCATCATTTTACCCTCCCCTTACACTTAAGATGAACATTGTCCCCAATGTTCAAGTAAAGAATGTAAAAATGAAATAAGTAAAACAAATGAAATCAAATACTCCCCTGATTCGCTCGGTATGGATAATAAGGTGGCCAGGTTAAATCTTCCTCCAAGAAAATTGTAACAAACCAAAATTTTCCAAACTGATTTTCAATAATAAATTATATTTATTATTCTTAAGTTTCACTTTTGGACATTTTCGAACTTATTTGAATATAAAAAAACGAGAGCGTATCTCGTTTTTCCTGAAAGACGACACGACACGCGTACCGACACTACTATAGTAACAACAAAAACTTAATAATTAATAATCAGAGTGGATAAATGTGTTTCTATATTAATTCTATAAACATGTTTTCAGAAATTATATTTTTCACGTCCACGTCAAATTAAAGTACTACGTTTACCACGGAACTCAACGGGACATGGGGTACACAAGACACAATCTTTTAACACAAACTTATAATTTATTTACACTTTGAATTAATACTACGTAATACACATACAAAAAAAATCAATTACATGCCTAATAAATATTTTGTATTCCCAAAATTTACCCACCTCCCACATGAAGCACATATATCAATATTCCTTCTCTTTCTCCTAAACCAAAAACCAGATAAAAAATCTCTCTATCTCTCTTCAAGAATCAAAAAAAAAAAAAAAAAAAAAAAAAAAAAAAAAAAAAGGAGAAGTTATGATAAAGAGGTGATGTTTAATTAAACCCACAAGCAATCAACCCACTGTTTCTCGAAGGTATCCCAAGAATCGACTAAACACTGTGCTCTTTCCCTTCATCCCATACCGAGTCACAAGCATGAATAGAAGAAGCAAAAGATTTGTATTTTAAACCATTTTTGGTTATGGTCGAATTTCAATAATCAAAGGTAGGATTAGAGTTTCCTATTTATCTTCTTTTAAATCCCCAACCGATCCAAAGGGGCACCACATCTCCAAAAGCTTCTTTCAAAATCATAAGGGATTGCTTGGGTGTGGTTTCTGCTTGGATTCGGATTGGATTCGCTTTTCTCTTTAAAGTATTGTAAGAACCCTAAAATCCTTGTCTTGATGTTTCTTTCATATATGCACTTTATTGGAGTTATGCTGGTTAATAAATCTGGTATTTTTGTTATAAAGATTACGATTTGATTTACATCTTTTTAATGGTGATGTTGTTTGATTTTTGGTGTCATTCGGACTAAATCCATCTTCTGTGAATGAGAGTATATTTTTGTTGTTGTATCTTGTGTGGCAAATTAAATAAATCACAACTAAACAAAGTTTGGCTAAATGTTGGAAGTGCTTATTCTGTTTGCTTATCACTATTGGCTTATTATGTCAAGTATTGGGTTGGTTTGTGGTTGTTTTGGTTTTGGTCGTGATCAAACCACTGTGGGTATTCTCGCTTTGTGTCTTTTGGTCTTGGCTTAAGGTTGTCACCAAATACAATTTCATAACACAAAACTCATGCGCTAATGGCTATACTATTAGATAGGTTTGAGAAATATGTACGAGTTTAATACGTTATGGATTTAGATGTGTTGCTTTTGCTTGGTTGTGGCCGAACCATAGTTGGGTTGAACCCCAACAGCGGGTGATTTTTAGTAGCAAATTCCACCTTAAAAATCATGATGACTATATTGAATTTGGAGTTGGTTATTCGTTCGTGTGGGTCAAAACATGGGTAGCCTCATACTTGCTTATTTTCATTTCACTCAAATTTAAAGAAAAAGGGTTGGTCTTTTGTAGCTCACTGTTATTGCAAAACATGTTTCAAAAACAACTAACAATACAAAAGTTAAGATTCGATTTGTAGGTATAGGAATTGGGTTAATATATGTGTTTGGTTTGGACTTTCAACTATTGTATTGTGTGTGTGTCAAGACTGTTGGGCAGGTCCAACCAACAGCCCACATCGCGAGTCCAACTAAGGCCACACTGGTAACTGGTTTGTGTCATGTACAACGGGGTCGATGGTGTTCGAACTTCTTATTGCTTGGCCACTGGAGCTAAGCTAGTTGCGTTTTGTATCAAAAGATTTTCAAGGAACCCTGAACTGTAAAAACATAAACCAGTTATGAAAACTTAAGAGTGGAGTGTGTTTATTGTTGGGTCAAAGCCAACAGTCCATGGCATAGGGTGCGTTTAAAATTTTTTACATAAAAGAGTTTGACAAAACAATTTACTCCCTATTATAACTACTTAATTTAACATAACAAATGAGTTGGGTTAAATGTGAACTTGGATTGTGATATGAATTGAGTTTGCTTGTTTTCGTCGGCTTATCTCGCGCCCCATTCATGACTCACTCGTCTACTTGATCTCGACTTAATCTCACGCCATACTAAATCTATTTTTATAAACGGATATTAAATTGTAATCAAGCCTAATATCTTCTCGACACAAAATCTATTTCTATAAACAAGTAAAACTGAGTATTTTCTCAACAATATAAAACTATACGTTTAAAATAACTAAAAAGAATATATGACAGACAACGATTTACAAATCTGACATATTTAGACATGACATAACTTATTCGATTGTAAACTTTTGCGAACTTTACTAAACAAAGTAAAACCGTTAATTTTCCAATATAAAAATTGTGACATTTAGTCACCTTGGACAACTAGAACATATGCACGATCATGCTCAATTTTATAAAAATCCTACACTTATAAGTGTATTTTTAAATACAAACTCCTTTAAATAAAATCGACATTTCTATCGTATACTTTTGGAACGAATGCTTATTCGCCATGTATACTTTATACTTATACTCATGCACTTCCAAGAGCCAATACTTACAAACACTTAGAAACTGTTTTCAAACTTAAATAATGCCACACAAGCAACAATAACACAACGCTTTAAAAACTTTTGAACTTAACTAAACCTCGTTGAGTCTTAAACTAGAATTCTAAACTAAAACTTGCCGTACTATTCTAGGTCGCGTGTCGGTGCCGCACACTATCACTGCTTGACTTTTTTCTATCTTACTGCTATTTACTAAGGTGAGTTCATACCCCCTACTTTTACTTGTTTTTACAACTGTTTTAGGGGAGAATACATGCTCGTTTTTAACCAAACTTAATGCTTGTTTATATAGTTAAACTCGTTACTTGCTCTTACTTGAAACATGACTTATTTACTTATTGCATACTAGATTACCTTATTATAGACGCAAGTGTTTAAATCATATATGTGAGTTTGTAGCCCCACTTTACTTATACTTGTTTCACAACTATGGGGTGAGAATCATGCAAAACATTTTCTGGACCACTACAATGTTTTTTTACTTTCTTAAAACTATTACGTGGAATTAGCCTAAGACACTGAATCCCACATGCCCAAACTCATGAACCGTTAATTCCTGCGGGGAAGCGCGAATGCTATAAATAGATCTATTGGGGATGACACCCCCGTTCTGTTTGGCCAGATAGGCAAACGCGAGCGTATAACATGTCGAAACACGAGTGTCACGGGATAGAAACTTACAAGGGCTTTATTTAACGTGCTTATAGAGCATGCACACTGTCAAGCTTCGGTTGCATGAACTTAGTGCTGACGTAATAGACATCACTTTTGTGTGACATTATATTCGTTGTAATGGTCACATACCCTGCTCATGGTCCACACTTCAAACTTTGCTATAAGATAAACTTTATCTTCATGACATTGTGATCGACACAATGGTTACAAAACTTTATTGAACTCACATTGCTTTTACTCTACATTGTTATTTATACAAACCTATGAACTCACCAACCTCGTGTTGACACTTTTTAGCATGTATTTTCAGGTTTAAGGCGATAGCTAACTGTTGAAGGCTTTGGGCATGGCATGACATGGTCATAGATTACTCTGATATATTTGGGACCGCTTAAACTCTTTTATGGGCCTATATTTTCCGCACTACTTCTAAATGATATGGACATAATACTTTTGATTTATGAAGTTCCTTACAACAAACCTGTTATTCTATACTTTGTGTTGTGATACCAATTGAGTAGCACCCAGTGACCTGTATGCTTCCGCTGGATCCGATTTTGGGGGTGTTACAGATTGGTATCAGAGCCTTGGTTATAGAGAATTTGGTATTTTTAAAACCTATACTATAACTACTTTTACAAACACTTGACCCTATGACCGCCACATGCCTGCCTGCCGAGCCTGCTGCCTTATTATAAAACATTTCCTTTTAAAATAAGGGACATATTATTAATGTAACTGAGCTGTGTATTTCAAAATTCATTGAACCTCGGTAGAATATAGACTGATCACCTATATTCTACCAGGGACAGTGGGACGTAGCCTGATCACCTATATCTGACTCAGAGGTGAATTTTGCGATACTGAGAATAGTTATAATATAATTATGTCCAGATTGATTTCTATTTGATTTTTAAGAGTTTCAAAAATTTCTGTGTGGGTACATAGTCATGGCATGACATTCACATCTACACACAACACACTGACATCATGATACTTTTTCTCTTATCTGGAATACTCTTTTATCACAATCTGGTTGCGTTACAGTCACCTCCACCTCAAATCCTACACACAATCGACATTGCACCTTCCAAGTTAAGTACTAAGTACACTACTTAGACAACCAACTGATTGCTAGTAGCAATCAACACCTTTCTTCATGGTCGTACTCTGAACTTGCCAAACTCCCAATTCAGAAGAGATGTTATGCCCAACAGAAACCTTAAGACCTTAAGGAGCAACCTAGACCACTATATTTGGAACATACACCTAATCCTTCATGTATCCCTCGATAATACCAGTTGTCTACCTTGCTACCCTCTTATAAGATAATAAATTGTGTCGCTATTAACATACAAACTATTTTCAATTGTTTTACAAATCATTTTGCGGTCATCCTACAAATACTTTACTGCGATTCATGAAATCAAGATTTTGACCCTACTACTATTTTATAAATAATAAATTGTTTTTTTTACTGTCCTATAAACTATTTTACGAATCATCTTTACAACAATTTTATCATGATGTAATAAACCGACTCCATTACCTTAGAACCATTCTATGAAACATCAAACAGTTTCGCTAGCATTTTTTAAACAATATTACAATTATCCTACAAGTATTACTACACTTTACAAAACAATTTTACTCCCCTATAAAATGCCTTGCTACTAAATCACAAAAACTGAACCACAATTTTGCTATAATTTTACAAATGATAAATTGTATTCCTGTTACTCTATAGACTATTGTACAACCCGTTTTATAAACTATTTTGCAATCACCATGTGAACTATTTACCCAATTGAAAAGCACTTTATGTTACTACCTCTTGGTACTGTTAAAGTAAATTAAATACTTTTGTTTATGAAATTCGCTGTATATTTGAACCCTACTCAGGCTCGACAACTAGACTTCGTCATTAAGCACTTGAAATTTGTTGAAATGAACGTACATGACTACACATTTTTCATTGACATCTTTGTTTTTTTATAAGGACTTTCCTTTATGAAATGTGTTTATAGAAATCACAAAACTCATAATGGTTTTTTCCCGAGATACTCATTTTGATGTGCCAAAATTACTTTGGTCAAACTTTATCGAGACTTTTGTATATTAAGGGAGTGACTAAATGTTAACTTTTGAAACATGGTTTTAACCACACCATGTTTAAAGACTGTTTTACTGAAATTATAAGTCTTTTGAAGTCACATTAGCTTACCTAACTGCAAATTTTTAGCAAAGAACCAAAACCTATCCCTATCGATAAAGTTAGTAGAAACTGGCAAAAAAAGGAACTAAATTCACGTAGGGAACGTGAAGATGAATTCTCGTGCGTATATACCCATCTCTTTTTGACCGTAACGGGTAACTTCAATTGAATCGCGAGGACGCGATTCCGTATAAGGAGGTGTGACTGTAACAAACCAAAATTTTCGAAACTGATTTTCAATAATAAATTATATTTATTATTCTTAAGTTTCACTTTTGGACATTTTCGAACTTATTTGAATATAAAAAAACGAGAGCTTATCTCGTTTTTCCTGAAAGACGACACGACACGCGTACCGACACTACTATAGTAACGGCAAAAACTTAATAATTAATAATCAGAGTGGATAAATGTGTTTCTATATTACTTCTATAAACATGTTTTCAGAAATTATATTTTTCACGTCCACGTCAAATTAAAGTACTACGTTTACCACGGAACTCAACGGGACATGGGGTACACAAGACACAATCTTTTAACACAAACTTATAATTTATTTACACTTTGAATTAATACTACGTAATACACATACAAAAAAAATTAATTACATGCCTAATAAATATTTTGTATTCCCAAAATTTACCCACCTCCCACATGAAGCACATATATCAATATTCCTTCTCTTTCTCCTAAACCAAAAACCAGATCAAAAATCTCTCTATCTCTCTTCAAGAATCGAAAAAAAAGAAAAAAAAGGAGAAACTATGATAAAGAGGTGATGTTTAATCAAACCCACAAGCAATCAACCCACTGTTTCTCGAAGGTATCCCAAGAATCGACTAAACACTGTGCTCTTTCACTTCATCCCATACCGAGTCACAAGCATGCATAGAAGAAGCAAAAGATTTGTATTTTAAACCATTTTTGGTTATGGTCGAATTTCAATAATCAAAGGTAGGATTAGGGTTTCCTATTTCTCTTCTTTTAAATCCCCAACCGATCTAAAGGGGCACCACATCTCCAAAAGCTTCTTTCAAAATCATAAGGGATTGCTTGGGTGTGGTTGCTGCTTGGATTCGGATTGGATTCGATTTTTTCTTTAAAGTATTGTAAGAACCCTAAAATCCTTGTCTTGATGTTTCTTTCATATATGCACTTTATTGGAGTTATGTTGGTTAATAAATCTGGTATTTTTGTTATAAAGATTACGATTTGATTTATATCTTTTTAATGGTGATGTTGTTTAATTTTTGGTGTCATTCGGACTAAATCCATCTTCTGTGAATGAGAGTATATTTTTGTTGTTGTATCTTGTGTGGCAAATTAAATAAATCACAACTAAACAAAGTTTGGCTAAATGTTGGAAGTGCTTATTCTGTTTGCTTATCACTATTGACTTATTATGTCAAGTATTGGGTTGGTTTGTGGTTGTTTTGGTTTTGGTCGTGATCAAACCACTGTGGGTATTCTCGCTTTGTGTCTTTTGGTCTTGGCTTAAGGTTGTCACCAAATACAATTTCATAACACAAAACTCATGTGCTAATGGCTATACTATTAGATAGGTTTGGGAAATATGTACGAGTTTAATACGTTATGGATTTAGATGTGTTGCTTTTGCTTGGTTGTGGTCGAACCACTGTTGGGTCGAACCCCAACAGCGGGTGATTTTTAGTAGCAAATTCCACCTTAAAAATCATGATGACTATATTGAATTTGGAGTTGGTTATTCGTTCGTGTGGGTCAAAACATGGGTAGCCTCATACTTGCTTATTTTCATTTCACTCAAATTTAAAGCAAAAGGGTTGGTCTTTTGTTGCTCACTGTTATTGCAAAACACGTTTCAAAAACAACTAACAATACAAAAGTTAAGATTCGATTTGTGGGTATGGGAATTGGGTTAATATATGTGTTTGGTTTGAACTTTCAACTATTGTATTGTGTGTGTGTCAAGACTGTTAGGCAGGTCCAACCAACAGCCCACATCGCGAGTCCAACTAAGGCCACACTGGTAACTGTTTTGTGTCATGTACAACGGGGTCGATGGTGTTCGAACTTCTTATTGCTTGGCCACTGGAGCTAAGCTGTTGCGTTTTGTATCAAATGATTTTCAAGGAACCCTGAACTATGAAAACATAAACCAGTTATGAAAACTTAAGAGTGGAGTGTGTTTGTTGTTGGGTTAAAGCCAACAGGCCATGGCATAGGGTGCGTTTAAAATTTTTTACATAAAAGAGTTTGACAAAACAATTTACTCCCTATTATAACTACTTAATTTAACATAACAAATGAGTTGGGTTAAATGTGAACTTGGATTGTGATATGAATTGAGTTTGCTTGTTTTCGTCGGCTTATCTCGCGCCCCATTCATGACTCACTCGTCTACTTGATCTCGACTTAATCTCACGCCATACTAAATCTATTTTTATAAACGGATATTAAATTGTAATCAAGCCTAATATCTTCTCGACACAAAATCTATTTCTATAAACAAGTAAAACTGAGTATTTTCTCAACAATATAAAACTATACGTTTAAAATAACTAAAAAGAATATATGACAGACAACGATTTACAAATCTGACATATTTAGACATGACATAACTTATTCGATTATAAACTTTTGCGAACTTTACTAAACAAAGTAAAACCGTTAATTTTCCAATATAAAAATTGTGACATTTAGTCACCTTGGACAACTAGAACATATGCACGATCATGCTCAATTTTATAAAAATCCTACACTTATAAGTGTATTTTTAAATACAAACTCCTTTAAATAAAATCGACATTTCTATCGTATACTTTTGGAACGAATGCTTATTCGCCATGTATACTTTATACTTATACTCATGCACTTCCAAGAGCCAATACTTACAAACACTTAGAAACTGTTTTCAAACTTAAATAATGTCACACAAGCAACAATAACACAACGCTTTAAAAACTTTTGAACTTAACTAAACCTCGTTGAGTCTTAAACTAGAATTCTAAACTAAAACTTGCCGTACTATTCTAGGTCGCGTGTCGGTGCCGCACACTATCACTGCTTGACTTTTTTCTATCTTACTTCTATTTACTAAGGTGAGTTCATACCCCCTACTTTTACTTGTTTTTACAATTGTTTTAGGGGAGAATACATGCTCGTTTTTAACTAAACTTAATGCTTGTTTATATAGTTAAACTCGTTACTTGCTCTTACTTGAAACATGACTTATTTACTTATTGCATACTAGATTACCTTATTATAGACGCAAGTGTTTAAATCATATATGTGAGTTTGTAGCCCCACTTTACTTATACTTGTTTCACAACTATGGGGTGAGAATCATGCAAAACATTTTCTGGACCACTACAATGTTTTTTTACTTTCTCAAAACTATTACGTGGAATTAGCCTAAGACACTGAATCCCACATGCCCAAACTCATGAACCGTTAATTCCTGCGGGGAAGCACGAATGCTATAAATAGATCTATTGGGGATGACACCCCCGTTCGGTTTGACCAGATAGGCAAACGCGAGCGTATAACATGTCGAAACACGGGTGTCATGGGATAGAAACTTACAAGGGCTTTATTTAACGTGCTTCTAGAGCATGCACACTGTCAAGCTTCGGTTGCATGAACTTAGTGCTGACGTAATAGACATCACTTTTGTGTGACATTATATTCGTTGTAATGGTCACATACCTTGCTCATGGTCCACACTTCAAACTTTGCTATAAGATAAACTTTATCTTCATGACATTGTGATCGACACAATGGTTACAAAACTTTATTGAACTCACATTGCTTTTACTCTACATTGTTATTTATACAAACCTATGAACTCTCCAACCTCGTGTTGACACTTTTTAGCATGTATTTTTAGGTTTAAGGCGATAGCTAACTGTTGAAGGCTTTGGGCATGGCATGACATGGTCATAGATTACTCTGATATATTTGGGACTGCTTAAACTCTTTTATGGGCCTATATTTTCCGCACTACTTCTAAATGATATGGACATAATACTTTTGATTTATGAAGTTCCTTACAACAAACCTGTTATTCTATACTTTGTGTTGTGATACCAATTGAGTAGCACCTAGTGACCTGTATGCTTCCGCTGGATCCGATTTTGGGGGTGTTACAAAAATGAACAATCAAAGCTTCTCTTCCAGAAAAATAAATCATCTTCTTGTCATACATAACCTGTAAATCCTGAGAAAACAGACAAGGAAACCTCGCATAAAATCGGCGGCAATCTACATATGTTACTAAATCCTATAAAACAAAATAAGATATAATGCTTGTGGAATGATGTTTGCAGATTTCCTGGAGATTATAAAACTAATAATTCAACAAAAACTTTAAGACTCCGTTAGAAAAACAAAACTGGTAAAATTTCCAGATTTTTACACGTGACGCCGTCAAGAGTAAACTCATGACGCCGTCAGAAGTGACATGCCGAAATTCTTATGTTAAGTTTCTGTAAAAACTTGGTTCTACTTCCTGGAAAATCCTGCAAAACATCATTATGACTCGATACAAGCATTTGACTCTAACAAATTCAAATATACATGTTCACTTAATATTGTGGAGAATCATAATCGATTTGTTTCTTAAAAACATATTTGGGGTTTTCCCTTACACTAATCTTTTGCAAAAATACCTTTGGGTGAAGTTAAGACTAGGCCAAACAACAAATTAAAGTATTTTCACTATTTAGTTTAGAAATATGATCTACCGACAATAAAAATAAAGCATGCATACGGAAGCAAATAACAAACAAACAAAATAAAAATCACACAAAGCATGGGTTGCCTCCCAAGAAGCGCGTTTCTTTATTTACGAGTCTTGTAGCTAGACTCAATGTCATGGGTTACCGTGTATCGCTTATGCTCACATAACCAAGCGTGAGCCATCTAATAGTCGCTTCATCTTTCTTATAATCATCTCCTAACTCTAAACATCCGCGATAATATCTTTTATTCTTTTCATGTGTATATTTAAGCCCTTTTCTCTTATCATTCTCACTTAGCAATTCTATGGGCGGATACCTACTACATTTCTCCATGGAAAAATCCTTGAACCTAGGGTGTGCACGGGGCATTTGGTAGACAAAATCTTCATCCCCATCCGAGAATGTAATTAACCATTCCATAAGTTTTTCATCAAGGTTGGTCAATCTTTTGAAAGGTTTTCCAAACACAACTTGGGTTAACATATTATCAATAAATTCTCCTAGATTCTCCATAACCATGAACTCAACAAGATAAGCAAAGCTTCCTACAAACACATGCAGTGATATTGCCCTAGCAATAATATTATCTCCTTTGTATTCTAACTCATTTACCATAATTTTATTATATTCATTACGCGAGATTATGTTCATTGGGAGAGATGAGTTAAGGTAGGCATTAAAGCTCTAAATCCGATTTTACAAGGAAATTGCATGTTGAATGAACTATCACTCTCAATCCTTGTTCTAGGGTCGACATACCTAAGGGGGTTCACTTCCTCTTCCATTCTATCCTCATTAATCACATCACCATCATCAAGATCCTCATCGGAGTCTGAATAGTAAAAAGGACTAGCCCTATGGTCAACATCATGGTCAGACTCCTCTAACTCAGAATTATTGTCAAAGTGGTGGTTAGGCGAAAGGTTAGGTGGGTTCTCATTTTCCACTAAAGGGATTGGGGCGGGCATTTGGAAAATCCTACGATGAAAAACACGAATAACAGGAATCAAATGATCAATGTTATTGTTATTCATCGAGATAATTTACGAACAAAGGAAACAAAGAAATAAGATAGATTAAAGAGAACCTAAAAATTAAAATAAAATCTTACTAGAAAGGAATCTAGCAAGTAGACCTAATAAAAAGAGATTCTAACCTAGACAATAACTATTCCCCGGCAGCGGCGCCAAAAACTTGATGCGTATGGATTTGCACCAGGCTTTACCTCTCGAGGGATCTCGAGAAGCTTACAACCCCCACCAGGCAGTGTACCTGATCGATGTAGTATAGTATAATGACAAGTACCGGGGGATTGATCGTTCAGCTAGGAATAGTGTCGCTAGAATTAGAAAACCTAAAGACTAGGTCTAGAGATGAGGGATGATTCTTTTTGTATTTTTTATATTTTTAGGAAAGCAAATAAAAAATCTCAGGTTTGAAGGAGTTTGGCAGAATTAGTTGCTAGCCAACTAACCCAATACTAAAGATGCAATCAAAATAAAATACTAAAAATGAAATTTAACTAAATTATACTAAAGTTGTGAGCAATATGTGGGAAAAATGTGTTTACTTAGATTTCACTACTCCCTAGATATCTTTTACACGTTAATTACTTGTTATGTTGCGTGGATGACAGATTGTATTCCTTAATACCATTCATGGGGTGGCGTACTTACTTCCCCAATCCTATGAGTGCCTACTTCACTCCTATGTCGAGCCAGCTAAGAAGCTCCTAACATGGGATCATTAGAATTTACTCATGCATTAAATACAACCAATAAAACCTAGTACACATCGGTTCATGTTTCCTAAGACGTTCAAGCATGTTACACAATGGAGATCTGCCAGTTTTCTTAAGCCTAACATTAAAATCATTCATCCAATACAACCATAAACAAGTAATCAACACATAATTAACATCTAGGTTTCATTAGATCTAAGCAAACACAAGATAGATCTAGCCTAACATGTTGAAATCAAGACAAGCACAAGATATAGACAACCAACACATAGACATATTGATTGAATTAAGAGAAGACTTATCTCAATAGCACATGAAAGGATTCAAGGGGTGAAAACCCTTGAATTTACTGTAAAATACGAGCTAGGGTTCACAAAGTTCGGCCCTAGGGTTTCTCCACACAAGTTCCTCTCTAATGAATGAAAAATTAGAAAACTATATATAGATTTTAGAAGGTGACGGCGTCAAGAACAAATGTCTGACGTCGTCATCTCGCCGCCAAATAGTTCCTCGGACTGCCTAGATCTGGGTCTGACGCCGTCATGTAGTCCCCTTATGCAGGCCGTCACACATTTAACTCTTGACACTCTTGTTGTGACGCCTTCAGGTTTCTTCTGGGTCGTCATGGATTTTACTCTTGACGCCGTCAGGAAGCCGTCATACACTGTTTCCAGCATGGAAAATTAAGTCTTTGGCGTTTTCTTCACTTTTATGTTCCAAAAACGTCCGAATTGCTTCCTTTTACAGATTTCACTCCCAAAGTACCTAAAATCACAAAAGAAACGATTTAGGGTAATATTTGATCAAATAAATTCAATTCCGGGCTTAAATGACCCCCTAAAAGTGGTTCATTTTTCGCCTCATCACCTTCCTGGTTGATGCTTAAAACATGATGACGTTGTTGACATAAGTTTTCAATATTTATTAGAATTTTGACATACAAAATTGAAAAGAAAAAATTATACGAAATATAAGGATTCAACTTTGGATGGTTTGAGAAAAAAATGCCGTTTATATGAGAAAAACATGGAAGAATCAAAGTTTATATAATGTATGCGTCACATGCATAGATATCATTATTCATAATTATCAGTATACCCAAACTCTTCCTCGATTCTCATTAGAATTTCCAGAATAAATGACATCCAATACTAATGCATCTAAACTTGGTGATAATTTAAATGTCTTAAACCAAAGACAAAAGTACCGTCTAGATTTGCACAATTCATCCGTAAGCCGACTTACTAAATCAAACGAAGATCGGTGTGCCTAGCTTCTTTAAATGTTCCATGAGTTGCAAATTTGTATATATTAAAAAACATAAACGTTAAAAAAGTTTAGTGCATATCCATTGAAAGTGAAGACCGACTGTGAGTTGATCAGTTTTTTGTATGATGCATCGACAGAGATTTTGGAGAATTAAAACTTTTCATGGATCAACTAAAAAAACGAATGATTCAATTGATGAAAAACAACGTTACTTGATTGGTATACTACGAGATAATTTTCAAATTAGGTTAATAATGTAACAATATTTACGATATGAATAAATGACTGATTAAATATTGTAATGTACACAATTTTATCAAAGGTTTAGTGTTTGAATTTAATGAATACAATTGAATGCTTTACAACATAATACTAGTGTTTAAATTTTATAATGTGTTGTGTTAGGCAAATCACATGTAACGTCAATCTCATTTGAATTAAAATGAAGGCCGCTATTTGTATGCTCCTAGTTTGCACTTTCACCGTCGGTTGTACTAAATAAAACACCAACATTTGAAGACATTGGCTGCGATGCATCTACATTTTCCCAGTTATATAAAAACGTTGGATGGATGCGATCAAATCATACCAGTATGCCTAAATAAGACTCCCTTCTGCCTGTAGGGTTTGAATACGAGCCAACGACCTTTACATAATGTCTTTCGCATATATTTGCCATTTCACTCTTACATACATCAGCAACAATAATATGGCAACTATGAATGTAACTTAAAGAATTAACTTTAATAATGGTCATGCATATATGAACAACATTATAAAGCAAAAATATCATAGATCAGTAAATCTCATAAACAAAAAAATGTAAAAAAAAAGAGAAAAGTCCAAAATACATCCCTGAGGTATCTCAAATGATACGTTTACATCCTTTTTCTTTTTTTGTCTCAAATATCATCCCTCCGTTAGTAACTTTGGAACAAATACATCCCTATGGACTAACGATGCAAAATTTTGCCCGTTAAGTACCCCACGTGTTAGTCACGTGAGGGGTATTTTTGTCTTTTTTTTATATAAGAGTAATTACAAATGGTCCTTGTGGTGGATAGCCTGGAACACAAAACAAACAAACACAACCTTATCTATCTCTCTCTCATCTTCATCTTCATCAAGCCGCCCCTATATCCAGCCACCACAGCTCCACCGCCGGTCACCACACCACACGACCACCACCATTTGAATCCCCATCATCTCCTCTTCTCGATCCACTACTACACACGCCCTAAACTTGAGTTTTTGACCTCGTTAATAACCACACCACACGATCCACCATTTGAAGGTTGTGTTTGTTTGTTTGCAGGTGGCGAGGGTTTGCAGGTTGTGTTTGTTTGTTTTGGTGGTGGCAAGGGTTTGTGTTTGCTTTGCAGGTGGCGAGGGTTTTGGTGGTGGCGAGGGTTTTGTGTTTGTTTTGGTGGTGGCGAGGGTTTGTGTTTGTTTTGGTGGTGGCGAGGGTTTTGGTGGTGGCGAGGGTTTGTGTTTGTTTTGGTGGTGGCGAGGGTTTGGGTTTGTTTTGGTGGTGGCGAAGGTTTGTTTTGCAGGTTGTGTTTGTTTGTTTGTTTTGGTGGTGGCGAGGGTTTGTGTAGGGAGGGTTTGCAGGTTGTGTACGGAGGTGACGGCGGTGAGGTGGTGGCGAGGGTTTGCAGGTGGCGGCTAGGGTTTTGAAAGGGAGGGAGGGAGAGAGTTTGGTGAAGATGATGATGATGATAAAATGAGATGGGGAAGGGTGTGTTTGTTTATTTGAGAAAAGAAAGAAAGAAAAGAAAAAGACAAAAATACCCCTCACGTGACTAACACGTGGGTACTTAACGGGCAAAATTTTGCATCGTTAGTCCCTAGGGATGTATTTGTTCCAAAGTTACTAACGGAGGGATGATATTTGAGACAAAAAAAGAAAAAGGATGTAAACGTATCATTTGAGATACCTCAGGGATGTATTTTGGACTTTTCTCAAAAAAAAATCAGCAAGGACTTACCCTTACTACGAACATGTTCTTCACATACGTAAAGCGACTTCATCAAATACACCACCTATGTAACTTATCTCATCGTTTAGGTGGCGACCCCTTCAGCAACCACACAATTTGATGAAACACCAAAACTTCCATATATTAAACTCAGAATCACAGAACTCACGCAATAAACTAAAACGCGACATTTTAGAACCCAAAATCACGAAAATAATATGGAAAATTGTCCAGAAATACATCAAACTTGTCACCTTTTGCTTTTGTATACCATAAACTTTTTTTTTCCTATTGTATACACGAAATTTCTTAATCTTCCTATTGTATACACGAACTTTCTTCATCTTCCTATTGTATACATGAATCTGACGTGACATGAAGTTAATTACATAAATTTACATGAATCGTCCCTGTGGCTCAAAACAATTACACATTCGTCCTTGAAACAATTACATAAAAGGTCCCTGTAACTCAAGAGTTAAAATATTTGCATCGTTAGTCCGCATTGAGTTAAAATATTTGCATCGTTAGTCCTCACTGCCACCCACCGCCACCACCACCACCACCGCCACCACCACCACCACCACCACCACCCCCCACCTCCACCTCCGCCACCCACCACTCACACCCACCACCTACCAACACCCACTGCCACCACCCACCACCTCCACCCACCACCGCCACCACCACCTACCAACACCTACCACCACCCCCACCACCCACCACCGCCACCGCCACCGCCACCACCACCAATTACCCTTGAGTTTGTTGTACCGCCGCCCACCACCGCCACCCACCACCACCACCACCCACCACCGCCACCGCCACCACCCCCCATCACCACCACCAACACCACCATCACCACCCACCACCATCCACCATCACCACCACCACCCACCGCTACCACCACCACTACCCACCACTACTCACCACTACTCACCACCACCCACCTCCACCTCCGCCACCCACCACCCACACCCACCACCTACCAACACCCACCGCCACCACCCACCACCGCATCCACTATTGGCTTTTAAAGTCATTTTGTTTCGACTTTCACCTTAAATTATTTCATTTTTGTTATGTAATATTTGATGAAAATTTTACCAATAAAAATACATTTAAAACTCGATCAATTCATATATTTTGTATCAAATATTACATAACACAAATAAAATAACTATACTTATTAAAATTCATAGACGGCCATGTAACTAATTCATAGACGGTGGTGGGTGGTGGCGGTGGGTGTTGGTAGGTAGTGGGTGTGGGTGGTGGGTGGCGGAGGTGGAGGTGGGTGGTGGTGGTGGTGGGGTGGTGGTGGTGGCGGTGGGTGGTGGTGGGTGGATGCGGTGGTAATGGTGGTGGTGATGGGTGTTGGTAGGTGGCGGTAGGTGGTGGGTGGCGGAGGTGGAGGTGGGTGGTGGTGGTGGTGGGCAGTGGTGGGTAGTGGTGGCGGTGATGGGTTGGTGGTAGTAGCGATGGGTGGTGGTGGTGATGGTGGGTGGTGATGGTGGTGTTGGTGGTGGTGATGGGTGGTGGTGGCGGTGGCGGTGGTGGGTGGTGGCTGTGGGTGTTGGTAGGTGGTGGGTGTGGGTAGTGGGTGGCGGAGGTGGAGGTGGGTGGTGGTGGTGGTGGCGGTGGTGGGTGGAGGTGGTGGTGGTGGCGGTGGGTGTTGGTGGGTGGCGGTGGGTGGCAGTGAGGACTAACGATACAAATATTTTATCTCAATGCGGACTAACGATGCAAATATTTTAACTCTTGAGCTACAGGGACCTTTTATGTAATTGTTTCAAGGACGAATGGTGTAATTGTTTTGAGCCACAGGGACGATTCATGTAAATTTATGTAATTAACTCTATGCCACGTCAGATTCATGTATACAATAGGAAGATTAAGAAAGTTCGTGTATATAATAAGAAAAAAAAAAGTTCATGATATACAAAAGTAAAAGGTGACAAATTTAATGTATTTTTAAACAATTTTCCCAAAATAATAAGACCAAAAATAAATTGCCCACTTACACCTAGCATCAATAGGCATTCATTAACAATACACAACTCCAACTAATAATAATAATAATAATAATAATAGGCATTCATTAACGGAGGTTCACCTGCGCCGACTCCGGGCTATCCAAAAAGGGTAGTCGCCGTGGGATTAGTCGGCTCGCAATGTCGAGTCGGAAACCCATGATTACCAAAAAAAAAATAAAAAAAAAATACTAATACTAATAATAATAATAATAATAATAATAATAATAATAATAATAATAATAATAATCGAAATCACAAAACTTAACCGCAAAACCGAAATGTAACATTATAGAATCTAAATTCAGTAACAACTTAACACTTTTACAAATGGTCTCTAAAAATTTATGGAAAAAAAATTGTTACATTCTACTAATGCAAAAAAACTAAAGTGCAAATATAAACTCCCTATTTATAAAAACACAATAACCAAAAACAAAACGCGGCTATATACATATACTCCCAGCCATGCAAACGCCTTTTGATCCCCATCTGCATATTTTAAAGTTTTCGCAATTACCTTAATTGTATCATCATCTAAAAAGATTCTAAGATTCAACAAACACTCTAAAACATAAGACGTCATTCCTATCTATAAAAAAAAAAAAAAAAAAAAAAAAAAAAAAAAAAAAAAAAAGGCCATTATCTATATTAACAATATATCACTAACTTGTAAATTGCATTTCAAAAAAAAATAATAAATAAATAAATAAATAAATAAATAAATAAATAAATAAGTATATACCGAAGCTGGTCAAGTATAGTGAACTATCTCTTATGCGAGGTTTGGTGGATGAACCTTAGTTGAAGCAACCTTTATAAACAATGTTTATGAAAAAGAAAATAAATAAATAAACGACACCATTTAGTTTAAATGCATTTTCAAAGGAAATAGGTAATCCATAAACGACATCATTTGATCCCTAAACGACATCGTTTAGCCCAAGTCCACTCTAAAATGGACACCCAAGCCTTAAATGGCGTATTTTTGCAAGGCTAAAACATGATCGTTTGCTTTGCTATTGTCTAAAAGGGTAATTATTGTTATATGGTGTTTAAGAGATATATGTAAATATTTTAAATAAAACTAATAATGATAGAAAATGAAGAGTTGAAAAAAGGATCAAAATTAGAACATGACCGTCAGGTGGCGGCTGATATTATAAAAATGCACCAAACCCATAGTATTACAAATCTAACCAAGGGATCTAAGATTAGAACATGACTGTCATGTGCCTCATATTATAAAAATGCACCTAACCTACATCATACAAATCTAACCAAAATGTTAACTGGACATCACAACTTTGGATAATCGAGGGAACTGATAAAAAACAGAATTGGAAGTAGCCTCCACGCGAGAGTACGCTTTTCAAAACCAAGTTTTATAAATCGAGATCCTACGTAATACTATTTTCGCCTTTGCAAGATGAATATCATGAGATCGGATAGCATTATTGAAATCCTACCGTAAATCATTTTCTTAATAGACGTGGTAATATTATACAAATCTACAATTTCTTATGTATCAAATACTTATATTTCTTGAAAATGTTGAATAAATTCTTTGATTATGAGGATCCTATTATGATCCTATGCTTGTAGAGATCCTATATATGATCGATTCGTATTTCTTTGTAGTATCATAAATATCATAATATCCTGATATTAACAATTCAATTTATATACCCCACTAACGCTCGGGGCTTTGGCATAAATTTTACTTAACATGTTTTGATATAAGTCACAATACAATTTTAATTATTTGTGCATACAAATTGTATATTATCCGATTTTAATAATACAATTGACTAAGAATGTAAAATTTTATCTTGTATATTTCTGTTTTGGCATTTGCAAAATCAAGATCGTAAGTTCAAGCATACTTAAAATTCTATTGTAATTCATTTTCTTAACAGACATGGTGGTATTATACAGATCTACAATTTATGAATTATCAAACACATGCATATATAAGTGTTTCATGAAATTGTTGGATTAAACTCTTTGACTGTGGAATGTTTAAGAGGAATAACATCTAGTGTTTTCTTTTCTTTTCTTTTTTTTTTTCTCTTTTTTTTTTTTTTTTTTTTTTTTTTTTATTTTATAAAACCTAATCCATAAATTGTAGTATCTAGCTTGTGGTTCGAGTAATGTAAAACCAGCGCGGATCGAGATCATGTGATCCTATAGTTGAGATCGGGATTCTGTTATGATCGTACGCTTGCAAAATCCTATGTATTATTGAATCGTTTGATTTTGTAGTATCATAAATTTATAAGATCCTAATATCCAGGCCCGGATTTGGCTATGGGCCACGTGGGCGACAGCACAAGAAGGGGGGCATCAAATTTTTAGTCCATATGTAGTTATACTAGATTCATCTTGGTCCATTTTAGCACCAAGCCCACTTGACCACTTCACACATCACACTATACGATTTAAAAGTTAAAACCTACGTAGACTAATTCAATTTACAGTTTTATCAAAAAAGAACAAAACAGTCAAAAAAGAACGAATCAATAGGAATAGAAGTTTTACAGTTTTAAAGATCACCATCATTCCATCACACACAGTGACACACTCTGTCAACAGGGGGCAACGATAGAAAGCAAAGGATTCCCATTATTCATTTGATATATATCTTTTTGGTGGCTGCTGTTATGGTTCGATTGTTCGAAGAGACAAAAAGTGACGAGAAGGTTTTGGAAATTGGGAGGCTGCATTCATCACGGAAAGACAAAGTAGTAAACACAATTTTAATTCAGTTTGATATTTTATTGTTTAATAGCATGTTAAAACAATACTTTATTATTACTTTATCACTAGATCAACATGTTACTAGCGTCATACGTAAGTTGTGAAGTTGTCTTGTTTTCATTGGTCACAAACTAATGAACTACTATATAATACAAAGTTACAAACTTACATATTTTATACTCCTTTGCTAGAAAATGAAATTAATGACAATAAAATTTATGTCATAGTATAACTTGGACACTTGGTGACTTGCTTCATTCATATTATTTTAATTTTGTGCTTATATACTTTTCCGCAAGTCAACCTAAAAAGAACGGGGCAGGTTACGTAAATTGTGTAACATTTTCTAATGTTCAGATTATAATGTTGTGGTTACAGGAACAAAGAGTTGAATTGGAAACAATTAGGAGAATAAACAAATCAATCCATCATCTTTTCTTTTCTTCATCAATTTGATAAAGTGATATTGTTTCATACTTAATATTCTTTATTTAGTAGAATATTATATAATTTACAGTTTTACACTCGATTTTATTATGTTGCATCATTCACAACCGTCAGGTGCCCAAAATAGAAAATGAAAAAAAAAGGAAAAATTCCACTTTTACACCTAAAATCGAATTTAACATCACAATTGAGTCAACTTTTATACAACTTCCAATTTTAGTAATGTGCGACCCACTTAAATTTGTGACACGTGTCCAGTTTGATTTGATATTTTGTCTTTTATTAAGAGTATTAAAAGACCATATTACCCTCTTTTAAATGTATGACACGTGTTCATTAAATGTGCGACTATGCTACCACATTGCTCGACCCATTGAATGTGCGACCTCAATATCTTTTCCGGCTAACTTTTTATTTCCAGATTCCGGCGACACTCAATATTTAATTTTCAGATTCCGGCGAGACTTAACATTTTCCGGCTAACTTTAAAAAAAAAACAATTGGTTGCTATATTTTTTTTAATAACATGAACCATTAATATATTCCCACTTCCTAAATTAAAAATATCTCTAGAGGAACAAATAAAGATCATAAAAGGTACAAGAACAACAACAAAATTTTTAACCCATAATGTAATTTCTATTACATTATTCAGAGGAACTCCCCAAAATACATTTTACTCAAGTCCTCTTTTGTCTTGAACTTGAAAGTGGACCCTGCACCAACAAAAAAATGGAACAGAAAATACATAACATAAATCTCTACTAGTTCATTAGCAAGCTAATTATGTCAAGATTAAAATTCATTTATACTAACCCGGAGAGCCAAAAGAGATCTTTCATCATAGATGTGCCAGCTGACATCGCCACCTTTGGCTTTAAAAGCCTTCATGTGTTCTTCAATGTGAGCCAAATCCTCTTCACGACACCCAACTTTCACAACCAAGTAAATGTGATCATCGGTCACTTTGGTGATGACAGGATCATCAACTCCGGCCAAGCAGTAGCAGATTCTGACACCGTCGCCGGAATAATTTTTCTGGCAAGACCTTTTTCTTTTCCAATCTATAGATCGGTGTATCCCCATCATTTCTGGAGCATTTGAGCTCTTGGCTCCCTCCACAACACCGCCACGAGCCGCCACCTACGTTTGTAACACCATCACCATCATAACCGGATCTGTGCTTATACCACCATCACCATCACAACCGGATCTGTGTTTATAATGAAAGATCCAACCGGATATATGTTTATAATGAAAGATACAACTCGATCTGTGCGATCCTACCGGATATATCTTTTTATTTTTTATTTATCTTGATGGTGGTGGAAGTTGGTGGTCGATCAACGGATTTAATAGCGGTGGCCGGAATTTTGAGAGAGAGATTAATGAAAGTTTGAGAGAGTTATGTGAAAGGAAGGTGGAATGAGGTATTTTATATGACGAGGGTAATATGGTCTTTTAATACTCTTAATAAGAAGACAAGATATCAAATCAACTGGACACGTGTCACAAAATTGACTGGGTAACCGGACACGTGTCACAAAATTGACTGGGTCGCACAGTAGCACAAGTTACACATGACTAAAATTGGAAGTTGGATAAAAATTGACTCAATTGTGATGCTAAATTCGATTTTAGGCGTAAAATTAGAATTTTCCAAAAAAAAAATCAATAAGAATTTGAGCGACCTCTACACGGTTCTATGCCTTGACCAGGTTCCAAACCCCTAAAAGAAAACGTGTTGTTTGTTTGCAAGGGGCATATTTCACTCGACTCGCCCATGGCATCCGAAATCTCAGGACCGGCCCTGCTAATATCATGATAACGATCTCATCAATTATGTTTAAACCGATTGGGATTGAGACGGTAGAACTGAAACTATTTGAGATGCAAAGTGTATATTTTGAAACTTTTAGCTAAGATCCATATTCAGAAAAGCCAATATTAGCACATGTACGTAACACAACTTATTTCTAAATACTAACACATTTCTTTTACGCAAAACAATATTTAATAATTTAATACAATTACACAACTTATAATGCATCATAAATTTTTCTTAAACTTAAATTTCTTAAATTTGAGTAAACAATATTTAATAATTTAATACAATTACACAACTTATAATGCATCATAAATTTTTCGTAAACTTAAATTTCTTTTGAGTAATGTATAAACCCTATAATACTATTGATTAAAAATGGTAATCCACCACTAAATTAATATTCTAAATAATGTTTTATTCTCAAACTTTTATCATTTTCGTTTATAACTCATAAACTATTTTTTCGCAATAACTACAAATTGAACTCGTAAATGTTGCAATAAGATCGAGTTACAACAGAACCACAAGTTCACAAGTATAATTATTTGTCTATATACACCGTTGATTTACACGGATATTCGGAAAATCACAGGACAAAAGTAGTAATTTACTCAATTATTATGATTCTTTATATTCAACCATAAGTCAACTATCCCTACAAATATTACTAGTAGTATAAGTACGTAACACAACTTATTTCTAAATAACACATTGCTTATCTTTTACATCTAATAATGCCATATTTACCGGGGTTTTCCCCTTAACCAAAAAACATACATCTAATAATGCCAACCTTTATGGATTTTCTCTCAAATCCATTCTTCATTTCAGTAATTGTACCTCTATCTATTATTGTTTTTGTCTTGTGTATTTACAAACAACATGGTAAAAACATGAAGAAGTATCATCCGACTGCGGGGACTGTGTTTGATTTGTTCATGAACTTAGATAGATTGCATCATTACATGACTGATCTTGCCGAAAAATACAAAACTTACAGGTTGATTAACCTTTTCCATGGTGAGGTTCATACATCTGATCCCGCGAATGTGGAGTATATCCTCAAGACAAATTTTAAAAATTATGGCAAGGTATGGTTCCTGCTTGCCCTTACTTTTACGTTTTGAAGATCAAAAAAAGCTAAACAACCGAAATTCATCCTTCTATTTTTGGCCCGTTTGGTGTCGTTTAAGAAGTAGAACTACATGGTTTTGTTAATGGTAATGCCGAAAACACCAATTAAAAAGTTCACCATTTAGGCTTTTGGGTTCCTGTTATATATTTTTTTCTCTACAAACTACAGTCGTGCAAAAATGTTTATATAGGGAAAGCATAACCACAGTGTTATGGAGGATCTACTTGGTGATGGAATTTTCACAGTCGATGATGAAAAATGGCGACAACAAAGAAAGGTAGCTAGCAACGAGTTCTCTACAAAGGTACTTAGAGATTTTAGCAGTAAAATATTCATGGAGAACGCAATCAAACTCGGGAACATAATGTCAAAAGCAGCAAATAGCAACCAATTACTTGATATAAATGTAAGTTTCTCGTCTACTGATTATTGGCGTTATTAGTTACTAATATCATTCTCAAGATTTGTGTATATACAGGACTTGTTCATGAAAGCAACAATGGATTCGATATTTAAAGTTGGTTTCGGGATTGACCTTGACAACTTGAGTGGTCCTAGTGGAGAAGGTGTTAGATTTAGTCGTGCATTTGATGAGGCAAACACATTGGTATTTCGAAGATTTGTTGACATATCATGGAAGATCAAGAAGTTTTTGAATATTGGATCCGAAGCAGAATTGAAGAAAAATATGAAAGTGATTGATGAGTTTATTTATAAGGTGATCCAGATCAAGATTGAACAAATGCACAACTTAAAGAATGAGTTTCTGGTAAACTTTTATTTTTTAAATATTTAAGTCACTAAACTTATAAAGAATGAAATTTAGATCACCATTTAATAATGTCATTGCTAATATAATACAACTGATCTGAGTATATACTTTTTTATTAGTTAAGTAACTTAAATGTCGTGTTTTATAAGTTTACGTATATTTTTTTTAAGCTTAGCGACCCAAATGCCATGTTTCATATGTGAACACAAATATAGTTCAATAATCAAAGTGAACAAAAACGCAAAACTCAGTAATCCGTATATACTAACACTTAAATAAATTTGAAATTTACTTCCTATTTAGTCTAATATATACTTTCTATATGGTACTATCAGTTCAATAGAGACGACGTCCTATCAAGGTTTGTACAAATTAATGATAGAGATCCAAAATATCTACGAGATATAATACTCAACTTTGTACTTGCTGGTAAAGATCCTATAGCTATTACTATGTGTTGGTTCATTTACATGCTTTGCAAACATCCTGAAGTTCAAGATGAGGTAGCAAAAGATATCAAAGAAGCAACTAACACATTAGAAGACGTCACTAATGTTTCTGATTTTGCTGCTAGTTTGAGTGACGGAGCGCTAGAGAAGATGCAATATCTTCATGCAGCTTTGACAGAAACTATTAGACTGTATCCAGCGTTACCAGTGGTATGTAATCTTGGTCACATATTTCAACTTATATTGCTTGCACTTATAAATGTCTACAAACTTCTTACTGTAAATGATTTGACAGAAATTGCTGATTAATATCAGACTTGCTGATATAAGAATAAAGGTAGCAGCAACTCGAAATAAATATTAGACTTGCTGATATATAATGATAGGGAGAGTAAAATGAAATTGGAAAATTGAAGGCCGGAAAATGTTATTGTTATTATGATTGTGATGTATGTTACCAACACTACATTTGCTTGTATTTATAGACATACAAGACTTAGTACATAGTCTTTACTTAATAGCTAAGACTTAGTAGATATTTAAAGTTTACAAAATTTCTAATATCTTAAGAGATAAGGATACTTAATAGTGAAGTATTCTTCATGACTAAGATAACAAAATATCTTCTAGATATTATTTTACAACAAACAATCTTAGATATTTTAACACTCCTCCTTAAGATTGTTGTTTGATTTCATAAGCTCAGCTTTGAAGTAATTTAGCTTCTTTCCGGTAATTGACTTTGTAAGCATATCTGCTAGTTGAGTTTCAGATGTGCAATACTTTAGCTTGACTTCTCCATTCTTCTCAGCTTCTCGAATGGCATGATACTTGACATTTATATGCTTTGTTCTTCCATGTTGAACGGGATTTTCTGCTATAGCAATAGCAGACTTGTTATCACAGTAGATCACAGTTGGACCTTCTTGTGTTTGCTCCAAATCGGACAACAATTTTCTAATCCAAATAGCCTGATTTACAGCACGCGCAACAGCTATATATTCTGCTTCTGCAGAAGATTGTGCGACGACGCCTTGCTTTTTGGAGTTCCAACAAAATACACCCGAACCAAGAGTAAAAATATAACCAGAAGTACTTTTTGAGTCATCAATGCTTCCGGCCCAATCACTATCAGCATATCCTTCAAGTATCATATCTCTGTTTCTTTCGAACATAATTCCAAGATTTAGAGAACCTTTCACATATCTTAAGACTCTCTTTGCAACACCCAAATGAGAACTAGACGGTTCAGTCATAAACCTTGATAGAAAACTAGCTGCAAAGGCTAAATCTGGTCTTGAGATTGTTAAGTAAAGTAGGCTCCCAACAATGCTTCTATATCGTGTTGGATTTAGAAGCTTCTTTCCATCATCTTTTGACAACTTGCACTTGCAGACTAGTGGTGAAGCAACTGGTTTGCATAAGAACATCTTGAATTTTTTGAGCATATCACTAGCATACTTTTTTTGAGAAATATTAACACCGTTAGGTAGTTGCGTGATTTCCATGCCCAGAAAATAGGATACTAGTCCCAAATCTGACATATCAAATTCAGATTCCATTTGTTTCTTAAATTATGCAACAAGATCATCGTTGCTTCCAATCACAAGTAAGTCGTCAACATAAAGAGAGATAATCAGCCTCTCTTGAGAATTAAATTGCTTGACATAAAGAGTTGACTCACTTGAGCTCCTCCCGAAGTTATGATTCAGCAAATGAGCATCGATCTTTGCATACCACGCCCTTGGTGCTTGCTTAAGACCATAAAGTGCCTTGTAGAGTCGATAAACTTTTTCTTTTTGACCGACTACTTTAAAACCTTCAGGCTGTCGTACATAAATCTCCTCCTCAAGTTCACCATTGAGAAATGCAGATTTGACATCAAGATGGTGAATCTTCCAATTTCGTTGAGCAGCCATAGCTAATAATAATTTGATTGTATCATGACGAACAACGAGAGCAAAAGTGTCTCCGAAATCTACACCAGCTACATGAGAATAACCTTTCACGACCAATCTTGCTTTATGCTTGTAAATTGATCCGTCAGGCTGAAATTTGGTTTTGTAGACCCACTTCACACCTATTGCATTTTTCCCTTCTGGCAAGTCAACAAGCTTCCATGTCTTGTTTTTCATGATCATTTCAAGTTCAGCTTTCATTGCTTCAATCCATTGAGAATGTTTGGAGGCATCCAAATAGCTTTCAAGTTCAGTAACAGAATTACAAGACTCGTAAACATCAACAAGCGGTCTTGTTCTTAACACATCAGTGTCAGTTGTATCTTCAATATCAAATTTGGGAATATCAACTTCATCATGACGTGTTTCTTCTGAAAACATATCTACATGCCTTTTAACTTCCGCATTCCAGTCCCAGTAGGCTCCTTCATCAAAAGTCACATCTCTACTGATTGCAATTTTACTATCAGTGAGATCATAAATTCTGTATCCTTTTGACTCTGTTGCATAACCGACAAAGATCCCTTTTTTGGATTTTGCATCAAGCTTAGATCTTTTGATGTCTGGACTGTGATAATAAGCGATAGAACCGAAGATTTTTAAGTGTTGAATTGACGGTTTGATTCCTGACCAAGCTTCAACTGGAGTTTTACCACTCACGGCTTTTGTTGCTAATCTGTTCAGCAAATATACAGATGTAGCTACCGCCTCGGCCCAAAATGTCTTCGGTAGTTTCTTCTCAAACAACATTGATCTCGCCATCTCCATAACCGTTCTGTTCTTTCTTTCAGAAACACCATTTTGTTGAGGTGAGTATGGAACTGTAACTTGGTGAATTACTCCTTGTTGTCGAAGGAATTCTTCAAACTCATTTGATGTGTATTCTCCACCATTATTGGTTCTGAGAATACGCAAAGTACTGCCGCTTTGTACTTCAACAAGTTTCTTGAAACTTTTAAAGATTGAAAATAACGAAGCTTTGCTGTTAAGAAAATAAACCCAGCACATTCTGGTATAATCGTCAATGAAAAGAACAAAATATTTATTACCGCTCTAAGATGGTGTAAACATAGGACCACAAATATCAGAATGAACAATTTCTAACTTGTGGGTGGCTCTCGTCACACCAGCTCTTGAGAAGGGCAACCTGCAACTTTTCCCCAGTTCACAACCTTCACACTTAGAATCAACTTCGCTGATGGGAGGCATATCTTTCACCAATTGAGTAGTATACATATGCTTATGTGTTCTGTAATTGAAGTGGCCAAATCTTTTGTGCCATTTCATACTATCATCTTCAGTAACACTAAAAGCACTAGTATTTGCTACATCAAACTTCAAATAATAGCTATTATTTACCATATCAAGGCTAGCTATTTCAGTATCACTTGAATTAGTGATAACGCATCGTGAGTCCTTCTTAAAATTAACACCATAGCCATTCTTTATCATTTGTGGCACACTTAACATATTTTGATCAAGTTCAGGCACATATAAGACTCTAGAAATGTATTTGTTACCTTTCTTTGTGTTGATAGCTATAGTGCCTCTTCCTTTTGCTCGAGAATAATATCCATCTCCCAATTTCACTCTTGGGTTGTCTGTGGTGTCGAGATTAATAAAGAAAGACCTTTTTGGAGTCATATGACTTGTGCATCCACTATCCATAAGCCAAGTAAGGCTGTCCGGATGTTTATCAAGATGCGACGCCATGAACAAGTGTTCATCATCAACCTGATCTTCTTTAGAAACATTTGCTTGGTGATTTCTTTGTGTGCTGCTTCGAGTTTTCTTTGTTCTACAATACTTCTCGACATGTCCAAACTTATTGCAAAAGTTGCACTTGAAGTTTGGTTTATCTTTAACCAACAATCAGCTTCTTGATGGTTCGTATTTTGACAAATATTACATGGAGGAAATATACCTTTCTTTAGTGCTGAAGAAGAGTTTTGGGAGGTAGAACCTCTGTTGTTTCCTTTGCTGAAACTTCCTCTTTTGGAAGTGTTCTGTTTGGAATTTCCTGCCTTGTTACTTTTAGAAAATACTCTAAAAGCACCTTCAGCTTTCTCCTCTGATCTAACAAAAACTCTTTGCTCTTGTGCTTGGAGTTTACTAGTTAGTTCAGAAACCGTAAGCGTATTGAGGTCACATGACTCTTCTATGGCAGAAATTTTTGCTTCAAACTTTGAAGGAACGCTAATCATCATCTTCTCCACTACTTTCTGGTCTTTCACAACTTTTCCATGAAGTCTCATTTGATTAACCACGTCCATCATCCTTGCTGAGTAATCTTTCACCAGCTCGTCGTCTTTCATTCTTAATACTTCAAACTCTCTTTTGAGAGTTAATAATCTGACAACTTTTACTCTATCAGTACCTTCAAAGGTTTCTTGGAGTTTATCCCACACAGCTTTTGGTCATTATAGAGGTGAAAATTTGATCGGCGATACCGGAATGCAAACAAGTTAGTGCCTTGTCCTTCTTTAGCGACTCAATCTCGAAAGTTCTTAACTGAGCAACTGTTTCGTTGTCTCCGAGTGCTGGAGGACTTTCATCAGTCTCTACAACCTTCCATAAACCTTGAGATTTCAAATATGTTTTCATTTTTACTGCCCAAATATGATAATGCACTCCAGAAAAATATTGGAATTGCAGGAGCAGTAGATGCATTAGATGTCATGTCTAGGCTGAATTTTTGTTGAATCTCGAAGGTGTTTCACTCAAGCAATAGCACAGCCCCTTAAGAAAAGAAGCTTTGATACCACTGTAAATGATTTGACAGAAATTGCTGATTAATATCAGACTTGCTGATATAAGAATAAAGGTAGCAGCAACTCGAAATAAATATCAGACTTGCTGATATATAATGATAGGGAGAGTAAAATGAAATTGGAAAATTGAAGACTGGAAAATGTTATTGTTATTATGATTGTGATGTATGTTACCAACACTACATTTGCTTGTATTTATAGACAAAGAAGACTTAGTACATAGTCTTTACTTAATAGCTAAGACTTAGTAGATATTTTAAGTTTACAAAATATCTAATATCTTAAGAGATAAGGATACTTAATAGTGAAGTATTCTTCATGACTAAGATAACAAAATATCTTCTAGATATTATTTTACAACAAACAATCTTAGATATTTTAACACTTATGTCCATATAAATGCTTGCAGATGTAAAAAACCTGTAAATATTAATATGCGCGAAAAAATTGAATTTTAATCATTCTAGGACGAGTTGTAGATAAAACAAATATCCAAATTTGACCCATTTATTTCTCCATGCTTGCGAAAATACATACATTTGTGCGACATTATCGACTGTGTGTAAAAATGAATTCCATAGTTTTTGTAAAACCTCATATAGGAAAAGAGTATTATGGGTATACCATTATACCTTATCCTTTTCATTTTAAGTGTTTACATACAAAAAAAATCTTAATTTATGATATGTGCATTTAATATGTTAGAATATTAGTGTGTAATAGTTAGGATATAAGTTAGAATGCTAGTTGTACTTTAGATCAAACTTAAGGAGGTTAAATATATATTAAGAAATCTCATAACCTCCTCAGATTCTTTATTCACTAAGGATTATGTTTCACACCCTCTCATTCTCTTAAATACAGACGAGAGAGTAAGATTTATTTGTACTTTCTTTTCTAGCTCACATTAATAAATGTTTGTATGTAAATATCTCATGTGTGTTGGTACCACTCGACATTAAGGGATCATAACCCTTTGTTGATGTCTTGTTGGAGTAGTTCTTTATTCGTGGTTCGATACTAGAAACCGGTTTGTTGGATTGCTCCCAACAATTTGATTGGAGCCACTAAAGGGTTTTTGCCTCAGTTGGTACCTACCTCCAAAAAACTCATAGGCCCACTGGAGAGATTTGTAGATAAAAGGTCAAGGTTTCGAGTCTCGGCTCTTGCTTACTCCAGTTGATGCCCCTAGGTCAGAGTGTTGAAACTAAATAATAAAACTTAATCTTCTTCTTATTAACAATATCAGAGAACAACTTGTTCACCAGAATAGTGAAACAAAAACAATAACAATGATATCCAAGATTGATAAGGTTATCAATGAGAGAGAACAAAATAAAATCTAGGGTTAGAATAAATGAATAGTAATAAGAGCATGAGCTTATATAGCCAATAGATCTTCAATCTTTACAAATCTAGTCCCTAAACTTCTATCTTAGTCAACTTCTCTATTTAACCTATAAAACAGATGAGAAGAATGACATAATAAGCCATTGTACTTATAAGGATAAAATTGAGAAGAAGGAATGATTCATTCTAATAACCCCCCCCCCCCCCTCCCCAGTTTTATCCTGGTAAACATCATAAAGTTTGATCTCTTTACACAAAAAATTATGTTGTGCAGAAGGTGATCCTTTAATAAAATGTCTGCAAATTGATGTTGTGAGTCTACCCAAATAGACTCAATCACACCGGCTGTAATTTTTTCTCTAACCAAATGCATGTCTATATCAATATGCTTAGTCCTTTCATGGAATACAGGGTTGGCTGCAATTTTGATTGTTGCCCTATTGTCACAAAAGATTTTATTTTCACAGGTAAAGGGTTTTTAACTTCCAAATCTTTCAAAATCTTTAAAATCCAAATTACTTCACAAGTCACAGACGCCATAGCCCTGTATTATGCTTCAGTAGAAGAAGTAACCAAAGTTTTTTTTTGCCAAAAACTAGTTACAGATTTCTTGGTAGAAGACTCAAATGAGAACCTTTGTTGAAAATAATTCCTTTACCGGATGACCCTTTTAAATATCTAAGGACTCTCATAGCAAGTTTAACATGAGACTGCAATGGTTTACGCATAAACAGACTTAATGGATGTACAGTATAAGATATGTCAAGCCTAGTTAAAGTCAGATAGATCAACTTCCCTATCAGCTAGATCTTCCTTCTCAACAGCTTTCTTCTTACATTTTTTCCTTTTAACAATATCAGAAACCACAACATTAGTCTCAACAGGAGTTGCTGTAGGTTTGCTTGCAAGCAAGCCATACTCTCCAAGCATTTCAAGGCAATACTTCCTCTGATTCAAACATAAACCAAAATCAGTATCAACAACTTCAATACCCAAAAAAATATTTAATTTTTCCCAAATCCTTAATCAAAAATTTTGATTTCAAAAAAATCTTAAATTTTTCAATCTTTTCTAAATTATTCCCAGTTAAAACAATGTCATCAACATAAACAAGAAGAGCAATAAGCATATATCCTTGTTAGACTGTTTAAAACCATTTTCCTTCAATGCAGAATTAAGCTTTTCACTCCATTTTCTAGGAGCTTGTTTAAGCCCATATAAAGACTTACTAAGTTTACAAACAATTTTGTTATCTTTATTAAAGAAAAAAAAAAAAAAAAATCTTCTGGTAAAGTCATATAAACATCTTCATCAAGATCTCCATATAAAAAAGCATTGTTTACATCAAGCTGATACAAGATCCAACCTTGTTAACAGCTAAAGAAACAAGACACCTTACAGTTGCAATTTTGACAACAGGAGAGAAAGTCTCCTTATAGTCAAGCCCTTCTTTTTTACTGTAACCCTTTGCTACAAGTCTAGCTTTCTACCTCTCAATTTCGTCACTAGATCTTAACTTAAGTTTAAAGACCCATTTGTTACCAATAGGTTTTTTACCAATTGGCAACTCAATGATAGTAAAAGTTTTGTTTTTATACAAAGCTTCCATCTCAGTATTCATGGCAGGTTGTCAATTTTCATCTTTTGAAGCTTCAAAAAAAGTTTTAGGCTCAACACTTTTATTGAGTTTTGAAATAAAACAAAAATTTTCAAAGGAAAGATTAGAATAGTTAATCACCTTTTCTTCAACAACATAATCTTGAAACTTCTATGGCATCACAATGTTTTTTTAATCTTCTAGTAACATTGAGATTGTTGTTACTAGTATTATGCTCAGAAATACCAATATTATTAAGATCACTTGTGAACCTCAGAAGGTTTAAGTAATGTTGCAGACTGAGAAGGTCTACCTTCATTGCTTGATTTAAGTAATGTTGCAGATTGGAAAAGTCTGCCATCATTACATGAATCAAGTAATGTTGCATAATGTAAATGACTGCCTTCATTACCTGAACCTTCATGTCTGGCAGATTCATCTGACTCAGATTCATTCTCAGTAGTATTAGTCTGAGAATCATCTTAGTCAGATGTACTACCAAGAACATGAGGATCATCATTATTAGGATGGTAATCATCATCATTGGATAGATTATGGGAAGTATAAGGATTATCAAAAAAATGTAAGCGATTAGTACCCTCATAATCCGTTTGTAAAACTTCTTTAGATTTATTCATATTACAAGGAAAAATGTTTTCATAAAATATTACATCTCTTGAATAAAAAATATGTTTATCATCCAAAGTTAAAAGCTTATAAGCCTTTTTATCAGTAGCATAGCCAAGAAAAACACATTTTATGGCTCTGCTACTGAGCTTATGTAAGTTGTTAAGAATGGTTGCAAAACAAAGACAACCAAAGCACCTCAAATTAGTTAAAGAACGTTTAAAAACCAAATAGAACTTCATATGGAGATTCACCCTTAAGAACACAAGATGGAAGTTTATTGATTAAATGAGTAGCGGTAAGAACAAACTTAGTCCAGAAGTATAAAGGAATTCCAACCTAGAAAGAAGTGAGCTAGCAACATTGAATAAGTTTTTTTGCTTCCTTTCTGCTACACCATTTTGTTGTGGCATATAAGACCAGGACGTTTGATGCAAGACACCTTTTTAATCAAAAAAAGTTTGGAGAGTATGATTTACAAATTCAGTCCCATTATTACTCACAAAAAATTTTAACATTAACATTGAACTGAGTTTGTAACATGTTATAGAATGAGAAGATATGATGACTAACTTCAGACTTAGCTTTTAACAAATAAACCCAAATTGCCCTAGATACATCATCAACAATAGTAAGGAAAAATCTGAATCCATCCATGCTGGTGATCTTGTAAGGACCCTAGACATCAAGATGTACAATACAGTGTTATAAAAGCAGCGGGAAGATGAAGAACAGAAAATCCCCAAAAATTAGGGTTTTCGATGAAACCTTAATTTTAGATCAGAACCAGATCTTTCAAATCCAGCCCAAAATAACCACGGATCTAACAAATCCAACCAAAGTAACCAATGAGTCGAAACCATAACTATTCCAGAAACACCAGATCAAAAAACTTAAATTGATGAAACCCTAAGTCAATCGAGAAAGAATCACCGTAAAACCACCGCAGAAACCAATGAACGATAGTAGTCAGAGCAACAAAGGCTTTGATACCACGTAGAAAAAATATAACTAGAATAAACTAAATAATAAAACTTAATCTTCTTCTTATTAACAATATTAGAGAACAACTTATTCACCAGAATAGTGAAACAAAGACAATAACAATGATATCTGAGATTGATAAGGTTATCAATGATAGAGAACAAAATAACATCTAGGGTTTGAATGAATGACCAGTAATCAGAACATGAACTTATATAGCCAATATATCTTCAATCTTTACAAATCTAGTCCCTAAACTTCTATCTTTGTCAACTTGAGCACAAACTCTATTTAACATATAAAACAGAAAAGAAGAATGACATAATAAGCCCTTGTACTTATAAGGATAAAATTAAGAAGAAGGAATGATTCATTCTAACATGTTCACACCAATTCACACATTTTGTGGATTGATATTGGAGCCTTGTTCGAGAAGAATGAATCACACAATGTGGAGCGAGCCAAAACAAGAAAAACGAGTGAACCATGTTTAGTTCGTCGATTATTGTGCGGTCGTGGGAGAATTAACGTTACGGGTCCATTAACCATATAAAAGGGAGGAACAGTTGTCATCATTGTTCCTCAAAAGCAAGGTTGTTGTGTTTCCAAGAATGTAAGCATTTAATGGAAAATGTACTTCACCAGTAAATGTTTGACATGTCTCAACAGCCTTCACGTGACATCCTCATTTGTCTCTTATGTAAATAGACTATTAATCGGAGTAAATGCTATCTCTTCCATATTTATGATATCATTTGAAGAGCATTTACTCTCATATTTGAACTCATTATAGTCCTGATCCAATCAGAGACCCAGAGTTCACTTATACACTCTTACCTTTGTTTAAGTTTACTTGATCCGAGAGGAACACCTTATTGTCATTCAATTAAGTGTTTATCCACAAGACACTTTGTAATTCTTTGATTCATTCAAATAAGAATTATACCTTAAAAAGTTTATCCTTGTGTCTTTGTTTTAAATACTTTTCATTCATTTTTTGTTCATATATCGTCATGGATTAGGGAACTACACGTAACAACATATATAATGTGGCAATAATTCCTACAGGTCAATTCCTTAAGATTAGTATTAAGATGATATAATAATTACAAATAATGCAGGATCCAAAGATTTGCTTTTCAGATGATGTTCTTCCAGATGGGTGTAATGTAAAGGGGATGTGGTAGCTTACATGCCATATGCAATGGGAAAGATGAAGTTCATATGGGGTGATAATGCACATGAGTTTAAACCAAGCAGATGGCTGGATCACAATGGCCGCTTCCATCCAGAAAACCCGTTCAAATTTACCGCATTCCAGGTTAATATATTACCATGCATCTCACTAATTTAGTTAAATGTTGTTGTCCCCTTTTATGGAATTATATTATGTTTAGATAGATCCTTACTACTGACCTATGGCACCTAATATATATTGGGCTATAGGAAAAAAAGAAGAAAAACATGTTACTAGTAATGTTACAGTAATTTACATGTATGTAAAAAAAAGAGGTCACTAGTTTCATTCATGGATTGTATTGATGTTTTTCGAACACCTTAGTAATTAAATATTGAAAAGAACTTATTAAACTACTATGCATGTCATTAAGCATTTTATCATATTATCATTTAATTGTAATAATCACCCTTTCTTTATTTCATGTTCATAAACAGGCGGGACCACGAACTTGTTTGGGACGAGAGTTTGCATATCGACAGTTGAAGATATTCTCTTCTGTCCTGTTAGGTTGTTTCATGTTCAAGTTGAGTGATGAAACAAAAATCCCAAAATACAAGATCTCAATTAATCTTCACATTGACGGTCCATTGCTGGTTCGTGTTTTCAGTAGATTTCCGTTGCACAACCCTTAAAGTTAAAACTTTGTTTTGTTCATATAGGATATACAACAAGACGGCGTATGTATGTTCGTATTAAACATTTGCATGTTGAATTAAATTGCAATGGTCTTGCATTTCAATACTTTTGAATTAATGTTGCTACCACTCTGGTAAAAGTTTTGATCAATATTGCGACATTAGTTGAGTTCCCATAGCTCAAAACTTTTACCACTCTGGTCTTACATGTTGAATTAATGTTGCTAGTTGAAGGAGTATACCTTATCTTTTCTTGATCAATTTTGCCACATTAGTTACCTTTTAGTTTGCTACCACTCTCTCAGTAGCTAGTCATACTATTTAGCTTAATATATATAGCCCAAGTGTCATTTTAATTGAGTCATATTTTACCTCTAGCAGGTCAACTGAATGAACAAAAAATGTTTATAGTCTACGACTCTACCCACTTTGACCCGTTTTGGCCCATTACTCAACCTGCCTGTTTTTCCACTCTAGTTGTCAGCATTGGCTTATGTATATTCTAGGTACCCTTGAAACACATTCTTCTTGTGGCAAAACCAGAACCCCGAAGTTGTTGCCATGCTAATAACTAGTTCTGCTGGACTTGCAACATCTATTTCTCTAGAAAAGGTTCGTATCTCAAATAGGCCAACTTTTTATATAAAATATGGTATGCAACATGAGTATAAACAAGTATTGAAGTGATTCTTCTATCCATTCTGCTTCTAGTCAGCACAAGTGGAGTCAAGAAAGACAGTTCTTGTCACTTCTGGACTGATAACCATTTTATTCATTTTTACAATCTCTCTTTGCAAACCTCAAGATTTATCAAGCATATTATTTTGTACACGTATCAGGTTGCAATAGACCCCAAAAGCTTTGTAGGCGTTCAATCTGTTGTTGATGCAGTCGCATATTTGCATTCTGGTAAAAGCATTGGCAAGGTATGTGAAAATATACAAAAGAGCATTCCCGGCACATTCAATATCCATTTAGAAACTTTGCATGCTTATTTTTAGCTTAGTGGATTTTTTTGTTTGCAGATGGTGGTTTGCATTGAGCCGAGTTTCAGTCAACAAACGGACAAAGCTTTAAGACTGCTGTAGTACTGTTAGCAATAAACGAACAATGATCACATCAAAATGCACGTGATTCCTTTCTTATTGCTCCATGAATCAAGCTGACTAAAGCAAACACACCAAGTTCTAAAATAATATCACCCATTCTTGGTGAGAATAACAAGTTGTCGGGAGTAATTCATCAGTGTAGCATATGTTTGTGGAATATATGGTATGTATAAGAATTACTACAGGTTACGGATTATGTTTCAGTGAGTTAAATCAACACGTGTTCAGAGTGTAATATATAACTTTTTATTTAGGAGGAATTTCCATCTATATCCTTCAAAAAACTTGATATTACATCAATTCCAAATGTCAATATTACATCAATATCCTTTAAAACTTTCAAAACTCACATAAATACCCAAATACCCATTTTAATCTATACTACATTATAATGCATTTAGGACTATTCTACAATTAGAAAGGCTTAAAATTCAGACTTTGTTAAGAATTTTAAAATTAATTTGTTAGGAAGTAAGTTAGTTAGGAAGTTTGTTAGGAAGCGATTGGTTGTTCAAACTAAAATTGTTTGGCTTAACCATCTCTAATATCTCTACTTATAAAGCATGAAGACAACTAAACATGTAACCAAATAACGCAAAATATAATCACAAGGTACCCGCCGCCGTTCTAGTTATAATTAAATTATATAACTAAGCTAGTTAACAAGTAATATTAGTTTATACTCCCTCCGTCCCATTTTAATTGTCCGCGGGCCCGAATTTGACCGTAAATATTTTTGTTTGTATTATATAACACTTGATGAAATTTATATCATTGAAAAGTTCGTTAAACGAACTTTTCAATGATATAAATTTCATCAAGTGTTATATAATACAAACAAAAATATTTACGGTCAAATTCGGGCCTGCGGACAATTAAAATGGGACGGAAGGAGTAATTAATTAGATCTTCAAGCCATCAAATTTTTCAAAATAAACGGATCAATATCCTCTTATGTATAAAACCACTTTGAATCTTACATACCCACTACCACTTGTTACATATTAATTTTACTTCTCATTCACTTGAACATCTTCTGTATGCATTTTTGAATTTTCTACTATTGAAACACCATATATGAAAGAATGAATACAATAATTTATATATAAAAGAACCTTATCATGAAAAACACAATAACAACCCAATTATCTTGACGAACCTTATCAACATAAAGAAACGAAGACAACAACTATGCCACTATGGTACACGCTTGAATCCGAATTAATATCGACGTTATATTAAAAGGGTATTTGAATTTGGGAAGAGGGTAAAAAAGTAACATTACCTCTTAACTTGCTTTAAGATACTAGTTATATAATTTAATTATAATTAAAATGGGTATTTAGGTATTTATGTGAGTTTTGAAAGTTTCAAAGGATATTGATGTAATATTGATATCTGGAAGGATAATTATGCAATATCAAGTTGAAGGATATACGTAGTAGATGAAATTCTCCCTATTTAAGCTGCAGGGCTGAGCCTCGGGCCAAAATCGACCCGACCCGAACCGAAATCCGATTTTGTGGAAGATATGAACCGAGAAGCGAACCAAAGTAACTCGGTTTAGTTTTTTGTTGGTCCGTTCGGTTTGGCTCGGTTTATATGATTTATGTGTTTTTATCGGTTTTGGCTCCAACCGAACCGAAATAAAAAATCATAAATATATAGAACTAAAAACCGAACCTAATATGATCGGTTCGGCTCGGTTTTCGGTCATTTTTGTCAAAGCCTATCACAAAGTGAATAGATTAGGCATAAAATAAATCACACGAGTTAGTAATCTCAATCATTTTCTCAACGCAAATACATATCATGAAATGAGTGCAAACAGTGGCATGTATGAACATAAAATAACACATTTGAAAACAAAAATGATTATATTGTAAAGTGCTTATATCTTTTTTTGTGACTTTTGCAAGTGAGATAGACGTAATTATACTATGCAGTGAAACACGAGAAGTAAATAACCTTGTTTAAACAAAACAGAAATTGACGTCGTTTCATTCGATTTAAGCTTCATGTGCTGTTCTGCGTTTGTTGTTCCGATTGAAGTAATTCAGATATCCTACTTAAACCACAAGGTTCGAATATATATATGGGGTCTAACCATCTAATTCTTGTTTAATAGTCCTTTCGACTAGTTGGCTTGTTCTTTATTTTCTTGTCATTATGTTTGCATCCATGACCAAAACATGCGTGTTTGTCCATAGAGCAACACCATGTTAAAGCATATTTTATTGTTAGTGGATAGTTTGTGTTTAGGCCCATGTATTAGGCCTAGCCTATGTGATTGTTATTTATATCGTATTAGATAGAAACCACTCTATCCTGTTTGAACAAGAATTTTTGCATCTAAAAGTTGTTGGAATTATATATGACAATCATTAAATATAAACATATAAATCTCAAAGAACATGCGGAAGCGTAGGATCATATATTAGCAATTAATTAACCGAATTTAAATAGTATGCATACCTTTGCAATTCCAAGCTAGCACAAATCGGATCAAGATTAAAACCCTAATTAGGGTTTATATGGTTTAACGAATTGACCTTTACCGTTTTTCAATTCAAACCAAGATGCAAACAATAGTGTGTATGCACCACGTTCTTGTACACACGTACTAATACCGAGTTAATGAGAATGCTAGTTCAAGAAAACACAAAACGATTTGCGTGATAATCAGAAAATCCGATCACCCTTGTGGTTTAATGTGATCAGCCGAATATCACAAGAGGAAGGAGAAAAACAAGTTTAGGGTATTATGCGTATACAAAAGATTAGCAAACAATGAACCCTTGGCATTATATTTATTGCATGACAAACTTAGAGAGCAAGTTAGGTAGCCCAACCGATCGGCCATCATATCCCAAAGGGATTCCGGAAGCTTCTTGTTCTCTATTTTCATCTATAGTCCTTCTCTTTAATACTTAACGACCGTTAGTCAATTACCGTTAATTACTTAACGCTCGTTAGTCGTTATTGTGTATTTAATAATTAACTACAACATTTTACATTAATTATTATTCGTCAACTCTCATACGTAAAGTGTGCAATCTCGTGGTCTCGAGTTTGAATCCGGACATACACGTATTAAATTGTCAATAAAATTAACAAAAGTAATCCAATTGAAAGACAAAAGCTTAACATCATTGAGTAGGAGATCTTTGCTAGGTCGCTTGTTGGAAAAGACAATGTTATTCCTGAATTTCCATAAGCACCAGACTGTGATTTGAAGAACAACATCAAAGAGCCTCTTTTGCTTGTTTCAAAATGAGTCTAGTTATTTTACCAGGGGTAACCTTTTTACCCCAAATGAGTCTGGTTCGCTAGGTGTATAGCATCATGGAGGTTGTTGATTGAAATATTGGTGATGCACCAACAATTTAAGATTAATTTCCAAGTCTCAGTAGCAATATTACATAACACAAATATGCGATCTTCCGTTTTAAGATCTTCGTCACACGTTGGACATCTTACATAATCAAGTTCAACACCCGTACGGTCAAGATTAATTCCTGTAGAAAATCTCTGATTTGATACCCGCCAAGTATTGATTATTTATCTTTGACGGGAGAACTTTGTTCCATCTAGTTGGCTGAGACACCATAGTATGGGACATAGAAGTGATATGGACTCTCATTTTTTTAACCGAGAATTTCTAGAGGGATCAATTGTATAGCGTCTTCACTTTATTGTCATGAAAAATGTTTATGCATAGTTTTATCACTTAACACTTTCAAAGGGAATTACACTACTCTGTGAGAATAATATTTTAGTCTCTAATGAAAATAGTGACGAGAAGTGATGACATTTATTTTGTTAACTAAGCAGCTTTCGCGACGAATTTGATACTGTTTGTAACGAAATTTGTTCTGTCACTATAGGTGATTTTTCTTGCAGCGTTGATCTTTACAAAAATTGGAGATTATAACAAAATTACCAATATAGTTGTATGTGAAATCATTAATACTCGAATGTTAGTAGATACCTTGTCTTTGTTTGTAAGTATAGCTTAAATTGGAAAGCCTGTTTAATTATATTCTATCTTATATATAACGCAACTCAAAATGTCTATTCATTTGTCGTTTTTCAGGCATCCATTTGATGCCATATTTGGATGATTTACTGTAGATTTGGGACGAGATTTTATTTTTTTTGAAAATTGACTTTCATTGGGGAAATCCAAGTCCAATTTGAAACTTGATGGGGGAAAAACTTTCAACTTAAGCCGTCCGAAGGGACGAGATTTTATTGCCATTGTTAATTCGTGTCTGACCTAATACAGAATGGCAGCTCTACTTAAGAAACATATCTTGATTCATTTTTATAATATCGAGGTTCTTATATATCTTGAGATTCTTTCTAATTAAGGAATTTTTCGTGTAAACTAATTCATGAAAATGGCGCTTTGCTGCTTTTGAACCTAGTGGTAGTTATATATTAATTTATATGATACCCAAATCCGAATACTAAATAACCATGTTGTTTTAAAATAACATGGAACATCTGGGAAATTGGGTCTTCAACTTTTAAAATAGAAAAGATAACTTTCTTTTTACAATACAGAAAGGGTAATAACTTTTTGAATAGTTCGTTTGCCTTTTCAATGAAATAGGAAACAATTAATAGAGTTATTATGATTAGGCTTTATAGTATTATATTACTACCTCCGTCCCATATTAAGTGTCCACTTTTATAATGCACAAAGTTTTAGGAGATTCCACTAGCTAAACTCTCCACCAATCAAATATTACTTTTACCCACTAAACTCTCATCTTATTGGTTGAAAGGTACAAGTGGACACTTAATTTGAGACATCCAAAGATTCCATTGTGGACACTTAATATAAGACGGAGGGAGTATTTTTTAAAACGAGAGCTTTTTAGGCTGGCCACAGAAGGACCATTCGACCGACTCATTCGATCGATCCCATTCGGTCAAGTAAGGAAAAAAAGGAAATTAAGTCGCATGTAAGATCGAATTGCATTTTCATTTGCTTTTGGAATTTGATCCATGTGACCATTTGTAGCTAACGTTTAGAGGTAAAAACAAGAAAAAAAACTCCTACCCTTTGATTTTTAGAGCACATTGGAAAAAAAAAAAAAAAAAAAAATCTTTAAAATTACCTTATAAATACACAACACATACATACTCTAAATTCACAAATCTCATTTAAAACATTCTCTATTTGAATAAATGTTGTAATGTTTTAATAAGTGTTGTAATGTTTTTATTTTATTTGAATTAATATGTAACGTTTTAATTATGAATAAAATTTTAGTTTGTGTTAATTTTTTTTTTTTTTTTTTTTTTTTTTTTTTTTTTTTTTGTTATAAAAAAAAAATTGAACTAAGTCACCTTTACTGGGGCACTGAATCGCCTGCATGTCGCTAGAGAGAAACCTGATGTGGCAGAGAAAAGTAAAGGGATTGAATCCACTTACTATGTCTAGCCTTATAAAAACTAGCAAAAAGCTAGCTAGAAACAAGATTACAAGCTAGGAAGATGGTGTTGGTATCACCGGAAATGACCTTTTTAATTGATTGTTTCAAATTACAAACCTTAAACCTGTCGTGCTTTACTCATGCAATCAGTTGACAACCCATGTAACTCGATCGTTTAATAAGATGAATCGAACACCTTGAATGGTTAAGTCTGTTTTATTCGCGTTAGTAATGTGTTGTTATGGGTTAAGTTTACATTTTAGTTTTTTAATTCTTGTTATAATGCTAGTTTTTAATTTATTAAAAAAACGGAGTGAAACAGATGCAGCATTCAAACCAAGTACTTGTGAAAGACTACTTATTTAGTAATTCGATCTACGTAATATGTAGTCATAAATATTAATAGGTTATTAAGAGATAAGTAAAAATTAGAAGATGATAATTGAAAGGGATTAAGTCGTAGAATAGCAATATATTTTTCAAAATGTCCTATTTTGGTACGTGTACTTTTTTTGTTCCACTTAATGCAATGAACTTTTCATAAGTGTTCCAATTTGGTATGTAATACACGTACAAAATTGGAACACTTATGAAAAATACATTGATATTCTACAACTTAAACAAAGTAAAAAAAATAAAATAAAAATACACGTACAAATTGGAACATTTATTAAAAGTACGTTGCATTAAGTGGAACAAAAAAAGTACATATACCAAAACAATACAAAGCTGTGAGTGGAACAAAAAAAGTACATATACCAAAACAATACAAAGCTGTGAGTACGTTGCTATTATACGACTTAATCTCTAATTGAAACAGAGTAAATCTTAAATTTGATCTCTATGGTAGTCTGGTTGTTTGTTTTTGTTGTTAGGTTTTTGATTCAATATATGTCAACCAACTAAACAATCATATTTCGACAGAAGACGCTTATAAAATAAAATTGTGGTACGTGAGTCGCAGACCATAGTAACTACGTACTCTCTACTCAAGATCATCCGAAATGTCCCTCGAGGTCATCTTCCGGAATATGTGATTGGTCCTTACGTGCATTTGCTTTGACCATAAATCGAAGATTATACTTAAGAAACATATCTTGATTCATTTTTATAATTTCGAGGAATATATCTTGAGATTCTTTCTAAATAAGGAATTTTGCTTGTAAACTAATTGATCAAAATGGGCGCTTTGCTGGTGGTAGTTATATATTAATTTACATGATACCCAAATCCGAATACTAAATCACAATGTAAAATGTTCTTGTTGGAAATAACATGGAACAGCTGGGAAATTGGGTCAATTCAACTTTTAAAATGGAAAGTTATTATGATTAGGCTTAGAGTTAGTGTTGATATCACCGGAAATGACCTTTTTAATTGATTGTTTCGAATTACAAACCTTAACCCTGTCGCGCTTTACTCATGCAATCAGTTGACAACCCATGTAACTCAATCGTTTTCTTAGATGAATCGAACACCATGAATGGTTAAGTCAATTGAATTTGCATTGGTAACGTCTTGTATTCGTGTTGTTACAGGTTAAGTTTACATTTTAAAGTTCTTAGTTTTTTTATTTCTTGTTATAAACTCACTGGTGGTTTGATATGTTATAACCCACAACCCAGCCCGAGTGCTAGATATATGTATTTGGCAATTCCATATTTCTTCAAGAAAAACATCAAAATTCCATATTTCCCCAAACATTACATTATTATCAGTCAAACGCAGTTTCAATTAGAAAATAACGTCAAATTTTTTCCCTTTCTTTTTCTTACATTTTACACATGCTCCTTTCCAAAACCATCATAACCAAAAATGCGTTTCCAGCAACCTCAAAAAACAGCGACATAAAGGAAAAAGAAACAAAACCTGTAAAAGCTATTTAATGCCGTTTTTTTTTACCGCTAGTAATTCAACCAGCGTAATATGATCTCTATGGTAGTGTGGTAATGGTTGTTTAGTTTTGTTGTTAGGTTTTTGATTCTATATGTTAACCAACTAAACAATCATATGTCGACTCAAGGTCATCCGAAATGTGACTCAAGGTCATCTTCCAGAACATGTGATGGTCTTTACGTACATTTGCTTTCACCATACATGGAAGACTATAATTAAAATATTAGGCAATTGGCACGATGCTGAATTTACACGTGCTTGTGCTGATTAAACAACATAAATGATAAATCAAGTCTTCAAGTTGCTATATAAACATTAAGTATTTATTCATTTGAATCAACAGAGAATTTTTACAAAGATCTATTCTCACTGATAATCAATATATAATCAAGGTCTCAGAGAGAGATGGATATGTCACAAGGATGGCTAGCAGAACTGGTTAGCAACAAAGATAGGGTTCTTAATATCGCTGACTTATATATGTAGTCTTCATTTATTTGTTTTAACTTAATCGCTTTCTTCCGGTCTATATTGCAGGAAATGGAGGATCCAGGATACATGAGCTCTGATCAGATGGACATACTCTACTACGATAGTGATAACTTCAGTCTTGATTCATTTTACTCACAGATCTATACAGAAAATACGGATAATATCAATCAAAATTCTCAGACTTGCCAGTCTGAAGTAAATAATCCTAGCTCTCAAGAAAAGAGTAGTAGTACTATTAACAAAATCTCCACAACTCCAGAACCCCTTATTCCTACCAATCTTCCCTCATCCAAAACTTTTACCATATCGTTTGGAGATCTAAAACCGAAAGATGAGGCCTTCCAGTTTCATGATTTGCTTGGGTATGAAGCTGCCCATACCACAAAGGTTTCAGTCGCTCTCAGGAACACGATTCAGGCACAGGATCATGTTTTGGCGGAAAGGAAGAGAAGAGAAAAGTTGAACCAGAACTTCATTACTTTGTCCAACGTACTTCCAAACCTTACGAAGGTACACTATCACACTCTTTAAAAACCGATTGTTTTCTACTTGATCAATGCAATTGTAATTACTTATCACCATAGTCATCATGAGCTTATAACTGAACTAACATTAATGCTACATGTTTTAGATGGATAAGGCATCTATGTTGGAAGATGCATCAAATTACATAAAAGAACTTGAAGGTCGGGTGAAGGAACTCCAAGGAACACCAGAAAATAATAAAAGAAATAATGTTGATCAAGAATCTGTTATTTCTGTGAAGAGGTCTAGACCTAGTTCTAGCGATGATGAATATTATTTGCGCGATGAACCAACAATCTCTGGAGAGAGTACTACACCTTGCAAGACGACTCCTGAGATCAAAGAGTGTAGATTCGGAAACACTCTGACAGTTAGTATTCTGTGCCAGAAAAATCATTCTTCCTTTATCAAAGCACTAACTCAGATGCAAAAGCTTGGACTATCCATCATCAGCAGCAGTTCCATGCCATTTGCTAAGACCCACCTTCTTATCACCGTTGTTGCTCAGGTACAAAAAATTTATAAAGCCTGCAATCGTAATACCATGAAATATAAATATAGTATAGTTCTTAATCATTCATCTAGATTAATTCTTTTCAAAATATAATAATTTCAACTCTAAATGTGTGTAGTTCCTGTTTCGTTTAATTGTGCAGATTGTGGATGACTTCTCTATGACAACAACAGAACTTGTGAAGAACCTTCAACAATCAATATGAATTAAAGCTAGATATTGTGTTTCCTTTCTCCAAGTATTCATAGATCATCAACTATTCAGTTTTCATACCATTTTCTTAGTTCAGAGGGAGGAAAGTTGAGAGCATTCTCATCCTATGGTTGGTTTCTTTTCGAGTACTCCAGAAGTATAACTGCCACATTTGACGAGTCTGCTAATCTATTCGGTGGTGGCTAAGAGTTTGAAGATGATTATGATGACTTTGACTATGATGACTATGCAAAACAGGTTTACGATCTTCCAGGGAATTTGGATGCTTTTAATGCCATGTATGGCACCAAGCTCCAAGGCTTTAGGAAGTAATTTTATTTCGTTTTGTCTTATGTTATCATTTGAGTAGTGGTTTGTTTTCTTTTAGAAAATATGAAGTATCTTGTTCTTTAAGTTGTTTGCCTATGTAACGGGTTGAGATATGGGACTTCACCCATATCCTTTGTACTTAAACGTTTTGGTTTATATATTTACCAGGGTGCAGGATTACTCCCCTTTACCCAAAAAAAGTATAACTGCCACAGCCCAATTTGTAATAAGTTTTTGGTAGATAATTTCTTCCTACTCTAGCTTGGTGAAAGATGGATGTTTCATCAGTTTTCCACAATGGGTTTTTTATTTTCATCTTTTGGCGAGGTTGACCATGCAAATTGATTTACCCTTGTGATATGTGTACCAATAACCTTTTCCGACTCATTTTACTTGTATCTTATTATGGTTTACGTTTCTGTTAATGAAGATTAAGATTTCGTATACAGTCTCTTTAATTTTACTTAAAAAAGTCCAGGTGTCCAGGTATTTAAACTCTACATCTATATATTTAGTTATATTGTTTACGTCATTGAGAGTTGGTCAAATGAAAAGCCATGCAACAACTTCTCCATTCACATTTTCCATTTCTTATTTACATCCTCCTATATGTTTTTATACATTTCTTAATCAAATTTACATCAATCAAATCTACAATTCCAACACACATCACAACCAAATATCAATGTTGTTTAACACCACCATTCAAACCTACCTTTCTTGATCAGCCACCTTCGACTACCACTGAGTTGCAATGATCGAATGCTGGCCAGCCACTAGCTATGTCAAAAAATCATAGAAAACTACAATTTTGAAATTGATTTAGGCTTTTGAAAACAGAATAAAAAGAATACTTAATTTTGGATTATTTTTTTTAAAGGCAATCTTTTATACCAAAACTAAACACTACAACAAAAAGACTGCAAACCTTTGGACATGCCCCAAAAGGCGCACACTAGCAGATGTCAAAAAAGCGAAAGAAAAAAATACAAACATTAACCCCTCACCAAGCTACAACACACATGAGATATGCATATGTAGACACAAAACACCTAATCGTAGCAGCAACAACATCACAGTGCTGCACTTGAAGGTTTTCCACAAAGAGCAGCTCTCTCAATCCACTTTTCCCACGCAAAATTATGATTTTTTGATCGCCTGCTAATCCACGCAAAATTATGATTTGCTTGTGTTTGTGTATGTGAATCTCTAGAACCCAAGTGAATTTTAAACCCAATTCTTACCCTCAAACTAAACTCAAATTATAACAAAAGTACATGTGGTATTCGGCAAGGGCGGAGCTTAGTGAGGACTCGGGAAGGCTCCCGGGCCCCCTATGCCTAAGCCTGTTAGTGAATTTTTTCGTGATTTCATGTGTTAATTTTTTTTTCATCTCGGCCCTTCCATCTAATGTTTTTCTAGAAAAAAATTTGTTTCGGCCCTCCCACAAAATATTTTCTAGCTCCACCACAGGTATTCGGGAAAGTGGAGGTTGATGTCGGATCTAGTGGTTGCCAAAATATTGTTGTGGGGGTGCGAGTGTAGATGATGGTGATGGTGCCTATATTGTAGGTAATGGTAGTACGCCAAGTGCTGATAATGGTCTGGTGCAGAAGATAATGGTGAATATGTGATAACATTTTTCAATGTATGTTATATTTATATTTTGTTCATATGAATGTGATTAGCACACCTTCAACAATAAATATAGTTCAGGTATAAAATAGTTTGTTCATCATTGCCAATGTTTTATAAATCAAATTGCTCTGATACCACTTGTTGTACCCTTTAGAGTGATTTAAACTAAGATAACAAAGTTAAATCACTCTACATGTAATCTGATGTAGGTTTAAACAGTTTAGAGCAAGAATACGTAAAGCAGTTTAAACCAGATATACACAACAATGTTTTTCAATGTTTAAAATTCTTATTAGAAATTAATCAAAGAATTTGAGAAATATTGTTTGCAGAATAAAAATCTTAGTTGAATAACAATTGTTGTGATCTCTCTTTAACTTAAACACCAAACCTAAGTTATCGTTTAAGTATGAACCTATACTTACTGAATTTTTTAGCACCTTTAGATGAGTTCGAGGACTAAATGTGGTTCATTAATTGCAAGAGATGACATTTACTCATTTACAAACATTCTCTTTTATAGCATAGATTTAGGGTTTCTAAAGGCATATAATTTACATGTGGTGAGCAATTAATGGGTTGATGAGATATGCATTAAATGCTTCAACTTTAGGAAATGAATAAGCTCTTCTTTAGGAAACAATGTTGACAATTGTTATACATTTATGCCAACTCTAGAAAGGTGTTGATTTCTATGAAAACTTGTTTTATCCTCTTTTAGCTTTAGTAGGTTTTCGCACCTTTGACCTTCTAGATACTTGAGATTCCTTGCTCAGTATCTTAGTGAATTAGGAGATCAAACATCGTTCAGTGAGGCAATGACATCCTTACAAAACTGAACTTATTCTTTAGATCTTTTACTTCAATAGCTCACCGCATGGACATTGAGCAAAGACTCTTTGTCTTCAAGAAATCCTAAAGAGTTATGCTGAAGAATTCTCAACAACTAAGTTATACTTTGGCTATTTTTCGTTCAAATCAATTCAGAGACAGTTGGACGCTGAAATATCCCAACAATCTCACCCTATTTGGATATACAAATAGCCTAAGTTCATCAGATGTAAGTGAATAAACAACTTCTTACTGATAAAATTAAATAATGTAGGACACAATAGTATCAAGAATCAACATAATGATAGAATGAAGGTTTTAGAGAGAGAAAGTGGAGAGAACTTGTTTATCTATAATGAGATATGAGATACAAAATGAGATACCCTTAACCTTGTGATGTTACGCGGGTATCTATACTCACTTACATTACATGACTCGTGACTCTTGTCACCTATTTAAACGTGTCTCATGACTACACATTAGTCACGAGACGTTAACCAAAAGAATACAAACAAACATAAACCTACAACCCAACCTTAAACTATTACAATAATGATTACATATAAGACCCTAGAAAATGATCATCACTTCAAAAGCTAACAATTTCCCCCTAAGAAATGATCATTAGGGTCTTCTAACAATCTTCACTTGTTTAGATGATCTCTTAGAAACTTGAGAGTTTTGATGTTGCTATTCGTGTGTTTCTTGAATTCTCGAAATTCCAGCCTCTCATTTATCAACTGATCATCTATTCAACTCTTTTTGAACTTGTTTGTTCTTCATCATATGTCTTGATCATAAACTTCAGTAAGGTCTTCCAAGTTTTCAAATGTGTCTATTTAACTCTTTGTATCTGGTAGACCTTTTCACTAATCCTTGATCAATATTTTTTATGCTAACAATCTCCTATGTAAGCGAACAATCTTCCTATAGGTAAACAGTCTCCCTATAAGTTATCAATCTCCTCATACCAAACAATAGCATGTAGATACTTATCCAGGCTTTCAACCTTCGGTTCCTCTACAAGGGTAGATCATTTGGATTACAAACTATCTTGGTTGTCAACATCTTTTATTGCTCATTTCTCTTTCCTGAATGAGCCCTAGATACCCTTTCATCATACCCATTTATACCGGTTTCCTTAAAACTTCTTTCCAATATTGTTCTTCATATACTTGTTTTGACGAACTGGATGACTGATTTGTGTATTTTATTAATGTGTTATGTTATTTGTGGTGTCGTTGCTGAGTGAGACTCTTAATTCTCATAAACTCTTATCCCCCATTATAACTCTTCAGAACACTTCTTCCTGTAATGGTCTTAAACTCTTATAAACACTTCTCCCCCTCAGGATCATCCCGAGTTGGATAATTTTGAAGGAGTTCACGGGTTTGTAGGTGAATAGAGTGATGTTGTTGTTGCTGCTTCAGTCATTGTTGATGTTGGTGATGACGTAGATTAAGTTGTTTTTGTTGTCGGTGTAGTATCATAAGATGATGTTGTTGTTTTGTTTGATATAGAGGTTACATAAGTAGGTATGTTGTTGTTGATGCTGCAGAAGATGTGTATTGCTCTATCAGGGTATCAAATTTTCTTATAATGATGCAGAATATAATTGCGAAGTTTTCTTAAGCATCAATGTTATGAAATCTGGGTAACAAACCTAGACCACTTAGGTCAACCAGTTAGCATACAATTTGAATATCAAATATATGAACCCGTGTTCAGCGTTGACGTAAAATGATAGCAATGGCAGGATTTTTTGATGATTATCATGAAAGAACCTATAGATTTATCATATAATATGATCTCACTACGTCAGTTCCGGTTATATCTCGAAGGACATAACGGTTATTCATGGATTACATAGATTTCCGGTTAACACTTAGTTGAATCAATAAAGAAACAACTTAGCGGCTTACGTTCAGCACTGACGTACTATCAACACTAGTAGGATTTCCTGACGATCCTCATGGAAGATCTTAATAGATTATTGATGCGTGTTGTGTCACGTGTAGTATAGAGTGATTTTGCCTATTCAAGTTTTACATTTATATTTAGCCGGCTTATCTTATAGCATACATACTAACGAGCAGTGTACCTGATTAATATGTATATAGTGGTAAGCAGAGTGTCGATCACTAAGAGTGGAACGTAGTATCTAGTTGATCTAATCAGTATTTTAAATATACTAAGTTAGTTTTACAATCTAATCTAACGCAAAGGGGGTTTTTTAGCCTGAGATACTAGCACAGATTTGGTTTTTTAATTAAACTAATAAAACTAATGAGAACGAAACAATGAAAGACCAACACGTACACAAATAGATAATAGATACAGATAGAAGTCTTGTCCTTTTGTTAAGTAGCTTGTAACTTATTTTATTGCTAGTTTTATATGATGAGTATCGTAAATTAACTCTTCTCTCTCGTTGGATCCTAAATATAGGCGAGTAACCTCTTAATGATCACTTATGCCTATCTTAGTTTCTAGACGCTCGATAAGTAAACGTGGAGAGGGTATGATAGCCCAAGCAAAATACAGCTAGACACAGAGGTTATCAAATCACATATACAAGTCACCTAAAAAATATCATATAAACTAATAATCGATGGGAAAGCAATTTTAAGGGGAGCAGTATGGCGGCCACAAGCCCATCAATCCTAATGGATTATAGTTTACTGATACAATAAAACAAAACTACTTAATGAATTAAATACATGCAGGACCTTCTTACTGCTCTAAAATCTTCGTTTAGGGTGTGTCTTGTGTTGTCTTGTAGTCTGAATTCATCTCCTTAGGGTTTGGTTTCACACCAAATTCGTCTAGGTCTTGGGGTGTTTATAGTTTCTGTCAAAGGGGTAGATGCGGAGCATTAACTAAGTAGATGCGGCACATCTACTTTACTTCGTGTAGGGTCCAAGATTAATATATTATGGAATATTCGTACACCGTCTTCAGATGCGGTGTATCTTGAATCTCTATGCGGCACATGTCATTCAGCATCTTGGATTGTATTTAGTGAAGTCTTGATAGTGATACGGCGCATGTTGATAATGAGGTGCGGCGTATCTGGAGTAGAACAAGTTAGTTCTTCTTCGTTGACCAAAGTTTCATATGCGGTGCATGATATAATCAGATGCGGCGCATGCTTCAAAGTCAGACAATGGTCTTTAATTTCATCTATTCAGTAGAATTTCTCCATCTTGATCATTTATCTCCATATTTCGTCCAAAATCGCCAAGGTTCACCAATTTCTTGTTTTTACCTGAGAATTACTAAAGTAAACGATTAAGCACCAATTCTAATACAAAATATAATAAAACAAGTCAATTAAATAGGACAAATGACGACAATATAATGTACTTGTTTGATATCATCAATTATTATCATATAAACCTGATCTCATAACGTCAGTTCTAGCAAAGCTATTAGAGTTTACATTTCACGAACACCTAGATGACATTGATTACCAGTTTATATTAGTTTAATCATTAAAGAGTCAACCAAGTGACCTACTTTTAGTGTTGTTTGATGTTGGCACAGGTAGGATTTCAATTCAATCATAATGGAATACCAAATTTAGGTATCACTTATGAATATTCTGGCAATATCTCAATGATATGCATGATGATGAGTACAAATTGTATTCTTTATTGTGAAATACAAGTGTACAAATTTGTATGTGTCCTAAGAAGATTTTATAATGAATCTCATTGGCTCTAGACTTGATAAGTGCATTTTGATATTTAGTGAGCGGAGGCTGAAGCAGACTAGCACTTGTTTCAATACTAACAATCTCAGAGTGAGAAGTCTATTGATAATGTGTGTAATCTCCGTGAGAAGTGAAACAAGATCTTTTTTAGAAGAACTTGAGTAGCTGGGAAAGGTTTGTGCATTGCATCACTAGGTCCATAATGTCTATCTTCAATACCAAATATAAACCGTGTGTTATCCGATAGATTATATATTGACCTATGAACATCTATTATATCTAAGCAATGCCCCTGGGTAGCTCCCTCCGGCTCTGGCTGGACCATGGGATGGTACCTAGCCGTATCTCCTTGTACTAGGCATTCTGAATGATTGACTTGTTTCGGTATGGATATTGTAACCAATAAAAGTTTTGTAAAGCATTTAAAGTGTTTTTGAATAATCAAATAGTCTTAACACTTTGAAAGTTTTGATTCTGAAATACACTCCCCCTCAACATATGCGAAGGGAAAGTGAAAAACTTTAAAATTTGAGTGGGCTCTGATGCAAATTGCGAGCACCACTTCAAAAGATCAAATATTTTTCAAAAAACTTATCATACTCAATTATGCTTCCAAAAGATATCAACAAGAGTCTTTTCTATTCTTAGACACTTAAAACATTTAAGCACCTTCGCTTAAACGATGAGCGAATTATTTTAAGAATCGTTCAAGTAAGTTGAATTTATCTTTTAAGCATATTTTCTCCCCCTCAAAAATAGCATACTTGTAAGCTTTTTTTATATATATTTAATGTTTTAGGGGGTAATTCTTTTTGAAATCAATTTAAGATGAGTTATAATCCTAAATGATTATGAGTCAAAGTCTTGAGCAAAGTTTGAAAGCTTTTGAATCTTTTATAGAAAATTTGATTAAATTTTGCTCAAGATGAAGAAAACTTCTCTTTTTTCCATAAGGATTGTTGCATCGAAACGTACAATATGGTCCTTGTTTACGTATAGTATGTAAATCGGTATTAAGATTGGATTGGGATAGTCGTGTTGTTTGGTCTCCCATGTTGAAAGGTAAGGACCCGAAGAAACGATAAACGTCAAGAAGCCTGGGTAATACTTAAACAAACCATTTGTGTGATACTGTGTGAGAAACAGTAGTTTGCTACTAGTGTGTAAACTTATTGTGTGTGATGCCTTCTGTTTATAGAGAGGCATGTAGGTTTTAGAGATAAACCCTTTCTAGATGATCAACAATTGTGGGAAAGCTACACATTGATCATCTGATGAGCAAACAAGGAGGATAGATGGTTTATCCTCCTTTCCTTTTCAAAGGTGGTGCTTGTCGTGTGTCCCTATTGTCACATATTAGATTGTACATCATAACCATTAGTAACAGTTGAGGATCAGTGGTCCTATGTGTTTAGCATACCCTGATGAGTTTCATCAGGCCAAGTCTGAAAATCTAGTCGGTCCCTTATCAAATGTTTATTGATGTGCCTTGGTAATGGGCTTGATTCTTGCGTATATTTAGTGGGCTTGGCCACTGATGCTGATACACTATCAAGTCCCTCCAGTCTAGCATTATATCATGTACAGGTAATGTGAGGTTGTACTAATAGCGGAGACCACCTAGTTTGTGCCACGCTACTAAGGTTCCCTCTCATGTTAATTGTTTCTAGGCTATGTCACGTCTGTTTTGCAATAATGACTAGGTGCAGGATATTTTTCCTTGATCAAGGTTTTTGAGCTATTTTCGAAAAGATGGGTATTTAATGCTTGCATGGGAAATGTAGGAAAATCCCTTTTGGAATGATTCACTAACTTTAGGATTTCATGTTTCGTTGTTGTCTTTTCAACTGCAGGTGGCATCATCCTAACACTCATCGAGCGGTCTATTTGACTCATCCTTTAACTCTACATGACGTCAATGTTGACGTCAGCTGTACTCACATCTTTCTAGGTTGAGGCTCACGTGCCTCATAAAATGTGTTTTAACCAATGGGCTTTTGCCAAGTGTAACTCGCCGATTCATTTTCTTTGCCTATAAATAGGGCTAGAAAAGTGGAGAAGTTACAATTGAAGTGAATAAGGATCTTTTCCTATCCATTTTCCCAATCTACTCCCAAACCCTAAAATCTCTTTTCTAACTAAACAAAATTTTCCGACATTTTATTGAAAAGCATTCACGAAGGTTTGTTGTTGTTCTTGCATTGCAAGAAGAAAAGTTTCTCCATTTTGCTTTTGGTGCAACTGAAGATCTTGTCATTGTGGTATGGTTACTAACCATATGTCCTTGGTTGTTTATGGGCACGGTTTTTCCCGTGACGAACTGATGATGGCAAAGACGTTATTGTTTCTCCCTAATCGTTTACCCATTTGTGGGGGTTAGATGCTCAGATGATAAGTCTTCTTCTATTCTCGTTTAACGTTGTTGTTCCTTGGGCTCTTGTTTTGCCTAGGGAATCTTATTGGTGGATGTTGGAATGATGGGGAGAATCATGCATCTGACTTTCTATCTTTTTTCTTAAGTACCATTAGGGTGAATTTAGTCGTCCTGATAAAAAAAACTTAAATGTTACATTGCATATCCGAGATGAGGCCGGCCAACTTGGCGGGAAACTTAAATGTCACGCCGCATTTACAGGCGTCATCGATTGGCGTAAAAGGGATGTTGATGTCTCGTAACGGTAGTTGTCGGTCATGAAATAGTCTCCCATGGGCTAGGGATAACGGTTATTGTTCCTTTGGAAATAGAGGAACAATTGCACGTTGTTGCCAACTAGCATTTGATGGGTATGTTCAACAGCAGGGCTATGTCCCTATCTTGTTTGTTAGGGTATTTTCCTGTTGGACCCTTATTCTCCAGATGTGGTAAGTATGTGATTTTGTTTTAAGCTTCATTTGTGGCATTTTTTAAGCTTTTTGTATCCCTAATTTCTCAGGTAGCTGTTGTTTATGTCGGGGAGCTGAAAATAGAATAATGCGGTCGCTCTAGAATTTCCGAAGCATGTCCTAGCAGATTGTCTCTGCCAGTATAACTGCTTAGTCCGAAAGACGGGACCACATTATTATGACTCTTAGATAAGGTTAATAGGCTGAAGATAACCCTAGAATTGGTCTTCAGGGATTATCTTTGAGTTAGAGAATGAGGAGACCTCCTAACGTGTAGCTATAGATAGTTCTATGCGTTTGTTGATGTGGCTAAAGTTCAACTTCTTGCCATAGTTTGTTGAACATTGTCTGCATTAGTTTAAGTAGATTTAGAGTCTGATGTATGTCAGATCATATTAGCTATTGTTAAAGCTTGTAGACGAATGTTTGTAACCCTAGATGTATCATGATCATTTTGATGAATGTACTAGGCATGTTTTGACCTAGGTTTTTTGTATGATGATCAGGGTCATTTACCCTCAGTCTATAATTTTTTTTGAACGGCAATTTGATTAGAAAACTAGCAAGATGCTAGGAGGAAATACAAGATTGGGATAGAGCTTTACAAGGGTGAATAACCACTCTATCCAATTTAAATTTGGTTTCTTACATCTACTAGAAATCCAAGTGAATGACAAGTGTTTAATGTCGCTAAAAATGAGATCTTTGCTTGGGCGCTTCAAGGAGAGAGTCACCTCATTCCTAAACTTCCAAAGGGCTCAAATAGTCATCTGAACCACGTCATCTAAGAACCTTGTGTGTTTGGCTGCAATCAAGGTCTGGTCCGCCAAATGTATCACATCACATAGGTTGTTGAGATGTAAGTTTGGAATTTTCCACCATTTGAAGACGTCTTTCCAAATATCCACAGCAATCTTGCAATGGACAAACACGTGTTCTTCCATTTCAATTTATTCATCACATATAGGACATCTTTTGGAATCTAAATCCATGCCTCTTAGGTCGAGATTTTTTCTTGTAGGCAGCCTCGAATTCATTGATCTCCAAGTATTAATGTTTACCTTCGAAGGAATTGAGTTGTTCCATCTAGTCGGCTGTGATGTAGACGGGTAAGACAAAGAGGTTATGTGTGATCTCATTTCCTTAACCGAGAATTTTCTAGTTGTGCCAACTATAAATTCCCAAGAATCTTCCTCCGTTGATAAGCTGAGTTGTGATAGAAGCGCAGTCAGGTTACTTAGATCCTCAAACTCTCGTGAATTAAGTAACTCCCTTGTCCAAGCCCATTGAAATCTAAGACCACGAGGAGGGACAAATCCCATTGGGCTTGAAATAGAGGAACTTACCTGTGTAAAACCAGAATTAGGCACCACAACAGTGGGTGATCTCTCGTTAACCTTGCAATTCGGATTGGAGTCAATGCGATATAGACGGGGAAACATGACACACAAAGGTGAACCACCCAACCAATTATCTTTCCAAAAGCTGGTGTTGCGACCATTCTCCACTTTCCTCTTAAAAAGAGAAGTTAAGTTTATCCCAAGTTTAAGTAAATCATCTTTGAGTTTCATGATGTGATACCATGGACCGGAGTTAGGCTTGAGGGAGGAGTTGTCATGAAGACCACCATTAGGGCCGTGAATCAAGCAAATTAATCTACTCCAAATAGCTTGATCTTCAGTTTTAATTCTCCACCACCATTTTGAGAGCATGGCTTGGTTGCAAGCTCTAAGACTTCCAATGCTAAGACCCCCTTTAGCTCGTGGAGATATGACTTTATCCCAAGCAATCCATGAGATTTTATTCTCGTTCGAACCACCTCCCCAAAAGAATTGTAAACTAATGCTTTCGAGCTTACAAATAACCTTTTTTGGAGCCTTAAAGTTGGAGAAGTAGTAAACTCCCAAACTACCAAGAACTGACCTTACGAGGGTGAGACGACCACCAAATGAGAGGGACTTGGACTTCCACTTCGAGAGGCGCTTATGGAACCTATCAACAAGCGGTTTCCAATTATGACATCTTGACATTTTAGCACCTATAGGAAGTCCCAAATAAATGCAAGGAAACTGTGATGCAAGACAACCAATTGTAGAATCCATAGAACTTAGCTCACTGTTAGTTACACCAACTCCATATAACTTGCTTTTGTTGAAATTCACCTTTAAACTAGAGGCGAGATGGAAACAAGTTAGAATTGTTGACAAGTTCTTAGCATTAGAACGAGACCAATCCCCTATTATTAAGGCGTCATCCGCAAATTAGAGGTGAGAAATGTGGATCTTGTCTTTACCCACTTGGATGCCATGGAAGATGTTGTTGTTAGTTGCTTCAAGAAGAGCAATATTGAGGGCTTCAACCGCTAGAATAAAGAGAAAAGGTGAAAGAGGGTCCCTTTGTCTAAGACCTCTTTCAATTTTAAATTCCTTTGTTGGTGACCCATTAATAAGGACCGAAGCAAATGCCGAGTTAAGGCAAGAGTGGATCCAATTCCGCCATTTATAACTAAACCCCTTTTGCTCAAGAATGGAGAAAAGGAAAGACCAGCTTAGGGAATCGAAAGCTTTCTCAAAATCAACTTTAAGAAACATTAGCCGTTTTTTATGTTTCTTCGCCCAAGCAATAATTTCATCAACCATGAGAGGGCCATCAATGATTTGGCGACCTTTAATGTAAGCCATTAATGAAAGCTTTCTCAGTCTATGATTAAATTAATATGTTGTCAATTTATTATTTTTATGTTTGTATTTACCAGGTTTGTGGAGTCCTGGGTTTTAGCCAGGGTGTTGCTACCCTGAGCTCTTAATGAAATTAGCAGTCAACCAAATTTATTATATGCGCTTTATTTCTTATGTCTTGTGGTTAGATAAACATGACGAATGTGTAGCCTAGCTATGTGTAGCATGTTTGCTCAACTGATTTAAGTTTTTATGCCGTATAGACCTGAAGTCTAGTAGAATCGGATATTCTATTTTAGGGGTATACGGTGTATGCCTATATAGGTGCATACATCGTAACACCATACGGGCCTAATCCCTTTTTTGCCTATAAATACCGAATTTTATCACACAAGAAAGGAGTTCTGATGGTTTTGAAACCCTAGTCTTTTTGGGAGGCTGAAGAACAAAGGAAATCACCAAAAGTGAAGGTTTTACACATCATAAAGTATTGATTATTAGTTTTTCAATATGATTTTGATTAGCTGGTTTACTCTGAATAATCTTTGCTTATCATTTGTTATGGAAGGCTAAGCCTTTTGTGTCTGCCTTGTTATGAACCTATTTAATTCAATGACTTGCATTCTTTAGTTCATTTTATGTGTGTTTTGGATGATTATGTATTGTTATAGACTTATGCGTTTGCGTAGACCATGGCTACCAGTTGATTATAGTTTTTTAGTATATGATAACCAAATGAAAGACACCCATGTGAATTATTAGGTTACATTGGCATGTAATTTTAATGGTGGCGAACTCAATAACCACATGCGTCACTTGGTTAAAAATGGTAGACAATAAGGTTTAAGATTTAGTAGCGACACTAGCGTTATTCGATCTGACCGAGCGTGCCCCTTTTAGGAAGAAGTAAGGAGTGGAAGTGGTTGTACTCGACCTCCTCTACATTTGATTCACTGAAACACATAAGATGAACATTGCACATAGAACTATGTCATTGAAGAAAATAGTGGATTATTAAAGCAAGCATGCCTTTATCTCTTAATATTCTCTTCACCAAACTATCGTTACTTTACTTTTATGTTATTTTATTTCTGTTTCTTGAAAAAGTAATCGGCAGATTTAAAACGCATTGGAATTTTTAAAACTATGAGTTATATATTTAGGATCCCTCTCTCCTCACGAACGACCCGGTCTTGCCTACTATCTATACCTATAAGACATGTTATAACAAGTAACGTAAGCTAAATGATTAGTGAGGTAATGAGAGCGTAGTTAACTATAAACATGAACTATATCACAATGCTTATATAACATGTATTATGGGGTTCATCGCAAGCACAAGTCATAAACCATGATTTCACTTTATACCTGAGATGCTTTACAAGCACCATTTAACTATGTGGTGCTAACATCATTTAACTATGTGGTGATTAATGAGCACAATCAAGTATGAGGTGCATTACAAGCACAATTTACTATGGGTTGATATTATAAGCACATCAACTTTAAAAGCACATCAACTATAGATGCTTTCTCGAGCAAAATTTTCTATGGGTGCTATCACGACCACATTTCACTATGGGATGCTATCATGAGCACAATTTCTCCACGAAGGACTATGGTAAAATATGACCACACCGGTCGATATAAACTGTAGAACCATGAGCTCATATGTCAATATGCGCATTCAACACAAACTTTGAATAAATATAAAATACATATAATGAACATGAGATACGGGTAAAACACCCGATACTTACACTTCACCTCTATATGTGTGATTATTTACTATATAAATTCAACATTCTTAAGCTAATGTTTGGGACAACTATGAACAAAAATGGTGCTTGTTAGTTACTTCCATGTTGAGTAAGTTAAAAATACCCACTTTTCCATGTTTTAGAATAGGTAAACGGCCAAATAACAATGTCTATCATTACATACCGATTGAATATCAAGATACAACGAAAACTATACATTTGGTCTCGCCTCTATTTTATGTAGTAGCATGCTAGCATTTTACAACGGATCTTGTGGAGAACCATCAACTACTCAAGTTTCAAATAGATTGTATAAAGTTCAATTACATGCAATCTGATACGTGGGGATCGCACCCTCGCAACAGGTTTTACCTCTCAAGGGATCTCGAGAAGCTTACAACCCCTACCAGGCAGTGTACCTGATCGTTGTAGTATAGTATAGTGACAAGTACCGGGGGATTGATCGTTCAACTCAGGAATAGTGTCGCTAGGATTATAAAACCTATAAAACTAGGTCTAGAGGTGAGGGATGATTCTTTTTGTATTTTTATATTTTTATGAAAGCAAGTAAAAATCTCGGTTTTGAAGGAGTGAGCAGAATTAGTTGCTAGCCAACTAACCCAATTTACCTAAAGATGCAATCAAAATAAAAGAAATGAAAAAAAAAAACAAAACTAATTATACTAATGTGGTGGTGACAATAATGAGGAAAGTTGTGTTTACTTAGATTTCATTACTCCCTAGATATCTTTTACAGGTTAATTACTTGTTACAATTGCATGGATGATGGGTCATATTCCTTAATACTAGTCGTAGGGCCATGTACGATATTCCCTAACTCTATAGGATCCTACTTCACTCCTATGTCGAGCCGTTAGAAGCTCCTAACATGGGATCATTAGAATTCTCCTACGCATTAAATACAACCAAATATCGCAGTCACCTCCGATCATGTTTCCTAAGACATTCAAGCATGTTACCAATGGAAGTCTGCCAGTTTTCTTAAGCCTAACATCGAATACAATCATCCATAACAATTATAAACAAGCAATCAACCCATAATCAACATCTAGGTTTCACTACATCTAAGCAAACACAAGAAAATCTAGCCTAGCATGTTAAATAGAAGACAAGCGTAAGATATAATCAAACAACACATAGACATATTGAATGATTTGGAAGAATACTTATCTTTAATTGAACATGAAAGATTCAATGGGTTGAAACCCTTGAAAAGATGACAAAATTTGGCCTAGGGTTTTTCCCTCAAAAGTTGCACACTCATGAATGAAATTTGGAAAACTATATATAGATTACATTTCGTGACGGCGTCATGTATTGGATTGTGACGCCGTCAACTCGCCGCCTTAATAAAAATCATATTGCCTAGATCTGATTTTGATGTCGTCATGTGTAAAAATCTTCTGGGCTGTCACTAGTGTTTTGACCCTGACGGCCTTGGTGACGCCGTCAGGTCCTATAGTTGAAAACTCTCTGGACCGTCACGTGTATTTTCCACTTCCACCTCTTTTGTAACTCTTGACGCCATTATGTAGAAGATCTTGAGGCCGTCAGGTACTGTTCACAACAAGGAAAATTGAGACTTTGCCATTTTCTTCACTTTTATGCTCCAAAAACGTCCAAAATGCTTCCTTTTCCAAATTTCTCTCAAAAAATACCTAAAATGACAAAAGGAACGATTTAGGCAATATTTGGTCAAATAAACACGAATTAGGGCTTAAATGACATCTTAAAAGCGGTACACTTTTCGCCTCATCAAATACCCTTACACTTGAGATTTGCTTGTCCTCAAGCAAATGCGCTTTTATTCTAATCAAAATACAAGTTAGGGGTCATTTTACTGGTACAAAAAGTTGTATTGGTCACGCCAAAAATGTGTGACGATATGCCTATAGTCACACTCGTTTTTTTGTTGTGTGTCACTAAAGGTCCCGCCACCGTAGGTGGCATATGGTCACATTGAGTTCGCGGCCTTTTCCATCGAAAAAGAGTGACCAAAACCCCGAATATGTGTGACAAATTAGGCACAAGTTTTGTTGGATTAGTCATTATCAGTGACCGTAAACACTTTATAGTCACGCAGATGTTTTTTGAGAGTAACTATTTTTCAACCTTTGGCCACATAAATATATAATATATGTGACATTTGAGATGATTCTTCCTAGTAAATGTGTATTTTGTGTGACTATTTCCCGTCATGTGGCCACATGAATATACAATAAATGTGACGTTTGTGATGATTTAGTCACACAATGGGTGTTGTTTTTTTGGAGTTAGTCACATACAATTTAACACAAAGTGGCCAAAAGTGTAAATAAGTGTGACCATATGCTGTTTAAAGTGAAGAAATGTGTATTTTGTGTGACTATTGATCATCCAATAGCCACGTGAATCTTATATTTGTGTGGCCTTTTGTAATATTTAGTCACACAAAGCATGTTTGTTTTAGGTATTTAGTCACATACCATTAATCAAACAGTGGCCAAAAGTGTAAATAAGTGTGACCATATGTTGTTTAAAGTGAAGAAATGTGTATTTTGTGTGACTATTGATCATCCAATGGCCACATGAATTTTATGTTTGTGTGGCCTTTTGTAATATTTAGTCACACAAAGCATGTTTGTTTTGGGTATTTAGTCACATACCATTAAGCAAACAGTGGCCAAAAGTGTTAATAAGTGTGACCATATGCTGTTTAAAGTGAAGAAATGTGTATTTTGTGTGACTATTGATCATCCAATGGCCACGTGAATTTTATGGTTGTGTGGCCTTTTGTAATATTTAGTCACACAAAGCATATTTGTTTTGGGTATTTAGTCACATACCATTAATCAAACAGTGGCCAAAAGTGTAAATAAGTGTGACCATATGCTGATTAAAGTGAAGAAATGTGTATTTTGTGTGACTATAGATCATCCAATGGCCACGTGAATTTTATGTTTGTGTGGCCTTCGGTAATATTTAGTCACACAACGACTAAAGCAAACAGTGACCAAAAGTGTTAATAAGTGTGACTATATGCATCTTTTAGTTACATTTAAAAAATCAATATATATCAAAACAATTCAAATATATATCAAAACAAATTTAAATACAATAATATTGGAATGTATATAACTGAACAAAATATAAAATTGGACATCCTTTTATACACCAAGGAGTCCTAGTCAGCTTACAATAGTTTCTTTATAAGTATCTATAATCTTTTCCATAAGCAAGTAGCAACTTCGAGCGGTCTTAATCTCTGAGTAGTACCAACCTTAACTAGCAGTAGTAACTTTTGTACTAGCAGTAGTAAATACTTGGCACATTTTCTTTGAAGTTCATGAGCTGCACTAAATCCATCTAAGCAATATTAACACAAACATGATCAGCAGTAAATTCAAACATCATGAAGACTTTTAATCCAAAACAATGAACATACTAATAAAATTTGCAGTTAAACTTACAAGTTTTTCTCCAATTGATCTAATCTCGTCATCTGGATATAAAAGCCTTGAAAATGTAGGCTGCTGCATATCAACACATCATGATGAGAGCAGAACTAGAACATGTCAAAGCTCACAACATAACAGAACTAGATGAGCCACTGGTTCAACTATCTGCACAAACATGATAGGAGAGTTAATACTAGTACCACGTTAGTACTGCTGGAGCAGAGTTACTACTGCTAGTATATATATATATATATATATATATATATATATATATATATATATATATATATATATATATATATATATATATATATATATATATATATAGAATGTATATAAATGAACCAAATATATATCAAAATTGTAATGTCATATATAATCAAATTCTCAACTATCATAAGTTAAAACCTGTTGACTCTTCGCCGCCTTAGCTTGCTTTTGCAAGGTTTCACTAGAGTCCAAATGTTTTCGCTTCGTTGGTACTAATTTTAGTCCAGTATTTTGTTCACTAATATTTGGTATCATAGTTGGTGGTGTAACCTGTAGAACCGATTTGTCATGGCTTAAGCGTTTTCGTATGTCCGATAGTTTTAACAGGTTCCTATATGTATATATAAAACACGGTACATTAGTCATGTACGTAAAACAAAAAAAATCAAAGGTGGATGTTTTGTTACTTACCACTGTTTCCATTACTGGTACGTTTTCCAAAGTTTCAATGGCCATTGGAGTGGTCACCTGCAATATAAATTAAGAAATACAATGGTGTTATCATTAGAAAATGAAATTGTTAACAACATAAAAAATGGCTTACATCTGAGTCTAACGGCAGTTTCTTTCTGCAAAAAAAAATATGGGAAATGTAAGAAACCAAGGCACTAATAACGCTGCATAATATAAGATCTACCAACCATGAAACAGTAAAAATATACATGGGTTGGCTTTGGTGACTGAGATGGAGCATACCCACACCTCGAAAATGAAGTGTGCCAGAAAATCCAGCTGAGGGAATTTTTAGCAAGGCATCCCATGTATTATCCTCACCCGTGAAAATAGCATGTAGCCCCTGCAAGAAACAAGTAACGTGATTAATGCTAACATAAAAGACGACAACATTAGATGTCCCAAATATAAGTTTAGCCTCAAAAACAAACATACGGGTTGCATATCAACTCGGGCAACAAATAATATACAATTGGTTGCAATTTTATGCAGTGCCAAACGTGGAACGAATAAATGTTAAACACATTACCAAGCAAGCAAATCACTAACATTTGGTACAAATGAAACAGTTTGACAAAAAGCAACCATATTTGAGTTAATTTCCTATATAACAGATGTTATGTTAATCTTTTGATAGATCACTTACGCGACTGCGATAAGCAAACTCCAACTGTTCAGCAACATCCTCCCGGAGTGGAAACCAATCAAGACTCCCTTTACGAGCAAAACAGTGGCCTCTTAGAACACGTCGATTGTCTCTATTCCAATAAACAGGAAAACTATTTCGTCTTAATAAGTCTACCTGCAATGATTACCACCACACGAATTTATAATCAAAAACTTGTTTTAGGCTAGTTTTAATCCACAAAAATCAATATAAATCGTTTTATATTCAATTACACATTTAAGAAAATATTTATTAAATATGTGTTTGAGCATACCCATGAACATAGTAGGATAGGTGATAAGTGTCTAAATACTCATCATTTTATACCAATCTGAACTGCCAAAACATCCAAAAACACTCAAATATGCATCATAATACTGAAAATATCTTAGAAGTGTGTTTTATATGTTTCAAATGCAAAATAACCAAAAACAGATAAAAAAAAACGTACAAAGTTTGTATAATTGCCAGTTTCAGTCCCTCAAGTTTCAAAAGTTGTCAAAACTAGTCCCTGGTAAATCAAAACATGAAAAATATCATCAAAGGTCCTTAGGATTCTTAAGTTGTCAAGTATAATCATTTAAAGTTAAAAATTGCAAAATGACAACTTTAGTCCCTCAAGTTTCAAAAATGTCAAATATAGTCCTTAAGGTTTTGAAAATGGAAAATATGAAAAATAAACCTTAAACTATTCTTAAATGACAAAATTGGTCCTTATGATAACTTTTGGGAAATTACAACTTAAACCCTTCAAATTTTAGAAAATTACAGTTTGGTCCCTGGAGTTTGAGGAATTGGCAGAAAAGGTCCCTGGGTATTTTAAATGGAAAAATCACATCTTTGGTCCTTGGGTTATTCATAAATGGCATAATTGATCCTTATATCTACTTTGGGAAAATTGCAAAATCAGCCCTCAATTTTGTCTAAATTACAAAATTGGTCCTTGTTTAGTTATAATACCAACCGGACCCTTTTTATTATAAAAACCCAAAACCAAGCCTAGTCCAAACACAACCAAGCCCACCCATACTTTCCCTAAGCCCAATCCACCCTCGGCCCACACCCTTAATATTACAAACCAGGGTTTGACCCTGGTCAAACACCCCAAACCCGCCACCACTATTCATCACCCTCACCCCCAGCCTGAAACCTGAAAACCAGGTGGTTTCACCACCACCTCACCACCTTTACAGCTCACCAACCTACTCCTTTCCACCTCACAACCTTATCCCACACCATAATAAATGCTATTCCCACCTTTTTCCATCAAACTCTCAACTGTAGCACTCAAACTCCCTGTTTTTCTTCCATATCACCCCAACTTGTCCTAAAACCATCTCATTTGTCCCCTGATACCACCACAACCTTCCAATAATCTTTAATTGTACAACTTTGGCCCCAAGTAAACGTGGAGACTTTTGGCGCCAAAATCAGTTTAAACGGCTAGGATCAATTCAGAGCTATGGAAGGTCAAGATTCAAAGTGGGATATGCTCAGAGACTTACAAGGAACCCTAAAGTGAGCCTATAAAAGGAAGAGAAGCAGAAGAGATTGATATCTAGTTTATTTTCAATAATTGTATGTCGTATTAGTTTCTTTTAAAAGTTCAAGTGTAATTTAAGCTTTCAAAGTTTCAAGTTATCATTCTCAGTGTACTAGTAAGCTTTTCAGATAATAAATTTCAAGTTTGCATCTCTGTCTCAGTTTATGAAAGTTTAATTTTATATCAAGAATTTCAATAAACTCTAATGTTGTTTGTAGTGGATGGTAAGGATCAATAAGCACATATAAGCTCCTAATAAGCTCAATAAAGCTTCTAGTAACTTATAATTCAGTATAGCTTAAAAAATTCCAAAAATACAAAATTGGTCAATGAAAGTCAACTGTGGGATTTGGATTTGATTTCTGGGATTCAGAAGTAATTTAGAAGCATAAGGAAGCTTTGGAGTTGGGTTTAGAAGTGTTCTTGGTTCTTGGTTTTGATGCTCACAGTCAACAAATTGTAAGCCTTATTTTCAATTTCAAGTTCATTTTCTATATCATAGCTGTCTTTGCTTATATCTGTATTGTTTATGTTTGTTTGAAGTAATTTAGTGATAATATAATCTTAAGTAGCATAGTTGTTAATCAGTTTCAATAAGTTGCTTAGTATCTCATATTTTAGTAATTTATAGCTTGTCTTTGATTTTCAAGTTATTGTTATTATTGTTGAGATATTTTGGTTTAAGTAGGTTTATATAATCATGATAAATGTTTCTGTATTCATAGATTGGTAAAAATCAAGTGTTTGCTTTGAAAAACCCCACATCAGACAGTTAAGGGATTATTTGGAATAAGCTAGTGAGCTAAGCTCTTGTTGTTATTTGGTGTTTATTTGTGATTCAATAGATTGCAGTAGTGAAATTTAGGTTAATTAAGGCATAAAACCTTGGTCTCATACACCCAAAAGTCAAAATCACAAACAATTCATCACCACAGTTAACTGTGGTGGTATTTGAGTCCAAAACTCATCAAGTCCGTTCATAAGTGTTAGTTATAACTTAAATTGGTCATATTATAGCTTAACTAAACATCTTTAATCAAAAAATCAGTGTTTGAAGTTCATCAAAGTCAAATACCAAAGTTTTGCAAAAAGTCAAAAGTGCATCACCTCAGAAATCTCAAAAATGGCATGATTTATCTAGAATTTTGTGCTTAATCTTAGGCTTTGAAACTTGTTGTGAGTGTTGTCTACCAGTAGGACTTTAGATTCATGCCATTGTTTGATTTTTATAATTTTTTCTAGTGGACCTTTTTGCCCCTTGAACACACCTGCAGGGAAAGAAGCTCCCCTGCTACACAGACCATCATCTCATCACCACCACTTTGGTGGTTGTTTGTGGCTACCCCAGTGGGTCCCACACTCCCTAATTGGTTTCTTACAACCCCCCTCCTACCAAGGTTCAAGAGTTGACCCTTTGTTTGACCTGTGCATCACTGGGACCCACCTGAAATCAACCTTGAAATCTGTCCCATTTCTGTCTCAGTCACCCTATAAGCAGTTGCTTATTGTGACTTATTAGCTTATTACATGAGCTTCTCTCATCAAATCTAGTTTAAATAAGTCAAAATAACTTAGGTGAACCTGACTTAACCAGTGTGGACCCCACATAACTCCATTTGAGCTTATTTCTTTGTGTGGTCAAACTTAGTCAACTGTCAAGGGTAATAAGCACTCTCAGTGCTTATTCTGGGTTTCTAAATTAGTTTTCTTTGTAAAAGTTTCATAATTTAAGTATTTTATTAGTTTTATAAAAGAAAAACCAGAAAAAGCCAAACTTAATTATAGTGATAGCTTCTATTTAATAGAAATTATCTATTTAATTTTCCTTTCAGCTTATTAATAAGCACTTTTCCATTTTTATAATTTTCTTAATTTCCTACTACCTTTAAGTAGTTAAAATAATTTTCTTAGGTTTTTCCTAAGCAGTTTACTATTTATTTGATTTAAAAATAGTTTAAATAATTTAATAGGTAGTATTAGTAATTAATTAGTTTTCTTTAATATTAATTAACAACAGTAGAATTTTTTATTTTTCTTAGGTTTTATAAAGAAGTTAAGATTTTTAGAAAATAGTTTCATAATTTCCACTGTCCATTTTCTAATTTTCTTATTTAATTTAATTAAATTAGATTTAAATTAATTAATAAGTAATTAATTAGTCAAATAGCTTAAATATAATTTTTAGCAACTTTTTATAATTTTTTAGGATTCCTGTAATGGTTAATTAGTTTTATAGATTTTTCCATAATTTTATAAGTCATTTTAGTATTATTAGTAATTTCAAATAGTTTAACTAGTTTAAATAATATAATTAGTTTTTAATTAATAGAAAACTCATAAAAAGACAAAAATATTTATTTTCATTTTTTATACTTTCTTCAAGTTCTTTTTAAGGTTTAGAAATTATTTTTGCAAGTTTTTAGTTTAAATTGTAATCTTTATAATTTTTAGTTAATTTAACTTAGGTTTAATTTACTTATTAAATAGTTTTAATTAATTAAATAGTAATTAAATATTAAAATAATCATTTTCATAATTTTAATATCATTTTAACTTTTCTTTTAATTTTAAGTTTTAAAGTTTCAATTGTACCCCCTGTAGTTTGTAATTTGATAAAACCCACTTTTCTCTGTCTGTTATCTGATTTTCTAATTTGTGCTTTTGTGTGTATCTCTGTTATTGTTTATATCTTTTCATATTATCTAAATACCAAAGCAATCAGTAGTATAATCATTCCTCAATCATTTTGGTTACTGTCCTCAGTACCACTCATTCCCTTAAACGTTCAAAATACAATTTCAATCTCGTTGGGACTTAACGACCCGGGGATTTCCCTATATTTCCACGGTCAATAATAACTTGCACTTTCTCCTAGGTGGGCCTATCAACTACACTCGGTTGACTGGTTGGTTTAGGAGGAGTAAAAATTTGGCGCCGCTGCCGGGGAGGTTGTTGCGTATTTCAAAACGTTTTAGGTTTAGTGGTTTTCAAAAACCCTCCTGTACAAATACCATCACTTTGTGAAAATCAAAATCATATTTGAACAAGTTCATTAACATTTCTCCTGAAGTGTTAAAAAACACCAAACAAATCATAAACAACAAAACAAACTGTGAAGTTAAATTACTTCGTTATCTTTACGATTACAACATATACAGTTGGTTTAAGGTAAGTTCTGACATTAAATTGCGAACTTAAGAGGGATCCATTTATTTCCTCCCGCCAGCCTGCGAGTAATCTTAAAGGAACGATTTCGGTTAACGAATCAATTCCAAAAATATTGTCCAAGTTTTCACCCATACACGAAAAGCCAAAAATATTTTTACTGTGAATATAATTACATAAAAGTTTACCACCGAAAACCAAGGCAGAACACCTACCAACTGGGGGTGTGAACATAATAAGTTCCCAAACTTAAGATTTAAAACTTACCATTGTATCCTTGTGAATAGTGTACCTTTTTTAAAGGAGATGTTCATTTGTGATTATTGGATTCAAGTTCACTGTCGTTTTGCCTCTGTCTTGTTTTGATTGATACCGTTTTTAGTGCATGCACACTCGTTCACAATCACGACGTAATCGTCATAAAAACGTTACCGAGTTACGTACTGTTGAAGAAGAACACACATTAAAAATGAACGACGAGCCCCCATTCCCTCCTAAGGAGGAACCAGTTCCTGACACCCGAACAATGGAGGAACTGTGTCAACCTACCATGCAAGGGAGGGGTGGACCCATTGCACCACTCACTATTGGAGCCACGAACTTTGGATTAAAACACCACATGATACAACAGATCCAGAATTCGTGCCAGTTCCACGGATTGCCGGGTGACGATGCTAACAAGCATCTCGACAAATTTTTAACTGTCACCCAAAGCATGAAACAAAATAGCGTCACCGATGACGGCCTACGTTTGTACCTTTTTTCCTATTCCCTCACTCATCATGCAACTTCCTGGTTTGATCGACTTCCAAAGAATTCGATCCACACTTTTGATGAGATGATCACTAAATTTCTGGCCAAATACTTTCCACTATCTATGGTCACAAAGCTGAGGAATGATATCAGCAACTTCAGACAGCTTCCCGAAGAGTCTTTATTTGAGGCATGGGAACGCTACAAACTTGCTATTGATCGGTGTCCCAATCATAACATGCTTCTTGTCACCATTATTGATACCTTTTATAATGGTTTGACACTCTGTCATCGTGACACCATCAATGCTGCTGCTGGGGGCACCTTTTTGAAAAGGACCCCTGAAGAGTGCTATGACTTAATTGAAAACATGACTGCCCATCATAATTTTTGGGACTCCTCTGCTGAGAGGAACGACTCATTTAAGTCAGTCACTGCGGCAAGCAATGAAATATCCATCCTAGCTAAAAAGCTTGATGATTTGTCTACAGCAGTTTTGTGTATCCATCAGACAAATCATAATCAGGTCAAAGCTGTTAACCCAAGTTGTGAAACTTGCGGTGGTCCACATCCTTACACAGAGTGCCCAGCCTCCGGTGGCTCGGCTCGTGAGGTAATTCTTACGCAGCTCAAGGTTCCTATAATACGGGAGGTAATTCTTACCAAGCGCAAGGAGATCGAAACCTTTTGAGCTACCGATCTAATAACTACATCGGACCACCAGGGTTTAATCAGTCCCAGAACCAAAATGGTCAAAACAGAAACCAGAACTTTAACCAGAATCAGAACCAGAACCGAATGAACCAAGGTTTTAACAACCAAGGGAATTTCAACCCTGGTCAGAACTAGGTTCAACAAAATCAGAACCAAGGGAATTATAACCGAAATCAAGGTCAGAACAATTACCCACAGGGTAATTTTCAACAACAAAACCACTTTCAGGGTAATAACAACCAGCAACATGGGAATTTCCAGAACAATCGGGCCCAAAATTTTCCAAACCAAAATCAAGCCATTGTTCCAACTGGACCATCACATGATGAGTTATTAAAACAGTTTATGAAATCCCAAGAAGAACTGAACAAAATGTTGGTTAGTCAAATATCTGATTTGAAGAAGTCTTTAAATGATCGACCCTCGGGCTCAGGTACTACTTTACCTAGCAACACGATCGCTAATCCGAGGGGCGATGTAAAGGCGATCACTACAAGAAGTGGAGTTTCTTACAAAGGACCCACAGCTCCGTCTACCTCTTCTCCTATCCCGGTAGAGGAATGTGAAACTGAGGATACTACGGATACGGTACTTCCTACTAATAACGGAGGTACCAATGACATCCCTCCTCCAGTTATCCCGGTCCCGACTCCCCCTAAAAGAGTCGTGTTTGAAACTACCGAAGGTCCTGTTGAAAATCCAAAAGCCAACCCAAAACCAACAATTCCATATCCCTCACGATTGCAAGACCAGAAGCTCCGTGAAAAAGCTAATCATCAGATGGAAAAATTCTTTTAGATTTTTCAAGAACTACACTTCGATATTAGTTTCGCGGATGCTCTTCTTTTAATGCCCAAATTCGCATCGACAATCAAAAACCTGTTGAGCAATAAAGAAAAACTGTTTGAGATGGCATGAACTCCACTCAATGAAAACTGCTCTGCAGGTCTGTTGAAACAGCTTCCCGAGAAGCTAGGAGACCCCGGGAGATTCCTAATACCATGTACTTTCCCGGGGATGGTTGAGTGTTTTGCCTTGGCCGATCTTGGTGCAAGCATCAACTTAATGCCCCACTTAGTTTGGAAAAAGCTCTCTCTTCAGGCACTTAGTCCCACATGCATGACTCTCGAGCTTGCTGACCGTTCAATTTCACATCCCCTTGGTATTGCCGAGGACGTATTTGTAAGAGTGGGAAAGTTCCATTTTCTGGCAGACTTTGTCGTTGTTGTTTCGATGCAGATCCAAGAGTTCCTCTCATTCTTGGGAGGGGATTCTTAAGAACGGGACGTGCATTAATTGATGTTTTCGATGAGGAAATCACGTTACGAGTTGGCACTGAAGCGATAACGTTCAACCTTGATCAAACCTCGAGATACTCCTCGAATTATGATGCTGAATCGGTCAACCGAATTGATGTCATTGACATTGCATCCGAGGAGTATGCTCAGGAAATCCTTGGATTCGCTGATAATTCTCCTAGTGGCAATCCCACTACCTTTTCTCACCCCATAATCGCTAATTCTTCTCCTTCCCTCACTCCGTTTGAGGGAAGTGATTTCGTCCTTGAGGAATTAGAGGCCTTTCTCAAAAGTGATTCAGTTCCCGAAGGAATTGATAACCAAGAGATTGACCCGGAGAGGGATATACTTCTCCTTGAGAAGTTATTGAACAAAGATCCTTCTCCTATTCCTGTTCTACCTCCACAACTTCATAAAGCGGAAGTCAAATATGTTGAGAAAAATGATGATTTCCCCGAGGTCGAACTTAAGGACCTGCCTCCTCATCTAGAATATGCATTCTTGGAAGGTAACGATAAGTTACCAGTCATTATTGCAAAAGACTTAAAGGATGAGGAGAAAACCGCGCTGCTTAAGGTTTTAAAGTCCCACAAGCAAGCAATTGCTTGGAAGCTCTCAGACATAAAGGGTATTAACCCGGATTTTTGTACACACAAAATCCTAATAGAAGAGGACTTTAAACCTGCCGTGCAGCATCAAAGAAGGGTAAATCAAAAAATCCACGAAGTTATTAAGGAAGAAGTTATCAAACTTCTTGATGCGGGATTGATTTACCCTATATCAGATAGTCCTTGGGTTAGCCCAATACATTGTGTTCCAAAAAAGGGTGGCATTACGGTTATCACAAATGAGGATAACGAGTTGATACCAACTCGTTTGGTTACAGGGTGGCGAGTATGTATCGATTATAGAAAACTTAACGAAGCCACCCGCAAAGACCATTTTCCTCTGCCCTTTATTGATCAAATGCTCGAAAGACTAGCGGGGAATGAGTATTATTGCTTCCTCGATGACTTCTCGGGTTACTTCCAGATTCCCATTGATCCACAGGATCAAGATAAGACTACCTTCACATGCCCTTACGGAACATTTGCCTATCGTCGCATGCCTTTTGGGTTATGCAATGCTCCGGGCACTTTCCAGAGGTGCATGATGGCTATTTTCCATGACATGATCAGAAAAACCATGGAGGTATTCATGGATGACTTCTCAGTCATCGGGAATTCTTTCGACTCATGCCTCTCCCATTTAGAAAAAATGCTTCAACGTTGTGAAAACACTAATCTTTGTCTAAACTAGGAGAAGAGCCATTTTATGGTTAAGGGAGGGCATTGTCCTCGGCCATAAATTTTCAAAAAATGGGATTGAGGTCGATAAGGCCAAAATTGATGTTATTTCTAAACTACCTCATCCCACCACTGTTAAAGGAATAAGGAGTTTCCTCGGTCATGCCGGGTTCTATCGAAGATTCATATAGGATTTCTCCAAAATAGCCCGGCCCATGACTCATCTTCTTGAAAAGGATGCTCCTTTCATCTTTTCTCCTGAGTACATCGAAGCTTTTTCTACTTTAAAGAAAAAACTTACCGAGGCACCAATCCTTGTTGCCCCCGACTGGGACTTACCCTTCGAACTTATGTGCGATGCTAGCGACTTCGCTATTGGTGCAGTTCTGGGGCAACGCAAAACCAAACATTTCCAGCCAATACACTACGCAAGTAAGACCATGAATGAAGCTCAAACACACTATACCACCACAGAAAAAGAATTATTAGCTGTAGTATATGCCTTTGAAAAATTTCGGTCTTACTTAATCTTAAACAAAAGCGTGGTGTATACGGACCATTCTGCTTTGAAATACCTGTTCACTAAACAGGACACAAAGCCAAGACTGCTCCGTTGGGTCCTGCTCCTTCAGGAATTCGATATTCTCATAAGAGATAAAAAAGGAGCAGAGAACCTTGCAGCTGATCACTTATCCCGGTTAGAAAATCCTCATCGGGATATTCTCGAGAGAAAAGAAATTAATGAAACTTTTCCTCTTGAGACTCTAAATCTAATCTCTACCCGGGATGATACCACTACCCCATGGTTTGCTGACTTTGCAAATTACCATGCGGGAAATTTCGTTGTGAAAGGGATGTCGTCCCAACAGAAAAGAAAATTCTTTAAAGATGTAAAACATTACTTCTGGGACGACCCCTACTTGTTCAAAATATGTGCGGATCAAGTCATCCGACGGTGTGTCCATGGCCAAGAAGCCATGGAAATTCTTAAAGCTTGTCATGATGGACCCACGGGGGGACATCATAACCCAAAGTACACCGCCAAAAAGGTGTTTGATTCAGGATTCTTTTGGCCGACGATCTATAAAGACGCCCATGAACTTATCAAAACTTGTGACGCTTGCCAGCGTCACGGGGAATATTTCCAAAAAGAATGAGATGCCGCAAAACGCCATCCAAGTCTGTGAAATATTTGATATGTGGGGCATTGATTTTATGGGGCCATTCCCATCTTCACGAGGGAATAAATACATACTCGTGGCTGTCGACTATCTGTCAAAATGGGTTGAAGCAAAAGCTTTACCCACCAATGATGCCCGAGTAGTCGTTAAATTTTTAAAGTCTCTCTTTGCCAGATTAGGGACTCCTCGTGCCATTATCAGTGATCGTGGCACTCACTTCTGCAATGAACAATTTGCAAGAGTGATGCTGAAATGTGGTGTAACTCACCGTCTTTCGACAGCATATCACCCCCAAACAAGTGGGCAGGTGGAGGTCTCAAATTGGGGTATTAAGAGAATTCTGGAGAGGACGGTTGGTGAAAACCGTGCCTCTTGGTCGGATAAGCTGGACGATGCATTATGGGCTTTCCGCACTGCTTACAAAACACCCATCGGGTGTACTCCATATAAGCTAGTGTACGGGAAAGCATGTCATCTTCCGATCGAATTAGAACATAAGGCCTATTGGGCCTTAAAACATGCAAATTTCGACCTTCAGACAGCGGGTGATCACCGTAAAGTTCAACTAAACGAACTAAATGAATTACGTGATCAAGCTTAGAAAAATTCTTTAATCTATAAAGAAAAGGCTAAGAAGATACATGAATCTAAAATTAAGAACCGCGTTTTCAACGTTTAGGAGGAGTCAATAGGTGAGATGAGGGTGATGGTGGCTCGACTGTGATGTTGGTGGATGTGGATGTGGTGGTTATCTCGAACCAAACAACCGAAGCAAACAAAGTCTCCCATACAGTTCCCTTGTCTTGATGATGGTGATGGCTTGGAGGAGCGATGGTTGGTGGAACCACGGCGAGATAAGGCAGTGAAGTTTGGCGGTGGTGTGTGTCGGTTCTAGAGAGAAGGAGAATAGATGAATAGATAGAAGATAGATCTAACTAGTGTAAGTATTAGTGTTTTGATTTTGGGGGAAAATGGAGGGATCTTGAGCGGGAGATTGAAATTTTTGGGGAAAAATTAGGGGCGGGATCTGACTAGTGTAAGTGTTAGTGTTTTGATTTTGGGGCAAAATGAGCTTGAAATATTTAATGAGTTGAGCTCAATCTTATATAAGTTCGACTCGAGTTATTGTTGAGTTCTCGAGCTTGTAAGTAATATAAAATATGTTTTTTTTTTAAGTGTACAAAGTGTAAATATTTATTTATGAATGTATCAAGCTTTTCGAGCTAAAGTCGAACCGAATTCAATTCTTAGGTTATATTATATTTCAATTTTAATTTGTGTCATAAAACACATCTTTACAGATAAATCGAGCTTTTCGAGTCAAGCTCAAGCCGAGTTCAAAATTTCTCGATCCCGGATAACATGATTGAGAGGGTGATGGAGGCTTGACTGTGATGCTGGTGGATGTGGTGGTTAACTCGAACCAAACAACCGAAGCAAACAAACTCTCCCATACAGTTCCCTTGTCTTGATGACGGTGATGGCATGGAGGATCGATGGTTGGTGGAACCATGGCGAGATAAGGCAGTGAAGTTTGGCTGTGGTGTGAGTCGGTACTAGAGAGAAGGAGAATATATAGATGAATAGATAGAAGATAGATCTGACTAGTGTAAGTGTTAGTGTTTTGATTTTGGAGAAAAATGGGCGGGATCTTGAGCGGGAGATTGAAATTTTTGGGGAAAAATTAGGGGGCGGATCTTGAGATCTTGAGCGCCGGCCTGATTAAAATTTTAGAGATTGAAAGCCTTGGGGAAAATGAGCTTGGAATGTTTAATGAGTTGAGTTCAATCTTATATAAGTTCGACTCGAGTTATTGTTGAGTTCTCAAGTTTGTAAGTAATATAAAATATGTTTTTTTTAAGTGTACTAAGTGTAAATATTTATTTATAAATGTATCAAGCTTTTCGAGCTGAAGTCGAACCGAATTCAATTCTTAGGTTATATTATATTTTCAATTTTAATTTGTGTCAGAAAACACATCTTTACAGATAAATCGAGCTTTTCGAGTCAAGCTCAAGCCGAGTTCAAACTTTCTCGATCCCGGATAACATGATCGAGAGGGTGATATATTGAGGCTTGACTGTGATGGTGGTGAGCTCAACCTTTAATTAGTTTGACTCGAGTTATTGTTGAGTTCTCGAGCTTGTAAGTAATATAAAATATGTTTTCATCCTAAAAATCCTGCAAAACATTCATTGTGACTCGATACACGCATTTGACTCAAACAAGTACTAATGAGTTAAGGTAGGCATGCAAGTTCAGGTATCCGATTTTACAAGGAAACTGCATGTTAAAGAGCGAGACTATTAAGAAAATGACATTATAGCTAGTAGGATCTTACGATCCCAATCCGATCATACGTTCATGATCTTGCAAAGACGAAAACGATCGTGGGTAGGATCTGATCTCGATCTTGAAAACCTTGCATCTTACCATATGTACTCTTTGGGCCATTTTTTAAATACAAGATACACTAAAATACAAATGTATGTACCTTTAATACTGTTAGTTTTTAAACTTTTAATACTTTTAGTTTTTATACTTTTAATGATTTTAAACTTATCTATACATCTTATAATGCATCTTTGACTCTTTCTCTTCCAATTTTTTAAAATTTTCATTTATACATTTTAAGTAAATACAACAAATTAAGCTATATGTACAATCAATTTAAGCATTAGCACCTACACACATTGACTAGTCAACACTTATAATTAATATATATAACATTTAAAACACCTTTTCAATTAAAAGTATCATTTATAAACCACAATGTACAAACAAATCAAGCCGCTAAACACTCTCTTCATAAAATTGGTAAGACATTTTATGCCTAATTTTTTTTATAAGTGGACTTGGTCACTCAGATAATATATCATTTTCTCATAACTTCAACAGTTTATCATGCATCTAAAAATATTTTCGCTATCTGTAAAGTAATTTTCATCGTAAATAAATACTACTAGTAATATATAGAGCGTTCGCCAAAACTTTAATTACAGGGTACCTCCCGCCGCAACGCGCGTGTGCCCTGCTAGTAATATATAACATATGCAAAGCTTATCAAACACACATCACTTATAATATATAATATTTACAAAGCTTATCAAACACACTTCACACACTCCAACATATACTTAATACTCTATCTTACACTCACACACAGCTATACCTTGTTCTTTCTTTCTCTCTCTCACTACTACACCCTAAGTTTGACCCTAAGTTAGATCGGAAGCATATGGTAACATACTTAGATCGCTTCTATATTGACCCTAAGTTTGACAGATGATTTGGTTTATCTGATTATTTAGTTGTTTTTTTTTGTTTATCTGATTATTTCATTGTTTGTGTTTATTTAATTAGTGTTATTTAGTGTTAGGGTTTATGTATGATCTGTATATTTGTGTTTTTTATTGTTAGGGTTTATGGTTGTTTTTTAGTTTTGGTGCGAATATTTAGGCTAAAACATCCAAGTATCAAAGATGGAAGAAGTATCAAGGATGGGTGAACCGACACCACTTTCAAGTATGAACATAAACTTGTTCTGGTGTTGTTCATCCATTATTGATTCATCTTTGTTCTTTGTCAAGGATGGGTGAACCGACACCACTTTCAAGTATGAACATAATATGTATCGATCTGTATGTTAGGAATACAAATATTCCTGTAAAAGTCTCGGTCACCTAATTATTGTAATAGCATTAAGTTTGCTCGTAGTTAGTTAAGTTATTAGTTAGTTAGTATTAGATTAAGTAACATCGTGGAAGAAGGACGGGTCTTACCCACTGTATGCCTGATCCACAGCCCGGGTGTGGGCGTTTTATCATTTATTTGTTAGGATAGTATATATACCCCTCTCCACATGTGGAGAGGGTTGGACCTTCTCATACACCTTAATCTAATATCACATTTTCTCTCTCAAGGTTCCAAGTTTTCTCCTCTTTCTTCTTTTCTCTTAACTTAAACGCCACACAAATCACAAGTGCCATCATGTTTGTGACTTGATATTATATCCTACAATTGGTATCAAGAGCCAAGGTTTCATCTTAGGGCCTTGGTGAATCTTATTTTGTGTGGTTGTGTGAGTTAGTAGTGTTTTTATTGAAAACATCTTGGTGTGAATTATCTAGTGTTAGTTGACATGTTAGATGTGTACTTATATGATCATTTGTGTTAGGGTTACATTATTTCTCAGTTGGTTTTGCTATTTCACATGTATTTTTGAAGATTGGATTGGGTTTAGGTCGATTCTTAGTTGCGGTTACCTCTACTGTTTCATTGCTTAGCTGTGGTTTGCTCCATATTTCTGTGGTTAGTGGTCTGCCATTACTATTTTGAGTTAAAGGACAAATCACAAGGATAGTGACAGATTTGGACTATTGTAGTCTGCGATTAGTTCATGCGGTTAGGTGGTTTGCGGTTTGGTCTTTGTGGTTTGCTATTGTGGTTTGCTTTTCCTGCGATTACCACACTTGAGGTTTTGTTCTTTCTGTGGTTTGCTTCTCACTGTGGTTAGTGACATGCGTGTAACTCACGCTGTGGTTTGTTCACTTTGCGGTTAGTTATTTCCCGCGGTTATCTCACCTTGTGGTTAACTAACCCTGTGATTACCTCTCACTGTGGTTACCTATTCTGCGGTTATCTTTCCCTGCGATTTGCTCACCTTGCGTTTATCTCCTACTGCGATTTGTGCATATTGTTGCGGCTAACTTCTACGTTGCGGTTTGGTTTTTTTTGGTTGTGATTTTCTCAAATTGTTTAGCAATTTACTAAGTGATGAGACTCACGTGATAGGTCAATCATTTTGCAATTTGTGAATTGTTGTAACTTTAGTCGTTTCAATTAATCTAATTGTGATCTGACATTGTGAGTTAATCCTTACGACTTGACTAATCTCAATTGGATACATTGCAACTTGACTTGTCACAACTTAACACTTGATGCAAACTGTGACTCATCTGGTATCTTTCTATTAGTTTAATCTGCTGAATATATCTTCCGGTTTCTTTTGTTGACTTTAGTAAAATCCCTAGAAAGAATTATTTCTCGATTTAAGTCACAAAAGCTGTAAAATCCCTTTTGAAGACTTTGAGATGTCGACAGTATCAGATGACATTCAAGCTGGTGGGTCCGACACCTGACCTCCGATGCTAGACAGGACTAACTATGAATCATGGGCACAAAGAATCAGATTGTATTGCTTGGGTAAAGAAAATGGCAAGAACATTCTGAGATCTATCAATGAAGGTCCTATGCAAATTGGTACAACCAGAGATGCTATCTCCACGGCTGAGGATGGTTCTGTCGTTCAGGGAATTGATAGACCACGCACTTACAATGATCTCACTGATGTTGAAAAGAAGCGCTATGATGCTGACATTCGAGCCTCCAACATCGTGATACAAGGGCTACCCAAAGATGTGTACAAGCTAATCAACTTCAACACTGAAGCCAAAGCTGTGTGGGACAATGTCAAAATGCTTCTGTCTGGATCGGAGCTGACCAAAGAAGACCGTGAATCTCAATTGTATGACGAGTTTGAGCATTTCAAGATGAATCCTGGTGAAAACATTACCGACTATTATGTCAGATTTCACAAGCTGGTTAATGACATGAGAATGATCAGAATGGCAATGCCCAACATTCAACTCAACTCTAAGTTTGTGAACAACATGTCACCTGAATGGGATTGTTTTGTCACAGCTGTCAAGCTCAACAAAGGACTGAGAAATACGAACTATGAACAATTGTTTGCGTACCTACAACAACATGAGAAGCATGTTGCATATGATCGTCAATTAAGAGAGAAGCTCAATCCAACTGTCACCAATGACTCACTTGCTTTCATGACTAGTATGGTGCCAACTACTCAACCTGTGTCATCAATGGATCACTCATCTCTACAGTCATCGGCTGCCATGAATACTCATCTTGACTCAGGATACTGTCATACTGACAAGATGATTGACAATCTTTCCAATCAAGTGTCTCTGCTAGTTCAACATTTCAGGGCTGCACTCCCATCTTCTAACAATCAACTCAGAACTTCCTCCAATCCACATAATCAGGCTATTGTGGAAGACGGAAAAGTAATGGTGCAAAACATTCAGGGAAGACAGTATGTGAATCAAAGGAATGTTGTGCGGGGTAACTTTCAGAACAGAGTTGGAAATGTGAATCAAGGACAAGGAAGGCAACCTAAATGTTACAACTGTGAGGGTCTAGGTAACATTGCCTGAAATTGCACTCAGCCAAAACGTCCTCAAAACTCAGACTACTTTAAGGACAAAATGTTGCTCATGCAAGCTCAAGAGAATGGAGTTGTGCTTAATGAGGAAGAATTGACATTTCTTGCTGGGGATGATGGAAAGACATTTGATGATGATGTGGATGAACAACCAGTTCAGGATTTAGCTCTTAATGATCCAAACATCTTCCAGGCAGAGGATTGTGATGCGTTCGACTCAGATGTTGATGACGAACCCACCGCTCAGACAATCTTCATGGCTAATCTATCATCTGTTGTCTCACCTACACGACAATCTGGTCAATCCAATTCATCCATCATATCTGAGGTACTAAAATTATATGATATATGTGCTAACAACGATGAACAAAAGACTGTCAATGACATATGACAAAATAATGTTCGTGAATCAAATGAGGCTAAATTGGAAGCCATTAATGTGTTCCTAACTGAGCAACATTCGGATCACAACAGTATTTCTGACGTATCTTGTGGAAAGTCTTCTATTGTATGTGATAATGATGTGATACATGAACAAACGATATATAACGAAGTACAACAAACTGACGTTGGTGAATTAGATACTGCAAATTTGGGAAATAGCAATATTGTCCCATATGAACAATATGTAAAACACAACGTCGAGTCTGTTGTATCAAGTAATATATCCTCTGTTGATGTCGATATGTATGAATTGGATGAGTACACTGTTGTTGCACCTGATGACACCCTAACCACTAGGATAAATACTCTTAAGGATCAAGTAAGGTTCTATGAACAATGTGCAAGATTTGAGCTAACAGAACGTGAACAAAAAATGGAATGGCAAATGCATGCTTATATCACTGAACAAAATTTAAAGGAAATGGCCTTTAAACAAGAGATTAAATCTTTTCAAAATCAACTTGATTGTGTTCTTAAGGAAAAACAAGAAATTCGGGATAGTTTAAATCTCCTAAAATGTGAATTTCAAGAAAAGAAAAAGAAACTATTAAACGAATTTGCCAACCTTAAGCAGTTGAAAAACAAACTTGAAAACAAGTTGTATATTCAAGGCCAAACATGTCAAACAACTCAAATGATGGAGAAGCACATTATACTACGGGATAAGCATAGTGATAAGGATTTAGGATTGCCTAAAACAAACTTCCTTAAGAGCGTTAGAGCCTCTCAACCTGCCCTCTATGATGCTAAGGTTATGCTTACTCCCAACCATGAACAACTAAATAGTTGGTCCGATAAAGAATTGGATGAACTTGATTCTGCTGATAGAGAGAGCTTTGATAAGAAAAAAAAAAAAAAAAAAAAAAAAAAAAAAAAAAAAAAAAATGAAGGATCCAAAGTGCATTAAACACCGAGTCATTGTTAAGCCCCATGATTATTATGAACAAAACCGAGTGACTGTTTTTGCACCTCAAACTAAGTTAACACCAGAACAGGTATTTTGGCCCTTAGACATTGAGAAAATAAAAGCTGAGGAAATTAAGGCCAAGACATCCCAAAAGTTAGCTGCCCCAACGGTGTATCCCCCCAATACACCGATGCACTTAGTTCAGTTGTCACTTCCTACGCAATGTAAAACTCTTATTAGCATTTATGTCATGTGTCAAATGTTCACTGATTTTGATAAAACATGCAAAAAGAGAATCACACCAACGGGAATCACTGAGGGTGAACGGGGATTTGAGCTAACCAAGGAGTGTTACTTAACTGAAGTCATCCCATTTTTTTAAACTAATCAAAGAACATTTTGAGGGTTTACGACAATCCCTTGACGTTGAGCTTAAGGAAATGAAAGAAGTGTTTAAAAATGTGGAAAATGAGTGTAAATAAAAAGCAATAGATCTTCAGCATAGTGAAATTGCAAGAAAAAATATTCTCATCATGAATGACAACTTGATTGCTAAATGTATTTCACAAGATATGTTTTACACTGCTACAGATTCTTCTCTTGATGCTTGTCAGTTTCATGAAATGTCTATTACTTTGAATAACCTTCACAATCGTGTTGTTGAGCTTGAGGGGGAGAATTTGAAATTGCTTGAAAAAATTCAAAATGATGATCATGACAACATGGTCAAGCATCTTTCTAAACTAGAAGTTGAGAATCTTAATTTACAATTAAAATATCAACATTTAGAAGAAAAAATGAAAATATCAAAGGCCAAGACATCTTCTGATGCTCCGGAATTTGATGCATATTTTGAATTAGCAAAAAGGGATGAAAAAATCCAAGCTCACACGAACACGATCAGGTTTTTGAGGGCTCAAATTGCCCAATTAAAGTCTCCCATGAATGTTGTGATCGACACCCATAAACCAATGTCTGCAGATTCTCATAACTTTCAACTTCAAAACACAATCAACTTACTTAAACATGAAAATGATTGTTTTCAAGACGAAAATTCTAAAGTTAAACAACATTACAAAGAGTTATATGATTCTATCAAGATCACTCGTGATAAAACCAATGAAAAAATAACCTCTTTGCTTAATGAAATTGATAATCTAAAGACAAAGGTGAAAGGGAAAATGCCGATGTATAAAAGTGACAATATCAATTCTGTGGTTTGTAATTGTAAAAAGTATGCATGTGAGGCTGTTTTTATTCCTCTTCCCCTTAAGAACAATGAGCTAGTCCATAGTGATTACCTTAGACATCTTAAGAACTGCCTTGACATGACCCGTGAAACCATTGAAGAAGATAGAATGGTAAGACCATCTCATAACTCTCTATCGGATGTTTGCTTTCTTACCAAGAGGTCACAAGAGTTGTTAGAATATGCCATAGGTACGTGTCCCAAGATTCCCAACATGCATGATAAAAATGGCACATCCTCATCTAGGAATTTGAAGAAGCATGTTACTTTTGAAAAACCTCTGGCTTGTTCTGATCATAGCACATCACCACCTAGAAACCAAACAACTTTGCAACAATCTAATATTCCCATCGTCAATTCTACAGGAGTAATCAATGTCACTAAAGCTAGCGGGTCAAAGCCTAAAGGCAATACAAGGAATGATAGGACTTCGCCTGCTAAGAGTGATCAAGGGAAGAAAGTAGAAGAAAGTAGAAGACCACCTTAGGAACAATAAGATTGATTTGAACGAAAAGAATCGTGTTGATTCTAGTATTTGCGTTAAGCGTACTGTAATTAATTCGAATTCTAATGCAACTTGTAAGACTTGTAACGGTTGTTTAATTTCTGGTAATCATGATGAATGTGTTGTGTTTTTTTTGAAATCCTCTTATAAATCCCCAGTTAAATCTGCTAAGGCACACAAACAGGATAACAATACTTGGAAAGCTACAGGAAAAGTATTTAACAGTGTAGGATATCAATGGAAACTTACTGGAAAAAAATTCACACTAGGAAACCAGTGCCCATTGACTTACATACCCGACCCTAAGACTTTAGAGGTTAAGAGATGGAAGGCTACTGGTAGAAAATTCCCTTTAGTGACCCAATGCCTTGATAGTAAGACAACCGCTTCCACTGGCATCGGTTTATCTGTGAGAACCAATGAAAATACTGATCCTGTATCTCTTAAGTATGCATGTGCTAACATATTGGATCCCAATTACACTTGGGGACCACGTTTTTCAGTTGCCCATATCTTTCTGGTTTCAAATGCAGGTCGTACAAATCGTCCTATGGTATTTGGACTTAGGCTGCTCAAAACATATGACTGGGGATCACTCTCGGCTCAGAAATTTCGTAAAAAAGTTTATCGGGACAGTTAGATTTGGAAACGACCACTTTGGGGCTATTATGGGGTATGGTGATTATGTGTTTGGTGATAGTGTGATTTCTAGAGTTTACTATGTGGAAGGACTTGGGCACAACTTATTCTCTGTGGGTCAATTCTATGATTCTGATCTCGAAGTAGCTTTCAGAAAACACACATGTTTCGTTAGAGAATTAGACGGAGTTGATCTCCTTAAGGGAAGTCGTGGTACAAATTTGTATACCATCTCTATTGAAGACATGATGCGGTCCTCTCCCATTTGCTTACTTTCTAAGGCCTCAAAAAGCAAATCATGGTTATGGCACCGGCATTTGAACCACTTGAACTTCGGCACCATAAATGACCTCTCTCGCAAAGATCTTGTTCGAGGCATGCCCAGATTGAAGTATGAAAAAGATCATCTCTGATCATCATGTCAATTAGGGAAAAGCAAGAAACAAACTCATAAACCAAAACCTACCAAATCCAACACTGAAGTTCTCCATACCCTTCACATGGATCTGTGTGGACCCATGAGAGTGCAAAGCTTCAATGGGAAAAGATATATTCTTGTTATTGTGGATGACTATTCAAGATTCACATGGGTGAAGTTTTTAAGATCCAAGGATGAAACTCCCGATATTATTATCAAAATCATCAAGCAGTTGCAAGTAAGGCTCAACAAAACTGTTAGGATCATTCGCACAGACAATGGAACTGAGTTTGTTAACCAACAACTCACCAAATTCTATGAAAGTGTCGGCATCAGTCATCAGAAGAGTATTCCTCGAACTCCTCAACAAAATGGAGTCGTTGAAAGAAGGAATCGCACACTAGTTGAAGTTGCTCGCACTATGCTGATATTTTCAAAGACACCAATGTTTCTATGGGATGAAGCCATTGCTACTGCTTGCTACACTCAAAATCGGTCATTGATACATCACCTCCATAACAAGACACCGTATGAGCTGGTGTACCTCAAAAAGCCTAATCTCTCCTTTCTTCGTGTATTTGGTGCCCTGTGCTACCCAACTAACGATAGTGAAGACTTAGGGAAGCTTAAAGCTAAGGCTGATATTGGGGTATTCGTCGGATATGCAGTAGATCGAAAAAGGTACCAAATCTACAACAAAAGAACCCGACAAATCATGGAAACAATCCATGTCACGTTTGATGAGCTGATAGAGCATACGGCTTCAGGACACACCAATTCTGGACCCTCACAAAATCTTCTATCTCCTGGACCAATAAGTTCGGGACTTGTACTGAACTCCAATCATGTCACTCCTTATGTTCCTCCCACGAGTGAAGAATTGATAAAGTTATTTGATCCTATGTTTGATGAGTACTTTAAGTCACAGCCACCTCATGAACCGGTACAACCGGCTGTTGAACCTAATATTATGGCTGTAAATGCACCTCAAGATACAAATGGTCCATCTGTTTCCATCTCTCTTGATCCGGATGCACCAGAATGTAGCAACACTCAAAATGAATCAAATATACAATCGTCTTTTGAACACCAAGGAGTTACATCTGATAACACATGGGAAGTCAATCCTTTTGCACCACCTGAGGAAGAACCATTTGAAAATGTTTTGCACCTGAAACCTCCAATGAAGCATCTTCCTCAGAAGATTCAAACAATGCTATATCATTTCACTATCATCAACCTCATGAACATCTCAGAAAATGGACAAATGATCACCCTATTGACAACATCATAGGAAACCCCTCACGACCTGTATCCACCAGAAAACAGCTTGCCACTGATGCCTTGTGGTGTTTCTTGAACTCAGTTTTATCCAAAGTCGAGCCCAAAGACTTCAAAGATGCCCTTACGAAGGGGTCTTGGTTCACCCCAATGCAAGATGAAATCCATGAGTTTGATCGTCTTGATGTATGGGAATTAGTACCACCACCTGAATCTGCGATGATCATTGCTCTCAAATGGATTTTTAAAGTTAAGCATGAGGATCATGGGTATGTGTTGAAAAATAAGGCTCGTTTAGTTGCGAAAGGATACAGTCAACAAGAGGGTATTGACTTTGAAGAATCATTTGCACCGGTCGCTCATATCGAGGCCATTAGAATCTTTCTTGCCAATGCTGCCAGCAGTAACATGATTGTTTATCAAATAGATGTTAAGACTGCCTTCTTGAATGGGGACTTAAAAGAGGTGGTTTACGTTTCTCAACCTGAAGGTTTCGTGGACCCAGAAAGACTAAATCATGTATATCGCTTAAAGAAGGCACTCTATGGTCTTAAACAGGCTCCTAGAGCTTGGTATGACACGCTTTCCAAATTTCTCCTTGCAAATTGATTCACCAAGGGTGTAGTTGATCCTACCTTGTTCACTAGGAAGACTGGTAACAACCTACTTCACATTCAAATCTATGTTGATGATATCATTTTTGCATCGTCTGATTCCAAGGAATGTGATCGCTTTGCTACAGAAATGAGTTCCCAGTTTCAAATGTCTATGATGGGACAAATGTCTTTCTTCTTGGGGTTACAAATCTCACAAAACCCGAGCGGCATCTTTATCAATCAAGCCAAATATGCTAGTGACATCCTCAAGAAGTTTGGCTTTGATTCAAGTGACACAGTTGATACACCCATGGTTAAAAGATCCAAACTCGATGACGACTCAGCAGGTGTAACCATTGATCAGACCAAATACAGAAGCATGATTGGATCTTTCATGTACCTCACAGCAAGTAGGCCAGACCTTCTTTTCGCCATATGCATGTGTGCCAGATATCAATCCAAGCCCACCAAAAAGCACTTGGAAGCAGTTAAGAGAATATTTAGATATCTCCAAGGGACGATCCACATGGGTCTTTGGTACCCTAAAGACAATGCAATGGCTCTCACGGCCTACTCTGATGCTGATCATGCTGGGTGTCAAGATACTCGCAGAAGCACTTCTGGAGGTGCTCAATTCTTGGGTGAGAAACTTGTCAGCTGGTCATCCAAAAAGCAGATGTGCACTTCAATATCATCCACAGAAGCTGAATATATAGCCATGTCCTCGTGCTGTGCTCAAATTTTGTGGATGAAATCATAACTATCAGATTATGGGTATAACTTCAACAAAATTCCGATGTATTGTGATAACAAAAGTGCCATTGCTCTGTGTTGTAACAATGTCCAGCACTCCAGAGCCAAGCATATAGACATTCATCATCACTTCATCAGAGAACAAGTAGAGAAAGGGATAGTGGAACTCTACTTTGTTAGAACAGAGTTTCAGCTGGCTGATATATTCACAAAGGCTCTTTCTCGGGAAAGATTTCAGTTCATTCTCCCACGACTTGGGATGAAGAGCCTCACTCCAGAAACTCTTAAGTCTCTCCAAGAAGAGAATGATGATTGAAGGATTGACTTCACATATCCTTTGTATATACGATTTATCAAAAAGAAAATAGAAAAATATAAAACCTATAAAAACCATAAAAATCTGAAAAATCATAAAAATCCAAAAATATTCTTCTCACGACATGTCTCTTGTGTAATCAATATTATGTATGTTTCTAGAAATGTCATTCAATAATGACACGGAATCATACATATGCTTGAGCAAGAGTTTTTCGGTTTCTGAATAAAGTCTTTTTCAAAAACATGTCGTTTCTCAAAACATTCTTCAAAACTATGGCTTGCAGTCATTTCAGGCTGTAACCCGGATTTCAAAATTATGGCTTGCTATTACTTCAGATAGCAACCCGTTTTTCAAAATGTGGAAAACACGTCGCCAAAAAGACGGTTGTTCCTTTTACCGGGTGAAGTTCACCTGGGCATGGATTACTTTATATCCATGTTTCCTTGATCTAATGTACGCTTCAGTTCATTATTTCTTGATAAAGAAGAGAAATCTTCTTTTTATCGCCAAATACTTTCTCTTCTATGATTTTTTCAGAAGGTATTTCTGCAAAACTTGGTGGTACCATGACATTTTGATTGAAAATCAAATTGAACTCAAAATTTTGATAAAATTTTTCACTCAATCAATGACATCATTTTTTAAGCTTTAACATCCTTCATTGATTAAGGGGGAGAGTGATTTCTCAAAATTTTATGTATCATCAAAATCTCTCCACAGTTTGTACAAAAACCTTGCAACAAAACGATTTGTGATGGTTATGTGTCAGAATGAGAACATTTTCAAAGAGTTTTCGTTAAAACTTCAAATCTTTTGTAAACTCATCAAATCTGACACATAACAATCTCCCTCACAGATTGAGGGGGAGCAAGTAAAAGGTTCCTTTTATCAGAAAATATTAAAATTGACCGCATTTCTCTCCCAAACGCTTTCTAAACTTATTTAAATCAATTGAGATCCAAAATCTCAAAAGATTTGAAATTTTTGATCGGGGGAGAGAATGTGATTTAAATATGAAATCTGATAATCAAATGTGATCTTTTGGACTCAACAATAGGCTCCCACATATGTGCTAAACTCTTTCGTATATCGATGCACATATTGAGGGGGAGCAAAAGGCGTTTGTGGAAGGAATACCAAAGACCGACCATTTATCTTTATGCATGGAGTTATAAGGATGGTTAAGGTTAGGTATGAGTTCCCATGATCCACCAGAACCGGAAGGATCTTCCCAGGGACAATCCATAGATAGATTAGAAGTCCTTAGGAATGATTGAAAAAAAATGAGTAAAGTGAGAAAGGGAAGAGTGCGGACTGAGATAGAGCTAGGACTGGAACTAACCCAACAAGGTTCTAGTGATGAAGTCTCGGTAAGCACTGAAGGGGTTGAAGAATGAAAAAGAAATGTAATGAGAAAGGGTGAAAAGAAATAGCCCTCCATATATTCAACCTTAGGGCAGAAACCGGGTTCAATTCATAATCTACTGGCAGTTACTAAGGTAACACCGGTATTGAAGACAAGACGTCATGGACCCAGTGACGCACTGCACTAAAAACTTCCCAACCACTCAAGTTCTCTCAAAAGAGCTTGTTTCATTCTCATGGGGAACCCTGTGCAATGTATCGACCGCTCATTGCGAGCTATGTTGATACCTAAAACCGGAGACGCCTCCCCAGTCTCCAGGTGCGGATCAAAACGCACTATTGAGTCTAGAGCCATGAGATCATCCATAAATCTCAATAGGACACACTTCCAAATATGCTTATTGTTTAACACAATGTGGAAAATAAGATAAAATATTTAGAGTCCTATGCATTATCCTTGTGGTATTTCCAGAACATCCGAGTGATATGAAAATATTCACAATGAAGATGGAAATCCTTCTAGAGCGAACATCTCTCAAGCTCTTGGTAGGTAACATGTGAGATCCATCTTGGATCAATGATCAAGTGACAACTGGAAAGCAACAATGGTGCGATTCAACATTGAATCAAACTTGTTCCAGGAAATGGATTGACGGATACTTTTTCAAAAACCTTTCAATGTGCTCACCAACTAATTTTCGAGCACATTGATTGTGTATAATCTTTCAAACAAAAGTATTTTTTATGGAAATTTGATTCAAAGCTTAAAAACTCTCGTCGTGTCACAAAATGTTTATTACATGACACGCGAGTGATTTCTATAAATCAATTTCTCATTAATCAGTGAATGTCAATTCACCGATTCACTCTACCGTGCTGTCTGCTTTGAGACGTTCCGGTATGAGAACATGCTAAGTATGAAGATTCCGAAGTGGATTCTTTGGAAGATTCATTACTACAAGCTGGAAATTTCTGTCAAGGAGAGTCTTCTTTAACAGAGTCTCTACCTGATCTGATTAGGTCGGTTTTCACAAAACCGGAGGGTAGTCTGTCCTCGTAGAACAAATGACAAAGCCATATTCGTTCTCTATCTTTATTGCTAACTGTTTTATTTCAGGGACACTTATAAAGATGGCGTTGATGGCTCTTATTTCCAGCTGAATCGGGTCAATCCATACCTCATGGTCACACATCCTCCTGACTATCAGTGACGATGAGAGACTTACTACAACAAATGTTGAGAGACTACCAATAACGTTTCTGCAACTCTGATGAAAAAGTCTCCTGATCCACAACTCTGATGTAAAGTCTCCAAATCCAGAAGGGTATGAGCATGATGGTCCTTAAGTCACTACATCACATGAAGGCGATACTAGTGTGGATGAGCTTGGAGATTTACTACGGCTGATGATCTCAAAGAAGCTCAAAGATCACATATCACAAAGGAATCCAAATCACAAGTTAGTTGCTTGAAGTACAAAGTGTGCAGAAAAGTGAAGAATCAGAACCTACGAGCTACAAAGACTTATGAATGCTTGAAGATCAAAGAGCTTAATTTCCAAGGTGACCTCGCTTAGGGGGAGATTGTTAGGAATACAAATATTCCTATAAAAGTCTCGGTCACCTAATTATTGTAATAGCATTAAGTTAGCTCGTAGTTAGTTAAGTTATTAGTTAGTTAGTATTAGATTAAGTAACATCGTGGAAGAAGGACGGGTCTTTACCCACTGTATGCCTTATCCATAGCCCGGGTGTGGGCATTTTACCATTTATTTGTTAGGATAGTATATATACCCCTCTCCACATGTGGAGAGGGTTGGACCTTCTCATACACCTTAATCTAATATCACATTTTCTCTATCAAGGTTCCAAGTTTTCTCCTCTTTCTTCTTTTCTCTTAACTTAAACGCCACATAAATCACAAGTGCCATCATGTTTGTGACTTGATATTATATCCTACACTGTATCAAAGATGGAAGAAGTATCAGTGTTGGATGAAAAGACACCACTTTCAAGTATGAACATAAACTTGTTCTGGTGTTTCATCCATTACTGATACATCTTTTCTCTTTGCCAAAATACAGAAACAATGAAAATATTTTATCTTAAGATTAGGTTGAAGTACAATAAACATATCAAGAACTTAAAGAGTTTTTTCATGTATTTGGTTACAATGAAAATATTTTCATTGTATTGTTGATATAAATTTAATATGATTTCATTGATTCATGATTAGCTCTCTAATGTCGTAAGACCTACATAACTAATATGTATGTTCGTCACATTTAAGTGAGCAATATAAATGATAGTAATAATTTGGTTGCTAAGAACTTAAAGCTCAATTATCAGGGCAGATCTATCTAACGATGTAGATGGGTTCCATCGCTTTTATTGGAACCCATTTTCTAACGATGTTTAATCTTGATTATTGAAAGAACCAAAACTGATAATCAAGATTAAACACCAAACGTTAGAAAATGGGGTCCAATTAAAGCATTGGAACCCATCTACATCGTTAGATAGATCTAGCCTGATCATTGAGACGTCTTCAATGCGATAATGATATAGTGTGTATTGTTCATGAAAGGCCACACTCCTTCATTATCACATTCAAGAAGAGTGATGTTACTTAGACTCTATTCTTTACTCAACATTTCTAGATTGTTTGTGTCACTTTGTTTGCTTTATGTATATGTATGATGTATTTTTGATATGTTGGAAGTGAGTTTGTAAAACTTTGAGTCTGGAATTTCAACATAACTTTACATATTTGGTATAAGAATTATGTTGCATTTGTATTGAGAGAATAAGAAAGAAAAGTGGCGGATGTTGGTAGGTTACAGATTCAAGGCTGAATGATATGTTGTTGTTGGCTAGGGTAGAAAGGATGATAGTTCATTGCATTGTTATTATAAGTTTAATATGATTTCATTCATGCACGATTAGCTTTCTAATGTCATAGAATCTACATAATTAATATGTATGTTCGTCACATCTAAGGGAGCAATATAAATGATAGTAAGAATCTGTTTTCTAATAACTTAAAGCTCAATGTAAGGGCAAATCTATCTAAAGTTGTAGAATGGTTCCATTACTTAATTTGGAAAACCTCTACTACCGTTATTTGACGGTGTCCAAAAAACAAAGCAATGGAACCTTTCTGCAACTTTAGATAGATCTGGCCTAATCATTGAGACGTCTTCAATGCGATGATGATATAGTGTGTATTGTTCATGACAGGCCACACTCCTTCATCATCGCATTCAAGATGAGTGATGTTACTTAGACTCTATTCTTTACTTAACATTTCTAGATTGTTTGTATCACACTGTTTGCATTCCATTCTTTTTTATGATCTAAATGAGTCTGTAATCTCAACATACCTTTCCATTCTGAGTTCCTATACAGTTCCTTTTATTTTTTTCAACAAGCTAGCAATGCGGCTGGTGCAGTCCTTTGCTCAAAGGGAGTTGAAACGATAAAAGGAGCTGTAGCGGGAACTTAGAAGGGTTACGTATGTTGGTTTCAACATACCTTTCCATTCTGTGTTCCCATACAGTTTTAATTTATTTTTTTGCAGAAATCATACATTGACAGCAGTGACTCAAGTTCATTTCACATATCAAGAAGTTCTGAAGGTCCTCCAAATACATGGGCAGACTACTTTCCAAAGGGATATTTTGGATCAATCACAAAAAAGGAAGATGCTAGGAAGGTTAAAACTCCAAAAAAGACTGCCAAAGAGCTTTTTGATGAGAGGATTCAGGTGCTAGGCCTGCCCAATGCTAAGACTTGTGAAGACAAGGGTATAAAACCATGGGAACCAAAAATGCCCAAAGTTTGTTCAAAAGGGAAGGGTAAAAAGAAAATGTATTACTAGTTGAGTTAGGAAATAATTTGAATAAACCTGTGTAATTCGTTTGTACTACTTTATTTGACTTTATGAATAAACATGTTGTCATTGCTCAATTTTCTCATTAAAGAACTGAATATGAATCGGTTAATTTTTGTGGCATTTTATTTTTATCCCTAGCAGCATTAAGTTATGCCAAGCAGCATTAAGTTATGAGTTACTAGCATTCACCCAAATTCCAATCCAAACCCGGAATTGCCCAAATTCACTTGGACTCTTTGACTTTTGCAAATGACAATCAAGTTTGACAATCTTTGTTTGACTTTTAACAAAGCATCATAACATAGTCAACAAAGCAACATAACATAATTAATCAACAAAAAGATAACTTGATCATATAGTAATCGATAACTTGATTAACAAAGAAACATAAGATAAGTTTTCTTTAAACACAAAAACATTAAACTTCAAAGAAATAACATAATAATGATATTTTGACAACTTCACCATCAATAAGCTCGAGTTGATCATGAAACTTTACAGGATTATGTAATGAAATGCTAATCGGCCGAAGCATCATGAGTGAACCATGGTTGAATTTCGTATGTATGATTTCATTGCATAAACTAAATATTTAAAATCCAAGGGTCCCAATACATTTACCTTCAAATAACAAACAAAGATCCATGTTAACAATCTATTGTTAATCTTATACATTAAAAAAAGTAATTCACGCAATTGTCGTAGTAGTACTTACACACCCCTTCTTCATTAGTGCCAGCCAATTTTAATAAAAGACCTATAAACTAATCATTGCTACGATTAAGATATTCTAATTAGAGTATTGTCTGATATACATTTATAATTTATAAAGAAGCACAAACCTGGTAGTCCACCAACAGTTTAGAGCAGACACGCGAAAGTTCAGCAAATAACATTGATAGTGTATCATGAAATGGATAAGATAGCAAGTCTGACATTAATTTTTCCGCATCGGTTATCAAATCCATATCGCCTTCCAGGAGCTCGTAAGCATTCAGCATACATGAAACCATCACAAAAACAATCAAATGCAAGATGGGTGGTTAGACATGAGTAAGGTAACATATTCAAAACTAATTATTTTTAGTTTTAGTAAAAAATGTGCAAAATTTTCAATATTAACAAATTTCCCAGTTTGTGCATTTAATAGGATTTAGGATGTTTTTATGCATTTAGAAACACTTCATATTCAAACTGGTTGAAACTTTATAATCATTTCCATATTTGTTCAATCTTGTAGTTTAATCCATCTGGCACAAATAACTTAAATCGACCCATTTCTTCCAATGGATTGAATAGTCACCTCTAAAAGTGATAAATGACACAATCTAACTAAAACACTCACATCAAGATTGTTGCATGCTACCATCGCCAAATAGATCACTTGACTACAAAGACAATATGTTGATTCGTTGTGAGATTTGTGGCATTTTTTTGTATTTGGGTCATCCTTTTTGTACTTCGATCAGCTTCAACCTTTGTCGCCGACTTTTCCAACTAATAAGATAAAAAAACAAAAAGTAAAAAAATTTAGAGGCATAAAATATAGGAGTACGTGAACAATATTAGTAAAAGTTGGTATAGATTCTACTCACAGGAGGATCAAAAAGGGCCTTTTGTAGCTCAATCCATTAAAAAGGTTGTCTTAAATCATGGGCACTCTACATGACAAAGCAAGAAAAACGAGTGCATAAACGTGAGAAACGCCTAATCTTTCATTTGCTTATGTGTTATGCACACACACATACAATCTTAAGAAGTACATATTGTTTTGCAGCATTCTTGATGGAAGACATCCTTACGTTTACTGGAAATGCATCATTTGATAGCAATGAACGAATACTTTTGGTGATCTCAAACTTTAAGTACCATGATAGAAAAGAGAAAGCATTAAGTACCTTGAGCAACCTTCCTCTCTTAGTTTTACTATGAGATATTATTCTAAAGCAAAAAGTAAGCCGAATAAGTTGTTTTAGATCAACTTTTTTAGGAGATATTTAGATTTGAAAAAAGAAACTTTCAAGACAACATGCATAACATAAAATCAGTAGATATTATTCTAAAGCAAAAAGTTAGCTTACTTTTGAAATTAAATAATGGGAACATGCAACAATATATTCACAATATACCTGAGTCAAATTATATGTTGCCACCATCTTCTATTCCCTAATTACATGTTCAACCTGATAAAATATCAACACGACAAAATAAATTACAAATAGTCAGACCATTTATCATTTCCACACATAATCACAAGCATATGCACATTACACAAATTTATCTAACTAACAATAGCACGAATTAATTGTTTCATACACATACATTATACTTATAAGAGAACATCAAACAGGTATGTTAAATACATATGTTGGGAACCTAATTCTCAATGGTAATTTAATAGGAAAATATATAGTTAATACACAACATAGATAGTCAATGTGTACATACGTTATCCTCACCATGAGCAGGGCTCGAGATACCTTCATCTTCATTATCATATAGGTAACTTAAAGAAATGGTTATGCCTAGAATAAGCGGCTGCAACAACATAGGTCAAGTAAAATGCTTGTGAAAAAAAATTGACTCAAATTGATAATTAATTAGTTTTGAGAAAAAAGATCTTAAATCTGTTATTCGATAGGTAGTTTTATAACATGATTTAAGAACAGAGACTTATATCTTTAAATGAGTTTTTAGGGAAACCTGTAACATGATTCAAAATATGTATTAAACATCATATAATAATTAAATTTACCCAAATAGGACATGCAACAGATTTAAGACTGCACACTTCAAAAGAGAATAGGATGGGTCACCTTGGTTAAGCGGGTCAAACAATTTAAAAGTTAAAAGTTTATACAGCCTCCTATCTTTTTCTAACATTAAACCTTAACTTACTTTTGCAATAACAATGCTTTTGAAAAATTGAAATGCGTTATCAATGCTAAATGAACTTTGTCATGCGGGGCTGTTTATAGCTCATAAGTACCTGGAAGTACTTCAACAACACAAGTTCATGCAGAGACTGCATCCAAGCATTATTTAAGGCCTTCCATGGGTTTTGAAAGTAGTAAGTTGATGAATAAAAAAACAAAAAATGATTATACTAAATTAGTTTGTAGATTATAAGAAAGAACTGAAAGAATGAAGTAATTCTAAAACAAATAACCTTGAGAAGATTTATCGTATAGAACTCTGTAATATTTGATTTGATCTTTCCAACTCACATTCTTCATTCTTCCATCATCACCTACAAAAATTCACACACGTCAATCAGGTAACATAGAAACAAAATTTCAATTTAAACATGGTTGATATGTAAACTTAAGTTTGAATATTATGCGGCATTAGCTTTGATGCAAGCATAAAGAAGAAACTATCTATATTCTATATTTATATATACCTTACATGAGATACATACCACTCATATTCCATCAACTGTATAAGTAAAACATGACACTCGAAATCCAAATCATGATACTCTATCTAAATGAAGGAAAACAAACTGAGGATTGCAATGATGAGGAAGTTGTGAGTTTTCATGCACATCATCCATAAACCATGCCTCGAAAACCATAATCACAATCAACCCATTCAAAAACTTATTATTTACCTGAAGATCAGTTGCCATGGAGATTAAAAGTAACTCATACCTTTTCAAAGACATGAGGTGAGAAATAAAAATAAGTTGAATGACGTAGCACGTGAAACAACCTGATAAAGAAAAAAATCAGCAATAGTTTTTCACATATTTTCAAGGTTAACATTAACAATTAAAGATAAAAATCTACCTTGAAGCCTTGCATATCATTAAGAAGAAGTGGTCATTAGATTAAATACATTGTGATATTAAGAGCTTTGAACAACCTCATCTAACAATTTTGGCCCCGTAAATTAAAGAGTTGGGAGAACAATAGGGCCTAACACAAATGAAATAATCTCACTGATATATAGTTAAGTAAAGCTACGTTTATTATAACAACCTCTCTAATGTTGTTCAGAACGCTTCCCATGAAAAAAAAAATACATAATCAATTTTTGAAAAAGAAAGCAAGCAAAAGGTGCATTGTTATATTCATTGTAAAATAGTTGCAAATATGAAAGTTTGTGTATAAAGAGACCTGTTCATCATGGAAAACCATGTCTAAGCTCCAAACTTCATGAGGCTTTCCTGCAGGGTGGGATTTCCATATGCTAATGCATCGAGCTAGTATCTTAACATCATCTAACATAGGATCAATGTCGCACAACAAAGTGATATTTTGTTCCATTGATGGATCTAATAATAATAATAATAATAATAATAATAATAATAATAATAATAATAATAAAGTGTTGTTTAAATAAAGTGTTGTTTAAAATAATAATAATAATAATAATAATAATAATAATAATAATAAATAATTTGACAATTGGTGTAGATAAAAATAAATGAATATAAATGTTAATAGACAAAATCATTCCATTTGTTACCAGAGTAATATAAAGTAGGAGGGGGAAGAGATAGGTGATAATATATGCATATTAAATACCTTTTATAGACTAGACGAGTATCTGTGCATAGCAACGGGATTTTATAGCGACAGATAGTTTATTGATAAAAAAATGTTTATAGGTTATAAATGAAAAATAACAAAAGTTTGAAGATTTGGGAATTAAACATAATGTTATGAAACCCGGTTCGACCTTGGTGGTTCAACCGGTTGAACCGTTCAGGTCGAAAAATTGGTCGATTTAAACCAGGTCAACTTGCTAGGTTGGGTCGAAAATGGGTCAAATTAAACCGGTTCAACCTGTCGGGTTTGAAGTGTCCCGGGTCAACCCGGTTTGTGATTTGTATTAATTGTTTTAATTGGTTATAAATGAAAAATAATAAAAGTTTGAAGATTTGGGAATTAAACATAATGTTTTGAAACCCGGTTCGACCCGGGTGGTTCAACCGGTTGAACCATTCCGGTCGAAAATTTTGGTTGATTTAAACCGGGTCAGCTTGCTAGGTTAGGTCGAAAACGGGTCAAATTAAACCGGTTCAACCCGTCGGGTTTGCAGCGTCCCGGGTCAACCCGGTTTGTGATTTGTATTAATTGTTTTAATTGGTTGTACAATGTGTATAAATCATTGTACTTTTAAGTAATGGGTGTTTTAATAAGAGTATTAATTACATTTCATAATTTCCTTTAATAAATTTTTTCAACATTTCACATTCCTTGACTTTTCACTTTGACCATTTTTGCTTTATCTATACTACTTATAATGGAAAAATGGTAAAAGTGAAATGTTGAGTTTTCAACACTTGGTCATAGGAGAGAGAAAAATAATGTAATTAATACTCTTATTAAAACACCCTATTACTTAAAAGTACAATGAGTTATTCACATTGTACAACCAATTAAAAATATATCTACCAAACTAAATACAACCAATTAAACAATTAATACAAATGACAAACCAGGTTGACCCGGGACGCTTCTAACCCGACGGGTTGAACCAGTTTAATTTGACCCGTTTTCGACCCAAACTAGCAAGTTGACCCGGTTTAAATCGACAAATTTTTTGACCGGAATGGTTCACGCTTCAAACCTGACGGGTTGAACCGGTTTAATTTGACCCGTTTTTTACCCAACCAAGCAAGTTGACCCGGTTTAAATCGACAAATTTTTCTACCTGAATGGTTCAACCGGTTGAACCACCCGGGTCGAACCGGGTTTCAAAACATTATGTTTAATTCTCAAATCTTCAAACTTTATATCTACCAAATTAAATACAACCAATTAAAACAATTAATACAAATGACAAACCGGGTTGACCCGGGACGCTTCAAACCTGACGGGTTGAACCGGTTTAATTTGACTTGTTTTCGACCCAACCTAGCAAGTTGACCCGGTTTAAATCGACAAATTTTTCAACCGGAATGGTTCACGCTTCAAACCTGACGGGTTGAACCGGTTTAATTTGACCCGTTTTTTACCCAACCAAGCAAGTTGACCCGGTTTAAATCGACAAATTTTTCTACCGGAATGGTTCAACCGGTTGAACCACCCGGGTCGAACCGGGTTTCAAAACATTATGTTTAATTTTCAAATCTTCAAACTTTATATCTACCAAATTAAATACAACCAATTAAAACAATTAATACAAATGACAAACCGGGTTGACCCGGGACGCTTCAAACCCGACGGGTTGAACCGGTTTAATTTGACCCGTTTTCGACCAAACCTAGCAAGTTGACCCGGTTTAAATCGACAAATTTTTTTACCGGAACGGTTCAACCGGTTGAACCACCCAAGTCGAACCGGGTTTCAAAACATTATGTTTAATTCCCAAATCTTCAAACTTTTATTATTTTTGATTTATAACTTATAAACTTTTTTTATCAATAAACTATCTGTCGCAATAAAATCTCGTTGCTATGCACGGGTACTCGTCTAGTCCAGTAAAATTTATTTTGATTAGTTGAAACATAAAGTGAACATTTATTTTAATATGGAGGAAATATCACAATCTTCGATCAACTTAAAGTACACTTAATTTAATGTCTAAACCTACTTGATGATATCTTATTGGATGCATTACAAAAATCACCAAGGGTTTGTCAAAAGAGTACTCTCGGGGCACTTGTTAGAAGGCATTAATTAAATACGAATTTTCCTTTTCGATTAGAAAATATATTTAATACACGTTAATTAAACTTGAAAATATTATTAATTAAATGTTATTTTTAATTTATTGAACATTAAATTTCCTTATTTCACCGTATAAAACAATGCCCGAAAGATAATTGTTAGACAAACTCATAATTAAGTCACCATCATGTAGATGTGTGCACCAAATTAGTTGTATTTTTTGTACTCCGTATTATTTCTCAAATCTTAATCGACTAAATAAACAATTGCATCTACTTTCAAATCCATTTCGTCATATCAAAACCTTCCAAACCAACGTGCCCCCTTTGTCCAAGCGAGGGCGGAGTTTTTTTGTGTAAATTATAAGTGGGTGTAGCACACCTCGTAAGTCATATCAAGTGGGCATAAGGCATCCAATCATTTTCCTTTTCGTATTTGTACTTTACATAACTCATGTACAGATAAAAGCATGCATGAGGTTTGCATAATTACAATGCATTATTAGTTTATTGCAATCAATCTAATTGCTTTTGACTAAAACAAGAATCAAGATCATGGATTAACATTCTAGAAACCCATGTCTTGAACTATTAGATCTACATGCATATGAAAATGAATACTCCGTAGATTTTTAGAAGGATCATAAAACTATTCGATTACCCTTGTAACACATGCAACATGATCGAAGGTGTGATTTGCGCCTTTTGATATGATCGTACCCGCAATATTGATTATGAACCCTAACAATGATATCGCATCAACTTTGGCATCAAAACCATAGATTTCCACGAGTATCTTCACCAATTTTGCCCTACAAAGGCATCAACATTTGTTGAATTCCTAATCCAAGTCCATGGTTTCAGCACTAGAAGAAGATGTTGAGTATTGGTTATTTTTAAATGTTACTCAAAGGTAGAAATTGTTCATAACAAACTTAGAGATTTTAATTGTATTTAGTATGATAAAGTAAGAAATACTTAGAATTGGATTAAAAATGGGCCTTGTGGCCATTTATACATGTATAGTTTGGTTAGGAATTATATATCGACTATGACATGGTTTCTACCCGTCGTCTTTATAAACAGAGTTGAGGGATTTTTTTTTTTTTTTTTTTTTTTTTTTTTTTTTTTTTTTTTAATGTAAGTCTTTATTGTTAATAAAAGTGGTTCGGGGGTATATATTGGTGTGCGTGTGTGTTTCTATCTATTGTCGATTGTGTTGTGATCTTGAGGGTATTAACTTTCTTTGTAAGTTTTTTGATTAATTTCAGGCTAAGCTTTCAGGTTTTTTGTAAGTTTTATCCGACGATATATTCGAAATTACGAACATATATTTCTACACAGCTCCTACTCGAGTCACTCTCTTTTGTTTCAAGTCTCTTTGAAAGTGAAACACACTTAATTCGGTGACACCGTGACTGATGAACTTTGTCAAACATCTTGTCACGGTGTCAACTATGTAATAAAATATAGTGTTTCAATAAAAAATATGAGTGTGGAAATCAATTCTTTAAACTTAAACTTAACTCCAATGTATGAAAAACACTTTAACATTATGAGGAGATGATATGTACATCAGAAACATGGATATGTGATATTAAATTTTATGCATTACATGTGTGATTTTGTGATATACATATCACTTATTGTGATGTACGTATCAGTTCTCTTATGCTAGGTAAATGATATGTTATACGGAGTAATTACAAGATCGGATTAATGGCGGAATAAATGTAATAATTGAAATGGTTGTGTCATAGAATTGGTAGGAGATGTACTCTCTTCAATCATAGATCCAGCTGGTTTGATTGGATAGTAGTCAAACTTGGAGTCTATTCAAAATTAAAATGCTCACTTCTTAAAATAAGCAATATTCAAAGAAAAAATTGATTATTCATTTATCTAAAAATAGAAGTGATTTTCACAATCTCGTAAATGATTGGATACTCTAAATTAGAGTGTGTTGACATTTATATCTTCAAAGGATAAAAATGAGTAAAAGTAATGTGAGGACATAAATGTCAAGACACTCTGATTAGAGTGTCCCAATCATTTATGAGAGTGTGCAAATCACCTCTTCATGTTAAATCCTACTCCCTCCGTCCCTGAATGGCAATTGGCAAGAAAAAACCCATCACCCGCGGATACCCGCATGTAAATGGGTGGATAACCCCGTAAGATTTCACCAACGAGTGGGTGGTGGGTGAAAAATTGTACCCATTAGTGGGTGGTGGGCAGGTGACGGGTAATGTATACCCGTCATTGGTCCCATAACACTCATTTAAAATACCCACGGGTGTATCCATCAAAATACCCGTGAGTGTACACGTAAACCTATTTGTGTTAAACTAAAATTTATTATATTGCTTAAAGATTTGCGAGGTTCTAGATATATATTTAATAACTATAACTCTTTAGAAGACACGATAAGCTAACAACTTATTTGAATTACAATACCAAAAGGTATGAAAAATTAAATCATCAAAGAAATATACATGATACATCTCAGTTCTGATATTCAACACTCAAATACTCCTTCTCAGCTTTTCGTTTGAAGTTCCGCTCAGTAACCTATGGGCAACAAATATGCACGGGTATGGGCATGGGTAAAAAATTGTACCCACCAATAGGTGATGGGCGGGTGAGAAAAAAATTACGTAGGCGGGTGATGGGTTAGAGGTACCCATGCCCATTGCCCACGGGTGCCGTCCCTCCGTCCTCATATTAATCTACTCTCTCAGTCCCAAAATTATATGGCCCTTTTTGATTTTTTTAGTCTTTCTTTCTCAACTTTGACTATAAATATTTTTGTTTGTGTTATACAATTTTTGATAAAAATTATATCAATGAAAATACATTTAAAACTCAATCCGTTCATATATTTTGTATCAATTATTAGGTAGTATAAAAAAAATACTTAAAGTCAAAGTTGAAAAGTAAATACCGAAAAAGTCAAAAAGAGACAATAATTTTGAGACGGAGGGACTATTTTTTAAATTTAATCTTAAATATTTTAATTTGTATAATATAATATTTTATGATAAATATATTTAAAACTTAATTCATTCATATATTTTAGATCAAATATTATATAATAAAAAAATAGTTAAAGTTAAAATTATAAAAATAAAAAATTAAAAAATCAAAATAAAACATTTATTTTGAGACGAAGTGAGTAATACATTTTTCTGAAAATGGCTCTTGTAAATATACTACCATAATCTATATTACATTATAAAGCATTTAGGACTTCCTATAAAAGGAAGATTTAAAATTTTAAAACAAAAAATATTACTAAAAAATGGAAAATTAGAAAATTAATATAAAATTTAAAAATTAAATCTCATTTAAAACATATAGTAACCCTCTCTAATATGTATATATTTTAATAACATGTTTTATAAGAAAAGCCCACTAAACTTATAACTACCAATTTAATGCTACTTATTTACATTATTAATAATTATTACTCATAAAAGTGCTAATTATTTACATTATTAATAATTTAAACGTTCTACTTTTGAAAAACATATATCTACTACGTTATAAAGTATTTGGGACATGGTAAATAAAGAAGGTTTAGATGAAAAATATTTTGTCGCCACAAAAATAATCGTCGGATACCCACTGTTGCATTGCGCGGGTACCATTCTAGTTTAGTTTTAAAACATTTAGAAGTTTCCATTACTTTTTAGCATTTACGTTTTCTCACTTTTTTTTATAGCATCTCCAATACGGTTTATATAAAATGTCTTTGGTGACCCGAAAATGATATGTCTTCATCTATAAACTTTTCCAATGCATATGCAAATTTGAAAGAGAAAGTAAAGTTCATAGTTATAACTAAAAGAGGCATAGTGTAAGCAAGTCTCAATCGCTTACTTTTGAAAAGAAAAAAATCCGATAAAAGCATATGTTTGTTATTTACGCACTTCTATAAATTTATAAAAGTAAATGAATAATTTTATAGGGGTAGCACTAGGGGTAATAATTTGGGTCGTATCTGGGTTGACGGTTCGGATTGACGGGTTTAAATATCTCAACCTAAACATGACCTACTTAGTTACTCGTTTTAAGAAGTTCAACCATAACATGAACACGTTTATTAAACAGGTTAGTCATGTCGACTCGTTTATGTTCTGAAAATGAATAAAAGAGGACATATTAGATACAATAAAGTGTATTTTTGAAACCGTTTAAGCAACATGATAACTATATTGACATAAGTATATATCATTATAAAATATGTCAAAAATCAATGATATATCTCAAGATAGAGACACAAAATAGTTAGATCTTATTGTATCAAAACTAAAAGTATAACTTCTAATATTTAATCTTTTTAATCGTATTTATAAATTACATTTTCAATAGTTGATATCTGGTTGAAAATCTCAACTCAAACTTAACCTATTTATTAAACAAATCTGTTGCGTCAACTTATTTTCAACCCGAACTTGTTTAGTCTCAAACATAACTTGTTTTCTTCGTGTCGTTCACGGGTCGTGTTTCGTGTCGTATCAAGAATTGTTACCCCAAGATAGTACTATTGTTACACTCACTAACCCCACTTAGGGGCCGTTTCTTTTTTTTTTCTTAGTTAAGGGTTTAGTGGGTCCTACATATGTTAATACCTCTTAGTGGGGAGAATCTCATTTTTTATGCCTTATGGATATAGAGGAAACAAGGGATTTTGTTGGGCCCCACCTAATAAAGTATTAATATTAAATGACAAGTAGGTCCAATCCCTCCATTAAGGGAAAAAAGAAACACCCCCTTACCCCGCCCCTACCCACTTTATTGACACGACAAATAATTTTTTAAGATTTTTTGTTCCATATATTTGTTTTTTTGCTATTACTGACTTATCACTTTATATTTTATATTTCACACTTTTTTTTGTCAGTTTTGTCCACTTTATTAACAAAACAATACAGTTTTCTATGAGTTTCTGCTCCGTATTTTTTTGCGTTTACTACTTTTAACTTGTTAAACTATATATTTTTCTAAATTACAAAAATAAATTTGTTTTAAAACAATAAAAAATTAAGAAGAGTTTTGGTTCATTTTATGGGATGTAACAATAACCAATCTCATTTTATAGACCACAGTAATTTATCGGTGACCAGTCGTTTACAAAAATATTACAAAAGATTTTTTAACAAAAAAACGTGGCATGCATGTATTGAAAGATGTGAATTGAAGAGGAGGAGAGGATAATTGATTAAGACAAATATTATTGGTAACTAGTAGTTTTATGAAAGTTTTCTTGTAAAATTTGTAGGAATGCATTTTATTTTATTTTTGTCTAAAGCTTAGGTAACATGACGTGATAGTAATATAGAACAGGTACGGAGCCAGCTTATGCCTTGGGTTGGCCAAAGCCCACCCAAGAAGAATTTTGGTTACTAATAAGTAAATTATATACTTGTAATGTATTTAGTCTTATTTATTTACTTTTGGCTCATCCAAAGATTAAAAAAAAAAAAAAAAAAAAAAAAGACTCGTCCAAACTGTTCTGGGTTCATTCAACTTGACATTGGCAGACTTAAGTATTTAAGTATTGGTTAATATTCATTTACATCATTTAATTTTATTTATGGATATGTTATTTGGTTTCAAGTATGAAAGATTGTATAATATTATATCACTATTTTTCACTTTGTTGTGTATTGAAATTTATGGTTGGTTAAGGTTTACTACTTTAGTTTATACTATTGTTTTCCAAAAGGTGAAGAATGGTGGTAGTTTATACTATTGTTAACAATATTTCTTAACATTATGATCAACAAGTTATATTGACTAAGAAGCGGAATTTATAAAAATCAACGGTTATTATACTCTTAGATATTAATACATGTTAGTAATAATGTTTCACGATTAATGTATTTATTTTCTTGAACTTCTATTTTTATATCGGCCCACCCGAGCAAAGAATCTTGGCTTCGTCATTGACATAGAACACAGAGCATTGGAGATTAGGGCTGAGCATCGGGCAGGATCCCGACCCGACCCGTCCCGACTAATCCCGATCTCAAAAATCACCTAAATCGTAAACCGAATACCGACCCAAAAGTAGTCGGTTTTTGCTTGTATTTTGTCGGTTTTTGGCCCGTCCCGAATCCTGAAAATGCTAAAAATCCATTCCGACTCCCGAACCGAGAAGCTATTATTCGGTTTCGGGACTATCGGTTTATGTCAAGATCGTGTCAGTTGTCGCCTGTTGGGTCTCGGGCGGTTTTGCTCACCCCTATCGGAGATAGTCTTGTTCTCAAAATTGATAAAAGTCTATCTTTAGATACGTTGTTCCAGAAAAGTAAATGAATGATACAATAGAACTCGAAGTAAAATTTTATTTAACTTGAAATTAGTCTAGCTATAATTCACTTAAAATCGAAAATTGATCAGCTATTGACGAAATTTATAAATTGAGTCTTCTGTAACAGAAGGTGAATGTGAATTATTCTTCTGTATGAAATTTTTTGTAAATTGATTATTGATGATTTTGTTAGTAAATTCACTAAATTGTACTATTATCCAAGCTTATTTAACTTGTCTTAAGATACTGTGTGACTTACACATTAGACATATATTTTCTTTGAATGTATAATCTCCAAACGTTTTTCTTTCTTTTGACAAAAGTGAGAATATATTGAATTGAATTGCAAACGTATTTTGTGGAACTAAAACTATTGGGAGGTAAGAATATTTCTCCTAACCTTGATTACAACTACTACTTTCTAGAACCAAATGTACTACAGTATTTGTTAATCTGGAATTCTGATCGAGGATAAGGAAAGGGACCAAAGATGTGAATGTGAAAAGAGGTAATCAATGTTTGACCAATTGGGGTCCTGGCACTACTAGCCTGTACGTCTAAGCGTAGGCCTACTCAAGTATATATCCGATATTATTTTCCAGTTTTTATTTCATTACGAGTATTTTTATAGTATAAAACCAGTTCCCTCGTTCCATCGTATTGTACGACATGCAGTACAAGTTGGTTATTTACAATAAACTAATTTTATACCTGTTGTTATTATCCCTAACAGACCAGGAAATTAGAATGCGGAACTCGTCCTCAAGCAGAACTCGCCTCAAAGAACTTGGAGTCAGCTTGACACAAGGGATGAAGACTACACAGTCAGTTGTTATACACTTATACGCTTGCCATGCAAGGCCAAAAACCAACCAAACATATACTACGTATATATCTTGATTTGACTATAATAGAGCTAAAGTAGCCGTGCACAAAACGGCTTTTTTCTCCTAACCTGTTCGGTTAGTAACCGACCCGGTTTTTGGTCAAACCGGTTATTACCAAAAACCGGTTCGGGTCGGTTAGGATTTTGATGGAAAAAACCAAACCCGGTACTATCCGGTTAGGATCGGTTTGTAACCGGTTCGGTTAGGAAAAACCAGTTACTAACCGTTCATTCATTTATTTTATTTTTTTTTATTTTTTTTTAAGGCTGCTGCTAACGAGAGTTTGGTGCTCGGGTTTTCGGTTCTTTTTTTTGCCGTTCCCGTTTTTATACATAATAAACTCAATAAACTTCAACTTTTATTAAATCTATACTACATATAAAGTATGAATAATTCTCTCTTCAAAATTTTAAGACTTACAAGAAATTAAGCATGATTTACAACACTTTAATGCACTCAATTTTCAGAATTACAATAAAGTAAGCATATTGTACAATAAAATAAAGTATGTTGTCATTTTAAGACCAAAATTCTATCAAACAACATTAATGCTATTAAAAACACCCCTTCACAAAAAATTACAACCATTTAAGCACAATGTACAATAGCTGTAACCAATTTTCAGATTTACAAAAATAAGCATAGTGTGCAACAAAATAAGCATGATGTAATTTTCAGACTTACAACTGTTATTAAAGTGGTCAATGTTTTTAATGACTATAATGACTACTACTTACAAGGAAAAAAAATATAGTGTACAACACTTTAATGCACATAATTTTCAGACGTACATGACAAGAAGCATAGTGTACAACAAAACATCACATTAATGCTATTTAATATAGTCAATTATTTAACTGGTCAATAAATACAATTAATACATTTATTAAAACATCCTTTACATAAGAAATATAAATTATCAAACATATTGTACAACCAAATTAAACACAATTTATGCATTAAATTTCACTACTACAAATAATAAAGCACATTATACAAATATTCAAGCCCGAACGGGCAACGAGCCAAATGGCTTAAGGCCGAATGGGCGCAGACCAAACAGGCTCGAGCCCGAACAGGCACAGGCAACGGGTTCGAGCCGGAACGGGGCACGGGCTATATGAAATTCTTGATATACATAAAATTTATTGTCAAAAAGAATATAATAAACTAAAATACATTATTCATCGAAAAAATTTATTTCAGGGTACCCGCCGCTGCAACGCGCGGTTACCCTGCTAGTTTAACCACAATATACAATCTAATTATGCTTCCAAAACATTAAGCTTCCAAAAAATTTGATCAAGATGGTGTGTACATATCAAACGTTGTGTATCGAGAAGTTCTTCATGTAAAGTAAAATACAAATGTGTGTAGGATTTTCAATATGGTGTATATACATATATTGTAAAAGACTTTATCATATGAATTTGTAGTCTCATCAATAAATGTATGTTATTCAATTATTGCACTTAATAAAATATCGTTAAGCATTTGATATACTGATTATTTGTTCGTGTCAGACATGCAGACACGCCAATAGATATTTGGTGTCGTTAATATTTATTTTATTTTTACTCCTCTTTACCCAAAAATATTTATTTTAGAGTACCCGCCGCTGCAACGCGCGGGTACCCTACTAGTAGGTAGTATAGATAAAGGATTAGGTTAAAATGGTTTTGAAATTCAAAAAATTATGGTGGATAAGTAAGGAAACAATTTGAAACTTAAATTAGAAAGCTAAAATCATGTAATTTTGTTGTAGTATATTTATTTAGGGGCGATTTTTTGAGATTTTTTAAAAACTTACCCACATTAAAGTTGACTAAAATATTTGATAGTCTCTACCATGAGATTTAATATAAAAAAACATTAACATAATCAATGTTATGCATGATATAACCTATGATACACAAAATTGAATTGCAACAATGGATATATATGACAAAATATGAAATCGTAATAACATTATGATACAACATATAATGAATCAATGACAAATGTATATAAAGATCATGCTTAAGATAGCTTGAAGATGACAAATGTTTATAAAGATCATGCTTAAGATTGCTTGAAGATTGGAACCTGAATCTTAAAACACATCAATGACTTTTTGGATGAGCAAATCGACACAGACCGGAAAATCATTCCAGTTCCACACGATGACCATATGATTGGTTGACGAATTGAACAAAAACATAATAACACCTAAATCATACAAAACAAATAAAAATTATTATAATCAAGCAAAATCAAACAATATGTTTATAAAGATCATGCTTAAGATAGGTGGAATATTGGAGCCTGTAGCTTAAAACGCATCAAAGTCTTTTTGGATGAACAAATCGAGTAAGACTACCAAATCATTACAGTTTCACATGATTACTAGATGATTGGTTGAAGATTTGAACAAAAACATAATTACACCTAAATCATACAAAACAAAACCAAGTTATTATGATCAAAACAAAAGTAAAAAATATGATGGATAACGTACCAATTTGCACATCAGATCTAATGTACCAATATAGTCATTTGGTTTTGGTGAAACTGTCTATTGATACTCATATGTTTATGGTTATTAGTTGATAATGGCAGTGAATATGTTGATTTATTGAGGATTCCTTTAATTGGTATATATATTGATTTTGAATTGTAGTGTTTTTGATTGTCGGTGTTTTTTATTAGGGTTTATGGTTGAAGAGGGATGAGTGAGAGAAATTAGTGTGTGTTTTTTTTGGAGGATCGGTAACAAATGGAAGTGATAAAAGGTATTCCGCCCAATTTTTAGTTTCATTGACTTTTTTAGATGTCAAAGCAACCAGAACCGTTGGATAGGCATAAATGCCACGTGACGAATTTAGAATAATTTTGGAGAGGAGATAAGTTGAGAAAACATTGTTTTATATAGATAGTAGATTACCATGTGAAATCATTAATACTCGAATGTTAATAGATACCTTGTCTTTGTTTGTAAGTATAGCTTAGATTGGAAAGCCTGTTTAATTAGATTCTATCTTATATTTGTTTGTATAACGCAACTCAGAATGTCTATTCATTTGTCGTTTTTCAGACATCCATTTGATGCCATATTTGGATGATTTACTGTAGATTTGGGACGAGATTTTATTGCCTTTGTTAATTCGTCTCTGACCTAATACAGAATGGCAGCTCTACTTAAGAAACATATCTTGATTCATTTTTATAATATCAAGGTTCTTATATATCTTGAGATTCTTTCTAATTAAGGAATTTTTCGTGTAAACTAATTCATGAAAATGGCGCTTTGCTGCTTTTGAACCTAGTGGTAGTTATATATTAATTTATACTAGAAGAGTACCCGCGCAATGCGGGAGGCGGGTACTTGATAACTATTTTTATGGCGAACAAATGTTTTTCTCATCTTTGAAGTATAGTAAGCCGATCAAACATCTTGTTTTTCAACTTTTTTTCAACCATTACATAATAATTCAAATACATCTAAAACATTACAAATAAATCTTCAAATAAAATAACTAAACTACTAATCTATCAACACATTTACTATAACTTTTAAGGATAAAACTACCCGCCCATGTGGATAAGCCCATTAATGTTACAGATTTTCGAATAGTCCAACTACTAATCCATCAACGCATTTACTACATGATGATGATGGATTAAATGGGCTGTTACAACTCAAGTAAATGGGTTTTATGAATATTAAAGTTGGCACAATTAAAGACATTTAATTTACATTTTGAAGGTTGGTTTGTTAATTTCAATTTCTTAATAAAGAAATGTTTTTGGTCTTAAAATTTTAAAACTTCTAAATAAAGATATCCTAAATACATTATAAAGTAGTATAAATAATACCCAAATTAGAGCTGGCAAATTGGGTACCTGTTAGGACCTGTTAAGACTTGTTAAAGGAAAAAATGTACTATGCAATTTTTTTATTTTTTAAAATAATTGTTTTTAGTATTCTAGGGTTCAATATTTAACTTTTTTAATACATAAAACGTATATCTGTCATACTCAAACCACCAAAACCAAGTGTTAAACGAGTCGTTTTCATGTTTGAAACTTATGTTATTCGCGCGCTCAAAACCTGTTAAGACCTGTTAAGACACGATTTGCCAGCTCTAACCCAAATCCGAATACTAAATAACCATGTTGTTTTAAAATAACATGGAACATCTGGGAAATTGGGTCTTCAACTTTTAAAATAGAAAAGATAACTTTCTTTTTACAATACAGAAAGGGTAATAACTTTTTGAATAATTCGTTTGCCTTTTCAATGAAATAGGAAACAATTACTAATAGAGTTATTATGATTAGGCTTTATTAGAGTATTATATTATTTTTTAGAACGACAGCTTTTTATAAACGCTAGAAACAAGATTACAATCATATTTCGACTGACACTCAGTTCTCGAGTTGGAAAAGAATTGGAAAGGGAAAGAAATTGACAGTTTTTTGTGTTCTCGAGTTTTTTTTAAGGAAAGAATTGGAAAAGGAAAGGAAATAGGGAGGAAGATTTAGTAACTAAATCTTCCTCCCACTTTTGGGAGGAAAGGGAAGTTTTTATTGTGTAAAGACTAAAATACCTTTTTTTAAAACATTTTACATTAACAACTAAAGGGCATATTTGTAATTTCATCAAGTTATTTTCCTTTTCCTCCTACTTAAGAACATGATTATCATTACTTTCCTTTTCCTTTCCTCTATCTCAAGAACATAACAACTACACTTACTTTCTTTTTTCATTTCTTTTCTCTTTCCAATTCTTTTTCATTTCCTTTCACTTAAAACTCGAGAACTGGGCGTGAAGGTCATCCGAAATGTGACTCAAGGTCATCTTCCAGAACATGTGATTGGTCTTTACGTACATTTGCTTTGACCATGCATCGAGGACTATAATTAAAATATTAGGCAAATTGGCACGATGCTGAATTTACACGTGCTTGTGCTGAATAAACAACATAAATGATAAATCAAGTGTTCAAGTTCCTATATAACATTAAGGATTTATTCATTTGAATCAACAAGGAATTTTTACAAAGATCTATTCTCACTATCAATATAATCAAGGTCTCAGATAGAGATGGCTATGTCACAAGGATGGCTAGCAGAACTGGTAAGCAACACAGATAGGGTTCTTAATATCACTGACTTATATGTAGTCTTCATTTATTTGTTAATCGCTTGATTCCGATCTATATTGCAGGAAATTGACGATCCAGGATACATGAGCTGTGATGAGATGAACATACTCAGCTACGATATTGATAACTTCAGTCTTGATTCATTTTACTCAGAGATGTATAAAGAAAAGATGATGAATATCAATCGAACTTCTCAGACTCGCCAGTCTGAAGTAAGTAATCCTATCTATCAAGAAAAGAGTAGTAGTACTATTAACAAAATCTCCACAACTCCAGAACCCCTTATTCCTACCAATCTTCCCTCATCCAAAACTTTTACCATATCGTTTGGAGATCTAAAACCGAAAGATGAGCCCTTCCAGTTTCATGACTTGCTTGGGCATGAAGCTGCCCATACCACAAAGGTTTCTGTCGCTCTCAGGAACCCGATTCAGGCACAGGATCATGTTTTGGCGGAAAGGAAGAGAAGAGAAAAGTTGAACCAGAACTTCATTACTTTGTCCAAAGTACTTCCTAACCTTACGAAGGTACACTATCACACTCTTTAGAAACAGATTGTTTTCTACTTGATCAATGCAATTGTAAGTACTAATCACCATAGTCATCATGAGCTTATAAGTGAACTAACATCAATACTACATGTTTTAGATGGATAAGGCATCTATGTTGGAAGATGCATCAAATTACATAAAAGAACTTGAAGGTCGCGTGAAGGAACTCCAAGGAACACCAGAAAATAATAAAAGAAAGAATGTTGATCAAGAATCTGTTATTTCTGTGAAGAGGTCTAGACCTAGTTCTAGCGATGATGAATATTATTTGCGCGATGAACCCACGATCTCTGGAGAGAGTACTACACCTTGCAAGACGACTCCTGAGATCAAAGAGTGTAGATTCGGAAACACTCTGACAGTTAGTATTCAGTGCCAGAAAAATCATTCTTCCATTATCAAAGCACTAACTCAGATGCAAAAGCTTGGACTATCCATCATCAGCAGCAGTTCCATGCCATTTGCTAAGACCCACCTTCTTATCACCATTGTTGCTCAGGTACAAAAAATTTATAAAGCCTGCAATCGTAATACCATGAAATAAAAATATAGTATAGTTCTTAATCATTCATCTATATTAATTCTTTTCAAAATATAATAATTTCAACTCTAAATGTGTGGTTCCTATTTCGTTTAATTATGCAGATTGTGGATGACTTCTCTATGACAACAACAGAACTTGTGAAGAACCTTCAACAATCAATATGAATTGAATTTAGATAAGGGATAATTACCAAAATAGATCGTTGACTTTTTGACTAGCCATTTTGTAAACTTTCAAATTTTACTTTCCAAAATTAGATCAGAGCAACTTAAAAAATGAGCAACTCAATATAAACGCGACACGTGTCCTTAAAAGATTCTAGATTCTGTACTATACATTCCAAAAAGATTCTAGATTCTGTACTATATTAATAAAATATTCGACACGTGTCGCACATATATGAAGGTTGCTCAGTCGCCAAGTTGCCCTGATCCGCCGGAGAGAAGTGATTTAAAAACATCTATTTAAAGAATGTGCTTTGGGCGACTGATCTATTTTGGTAATTATCCCTTTAAATAATTGTGTTTCCTTTCTCAAAGTATTCAAAGATCATCAACAATTCAGTTTTCTTAGTTCAGAGGGAGGAAAGTTGAAAGCATTCTCATCCTATGGTTCAATGGTTGGTTTTTTTCGAGTACTCCAGAAGAAATATAACTGCCGCAGCCCAATTTGTAATAAGTTTTTGGTAGATAATTTCATTAGTTTTCCGCAATGGGTTTTTTACGAATAACCTTTCCACCTCATTTTACTTGTATCTTATTATGGTTTTACGTTTCTGTTAATGAAGATTAACATTTCGTATACAGTCTCTTTAATTTTTACTTAACAAAGTCCAGGTGTCCAGGTATTTAAACTCTACATCTATATATTTGGTTATATTGTTTACGTCATTGAGAGTTGGTTAAATGAAAAGCCATGCAACAACTTCTCCATTCACATTTTTCTTTTGGGCCAAATTTGAGACCGGCTCAAGCGCTCAAGTGTGCGGGCTTTTTTAGACACACTTTAGTTCGTTTCTTGAAATAGACCAAGTGACTTGTGACTTAATATAAACGAGTTAGGCGCCGGTCCGCCGCGTTGCGGCGGGGCGTCGAAGTTGGCCATATTTTCGTATCGTGATCTACTTAAATTGTTTTTAGAGCAAGTTCTTATGAGGTTAAAAACTGCTATTTTTTCAGAAGATTATATTGCCATGTTATTTAAGTTGTTAAGGTTTATGGGTTTGTAATTTTTTTTTAAGAAGGAAATTTATGTTGCCACATATCAATAAAAAATTCAACAACCATTAATTAACAAAGTTGGAACATGCACAACACTATATATGTTCAAATAAAGATTGTACTGCATAAAATTATCAGTGAATCAAATATAATAGAAAAGAAAGTCGTCGTGGAAATCACCTGAAGTATAACAGAAAAAAAATCCTCCAAATTGCGTGTGTCAAGAAAGGTCTCTCTATTTAAACTTTCCTTTTTGTTTTTCACCCGATAGAGTATCTGTGAACCTTCTCTTTGAGAACAGGCTGAGCATAGCCACAAAAAGCACGAACAAAGCACCGCATTATCCTATCCACGTCTGTCTGGCAGCTAAACCGCAAATCTCCAGTTTCGGCCTGAAAGGCAAAAGCGAAGTTACCACAAAGCAGATGTGATGTAGACCCAGTTTCGAAATATTGAAACCTACATACATATTATGCAAGTAAATAAGACATTAGTGATCCCCAAATTCGTGCTGCCAAAACTGGAAAAATGACCGGCAAGATAATGGGTGAAAATCAGTAATTCTGCGTGCACGGGTTCACCAATATTTTGTTTTCAAATAGTGTATATGATCTAGGAGGTTTTAATGCACTTACACGATTTTCGACCCGTTTAACTTTGTTGTTAACAGTATGTGGCGCATTTGCCTGGAACGCATATTAGCGTTACAGGATCTTCTACTGGGTATGTTGGCTTCAACTGTAACAATGACAATTAACGGTAAATTAAATTCTACCATCATAGCAGATATTTAAAAGATAAAAGCCAGAAAGAGATAATAACATATCCAAGACCAGGTGTCGGCTTAAACAGAAGTTGTAAAACAACCAACCTCTAGCGAATGCCTGAGTATTATCACGGTTGACTGGTAGCTGTCGGGATTGCGCAGCTAAACACTCATTAACATCTACACAGTAGAGAAAAAAAATGAAGATTGTATCAGCATAGATTATGATGCGATGAACATACACAGTAACTCTAAACTACAATGTATTAATGCAATTATAAAAGAAGGAAAAAAATCTAAAATGAAGCCTGTAAACAACAAACCTGTAGTGAACGGGTCTGCACTATAACAGTTAACTGATATCCGTGGCGGTTCGTTGTTCGTGTGTACAGTTACAAAACTATAATAATAAATAATCAGCCCGTGCGTTGCCGTTGTGTACAATATCATAGATATAGTTAATGAGGGATTAAAGTATAGGCAAATGATTATAAAACAACTAATATGTAACAACTACATCATCTAATCTGAGCCATATGAATCTTCGAAACCCTAGGCACATGTCTATAGCATGTTATGAAATGGGTGTTTTGCTTAGCTTATTTTCATGGTTCAACCCTTTGACATCGTCATGTCAAATAACATTTATAATTCACAGTAAAACTCAATAAACCAAATGCTTACTATCCCAATAGATCTAGTTTTCACTATTCTAACAAAACAAAACTATAATAATAAATAATCAGCCCCGTGGTTAACTGCAATCACAGCTCTGTTCACCCTCTAATCCATGCCAGTGTTGTTGAAGTTTGAAAATAAGCCACAAAAAGTGAGCTTATGAAACATAATTTAACCCAATAAATTACAGCTTGCATCAACCACCAGGGAATTTTTGTTGTTCATAAACCCAATAAAACATGTTAGTATAGAAATGACAGTTGTAAACAAAGACAAACCTACAAAAGGAGAACCCCCGTGGTAATTTCTTGAACACGACTTGCAAACCTGAAACTCATAAAAAAAAAAATTAAACATTCAGCACGCTAAATCGCCTATAACATACTTAAAAAACCACCCATAACTCAAGTAGACCTGATATCAAAATAAAAGGTTATGTCAAAAGTCATTTTCAACTTACTCTTCAGTTTTAACCCTTGAAAAGGGGGTGTTTGGGTTAGGTTAACTTGTCGGCTTATGGGCTTATTTCATACTGAAAAAAAGCCAATAAGCTCTCATACACATCCAGGAAAATCTCATCAGGTCTTCAAGAGTCATTCCCAATAAATCAAGTAGAATTTTTTTTTCCTCCCCGTCTACATCCTACCACTTTATTGCTGCTATACCAGCTACACTAAAAAACAAACATTAATACAATGCATCAACCAATAGTGGAACCACATAATCTGCTATAAAACTTCTAAGGCACCCTATACCACCATCAAAATTCAGATCCTAAAGAATAAAAATTACCCAAAACTCACCTTCACCCTCGTTAAACGACATAGATGTAAAGAAAGCTTCATACGAATTTAGATGTAAGAACTTCCTGAAAAAATAGTAACACATAATAACAATCCATTTTTTCCCACAATCATTAAAAATCAAATATTTATAAAAGCATGAACCTGCAGTTCTTCTTCGGCGACATCTGCTAGTGATCGCACAAAGAAAACCCAAACACCATATCCTGAAGAATCTGGAATTGTTGGGAAGATAAGCGAAATATCACCAGTAATTATCGTTTACCATTTGGGCCTACCAACGTTTGAGTATCATGTATTGGGCCGCCTAGCAGGCCGGAAAAAAAGGCAGAGTATCCCGTTTCATTAGACGACGTCGTTTTAAACGGTACTTAATATATATAGTAACAAGACATGTGGCACAATAAAAGTCGCGCCTAATCATTTTGTGTCATACATGTGTAAGAGCTTAATAGGGGTATCTTTTGAGCAACGTATCACTAGCGATTTTTAAAAGTTGAAGCGACTTTCTATTTTGTCTTTTTCTACTAAAATAGTTAAACTTTGAATAATATTATTTTAGAATAATTACTAAAATATAGACCGGGCAATCACGTTGTTGGCGGTTTATACCCCAAGATCGGAAAATGACTTTATTAGATCAGGGCAACCTGTACTTTTTGGGTAACTGAAATCTGCAAGTGACAAGTGTCACTTTTCTGACAATTTTTGGGGCAACTTGTGTATTTTTTGGGTAATAGTCGCCATTTTTTGAGCAACTGTAGACACTTGTCATCATATGGATCGAGTTGCCCAGTTGCCCGGTCTAATAAAGTCATTTTCCGATCTTGGGGTAGAAACCGCCGACCACTTAGTTGCCCGGTCTATTTTAGTTATTATCCCTATTATTTTATTCTTTTTGCTTCTTCCCAATGTTGAGCAACCTAGCGACTAACTTTGAGCGACTTTACCAACCTTTCACTTTTTTTTGTACTTAACATTTTTCTTGTAATTTCTTTTATTTATTTATTTATATTATTGTTGTTATTATAAACTAATATAGGCAAATCCTGTTTTTATTTTAAGAAATAAATAACAATCGAGTTCTCATTACAAGCTACAATAAGGTTTGTTTCAACACCATTCATATTGCTACTCATTTCTGACGTCTATTTTATTCCATCAGTTGGGTATGTGTTACAACAAGATTTACAACAAGATTTATTAATTTCTATCAGTTTTTATTTTAAGAAATACTCCGTAAATAACAATCAAATTTACTTTTATTCATTAGTATACACAAAAAACCCAAAACTCATATGTTAGAAACCCACCACTCCTCCGCCATCACCATCGCCCCTATCAGCTGCCACCCACCGTGTAGGTCCGCCGCTGGCAACGCCACCACCACCATCATCCTCATTATTTATCATCCTACCCATTACAACCACCCATTAGCAATAATAAAAACCTCATTATTTATCATCTTCCTCATTACAATCACTCTAATTTATAAACTTCGGTTTAGCTCCAATTTTTTTTATAATTAATAATTTTGTTGATCATATCATCATCATCGATTACAATGCACATCTTGATTTTCTATACTTGTTTGTGTATATTTTTAAAACTTTTTTTTTAAAAGAAATCTTGATTTTTCGGCATCGGCTGACTACGTCGGCACCGGTGAACCCACGTCAGCTAATACAACTATCTAAAGCGCAAACCCATTTGTTTAGATTCTTCGTTTGAGATCTTGCTATAATTTGTTTGATTAAACACCTTTCTTTCTTTCTTTCTTTCTTGATACCCACAACAAATAATCCATTCCAAACACCAATATACTAAATTACACAAAACTCACCAATATATTAAAGTGTTAAGAAAAATATCAGGATACAAATTTGTTTATTGTTTTTATTTATATTAGTGTGGTAACAATAATAATATAAATAAATAAGTAAAAGAAATTAAAAGAATAAAGGTTAAGTACAAAAAGGTGAAAGGTTGGTAAAGTCGTTCAAAGTTAGTCGCTAAGTTGCTCAACATTGGGAATGGGCAAAAAGAATAAAATAATATTATTCGAATATATTTTGACTATTTTGACAGAAAAAGATAAAATAGAAGGTCACTCAAACTTTAAAAATTCGATGGTGATAAGTCGCACAAAAGATGCCCCTACTTAGGCTTTACACATGTATAACACAAATGATTAGGCGCGACTTTTTTTAGTGCCACATGTAGCCTTAATATTAACTTCGAAAGTCGCTCAATCCATTCAAAGAAACCAACTAAAGTAGGTCTAAAATAGCCCGCACACTTGAGCGCTTGGGTTATTTGAAGAATTGGCCCTTTTCTTTTATTATTTAAATCCTCCTATACATATTTATACATTTCTTAATCAAATTTACAGCAATCAAATCTACAATTCCAACACACATCACAACCAAATATCAATGTTGTTTAACACCACCATTCAAACCTACCTTTCTCGATCGGCCACCATCGACTACCACTGAGTTGCAACCATCGAATGCTGGCCAGCCACTAGCTATGTCAAAAAAAATCATAGAAAACTACAGTTTTGAAATTGATTTAGGTTTTCGAAAACATAATAAAAAGAATACCTAATTTTGGATTTGCTTGTGTTTGAGTATGTGAATCACTAGAACCTAAGTGAATTTAAAACCCAATTCTTACCCTAATACTAAACTCAAATTATTACAAAAGTACATGTGGTATTCGGCAAGGGCGGAGCTTAGTGAGGACCAGGAAGGGTCCCGGCCCCCTAGGCCTAATCTCGTTAGTGTATTTTTTTTCGCTATTTCATGTGTTAATTTTTTTTTCATCTCAGCCCTTCCATCTAATGTTTTTTTAGAAAATTTTTTGTTTCGGCCCTCCCATAAAATATTTTCTAGCTCCGCCACTGGTATTCGGGAAAATGGAGGTTGATGTCGGATCTAGTGGTTGCCGAAATATTGTTGTGGGGGTGCAAGTGTAGATGATGGTGATAGTGCCCATATTGTGGGTAATGGTAGTGTGCCAAGTGGTGATAATGGTCTGGTGCAGATGATAATGGTGAATATGTGATAACTTTTTTTAATGTATGTTATATTTATATTTTGTTCATATGAATGTGATTAGAGCACCTTCAACAATAAATGTAGTTCAACTATAAAATAGTTTGTTCATCATTGCTAATGTTTTACAAATCAAATTTCTCTGATACCACTTGTTGTACCCTTTAGAGCGATTTAAACTAAGATAATAAAGTTAAATCACTCTACATGTAATTTGATGTAGGTTTAAACAGTTTAGAGCAAGAATACGTAAAGCAGTTTAAACTAGATATACACAACAAGGTTTTTCAATGTTTAAAATTTTTATTAGAAATTAATCAAAGAATTTGAGAAATGTTGTTTGCGGAATAAAAATCTTTGTTGATTAACAATTGTTGTGATTTCCTTTTTAAATAAAACACCAAACCTAAATTATCGTTTAAGTATGAACTTATACTTACTGAATTTTTCAGCAGCTTAAGTTGAGTTCAAGGAGTAAATGTTCTTAAATGTGGTTCATTAATTGCAAGAGATGACATTTACTCATTTACAAACATTCTCTTTTATAGCATAGATTTAGGGTTTCCAATGGCATATAATTTACAAGTGGTGAGCAATTAATGGTTTGATGAGATATGCATTAAATGCTTCTACTTTAGGAAATGGATAAGCTCTTCTTTAGGAAACAATGTTGACAATTGTTATACATTTATGCCAACTCTAGAAAGGTGTTGATTCCTATAAAGACTTGTTTTATCCCTTTTTAGCTTTAGCAGGTTTTCGCACCTTTGACTTTCTAGATACTTGAGATTCCTTGCTCAGTATCTAGTGAATGAGAAGATCAAACATTGTTCAGTGAGGCAATTGTTGGAATTTAAATACCATAAAAATTATATAAATAAAAAACTTACATCAAGTACACGCGGAAGCATAAGGATCAATTTAACATATAAAGAATTAACCGAATAATAAACAAGAACGTACCTTTTGATTCTAGCAAGGACAAGAATCAAACTTCAATTAATCTTCAATTGAGATGAACCCTAATTAGGGTTTATGAGTAGGTCAATGAATAACCCCTTGCCTTTTTGTTATTCGATCCAAGATATTAACTATAGTGAGTTAATACCACGTTCTTGTACACATGTACTATAACCAAATTAAAGTGATTGCTATATCAAGAAAACACATGATTTTTTGCTAAACAAAAGAGAAGGAAAGATAAACCAATTAGGGTTTATGTGTGGACAAGAGGTGAAAAACAAATGACCCTTGGTTTCGTATTAATACTAATCATAGCTTGGAGAACAAGTTGGATAAGGATTGGGCTAACCAATCCTAATCCACGACCGGCCATAGGTATCCCAAGGTGATTCCGGATCCTTCTTGTGTCCAATTTACACTTTAGTCCTTTACTCCTTTACTTTGACATTTAATGGTCGTTAGTTAATCCTCGTTAACTACTAACGTCCGTTAGACGTTTTCTTGTGTTTTAATAATTAAATATATAACGTTTTATATATATGTATTAATTATTGTACATTAATTCCTTTATACGTAATGTGTGCAATCCCGTGGTCTCGGGTTCGAATCTAGACATACACACATTAATATTTGTCCATAAAACTAAAAGCTCCCACTTGGACATCTATTAATAGTGTAATGATATTAGTTAGCGTCTAGCAACACACCAATGCCCCTAGTATAACTCGAGGTAGGTCTCCAGGAAAAACCTTTAATGATTCATCATTATTATTATCATATTGTTATTAATACCACGTTAATAAAGATATGGATCTTAATCATTCTTTAATTAACAATTTTGTTTCTCGTTGTTTATGATTGAGCAAAATTACCAAATCATCTGAACGTATTTCAGATAGATCTTAGGCGTGGTCACACAAACATCTTGTCAACCCTATGAGGGGCCCAGCAGTATTAAACTTCAAAATAAATTTGAAGGAACAAATTCTTTCTTGACTACAAGCAATAACCAATGAACTTTGCAACACTTCTGAAAACAATCCTTATAGCTACCAGTAACGTATAGTGGTAAATTGCTTTACAGAAATGTATTACATCCATGACACTTATCTGGTATCTCAAGTCTGAGGATAACTATATTCATGATTTACTTAATGACAAGATCTATAAAGTAAAATCATGTAGTTGTGATAAGTCCTATATTCAATTCATTTAATATCATGTGAAATTGGCATGTCAACGCATCAATATACTTTCAAGTATATTCTAACCAATACTCAGATTTGCCTTAGTTTAATGATATTCCCATATCATTAATTGACAACAGACAATTTAGAATAACTAATTTATTCATGGATTAAACATGCAAATACATGATATATTATTAAGAAAATGATAATCAAACATAACAAATATTTTATTTCATTAAAATAATAATTGTTCATAACATCCATTTATCCAAACACTAATCACAGATGGGCATGAAACTACTAGCTAAACGAAGTCTTATACCTTCAAAAAGCTTATAAAGCTTCGTCCCAAGTAAAGCCTTAGTCAATGGATCCGTTAGATTATCATCCGTGTGAACTTTCAGTAACTCGATTTCACCTATTTCGACTTGTTCTCGAACATAGTGATATTTAATCTGGAAATGTCTATTGCCTTTCATGATTCCAGGTTCATTGGCAAATGTAATTGCAGCTGAATTGTCACAATACATTTTTATAGGGTTTTCAATCGATGGCATAACTCCAAGCCCCGAAACGAACTTCTTAATCCAGACGTCTTCCATTGCCGCTTCTGAAGCAGCTATGTACTCACTTTCTGTCATAGACATCGATAATGTACTCTGCTTCTTGCTCTTCCAATCCACAACTCCTCCATTTATGTCAAAGACATAATCCGTCTGAGAATTCGTATCATCTTTATCACATTTCTAGGATGCATCGCAATAACCTGTAACATCAAGTTCTGCTTTTGGATTTCCCCCGTATACTAAGAACATGTCTCTTGTAGCTCTTAAGTACATGAGAATATGTTTAACAGCAGTCTAGTGGAGTTCACATGGATTCTGCTGATATCGACTGGTTATATTTTGAGCAAACACCACATCAGGCCTTATGCATCTCACTGCATACATAATAGATCCCACAGCCGAAGCATAGGGGACTCTCTTCATGCGTGACACCTATTCAGGTGTTGAAGCAAAAACTTTGCTACATAAGCCATGATTCTCTTGCATTGGCAAATATCCCTTCTTGAAATTTTGCATATTGAATCTCTTCAACCGTAACAATATCAATCAAATGTGCTTCTGAAATAAATGCTTATTTCAAATCAAAAGAAGCCACAAAAATGATGATAATGATCGAAACAGTGATGGCGATCGGAGTGGTGATGGTGATGGTGATCGGAACGGTGATGATGAAAGAAACGGTAACTATCGATCAGAACAGTGATGGTGATGACGAGATGATGATCGGAATGATGATAGTGATGATGAGCGGAACAATAATTGTGGGTCGGGATAACTAATTTTTGGAGTGAAAGAATGAGAGCAGAGTAAAACACGCACGAAGTGTGTGTAAAAAAAAAATCTGCATAATTGATAGAATTAAAGTTAAACATATGAAATATTAGGTTTAAACACCACCATTAAATCAAAATAAATATATGATCAGGATTTGTCCCTTACTAAATAAATCAATTTTTCTCGTTTATTGTAACTGAAAAAGTCTATTCATTTGTCGTTTTTTAGACATCCATTTGATGCCATTGCCATATATGGATGATTCAATGTTGATCTGACATAATACAGAATTACATATTGGCAGCTCTACTTAAAGAAAAAGGCATGAGTTAACCGGACCCCTTGTAAGAAGGGTTTGTGAAAGACAGTGCTGCCGCCGCCTGTACTGTCTGCATTAAAACTTGTACATTTTAACTAAAGTTGGTTTAATTATATTTATGAGGGAACAAACTATGGAACAAGGACTTGATTCGGTCAGATTTACAAGCATGCAAATCTTATTCATCTTTGTTAATATAATATGAGATGCATGTACATATATGTAAATTGCATGAGTGCACACACTGTTAAAATATTAAATACTCCGTATATGATAAGTTTACATGATTAGAATATGGGTCTAATTGACGGTTCATGATTTTAATGAATTTAAAACTCATGGTTATGTGAATGGAACTTCAGAAACGTTTTAAATTGTTCATAAGTGGTATGTTAAGAGAATTAAAAATCTAATTAGAACTACTGTGATTTGAGCGTGTTTCTTTTTTTGGTAGCTAAGAGAATATAAGTTCACAAAGTTATTTAATATTACGGAGTATTTCTTTTTTTAGTGAGACTCATTATTTCTTTAGTTGGTCTACATCCACAAAGCATGAACTGTAATGCCCGCTCAATAAGTGGCTCATGTATATGTAGATCCCACACACACTCTCTTAGCTAAAAAAAAAAAAAAAAAAAACAAATTATTACCTTTGTTAATTCGTATCTGACATAATACAGATTGGCGGCTCTACTTGAAGAAAAATATCTCGTTTCATTTTATAATTTCGAGGAATATTTTTTTTTTTTTTTGAAAATTGAATTTCATTGGGGAAATTCAAGTCCAATTTGAAACCCGATGGGGAAAAACCTTCAACTTAAGCCGCCCGAAGGCACGACACTTAAATTGAAGTAAACCCTGCCTTCTCCAGATTCGAACCCTTGTGGGTTGAAACCTTCATTGAAGGACTTTGAAATCGTACCGACAGGGCAGTGGTCCACAAGGGAGGACTTCCCGGTTTGGTCACCCAAACCGGTACTACTCTCCGCTAGGCACGCTTAACTGAATAAGACATGCCCAATGGACCACAAGCCCATTGGTATTTCGAGGAATATATCATGAGATTCTTTCGAAATAAGGATATTTTTCGTGTAAAATAATTGATCAAAATGGCGCTTTGCTGCTGTTGAACCTAGTGGTAGTTATATATTAATTTACATGCCCAAATCCTAATCACCATGTTCTTTTAAAATAACATGGAACTGCTGGGAAATTGGGTCAATTCAACTTTTAAAATGGAAAGATAATTTTTTTTACGATACAGAAATGGGTGTTACACAAAATAATTGTTGAGTTAACTAAAGTTATACCAAAAGATCGAAAGTAGCAAAAGTTTTCATCAAGGGTTGCACATACTAAAAAACGAAACTTTTTTTAAAAAAAATTGCACTTCATGCCTAAAAATCAAATGTAACCCGTGCAACACCCGACGCTAATATAGGTCCATCATTGGTTTTGACTTGAAATTACATAGAGGTGTGGAAGGCAAAATAATTAAACATCATCAGTGATACAGTGGAGAAATATTTAGGGAGCTAATGCATGAAATTAGATGCATTTTTTTATAATGGCAAAATTTTATTTTTCACATATATACCACATATCAAACAATATATCTCACGAATGCCTCAAACGAAGCTTGAAAGGTTGGTGGACATGGCTTCCTATATACTCATTAATGGATAAAGACGCATGGGTTGTAAAGCTTCAAGTACAAACATTGAAGAAATATAAAAACTCGTGTGTATATTATCTTCGAGTATTCAAACGAGTTGATGGGTTCAATCCGTGGGACACCATGATTCTTGAATATTTGGAATGCATAATATACTATGTGAAAATTCAATCTCTAAGACATTTTCATTTATGCATGAGTTTGATTTGTTTTGATTATTGAGAAATCAATGATTACACTAAAATAGGAGATTGTTGGTAATTTTAGTGTAATCTATTATTTTATGTAATTGTGATTTACCTGAAGACTAAAGGGATTTCAAGTTAAACTATAGGGGTTCCGGCCGTGCGAAGTGCACACTCGAATAAGTTATACTTTGATTTCTATTACTACAAATGGTAGTTATTTGTCAAAGGAGCGTGACTTTTCATGAAGAGTCACAACTTTTCTCTATAACTACCATGGAGTGTTTATATACACGAAATTTGGTCTTTCCTATATAGATATTCATATTAACAACAAATACAACAAAGTATTCAATGTTTTGCTATCTTTGTTTTGCCTAGAATTTGAGTGTTCATTATTGTCTTCTCCTTAAACAAATTTTTTGTAACTCAAGGCAATTAATAGGATATAAATATTATATCAGGAAAGTGAACTTTTATGCAATTCAAGAATTATCCAAGTTAATTTTTATTATTAAGACCCTAATACCAAGAAACTGATACAATATTTTATGATAATCATGGGCCATCGTGTACTTGTTAAAGAAAAGAACATGGCATCCAAATACTCGACACTAGAGAGCAAGGGTTAAGGATCTTGGGAGATAAAATAATGCCACTGAAGTAGGGGTGACAATTCTCGACACGACACGATAAACGACACGAACCCGACACAAAGTTAAACAGGTTTGGGTTAAGGATATACAGGTAATTTGGGTCAAAAACAGGTCAACCCTTCTAACCCGTTTAATAAACGGGTCAGGTTTGGGTTGAGTAAGTGTTAAACAGGTCAATACGTGAACCCGTTTAAGTATATAAGTCTCTAAAAATAAAATATATAACTTGATTTTAATGTTGAATATGGATTAAATGTATTTTGTTATGTTCTTATGATTATAACTCAAATTTTATTGAAATTGACGCTTATAACTTATAACTCAAATATCATTGAAATTGTCGTATAGTTATTTGTATGTTATTTTTATCATATTTTAGATCCTTATATAATTTTTGCATTTAAGCTAGTTAAATAAACAAACCACCAATCTTATTCACTATTTGACCTATTTACTTAAACGGGTTAAACGGGTCACAAACGGGTTACACGTGTTATGCAGGTCTGGGTTAGGGTTGAGCTTCTTGACACGATTAATAAATGGGCTGTGTTTGGGTTGAGGTTATTTCAACCCGTCAACCCGCGAACTCGAATACGTCAACACGAACACGACTCGATTGCCGCCCTACACTGTAGTCTTTAATTTGGTATGATTAATGGCGATATAAATGACGGAACACACCACGTTGGTTTAATCATATTTATGAGGGAACAAACTATGGAACAAGGACTTGATTCGGTCAGATTTACAAGCATGCAAATCTTATTCATCTTTGTTAATATAATATGAGATGCATGTACATATATATATGTAAATTGCATGAGTGCACACACTGTTAAAATATTAAATACTCCGTATATGATAAGTTTACATGATTAGAATATGGGTCTAATTGACGGTTCATGATTTTAATGAATTTAAAACTCATGGTTATGTGAATGGAACTTCAGAAACGTTTTAAATTGTTCATAAGTGGTATGTTAAGAGAATTAAAAATCTAATTAGAACTACTGTGATTTGAGCGTGTTTCTTTTTTTGGTAGCTAAGAGAATATAAGTTCACAAAGTTATTTAATATTACGGAGTATTTCTTTTTTTAGTGAGACTCATTATTTCTTTAGTTGGTCTACATCCACAAAGCATGAACTGTAATGCCCGCTCAATAAGTAGCTCATGTATATGTAGATCCCACACACACTCTCTTAGCTAAAAAAAAAAAAAAAAAAAAAAAAAAAAAGAAAACCAAATTATTACCTTTGTTAATTCGTATCTGACATAATACAGATTGGCGGCTCAACTTGAAGAAAAATATCTCGTTTAATTTTATAATTTCGAGGAATATATCATGAGATTCTTTCGAAATAAGGATATTTTTCGTGTAAAATAATTGATCAAAATGGCGCTTTGCTGCTGTTGAACCTAGTGGTAGTTATATACTACGTATTAATTTACATGCCCAAATCCGAATCACCATGTTCTTTTAAAATAACATGGAACAGCTGGGAAATTGGGTCAATTCAACTTTTAAAATGGAAAGATAACTTTCTTTTTACGATACAGAAATGGGTGTTACACAAAATAATTGTTGAGCTAACTAAAGTTATACCAAAAGATCGAAAGTAGCAAAAGTTTTCATCAAGGGTTGCACATATTAAAAAACAAAACTTTTTAAAAAAAAAATTGCACTTCATGCCTAAAAATCAGGTGTAACCCGTGCAACACCCGACGCTAATATAGGTCCATCATTGGTTTTGACTTGAAATTACATAGAGGTGTGGAAGGCAAAATAATTAAACATCATCAGTGATACAGTGGAGAAATATTTAGGGAGCTAATGCATGAAATTAGATGCATTTTTTTATAATGGCAAAATTTTATTTTTCATATATATACCACATATCAAACAATATATCTTACGAATGCCTCAAACGAAGCTTGAAAGGTTGGTGGACATGGCTTCCTATATACTCATTAATGGATAAAGACGCATGGCTTGTAAAGCTTCAAGTACAAACATTGAAGAAATATAAAAACTCGTGTGTATATTATCTTCGAGTATTCAAACGAGTTGATGGGTTCAATCCGTGGGACACTATGATTCTTGAATATTTGGAATGCATAATATACTATGTGAAAATTCAATCTCTAAGACATTTTCATTTATGCATGAGTTTGATTTGTTTTGATTATTGAGAAATCAATGATTACACTAAAATAAGAGATTGTTGGTAATTTTAGTGTAATCAATTATTTTATGTAATTGTGATTTACCTGAAGACTAAAGGGATTTCAAGTTAAACTATAGGGGTTCCGGCCGTGCGAAGTGCACACTCGTATAAGTTATACTTTGATTTCTAGAACTACAAATGGTAGTTATTTGTCAAAGGAGCGTGACTTTTCATGAAGAGTCACAACTTTTCTCTATAACTACCATGGAGTGTTTATATACACGAAATTTGGTCTTTCCTATATAGATATTCATATTAACAACAAATACAACAAAGTATTCAATGTTTTGCTATCTTTGTTTTGTCTAGAATTTGAGTATTCATTATTGTCTTCTCCTTAAACAATTTTTTTGTAACTCAAGGCAATTAATAGGATAGAAATATTATATCAGGAAAGTGAACTTTTATGCAATTCAAGAATTATCCAAGTTATTTTTTATTATTAAGACCCTAATACCAAGAAACTAATACAAAATTTTATGATAATCATGGACCATCGTGTACTTGTTAAAGAAAAGAACATGACATCTAAATACTCGACACTAGAGAGCAAGGGTTAAGGATCTTGGGAGATAAAATAATGCCACTGAAGTAGGGGTGACAATTCTCGATACGACACGATAAACGACACAAACCCGACACAAAGTTAAACAGGTTTGGGTTGAGGATATACAGGTTTGGGTCAAAAACAGGTCAACCCTTCTAACCCGTTTAATAAACGGGTCAGCTTTGGGTTGAGCAAGTGTTAAACAGGTGATGAGACGAAAAATGATCCATTTTTAGGGGGTCATTTAAGCCCGAATCCGAATTTATTTGATCAAATATTGCCCTAAATCGTTCCTTTTGTGATTTTAGGTACTTTGGGAGAGAAATCTGGAAAACGAAGCAATTCGGACGTTTTTGGAGCATAAAAGTGAAGAAAACGCCAAAGTCTTAATTTTCCATGCTGGGAACAGTAGGTGACGGCATCAAGAGCAAAACCTTGACGGCGTCAAGAGCAAATTTCATGAATTTCCATGACGACCCAGAACAGATTTGACGGCGTCACGTAGGAAGGGCGTCAAGAGTAAAAGAGTCATGTCGGCCTGGAAGTGTATAAGTCTTGACGGCGTCAGAAGTGGATCTAGGCAGTCCGAGAAGAGTTTTGGCGGCGAGGTGACGGCGTCACATTGTTTGTCTTGACGCCGTCAGACCTATTTTTCTATATATAGTTTTCTAATTTTCACACATTAAGGAGAGAAGTTTTGGAGAAACCCTAAGTACAATTTTGGTGCAACTTTTACAGGTTTTTCAAGGGTTCCAAACCCTTGATACCTTGCATTGTAATTGAGATAAGTGTTCCTTTAATTCAATCAATATGTCTATGTGTTGGTTGTCTATATCTTGTTCTTGTCTCAATTCCATTATGCTAGGCTAGATCTATCTTGTGTTTGCTTAGATCTAATGAAACCTAGATGTTAATTATGTGTTGATTACTTGTTTATCTTTGTCTTGGATGAGTGATTTATATGTTAGGCTTAAGAAAACTGGCAGATCTCCACTTGGTAACATGCTTGAACATCTTAAGAAACATGAACCGAGGCGCACTAGGTCTTTATTGGTTGTATTTAATGTATGAGCCACTGTTTACAATCCCTATAGTTGTGCTGGGCATGGTGTAGGAGGAGATAAGAGCTCATAGAATTGGGGAGTTATGTGTGCCACCCCATGAATGGTATTAAGGAATACGATCCGTCATCCATGCAATTATAACAAGTAATTAACGTGTAAAAGATGTCTAGGGAGTAGTGAAATCTAAGTAAACACATTTTCTCCAATTACTGCTCACAGCTTTAGTATAATTTAGCTTATTTTCATTTTTAGTATTTTATTTTGATTGCATCTTTGTATTGGGTTAGTTGAATAGCAACTAATTCCGCCCAAATCCTTCAAACCCCGAGATTTTACTTGCTTTCATAAAAATATAAAAATAAAAAAATAATCATCCCTCACCTTTATAACTAGTATTTAGGCTTTCTAATCCTAGCGACACTATTCCTAAGCTGAACAATCAATCCCCCGGTACTTGTCACTATACTATACTACAACGATCAGGTACACTGCCTGGTGGGGGTTGTAAGCTTCTCGAGATCCCTCGAGAGGTAAAGCCTGTTACGATTCCCACGCATCAACAGGTCAATACGTGAACCCGTTTAAGTATATAAGTCTCTAAAAATAAAATATATAACTTGGTTTTAATGTTGAATATGGATTAAATGTATTTTGTTATGTTCTTATGATTATAACTCAAATTTTATTGAAATTGACGCTTATAACTTATAACTCAAATATCATTGAAATTGTCGTATAATTATTTGTATGTTATTTTTATCATATTTTAGATCCTTATATAATTTTTGCATTTAAGCTAGTTAAATAAACAAACCACCAATCTTATTCACTATTTGACCTATTTACTTAAACGGGTCACAAACGGGTTACACCTGTTATGCAGGTCTGGGTTAGGGTTGAGCTTTTTGACACGATTAATAAATGGGTTGTGTTTGGGTTGAGGTTATTTCAACCCGCCAACTCGCGAACTCGAATATGTCAACACGAACACGACTCGATTGCCGCCCTTACACTGGAGTCTTTAATTTGGTATGATTAATGGCGATATAAATGACGGAACACACCACGTTGGTTTAATCATATTTATGAGGGAACAAACTATGGAACAAGGACTTGATTTGGTCAGATTTACAAGCATGCAAATCTTATTCATCTTTGTTAATATAATATGAGATGCATGTTGACTCCTCCCAAACCAACCAGTCAACCGTGTGCAGCTGATAGGCCCACCTGGGAGAAAGTGCAAGTTATTATTGACCGTGGAAATATAGGGAAATCCTCGGGTCGTTAAATCCCAACGAGATTGAAATTGTATTTTGGAACGATTAGGAGAATGAGTGGTACTGAGGACAGTAACAAAAATGATTTGATGGATGATTACACTGCTGATTGCTTGGTATTTAGATAATATGAAAATATATAAACAATAACAGAGATACACGTAAAAGCACAAATAAGAAAAATAGATAACAGACAGAGACAAGTGGGGTTTAAACAAATTACAAACTACAGGGGGTAGAAGTGAAATTTTTGAAAACTTAAAATTAAAGAAAATTGAAAATGAAAATGAAATTATAAAACTGATTATTTTACTATTTAAATATTATTTAATTAATAAAACTATTTAAAAATCTAATTTAAATTAACTAAAAATGACAAATATTACAAATTAACCTAAAAACTTACAAAAATAATTTCTAAACCTTAATTAGAACTTGAAGAAAGTATAAAAACTGAAAATAAATATTTTTGTCTTTTTATGAGTTTTCTATTAATTAAAAACTATTTAACTTAATTAAACTAATTAAAATATTTTAAATTACTATTATTACTAAATTACCTTAGAAAATTATGGAAAAATTTATAAAATTACTTAACCATCACAGGAATCCTACAAAATTATAAAAACTACTAAAAATTATATTTAAGGTTATTCCACTAATTAATTACCTATTAATTATTTTAAATCTAATTTAATTAAATTAAATAAGAAAATTGAAAAATGGACAGTGGAAATTATGAAACTATTTTCTAAAAGTTTTAACTACTTTATAAAACTTAGGAAAAATATAAAATTCTACCGTTGTTACTTAAAATTAAAGAAAACTATTTAATTATTAATATTACCTATTTAATTATTTAAACAACATTTAATTCTAATAAATAGTAAAGTGCTTAGGGAAAATCTAAAAAAATTATTTTAGCTACTTAAAGGTAATAAGAAATTAATAAAATTATAAAATTGGACAAGTGCTTATTAATAAGCTGAAATGAAAATTAAATAGATAATTTCTATTAAATAGAAGCTATCACTATAATTAAATTTGGCTTTTTCTGGTTTTTCTTTTATAAAACTATTTAAATACTTAAATAATGAAACTTTTACAAAAACAACTAATTTGGAAACTCAAAATAAGCACTGTGAGTGCTTATTACCCTAGACAGTTGACTATGGTTGACCACACAAAGAAATAAGCTCAAATGGAGTTATGTGGGGTCCACACTGGTTAAATCAGATACACCTAAGTTATTTGGACTTATTTAAACTAGATTTGATGAGATAAGCTCATGGGATAAGCTAAAAACCTATAATAAGCAACTGCTTATTTGGTTTCTGGGTCAGAAATGGGACAGACTTATGAGGGTGATTTAGGTGGGGTCCACTGATCACTAGGTCAAACCAAGGGTCAATCTATGATCCCTGGTAGGAGGGGGTTCAAAAGTACAAGGTTGGAGGTGTGGGGCCCACTGTGGTGGTCACAAATCACCACCAAAGTGGTGGTGATGGATGTGATGCTGCTGATGCAGGGGAGGTATCTTCCCTGCAACCTACTTTGGACTAGGGTAACTTACACAAGAAAAATCTTAAATATATAAGCTATGTGGGATTACAAAGGTGAGCTGTTGGACTTTAACTAGGAACAAGTTTCAAAGTCCCAATCCAAACACATAAAGCACAACAAATACATGAATTTTTGTAAAAATCTGAGATGTGAACTTTTGACTTTTTGAGATTATGATCTAAGTTGACTTATATGAACTTCTGATTGATCCTACTTACTAATTAAGTTGTTATAAGATAAGGTTAAGTTAAATTAGGCTAGGTTACTAACTTATGTGATGATATGGTGAGATTTGGACCTTAATTCCTATAACAGTTAATTGTTAAGGAGTATAGATGATGATTTTGACTTTGGGTGTATGAACTCACAATTTTATGCCTTAAATGACCTAAATCTTACTACTGCAACCTAGTGAAACACAGATAAACACCAAACAACAACAAGGGCCTAGCTCACTAGCTTGTTCCAAACACTCCCACAGATGACTGTTTTATGAATTTGGGGAGCAAATGATTACACAGGCACTTATAACTGATCCACAAGACTTTTTATGATATTTGAGATCTAAACAAGTATTTAGAAACAGAAAGTGACCTCAGATACACAAGAATACTAATTATACTTAATTGATTGTTTTACTAAGATTTTTAAGCAAACAATTAACTTATCAAACAAGCTATTCGTTTTATGTTATCAAATCACTACTTAGGACTAAATAAGCATACAGAACTGAATAAGCAAAGTATTAAGCACATCTATAGTAAAAAGACAGATTATGAGATTTCAAAGACTTACAAGATGCTATCCTGCTCAAACCATGAACCAAGATCAATCCTATGGAATCTCCACAGATTCACTAACCCAAGGCCTTCCAAAATACACCCTGCTCCTACTTGATGATCACCATAACCATGTTTTTTGATTTTTTTCTTATTTTTCTTATTTTCTTTATGATTTATGCGTTTCTCTATTATAACTGCTTTAAAGGTTTCTAAAAGCTTTCATAAGCTTTCTAAGGAGCTTATATGAGCTTATGAATCCATATAATCTAATAACAATAACAATATAGCTTATTGAGAAATTTGAAATAAACTTGAAAATTGCACAACCTGAGATATGACTTAAAACTTGAATTTGATTATCACAAAAGTTGAGATTACACCTTAATTGACTAACACAAAGCTTAAAAGCTTGAGAATTAACTGAAATAACAAGTTACAATTTAAACGATATTAATTAAGCTAAAATAAACTATATCTTTTTCTTCTGCTCTTCTCTTCCTTTTATAAGCCCACATTAGGGTTTCTTGAAGTACTCTGAGCATATCCCACTTCAATCTTGGCCATCCAATGCTCTGAATTGATCCTGACCTTCAAATCTGTTTTTGGCGCCAAAAGTCTCCAAGTTAACTTGGAGCCAACGTTCTGCAATTAAAGATTTGTGGAGTGTTGTGGAGGTGTCAGGGGACAAAAGGGATGTTTTTAGGACAAGTTGGGGCTATGGTTTGAAAAGCAGAGGATGTGGAGTGGTTTGGATACAAATTTGGTGGGAATAACATTAAATGAGGTGTGGGATAGGCTGTGAGGTGGAAAGATGGTGAGAGGGGAGTAGGGGGTGAGGTGGAGATGGAAAAACCATGGTGGTATTGGGTGAAACAGGGATGGGGGAGAAGGGTGTACAATGTTTCTGGTTTTGGCGGTTTTGGGGGAGGTCAACGGGGTCAAACCCCGTATTATAATAAAAGGGTGGACTGGGCTGAGCTTATTTTGGGCCTAGTGGGTGGGCTGGGTAAAGGTTGTGTTTGGATTTGGATTAGTTTTGTTTTTGGGTTTAGTAATAACAAGGGTCCGGATGGTATATAAATAAACAAGGACCAATTTTGTCATTTGACCAAAACTTAGGGACTGATTTTGCAATTTTCCCAAACTTCTTTCAAGGACTAATCCTGCAATTAAACCATAACACAAGCACAAAAGATGTATTTTTTCTATTTTTTAAATCCCAGGGACCTTTTCTGCAAATTCCTCAAACTCCAGGGACCATTTATGTAACTTTGGATTTTTTAGGGATTAAAGATGTAATTTCTCAAAATCTTATCATAAGGACCAATTTTGTCATTTAAGAATAGTTCAAGGTTTATTTTATTAATTTCCCATTTTTAAAACCTTAAGGACTAATTTTGACATTTTTCAAACTTGAGGGACTAAAGTTGTCATTTTGTAATTTTTTAACTTTAAAGGACTATACTTGACAACTTATGAATCCCTAAGGACCTTTGATGATATTTTTCATGTTTTGATTTACCAGGGACTAGATTTGACAACTTTTGAAACTTGAGGGACTGAAACTGCCAATTATGCAAACTTTGTACGTTTTTCATCTGTTTTTACATATTTTGCATTTGAAACATATAAAACACACTTCTAAGATATTTTAAATATTATGATGCATATTTGAGTGTTTTTGTATGTTTTGGCAATTCAGATTGGTATAAAATAATGAGTATTTAGACACTCATCAATCCTTCACACTAAACTATTGCTAGTCCCTAGCAATCTTTTGAGAAAAAATTAATGGATTTTTACTCTTTACCAAAAGCCATCACTTCTGGAGTAGCCAGATGTAAGAACTGTGGCACACCTGATAACCGTGTGATTTTGAGCAAACCACCAGCTGTCAACGGATTTGATTTGTCTTTACCAAAAGCCGTTTGCTTCTGGACTAGCCAACTCTTGATGGAATAGTCAAGATCTTGGTGAGCTGATTACCAATTATGGTTTTTCCACGGCCTTTACCACAAGCCATAATCTTGCGGGCTAGCCAACTCATTCGCTTTATGGGATATGGGGAGTTGAGGAACCATACAATTTTGGGCAAATTGCAAGCCATCAACGGATTTGAGATGTCTTTACCAAGAGCCGTTTGCTCTTGGACTAGCCAATCCTTTTGTGGGTTAGACATGGTGGATTGATGACCATTATTTGCATTTCTAAGTGTGAAAAAACTGGTAATTTTGATCAAATGGGGGTTCTTGATGGAACATGTGTTTTGAATTCGTGAGAACTCTCCCCCACACTTAGAACTGAATATTGCCCTCAATATTCAAAGTACTTGGTGTCCCACCAAGACTTAGAACGTAAGAAGGTAATACTATTAACCTTTTACTTTAGTCTATTTACATACAAACGCACTTTTTTTTTTTTTTTTTTTTTTTTTTTTTTTTGGTTTGGTAAAAATTTATACATATGTACAACATATGGTTCGTCTCCCCCACACTAGGGTGGTAGAAAGGGATGAGAAGACAGAAATATGGGTGAAAACCCATATTGCTACTGTTTTTGATTATCGAGTCGCTAGCTTGACTCGACCTCGAATTGAATTGTCCATGAGATAGCTACTGTTTTTGATTACCGAGTCGCTAGCTTGACTCGACCCCGAATTAAATTGGTCCATGGGGTAAGTTTGGAGATCCGGGACAACCATTGGTTGTATGTCCCCTCCAAAATAGTGTTTTAACCGATGACCATTTACTTTGAAATTGGGACCGTCAGGTTGCAATAACTCAACAGTTCCATATGGGTATACTTTTGTTATAGTAAATGGTCCAGACCAACGGGTTTTTAGTTTACCCGAGAAAATTTTTAATCTTGAATTGAAAAGAAGAACTCTGTCACAAATGTTGAAAACGCGGTTCTTAATTTTAGAGTCATGTATCTTCTTAGTCTTTTCTTTGCAGATTAAAAAATTTTCGTAAGCTTGATCACGTAATTCATTTAGTTCGTTTAGTTGAACTTTACGGTGATCACCCGCTGTCTGCAGGTCGAAATTTGCATGTTTTAAGGCCCAATAGGCCTTATGTTCTAATTCGATCAGAAGATGACATGCTTTCCCGTACACTAGCTTATATGGAGTACACCCGATGGGTGTTTTGTAAGCAGTGTGGAAAGCCCATAATGCATCATCCAGCTTATCCGACCAAGAGGCACGGTTTTCACCAACCGTCCTCTCCAGAATTCTCTTAATACCCCGATTTGAGACCTCCACCAGCCACTTGTTTGTGGGTGGTATGCTGTAGAAAGACGGTGAGTTACACCATATTTCAGCATTACTCTTGCAAATTGTTCATTGCAGAAGTGAGTGCCACGATCACTTATAATGGCACGAGGAGTCCCGAATCTGGCAAAGAGAGACTTTAAAAATTTAACGACTACTCGGGCATCATTGGTGGGTAAAGCTTTTGCTTTAACCCATTTTGACAGATAGTCGACAGCCACGAGTATGTATTTATTCCCTCGTGAAGACGGGAATGGCCCCATAAAATCAATGCCCCACATATCAAATATTTCACAGACTTGGATGGCGTTTTGTGGCATCTCATTCTTTTTGGAAATATTCCCGTGACGCTGGCAAGCCTCAAAAGTTTTGATAAGTTCATGGGCTTCTTTATAGATCGTGGGCCAAAAGAATCATGAATCAAACACCTTTTTGGCGGTGTAGTTTGGGTTATGATGTCCCCCCGTGGGTCCATCATGACAAGCTTTAAGAATTTCCATGGCTTCTTGGCCATGGACACACCGTCGGATGACTTGATCCGCACATATTTTGAACAAGTAGGGGTCGTCCCAGAAGTAATGTTTTACATCTTTAAAGAATTTTCTTTTCTGTTGGGACGACATTCCTTTCACAATGAAATTTTCCGCACGGTAATTTGCAAAGTCGGCAAACCATGGGGTATTGGAATCATCCCGGGTAGAGATTAGATTTAGAGTCTCCAGAGGAAAAGTTTCATTAATTTCTTTTCTCTCGAGAATATCCTGATGAGGATTTTCTAACCGGGACAAGTGATCAGCTGCAAGGTTCTCTGCTCCTTTTTTATCTCTTATGAGAATATCGAATTCCTGAAGGAGCAGGACCCAACGGAGCAGTCTTGGCTTTGCGTCCTGTTTAGTGAACAGGTATTTCAAAGCCGAATGGTCCGTATACACCACGCTTTTGGTTAAGATTAAATAAGACCGAAATTTTTCATAGGCACATACCACAGCTAATAATTCTTTTTCTGTGGTGGTATAGTGTGTTTGAGCCTCATTCATGGTCTTACTTGCGTAGTGTATTGGCTGGAAATGTTTGGTTTTGCGTTGCCCCAGAACTGCACCAATAGTGTAATCGCTAGCATCGCACATAAGTTCAAAGGGTAAGTCCCAGTCGGGGGCAACAAGGATTGGTGCTTCGGTAAGTCTTTTCTTTAAAGTAGAAAAAGCTTCGATGCACTCGGGGGAAAAGATGAAAGGAGCATCCTTTTCAAGAAGAAGAGTCATAGGCCGGGCTATTTTGGAGAAATCCTGTATGAATCTCCGATAGAACCCGGCATGGCCGAGGAAACTCCTTATTCCTTTAACAGTGGTGGGATGAGGCAGTTTAGCAATAACATCAATTTTGGCCTTATCGACCTCAATCCCACTTTTTGAAATTTTATGGCCGAGGACAATGCCCTCCTTAACCATAAAATGTCTCTTCTCCCAGTTTAGACAAAGATTAGTGTTTTCACAACGTTGAAGCATTTTTTCTAAATGGGAGAGGCTTGAGTCGAAAGAATTCCCGATGACTGAGAAGTCATCCATGAATACCTCCATGGTTTTTCCGATCATGTCATGGAAAATAGCCATCATGCACCTCTGGAAAGTGCCCAGAGCATTGCATAACCCAAAAGGCATGCGACGATAGGCAAATGTTCCGTAAGGGCATGTGAAGGTAGTCTTGTCTTGATCCTGTGGATCAATGGGAATTTAGAAGTAACCCGAGAAGCCATCGAGGAAGCAATAATACTCATTCCCCGCTAGTCTTTCGAGCATTTGATCCATAAAGGGCAGAGGAAAATGGTCTTTGCTGGTGGCTTCGTTAAGCTTTCTGTAATCAATACATACTCGCCACCCTGTAACCAAACGAGTTGGTATCAACTCGTTATCCTCATTTGTGATAACCGTAATGCCACCTTTCTTTGGAACACAATGAATTGGGCTAACCCAAGGACTATCTGATATAGGGTAAATCAATCCCGCATCAAGAAGTTTGATAACTTCTGCTTTTATGACTTCGTGGATTTTTGGATTTACCCTTCTTTGATGCTGCACAGCAGGTTTAAAGTCCTCTTCCATTAGGATTTTGTGTGTACAAAAATCCGGGTTTATACCCTTTATGTCTGAGAGCTTCCAAGCAATTGCTTGCTTGTGGGACTTTAAAACCTTAAGCAGCGCGGTTTTCTCCTCATCCTTTAAGTCTTTTGCAATAATGACTGGTAACTTATCGTTACCTTCCAAGAATGCATATTCTAGATGAGGAGGTAGGTCCTTAAGTTCGACCTCGGGGAAATCATCATTTTTCTCAACATATTTGACTTCCGCCTTATGAAGTTGTGGAGGTAGAACAGGAATGGGAGAAGGATCTTTGTTTAATAACTTCTCAAGGAGAAGTATATCCCTCTCCGGGTCAATCTCTTGGTTATCAATTCCTTCGGGAACTGAATCACTTTTGAGAAAGGCCTCTAATTCCTCAAGGACAAAATCAGTTCCCTCAAACGGAGTGAGGGAAGGAGAAGAATTAGAGATTATGGGATGAGAAGAAGTAGTGGGATTTCCACTCGGAAAATTATCAGCGAATCCAAGGAATTCCTGAGCATACTCCTCGGATGCAATGTCAATGACATCAATTCGGTTGACCGATTCAGCATCATAATTCGAGGAGTATCTCGAGGTTTGATCAATGTTGAATGTTATCGCTTCATTGCCAACTCGTAACGTGATTTCCTCATCGAAAACATCGATTAATGCACGTCGCGTTCTTAAGAATCCTCTCCCAAGAATGAGAGGGACTCTTGGATCTGCATCGAAATCAACAACGACAAAGTCTGCTGGAAAATGGAACTTTCCCACTCTTACAAATACGTCCTCGGCAATACCAAGGGGACGTGAAATTGAACGGTCTGCAAGCTCGAGAGTCATGCATGTGGGACTAAGTGCCTGAAGAGAGAGCTTTTTCTAAACTCAGTGGGGCATTAAGTTGATGCTTGCACCAAGATCGGCCAAGGCAAAACATTCAACCATCCCCGGGAAAATACATGGTATTAGAAATCTCCCGGGGTCTCCTAGCTTTTTGGGAAGCTGTTTCAACAGAACTGCAGAGCAGTTCTCATTGAGTGGAGTTCGTGCCATCTCAAACAGTTTTTCTTTATTGCTCAACAGATTTTTGATTGTCGAAGCGAATTTGGGCATTAAAAAAAGAGCATCCGCGAAACTAATATCGAAGTGTAGTTCTTGAAAAATCTGAAAGAATTTTTCCATCTGATGATTAGCTTTGTCACGGAGCTTCTGGTCTTGCAATCGTGAGGGATATGGAATTGTTGGTTTTGGGTTGGCTTTTGGATTTTCAACAGGACCTTCGGTAGTTTCAAACATGACTCTTTTAGGAGGGGTCGGGACCGGGATAACTGGAGGAGGGGTGTCATTGGTACCTCCGTTATTAGTAGGAAGTACCTTATCCGTAGTATCCTCAGTTTCACATTCCTCTACAAGGATAGGAGAAGAGGTAGAGGGAGCTGTGGGTCCTTGGTAAGAAACTCCACTTCTTGTGGTGATCGCCTTTACATCGCCCCTCGGATTAGCGATCGTGTTGCTAGGTAAAGTAGTACCTGAGCCCGAGGGTCGATCATTTAAAGACTTCTGCAAATTAGATATTTGAATAACCAACATTTTGTTCAGTTCTTCTTGGGATTTCATAAACTGTTTTAATAACTCATCATGTGATGGTCCAGTTGGAACAATGGCTTGATTTTGGTTTGGAAAATTTTGAGCCCGCTTGTTCTGGAAATTCCCATGTTGCTGATTGTTGTTACCCTGGAAGTGGTTTTGTTGTTGAAAATTACCCTGTGGGTAATTGTTCTTACCTTGATTTTGGTTATAATTCCCTTGGTTCTGATTTTGTTGAAACTGGTTTTGACCAGGGTTGAAATTCCCTTGGTTGTTATAACCTTGGTTCATTCGGTTATGGTTCTGATTCTGGTTAAAGTTCTGGTTTCTGTTTTGGCCATTTTGGTTCTGGGACTGATTAAACCCTGGTGGTCCGATGTAGTTATTAGATCGGTAGCTCAAAAGGTTTCGATCTCCTTGCGGTTGGTACGAATTACCTCCCGTATTATAGGAACCTTGAGCTGCATACACGTTTTCACGAGCCGAGCCACCGGAGGCTGGGCATTCTGTGTAAGAATGTGGACCACCGCAAGTTTCACAACTTGGGTTAACAGCTTTGACCTGATTAGGATTTGTCTGATGGATACGCAAAACTGCTGTAGACAAATCATCCAGCCTTTTAGCTAGGATTGATATTTCATTGCTTGCCGGAGTGTCTGACTTAAATGAGTCGTTCCTCTCAGCAGAGGAGTCCCAAAAATTATGATGGACAGTCATGTTTTCTATTAAGTCATAGCACTCTTCAGAAGTCCTTTTCATAAAGGTGCCCCCAGCAGCAGCATTGATGGGGTCACGATGACGGAGTGTCAAACCATTATAAAAGGTATCAATAATGGTGACAAGAAGCATGTTGTGATTAGGACACCGATCAATAGCAAGTTTGTAGCGTTCCCATGCCTCAAATAAGGACTCTTCGGGAAGCTGTCTGAAATTGCTGATATCATTCCTCAGCTTTGTGACCGTAGATGGTGGAAAGTATTTGGCCAGAAATTTAGTGATCATCTCATCGAAAGTGTGGATCGAATTCTTTGGAAGTCGATCGAACCAGGAAGTCACATGATGAGTGAGTGAATAGGGAAAAAGGTACAAACGTAGGCCGTCGTCGGTGACGCCATTTTGTTTCATGCTCCGGGTGACAGTTAAAAATTTGTCAAGATGTTTGTTAGCATCGTCACCCGGCAATCCGTGGAACTGGCACGTATTCTGGATCTGTTGTATCATGTGGTGTTTTAATCCAAAATCCGTGGCTCCAATAGTGAGTGGTGCAATTGCTCCACCCCTCCCTTGTATGGTAGGTTGACACAGTTCCTCCATTGTTCGGGTGTCAGGAACTGGCTCCTCCTTGGGAGGGAATGGGGGCTCGTCGTTCATTTTTATTGGTTGTTTTTCTTCAACAGTACGTAACTTAGTTACGTTTTTTCCTTTATTATGCTTTGTTTGCGAACGAGTGCGCATGCACTAAAAACGGTATCAATCAAAACAAGATAGAGGCAAAACGACAGTGAACTTGAATCCACTAATCACAAATGAACAACTCCTTTAAAAAAGGTACACTATTCACAAGGATATAATGGTAAGTTTTAAATCTTAAGTTTGGGAACTTATTATGTTCACACCCCCAGTTGGTAGGTGTTCTGCCTTGGTTTTCGGTGGTAACTTTTATGTAATTATATTCACAGTGCAATGTTTTTGGCTTTTTGTGTATGGGTGAAAAACTTGGACAATATTTTTGGAAGTGATTCGTTAACCAAAATCGTTCCTTTAAGATTACTCGCAGGCTGGCGGGAGGAAATAAATGGATCCCTCTTAAGTTCGCAATTTAATGTCAGAACTTACCTTAAACCAACTGTATAGGTTGTAATCGTAAAGATAACGAAGTAATTTAACTTCACAGTTTGTTTTGTTGTTTATGATTTGTTTGGTGTTTTTAACACTTTAGGAAAAGTGTTAATGGACTTTTTCAGATATGATTTTGATTTTCACAAAGTTTACAAAGTGATGGTATTTGTACAGGAGGGTTTTTGAAAACCACTAAACTTAAACCGTTTTTGAAATACGCAACAACCTCCCCGGCAGCGGCGTCAAATTTTGACTCCTCCCAAACCAACCAGTCAACCGTGTGCAGCTGATAGGCCCACCTGGGAGAAAGTGCAAGTTATTATTGACCGTGGAAATATAGGGAAATCCCCGGGTCGTTAAATCCCAACGAGATTGAAATTGTATTTTGAAACGATTAGGAGAATGAGTGGTACTGAGGACAGTAACAAAAATGATTTGATGGATGATTACACTACTGATTGCTTGGTATTTAGATAATATGAAAATATATAAACAATAACAGAGATACACGTAAAAGCACAAATAAGAAAATCAGATAACAGACAGAGACAAGTGGGGTTTAAACAAATTACAAACTACAGGGGGTAGAAGTGAAATTTTTGAAAACTTAAAATTAAAGAAAATTGAAAATGAAAATGAAATTATAAAAGTGATTATTTTACTATTTAAATATTATTTAATTAATAAAACTATTTAAAAATCTAATTTAAATTAACTAAAAATGACAAATATTACAAATTAACCTAAAAACTTACAAAAATAATTTCTAAACCTTAATTAAAACTTGAAGAAAGTATAAAAAATGAAAATAAATATTTTTGTCTTTTTATGAGTTTTCTCTTAATTAAAAACTATTTAACTTAATTAAACTAATTAAACTATTTTAAATTACTATTATTACTAAATTACCTTCGAAAATTATGGAAAAATTTATAAACTTACTTAACCATCACAGAAATCCTACAAAATTATAAAAAATACTAAAAATTATATTTAAGGTTATTCCACTAATTAATTACCTATTAATTATTTTAAATCTAATTTAATTAAATTAAATAAGAAAATTGAAAACTGGACAGTGGAAATTATGAAACTATTTTCTAAAAGTTTTAACTACTTTATAAAACTTAGGAAAAATATAAAATTCTACTGTTGTTACTTAAAATTAAAGAAAACTATTTAATTATTAATATTACCTATTTAATTATTTAAACAACTTTTAATTCTAATAAATAGTAAACTGCTTAGGGAAAATCTAAGAAAATTATTTAAGCTACTTAAAGGTAATAAGAAATTAATAAAATTATAAAATTGGACAAGTGCTTATTAATAAGCTGAAATGAAAAATTAAATAGATAATTTCTATTAAATAGAAGCTATCACTATAATTAAATTTGGCTTTTTCTGGTTTTTCTTTTATAAAACTATTTAAATACTTAAATAATGAAACTTTTACAAAAACAACTAATTTGGAAACTCAAAATAAGCACTGTGAGTGCTTATTACCCTAGACAGTTGACTATGGTTGACCACACAAAGAAATAAGCTCAAATGGAGTTATGTGGGGTCCACACTGGTTAAATCAGATACACCTAAGTTATTTGGACTTATTTAAACTAGATTTGATGAGATAAGCTCATAGGATATGCTAAAAACCTATAATAAGCAACTGCTTATTTGGTTTCTGGGTCAGAAATGGGACAGACTTATGAGGGTGATTTAGGTGGGGTCCACTGATCACTAGGTCTAACCAAGGGTCAATCTATGATCCCTGGTAGGAGGGGGTTCAAAGGTACAAGTTTGGAGGTTTGTGGCCCACTGTGGTGGTCACAAATCACCACCAAAGTGGTGGTGATGGATGTGATGCTGCTGATGCAGGGGAGGTATCTTCCCTGCAACCTACTTTGGACTAGTGTAACTTACACAAGAAAAATCTCAAAAATATAAGCTATGTGGGATTACAAAGGTGAGCTGTTGGACTTTAACTAGGAACAAGTTTCAAAGTCCCAATCCAAACACATAAATCACAACAAATACTTGAATTTTTGTAAAAATCTGAGACGTGAACTTTTGACTTTTTGAGATTATGATCTAAGTTGACTTATATGAACTTCTGATTGATCCTACTTACTAATTAAGTTGTTATAAGCTAAGATTAAGTTAAATTAGGCTAGGTTTCTAACTTATGTGATGATATGGTGAGATTTGGACCTTAATTCCTATAACAGTTAACTGTTAAGGAGTATAGATGATGATTTTGACTTTGGGTGTATGAACTCACAATTTTATGCCTTAAATGACCTAAATCTTACTACTGCAACCTAGTGAAACACAGATAAACACCAAACAACAACAAGGGCCTAGCTCACTAGCTTGTTCCAAACACTCCCGCAGATGACTGTTTTATGAATTTGGGGAGCAAATGATTACACAGGCACTTATAACTGATCCACAAGACTTTTTATGATATTTGAGATCTAAACAAGTATTTAGAAACAGAAAGTGACCACAGATACACAAGAATACTAATTATACTTAATTGACTGTTTTACTAAGATTTTTAAGCAAACAATTAACTTATCAAACAAGCTATTAGTTTTATGTTATCAAATCACTACTTAGGACTAAATAAGCATACAGAACTGAATAAGCAAAGTATTAAGCACAACTACAGTAAAAAGACAGATTATGAGATTTCAAAGACTTACAAGATGCTATCCTGCTCAAACCATGAACCAAGATCAATCCTATGGAATCTCCACAGATTCACTAACCCAAGGCCTTCCAAAATACACCCTGCTCCTACTTGATGATCACCATAACCATGTTTTTTGATTTTTTTTCTTATTTTTCTTACTTTTTTTATGATTTATGAGTTTCTCTATTATAACTGCTTTAAAGGTTTCTAAAAGCTTTCAGAAGCTTTCTAAGGAGCTTATATGAGCTTATGAATCCATATAATCTAATAAGAATAACAATATAGCGTATTGAAAAATTTGAAATAAACTTGAAAATTGCACAACCTGAGATATGACTTAAAACTTGAATTTGATTATCACAAAAGTTGAGATTACACCTTAATTGACTAGCACAAAGCTTAAAAGCTTGAGAATTAACTGAAATAACAAGTTACAATTTAAACGATATTAATTAAGCTAAAATAAACTATATCTTTTTCTTCTGCTCTTCTCTTCCTTTTATAAGCCCATATTAGGGTTTCTTGAAGTACTCTGAGCATATCCCACTTCAATCTTGGCCATCCAATGCTCTGAATTGATCCTGACCTTCAAATCTGTTTTTGGCGCCAAAAGTCTCCAAGTTACCTTGGAGCCAATGTTCTGCAATTAAAGATTTGTGGAGTGTTGTGGAGGTGTCAGGGGACAAAAGGGATGTTTTTAGGACAAGTTGGGGCTATGGTTTGAAAAGCAGAGGATGTGGAGTGGTTTGGATAGAAATTTGGTGGGAATAGCATTAAATGAGGTGTGGGATAGGCTGTGAGGTGGAAAGATGGTGAGAGGGGAGTAGGGGGTGAGGTGGAGATGGAAAAACCATGGTGGTATTGGGTGAAGCAGGGATGGGGGAGAAGGGTGTACAGTGTTTCTGGTTTTGGCGGTTTTGGGGGAGGTCAACGGGGTCAAACCCCGTATTATAATAAAAGGGTGGACTGGGCTGAGCTTATTTTGGGCCTAGGGGGTGGGCTGGGTAAAGGTTGTGTTTGGATTAGTTTTGTTTTTGGGTTTAGTAATAACAAGGGTCCGGATGGTATATAAATAAACAAGGACAAATTTTGTCATTTGACCAAAATTTAGGGACTGATTTTGCAATTTTCCCAAACTTTTTTTAAGGACTAATCTTGCAATTTAACCATAACACAAGGACAAAAGATGTATTTTTTCTATTTTTTAAATCCTAGGGACCTTTTCTGCAAATTCCTCAAACTCCAGGGACCATTTATGTAACTTTGGATTTTTTAGGGATTAAAGATGTAATTTCTCAAAATGTTATCATAAGGACCAATTTTGTCATTTAAGAATAGTTCAAGGTTTATTTTATTAATTTCCCATTTTTAAAACTTTAAAGACTAATTTTGACATTTTTCAAACTTGAGGGACTAAAGTTGTCATTTTGTAATTTTTTAACTTTAAAGGGCTATACTTGACAACTTATGAATCCCTAAGGACCTTTGATGATATTTTTCATGTTTTGATTTATCAGGGACTAGATTTGACAACTTTCGAAACTTGAGGGATTAAAATTACCAATTATGCAAACTTTGTACATTTTTCATCTGTTTTTGCATATTTTGCATTTGAAACATATAAAACACACTTCTAAGATATTTTAAGTATTATGATGTATATTTGAGTGTTTTTGTATATTTTGACAGTTTAAATTGGTATAAAATGATGAGTATTTAGACACTCATCACATGTACATATATGTAAATTGCATGAGTGCACACACTGTTAAAATATTAAATACTCCGTATATGATAAGTTTACATGATTAGAATATGGTTCTAATTGACGGTTCTTGATTTTAATGAATTTAAAACTCATGGTTATGTGAATGGAACTTCAGAAACGTTTTAAATTGTTCATAAGTGGTATGTTAAGAGAATTAAAAATCTAATTAGAACTACTGTGATTTGAGCGTGTTTCTTTTTTTGGTAGCTAAGAGAATATAAGTTCACAAAGTTATTTAATATTACGGAGTATTTCTTTTTTTAGTGAGACTCATTATTTCTTTAATTGGTCTACATTCACAAAGCATGAACTGTAATGCCCGCTCAATAAGTGGCTCATGTATATGTAGACCCCATACACACTCTCTTAGCTAAAAAAAAAAAAAAAAAACCTAATTATTACCTTTGTTAATTCGTATCTGACATAATACAGATTGGCGGCTCTACTTGAAGAAAAATATCTCGTTTCATTTTATAATTTCGAGGAACATATCTTGAGATTCTTTCTAAATAAGGAGTATTTTTCGTTTAAAATAATTGATCATAATGGCGCTTTGCTGCTGTTGAACCTAGTGGTAGTTATATATGTAATCTACATTATACCCAAATCCAAATGACCATAATGTTCTTTTAAAATAACATGGAACAGTTGGGAAATTGGGTAAATTCAACTTTTAAAATAGAAAAAGATAACTTTCTTTTTACAATACAGAATTGGTATAACTTTTCTACTAGTTCGTTAGTGACGGATTAATAATTTTTGAAAGGATGTTGCATAAAATAATTGTTGGGCCAACTAAAGTTATATCAAAAGATCGAAAGTAGCAAAATTTTTTATCGATGGTTGCACATACCAAGAAACGACACTTTTTGAAAAAAAATTGCACTTCATGCCTAAAAATCGGGTGTCACCCGTGCAACACCCGACGCCAATATAGGTTCGTCCCTGGTTCTGACTTGAAATTACATAGAGGTGTGGAAGGCAAAATAGTTAAACATAATCAGTGATATATTTAGGGAGCTGATGCATGATATTAGATGCATTTTTGTTTTTTAGAATGTCATTTTATTTTTTCACACATATAACACATATGACCTATCTCACTAATGTCTTCAGCGAGGCTTGAACCCACAATCTCTAGGTTGGTGGACAACTACATACCACTAGACCAAAGGATTCGGCTGATATTAGATGCATTAATGCCACCAATTATATTTTTTAACACGTACATTTGGTGCATGTTCCAATGTATAAAACTGATTATCTGTTTGATCTGTTACTTGAAAGATTATATATTAATACAGTTATTATGATTAGGCTTAGAGTTGGTGTTGATATCACCGGAAATAACCTTTTTAATTGATTGTTTCGAATGACAAACCTTAAACCTGTCACGCTTTACTCATGCAATCAGTTGACATTTTCTAAGATAACTCAATCATTTTCTGAGATAAATCGAACACCTTGAATGGTTATGTCTGTTGTATTTGCGTTCGTAACTTCTTGTATTCGTGTTGTTATGGATTAAGTTTACAATTTAAAGTTCTTAGTTGAACTCACTGGCGGTTTGATTTGTTATAACCCACAACCCAGCCCAAGTGCTACTATACATATATGTATTGTTTCAATTCTAGTTTGCCAACTTTGGTTATATACACATTATAATTTGATACATTAAGTTATGGGCTGCACTTAATTTTATGACTCAAATATATATCAGTCTATCGCAGTTCTTCAATTTGAAAACAAAGTCAACTTTTTTCCCTTTCTTCTACTTATTTTACACAATGCTCCTTTCCAAAGCCATCATAATCAAAAATGAGGTTCCGGCCACCCCAAAAAATAGCAACATAAAAGAAAAAGAAACAAAACCTTCAAAAGCTATTTAATACCGTTTTTTTACTAGTATAACGCTAGTAATTCGACCCGTGTAATATGTACTATGTAGTCATTAATAGGTAAAGAGATAAGTAAAAGTTAAAAGATGATAATTCAAACAAAGTAAATCTTCAAATTTTTGATATCTATGGTAGTGTGGTTGTTTATTTTTTTTGTTAGGTTTTTGATTCTATATGTTAACCAACTAAACAATCATATGTCGACTGAAGGTCCGAAATGTGACTCAAGGTCATCTTCCAGAACATGTGATTGGCCTTTACGTACATTTGCTTTCACCATACATGGAAGACTATAATTAAAATATTAGGCAATTGGCACGATGCTGAATTTACACGTGCTTGTGCTGATTAAACAACATAAATGATAAATCAAGTCTTCAAGTTGCTATATAAACATTAAGTATTTATTCATTTGAATCAACAAGGAATTTTTACAAAGATCTATTCTCACTGATAATCAATATATAATCAAGGTCTCAGAGAGAAATGGATATGTCACAAGGATGGCTAGCACAACTGGTAAGCAACACAGATAGGGTTCTTAATATCGCTGACTTATATGTAGTCTTCATTTATTAGTTTTAACTTAATCGCTTTCGTCCGGTCTATATTGCAGGAAATGGAGAATCCAGGATACATGAGCTCTGATCAGATGGACATACTCTACTACGATAGTGATAACTTCAGTCTTGATTCATTTTACTCACAGATCTATACAGAAAATACGAATAATATCAATCAAACTTCTCAGACTTGCCAGTCTGAAATAAATAATCCTAGCTCTCAAGAAAAGAGTAGTAGTACTATTAACAAAATCTCCACAACTCCAGAACCCCTTATTCCTACCAATCTTCCCTCATCCAAAACTTTTACCATATCGTTTGGAGATCTAAAACCGAAAGATGAGGCCTTCCAGTTTCATGATTTGCTTGGGTATGAAGCTGCCCATACCACAAAGGTTTCAGTCGCTCTCAGGAACACGATTCAGGCACAAGATCATGTTTTGGCGGAAAGGAGGAGAAGAGAAAAGTTGAACCAGAACTTCATTACTTTGTCCAACGTACTTCCTAAGCTTACGAAGGTACACTATCACACTCTTTAGAAACCGATTGTTTTCTACTTGATCAATGCAATTGTAAGTACTAATCACCATAGTCATCATGAGCTTATAAGTGAACTAACATCAATACTACATGCTTTAGATGGATAAGGCATCTATGTTGGAGGATGCATCAAATTACATAAAAAAACTTGAAGGTCGCGTGAAGGAACTCGAAGGAACACTAGAAAATAATAAAAGAAAGAATGTTGATCAAGAATCTGTTTTTTTTGAGAAGAGATCTAGACCTAGTTCTAGCGATGATGATTTGCACGATGAACCAGCAATCTTTGGAGAGAGTACTGCACCTTGTAAGACGACTCCTGAGATCAAAGCGTGTAGATTTGGAAACACTCTGACAGTTAATATTCAGTGCCAGAAAAATCGTTCTTCCTTTATCAAAGCACTAACTCAGATGCAAAAGCTTGGACTTTCCATCACCAGCAGCAATTCCATGCTATTTGCTAAGACCTACCTTCTTATCACCATTGTTGCTCAGGTACAAAAAAGTCATAAAGCCTACAATCGTAATACCATGAAATAAAAATATAGTATAGTTCTTGATCATGCATCTAGATTAATTCTTTTCAAAATATAAAAATTTCAACTCTAAATGTGTGGTTCCTATTTCGTTTAATTGTGCAGATTGTGGATGACTTCTCCATGACAACAACAGAACTTGTGAAGAACCTTCAACAATCAATATGAATTTAAGCTAGATAATTGTGTTTCCTTTCTCCAAGTATTCATACATCATCATGTTAAATGTTACGTATAAACATTAATATGTAAATGTCTAGTATCGAACCCGAGACCTCGGGATTGCACACTTTACAAACAAGAATAATGTAAAATAAATATATATATATATTAAATGTATTGAATATATATATATATATATTTATAAACACTTAATGGACTAAATGGTCGTTAGTTATTAACCGTATGGACTAACTATCGTTAGTAACGAAAGATAAGGACTAGAATGTAACTTGGAAGTCAAGAAGGTTCTGGAACACCCCTTGGGTGCTATGGCCGGTCGAAGCCCACCCCATAGGGTCGATCCATGCTTTACTTGTGCTCCAAGATTCATCTAGTATATATACAAGGCCAAGGATTAGGGTTTCATATCTTTTGTGCACACACACTAAACCCTAAATCTTTTCTTCTTGTGTTTCTTTCTTGGCCGATCGTTCAACCCCCTCCAAGGGTGTTTGGATCAATTTTTCCAAAGCTAAAACTAAGTGTTTTGTTTACTTGAATCAAACCTTTATTCGTTGGTAGTTTGTGTGTACAAGAACGAGGTAATTACTTACTTTAGTAATTATCAAGAGATCGATAAACAAAACGGTAAGGGGTTTATCATTGATCTAATTGTACAAGAATCAAGGTTAATTTGAAGTGCATCGGGTACGTTTACTATTTATGTTTTAGTTAATATTTATGTGTTATACTTGATCCTAGCTTCCGCAATACGTGCTATTTAATTGTTAAACTCTAACAGTGGCATCACGAGCCATGTATAACATGTAATTGATTACTAAAACGTAATAAAAACCGGATCTTTAATTGTTTTAGATACATGTTTTTTTTGATCTAGGTTTTTTCCTTTTTTTTCTAAAAATTTCGAAACCCTAACCCTAATTTTGGGGGGGGGGGTCGATTTTTCCATGAAACCCTAATTAGGGTTTTGTGATTTTCTTGGATTATATGTAATCACTAGAAACCCTAGGTCTTTAACCGGTTAATTGAACGTATCTTGTGACCTATGTGCTAATTGTTAGGTTTTAATCCGTGACTTACATGCATGTTTGTCATGGATCTTGTTTTTTTATCACATGTTTAAGATAGATCTTAAATTGGGGAAGACTCCAATACATATTAAAATCAATTTTATATGCTATGTGGTATGTTTATTAGCTTTGGCCTACACAATTGATTCGTCAATGTATGTGGCTCTCTTCCATTAAGAGGAGAAGGCCTTAGTTGATTGCATGCATTATTATACCTAGAATTGATTTTATTAGGATCTTTTCTAATACGGATTGCATGTGGCTAATTGTTTCACTTATTTATTATTGGTTGTTTTGATTTTCTTTGATACTTGTTTTATTGTTATTAGTTTGACTTGATGTAAGCAATAAAAGGGTTGTTTTTTATAAAGAAAATAATACGGACTAATAATGGTGAAACCCTAATGTGATAAAGTAAGAATCTTGCAAGGTCTTATGTGCCGCTAGTGGTCCGATTCGCACGGTAATCAGCTCCCAGGCGAGACTAGCAAAATTCACACTTTATTACATAATTTTGAGATTGAATCCATAAACTTTTGCTTGATTGATGTTTTATACAAGTATGCTTTTAAAATTAAGTCTTTTAAGATGATATTCATAACCGTGATTTGAAGGCTTAGAAAAGAGCCTTAGAGTCTGCCTTGGTTATCACAATCTTAAATATGTCTTAAACGAATTACTTTTAAAATCATGATTGTAGAAAGTCATCTTAGGGTTTTGGCATAAACCTCAAGTAAAACTTTGTGCATTAATTTCACGAATTGGATATAAAAAGTTTTTATGAAAACTTATGTTATAAAGATGAGTGCATGCATCTTTGTACATATTTTGACTGACATATCAAAATTAATACCCTTAATAATTTAAGTTACATGCCATCTATCTATAAGGAACACTTGGAATTTTAATTTAGTAAACGTGAGACCTAGGCTAAATTACTATAACAAGGTAAAATTCTTTTAACGCGTGAGACCATAATTGTAATTTTACAGTTTCTAAGGTAGACGACTTAATTAAGTTGTGCGTGAGACCTAGAACTTAAGGCATGAGATGGGATGAAACATGCTTACAAGGCAAATTGATGAATCAATTTGATGTAAATCCCATAATGATCTAGGAATTGGAAATTTTGTTTGCCAATTATTGTTCGACAGATTACCAACTTTTATACTTTCACCACTAGTAGATCAACTGGTGTGGTGGAATCTATGTAAAGTTGGATCCTAGATTTTCAAGAAAATTAGTTGGTTATATGAATATAGCCTTGGGTATTTTATTTTCTTGAAGATATTGATTATCGAAAATACTAATATTTGAACTTTATCTGTAGATATGGCTCAACCCGATAACCAAACTGTGATTTCTGCTTTCAAGAGTCATCTTGAGAGAGACAAACTGACTGGAAAGAATTTCAATGACTGGCACCGTTCGCTCAGAATTGTCTTGAGGGCGTCTGGTAAGCTAGACTATGTGACCGAGGAATGCCCTGCTGAACCTGCTGCTACTGCTACACCAGAAACAAAGGCAGCATGGAAGGTGACTAATGCTAAGTATAATGAGGTTGCTTGTTTAATGCTCACTAGCATGAGTGCTCAATTACAAAAGAAGTATGAGTACTCTTCTCCTAAGAATATGCTTGATAACCTCAGGCAGTCTTATGAGAAGCCACCTGCAGTTGAATTGTATGATGAACTCGACAAGCTACACAACTGCAAGCATGGTGATGGTAAACCAGTAGCTGATTATGTGGATGAGATGAAAGATTCGTTTGATCAACTTCACAGAATTGGTATTGGTTACCCCGACAATGTGCAAGTGCACTTGATCAACAGGTCCCTCAACAGGGATTTTGCTGGTTTTGTGCAGAATTACCACATGCATTGCTCGGGGAAGACAGTCTCAGAATTACTCGCATTGCTTGTTGATTATGAGAAAAGTCTACCAGCCAAGGTCAAGGCTCCTACCCCACAAGTGTTGGCAATTCATGGGGGGAGAATCCAGAAGAAATCGCATGTGAACAAAGGCAAAGGTAAAGGTGATAAAGGCAAGCAGGTCATGGCCTATCAACCATAACCGAAGATGAAACAGCATCAGCCTAAGCAGAACAAGACAAATCCTCCAAACAAGAAGGATCAGGCTTGTCACCACTGTCATGAAAAGGGCCATTGGAAGCGCAATTGCCCACTCTACATTCATGACTTGCAACAGAAGAAGCAGGGGAATGAAGCTGGTAAAGCCAGTACTTCAGGTGCATTCTTTATGATTGAATTATTTACTCTTACTCCTAAATTGAATTCATGGGTATATGATACGGGATGTGGCATTCATATTTGCAATACCTTGCAGGGGTTTAGAGTTGAGAGAAAGCTGGCCTATGGACAACAATTCTTGCACGTTGATAACGGAGCGCATGCAGGAGTTCAAGCTATAGGAGTTTTTAATTTAGTGTTGCCTTCGGGCTTAGTACTATCTTTAAATAATTTTCATTATGCACCGTCAATTGTTAGAGGTGTAATTTCATTTTCATGTTTGTTAAACCTTGGTTTTCATCATACTATTTCAAGCAATGGAATTTCAGTTTCTTTAAATGATGTTTTTTATTTTAATGCTATTGCTGTGAATGGTGTATTAGAAATTGATATGAATGATAATGATAATGCTTTTGTTACAAATAATTCAATGTATAGCATCAACAATAAGAGAATCAAGAAAGGTCTGGATTCGTCTTATCTTTGGCATTGTCGACTTGCTCACATTGGCAAAGATCGCATGAAAAAACTGCAACATGATGGGCTTTTAAATAAGATCAATGATGAATCATTTGATAAATGCGAATCTCGCATTGCTGGGAAGATGACTAAGAAACCCTTTAAAAATAGGATTGAAAGGGCTAATGATCTACTTGGTCTTATTCACACAGATGTGTGTGGACCACTTAGACATGTGTCAAAGAGAGGTGCTAGCTACTTCTTAACATTTACGGATGATTACAGCCGTTATGGTTATGTTTATTTACTTAAACATAAACATGAGGTATTTGAAACATTCAAAGTGTTTAAAGCAGAAGTAGAGTTGCAACTTGGAAAGAAGATTAAAGCTCTTCGATCCGATAGAGGTGGTGAATACCTGAGTCAGGAGTTCATAGATTATTTAGCTAAGGAGGGAATTGTCCAGCACCTTACTTCTCCATATACTCCACAACAAAATGGTGTATCTGAAAGAAGGAATCGTACATTGCAAGACATGATACAATCTATGTATAATCTAACAACTCTTCCTTTCTCGTTTTGGGATTATGCCCTAGAATCTGCGGTTCGCATTCTTAATATGGTTCCAACAAAGAAGGTTGATAAGACACCATATGAGTTATGGACTGGAAAAGCTCCTAACTTGTCTTATCTTAAGGTCTGGGGTTGTGAGGCGTATGTTAAACGTGACTCAGCAGACAAACTCCAACAAAGATCTATGAAGTGCATCTTCGTAGGATACCCTAAGGAAACTATGGGTTACTACTTTTATTACCCACCTGAAAACAAAGTATTTGTTGCAAGGTATGGAGACTTCCTTGAAAGGGAGCTCATATCTCAAGAATTCAGTGGGAGAGTATATGATCTGGAAGACGGTCAAGAAGATGTAGCACCTTCTGAAAACACTAACCAACTTCCGGTAGAACCTGAAAGTTTAAGACCCTAATACCAAGAAACTAATACAAAATTTTATGATAATCATGGGCCATCGTGTACTTGTTAAAGAAAAGAACATGACATCTAAATACTCGACACTAGAGAGCAAGGGTTAAGGATCTTGGGAGATAAAATAATGCCACTGAAGTAGGGGTGACAATTCTCGATACGACACGATAAACGACACAAACCCGACACAAATTTAAACAGGTTTGGGTTGAGGATATACAGGTTTGGGTCAAAAACAGGTCAACCCTTCTAACCCGTTTAATAAACGGGTCAGCTTTGGGTTGAGCAAGTGTTAAACAGGTGATGAGACGAAAAATGATCCGTTTTTAGGGGGTCATTTAAGGCCGAATCCGAATTTATTTGATCAAATATTGCCCTAAATCGTTCCTTTTGTGATTTTAGGTACTTTGGGAGAGAAATCTGGAAAACGAAGCAATTCGGACGTTTTTGGAGCATAAAAGTGAAGAAAACGCCAAAGTCTTAATTTTCCATGCTGGGAACAGTAGGTGACGGCGTCAAGAGTAACTCCCTGACGGCGTCAAGAGCAAAATTCCATGACGATCCAGTACAGATTTGACGGCGTCACGAAGTAGGGCGTCAAGAGTTAAAGTCATGACGTCCTGGAAATGATTATCACATGACGGCGTCAAATGTAGATCAAGGCAGTTCGAGAAGAGTTTTGGCGGCGAGGTGATGGCGTCACAAGTTTATTCTTGACGCCGTCAGACCCCTTTTCCTATATATAGTTTTCTAATTTTCACATTAAAGAGAGAAGTTTTGGAGAAACCCTAAGTACGAACTTGGTGCAAATTTTACAGGTTTTTCAAGGGTTCCAAGCCCTTGATACCTTTCATGTGTAATTGAGATAAGTGTTCTTTCAATTCAATCAATATGTCTATGTGTTGGTTGTCTATATCTTGTTCTTATCTTAATTCCATCATGCTAGGCTAGATCTATCTTGTGTTTGCTTGGATCTAATGAAACCTAGATGTTAATTATGTGTTGATTACTTGTTTATACTTGTCTTGGATGAATGATTTATATGTTAGCCTTAAGAAAACTGGCAGATCTCCAATTGGTAACATGCTTGAACGTCTTAAGAAACATGAACCGACGTGCACTAGGTCTTTATTGGTTGTATTTAATGCATGAGCCACTGTTTATAATCCCTATGGTTGTGCTGGGCATGGTATAGGAGAAGATAAGAGCTCATAGAATTGGGGAGTTAAGTGTGCCACCCCATGAATGGTATTAAGGAATACGATCCGTCATCCATGCAATTATAACAAGTAATTAACGTGTAAAAGATGTCTAGGGAGTAGTGAAATCTAAGTAAACATATTTTCTCCAGTTATTGCTCACAAATTTAGTATAATTTTGTTTATTTTCATTTCTAGTATTTTATTTTGATTGCATCTTTAGTATTAGGTTAGTTGATTAGCAACTAATTCCGCCCAAATCCTTCAAACCCGAGATTTTTAATTGCTTTCTAAAAAAATATAAAATACAAAAATAATCACCCCTCACCTTTAGAACTAGTATTTAGGTTTTCTAATCCTAGCGACACTATTCCTAAGCTGAACGATCAATCCCCCGGTACTTGTCACTATACTATACTACAACGATCAGGTACACTGCCTGGTGGGGGTTGTAAGCTTCTCAAGATCCCTTGAGAGGTAAAGCCTGGTGCGATTCCCACTCATCAAGTTTTTGGCACCGCAGCCCGGGGAATAGTTATTGTCTAGGTTAGAATATCTTTTTATTAGGTCTACTTGCTAGATTCCTTTCTAGTAAGATTTTATTTTTTTATTTTTAGGTTTTCTTTAGTCTATCTTTTTCTTTGTGTGTTTGTTCGTAATTTTCATTGACTATTCCGTTCACCATTATGGAGAATGCGAATCCACCATACTACCGACCACAAAATTCACCCACTCCTAATGACATCTTGATGTTTAAACAACATGAAGATGAACCTATCTATGATGCATGGACTCGTTTTAAATATTTACTCCGAAAAGTCCCTCATCATAATTTTGATCTGTGGTCCCAAATTGAAATATTTTACCATCGTGTCGACCACTATACCAAAATGGACATTGACCATACCGCAGATGGGGACCTTTGGGGATTAAGTGCTGATGAAGCATGGGAAGCCATAGAGAATTGTGCCAAACTTGCCAAAAAAATGGACAACCCAACAAACGTTGTTACGGAACAATTGATAGCAAGTTTAAGGGAACAAGCAAGAAGATTGTTTGGGGATAAGCCTATAGATGAGATAACTGGGCACACGGGGTGGTTTGATTTCACCACAATACAAGCTGAGCACATCGGTAATCCTGATAAGATGGAGGATAGAGTTGAAAATTTAAACCCACCAAGTACCCCACAAGTCCTACCATCATTTGAGGTATATACACCGCCCGTGACTTATTCGGATGAAGTAGAAGAGACTTTAGGAACCCCAATAGAGGTAGAACCTTTGAACCAAACACAACTAGAGGATATAGGTTTGAATACTTATAATGATAACCTTACTCTTAGTTTTGGGGAAGTTCCTAGTTTTGATGAATCGGAGCCTGAACCAAAACCGTTACCTAATCTTCCATCCTTGGATGAAAATTTAGGAATTGAAATAGGTTCCGATCCACCCATCAAACCATATAGTCCGGGTAGTCTTAGGACAAAGGTAGTGGACTCTAAGCCTTGTAGAGAGGAAGCTAATATAGGAGTGGAAAATGACCTTACATGCTTACATCACCCATTTATGATTGATCACAAGAAACATTATGGGTTTAAACCGGGTTTATTAGGTCAAGATGGATTCCCAACTAGGAGTCTCTTGAAGTTGATTGAAAATGATCCCTTTCTAGGAGAAAATCTTAATCCACCCATTAACCCGATTGAATTAGGTAAGGTTATGATGATAGGAGCACACCCCTTTGAGCATATAATTCATCCACCACTATTTTCTCACGTGGCATATTTCCACCCTAAGGGTGTGTATCGCTACTTCCACCCGCACTTAATCCTAAGTGTAGGGAAAACCTCCCCTATTTCTGTTAAATAAGGGTAGAGTCAGGCTCGTGACTCGAACAAAAACAAGCGCTTATTGGGAGGCAACCCAAGCTTTATTTATTTATTTGTTTATTTGTTTGTTTGTTTGATTTTATTTGTTTCCGTATGCATGCTTTATTTTTATTGTTGGTAGATCATGTTTCTAAACTAAATAGTGGAAATACTTTACTTTGTTGTTTTGGCCTAGTCTTAACTCCACCTAAAGGTATTTTTGCAAAAGATAAGTGTAAGGGGAAACCCCAAATATGTTTTCAAGAAACAAACCGATCATGATTCTCCACAATATTAAATGAACATGTATATTCGTATTTGTTAGAGTCAAATGCTTGTATTGAGTCATAATGAAGTTTTGCAGGATTTTCCAGGAAGTAGGACCAAGTTTTTCCAGAAATTTTCCGGGAACTTAACATAAGAATTTCTGCAAGTCACTTCTAACGGCGTCAAGAGTTTACTCTTGACGGCGTCAAGTGTAAAAATCTGGAAATTTTACCAGTTTTGTTTTTCTAACGGAGTCTTATGGTTTTTGTGAATTATTAAGTTTTATAATCTCCAGGAGATCTGCAAACTTCATTCCACAAGCATTATATCTTATCTTGTTTTCTAGGATTTAGTAACTTATATAAGATGCCGCCGATTTTACGCGAGGTTGTCTTGTCTATTTTATCAGGTTTTACAGGTTATGTATGACAAGAAGATGATTTATATTCTGGAAGGGAAACTTTGATTGTTCATTTTCTTGGAGGAAGATTTAACCTGGCCATCTTATTATCCATACCGAGTGAATCAGGGGAGTATTTGATTTCATTCTTTTTAACTTTTTCACTTTTACATTCTTTACTTGAACATTGGGGACAATGTTCATCTTAAGTGTAAGGGGAGGGTAAAAACATGATACCTTACATATGCACTTTCGCTTGAGTTTGTTTTGTTTAATGGTAGATGTGTAATAAAACTATGAGAAATACTTGTTAGTGTAATTTTAGCGCCAAATTTAATTTTTTTTTACAACATTTAGGAGTGAAACTTTAGCCATAGCAAGCGTCTCATGGATAGGAAATTGTATGACTAGCACATAACCGTATATTCAGAAAAACTTTTCCACCCAAATATGTGAGGTTCGCCTTTAGATTTGATAGGAAAAACATTTACTATTAGTGCTTATGAGTGTACCGGTAGTATTTAGATTCTAGAACTTGCATTAGTGATGCATCCCGAGATCTCTAGTGAGACTACATTCGTGTGGTAGGATTTACTACATGATAAGAGGCATTAGGATTACCCTTGTGTTAAACCCGTATCATAATTACTTGACCATTTAAGTCATATTACTTGGCTAGTTAAGTCAACTAATTTTTCCCACACCCTTAGCGTTGTACTCATTTTTAGTACACGATACCCCTAGTACACCCCTCCGAGCCTATCTTTTCATTTCTAACTTTAAGCATTTTACTTAAAGGAAGAATTTGTTACACCCCACTTAAATGTACAACCAAATCGCCTTAGCCTTCCGTGTATGCACTCATTTTTAGTGCATTATTGTTATTTGTTAAACCCTAAGTTAACTATCTAATTGATTACATGGTTGCTAAGTCGAGTCATATCCTTGTACATATTGTTTTTGGACGATTGGGACTCATGGGTAAAGTACTTATTTTATGGAGTAATGGGGAAGAACATCATATATTACCCCCATATGTACGTTAATATTAAAAGTGCTCCAAGTGTTTTGATTTTCCTAATTCGAGTCATTAGATTAGTTTAATGTAAAGTATGTAAAGATTCAAGTGTAAGGGGAATGTACATTCCCTATGATGTATTATTTTGGATGGTAGGGTAAGAGTGTATATAAAAAAAAAAATCAAAAAGATCAAGAAAAAAAGAAAAAAAAATAGAAAAAGGAAAAAAGAGAAAAAAACATACGGACTACCATCCCGTTTCATTATATGTCTATTTTATGTTTTTGTTATTTTTCATTTATTAGCTTAAGTCGAGTCTAGTCTTGGCTTAGCAACGCCATATTGTACATGTAATTGACTAAGATTGTTAACTCGCCACCAGTAAAACTTCCTTTATCCAACAAAACCGTGTATTTCATATCCCTACACCTAACGTTACAACCCTTTAAAAGACCTCTTTGATAGTTTATCCTAGGTGCTTACGCCATGTGGTGGAGGTTTGATCCTTTCCCAATCCTATGGTAATCTATTTTGCTATGACAGGTAGTGAGAGACATCTTCCGTTTCCATATTGTAATTTACACTTTATTACACCCGAGAGATGTGAGTATCTAAACACTATTTGTGAGGTGCTAGTGTATGACCTCCGTGCTTGTAACACCCCCAAAATCATCACGTCAGCAGAAGACTTAAAATGTCAGCGGAAGACTTTTTGGGTGTTACTTCGAGGATCTTTATCACAATCATAGAAAACGACACAAAAGTGACGCTTTAAAGTTTAATTCATTCAAAATACCAAATATTCGAGACATCAAGATGTTTCATAGTTTAAACAATAAATTTATTTGAAATGTGTCAAAACGTTTATTTAAGCCCATGCCGGGTTACAAGCCCACTCCGTGCCTTCAAGTTCCTTCTTGTTTAGCTACCTGAGAATAACACATGCTAAAAGTGTCAACACAAAGGTTGGTGAGTTCATAGAGTTTATAGTTTCAAATATCGATTTCTGAAATCAAAGAGTTTATGATTTCATAGTAGATATAATAACAGTTAATTATCAAATTAAAGTATGAGTAAATCCATAATGTTCATAGCTTAGATCAAAATTAGAAAATGAGTATTTTCCTTATTAATTCGGAAACAGTCCGTTGATTTGCCTTTCACCGGGTCAAAACCCAAAATAGTAGTTGGTTTATAAATCCATTGATCACAAGTTTCGAGATTTGGGCCACGTTGTTGTACCCATAACACAATCCAGTGGGCCACGTTGTTGCACCCATAACATAACCAGTGGGCCAGTTGTTAGCACCCATAACATAACCATTCTGAAACCGTATTTAAACAGTTGAAACTGTATCCAAACAGTTTGTAGAGAACCGTATTCAAACAGTTGAAACCGTATTCAAACAGTGTGTGGAGAACCGTATTTAAACAGTTGAAACCGTATTTAAACAGTTTGTTCCATAATTCCAAATATCGATAGTAAAATCGTTAGAAAAGTTGTTACACATGCATCTCTTCCAAAGAGTTTATAAAACAGTTAAACGATAGAAAGTGTAGCTATGAACTTATAGTAATATGTAAATAGTTAACGAGTACTTGTAAAAGTATGAAACAATAGTTAAGCATGTATCTCCCCCAAAAACGTTTATAAATCATTGTAAAACAAGTAAGAGTAGGGGCTATGACTCACATTCACATCAGATAAGCACATAAAACCTTCAATAATCAAATCAGTTGTTAAAATTAATCAATCGGTTCTTAAACAAGCAATTCACAATTTCAATATAAATACTCAATAAGTTCAGTTAAAACGAGCATGTATTCTCCCCAAAAATAGTTACAAAAACAGTTTAAAAGTAGGGGCCATGAACTCACCTTAGTAGTACAGTAGTAGTGGTAGTAACATAATCTCAACGATGCAAGGCAACGGCTTCACACACAACCTAAAAGATATGGTATGTTTTAGTTGATAGTCTATCGCGAATATTAGTCATTCAGTTTGTTATTAAAACTCGTGTTCGTTTAAATGTTTGAAGTTCAAGAACAAAGTTATATACATATAACTCATAAGTAAAATAATCGATGCTCGATGTGCGATCAAGAATAAGTCGAAGTATGTAGACGATGTTTTATGATGTTAGTTTTAAAGAAAAGAAATAAACGTATCGTTATATATATCGTTAAAATTTATTATAATTACGCGAATATTTATATCGTATATATTTATAAGAGTTTTATACCAAACATGTATATTTATATATAAAATATTAATATTATTTTTATAAAATAATATTTACAGAAAATCCTTTACGTTTTACCAAAATTACACTTTTATCTCTAACGAATATGATTTCACACCGTTAGTCCGTAGTTAACAATCGTTTCATTTTAAGTCCAAATAATATCAATATTTACATTTTTCAACTCCAATTATCATTATTTACAGTTTTTAAACTCAGAAAATCAGAAATTACAGTTTTGACCCAAAGTTTGCAAAGTTTACACTTTTAGTCCCCGGTTATGAAAATTTTGCAAATTAAGTCCGAATTTCACCAAATTAAAAGTTTATCATTTTTATTTTCTAAATAAGCCTAAAACATTCTTACTAGCTTATTCCAGCAGCTTATTTAACTGAGAATCTAATTTTTCTATTTAATTGGGCCTAACGAGTGATAAATAAAGGCTCGTTAAGGTTTTTAGATCCGTTGGGCTTACGAGGGGTTCGGGCCTGGTTTTAGGTTTATTTTTATGTTCAAAAAAAAAGTTACTTACGAGCTTATACGACCAGCTTATTTTATAAGCTTATAAACAGCTTATTGGGCTTATAAGCCCATTTGTTTAACTTATTTTTGTTGAAAAATCTGACTAAGGCTCGATCACTTTGGCTTTTGAAATCGATTCATATGAGCTTATTAGGTTAAATCTTTTACGTATCCTGTTTGCTAGCCATGTCAACAATGAGTTCATGTTTTAAAATCGATATGTTATGTGTCGAGATTTGGAGTTAACGAGGCTAAGTAAGTGACATAAAACGATTCTGAAAACAGTTTTATTAGTCAAATATTATAAGTGTTTTTCAATAAAAACGTGAATGTCCAATGACTTTCAAAACGTGTTATATTTATTAGGTAAACGTTATTCTTAGCTTGAAAACTTTATACCACTCGTTTGTTAGTATATTAAGTAATTAGTATGTCGAATAAAAAGTATATAACACGTTTTTAATTAACGAGATAACGGATCGAAGTAAAGTGTCAAAACAAAATGTTATTGAAATAAAAACATGAATTATGTGTCGAGTAGACTCACTTTGCTTCAAAAGGGGGGCGTAAAAATTAGGATATGGTTCGAATAAGTGCATATGGGGATTGTGGATCGACTTGTGGCCAAGTAAAGATGTAGGATGAGTGATGGCGCTCCTTGAACTTGTCCCTAGCCCTTCGAATTCCTTGCAAGCTTTCTGTCCCGTCTCAAGGTATGTATCGACTTACATTTTGTTATTTGGTTCATTTGGGTGTGTTTGAGTGTGAGATTTTTAGTTGAGCTTGTTTGGGAGGTTTATATAATGAGTCTTGGAGTGTGTATACAAGTTAAGTTCACATGGTTTTGGGTGTAAGATAGGAACGAATATTTGCTACCTCTTTTATGTCCAATCGAGTTAAAACAACAAGAGGAAATGTCACATTCAGTTTCTGACATTCTCTGACACTTAAGTGATGTTTAGGATTCGTTATGTGGTGATTGGGGAGCATGGGAGGTGCTAAGAGGGCTGGTGACACGTTTGGGTAAAAATGCCAAAGGTGAGTTTCGGGGTTTGCTTGGGTCGTTTTTAGGGTAGTGAACGTGTGAGGGAGGGTGTATTTCTTACCATTCGTGTTTCTAGGGTACTAGGTGAAATGAGAGGAGCAATAATACGTAGGTGTTATTTGTTAAAATTGCGAGATAAAGGGGTGGTTTTGGAGAGGGTCGCGGCTGGGAAAACAAAAGAAAAAGAATACAAAATAGTAAAAGGGCACTGGGCTTGGTGGGCTGCTGCGTGGATTGGGCCCAAACGAGAAAGAAACTAGTGAGCAGATGTCCATTTGGTTGGCTGTTTTGATTTAGTGGCCCATAGTGTGCTGTGGGCCCAGTTAGTGAGTTTCGGGAGTCGGGTTACGGTCCAATATAATTAGTGAGTAGCCTCGGGAATTTTTGTAGGCTCCGGGATGATATAAATAATGTACGTTAAATGAACGAAACGTATTGTTTTAATTATTAACGTTTAAAATATAAATATATATATTCGCGATATTAAATCTATCGAGGTTGTGTGTAAGCATCGTTCCTGGGTAAATGGTCAATCACAAATATCGTAGTGGTTCACATAATAGGTCGTGCATAATAATAAAAAAATTTTGTTCCCCGTAAAAATGCTATTAAATTCACGTAACATCCTTTTATTTAAAAAAATTGATATTTACTAATCGTAGGGGAAAATTACGGGAGGTTACATTACCTACATCTTACAGGGAATTCCGTCCCGGAATTCAAGTCTAAGATAGTTGTCAAGGGTGTCTCGGGAAAAAGATGTGGGTACTTGGTGCGAATCTGATACTCGTGTTTCCTTAGAAATCCTATATCTCAAGTATAGCTTACTTACACCTCAGAGACCATTGTTCCCTTCATTGCATGATTCTTCCTAAATTAGACATAGGTGATCAGGCTATGTATAATTTACGAGTAATAATGCAATGCTTGAACCAATCGACCCGTAAGGTGTCCGGTCTAGTTGTTGGTTCGTAGAGTCTATAAGTCAAACGGTTGATTTCCTAAATCCAGGTATGAGTGATTGCTCTAACTTAGTCAATACTAAAATAGTTCGTTGGTTTGGTGTTGAAATGGATTTTGGCCATGCCACAAATGAAAGGATAGTTAGAGTAGAAGGAGCGGATAAAATGGAATTCAGGAAGAACTAGGTAGTACAATAGGTGAGGAAACATCACAGCGGGTCGCTTATTGAACAGAAAGTAGACCTAAGTCGTGAGAAAGACGAACACTTAAAGGTGACATCACTTAGTACAACCAAGTGCTTAAGAAAATTCGGACGGTTAGATTCTAAACTTCATCAGTTTGCTGCGTTGTTGAGACCCTGGTGAGCTTCTCCAGCTTCTAGCATATACGCTCTCCCACGAGCGACCTCGATTTGTTGATCTTAGTTTTGGGTCATTGGTTTCTATAGTGTCCTTGATCTCCATATCCAAAACATGTAATCATAGTTTGGCCCTTACAGTCTCTGGCAAGGTGTCCCGGTTTTTGATAGTTGTAGCACTTAGTAGGGCAAGGACTCGAGTGATGATACTTACATCGACTACATAGTGGTTGGGTCCCCGCACAACCTTTGCCTTGTGCTTGTGTTGCCACATATCCTATTGCAGCCCCTTGTTTCCTATTCTGTTGTTGATGGCGATTAGCATTATGGTGTTGGTTGTTATTATAACCTCCCTGGTTATCTTTCCATTTTCCGTTGTTGTTGTTGCGAGGTTTGTTGTTGTTGTTGTTGTTGTTGTTGTTGTTGTTGTTGTTGCGGTGATTGTTGGTGTTGCCATGATGGTTGTTGTTGTGGTGATGGGTGATTCTTTTATTATCGAGTTTCCTCTTGAGCTCATTGCATTTGACATCTTGGTCCAATAGCCTCTTGAGCAAGTTTCATTGCTACTTCCAGGGTTGGCGGGTTTGATGAGGTGACATCTCCTTCAATGTTCCTAGGGAGTCCTTCGACGTACTTCTCCAAGGTTTTCTCAAAGTCAGGCACCATCGATGGGCATAGTATCTTAAGTTCCTGAAACCTTCGGTTGTAAGTTCTCAAATTGATTCCCTTTACTATCAACACATAGAACTCATCCTCAAGCTTCCTCAATTCCGAATGAGGACAATACTCCTTTAATATCTTGGTCTTGAATTTAGTCCATGAGAGTTGATATGTTGTCGTTGCTCCTAGAGTCTGAACAATAGTATTCCACTAAGATCTTGCACTAGAGTTCCCGTTGCGAAGCTAACTTTGTTGTTTTCTGAGCATCTACTTCTTTGGGAGATCGTTTCACATCGGTCAAATCATTGGGCTAATTCGGATATTCCTTCGGTACCTTTGAAGTATGTGGGTTGGTATGCTATAAAGTCCTTATAGGCGTGGTAACGAGGTGCGGGTGTCGCGTTTCCAGCCATTTGTGTGCCAGTATCTCTTGGGCGGGCTTGTTTGGTTAAGACGGCATTGACACCATTAGCAATTTCTTGCTGTATCGTTGCGGGGGTCATAACTTCGGGGTTTGTTGGTGTAGTGGTTGTGGTTGTTCTTTTAGTTCTAGCTATGTTACTATCATCGACGGAAGAAAGACGTATGTTTTAGAATTCCATAATGACCAAGTTAAGTTAGAATACCTCTAATACAACCAAGAATAGGTTATAGTCATAACAACTTAGTCAATGAGAAATTTAAGTTAAGATGTGTCACATCATGTCGGAAGGACAAACCTAAACCGATGTTATTAAAACATTTATTAATACTTGTTTGAATGTTTACAAAACATCATATAACAAGATTCCTTATTAATAGAACATTGGTTGGTTAAGCTGACAGTCTCAGATTCATGGTTTTCCTAAGGTTTTGTCCATACGGTTTTGGTGTTCTTGAATGGCAGTGGTGATAGTTTCGATGGTTTGATCTCTTGCTCTTTCCCTAGCTAGGGATTCTTGTAAGGCTTGCCTAAGATACACATTCTCCATGTCAATCCTCTCAATTTCATGGTCCAGGGCTCCCGTCATTATTTCTGTTGAAGTGTTGGCTCCACTCAATGCTCCTATAAACTCCATTGATTCCCAAAAATGAGTATTCATCTTTTCAAATACAGCTTTCATAGCTAACTGGCCAATTACGAAGTTCTCAATCTTATCTATAAGAGTCTTGACGTGTTCACGAAGAAAGTCGTTGAGGGTGTCGGTAATAGTATCTATTCGATTCTCATGTCGGCAAGTCTATCTGCCAACAAGGGTATAATGTGGGGAAGGGGTGAATAAATAGTTATTCTCAATGATCTAATTCTGAGTGGTTTTAATTGTTCTTTCAAGCTTAACGTATCTGCTACTACATTAGCTTTTCTTGGGTGATAGCGAATCTTACAGCCATAATTGTTGAGTAGCTCTAACTAGCGGCGTTGTCTTGACTTGAGAAAACAATTTCATTTTAAATGAAGATTGTTATTCTATCGTGTTTGGGATCTAATTATTCTATTGCTTCGTGAAAATCTGTGGGGTAACCTACCCGGTTAGACGAAAAGTTTATTTGTAACAGATGTTTAACAAGGAGGGTTTCGGATAAAAGTGATAGACATAGAGAAGGTTGCTGAACTTCAGCTTTTGTACTGGTGGAAGGTCTAAAGTCTTTATGTTTCTTGACAAGTTAAAAGAAGGCTTCGATACTAAGAGGACTATTTGGGGTTTTCCTATGCAAATAACTCCTATGTGGATGTAAGGTTGAACCGCGGAAGGAATCTCTTTCCGTTCTTAAAGCAAGTATGCTTTTCAAGCTTTTTCCTTTACTCTTAAAGTAGGCATATGCGAAACTCTCTATTTGGCTTTTTACTGGATTCAATAGGTCTAAACATAAGGTAGTGTTTTCACGACTTACTAAACGGGGGATTAAAATCTTTGCGCAGTAGCGGAGGGCGAAGCGAATGTAGGGGTCACAGCCTATTCAGGGAAGGAGGATGGATTGGATTCGTTCTAGTTCATGGTATGGGTAAAATGACTTTGAGTGAAGATATGCTTATATGGTATGAAATGCCGGTCAAATTCGTCGAACAAGGGATGTGCATTCAAAAATGCCTATAGTACTGCTCTAGTAAGAAGTTCATGGATCTATTGGTAGAAGCTAGTAGGTGGTGATGGTGATAGTACAGGTGGTGTAAGTGGTGGTGGCACAACTGATTCCGGTGGTGGTATGACAAGAGCTGGTAGTTATATAAGAAGAACTTGTTTCATACAGCTGAAGTTGTCGAATTTTCCTATTTTGGTAAATTGGATCAGGTGATGTCGAAGGGGAAGCCTATAAATTCGATAACAAGACAATAGGGTGGGAATATGAAGACATGGTATTTGTAATAATTCCGATTAGTAAATATAAGTCATTAGCTTAATTGTAACATGTAAGCATATATCAAGTTATATAAGTAAGAAATAATGAGAAGTAACTTTTCTACCAGATGTTGGAATGTAGGCACGGAGAGCATGAAGTGGTATTTTGTAAAAATGGTCCAGTTAAAGTGTAGTTATAGTCCAATGTTTAAAAACATCTGGTTCTCTATAACCGTGGCTCTGAATACCAATCTGTAACACCCCCAAAATCATCACGTCAGCGGAAGACTTAAAATGTCAGCGGAAGACTTTTTGGGTGTTACTTCGAGGATCTTTATCACAATCATAGAAAACGACACAAAAGTGACGCTTTAAAGTTTAATTCATTCAAAATACCAAATATTCGAGACATCAAGATGTTTCATAGTTTAAACAATAAATTTATTTGAAATGTGTCAAAACGTTTATTTAAGCCCATGCCGGGTTACAAGCCCACTCCGTGCCTTCAAGTTCCTTCTTGTTTAGCTACCTGAGAATAACACATGCTAAAAGTGTCAACACAAAGGTTGGTGAGTTCATAGAGTTTATAGTTTCAAATATCGATTTCTGAAATCAAAGAGTTTATGATTTCATAGTAGATATAATAACAGTTAATTATCAAATTAAAGTATGAGTAAATCCATAATGTTCATAGCTTAGATCAAAATTAGAAAATGAGTATTTTCCTTATTAATTCGGAAACAGTCCGTTGATTTGCCTTTCACCGGGTCAAAACCCAAAATAGTAGTTGGTTTATAAATCCATTGATCACAAGTTTCGAGATTTGGGCCACGTTGTTGTACCCATAACACAATCCAGTAGGCCACGTTGTTGCACCCATAACATAACCAGTGGGCCAGTTGTTAGCACCCATAACATAACCATTCTGAAACCGTATTTAAACAGTTGAAACTGTATCCAAACAGTTTGTAGAGAACCGTATTCAAACAGTTGAAACCGTATTCAAACAGTGTGTGGAGAACCGTATTTAAACAGTTGAAACCGTATTTAAACAGTTTGTTCCATAATTCCAAATATCGATAGTAAAATCGTTAGAAAAGTTGTTACACATGCATCTCTTCCAAAGAGTTTATAAAACAGTTAAACGATAGAAAGTGTAGCTATGAACTTATAGTAATATGTAAATAGTTAACGAGTACTTGTAAAAGTATGAAACAATAGTTAAGCATGTATCTCCCCCAAAAACGTTTATAAATCATTGTAAAACAAGTAAGAGTAGGGGCTATGACTCACATTCACATCAGATAAGCACATAAAACCTTCAATAATCAAATCAGTTGTTAAAATTAATCAATCGGTTCTTAAACAAGCAATTCACAATTTCAATATAAATACTCAATAAGTTCAGTTAAAACGAGCATGTATTCTCCCCCAAAATAGTTACAAAAACAGTTTAAAAGTAGGGGCCATGAACTCACCTTAGTAGTACAGTAGTAGTGGTAGTAACATAATCTCAACGATGCAAGGCAACGGCTTCACACACAACCTAAAAGATATGGTATGTTTTAGTTGATAGTCTATCGCGAATATTAGTCATTCAGTTTGTTATTAAAACTCGTGTTCGTTTAAATGTTTGAAGTTCAAGAACAAAGTTATATACATATAACTCATAAGTAAAATAATCGATGCTCGATGTGCGATCAAGAATAAGTCGAAGTATGTAGACGATGTTTTATGATGTTAGTTTTAAAGAAAAGAAATAAACGTATCGTTATATATATCGTTAAAATTTATTATAATTACGCGAATATTTATATCGTATATATTTATAAGAGTTTTATACCAAACATGTATATTTATATATAAAATATTAATATTATTTTTATAAAATAATATTTACAGAAAATCCTTTACGTTTTACCAAAATTACACTTTTATCTCTAACAAATATGATTTCACACCGTTAGTCCGTAGTTAACAATCGTTTCATTTTAAGTCCAAATAATATCAATATTTACAATTTTCAACTCCAATTATCATTATTTACAGTTTTTAAACTCAGAAAATCAGAAATTACAGTTTTGACCCAAAGTTTGCAAAGTTTACACTTTTAGTCCCCGGTTATGAAAATTTTGCAAATTAAGTCCGAATTTCACCAAATTAAAAGTTTATCATTTTTATTTTCTAAATAAGCCTAAAACATTCTTACTAGCTTATTCCAGCAGCTTATTTAACTGAGAATCTAATTTTTCTATTTAATTGGGCCTAACGAGTGATAAATAAAGGCTCGTTAAGGTTTTTAGATCCGTTGGGCTTACGAGGGGTTCGGGCCTGGTTTTAGGTTTATTTTTATGTTCAAAAAAAAAGTTACTTACGAGCTTATACGACCAGCTTATTTTATAAGCTTATAAACAGCTTATTGGGCTTATAAGCCCATTTGTTTAACTTATTTTTGTTGAAAAATCTGACTAAGGCTCGATCACTTTGGCTTTTGAAATCGATTCATATGAGCTTATTAGGTTAAATCTTTTACGTATCCTGTTTGCTAGCCATGTCAACAATGAGTTCATGTTTTAAAATCGATATGTTATGTGTCGAGATTTGGAGTTAACGAGGCTAAGTAAGTGACATAAAACGATTCTGAAAACAGTTTTATTAGTCAAATATTATAAGTGTTTTTCAATAAAAACGTGAATGTCCAATGACTTTCAAAACGTGTTATATTTATTAGGTAAACGTTATTCTTAGCTTGAAAACTTTATACCACTCGTTTGTTAGTATATTAAGTAATTAGTATGTCGAATAAAAAGTATATAACACGTTTTTAATTAACGAGATAACGGATCGAAGTAAAGTGTCAAAACAGAATGTTATTGAAATAAAAACATGAATTATGTGTCGAGTAGACTCACTTTGCTTCAAAAGGGGGGCGTAAAAATTAGGATATGGTTCGAATAAGTGCATATGGGGATTGTGGATCGACTTGTGGCCAAGTAAAGATGTAGGATGAGTGATGGCGCTCCTTGAACTTGTCCCTAGCCCTTCGAATTCCTTGCAAGCTTTCTGTCCCGTCTCAAGGTATGTATCGACTTACATTTTGTTATTTGGTTCATTTGGGTGTGTTTGAGTGTGAGATTTTTAGTTGAGCTTGCTTGGGAGGTTTATATAATGAGTCTTGGAGTGTGTATACAAGTTAAGTTCACATGGTTTTGGGTGTAAGATAGGAACGAATATTTGCTACCTCTTTTATGTCCAATCGAGTTAAAACAACAAGAGGAAATGTCACATTCAGTTTCTGACATTCTCTGACACTTAAGTGATGTTTAGGATTCGTTATGTGGTGATTGGGGAGCATGGGAGGTGCTAAGAGGGCTGGTGACACGTTTGGGTAAAAATGCCAAAGGTGAGTTTTGGGGTTTGCTTGGGTCGTTTTTAGGGTAGTGAACGTGTGAGGGAGGGTGTATTTCTTACCATTCGTGTTTCTAGGGTACTAGGTGAAATGAGAGGAGCAATAATACGTAGGTGTTATTTGTTAAAATTGCGAGATAAAGGGGTGGTTTTGGAGAGGGTCACGGCTGGGAAAACAAAAGAAAAAGAATACAAAATAGTAAAAGGGCACTGGGCTTGGTGGGCTGCTGCGTGGATTGGGCCCAAACGAGAAAGAAACTAGTGAGCAGATGTCCATTTGGTTGGCTGTTTTGATTTAGTGGCCCATAGTGTGCTGTGGGCCCAGTTAGTGAGTTTCGAGAGTCGGGTTACGGTCCAATATAATTAGTGAGTGGCCTCGGGAATTTTTGTAGGCTCCGGGATGATATAAATAATGTACGTTAAATGAACGAAACGTATTGTTTTAATTATTAACGTTTAAAATATAAATATATATATTCGCGATATTAAATCTATCGAGGTTGTGTGTAAGCATCGTTCCTGGGTAAATGGTCAATCACAAATATCGTAGTGGTTCACATAATAGGTCGTGCATAATAATAAAAAAATTTTGTTCCCCGTAAAAATGCTATTAAATTCACGTAACATCCTTTTATTTAAAAAAATTGATATTTACTAATCGTAGGGGAAAATTACGGGAGGTTACATTACCTACATCTTACAGGGAATTCCGTCCCGGAATTCAAGTCTAAGATAGTTGTCAAGGGTGTCTCGGGAAAAAGATGTGGGTACTTGGTGCGAATCTGATACTCGTGTTTCCTTAGAAATCCTATATCTCAAGTATAGCTTACTTACACCTCAGAGACCATTGTTCCCTTCATTGCATGAGGATAAGCAAATCTCAAGTGTAAAGGTATATGATGAGGCGAAAAATGATCAACTTTTAGGGGGTCATTTTAGCCCGGAATTGAATTTATTTGATCAAATATTGCCCTAAATCGTTCCTTTTGTGATTTTAGGTACTTTGGGAGTGAAATCTGGAAAAGGAAGCAATTCGGACGTTTTTGGAGCATAAAAGTGAAGAAAACGCCAAAGTCTTAGTTTTCCATGCTGGGAACAGTAGGTGACGGCGTCAAGAGTAACTCCCTGACGGCGTCAAGAGCAAAATTCCATGACGATCCAGTACAGATTTGACGGCGTCACGAAGTAGGGCGTCAAGAGTTAAAGTCATGACGGCCTGGAAATGATTATCACATGACGGCGTCAAATGTAGATCAAGGCAGTCCGAGAAGAGTTTTGGCGGCGAGGTGACGGCGTCACAAGTTTATTCTTGACGCCGTCAGACCCCTTTTCCTATATATAGTTTTCTAATTTTCACATTAAAGAGAGAAGTTTTGAAGAAACCCTAAGTACGAACTTGGTGCAAATTTTACAGGTTTTTCAAGGGTTCCAAGCCCTTGATACCTTTCATGTGTAATTGAGATAAGTGTTCTTTCAATTCAATAAATATGTCTATGTGTTGGTTGTCTATATCTTGTTCTTGTCTTAATTCCATCATGCTAGGCTAGATCTATCTTATGTTTGCTTGGATCTAATGAAACCTAGATGTTAATTATGTGTTGATTACTTTTTTATACTTGTCTTGGATGAATGATTTATATGTTAGGCTTAAGAAAACTGGCAGATCTCCAATTGGTAACATGCTTGAACGTCTTAAGAAACATGAACCGACACGCACTAGGTCTTTATTGGTTGTATTTAATGCATGAGCCACAGTTTATAATCCCTATGGTTGTGCTGGGCATGGTATAGGGGGAGATAAGAGCTCATAGAATTGGGGAGTTAAGTGTGCCACCCCATGAATGGTATTAAGGAATACGATCCGTCATCCATGCAATTATAACAAGTAATTAACGTGTAAAAGATGTCTAGGGAGTAGTGAAATCTAAGTAAACACATTTTCTCCACTTATTGCTCACAACTTTAGTATAATTTCGTTTATTTTTATTTCTAGTATTTTATTTTGATTGCATCTTTAGTATTGGGTTAGTTGATTAGCAACTAATTCCGCCCAAATCCTTCAAACCCGAGATTTTTAATTGCTTTCTAAAAAAATATAAAATACAAAAATAATCACCCCTCACCTTTAGAACTAGTATTTAGGTTTTCTAATCCTAGCGACACTATTCCTAAGCTGAACGATCAATCCCCCGGTACTTGTCACTATACTATACTACAACTATCAGGTACACTGCCTGGTGGGGGTTGTAAGCTTCTCAAGATCCCTTGAGAGGTAAAGCCTGGTGCGATTCCCACTCATCAGTACCTGACCGTTGTAGTATAGTATAGTGACAAGTACCGGGGGATTGATCGTTCAACTTAGGAATAGTGTCGCTAGTGTTAGAAAGTCTACTAAACTAGGTCTAGAGGTGAGGGATGTTTCTTTTTGTATTTTTATATTTTTATAAAAGCAAGTAAAAATCTCAGGTTTTAAAGGAGTGGGCGGAATTAGTTGCTAGCCAACTAACCCAATTAACTACAAATGCAATCAAATTAAAATAAAAGAAATGAAAACAAAACTAATTATACTAATGTGGTGTAAACAATGATGAGGAAAGTTGTGTTTACTTAGATTTCATTAATCCCTAGATATCTTTTACAGGTTGATAGCTTGTTACAATTGCATGAATGACGGGTCATATTCCTTAATACTAGCCGTAGGGCCGTGTACAATATTCCCTAACTATATAGGATCCTACTTCACTCCTATGTCGAGCCGTTAGAAGCTCCTAACATGGGATCATTAGAATTCTCCTACGCATTAAATACAACCAAAAATCGAAGTACACCACCGATCATGTTTCTTAAGACGTTCAAGCAAGTTACCAATGGAAGTCTGCCAGTTTTTTTAAGCCTAACATCGAATACAATCATCCGTAACAATTATAAACAAACAATCAACCCATAAATCAACATCTAGGTTTCACTACATCTAAGCAAACACAATGAAAATCTAGCTTAGCATGTTAAATAGAAGACAAGCGTAAGATATAATCAAACAACACATAGACATATTGATAAGAGTACTTATCTTTAATTGAACATGAAGGATTCAAAGGGTTGAAACCCTTGAAAAAGCTGGATAATTTGACCTAGGTTTTTTCCCTAAAAGTTGCACACTAATGAATGAAATTTGGAAAACTATATATAGATTTTACAGGGTGATGGCGTCATGTATTGGATTGTGACGCCGTCAACTCGCCGCCATAATGAAATTGTATTGCCTAGATCTGCTTGTGACGCCGTCATGTGTAAAAATGCTCTGGGTCGTCACTAATACTTGGACCATGACGGCCTTGGGTGACGCCGTCATCTCCTATGCTTAAAAACTCTCTGGATCGTCACGTGTATTTTCCACATCCACCTCTCAAGTAACTCTTGACACCGTCATGTGGAGAGTCTTGACGCCGTCAGGTACTGTTCTAGCAAGAAAAAATGAGACTTTGCCGTTTTATGCTCCAAAAACGTCCAAAATGCTTCCTTTTACAGGTTTCTCTCCAAAAGTACTTAAAATGACAAAAGGAACGATTTAGGGTAATATTTGATCAAATAATCTCGTATTCGGGCTTAAATGACCCCTTAAAAGCGGTACACTTTTCGCCTTATCAAATACCCTTACACTTGAGATTTGCTTGTCCTCAAGTGAATGCGCTTTTATTCTAATCAAAATGCAAGTTAGGGGTCATTTAACACTAATATAAAAGTAATTACAACAAATAATCGTTCCACTAAAACCAAAGACAAGAACGGAGGTCATATACTAGCACCTCACAAATAGTGTTTAGATACGCACATCTCTCGGGTGTAATAAAGTATATATCACAATAAGGAAATGGAAAACATATTCTCACTACCTGTCATAGCAAATGGATTACCATAGGCTTGGGAAAGGATCAAACCTCCACCACTTGGTGTAAGCACCTAGCATAAACTATCAAAGAGGTCTTTTAAAGGGTTATAACGTTAGGTGTAGGGATATGGACTACACGGTTTTGTTGGATAAAGGCAATATTTACTGGTGGCGAGTTAATCATCTTGGTTAATTACATGTATAATATGGCGTTGCTAAGCCAAGACTAGACTCGACTTAAGCTATTGAACCAAAAATAACAAAACATGAAAAAAAAACAAAGAATGAAACGGGATGGTAGTCCGAAATGTTTTTTCTCTTTTCTTTTTCATTTTTTTTTTCTTTTTCTTGATTTTTTTTTTGATTTTTTGTTTATTTTTTTATTTTATTATTATTATTTTTTTTGCATACACTCTTACCCTACCATCCAAAATAATACATCATAGGGAATGTACATTCCCCTTACACTTGAATTTTTACATACTTTACAATAAACTACTCTAATGACTCGAATCAAGATAATCAAAACACTTGGAGTACTTTTAAGATTAATGCACATATGGGGGTAATATATGATGCTCTTCCCCATTACTCCATAACACAAGTACTTTACCCATGAGTCCCAATCGTCCCAAAACAATATGTACAAGATATGACTCGACTTAGCAACCATGTGATCAATTAGATAATTAACTAAGGGTTTAAACAAATAACAATAATGCACTAAAGATGAGTGCATACACGGAAGGCTAAGGCGATTTGGTTGCACATTTGGGTGGGTTGTAACAAATTCTTCCTTTAAGTAAGATGCTTAAAGTTAGAAATGAAAAGATAGGCTCGGAGGGGTGTACTAGGGGTTTCGTGTACTAAAAATGAGTACAATGCTAAGGTGTGGGAAAAATTAATTGACTTTACTAGTCAAGCAATATGACTTAAATGGTCAAGTAATTATGATACGGGTTTAACACAAGGGTGATCCTAATGCCTCTTATCATGCAGCAAATCCTACTACACGAATGTAGTCTCACTAGTGGTCTCGGGATGCATCACTAACGCAACTTCTAGAATCTAAATGCTATCGGTACACTCATAAGCACTAATAATGAATGCTTTTCCTATCAAATCTAACGGCGAACCTCACATATTTGGGTGGAAAATTTTTCTGAATGGTACGGTTTTGTGCTACTCATACAACTCCTATCCATGAGACGCTTGCTAAGGCTAAAGTTTCACTCCTAAATGTTGTAAAAAATTTTAAATTTGGTGCTAAAATTACACTAACAAGTATTTCTCTTAGTTTTATTACACACCTACCATCAAACAAACAAACTCAAGTGCAATAGTATCCTATAAGGTATCATCATTTACCCTCCCCCTACACTTAGGATGAACATTGTCCCCAATGTTCAATTAAAGGATGTAAAAGTAAAATAGGTAAAAGAATGAAAACAAATACTCCCCTGATTCTTTCGGTGTGGATAGTATGGCAACAATGTTAGATCTTCCTCTAAGAAAATGAACATTCAAAGCTTCCCTTCCAGAAAATAAATCATCTTCTTGTCATATATAACCTGTTAAACCTGAGAAAACAATCAAGGCAATCTCACGTAAAATCGGCGGCAATCTATATATACTAACAAGTCCTAGAAAACAATTTAAGATATAATGCTTGTAGAATGAATGTTTGCAGATTTCCTGGAGTTTATAAAACTAAAGAATTAACAAAAACTTTAAGACTCCGTTAGAAAAACAAACCTCGCAAAATTTCCAGAATTTTACATATGACGCCGTCAGGAGTTAATTCCTGAAGCCATCAGAAGTGACCTGCAGAAATCTTTACGTTAAGTTTCCAGAAAATTTCTGGAAAAACTTATGTCCTACTTCCTGGAAAATCCTGCAAAACATCATTATGACTCGATACAAGCATTTGACTCAAACAAATACTAATATACACGTTCATTTAATATTGTGGCGAATCATGATCAATTTCGTTCTTAGAAACAAATTTGGGGTTTCCCCTTACACTTTGCTTTTGCAAAATACCTTTATATGAAGTTTAGACGAAGTTAAACAACAAAATAAAGCATTTTCACAATTTTAGTTTGAAACATGATCTACCAACAATAAAAATAAAGCATGCATACGGAAACAAATAACAATCAAACAAATAAAAATCACACAAAACATGGGTTGCCTCCCAAGAAGCGCTTTTCTTTATTTACGAGTCTTGTAGCTAGACTCAAGGTCATGGGCTACTACGTGACCTCATCGTTGGTCTCATTCTATAGGTCATCTCCAATCTTAGTTTTGTATTCCGGACCTAATTGCAAACATTCCTTGTAGAAACCAAGTATTCTATTCATGACATAATCTACTCCTCTACGTCTATCCTCATCATTCCTATAATAAACCGCTTGCTTGTGTTCCTTTTCTATGTTTGATAGAAGGCGGTATTGTTCAATCTTATAGGGCATTTGGTAAGCAATCTCTTCGTTCTCTTCCTTGAATCTAACTATCCCTAGGAACGGGTCATACTCATCTTAGAGGCCTCAACAAACGGTTTTCCGAACACTACTTGACTTAGGCAACCATCTTTTACCGGATGAGTATCCTCTACTATCACAAAGTCGGTAACATAAGTGAAGTTTCTTACAAAACATGCAATCCTTTCACTCTTCCTACAAAGTTGCTCATCCTAATCGTGTCAGGCATCATCCTATATCCAAGTTGCTTCTTCATTACCCAATTGTAATAGGTCCTAGTCATGATGTTTATAGGAGACCTAAGATCGATGTAAGCTTTCCACACATGCATATGCCCAATGTTGCATGGTATGTTGATGTTAGAGGGATCACCTACTTTAATAAGGGGTGAACCAAGGACATAAGGTGTCTCGGGATCATCGAATAAATCCTTGTGATATTCCAGTTCTTCCTTGGTGGGTAACTTATCAAAGTATTCTTCTATGTTTTCTACTTCCTCTAATTTTTCTCCCTTAATATCCTCAACTTCCTTAATCTCATCCCTAGTCCTGATTTCTAGTCCAACTTCATCCTTGTCACTTTCTTCTATATTCTTATCTATTGGCTTAATGGTGACAACGTTGACAAAGTGGACTTGTTTGGATGATGAGGGGTCCTTAATTTGGATTCCGCTACTAGTGTCCCTAGTGTCCTTCCTAGGTGTAGTTAGCATTTGGTTGTTGAGGGCTTTCAACAAGTTGTCAATCTTATTGGTCATCTCTGTTTGTTGTTGATTGAATTCGGTTTCAAACTTAGCTATGCGAGCTTCTTGAGATGCCTTGAACTTGGACATCAATCCTTCAAGATTATTGGTACTACCATACACTACTACAAAAAAACGTCTTTTAGACCCCCGAATATAGACCCTCCAAGGAAAACACAGGTCTAAATGTCAAAATTTTCCCTCAAAACTATTATTTAGACCGGTGTAAATAAAAGGAACCGGTCTATATCACTTTTTCATATTTAGACCGGTGCGTTTATGAAGAACCGGTCTAAAAGACCATTATTTAGACCGGTGCGGTTTATAACAACCGGTCTATATAACAAAATCATTTAGACCGGTTACAATAATTTAAACCGGTCTAAAAGATTTTTTTTTTGAAAAAATTGCCCAACGGCTACAAAGACAGATCTGCTATTAATATCATCACACCAACCTCAATTTTCTCATTTAATTCACCCGAAAAATATGCTTATAATTACCAAATTCTTCCACATTAACTACAATTAAAAGGTATGAATCACTTCTTATGTATTTATATCAATACTAATTAATGTTTTATGATTATTTATGTAATCCTTTCTATAAAAATGTTATACTTATATTAATCACTACTTGTGTGTTTATGTATATAAATTTGTTATTATGCATAAATGAAATATAACATGATATTTTTTCTATTTGTATAGGAACGTTTGTGTAAATAGTCCTTGTATGGTTACCGAAATGCGTTGTTAGGTTGATTAACTCGTGGAAGTGAGGTATTTTCTAAATTTACAAAAATAATTTTTTTATGCAACATTCATGTGTATAAATTTATTGCAACTCCTGTGCCATTAGTTTAATTCCCGTCCGAAAATAACCTAATAGAGGTTAATTTCGGATTGTCCCCATTTGAGAAAGCTTTTTGAATACTTTTTCGCATTTAGGATGTGAATGTGTATTATCATATTGAGTATAATTTAAGATGGATCGTAGTATATGGATGTACCAGATAGAACGTGCTACCATCGAATACTTGGAACATTTGTCTCATTTTCTAAAAGCTGCAGAAGATGATCGGGTGAAGAGAGGAAAATCAAAAGTTCATTGTCCTTGTAAAAATTGTTTGAATTGGAAGTGTCATACCAATTTGAAAACTATTAAAAACCATCTTATAGAAAAAGGGTTTATGCAAAGGTATACTTGTTGGGAATTTCATGGAGAAGTCAAAGCTAAAAGTAACACGTCCGTTTCCAATTGTAATGTCGAACAAAACAACGATTCATACAATAATGATCGTTTAAATGAGATGTTACATAATTTGGAGGATAATGTTGCTGAAAAAAATCAAAATCAATTTCAACAATTGCTTGTCGACTCAGAAACACCGTTATATGAAGGTTGTGAGGATTTTACCAAATTATCTGCTGTTTATAGACTCATGAACGTGAAAGCAGTTAATGGTTGGAGTGACACGGGTTTCACAAGTCTACTAGAAGCGTTACATGAAATGTTCCAAAAAGCCAAGTTGCCTGTTTCAACATACCAAGCAAAAAAATTGATGTGCCCGATGGGAATGGAAATCGAAAAAATAGATGCATGTCCAAATGATTGTATGTTGTATAAAGATGATGACAAGAACCTACATGCATGTCGGATTTGTGGTAAATCGAGGTACAAATGAAAAAAAGACACACCACTTAACCCCGACGTGACCAAGAATGGACCACCTGCTAAATTATTGTGGTATTTTCCTATTAAACCAAGATTGGAATGATTATTTTCAAATGAAAAGGATACAAAATTGTTACGTTGGCATGCCGAAGAGCGTAAGAGAGATGGAAAAATGAGACATGTAGCTGATTCACTTCAATAGAGGAACATCGATAATGAGTTTAAAGAGGAATTTGGATATGAGATTAGAAATATACGCTTTGGACTTAGTTCAGATGGAATTAATCCTTTCGGAAACATGAGTAGTCGTCATAGCACTTGGCCAGTTCTTTTATGCATATACAATCTTCCACCATGGCTATGTATGAAACGAAAATACATCATGATGTCATTGCTAATACAAGGTCCTAAACAACCTGGCAATGATATTGACATTTATTTGAAGCCGTTAATTGATGACATGCAAGACCTGTGGAGTAATGGCATAAAAGTGTATGATGCGTACAAGAAAGAGAATTTCCAATTGCGAGCCATGATTTTTTGCACTATTAGTGATTTTCTTGCTTATGGAAATTTGTCGGGATACAAAACAAAAGGGAAAATGGCATGTCCTGTGTGTTAAGATCATACTCACTCAATTTGGTTGTCTAATTGTAAGAAAACGGTATATATGGGACATCGAAGATCACTTCCAGTGAATCACCAATACTGTAAAAAGAGAAAGTTGTTTGATAATAACGTTGAAGATAAAAAGCTACCACCGCCATTAAATGGACATGCTACATTCTCCTAAGTGGAAGATATACATGTTGTGTTTGGGAAAGGGAAAGAAGGCACTTCAACTTCAAAAGAGAGTATTTGGAAAAAGAAGTATATATTTTGGGAATTACCGTATTAGGATCGCTTGCAAGTTCGACATTGCCTTGATGTCATGCATATCGAGAAAAACGTGTGTGAAAGCTTGATAGGATTATTGTTGAACATTCCCGGGAAGACAAAAGATGGGGTTAAGGTTCGAAAGGACATGGAAGCCATGCAAATCAGACCAGAGCTTACTCCTGTAGAGATTGCTGGGAAGACTAGTACATATCTGCCACCAGCTTGTTATACCATGTCTAAGGCCGAGAAAACCAAATTTTGTCAATGTTTGAGTGGAGTTAAGGTTCCATCTGGGTATTCAGCTAACATAAAAAAGTTGGTATCAATGCACGACTTGAAGTTGTTTGGTATGAAGTCTCATGATTGTCATGTCTTGAAGAGGCAGATGATTCCCATTACAATTCGTGGAATACTACCAAATCGCATCCGACACACAATAACACAGTTGTGTTTGTTTTTCAACATGATTCACTCGAAGGTGATTGATCTCGAATTGTTTGATCAATGGCAGCGTGATATTATCTTAACTCTTTGCCAACTAGAGATGTACTTTCCACCTTCCTTCTTTGATGTCATGGTTCATTTGGTATCTCATGTTGTTGGAGAAATTAAGACATGTGGGCCTGTTTTCTTGCGATACATGTATCCATTTGAGAGATACATGGGAATCTTAAAAGGTTATGTTAGGAACCGATCTCGACCAGAGGGTAGTATTATTGAAGGATATGCTACTGAGGAGGTGATTGAATATTATACAGACTATTTGAATGGTGTGAAAAAAGTTGGCATTCCACAAAGTCGACATGAGGGTAGGCTTCAGGGGGAAGGTACACTCGGGCGCCAAGAAGTCTCGCCGAATCTAGATGATTTACGTGCGGCACATTTCACAGTCCTACAACACATGACATGTATTGCACCATACATATACGAGCACAAGTCACTTTTGAAACAACAAAATAGTCAAAAGGGCCATGTTTGGTTGGTTAACAAGCATAATAATACATGCACCATACATATACGAGCACAAGTCACTTTTGAAACAACAAAATAGTCAAAAGGGCCATGTTTGGTTGGTTAACAAGCATAATAATACCTTTTCAAAATGGCTCAAAGACAAAGTAAGGAGTACACTTTCAAACGTAGACAAAGTCGTCGCAGATTTGGGGTATGGGCCAATACGGGTTGTCAAGTATCAAGGGTATGTAATTAATGGATATACGTTTTACACCAAAGAACAAGATGATAAAAGTACATTACAAATAGTGGAGTTACCTTAATAGCATCAACGACAGAAGTATCAACGGTGAATCATGAAGAAAGATCAAAGAACGCCAAAAAGGCTTATTATGGTGTCATTCAAGAAATATGGGAATTACATTATAATTCAACCGTTATACCCTTGTTCAAATGTAAATGGGTCGACAATGAAAAAGGTGTTGATGTTGATGAAGATGGTTTCACTATTGTCAATCTCTCCACAAACGGCTATAAATCTGAACCGTTCATTCTAGCAAAATTAGCCACTCAAGTATTCTATGTTGAAGACCCAAATGATCAAAGGTTGCACATCATCCTATATAGTAAACGACGTATTGTTGGTGTTGAAAGTGTTGTGGACGAGGATGAATATGATCCATTTGATGAGTTACCCCCATTTAGCCTTGGTATTACACCCTCAAGTGATGTTCTTGATAATAAGACTTACTTAAGATCTGACCACGATGAAGGATTAGAAGTTTGATGAATCCTGCAGAAGGTAACAAAATATCTATTACAAAACATCAATTAATTTTCATCAACTTATTTATTTTGCATTTCACTAACTATAGTGTGTCCTTTTTTTGTAGGCACAATGTTGAAGTATATGAATGTTTACGCTAATATTCAAAGTTGTTTTGTAGATTGTTTCTTGTGTTTGCAGGTTTTTATGAAGTACAAGGGTCGAAGTGTCTAGAAGTCTAAGAGCTAAAATGATCCCGTCTACTTCTTGAAGGCTAAAGTGATCAATTTTCCTTTGAAATTTGTATCTCTCGAACAGTTAGTTAGGGTTTGTAAACGCAGTATTATTTTATTTCGTGTAATTGTAATGAATCTTATGCTATGAACAAAGGGGTGGTTGGTTGTGTTCATAGCTAATAAAATATGTTTTCTAAATTGTTCTTGATTGGTTTTATAAAAGTTCGTTTATACAACATGTCACAATATTAAAAATTAAGACATATAACATATAAATCTCTCGGTACAATTCAATGAAAATAGACATTATTTTCTTTTCTCCGATTAATCGGTTTGTTGTTGTTATTTTGTTGACGCCTAAAGTTAATCACATGTTACCCGCCACTGCAATACGGGGTACTCGCTAGTGTTTTAATAATATCCTTATCCTACTATCAATAATTTATTGGTCAAAAGCGGGAAACGAAAATACTTTCTTACCCAATTCCAAACAAAAATTTTTCATATTCCCTCTCATATCTCACAAAACCCACCAAACCCTAACAACAAAACCCAGCCCCTAACACCAAAACATTGCACACCGGCCACAACCTTGAGTCCCTGACCATCACTATCTCTATCTCCACAGTTGCCACAACCACAACCAGCTACCATATCTATCTCCACATATCTCACAAAATCTCTACAGTCGAAGGCAAAATGGTACAATGTTTATTATTCAATATTTAATTAGGTTTCTTATTATTTAATTAGGGTTCTAATTATTTAATTAGGTTTCTTATTATTTAATTGAATTATTTTTGTTTGGATCTATCTTTCTTTTTTGTTTAAATCTCGAGTTGTGTTTTTGTGAAGTGGTTATGGAATTTTGTGGTACTCTTAAGTGGGTGTTTGTTTACGCTGCTGGATTACTAAAGCTTATTATCATTTGGGTTTGTTTTTATTTTGACAAGAGTTGCTGGTTTTGATTGGATTGATGTTTTTGGTTCAATAATCTAAGAGTTTAGTGGTTCAATAGGTTAAAGTCAAGTAATATGATCTTTTACCTTCTAGCGTAATGAGTAGTCTCTCATAAGCTGTTACTTTTTTTTAAAGAAAAGCTCATTAACATGGATTACATTTTAAATAATACAATATAACAGTCTTAATTTCAATTAGTATTATGATCAATTGTTTACCTTTGAGCTGCATGTATCCCTAAGTAGTATTTGGATCAACTTTAAACGAAAAGAAATAAGAATTTGCTATATGTCATACTGCAAGAATGATTGGAGTTCACTCTTGTTGATGGAGTGATTGACCAATCTTTAGATATAAAACAAGCAGCCCCTCCAATAGAATCAACTTTTTTTTTAAGAAGCATTACTTCTGTTAGCATTATAAATATGTATTATGAAGTGATGTTCATTCTCATATTGTAACTTTGTGTCGTTTGTTAAGATTAGTAATAGTTTAGTCATTGGGCCTTGGACTTGGCAAGCTAATATGTTATATGCTATGTTTCATAAGCCTAAGTTATCCAACCATGTAACCAAGTCCAAGCCCAAGCCCATAGAAAGCCCATAGGGCATCTCATGTTTAGAACTATATAAACACCTCAAAGGCTCATTTGAGGTGTGTGCTTGTGTATGTATTTGTGTGTGTTTTAGTAATCAAAGCTCTCATATTTCATCTCTCTTTCTACATATACACGAATTACATATAAGTCACCAAGTCACCATCTTTCTTCTTCTAATCTTCTATATTTGTGATAAAGTTGGTATATCTAAGGTCCTACAAGTGGTATCAATCGCCTAACAATGATTTAGGAGTGTTGGGGTTTGTTGGTTTCGTTTTTTTAGGCTTTCTACACGTTTTTCTTTTGAAAAATTCTTACTTTTCTTGTTTTTCTTTGTTTTTAACACTTTTTTGATTACAAACTAGTGTTATAAACCTTATCTAACAAGAAAGTATCAATCTTTTTAAAGATTTAAGCTTAAAAACTTCGACTAGGGTTTTTGTACTTGTTTTCGAAATCTTCATAAGTTTAATAAAAATCATCAAGTTTGCAACTTTCTACAAGTTTTGGTGTTTTTAAGCTTAGAAGTACAAGAATCTTGGATTAAAAACTTCATTTGGGTGAGCTTTTATCATAATCAACAAACTGCCACAGTTTCGCAATCTTCAAGTGAGTTTCGCAATCTTCTTTTTGACCCATTTTCGAGAACACAAGAATCGGCTCCGTTCGTGCTCACCGTTGGATACTCGGTATTTTCTCTCTTGTATAAGAAAGAAATTACTTCGACTTTCGGGCTAAATTTCGAAATTGTATAATTTTGAAATTTCTTGTGAAACTGGGTTTTCGAAAAAATCACAAGTTTTTCGAGAACTTTGCAAATATTTTCGAAAAATCTCATATTTTCGATAAATAGCAAACTTTTCGAGAACCTTTACTTAGATTTCAAAAATCTTTTCATTTTCGAGAACTTCAGAGTTTATCGAGAACATCAGATTTATCGAGAACTTCAGATTTTCGAGAACTTCAGATATTATCGAGATCTTGGAATTTATCGAGAATTTTCGATTTTTTCGAGAACTTCAGAGATTTTCGAGAACATCAGAATTTATCGAGAACTTCATAGATTTTCGAGAACTTCAGATATTATCGAGATCTTGGGATTTATCGAGAATACAACATTTTCAAGAACTTTTGGTTGACTTTTGATGACTGAACTTCAAACGGCCATAACTTTTGAACCGTAACTCCGTTTTCGACGAATCAGCTGTCAAAACGACCGTCAGACAGAGGAGAACGACACACTAAATGATTTATCGATTTAGGCGAAGTTTCGAGGCCTAAAAACGCTCCGAGAAGAAGTTATTGAGGTTTTAAGGTTTTCAGTCAAAATTTTCACCATAAAAACTTGCATCAACTCACTCTAAACTCTACTCCTATTTCGTTGGAACGATCCAAGAATCAACTTTATCCATCTACACTTCATCAATGGCATCTCAGCAAGATATTCATGCAGCCGGTGCGGAAAACCGACCTCCTATGCTTGAAAAAGGTGGATATCTCCCATGGACAAGCCGCATGCTTCGTTACATCAAAACTAAGACTGATGGTAACCTCATGCTCAACTCCATTAAGAAGGTTCCATTTCAGCCAAGACAAGTTCAAGTTGCCGGTGATCCAAACTCAACAAATCCTACTGAACCATACATGCGTTTACAAACAGAAGAAGATTACACTGATGAAGACAAGGCGCAGATCAAAGCTGATGATATGGCAATGCATCTAATCCAACTTGGATTACCTCGGGAGATCTTTGCTGCGGTCGACAGCTGTGAAACTGCTCATGCTATGTGGGAACGTGTTAGAAGGATTTGTCATGGAACAGAGATTGGACAACAAGACGTTGAGAACAAACTTCTTACTGAATGGGAGAACTTCACATCCACTAAAGGTGAACAGATTGAGTCATACTACACAAGGTTTTGCACGCTGATGAATGAGTTAATCAGAAACAAGTTGACACCTCGAACAATTGCAACAAACATCAAATTCGTCAATAACCTTCCAGAAGAATAGGGTCGTTATGTTACAATTGTTAATCAGACAAAGGACTTACATCAGGTGAATTATGATCAACTCTATGACTTTCTGAAGCAAAACCAAGCTGAGGCTAATGAAGTTAGGAAAGAAAGATTGGCAAAGAATCATGATCCTCTCGCACTAATTGCTAATACACCAACACCATTACAAGTGAACACTCAACAACCATCATCATCCATTCACAACTACATGCAACCATCATGCATTCAACAACCAACACCGGTCTACCAACAACAATTCTACCCACAACAACAACAAGTTATTCAACAACAGACATACCCACAATTCCAGGAACCAGAATTCACTGACAATGATGAAGCTGCTGCAGCATTGACTCAAGCGTTTGCTTTTCTGTCAAAGGCATTCCAAGGACGCTATTCTACACCAACAAACAACAACCAAAGAATTTCATCGAATACTCGCAACAAGCAGATCGCTCAGCCGAGTTTCAATATGGGCAACGGAGGCCAAATGGTTGGAGTTTATGGGAATCAGCAAGGATATGCCACTGGAATTAACATGGGGAATCATAATATGCAGAATGCAGGTCAGTATGCAGGGAATCAGTATGGTCAGAATGCAGGGAATCAGTTGGGTCAGTTTGTTGGAAATCAGAGGGGTCAGAATGTTGGTAATCAGGCAATGGGTAATCAGAATAGAAATGTTGCAGCTCCAGTAGTTGGGAATTTGGGAAATGTGAATCAGGGTAATCCGGTAAAGTGTTTCAACTGTCAGGGTGTAGGTCATATGGCACGGAACTGTCCTACTAAGCCAAACAAGAAAGATCTAGCGTACTTGCAGAAAGCAGTGATGTTGGCACAAAAGAATGAGGCAGGGTTTCAGTTGAATGCAGAGGAGAATGACTTTATGGCTCTTATGGATGACATGGAAGATAAAGAAGATATCGATGCGAACTGCATATTCATGGCGAATCTTCAGGAAGCTAAGTATGACACGGATTCTGACACACTTCCTGTTTATGACACCAATGCACCATCTGAGGTATCTAATTTCAACACATGTCACAATAATGATATATTTGATATGTCTCCTCATGAGGAACAACATTTTGAGAAGCAAGCACCCACTTATGATACATCCCTGGACACGCCAAGTAGTAGCAATACTCCTTCAGCAACTCCAGATATGAATCATAATGGAGGCTTCGTTTCACAGCATGCTGAGAATGATGAGGAAACACGTGCTTTATTTGAATCATTATTGAATAATTGTCGTATTGAAATTGAGAATGTGCAAAAGGTCAATCGCGATGTTAAGGCCGCGAATGTTAAATTGACTGCTGAGCTTGAGAGTTACAAATCTACCGTTAAAGCTTTTGAATTTCATAACAAAAGATTGTCTAAATTAGAAACTGGTTATCAAAATTCCGTTTCAGAGAAACAAAAATTGCAACTCAAGTTTGACACACTTGATGTTAATTCTTTCAAAAAGATAAAATCTTTAAACACGGAAATTTTTGATTTACAAAACAAACTTTCTAAACAAAAAACAGCTTATTCCAATCTTGAAAAAGAAATGGATGAGTTGAAAAAGGATTTTGCAAAGAAAGAAGACAAACTTTTGGAAGAAATCGTAGAGTCAGAACACATGATTGCTCATTTAGAGGAATTAGTGGTTAAGTCGGGTCAGTCGAGTCAAACAATGAAAATGATTTCAAATCAAATTAATCCGATTTACCATACGAAACATAAAATGGCTCTTGGTAACAACACCCCTTGTAATCTCAAGAAAGCTCAGCAAGAACAGAATGTTTTGTACAATGGTAATGTGATTTATACCAAACATGATCCTCCCGTCGTTCGGGATTCTGTGCTAACGATTGAACATGTCGAAGAGAGCATTAATAAAATGAAACAAAAGGATTTGAAACCCATTGATTACAACAAATTGAACAAACTTTCGGGAATCACTTTTGTTCCACAAACAGAACCACCTGCGTTTTCCATAAAACGACCATTTGCGAAATTCTTGTCTAAAAAGAAAGTTGTTTCCAAATCTCTTTCTAAATTAGAACAAATGTCCTCTAACAACACTTTTAAAACAAGTGAGGCTAGAAACATTCTCGATGACGTTAAAATGAGAATTCAAGAACTTCAAAAAATAGTTAAATCTAAAACTTCCATCGATATTAACAACTGGCATTCTAGTTTTCACATCGAACAACAAAAGGTGTTTGAAAACGAAATTACTATTCCACTGAATAACATCAGCGCGAGTGTAAAAAATTTTGAACTAGCTTTCTTAAAAGAAACGGCCGACTTTGTCAAGGACCACAAATCCCTGGTAACCGAAGCTAATGATGCTCGTGAAAACATGAATGTTTTGGAAAACCTAAATGATTCTCTCTTCGAAGCTGTTATGACCACTGACATCATGTCCATCATTTTACAAACATATTCTGTTCAAGACGATGAAAGACTGAGAGCTGAGACCTCTGAAATTGTTTCAAAATATGAAAATGCTCTTATAAAGCTTGAAAAAGAAAATGTGTCATATTTTAAACAACTTGATCGAAAAAAGGAAGAATGCAAGTATGACAAATTGTCATATGAGCGTGACTTAAAGAAAATGAAAGAGCAAAATGATCTTTTGAGGGCTCAGCTTGAAAGTTAAAAAGGAAAGGGTGAGGAAACTAAGTTTGCAAAACCATTGACTTCGGAGAAACCAAATGTTTCAAACACGGTTCAAAAACCAAAAATGTCAATTTCAAGGTTTGCTCCAAAAGTCGATGAGAAAAAGGATTTGACAAAACCAGTCACTCCAACACCCTTGCCCAAGAAAAGTGACAATGTTAAGATTGTTGATAAAGGAAAAGCGGTTGTCGAAACTCCGAAAGTGTTAGCACCTAGCCTTTTTAGGATTAGTCCCACTAGTGCGTTTGCCTCAACATCTAAGACAAATGATAAGTGCATAAAGGCTAATTCTAAAGAATCTAGGGAGGCTAAAAAGGACAACAATATAAATCCTAATGTGTGTGCCTTACCTTCTACAGGAGTAGAAAGTACCTCTAGGAGCAGCAGACTAAAGCCTAGGAGCAGCAGACTAAAGCCTAGGAGCAATACAAGGAACAATAGAGTCTCGCCTGCATCTAAAGCTGAAGAAGTAGAAGAACACCCTAGGAATTTATTGCTTTTTAATAAGAAACATGATTCATCTGAATGTAATATCGAAAGTATTCGTTCTAATGCATGTAATGACTCTGTTTGTTTAATATGCAAGAAATGTTTAATTAATAATGTTCATGATGAATGTGTTTCTAAGAATGTGTATGTTACGCCTGAACAGAAGAATGTTCCAAAAAGACCTAGTGCCAGATCTAGATCTTTAGAAAGATTAGTTGCACGCTTTAGGTCTACCACTATTAGTCGTATGCCTAGGAACTACCTTAAGTATTGTATGTGGATTCCGACGGGTAGAGAGTTCACTCTTAAGGACGGAAAATTAGAAATAACTCAAGCTAAACAAGTAGCAACTGTCTGTGAGTGTGATTCTGCTTTTACTCCTAACCCCATGGAACCAAATTCAACACGGTTTCCAAATACAAACTCTTCTGTTCTTGGCAGGTTATCGAAATATGTCTTTGGATCGTCGACTCGGGTTGCTCCAAGCACATGACCGGGAATTTAAAGCTGCTGATCAACTTCATCTGGAAATTTATGGGAACTGTACGCTTTGGAAATGATCATGTAGCAGCTATCCAGGGTTATGGAGATCTTCAGTTTGGAAATTTTTTGATCACTCGAGTTTACTACGTCGAAGGGTTGGGACACAACTTGTTTTCAGTTGGGCAGTTTTGTGATGCAGATTTAGAAGTGGCATTCAGAAGAAACACGGTTTTTATTAGAAATTTGGTTGGTGATGATCTCTTAACTGGTAATCGTGGTACAAACTTGTATGCTATCGACATCAACCAAATGGCTTCTACATCACCAATTTGTCTTATGACAAGGGCAACCGAAACTAAGTCCTGGCTGTGGCATAGACGTTTATCCCATCTCAATTTCGACACCATCAACAAGTTAGCCAAAGACAACATCGTCACCGGACTTCCTAAGTTCAAATACACCAAGGAACACCAATGTCCATCATGCGAACAAGGAAAAAGCAAAAGAGCATCATATAAACCCAAAACCGTACCTAGTTCGGAAGCAAGGTTACATATGTTGCACATGGACTTATGTGGCCCAATGAGAGTTGAAAGCATTAATGGGAAAAAGTATATTCTCGTTATTGTTGATGATTATTCAAGATATACTTGGGTAAAGTTTTTGAGATCAAAAGACGAAGCACCAGGCATCATCATCACCTTTCTGAAGCGTATTCAAGTTCTACTTCAAGCTCCAGTAAGGATTATAAGAACAGACAATGGCACAGAATTTACAAACCAGGAGTTAAGAACTTACCTTGAAGATGTTGGAATCACACACCAAACATCAGTTGTTAGAACTCCACAGCAGAATGGGGTAGTTGAAAGAAGAAATAGAACTCTTGTGGAAGCTGCTCGCACAATGCTGATCTTTTCTAGTGCACCACTATTCTTATGGGCTGATGCTGTAGCCACTGCTTGTTTTACTCAAAACCAATCCCTAGTCCATCCGAGATTCAATAAAACCCCATATGAGCTAGTGAACAACCGTAAACCTGATATCTCTTACCTTCACGTGTTTGGCGCTTTGTGCTATCCGACGAACGATAGAGAAGATCTAGGAAAGTTGAAAGCTAAGGGTGATATTGGAATCTTCATTGGATATTCAGAAAACTCGAGGGCATTCAGGGTGTATAATAGAAGAACGAAAAAGATAATGGAGACGATGAATGTGAAGTTTGACGAAATTTCACAGATGGCTTCTGAGAGATACGCTCTAGAACCCGCGCTTAATCCGATGGCTTCTAATCATAACGGATTAGGACCCGCACCAAACAGTCAGACTTCTGGACACATCAGTTCAGGACTCGTACCTCAAGGAGCTCAATCAACAAACACGGATAAACCTTCAGAACAAGAACTGGAAAACTTCTTCGAGTTAATGTTTGATGAATATTATGGTGGTACTTCGACTAATGCATCTCAACAACATTCCGCTGCACCCGCTCAAAACCATCAACCACCACCATCACAAGATGCATCTACAACAATCGAAGCTGAAGCACCAACTACATCAACATCATCTACATCTACTCAAGCAACTCCAGTACTTGACACTGAAATACCAAGAGTTGATGAGCAAAACCAAAACACAAATTTTCAAGAAGAACCAACAAATAATTCAAACGATGCTGCGTTAGAAGAAGAAGAAGAAGTATTTGAAAACCCGTTTGCATCAGACTCTGCTGAATCTTCTTCGAGGTTACAAGAACCATCTAACACACATTCGTTCAACCAAAGGTACCCTTCTACGTTTCAATGGACAAAAGACCATCCAATAGAACATATTATTGGTGAACCTTCAAAGCCAGTTCAGACGAGGAGACAACTTGCCACCGATCTCGAATTGTGCATCTACGTCTGCTCAATCATCCTCAAAGAACCAAAGAACATTCGGGAAGCAATGGCAGAAAACCCTTGGATTGAAGCGATGCAGGAGGAATTTCTTCAATACCTGTTACATGATAGTTGGGAACTTGTTGAACGACCACTTGATAAACGTGTTCTTGATCTCAAGTGGTTGTCGAAGAACAAACTGGATGAGGAAATGACTGTAATTCGCAACAAAGCTCGTCTCGTGGCTAAAGGATATCCACAGGAAGAAGGGATAGATTTCGAAGAATCATTCGCGCCTGTAGCTAGACTTGAAGCAGTCCGGATTTTCTTAGCCTATGCCGCTCACAAAAACATCACGGTCTATCAGATGGACATTAAGACAGCTTTCTTGAATGGAACTCTGAAAGAAGAAGTGTATGTGAGTCAGCCAGAGGGATTCGTCGACAAAGATCATCCAGACTACGTCTACAAGCTTAAGAAAGCAATTTATGGTCTAAAACAAGCTCCAAGAGCGTGGTATGACGAATTATCATCTTTCTTGCTTAAAAACAATTTCACAAAAGGAACGGTTGATGACACCTTGTTTATCAAAAAGTTCAAAGATGACATTTTGATCGTTCAAATTTACGTGGACGACATTATTTTTGGATCAACCAATCCTAACCATTCAAAACATTTTGAAAATCTCATGAAAAGTAAATTTGAAATGTCCATGATGGGGGAACTAAAATTCTTTCTTGGTTTACAAATCCATCAATCCCCTCGTGGTATTTTTATCAATCAAGCTAAATATACAATAGAGATTTTGAAAAAACATGGAATGGAAAATTGTGATTCTGTTGGTACACCAATGGTCACTTCACCAAAAATAGGTGCTGATTTGTTTGGGAAACCAATCGATCCGAAGAAATATCGGAGCATGATCGGTTCTCTCATGTACCTAACTGCTAGCCGCCCCGATATTCAATTTGCTGTATGTTTGTTAGCACGGTTTCAGGCAAAGCCTACCGAACTTCACCTCAAAGAGGTTAAACGGATCTTTCGGTACCTACGAAGCACCATTAACATGGGACTTTGGTATCCGAAGGATTCGGAGTTTAATCTAACAGCATTTTCAGATGCAGACCATGCTGGTGATCAAGTTACAGCAAAGAGTACATCAGGTGGAGCACAATTTTTGGGTGAAAAGCTTGTAAGCTGGTCTTCAAAGAAACAGGATTGTACTGCACTATCAACCGCCGAAGCCGAGTATGTGTCTCAATCTGCGTGTTGTGCCCAAGTTCTTTGGATGCGGACACAGCTCACAGATTATGGCTTTACTTTTGACAGAATACCTATGTATTGTGACTCAAAAAGTGCAATAGCCATCTCGTGCAATCCCGTACATCACTCTAAGACGAAGCATATCAAAGTCCGCTACCATTTCATCAAAGAACACGTGGAAGAGGGTACTGTTGAATTATTTTTCGTTAAGACTGATTATCAACTCGCCGATCTTTTTACTAAAGCCCTTCCAAAAGAAAGGTTTGACTATTTAGTTCGACGAATTGGCATGCGAATCCTAACTCCTGAGGAGCTAGAACGTCTTCTCGAATCTTCTTGAAAAAATTTTCAAAATCGCTTCGCTGTAAATATTTTTGAAAAAACAAAACACAAAATTTGAAAAACCAACAAAAACAAAATACAAAAATATAAAATTTCAAAAATACAAAAACAATATAAAATCAAAAAATCCAAAAATATTCTTCTCACGACATGTCTCTCGTATAAATCAATATTCTGTACGTTTCTAGAAATGTCATTCAACAATGATACGGATATGTACAGATGCTTGAGCGGGAGTTCTTTTTTAAAATGTTTTTCTAAAACATGTCGTTTCTCAAAAGTTTCTTCACAATGGCTTTCGTATACATCAGTACGAAACCCGGACTTCAATGATGACTTCTGATTATTTTCAAATCAAGGACTCGTACGTTCAATGACGAACTCTTTTTCAAAAAGTTCGAGTCTAAACAAACGAAAAAGATTTCAAGCATAAACTCGTTTTTCAACAAAATTCTTGAGCACTTTTTCAAGATTGTTCAAAAGATTTCTCAAAATCTCTCAAAATTAGTGCTCAAGATAACTCCCTCAAAACCCTTAAGAAAGTCTAAATATGCTATCATTAAGGGGGAGTATTTCATAAAAACAAAAATGTTCCAAATTCATGCAAATCTGTCTTTCTCTCCAAAAAGCCTTTTATTAAACAGTTGATATCAAAAATATCACGCTATGCTATTTTTGAGGGGGAGAAGACATGATTAAAATGTGATCAAAGATGTTTAAAGTATGTGATTGAATCTCAAAAGAGCTCGACTCAGTAAGTACCAATGAATTGACGAAGCTTAAAATGTCAGTAATCGAAAAGACTTGTCCTGGACGGGTAATAATTTCAAGCTAGTCTAACTAGTAATGTAAGCGTGTCTCGAATAGGACTTGTCTGAGTAGAGTGTACCGTATCGAGAGACTTTCTTTGGACTTGACCAGGACGGGTAATAATTTCAAGCTAGTCTAACTAGTGATGTAAGCGTGTCTCGAATCGGTCATGTTCACTGAAAGTGGATCAATTCAAAAAGTGCAAACTCCTCCCACATGTGCAAATTTCTTAAAAATTACATGAGCACATGTGAAGGGGGAGTCCTTCAAAAGAAATGCAAAAACTCTCGAAGTGTCAACAAAATGTGTTTTATATTCATAAACACTTTGAGAGATTTTCACAAAAGGTTTTATGGCATGTGATCAACAATAGGATAGTCATGGAGTTATAAGGTGACTAAGGTTAGGAAAAACCGTCCTATGATCCGCCAGAGCCGGAGGGATCTACCCAAGGACAAATCCAATAGATTAGAATTAGAAGTCCTTAGGTATGATTGAAAAAAAGGAGAAAATGAGAAAGGAGAAAGAAGGGGTTGAAGAATTAAAAAGAAAAGTTATGACAAAGGGTGAAAAGAAATAGCCCTCCATATGTTCAACCTTAGGGCAGACACCGGGTTCAACTCATATGCTACTGGTTGTTACCAAGGTGACACTGGTATTGAAGACAAAGACGTCATGGACCCAGTGACGCACTGCACTAAACCTTCTTAACCACTCAAGTTCTCTTAAAAGAGCTTGTTTCATTCTCACGGGGAACCGATGTAATCTATCGACCTGTCTCTTAGAGATGGTTGATATTGAAGCAGGAGACCTCTCCCTAATCTCCGCATAGGAAACCAAAAGTGCACTTATCGAGTCTAGAGCCCCGAGATTCATCAAAAGATCTCATAGGAACACATGATATTTCTACACTGGTTGTTCATCATTAAGGATACCAGATGTAAACTTTAGAGTCCTACGCAGATCTTAGCAATCTGCCAGAACATTTATGAGAGGATTCACTTTTGTGATTCTCAATGATTGAATGGAAATTCCTGCCAGGGTCAACATCAAGCAGCCCTGACAGCAGGTCACTTCGGTAATTCTTTATGGGTTACGCTTAGTGTTCGCGGTGGTTTCAAACAGTCTACAGTCGTGGAGTGATCCCCAGCGACTCACCCAGTCATTGAGCTACTTAGTAGGTCTTGTAAGCTCTCTCGAGAGTATCTGACATGGGAACGGCCATGGTAAGGGTTAGAAGGAGTCTTCACACTATGCTGTTGACGATCTCTAATTCTTATCTGTAAGTACCGGATGTTTTATTGCTAACTGTTTATATGCAGGGACACTTCATCTCCATGGCGACAGATTCCACGTGCTCATACATACATCTGGAAGTTAAAGAAAGCTCCCTCAAAGATCTATACAAAGTTCAAAGAAAGATTCTACGCCAAAAAGAAGAATCTACAAAGTATAAAGACTAAAGATCAAAGTGAAAGAAAGGGAACTACGTGCATATGAATATCAAAGTCCAAAGATGTATGAGCATGTTGGAATGGCAAACAACCACCACAGACGCAGAAGTGATGAAAGGCAGATAACTCCACATCACAAAGGAATAAAGAACGATGAAAAATCAGTTATCAAAGATCACAAAGCATGAAGGAACAAAGACTAAAGACTATTCTACAACGACATACGAAGTTGAAGACAAAGAACACGGAAGACCCACTCACGTGGAGCATCATTCAAATGACCAACCCTTAGGGGGAGATTGTTAGCATTATAAATATGTATTATGAAGTGATGGTCATTCTCATATTGTAACTTTGTGTCGTTTGTTAAGATTAGTAATAGTTTAGTCATTGGGCCTTGGACTTGGCAAGCTAATATGTTATATGCTATGTTTCATAAGCCTAAGTTATCCAACCATGTAACCAAGTCCAAGCCCAAGCCCATAGAAAGCCCATAGGGCATCTCATGTTTAGAACTATATAAACACCTCAAAGGCTCATTTGAGGTATGTGCTTGTGTGTGTATTTGTGTGTGTTTTAGTAATCAAAGCTCTCATATTTCATCTCTCTTTCTACATATACACGAATTACATATAAGTCACCAAGTCACCATCTTTCTTCTTCTAATCTTCTATATTTGTGATAAAGTTGGTATATCTAAGGTCCTACAACTTCTATTATTAGACTTACTTGGACTAAATGCAAACACATCTTGTTTTGGTTGCTTGTCTTCACTATTTTTGGCAAAAAATTTAAAAGGTCTACTAGCAACCAAAACAGTATGTTTGTTAATCAACCTTTTATCATTGTCACTTGATCAACATAAGTTGTGGAAACTTGTATTTGCCTCGTTGTTTTGATACTCATCTTAGTTTAAATGTTGTACATTGTAACTCGATCTGATAAATGTTCTACATTTGGTTTTTTAAGGATAACAATGAACTTGCAATGGTTGACCAACCAAAATGAAAAAAGAGAGGACCGAGCAAACTCAAGGATAAACCTAAGGAACCGTTTAATGTGGAGTTCAACAAGGACGGTCGTGCCATAGGTAAACATCGAAATGATTGGGCTACCTACGTTGGTGGTATAACAAGGCTACGGATTTCTATTCTTGATGATGATTGGGGAGAAACAAAACAAGAACAGAAAGATGCTCTATGGGAGATCATTAAGGTATAATGTTTTAATACTTTTAATTGCATTTTAAGTTTGTAATGTATGTCTTAACATCTCATAATTAAGCTTTTTATCACATCAAACAGGAGTACTTTGATCTCACAGATGATGACCACAAAGCTACAACACTTCAGCAATGCAACTTTGCTTGGAAGAGATTTAAGACATTTCTCAAATCTGAATACATGTTAAAACAAAAAAAACCTTATGAAAATGAGAACTACTCTTTCATAGAGGCAGGAGATTGGGATAAGTTCTGTAAAAAGCATAAATCAGAAAAAAATATGGTTTGTTAACTTTCTTATGTATTGAAACGATTATAATAATTTTTAGTAATTTTTCTAATTTTCTCTTTACACTTTTATTAAGAAAAAACGAGCCGTTAGGATGGTGTATGCGAAGCTTCAAATGAATTATGCTCATCTAGGAATATTAGGTTACCTTGGTATGGATGTTGATTTATCAAAAGTGAATCTGGATGAAGCGCTAAAGGAAGAAATCTTGAATATTACTTGTGACCGCACGAGAAATTGGATCCTTGCCAGGATAACTTGTCCCAATATGGAAGAAATATTTAGAAAATTGGTAAACTTCCTCAGATTGTTTCAGTTTTAATGTTATTATTTTGATAGCAAATTTATGAATATAATGTTTAAATTTGCATATGCAGGTAGATGTTGATAAGAAAATGTTGCAAGGACTAATTCCAAAAGAAAAGGGAGCGGATCCTTTGATTGTGGTGATAGGGCCTGAGCATGGGGGTCGCACAAGGACTGTTGGGAATGGGATTGGGTTTAGGAAAGGAGTTAAAGGATATAAACAAATAAAGAAGAGGAGCAAAAGGATTGCAGAAATAGAAGAGGTCGTGGAGAGGAAAATGAGTGAAAGAGATGCACAAAGAGACGCAAAAAGATACGACGAAAGAGATGCTAAAAGAGATGCTGAAAGAGACGCGGAAAGAGACGCAGAAAGAGACGCGGAGAGAGAAGCGGAAAGAGAAGCATCTAATGAGGGACAATTACAAAAGAAAAGAAAACAAAGCAGTTGTGAGTCGACGACCGCTGTCTAACAAGAAAAAGAAAAATTAAAAGATATACAGGTAATTGTGTGCGTTTTTTTAGACAATGCATATTTACTTACATGCTACATATGGTATAACATGTTAGCTGTGATAAAGATCCTCTGGTTTATTGAAATTCTTGTTTAATAAATAATCCCTAAAACCAAACTGATGCAAAACTGCCTAAACATCCAAACACTGTCAAAACTCAGGTCCAAATCGTGCGCGTTGTTTTCACCTGTGAATCAATGTCTGTAAAGTCAAAGGGATTAGCAAACTTCAAGTAGCTTTGTAAAACTATAAATTTATGTAAATGGAATTGATATGTACACGGACTCTTTTGATTAGTACACAGAATATTGATATTAAAAGACTGATATACCCTTATACACTTCACCCAAATTTTGTATTTTTACCTGTGCAGATTTCCATCGCCTCCCTCTACTGCCTAACAAAATGGTCCTTTAATCTGGTGAAAACTTTTATTGTAGCAACAAAAATAAATTATTAATTAGTTTAATCCACAAACTGCACTACTTCTGCTTCTGTTCTTTAAGAGATTTGGATTAAACGCGAATAATCACTGTTTTGAAATCTCTTTTATGACTGCTGCGACGTCAATGGTGGTGGTGGTGGTGTGTAAGGGCAAGGAGATACATAATTGCAGGTGTAGGTAAAAGTCAGACAATCGCAAGTGGTGGTTGAGGGTGTTTGGTGTAAAAATGTGGTTAATGATTTGAGAGTCAGAGCATATTGGAAAGTAAAGGGGTATAATAGTCTTTGAACATTAATTTTCTGTGCACACATCAAAACAATTTATGTTAATATCATCTCCCTTATGTAAATGGTATAACTATCATCTTCAAGTTTGTTTTTATGATATAATACATGATGACATCTGTATGTTTTGTAGGAGCCCAAATCGTGCGCGTTGTTTTCACCTTACACTGAGGATACTATTCCGATAGCACGTGGGATGGTTTATCCAATTGGTGATGGTACCATACATGGAGGGCCACTTATACCATATTACATGAAGGTGTCGATAGATACTTTTGTTCCAGCCTTTGGAGATACTAAGCTTCCAGTGTTGTCGAAAGCGGATGACACCATTACTATGTTAAAACAATCAGTTGGGTGCTTTTTACAGTGGCCACGTTGCAGAATTTCTCGCATTTTGGTATAGTAAACTCAACCATACTTTTTTTTGGGTGATATTTGTATTAGTACTTAGGTTAATGATACGTGGGAATCGCACCAGGCTTTACCTCTCAAGGGATCTTGAGAAGCTTACAACCCCCACCAGGCAGTGTACCTGATCGTTGTAGTATAGTATAGTGACAAGTACCGGGGGATTGATCGTTCTGCTAGGAATAGTGTCGCTAGGATTAGAAAACCTAAATACTAGTTCTAAAGGTGAGGGATGATTCTTTTTGTATTTTTTTATATTTTTTATAAAGCAAGTAAAAATCTCGGGTTTGAAGGATTTGGGCGGAATTAGTTGCTAGCCAACTAACCCAATACTAAAGATGCAATCAAAATAAAATACTAGAAATGAAAATAAACTAAATTATACTAAAGTTGTGAGCAATAAATGGAGAAAATGTGTTTACTTAGATTTCACTACTCCCTAGACATCTTTTACATGTTAATTACTTGTTATAGTTGCATGGATGACGGATTGTATTCCTTAATACCATTCATGGGGTATCGCACTTAACTCCCCAATTCTATGAGCTCTTGATGCGTGGGAATCGCAACAGGCTTTACCTCTCGAGGGATCTCGAGAAGCTTACAACCCCCACCAGGCAGTGTACCTGATCGTTGTAGTATAGTATAGTGACAAGTACCGGGGGATTGATCGTTCAGCTTAGGAATAGTGTCGCTAGGATTAGAAAGCCTAAATACTAGTTCTAAAGGTGAGGGATGATTATTTTTTATATTTTTATATTTTTATGAAAGCAATTAAAATCTCGGGATTTGAAGGATTTGGGCGGAATTAGTTGCTAATCAACTAACCCAATACTAAGATGCAATCAAAATAAAATACTAAAAATGAAAATAAACTAATTATACTAAGGTTGTGAGCAGTAATTGGAGAAAATGTGTTTACTTAGATTTCACTACTCACTAGACATCTTTTACACGTTAATTACTTGTTATAATTGCATGGATGACGGATCGTATTCCTTAATATCATTCATGGGGTGGCACACATAACTCCCCAATTCTATGAGCTTTTATCTCCTCCTACACCATGCCCAGCACAACTATAGGGATTGTAAACAATGGCTCATGCATTAAATACAACCAATAAAGACCTAGTGCGCCTCGGTTCATGTTTCTTAAGACGTTCAATCATGTTACCAAGTGGAGATCTGCCAGTTTTCTTAAGCCTAACATATAAATCATTCATCCAGGACAAGAATAAACAAGTAATCAACACATAATTAACATCTAGGTTTCATTAGATCTAAGCAAACACAAGATAGATCTAGCCTAGCATAATGGAATTGAGACAAGAACAAGATATAGACAACCAACACATAGACATATTGATTGAATTAAAGGAACACTTATCTCAATTACAATGCAAGGTATCAAGGGTTTGGAACCCTTGAAAAACCTGTAAAAGTTGCACCAAAATCGTACTTAGGGTTTCTCCAAAACTTCTCTCCTTAAATGTGAAAAATTAGAAAACTATATATAGGAAAAGAGGTCTGACGGCGTCAAGACAAATCTTGTGACGCCGTCACCTCGCCGCCAAAACTCTTCTCGGACTGCCTTGATCTACATTTGACGCCGTCAAGACTAATTCATTTCCAGGCCGTCATGACTTATTACTCTTGACGCCCTTCCTACGTGACGCCGTCAAATCTGTACTGGGTCGTCATGGACTTCTGCTCTTGACGCCGTCAGAGAAATACTCTTGACGCCGTCACCTACTGTTCCCAGCATGGAAAATTAAGACTTTGGCGTTTTCTTCACTTTTGTGCTCCAAAAACGTCCGAATTGCTTCCTTTTCCAGATTTCTCTCCCAAAGTACCTAAAATCACAAAAGGAACGATTTAGGGAAATATTTGATCAAATAAATTCGGATTCGGGCTTAAATGACCCCCTAAAAACGAATCATTTTTCGCCTCATCCGCTCTTATCTCCTCCTATACCATGCCCAGCACAACCATAGGGATTATAAACAGTGGCTCATGCATTAAATACAACCAATAAAGACCTAGTGCACATAGGTTCATGTTTCCTAAGACGTTCAAGCATGTTACCATTTGGAGATCTGCCAGTTTTCTTAAGCCTAATATCAAATTCATTCATCCAAAACAATTATAAACAAGTAATCAACACATAATTAACATCTAGGTTTCATTAGATCCAAGCAAACACAAGATAGATCTAGCCTAGCATGATGGAATTAAGACAAGAACAAGATATAGACAACCAACACATAGACATATTGATTGAATTAAAAGAATACTTATCTTAATTACACATGAAAGGTATCAAGGGCTTAGAATCCTTGAAAAACCTGTAAAATTCGCACCAAGTTCGTACTTAGGGTTTCTCCAAAACTTCTCTCTTTTTAATGTGAAAATTAGAAAACTATATATAGGAAATAGGGTCTGACGGCGTCAAGACCAATCTTGTGACGCCGTCACCTCGCCGCCAAAACTCTTCTCGGACTGCCTTGATCTACTTCTGACGCCGTCATGTATTATGCATTTCCAGGCCGTCATGCATTTTACTCTTGACGCCCTTTCTTGTGACGCCGTCAAATCTGTACTGGGTCGTCATGAAAATTACTCTTGACGCCGTCAGGATGTTGCTCTTGACGCCGTCACCTACTGTTCCCAGCAAGGAAAATTAATACTTTGGCGTTTTCTTCACCTTTATGCTCCAAAAACGTCCGAATTGCTTTCTTTTCCAGATTTCACTCCCAAAGTACCTAAAATCACAAAAGGAATGATTTAGGGCAATATTTGATCAAATAAATTCAATTCCGGGCTTAAATGACCCCCTAAAAGTGGTTCATTTTTCGCCTCATCATATACCCTTACACTTGAGATTTGCTTGTCCTCAAGCAAATGCGCTTTTATTCTACTCAAAAGACAAGTTAGGGGTCATTTAACACTAATATAAAAGTAATTACAACAAATAATCGTTCCACTAAAGACCAATAGACAAGCACGGAGGTCATACACTAGCACCTCACAAATAGTGTTTAGATACTCACATCTCTCGGGTGTAATAAAGTATAAATTACAATATGGAAACGGAAGATATCTCTCACTACCTGTCATAGCAAAATAGATTACCATAGGCTTGGGAAAGGATCAAACCTCCACCACATGGCGTAAGCACCTAGGATAAACTATCAAAGAGGTCTTTTTAAAGGGTTGTAACGTTAGGTGTAGGGATATGAAATACACGGTTTTGTTGGATAAAGGAAGTTTTACTGGTGGCGAGTTAACAATCTTGGTTAATTACATGTACAATATGGCGTTGCTAAGCCAAGACTAGACTCGACTTAAGCTAATAAATGAAAAATAACAAAAACATAAAATGAACATAGAATGAAACGGGATGGTAGTCCGTATGTTTTTTCTCTTTTTCCTTTTTCTATTTTTTTTTCTTTTTCTTGATTTTTTCGATTTTTTTTTTGCATACACTTTTATCCTACCATCCGAAATAATACATCATAGGGAATGAACATTCCCCTTACACTTGAATCTTTACATACTTTACATAAAACTAATCTAATGACTCGAATTAAGAAAATCAAAACACTTGGAGCACTTTTAAGATTAACGTACATATGGGGGTAATAAATGATGTTCTTCCCCATTACTCAATAAAATAAGTACTTACCCATGAGTCCCAATCGTCCCAAAACAATATGTATAAGGATATGACTCGACTTAGCAACCATGTAATCAATTAGATAGTTAACTTAGGGTTTAACAAATAACAATAATGCACTAAAAATGAACGCATACACGGAAGGCTAAGGCGATTTGGTTGTACATTTAAGTGGGGTGTAACAAATTCTTCCTTTAAGTAAAATGCTTAAAGTTAGAAATGAAAAGATAGGCTCGGAGGGGTGTACTAGGGGTTTCGTGTACTAAAAATGAGTACAACGCTAAGGGTGTGGGAAAAATTAGTTGACTTAACTAGCCAAGTAATATGACTTAAATGGTCAAGTAATTATGATACGGGTTTAACACAAGGGTGATCCTAATGCCTTTTATCATGTAGTAAATCCTACTACACGAATGTAGTCTCACTAGCGGTCTCGGGATGCATCACTAACGCAAGTTCTAGAATCTAAATGTTACCGGTACACTCATAAGCACTAATAGTAAATGCTTTTCCTATCAAATCTAAAGGCGAACCTCACATATTTAGGTGGAAAATTTTTCTGAATATACGGTTATGTGCTAGTCATACAATCTCCTATCCATGAGACGCTTGCTATGGCTAAAGTTTCACTCCTAAATGTTGTAAAAAATTTTAAATTTGGCGCTAAAATTGCACTAACAAGTATTTCTCATAGTTTTATTACACATCTACCATTAAACAAAACAAACTCAAGCGAAAGTGCATATGTAAGGTATCATCCTTTTACCCTCCCCTTACACTTAAGATGAACATTGTCCCCAATGTTCAAGTAAAGAATGTAAAAGTGAAAAAAAAGTAAAAAGAATGAAATCAAATACTCCCCTGATTCGCTCGGTATGGATAATAAGGTGGCCAGGTTAGATCTTCCTCCAAGAAAATGAATAATCAAAGCTTCCCTTCCAGAATGTAAATCATCTTCTTGTCATACATAACCTGTAAATCCTGAAAAAAATAGACAAAACAACCTCGCGTAAAATCTGCGGCATCCTATATAAGTTACTAAATCCTAGAAAACAAGATAAGATATAATGCTTGTGGAATGAAGTTTGCAGATCTCCTGGAGATTATAAAACTTAATAATTCACAAAAACCATAAGACTCCGTAAGAAAACAAAACTGGTAAAATTTCCAGATTTTTACACGTGACGCCGTCAGAAGTGACATGCATAAATTCTTATGTTAAGTTTCCGGAAAATTTCTAGAAAAACTTGGTCCTACTTCCTGGAAAATCCTGCAAAACTTCATTATGACTCAATACAAGCATTTGACTCTAACAAATACGAATACACATGTTCATTTAATATTGTGGAGAATCATGATCGGTTTGTTTCTTAAAAACATATTTGGGGTTTCCCCTTACACTTATCTTTTGCAAAAATACTTTTAGGTGGAGTTAAGACTAGGCCAAAACAACAAAGTAAAGTATTTCCACTATTTAATTTAGAAACATGATCTACCAACAATAAAAAATAAAGCATGCATACGGAAGCAAATAACAAACAAACAAACAAAATCACACAAAACATGGGTTGCCTCCCAAGAAGCGCTTTTCTTTATTTACGAGTCTTGTAGCTAGACTCAAGGTCATGGGTTACTACGTGACCTCATCCCTTGAAATGATATACCCCATGTAGTTGCGATCATTACTGTTATGGTGGTAGTGCCTCAACCTATCGATACTCGCAATCACCATTCCACCTACTTCACTTCTCAAGTTAGCTATCCCATCTTGGCTCACACCTTCAATTGTGAACGGCCCATACCACCAAGGACTTGGTTTATCGGGTGGTATCTTTGTTTCCAGGTGTCTCAAGAGTACCAAGTTTCCTTCCTCAAATAGTACATGATTTTCTGCGGGTTGAGTGTGTTCGAATTCGACCTGAACCTTATTGCTTTTGCTTCTTTCATATTTAGCCTCCTTATAGCTTTTGATTCTTGCCTCCCATGCAAGAATTTTATTCTGAACACGAATAGGTGTCGTGTCAATGTTGTTTTTGATCTTTCTCCAACTCAAATTCTCATGCCCACTTCGTGGGGTCATGGGGAAGCTAATCTTTCTTTTTCCAGATTTAAGCTCGATCTTCCGACCTTCATACTTAATGACAGCCCTAGCGGTGGTGAGGAATGGTGCCCCAAGGATTATTGGCATGCATCCATCTCCTTTATCATCGATGATCATAAAATCAACGGGGTACATGAATCCTGCGACATTAACTAATACATCTTCTGCAATTCCTAGGGGGTATACGTACGAGTGTCCAGTGAGAGATAACCTAACACGAGTAGGGGCTAGCATTTTTGACGTTAGTTAGATGTAAATAGTTAGGGGCATAAGATTTACTTCCGATCCTTGGTCGGCGAAAGCACTAAGATATTTCAAGTCCCCGATGCTAGTTGGTATCTCAAAGTTCCCATATGCTATCTGCTTAGTAGCCACTTTTTGTACCAATAACCTCTCGAATACTGATCCTCCAGGTAGCGTATCATACTCATCTTTCACTTCTTCCTCTTTCTCAGAACCCTGTTTGGAAGGTTGGTTACGCCCATCACCCTTAATCCAATTTGTTATGGTGTTTTCGTTTATACCATGTTTCAGGTAGTAACTCAAAGGTTGGGATTCTGGTGGTTTTTCTAAGGTTTGTTTAGCAGGGGTTTCTACCTTCTCGTTATCCTTTTGGACAATTGTGATGGAATTAACAAATTGGGTAGTGGGAGTGGCGCTTTCTTTCCTTAGTAACATTCTTTCGGGGGTTCTCTGGTTGGCATACTCCTCTAATAAACTCATCATCTCATTCATTTTCTCCTGCATCTCCTCTTTTTGCTTATAAACCGCTTCCTCAAATCTAGCAAGCCGATCTGAGTGAGTTGCCATATATTCTCTCATCCTAGCTTCAAACTCCGAGCTAAGCTCCTCGGGAGGGGAACAAGGTGGGGCATAGTTCTGAAAAGTCTCGACATTTTCTCCAGAAGGTGACTCAGATAATGGTGCCGAAGTTGGTTTTGAGACAGAATTGACAGTAGCCCGTCTAGGACTTAAAGGTCTCCTTTGCCTTTCCTCAAAATAGTCAACTTTTGCCTCGAGTTTGCATAGGAGTTCGTCGGGGATTTCGGTGGTCCCTCCAGATGTTGAGACTGCATTGATAGCCGCTTTTATTGTATGATTAAACTCCCACATCTCCTGATTATCAGTGGCGAGCTCCTCGATAACTGCCCAAGACTCCTCGGCATTCTTATCACGCAATTTACCTCCCACGGCCCTATCGATTGTGCGCTTAGTGTGATAGTCAACATGGTCGTAGAAAATCTGGACTAATAACCAAAGGTTTATACCATGATGAGGGACCTTATGGAGGAGATCCTTAAAACGGGCCCAAGCTTTGTAGAAAGTTTCACTCTGCTGTTGTTCAAACATCAAAATGTCGTTTCTAAGCATTGCAGTCTTCCCCGGTGGGAAGAATTGAGTAAGGAAGCGATTGGTGAGGTTATCCCATGTGGTGATGTATCCCGCGGGTAAACGCTCAAGCCATTGACTAGCTTGATCCCGTAGAGAGAATTGGAATAGGCGTAATCGGGTTGTCTCTCTAGTTGCAACATCTAGGTCTATGGAATCTATGATTTTGAGGAAGTCCTTAAGATGTTGGTTTGGATCTTCGGAACGAAGTCCATAGAATGCAGATCCGCTTTGCACCAACCGGATGGTGTCGGATCGCAAGGGGGTCACATTGGCTCCGGTGAGCTCAATGGTGTTTCGGTAGCCTTGGTGGCTAGGTCGGGAATATTCTCCTAAGGTTCGGGGCTTAAGAGGTTCAAGTGGTGGGTTTTGTTGTGGTGGGATGACGGGTTCAAAGATGTTCCCGTTGTCCATGATGTCGGGTGGTGAAGAGTTACGAACAAAGACACAAAGAAATAAGATAGACTAAAGAAGACCTAAAAATAAAAATAAAATCTTACTAGAAAGGAATCTAGCAAGTAGACCTAATAAAAAGAGATTCTAACCTAGACAATAACTATTCCCCGGCAGCGGCGCCAAAAAATTGATACTTGGGAATCGCACCAGGCTTTACCTCTCAAGGGATCTTGAGAAGCTTACAACCCCCACCAGGAAGTGTACCTGATCGTTGTAGTATAGTATAGTGACAAGTACCGGGGGATTGATCGTTCAGCTAGGAATAGTGTTGCTAGGATTAGAAAACCTAAATACTAGTTCTAAAGGTGAGGGATGATTCTTTTTGTATTTTTTTATATTTTTTATAAAGCAAGTAAAAATCTCGGGTTTGAAGGATTTGGGCGGAATTAGTTGCTAGCCAACTAACCCAATACTAAAGATGCAATCAAAATAAAATACTAGAAATGAAAATAAACTAAATTATACTAAAGTTGTGAGCAATAAATGGAGAAAATGTGTTTACTTAGATTTCACTACTCCCTAGACATCTTTTACATGTTAATTACTTGTTATAGTTGCATGGATGACGGATTGTATTCCTTAATACCATTCATGGGGTATCGCACTTAACTCCCCAATTCTATGAGCTCTTATCTCCTCCTATACCATGCCCAGCACAACCATATGGATTATAAACAGTGGCTCATGCATTAAATACAACCAATAAAGACCTAGTGCACATAGGTTCATGTTTCCTAAGACGTTCAAGCATGTTACCATTTGGAGATCTGCCAGTTTTCTTAAGCCTAACATCAAATTCATTCATCCAAAGTAAGTATAAACAAGTAATCAACACATAATTAACATCTAGGTTTCATTAGATCCAAGCAAACACAAGATAGATCTAGCCTAGCATGATGGAATTAAGACAAGAACAAGATATAGACAATCAACACATAGACATATTGGTTGAATTAAAAGAATACTTATCTTAATTACACATGAAAGGTATCAAGGGCTTAGAACCCTTGAAAAACCTGTAAAATTTGCACCAAGTTCGTACTTAGGGTTTCTCCAAAACTTCTCTCTTTTTAATGTGAAAATTAGAAAACTATATATAGGAAATAGGGTCTGACGGCGTCAAGACCAATCTTGTGACGCCGTCACCTCGCCGCCAAAACTCTTCTCGGACTGCCTTGATCTACTTCTGATGCCGTCATGTATAATGCATTTCCAGGCCGTCATGCATTTTACTCTTGACGCCCTTTCTTATGACGCCGTCAAATCTGTACTGGGTCGTCATGAAAATTATTCTTGACGCCGTCTGGATGTTTCTCTTGACGCCGTCACCTACTGTTCCCAGCAAGGAAAATTAAGACTTTGGCGTTTTCTTCACTTTTATGCTCCAAAAACGTCTGAATTGCTTCCTTTTCCAGATTTCACTCCCAAAGTACCTAAAATCACAAAAGGAACAATTTAGGGCAATATTTGATCAAATAAATTCAATTCCGGGCTTAAATGACCCCCTAAAAGTGGTTCATTTTTCGCCTCATCAGTTAACTGATTACTTGTTAATAGGAGAACACCCCGACTTCGAAAAATAAAGCTTCACAGAGGAAAGAAGCAGCAACGTTGCAGCATACATTGGCCACACCCAATCATGTAAACACTAAACTTTCTAGAATTATATGAATAAAAGTATAAAATTTTTATATAAAATTAAAGATGTAACGATGTATATGTGTAGGTGGCTCAAGAAACAACACCATTGCTGTCGGCCCTGCAAACACCAGCATTATTGGAGACCCAACAAACAGAAGCATCATCAGCAGTGGAGGATGCTAGAAAAATGAAAAAAGAGCTGGAAAAGAAACTTGATAACTTTGAACATGTCATTTTTAGGAAACAACCTTGTGTGCAAGCTGCTTATGTTAGTTGGACAACCCGTGACGATGATACTGCTGACCATATTTTTGAAGTTCCTGGCGGGATGATTGTAGGGCATGAAGATAGGTTTCATGTTTCAATTTCTACCGACGACATAATGAGTTTATGGAAATTAGATGGGCTGAATAGTAGCATTTTGTTATCTTTTGGGTGGTAAGTACACTAACACTCTTATGCACATTTTTCACATTATTTCACATTTTCGTATATGCATAAATGTCTTGTAATTTTTCAGGGGCCTATGCAAAATGTTGCAGTCAAGAAATGATAACCGATGCGGGTTTTTGAACCCTTATTCGATTGAAGGGAACTTATGTCTTCAACCGGGTTCGGCTGTGAAAGATTACTTGACACGCACATTAAGCGTCTCTGACTGTGATTTTATTTTAGCACCTTATGCTCAGGAGTATGTTATACTGCTTACTTAGTCTCTAAATAAACGTTTTATGTGTTGATTGTCTTTTCTAACGTATTAATGTCACTTTACTAGGGACCATTGGGTGCTGTTTGTTATATGCCCAAAACAACGCATGGGGTACATCCTGGATTCAAAAAATAAGAGGCAAACAAAGACGGAGCGCACTTACTGGTTAACAAGCCATTTGCAAGAGTAATTCTTTTTTTTTCCGTAACTGTCAAAAGATTTTCATTTGTTTTTACAATACTAACACATGGTTAATCTACTTTTCAGTGTTGTTGGTAGCTACACATGGACAATTGCTATGGTAACTTATCTCACTTTATAATATTAATTTAATTAGCAAGAGGTTAAATACTACTAGATCATTAGCTTTATATAGAAGTACAAGTAAATGATAAGCTATTGCACAAATTAGCATCAGTTGCATATTGAGGATATGTCAAGTCTCTCCAATCTATCACTTTAGACCATAGAAGATAGAGATCTAGTCATTTGGTAGCTTATTGCACCTTATTTCTTGTTTTTGTGGATTAACTGTCTAAACTGCATACTTGTGATCCTTTGGTGTTTTGTTGTTAAAATTTGTGATTAGGAGTTTAGATCAGCTTATCTCAGCTTAATATAAGCTTGTTTTAAGGGTTTGGGGTTTAATTCATAGATTTGCATCATAAATCACTAAAACAGTTAGTTAAAGGGGTGTTTGGTTTAATTGATCATACTGTGTTCTAGCTTGTTTAATGCATTGCATTTAGTTCAGTTAACTTACTTTAGGCTCATATAGGATAGATAAACCATGAAATCCTTTGTTCTTTTATTAAAAAGTCAAATTCCACTTTTAATTTCATTATTGCATCAGTTAGTTAAAAGTAAGTAGCATAATCCTCAATTTAGTTGCATAAGTAGTCACAATAGCTTATTTCACTCACATATTAGCTTATTAGTCCATTATCAATCATTTAGGATCATTTAAAATTCATAAAAGTCAACTGAGCAAAAACTAGAAAAAAGTCAAAATACCAAAAACATTTTCCAAAACCATTTTTGCTTTGATTTTTCATTTCCTCAATTTTTATCCAATACCTCTGTAATTTTAGGTAATCAATATTTGGTAGCTTATATTTCTAATCCATAATTTTATATATTTTAGGAATTTTTTTATAAGCTTTTGAGCAGCTCTAACTTGGCTGTTCAGTCCAACCAGTGCCCTACACCAAGACTTAGTTAGTAAACCAATTTCCTTAATTAGCTTTTAATTGCATGCTTTTAGCTTTTAATCACTCATTATAGTTTAATAATAGCATTAGCACACCAATTTGGACAGGTTATCATGAGTAGGCAGCCTTTTAAGGAGAATCGCCAAACAAAAATGTTATTTTCAAATGGGAGCAGTTTGTTCCATGTAAATATGGAGCGCAAGTTAGTTAGTAGTCGAGCAGCTAGTTTAACCCCCAGAGACTTAAGTGTAGAATTACCAGGGGTGTTAAGGTCCTATGCTCTGTATTGCTTATTGAGATTGAATGTGTAGTTTCCACTTGTATGTTATATATCTTAAATCTTGACCTAGTGACATGACAACTCTTATTCTTGCTGGTTGCTACTTGCAGCAAGTGCTTGCTAAGGAAACAAACAACTGAACAAGTAGTGATATTCTTCATTATCTTTATACAATGTTTTGATTGCTTATTCTCATCATATTAAATTGTAGTGCAATCAACAACAACGCGACTTGGATGCCGGTTATTATGTCATGAGATGGATGTACGACTTTGTGAACAGTCATCAGCTTCACTTCCCTTCAACAGTATGTATCCATGAGCTCTTTTTTGACTCTCTTTCTACATCGTTTATATATAATATTCAAGTATTTTTTATATCTGTTAACATATAGATCCCATGGACGAGTCGACGGCAGCTTGTTGAAAAAGATATTGATCGAACCGTGGAGCAGTGGCATACAATGTGTCCTATTTGATTGTGGATGAAGTGCTTATTAGATACACATTATTAGCTCTCATGTGGTTTTGCTAAGTTAGAGGCTGTTGGATTTATCTTTAGTTTAAAGTTTAAACGATGTTTGGATTTATGCTTAAATTAGACTATGTACGGATTTCTATTTAAATAAACATCTTATTTCCTGGATTTTGCTTATTAAAGTATTGGGTTATTGGATTTGCTTATTGCTGTGAAATAGCTGCTTAATAGGTGACAAAACAGGTGGTTCTAGGTTGTGTTTGCCCAATAATAGATATTTGGACCGGTTGGAAACCGGTCTAAAAAATGCTAGTTCCAAACAACAATGAATATTTAGACCGGTGGAATAGTCTATTAGGCCGGTTGATAAACCGGTCTAAACCTGCAAGTTCCAAACCTTCTTTGCCCAATAATACATAATTAGACCGGTGGAAAAGTCTTTTAAACCGGTTGTAGCACCCGTCTATATATCTCTTTTAGACCGGTTGTTCACCCAGTCTAAATGTCTAATAACCTTTTGGACCTCCCCCCATTTAGACCCCCTTTGTCACTGGTTTATAAATGCTTTATAACCGGTCTAAAAGCCAATTTTTGTGGTAGTGATAGTTATTGGAAGGATTGTTGTTGAAAGTACGGTTAAAGGGTGGACCGTTTGGTTGGTAACGATTAGGTGGATTGGAAGGATTGTTTTGGGGAATGTTTTGGTTTTGTTTCCACCTAAGGTTCGGGTGATTTTTCCAAGAAGGGTTGTAGGAATCACCCTAAGGGTTTGGCTTAGGTTTAAAAGTGTACCACTTATCTCCCGCTTCGTTGGTACACGAGGATGCGTAATCCGCAAAAGCTTGTCCGGGGAGTTCCACGCAATCACGAGTGTCATGGGGACCACTACATAATTCGCATGAAGAAGTGATTTTTTTCACTTGGCTTGAAGGATTAGGAGCTTCGTAAGATTTCATGAGAAACTTGACTTGGTCCTCAAGTTCCATGATCCTACGGTCGGGAGTGCTAGAATTGTTCGAAGGCAAAGATATTGCCTTGACCGTTTTGTTCAAATCACGGGGATCATTCCAACTTTCGTTGTCATAGAGAGCAAGATCTTCTATGAGTTCCCATGGTTCTACCGCACTTAGATCACGTAGCTTGCCACCGGCCGATTGGTCAATGGTTCACCTTGTGGAGAGATCGATATGGTCATAGAAGATTTGGACTTGGAGCCAAAGATCTATTCCATGATGAGGGACTTTTTGGAGTAAGTCCTTGAAACGAGTCCATGCTTCATATAGAGTTTCACCTAGACGTTGTTGGAACATCAAGATATCATTTCTAAGCATCGCAGTTTTCCCCGGTGGGAAAAATTGAGCAAGGAAACGAGATGTGAGATCATCCCAAGAGGTGATGGATCCCCGCTGGGAAACATTCAAGCCAGTGACTAGCTTGATCATGTAGAGAGAATTGGAATAGGCATAATCGGGTCGACTCTATAGTTGTAACATCAAGTTCTATGGAATCTACGATTTTAAGGAAATCCTTGAGATGTTGGTTAAGATCTTCGGAACGAAGTCCATGAAATGCACATCCGCTTTGCACCAACCAAATGGTGTCGGATCGCAAGGGGGACACATTGGCTCCTTGAGTGAGCTCAATAGTGTTTCGATAGCCTTGGTGGCTAGGACGGGAATACTCTCCTAAAGTTCGGGGCCTAGGAGGTGGGTTTGCTAGTGGTGGGATTTGTGGGTGGTTTTGTTGTGGTGGGTTGATGGGTTCAAAGATGTTACCACCTTCCATGATGTCGGATGGTAAAGATTACGAACAAAGGCACGAAGAAATGAGATAGACTAAAGAAAACCTAGAAAATAGAAATAAAATCATACTAGAAAGGAATCTAGCAAGTAGACCTAATAAAAAGAAATCCTAACCTAGACTATTGGCATAAATAATGCATAAAAACGTTATTTATATTTTTCGATATCTCTATGTTTTGACGATCACGAAATGTAAAATCATCAAACGTAAGATTACTACGTAAAAAGTATTAAGTTAGTTTATATCAATTTATCCAATTTAATCATTAAGGTATGAATAAACAAGTGCTTAATACATCTCATGATCAAAGGGGTATTTAATTTAATTAATACAAAGTTTATTTAATTATATAAATATATTATATATTTTTGAAAAACAATTTTGGTAATAAAGAAAAATGTTTTAATCATACTTAATATATGAATTCAAATTTTTAACCAAAATCAGTTAGTTTTTCACCAAATAAACTTTCCCCACTAAATGACAAGTTTTCTGGCCGTTACAGCTGGGCGGCCCTCTTAATTATAAGGGGCGGTCCCCTTAAAATTAAGGGGACCGGCCATGATTTAAGGAGACCGGCCAGGCTCCTGTGTCAGAAACTGTCAAAATTTTTCTCCTATAAATACCACCTTAAATCTGGAATCTTACCCCACCTTTTGCACGAAAATTTCAGATCTCAAAGTCTCTAAACATCTTCCAAAACCCTTTGATCATTAGAATATTAATCCTTGTTTCAAGTGATTCAATCCCTTCTCATCCATCCTCATCCAAAGTGCAAAAGAAGAACACTCCTTCTACAACTAAGTTCAAGAAGTATTGAAGAGTAGTTGTGCATAGTGTGTATATTATTTGTGAAGTTGTGTGTGTGCTTGTAATTAGTAGTTTAGAAGATATAGAAGTTGTGTAGGTAGAAGAAGTTGTTTAGTAGTGAAGTTGTGTAGTTGTGAAGAAGATAGGTGTTAAGAAGATTGGTGTGAAGAAGATAGGTGTGAAGTAGATTGGTGTGAAGAAGTTGTGTAGAAGTTGGGATTAAGTTGTGACGTAGTTGTGGTGTGTAAATTGGTGTGTAAGGTTTTCTCCGCCATAAGGGAGTTTGTTGACATAGTGAAGAAAACTCTGGAGTAGGTGACTCGGGGAGTGGAGTAGGAACAAGGAAGGTGACCTTGTAGCCGAACCACTATAAATCCTTGTGTTGTAGTTTGATCTCTCCAACACTTTTCATTACTTACTTATTTACCTATGCTATATTAGCTTAGTTAGTTAGTTACTATATAATTGTTCACATAGTGCAAGTATTGAGATCACATAAACTAGAATCGAAGTTTTTTAAAACAAATTTGTTTTTATAAATCTTAAAAAAGGATGTAAAACTATTCAACCCCCCCTCCCTTCTAGTTTTCCATAATTGGTATCAAGAGCCATGTCTTGCAAGATCTTTAAAATATATTGTATTTTAAAACTTGTAACGATCTATGGAATCTGAAAAATATTTAGAAGGGCAATCTATGCAAAGACCACCACTATTTGAAAGTGATGGATTTTTATATTGGAAAAATCGATTCGAAACTTATGTGAAATCAAAAGATCTAGATCTTTGGCATGTTATTACCAATGGTGATTTTTTACCTATTCAAAATAACCCCGAAACAAAGAAAGATGAAATCGTACCTTTTGAAAAACAAAATGATGATTTAAAAAGAAAACTTGCTAAAAATAATGAAGCAAAAATGGTTATTTATAATGCGCTACCACGTAAAGAGTACGAAAGCATTTTTATGTGTGAAACCGCAAAAGAAATTTGGAACTCTTTATTAATAACTCACCAAGGTAATAATCAAGTCAAAGATAATAAAATAGATCTACTTGTTCAACAATATGAGCAATTCACGATTCCAAAAGAGGAATCAATTGATAATGCTTTCGCTAGATTTAACACTATCATCACAAGTTTAAAAGCACTTGATGAGAATTTTTCTAGTAAGAATTTTGTTAGGAAGTTTCTTAGGGCTCTTCACCCAAAATGGCGAGCTAAAGTGACGGCTATTGAAGAATCAAAGAATTTGTCAACGTTGCAACTTGATGAATTAATTGGAAATTTGAAAGTCTACGAAGCAATTATAAAGAAGGACTCCGAAATGGTTAAAGGAAAACGAGAGCAAAGCAAGTCAATCGCCTTAAAAGCTAGAAAGGAATCCAACAACGAAGATAGCTCATCTTCCGAAAGTAATGACGAAGAATATGCCATGGTCGTAAGAGATTTCAAGAAATTCTTCAAAAGGCGAGGAAGATTCGTTAGACAACCACATGATGAAAGGAGAGCACCTCATAAGAATAATGATGACAAGTATAGCAAGAATGAGAGAAAGTGCTTCAAGTGTGGTGATCCGAATCACCTCATTGGAAAATGTCCAATGATGACAAGAGATCAAAATCAAAGAGCATTTGTTGGAGGAGCTTGGAGTGATAGCGATGAAGATGAGAAAGAAATAACAAAAGAAGAAAAGTGTCTCATGGCAAAGACATCAAGTGAGGTACGTTCCGAAACCGAATACTTTAGTGATGAAAATTTATCATTAGATGAAAAAGATTTAAATAGTGAATACAATAGATTATGAAAACTAGGACAACAAGTAATGGCTAAAAACAAATCAATAAAATACATAAACAACCAATTAGAAATTGAAGTACTAGAACTAAAAATTAAAATACATCAACTTGAAAAAGGTAAAGAAATTTTTGAAGAATGTAAATCATGTAAAGAGCTTAAAAGTGAAAACGACAAACTTAGGGAAGAAATTTGTAAACTTGATAAATTTGAAAATAGTAGTAACTTACTTAGTAAAATTATAAGTATTCAAAGAATATCCAGAGATAAAACCGGTTTAGGATTGAACTCAACCGAAGCTTCAACAAGTAAATTAAAAATGTTAAATTTGAAAGTGAACTCAAGGAACTAAAACCTCCAAAATCTAATCCTAAGTATATACTCATAAATGATAAGAAAATAGCTCTTGCTAGTGATGAAGAAATAAAACCGTTTTATAAACCATCTTTAAAAACCAAAGTAGGATCGTCTACACCTAAAACAAAATCTAAAACTCCACCACCTAGGAAACCAAATAATTCTTACCCTAGACCTAAAACACCTCAACCAAGAGCAAACCAAAATAGACGAAACTTTAACAATAATCAACAAATGTGGAACTTCAATCCGTGGGGAATGTTTCCACCATATATGCACCCAAGTAAAATACAAAACATGTTCGGATCAAATAACTTTGGTCAAACGAGACAATGGGGACCAACGTAGAAAATTCGCTATTCAAACATGGAAATTTTTGTTGTCACCTACTATTCGGACTATTCCTTGAAGACTTTGAAGATAAACGCATTGAAGACGAAAGGTACACATTTCCTTTTATTTCCTTGTCAAGAAATGCATGCTTAGTTTAGTATCTAGTTTTTATGTGATTTTGTTTGGCTCATTGTTTCCTCTAGATTTTATATCTATATATATATATATATATATATATATATATATATATATATATATATATATATATATATATATATATATACACACAGCTATATCTAGGACCTTATAACCTAGAAAATTCATTTGTTGATTTTCTAGAACTAGAAATTGTTCGTTTACGAACCTTTTCTTTCCCCCCATTTGCCTTATTGAACTTTAATGTTCAACAACATTCATGCTGATGTAGAGAGATGAGTCAAAAAATCTACGGATGAAACAAACTCCCGTCTTCCGTTGCATACGTCTCCCTCCTATATTCTCGTCTTAAAAGCCCATATATATATATACTTATAAACCCTCCACAACTCTCTCGTCCACTAGACAACTTGCTAAATTTCATCCGAAATAATCAAGAAATTTTAATTGACGAAATGTCAAGTGATTCCTGTCGTGCGAATAATCTCCAACGTATTTTTGATTAAATATAAATCTAATATATCTATAAATAATTTCTTGTTCTTTCCAGAAACCAAAACCACGAAAAATCAAAGTTTGGAGGGCGGCCCCCTTAATGTTTAAGGGGACCGGCAGCCAAATGAAGGGCGGCCCCCTTAATATTTAAGGGGGCCGGCCATCTGATAGTTCCAACCCGTTTTTCCTCTTGTTTTTTTTGCCAAACACTCCACTTTTCAAACACCTCTTCCATTTTCTGCTGTTGTGACGAATCCCAAACCCCAAAACACCTAAAAACCATTTCTAAATCACATAATTCGGGTTAATTCGCAAAGGGCAAATTCATCTAACACAATCACCATTACATATTGCAAGTTTTTCATAACACATTTCATCTAATTCCATCTAATTTGGTCAAACTGAAGATTATACATGTTTTAATAATTTCTTCAAATTCATAATTTCTTTCGAATTGATATGAAATTTCCATAACTAAATGCTTCCCTTAGGATTAGGATGCTTAATTAACACTAGAAACTACTAATTATAAACCCTCTTGTCGAAAATTTTTTGAAAAATTTCATACATTTCTTTTCAAAATTTTTGGTAAACACATTGTTGAATAATGCTATAAAAACTTGTTAAAACTAATCACATTATATTCTTATAACTTGTCAAACATGAAACTATATTTTTCGACTAAGAAAAAATATTTTTGTACACGATAAGAAGGTGTTTGGATTATATCCAAATAATTTCGAAATTAAGTCGTTATAATTTTTATAAATCATTGTCAAGATTATAAACCTAAAACTTGTAATTCGGACATGTCAAGATATATAATTCATATATATATATATATATATATATATATATATATATATATATATATATATATATATATTGACATACTAGTAATGTAAGTGTCTAGTTAAGGAAGCGTTTGGTTTAGTACGAAAAATGTCATTTTTGAGTCAAAACATAAACCATCCTTTTCGAAAACAAATCACATGCATAAGAAACTCGTAAGAAATGGCTAGTTTTACAACCTAATGTAAATCTAGTAAATTTCATGATATATTAAGATGTTTAAAAGGGCGTTTGGATTTGTCCATAACTACTTATTAAACATCGTAAAATATATCTAAAACGAGTTAAAAATAATATTAAGGAACATGGTAAACTACTTCCTAGGATTATCGTCGAAGTATGTTTACGTTCCAACATAAGTCTTTCCCACACTAAAAACTACATTCCCAAAGTTATCCAACTCCCTACTACATCTCCTTCCATTGGACGTATATATCGTGAAATTGAAGATAGAAACGTTCATGAGGGACGTGTAGTAGATCTAGCCTTTGCTCAATCCGACTACATTACTCGCTTGTTTACAAGCATCAACTTCAATTGCCTATTTTAAATCAATGAACCCATCGTTCCTCGTTCATAGTCGATTTCTATAGCCAAGTCACTGTTCAAACCAATGATCTTGGTGCCATCACCATTTCCTTCATGATCCAAAATGAATTTATCACCTTAACTCTCGAACAATTTGGTCAAATCCTCCAAATTCCTTTTAGAGGTCAAGCCGTTTTCACAAACGAGTGGGACCTCGAATCTCTACATCGTTGTCGACCAACCTTTGGTCCTTATCTCTCCGACATCCCTCATCCCGACAAAATTCGTCAAATCCTTGGTGTGGAGCGTGCCACTACAACCCGAAAAATAAAATCCAAAAACGTCCAAATCACTTCATAGCAACTTCTCCTCAAGGAATTAGGCCCCCACATGAAGCGTTGGGAAGAACTCATTCGTGAGAATGCGTTCGGTACTGGAGGTCACCGGGACCATCTCCCGGCGTGCCTTGCTCACATATTGTATTGTATCGCTGTCGAAAAGCCATACAATGTAACCTCTCGTAAATTTCCCTTACGATTAGCAAATGCATACGAATAAATAAAACGATGTTACGATAAATTAACACCATTTTACGGGTAACAATTTTTTTGTTGTTGATATGGCTTGATATTGAACCACTACGATAACTGTGATTGACCGTTTACCCAGGAACGATGCTTACACACGACCTAGATAATCTATGATTATTGCGAAGGATAAATATATATAACACGTTCATATTTATAACAATATGTTTCGTCTAAATAACGTATACTATTTTTATATTCCCCGAACCTACAAAACTTCCCGAGAACGCTCACTAATATTTTTGAACTTCGACACGATAATCAAGACACACCATGTGGGCCCCCAACACCCAATGGGCCACGGTTACAATTTCTAAACCAAACGGACCCCTTTTATTCTTTCTTTTGTTTTGGGCCGACGCAAAACACAAGCCCACCAGGCCTTGGGCCCAAACACACCCTTAATATTTTGTTTTTCTTTTCTTTGTTCCCTGTCGCGACCTCACCCAAAACACCCCTAGTATTTTACGATTTCTACACACGACACATGAATATTTTTACTTGTTTCGTATCACCTAGTGCCAAGGAAACATATATGATAGTTGTTACACATTTTCTCGCTCATTTACTACCCTAGAAAACACCCAAGTAAACCACCAAACTCACCTTTGAAAAGATAAGTCTAAACATGGCATGATATTCCCTAGCACCCCATGCTTCCCAATAGCAACAAAACGAACTCTAAACACCATGGGATTGTCAGGAATGAACAGGAATGATATCTTACAAGATCTAACCATGTACAAAATCGATTGGGCATTGTTTGTGGCAATACTATTCGCCCTCACATGCTACACCAACACTTGTGAACCTATCTTGTTTCTACCCTTCAAAATACTGCCTATATAAGCCTCCCATGCAATCACGAAACGTTACATGCACATAAACAAACCATTACACTAAAAATATTAACGAGGAGGAGCTGTGGAGGGACAAACAAATCGCCAAGAGTACCACGCCTCAAAGTGAACCTAGGAAGCCAAGATTTGGAGCCTCTTGAACCTTGGTGGAACGTGAAATGAACCACGAAGCTATTGTACCATTACACGAACCTTGCACTTGTTTTTACGCCACCTTTTATAGGTGAGGTGAGAACTTTAACTTTTCTTTCTATATATACACATACGTATGTTTATATTATGTACAAACACTTGAAGCTTATAAATCGTAAATCTCAAAAGCAACGTATATATTTTATGTATCGTACTAATTCTTGGATAAGTCATTAACGAGAACATGTAATAACCTCGAACATATATTAACGCATACACCATGAAAATCACACGTTTCAAAGTTACAATGGACCTATACGATATACACTAAAAGACTTAGTTTATTTTTCAAATTTTACAAGTTATACGTATTAAGTTTGTGACCACACTTTGACCTCGCCATTTGAAAATTCGACACACGACCCCCTATTATTTTTGTACGATCTATTTGTTTACTTTGTATACCAACGAGAATGATAAATTATTCGACTTAACAACTTGGTTTGACCACTTGAACGAGACTAAAGCTAAACGAGTTTTCAAAGGATTTTCAGAAAACGAAAAACTATTTTTGGGCCGAAAAGCCCAATAAGCTAGTTTTAGCTTATTCAAATAAGCTGGGTGAAAAATCACTTTTGAAATGATATTAGAACTTAAAATGATGGATTTTGATAAACCCAAAGTTCCCCCAAACCCCTTGGATCAAAAATCATTAACGGGCCTTAAATATTGGATCGTAGGCCTATTTTGAGAAAAACAAAGGAAATAAGCTAATAAGCTGTTAAAATAAGCTTTTCTACACTTCCTGAGCTTATTAAAATAATAAAAATGTTAAGTTTTAAATTTGATAATTTTTGGACTAAGTTTGCAAATTTTCGAGGACTAGGGACTAAAAGTGTCAAACTTATAAACTTTGGGTAAAAAGTGTTAAAACAATTTTTCTAAGGATATAAATAGTTAATATTGAAACTTGGGATTAAAAAATGTAAATAGTGATATACTTGGACTAAAAACGTAAATATATATAATTTTGGACTAACGACGTAAATATTTTCCGTTAAGGGTAAAATGTGTAAATTGGAGAAACTTAAAGGATTAAATAATAATATTGATTTTAAATAATAAATTATATATATATATATATATATATATATATATATATATATATATATATATATATATATATACGTATAAAATTTAACGATAATTAAATTTAGACGAATAAAACAATACGTAACCATTATCGATTTTATATACGACGTAACACATCGCCTATGCACTTTATGGATTATTCGTAATTAATAATAAACATTCGCAATAATACGAGACTTAAAAACTGAAACGTGCCATATCTTGTAGGTTGTGTGTGAATTCGTTGCCTTGCATCGTTGAGATTACGTTTGTTCTACTATCTTACTAAGGTGAGTTCATAGACCACATTTAACTTATTTTTGTGGGGGGGGGGGGGGGGGGGGGGGATACATGCTCAAAAACCGAACACAAGTCTTTTCCTGATATTATTATTGCTTAAGTAGCTATTGCCAAAAGTCCCTCGATCATGAACCTTAATCACTTGAAGGGTGAATGTAAATAATTATGAATAGATCTATTAGGGATTGACAATCCCCATTTGGTGGCAAGAGGAAAGTTACCAAATGCACTTTATTTGAATATCATAGGTTACTGGCAAATACCTATCCTGGGGGCTATATATTTTACATCATTATTACAGAAAATATTGATGTCTGTTGAATCGTTGAGTGTCATGAGCTTAAGGCAATAATGAATGCGACTTTCTAACTTGTTTATTTGTATTATATACAATAAGCACCTATCTCTTGTGTTCAAACTCTTAATTATAAACATTTGAATTTCACTCAACTTTTGTTGACTTTTAGCATGTTTATCTCAGGTAACTAAATGGAATGGATGGCAAAGGCACGAAGTGGGCAAATAAAGAAACGTTTATTTCTCTTTGAATAAAAACTTATTGTTGAATAATGAATCCTCTTGGAATTATGAATATTTGGTATTTTAAATAAAACTTAAAACGATCACTTGAATCGTTTTCTATAATTGTGACAAAGATCCACGATATAATACCCCAAAAGTCTTCCGCTGACATTTTAAGTCTTCCGCTGTATTAATCGATTTTGGGGGTGTTATAGATTGGCATCAGAGCTACGGTTATAGTGAACCAAGTGTTTTTGGAACATTGGACTACAACTACACTTTAAACGGGACAAAATTTTCATAAAATACCATCCTACGCCCTTCGTGCCTGAGCATTCCGATAATTGGTAAAAAGTATTATTTACTTTATAGCATTTTAAATTGATTATAATTATGCTTACATTTACTAATCGGGAAATTTATTACAGTGTCATGTCTTCGAACACCCACCCTATCAGCTTGTCCTCAAACTCAGGAACTGAAGATGTTACTTCAGCCTATGCTACCTCACCTATGCCTATGTCTCCTGCTACCGACAGATACATGCAAAGCCAGCAATTTCTGCCAGCATCTAACACAGAGGCTTCTCTTCTGGCAACATCTGGTCCGATTCGCCGATCTAGGCAAATTAGACAACTTCAGCCGTATGAAGCAAGTACTGCTGTACCAGCACCAGCTCTTGTCATACCACCTGAATCAGTTATGCCATCACCACCTGCACCACCAGTGATACCACCACTAGCAACTATCTTCTACAGCCAAACTACTACTGTGCCACTAACACCATCACCCATAGCATCACCTCCACTAGCATCACCACCTGCACCTTACCGAAGTGTCCCAATATCACCTCACCAAAGGACTTACCCAATCCGCCCAACCACCTCAGAATCTTGTGTTCAACGCAGACGCCGAAGGACCCACAAGCGAGTGGAAGCTCGTAGATGGTCTTTCTTGTTGCCCATCATGCGATATTGGAGATCTCAAGAAGGAACACCAATAACAAGGGAACTTGGGGAAAGTTCTTACTCTACCTCCCGAATTCTTCCAGTCACTGGGGAACCCATACATCACACCATACCGTTGTTAGCAGCAAGAATGGTTCGCCACGAAGATCGACTTGATTCCATCGTTAGTATACTCAACAAGATTCCACATGAACTTCTAGAAACCTTTGAAGATGATATGAACAGTCTCATAATTGGTCATCTTGCAATAGAAGATAAGGTTGAAAAGTTGGATTCTCTATTTTGGGAATCAATGAAATTCATAGGAGCACTATGTGGGGCTAACACTTCAACAGAAATAACATTGGGAACTTTAGACCGAGAACTTGAGAGGATCAACACTGAAAACCTACGCCTTAGGCAAGCCCTACTAGAATCACAAGAGAGGGAAAGGACTCGAGATCAAACCATGGAAACCATGTCCACTGCCATTCAAGAACTCCAAAACCGCCTAGACAAAGCCTTAGGAAAACCATGAGACCATCACCTTGTTAAGTAAAAATCAATGTCCTACAAATAAGTATATCTTGTCGTGTTTTGTAAACATTTGTACAAGTATCAATAAGTGTTGTAACACCTTGACATTGATTTATGGAAGTTTATTTTATTTTTATTTATGTTGCAAACTTTATACATTATATCGTAATATATTGGTTCATGTAGGTCAAACTTATTCGTAATTCCTATGTGTGGTATTCCAACATACGATAATTTACGATTTGAACCTTTTCAATGATCGAATCATTGTAACTACGACCTATATTTAACTATTTATTACTCGATATGTATTTTCGACGTGATAAGATTATTATAAATGTTCTAATGACATACCTTATTTTATAATAGCAACATGGCTAGAACTAAGAGAACAAACAAGACCGCCGCACCAGCAAACCCCGAAGTTATGACCCCGGCAGCAATCCAGCAAGCAATTGTTGATGGCGTCAATGCCGTTTTAGCTGGACAAGCCCGTAATAGAGATGGAAATGCACTTGCACCCCGCTACTGCACGTACAAGGACTTCATAGCATGCCAACCAACGTATTTCAAAGGAACTGAAGGAGTATCGGAATTAGCTCAATGGTTTGAAAGAAGTGAAATTGTTTTCCAAAGAAGTGGATGCTCGGAAAACAACAAGGTAAGCTTCGCAACGGGAACACTGATGCAAGACGCTCTATCCTGGTGGAACTCTACCGATCAAACACTAGGAGCAGAGGCAACACATCAACTTACTTGGATTGAATTCAAGGCTAAAATACTAAAGAAGTATTGTCCTCGTTCCGAACTACGAAAACTCGAGGATGAGTTCCATGCCTTAATAGTGAAAGGAGTTGATTTGAGAAGTTACAACCGGAGATTCCAAGAACTCAAAGTACTATGCCCTACCATGGTACCCGATCATGAGAAGACATTAGAGAAATATGTCGAAGGACTCCCTAGGAGTATCGAAGGAAACGTCACCTCAGCAAACCCGCCAACCTTAGAAGCAGCAATGGAACTTGCTCAGAAACTTCTAGACCGAGAAGTGAAATGCAAAGAGCTTAAAAGGAAATTAGACGATAAGAGAACCACCCACCATCACAACAACAATCAACAAAGCTACAAAAGTCATCACCGCAACAACAACCACCGCAACAATAATCGGAACCACCAGCAATATCACAACAACCGAAGTACTCAACAGCAGAATCAAGGACAAGAAAAACCCCGAGTCTACGCCGCCACGGAAGGCGTAGGGTACAACGGTCAGAAACCTCAATGCCAATGATGCAAACTTCATCATGAGGGTCGTTGTACCGTCCGATGTGACAAATGTCGTAAGATCGGTCATCAAACCAGAAACTGTAGGATTCCGGCTACAGGAAGCAACACACAGGTTATATCACCCACTTGTTACGGATGCGGAGAAGTAGGACACATCCGGAGGAACTGCCCAAAAGGAAATGAACCAGTCAAGGCCCAAGCTAGGGTATACCTTCTCGGAGATGGAAACGGACCCGATGTAGTCACCGGTACGTTTCTACTAAACCATCATAATGCTAGAGTATTGTTTGATTCGGGCGCCGATAAGAGTTTTATATCAGATACGTTTGCCCCTTTACTTAATGACACCCTCTCTAAGCTAAACACCACCTACGAAGTCGAAATGGCTGACGGGAATTTAATAGATACCAATACTATCATGAAGGATTGCACCGAAACCTTATCCGAAAAACCTTTTGCCATTGATCTTATGCCGGTTCAACTTGGTAGTTTCGACGCTATCTTCGGCACGTATTGGCTATCCCACCATCGTGCTAGGATTCACTTTGACGAAAAGGCCGTCCATATACCACTCAAGGATGAAACACTCATTGTCCAGGGTGACAAAAGCAAACCTCGATATGGAATTATCTCATGTATGCGAGTGATAAAATACATGAAGGAAGGATGTCAAGTATTCATGGCTCAAGTTACGAAAAATAAGTCATCCGAGAAGCAGCTTGATGACGTTCCTATCGTTAGGGATTTTCCTGAAGTATTCCCTGAAGAATTACCTGGTATTCCACCCGTACGTCAAGTAGAATTTCATATTGAACTAGTGCTTGGAGCGGCACCAGTGGCTAAAACACCTTATAGGCTAGCGCCATCTGAAATGGAAGAATTGTCAGAACAACTAAAGGAATTGTAGGAAAAAGGATTTATTCGACCAAGCTCATCACCTTGGGGAGCTCCAATTTTATTTGTTAAGAAGAAGGATGGATCCTTTCGAATGTGCATCGATTACCGGGAGTTGAATAAACTTACGATAAAGAATCGATACCCATTGCCTCGAATTGATGATCTGTTTGATCAATTGCAAGGATCGAGTGTGTACTCGAAAATTGATCTGAGATCAGGATATCATCAGCTAAGAGTTCGAGAAGAGGATATCCCGAAAACTGCATTCAGAACGCGCTATAGTCACTACGAATTTCAAGTAATGCCGTTCGGTCTGACCAATGCACCAGCAGTTTTCATGGATTTAATGAATCGAGTATGCAAACCTTACTTGGATAAGTTTGTAATAGTATTCATCGATGATATTTTGATCTACTCTCGCAACGAAGAAGAACATGCAAAACATTTACAAATCACTCTAGAACTGCTCAAGAAAGAAGAATTGTACGCTAAGTTCTCCAAATGCGACTTTTGGATTCGCACCGTACAATTTTTAGGACACATCATCGATAGTCAAGGCATTCACGTAGACCCTGCAAAGATTGAGGCTGTAAAAGGTTGGTCATCTCCTACGAACCCCACGGAGATATGTCAATTTTTAGGTCTCGCAGGTTACTACCGAAGATTTATTGAAGGATTCTCCAAGATTGCAAAACCTTTGACTAAGCTAACATAAAAGAATGAGAAATACATCTGGGAAGAAAAGGAAGAAGCAGCCTTCCAGTTGTTAAAGCGAAAGCTTTGTGAAGCTCCAATATTAGCCCTCCCAGAAGGAAATGAGGACTTTATAGTATATTGTGATGCATCTTATCATGGACTAGGAGCAGTTTTGATGCAAAGAAGCAAAGTAATAGCTTATGCATCCCGGGAACTGAAGAAACATGAGGAAAACTACACGACTCATGACTTGGAGTTAGGAGCTTGATGAGGCAAAAAATGAACCACTTTTAAGGGGTCATTTAAGCCCGGAATTGAATTTATTTGATCAAATAATACCCTAAATCGTTCCTTTTGTGATTTTAGGTACTTTGGGAGTGAATTCTGGAAAAGAAGGCATTTTGGACGTTTTTGGAGCATAAAAGTGAAGAAAACAGCAAAGACTTAATTTTCCTTGCTGGGAACAGTGGATGACGGCATCAAGAGTAAAAGTGGTGACGGCCTAGAAGAAACGTGAAGGCGTCACCCAAGGCCGTCACGTGTTAACTTGTCAAAACTTGCGCGCGGAGTAGCTGATATTGTTTAGGTCATAACTTTTTCATACGGACTCGGATTTAGGTGATTCAAAAGCCTACGCGAAGAGGACGAAGAGATCTACAATTTGGTGAAAAAATGGTCATGACGGCGTCAAGAGTACGGGCTGACGTCGTCAAGATGGGCCGACAGAAAACATGCCTATAAATATAACATCATAACTTCACTTTTTGAAAGCCGTAAACCCTAAGGTCAATTCCTGGGTTTAGGTGGGTGTTTTTCCAGAAACTTAGAGGGTTTCAATCACTCCATAAACATCTTGTAATGGTTTGATGATTCTATCTTAATTCATGTCTTCAATTATCATTATTGTTGCTTGTTCTTTATTAATTATGCTTGGCTAATTCACCTTGTGTCTACTTATGATTGTGTGAAACTTGTGTATAATTGATTAGATCTCATTGATTTCTTGTTGATGTTTGTGTCTATCTCTATCAATGAGGGCTTGTTGATGTGTGTGTCTATCTCCATCAATTAAGGCGTGACAACTTCAATAGATCTAGTTGGTTTAGTTTATAATTCTTGTTTCCTATTGATTCTTGTTTTGATTGAATGTCTCATCAATGTTAGGCTTAAGAAAACTAGTAGACTTCCATAGGGTAACATGCTTGAACGTCTTAAGAAACACGAACCGATGTGTACTAGGTTTTTATGGTTGTATTTAATGCATGAGCGAATTCTAGTGATCCCATGTTAGGAGCTTCTTAGCCAGCTCGACATAGGAGTGAAGTAGGAGCTTATAGGATTGGGGAAGTAAGTACGCCAACCCATGAATGGTATTAAGGAATACAACCCGTCAATTAAAACAAGGTGTAACAATTCAATAGGTAGAATTGGATAGCTAGCAAGGAGTAACATATCATAGGAAGACATGCTTCACTTACCTTGTAGAACCCTAGTTTACTTTTCTTGTTAATTAGTTTAATTAGTAGCTTTTAGGTTAGTTGATTAGCAACTAATTCCACCCCTCCTTCCAATACCCGAGAATTTTACTTGCTTTTCATAAAATATAAAAACACAAAAAGAATCATCCTTCACCTTTAGACCTAGTTAGATTAATTTTCAATCCTAACGACACTATTCCTGAGTTGAACGATCAATCCCCCAGTACTTGTCACTATACTATACTACAACGATCAGGTACACTGCCTGGTGGGGGTTGTAAGCTTCTCGAGATCCCTCGAGAGGTAAAGCCTGGTGCAATTCCCACGCATCAAGTTTTTGGCGCCGTTGCCGGGGAGAATGGTTATTGTCTAGGTTAGAATGTCATTTTATTAGGTCTACTTGCTAGATTCCTTTCTAGTAAGATTTTATTTTTATTTTTAGGTTTTCTTTAGTCTATCTTATTTCTTTGTGTTTTTGTTCGTAACTCTTCACCACCCGCCATCATGGCAACCGACGAATTCTCTAACCTTAGGATCACTAGGAGTCGTAGTTCCATTAGAAACCTTGTCTTGCCTTATGTAGAACCCGAAAGAGAAATGCGTAGATTAAGACAATCTCACTCAACTCCTGAACCATCTAGTGTTGCCATCGATTTTGATGCACCCCTTTCTGAAGAAAATTCAGAAAATCACGTTACAACCCCTAGCTCCCAACCCAACAACGAGATGAGGTACCCCCGCAACTCCTACTCCTAAGCGCCTTAAGGACTACTTCTCCCCAAACCCTCGTGGCTTCTCAAATGCCATTGTCTACCCAAACGAACACACCAATGAGGTCTTGCATGTGACTGATGTTTGGCTGGTCCAAAGTGTGTGTAAGTTTTGTGGATTAGATGAGGAAGATCCAATTCAACACATTAAAGACTTCTTGAAAATAGTAGACACCCTCCATACGGATGGGGCTACTAGAGACACGTCCCGCTTACGATTCTTTCCTTTCACCCTATATGAAAAAGCCCAAGAGTAGTATGATAAACTCCCTTCTGAATCTATTTTCACATGGGAGCAACTCATATCCAAGTTCTATGAGAAGTTCTTTCCACCTGGAAAAACCTCAGCGTTTAGAGATAGGATCCTCCGTTTCCGAAAAGGGAAGGACGAACCCTTCCATAAATCGTGGATTAGATTTAAGGATTTAATAAGATAAGTTCCCCATCATGGCATCGAACTTTGGCTTTTGGTCCAAATCTTCTACGACAATGTCTCCTCTAATGATCGGAATGAGATCAACCAATCTAGAAAAGGGAGATTAGCCAATCTTAGTGCCGAAGAAGGATGGGATAGGATTGAAGAATATGCTCAAGACCAGGATGATACTTGGGATGAACCTGAGTCGACTATCAGCATTTTTGAAATCATTTCAGATCGATTAAGAAAAATTCACAAAAGAATGGAGTACCTAGCTGGGTCGCAGTTACCTAAACAACTTTCAAATCCTTACTTGATCTGCGACTACTGTGGGGGCCCGCATGAGGTAGAGGAATGCGGAGGAGAAGCCACGACTGAACATGCATGCTTGTCAGGAGGTGACATCTATGCTGATCCCTCCCTTTTGCCTTTTTACCAAAATGACGATTACACCCTCTGGGGGAATCTGGTAAAAAGGAAAGAAGGAGAGGAAGGTCCTGAATTCGAAATCAGGAGCACCTTTGAAGATGACCTTGGTCACTTCACTCAAGAAAAAGGGCTGTAATTAAAAGGTCTTAACGAACTTGTTGACGAGCAGCAGAATGACATTGGAAAATGGTTCAACAAGCTTAACTCAGCCCTCGATAACCTTGAAATGCCATCAGTAAGCAAAAAAGACCCCATGCTCGCGATAACCACTCGAGCTGGAACAACAACCAAGGACCCCCTTACCCGAGCTCGTCCCCCATCACTCCCTATCCAAATAAGCCTCGCGAGGAGGAGGAGGATGTAGGCAGCGAGACTCCCAACCAACCTCCCTTGACGACCCCTTCCCCATCAACCCCACCTAACCAACCTGTGAGAATCCCATTCCCATCCCGATTAAAGAACCAGAAAACTAAGAATGATAATAAAAGATTCTTGTCATACCTAAAAGACTCATTAGTCACCACACCCCTCCTTGATGCTTGCTATCACATGCCGAAGTATAGTGCATACTTTAAAAAACTACTCGCTAACCGAAAGAAACTTGAGGGTCTTGTGACCCTGGGGGAAGAATGCTCGGTGGTGACCCATCGAGGGCTACCAAAAAAGGTAGACGATCTAGGCAGCTTCACCTTGCCTTGCTCCATAGGATCTCTATCAATAAAGAATGCTCTTGCTGACTTGGGGGCAAGTATCAATCTCATGCCTCACTCTATGTTCCTTAAATTAGGATACTCTGGATTAAAGCCTACCCGTATGAACATCCAACTAGCCGATAGATCAGTCAAGTACCCCGTATGGAGGAGGATGACTTGGTAATCCTAGATATGCGAGAATGTGCTAGTCAAAGTTGGGAAATTTGAATTCCCGGTCGACTTAGTAATCCTAGATATGGATGAGGATGACTTGGTACCCATCATCTTAGGGAGACCATTTCTTGCTACCGCTCGTGCAATCATTGATGTTTATGACGGCAAGTTAACCTTGCGAGTGGGAACCGATAGCACAACCTTCGACATTAAGGACTCTATGGATCTCTCTCGAAGCAGCTAACCGGCTCTATTTCATTGGGGAGGTCGATGAACTCACAGATGTCATTGATAGCTGTGTTGATGAACAAATCGAGGAAGGCTGGTTACGGGATGAGAGTTTTCTGCCTTTGCTAGAGGTGGAAAAGATGGAGGATGTTGGTGCAGTCTCCTTCTACCCTAGACAGGAGGAAATGGAGCATCTCGAGCTCTGAAAGCCTAAAAATAAGCTTAAGCCTTCTATTATCGAACCTCCTGAGTTAGATCTTAAGGAACTTCCTAGCCATTTAGAATATGCCTTCCTTCAAGGAGAGGACCAACTACCGGTAATCATAAACTCTTCCCTCGAACATTAACAAAAAGGTAAACTCTTAGAGGTCCTAAAGAAATATAAGGGAGTGCTCGCATGGAGTGTAGCCGACATTAAGGGGATTGACTCAACTTTTTGCACACATAAGATTCTCATGGAAGAAGATTATAAACCTATCGTGCAACCCCAGAGGCGGGTGAATCCCAAAATTAAGGAAGTAGTAAAGAAAGAAGTCATCAAACTTCTGGATGCAGGATTGATCTACCCAATCTCGGATAGCCCATGGGTCAGTCCTGTACAGGTTGTACCTAAGAAGGGTGGAATGACTGTAGTTAAGAATGACAAGGGCGAGATGGTGCCCTAGAGAATGGTCACTGGATGGCGGGTATGCATTGACTATCGAAAGCTCAATGATGCCACGAGGAAAGATCACTTTCCCTTACCATTCATTGACCAAATGTTAAAGAGATTGTCTGGACACGAGTACTATTGCTTCTTGGATGGATTCTCAGGGTATTTTCAAATTCCCATAGCACCTGAGGACCAAGAAAAGACCACGTTTACTTGCCCTTATGGAACATTCGCCTACAAAAGGATGCCTTTTGGGCTATGTAATGCCCCCGCCACTTTCCAACGATGCATGACCGCAATCTTTCACGAACTTATGGAAGACAGCATGGAAGTGTTCATGGACGACTTTTCGGTCTTCAGGAACTCCTTCGACCGCTGTCTTGCTAATCTAGAAAAGATGCTTAAACGTTGTGAGGAAACCAACTTGGTGTTAAACTGGGAAAAGTGTCATTTCATGGTGAAAGAAGGGATTGTGTTAGGGCATAAGATCTCAGGGAACGGAATAGAGGTGGACCAAGCTAAAGTTGAAGCTATATCTAAGTTACCATACCCCACGACTGTTAAAGCAATACGCAACTTCTTGGGGCACGCTGGGTTTTATCGGAGATTCATCAAAGACTTCTCCAAAATAGCTTGGCCAATGACTCAATTGCTTATGAAGGATGCTCAATTCGATTTTTCCCAAGAATGCAAGGATGCATTCGATCTCTTAAAAAAGGAGCTCACACAAGCTCCAATCATGATTACACCCAACTGGGAGTTACCGTTTGAAATCATGTGTGACGCTAGCGATTTCGCTGTCGGGGCTGTATTGGGCCAACGGCATGACAAGCTATTACAACCTATTTACTACGCTAGCAAAACCATGAATCCCGCTCAAGAGAATTACTCCACCACCGAAAAGGAATTATTGGCCGTAGTGTTCGCATTCGACAAATTCCGGCAATATCTTGTCCTTTCAAAGACAGTCGTTTTCACTGATCACTCGGCTCTTCGATATCTTTTTGCTAAGCAGGATGCTAAGCCACGACTAATTCGATCGATCTTGTTGCTACAAGAATTTGATGTTGAGATTCGTGATAAGAGGGGGGCAAAAAATCTGGCCGCAGATCATCTATCTCGTCTTGAAAACCCCTTAGATGAGCACAATAGGAGTGAGATTAGGGATTCATTTCCTGATGAACAACTCATGTTAATGATTGATTCGGAGCCTTGGTACTCCGATTTTGCCAATTATCTCGCAAGCAGACTCGTTCCTGAACACCTGACTAGATACGAAAGAAAAAGGTTCTTTTCTCAGTTAAAATACTACTTTTGGGATGAACCATTTTTATTCCGAAGGTGTCCTGACCAAATTATAAGATGTTGTGTTTCGGAAAGTGAGGCAGTAAAGATTATGAGGGAATGTCACTCTGGTCCCTCTGGAGGGCATCATGGGGTAAGCACCACCGCCCAAAAGATTTTCGACGCGGGATTCTATTGGCCCACAATTTTCTGTGATGTCAAAGAAATGGTACAGGCATGCGATGCATGTCAACGGGCCAGGAACATATCACATAGGGATGAAGCACCTCAGAATTTTATACAAGTATGTGAGGTCTTCGATGTTTGGGGAATTGACTTCATGGGACCCTTTCCATCTTCAGGGGGGAACGAATACATTTTAGTTGCCATCGATTATGTTTCAAAATGGGTTGAGGCACAAGCCCTTAGGACCAATGATGCTAGGGTAGTTATTCATTTTCTGAAAAAGCTTTTCGCTAGATTCGGGATTCCTAAAGCTCTCATCAGTGATAGGGGGACCCACTTTTGCAATGCACAAATGGAAAAGGTCATGAAGAGGTATGGAGTATCCCATCGGTTCCCCACCGCCTATCATCCACAAACCAATGGCCAGGTCGAAAACACCAATAGGGCTATTAAAAGAATACTTGAAAAGACGGTTAGTCAGAATAGAAAAGACTGGTCATTTATACTCGACGAAGCCTTATGGGCATTCCGAACCGCCTACAAGACACCTATTGGAATGACCCCGTTTTGCATGGTGTATGGTAAGGCGTGTCACTTGCCAGTAGAATTAGAACATAAGGCTTATTGGGCACTTAAGACATGTAACTTAGATTATAAAATTGCCAGAACTAATAGGTTCTTGCAATTACACGAGCTTGATGAGCTTAGGTTAGAAGCCTATGAATCTTCCATTACATATAAAGAGAGAGCAAAAAGATGGCATGACCAGAGAATTAAGAAACCCAAAGAATTTTCAGAGGGAGACAAAGTCCTATTGTACAATTCTCGGTTGAGATTATTTCTGGGAAAACTCAAGTCTAGATGGTATGGACCGTTTACGGTGAAAAATTCCTCTAAAACTGGAGCCGTTGTGTTATTAGACGATGAAGGTAGGGAATTTACTGTTAACATACAACGTGTAAAACATTATCAAGAAAATAACAATGAAATGATTAGTGAGGAGGATGTGACGTTTGACGATGAGGTCACGTAGTAACCCATGACCTTGAGTCTAGCTACAAGACTCGTAAATAAAGAAAAGCGCTTCTTGAGAGGCAACCCATGCTTTGTGTGATTTTATTTTGTTTGTTTGTTATTTGCTTCCGTATGCATGCTTTATTTTTATTGTTGGTCGATCATGTTTCTAAACTAAAAAGTGGAAATACTTTACTTTGTTGTTTTGGCCTAGTCTTAACTTCACCCAAAGGTATTTTTGCAAAAGATAAGTGTAAGGGGAAACCCCAAATATGTTTTTAAGAAACAAACCGATCATGATTCTCCACAATATTAAGTGAACATGTATATTCGTATTTGTTAGAGTCAAATGCTTGTATTGAGTCATAATGAAGTTTTGCAGGATTTTCCAGGAAGTAGGACCAAGTTTTTCCAGAAATTTTCCAGAAACTTAACTTAAGAATTTCTGCAGGTCACTTCTGACGGCGTCATGAGCTTGCTCTTGACGGCGTCACGTGTAAAAATCTGGAAATTTTACCAGTTTTGTTTTTCTAACGGAATCTTAAAGTTTTTGCTGAATTATTAAGTTTTATAATCTCCAGGAAATCTGCAAACTTCATTCCACAAGCATTATATCTTATTTTGTTTTCTAGGATTTAGTAACTTATGTAGATTGCCTCCGATTTTATGCGAGGTTGCTTTGTTTGTTTTCTCAGGATTTACAGGTTATGTATGACAAGAAGATGATTTATATTCTGGAAGGGAAGCTTTGATTGTTCATTTTCTTGGAAGAAGATTTAACCTGGCCACCTTATTATCCATACCGAGCGAATCAGGGGAGTATTTGATTTCATTCTTTTTACTTATTTCACTTTTACATTCTTTACTTGAACATTGGGGACAATGTTCATCTTAAGTGTAAGGGGAGGGTAAAATGATGATACCTTACAAATACACTTTCGCTTGAGTTTGTTTGTTTGATGGTAGATGTGTAATAAAACTATGAGAAATACTTGTTAGTGCAATTTTAGCGCCAAATTTAAAATTTTTTACAACATTTAGGAGTGAAACTTTAGCCATAGCAAGCGTCTCATGGATAGGAGATTGTATGACTAGCACACAACCGTACTTTCAGAAAAATTTTCCACCCAAATATGTGAGGTTCGCCTTTAGATTTGATAGGAAAAGCATTTGCTATTAGTGCTTATGAGTGTACCGTGAGAACCAATTCGGTTTTATGCCAGGAAGGTCCTCGATTGAGGCTATTCACCTTCTGAGAAGTCTCATGGAGAAATATAGAGAAAGACAAAAGGACCTGCATATGGCGTTCCTTGACCTTGAAAAGGCATATGATAGCATCCCACGAGAGTTGATTTGGAGAACTCTTATTGATAAAGGAACCCCAAGGAGATTCGTGAGGGTCATTAAGGATATGTACGAGGGGGCCAAGACACGTGTACGGTCCACAGTGGGGACCTTGGAGTTTTTCCCTGTTGAAGTTGGGCTACACCAGGGATCGGCCATCAGTCCTTACCTCTTCGCCTTGATTCTAGATGAGTTATCTAGAGGGATACAAGAGGGTATCCCATGGAGCATGATCTTTGCTGACGACATTGTGCTGGTGGCAGAATCGGCGGAAGGGTTAAACAACATACTCGAGAACTGGAGGGAGGCTCTTGAAGACAATGGTCTGCGGGTGAGCAGAAAGAAGACTGAATACTTGAGATGTGACTTTAGGAGGATCGAGTCAGGACACGACGAGGAAATTGATATTCGTATTGGTGACCAGATCCTGCCACCCAAGGAGTCTTTTAGATACCTGGGATCGATGATTCACAAATCAGGGAGGATAGATGAGGACGTAACCCACTGGATTAGAGCTGGTTGGGCGAGATGGAGGGCGGCTTCGGGAGTCCTTTGTGACAGGAACGTCCCCTTAAAGTTAAAGGGATAATTCTATAAGGTGGCGGTGAGACCAGCTATGTTGTACGGGTCTGAGTGTTGGCCTATCACCAAGGTCCAGGCTAACAGGGTAGAGGTGGCAGAACTGAGAATGCTAAGATGGATTTGTGGTAAAACCTTGCTTGACATGATCCCGAACAGAGTTTTTAGAGCTAAACTCGAAGTCGAGAATACTATCTCAAAGATGAGAGAAGGAAGGTTGAGGTGGTTCGGGCATGCCAGGAGAAGGCCACAATCAGCGCCAGTTAGAAAAGTCGAAGAGCTTGTAATGGATGGAGTGAGAAGAAGGGGTAGACCCAAACTCAGGTGGAAGGATAGACTTAAACTCGACATGAAGGAGTTGCTCTTGTCCGAGGAGATGATCTCAGATAGGAAGGCGTGGAGAGATAGAATTAGGATTTGTGGGTAGTCTCGTCGGTTTGGTTCTTTGTTTTTGCTCTGCCTTAGTTTTAGGCCTCGGGCATTGCTTTTCCTTGCTCTTTGTTGCCCCTTTAGGTTTGCCTACGTTTTCTTGCTTTTGCTTTGCCTTAGCTTTAGGCCCCGTGCGTTGCTTTGCCCTGTGTTGCTTCCTTTGGTTTGTTTGCTTGTCTTTGGGCCTTTGCTCTTTGTTTGTTTGGTGTGCTTTTGCCCGTGTACACTTGCCCCCTTGGCTTTTTGTTCCTTTTGCTGGTTTTGCCTACTTGTGATTGCCTGCTTCTTGTTGTTCTTGCTCTCTGTGCTTTGCTTTATCACCCGCACACCTGCACTTGCCGGAGGTCTTTTTGGAAGCAGTCTCTCTACTCTCGGGTGTTTCCTGGGGTAGAGGTAGGATCTGTCTACGTTCTACCTCCCCCATACCCTGCTCCGGCGGGATTGGGTTTGTTGTTGTTGTTGTTGTTGCTGCTTATGAGTGTACCGGTAGCATTTAGATTCTAGAACTTGCGTTAGTGATGCATCCCGAGACCGCTAGTGAGACTACATTCGTGTAGTAGGATTTACTACATGATAAGAGGCATTAGGATCACCCTTGTGTTAAACCCGTATTATAATTACTTGACCATTTAAGTCATATTACTTGGCTAGTTAAGTCAACTGATTTTCCCACACCCTTAGCGTTGTACTCATTTTTAGTACACGAAACCCCTAGTACACCCCTCCGAGCCTATCTTTTCGTTTCTAACTTTAAGGATTTTACTTAAAGGAAGAATTTGTTACACCCCACTTAAATGTACACCCAAATTGCCTTAGCCTTCCGTGTATGCACTCATCTTTAGTGCATTATTATTATTTGTTAAACCCTAAGTTAATTATCTAATTGATTACATGGTTGCTAAGTCGACTCATATCATTGTACATATTGTTTTGGGACGATTGGGACTCATGGGTAAAGTACTTATTTTATGGAGTAATGGGGAAGAACATCATATATTACCCCCATATGTGCGTTAATCTTAAAAGTACTCCAAGTGTTTTGATTATCTTAATTAGAGTCATTAGATTAGTTTATTGTAAAGTATGTAAAAGTATGTAAAAAAAATCGAAAAGTCAAGAAAAAAAAATAGAAAAAGAAAAAGAGAAAAAAAACATACGGACTACCATCCCTTTTCATTCTATGTTTATTTTATGTTTTTGTTATTTTTCATTTATTAGCTTAAGTCGAGTCTAGTCTTGGCTTAGCAACGCCACATTGTACATGTAATTAACCAAGATTGTTAACTTGCCACCAGTAAAGACTGCCTATATCCAACAAAACCGTGTATTCCATATCCCTACACCTAACGTTACAACCCTTTAAAAGACCTCTTTGATATTTTATCCTAGGTGCTTACGCCATGTGGTGGAGGTTTGATCCTTTCCCAAGCCTATGGTAATCTATTTTGCTATGACAGGTAGTGAGAGATATCTTCCGTTTCCATATTGTAATTTATACTTTATTACACCCGAGAGATGTGAGTATCTAAACACTATTTGTGAGGTGCTAGTATATGACCTCCGTGCTTGTCTTTGGTCTTTAGTGGAAAGATTATTTGTTGTAATTACTTTTATATTAGTGTTAAATGACCCCTAACTTGTATTTTGATTAGAATAAAAGCGCATTTGCTTGAGGACAAGCAAATCTCAAGTGTAAGTGTATATGATGAGGTGAAAAGTGAACCATTTTTAAGGGGTCATTTAAGCCCGGAATTGAATTTATTTGATCAAATATTACCCTAAATCGTTCCTTTTGTGATTTTAGGTACTTTGGGAGTGAATTCTGGAAAAGAAGGCATTTTGGACGTTTTTGGAGCATAAAAGTGAAGAAAACGGCAAAGACTTAATTTTCCTTGCTGGGAATAGTGGATGACGGCGTCAAGAAGAAAATCTTGATGGCTTCAAGAGTAAAAGTGGTGACGGCCTAGAAGAAACGTTAAGGCGTCACCCAAGGCCGTCACGTGTTAACTTGTCAAAACTTGCGCGCGGAGTAGCTGATATAGTTTTGGTCATAACTTTTGCATACGGACTCGGATTTAGGTGATTCAAAAGCCCATGCGAAGAGGACGAAGATATCTACAATTTGGTGAAAAAATGGTCGTGACGGCGTCAAGAGTACGGTCTGACGCCGTCAAGATGGGCCGACAGAAAACATGCCTATAAATATAACATCATAACTTCACTTTTTGAAAGCCGTAAAGCCTAAGGTCGATTCCTAGGTTTAGGTGGGTATTTTTCCAGCAACTTAGAGGGTTTCAATCACTCCATAAACATCTTGTAATGGTTTGATGATTCTATCTTAATGCATGTCTTCAATTATCATTATTGTTGCTTGTTCTTTATTAATTATGCTTGGCTAATTCACCTTGTGTCTACTTATGATTGTGTGAAACTTGTGTATAATTGATTAGATCTCATTTATTTCTCGGTGATGTTTGTATCTATCTCCATCAATGAGGGCTTGTTGATGTGTGTGTTTATCTCCATCAATTAGGGCGTGACAACTTCAATAGATCTAGTTGGTTTAGTTTATAATTCTTGTTTCCTATTGATTCTTGTTTTGATTGAATGTCTCATCAATGTTAGGCTTAAGAAAACTAGTAGACTTCCATAGGGTAACATGCTTTAACGTCTTAAGAAACATGAACCGATGTGTACTAGGTTTTTATGGTTGTATTTAATGCATGAGCGAATTCTAGTGATCCCATGTTAGGAGCTTCTTAGCCGGCTCGACATAGGAGTGAAGTAGGAGCTTATAGGATTGGGGAAGTAAGTACGCCACCCCATGAATGGTATTAAGGAATACAACCCATCAATTAAAACAAGGTGTAACAATTCAATAGTTAGAATTGGATAGCTAGCAAGGAGTAACATATCATAGGTAGACATGCTTCACTTACCTTGTAGAACCCTAGTTTACTTTTCTTGTTAATTAGTTTAATTAGTAGCTTTTGGGTGAGTTGATTAGCAACTAATTCCGCCCCTCCTTCCAATACCCGAGAATTTTACTTGCTTTTCATAAAATATAAAAACACAAAAAGAATCATTCTTCACCTTTAGACCTAGTTAGATTAATTTTCAATCCTAACGACACTATTCCTGAGTTGAACGATCAATCCCCCGGTACTTGTCACTATACTATACTACAACGATCAGGTACACTGCCTGGTGGGGGTTGTAAGCTTCTCGAGATCCCTCGAGAGGTAAAGCCTGGTGCAATTCCCACGCATCAGAGCTGTAGTGTTTGCACTCAAGTTATGGAGGCACTACTTATATGGAACCAAATGTACCGTGTGCACAGACCACAAGAGTCTTCAGCATATTTTGGATCAAAAGGACTTGAATATGAGGCAACGTCGCTGGCCAGAGCTACTCAGCGATTATGATTGTGAGATCTGTTACCACCCAGGAAAGGCTAACGTAGTAGCAGACGCGTTAAGCCGAAAAGAACGATTGAAACCCCTTCGAGTTAGATCACTAGGGATGACTATTCACTCACCCCTTCCATCCCAAATCCTTACCGCACAGAATGAAGCACTTAAAGAAGAAAACCGACCCAAGGAAAAGATTTACGACATGCCCGAGAATAGGAATGGTTTCGTGAAGAAATCCGATGGAACACTGTGTTTCAAGGACAGAAGTTGGATCCCTATGGTTGGAGGTATTCGTGAGCTCATCATGTATGAGTCCCACAAGTCAAAATACTCCATTCACCCAGGTTCCGACAAGATGTATCAGGATTTAAAGAAACTATATTGGTGGCCAAACATGAAGGCTGACATCGCAGAATATGTCGGTAAATGTTTGACGTGTTCAAGAGTAAAAGCAGAACATCAGAAACCTTCAGGTCTACTTGTACAACCAGAACTTCCTATGTGGAAATGGGAACGAATCACCATGGACTTCATCAACAAACTCCCAAGAACCTCATCCGGATACGACACAATATGGGTTATTGTGGTTCGTCTCACAAAATCCGCTCATTTTCTACCCATCAAAGAAACCGATGAGATGAATACACTAGCCCAGCTGTATGTAAAGGAAATTGTCACTCGACATGGAGTACCAATTTCAATTATCTCGGATCGAGATAGTCGTTTCACCTCTCACTTTTGGTAATCGTTAAAGAAAGCCTTAGGAACTAAACTAGATATGAGTACCGCTTACCACCCTCAAACTGATGGTCAAAGTGAAAGAACTATCCAAACCTTGGAACATATGCACCGAGCATGCGTTATTGATTTTGGAAAAGGTTGGGATAAGCACTTACCATTAGCAGAGTTGTCATACAACAATAGTTACCACGCCAGCATAAAAGCAGCACCATTCGAAGCACTGTATGGTAGAAAGTGCAGATCGCCCGTTTGTTGGGCAGAAATTGGAGAAAAACAACTTATAGGACCTGACCTTATTCGGGAAACAACTGAGAAAATCGTTAAGATTAAGCAACGCTTACAAGCAGCTCGGGACCGACAGAAAAGCTACGCCGACATAAGAAGGAAACCCATGGAATTTCAAATAGGAGACAGAGTCTTATTGAAAGTATCCCCCTGGAAGGGAATGGTACGATTTGGAAAGCATGGAAAGTTGAACCCCAGATACATCGGTCCATTCAAAATCCTGGAAAGGATAGGACCCGTGGCTTATAAGCTAGAACTACCCGAAGAACTCAGTCGAATCCACGACACCTTTCATGTGTCAATCCTTAAGAAGTGTTTATCCGATGAATCTCTCGTGATTCCATTGAAAGAAATTCGACTAGATGATAACCTTGTCTTTACTGAGGAACCCATTAAAATCATGGATAGAGAAGTTAAACAACTCAAACAAAACCGTATCCCTATTGTCAAAGTTCGTTGGGACTCCAAGCGAGGACCGGAATATACTTGGGAGCGCGAGGATCAGATTCGCTCCAAGTACCCACATCTCTTCACCTAAGACACCCTTGGAAACTATCTTAGACTAGAATTCCAGGACAAAATTCCCTGTAAGAGGTAGGTAATGTAACCTCTCATAAATTTCCCTTACGATTAGCAAATGCATACGAATAAATAAAACGATGTTACGATAAATTAACATCATTTTACGGGTAACAATTTTTTTTTTGATATGGCTAGATATTGAACCACTACGATAACTATGATTGACCGTTTACCCAGGAACGATGCTTACACACGACCTAGATAATCTATGATTATTGCGAACGATAAATATATATAACACGTTCATATTTATAACAATACGTTTCGTCTAAATAATGTATACTATTTTTATATTCCCCGAACCTACGAAACTTCCCGAGAAGGCTCACTAATATTTTTGAACTTTGACACGATAATCGAGACACACCATGTGGGCACCCAACACCCAATGGGCCATGGTTACAATTTCAAAACCAAACGGACCCCTTTTATTCTTTCTTTTGTTTTGGGCCGACGCAAAACACAAGCCCACCAGGCCTTGGGCCCAAACGCACCCTTAATATTTTGTTTTTCTTTTCTTTGTTCCCTGTCGCGACCTCACCCAAAACACCCATAGTATTTTACGATTTCTACACACGACACATGAATATTTTTACTTGTTTCGTATCACCTAGTGCCAAGGAAACAGAGATGATAGTTGTTACACATTTTCTCGCTCGTTTACTACCCTAGAAAACACCCAAGTAAACCACCAAACTCACCTTTGAAAAGATAAGTCTAAACGTGGCATGATATTCCCTAGCACCCCCATGCTTCCCAATAGCAACAAAACAAACTCTAAACACCATGGGATTGTCAGGAATGAACAGGAATGATATCTTACAAGATCTAACCATGTACAAAATCGATTGGGCATTGTTTGTGGCAATACTATTCGCCTTCACATGCTACACCAACACTTGTGAACCTATCTTGTTTCTACCCTTCAAAATACTGCCTATATAAGCCTCCCATGCAATCACGAAATGTTACATGCACATAAACTGTTGGGAACGTAGTTTTACTATTTATCAAGTCTCGGTCATTTACTTGTAATAGGTTGCTAAGGCTTGTATGTTTATTTTAACTTAAGGCTTATGTAGCAAGCCCATGGGCCTTAAGCCCATTTCATTCACTAGATAGGGAGGAAGGGAGTGTTGCCCTACTCCTTCCCTATATATACTAGTCTTATGTAACTAGTTAAAGTGTTGGTTATTTCATTATTCTATGCAAACTCTTTCATTTCTATTTCTAATATTGTCTTAATCAACCATCTCTCCTTCTCATCTCATTTTTTATACTTGTGTTTACATAAATGGTGACCTAACAAGTGGTATCATTCGCCTAATAGAGATTGAAGTGTGTTTCTTGGAGTTAACGTGGGATTTAGGGTGTTATTTTGCTTCTTTTTGCTTCTTTCTTTGTTTCTTACACTCAAATCTTGAAGCTTGGATAAGTTTTAAGGTTAATATAGTATTTAGAAGCTTAGATTTTGCATAAAGTTTTGATTTTTAAGGTTTTTTCTACTCAAAATCTTACTTATTTAGTGTTTTCTAAGTGTTGGGGAAGTTATTTGATCAATAGAACCTTATTTCTAAGCATTTTTCTTCAAAAAGTTGTGATTTTTACAAGTTTCTGACCATCTTACGCGTAAGTTTTGTGCATAGTACGAGTTCTTAGCTGTCTACAGTACTTTCTGTCCTTTTACGCATAAGATTTTGGTCAAAACCCCTTTTCTACGCATAAGATCAAATCCTACGCATAACTTTAAGCAAAAAACCCCTTTTCTACGCATAACCTTTAATCCTACGCATAAGTTTTGGCAGAAAACCCATTTTCTTCGCTTAACTTCATTTCCTACGCGTAAGTTGGTATTCCTACGCCTAAGTTCTACGCAGAAGTTAGATCTTACGCATAAGATTAAATCTTACGCGTAAGTTACAGAAATCTACGCAAAAGATTCTTCAAAGGTCTTCTCTTCGTGCATCGGTGACTCAGTACTTCCCTAGCTTGGATAAGTTAGTGGAATACTTCGACTACGAATATCTTTCAAGCTTGGATAAGTTTGGAGGATTTGTTTGGTCTTTGAACCTTACGCATAAACTCTTACGCATAAGCTTAATTCTTACGCGTAAAGGTATATCTTACGCATAAACTCACTGTTTACGCATAATATCAACCTTTACGCATAACTTTAAAGCCTACGCATAAGATACTGTGTTACGCGTAAGATTCTTATCTTTGCCTAAGGATTCTTAAACTTAACCAAAGGAACGTGCATTTCAATCTTCTACAAGATCCATCATTCACACAAGTCTCTTTCTATTATCTTCTAGGAGATTAAACGTTCAATTTTTACGCGAAATTTAAATTTTGGTATAACAGTGAAAATTTTGGCCCAAAATTCAAATTTTTAGGCCAAAATTCAAATTTTTTCGGTAAAATTTGGCGGCAAAATTTTTGAAACTCAAATTTTTCTTGCAACCTTAAAATTGCATTTTAAAGTGATTTTCAAAATTTTGGAAGAGAAAAATTTTCAAATTATTTTGGAGGGAAAACCAGAAATCACTATTTCGACCTTGAGTGTGACATTTTGTTTGATTATTTCGATTACGTCGCAACAATCAAGGGGGAGAGATATGTCATCTACAATGTCTCAATTACCTTATTCCAACTACCTTCCTCACCAATATTCTCATCAGCAACAGTCATCAGAATCAGTACCTTCTTCCAACTACCTTCCTCACCAATATTCTCATCAGCAACAGTATCATCAACAACAAAGTCACAGCTCCCACATTCGTCATGTTCAGCTCTTTGGCAATGAATCAAGGCCTCCAATGTTGCTACCAGGAACATATACTGATTGGAAATGGAGATTTCTACAATGGCTCACAAATCGTCCTGCTGCAGGTCTCATGCTCAAATCCATTCAAGATGGTCCATACAAAATGATATTTCTTGCTGACTCAACAGGGATTATCAGACTACAAACATATGAAGATTTGAATGCTACTGAACTTGCTCAGTACGATGCTGACCAACAAGTTGCATGGTTCAAGACACTAGCACTTCCCAACTCAATTTACATGTATATGGACTTTCAAGCCAGTGCTTATGAAATGTGGAAATATCTTGAGGCTATGCATCGTACAGAGGAACTTCATCACATCAGAATGAAGCAAACTCTTGAATCTTGTTTTAGCATGAATCCACTAAAGACCATTCTCCCTTCTCCACCATCTCTAGCTATTGACCATGGATCCTTAATTGACACTCCAAATGGTCTCCTCTTCATTCCTCCGAATGCACCTGAGCCTTTCTTCATTCCTCAGTACCATCCTGCTACACTAAATAATCATATGCAATCACTTCTGCAAAATCTTGTGAAGCTTGGACAAGCGTCTACTGATAAAGGCAAATGCATGATGACTTCAACCTATGAATGCTTTAACACAATGGAAGAGACTGATGACGAAGAAGATCTTATCAAACCAAGCATGGCATTTCTGGCATATACGGAAAATATTGCAGATGTGGAAGCTCAAGATTATGATTCAACTCCACTCTATGACGATAATGTTGAATACAATGCCACACTTAGTCAAATGGAAGATGAAGGGGGTAATCTCAATGCTGTTTTGCAAAGTGTCATGAGAGATATTCCATCTGATGATGAATATGCAGATTTGAAAACCAATACAGCAGATTTGGAAGCCAATACAACAGATGTGATGATAATGTCAAATCATGATTATGTTCATGAACAGAATTACTTCAGTTATCCACAACCTGCTACTTCAAATCTCATGATCCAATATGATTCATCTCCGCAGCAGACTTCAACTCAACTTGTTCCATATGACAACAGTGATGCAGTGTACTATTCAAATTCCAATGAAGATGACGATGAGGATTTCAAAATTCTGAATCAAGGACTAGCAATTATTGCTCGTACCTTCAGCAAATTCTCCAACAAAACAAACAACCATCTTCGTTCTTCTTCTAACATAAGGAATCAAGCTGTTGTGCAAGGTGAAAAAGTTGATAGACAAGGAAGGAATGCTGAAAGGACTGTTGGGAATACTGTAGATGTCGGTTATACAGGCTATCAGGATAAAAATTTGGAAGAGCAAGATGACAGCAGGAGATTGGGGAATGACACAGATGTTGATTCTGCTAATATTAAACCCACTTATGACTCAGAGCCCAACTTTGCCAAAGAACAGATGGTTGAGGTACAATCTATTGTTGATCATATTATGCTTGCAAATGAGATACAACAATCTGAGCAACCTAACTTCAATAATGAAGGAGAGGTTGACCAGAATGTTGTTCAATGTCCTGACAAATATTCTCAGTCTATGTCCTTAACTGATAATCTTATAACTGATACATCATACCAAACTCTTGAGCCTGAAAACATTCTTCTCAAAAAGACCATTGCCCAGTTTCATAAAGATTTTTCAAAACTGGAGGCACATTGCATCTCACTGGAACTCAAATTGCAAAATGAATCTCTAAATTCGGGCAACAATGGTCAATCTTTGAATGAATAAAGTAAACGTGTGGATACATTGGTTAAAGAAAATGAGCTTTTAAAAGGTCATATTCAAGAAAAGGTGTTTGCACATGCTGCATTACAAAACAAATTAAGAAGACTGACTGGCCAGAGTGTGGATACTAAGTTTACAAAACCATCAATCTTGGGGAAACAACCTTCTCAAACAAGCAGAAAACAATCAGTGGTTCGACAACCAACTGCATTTAAATCTGAACGACCTAAATTTTCAAAACCTCGGTTTGCCTCCCAAGTTGTTGAGATTAACAATTTGACAAAACCAGTCACTCCACATTCTTGGCCTAAGGAAAATGCATCTGTGTCTGCTAAATCTCAACACGTGATTATACCTGGCTCTTCTAGGATTAGTTCAAAAACAGTGTCTAAAACGAGCATTAAAAGTAACGAGTTTTATGGCAAATATGACATGTACAAGAACTATGATCTAGAAAAGGCTAGGAAAAAGGCGCTACTTCAAAAGGATGGAATTCTAGTTTCAAAACCTGATGTGATGCCTTCCACTGTAGTACAAAACACTGCTTGTAGTAGTACACCAAAACCTACGAGTACTCAACAAACTAATAGGAATTGGCTAGCTTCTAAGAGTAGTTGCATAAATAATCATGTTGTTCGTGCTTTAAAATATCTTCAAAAAGGAAATTCACTTGAAAAGGCTCAATCGACTATGACTAACAAACCCGTTGAACCAAAATTCACAAGTTAGAAACCTAAGAAGTGGATCAATATAAGACGTAGGTTTTCTCAACGAAGTGATGCTCCAACATTTCATTCAACTGCATCTAAAAGGAAAACATCTCCTAGATCTAACACTAGGTGGGTACCCACGGGTAGAATTTTCAAATCAATTGGTCTTAGGTGGATTCCTACAGGAAAGAGTTTAGACATTTGCACCAAAACTAATGTGATTTCCACAACATCAACCGCTGAGACAAATATGAAAACCATCGGAATTGTGTGTTCGAGTGTCAAGAAGATAGTTGACACTACATCTTTATGCTTCTAACACCTGGAACCCAGCTACCCTTAGGGCTCCATGTTCTCTGTTTTGTCTCTTCTTTCTTTCTTTGAAGATTCAACAACAATGGCTTCGGAACAAATCAGTTTCGGACCCGAGCTTAATGTTATGGTTTTTGAGCACAACGGCTTAGGACCCACAACCAACCGTTTAAAAGCACATAAACAATGGCTTCTGAGCAAAACAGCTTAGGACCCGCATCCAACTGTCTGAACTTTCCAGACTCTTTGGCTGAACTGTTGTCTGTCACCCGTAAAGAAGTGGAAACCTTGTTTGCTCCATTGTTTGATGATACGATTGAAAACCGTCTTTCTGAGGTCTCACCAATTTCCGCTGCACACCTTGATCAACATAAAGTACCTGATTCACCTCAACAAACAACAACAACTGTTGGAAGAGACGGTCCTCCAATTGCATCTCCAACAACCACAGAACAAACCGGGTCCAACTCACGACAATCATCTGGAGACTCCATACCTAAATCAGTTCCACAAACCGCAGAGCATGACCCAGAGGAGTTCTTTAACCCGTGTGCATCGGCTCAACTCATTCCTGACATTGCTGAGTCGTTTACACGCAATTTGGATCCTGCTAACATGCGAGATAATTACCAACTTCACCCTTCGACACACAATTGGACTAGAGATCATCCCTTAGTTCAAAGATTCTGATCTACAGTGTCTCCAAAAGTACAATTCACAGCTTAAAGAGCATGTCGAAAAGGGTACAGTTGAATTATATTTTGTGGGAACTGAATACCAATTGGCGGACTTGTTTACAAAGGAATTACCTCCATCAAGGTTTGTTGATTTAGTTCACCATATTGGTATGCGGTGTTTGACTCCAGATGATTTGTAAAATTTTCTTAAAACCTAAGAGAGTCAAACATCAAACTCTTTTTGTAAATATTTTATCATTAAGAAAATACAAACCTACAAAAAGAATCCTCTTTCTTTGAGTACAAACTTCGAATCTTCAAAACTATGTTCCTCCATTAAAACAAATTTTGATTTACACTGTCAAAATAGAACATGTTTTGAGGGGGGAGAAAACTTTCACAATATCGTGAAGTTTGCACACCTCATCATAATTCTTCAAGGATAAAATGTTTTTTCATCATTCGGATTAAAATCTCATTTTTTTTCAAAAACTTCTATGATCTCTCGAATTAATATGTACAAAAAGGTTTCACAAAATATATGCTAATTCGAGGGGGAGAAAAGGAATTTTTTCTCCAACGATCCCAAATTAATCTAGTTTGGACTTCAAATGGAAAAGTAATTAACCTTTTAATGAGTAAAGTTCACAAAAGTCTTAAACTTAGGTAAAAGGACCTTGCATGGAAAATAAACACAGGCTCTAATCAATGTTTTCACACATGTTCTCAAAAGTTGCACACATGATTAAAACCTCAACAAATCAGACTAACGATTTTTCCTCAATTATCTCCATAATTGTGAGTTTCTAATTTCCTCATTGTTTTTGTCTAATCGTTCCCTAAATGTTTCAAGTGTTTTCAACGGTCAAAAAGGCATAATCAGAAACTAAGGTTTATGTAATTATCGATTGGGGCATTTCTTTTTGATGTGTTTAGTCTAATTTATTATTTCATATAGCTTTAGAGAACACTAAAGTATGCTCAATTGGTGTGTTTGCACGATTAGAAACAACATAGGTTTGAAATCAAGTGACTTAGGGTTTAAGATTTCGATGTCTTTGCTGCTACTAGGATGTTTAATTTGTACAATATTCATGCATTATGATGCTAAAATGCGTGCAATGTCTCTAATCATAACCCCTAACCATTATCATAGTTGGAAAATCTCGAGTGATAGGATGAGTTAATCTGTGATCTTGTGTGTTAATTAGAGAATTCTGAGCATTTTGGTAGATTTAGAATGAGTTTCTTGATTCATCTGTATACTTGTTTGTGCCTGATGTATTTTCTCTGTGTGCAAGTACATGTCATCCCATTGAAAGTCAAAATTTCAACATTCGAAAAAATGTTTCTTATGGAACATATTTTGAGGTCAAAGGGCAAAATGTGTTTAAAGGCTAAACTGGTAAATGGATCCAAAATGGTGAGAAACAAATTTTTCCAAACTCTACACTATTGTTTTACACCGGTAAAGCAAGTGTGAAGACCAAAGCAAAGTTGTCCTAAATTTTTCAAATTTTCATAATCTGGAATGCTTTGGCTACGATTAAAGAATGACTCTGATTTGGGCATCCCAAATACCTGAAGTTTTCCATCCATCACAAAATCAAAACTTCAAAAAGAACCCATGAGGTTCAACTTTTGATGGAAATCTTTTTCTGATTTTAAAAACTCAAAAGAGAGACTCCGAGTCTCAAACAACTTTCAACAGTAAAAGAGTTTTGAATTTCAAGCATTCTTTGTTGTATAATACTTGATTATGTTTTCTAAAACCTTGAGCAGAATCATCTCTCGAATTTTTCAAAAAGTATTTCTTTAATACGATTCTAAATTCTGCTCAAGAATACTATCTCTCGAATAATGTTCATTATTTGAGGGGGAGTGTTTTGTTTAATAAAAAACTAATTTTGTATAAAAACAACGACTTGTGCACTCATTTCAGTGTACAACTCGGGTTTCAGAGAAAGGAGAGTGCCTTGCTAAACCATTCATTAAAACCAAATGTGCACTTTTCCTTGAAAACCAAAAGAAGTTCTCATGCTAAGCTTAACTAAAACTTCTTAATCTTGAGCAAAATTTATTCAAATTTTTTCAAAAGGTTTTTCAAAACTTTTCAAAATTTTGCTCAAGATTTTTTCAAATCTTTGCTCCCCAATTCGCTCCAAAGTTTAAAAATGTCTAAAACATATGCTCGTTTTGAGGGGGAGTATTTCCAAATCAAAATGCTTTATTAAAATCATGTTTTTTGGTTTGTGCACACATAACAGTGTACAACCCGCACTTGTATTGAAAGGACCCTGAGGTACGGTTCAGTGCCTCAATCCTAACATAAGGAGCGAAGGCTTCTTACTATTTGAGTAGAATTAATCAAACATTTTCTGATTTTCATAATTCTGCTCAAAAGACAAGTATTTCACCTCAATGAGTATTCACTTATTGGGGGGGAGCACTTGAAAACTCATCGTTCTGAAATTCCAAAGTTCTTGTTGATTTCTCCCCATAAGACTAAAAAAGCATATTTTAATCAAACGTTTCTCAAAAACAACATCTTATATGCAATTTTTGAGGGGGAGAAAAGAAAAGTGATTAAAATATGAACGTTAAAAAGTTGAATCTCAAGCAAGCTAGACTCAGAATTGACCCAAGAATTGACGAAACAAAATGTTATCAATCGAAAAGACTTATCCTCGACGGGTAATGACATCAAGTTAGTTACTAGAGCTAGTTGTCACCTAAAAGCTGACAATGGAACTCTTTAACTAGCCACGCAAGAGTGTCTCAAAAAGGATTTGTCGAAGTAGAAATGTACCATTTCCAGAAACTTTCTGTGGACTTTACTAGGCCGGGTAATAACTTCAAGCTAGTCTAACTAGTGATGTAAGCATGTCTCGAATCGGTCTTGTTCACTAAAAGTGGATCAATTCAAAAGTGCTTGCTCCTCCCGCATGTGCAAATTTATTAATTACACATGAGCACATGTGAAGGGGGAGCCCTTCATAAGTAAACACAAAACTCTTAAAGTGTTAAACAAAATGTTTGATAATCACAAACACTTTGAGAGATTTTTTCAAAGGTTTCAATGGCAATTATAGGATAGTCATGGAGTTATAAGGTGACTAAGGTTAGGAAAAACCGTCCTATGATCCGCCAGAGCCGGAGGGATCTACCCAAGGACATCACCAATAGTTAGTACTAGAAGTCCTTAGGTATGATATGAAAAAAAAGGAGTAAAGAATGAAAGGAGAAAGAAGGGGTTGAAGAATTAAAAAGAAAATTAAAGAAAAGGGTGAAAAGAAATAGCCCTCCATATGTTCAACCTTAGGGCAGACACCGGGTTCAATTCATATGCTACTGGTTGTTGCTAAGGCGACATCGGTATTGAAGATAAAGTCGTCATGGACCCAGTGACGCAATGCATTAAACCTTCATAACCACTCAAGTTCTCTTATCTCTTAGAGATAGTTGATATTGAAGCAGGAGACCCCTCTCTAGTCTCCGCATAGGAAACCTAAGTGTGCACTTATCGACTCTAGAGCCATGAGATACATCAAAGATCTCTTAGGAACACTTAGTATTTCTACAACTGGTGTTCTACATCAATGGATACCAGCTGTAAATTATTGAGTCCTTCGCAGATCTTAGCAATCTGCCGAGAACGTTTATGAGAGGATTTACTTATGTATTTCTCAAATGATTGAACGGAAACTCCTGCCAGGGTCAACATCTAACAGCCCTGACAGCAGGTCACTTCGGTAACTCCTTGTGAGTTACGCTTAGTGCTCGTGGTAGTTCTATAGCGGTCTACAGTCGTGGAGTGATCCCCAGCGACTCACCCAGTCATTGAGCTACTTTGTAGGTCTCGTAAGCTCCTTCGGGGGTATCTGACTTGGGAACGGCCTTGATAAGGGTTAGAAGGAGTCTTCACACTATGCTGTTGACGATCTCTAATTGTTTATCTGTAAGTACCGGATGTTTTATTGCTAACTGTTTACATGCAGGGACACATCATTTCCATGGAGACGGATTCCACATATTCATACATGCATCTTGAAGTCATCTAAAAGCTCCCTCAAAGATCTGTGCAACACATAGTTCAAAGAAAGATTCTAAGCCAAAAAGAAGAATCTACAGAGTATAAAGACTAAAGATCTTATGTCTAAGAAAGGGAACTACGTGCATGTATAAGTCAAAATTCAAAGATGTATGAGCATGTTGCAATGGCGGACAACCACCACAGACACGGAAGTGACGAACGGCAGACAACCTCATAACATGATCACTACACTATCACCAAAGAACAAAGACTCAGAGCAAAGTACATTCATCTAAAGACGTCTAAAGTTATACAAGTCAAAAGTCAAAGACAAAGATGAAGACGTCCAGCAACCGTGATGACCGACCCTTAGGGGGAGATTGTTGGGAACATACTTTTGTATTTTAGTCAAGTCTCGGTCATTACATTTTGTAATAAGATGATCACAACTACATCAACAAAGAACAAAGAATGATGAATGATTTAGAAGACATCTAAAGCATTGAAAGTCAAAGATTAAGACGAAGACGTCAAGCAACCTTGATGACCGACCCTTAGGGGGAGATTGTTGGGAACGTAGTTTTACTATTTATCAAGTCTCGGTCATTTACTTGTAATAGGTTGCTAAGACTTGTATGTTTATTTTAACTTAAGGCTTATGTAGCAAGCCCATGGGCCTTAAGCCCATTTCATTCACTAGATAGGGAGGAAGGGAGTGTTGCCCTACTCCTTCCCTATATATACTAGTCTTATGTAACTAGTTAAAGTGTTGGTTATTTCATTATTCTATGCAAACTCTTTCATTTCTATTTCTAATATTGTCTTAATCAACCATCTCTCCTTCTCATCTCATTTCTTATACTTGTGTTTACATAAATGGTGACCTAACATAAACAAACCATTACACTAAAAATATTAACGAGGAGGAGCTGTGGAGGGACAAACAAATCGCCAAGAGTACCACGCCTCAAAGTGAACCTAGGAAGCCAAGATTTGGAGCCTCTTGAACCTTGGTGGAACGTGAAGTGAACCACAAAGCTATTGTACCATTACACGAACCTTGCACTTGTTTTTACGCCACCTTTTATAGGTGAGGTGAGAACTTTAACTTTTCTTTCTATATATATACATACGTATGTTTATATTATGCACAAACACTTGAAGCTTATAAATCGTAAATCTTAAAAGCAACGTATATATTTTATGTATCGTACTAATTCTTGGATAAGTCATTAACGAGAACATGTAATAACCTCGAACATAAATTAACGCATACACCATGAAAATCACAGGTTTCTAAGTCACAATGGACCTATACGATATACACTAAAAGACTTAGTTTATTTTTCAAATTTTACAAGTTATACGTATTAAGTTTGTGGCCACACTTTGACCTCGCCATTTGAAAATTCGACACACGACCCCCTGTTATTTTTGTACGATTTATTTGTTTACTTGGTATACTAATGAGAATGATAAATTATTCGACTTAACAACTTGGTTTGACCACTTGAACGAGACTAAATCTAAACGAGTTTTCAAAGGATTTTCAGAAAACTAAAAACTATTTTTGGGCCGAAAAGCCCAATAAGCTAGTTTTAGCTTATTCAAATAAGCTGGGTGAAAAAGCACTTTTGAAATGATATTAGAACTTAAAATGATGGATTTTGATAAACCCAAAGTTCCCTCAAACCCCTTGGATCAAAAATCATTAACGGGCCTTAAATATTGGATCGTAGGCCCATTTTGAGAAAAACAAAGGAAATAAGCTAATAAGCTGTTAAAATAAGCTTTTCTACACTTCCTGAGCTTATTAAAATAATAAAAATGTTAAGTTTTAAATTTGATAATTTTTGGACTAAGTTTGCAAATTTTCGAGGACTAGGGACTAAAAGTGTCAAACTTATAAACTTTGGGTAAAAAGTGTTAAAACAGTTTTTCTAAGGATATAAATAGTTAATATTGAAACTTGGGATTAAAAAATGTAAATATTGATATACTTGGACTAAAAACGTAAATATATATAATTTTGGACTAACGACGTAAATATTTTCCGTTAAGGGTAAAATGTATAAATTGGAGAAACTTAAAGGATTAAATAATAATATTGATTTTAAATAATAAATTATGTATGTATATATATATATATATATATATATATATATATATATATATATATATATATATATATATATATATACGTATATATATATATACGTATAAAATTTAACGATAATTAAATTTAGACGAATAAAACAATACGTAACCATTATCGATTTTATATACAACGTAACACATCGCCTATGCACTTTATGGATTATTCGTAATTAATAATAAACGTTCGCAATAATACAAGACTTAAAAACTGAAACGTGCCATATCTTGTAGGTTGTGTGTGAATCTGTTGCCTTGCATCGTTGAGATTACGTTTGTTCTACTATCTTACTAAGGTGAGTTCATAGCCCACATTTAACTTATTTTTGTGGTGGGGGGGGGGGATACATGCTCAAAAACTGAACACAAGTCTTTTCCTGATATTATTATTGCTTAAGTAGCTATTGCCAAAAGTCCCTCGATCATGAACCTTAATCACTTGAAGGGTGAATGTAAATAATTATGAATAGATCTATTAGGGATTGACAATCCCCATTTGGTGGCAAGAGGAAAGTTACCAAATGCACTTTATTTGAATATCATAGGTTACTGGGAAATACCTATCTTGGGGGCAATATATTTTACATCATTATTACAGAAAATATTGATGTCTGTTGAATCGTTGAGTGTCATGAGCTTAAGGCAATAATGAATGCGACTTTCTAACTTGTTTATTTGTATTATATACAATAAGCACCTATCTCTTGTGTTCAAACTCTTAATTATAAACCTATGAATTTCACTCAACTTTTGTTGACTTTTAGCATGTTTATCTCAGGTAACTAAATGGAATGGATGGAAAGGCACGAAGTGGGCAAATAAAGAAACGTTTATTTCTCTTTGAATAAAAACTTGTTGTTGAATAATGAATCCTCTTGGAATTATGAATATTTGGTATTTTAAATAAAACTTAAAACGATCACTTGAATCGTTTTCTATAATTGTGACAAAGATCCACGATATAATACCCCAAAAGTCTTCCGCTGACATTTTAAGTCTTCCGCTGTATTAATCGATTTTTGGGGTGTTATATACAATTTGGCCTACTTCTTTATCAAACGGATTGAGTGTGCTAGAAAAACTCCCAAAGCCAATCTTCCATATGGAATGTTTCTTACTCGTCTCTATCGTCATGTTATCGAATACTACCCCGATCTTGACAATAGCATCTATGAGTCCATCTATCCCACCTTACGTTCTCTCACTCTAAAACTAGCTCGACGAACTCGAAGTGACAAGGGAAAATCTCGTCGTCATAGGTTTCGCGGTTCATCTTCTCGACAAGCCGATGACGATGAGGAGGAAAACATCCATGATGCTAGTACCCCTTCGTTTTTCGAGTTCGTTGATAATTTAGAGGATCTTGACTATCCCCGAGTATTCAACCCCATCTCCTAGCGATCAAACTGAAGAAGTACTTCATGAGCGAACTACCGAGATGCTTAGACGACAAAAGAGTTTGCATGAAGAAGTTAGAGGTGGCTTCAAATCCATCGGGAAGACCTTGAAGGGTATCTTCAGGAAGAAAAGGAGATGATGTGTTTAGCTTATGTTTGTTGAACAATATTTATTTTTATGTCTCTTGATCGTGAATTTTTTATGTGCTATTTGTCCGAAGTGTATTCGGAAGTACTTGTTATTTTCTTGGATATTTGATTAAGATGTTAACTTGCTTATTTATGTTTAATAGATGTTTATGAATGCATGCTTTATCACTTAATCTATATATATGCTTGCATGATTAGTTTATGTATATCTATATATGACATGTATGCTTTCCAATAGACCAAAACAAATGTGAAATGTCCAAATAGAGCTTGCTGTAAAAACAAAACAGAATATAACATTTTTACAGAAAATTTTTGAAAAATTTAGATTTTTGGGCCGTCAGATGGGCGGCCCCCTTAAATTTAAGGGGACCGGCCTCCATTTAAGGGGACCGTCCATCTGGAACAGTTTTTACACTGTTTTCTTTTGCAACTTGTGACCTCTTTTGCTAGTCCCACCTACCATTTCCCTTAAAAACTAAACTGATTTTGGAATCTAACAATACAATTTCAAATTAATTCTACTTCTAAACATGTTTTCATACTATATAATCCCCATGCATGTTTAATTCACATTCCATCATCCTCAACCTTCATCAAACCTCATCCTTTTATCATGTCATCACCAAGAACCACCTATTCAAACAATGCCAAGAAACAAAAACTTGTCATTATTCCACCAAAACAACTATTCATTGACCTCACAAATGAAGACAACACCACCCCATCACCACCACCTCAATGCTCATCTCCTAGTGCACCAAATGCACCTTCCAAAACACCATCAACAAATGGAACCTCTACTTCGTCCATACCATCCACTTCATCCATAAATGACTACATAAATACCCACTTATCTCCTCCACCAATAGTTCAACCACCACAAACTACCAATGAAAACACAACTCTTGCATTAACCCTCTCATTATCACCATTAACACCTCTTGATGCACACTTCTCATCATCCCCTATCAATCCACCAACCTATGACCTCGTCCCATGGAGCTTACTTGAAGCTCATGGAGACACTTGCCTTTGTTGCATCCATGATGAGGCGAAAAATGATCCGTTTTTAGGGGGTCATTTAAGCCCGAATCCGAATTTATTTGATCAAATATTGCCCTAAATCGTTCCTTTTGTGATTTTAGGTACTTTGGGAGAGAAATCTGGAAAAGGAAGCAATTCGGACGTTTTTGGTGCATAAAAGTGAAGAAAACGTTAAAGTCTTAATTTTCCATGCTGGGAATAGTAGGTGACGGCGTCAAGAGCAGAAGTCCATGACGACCCAGTACAGATTTGACGGCGTCACAAAGGAAGGGCGTCAAGAGTAATAAGTCATGACGGCCTGGAAATGATTTGGTCTTGACGGCGTCAAATGTAGATCAAGGTAGTCTGAGAATGGTTTTGGCAGTGAGGTGACGGCGTCACAAGATTTGTCTTGACGCCGTCAGACCTCTTTTCCTATATGTAGTTTTCTAATTTTTCACATTTAAAGAGAGAAGTTTTGGGAGAAACCCTAAGTACGATTTTGGTGTAACTTTACAGGTTTTTCAAGGGTTCCAAACCCTTGATACCTTGCATGTTTAATCAAGATAAGTGTTCCTTTAATTCAATCAATATGTCTATGTGTTGGTTGTCTATATCTTGTTCTTGTCTTAATTCTATCATGCTAGGCTAGATCTATCTTGCGTTTGCTTAGATCTAATGAAACCTAGATGTTAATTATGTGTTGATTACTTGTTTATTCTTGTCTTGGATGAATGATTTATATGTTAGGCTTAAGAAAACTGGCAGATCTCCACTCGGTAACATGCTTGAACGTCTTAAGAAACATGAACCGAGGCGCACTAGGTCTTTATTGGTTGTATTTAATGCATGAGCCACTGTTTACAATCCCTATAGTTGTGTTGGGCATGGTGTAGGAGGAGATAAGAGCTCATAGAATTGGGGAGTTATGTGTGCCACCCCATGAATGGTATTAAGGAATACGATCCGTCATCCATGCAATTATAACAAGTAATTAACATGTAAAAGATGTCTAGGGAGTAATGAAATCTAAGTAAACACATTTTCTCCAATTACTGCTCACAACCTTAGTATAATTAGTTTATTTTAATTTCTAGTATTTTATTTTGATTGCATCTTAGTATTGGGTTAGTTGATTAGCAACTAATTCTGCCCAAATCCTTCAAAACCCGAGATATTTACTTGCTTTCTAAAAAATATAAAAATACAAAAATAATCATCCCTCACCTTTAGAACTAGTATTTAGGCTTTCTAATCCTAGCGACACTATTCCTAAGCTGAACGATCAATCCCTCGGTACTTGTCGCTATACTATACTACAATGATCAGGTACACTGCCTGGTGGGGGTTGTAAGCTTCTCGAGATCCCTCGAGAGGTAAAGCCTATTGCGATTCCCACGCATCAAGTTTTTGGCGCCGCAGCCCGGGGAATAGTTATTGTCTAGGTTAGAATTTCTTTTTATTAGGTCTACTTGCTAGATTCCTTTCTAGTAAGATTTTATTTTAATTTTAGGTTCTCTTTAGTCTATCTATTTCTTTGTGCCTTTGTTAGTAAATCAAATTCATTGACTATTCCGTTGACCATTATGGAAAACGCGAATCCACCCCTTTCCCCTAGAGAAGTGGCTTTGTTACGTGAACAAATTGAGAGTGAGATTAGGGAACTTAGGGAGCTTAATAGTTTGATCAAGGTTGAGCTCGAACATGCATTTAGTGACCTAGCGACCGCCTTGTATTCAAATGAGGACCTAGGGCCTAATGACTTTGTGAATGTTATTGAGGGACTTGAAGAGGGGGAAATAGATCTGAAGCTTAATGACTATTTTAATCTATACCCCACTAAGGAGGAGATTGCATATTATAATAATCTTATTGATAACCCGCGATCTCCTTTCACCATAATTGAACCTAAGATCAAGAGAGGCGATCCTAAGAATGCTAAGATACCATGTATGATTGGGTATAGGCACATTAGCAATGCTTACATTGACTTTAAATCTCCAATCAACATTATGTCCTCAACTGTTTATAATGATATAGTGAAAACAAGACTTGAACCTAGAAGGGATCCCAAATACCCCGGTGGAGTTTGTAAATTTGTCGGGAGAGTTAAAGGTTTACATGTCTTTGTTGGTAATTTCACTTTTGTCACCGACTTTATGATTGTGGAGGATCTTGCTAATGTTATTGATTGTCGATTGGCTAATGTTGTGTTTGGCAAACCATTTGTTGAGGAGTCTAAGTTGGAATATGATGAGATAGAATGAACAGTCCGATTTGCAAATAACACCGATAGTATCACTTATAGGATGCCTAATAGGATGAGAGAATTTCGATTCATATCCCGTTTTGATAAGGACAACGTTGGTGATTTTGAAGATACTAATGAGGAGGATAAGAAGAAGGGCATGGATTATGTTTGGAAAAAAAGGAGTCTTTATTACAAAGATTGCTTGGCCCTTTGACCAAGGTATAAAGTCGATAAAGAATTTGCCCGAATGATTATGGGGGCGGTTGAGAAAAAGGTGATTGGTTTCTACAAGGAATATCTACAATCAGAGAGTGGAACCAATGATGAAATCACGTAGTAACCCACGACCTTGAGTCTAGCTACAAGACTCGTAAATAAAGAAAAGCGCTTCTTGGGAGGCAACCCATGTTTTGTTTGATTTTATTTGTTTGATTGTTATTTGCTTCCGTATGCATGCTTAATTTTTATTGTTGGTTGATCATGTTTCTAAACTAAATAGTGGAAATACTTTACTTTGTTGTTTTGGCCTAGTCTTAACTCCACCTAAAAGTATTTTTGCAAAAGATAAGTGAAAGGGGAAACCCCAAATATGTTTTTAAGAAACAAACCGATCATGATTCTCCACAATAATAAATGAACATGTGTATTCATATTTGTTAGAGTCAAATGCTTGTATTGAGTCATAATGAAGTTTTGCAGGATTTTCCAGGAATTAGGACCAAGTTTTTCCAGAAATTTTCCGGAAACTTAACATAAGGATTTCTGCAGGTCAATTCTGACGGCGTCAGGGGTTTACTCTTGACGGCGTCAGGAGTTAAAATCTGGAAATTTTACCGGTTTTGTTTTTCTAACGGAGTCTTATGGTTTTTGTGAATTATTAAGTTTTATAAACTCCAGGAGATCTGCAAACTTCATTCCACAAGCATTATATCTTATCTTGTTTTCTAGGATTTAGTAACTTATATAGAATGCCGCCGATTTTACGCGAGGTTGTCTTGTCTATTTTTTCAGGTTTTGCAGGTTATGTATGACAAGAAGATGATTTACATTCTGGAAGGGAAGCTTTGATTGTTCATTTTCTTGGAGGAAGATTTAACCTGGCCACCTTATTATCCATACCGAGCGAATCAGGGGAGTATTTGATTTCATTCTCTTTACTTTTTCACTTTTACATTCTTTACTTGAACATTTGGGACAATGTTCATCTTAAGTGTAAGGGGAGGGTAAAAAGATGATACCTTACATATGCACTTTCGCTTGAGTTTGTTTTGTTTAATGGTAGATGTGTAATAAAACTATGAGAAATACTTGTTAGTGTAATTTTAGCGCCAAATTTAAAATTTTTTACAACATTTAGGAGTGAAACTTTAGCCATAGCAAGCATTTCATGGACAGGAGATTGTATGACTAGCACATAACCGTATATTCAGAAAAATTTTCCACCCAAATATGTGAGGTTCGCCTTTAGATTTGATAGGAAAAGCATTCATTATTAGTGCTTATGAGTGTACCGGTAGCATTTAGATTCTAGAACTTGCGTTAGTGATGCATCCCGAGACCGCTAGTGAGACTACATTCGTGTAGTAGGATTTACTACATGATAAGAGGCATTAGGATCACCCTTGTGTTAAACCCGTATCATAATTTCTTGACCATTTAAGTCATATTACTTGGCTAGTTAAGTCAACTAATTTTTCCCACACCCTTAGCGTTGTACTCATTTTTAGTACACGAAACCCCTAGTACACCCTTCCGAGCCTATCTTTTCATTTCTAACTTTAAGCATTCTACTTAAAGGAAGAATTTGTTACACCCCACTTAAATGTACACCCAAATCGCCTTAGCCTTCCGTGTATGCACTCATTTTTAGTGCATTATTGTTATTTGTTAAACCCTAAGTTAACTTTCTAATTGATTACATGGTTGCTAAGTCAAGTCATATCCTTGTACATATTGTTTTGGGACGATTGGGACTCATGGGTAAAGTACTTATTTTATGGAGTAATGGGGAAGAACATCATTTATTACCCCTATATGTACGTTAATCTTAAAAGTGCTCCAAGTGTTTTGATTTTCTTAATTCGAGTCATTAGAATAGTTTAATTGTAAAGTATGTAAAGATTCAAGTGTAAGGGAAATGTTCATTCCCTATGATGTATTATTTTGGATGGTAGGGTAAGAGTGTATGCAAAAAAAAAAAAAAAAAAAAAAAAAAAAAAAGAAAAAAAAAAAAAAAAAATACATACGGACTACCATCCCGTTTCATTCTATGTTCATTTTATGTTTTTGTTATTTTTCATTTATTAGCTTAAGTCGAGTCTAGTCTTGGCTTAGCAACGCCACATTGTACATGTAATTAACCAAGATTGTTAACTCGCCACCAGTAAAACTTCCTTTATCCAACAAAACCGTGTATTTCATATCCCTATACCTAACGTTACAACCCTTTAAAAGACCTCTTTGATAGTTTATTCTAGGTGCTTACGCCATGTGGTGGAGGTTTGATCCTTTCCCAAGCCTATGGTAATCTATTTTGCTATGACAGGTAGTGAGAGATATCTTCCGTTTCCATATTGTAATTTATACTTTATTACACCCGAGAGATGTGAGTATCTAAACACTATTTGTGAGGTGCTAGTGTATGACCTCCGTGCTTGTCTATTGGTCTTTACTGGAACGATTATTTGTTGTAATTACTTTTATATTAGTGTTAAATGACCCCTAACTTGTATTTTGACTAGAATAAAAGCGCATTTGCTTGAGGACAAGCAAATCTCAAGTGTAAGGGTATATGATGAGGCGAAAAATGATCCGTTTTTAGGGGGTCATTTAAGCCCGAATCCGAATTTATTTGATCAAATATTACCCTAAATCGTTCCTTTTGTGATTTTAGGTACTTTGGGAGAGAAATCTGGAAAAGGAAGCAATTCGGACGTTTTTGGAGCATAAAAGTGAAGAAAACGCCAAAGTCTTAATTTTCCATGCTGGGAACAGTAGGTGACGGCGTCAAGAGCAGAAGTCCATGACGACCCAGTACAGATTTGACGGCGTCACGAAGGAAGGGCGTCAAGAGTAATAAGTCATGACGGCCTGGAAATGATTTGGTCTTGACGGCGTCAAATGTAGATCAAGGCAGTCCGAGAATGGATTTGGCGGCGAGGTGACGGCGTCACAAGATTTGTCTTGACGCCGTCAGACCTCTTTTCCTATATATAGTTTTCTAATTTTTCACATTTAAAGAGAGAAGTTTTGGGAGAAACCCTAAGTACGATTTTGGTGTAACTTTACAGGTTTTTCAAGGGTTCCAAACCTTTGATACCTTGCATGTTTAATCAAGATAAGTGTTCCTTTAATTCAATCAATATGTCTATGTGTTGGTTGTCTATATCTTGTTCTTGTCTTAATTCTATCATGCTAGGCTAGATCTATCTTGTGTTTGCTTAGATCTAATGAAACCTAGATGTTAATTATGTGTTGATTACTTGTTTATTCTTGTCTTGGATGAATGATTTATATGTTAGGCTTAAGAAAACTGGCAGATCTCCACTTGGTAACATGCTTGAACGTCTTAAGAAACATGAACCGAGGCACACTAGGTCTTTATTGGTTATATTTAATGCATGAGCCACTGTTTACAATCCCTATAGTTGTGCTGGGCATGGTGTAGGAGGAGATAAGAGCTCATAGAATTGAGGAGTTATGTGTGCCACCCCATGAATGGTATTAAGGAATACGATCCGTCATCCATGCAATTATAACAAGTAATTAACATGTAAAAGATGTCTAGGGAGTAATGAAATCTAAGTAAACACATTTTCTCCAATTACTGCTCATAACCTTAGTATAATTAGTTTATTTTAATTTCTAGTATTTTATTTTGATTGCATCTTAGTATTGGGTTAGTTGATTAGCAACTAATTCCACCCAAATCCTTCAAAACCCGAGATATTTACTTGCTTTCTAAAAAATATAAAAATACAAAAATAATCATCCCTCACCTTTAAAACTAGTATTTAGGCTTTCTAATCCTAGCGACACTATTCCTAAGCTGAACGATCAATCCCCCGGTACTTGTCACTATACTATACTACAACGATCAGGTACACTGCCTGGTGGGGGTTGTAAGCTTCTCGAGATCCCTCGAGAGGTAAAGCCTGTTGCGATTCCCACGCATCAATCCACAACCAAACAATTGTGTCCGGACTAAGAGATGAGATACAATACATGTTTTCACACATTGAAAACTTGTTGCATCAACCACCAACAACAAACACATCTCCTCCACCACCATCAACAAACACTCCTCCACCATCACCATCTCCATGTTCACCATCAATTCCACCCAATTAAACATGCTTGGTACTTTGCAAATAATATTGTCTTAAACCATTTTGGATGGCAAGCTCTAGAGAGGACCTTCATGTTAGAGCTTTGGTTTATTTTAGTTATGATTGTAAGCCTTCAAGGCTTTTATTATTTGCACTTCTTGTTGATGTAATGCTTGTTGTAACATCTTAATTCTATTAATGATTATGGTTATGTTTAGTATCTATTCTTGCATGCTATATATATATGTTGCTTGTCCACTAAATATTTTTTGCAAGAATTCCATATCTTGATTTCTTTATGACCTCAAAACGAGGGGGGGTATACTTCAAGGGGGAGCTACAATAAAATCGGGATAACCTTTTTGATGCTAACAAAAAGGGGGAGAATTGATATAAACTCATAATAATACTTGTATATATACGAATTTTCGCTTAATGAGTTTAGATTTTGTAATCATCAAAAAGGGGGAGATTGTTGACATAAATAATGCATAAAAACGTCATTTATATTTTTCGATATCTCTATGTTTTGACGATCACAAAATGTAAAATCATCAAACGTAAGATTACTACGTAAACAAGTATTAAGCTAGTTTATATCAATTTATCCAATTTAATCACTAAGGTATGAATAAACAAGTGCTTAATACATCTCATGATCAAAGGGGTATTTAATTTAATTAATACAAAGTTTATATAATTATATAAACATATTATATATTTTTGAAAAACAATTTTGGTAATAAAGAAAAATGTTTTAATCATACTTAATATATGAATTCAAAATTTTAACCAAAATCAGTTAGTTTTTCACCAAATAAACTTTCCCCACTAAATGACAAGTTTTCTGGCCGTTACAGCTGGGCGGCCCCCTTAATTATAAGGGGCGGTCCCCTTAAAATTAAGGGGACCGGCCATGATTTAAGGGGACCGGCCAGGCTCCTGTGTCAGAAACTGTCAGAATTTTTCTCCTATAAATACCACCTTAAATCTGGAATTTTGCCCCACCTTTTGCACGAAAATTTCAGATCTCAAACTCTCTAAACATCTTCTAAAACCCTTTGATCATTAGAATATTAATCCTTATTTCAAGTGATTCAATCCCTTCTCATCCATCCTCATCCAAAGTGCAAAAGAAGAACACTCCTTCTACAACTAAGTTCAAGAAGTATTGAAGAGTAGTTTTGCATAGTGTGTATATTATTTGTGAAATTTTGTTGTGCTTGTAATTAGTAGTTTAGAAGAAATAGAAGTTATGTAGGTAGAAGAAGTTGTTTAGTAGTGAAGTTGTGTAGTTGTGAAGAAGATAGGTGTGAAGAAGATTGGTGTGAAGAAGATAGTTGTGAAGTAGATTGGTGGGAAGAAGTTGTGTAGAAGTTGTGATTAAGTTGTGACGTAGTTGTGGTGTGTAAATTGGTGTGTAAGGTTTTCTCCGCCATAAGGGAGTTTCTTGACATAGTGAAGAAAACTCTCGAGTAGGTGACTCGGGGAGTGGAGTAGGAACAAGGAAGGTGACCTTGTAGCCGAACCACTATAAATCCTTGTGTTGTGGTTTGATCTCTCCAACTCTTTTCATTACTTACTTATTTACCTATACTATATTAGCTTAGTTAGTTAGTTACTATATAATTGTTTATATAGTGCAAGTATTGAGATCACATAAACTAGAATCGAAGTTTTTTAAAACAAACTTGTTTTTATAAATCTTAAAAAAGGACGTAAAACTATTCAACCCCCTCTTCTAGTTTTCCACATAGACAATAACTATTCCCCGGGCTGCGGCGCAAAAAACTTGATGCGTGGAATTGCGCCCTCACAAAAGGTTTTACCTCTCAAGGGATCTTGAGAAGCTTACAACCCCCACCAGGCAGTGTACCTGATCGTTGTAGTATAGTATAGTGACAAGTACCGGGGGATTGATCGTTCAACTCAGGAATAGTGTCGCTAGGATTAGAAAGTCTACTAAACTAGGTCTAGAGGTGAGGGATGATTCTTTTTGTATTTTTATACTTTTATAAAAGCAAGTAAAAATCTCGGGTTTTGAAGGAGTGGGCGAAATTAGTTGCTAGCCAACTAACCCTATTAACTACAAATGCAATCAAATTAAAATAAAAGAAATGAAAACAAAACTAATTATACTAATGTGGTGTAAACAATGATGGGGAAAGTTGTGTTTACTTAGATTTCATTACTCCCTAGATATCTTTTACAGGTTGATAGCTTATTACAATTACATGGATGACGGGTCATATTCCTTAATACTAGTTGATTGATCTGAAACGGTCAACTAAAGTCAACCACGGATGTGGTCAATATAGTCAAACTCCTTAGGCTCAATCTCCGCAGAATACAGTGTTTCCCCTGGTCGTTATGTCCTAACGAGGTGTGATGGTACAAAAACGAGTTTGTGATCGGGTGAATTTGAATGAGAAGTAACCAGATAATGATTTGAATTTGTTTTACACTACTGGAATGATTAGGTATAACAGCATTAACAATTGTGGGAAACAGATGTACATAAACGTAAATCAATATAAAATCATACACGATTACGTGCTGGGAAAAAGGGTGAGTTTTAAGCAAATAGAAACTACAGGGGGTAGAAATGAAACTTTTACAAACTTAATATTAAAAGAAAATTTAATTAAAAAGAAAATTATTTTTTTGATTATTTTATTATTTATTATTAATTAAAACTATTTAATTGCTTATTATTAATATTTAACTTATACTAAATATAAGTTAATATTAAATTAAAACTAAGGAAATGAAAATTTATTTTTAAAAATTCTAAAATAACTTAAAAATAATATAAAAACTAAAAATATGTCTTTTTGTCTTTTTGTGATTTTAATATTAATTAATTACTAATTATATTAATTAAACTAATAAACTAATTTAAATTACTAATAATACTACAAATGACTTATAAAATTAAGAAATATTTTATAAAACGAATTAACCATCACAGGAATCCTAAAAAGTTATAAAAAGTTTATACTATGTATTTTTAAATTATTTTACTAATAATTTTCCTAATTATTAATTAATTACTACTTAAACTAATTAAATTATAAAAAATAGAAGATGAACAGTAAAAATTATGGAAAAATTCCAAAAAATAATTTATATTATATAAAAGCTATAAAAAATATAAAAACTAGGTAGTGCTTAATAAAAACTAATTATGCTATTTAATACTTAAATATTAATTAATAATCAATAAAACTAAAATTAAATCTAATAAATAGTAAATGACAATATAAAATTCTGGAAAATTACTAAAAATACTTTAATATAAAAGGAATTTAAGAAAAATATAAAAATGCAAATTACTTAATAAAAAGCTGAAAAGGAAAATTAAAAAGATAAATTATATTAAATAGAAACTAACACTTAATTTAAAATTGGATTTTTCTGGTCTTTCTTTTGGAAATCTATTTAACTACTAAAAATAAGAAACTTTTATGAAAACAACTTTTACAAAGCTTAAAAATAAGCAAAATGGCCACTAAAAGCTCTAACAGTTGACTTTTTGTTGACTTAAGCTAGAAATGAGCCTCTGTGGGGTTCACAGAGGTGGATTATGGTCTAAACTAGCTAAGTGGACTGAAACAAGCAAGAATCAACAAGAGAATACCACTGATAAGCAAATAAGCACACAAACTAAGCACTTGAAACCTTGTTTCAACACAGAAATGAGACAGACTTTGATGGCCAATATAAGTGGGTCCCAGTGAGCTTAAGCTTCAACACAAGCTTGAAATGGGTAGCGGGCCAGCTGGGGAGTCCAAAGAACCTAGGGTGACACAGTGGGGCCCACTTTGGTGGTCTGTGGGACCCACCAAAGGTGGGTGTGCTGCTGTGCAGCAGGGGAGCAGTCAGCCCTGCAGCTGTGTTTGGGGGGTTGTGGGGCCCACTAGAAAACTTGCAAAAATATGATGATGATGGATTCCTAAAGTCTAAGTGGTAGAATACAACATGTAAAATTTTCAGGGCCCAAATCCTAACACAAAAATCATGAAAAATCTTGGGAATTTTGGATTTCTTCCTACTTATGCAAATTTGACTTTTTACATGAACATGGAACTTTGACTTTTTTCAACTTTAATCCACCCTAGCTGCTCTAATTTGTTGTTATAAGCTGAAATGAGGTTATACTGAGCAAACTTAACAAGGTTTAAAGCTAAAATGAGGGATTTGAAACCCAAAACTCATGACAGTTAAGCTACAACTAAGGTTTAAGACCCATTTTTACTTTTTATCAAAAGAACACTTGTTATTATGACTTAACTAATCTTTTATAACCTAATGTGAATTGTTACAAGCAACAAAAACATCTGAAACAAGCTTAAACACATTGAACTCCCCTGAACCAAACAGTCTCAAACAGCCTAATGGGGTCACTTTGAGGGCTTATGGGGCCCGTAATAAAAATCACAAAAATATATTGATTGTGGGATTCAAAAGATAAGGTGGGGGACATCAATTGGTGAAAAGCAAAAGGTCTAAATCCAAACACAAAATTCTAAACAATTCTTGCAATATTTGGTTTTCTGCCTAAACTAGCAATTTTGACTTTTTGTATTAGACACCTAAATTGACTTTTTTGAACTTCTAATCAATCCTACTGATTATTTATGATGTAATTAGCTACTGAGGCATGAAATTAAGTTATATTACTAACTAATAAGCTCATATGATGAAAATGGACAATTGGATTCAAACAGACAATAATTATGGAGAGTTTAAAGTGAATTTTGACTATCTAACTAATAAAGACCGACTTTTCTTGTTTTACTAGCCTACATAGACCTAATGTATCCTGTAACAAACACAAACAACCAAAGAAACCCACTAAGGCTCAGTGAGTTAAACTAAACCAAACACCCCCTTAATGGACTAAAAATGAGATTTACAGTGCATATGGAAGATTTGAGCCATGAAATTGGTTCTTAATCATTTAAGGTCATGTTAGAAGCCACATTATCCATAAAAACACAGACCTTAACCATAATTACTTATGAATCACTAATAATCTATTATGACAGTGAATGATGAAATTTTAGCAACTATGACTTTTTATGAACAAGTACTAGATTTTAAGCTACACCTACACTAGGATATACTAATTAAGCATAAATGCACAGAGATAATCAGCTACAAAGCACTTCTACAGTAAATTCAAGAAAATGGTAAATGAGCTTACAAATTGATTCCAAATACACAGGACATGAACCAAGGATCACGAACAATTCCTATAGCCTCCCTTGACGCTCTAAACCCATGAGAATCCATAATTCACCATTCTCCTTCCTTTAATCTTTCTTTACACTGATTTTTTATTTTTCTTTATTTTTCTTGTATTTTTGGTATTTTTTATATTTCCTAAGTAAACTGTTTGTTTGGACTTCTAATAGCTCAAAAAGGCTATGTCAGGAGCTTTCGTGAGCTTATGAATCCAAAACATCAACTACAAACAACATTAATGCTATATGAGATTTTTGAGGTAAAAAATTGCATAAAGTGAGAATCACACTGAAACTTGAAATTGATTGTTAGAAAAGAGTTGAAATACACTGAGGAAGCTTAATACATGATCTCTAAACTGAAAATTACATTGAAAAGGGACAATTACACTACCTCGACATTAAACTACACTACCTACCCTAATAATACTTCCCTGCTCCTTCTTCTTCTTCTTATAGAGATATTTTGAGTTCAATGTTGGTCTCTGAGCAAATCCCATCAATAATCTTGACCATTAGTTGTCTAAAAGTGATCCTAGCCATCAATTTGGATTTTGGCGCCAACAGTATCTGTGGATATTGTTGGTTGCGTGTGAGGATATTCAGGCATTAAATGGGTTTTGGGATGTTGTGGAGGTAAAGGGGACAGAGTGGGAAGAGCTGGTGGACAAGTTGGGAGGTGAAAACTAGGGGTGTGGAGTGGTTTTGGTTGTAGTGAGTGAGGGAGAGGGAAAGGTGAACAGTAAGGATGGGTTTGACTTTGGGTTGACCCAGTTTTAATATAAGGTGGTTTGGGCTTTGGGGTGTTGGGCCAGGGTATTAGTGTTAGATTAGGCTTGGGGTTTGGATTAATAAGGAACAAGGGTCCATTTGGTTTAATAAATATCACAAGGACCAATTTTGCACTAGCTGAAAACGTGAGGGACCTGATTTGTAAATTTCCCAAAGTTAAACAAGGACCATTATTGCCAAGTGTGAATAACCCAAGGACTATTTATGTAATTTTCCAATATTTAAAACCCCAAGGACCAAAATTGTCATTTTTTCAAAGTTGAGGGGTTAAAAGTGAAACTTTCCCAAAGTTATCAAACAGGACTTGATTTGTCAGGATAAATAGTACAAGGGCTATATATGTATGTTTTTCCAATTTAAAATGCCTAGGGACTGTTTTTGCCATTTTTGAAACTTTAGGGACCAAAACTGTAATTTCCTCAAACTTTTTATCCAAGGGTCAAACTTGACAACTTGTGATTTCCCAAGGACCAATGTTGACTTTTCTTTCAAAATGAATGCTTAGGGACTAATTTTGACAAGTTTTGAAAGTTGGGGGACTTAAACTGCCAATTATGCAAACTTTGTTCATTTTTCATCTGTTTTTAATCATTTTGCATCTGAAACATATAAAACACAAGTTTGGGATATTCTCTGTATTTTGATGCATTTCTGAGTGTTTTTTAAATGTTTTTACAGTTCAAATTGACAAAAAATGATGAGTATTTACACACTCATCACTAGTCGTAGGGCCGTGTACAATATTCCCTAACCCTATAGGATCCTACGTCACTCCTATGTCGAGCCGTTAGAAGCTCCTAACATGGGATCATTAGAATTCTCCTACGCATTAAATACAACCAAAAATCGTAGTACACCTCCAATCATGTTTTTAAGACGTTCAAGCAAGTTACCAATGGAAGTCTGCCAGTTTTCTTAAGCGTAACATTGAAAACAATCATCCGTAACAATTATAAACAAATAATCAACCCATAATCAACATCTAGGTTTCACTACATCTGAGCAAACACAATGAAAATCTGGCTTAGCATGTTAAATAAAAGACAAGCGTAAGATATAATCAAACAACACATAGACATACTGAATGATTTGAAAGAGTACTTATCTTTAATTGAACATGAAGGATTCAAAGGGTTGAAACCCTTGAAAAAGCTAGAAAATTCGACCTAGGGTTTTTCCCTCAAAGTTGCACACTAATTAATGAAATTTGGAAAACTATATATATATTTTACAAGGTGACAGCGTCATGTATTGGATTGTGACGCCGTCAACTCGACGCCATAATGAAATCGTATTGCCTAGATCTGCTTGTGACGCCGTCATGTGTAAAACTGCTCTAAGCCGTCACTAATACTTGGACCATGACGGCCTTGGGTGACGCCGTCATCTCCTATGCTTAAAAACTCTCTGGATCATCACGTGTATTTTCCACATCCACCTCTCTTGTAACTCTTGACGCCGTCATGTGGAGAGTCTTGACGCCGTCAGGTACTGTTCCAGCAAAAGTACCTAAAATGACAAAAGGAAATATTTAGGGCAATATTTGATCAAATAATCTCGAATTCGGGCTTAAATGACCCCTTAAAAGCGGTACACTGTTCGCCTTATCAAGATTCCAAAATCAGTTTAGTTTTTAAGGGAAATGGTAGCTGGGACTAGCAAAAGGAGTCACAAGGTGCAAAAGAAAACAGTGTAAAAATTGTTCCAGTTGGCCGGTCCCCTTAATTCATGGTCGTCCCCCTTAAAATTAAAGGGGCCGCCCTTGATAATTAAGGGGGGCGCCCATCTGGTAACATACCAGGTGACCAAATTTCAAAAATTTTGTAAAATATGTTTTATTTTTGTTTTGTTTTTGCAACAAGCTTTATTGGGACATTTCATATTAGTTTTGGTTTATTAGAAAAGAAAGTAATTCATATATAATCATATATTAATCATGCAAACATATAATAGATATAAAAAGACATGCATGCATATTAGTAGAACAACTAATAATAATAATAATAAGTCATCAAAGTTATAGTTTTAAGGTACCAAAATCCATAGCAACACATAACTATTTCCGAATACATATCGGAAATATAGCACATAAGTAATAATTATTCAACAAACATAATATACTAATAGTTCAACAAACATAAATATCCAAAGCAAATAAAACGCTCCTCATCACTTCTTCTTCTTTCAGATTAATCCTCCAAGTGTCTTGGCAATAGACTTGAAGCCTCCTCGCATCTCCTCATGCATCCTTTGGTGTTGGTTGAGCAACTTGGTTTGTCGTTCAAATAGTACTTAGTTTGTTTGAGCGGAAGGAGATGGTACTTGGTACTCGGTATAGTCAAGATCCTCCAAGTCATCAACAAACGTATTTGGAGAGGGGGCACAATGAATGTATTCATCCTCTTCATCATCCTCTTGATGAGATGATGAGCCATGGAAACTATGACGAAAAGATTTACCCTTATCACTACGAGGTTTACGGGTTTGTTTAAGAATGAGAGGATGCAAGGTCGGATACATGGATTCATAGATACTACCGTCAAGATTGGGATAGTTTTCGATGACATGACGATAGAGACGAGTGAGGAACATTCCATACAGAAGATTGGCTTTAGGAGTAGCTCTTGCACGTTCAATACGCTTGATGAAGAAATAAGCCAAATTGTAATGTTGTTCGGCAACAAAACAATATAACATGTGAGCGAGGCTAGCCGGGAGATGGTCACGGTGGCCTCCGGTACCAAACGCATTCTCACGAATGAGTTCTTCCCAACGCTTCATGTCAGGGCTTAATTCTTTGAGTAGAATTTGGTTTTCAGAATTATCGACATTTTTAGACTTGATTTTTCGAGTGGTATATTGACGAACTAACCCGAGCATTTGACGAATTTCTCCAGGAGACGGAATTTCGGAGAAATAAGGACCAAAAGTTGGACGACAACGTTGAAGTGATTCAAGATCCCATTCGTTTGTGAAAACGGATTGACTAGTGAAAGGAATTTGGAGGATTTGACCAAATAATGCGAGAGTTAGAGTAATGAATTCATGTTGGATCATGAATGAGATGAAGATGGAGGCAAAATCATTGGTTTGGACCTTGACTTGGCTATATAAGTCGAGAATAAAGCGAGGAATGATGGGTTCATTGATTTGGTAAAGACATTCGAAGCGGATGTTTGTAAATAGACGTTCAATGAAATTGGATTGATAGTAAGCTTAATTTACAACGCGACCTTCATGAATGTTTCTATCTTCTATTTGACGATAGAAATTAGCAATGCAAGGAGAGGTGGTGGGAAGTTGAGAGACTTTGGGAATATAGTTTTTGGTTAGGGAGATATCTTCGGTAATGACTTTGGGCATTTTCACCTAAACATGATAACAATAAGATAAAATTAAAATAAATATATCGTAAAAATGTGGTGTAAATGTTTTTATGACATATGTGGAACGTAAACATACTTCGACTCTAAGACCTTAAACCTAAGAAGTAGTTTGCTATGTTCCTCACTTTTATTTTTAACTCGTTCTAGATATATTTTACGACGTTTAGCAAGTTTTTATGGGATAATCCAAACGCCCCTTTAAACATCTTAATATATCATGAAACTTTGCTAGATGTACATTAGATTGAGTAACTAGCTATTTCTAACGAGTTTCTTATGCAAGTGATTTGTTTCGAAAAAGATGGTTTATATTTTGACTCAAAAATACCTATTTTCTAGTTAAACCAAACGCTTCCTTATCTAAAAAAATTTACTACCAAAATGTCAATATATATATGAATTATATATCTTGACAACTCTAAATTGCTAGTTTTATGCTTATATTCTTGACAATGTATTATAAAGGTTATATTAGATCATTTTCGACACTATTTGAACATAATCCAAACACCCTCTTATCAAACAACAAAATGTTTTTACGTCATCGAAAAATTTGTTTTTGTGATTAATAAGTTATAAAAACATAATGTGATATGTTTTAACAAGTTTTTATAGCATTATTCAACAATGTATATTACAAAAAATTGAAAATGAATGTATGAACTTTTTCAAAAATTTTCGACAGGAGGGTTTGTGATTATTAGTTTCTACTGTTAATTATACATTATAATCCTAAGGGAAGCATTTAGTTATCGAAATCCTAGACTCAATTCGAAAGAAAAAATGAAATTGAAGAAATTGAAATAAAATGCTTAATCTTAATTATGACCAAATTTGACGAAATTAGAAGAAACGTGTTATGAAAAACTTATAATACTTGTTGCTAATCGTGTTATAAGTATTTGCCCCTTGCGAAACAAGATAAATTGGGTGATTTAGAAGTGGGTTTTTGATGTTTTTGGGTTTACAATTCGTTCACAGCAGGTAGAAAGGGAATGGAGAGTGACATATGGAGTGTTTGGCAAGTGGAATAAGGAGGAAAAATAAGGAGAGAGAATTAGATGGCCGGCTCCCTTAATTTTAAGGGGGCCGCCCTTTATTTGGCTGCCGGCCCCTTTAAATTTAAGAGGGCCGCCCGGCCAAATTTGTGTTTTTCGCGGCTTTGATTCTAAAAATAAAAATAAGTATATATATATATATATATATATATATATATATATATATATATATATATATATATATATATATATATATATATATATATAAGTATATGAATATGTAAAATAGCTATGAGATACTGCAAAGCAAACCTTAACATATATAAACAAGATAATAAACTAAGCATGCAATCATGACAAGAAAATAAAAGGAAATGTGTACCTTTTGTCTTCAATAGGCATGACATCAAAGTCTTCAAGAGATAGCATGATCATGTGGAAGCGAAAAGATAACCAAGTTTGCCAAGGTATGACGAATTCATCTTGTTGGTCCCTATTGTCTCATTTGACCAAAGTTGTTTGGTCCAAACATGTTATGCATTTGACTTGGGTGTATAAATGGTGGAATCATTCCCCAAGGATTGAAGTTCCACATTTGATGATTGTTGTGAAAGTTTCGTCTATTTTGGTTTACTCTAGGTTGAGGAGTTTTAGACCTAGGATGAAGACTATTTGGTTTTCTAGGTGGCGGAGTTTTAGACCTTATTTTTGGTTTAAGGGGTTCGACTTCAGGTTTTAAAGATGACTTACGTAAGCTTTTAATTTCTTCATCACTTGCAATAAGTACTAATCTATCTTTCAAAAGTATATACTTTGGTTTTGACTCTATAGGTTTTAGTTCACTAGTTTCACCTTCAAACTTTATATTTTTAGTTTTACTAGTTGATGCTTTGGTTGAGTTATATCCTAACCTGGTTTTATCTTTGGATATTCATTGAAATCTAATTATTTTACTAAGTGATTGACTACTATTTTCAAATTTCTCAAACCTAGTAATTTCTTCCTTAAGTTGTTCATTCTCATTTTTAACAACTAGACATTTTTTTACATTCTATAAGACTTTCTTTTCCTTTTTCTAGGTTGTGTAGTTTCATTTTTAATTCAAGTATTTCATCCTTTAATTTATTGTTGGTGTGTTTTAGTAGTTTATTTTTAGCTATGACTTTTTGTCCTAGTTTGCATAATCTACTATATTCGCTATCTAAATCTTTTTCATCTAACGATAAATTATCATCACTATAGTATTCGGTTTCGGAACGTACCTCATCGGAAGCCCTTGCCATGAGACACTTTTCTTCTTTTGTTGTGTCTTTTTCATCATTGTCACTATCATTCCATGCTCCTCCTACAAAGGCCTTGTGGTTTTGACTTCTTGACAATTTCGGACATTTTCCAATAAAATGATTTGGGTCTCCACAATTGAAGCACTTTCTTTCATTCTTGCTAATTTTGTCGTCTTTGTTTCTTTGGAATGTTTTTCTTTCATCAAATGGTTGTCTAACATATCTTCCTCATCTTTTGAAGAATTTCTTGAAGTCTCTTACGCCCATGGCATACTCTTCGTCGTCACTTTTGGAGGTTGAGCATTCTTCGTCACTAGAGTCCTTTTTTGCTTTCAAAGCAATTGATTTAGTTTGCTCCCTTTTTCCTTTGACCATTTCGGAGTCTTTCTTTATTATCACTTCATACACTTTCAAGTTTCCAATTAACTCGTCAAGTTGTAGAGTTGATAGATTCTTTGATTCGTCAATAGCCGTCACCTTAGCACGCCACTTCGAATGGAGAGCCCTAAGAAATTTCCTTACAAAATTTTTTCTAGAGAAGTTCTCATCAAGTGCTTTTAAACTTGTCATGATTGTGTTAAATCTAGCAAAAGCGTTATCAATTGATTCCTCTTCCGGAATCGTAAGTTGTTCATATTGTTGTACAAGAAGATCTATTTTATTATCTTTGACTTGTCTATTACCTTGGTGAGTGATTAGTAAAGAGTTCCAAATATCTTTTGCGGTTTTACACATAAAAATTCTTTCATATTCTTTGCGTGGTAACGCATTATAAATTACCATTTTAGCTTCATTGTTTTTAGCAAGTTTCTTTTTCAGATCATCGTTTTGTTTTTCAAAAGGTACAATTTCATCCCTTTTGGTTTTTGGATTATTTTGTATAGGAGGAAAATCACCATTAGTAATAACATGTCAAAGATCTAAATCTTTTGATTTCACATAAGTTTTGAATCAATTTTTCCAATAAAGAAAACCATCACTTTCAAATAGTGGTGGTCTTTGCACAGATTGACATTCTAAATATTTTTCAGATTCCATAGATCGTTTCAAGTTTTAAAATACAGTTTATTTTAAAAATCTTGTTTAACCTAGCTCTGATGCCAATTGTGGAAAACTAGAGGGGGGGGGGTTGAATAGTTTTACGTCAATTTATATTTTAAAAACTTTGTTTTCAAAAACTTCGATTCATATTTATGTGAAATTCAACACTTGCACAATGTAAACAATTTAATTTAACTAACTAAACAATTATAATGTAAATATGAAAGTAAAGAAAAGATAGAGATAGAAAGATCAAACCACAACACAAGGATTTATAGTGGTTCGGCTACGAAGCACCTCTTCGCCCTACTCCACTCCCCGAGTCACGTACTTGAGAGTTTTCTTCACTATGTCAACAAACTCCCTTGTGGCGGAGAAACCTTACACAACTTTTTCTTACACCAATTTACGACACTAAGCTAAATGTCGAGTTCTAATAGTAGCTAGAACCAATCTCACGACTTGGCTCACCTTCTTCACAACTTGTACACACCACTACTACTTCACAACTTCACATTACTTCACTACTTATTCTTCACACCACTACTTCTACTATACTAGATTTACAAACCTACCTAGATCCACTTATTACAATCACTACACAACTTTACAATTTATATATACAAACTACACAACTAATCTTCAATACTTCTTGATTTGATATGAAAGGAGTATTCTTCTCTTGCACTTTGAATGATAAGGGAATGGATCACTTGAAACAAAAACTAATAAGTTTATGATCAAAGGTTTTAGGAAGATGATTTGAGAGGATTTGGACAAAAGTTTTAGTGCAAAAGGTGAGGAAAAATTACAGATTTGAACCAGTATTTATCGGCAAAAGTTTTTGACACAGGAGCGTGTGCCGGCCCTCTTAATTCATGGTCGGCCCCTTAAAATTAAGGGGGCCGCCCACCTGTAACGGCCAGAAGCTTTTGTCTTTTCTTGGGAAAGTTTATTTGGTGAAGTTTAAACTGATTTTGGTTAAAATTTTGAATTCATATATTTATTATGAAGTAAACATTTTCTTTTAGTTACCAAAATTATTTTTCTAAATATATAAAATGTTTATACCATTTTATATAATTTGTAATTAGTAAGTAAACCTTCCTTTGATCATAAAATGTATTAAGCAATTGTTTATTCATACCTTAAGTGATTTAGTTCGATGAAATGATATTTTGTCACTAAATACTTGTTTACGTAATGTTTTTATGTTTAGTGATTTTACATTTTGTGATCGTCAAAACATAGGGATATCGAGAAATATTAATAACGTTTTTACGCATTATTTATATCAACATTTTTTTTTTAAATTTTGATTAAATTTTGCTCAAGATCAAGAAAACTTCTCTTTTTTCCATAAGGATTGTCGCACCGAAACGTACAACATGGTCCTTCGTATTAAGATTGGATTTGAATAGTCATGTTGTTTGGTCTCCCGTGTTGAAAGGTAAGGACCCGAAGAAACGATAAACGTCAAGAAGCTCGGGTTTGCCACAAGTGTGTAAACTTATTGTATGTGATGCCTTCTATCTATAGAGAGGCATGTAGGTTTCAGAGATAAACACTTTATAGATGATCAACGATTGTGGGGAGGCCATACATTGATCATCCGATGAGCATACAAGTAGGACAAATGGTTTATCCTCCTTTCCTCGTCAAAGATGGTGTTTGTCGTGTGTCCCTATTGTCACATGTCATATTGTATATCATAACCATTAGTGACAATTAAGGAGCAGTGGTCCTATGCATTTAGCATACCCTGATGAGTTTCTTCAGACCAAGTCTGAGATTCTAGTCAGGCCCTTATCAAGTATTTATTGATGGGCCTTGGTAATGGGCTTGATTCTTGCATATATTTAGTGGGCTTGGCCACTGATGCTGATACGCTATCAAGTCCCTTGATTCTAGTATTATATCATGTACAAGTGATGTGATGTTGTACTAATAGCTGAGACCACCTAGTTTGTGCCACGCTACTAAGGTTCCCTCCCAGGTTAATTGTTTCTAGGCTATGTCACGTCTGTTTTGCAATAATGACTGGAGTGCAGGATATTTTTCCTTGATAAGGGTTTTTAAGCTATTTTCGGAAAGATAAGTATTTAATGCTTGCATAGAAAATGTAGGAAAATCCCTTTTGGAATGATTCACTATCTTTGAGATTTGATGTTCCGTTGTTGTCTTTTCAACTGCAGGTGGCGTCATCCTAACACTTATCGAGCATTTTGTTTGACTCGTCCTTCAATTATACATGACGTCAACTGTACTCGTGTCTTTCTAGGGTGAGGCTCACGCGCCCCATAAAATGTGTTTTTACCCAATGGGCTTTTGCCAAGTGTCACCCGTTGTTTCATTTTCTTTGCCTATAAATAAGGATAGAAAAGTGGAGAAGTTACAATTGAAGTGAATAAGGTTCTTTTCCTATCCCTTTTCCTAATCTACTCCCAAACCCTAAAATCTCTTTTCTAATTAATAAAATTTTCTAAAAGTTTATTGAGAAGCATTCATGAAGGTTTGTTGTTGTTCTTGCATGGCAAGAAGAAAAGTTTCTCCGTTTTGCTTTTGGTGCAACTGAAGATCTTGTCATTGTGGTATGGTTACTAACCATATGTCCTTGGTTGTTTGTAGGGATGGTTTTTCCCGTGATGAACTGATGATGGCAAAGACGTTGTTGTTTTTCTCGAATCGTTTACCCATTTATGGGGGTTAGATGCTGAGATGATAACTCCTCCTCTATTCTCGTTTAACGTTGTTGTTCCTTGGGTTCTTGTTGACACTAGGGAATTTTGTAAGTGGATGTTGGAATGATGGGGAGAGTCATGTATCTGACTTTCTATCTTTTTTCTTAAGTACCATTAGGGTGAATTTAGTAATCCTGATTAAAAATTAAATAAATAAATAACCCCCCCCCCCCCTAAATGTTACACTGCATATCCAAGATGGGGCTGACTAACTTGGCGTGAATCTTAAATGTCACACCGCATTTACAGGCGTCATCGATGGGCATAAAAGGGCTGATGATGTCTGGTACGGTAGTTGTTGGTCATGAAAAAGTCTCACATGGGCTAGGGATAGGGGTTGTTGTTCCTTTGGATGTAGAGGAACAGTTTTGTAAAACCCAGATTTTCTGAACGCGAAAAATATTCAAAATACCCTTCAATTTAAAACTTTGAATATGAATGATAATTATACCCTAAGTATTAAATACTTAAACGTTACACGGCATATGGAACCTACGAAACTTATGAGGAATAAAACTTATATATTATTTATACATTAATCACATTATGCGTTTAATAAACACTACATGGGCCTAATTCCCTTTTGTATCTCAAATCTATACTACATATAAAGGAAAAATGGTCAATCTTGAAAAGTGGAAATCTTGAAAAAAATTTATTAAAGGAAATTATGAAATGTAATTAATACTCTTATTAAAACACCCCATTACTTAAAAGTACAATAATTTATTCACATTGTACAACTAATTAAAAACATATCTACCAAATTAAATACAACCAATTAATACAAATCACAAACCAGGTGGACCCGGGACGCTTCAAACCCGACGGGTTTAACCGGTTTAATTTGACCCGTTTTCGACCCAACCTAGCAAATTGACCCGGTTTAAATCGACCAATTTTTCGAGCGGAACGGTTCAACCGGTTGAACCATCCGGGTCGAACCGGGTTTCAAAACATTATGTTTAATTCCCAAATCTTCAAACTTTTATTATTTTTCATTTATAACCTATAAACTTTTTTTTATGAATAAACTATTTATCGCTATAAAATCCCGTTGCTATGCACGGGTACTCGTCTATTCTACCCTTGAACCTTGAAAGCCAAAAGGGCATTTAGGGTGAATAAAGGAAATATTGATCTGGAATGGAACATGCGTAAAATTTTGAATTGATCACTTATTAAGTAAATAAGACTTTTTCTTAAATCTTCTCATGTAAGCCTCATGATACCAGTTGTAACCCTCCCCATTTACGCATTAAGAAACGAACCACGATTTTATTCATGCACAAAGTATCAAACCATCATTCAGAAAACCCTTCATCATCATCATCCAAAAATCGCCACTATTAAGCTTACCCAGGAAGTTTAAAGAAATGTGTTCACTTATTTATTTGTTTGTACTTTCATGAGTTTAATTGCATATTTTTTATTGCAGACACTTTATAAAATGTAAAAAACCACATTGAATTCAAGCCCTTCAACAATTAGGTAACTCTTTTAGTTAATTTTTATATCACAATTGATTTGAATCATCTGCAATTTTAAGAAATTCCACAACGATTATTTTTTCTAATTGATCACATGTTAGGGTAATGCGTAATCAAGGCACACCAGATATTCTTGATAATTTCTTAATGAGTTTGGCATGGTGTGTTTCATTCAGGTGGTCTGTTCATTTGTTATGAAAAGGTTTTTGCATTATCGGGAACCGGAACCATTAAAACTATAACCCTGTAAAGACTCAATCTTCTAATTTCATTCACTTTAACACTTTGAGCACTTTCTTTATTATGAAAAGGTTTTTGCACTTTTGAATCTACCATAAGCCCATAAATATACATCATGGCTAGAATTCAAGGCAAAACCCGTCAAGAAATGTCAAGTGGGTTTAGTTACCTACTCCATGAGATATCACATTTAGTCAAGATCTTCTATGGTTAATAGTCTTTATCAGTGATCACAGTTGGTCCAGCTCTTCTGTAGGTAATAGTCTATTAAGAGGCCTAAGGTCTTATTTATGTTAAGGATACATCATTTTCACATTTATTATTCACTCATTCATTAAATTGTTGGTCTATTTGTTGTGTTAAAATTCAAGCGTAAATTTGTGATTCTATGGAACAACCATCAGTTTCATCTTCTCGATCAGCTAAAAGAGAACTTTCCACACATCATTTTTATTGTTTTATGTTTTATGTATAAACGTTACATAAAATACTTAACCATAATATGACATCTATAACTATTTACCGCTAGAAAATCCATTGCTATGCACGGGTATTCGTCTAGTGAATAAAGAATAGAAAACGTGTCTATGTTTGTAATAAACCTTAAATCGATTTGGCCTATCAATCACCTCTACAAATCATGATTTGCTTCCTAAAATAATTCCTTCTACTCGGTTATTTTATACCAAATATCACAAGCATTAATCACACGCAACACAAAAACTTTAAACACCTAAAACTCTCAAGCAGCAGCTTGGTTTTTCTCCCATTATTTTTCGATCCAAATATATTGCAAAGGAGGGTCGGTTGTGGTTCAATTCCTGTTTGGAGGATGAGGGGCGGTTCGATTCTGGTCAATAAAGGTTTCGTTCGTGGGTGTGATCCTGTTCGAGGGTGTGGGATTTGTTGTTCAGCTTTGGTGTGGCTAATACTCGATATTGTTCTTGTTTCCTTCTCGTGTCTTGCTTCAAGGGTAACGACTAAACCTTGCTCGATCATTCTGTTCTTATGTCTTTTCGAACACTTACATGTCGCTTAAGCTACCTAATAACCGGCTGCCATTATTCTGATGTATACGCATGAATACATCTCATAAAAGAAAATAAAAATCAGAACTAGTTAATGGACTTCATACTTCATGCATGTTCGAATAAGGAATCACATAAAATCAAGACACCATGATATAGCGAAACTGTGTTACCAAGAGGTTGAATCATTTTCGGGTTAAAAACATATTTAATATATACGTATGAAACTATAAGAATTTTATACAAATGCATGCATGTTTTACGAATCGTAGTCGCATGAACCTTTGAAACTTAATCTAAAAATCGCGTGATCATTAAAATGGGAGTACGAATGAAACATTGGTCACATAAAATCATACTTGTAGATCGATCTTGTTTTGTTGCAAGTCGTTTCGAAACCTGTTGGAATATACACATATATATATACGTAGCATGAAAAAGGTGTAACATGTGCATGCTTGTGACCTATTATATTAAAACCATATGTAGAATTCATTCTGTTTGATCTGTTGACATTTAACTTGTTGCGTAAAACCAAGGATACGAAATAATGAACGAGTATACGTCTTGATCTGGTTACTAAATATAAATAATTTTAAGAATGGTAAATGCATGCTATATCACGTATGGGTGAAAGCTACAAGTAAAACTAGTTAAAACTTTTAGTCTAAACTTTTACTAATTACATTTTAAGACCCTAAACTTTTTAATATTTACTCTTTCAATCCTAAACTAATATAAGCTGTCATAATTAACTCTAATCTATAATAATGTTTATTTGGAGTACTTTAACCTAATTAAGAGTTGATTGTAATCATTAATTATGCTAAATCGGGAAACTTACTAATTCAGGAAACCTACCTAAAATAGAAAGTTATTTAAAATGGTTAAACTGCTTAGAGAGGAAACTTACTATTTTAGAAAGTTACTATTTTATTCAAAAGCTGCTAAAAGTGGAAAGTTACTAAAAATGGAAAGCCGGCTAAAATGAGTAAACTGATTTAGAGTAAGTTATTATAATAAGACGATCGTGAATTCTTGTAGATTCGTGACTTCCTATTCTTATGTGTTATTGGTTTCGTTGGTGGTTTGAGGTACAGATATTCTAACCTTTCAGTAAGGTTTCTTATGACTCATGATCTGTTCCATTGCCACTATTATGATTTCTGATCTTTATTGTTGAACCTAAGACCTTGATAGATCTTTGAGCACTCGTGAATCGTTAGTTATGTTTATGTAATCACAAACACACTAAAAGAAAATCTCTATAACTTGTATTCTGAAGCGGAAAATAAACACAAGTATAAATAATGATTACTAAGAACACTTGATCCTCTATGGATCTTTTAATAATACTGAAATTGCTTTTCTAAAAACTTGTACATAATACATAATCGTGTGTTCCTTTTATAGCCAAGGAACCCTAAACTGTTTCACAAGAAACGTATCTTCAAAAAACTTTCAAAGATATGCATTATCACTTCCTAATTAATCTCATGCATATCCTAACTAAATAACATTATACACGGAATATCTATTTCCACAGAAACAAACTATGCTGAAACTAGTCTTCAGCAGTTACACTGCTTTAGCAGGAACCAACTTTTCAGCAGGAACCATCAGTAGTATCTTCAGCAGAATTCCCAACAATCCTCCCCTAATCTTGAATTTGACATGGTTAAGTTCAAGATTCTTGATAGATCTTTAAAGTTACAAACCAAGAGGATTGAAATCAAACATCATCAGCAAAGAATCTTCATCATCAGAATCTCTATGATCATCAAAAACTTGAAAGCTCCATTCTTTGCAGCAACAAATGACCAAATGTACATCAAAACAGATTAGTTGCATATTATTCTCATCACATCCAGGTGTGTTAACTCCTGTGAGAGGTGAATCATTGAAAATAATGGATTTGATGTCTCTTTACCAATAGCCATCACTACTGGAGTAGCCAAATGTTTATGTTCGAAAACTATGGTACACTGATGACCATATGATTTTTAGCAAATCATCAACTATAAACGGATTTGAGTTGTCTTTACCTGTAGCCGTTTGCTCAGGACTAGTCAATTATTTGGTTGATTAAATCACCTTGGTAAATTGAATACCAAATATGGTTTTTCACTGCCTTTACTACAAGCCATACACTTGTGGTCTTGCCAATTATTGGGAATCCATAAGGAAAAATCCATGGTCAATTCACAACCATTCAACTCTCAGCTGTTAAGCATGGGTGAGTTGAGTACCCAATAATTTTTAGCAAACTATTACAGCTATCAACAGATTTGACATGTCTTTACCAAAGCTGTACCTTTTGGACTAGCCAACTTTTTGATGGAATAGTCAACATCAGGTAAGTTGATAACCAGATAAGGTGTGGAAAGAACCAACACCATAACCTGCATACAACATACACAAGACTATACAAATCTGTTAGTTTTTTTTTAATAATAAAATAAGAAATTAAGAAATATACAACAAGATACCATCAAGCAGCTCTGGGAATCCTGACCCTCATCTTGAACAAACGAACCAAAGACTCAGCAAACAATCTGGCATTCCCTACTGGATCAGGAGGAATCTCCAACTTATTTTGAAGCATCTTCTCCATAAGAGGCACAGTCAGCGGATAATTCTTCTCAAGAAACATGATTACCCTGATTCCAGATGTAGTCTCCAAGACATGAACATAAGGCATAGGATAAAATTTCCAACTTTGTACTTTCCACCTCTGATTGTTCTTCCACATTGCATAACCAGCACCATTTGGAGAAGTAGAATCCATGAGCACTTGAAGATCCCCCAATAGATATAATCCTGCACCTTCAAGAGTATGAGTAGCATAATACTTGGTAACCAACTCATATAGAGTGTCTAGGTCCTGATGATCCACAAGATGTAAAATTTCTTGTAGAAATGTGAATGACAGAGATGTTTTATCAAGCCTATAAATAGTGTTGATCTGTCCATTCTTAGACAGCTCCCATCTAACCAAAACATCTCTAAAACCCTCTGGCCAATCATCAGGAGATCCTTCTTTGATGAATGAAGAATCAGCAGCATTGACATCTACTACTCTATGCACTGGATGTGAGACCCTCACTCTAGCCATTCTCTTGGCCCTTCTACCAGGAATGTATATAGCATCATGTGGTGATGAAGGTTCTTCATTAGCTACATCCTCAGCAGATACATCTTCTGCATCATGTGTATCCACTGATGGAAGATCTAGTGGAACATCAGTAGAATGCTCAGCAGAAGATTGAGCAAGTGCGGCAGCTTCAGCTTGTGCATCCATCTCCATCCTAATCTGTTTAGCCCTAGCAGCTGCAAGCTCTACTTCTCTCACTTTGATGTCATGAAATCTTGCCATTTTAGCTTTTTGATCATCATACAACCTCTTAGCAGCTTCCTCACCCAATCTCTCATCCTCTATTTGTCTTCTTGTTCTCTTTTTAGAAGGAAGATCTTCTGCTACAACTTTTGCTTTGCCTTTGTCAAAAACAGATGGAGCAACAGCAGTAGTTGGATCAGCAGAAGTAGATACACTAGGTAAGGGTACTTGAGCAGCAGCAGGAACATTCATATCCAAAATAGGAACAGCATCAGCAGAATGAGATACAGATGTAGCAGGCACATCAGCAGAAACAGCTTCATTAATGTGGTTATGCATCAGTAGTAAGTAGAGTAGGAACAAGCATAGGAGTACTCATTCCATCCTTCTCTAATCTAGACTTAATCCTATTATACTGATGAACCAATTGTTCATCTGAAAGAGACCAAACTTGTTTCCTAGTCCAAGCACTATTATAAAGTGCACTGCTTTGACTTTTCACATAATTTCTCATAAAAGTCTTCTGATGTGCTTGAGTCATTGGTTTATCCCTCTTTCCTTTGGTAATTCTTTCATCTGCTTCTCTCTTCCTTTGTTTCATTATCTCAACAATTCCAGAAACCCAATCATCTTTACTAACATCCTTGCCAAGAATATCTGTAGCTAAACCAGGAGTAGAAATCACTTGTTCCCCAATATGCATCCAGTCTGCTTCATCAAAATTTGGAATGGCAGCATCCAATTCTCTTTGTCTTTCTAGAGGCAGAGTGGAAATATACTTGTTGGTAGCAGATTGGAACTCTGAATCATATTTAGCTTGTTCTTCCTTTGCCAATTCTGTACTTTTCTTATGATCTTCCTATTCTTTCAAAAGTCTTTCTTGCTCAAGTCTTTCCTTTTCTGAGATAAGATCATCATCACACACTTCAGCAACTTCAGCAGAATCATCATGAGGAATGACTAACTCTTCCATAGGATCAGCAGGAATATCTTGAACATCTAAATCAATAAGAGTATCAACAGATCCTGAAGTATGGAGAGTTACAGTTGTGTCTTCATGAGAAACTTGTTCAGGAACAGATGGATCAATAGTTGGTGAATCCATATACTCTTTACCAGCCACAAAGAATGAATCTACTGATGTGTAAACCCCTTCAGTAGTCTTCTCAGCAGCAACATCAATAATTGGTTCATTATCCTGTAGAGTATCACCAGCATCTGTCATTAGAATCTCATCCACATTGGACACCTTAGAAGATTCAGCAGACTTCTTTGCCAAATATTGTCTTCTATTTCTTCTGCTGAACTGAATGGGCTTCTTTAGTTTTGAAGATTCAGTAACTTTGGGAGAAGAAGCATGAGTCTGTTGAGCAACTTCAGCCAAGATCTCAAGGGAATCCAAATTTCTATCCTTATGAACTTCATCAGCATCATTAACAACCTTTCTTTTCTTGTGCTGTCCAAGTTGAGTTTCTAACTCCTGAACCCTGTCTTTCAACAACTCAATCTCACCACCAAGAGAAGATTTGGTATCTGCAAGCTCTTTTTGAAGATCATCAGTCTTTTTAACATACCTGCAAAGCAAATCATATACAGAGGTGAGAGTAATAGGGTCCTCAGCTCCATCAGCAGATTGCTCAGTGGTCATAGGAGCTTCATTGGACCTGTCAGGAGAAACAGACATATGTACAACATTGGGAAAGCCTTCATCAATAGGCTCTCTTACAGGACTGGGTGTGGGTAGTCTAGTAATCTCAAGTTCAAGAGGTGTAGGTACCTGGGTACCAAGAGACTAAATTGTCTCCTCAACCTCAGGAACAAGCTCATCAGGAGCAACATGAGATGGTGATGAAACAGGACTATGTGATAGAGGTAAAAGGGAAGGTGGAGGCAGGTCAGTAGAAACATGTATTGCTTCAGGAGTTGTGGATGGCTCTCCATCATTTACCACTGAAGGATTACCTTTAGCAGAAACACCAGAAGATGATGGATTACCATCATCAGCAGCATTTTGAGAGGGTATATCAGTATATCACCAGTAGCATCACCCTCACTTGCGTCATCATTACCTTGTGGTAACATAGCAGCTAACAGAGGGTGATGTACCTCATTATAATTAGTTTTCATAGAAGCAAATAATTTAGAACTAAGACTCTTAATGGGGATATGGACTCTGTCTTGTGTGGTTATTTCTTGACTTTCAAATAATTCATACAATAAAACTTTCCTTTTCTTCGTCTAACGGTCGTTAGCCTTTTCCGTTAAACGTTAACGATCATTAAGTGTTTTAAGTCTATATAATAATTAATATAACATTTATATATAATTATTAATCTTTAACTTTCATACGTAAAGTGTGCAATCCCGTGATCTCGAGTTCGATCCTAACATACTACTACTAAAATAATGTCCATAATCCAACAGCTCCCACTTGGATATATTTTAATAGTGTAATCACATCGGTTAGCGTCTTGCAACACGCCGATGCCTCTAGTACGATCTCGAGTAAGGCTCCTGGAAAAACCTTTTAATGGTTTCTCATTATTATTATCCTTTTGTTTCTAATACCATGTTAATAAGGATATGGATAAAAGTCATTCCTTAATTAACCATTCTGTTTCTCGTTGTTTGTGATTGATCAAGATTACCAAATCTTCTGAACATATTCAGGGGAGATCTTCGGTGCGGCCGCACATGCATCTTACCAACCCTACGAGGGGCCCAGCAGTATTAAACTCCAAAAATAAATTTGAAGGAACAAATCCTATCTTGAGTACAAGCAAAACCCACAAACTTTGTAACACTTCCGAAAACAACCCTTATGACTACCAGTTACGTATAGCGTTAAGTTGTTCCACAAAAATGTACTACATTCATGACACTTATCTTGCATCTCAAGTCTGAGGATAACTTCTCATGATTTACTTAATAACAAAATCCATAAAGTAACATCATGTAGTTGGGATAAGTCCTATATTCGGTATCATTGAATATCATCTGAAATGGCATGACTACGCATCAATATACTTTAAGTATATTATACCAACCTTCAGATTTGTCTTGATTTAATAATATTCCCATATTATTAACTGACAACGGACAATTTAAAATAACATTTATTCATGGATTAAACATACAAATATAGGATACAATATATTATAAATTACACATACCATGTATTTAGATTTATAATAATTGTTTAACATCCCTTATCCAAATACTAAATAGATCAATGCATGAAAATCTTGTTGATGAATTATGTCTCAAGTAATGACAGTCCTGCTTGTTAACAAAACATAAATCATCCAACTTTTGATCTATCGGAATTTTAAGAATACTTATTTCAAGAATTCAACTATTGAAATTCTTATATGTGCATAGTCAACTATTTTGATAATGCCATATTTCATAAAAATGTGAGACATCCTTAACCACCAATTTATGATAATTAAACTTTCAAACATTTTAAAGTTTAAAGTATTCATATTCTCTTAATGTATAATGCAACTTATGCTTTTAGTAAGCACAACTAGTACATATAGCAAAGAATGAAATCCTTACAATAACTAGTATTGAGTGTCATCTCAATTTCAATAACATCATTGTATACAACAACAATATGTTATTAAAACTTCCCGTAAACCTTAATATCTATTATGTAATGTTTGATGCCCTTCAAACTTTCAAGTTTGTTGGCTATGACAATTTTCACAACAATTGAAAAATTGTTCATCTAAAGAATTTGGAAGCTATTCCAGATTTAGGATGTGATTCAATAATCAAACATATTCATTTAGAATATTACACAAGTTATCTAATAACTTATAATTAGATATTAATATTGCCAAATCATCTTGTAATCAAGTATGATACAACAAAACATGATATACATGAAAATCTATGAGTCATACTTAGATTTTATTCATGTCTTACATATCTATTTAGACTTTCTAAATAATATATCATGTTATATTAGATTCATTTACCACACATGTTTCAACAATAAACATTCATTCCAAGGTTATATGTCTTATTTCCTCAATCTTACAAGTAAAATTTCATTCCATTCTAAGACTTAACATTTACTTATATGGAATATTACTTTTCATATGTTCTACAACATATATGATTTAAGAAATTAAACATAATACTCCCACTAGCTTTTAGGAATACTTAGAAATTATCTTATTTCAATTATAAATCAAAACATGAATTTAATAATTAAATATAAGAGTAATCTTCTAGATGCATGCATTTATCCATCCATGGATCATTGCACTTTGTGCACATCCAAAGATTTATTTGAATTCATAAACTCTTTTTGATTACTTATGGTCCTCGCTCAAGTAATCACTCAAGAAAGAGTTTTGATATGCTATTGTAAATTTCATAAATATGACAATCATAATATTTATATATTTAATGTGTTTATAATAGAATATTCAATCATAATTAATTGCTTAAGTGTGATTAATAATCTTGTCATAAAACATATATTAAATACGTGCACAATGTTGTCCATATGATTTCTATACAATGATTTAAACCACAATGGTTATCTTATCTTTGAAGAAACTCATCCTCATTTTCTAGTCTAACTATTAAGATAAACCAAGTTTCTAAAATTGATTATCTTTATGGACAGCGTCTTAATCATTCATATCATGTATACTTTACCCAATTATATATTTGATAATGTATCATTATGATTATCAGGTTTACAATAATCCTGTAAATCATAGCCCTCAGCATATTAATCAAATATCCGAGATATATTGCTATTCTATGAATGATAATTCCATCATCTTGAGATTTAACATTTAAATATCAAACTTCATCATCATCTTGAGATTTAACATTTAAATGTCAAAGTTCATCATGATATTTACTAGTGTATTTTAGAAGATTATGTATCTTGTAATTTTATCTTTTCAAGATCAACACTCCCACTTGCTTTTAGCAATTTAAAGACTATCTTTAAATACTTAGCAAATTAAGCAATAATACAATATTCTCTTTTGTGATATTACAATTACATATTGACAGTTCCTAACTTTATTTTGTTAATAACATCTTCATAAGCAGTTAAACAAATTTGGAACTTTAATTTAAGACTTAATGTGATTCATCACATTCCATCATATGATAATGTCTTATTAATCTTCTATGTTGGAGTTTTATTAAATATGTCCAAGTCATACTCAACATTCTAACCTTGAAAACTTTTGGAAGAAAAGAAGTCATAGTTATCTTTAATCAAACAATATAACAAGAGTTTGATTTTCCTAACTGAACATACCATAAACATTTGGTATTTCATTAGTATTAATATTGTAAGACAATCTAACAATATTTATGATAACCATATTCCTCTTGACTTGTCTATTTACCAACTAAGTCATTTTAATGGTATAATAGTATTTTCAAGCCAATTACATGCTTTATAACACAAGTACTTTTTACAAAGTTACTTCATGTTCATGTCTTTACAAGAAAACATAAACTGTTATAATCCCACTATACGTTATAAGTCATTTAATAATTTAATAACTTCATGTATATGTCTTAATTAAAAGACACAACAAGATAACGTCTTACTTTATTATAAGTCTTGTAACAATTAAAAGACTTTGTGTTTATATTTTTACAATGAAACATAAACATGTTTAACTAAAGTAATTATGAACACCATCTTTTGGTTTCAATAGTAATTTCAAGTTAATATATTACTTCACAATAATGTAAACAACATTATTTATTCATTTATTTGTGTCATTCCAAGAACACATAAATATTCAGATTGAAGCAGCATTAGATTACTTTAATAATTTATGTCATTCCATGAATTCATAAATATACAAATTAAAGTAGTCTTGATATCATATTGACACATGTTCTAATAGGTATCTAATTTAGAAACTGCAAATTCTCATAGTTCAATTACATCAATTGATCTGCTAGTAATGAAAATATGAAATTCACCTTGTTGTTGCAATCTAGTTAAGCTCTTACATAACATAAATTGTAACACCAAGTGTTTCTTGAATTAATATTATAACAATATTCTCTTACCTTGTAGTCAAGAGAATCCATTGAATCATATCTTTATGAGTTGTTTCTTGCACACAATAAAGATAACATTTCTCCCACTTGTGCATGGAACAACCTCATATAGTTGATAAACAACATGCCATGCATTTGTTTATGTGTTCAATATGATTGTGTCATAGATTTTAGCATAACAAGTATATGTAAAACAACAATGTCTAGTAAGGAAATGTACAAGACTATCCTTAAAAGTATGAGTGTCTACACTTGGAAAGTAATTATCTTTAGCTACCAAGATATCAAAGCTTGTAACTCCCACTGAATTAAAGATCATTACAATAATTCCTTATTCAGTGATAAGTACACAATACTCCCACTGAATTTGACAACATTGTAAATGTTTCCTATCCAGTGAAAGCAAATAGTGTGCTTTTAACTTTCCTACACCTTTGAATGTCCATACGTAACAATTACTCATGTACTAAAAGTGTATTGTACTACGTAAATGATGGACTATCCACCAAATGCTATTAACTTGAAAATTGGGCATGCAATTTCTTCCTTAATAGGTCTACCATCCTACAATGTATGTAGCACCTTTAAAATAGAAAAAACAACTAGTTTGTCTTTAAACATTTTGCAGTAATTAGTCTAGCTTCTAATTATAATAACTCATAAAATGTCATACATAATTTTCTGTTAACCAAATATCATATTTGTTACTAAGAACTTGATCACCGAATGAGGATGATAAAATCCCTATGAAAAATATTCGCAATTTTCTTAACTATTAAAAAATTTGCTATGAGTTATATTAGAATTTAGACATATCTAATATTCCTATTATCCTTTCTCATTCATGAAAAGGAATAGGATTGTGTCTCACTCTTCCTTCATAGAAAGGAGACTTCTTTTGTCTTTTAAGTAAATATTTCTTAATCAAACATTTGTTTGAAAACAGAACTAGATCAATTTACCAAAGCCCAAAATACGTTTACGGTTTGAACGTTGCATTAATACATTAAAACGAATTTCAAAATTCAATTTCAGTATTTTCGATAATTAGATCTTTAAGAAAATAAAATACCCATTAGTAAATATTTATATAAACCATAGTATTTTCTTAAAGCTAGGATCCTAATTGACATAGTACCATTACATCAGTTGATCTGCTAGTAATGATAGTATTCAACAAGGTAATTGTCGAACAATAATTGCCAATATCATATTGCAATTCCTAGATTTATGGGATTTACAATCACAAAACTTTTGTAATGTAAGCATGTTTGATCCCCATCTTAATGCCTTGAGTCCAAGATCTCACTTCCTACTCAATTTAAGTCGTCTAACTTAAAAACTGTAAACTCACAAATCCATCACATCAGTTGATCTGCTAGCAATGAATTTATGAAATTTACCTCTCCATTGCAATCTTGCCAAGTTCTCACATGACGTAAATTACAACTTCAAGTGTTCTTAATTAGATGGCATTCGACTTAATTTTATAAGGGTATAAAATTTTGACGTGTAATCAAAATAATGTATGAAGAAGCATGCATACAACTTCATAACATTGGTTTTACAAAACATTTTTATTACCAATTTACTAAGAATAAAATAACAAAATTTTGATTGAGGTATCGGGTTCACCAATTAAAGAATAACCATCAATTATCGTCCACTATATCGTACTTTTGCTTAAGCCCGAAAGCTTAGTGTTTCGGATAATCATTGTGGAATTGTGGATTATTCACCCTTAAGATGACAATGTACATGTAATGGTTGTTCGGTAAGTCTAATTTACACACAAACGAGCGTTAAGACAGAATGTTGTCTCTCTAAGGCCACAATTTAATGCGTTGCCATCCTTATACCCATCTTATAGTGTGTAAACTTCGGTCGAGCCTATTTAACCATTACGTACAAAAACATCAATCAACCAATCATTTGAAATTTAAACTTCTTAAAAACCAAAACAATTTCGCCATTATTTAGTCCATATTATTTTTCTATTCAAAAAATTACCCTTTTCGTTTATAAACATGTCTAACACAATTAATAAACAAAACAAGTAATATACAATAAAAAATAAAACAACTAAATAAACAAATATACATAATCATAACAATTAAATATGTATAAAACATGTAGCCACATGCAAATCTTATTAAAAAGTCCTATTAATAATCAAATCTAGGTGTATTACGTATTAATTCAATTAGGGCTTTCTTCTTCTTGGAAAAAGAGCCACATACATCGATAAATCGATTGCGTAAGCCAAAATTAAATAAATACCACATAGCACATAATTGATTACTTAATATTGGAGTCTTCCCCAATTCGATATATGTTAATAAATTTACATGTTTCGATATAACTTAACCATTAATTCATATAAACAATTTAAACAATTTAAATTATAACACAATAAAAATCCATGCAAATATGCACTTTTTCATGGATTTAGCTTAACAATTAACAATTGCACCAAGATCGTTTACTAAAATGCATAACAATTACATGACATCCTAGGGTTTCTAATCATATTAAAAAATTAAAAACCATAAACCCTAAAACCCTAATAAGGTCAATCGACCCATATAGTATTTTAGGGTTAGGAATCTAACAAATAAACCTTAAAAACATGTAACTAAACGAATCAAGATCCAATTTTTATTCGTTTCGATAATTAATTACACATTATAACGGCTCTAGATGCCACTATTGGAACTATAATATCATGACCTTCATATAAATAAACCAAGTACATCAAAGTGAGCATAAGCGGAAGCAATTATAATAGATCGAATAACATGTAATTAATTAATCAATTATTAAATCGTAAACGTACCTTTGTGATTCTAGCCCGAACAAGAATCAAAGCAATCTTCCGGAACCAAGAACCCTAATTAGGGTTTATAAGAATTATAAGAATTACCCCTTACCATTTTGTAATTCAATCCAAGAATCAAACAATAATGTGTTTGAATCACGTTCTTGTACACACGTACTAAAACAAGTTAAAGTTATGCAAGTAATAAATAAACCAAACACTTTTGTAGCTTCAAAAATTTCGATCCCTAAAGGGATTAGGGTGATCGATTTTTGCAAGAGAAAAGAAGGAAAGAAAACACCAAGAACTATGTGTACAAGAGATGAGAAACAATGAATCTTGGGTTTGTATTTATAGTGTATAATTACTTGGAGTCCAAGGCACAAAGGAGGTGCCAACCCCTCTTGGCCGATCGGTTCTAAATCCCTAGGGGATTCTAGAACTTTCTTGACTTTCCAATAATTCATACAATAAAACTTTCCTTTTCTTCGTCTAACGGTCGTTAACCTTTTCCGTTAAATGTTAACGATCATTAAGTGTTTTAAGTCTATATAATAATTAATATAACATTTATATATAATTATTAATCTTTAACTTTCATACGTAAAGTGTGCAATCCTGTGATCTCGAGTTCGATCCTAACATACTACTACTAAAATAATGTCCATAATCCAACATAAGCATGAACTATATTACAATGCTTATATAACATGTATTATGGGGTTCATCACAAGCACAAGTCATAAACCATGATTTCACTTTATACCATGAGATGCTTTACAAGCACCATTTAACTAATTGGTGCTAAGCATCATTTAACTATGTGGTGCTTAATGAGCACAATCAACTATAAGGTGCATTACAAGCACAATTTACTATGGGGTGATATTATAAACACATCAACTATGAGGTGCTTTAAAAGCACATCAACTATAGGTGCTTTCTTGAGCCAAATTTTCTATGGGTGCTATCACGACCATATTTCACTATGGGATGCTATCATGAGCACAATTTCTCCACGAAGGACTATGGTAAAATATATATGACCACACGGGTCGATATAAGCTATAGAACCATGAGCTCATAGGTCAATATGCATATTCAACACAAACTTTGAATAAATATAAAATACATATAATGAACATGAGATACGGGTGTTTAATACCCGATACTTACACTTCACCTCTATTTCGTTACTCACATTATCGTATTAGGATTCCGAAAGCCCTTGACTAACACTGTGAACCTATAATCATGGCACATATATGTGTGATTATTTACTATATAAATTCAACATTCTTAAGCTAATGTTTGGGACAACTATGAACAAAAACGGTGCTCGCTAGTTACTTCCATGTTTAGTAAGTTAAAAATACCCACTTTTCCATGTTTTATAGTTGGTAAACGGCCAAATAACAATGTCTATCATTACATACCGACTGAATTTCAAGATACAACGAAAACTATACATTTGGCATCGCCTCTATTTTGCGCAGTAGCATGCTAGCATTTTACAACGGATCTTGTGGAGAACCATCAACTACTCTAGTCTCAAATAGATTGTATAAAGTTCAATTACATGCAATCACTGCGCTTGAACCAAATTGTCAATCAACTTAACTTTAACATTTTAAACTTCAGAACCTAGAAAACAGGTGGAGTTGTATGTAAAGACCTATTGCCACTAGATGGTCTAGTTGCGACCACTATGGGAGAGTACTCCGAAGGTGATCAAGTGACGCCGTGGTATTTGACTGATTTGATATAATACTTTACATACAAACATAAATGCTATAGACAAATGACGGAACCATGACTAAAAAGGATTAGGTACACAAATTTTTTTGAACCGTAAGTGTAGGGGAAAATTAACATAATTTTTTTCGGATCGGGTGCATTTAAAATATCTTACTTAAATAATCTCTAAGCAAGACTTATAACACAATTTCTTTCGGGCCCTGTGCATTTTCTACAAAAACTTAAAACATAGAGGGACTCCCTAGTTATTCCATCCCTTCCTATAGTCCTATAATGTAATCCTATATATGTCGAAATCAGTGATATAACTTACTATTGGGCATGAACACACAGGTCTCGAACCAAAATCTTTTGTTCTTTATTTGTTGCAGTTTGCCTTTACTTTGATTTAAAATAAAAAATAAAATAAAATAAAATAAAATAAAATAAATAAATTAAAAAAAAAGGTAAAAAGTAAAATTTCATTAAATTTAGCAAGAAGCTAGAACATGTGGTTCATGAGAGCTGTACATTTAAATTAGGATTAGTAATCCAATAATGCAAGGCCGGAGGTCCTTTTCTATCTTCGGTAGAATCGGAAGCAGCCTATCTACTTTGGTAGGGGTAAGGCTGTCTACGTCTCAACCTCCCCCATACATCTTGGAAGACGGTATTGGGAGTTACTTTACTTTTTTTTTTTTTTTTTAAGAATTCAAAAGTGTGGTGAAATCCAAGTATCAGTAATTCAATCAATTCAATTAGGACATAATATTTTACTTTGGCATTGTTTGTGTGGGTTTATGTGATCATGTATCAATGCCTATTTGAACTTGAAAACGCACATCAAGTTGCCGGTATGCCTGACTTCGTTTTTAACCACTTTCTCCGGTTATATCCTACTATATTTTCACTTTTCAATCTGATTTTCTCTTAGATTTCAATTAGATGTGTCTAAGTTTGATGAGAATGATAATTTAAAAAAAGAAAAAAAAAATACGGAGAAACAATTAGTGATAGTTTAAAGTTCAACCACTGATTGATCCCTAGTGGATGATATTATTTATATCTATTGGAGCACTAAATCCAAATATTATACAGTTATAACAGCTCATGAATATGGTCTTAAACATATCGAACTTGCCAAATTGAGCACATTACTCATCGTAGTTTAAAATCTTAATTTGGAAATAATTTGATTTGTTCCGCTTTAAAACTTATGCATAAATATTATCAGTCATGATCAATATAAAGTGAGGCCTTCGGCACAATATTGTTTTAATAACCGAATTTTTTAATCTAGTAGATGGATCTTAAACAAAAGAGTGAGTTACAATTTCTCGTTATTGAATGAAGTTACAAAATCGTCCATCATGTAACACAATCATGTTTATAATATATTTGAAACATATAAACGGTTGAGGTTTTCCTTTTTACGTTATCTGGAAAGTCGATCTTTTTTTACTCGAATGTAAGCGACATCATCAGGTTAATTAATCCCGGAACCATTTCCGACCTTCCCTTGGCACTCTCAAATGTATACATCTAACTCGTTTTGAGCCCTTGACTTCATCCGAGGAAACCATTAACCTAATTACCACTAGGTTATTTAAGGATGGTTTTACGATGTATCTACTTTTATTGATTTAGACATTAGTATGGTTTTGTCCTACCGACAGATTCTATTAAAGGCGTTAGATCTTTTCTTTTGCTTTTTTATCACAACAACAACGACCATATTACCCTATCATGTCGGATTGAGGTATGAAGGTGGTAGGTGATATGTGTCTTTTTGCACATATCTTTTCGTCCAATTTTCGAGTCAAAATGATAAAAAAAATACTTCGAAATGGTCAAATAACCTCACATCCATCCTTGGAGTATGTTTTTGTGTGTTTCAGGTACAAAGGATTGAAAACAGACGAAAAACGAGCAAAATATGAAGAGTTGTCAAAATCAGTCCCTCAACTTTTAAAACTTGTCAAAATTGGTCCCTGGTAAAATAATTTTGAATTTATACCGGTTAGAGTAGGATTGGATGCTTAGTTTTGATTTTATAGGAAGCCAGTAGTGTAAGGTTCACTAGTATCTACGTAGTGTAGGTTCTAATGCTTATTTTCTCGCTTATCTTGGCCTACAACTAGCCCTTTTGAGACTGCAGCCCTGCGTATCAGGTCCTAAACAGCCCCACGTCAGTGGTTGTGGATGGCTCATGTTAGCCTTTTATGTCTTAAAACTTAGTGAGCTTGTTTACTGGTTGCTTATCCATGATTTTTTTTTACTGTTTGCAGCCCCAAGTTTCTAGGATAGAAGCTTATGCATAGGTTTGAACCCCCCTTAGGGACCTGCTTGGATGGGATCCTGATTAGTGTTTTATTTTGGTTATGATCAGCTTTGTTGGGAATAAAATGCACAAAGTAAAGAGTCTGCCAGAAGAGCCTGCTAGTTGATAGTTAAGCCTGCCTCTTTATTTTTGCTGATGTTGAAGATATACTAACAGTACCTTCTAGGTAAGAAGGTACTGCTAGTTAAAGAAGGTCCTGCCAGTATTCACGACAAGTTGTTATATTTTATTTAGAGATATTTAGTTGTATTATTAGTCTTTGTACAAAGTTATACGTTTAGTAGAAGTAGTACAGAAGACTCAGTAGATATAATGGAGTGTTTTACCTTGAAAGGTGTAATATTAGGATAAGATAAGCCTTTATTATATTATATTTAGCAACTTGACCACTTGTAATAAGGGCTCCTTATGCTATAAAAGGAACCCTTAAGACACCTTCTTAGACACATCTTTTCTTACAGCTTTCATAGCTTTCCCATGCATAACTTCCATCTTTAACCTTTTCATGTATCAAAGATTCAAGGTTACACTTGTAATCCTGGTGATAGTTTAGATCACCCGTATTATTTCATCAATAATATTGAATCGTTTTGTGTTATTCATGTTGTGTTCATTCTCATTTACTTACTCACCACCTTTGTTCCTTTAGTGTGTTTTAGTAAATTTCGCGTGCTAAATCACATTCATTCATAAATATCCCAAACACATTACTAAGATTAACTTCCCAAGTGTTTGAACGAATCCTTCACACAAGTGGTATCAGAGCAAGGCTGATATTTACGACATAAAAGAACAAAGCAAAAATGGATGTTGAGCACATTCAAACCAATGTGGCTGCAAAACTTTCATTACTCAAACAGAATGAGTTTGAAATGTGGAGACTGAGGGTTGAACAATACTTCCAAGTGCAAGACTATGCACTTTGGGAGATTATTGAAGAAGGAAACTCATTTAAGCCAGTAACCACCACCTCCACAGTAAATGATGCACTTGTCACAACTGTGCAAGTAAACCCAATAACCGCTGAAGAAAGAATTCAAAAGAGAAATGATATCAAAGCCAGGAGTATGCTTCTCATGTCTATTCCAAATGACCAGCTTTAAATCTTCAACAAGTACAAGTGTGCTAAAACCCTTTTTCAAGCTATTGTGGCTAGATTTGGTAGTAATGATGCCACCAAGAAAACCCAGAAAACACTTTTAAAACAACAGTTTGAAAACCTTTCAGCCACACCAAATGAGTCTTTGGACAGCATGTTCAATAGACTACAAAAGCTTTCTAGTCAGTTAGCCATTCATGAAGTGATAATATCTCAAGAAGACTTAAACTCCAAATTCCTTAGAAGTCTACCCTATGAATGGGCCATGCATGTCATTGTCTGGAAAAACAAACCAGATATTGATTCCATGAGTCTCAATGATCTTTACAGCAACTTCAAAATAGTAGAGCATGAACTAAAGAAGTCTACAAGTTCAAGCTCAGGAAATATGGCATTTATGTCATCTCATGGTCCTTCCAAGAAAGTTGATGAAGAAGATGGTAGAGAAGAAGGTACTGCCAACACAAATTTTGGTACTGCCAGTACTTCCAGCAGTACCAAAACCATTTTAGATGAAACAGTTGGTTGTGCTTTTCTAACATCACAACACAATGGTTCCACATTGACCTTTGAAGATCTTCAAGAGATCAGTGATGATGATCTTGAAGAAATGGACATAAAATGGCAGCTCTCACTTCTTAGCATGAGGGCTAAGAAATACTTGATGAGGACTGGAAAGAAGATTGTCATCAATGGCAATGAACCTGCTGGGTATGACAAGTCTAAAGTGGAGTGCTACAACTGCCACATGAAGGGTCACTACTCAAGACAATGTAGAATACCAAAGAAGCAGGGTGATAAGGGAAGAGGTTTTGAGAACAAGAACAGGGGAAACAATGAGAACAAGAGCAAAGAAGTGGACACCACTGAAACAAAAACTATCGTAGCTATTGATGGGCTGGGTTTTGATTGGAGCTTTATGGGTGAAGAAGAGTCATCCTTAAATGAAATGGCTTTAATGGCTCTCTCCAATCCTGAGGTACAAATTACTAAATGTTCTACTACTTGTGAAGCTTTTAAAGAATTAGAAATCTTAAGGAAGCTGTATGATGAACTGAAAGTAGAAGAGAGAAAAACCCATCAAGATCTAGTTAATCATAAGTGTGGTATGTCCAAACTAGAAAAGCAGATAATTCACTTTAGAGAAAATGAACTCACCTTTTCTGACACAAAAACTATTCTTAATAGAAACACATTTCTTAAAGATGCTGAAATAAACCTATTAAGAACTGAGTTTGCTAAAGTGAAACAAGCAAAAGATAATATTCAACTAACTGTTACAACATTAGAAAATGCTTCTGCATGTACTAAAAGTATAGTTGAAAATCAAATAAACAAGAAAATCAAATCTGGGATTGGATACAACACATGTCCACCTCCTTACAGAGGAATTCCCTGTCCCCCAGGTTTAGATCTTGCTGAATCAGGTTTACATGAACTCACAAATAAACCACTAGAAAAAGTAAAACCTGTAGAAAATAGTGAACCTTTTGAGAGCACAAGTGATACTTCACTCTCCAAAGAAAAGGTGCTCACTGATAAAAGCTCAGATGTTACATCTATTGAAGGTTGTACATCTGATGAGAATGGAAAAGAGACTGTTTCTAAGAAAGGAAACAAAGTAGGACCAAGCAGTCCTAAAAGTGTAGAAAGTATCACAAAGACTAAAGTTGTTCTAAAAACAGTTGAATGTTGTGCTAAATGTAATAGCAAACCTAGAGGTAGTCAGAGAAATTGGAACAATCTTAAGTCACATCAACTTGGTGATAACTTTGTTTTGTACAATAAAGCATGCTATTACTGTGGTAGTTTTAATCATACTCATGCTTATTGTAACAATTAGGTTTCTGGGAGTACATCAAGGTCTAAAACAAATAAAACAAACCCCAGAAAAGGCTTTGTGAAGTCTAACACACCAAAAGTCAATCATACTGTTAGACCAAATGAGCATGTTTTCCCAAAATTCACTACTAAGGGTGCAAGAAATACTTTCAAACATGCACCAAAAGTTTTGAAAAGTCATATTGAAAGGAATTTTGTGGATAAAACACAAGGCTGGAGACCAAAACCAAAAGGTCCTGCTAGACCACATGGTCCTGCTAGACCACATGGTCCTGCTAGACCAAATGGTACTGCCAAATTTGGTACTGTTAGACCAAAAACCACAAAATGTGTTAAAAATGAAAATGCTGTTAAGTCCTCAGCATGTTGGATTTGGAGACCACTCCAATCAAATAGTGCATCAACAGTCCTAAAAAGGTTTGATTACATTGATGCACGAGGCAAACCCAAGTCAGTCATGGCTTGGGTACCCCAAGGAAACTAATATGTGTATACATGTGCAGGAACATTCAAATGATATTGCAGATCAAGGATATGTAGATAGTGGATGTTCAAGGCACATGACAGGCAACATGTCTTACCTCACAGACTTTAAATCATTTGATGGAGGATATGTTACCTTTGGGGGAGGAATCAAAGGAAAGATTACTGGTAAAGGTATAATTAAAACCAGTAAATTAGATTTTGAAAATGTGTACTTTGTGAAAGAACTACAGTTTAATCTCTTTAGTGTCTCACAAATGTGTGACACAAAGAACAATGTTCTTTTTACTGACACTGAATGCATTGTACTTTCTCCTGATTTTAAAATTCCTGATGAAAGTCAGATTCTTCTTAAAATCCCTAGAAAGAACAATATGTACATTATTGATTTAAAGAACATTGTTCCTAAAGAGAGCTTAACCTGTCTAGTAGCAAAAGCCTCATTGGATGAATCTATGCTTTGGCATAGAAGACTTGGTCATGTAAACTTTAAAACAATCAATACAATTGCAAAATATGATTTGGTTAGAGGTTTACCCAAAAAGATTTTTCAAAATAACCAAACCTGTGTTGATTGTCTAAAAGGCAAACAACATAGAGCTTCTTGTAAGCCCAAGACCCATAACTCAATTTCTCAAGCTTTATACATACTTCATATGGACCTCTTTGGTCCTACTTATGTGAATGGCTTGAATGGTAAAAGATATTGTCTTGTAGTTACTGATGATTACAGCAGATTCTCTTGGGTTTTCTTTTTAAGAACTAAGGATGCAACAAGTGAGATCCTTAAGTCCTACATTACAGGGATAGAAAACCTAATTGATAAGAAAGTTAAAGTAATTAGATGTGACAATGGGACAGAATTCAAGAATAGAGTTATGGATGACTTTTGCAAAGAAAAAGGAATAAAAAGAGAATATAGTGTAGCTAGAACCCCACAGCAAAATGGAGTAGCAGAAAGGAAAAATAGAACACTTATAGAGGCTGCTAGAACAATGCTAGTAGATTATAAGTTGCCTGTTTCATTTTGGGCTGAAGTAGTAGGTACTGCTTGTTATGTACATAATAGGGTTCTTGTGATTAAACCTCATAGAAAGACTCCTTATGAACTTTTGTTTGGTAGAACACCATCTCTAAGTTTTATGAGACCTTTTGGATGTCATGTCACTATTCTTAATACCAAAGATCATCTAGGAAAGTTTGAAGGAAACGTTGATGAAGGCTACATGATAGGGTATTATTTGCAAAGTAAGGCCTATAGGGTGTACAATAAATGCACTAGGCTAGTGGAAGAAAACCTGCACATAGAGTTTCAAGAGAAACTACCAAATGTTGCAGGCATTGGACCAGATTGGTGTTTTGACATTGATAAGCTTTCAGAATCTATGAATTATGTGCCTGTCACAGGTACAAATACTAATGATAATGCAGGTCATGAAGACAATGTTGAAACATCTGAGGATCAAGATTACATCTTGATGTCAGTTTGGACAGGATTGCATTCATCTTCAAGTCATAGAGAGCCTTCAAATACTACAAATGAAGGTATTGAAGATGATCATGGAACTCAAGATCAAGGGAATCAAGAAAATTCTGAAAATGAAATTGGTACTGCCAATTCACAAGATGGTACTGCCAGTTCAACAGATGGTACTGCCAGTTCACAAATTGGTCCTGCTGAACCATTAAATGTTCTATCAGATGATTCCTTACTAGAAGATGTAGGAATTGGAAACCTTCCAATTTCCTATGATGTTCCTACAACACACAACCCAAGAATTCTCAAAGATCACTCCATTGATAATGTGATTGGCAGCATTGATTCTGGTGTTAAAACAAGAACTCATGTCTTATCTTCAGACAAAGATGGGTTTGTCCTAGCTGTATATGAAGAAAAGAACCATGAAGTTGCCCAAATATGCCTGTTTTCATGCTTTCTCTCTCAAGTAGAACCCAAAAACATTACAAAAGCCTTAGATGACTCAAGCTGGGTTGAAGCAATGCAAGAAGAGCTACTTCAATTCAAACTGCAGAAGGTTTGGGTACTGGCTGATTTGCCCAAAGGTTACAGGGCAATTGGAACCAAATGGGTTTTCAGAAATAAGAAAGATGAAAGGGGAATAGTGATCAAAAACAAAGCCAGATTGGTGGCCCAAGGGTATACACAAGAAGAAGGAGTGGATTATGAAGAAGTTTTTGCTCCAGTTGCAAGAATTGAAGCAATTAGATTATTCTTGGCCTATGCTTCTTTCATAGGATTCACTGTCTACCAAATGGATGTCAAAAGTGCCTTTTTATATGGTACTATTGAAGAAGAGGTGTATGTTTCTCAACCTCCAGGCTTCATTGATGCAGAATATCCAGACAAGGTGTACAAGGTTACCAAAGCTCTTTATGGTCTACACCAAGCTCCTAGAGCATGGTATGAAACATTGGCTTTCTATTTATTGGAAAACGGATTTCAAAGAGGCAAGATTGATCCAACTTTGTTCCTCAAAAGAACCAAGAAAGACACCTTGCTGGTGCAGATTTATGTTGATGACATTATCTTTGGATCCACAAATCAGGAATTGTGTGTAGAATTTGAAAAACTTATGCATAGTAAGTTTGAAATGAGTTCCATGGGGGAACTTACTTTCTTTCTGGGTCTCCAAGTGAAACAATCAAAAGAAGGCATATTTATCAGCCAAGATAAGTATGTAGCAGAGATCCTAAGGAAATTTGGGTTTGCAGATTCAAAGGTTGCAAGTACACCAATGGATCCAGAAAAGGGGTTACACAAAGATGCTGAGGGTGAAGATGTTGATGTGCACAACTATAGATCAATGATTGGGTCCCTAATGTACCTTACATCATCAAGACCAGATATCATGTTCTCAGTATGTGTATGTGCAAGGTTTCAAGTCAATCCAAAAGTTTCTCATCTCACAACAGTCAAAAGAATCTTCAGATACCTCAAGGGCCAGCCAAAGTTGGGTCTATGGTATCCCAGGGAATCATCTTTTGATTTGGTAGCTTATTCAGATAGTGACTATTCTGGTGCAACCCTAGATAGAAAATCCACAACTGGTGGATGTCAATTTCTTGGCTGCAGACTCATATCATGGCAATGCAAGAAGCAAACAATGGTGGTCAACTCTACAACTGAAGCAGAATATGTTGCAAGTGCAAGTTGTTGTGGCCAAGTTCTTTGGATCCAGAATCAATTGCTTGACTATGGGTACAATTTTCTTAACACCATTATTTACATTGACAACAGCAGTACTATTTGTATCATTAAAAATCCAGTTCAACATTCAAAAACAAAACACATTGAAATCAGACACCATTTCATAAGAGATTGCAATGAGAAAAGGTTAATACAAGTTGTCAAAATTGATTCTGAACATAATTTTGCAGACCTTCTCACCAAAGCTTTTGATTTAGGTAGGTTTAAATACCTGGTAGCAGGTATTGGTATGATAAATCTTTGAAAAACATGTGTTTTGTATATAAATAAACAAGTTCTGGCTTCTAAACATGGTACTGCTAGTTAGTCATAAGGTACTGTCAGTACATAATTGGTACTGTTAATTCAAAGTTTGCTCTGTTTTTGCTCATCTTGATGTTTAAATGTTAACAATGCTATAAAACAAGTGCTTTGCACTCTGTTTCTTTTGGTTTACAACTAACCATTTCAGGTTACTCAAGCTTGCTAACACAATCAGGATATGGAAATGGTAATCAGTTCACCAAGTTTTTCAAAAACTTTAAGAGCTGGCTAGTCCAAAGCAAACGGCTCTTGGTAAAGACTTCTCAAATCCGTTGATAGCTGATAGTTTGCTAAAAACTATAAGGTAATCAGTTCACCCAGTTTCAAAAACTTAAACGAACTGACTAGTCCAAAGCAAACGGCTCTTGGTAAAGACTTATCAAATCCGTTGATAGCTGATAGTTTGCTAGAAACTATAAGGAATATTTTCTAAAATTTCAAAAGGGACTGCCAAGTTTTATTTCCAAACAAGGTACTGGTAGTTCAAATTTTAGTACTGGTAGAGTAAAATGGTACTGCTACATAGCCGTTGAGTCTGTCAGGTTAAAATATAGCCATTGTTTTTAAAGGGTATTTTTGTGAATTAATCATGTTTTCCTCGAATTAAGGATATAGTTATTCTAATAAAAGATCTTTTTGACCGCCTCTTCAATTACTTATCCATATCTTTTATAGTCGGTCAAAAGTCATTTTTCTCATAATCAATCCTTATCACAATTCACACTTACCTTTCATCTTCTACCAGTACAACAATAAAATCCCACCGTCAAAATCAAAATTTTCATCAAACCTTTCACCATGGCTCGTCTAAATTTTGTCAAATGTCACAACCAATTAGCATTTTTGGAAAAGTCTGATGACAATGAAACTTTTCATCAAGCAGTGGATTTTCTAAACAATTCTTATGTCAGGTTTGCTTTACTCGTGAATCCCACTATTTTTGAATCTCAAATTTCACAATTTTGGCAAACTGCTAAAGTTAATACTCTTAGGGATGGGATTCAGGAGTTAATGGTCAAAGTGGATGGTAGAACCTTGACTTTTACCGAATCATCCATTAGAAGACACCTTCGTTTGGATGATTCAGATGGCATTAGTCAACTACCTGATACTAAAATTTTTGAAAATTTGACAAAAATGGGGTATAATGTAACTTCTACAAAGCTTACATTTCTTAAAAAGCATTTTACCCGTCAATGGAGATTTTTGATTCATACCATCCTTCATTGTTTAAGCCAAAAGAAAACCTCATGGGAGCAATTTAGTGGTAACATGGCTACATCTCTCATTTGCCTGACAACAAACAAGAAATTCAACTTTTCAAAATATATTTTTGAAGGAATGGTTAAAAATGTGGACAGTGAAACAAAGTTTTTAATGTACCCAAGGTTCATTCAGTGCCTCATCAATAAATCCAAACATGTATTACTTCCCCCAAACAAACCTTTTAAAACGCCCAAACTTACACACAAGGTGTTTTCAAACATGAAAATTGGTTTTCAAGGAGAAGAAGTACCACTTTTTGAGGAAATGTTACCACAACATTCTGAAGAACCATCCACATCATCTGATCATTCATCACCACATCCATCTCTTGTACCATCAGTCACACCACCATCACCAGTACCATTACCATCTCATCAACAAACACAAACACCATCTGCAACATCACCATCATTATCACATCATAACTTACCACCACAATCTCCTCCACAACAAAGTGTAGATGCTCAGACTGTCAGGGAATTAAAGGAGCAAGTGCAGCACTTGCAAACTACTCTTGAAAATCAAAACAAACATTTTACAGAGATCAACACCAGGTTAGTTAAGAGAGTTGAGAAATTAGAGTTGAAGGTGAAATTGTTGAAGGGTAAAGGAACATCTCAGTTGGTTGTTTCCAGTTCCTCAAGTTCAGAGGCAGAGGGTTTGGGTCTCTCTTCCAAAAAGGGGAGGATGGGTAGTTCTAAAAATGAAGATGAGATTCAATTTCAGTTTCCTGAAGGAACACAAGTTATTGATGAAGAGCCTGCTATTCAAGAAACAGAGCCTGCTACTCAAGAAAAAGGGCCTGTTAGCTTGAAAGATACTGCTGAAACAGATGTTGCTGAAGCAAAGCAAGATACTGCTGAAGCAGAGCAAGAGCCTGCTGGGATTCAGAGGTTATTAGCTATGAATTTAAAAGGTTCTGATCAAGTGTCCTACAAAATAAAGAGAGGAGCACAGCCTCAGGGGAGGTTTCTTGTTTCTGATGAACAATCAGCTGCTCCAAGTCCAGTATCATCACCAAAAGACAAGGGCAAGAAAATCTTGGTTGAAGATGAACCAAAGCCTAAAAAGTTGAAGAAGAAAGAGCAAGCACAATTGGCTGTAGATGAAGAATTTTCCAAACAACTTCATGAAGAAGAAGTCATAGGGGCTGAGGAAGAATCAAGAATGCTGCAAGAAAAGTTTGATGATCAGCTGCAGTACATCATTTCCATTGATCCAATTGTAAGAGGTGAAGCTTACACTCTAGTATGTGATGAATCTCTTAGCTCAGATGAAATGACAATCAAGCTCAATGATTTCATCACCAAGAAATACAATCAAGAGGCATTGGATGATGTCTATCAGCAGATTCAGAAGAATCAGAAGAAAGTATTTAAAATGCCACATTCTGAAGCAGATCAGAAGAAGTTCTTCAAGATTTATCTGAAAAGAGAAGTGAACATGAAAGATCATTAACTCAAAGGTAAATCTTTTGATGAATTGAAGCTTCTATACTTAGAGGCTTACAGAAGAAACAAAACCAGTTTTCTCATGGATACTCAAAAGCCTTACAAAGGAAGAAAAGATGATCAGAAGGAACAAAAAGAGAAAGCAGAATTGCCTCCTGTTCAATCAACAGAAATGGTTGTCCATAGTTCACAAATTGTTTTTGCTGAACCTTTACATGCAAGGCATCCAGTCATAGATTGGAAAATCTACAATGACAAGTTTGGCAAAGCATGGAAGATAACAAGAGTTGGAAACAAGGTTGAGATTTTCAAGAACTTTGAAAATCTACTCGGAGCATGTAGCAGAATGGATTTAGATGAATTATGGGTATTAGTTCAAGAGAAGCTGAAAACCAAGTACAAGCCAGATGCAAAGGAGCAAGAGCTATGGGTTGAGTTCAGCAGATTGTATGATCCAAATCCTACTGATACTCATTGGAAATTTCCTTACTATGATTTATCTGTTACATGGGAATACTTCAGCATGAGTCATGTTCATCATCTTTCCACTCAGAGTGGAATAGAGATCTTTATGCTAGGTGAGAAGGAGTATCCTTTAAGCTATGAAGTATTATCAGTTTTGATCTTCAATAAGCTTTTATGTGAAGAAGAAACTGATGCAGTCAAAAGATTGAAGGAGAGCATACTTGATCAGTATGAAAGCCTAAGGAGAAAGAAATAAGGTTTTTGGAAGAGTTCCCTCAAATCCTCAAGGTATGAATTTTATTCACAAAGAAACTTGGTTTTTTTAAATGGGAATAACAAGTTTAGGGGAGGATTGTTGGGAATAAAATGCACAAAGTAAAGAGTCTGCCAGAAGAGCCTGCTAGTTGATAGTTAAGCCTGCCTCTTTATTTCTGCTGATGTTGAAGATATACTAACAGTACCTTCTGGGTAAGAAGGTACTGCTAGTTAAAGAAGGTCCTGCCAGTATTCACGACAAGTTGTTATATTTTATTTAGAGATATTTAGTTGTATTATTAGTCTTTGTACAAAGTTATACGTTTAGTAGAAGTAGTACAGAAGACTCAGTAGATATAATGGAGTGTTTTACCTTGAAAGGTGTAATATTAGGATAAGATAAGCCTCTATTATATTATATTTAGCAACTTGACCACTTGTAATAAGGGCTCCTTATGCTATAAAAGGAACCCTTAAGACAACTTCTTAGACACATCTTTTCTTACAGCTTTCATAGCTTTCCCATGCATAACTTCCATCTTTAACCTTTTCATGTATCAAAGATTCAAGGTTACACTTGTAATCCTGGTGATAGTTTAGATCACCCGTATTATTTCATCAATAATATTGAATCGTTTTGTGTTATTCATGTTGTGTTCATTCTCATTTACTTACTCACCACCTTTGTTCCTTTAGTGTGTTTTAGAAATTCCGCGTGCTAAATCACATTCATTCATAAATATCCCAAATATATTACTAAGATTAACTTCCCAAGTGTTTGAACGAATCCTTCACACAAACTTTAATGCTTATTAGTTGGGTCATTTATGCTTAATGTTTAGTAGTATTTTTTAGTTAGTTAGGATCTCTAGTTGCTACTTAACATATTTCCCTTAGCTCATTTTTCCAGTTTGCCTTTTTTTTTAGTTTCGAATTTCTTTTTCTTTCCAAGCTTAAACAAACTAAATTACTTATTTCTTTGCTCATTTCTACCTTGTTATTAGATTGTTTGTGTTGGCTGGGATTGCGTGTGTGTATGATTGCTTTGGGGTTTGCTGATGTGCGAACCAAGACAGCTTGCTCTCTTGAGCTCAAATCATCCCCACTATTGAGGATGTGAGCTTGTACAAGCTTTTTAAAAGATTTTCAGTAAACCTTGTTTCACAGAAAGTAGTTGTTTTTGGTTGTTAAAATAGTTGCAAAATGAAAATTTGAAAAAAAAAAATATAAATAGTTTGCAAAAAAGTTGGGTCTGTGGGATTTGAACTCCTGACCTTCTGGGTACACAAGCAACACAGCAACACCACCCCATGACCATCTGTTCTAGACTTTGCTTCTTGTTATAGTTTGCTTTGTTTATTATTTAAGTAGTAGATTTTTGTTTGCTTATTTCCTTTCAGCTTTTAGGTTTGCTTAATTAACTGCTTATTTTAACTACTTTCTCAATTTTATATTTTTCTTAGTTCCTTCCTAGTACAAGAAATTTGCCATAATTTTCTTAGATTTTTCCCAATAGTTGTAGAAATTTTTAAAATTTAATTTGTTTATTTTAGTATTTAATTCATTATAATTAATTAAAAAAGCAAAAAAATATTTTTCTTTTTTTAAAAAAAAAAAATCTTTTATCATTAGTAAATAGGAAAATTAATTTCGTACCCGTAGGACTAGCATATCGTAAAATTTACGTTTTAATCCGCGCACTTACGTAGTTTTTAAGTTAAATATTACGTTTTTATATTTAGATTACGTTTAGAGTTCCCCTATTTCCGATTATTGTTCCCGTAGTCTTCTAAGTAAATTTTAAGTTTTATTTTCGTTTCCTTGTTTGAATTCATGTTTTAGTTGCGTTAATTTTATTTTTCGTACGTTATTTGCAAATTAATGTATTTCAACAATACCAAATAATCTCTCAACATCCTTACAAGCATTTTAATCTCGAATCTCACACGATATTGCCCATCACACCTCGTTGGGACACGACTCGGGTGATCACTTACCCGGTTTCACATATATATATTATATTCACGAGTCTTTACAAGTCTTCCTTTTCCTAAAGGTTGATTAGTGAATTCCACTCACGTCTACCTTGTATATTTTTTATACGCACTCAAAAAATGCATTATCAACATGGCGCCGCTGCCGGGGAGGTTGTGTTGCGACAATATCATTACGATTTTAACGATTAGTGACTTGTAGAACCATCGTCAAGAAGTTATCGTTTTCAAAAAAGTATAAAACACAAAAATATTTTCCTTTTCTTTTGTATATATATCTATCATAAATAAAAAAATAATAAAATACAAAAACAATTTTCCGTTTTTCTTGTTAAATAAAAGAAACTTAAAAACAACCGCCGAAAACCAAGGCAGAACACCTACCAACTGGGGGTGTGAACATTAATAAGTTCCCAAACAAAATATTAAAACTTGCCATTGTATCCTTGTGAGTGGTGTACCTTTTCTAAAGAAGTCATTCATTCGTGATTATTGGTTTAAGTTCCTTGTCTCGGTCTCGATTTTGAGTTGTTTTTCGGGAAAAAAAAAAAAAAAAAAACAAACAAACAAAAATAAAAAAAAACAAAAAAAAAAACATAAAATATTTTCCTTATTTGTTTTAACAAAATGTTGATTAAAAACTCAAAAATGTTCTTCTTTACCCTCCATCCGTTTGATTCTACCTTCTTATACCCCTCTCATGTATAATTCTTATGGCGTCTCTCGGCTACACGTGTTTTCACTTTAAAAGCCCGATTGAGAACGGCTATCGTTGTTTCCGGTGTATTTGTGAGAAATGTGGAAAAAATTGTAGTAACAGATTTTGTACTACGTGCAATTTGTTAATAAATCCAAATTCTCTTAATGATTCACCAACTTCTTCCAGCCACTCTTCACAACCCGAGGTACGTGCTATTAATGCCAAACTGATTGAGGCAAAAGCAGTCAACTAAAGTCAACCACGGATGTGGTCAACACAGTCAAACTCCTAAGGCTCAATGCTCCGCGGAATATAGTGGTTTCCCCGGGTCGTTATGTCCCGACGAGGTGTGGATGGTTAACAAACGGGTTTGTGATCGGGTGAATTTGGATGGAAAAGGGGTTTGTGAAAGGTTTAACTAAGGAATCTACAAGAGAATAGCTTAAATAAGCTATATGAATAAGACTGGATGCTAGGAAAAACCAGAAACGATTTAAACCTAAAAACGCGTACGTTATGTTTAAATAAAACGTAAACGTACAAAATAAAAAGTGAAAACGGAAATCTGAAAACACCCAGGGGGTGAAAATGACTTTTCTACAAACTAAAAGACAAAAGAAAATTTTTAGAAAAAGAAAATAAATTTTAACACTAATTAATTATTTAATATTAATTAATTACTATTTAATACTAATTATTAATATTTAAATACTTAAATATAATACAATATTATTTAAATACTAAAAAGGTGAAAATAAAATTTCTAAAATTATAAAATAACTAAAAATAAGTTTTAAAACTAAAAATAAGAATTTTTGTATTTTTGTGATTTTTCTATTAATTAATTACTAATTAAATACTAATTACCTAATTAAACTATTTTAAATTAAGAAAAATAGAAAATGAACAGTAAAAATTATAAGAAAATTTCTAAAATTATTTTACAACTTATAAAAGCTAGAAAAAATATAAAAACTAGGTTTTACTTAATAAAAACTAATTATGCTATTTAATACTTAATATTAATTAATAATTAATAAAACTAAAATTAATTCTAATAAATACTAGATGATAAAATAAAAATCTGATAAAATTACTATAATTACTTTAATATAAGAGGAATTTAATAAAAATATAAAAAAGCTAAGTACTTAATAAAAATATAAAAATGAAAATTAAAATTAAATTACATTAAATAGAAACTATCACTTAATATTAAATTGTTTTTTCTTGATTTTTCTTTTACCAACCTATTTTATAACTAAAAACTAACAACTTTTGTAAAAACAAAATTTTTATAACTTAAAAATAAGCAGAATACAAACTAAAAAGGGTGACAGTTGACTTTAGTTGACCACAAAGGAAAATAAGCTAAAATTGGTGTAAGTGGGACCCACAATAGTTAAAACTGATTCCAATAAGTTAAGGAAACATGAATAAGCTGGGAAAAGCACAAATTGACAACAGAATAAGCAATAAGCCAACAAAAAGCACTTTGAAACTTAATTGAGGACTGAAAATGGGGATAGATTTTAGGGACTAAATTAGCTGGGGTCCACAGAGTTTTAGGTAAAAGGATTGGTCAATCCTTGAAGCCTACCATGGGGGGGTTGAGATGAACATGGTTGGGGCCATGGGACCCACTGGGTTGGGCAGAAAACCACCACCAAGTGGTGGTGGTGGGTGGTGGTAACTACTGCAGCAGAGCATACAGCAGCCCTGCAGCCCACTTTGGGTGGCTGTGGGGCCCACAAAGAAATTCACAAAATTATACTGAAGCTTGATTCTTAAAGATGAGGTGTTAGAGAACAAGATGTGAAAATTTGAAGGGCTGAATCAAAGTAGATAAATCACAAAAATTCCTACAATATTTGGTTTTTTCTACCTATGGAGCAATTTGACTTTTTCATGAAAAGCTCCATTTTTACTTTGGTGAATTTTGAACTCTCCTAGACTACTGATTATGGTGTGTAATGTTAAAATAAAACTAGATTAAGCAATTTAAACAAGTTTCATACCCAACATGATGATTTGGCTTCTCATCCTACCAACAGTGGACTGCTAGGGGACTTGAAGACCAATTTTGACTTTGGCTGCTATGACCTACTAGTTTTATGCATTTTATAACCTATTCAGACCTAATGAAAACTATTGGTGCAGAGCTTAACTACAAATGAACCCTATAAGTACCTAAAACTAATCAATCCAAATACCCCTGTTTATGGCAGTTTTGACAGTTACTGAAGCAAATGATCAATCCAAGCAATAAAACTGATAGACCAATATCTAATAAGCTAAATTAGACCTAAACCAACAGGTCTAAACAACTAATAACAACAATGAGCAAGTAATTGAAAATATGGAAAGAAATAAGTGGTGACCTACTTGTTGTCCACTGCTATGAAAATGTTGAGAACCAAGATCATATCAACACCCTAAGTACTCCCCTGAGCTTACTAAAACCAAAAGCCATCCAAAATATACCAAGCTCCAAGCTTTTCTTCTTCTTTTTGATTTTTCGAGTATTTTCTCATATATATATTTTTTTTGGAATTTTGTTTTTATGACTGATAAAGTAAATTGAAGTGATTAGAAACCTTAAGTAAACTGATTTGAAGTAATAAGAACAACTAAATAAGCTTTTACATGCTTAAGCTACACTAATGAAAAATTAAAGTTTCACTTGAAAGGGAAATTAAGAACAATGGAACAATAAGTAAACTGAGATTATATTTAAAGAGAACTTGGTTACAGTACTGAAAGGATTAATTACAATACTAAATTTAAAACATTACATTAATTTTAACTAACTTCGACCCCTAAATTACACTAAAACCACTAACTAACTAACTGCTATACTACTTCTCTTTTTTCTTCATTTATATGGGTCCTTGCAGCTTCTTTGGACTTTCCCACATCTAATTATGACCATTGGATGAGCTTGAAGCAATCTTGACCTTTGAATCATTTTTTGGCGCCAAATGGGACTTTGGCAGGTTGTGGGTTGAGTGAGGGAAAGGTGAAGAATTAATGAGGTTTGGAGGTTTGTAGTTTGGAAGGGAACAATAATGATGTGGAGCAGGGGGGAAGATGGAGTGTGGTAGTGAGTAACCAGGGTTCAAGTGGGGGAGATGAAGTGGTCAAAGGGTCAACCCTTGGGTTTGACCGTTTTAAATAATAAACGGGGTAAGTAATATAGATTGGGGAGTGGGCCTGAAGTGGTGGGCTTAGGATTGTTTCTGGACTGGATCAGGCCATGGGATGAAGGGTGGGTAAATTTGGTTTGGGTTTTGGTTGTTGGGTTTAGATAAATAAAAAGGGTTCGTTTGTTTTGAGCTAAATCACAAGGACCAATTTGTAATTTATGAAAATACAAGGGGCTGTTTTGCCATGTCTCCAAAGTAAAAATAAGGATTAAAACTTACCATTTTCCAAAATCTAAGGGCTTTCATGATATTTTCCAAATTTAAATTTCCCCGAGGACTATTTTTGTAAAATTCCAAACTACGGGGACCAAACATGTAAATTCCTCAAACTTTCATCCCAAGGGACATAATTGTCAACTTTTGATTTTCAAAAACTTTTGTTGACTTTTCAAACCAAAAATATTTCCCAGGGACCAAATCTGACAATTTTTGAAACTCCAGGGACCAAACTGTAAATTTCTAAAACTTTTCTAATTTTTCACCAAAGGACTAAATATGACAACTTATGATTGTAAAAGGACCTTTAGTGATAATTTTCCATATTTTGAATGACCAGGGACTAATTTTGTAATTTTATGAAAGTTGGGGGACTGAAACTGCCAATTTTGCAAACTTTGTGCGTTTTTCATATGTTTTTGCTCATTTTGCATCTAAAACATATAAAACACAATTTTGAAATATTTTCAGTATTTTGATGCATTTCTAAGTGTTTTTGTATGTTTTGCAGTTCAGATTAGACCAAAAATGATGAGTGTTTGAGCACTCATCAATCCCCCACACTAAACTATTGCTAGTCCCTAGCAATAACTGTTTTGAAAACTTGATGGATTTTAAACTCTTTACCAAAAGCCATCACTTCTGGAGTAGCCAGGTGTAAGAACTGTGGCACACCTGATAACCGTGTGATTTTGAGCAAACCACCAGCTGTCAACGGATTTGAGTAGTCTTTACCAAAAGCCATTTGCTTCTGGACTAGCCAGCTCTTGATGGAATAGTCAACATCTTGATGAGTTGATTACCAATTATGGATTTTCCACTGCCTTTACCACAAGCCATAATCTTGCGGGCTAGCCAACTCATTCGCTTTATGGGATATGGGGAGTTGATGAACCATACAATTTTAGGCAAATTGCAAGCCGTAAACGGATTTGAGATGTCTTTACCTAGAGCCGTTTGCTCCTGGACTAGCCAATCCCTTTTGTCGCTTAGACAAGGCGGACTGATTACCACAAAAATTTTGAAGCACAAGTGAAAAAATTTTGGAAATTTTTTGAATTTTGGCTAAAAACGGGGGTATTATATAGTAAAATGTGATAAAATTCGCTAGAATAGCGAATACCCCCCACACTTAGCATGAATATTGTCCTCAATATTCAAAGTCCCGGCTATTATGCCGACATTTTGAACGTAAAAGGGGCAACATTACAAGCTAAGCGTGGAAAACACCATTTTGTATTTTCACTTCATTTGTAACCACAGCATGGGGGACTCCCCCACACTTAGGGTGAAAACCCTATAAGCATGCTATTATTTTTGTTTACCGAGCCGCTACCTTGACTCGACCCCGAATTCATTTGTCCTTGGGGAAGCATGATGTGGAAGAAACAATCTCCATCGGACTTTCATTCAAGATGTTTGGACAAACATTTGAAGCACGTGAAAGTTCCACACCGATGAGATAAGTACCCGGCTCAAGATAATGATACATGAAAATGCCGGGATCAAAGATAGTGTCCTCACTCCCGAAGGAGTGAAGAAGAGAAGAAGTCACCCTGTATGTGAAGAAAAGGAAGAAAATCATGATAAAAAGCATGATTTGATCTTCTTCCTCGAAAGGAGGCTCAATAGCCTGAGTTTGGATTTCAAAGGGTAAGCTCGTAAACAACCCGGGAAGGTGGGTGGGATTTTGCAAATTCTCATAATTGAGAGCATCTCCCCCCGGGCTATCAAACTCTGGAGGAGTTATGATATGATGAGTGAGTTCACCGGAGAACTCCTCATGAAGAGAATTATTCACAAGATGTGAATTTGTGAATTCATGTTCCGATATAAACTCATCACAATCCTCGTTCTGAATATCAAAGAGTGGATTATCATAAATCAAAGTGAATTCAGATTCGAATTCAAATAGAGGATTGGTGAGAGTAGTATTGAATGTTTCGGGAACAAAGAGATTAACATTCTCTATTGGACTGTCGGGATCAGAAGTGAGTGACGGATCATGAGATAGGAGACTTTCAATTTCTCCCAGATCGGCTTCGAAGTCAAGGAAACCATCATCACTTTCCAATGAAATTGGATTGATGTGAGTAAGTTCATCAGCGAACTCCTCAAAAAGAGGATCAACATCAGACTGAGGGAGTGATGCCTCAATATACTCAATGTCTCCATGAGATGTACAATCATCATTAAAATCAGAGAAAGTCTCAAAATGATCGTTTGAACACTCAAGAGGGGAAGGAATATCACACATATGCTCAAGAGTTCCCTGTGACTCTCTCGGGATTGGGACAAGGATCTCAACACTAGACTTTATGAATTCGTCCGATTCCTTATTAGGAACAGTGTCAAGATGCTCGTCCCCCATGATCAGAGAATGAGTGGGAACCTCGGGTGTGATAGCAGTTGTTTGAGATGGAATCTCAACTGCAGGGATATCAGCTGATGAACTTGATGAAGTTTTATAAAATTCAAGGATGTCAAGTGTATCCTCATCATGACTGTCATCAGGAATGTAGAAAACTAGAAGAGGGTTGAATAGTTTTCCCGTCTTTTTAATTTTATAAAAACTTGGTTTCAAAATGTTGATTCAAATTTATTCAATTTGTTTGTTTGAAAAACCTTCAATTAGAGTTTAGTGTGAAAACAACATATAATCAATATGATCGATTATATATGTACGTTTATGAATTAGTTTTCGAAACTTATTTTTATGAATGAAACTTTGGTCGATCTTTATGTGAATACGTTTTCCTTTTGAAGTCTTAAAACGTTTTGTATCAAATTATCGATTAAGTTAAACTCAACACGAGAAGTGTTAATTATATATATAAGCCCATTAGACCATATCATACAACTATATATCCTATCACAATATTAACTACTATGTTCAACACAATCAATCATCACAACTATATAAGCAACAACTAAGACATGTAGGCAAGCATATAAGTAACGCGATAAATGCAAGAACAAATGATAAGAGATAAGAGAAAGGAAAGGCAAACCGGACACGATGATTTATAGTGGTTCGGCTACAAGGACACCTTCCTTGTTCCTACTCCACTCCCCGAGTCACCTACTCGAGAGTTTTCTTCACTACTCAACAAGCTCCCTTTTGGCGGAGAAAACCGTACACAACTTTTGCTTACACCATTTAACGACACTAAGCTAAATGTCGAGTTCTAATAGTAGCTAGAACCAATCTCACAACACAACTTCGATCACTACACAACTTCACGACTTCACGACTTCATCACAACTTCTTCTAACCTTCTTCACGGCTTCACAACTTCTTCACGTCTTCACAACGTCTTCTAAACTTCTTCACGGCTTCACAACTTCTTCACGTCTTCACGACTTCACAACTTCATCACCACTTCTTCTAAACTCCACTACTTAATCATACACCTACATCTTCACAACTACATGTTTTCTCCACACTACTACTTCCTCACACTACTTCTTACTCACTCATTGAATCACTACTAAGTAAGATCATCTTGATCTACTTATTACATATACATAACTCACAACTTCACATAAGCACTAACTAGATCCTAATACATCTTTGGCTTTATGATAGGGAGGATTCTTCTCTTGCACTTTGAGTGATGATAGATTGGATCACTTGAAACAAAGATTAATAATCTTATGATCAAAGGGTTTTAGAAGGATGTTTAGAGAGAATTGGATCTGAAAATTTTTGTGCAAAAGGTGAGAAAAATTCCAGGTTTGAGGTGGTATTTATAGGGAAAAATTTCTGACCAAATCTGACAGGGGAGCGTGGCCGGTCCCCTTAATTGTGTGCCGGCCCCCTTAAAATTAAGGGGGCCGCCCCTTATAATTAAGGGGGCCGCCCTACTGAAACGGCCAGATTTTCTGTCTTTTAGTAGGGAAAGTTTATTTGGTGAAAAACTAACTGATTTTGGTTAAAAGTTTGAAATCATATATTTAGTATGATTAAAACATTTTTCTTTATTACCAAAAGTGTTTTTCAAAAATATATAATATGTTTATATAGTTAAATAAACTTTGTATTAGTTAATTAAATACCCCTTTGATTATGAGATGTATTAAGCACTTGTTTATCCATACCTTAAGTGATTGTTGAGGCAAACTCGAGACGTTGAGATGTCGAGGCATGTTGACGTAAGAATGCATAGAAGAATTGTGATCACAAGTAACTTAAGCATTTTACGTTATATGTTGTAACTTACATCTTTGTCATTATCAAAACATGAAGAGGATGTTTAGATTAAATATCATAATATTCATGCCAACAATCTCCCCCTTTTTGATGATGACAAACTATGTAAATTATAACTTATAGTAAAATGTATTAGTTACTTGTTTACACTTCTTCTCCCCCTTTGTCGAAGCAAAAAGGTGGACTCTAAGACGAGACTTCTACTACGCTTGAACTCTTGAGATAGAATGTAAAAGGCGAGCTTGCATCATCGTAAGTGAAGCCTTGATCCTATCAACCTCAATGCTCCCCCTTGGTGTATGCTCCCCCTTGGTGTATGCTCAAAACTTGTTTTGGCTACCAAAGAATCGAGCGGTGAAGTAATCCTTCAAAACAAAGTTAGTAGACAAGTGCACATATATATAATGATGATAATAGATATATGCATGAAACTAATAGGGGAACAATATATGGACATATTAGGTATATGCACTAAAAGTATGACACATGCAATTATTGTTTTAAAAACAACAACCTAAATTAAAAAAAAAATTAGAACCTAATGCAAAGATTAGAACCTAGGAAAATGTAGGAGAATGAGGAGGGATGATCGTGAATGTAAAGGGAAGGTGATAACAAAGGGTTGACAATTATGGTTTAGATTAATATATCGTTCGACAAGGGTGGATGATAGTGAATCATGGGATTTTTAGGTGTTTTGTTGATGGTGGTGGAGGTGTTGTGTTTGTTGTTGGTGGTAGAGGATGCAACAAGTTTTCAATGTGAGAAAACATGTATTGTATCTCATCTCTTAGTCCGAACACAATTGTTCGGTTGTGGATGCAACAAAGGCAAGTGTCTCCATGAGCTTCAAGTAAGCTCCATGGGACGGGGTTATAGGTTGGTGGATTGATAGGAGATGATGAGAATGGTATGGAGGAGGTAGAGGTTCCTTGAGTTGATGGTGTTTTGGATGGTGCATTGGGAGCACTAGGAGATGAACATAGAAGTGGTGGTGATAGAGTGTTGGTGTAATCTTGAGTCGTCCTAGTGAGTAGATAGTCAATCCAATTGAGATGTTCATTGAGAACAAAGGTTTGTTTTTCAAGGTAGGTGCATCAAATGCAATTTATGATATGGTTTTCAAGATGGATCAAATTGTTTGATGGAGATGAGTTGGTGGAGGTAGGTTGTTGATCCAAATTGCGTTGAATAAAATGCAACGCAAGAAGAGCATTTAAGCTCATGAGCTTCTTTGAGCTCTTCAACGAACTTTTCATGTTCGGAGGAAGGTGATGATGGTGGAGTTGGATTGTGATTAGGGATTGAGGTTTGGTCATGAAACTTATGATTCATGTTTGGATGAGATTGATGGTTGTTGTTTTGATATTGAGTATGATCCTCAAACGGGTCATTTGGTAGAAATGAGTGAGATGAATATGGAAGTTTATTAGTGAGGGTGATAGTTAGGTTGTCTTGTTGAGCTAAAAGAGTGGTTTCATTTGGGTGATCATGAAAGCATGATGAAGGTATGGATGAAAGTGATTCTTCATGTGTGGATGGTAGTTTGGATGTTATATGTGGGGTGATAACAATGATGTTAGGTTTGTTGGGAGATGACATGATGGGTTGAATGACGATTATGTGTTTATGGAAGGATAGTAGGTGTTGGATTGGCTAGACAAAACGTGTTGGTTTAGGAGGTATGATATTGATTCTTGGTTTCTTTGAGGACATGGAAATGGTGGATGACTCGAGATTGGTAGTACAAAGGATGACTCGGTTTTGGGTGTGAGGTAGAAGGATATATGTGAGTGAGTTTGATTTCCCTTCCCATTAAATTCATGCTCATCCGGATATATTATGAGACTAATATGACCTATCGGATTATGACACTAAGGTTCTCATGAAATGAGGGTGTAGGATCTAAAGGAAAGAAAAATATACCTAGATTAATGATACATATAGAGTAAACCATGTAAAGGCATAAAATCAAATCACATAGGAGCAAATAATCATCAAGAAATAACATATATGCGATATGCCATAAATCTAGGAATGAAAGCATCTAATGAGGAGCAAAGTTCATAAAAGTAAACTAGCATTAGGTATATTTAGGAAGAGCAATTTAATCAAGTTGGAGAATGAGTATGAGACTATTACTAGTGGTGCTCAATTCAGGCTAAACACGACCATTTTTACGGGTTACACACACCCAACTTCTCACATAGAAGCAATTCAACCGTTAGGTTAAATTGAATTTCTAGTCAATAGATTCTCCAGTAGTCATTCTCTTTTTAGAAGAAATTGAGTTCCTAAATTTACCTATCGAAGAGTACCAAATATGAAGTTTGCTTGATTCACTAATACTTGGCTTAATGTGACTCAAACATCATGTTTTTATGAAGGTAAGTCTACATGATATATTTTACTCACTATCCCAATAGAGATGTGTTAAATGTTTAGATAAGAGTAAACGCAAAGTTTTAATCTTTTGTTCATGATTAACCGGTTATTTGGTTTTGATGGCATATTACTTGATTTAATAAATGTGCTTGATTTAAGAATGCTCCTTAGCATATCTTGAAAAATGAATCTCATTATGATTATTTATCTTAAATGAGATTGTGATTCACAAATGATATCAAAACTAGACATTTATAAATTCTAAAGCAAATATTATTTTCTATGATTTTTGCCAATGTTATATATATATCATAATTTTAACTAGTATTTGAAACAAAATGAATTTTACTTGTTTATGCATTGTGACAAGTTATTTTTCAATTTTAATAACTTAAATTATTTCAAAAAGAAAAGTGTAGTGCATTATCTTGTAACACAACCATTCATGCTACAGAGAAAATGAAGTACATATAATATATAGTGCGTATTGTTCTTAAATATGTATTTTAGCTTGAAGTGATGATTTTAAGTAGTGTGAGCAAAGTTTACATATGTTGTTAGTTTGCTCATGTTTGGTTTTTCGGATATGACACATTTATCCATTGTTTTGCAATGTAAATTGCTTGAATATTTCGGATGAAACATCCAAGTCGTCAATCCTACTTCATTGTATATTTTATGCATGTGTTAAACATGTTATTCTAATATTTGTAACACAATTATTGGACAAGTAGATTGAATATGACATCATCAACACAAGTGTGAGTTATGATCCAATGCATACTCTTTTCATCTACAAAGGATGTAACTATTTTCATATCAATCTAGTGTGATTGAGTATGTAGATTCAAGACTATATCTTTAGTTGTAATTTGATATAATATTGAAGCAAAACAAATAGCAATCCAATTTCTTGTCCACACTCAAAAACAAGTCAATTAGATTTGATGAATATATCAACCATAATTTGAATAATGAATTGATATAATATCAAGATCTTTCTTGACCCTCACAAACACTCATTTAAAATAAATAGACATTTTGATAGTGTGTTCCATTAATTCAAAGATTATTTAAGAGTGAGGTTAGTGAATGATTGAAATTTAACTAATTACTTCATGTTTGTTATATTTTATTTATGTGAAAGACTCTTCATTATTACTTATTATGAACACACTTAGATTTTGAAAATACTTTTTCTTTTATATAACTACTAATGTTTTAAAATAATTTAATTTCTCTTATTCAAACCACCCAAGGTAAAACAAGGTTATTTGTTGAAAATGTTTAAGTGTGTAGAGAAGAATAAATTAAATTGTTTGAAATATTTAGGTGACTAGATTTAACTCATTTACAAGATGTTTGAGTAACATTAATCCATCTATACCTATATGCAATGCAAGCATATTATAACAATCCTAACGCAAGAAATCTAGCACAAGATCTAGTTAACTATAAACCGGAAAACTAGCTATAAACTAATAGGGCACATATGCATAGATATACACATAGCTAAACTCCAAATAGCAGCAGTCATTTAATATATTCAATTTAGAAAAATAAAATCACAAAGAAGTTCACATAACACATAAAACACTTGTCGTCGTTTTGTGTATTATATACACCAATGTTTACTTAGCTCGAATTTATTTGAAAATAAAATAGTTTCCTTTCCATTCTAAAATTTAATTAAGATCAATATTTTGAAAACATAAATACTTAATTTTTCAAAGATATATCGACTAGGAAGGCCCGACTCGAAGGAAAAGGTAAAATACAAGTTTTACGTTAAAACAAGACTCAAATTTTTGACCTTCGTGTAGTATTTTAACTTTCTGACTTATTAAAGTATGTAATTGTTACTTGTAAGTATTTTTAAATGAAAGTAGACTCAATTACCTTTAAAACGCCGGGTGGCGCGACTTCTACGGAGTTACGGTTATTTTTATATGATTTTTCAAAGTTTCTGAAAAAACTGCGAACAGATAGGCGGACCCCTTAAATAATTAAGGGGACCGCCCAGTATTTAAGGGGGCCGCCCAGAAAAATAAGGGGGCCGCCCATCTGGTACTCAAAATTTCATTTTTTGTAAAAAATTATTTTCTGACTTTGCTAAAAGTTATGAAACTTTCTAAATTTGATACCGAACATATAATACTTATTTAAAGCATAATCTTATCTCGAGCTAGTATAATTAGTGTATATAACATCAAAACTAATACAAGTTAATCAATAAAACACTTTTCATGTTTAATCCTTCTTAATGGGTAATTTGATACATGGATCGTACTCAATGTTTAAAACCATTTGTTTTGAAAATTTGAGCGACGTGGCTCTGATACCAATTGTGGAAAACTAGAAGGGGGGTTGAATAGTTTTCCCCTCTTTTTAATTTTATAAAAACTTGGTTTCAAAATGTTGATTCAAATTTATTCAATTTGTTTGTTTGAAAAACCTTCAATTAGAGTTTAGTGTGAAAACAACATATAATCAATATGATCGATTACATATGTACGTTTATGAATTAGTTTTCGAAACTTATTTTTATGAATGAAACTTTGGTCGATCTTTATGTGAATACGTTTTCCTTTTGAAGTCTTAAAACGTTTTGTATCAAATTATCGATTAAGTTAAACTCAACATGAGAAGTGTTAATTATATATATAAGCCCATTAGACTATATCATACAACTTTATATCCTATCACAATATTAACAACTATGTTCAACACAATCAATCATCACAACTATATAAGCAACAACTAAGACATGTAGGCAAGCATATAAGTAACGCGATAAATGCAAGAACAAATGATAAGAGATAAGAGAAAGGAAATGCAAACCGGACACGATGATTTATAGTGGTTCGGCTACAAGGACACCTTCCTTGTTCCTACTCCACTCCCCGAGTCACCTACTCGAGAGTTTTCTTTACTACTCAACAAGCTCCCTTTTGGCGGAGAAAACCGTACACAACTTTTGCTTACACCATTTAACGACGCTAAGCTAAATGTCGAGTTCTAATAGTAGCTAGAACCAATCTCACAATACAACTTCGATCACTACACAACTTCTACACAACTTCACGACTTCACGACTTCATCACAACTTCTTCTAACCTTCTTCACGGCTTCACAACTTCTTCACGTCTTCACAACTTCACAACCTCATCACAACTTCTTCACGACTTCACAACTTCTTCACGTCTTCACGACTTCACAACTTCATCACCACTTCTTCTAAACTCCACTACTTAATCACACACCTACATCTTCACAACTACATGTTTTCTCCACACTACTACTTCCTCACACTACTTCTTACTCACTCATTGAATCACTACTATGTAAGATCATCTTGATCTACTTATTACATATACATAACTCACAACTTCACATAAGCACTAACTAGATCCTAATACATCTTTGGCTTTATGATAGGGAGGATTCTTCTCTTGCACTTTGAGTGATGATAGATTGGATCACTTGAAACAAAGATTAATAATCTTATGGTCAAAGGGTTTTAGAAGGATGTTTAGAGAGAATTGGATCTAAAAATTTTTGTGCAAAATGTGAGAAAAATTCCAGGTTTGAGGTGGTATTTATAGGGAAAAATTTCTGACCAAATCTGACAGGGGAGCGTGGCTGGTCCCCTTAATTGTGTGCCGGCCCCCTTAAAATTAAGGGGGCCGCCCTACTGAAACGGCCAGATTTTCTGTCTTTTAGTAGGGAAAGTTTATATGGTGAAAAACTAACTGATTTTGGTTAAAAGTTTGAAATCATATATTTAGTATGATTAAAATATTTTTCTTTATTACCAAAAGTGTTTTTCAAAAATATATAATATGTTTATATAGTTAAATAAAATTTGTATTAGTTAATTAAATACCCCTTTGATCATGAGATGTATTAAGCACTTGTTTATCCATACCTTAAGTGATTGTTGAGGCAAACTCGAGACGTTGAGATGTCGAGGCATGTTGGCGTAAGAATGCATAAAAGAATTGTGATCACAAGTAACTAAAGCATTTTACGTTATATGTTGTAACTTACATCATTGTCATTATCAAAACATGAAGAGGATGTTTAGATTAAATATCGTAATATTCATGCCAACAAGGAATAAAACGGAACAAAGAGCTAGATTTGGCTGCTTTTTCTCTTGCAATTGATTCCCGAATAGATTTTTCATAGGCATCTTGGGCATTTATTCTAGCAGCCTGCTCTTCAGCAAGCAATTCTTCCATGGATTTTTGATGAGTGTGTCTTTGAGCAAAGTCTTGAACTAAACCCTTAAGCTCATCAACGATTTTCATCATATTTTGCATTTCTGGAAGAAGTGCTTGATTCATATCGTACTGTGGAGGTTGGTCGTAATAAGGTGTGTCAAAATTGTCACAAGGGTATGGATTCCCCGTTTGACAATCTGAGCTGAAGTGTGGACCTCCACAGTAATCACAACAGTAAAACTGTTGAGTCTGGACTGGTGAATCATATGGGTATTGGTCATAACCAAAGTTCTGAGCATCACCGGAAAACTGTTCATAGACAAACGTGTTTCCGGTTTGGCACTCAAATCCTTGATGAGGAACACCACAAAACTCACACAGATATATCAGTATCTCATGATGTGGTGGCTGGTAGGATGACTCAAATGTATCATGGTAAGGATAGGGAGCATGGTTATAGACAGACCCATCTCCTGACTCTACCATGCTACAGCCGGGACAATTCCCACCATTATGAGGACCACCACACCATTGGCAACCGCAATGGTGTGGATACGACATAGGAAGAATCAAAGGTTTACAGAGGGGTAGGGATGAAGAATTAAAGATGTGAGAGGGTAAAGGAGAATGTTTTTGGGTTTTTGGATAAACATTTTGTACAAATGGGAAAGAAAATGTTTTTGTGTTTTTTGTGTTCCTTGAAAACTGAGTTTAAAAAGTTTTCAGGAACGGTTTTGTTTTGAAAATAAGGAAATATGAACAAGGGATGGGTAAATATACAATGGATGTATATCCCGATTCACTAATCAAAAAAACCGTTTAGAAAACGCACACAACCTCCCCGGCAGCGGCGCCAAAATTTGATTAAGGCAAAAGCAGTCAACTAACGTCAACCACGGATGTGGTCAACACAGTCAAACTCCTAAGGCTCAATGCTCCGCGGAATATAGTGGTTTCCCCGGGTCGTTATGTCCCGACGAGGTGTGGATGGTTAACAAACGGGTTTGTGATCGGGTGAATTTGGATGGAAAAGGGGTTTGTGAAAGGTTTAACTAAGGAATCTACAAGAGAATAGCTTAAATAAGCTATATGAATAACACTGGATGCTAGGAAAAACCAGAAACGATTTAAACCTAAAAACGCGTACGTTATGTTTAAATAAAACGTAAACGTACAAAATAAAAAGTGAAAACGAAAATCTGAAAACACCCAGGGGGTGAAAATGACTTTTTTACAAACTAAAAGACAAAAGAAAATTTTTAGAAAAAGAAAATAAAATTTAACACTAATTAATTATTTAATATTAATTAATTACTATTTAATACTAATTATTAATATTTAAATACTTAAATATAATACAATATTATTTAAATTCTAAAAAGGTGAAAATAAAATTTCTAAAATTATAAAATAACTAAAAATAAGTTTTAAAACTAAAAATAAGAATTTTTGTCTTTTTGTGATTTTTCTATTAATTAATTACTAATTAAATACTAATTACCTAATTAAACTATTTTAAATTAAGAAAAATAGAAAATGAACAGTAAAAATTATAAGAAAATTTCTAAAATTATTTTACAACTTATAAAAGCTAGAAAAAATATAAAAACTAGGTTTTACTTAATAAAAACTAATTATGCTATTTAATACTTAATATTAATTAATAATTAATAAAACTAAAATTAATTCTAATAAATACTAGATGATAGAATAAAAATCTGATAAAATTACTATAATTAATTTAATATAAGAGGAATTAAATAAAAATATAAAAAAGCTAAGTACTTAATAAAAATATAAAAATGAAAATTAAATTACATTACATTAAATAGAAACTATCACTTAGTATTAAATTGTTTTTTCTTGATTTTTCTTTTACCAACCTATTTTATAACTAAAAACTAATAACGTTTGTAAAAACAAAATTTTTATAACTTAAAAATAAGCAGAATACAAACTAAAAAGGGTGACAGTTGACTTTAGTTGACCACAAAGGAAAATAAGCTAAAATGGGTGTAAGTGGTACCCACAATAGTTAAAACTGATTCTAATAAGTTAAGGAAACATGAATAAGCTGGAAAAAGCACAAATTGACCACAGAATAAGCAATAAGCCAACAAAAAGCACTTTGAAACTTAATTGAGGACTGAAAATGGGGACAGATTTTAGGGACTAAATTAGGTGGGGTCCACAGAGTTTTAGGTCAAAGGATTGGTCAATCCTTGAAGCCTACCATGGGGGGGGTTGAGATGAACAAAGTTGGGGCCATGGGACCCACTGGGTTGGGCAGAAAACCACCACCAAGTGGTGGTGGTGGGTGGTGGTAACTACTGCAGCAGAGCATACAGCAGCCCTGCAGCCCACTTTGGGTGGCTGTGGGGCCCACAAAGAAATTCAAAAAATTATACTGAAGCTTGATTCCTAAAGATGAGGTGTTAGAGAACAAGATGTGAAAATTTGAAGGGCTGAATCAAAGTAGATAAATCACAAAAATTCCTACAATATTTGGTTTTTTCTACCTATGGAGCAATTTGACTTTTTCATGAAAAGCTCCATTTTTACTTTGGTGAATTTTGAACTCTCCTAGACTACTGATTATGGTGTGTAATGTTAAAATAAAACTAGATTAAGCAATTTAAACAAGTTTCATACCCAACATGATGATTTGGCTTCTCATCCTACCAACAGTGGACTGCTAGGGGACTTGAAGACCAATTTTGACTTTGGCTGCTATGACCTACTGGTTTTATGCATTCTATAACCTATTCAGACCTAATGAAAACTGTTGGTGCAGAGCTTAACTACAAATGAACCCTATAAGTACCTAAAACTAATCAATCCAAACACCCCTGATTATGGCAGTTTTGACAGTTACTGAAGCAAATGATCAATCCAAGCAATAAAACTGATAGACCAATATCTAATAAGCTAAATTAGACCCAAACCAACAGGTTTAAACAACTAATAACAACAATGAGCAAGTAACTGAAAATATGGAAAGAAATAAGTGGTGACCTACTTGTTGTCCACTGCTATGAAAATGTTGAGAACCAAGATCATATCAACACCCTAAATACTCCCCTGAGCTTACTAAAACCAAAAGCCATCCAAAATATACCAAGCTCCAAGCTTTTCTTCTTCTTTTTGATTTTTCAAGTATTTTCTCATATATATATATATATATATATATATATATATATATATATATATATATATATATATATTTGGATTTTTGTTTTTATGACTGATAAAGTAAATTGAAGTGATTAGAAACCTTAAGTAAACTGATTTGAAGTAATAAGAACAACTAAATAAGCTTTTACAAGCTTAAGCTACACTAATGAAAAATTAAAGTTTCACTTTAAAGGGAAATTAAGAACAATGGAACAATAAGTAAACTGAGATTATATTTAAAGAGAACTTGGTTACAGTACTGAAAGGATTAATTACAATACTAAATTTAAAACATTACATTAATTTTAACTAACTTCGACCCCTAAATTACACTAAAACCACTAACTAACTAACTGCTATACTACTTCTCTTTTTTCTTCATTTATATGGGTCCTTGCAGCTTCTTTGGACTTTCCCACATCTAATTATGACCATTGGATGAGCTTGAAGCAATCTTGACCTTTGAATCATTTTTTGGCGCCAAATGGGACTTTGGCAGGTTGTGGGTTGAGTGAGGGAAAGGTGAAGAATTTAATGAGGTTTGGAGGTTTGTGGTTTGGAAGGGAACAATAATGATGTGGAGGAGGGGGGAAGATGGAGTGTGGCAGTGAGTAACCAGGGTTCAAATGGGGGAGATGCAGTGGTCAAAGGGTCAACCCTTGGGTTTGACCGTTTTAAATAATAAAACGGGGTAAGTAATATTGATTGGGGAGTGGGCCTGAAGTGGTGGGCTTGGGATTGTTTCTGGACTGGATCAGGCCATGGGATGAAGGGTGGGTAAATTTGGTTTGGGTTTTGGTTGTTGGGTTTAGATAAATAAAAAGGGTCCGTTTGTTTTGAGCTAAATCACAAGGACCAATTTGTAATTTATGAAAATCCAAGGGGCTGTTTTGCCACGTCTCCAAAGTAAAAATAAGGATTAAAACTTGCCATTTTCCAAAATCCAAGGGCTTTCATGATATTTTCCAAATTTAAATTTCCCCGGGGACTATTTTTGTAAAATTCCAAACTACGGGGACCAAACATTTAAATTCCTCAAACTTTCATCCCAAGGGACATAATTGTCAACTTTTGATTTTCAAAAACTTTTGTTGACTTTTCAAACCAAAAATATTTCCCAGGGACCAAATCTGACAATTTTTAAAACTCCAGGGACCAAACTGTAAATTTCCAAAACTTTTCCAATTTTTCACCAAAGGACTAAATATGACAACTTATGATTGTAAAAGGACCTTTGGTGATAATTTTCCATATTTTGAATGACCATGGACTAATTTTGTAATTTTATGAAAGTTGGGGGACTGAAACTGCCAATTTTGCAAACTTTGTGCGTTTTTCATCTGTTTTTGCTCATTTTGCATCTAAAACATATAAAACACAATTTTGAAATATTTTCAGTATTTTGATGCATTTTTGAGTGTTTTTGTATGTTTTTCAGTTCAGATTAAACCAAAAATGTTGAGTGTTTGAGCACTCATCACAAACCATCAAGAATTGATCCTAACCTTTCACAATTTACGGTTAAAAGTTTGTCAAGTGAATGTACAGAGCATAGAGCAGTGACTAAAAAGAACTAATTGCCTAATCTTCACGTTTATCAAGAACAAAAACCAGAGACCATAACGGAAGTGGTGGAAATTCCTAGCTCTTAGAGCACACCACTTGTCCCACCTCTGACTTTTATTCCTTGTGTCGGTTGTAGTGAGCCGCTCTTCGGGTTGCCATGTCGTTGGTGCATGTGTGAACGATGTGGTAATGATATTCAAAACGAAAGTTGTTTGTTTTGTGGTTCGAGTAATTCATTCGCTTACGATTCTAATCCGAGCTTTTGCAATGAGCCACAAAACAATTTCATTTCATATGAGCATAATCCGTGTTATCAAAATTGTAATGCCGAATCGTTTCAAAATGCACCAACTTCACAACAATACGGTTGTGAGTATTGTGGAGGTCCACATTTTAGCACCGACTGTCAAACTAGGAATCTTTTTCCTTGTGACAACAATTATCACGACCAACCTCCACAATACCAAACTTTTGAAACACAACCTCAACCATTTCCTCAAGAACTTTTGAAAAATGTTTTAAATACTTTAAATGATCTTAAGGATTTTGTTAACAAACCTCCTCCGGAAGAACCTCGTCCGAAGTCTTACAAAGAAATACTAGCTGAAGAAGCAGAAGAAGCAGCTAGAGTAAGATTTCGAATGCGTAAAACTATCATCTACGATGACGATGACAATAGTGATGATGAAGATACCCTTGATATTCGTCAAGATTCATCAGATTCATCAGTTGTAATTCCTTTCATGGAAAGTCAGGGAGAAAATAATGTGACGGAGAAATTACTAGCAGAAGATCAAATGGAACTCTTACAATCCATAACTGCTAGTACTTCTCAACTCCCTCAGTCTGTTGTTATCACACCCGAAGTTCTCACTCACTCTCTAAACATGGGGGATGAGCATCTTAGCACTGTTCCTGATAAGGAATCGGACGAATTCATAAAGTCTAGTGTTGAGAGCCTTGGCCCAATCCCAAGAGAGTCACAGGGAACTTTGGATCATATGTGTTATTTACTTTCCCCTCTTGAGTGTTTGAACGATCATTTTGAGACTTTCTCAGATTTTAATGATGATTGTACATCTCATGGAGACATCGAGTATGTTGAGGCATCAGTACCACATTCTGATGCTGATCATCTTCTTGAGGAGTTCGCCGATGAACTCACTCACATCAATCCACTTCCAACAGGAAGTGATGATGGTCTCCTTGATTTCGAAGCCGATCTGGGAGAAATTGAAAGTCTCCTATATCATGATCCGTCACTCACTTCTTATCCTAGCAGTCCAATAGAGAATGATAATCACTTGTGTCCCGAAACATTTAATACGACTCTCAACAATCCTTTGTTTGAATTCGACTCTGAATTCACTTTGATTTCTGATAATCCAATCTTTGGTACTCAGATTGAGGATTGTGATGAGTCTACTCCGGAACATGAGTTCACAGATTTACATCTTGTGATTGATTCTCTTCACGAGGAGTTCTCCGGTGAACTCACTCAAATCATATCTCCACCGGAGTATGATAACTTCCATTTTGATCATGACACACCCGGGATATGTCTTGATCAAGCGAGCGTAAATGATGAGATTCATAATCTAGAAATTATGGATTCTCCTATGGGTGATGACGAGTTAATCATGATTTTCATCATGACTTTCTTCCTTTTCTTTACCTATCCCGTGACATCTTCTCTTCTTCACTCCTTCGGGAGTGAGGACACCATCTTTGACCCCGGCATTCTCATGTACCATTATTTTGAGCCGGGTACTTATCTCATCGGTGTGGAACATTCACGTGCTTCAAATGTTTGTCCGAACATCTTGAATGAAAGTCCGATGGAGATCGTTTCTTCCACATCATGCTTCTCCAAGAACCAATGAATTCAGGGTCGAGTCAAGCTAGCGACTCGGTAAACAAAAACAGTAGCATGTACTTAGGGTTTTCACCCCAAGTGTGGGGGAGTTACCCCTACTGTGGTTACAAATAAAGTGAAAAAAATGGTGTTTCCACATTAAAATTGTAATGTTGCCCTTTTACGTTCAAAGAGTCGGCATAATAGCCGGGAATTTGAATATTGAGGACAATATTCAATTCTAAGTGTGGGGGGGGGGGGGGGGGAATTCTAGCGCATTTTATCACATTTTACCATTTAGTACCCCCGTTTTTGGCAAAAATTTTAAAAAATTTTCACTTGAGTTTCAAAATTTTTTATGGTTATCAGTCCGCCATGTCTAACCGACAAAAGGATTGGCTAATCCAGGAGCAAACGGCTCTTGGTAAAGATATATCAAATCCGTTGACGGCTTACAATTTGCCCAAAACTGTATGGTATCTCAACTCGCCATATCCTAAAAAGTAAAGAGTTGGCTAGCCCGTAAGATTATGGCTTGTGGTAAAGGCAGTGGAAAACCATAATTGGTAATCAACTCACCAAGATGATGATTGTATTCCATCAAGAGTTGGCTAGTCCAGAAGCAAACGGTTTTTGGTAAAGACAAATCAAATATGTTGACAGCTCGTGGTTTGCTCAAAATCATATGGTTATCAAATGGACCATAATTCTTACTTGAACCGAAACATTTGGCTACTCCAGAAGTAATGACTTTTGGTAAAGAGACTTCAAATCCAATAAATTTTCAAAAAATTGCTAGGGACTAGCAATTGATTAGTGTGGGGGATTTGATATGTGTCTTTTTGCACATATCTTTTCGTCCAATTTTCGAGTCAAAATGATCAAAAACACTTCAAAATGGTCAAATAACCTCACATCTATCCTTGGAGTATGTTTTTGTGAGTTTCAGGTACAAAGGATTGAAAACAGACAAAAAACGAGCAAAATATGAAGAGTTGTCAAAATCAGTCCCTCAACTTTTAAAACTTGTCAAAATTGGTCCCTGGTAAAATAATTTTGAAAGAAAAGTCAACAAAAGTCCTTTGAAAATCACAAGTTGACACAATTGGTCCCTGGGAGAAAAGTTTCAAAAGTTTACATGATTGGTCCCTGTACTTTCAAAATTTGCAAAAATAGTCCCTAGGAAAATTTATTTTTTGGAAATCTTATGTATGGTCCCTGGATTATTGGAACTTGGCAGAAAATTACCCTTGTGAATGTTAGAGAAATTACAAGATCAATCCCTCATCTTTGCAAAATTACAAAATTGGTCCTTGTGTTTACTTTGGATAAAAACCAAACGGACCTTATGTTTATAAAAAACCCAAGTCAACACAAACCCAACACCCTTTCCAAACAAGAAACCCACCACTCCTTATAACCCCAATCCAGCCCAAAACTTACCCCAAGCCCATCTCCCTAACCCTAATGCGTTTTTAATAAAAACATATATTTTCACCTCCCCGTTTTTACCAGTCAACCAAATCAGACAAACCCTTTCCCCCCCCCCCCTTTTTTTCTGCAATACTCTACATGCACCCTCAAAAGCTCCCCCTCACCTTCCCCCATATCACCTCCTCCAAGGAAACCTTCACATGATCCCACTCCTTCACGAGATACCACTCCATGTCACCAATCCACAACACTCAATTTGGGCGCCAAATCAAGTTCGACGGCTGTGATCATCATAACTCCTATCCTAGGGCTGGGAATTGTTCAAGAAAGCACAAGTGAGGCCCAAGGCTCCTTTTACTCTCACAAAACAAACACAAGCAGATGTGGACAAAAGAAGACCAAGTGAAACCCTAAATTTACGCTATAAATAGTTTATGATGTAGCCTTGAGAAGGCAGTAGTTGGTAGTCAAAAATTAGGTTTTAGGTTTAGCAATCAGTTAGCTTTGGTTCTTAATTTAAGTTGTGTTTTTTTATGCACTTTTTCAATTAAAACTCTCTTTTATCAATTCAACTTTTATTGCTTCTTCTTGTTGGTTTTTATAGCTGTTTTTATCTTTTATTATTTTATTTTTTTTTTTCTATTGCTTAAGAAATCCTTATTTAGCTTATGGTACTTCTGTTATCCATAACTTGATCCGATATTGCTTATCTTGGCTAGTTGCTTGCTTATTAGGATAGTCCTAGTAGTGCTCAGCTTGTTTACTTTTAGTTGGTAGTTTGTGTTTGAGCTTGTTGCACACTTCAGTTAAAAGTTTTCTTTTGATTTCTAGGTTTCCATTTTAACTGTTTCGATTAGCATCTTAGGGTAGATTTAGGCTAGACCTCTTCTTTAGTTGTAAGTGTTGGTTAAATTAGTATAGGATAGAGTTATATTTCTGCTCAATACCTAGTAGCTAGTAGTTTTTTACCCATTTTCACACAACGTTAGGCCTGCACAACTAGTACCCATCTGTCCTACAGTACCACTTTCGATCTTGAATTTATACCGGTTAGAGTAGGATTGGATGCTTAGTTTTGATTTTATAGGAAGCCAGTAGTGTAAGGTTCACTAATATCTACGTAGTGTAGGTTCTAATGCTTATTTTCTCGCTTATCTTGGCCTACAACTAGCCCTTTTGAGACTGCAGCCCTGCGTATTAGGTCCTAAATAGCCCCACGTCAGTGGTTGTGGATGGCTCATGTTAGCCTCTTATGTCTTAAAACTTAGTGAGCTTGTTTACTGGTTGCTTATCCATGATTTTTTTTTACTATTTGCAGCCCCAAGTTTCTAGGATAGAAGCTTATGCATAGGTTTGAACCCCCCTTAGGGACCTGTTTGGATGGGATCCTGAGTAGTGTTTTATTTTGGTTATGATCAGCTTTAATGCTTATTAGTTGGGTCATTTATGCTTAATGTTTAGTAGTATTTTTTAGTTAGTTAGGATCTCTAGTTGCTACTTAACTTATTTCCTTTAGCTCATTTTTCCAGTTTGCCTTTTTTTTTTAGTTTCGAATTTCTTTTTCTTTCCAAGCTTAAATAAACTAAATTACTTATTTCTTTGCTCATTTCTACCTTGTTATTAGATTGTTTGTGTTGGCTGAGATTGCGTGTGTGTATGATTGCTTTGGGGTTTGCTGATGTGCGAACCAAGACAGCTTGCTCTCTTGAGCTCAAATCATCCCCACTATTGAGGATGTGAGCTTGTACAAGCTTTTTAAAAGATTTTCAGTAAACCTTGTTTCACAGAAATTAGTTGTTTTTGGTTGTTAAAATAGTTGCAAAATGAAAATTTGAAAAAAAAATATAAATAGTTTGCAAAAAAGTTGGGTCTGTGGGATTCGAACTCCTGACCTTCTGGGTACACAAGCAACACAGCAACACCACCCCATGACCATCTGTTCTAGACTTTGCTTCTTGTTATAGTTTGCTTTGTTTATTATTTAAGTAGTAGATTTTTGTTTGCTTATTTCCTTTCAGCTTTTAGGTTTGCTTAATTAACTGCTTATTTTAACTGCTTTCTCAATTTTATATTTTTCTTAGTTCCTTCCTAGTACAAGAAATTTGCCATAATTTTCTTAGATTTTTCCCAATAGTTGTAGAAATTTTTAAAATTTAATTTGTTTATTTTAGTATTTAATTCATTATAATTAATTAAAAAAGCAAAAAAATATTTTTCTTTTTTTTTAAAAAATTTCTTTTATCATTAGTAAATAGGAAAATTAATTTCGTACCCGTAGGACTAGCATATCGTAAAATTTACGTTTTAATCCGCGCACTTACGTAGTTTTTAAGTTAAATATTACGTTTTTATATTTAGATTACGTTTAGAGTTCCCCTATTTCCGATTATTGTTCCCGTAGTCTTCTAAATAGATTTTAAGTTTTATTTTCGTTTCCTTGTTTGAATTCATGTTTTAGTTGCGTTAATTTTATTTTTCGTACGTTATTTGCAATTTAATGTATTTCAACAATACCAAATAATCTCTCAACATCCTCACAAGCATTTTAATCTCGAATCTCACACGATATTGCCCATTCACACCTCGTTGGGATACGACCCGGGTGATCACTTACCCGGTATCACATATATATATTGTATTCACGAGTCTTTACAAGTCTTCCTTTTCCTAAAGGTTGATTAGCGAATTCCACTCACGTCTACCTTGTATATTTTTTATACGCACTCAAAAACGCACTATCAGTAGGATGTACATTGTCACACCCTTACCTGAGGGTAAAGAACTACTTCTAGGGAAACCTTTAGGCTCGAAAAAACATGTAGCAACCTCAAATGTGTGTATATGTGTATGTTTGGAGAGAGGGAGTATATGAATCAAAGCATAACTAGCAGGGTACCCACGCGTTGCAGCGGCGGGTACCTTGAAATAAAATTTTTCGATGGAATTAATAAAAATGTCATGGGAAGTCATTCCGACACCTAAATTTGCCTCAAGAACGAAATACTAAAAGATTTAGTAAACTACACCTCCCACCCTAGCATATATTTACAATCTTAGTCCCTAAGGGTGCAATAGGATTCACACAAGGTCCAAAACACTTTTCCTATATAAACCTCATTATACCTTCATTTAGGGTTTGACACCCTTTCTCTCTCAAACTAGCCGCACCCTATTTCTTCTTCTTCTCTAGTCGTTTTTCCGGCCAAACAAACACCACCGCCGGCCACTTAAACTCACCGCCGCCACCACCACACTCCTTACAACCTCCCCATCATTTTGACATACATCACGCACCAAGAAACACATCCCAATACCACGATTAACACCACCACAGCTCGAGTTAAACACCAAAACCATCTCTCTCTCTCTCTCTCTCTCTCTCTCTCTCTCTCTCTCTCTCATTTTGTTGATACCGGCGGTCGAAGGTAGGAAAACCCACCACCCTTTTTATCGTTCTAGCGACGGTGGGGGATAAGTACATGAATTTTCAAGAGTTTTTTATTAAATAAAGATTAAAACTAATAAATATGAAGCTAAATAATTGTTTGGTATCATTTTCTGTTGATATAAATAATGTTTAAAAAGGTTATTAATATCTCTCAATAAACCTATGTTTTGATAATCACAAAACTTAAATCAAATTAAGTCAAGATTAAGAAGTAAACAAGTATTTGGTGACAAATATTTACTTCTACATCTAATATCACTTAAGGTATGCATAAACTAAGCATCTTATGCATTACATGATCAAAGGAAATTTTGTCTTAAGACATAACATATTATAAAATGACATAAACATTTTATATATATTTGTAAATCATTTTTGGTAATACTATATTAAACCACAAAGATATGATTTCAAATTTCCAACCAAAAAGGGCAAATTTTATCCAGAAAAACTTTTCCAACGTTCAGGAGGGCGGCCCCCTTAATTTTACTAGGCGGCCCCCTTAATGATTAAGGGGACCGGCCTATAATTAAGGGGACCGGCACGCTCCCGAACAGTAAAATCTGGCCCTATAAATATTGGATCATTTCACACATTTTCCTCACCTTTTTGCACTATAAACTTTCTGATCCAACCTCCCTTTCTAGATCTAAAATCCTTTGATCATATAATTCATAAGTCTTTGTTTCCAAGTGATCCAAAGCTTCATCCATTCAAGTGCAAGAAGAAGAACACTTCTCTACATCCATCTAATTGTAGTAGTGTTGTGAATAGCTAGTTTCATAGTGTAGTTGTGTTAGATATTTGTAAAGGTGTTGTCTAGATTTGTTCAATGTAGAAACTAGGTGTGTTGTAAAGTAGTTTAGTAGTTGTGAATTAGTTGTGCATAGAAGAAGGTGTGAAGTTGTGAAGAAGGTGTGAAGCCTTGAAGAAGTCGTGAGATTGGTTCTAGCTAAGATTAGAACTCGATATTTAGCTTAGTGTCGTTAACTCGTGTAAGCCAAGGTGTGTAAGGTTTCTCCACCATAAGGTTTTTTTTGACATAGTGAAGAAAACTCTCGAGTGTGGTACTCGGGGAGTGGAGTAGGGCAAGGAAGGTGTCCTTGTAGCCGAACCACTATAAATTCGCGTGTTGTGGTTTGATCTTTCTAACTCTATCTTTTCTTCATTGCATTTCAATACTTTCATTATTAGATTAGAATTGCTTATATTGATTGTCATTTGAATTCACTTGAGATCGAATCGAAAGTTTTTAATAAGCTACAAAATATTTTTGATAATAAACTTTTAAAATGACGTAAAACTATTCAACCCCCCTTCTAGTTTTCCACAATTGGTATCAAGAGCCACGTCTAGCAAGATCTTTAAAATATATTGTATTTTAAAACTTGTAACGATCTATGGAATCTGAAAAATATTTAGAAGGGCAATCTATGCAAAGACTACCACTATTTGAAAGTGATGGATTTTTATATTGGAAAAAACGATTCGAAACTTATGTGAAGTCAAAAGATCTAGATCTTTGGCATGTTATTACTAATGGTGATTTTTTACCTATTCAAAATAACCCCGAAACTAAGAAAGATGAAATCGTACCTTTTGAAAAACAAAATGATGATTTAAAAAGAAAACTTTCTAAAAATAATGAAGCAAAAATGGTTATTTATAATGCGCTACCACGTAAAGAGTACGAAAGGATCTTTATGTGTGAAACCGCAAAAGAAATTTGGAATTCTTTACTAATAACTCACCAAGGTAATAGTCAAGTCAAAGACAATAAGATAGATCTATTTGTTCAACAATATGAGCAATTCACGATTCCGGAAGAGGAATCAATTGATAATGCTTTTGCTAGATTTAACACTATCATCACAAGTTTAAAATCACTTGATGAGAACTTTTCTAGTAAGAATTTTGTTAGGAAGTTTCTTAGGGCCCTTCATCCAAAATGGCGAGCTAAAGTGACGGCTATTGAAGAATCGAAGAATTTGTCAACATTGCAACTTGATGAATTAATTGGAAATCTAAAAGTTTACGAAGTTATCATTAAGAAGGATTCCGAAATCGTCAAAGAAAAACGAGAGCAAAACAAGTCAATCGCCTTGAAAGCTAGAAAGGAATCTAGTATCGAAGATAGCTCATCTTTCGAAAGTGATGACGAAGAATACGCCATGGCCATAAGAGATTTCAAGAAATTCTTCAAAAGGCGAGGAAGATTCGTAAGACAACCGCATGATGAAAAGAAAACATTTCAAAAGAGTAAGGATGACAAGAACAACAAAATTGAAAGAAAATGTTTCAAGTGTGGTGATCCAAATCACCTCATCGGAAAATGTCCAATGATGACAAGAGATCAAAATCAAAGAGCTTTTGTTGGAGGCGCTTGGAGTGATAGTGATGAAGATGAGAAAGAAATGACAAAAGAAGAGAAGTGTCTCATGGCGAATACATCAAATGAGGTACGTTCCGAAACCGAATATTTTAGTGATAAAAGTTTATCATTAGATGAAAAAGATCTAGATAATGAATATAATAGGCTATGCAAATTAGGACAACTAGTAATGGCTAAAAACAAATCACTAAAATACATAAACAATCAATTGGAAAATGAAGTACTTGAACTAAAAATTAAAATACATCAACTTGAAAAAGGTAAAGAAACTTTTGAAGAATGTAAATCATGTCAAGTGCTTAAAGGTGAAAACCAAATACTTAGGGAAGAAATTAGCAAACTTAACAAATTTGAAAATAGTAGTCGTTCACTTAGTAAAATAATAAGTATTCAAAGAACATCTGGAGATAAAACCGGTTTAGGATTTAACTCAAATGAAGCTTCAACAAGTGAGATTAAAAATGTCAAATTCGAAAATGAACCTAACTAACAAAAATCTCTAAAATCTAATCCTAAGTATATACTTATTAATGATAGAAAAATACCTCTTGCCAACAATGAAGAAGTAAAAGCTTTTTATAAACCGTCTTTAAAAAACGAGGTAGGATCTTCTAAATCTAAGACAAGATCTAAAACACCACCACCTAGAAAATCAAATAATCCTAATCCTAGGTCTAAAACACCTCAACCAAGAAGAAACCAAAATAGGCAAAACTATAATAACAATAGTAATCAAATGTGGAACTACCAACAAAGCTACAATCCTTGGGGTATACTACCACCTTTCATGCATCCTAGTCAAATGTTAAACATGTTTGGACCAAACAACTTTGGACCAAAGAGACAATGAGGATCGAATGGCTAGATGAACGTTCCTTGAGGCAATCTTGAAGTTTTTCTCAACATAGACTTTTTCAAAGTCTATTTATCATCTTGATGATTTTGAAGATTTTTTTGAAGACCACCAGGTACGCCATTCTTTCATAACTCATTGCCATGCTTAGATAAATATGCTTTAGTTGATTACATTGTTTGCATAGATATAGCTTGCCTTTTTCTTCTCTATTTGTTTGATCATATATATATATATATATATATATATATATATATATATATATATATATATATATATATATATATATATATATATATATATATATATATATATATATATACTTAATATATTAAATATATATATATAATAGCCTGCACATAACCTAGATACGTCATTAGTTGACTTTCTAGAACTCCAGGAAATCGTTCTTTATCGAATCCTTTCCTTCCCCCCTCGCGTTATACTAGTAAGTCCTCTTTTAGGAGACTCATGATGATGAAGGGATATGAGTCAAGTGGACTTTTATCATGCAAGAACGCCTTCGCACGTGAACACTATGGATGAAACAAACTCCTCTCGCCGACGTTATCCTATCTACGCTACTATCTTTCAAACCTCACCCATCAACCCATTTTTCACTCACACTTATACTTAAGTATATATATATATATATATATATATATATATATATATATATATATATATATATATATATATATATATATATATATACACACTTATTCACATATTCCCGAACATATCTCAAACCCTTCATCAACTTAACACTTTGATCATGTTATCCAAAATTGTCAAAGGTATATTTTAATTATCGAAACGGTAATTAAAAATTGTTAAGAATTCTATCATCGTGCCAATAAACGTTTACGTATTTTTGATATATTATAAATCTAATTATATACGTATAAATATTTTTGTTCCAGAAACTAATTCCGCGAAATTTGGAACATTTCAAAGGCGGCCCCCTTAATAATTAAGGGGACCGGCTTGTTATCGAGGGAGGTCCCCTTAATGTTTAAGGGGACCGGCCATCTGATGCATCTAAATCCGTTTTCCTCCTGAATTCCATTCCCCACTGCTGCTGAGTACGAACCAAAACACCCAAAACCATCAAAATCCTCCATCATATCACCAATCCGGGGTTGTTTCGCAAGGGGCAAACATCAACCAAACATATAACAACATCTTTTGTAAGTTTTCTAACATGCATTTCATCACATTTCATTCGATTTGATGTCTAATCAATAATTATGCATTTTATTAAAATTTATTTTAATTCGATTTTAAGTGAAATAGAAGCTAGAAATTGAACTACCAAATGCTCCCCATAGGATTAGGATGATGTTTTACAACTCAAATTTAGTATAACATATCATTTTGTCAAAAATCATTAATCGCCCATAAACCCTTGTTGAATTCTATTTTTCAAGAGGTACATTGTTGATATAACTCTCAAAAACCACTTAAAACTTACTACATTACATTGTTTTAACGTCCTAAACAATCAAAACATACTTTTCAATTTGTTATAAAAATGGTTCATGAAGACAACATGGGCGTTTGGTTCATGAACAAACTATAACTATATGTAGTTATTTGAAACTTAAAACTTGTTCAAAAAACTTGTTAATACTACTAAAATCAATAGACGTCATCAAGATATATAATCAATATATATATTGATGTTTTAGGATGTTTTTATCTAGTTAAGGGAGCGTTTGGTTTATCTCGAAAATGATATTTTTGAAAACTAAAATTCGCATTTTAATCTTTTAAACAAGCTTATGTTGTGTCAAACTCTTACGAAATGGAAGATATATAATCTAATATATATCTAGCCTTATTTCGAAATGAATTATGATATCATACTCTTTGATATTATATATTCTAAACGAGTTTAAAATCAAAATAAAATGAACATTATGAAACTACTTCATTGAATATTTTTTTTGTGTCGAAGTAGAATTTCGTTCCACATATATTGCATATAATTATATATACATATATATAACATATGCATGATAGTTGTTTTTATATTAATTCTATTTTTGTTGTTATATTGTTTAGGTGAAAATGCCTAAGACCACGGTTGGTGATGTATCCAAAACCAAACAATACATTCCAAATGTCTCTTCTACTCCCGGCATGTCTCCTTCAGTTGCATGTTTCTATCGTCCTATTGAAAATAGAAACATTCACGAAGGAAGAATTGTCGATCCATCTTTCTATGAATATGATGACACCGAACGAATGTTCTCCAATATTCGTTTTGAATGTCTTTTCCAAATCAACGAACCTATCATTCCTCGCTTTATCCTCGACTTCTATAGCCAAGTAACGGTGCAAACCGATCCCTATGGTCATCTCCTCATTTCCTTCATGATTCAAAATCAATTCATCACTCTTACTCTTGCTCAATTTGGACAAATTCTTAGAATCCCATTCAACGGCCAAGCCTTTTTCCCAAATAAATGGGATCTTTCCACTCTTGAAAGAAATCGTCCTCAGGATGGCCCCTACTATTCTGAGATTCTAGTCCTGAAGACATTCGTCGAATGCTTGAACTAGAACGTCGTACGACTAGTCGAGTAATCAAGTCAAAGAATGTCGATATTCATGCCAATCAAATCCTCCTCAAAGAGCTAAGCCAAGACATGAAGAAGTGGGAAGAACTCATTCGAGAGAATGCGTTTGGTACTAGTGGTCATCGTGATCATGTCACGGCGAGCATTGCCCACATGCTTTATTGTGTTATTGCTGAAGAGCAATACAATTTGGCTTATCTTTTTGTTCATCGAATCATGTCCGCCAAAAACACCCCAAATGCCAATCTTCCTTACGGTATGCTTCTCACACGACTTTATCATTATGTGATGGAACATTACCCACATCTTCAAAGAGACTATTACGTTCATATCCTTCCTACTTTGAACCAACTTACTCGTGTTCGTACTCGTCGTCCACGTAGTGACAAAGGAAAATCTCATGTTCCTTTGTACTCTAGGCCTCGTGGTTCTACATCTCATCGTGATGACGATGATGATGAGGAGGAAAACACCTCACGTGTTAGTACTCCATCACCCACGACCTTTGTTGAAGATCTTTCCGATATTGATGATACCGAGTATCAAATTCCTCTTCCTCATGAACGTACCGATGAGCTTCTCTTCACTCGTCAAACGTCTATCATCAACCGTCAAAAACAAATGCATGAAGAACTTCGAGGAGGATTCAAATCCGTTGGGAAGATGTTTAGGAAGATGCTTGGAAAGAAAAAGAATTAGGAGATATTGACATGTTGCTACTTGTTATTACTTGTTTCATTTTAGACAATTGTATGGTTTGCTATTTGTCCGATTTATTCGGAAATACTTGTGTTATTTCTTGTGTTATTTGGAATGATGTTTAGACTTCGATTATTATCATGCTTCTATCATAATGTTATGCCATGCTTCTTTTCAAGATGGATTATAATATGTTAATTTGCATGCAAAATTTGATTATATATATATATATGTTTATATATCATCATTCCTAGAGTATGTACTTCTAATAGAGCTTGCTGGAAAAACACACTTGAAAAATCACCAAATTTTGCAAATTTTGGGTTTCTGGTCGTCTGGGAAAACACCAGATGGGCGGGCCCCTTAATTCCCTAGGCGGTCCCCTTAATTATTAAGGGGGCCGGCATACAATTAAGGGGACCGGCCATCTGGAACTGGATTCACTGTTTTCTTTTGCATCTTGTGAACCCTTTCTCTAGTTTCAGCTACCATTTCCCATTTTAACCCAACTGATTTTAGAATCTCATTCAACCATTTCAAATACATACCTAAATCAACCATTTCCATACTATAAATTCCCTCCACAATCACCATTCTTCATCACATCATTCACCATCTAAATCATCATGACTCCACCAAGCACCTCACACTCCAAAGCCTCCAAGAAACAAAAGCTTGTGGTCATCCCTCCAAAATAACTCTTCATTGACTTAACAAATGAAGACAACAAAACACCATCACCTCTACCCAAATGCTCATCTCCATGTGCACCCAATGCACCATCTAAAACACCTTCCACTCATGGAACTTCCTCATCCTCCATACCCTCAACCTCATCAATCAATGACTACATCAACTCACACTTGTCACCACAAGTATCATCACCACTTCCTACACAAGAACCCATGTCCATCTAAAACACCATCTAAAACACCTTCCACTCATGGAACTTCCTCATCCTCCATACCCTCAACCTCATCAATCAATGACTACATCAACTCACACTTGTCACCACAAGTATCATCACCACTTCCTACACAAGAACCCATGTCCACCCATCTTACCATCTCACTTTCACCAATAACACCACTTGATGCTCATCTCTCATCTCCACCAATTACACCACCATTCTTTGCCAATCCCGTGCCTTGGAGGCTACTTGAATCCCATGGGGATACTTGTCTTTGTTGCATCCACAACCGCACGGTCATCTTTGGCCTTAGAGATGAAATTCAATATATGTTCTCATATATTGAACATTTGCTTACCAACCCACCACCACCACCACCACCAACTCCACCATCTTCTCCAATTATTCCTCCACCACAATTCTCACCCATTCCTCCATCATCACCATCATGCTCTCCTAATTAAGCATTTAAAATGCTTAATAAATAAAGCCTCTACCAGCCTTTTGCTTGCAAGCTCTATGAAGACCATGTACTCTTGCCATGATAATGTATTTTCCTGGTTGTTAGTTTACTAGCTTTTCTACTTGTAATCCACTTGCTACTTGTATGTTGTGTTTTGACACAACCTATTATTGAATATGAATGCTTTCTTTTTAAACATGTTTTTTTTATCACCTTATACATGTTTGCATGCATATACTTGTGCTTCTAATATTTTTTTTAAGCATTCCATAGCTCGTTCTCTTGGTGCCTGATGCGTGGGAATCGCAACAGGCTTTACCTCTCGAGGGATCTCGAGAATCTTACAACCCCCACCAGGCAGTGTACCTGATCGTTGTAGTATAGTATAGTGACAAGTACCGGGGGATTGATCGTTCAGCTTAGGAATAGTGTCGCTAGGATTAGAAAGCCTAAATACTAGTTCTAAAGGTGAGGGATGATTATTTTTGTGTTTTTATATTTTTTAGAAAGCAAATTAAAATCTCGGGTTTTGGAAGAGTGGGCGGAATTAGTTGCTATTCAACTAACCTAATACTAAGATGCAATCAAAATAAAATAATAAAAATGAAAATAAACTAATTTATACTAAGGTTGTGAGCAGTAATTGGAGAAAATGTGTTTACTTAGATTTCACTACTCGCTAGATATCTTTTACACGTTAATTACTTGTTATAATTGCATGGATGACGGATCGTATTCCTTAATACCATTCATGGGGTGGCACACATAACTCCCCAATTATATGAGCTCTTATCTCCTCCTACACCATGCCCAGCACAACTATAGGGATTGTAAACAGTGGCTCATGCATTAAATACAACTAATAAAGACCTAGTGCGCCTCGGTTCATGTTTCTTAAGACGTTCAAGCATGTTACCATTTGGAGATCTGCCAGTTTTCTTAAGCCTAACATATAAATCATTCATCCAAGACAAGAATAAACAAGTAATCAACACATAATCAATATCTAGGTTTCATTAGATCTAAGCAAACACAAAAGAGATCTAGCCTAGCATGATAGAATTAAGACAAGAACAAGATATAGACAACCAACACATAGACATATTGATTGAATTAGAAGAACACTTATCTTAATTAATCATGCAAGGTATCAAGGGGTTGGAACCCTTGAAAAACCTGTAAAGTTACACCAAAATCGTCTTTAGGGTTTTTCCCAAAACTTCTCTCTCTAAATGTGAAAAACTAGAAAACTATATATAGGAAAATAGGGATGACGGCGTCAAGAACAAAGGTGTGACACCGTCATCTCGCCGCCAAATACTTCCTCAGATGGCCTTTATCTACTTCTGACGCCTTCAAGGCCTAGGCCGTCACACAAATTACTCTTGACGCCCTGTGTGTGACGCCGTCATCAACTACGGATTTTAATTCTTGGGGTTTGACGCCGTCAGGACAACTCTTGACGCCTTCATGAACTCTCGGATTTTATTATTGAGGTTTGACGCCGTCAGGAAATTACTCTTGACGCCGTCACCTACTGTTCCCAGAATGGAAAATTGGGCTTTTATGCTCCAAAAACGTCCAAAATGGCTTCTTTTCCAGAATTCACTCACCAAGTACCTAAAATCACAAAAGGAACGATTTAGGGCAATATTTGATCAAATAAATTCGGATTCGGGCTTAAATGACCCCCTAAAAATGGTTCATTTTTCGCCTTATCATATACCCTTACACTTGAGATTTGCTTGTCCTCAAGCAAATGCGCTTTTATTCTAGTCAAAAGACAAGTTAGGGGTCATTTAACACTAATATAAAAGTAATTACAACAAATAATCGTTCCACTAAAGACCAATAGACAAGCACGGAGGTCATACACTAGCACCTCACAAATAGTGTTTAGATACTCACATCTCTCGGGTGTAATAAAGTAATATAACATTATGGAAATGGAAGATATCTCTCACTACCTGTCATAGCAAAATAGATTACCATAGGCTTGGGAAAGGATCAAACCTCCACCACATGGCGTAAGCACCTAGGATAAACTATCAAAGAGGTCTTTTAAAGGGTTGTAACGTTAGGTATAGGGATATGAATTACACGGTTTTGTTGGGTAAAGGAAGTTATTACTGGTGGCGAGTTAACAATCTTGGTTAATTACATGTACAATATGGCGTTGCTAAGCCAAGACTAGACTCGACTTATGCTAATAAATGAAAAATAACAAAAACATAAAATAAACATAGAATGAAACGGGATGGTAGTCCGTATGTTTTTTCTCTTTTTCCTTTTTTCTATTTTTTTTTTCTTTTTCTTGATTTTTCGATTTTTTTTTTTTTTTTCATACACTCTTACCCTACCATCCAAAATAATACATCATAGGGAATGAACATTTCCCTTACACTTGAATTTTTACATACTTTACAATGAACTAATCTAATCACTCGAATTAAGAAAATCAAAACACTTGGAGCACTTTTAAGATTAACGTACATATGGGGGTAATAAATGATGTTCTTCCCCATTACTCCATAAAATAAGTACTTTACCCATGAGTCCCAATCGTCCCAAAATAATATGTACAAGGATATGACTCGGCTTAGCAACCGTGTAATCAATTAGAAAGTTAACTTAGGGTTTAACAAATATCAATAATGCACTAAAAATGAGCGCATACACGGAAGGCTAAGGCGATTTGGGTGTACATTTAAGTGGGGTGTAACAAATTCTTCCTTTAAGTAAAATGCTTAAAGTTAGAAACGAAAAGATAGGCTCGGAGGGGTGTACTAGGGGTTTCGTGTACTAAAAATGAGTACAACGCTAAGGGTGTGGGAAAAATTAGTTGACTTAACTAGCCAAGTAATATGACTTAAATGGTCAAGTAATTATAATACGGGTTTAACACAAGGGTGATCCTAATGCCTCTTATCATGTAGTAAATCCTACCACACAAATGTAGTCTCACTAGCGGTCTCGGGATGCATCACTAACGCAAGTTCTAGAATCTAAATGCTACCGGTACACTCATAAGCACTAATAGTAAATGCTTTTCCTATCAAATCTAAAGGCGAACCTCACATATTTGGGTGGAAAATTTTTCTGAATATACGGTTATGTGCTAGTCATACAATCTCCTATCCATGAGACGCTTGCTATGGCTAAAGTTTCACTCCTAAATGTTGTAAAAAAATTTAAATTTGGCGCTAAAATTGCACTAACAAGTATTTCTCATAGTTTTATTACACCTCTACTATCAAACAAAACAAACTCAAGCGAAAGTGCATATGTAAGGTATCATCTTTTTACCTTCCCCTTACACTTAAGATGAACATTGTCCCCAATGTTCAAGTAAAGAATGTAAAAGTGAAAAAGTAAAAAGAATGAAATCAAATACTCCCCTGATTCGCTCGGTATGGATTATAGGTTGGCCAGGTTAGATCTTCCTCCAAGAAAATGAACAATCAAAGCATTCCTTCCAGAATATAAATCATCTCCTTGTCGAACATAACCTGTAAATCCTGACAAAAATAAACAAGACAACCTCGCGTAAAATCGGCGGCATCCTATATAAGTTACTAAATCCTAGAAAACAAAGTAAGATATAATGCTTGTGGAATGAAGTTTGCAGATCTCCTGGAGATTATAAAACTTAATAATTCACAAAAACCATAAGACTCCGTTAGAAAAACAAAACCGGTAAAATTTCCAGATTTTTACTCCTAACGCCGTCAAGAGTAAAACCCATGACGCCGTCAGAATGGACCTGCAGAAATTCTTATGTTAAGTTTCCAGAAAATTTCTGGAAAAACTTGGTCCTACTTCCTGGAAAATCCTGCAAAACTTCATTATGACTCAATACAAGCATTTGACTCTAACAAAAACGAATATACATGTTCATTTAAAATTGTGGAGAATCATGATCGTGTGTTTCTTGAAAACATATTTGGGGTTTCCCCTTACACTTATCTTTTGCAAAAATACTTTTAGGTTGGAGTTAAGACTAGGCCAAACAACATAGTAAAGTATTTCCACTTTTTAATTGAGAAACATGATCTACCAACAATAAAAATAAAGCATGCATACGGAAGCAAATAACAAACAAATAAAATGAAATCACACAAAGCATGGGTTGCCTCCCAAGAAGCGCTTGTCTTTATTTACGAGTCTTGTAGCTAGACTCAAGGTCATGGGTCAACGTGTATCGCTTATGCTCACATAACCAAGTGTGAGCCATCTAATAGTCGCCTCATCTTTCTTATAATCACCTCCTAACTCTAAGCACCCGCGATAGTATCTCTTATTCTTTTCATGAGTATACTTAAGTCCTTTTCTCTTATCATTTTCACTTAACATTTCTATAGGCGGATACCTACTACACTTTTCCATTGAGAAGTCCTTGAACCTAGGCTGTGTGCGGGGCATTTGATAAACAAAATCTTCATCCCCATCCGAGAATGTAATTAACCCTTCTAGGAGTTTTTCATCGAGGTTGGTCAACCGTTTGAAAGGTCTTCCAAACACAACTTGGGTCAATTTATCATCAATAAATTCTCCTAAATTCTCCATAACCATGAACTCAACAAGATAAACCAAACTTCAAACAAACACATGCAATGGTATTGCCCTAGCAATAATGTTTTCTCCTTTGTATTCTAACTCATCTACCATGATTTTATTATATTCATCGCGCGAGATTATGTTCATTGGGAGAGATGAGTTAAGATAGGCGTTAAAGCTCTTAAATCCGATTTTACAAGGAAATTGCATATTGAATGAGCTATCACACTCAATCCTAGTTCTAGGGTCAACATACCTAAGAGGGTTTATTTCTTCTTCCATCCTATTCTCATTAATCACGTCACCATCATCAAGATCCTCATCGGAGTCTGAATAGTAGAAAGGACTAGCCCTACGGTCATCATCATGATCAGACTCTTCTAACTCAGAATTATTGTCAAAGTGGTGGTTGGGTGAGAGGTTAGGTGGGTTCTCATTTTCTGCTAAAGGAAGTGGGGCGGGCATTTGGAAAATCCTACGACGAAAAACACGAATAACAGGAATCAAACGATCAATGTTATTGTGATCCATCGAAATATTTTACGAACAAAGGCACAAAGAAATAGATAGACTAAAGAAGACCTAAAAATAAAAATAAAATCTTACTAGAAAGGAATCTAGCAAGTAGACCTAATAAAAAGAAATTCAAACCTAGACAATAACTATTCCCCAGGCTGCGGCGCCAAAAACTTGATGCGTGGGAATCGCAACAGGCTTTACCTCTCGAGGGATCTCGAGAAGCTTACAACCCCCACCAGGCAGTGTACCTGATCGTTGTAGTATAGTATAGTGACAAGTACCGGGGGATTGATCGTTCAGCTTAGGAATAGTGTCGCTAGGATTAGAAAGCCTAAATACAAGTTCTAAAGGTGAGGGATGATTATTTTTGTGTTTTTATATTTTTTAGAAAGCAAATTAAAATCTCGGGTTTTGGAAGAGTGGGCGGAATTAGTTGCTATTCAACTAACCCAATACTAAGATGCAATCAAAATAAAATAATAAAAATGAAAATAAACTAATTTATACTAAGGTTGTGAGCAGTAATTGGAGAAAATGTGTTTACTTAGATTTCACTACTCCCTAGATATCTTTTACACGTTAATTACTTGTTATAATTGCATGGATGACGGATCGTATTCCTTAATACCATTCATGGGGTGGCACACATAACTCCCCAATTCTATGAGCTCTTATCTCCTCCTACACCATGCCCAGCACAACTATAGGGATTGTAAATAGTGGCTCATGCATTAAATACAACCAATAAAGACCTCGTGCGCCTCGGTTCATGTTTCTTAAGACGTTCAAGCATGTTACCATTTGGAGATCTGCCAGTTTTCTTAAGCCTAACATATAAATCATTCATCCAAGACAAGAATAAACAAGTAATCAACACATAATCAATATCTAGGTTTCATTAGATCTAAGCAAACACAAAAGAGATCTAGCCTAGCATGATAGAATTAAGACAAGAACAAGATATAGACAACCAACACATAGACATATTGATTGAATTAGAAGAACACTTATCTTAATTAATCATGCAAGGTATCAAGGGGTTGGAACCCTTGAAAAACCTGTAAAGTTACACCAAAATCGTCTTTAGGGTTTCTCCCAAAACTTCTCTCTCTAAATGTGAAAAACTAGAAAACTATATATAGGAAAATAGGGATGACGGCGTCAAGAACAAAGGTGTGACGCCATCATCTCACCGCCAAATACTTCCTCGGACGGCCTTGATCTACTTCTGACGCCGTCAAGGCCTAGGCCGTCACACAAATTACTCTTGACGCCCTGTGTGTGACGCCGTCATCAACTACGGATTTTAATTCTTGGGGTTTGACGCCGTCAGGACAACTCTTGACGCCTTCATGAACTCTCGGATTTTATTATTGAGGTTTGACGCCGTCAGGAAATTACTCTTGACGCCGTCACCTACTGTTCCCAGCATGAAAAATTGAGACTTTGCCGTTTTCTTCACTTTTATGCTCCAAAAATGTCCAAAATGGCTTCTTTTCCAGAATTCACTCTCCAAGTACCTAAAATCACAAAAGGAACAATTTAGGGCAATATTTGATCAAATAAATTCGGATTCGGGCTTAAATGACCCCCTAAAAGTGGTTCATTTTTCGCCTTATCAGTGCCCCCAAACGAGGGGGAGTACACATCAAGGGGGAGATTTCTACCCGTCAATTCTTCACGTTTGAAAATTGTCAGCATAACCTTTTTGATTCTACAAAAAGGGGGAGAAGTAAATATAAACTCACTAAAATACTTGCTTAAAAATTAATTTTTGAGTTAATGAGTTTAAGTTTTGTAATCATCAAAAAGGGGGAGATTGTTGATATAAATAATGTTTAAAAAGGTTATTAATATCTCTCAATAAACCTATGTTTTGATAATCACAAAACTTAAATCAAATTAAGTCAAGATTAAGAAGTAAACAAGTATTTGGTGACAAATATTTACTTCTACATCTAATATCACTTAAGGTATGCATAAACTAAGCATCTTATGCATTACATGATCAAAGGAAATTTTGTCTTAAGACATAACATATTATAAAATGACATAAACATTTTATATATATTTGTAAATCATTTTTGGTAATACTATATTAAACCACAAAGATATGATTTCAAATTTCCAACCAAAAAGGGCAAATTTTATCCAGAAAAACTTTTCCAACGTTCAGGAGGGCGGCCCCCTTAATTTTACTAGGCAGCCCCCTTAATGATTAAGGGGACCGGCCTATAATTAAGGGGACCGGCACGCTCCCGAACAGTAAAATCTGGCCATATAAATATTGGATCATTTCACACATTTTCCTCACCTTTTTGCACTATAAACTTTCTGATCCAACCTCCCTTTCTAGATCTAAAATCCTTTGATCATATAATTCATAAGTATTTGTTTCCAAGTGATCCAAAGCTTCATCCATTCAAGTGCAAGAAGAAGAACACTTCTCTACATCCATCTAATTGTAGTAGTGTTATGAATGGCTAGTTTCATAGTGTAGTTGTGTTAGATATTTGTAAAGGTGTTGTGTAGATTTGTTGATTGTAGAAACTAGGTGTGTTGTAAAGTAGTTTAGTAGTTGTGAATTAGTTGTGCATAGAAGAAGGTGTGAAGTTGTGAAGTTGTGAAGAAGGTGTGAAGCCTTGAAGAAGTTGTGAAGTTGTGAAGAAGGTGTGAAGCCTTGAAGAAGTCGTGAGATTGGTTCTAGCTACGATTAGAACTCGACATTTAGCTTAGTGTCGTTAACTCGTGTAAGCCAAGGTGTGTAAGGTTTCTCCACCATAAGGAGTTTGTTGACATAGTGAAGAAAACTCTCGAGTGTGGTACTCGGGGAGTGGAGTAGGGCAAGGAAGGTGTCCTTGTAGCCGAACCACTATAAATTCGCGTGTTGTGGTTTGATCTTTCTAACTCTATCTTTTCTTCATTACATTTCAATACTTTCATTATTAGATTAGAATTGCTTATATTGATTGTCATTTGAATTCACTTGAGATCGAATCGAAAGTTTTTAATAATCTACAAAATATTTTTGATAATAAACTTTTAAAAGGACGTAAAACTATTCAACCCCCCTTCTAGTTTTCCACATTTTCTTTCTTGTTGTTGTTGTCTTTGTTATTGAGTCACGAAAAGAAGGGATTCCGTGAGCTTGAGCTCATAGCCTTGTGTATCGAGTTGAGTTTTATTGAGTCGAGTCTTGGTCACAGGTTCGTGTCTAGGTTAAGATGGAGGGTTGTACATTTTGTTTAAATGATTGTAATATTAGGTGTATGGGTGTTTTTAATACTATTAATGTAGAATGAGGGTTGTACATTGTGTTTAAATGATTGTAATATTGGGTGTAGGGGTGTTTTTAATGCTATTAATGTAGAAGGGTTGTACATTGTGTTTAAATGATTGTAATATTGGGTGTAGTGGTGTTTTTAATGCTATTAATGTGGAATGGGGTTGTACATTGTGTTTAAATGATTGTAATATTGGGAGTAGGGGTGTTTTTAATGCTATTAACGTAGAATTCTAAGGAAAGTGGTCTGAATTTCAACTCATGCTAGTTTTTGTTGTACACAATGCTTTGGTTGTTGTAATTATAAAAATTGCTTGCTTTAAACTGTTGTAAACCATGCATCATTTTTTGTACATCTGGATTTTTTGGAGAGACAGTGCTTCCTCCATTATAAGTAGTATAGATAAAATAAAGGCACTGAAGCCATATATGCCTAATGCATTGATACCTCGAAAAATTAAAGCATACAAACATATAAAGCATGGTTGGTGTTTTTTCTTTTCTTTTGATGTTTCTAACATAAAAGGCCAACCCGATTCGACCCGAACAAGATAAGGCCTTATAGAGTCAGGTTGATTCTGGTCCAATTTAGCTTATTGGGTTTACTGGGTTAACCCGATAAACCCGATAGCCTAATAGGGTCGGGTTAGGGTCGTAATTAGTTCATTATCGGGTTATCGGATTGAACCGATAAACCTGATAAGCCATAATGACCCTTTAAATTTTCTAGAATTTTTGAACTAAAACCCTTTTGTCATAGGACTCATAGCTAATTAGTCACAATTCTTAATTACTAAGCTTTCGACAGAAAATATGATAATGTGCATTTTCAAATTTGGTTATGGTGCCTTGCAAGTAGGGGTGTCAAAAAAGCCGATCTGACCCAGACACGAACCCAATTTAGTCTATTCAGTTTGCGGATTACTCTGTTCAATAATTTTATTCGGGTCAACCCGAGTAACCCCGAATACTAAATAGGGTCGGGTATCGAGTAAAAATATATGGCTAACTCAAGTTCGGGTCGAGCCTATTTTTATTTAATTTTTTATAAATTATATATTTAAAGTAGTACAAATAAGCAATTTTGTTACCAATTTAATCATATTCGGTTTCCCGAACCCAAATGATCTTACCCGAGTAGACCCGAACCTGACTAACTTGAATTCAAATAGGGTGGTGATGAGACGAAAAGTGTACCGCTTTTGGGGGGTCATTTAAGGCCAAAGTCGAGATTATTTGATCAAATATTGCCCTAAATCGTTCCATTTGTCATTTTAGGTACTTTTGAAAGGAAATTTAAAAAAGGAAGCATTTTTGACGTTTTTTGACTGAAAAAGTGAAGAAAACGACAAAGTCTCAAAATCATGCTGGAAATTGTACCTGACGGCGTCACAGGTTGCTAGTGATGGCGTCAAGACTTGACAAAGAGGTGGATAAATCAAATACACGTGACGAGCCAGAGAGTTTTCTAAAGAAGTCGTGACGGCGTCACCCTTGAGGGTCGCCAAGGCCGTCACGTATATCACAAAGAGAGACGGCCCAGAGTATGTAAAGAGTGACGGCGTCAGAAGTAGATCTAGGCAATACGAGTATTATTTTGGCGGTGAGTTGACGGCGTCAGACCTAACTCTTGACGCCGTCATGATGTAAAATCTATATATAATTTTCTAGTTTTCATTCATTGTGTGCAACTTTGAAGGGAGTAAACCCTAGACGAATTTTACTGATACCTTGAGGGTTTCAAACCCTTATTTCATCCATGCTTAATTGAAGATAAGTCTTTCATCAAATCAATCAATATGTCTATATGTTGTTTGATTATATCTTACGCTTGTCTTCTCTTTAACATGCTAGGCTAGGTTTTCTTTGTGTTTGCTTAGATGTAATGTAACTTAGACATTGATTATTGGTTGGTTGTTTGTTTATAATTGTTGTGGATGAATGAATTCGATGTTAGGCTTAAGAAAACTGGCAGACTTCCAATTGGTAACTTGCTTGAACGTCTTAAGAAGCATGATCGGAGGTGTACTATGATATAGTGGTTGTATTTAATGCATAAGTAACTACTAATGAGGCCATGTTTGGAGCTAGTAGTCGGCTCGACATAGGAAGAGGTAGAAGCTTATAGAGTTAGGGAAGATCGTACACGGCCCTAAGAATGGTATTAAGGAATATAACCCGTCATCCATGCAATTGTAACAAACTAATCAACCGGTAAAAGATAGCTAGGGAGTAGTGAAATCTAAGTAAACACATTTTCTCTCATCATTGTTTTCGCCATAATTAGTTTAAATTTAGTTTATTTTATTTTGATTGCATCTTTAGTTATTTGGGTTAGTTGATTAGCAACTAATTCCGCCCACTCCTTCAAAACCCGAGATTTTTACTTGCTTTCCATAAAATATAAAAATACAAAAAGAATCATCCCTCATCTCTAGACCTAGTTTAGTAGATTTTTAACCCTCGCGAACACTATTGTTTGAGTTGAACGATCAATCCCCCGTTACTTGTCACTATACTATACTACAATGGTCAGGTACACTGCCTGGTGGGGATTGCAAGCTTCTCAAGATCCCTTGAGAGGTTAAACCTTTTGCGAGGGTGCAATTCCACTCATCAAGTTTTTGGTGCCGCGGCCCGGAGAATAGTTAAATTCTAGGTTAAAATTTCTTTTTATTAGGTCCACTTGCTAGATTCCTTTCTAGTAAGATTTTTATTTTTATTTTTATAGGTTTCTTTAGTCTATCTTTTTCTTCATTCCTTTGTTCGTAACCTTTGCCATCTGCCATCATGGAAGGTGGTAATCTCTTTGATCCCATCAACCCACCACAACAAAACCATCCACAAAACCCACCACAACCAAACTGATGTACGTGGGAATCGCACCAAAGCTTTACCTCTCGAGGGATCTCGAGAAGCTTACAACCCCCACCAGGCAGTGTACCGGATCGTTGTAGTATAGTATAGTGACAAGTACCAGGGGATTGATCGTTCAACTCAGGAATAGTGTCACTAGGATTAGAAAGCCTAAAAACTAGGTCTAGGGGTGAGGGATGATTCTTTTTGTATTTTTATATTTTTATAAAAGTAAATAAAATCTCGAGTTTTGGAAGAGTGGGCGGAATTAGTTGCTAGCCAACTAACCCAAAAACTAAAGATGCAATCAAAATAAAATAACAGAAATGAAAATAAATCTAATTAAACTAGTGGTGTAAACAATGATGGGGAAAGTTGTGTTTACTTAGGTTTCATTACTCCCTAGATATCTTTTACAGGTTGATAGTTTGTTACAATTGTATGGATGACGGGCCGTATTCCTTAATACTAGTCGTAGGGTCGTGTACAATATTCCCTAACTCTATAGGATCCTACTTCACACCTATGTCGAGCCGTTAGAAGCTCCTAACATGGGATAATTAGAATTCTCCTAGGCATTAAATACAACCTAATATCGTAGTACACCTCCGATCATGTTTCTTAAGACGTTCAAGCATGTTACCAATGGAAGTCTGCCAGTTTTCTTAAGCCTAAAATCGAATACAATCATCCGTAACAACTATAAACAAACAATCAACCCATAATTAACATCTAGGTTTCACTACATCTAAGCAAACACAAAACAGATCTAGCCGAGCACGTTAAATTGAAGACAAGTGTAAAATATATTCAAGCAACACATAGACATATTGATTGAATTGAAAGAGTACTTATGTAATACCTCAAATTTTAAAATATGGAAAATTACCAAAATACCCTTAAGTTCAAAGAAATTTAAATAACAATTAAATAATGTCAAATAAACCTCGAAAATTTGAAACTTTGTAATATATGATCATAATAAATTAAGTATGAAATAAATTTGTCACTTTTGTAAAAATAAAAATTATTTCTTACATATTATTTATTTAGGTCGAATTATTATTTAATCATTTATATATATATATATATATATATATATATATATATATATATATATATATATATATATATATATATATATATATATATATATATATAAAATAGAAATAAATCTCAAATAATTAGGAAACTTATACATTATCCAAATTTGGACTTATCACATTATTTTTCCAGCCAAGATAAGTATTTTATATCCATATATATATAGAAAAAACGTTTATATATTTATATAACCCATAATCGATCCATAAAATCCTAAACCGACTCAAAAACCTCCAATATCAACTATAAATTTTCTGGAACTTATACCTATTTTTCTTGGACGTTTTTTAAGTTTAATAACACTATAAAAATAGTACTAAAGTCTGACGTTTGATTTTTTGAACTTGGGAGATTTTTGGGTTGATTTAATTAAACCGAGAGGTAAAAATCTATTCTGCTTCATTCGTACATTATAAAATCTTTCTGGTAATTTTTTATCACTTTATATATCATATGTCATCTTTATAAAATAGTAGAATTTAATCATGCAAGATATATTGATCATACGAATTTATATAAGTTAATAAACCCTAAATCGACTAAAAGACTAGTAATCAGCTATGCGATTTTTGTAAGCTTCAAATATATTTTATTCTGGTCTTTTACAAGTCCTATAACATCAGAAAAATAAGCTTCATAATTTTCAAGACCTAGAAACCAAGTTTGGATTTGTTTTGTAATCGGTTTAATAGAGAAAAAGAGAATAAAAGAAAAAGAAATAGAAAGAGGGTTAGGGTTAGGGTTTTGATGATTCAACCTGGATTATTAATGTATTTTAAGGTTGAATTTAATGCTAGTAATGATTGGGTAAATTTAGGGTTAGGGTTTGATGAGTTTTGATATAAACCGATTGGAATTTTATAAATACAAGGGTGCGTTTTGTAAAATATTAAACATGAAGGCTAATTTTGGAAATCATAAAATTACATGAGGAATCTGTATAAATTAAGTATGAGGGTGTAATGGGAAAATTTGGTAATTAAAAGGATTTATTTGTAATTTCTATAATTAAAAAGGTATAAATTGTATTTATTTTAATTAAAGGGTTAAACTTGTAAATTATAAAAGTTAAGGGCTGTTTTGTACATATATTTAATGGAAGGGTAATATGTGTAATTTATGATAATTAAAGGGTAAATGTGCTAATATGAAAATTATAAGGATTAAATTGTAATTTAATTAAGTAAAAGGTTTAATTTGTAACATTAATAAAATTAAGGGTTGGAATTGTAAATATGGAAAACTTATGGGTTATTTGTATAAAATGTGTAAAATGTAATAAATACACTTTAGACCTTAACTTTGGAATAATTACATATAATACCCTAATTTATGGAAAGTTGACATTTTAGACCCTAAACTATCATAATTTGGTTCTAATAAACCCTAGTTCCCTAATAATGATTTATTTAAAGACTTAACCTAATTTTCATGCGAAAAGCTACTAAATATGGAAAGCTACTAAAGATGGAAAGTTGATTAAATTGAGTAATCTTATTTAAGATAAAGTCATTAATAATAAAACATCATGTGTAGATTTTTGAAGAAGGGTATTACTTCCTCATTTGATCTTTCTACTTCTGTCAGGTTTGCTTTTGAGGTACGGATATTCTGACATTACTCTTAAGGTTTCCTACATGATTACAACCTCTGTTATGAACTGTCTGTTTTGAAATCTCTTATTTGAACCTCTGTTATGAACCTTCTGTTTTTGAACTTTGATATTTAAACCTTATGATATGAAACTTATGTTTTGAACCCTTAAATATGAACCATTTGATTACATGAGTTTCACTAGGCATGGGGGTTCCATGTCCGTGTCAGGGATGCACCTCTGACATGACTCTAGGGCAGTAGAGTGATGTTCTGCCACGTCCCTTGGTTTGGCTGCAAATGTTTATGTGTTGGGAAGGGGCATATGGATGCATCCTAGATCTGTTTCTGTTTCTGTTTCTGATATGATATGATATGATATGATTTGTCTGGTGAATGTGGTTGTGTGTGCAATGCACGTCCTTCACAAATTCTGGGAGCCAGCTACTCCACTTATGTGATTATGATATAATTATGATGTGATTATGATATGTTCAGTTCTGAGCTTATGGTATGATTATGGTTCTGACTCTGTTTATACAGGTGACTGTATGAATTCCTAACCTAACCTATATATTTTTATTTCCAAATTATCCGTTATAACTAAACATGTTTTCCTAAAAATATATCACTCATACCTCAGCATTTATTTTCTGTTTCATTTTGTTATATATCTGTTCACTAGGCTTTTTAAGCTCAGCCGCATTTTCTTTCACCGCGGCAGGTATTCAAGTTAGCTTTTGGATGGTTTCTGGGTTTGAAAGTAGAGTTGAATTGAAGATTCTTGACCATAGTTATTTGAAGTAAGTTATTTATGTAAGTTTTCTGCTTTTGATCTGTCTGTTTGTTCTGATGTAACACCATAATTTGTGACATTTTTACCCTTGTTGGGTTGGGGTGTTGCAATTTATGGTATGAGAGATAGGTTTGATCGGCGGATTCATAACCCGTAGAGCTTAGGCTATGACCTGTGAGTATTAAGCCCTAAAGTTTTGCACTATAGGAATTATGAAACAATTTTTGAGGATTTGTTTTAGGATTTCCCTATATGAAACTTAAGTTTTGACCGGTGAGGATTGGGTAGACTAGGACATTGGTTTAAGTAGAATTTCTTCCGCATCACTCACATTCGTGCTTTTGTCTTAAGCCGATAAGATCATTCTTTCCGAGGTTAGAAAGTTATGCACAAACTAAGGTTCAGTAACCTAGTAAGTTTATAATACTTTGAGAACTACATGATTTTTAAGCTTCACACTATTTAAGTTACATTTTCTGATTCTGATTTCCATCCTTGATAATTAGTTTGACCATTTGAAAGATTATTACAACCCTAAGTGTTTGATATATTTTGAGAATTCTTCTGCTTATGTTGGGTATATTAAGTTTTGACATTATTTGATGTCTCATAAACCTTTTCTGTTCCGAAGAGAGATCTGGAGGTTATTAGTCACGAGTATAGGAAATTGTTCACTCCATTATGATAATGAAACTATGTTTATTAAGGGTTTTCTTTGGAAGGTTATAATTTTGAAAATAGTCAGGTATAGATTGATTTCCTAGGTACTTTCCGTAATAATGATTAGGATATCACATGATAATGAGAAAGATTGATAAAGGTATGATTGAATCTTTAGACTATTAAGTTCTCTTTTGGAAGTTTATTATTATGATAATTCTACGTATGTTCGATAAGTTTATGATTATGAACATTTTGGTGAATTTGGAAGTATTGGTGCTCTAATAAGATAGATCTGTTAGATTTAGGATATTTGTGATACGTTTCATTTTCCGTTCGAATTCATTGATGACGATTGATTTTGCTAAATCCTGTGAAGAAGAGAAAAATTGTTAGGTTGCTATTAGGTTGTTTTATTCACGACGTGAGATAGAGTATGGTCGCCATGAATATATATTTATATAATGCAAATATTATGATGCCTGGCCAACGTGATAATATTTCCATCATATAACATACCCTCATTGTGAGCATATGATATCTTGGAAGGTGATTGAGGAGCAATAGATTTCTATTAGTTGAATTATCCTCGATAAGTGAGACTTTAGAATTTATTCTATTCGTCTGTGTTCTGTTTTCATCGTTAGATATCTGAATAAGTTCGAATTCTCATCGTACATTTGTTGATCGTTGTTCATCCGTTAAGAAATTTAAAACACATTATAGAGTATCCTATCGTCTGAATTTCCGCACTCAATCTGTTTTCTGATATTAGTTATCTGTTGAAAGTACGCATCCGTTGAATTGAATTATGATCTGCTTTGATAAGATATTAAGTTATGAGAAATCTGATAAGGAAGATCTGTCTGTCCGTTTGAGATCTGTTAGAAAGGTTATTCTGAATTAAGCTTATTTCTGTAACTGAAAGATTGTGTGATCATTCCGTTCTGGCAAATTCTGCAATCCGATTCGTTTTTGTCTGTTCTGTTTATTCAATTTCCGAGGACGGAAATTTCTTTTTAGAGGGGAAGAAGTTGTAGTACCTCAAATTTTAAAATATGCAAAATTACCAAAATACCCTTAAGTTCAAAGAAATTTAAATAACAATTAAATAATGTCAAATAAACCTTGGAAATTTGAAACTTTGTAATATATGATCATAATAAATTAAGTATGAAATAAATTTGTCACTTTTGTAAAAATAAAAATTATTTCTTACATATTATTTATTTAGGTCGAATTATTATTTAATTATTTATATATATATATATATATATATATATATATATATATATATATATATATATATATATATATATATAGTTATATAAAATAGAAATAAATCTCAAATAATTAGGAAACTTATACATTATTCAAATTTGAACTTATCACATTATTTATCCAGCCAAGATAAATATTTTATATCCTTATATATATAGAAAAAACGTTTATAGATTTATATAACCCATAATCGATCCATAAAATCCTAAACCGACTCAAAAACCTCCAATATCGACTATAAATTTTCTGGAACTTCTACCTATTTTTCTTGGACGTGTTTTAAGTTTAAGAACACTATAAAAATAGTACTAAGGTCTGAGGTTTGATCGTTTGAACTTGGGAGATTGTTTGGGTTGATTTAGTTAAAACGAGACGTAAAAATCTATTCTGCTTCATTCGTACATTATAAAATCATTCTGGTAATTTTGTATCATTTTATATATCATATGTCATCTGTATAAAATAGTAGAATTGAATCATGCAAGATATATTGATCATACGAACTTATATAAGTTAATAAACCCTAAATCGACTAAAAGACTTGTAATCAGCTATGCAATTTTTGTAAGCTTCAAATATATTTTATTCTGGTCTTTTACAAGTCCTATAACATCAGAAAAATAAGCTTCATAATTTTCAAGACCTAGAAACCAAGTTTGGATTTGTTTTGTAATCGGTTTAATAGAGAAAAAGAGAATAAAAGAAAAATAAATAGAAACAGAGTTAGGGTTAGGGTTTTGATGATTGAACCTGGATTATTAATGTATTTTAAGGTTGAATTTAATGCTAGTAATGATTGGGTAAATTTAGGGTTAGGGTTTGATGAGTTTTGATATAAACCGATTGGAATTTTATAAATACAAGGGTGCATTTTGTAAAATATTAAACATGAAGGCTAATTTTGGAAATCATAAAATTACATGAGGAATCTGTATAAATTAAGTATGAGGGTGTAATGGGCAAATTTGGTAATTAAAAGGATTTATTTGTAATTTCTATAATTAAAAAGGTATAAATTGTATTTATTTTAATTAAAGGGTTAAACTTGTAAATTATAAAAGTTAAGGGCTGTTTTGTACATATATTTAATGGAAGGGTAATATGTGTAATTTATGATAATTAAAGGGTAAATGTGCTAATATGAAAATTATAAGGATTAAATTATAATTTAACTAAGTAAAAGGTTTAATTTGTAACATTAATAAAATTAAGGGTTGGAATTGTAAATATGGAAAACTTATGGGTTATTTGTATAAAATGTGGAAAATGTAATATTTACACTTTAGACCTTAACTTTGGAATAATTACATATAAGACCCTAATTTATGGAAAGTTGACATTTTAGACCCTAAACTATCATAATTTGGTTCTAATAAACCCTAGTTCCCAAATAATGATTTATTTAAAGACTTAACCTAATTTTCATGTGAAAAGCTACTAAATATGGAAAGCTGCTAAAAATGGAAAGTTGATTAAACTGAGTAATCTTATTTAAGATAAAGTCATTAATAATAAAACATCATGTGTAGATTTATGAAGAAGGGTATTACTTCCTCATTTGATCTTTCTACATCTGTCAGCTTTGCTTTTGAGGTACGGATATTCTGACCTTACTCTTAAGGTTTCCTACGTGATTACAACCTCTGTTATGAACTGTCTGTTTTGAAATCTCTGATTTGAACCTCTGTTATGAACCTTTTGTTTTTGAACTTTGATATTTAAACCTTATGATATGAAAATTATGTTTTGAACCCTTAAATATGAACCATTTGATTACATGAGTTTCACTAGGCATGGGGGTTCCATGTCCGTGTCAGGGATGCACCTCTGACATGACTCTAGGGCAGTAGAGTGATGTTTTGCCACGTCCCTTGGTTTGGCTGCAAATGTTTATGTGTTGGGAAGGGGTGTATGGATGCATCCTATATCTGTTTCTGTTTCTGATATGATATGATATGATATGATTTGTCTGGTGAATGTGGCTGTGTGTGCAATACACGTCCTTCACAAATTCTGGGAACCAGCTACTCCACTTATGTGATTATGATATGATTATGATGTGATTATGATATGTTCTGTTCTGAGCTTATGGTATGATTTTGGTTCTGACTCTGTTTATACAGGTGACTGTATGAATTCCTAACCTAACCTATATATTTTTATTTCCAAATTATCCGTTATAACTAAACATGTTTTCCAAAAAATATATCACTTATACCTCAGCATTTATTTTCTGTTTCATTTTGTTTTATATCTGTTCACTGGGCTTTTTAAGCTCAGCCGCATTTTCTTTCACCGCGGCAGGTATTCAAGTTAGCTTTTGGATGGTTTCTGGGATTGAGAGTAGAGTTGAATTGAAGATTCTTGACCATAGTTATTTGAAGTAAGTTATTATGTAAGTTTTCTGCTTTTGATCTGTCTGTTTGTTCTGATGTAACACCATAATTTGTGACATTTTTACCCTTGTCGGGTTGGGGTGTTACAATTTATCTCAAATTGACATGAAAAGTTCAAAGGGTTGAAACCCTTGAAAATGCTGGAAAAATTCGACCTAGGGTTTCTCCCTCAAAGTTGCACACTAATGAATGAAATTTGGAAAACTATATATAGATTATACAGGGTGATGGCGTCATGAAGAAATCTATGACGCCGTCAACTCGCCGCCCATAATGAAATCGGATTGCCTAGATCCACTTTTGACGCCGTCATGTGTGATTTTGTTCTGGGCCGTCACTAATACTTGGACCATGACGGCCTTGGGTGACGCCGTCATCTCCTATGTACAAAACTTCCTGGATCGTCACGTGTATCATCCACTTCCACCTCTTTTATTACTCTTGACGCCGTCATGTAGAAGCATGTGACGCCGTCAGGTACTGTTACCAGCAAGGAAAATTAAGACTTTGCCGTTTTCTTCACTTTTATGCTCCAAAAATGTCCAAAATGCTTCCTTTTCCAGATTTCACTCCAAAAGTACCTAAAATGACAAAATAAACTATTTAGGGCAATATTTGATCAAATAAATCCGAATTCGGGCTTAAATGACCCCTTAAAAATGGTTCATTTTTCGCCTCATCATAAACCAACCTCCTAGACCCCGAACTTTAGGAGAGTACTCTCGTCCTAGACACCAAGGCTATCAAAACACCATTGAGCTCACTCAAGGAGCCAATGTGTCTCCCTTGCGATCCAACACCATCCAGTTGGTGCAAAGCGGATGTGCATTCCATGGACTTCGCTCTGAAGATCCTAATCAACATCTCAAGCATTTCCTCAAAATCGTAGATTCAATAGACCTTGATGTTGGAACTCGAGAGACTACCCGATTGTGTCTCTTCCAATTCTCTCTATGTGACCAAGCTAGTCAATGGCTTGAGCGTTTACCCGCGGGATCCATCACCTCTTGGGATGATCTCACCACTCGTTTCCTTCCTCAATTTTTCCCACCGGGGAGAACAACTAAGCTTAGAAATGACATCTTGATGTTCCAACAACGTCAAGGTGAAACTCTTTATGAAGCATGGATTCGTTTCAAGAACTTACTCCAAAAAGTCCCTCATCATGGCATAGATCTTTGGCTTCAAGTCCAAATTTTCTATGACCATATCGATCTCTCCACAAGGCGAACCATTAAACAATCGGCCGGTGGCAAGCTTCGTAATCTAAGTGAGGAAGAATCACGGGAACTCATAGAAGATCTTGCTCTCTATGACAACAAAAGTTGGAAGGATCCCCGTGATTTGAACAAAATGGTCAAGGCAATATCTTTGCCTTCGAACGATTCAAGCACTCCCGACCTTAGGATCATGGAACTTGAAGACCATGTCAAGTTTCTCATGAAATCCTACGAAACTCCTAAACCTTCAAGCCAAGTAAACAAGATCACTTCTTCATGCAAATTTTGTAATGGTCCTCATGAAACTCATAATTGCATGGAACTCCCAAAACGTGCTTTTAAGGTATTCGCATCCTCACGTGCTGATAAAGCGGAGGATAGAGGGCCAACCACTAATCGAGGGCCTCAAAATTTTGGCGAGGCCTAAGAAGCATGGAAGCATAAGCCAAATTTCAGAGGATACCAGACTCGGAACGTATCCTTCAATGATTCTCCCCCACTCTCATAGTCCGAGCATTATCCACCACAGAACACCCCTAAACAAAGCTATGAAGAAGCATTGCGAAAGTTCTTTCTCTCTCAAGAATTACAGCTTTCCACGCTCGAGACTCGATTCAGACAACAGCAAGTCGATATGAATAACAAGGTTGGTAACCTGTTGAACGCTATCAATGAGCGCATTGCTAGTAAATCGACTCAGGCTGAAGAGGTCAAATCTGTCACCATCATTAATCAGCCACCCTCCCATGTAAAAATAAAGAGCCCTAGTAAACTCTTCAAACATATGTCGCCAAAGGTGAAGGAAGCTAAGGACCATGTTAACTCCTCGGGACCAATCCACTTCGTAAATGCCATTACCACAATACTTGCTTCTACACCCAATCAGAGCCAACAACCAACTTGGGATGAGGGTCATGAAGTTGAAGGTGAGACCCACAAGAAAGACGACGATGTAGCTAAGAGCCCTGCTGATTTACTCGAGAACTCCATCACATAAGGGTCAAGCGAGTGGAAGGAGTCGAAAGAAGAATCCGAAGGGCATGAGGAAAATCCAAGAATTTTGGATGAATCTATTATAGAGAAACTCGAGAAAGACATGGTAGATATTACTATAGGGTGTAGAAATAGGATTGAGGAAAGCGATTCTAAAGGTTTTAAGATTTCTTGCACCACTAGGAAAAAGCTCATAACCGATACTTACATAGATCCTAACCTCCTTGTAAATGCGATCCCTCTCTCCCTTTACAACAAAGCCTTCCCAGAACAAATTACGTGTAAAGGACTCGATAACGTCAGGATAATGAAAAGGTAATCATTTATGATTGGAGGATTCATCTATAACATTGATCTAACCGTGATCGATGACATAGACTCGTTCATTAATCCAACATTAACTAACCTCGTCCTCGGGAAACCATTTGTAAAATAAACAGGGGTGACCTTAGATGAGAGCGATGGTTGTGCACTATTTACCAATGGTGTCAGGAAGGTAATTTTTCGTAAGGGTAATGAAGAAGTGTATGAATACCGACCATCATTGGATTGTAATACAAATAGATTACAGGGTGGAAGGTCGGGAAAGATAAAGCGACGTGATCCGAATAACCTAAAAATCCCTTGTATGATAGGTCACAAGTATTTTTATAATGTTTACATTGACATATGCCTAACCAAGAATATTATGTCCTTGTTCCATTACAACAATATTTGCAGATGGGGATTGATTTATAAAGGATAAAATGTTGTCGGTAGAGATCATGAAGTTCAAGTATTCGTAGGAAATATGACATTCACAATGGACTTTACGATCGTAGACAACATTGAGGATTATATCGACCCGAGGTTATCACAAGTTGTTTTCGGGGCCCTTTTGTTAAATCACTAACTTAATGGTTGACAACCGGAACAGAATCATGACTTTCACAGATGGAATTAGGAGAATCTCATACCAAATGCCGTATAAGATGAAAGATTTCGAAGGAGTAGATTGCGACGTACTTGATAAGCTAGGGTCCCAACTTATTCTATGTGATGATGATGTTCGGAGAGGATGTAAAAATACCTTTGACTTATCATGTGGGTTGTTTAAGGGTGTCGGTAAGCTTGGTTCCAAATATTGGGAAGATGTCTTTGAATTTGAAGACCCAAAATACCTGCACTATGAAAGCAATCCCGATAGAGATTTGGAGGATGACCTAGGAACCGTGACCAATGACGAGGTCACGTAATAACCCATGACCTTGAGTCTAGCTACAAGACTCGTAAATAAAGAAAAGCGCTTCTTGGGAGGCAACCCAAGTTTTATAAGTTTTATTTGTTTTATTTGTTTGATTGTTTGTTTTATTTGATTTTATTTGCTTCCATATGCATTCTTTATTTTTATTGTTTGTGGATCATGATTCATAATAAATTATGAAAATGGTTTACCTTGTTGTTTGTCTTGACTTTATAAAAAGGTATTTCGCAAAAGCTAAGTGTAAGGGAAATCTAAATTTGTTTTTAAGAACGGAATTGGACATGAACCACAACAATATTAAATGAACATGTATATTAGTATTTGTTTGAGTCAAATGCTTGTATCGAGTCATAATGATATTTTGCAAGAATTCCAGGAATTAAGGCGTAAGTTTTTCCAGATATTTTCCGAAAACTTAACATGAGATTTCTGTCAGAACACTCTGAAGGCGTTAGGTGTAAAAATCTGAAAAATTTTGCGAGTTTTGTTTTTCTAACGGAATCTTAAAGTTTTTGTTAATTCTTTAGTTTTATAAACTCCAGAAAATCTGCAAACATTCATTCCACAAGCATTATATCCTTATATATATAGATTGCCGCCGACTTTACGCGAGGTTTGCCATGATTGTTTTCTCAGGTTTAACAGATTATATTAGACAAGAAGATAATTTATATTTCTGGAGGGAAGCTTTCAACGTTCATTTTCTTGGAGGAAGATTTAACCATGTTATCCATTTATCCACACCGAACGAATCAGGGGAGTATTTGTTTTCATTCTTCTACCTTCATTACTTTTACATCCTTTTTATTGAACATTGGGGACAATGTTCAGCCTAAGTGTAAGGGGAAGGTAAATGATGATACCTTAGAGAATAAAATTACGCTTGAGTTTGTTTGTTCAATAGTAGGTGTGTAATAAAACTAACAGAAATACTTGTTAGGGCAATTTTAGGGCAAAATTTAAAATTTTTTACAACATTTCGGAGTGAAGTTTTAGCCTTAATAAGCGTCTCATGGATAGGAGTTGTATGACTAGCACAAAAAACCATACCACTCAAAAATTTTATCAAAAAAAGGGTAGTGACCATCCGAGTATTAGATTAATTGGCTAACGCGTCAGCGCTATTGTATGACTTGGTGACCATCCATTATGCAAGTAACGCGCCAGCGATCCAAGAAGTGCACTAGTTAGCATCCATTAGTTGAGGCGTCAAAGACTCGTACCGGTCTTCTACTAAGTGAGGTTCGCCCCTAGACTTGTTAGGAGAAGCCTTAGAGCTTATGAGTGTACCGGTAGCACTTAGATTCTAGAACTTGCGTTAGTGATGCATTCCGAGACCGCTAGTGAGACTACATTCGTGTAGTTAGTATTTACTACATGATAAGAGGCATTAGGATCACCCTTGTGTTAAACCTGTATCATAATTACTTGACCAATGAAGTCATAATTACTTGACTAATAAAGTCAATTAATTTTTCCCACACCTTTGTGTTGTACTCATTTTTAGTACACGATACCCCTAGTACACCCCTCCGAGCCTATCTTTTTCGTTTCTAACTTTAAGCATTTTACTTAAAGGAAGAATTTGTTTACAATCCACCCCAAATGTACAACCAAATCGCCTTAGCCTTCCGTGTATGCACTCATCTTTAGTGCATTATTGTTATTTGTTTAAACCCTTAGTTAATTGTCTAATTGATTACATGGTTGCTAAGTCAAGTCATATCTTGTACATATTGTTTTGGGACGATTAGGACTCATGGGTAAAGTACTATTGTTATGGAGTAATGGGGGAGAACATCATATATTACCCTCATATGTGCGTAATCTTAAAAAGTACTCCAAGTGTAAGGGGAATGCAAATCCCCTATGATGTATTATTTTGGAGGGTAGGGTAAGAGTGTATGCAAAAAATAATAATAATAATAAATGAAAAAATAAAATAAAAAATCGAAAAAAAATCAAAAAAAAATAGAAAAAGAAAAAAGAGAAAAACATACGGACTACCATCCCGTTTCCTTTTATGTTTGTTTTATGTTTTGTTAATTTTTGATTAGCTTAAGTCGAGTCGAGTCTTGGCTTAGCAACGCCACATTGTACATGTAATTGACTAAGATGATTAACTCGCCACCAGTAAATATTGCCTTTATCCAACAAAACCGTGTTTACCATATCCATACACCTCAGGTTATAAACCATTAAAAAGACCTCTTTGATAGTTTATCCTAGGTGCTTACTCCAAGTGGTGGAGGTTTGATCCTTTCCCAAGCCTATGGTAATTTATTTGCTATGACAGGTAGTGAGAGATGTTTTCCATTTTCATATTGTGATATATACTTTATTACACCCGAGAGATGTGAGTATCTAAACACTATTTGTGAGGTGCTAGTGTATAATTTCCGTGCTTGTTTTTTGTTGAAGTGGAACGATTATTTGTTTCAATTACTTTTATATTAGCGTTAAATGACCCCTAACTTGTATTTTGATCAGAATAAAAGCGCATTTGCTTGAGGACAAGCAAATCTCAAGTGTAAGGGTATTTGATGAGACGAAAAGTGTACCGCTTTTGGGGGGTCATTTAAGGCCAAACTCGAGATTATTTGATCAAATATTGCCTTAAATCGTTCCTTTTGTCATTTTAGGTACTTTTGGAAGGAAATTTACAAAAGGAATCATTTTGGACGTTTTTGGAGCGAAAAAGTGAAGAAAACGACAAAGTCTCAAAATCATGCTGGAAATTCTACCTGACGGCGTCACAGGTTGCTAGTGACGGCGTCAAGACTTGACAAAGAGGTGGATAAATCAAATACACGTGACGCGCCAGAGAGTTTTCTAAAGAAGTCGTGAAGGCGTCACCCTTTAGGGTCGCCAAGGCCGTCACGTATATCACAAAGAGAGACGGCCCAGAGTATGTAAAGAGTGACGGCGTCAGAAGTGGATCTAGGCAATACGAGTATTATTTCGGCGGCGAGTTGACGGCGTCAGACATAACTCTTGACGCCGTCATGATGTAAAATCTATATATAGTTTTCTAGTTTTCATTCATTGTGTGCAACTTTGAAGGAAGTAAACCCTAGACGAATTTTACTTATACCTTGAGGGTTTCAAACCCTTGTTTCATCCATGCTTAATTGAAGATAAGTCTTTCATCAAATCATTCAATATGTCTATGTATTGTTTGATTATATCTTACGCTTGTCTTCTCTTTAACATGCTAGGCTAGGGTTTTTTTGTGTTTACTTAGATGTAATGAAACTTAGATATTGATTATTGGTAGGTTGTTTGTTTATAATTGTTGTGGATGAATGAATTCGATGTTAGGCTTAAGAAAACTGGCAGACTTCTAATTGGTAACTTGCTTGAACGTCTTAAGAAACATGATTGGAGGTGTACTATGATATATTGGTTGTATTTAATGCATAGGTAACTACTAATGAGGTCATGTTTGGAGCTAGTAGTCGTCTCGACATAGGAAGAGGTAGAAGTTTATAGAGTTAGGGAAGATCGTACACGGCCCTACGAATGGTATTAAGGAATATAACATGTCATTCATGCAATTGTAACAAACTAATCAACCGGTAAAAGATAGCTAGGGAGTAGTGAAATCTAAGTAAACACATTTTCTCTCATCATTGTTTTCGCCATAATTAGTTTAAGTTTAGTTTATTTTATTTTGATTGCATCTTTAGTTATTTGGTCCACTCTTTCAAAATCTGATATTTTTACTTGCTATCCATAAAATATAAAAATACAAAAAGAATCATCCCTCATCTCTGTACTTAGTTTAGTAGATTTTTAACCCTAGCGAACACTATTCTTTGATTTGAACGATCAATCCCCCGGTACTTGTTACTATACTATACTACAATGGTCAGGTACACTGCTTGGTGGGAATTGCAAGCTTCTCAAGATCCCTTGAGAGGTAAAACCTTTTTGCGAGGGTGCAATTCTACGCATCAGGTGGGGTTCGAGTATTTTAGTTTTAGCCTTAACACGACCCGAATTCACCTGAACCAACCAACCAAACCGGATTAACACCCCTACTTGCAAGTCTGCATCAGTAGCTTATATTTTGTTATTCATTGTTTTGATGCTACATGTTGGCATGACGCAAATAATTACATGCCCACCGCCTAAAAATCAAAAGACTACTTTTAAAATATATTGGGACCATTTGGTAGGAGCTCTTTTAGAGCTTTTTCTAGAGCTGTTACAAAAATAATCTTTTGTGAAATAAGTAGCTCCGTTTGGATACATCAACTTCAAGCTTTTATTTTAAACAAGTAGCTCCAGAATGAAAAGCTAATTTATGAAGCTTTTAAAATATTTTGAAGCTATTAAAACTATAAATTACTAATATACCCTCCAACTATATTACTATCTTTCAAAAATTGGATATAATTATTGAGATTTATGCATACAAACAAAATTATTATAATAATAACAATAATAATACCAACAATGATAATAAATATTGGATATGTTGTAACACTATGCTAAAACTACAATTTATAGATTTGTTATTTGATATAATTAACCACAATAATATATATTGAGAGATCATTTGGAATTTTAAAGAAACGGAATACTTGATAGAATGCTCAGTTTAGTGTGCAAACTTAAATTGATGTTATTATTGCCGCATTTGCTATGCATAATTCGTAATAGTGATGAAGAAGATATTATATTTACTACGATCGAGCAGCATACAAATTACATAACACCTGATGAACTTCACGATGATTGTGGCTATGAAAACAGAAAATGTCTCTCAATAAACATCTAATGGGATTAAATGAATCCGTAATGATATTGCTACATCAATATAGAATGCATCATCAATAACTGCTACAGGCATGTTCTATTTAAGCACTATGAATATTATTAATAAAATGAGTTTATTATTTTTATTTTTTGCATTTGTATACAATTATTGATATGCCCTTTTATGTCATTTTATATTTTATAATTACAATTAACAGCTAAATACTAAACACTTTTTATTAAAAAATAGGATACAGTAGCTCATGTTAAAAACTTTGCAGCTTAGTTTTTGCCAAATACACCCACTATCTTCATTTCGTTATATATTGCGAAATAGTAAATACTAGTGCTCTGGTGGGTTAATAGTTGAGTTAATTTAATATCGAGTCTTATTTTAGTATATGCTAGTGCTCTGGTGGGTCAATAATTGAGTTAATTTAATATCGAGTCTTATTTTAGCATATGAAGTAAATTGTGAGATTAGATTAGCATGTGATCAAGGGCGGAGCTATTAAGGGATCGTGAAGGGTCTCAGCCCCCTAGGTCTAAGCTCATTAGTGAATTTTTTTGCGATTTCATGTGTTAAATTTTTTTTCCATCTCGGCCCTCCCATCTAATGTTCTTTCTGGAAAAAAAATTTTGTTTCGGCCCTCTCAAAAAAAATTTTCTAGCTCTGTCACTGCATATGACCTGATAACTCGATAGACCCAACTGGATAACTCGTAACCCGATACACCCATCGCCTTTTAGGGTCTTTTTCTTCGTAGTCATCATTTCCGGATTTTCTATTTTGCATGTTTTTGGTTATTTAAGTTATTCATCGGCTTCTAGCTTCAATGCTCCTATTCTACCACCAACCACAACCAAATTTGAAAACAAAATCTCTAAAAATATAAAACATGATGCTCATGTATTTCTTGTTCAAGCAAGATTATTCTACAATTTTGGCACGGTGCATTAGAAAGCTATGTAAATGCCATGGGGTTTGCTAATATAATTGTTTAGTCTAACATAGCGGTGTTAACGAGTCGAGCTTTTAACGAGTTACTCGAGCTCGAGCCTACAGATTGTCAAGCTCGAGTCAAGCTTGAACAAAAGATTGTGCTCGTTTAGTTAAACGAGCTGAACTTTTATAATGCAATATTCGGCTCGTCTCGTTCGAAAGCTCGTTTAGTTATTCGAGTCAAACGAACCGATCGAACTTGTCGAGCTTAACGAGTCAAACGAGCTAATCGAGCCAACATCTAACTTTTTCTCAAACCTTATTTTTACATTTTAATAAGTATTGATAATTTAATTTTAATTCAAAACAATAAGTATGAAAATATTAAACTTTATTACGGAGTAGCTTCTAATTAGATACTCTTTCAAAGTTTGATCTTTTATACGAACATCTTAAGCTGAAAGTTAGTTTATTGTAGGATTAAACAAAAAAAAATAAAAAAAATAAAAATAAATAAAATAAAATCTAAACGATCGAGCTCTAACAATAAAAAAATATTCGAGCTCGAGTAATTAATAAACGAGCCTAGCTCGTTTAGGCCAAAACTCGACTCGGCTTGGATCGTTAAAACCCGTAGTCACTCTAATTGACCAATTGAATAGTTGAAAGGTTAACAAATTAAATATATTAGAGTTTCTTAATAATTTATTGTCACCTATAAAACATGTATCATGTGATTCTATTATATTGGTCAAAGAAATTAGACTTCCGTTTAAAGCAAAAATTAATAGGAATATAAAATTTTGTGTCCCTTTAGTTCTTATATTAATGTTCAATATCCTAATGTGTCACAACTACTTTTCAAAAAAAAGTGTAGATTGGCGGGAACATCCTGACCCCGAGTGTCTTTTGGCATGAGCCATTATCCACTCCACAAGGAATAGTTCAGGGCAACTCTCCTGATCTAGTGGGGCACCAACTGGAGTGAGCCGAGACTCTCGGACTCTTAAGCACTTATCAACAAAGTCTCTCTAGTGAGCCTATAAATTTTGCGGAGGTGGGTAACTATCTGAGAGCAAAGCGTCTGGAATGTGTGTCACAACTACCAGTAAATGTTAGTTGTTACTTTAATTTTTTTCTTTTAATCTAGTTAATATAAAATTAGAATATGTCAAAGTGTATGGGCTTTTAAAAACCTTTCTAGTTAGTATAAAATTAGAGTCGCGTTATTTGTATATTATTTTGTATATTATTGAGCATTTTGCACTTATCAGGTATTAAGATGTATTCAGGTATAGGTAGGGATGCTCATGGTCCAAAAACCAGACCGGGCCGACAAAAACCGGACCGGACCAAGACCGAATCCGGCAAAAAAACTAGACCGAGACCGGACCGAATGTGGTCGGTCCGGTCCGGTCCGGTCTCGGTCCAAATAGGCTAAATGTCCGGTTTTTAAGCCGGACCGGACCGGACCGATCCGGACCGAGACCGAAATTATGAAAATCCCTAGACCGAGACTGGACCGAATGTGGTCGGTACGGTCTCGGTCCAGTCCGGTCTGGTCGATTTTGTCTGTCGGTCCGGTCCATTTGCTCACCCTTAGGTATAGGTACAAGGATATATCAAGAATGACGAAGAAAAACCAATAAATCAAGAGAATATTTAAGAAAAGATCGTCGTCAAAGGTATTGATTCATGTTATGATTATTTCCGAGTACAAGTAGAGATTATGAAGACTTTCAATGAAAGGATGAGTCAAGATTAAGAACTTAAAAAGATTGTTAAAAAATGGAGTTTTATGCCAATTCATGGTTGAAATACTTATGCAAATAAATACTCAACCCAAGGTTGAAGCTAAGGTCCCAACCCAAGGTTCTATAGCCAAACTTGGGACTGAGCAGTCATCCCAGCTGCCGGCTGGAGGTCCCAACCGTAGGTTGAAACGTGTTTGAGTTGAAGAGTTGCATTTAATCATGGTTTTAATTACCATTACTCACCAAGTCCGATCATTACCTTTCTTTTATGATAATTAAGAGTTGGAAACAGTTTTTGTGAGTAAATTCAAGCATAAATAAGGCCCCTAATCACCACTTTAGAGACACAACACTTAGAATCAAGCCTTACACCATAAGGACTTGATTACACAATCTACTAAACCCGAAAGAGCTCAATAATTTCTACTATTCTCAAGAAGATACCAAGGAGGAAAGAAAAAAGTGTTGGTGATTCTTACTAGAAGCGGTGGAATATTCCCTTGTTCGATTGGAGGCTTTAAGGAGTGCTATAACTCTATACATTTTATGCTCATTGTAATCTTACTTTAGGTAACTCTTTTACTTAATTATTATGATGAACGATTTGATGTTTAATGATATGTTACATTTATTGATGAAACTTGTTATGGAGTAATTTGTGATACGCGTTTGGTAATTATATAGACTTTCATGTGAATGTTGAATGGTTAGTTGGTTAGAAAAAGTGATTGTTCTCATAAATTTGTTTAAATACAATTTATGTTTTAAAATTTGTTGATTTAACATTGTTGGATCTAAAGGTCGAAAAAATTTATAATAATTGTTTGATTCCAAGAAGTTAGTGCACAAATGAATTGGTGCTTGATAATTGACAACTATCAATTAGTCAAGTTTTTAAATTAATTCGGGAATATTTAATCACGAGAATAGGTCGAAAGGACCCGTATGAACTAATGACTCTAATCGTCTTTTTCACACATTTAAATATACAAAGTAACTAGGTTAATGGGATAAGTATTGGCTGAAAGGACTCACCCGTTAAACTAGTAAAAACATGGGATTTTCTTGATATTACCCATTGACTAGAAGTCCACGTAAAATTGATATCTTCTACATATATGTTTCACCCAAACATGTTCAACATTCTATCACGATTGGTTACTTTTCCTAGACAAGTACTTGTTTATTTGATTGATTGGATGCGAGAACCCATTGTTTGTTTACTTGTTTTATCACGGTGCTTTAGAGTGTGACGATCTATTGTGTTATTCTTGTGCTACGCCTTTACTTATAAAAAGAACTACATAGTCTCTTGGGACGAGTATACTTGCTCGTATGCGTTTCTAAATAATCGGTAAAAAGGTGTTTATAAATTTAAAATTTGAGTAGAACTTAGGATATTATATATAACCCGAGAACGCGCATCAAGTGATTTCATGGAGTTTAAATATATTTGACACCTGCAAGCACTAATACAATGTATACATATGCATATGGGTCCGTTTAGTTTTTGAATTGGTTGGAATTGGATTTAAATTTGATATATTTTTCAAAAAAAATGAGAAAAGAGAAAATAAAAAATTGTTTGAACTATATATTTATTTATATGTAAATTGGAATATTATAAAATTGAAAAATAAAAATTAGAATAAAGAATGAATAAATATGTTGTTGTAAAAATTAATAAAACAGAAAACTAAAATCTTATTTGTTGGTTTCATAAAAAAAGCTACTAGTAGAGCCTATGTCTTATAAAATGAAAGGAAAATAGTTGGTACAAAGAAGGAAGTCATAGTTTTGGGGTTTGTACTTTGGCTAATGATTGACACTTGTCCAATTGAACGTTATTTTTTGAGATTTGGATCCTCTCATATTCAACTTGAACATGAGAGGTAATGTTAGTTTTATTGTGAAAGAAAAAATATTTTCTACCAAAATAGAGGTCCTACAATAATTATTTTATTTTTTCCTTCACTCACATAAATCTCAAACATTATCTCTCATGTTCAAGTTGAACATGAGAGGATCTCAATCCTATTTTTTGTTAGAGCCGACACTTTTAATATTTAATTAAAAAAAATGGTACACTTTTAATCTTTAACTAGTCAATAATCAATATAATATGAATTTTCCATAAATATCCAAGTTTAATAAAGGTATAAGATATGATAAATCAAATTATTATCGTACGGAGCACCATTATATGATTAATTTATCTTCAAGACATTTTATTGGTGGATTTTGCATAATGGGATAGTAGCTTATTGGTGAACCAAAATTATTCACATGGGTGTTGTCTTTTTTTTTTTTTTTTTTGAACATCACATGGGTGTTGTCTAAAGCATTTGGTTTGTCGATATAATTTTTTATTCAAGAAAATATATAGCTTTATGAAAATTTTGAAATTCTATTGACCACAAAGATAGTTCTTCATAAAACATATCATGAACAGAGACGGACCTATGGAAGTCGAGAGCCAGTAACACAAACTAGCAAGAAGCTAGAAACTTACAAAGAAACAATATGAGGGTTTTTAAGCCACTCGACCCAACTATAAGAAACTTTACATCTATAGCGACACCAAAAAAACGAACGGGACACCACATCATCAAATAGATCCGCCTTTGAGGGAGATTCATTACCAAAGATACTCTTATTCCGATAATTCCAAATATGCCACCACATTATATAGCACACTCCTTCAAACAATTGTTTATGCTTGATCGAAAGCCGAAGATTCAAAATCCAATCTAGCCACTCATCATATGAAGAGACCTCCATATAGATTCAAAATCCAATCTAGCCACTCTTCATATGAAGAGAGCCACGCTAATTTTAGATCACAAAACGTTTTTTTTTTCTTTCTTTTTTTTTTTTAATAAATAAAATATGTCTTTTCTGAACACGTGTAACCTCAGTTTTACCTAATAAATATGTGGCAAAATGAAAGATAAATAGTGTGTCAAATTTTTGAACAACTTAACAAGTAGTTATCTCAAGATATTTATCAACACCATTAGATAAAAAGAAAAATGAAAAGTGATGACTAGTTCTTTTAGGGGTGCTTGGTAGGGGGTGAAGGGGGGTTGGGGAATGGGTAAGGAATTCAAATGGGCCCACTTCATTCAAATTATAGTGCTTGGTTAAGGAGTGCAATGGTATTGATTACCCCGTAATGGGTAATCAACCATTATAGAGTAAATTGGGGGATAAGGGATTGATTACCCACCCACTCATTCCTTTGCATTTCCTTTCTCTTTCCCTTTACCTTTCCATTTCCCCACTTTGAATCAAGCGGCCCCTTAATCTTTAAAAGAAAAGTGACATTATTGATATTTTCTCATAAAGTGACAGTTGATCGAAACAACTAAGATGGACATAAAATAAAATAATACACACACTATTTGTTTAACTCGTTGTCGTACTAATCAAAAATCATTTTCAAAGTTGTATTATTCCATCTTCTAACTTTAGTATTATATTAAAGGTTATAATCTAAAGGGTAGAGATTACGTGAGAAAAAAAAAATCTTAAAATGAAATGAATGAGAAATAATTCTAATAATACATTTGAGATGTGTTGACTTGAATTAAATGTGTCTCTATTCATTTATGCATCCTAGTTAGTTTAGAAAGTGATTTTGATATGAAAATGAGACAAAGAAGTACTATCAATACATTTGACATGCACAAGTCAAAAAATACATAGGATTAATATAACTTGATAAAACGCTTCTAATATATGTATATATGCATCTAATTTTTAGCTAGAAAATATATTATGATGCATATGAAAGACTAAGAGTGCAAATTCAAGTTGCTGCATCTCTATGTGTGTTTATAATTATTTATAATTTTTCCTATTTTAAGATTTTTTTAAAAAATAAAAAATAAAAAAATGTGCCATGTTGGGAATTCTGTTAAGTAAGAATTCTGCTGACTGTTTCTGCAGAAGGTTACTGCTGAAGAGCTGGTTCCTGCTGAAGCAGTGTATCTGCTGAAGACTAGTTCAGCATTATTAGTTTCTGCGGATATAGTATTTCCGTATTTTATGTATTATAGTTTGGATATGCATGAGTTTATTTAGGAAGTGATAATGCATATCTTTTAGAAGTTTTAGAATATACGTTTTTTGGGAAACGATTTAGGGTTCCTTGTGTATAAAAGGAACACACGATTATGTATTGAACAACGGTTCTTAGAAAACACTTTCATTATTATTAAAAGATCCATAGAGGATCAAGAGTTCTTAGTATTACACTTGTATTTGTTTCCGCTTTAAAATACAAGTTACAGAGATTGTCTATTAGTGTGTTATTGATTACAGTAACATAGCTAACGATTCTAGAGTGCTCAAGAAGATCTATCAAGGTCTATTAGTTCGACAAGTGGTATCAGAGCCTCGAGAGAGTCTCTGTTATACTAAGAAACACAAATCTTACACCTTAAGAATCCAAACAAATCAAGAAACATGCCTGGATCTGATGATGAAGTTGATACAACCCAAAACCTTAACACCACTTCTCTTCAACAACTCAACCTCTCCAACAGTAATGCTAAGTTTCCATACTTGAAGAATGCTGAAGAATATCATCTGTGGTCCATGAAGATGCAGAACTGGATCACAAACATAGACTGGAATCTGTGGGAGGTTGTCAAAAAGGGGAATAGCCTGAAGAAGCATGTTACAGATGCTGATGGGATTGTTACAATTCTAGGTCCCAGAACTGCTGAAGAGATTCTGGTTGTGCAAAGGGAGAGTAAAGTAAGAACAATTCTGCTCCAAGCTATACCAGATGACCACATGGGTGACTTCCACTTCATGGAGGATGCCAAGGACATTTGGATGGCAATGAAGGCTAGATTTGGTGGGAATGATGAATCAAGAAGGTTGCAGAAGTCTATGTTGAAGCAGAAGTTCCAAGAGTTTCAAATATCTGAAGAAGAGGGAATTCATAAAGGCTATGACAGGTTTCATCGGATCTTAAGTCAACTTAATCAGCTGAAGGCTAGACCCGACAATGAGGACTGCAATGCTAAGTTTCTGAGATCTTTGCCGCCATCTTGGTTGCAAGTCTGTATTGCTCTCAAGACCAAGGGTAGGTTGGACATGATGTCCTTTGATGACCTCTACAACAGGCTTAAATCACTTGAGCCTGATGTTAGAAGTCCCATTCGTCCATCCACTCACTCTGCATTTGTTGGCACCACTACAAAACCTGTGCATCATGCCTCAAGCTCTTATTCATCAGGAGCATCTTCTCACACCCAAACTCAATCAGCTCCTAAATCAAAATCCAGTAGTGTGTTGGATGATATTGTTCATTCATTTGTGGCTGAATATGAACATCAGCAGTTTCTTGCTTATGAGGATTTTGAACAGGTGGATCCATTGGAGATGGAGGAGATGCACTTGAAATGGCAACTTGCAATGATCTCTATGAACATTAAGAGGTTTGAAACCAAGTCTGGAAGGAAGTTTGGCTTTAATGGAAGAGAGGCAACAAGGTTTGACAAAAGGAATGTTAAATGCTACACTTGTGGTCAAGTGGGACATTTTTCAAGAGAATGCAAGGAGAGAAAGTCTGGAAATGAAGTTAGATATGGCTCTTATCTAGTGGAAGCAGGGACTACTAAGGCTACACCTTCAAAGGCTATGGTGACTCTTGATCACCAAATTGATTGGGCTGAACATGAATCTGCTGGAGAGGAAGCTTCTACTTCTACACAAGTGAATCTGCTAGCATACTCACCTTCAGAGGACAAGAAGGAGCAAGTCTCCTTGATGGGAATCTCTCAGGTACACAACTGTGTGTTTGGATGTAGTGTAAGATACAATGAGCTTAAACAAGAATATGATGAATTGAAACCAAAGTACAATGAATGTTATATTGAAGTAGAGTCCTATAAAATAGCTTTAAAAACTTTAGAGAAACAAAAAGTCTGGTTTCAAAAGAATCAAGTTAAATATGATGAAAAGATAAGAGTTCTAGAGAGTGATTTAGAAGTTGCTAAGATAGACTTAAGACGTACTGAAAAAGAGAAGTCTGATATAGAAAAGGAAAAACAAGAATTACAAGCTAAGTTAGATAAAGAGATAGCTGGTCGTATGAAATGGCAGGAAGGAGCATCTAATTTAAGTAAATTGATTGATGGTCGCCAATCTGTTAGGTCTAGAAAAGCATTAGGATATGAGAAATATATAGACCCTGAAGAGTTAACATATCCTGATATGTCTAGTGTTTTTGACCCTGAACCAGCCTTAGCTTATCAAACACCTGTTAAATATGTTAAGGAAGGGGGAATGAATGATGTCCCTGGACCTATAAGAGGGGAACATATGCATATAGACCTATCCATACCTATTGACTTTGATGGATCACACCATCTCTATGGCAGAAAGTCAACTGACTTGCCAGACCCTATTATTAAATCTACTGACTTTGTCTCTTGTTGTGACAGTGACAAGTCTTCTGATGAAGGGTCTACCTCATTTGCCTGCTGTGATTCAAGTGAGAAGTCTGACCTGCCCAAGACCACTCACAAGACCACTCCCAAGACCATACCAAAGACATCACCCAAGACTCCCCACAAGCCTTCTAGAGTTGCTGCTGATAACAAGACAGTTTCTACTGAAGACTTGTTTTTAAATTCTTTGCAAAATAATACTTTTGGTTCTGTTAAAAACAATTCTGTTTATCATGGTGGTTTGAATACTTTTTCATGTTATGGAACTTCTTTTGGTTTGAATAAATCTTCTAAAAAGAAGAAACGTTTTGTGTGTGGAAGTAAATCTCACTTGATTAAGGATTGTACCTTTCATGAGCAAAGAATGGGTGTATATTTTAGTCAAAGGAAACCTAGGCAAATGTGGAAAAATGTTAGTGAAATACCCTCTTTTATTCCACATCAGCAGAAATCCAATTCTGCTGGACCACATTCTTCATGGAGAAGAACCAGTACTAGACCTTATGTTCGACCCACTAATTCTTTCTTTTCTAATGGTTATTGGCTTAATCACTTTGACTCAATGTATTATGGTGGTGGGTATTGGAATACTGCTGTGAAGCCCTCAGCAGGTTGTTCTTGGACAAAGAAGGGACCTAATTTGCAGTACAGGCCCAAGAACAATGGTGGATCTAAAACATCTACATGGCCTATCACTAATGATCCACAAGGCAGGCTCAAGTCAGCAATGACTTGAGTCTCCAATGTGTACTAATTTTTGTATATTTTTGTTGTTATTGTAGGATCATCCTTTAAAAAGTACTGAAGTAGGTATAGTTGATAGTGGTTGTTCTAGAAGTATGTTAGGGAACAAGGACAAGATGCATGACTTTGTGCCCATAGAAGGAGGAAGCAGTGTAACTTTTGGTGGTGGAGATGGCAAAATTACAGGGAAAGGAACTATTAAGACACCTTTGTTAGATTTTGAAAATGTTTATTATGTGAAGGAACTAGAGCATTTTAATCTATTCTCTGTATCACAAATTTGTGACACTAAGAATAAGGTTTTCTTTTCTGAAGATGAGTGTCTTGTACTTTCCAAGGACTTCAAACTTCCAGAAGACACAACTGTTTTGCTGAGAGTTCCAAGAACCTTCAACTTGTACACATTCAATCTGAATGATGTCAAGCCAGAAGGTGATCTAACATGTTTGGTGGCCAAAGCTTCCCTGGATGAATCTACCAAATGGCATAGGAGAATGGCTCATGTGAATTACAAGACTATCAACAAGTTGTCTAAACTTGGTCTTGTTCAGGGCCTTCCTTCTAAACTCTTCACCAATGAACATAATTGTATTGCTTGCAACAAGGGAAAGCAACACAGAGCCTCTTACAAAGCCATCAAAGCTGTGAGCACCATTTCAGAACCTCTTCAGTTGCTACACATGGATCTCTTTGGTCCAACTCCTATCAGAAGTATTGATCACAAGTACTTCTGCCTGGTTATCACAGATGATTTTAGCAGGTTTTGCTGGGTATTCTTTCTAAAAACTAAAGATGAAACAACTCCTATTTTGAAAGAATTCATCATTTTAATTGAAAACCAGCTTAATAAAAAGGTTAAAGGAATTAGGTGTGACAATGGGACAGAATTCAAAAATGTTGTTTTCATAGAATTCTGTAAGTCTAAGGGGATTAGAAGGGACTATAGTACTCCAAGGACCCCACAACAAAATGGGGTTGCTGAAAGGAAAAATAGAACCCTAATTGAGGCAGCAAGATCAATGCTTGCAGACTCCAAATTACCCACAATGTTTTGGACTGAAGCAGTAAGTACTGCTTGCTATGTCTTGAACAGGGTATCCATCACTGGACACCATGTCAAGACACCTTATGAACTTCTCACTGGGAAAGTTCCAGACATACATTACCTTAAGCCTTTTGGATGCAAAGTGACCATTTTAAATACTGCTGATATACTGGGTAAGTTTGATGGGAAAGCTGATGAGGGATATATAGTGGGTTATTCAGCTCATAGCAAGGCCTATAGGGTTTATAATCTAAATGCCAAAAGGATAGAAGAGACCCTTAATCTAAGATTTCTTGAAGATCAGCCTAATACTCAGGGACAAGGCCATTCTTGGTATTTTGACCTGGATTATTTGACTGACTATTTGGGTTATACTAGACATGCTTCTAATCCTAATGCAGGTACCAAAGATTTACATTCTAACCCTGCAGGTTCCATGGATGATGACTCAGACTGTGAATCTGAGCCAGATGAACATACCATTGTTGTACCATCTTTTCCACCTAACCATTTTGTAGGTAATCATTCTGCTGCTGACCAAGATGATGAGTCACATTATGCAGAGGATCTTGCAAGACTGAAGAAGCAAGAACATGCTGCTACTCAGGAAGCTCAGAAACTCAATGAAAAGGTTACACAAGAGACTGAAGCAATCCTACATCAATCAGCTCAAGCAGTCAGTGGAAACAAGGATACTGCTGACGATTCTGCTGAAGGCACACATATTCCTACTGATAAGGTCAAAGATGTTGATGCTAATGATGCCCACTCTCCCATTTCTACTGAAGTGTCTGCAGACTTTGAGAAGCCCTTTACAAGATTTCCAAGTCCTTCTGATCTTGGGAATTATCAGCCAAAGCCTGGCCTATTTCACTCAGCTTCTTATGATACTGAGTTTGGGCCTACAGTCAACAACCTTGATGCCACAATTGATGTTCACCCTACAGCAACAAAAAGGATTCATAATGCTCATCCCCTATCCAAGGTTATTGGAGATCCTAAAGATCCTGTTAGAACTAGAAGCACTGTAAAGAATACAAAATATGGTGAAGTTACTTTCATCTCTTATGTCTACAATCAAAAGAGGAACAATCACACAGACTTCAAACATTGTCTGTTTGCATGCTTTCTTTTTCAGATTGAGCCAACTAGTGTTCCTCAAGCACTGGCTGATTCAAGCTGGCTTGAAGCAATACAAGATGAGATGCTGCAATTTAAGAATCAGCATGTTTGGATATTGGTTCCTCTTCCTGATGGTAAATATGCCATTGGGACAAAATGGATTTTGAAGAATAAAAGAGATGCCAGGGGGATTGTGGTGAAGAACAAAGCTAGACTAGTGGCTCAAGGGTTTAGACAAGAGGAAGGCATTGACTATGATGAAGTCTTTGCACCAGTGGCCAGAGTTGAAGCAATTCAGATATTTTTAGCCTATGCCTCTTATATGGGCTTTATGGTTTATCAGATGGATGTTAAAGGTGCTTTCTTATATGGTGAGATTGAAGAGGAGGTTTATGTGACTCAACCCAAGGGATTTGAAGACCCTGATCATCCTGAGTATGTGTACAAGGTTGTCAAAGCTCTCTATGGACTTCATCAAGCTCCCAGAGCTTGGTATGCTAGACTTTCCACATTTCTGCTGAAGCATGGCTACAGAAGAGGTGCCATTGACAAGACTCTATTCCTCAAGAAAGATTCTAGGGATATTATTCTGGTGCAGGTGTATGTGGATGATATTATCTTTGGTTCCACCAAAGAAGCATGGTGTAGAGAGTTTGAGGATCTGATGAAGGGAGAATTTCAAATGAGTGCCATGGGAGAACCCACTTTCTTTTTGGGTTTACAGGTTCAGCAGAAACCTGATGGTATTTTCATTCATCAGGAGAAGTATGTAAAAGATATGTTGTCCAAGTTTGCTATGGAGAATGTCAGGACTGCCACTACTCCCTATGAGGCTCCCAAACCAAAGAACAATATTGATCCTGATCTCCCCGTGAATGTTCATTTATACATGTCAATGATTGGTTCTTTGATGTATTTGACTGCCTCAAGACCTGATATTACATTTGCTGTGAGTGCATGTTTAAGGCACCAAGTCACTCCACTTACCTCTCACTTGAATGTTGTCAAAAAGATTTTTAAGTACCTAAAAGGCCAACCTAAATTAGGTCTTTGGTATCCCAAAGAGTCTCCATTTCAGCTAGCAGCTTATAGTGATAGTGACTATGCTGGTGCAAATTTGGATAGAAGATCCACAACTGGAGGTTGCCAATTCCTTGGAAGGAGACTGATTTCTTGGCAATGCAAGAAACAGACCATTGTTGCTACCTCTACTACTGAAGCAGAGTATGTTGCTGCTGCCAATTGTTGTGGACAGGTTCTATGGATTCAGAATCAATTGCTGGATTATGGGTATAACTTTATGAATACTACCATTTTCATTGACAATCAAAGTACAATTTGTATTGTTAAAAATCCAGTTTTTCATAATAGAACCAAACATATTGAAATCAGACACCACTTTATCAGGGATGCTTATGAGAAACATTTAATTAAAGTGGTAAAAATTCACACAGATGAGAATGTGGCAGATTTGTTAACCAAAGCATTTGATGGACCCAGGTTTCAATATTTGGTGGTCCATATTGGAATGCTTAACCCTTAACTGCAAAGTTTAAGGGGAGGCATAAGCCTCAGGGGAGGCATATGCCTCAGGGGAGGATTGTGAGTGTAAACTTTGTAGATGTGTATAATTTGTATACTTTTTGAGTTTTAACACTAACCCATTAATCTTTTTGCAAGTTGTTTGGTGTATTTGCATGTTTTATGTCTGTTTTGCAGATGTTCTGAGATTGTAAGTTGTATGTTAAATTCACCAAGAGCTGTAGTCAAGGGAATGTGGTCAAGTATGCTGAACATGGTTTCTATTGATTAGTTGATTATGCTGAAGGTCTTACACAGTTGATTAATTAATAAGATCTTTTCATTCATTCAAAGAAACAAGTTACAGCTTACATTCAAAGTTCCAACTGGATTACAAAGACCATTCCTAAACATTTGGCTAATTGAGTACTACTAGCTTCTATCACTTATTACAAAATACTTGAGGCTATGACAAGTACAATGATGAAGCTGAAGATGAAAATCGAAAAAGAAGAGAAGGAAGACTGTGAAGATGCTCAAGTACCAAAGTCAAGAAAATACTCAAGAACTTTGGTCCATGCAACATTCCTCAATCATCTACTTCAGCTTCTCCTTCCCTTATGTATGATCTCAGCCTTATTGCTCTGTCCAATATGTTCTTAATGAGGAAGACCAGGTCCTGGAGCAGGAAGATCCAACACTAAATTTTGTGATGATGGAAGAGATGGATCTCTCTTACTTGATCTTGGTTGGGATCTCTCTAGTGTGGAAGGAGGAAGAAAGGTTGGATCTTCATTTTCTTCCTCTGAAGAGTCTTCATCAGAGGTACAGATGAAGGGAGAGACAAGCTCTCTCTTAGCAGGAATGGGTACATGGCTTGGTTCACCCTTCCTATGTGCATTCCACTGTCTTTCTTGTGCATCCCATCGTCTCTCCATTTCTCTTTCATAGTCAGAATCATCAAGCTCCCATGGATATGGTGGTAAATCTTCTTCTGATGATGAAGAAGAGGAATTTTGATCTGAGGTTTCTGGGTTTGATGACATTGTTTTGGTGGAGAATTGGGCTTAATTGGGAAATTAGGGTTTGAGGGATGATTTGGGGTAAATTGGTGACTGAGATGTGTTATTTGGGGGTGATTAAATAAGCCAAGTTTAGGCGTTACGATAATTAATGCGAGTTGGGTGGCACAGTAAAACCAAGATATTCACCGAAGATATTTTTACATTTGGTTGGTTTCTGCTGATGTTGACCATTCCTCAGCAGATTTGACTTTCAATTCTGCTGAAGGGTAATCTTGAAATTGGAAGTTTTTAAATTACACGTCAGACTCGGTCAATAATTAGTTCCGATAATTTTGACCACGATTGGGGAACTTCCAAATATAACCCACTTTGCATATCTCTTCCTAAACAAAATTATTCGCTTATCACTCCACTTAAACCCATTATTCTATGTGTAATTCATAACCGTCTCACGCAAGTTCATTCAAATGGCACAACTTGAATTGAGAGGCGATCATAACAAGTATGTTATTCTGAAAAAGGCTAAGGGACATGAAGAATTCGATTTAATGGTGGAGTTTCTACAAAGGTCAAAGATTCATTATTCTCTGACACATAGTCCCAATCTGGTTTGTGAATCATTGGTGAAGCAATTTTGGGCATCTGCTACTAAGAGATCTGACACAGAGATTGTAGCTGAGATTGATGGTGTAGAGTATGTGGTGACAGAAGGTTTGATTAGGACAAAGCTTCAGTTGGATGATGAGAATGGTGTGTATCATTCCAACACTGCAGAGATTCTTGCTGGGCTAAGGGAAGCTGGATATCAAAGTACTGATACATCCAAGTGGCACAAGAATCAATTTTGTCCTAAGTGGAGGTATTTGGTGCATTTGCTGCTCCAATGTATTAGCAACAAGTGTGGTGGATGGAACCAATTCTCTCTACAATTGGGTTGTGGTATTGTTTGTCTTTCTAAGGGTCTAACTTATAATTTTTCTAAGTTTATTTTTGATAATATGCTAGAAAATATTGATAAACAACAGCATAAGTTTTTAATGTACCCTAGGTTCTTACAAATAATTTTCGACATAACCACTGAAGATAGAACCTATGTGCCTATTAAAAGTCTTGGTTCTAAGTTGTTTGCCTCAATGAAAACAAATTATATTGGGGAACATCACCCTATGTTAGAAGCTATGTTGCCACATGGCAATGATAATGTAGTTGAGGGTGATGATGCTGGTAATGTGCCTGCTCATAATGCTGCTGATGATGGTAATCCATCATCTTCTGGTGTTGCTGCTGATGGTAATCCTTCAGTGGTAATGGAGGAAGAGCCAGCTACAACTGCTGAACCATTACCTATTTCTACTGACTTACCACCACCTACCCCTGTACATATGTCAACTAGTCCTACAATTTCACCATCTCAGGATGCTCCATCTGAGCAAATTCATGAGTTTGAAGATAACTTTCAGCCTCTGGAACCTGAGTTCACTAAACTACATACACCTAGCCCTATGAGAGAGCCAATTGGTGAAGGCTTTCCTAATGTTGTACATGAGTCTGTTTCTCCTACTGGGTTCAATGAAGCTCTACTTACCACTAAGCAATCAGCTGGTAGAGCAGAGGACCCTATTACTCTCACTTTTGTATATGATTCACTTTGCAGGTACATGAAAATGACTGATGATCTCCAAAAAGAGCTTGCTGATACCAAGACTACTCTTGGTAATGAAATTGAAAGCTTCAAAAATAAGGTTCAAGATTTAGAGGCATAGCTGAATCAGCAGAAGCAAAATAAGGGTGGATTGGATACTATTGAAGTTGTTCAGGAAGCAAATTTGGATTCTCTTGAGATTCTAGCTGAAGTTTCTAGACAGTCTCATGTTGTTCCTCCTAAAGCTGCTGAAGTACCTAAAGCTAAACCAAAGATACTATTCAGCAGAAGAAGAAGTACAAGACAATATTTGGCAAGGAAAGCTGTTGAATCTTCCAAAGTGTCTAGTGGTGATGGTGATGTGCTTATGGCTGAAGACCTGAAGTTACTGATCTTCTTCAGAAGAAACAATCACCAAGTGGTATTGCTGCTGACAAATCTGCTGATAAAGTTAAAACATCAGGAGAAACATTCTTTGTAGCAGGGAAAGAGTATTTGAATTCCCCTGTTCATAATTCATCTGAGAATCAACAAGTTTCTCCTGATAGAGAGGTTCAAGAAGTACATGATGAACCTATGGAAGATTTGAATGTTCCTCATGATGATCTTGCTGAAGGAACAGATGTGGCTGTGGATGAGCTTGTTACAGCTGAAGACAAAGCTGTACAAGAAAAACTCTTCCAAGAATGGGAAGATTATAAGAAGAGTGCTAATATGGCTGAGGAACAGCAAGCCAAGTTTGATGCAGCATATCATTCTGCCACTCAAAGATATGTTTCTACTTTGCCTATTGAAAGACAAAGAGAATTGGATGCAGCTGTTCAAGAGTTTTATGAGTCAGATTGGCAGCATATTGGAAAACAAGTACTTGATAATCCTGATGTAGCTACAGATATTCTTGGTAAAAGGGTAGAGAAGCAATACTGGGCTTCTTAAATTGTGAAAATGCTGAAGTTGAGGAAGAAGGTAGCAGATGAGTTAAAATCCAAAGCTAAAAGAGATAAACCTATGACTCAAGCACAGCAGAGGGATTATATGAGAACATATGTGAAAAGTCAAAGCAGTTCTTTGTATAATAATGCTTGGTCTAAGAAACAAGTGTGGGCACTTCCATTTGACAAACTGGTTGAGATATATAACAGAATCAAAGTTAGAAATGACAAAGCTGGAATGGGTGCTTCTAAGAATATTCCTTTTGTAGATATTCCTGTTGCTGCTGAAAAGGTATCTTTACCTGATATTTCTGCTGATGTACCACATGTTGCTGCTTCATCTTATGTGGATAAAGGTAAAGCTCAAGTGATAACAGAAGATCCTCCATCTAGAAAGAGAACTAGGAGACAACTGGAGGAGGAAAGTTGGGTGAAGAGGCTGCTAAAAGGTTAGATGAGGAACAAAAAGCTGAACTTACAAGATTTCATGAGCTTAAGGTAAGAGAAGTTAAACTTCAAGCTGCTAGAGACAAACAGATAAGGAAGGCTATGGATGCACAATATGCATCTGCTACACTTGAATCTTCTCAGGATTCTACTGATGAACAATTGGATAATCCATCAGTGGAAACTGATGCTGCAGAAGGTGAATCTGCTGAAGCTGAAGTTCCTGATGCATCTTCTCTACCTCATGCTGCTATTTATGTTCCTAGAAGAAGAGCAAAGAGAATGGCTAGAGTCAGATCTTCACATTCCAAACAAAGCCTAATAAATGTGAATACTTCTGATGCTTCATTTATAAGAGAAGGATCCCCTGATGACTGGCCTGAGGCAACTAGAGATGTTGTGGTTCACTGGGAGTTAACTGAAAATGGTCAAGTTAATACCATTTATAGATTGGATAAAACTTTCATATCCTTTACATTTCTTCAAGAGATTCTACATCTTGTGGATCATCAAGATTTGGTCACTCTATATGAGTTGGTTCTCAAGTATTATGCAAATCATACTCCTACAGGGTCTGGATTGTATTTGTTGGGTGATCTAAAAGTGTTGTTTGATTCTTCTACTCCCACTGGTGCTAGCTATGACATATGGAAGAACAATCAGAGATGGAAGGTTTAGAGTTGGAAGTTCTATCCTATGCCTTATGTTCATGTGTTGGAAACTACAACTGGTCTAAGGCTTATTATGGATATTAGCAAAAGATATCCTCTGAAAGTATCTCTGATGGAGAAAATGCTACAACAAAAGTTGGAGATTCCTCCTGATCCAGTTAGGAATGCAAGGTTGTTTGCTGAATCTTTGGTGAAGGTCTTCAAACAAAGGATTAAGACTTCCAGAGCAGCTTCTGTTTAAGGATATAATGTTGTATATTTATTTTTCTTATTTATAAAAAAAAAAAAAAAAAAAAAAAAAAAAAAAAAAAAAAAACTAACATTTTTGTTGTATAGTATTGTGTCTATTATCTGCAGGTTTGGTGTTTTTGGTCATCAACTTACCTGATGTTGACTATTTCATCAAAAATTTGGCTAGTCCAAAGGGTACAGCTTTGGTAAAGACATATCAAATCTGTTGATAGCTGTAATGTTTTGCTCAAAATCATAGGGTTTTCAACTCACCCATGCTTTGTTGCTGAGTAGTTGAAATGGTTGTCAATTGACCATGGATTTTTCCTTTATGGATTCTGAATAATTGGCTAGCCCACATGTATATGGCTTGTGGTAAAGGCAGTGGAAAACCATATTTGGTAATCAGTTAACCAAGATGATTTTCATCAAAATAATTGGCTAGTCCTGAGCAAACGGCTACAGGTAAAGACATCTCAAATCCGTTTATAGCTTATGATTTGCTAAAAATCATGTGGTTATCAGTGTACCTTAGAACACTTGGCTACTCCAGTAGTGATGGCTATTGGTAAAGAGACATCAAATCCATTATTTTCAATGATTCACCTCTCACAGGAGTTAACACACCTGGAAGTGATGAGAATAGTATGAAACTAATTTGTTTTGATGTACATTTAGTCATTTGTTGCTGCAAAGAATGGAGCTTTCAAGTATTTGCTGATCATAGAGATTCTTCTGAAGATGATTCTTTGCTGGTGCTATATTATTACAATCCTCTTGGTATGTTATTTCGAAGATCTATCAAGAATCTTGAACTTAACCAGGTCAAATTCAAGATTAGGGGAGGATTGTTGGGAATTCTGTTAAGTAAGAATTCTGCTGACTGTTTCTGCTGAAGGTTACTGCTGAAGAGCTGGTTCCTGCTGAAGCAGTGTATCTGCTGAAGACTAGTTCAGCATTATTTGTTTCTGCGGATATAGTATTTCCGTATTTTATGTATTATAGTTTGGATATGCATGAGTTTATTTAGGAAGTGATAATGCATATCTTTTAGAAGTTTTAGAATATACGTTTCTTGGGAAACGGTTTAGGGTTCCTTGTGTATAAAAGGAACACACGATTATGTATTGAAGAACGGTTCTTAGAAAACACTTTCATTATTATTAAAAGATCCATAGAGGATCAAGAGTTCTTAGTATTACACTTGTATTTGTTTCCGCTTTAAAATACAAGTTACAGAGATTGTCTATTAGTGTGTTATTGATTATAGTAACATAGCTAACGATTCTAGAGTGCTCAAGAAGATCTATCAAGGTCTATTAGTTCGACACGCCATGCTTCTTTTGGCATGCATATTATACATATATACTAAAGTTTGGGATGCTCCCCCAAACACTGTGGCACAACTACAGTACTTTATTAATTTTTTATTACCTTTTATAAACTCTCTCTCTCGATCCTTCTCCCATACACCTCACAAAAACACAACCCATACACACACAGACGAAAAAAACACAAACACACATGTACGCACAAATCGATCGGTTATTCCAGGTACGTTTTGGATTTTTTTTATTATTTCATAGTTTAATTTCAAGATATATCATCAATTGATTATGTTATTAATTTCATTATACATCTAGCTTGGAATTGCTGTTTTTATTATTTTCGTTCATTATGTCATTGATTGATTCAAGATATGTTATAAAACAATGTGTTTGATGAAAAGTTGTTCCTGGTGTATGGATTGAAATTTTTTGTTTTTTAGATTTATTGTACTGAAACGGTAGGAATAAATTTGATGTTTATAAAAATTAGATAAACAAAGTTTTGAACATCATTTATATATAGTAGTTTGAACTAATCAAACTCACAAGAGAAAGAAAGTTTGGAAGTTCTTTGATGAGGCAAAAAATGATCCGTTTTTAGGGGGTCATTTAAGCCCGAATTCGAATTTATTTGATCAAATATTGCCCTAAATCGTTCCTTTTGTGATTTTAGGTACTTTGGGAGAGAAATCTGGAAAAGGAAGCAATTCGGACGTTTTTGGAGCATAAAAGTGAAGAAAACGCCAAAGTCTTAATTTTCCATGCTGGGAACAGTAGGTGACGGCGTCAAGAGTAACTCCCTGACGGCGTCAAGAGCAGAATTCCATGAAGACCCAGTACAGATTTGACGGCGTCACGAAGGTAGGGCGTCAAGAGTAAAAGTCATGATGGCCTGGAAATGATTAAGTCTTGACGGCGTCAAATGTAGATCAAGGCAGTCCGAGAATAGTTTTGGCGGCGAGGTGACGGCGTCACAATGTTGGTCTTGACGCCGTCAGACCCCTTTTCCTATATATAGTTTTCTAATTTTCACATTATGAGAGAGAAGTTTTGGAGAAACCCTAAGTACGATTTTGGTGCAACTTTTACAGGTTTTTCAAGGGTTCCAAACCCTTGATACCTTTCATTGTAATTGAGATAAGTGTTCTTTTAATTCAATCAATATGTCTATGTGTTGGTTGTCTATATCTTGTTCTTGTCTTAATTTCATCATGCTAGGCTAGATCTATCTTGTGTTTGCTTGGATCTAATGAAACCTAGATGTTAATTATGTGTTGATTACTTGTTTATTCTTGTCTTGGATGAATGATTTATATGTTAGGCTTAAGAAAACTGGCAGATCTCCAATTGGTAACATGCTTGAACGTCTTAAGAAACATGAACCGACGCACACTAGGTCTTTATTGGTTGTATTTAATGCATGAGCCACTGTTTACAATCCCTATAGTTGTGCTGGGCATGGTGTAGGAGGAGATAAGAGCTCATAGAATTAGGGGGTTAAGTGTGCCACCCCATGAATGGTATTAAGGAATACGATCCGTCATCCATGCAATTATAACAAGTAATTAACGTGTAAAAGATGTCTAGGGAGTAGTGAAATCTAAGTAAACACATTTTCTCCGCTTATTGCTCACAACTTTAGTATAATTTAGTTTATTTTCATTTCTAGTATTTTATTTTAATTGCATCTTTAGTATTGGGTTAGTTGATTAGCAACTAATTCCGCCCAAATCCTTCAAACCCGAGATATTTACTTGCTTTCTAAAAAATATAAAAATACAAAAAATAATCATCCCTCACCTTTAGAACTAGTATTTAGGCTTTCTAATCCTAGCGACACTATTCCTAAGCTGAACGATCAATCCCCCGGTACTTGTCACTATACTATACTACAACGATCAGGTACACTGCCTGGTGGGGGTTGTAAGCTTCTCAGGATCCCTTGAGAGGTAAAGCCTGGTGCAATTCCCACGCATCAAGTTTTTGGCGCCGCAGCCCGGGGAATAGTTATTGTCTAGGTTAGAATTTTTTTTTATTAGGTCTACTTGCTAGATTCCTTTCTAGTAAGATTTTATTTTTATTTTTAGGTTTTCTTTAGTCTATCTTATTTCTTTGTGCCTTTGTTCGTAACCACCCGACATCATGGACAACGGGAACATCTTTGAACCCGTCATCCCACCACAACAAAACCCACCATTAGAACCCCTTAGGCCCCGAACCTTAGGAGAGTATTCCCGACCTAGCCACCAAGGCTACCGAAACACCATTGAGCTCACCGGAGCCAATGTGACCCCCTTGCGATCCGACACCATCCGGTTGGTGCAAAGCGGATGTGCATTCCATGGACTTCGTTCCGAAGATCCAAACCAACATCTTAAGGACTTCCTCAAAATCGTAGATTCCATAGACCTAGATGTTGCAACTAGAGAGACAACCCGATTACACCAATTCCAATTCTCTCTACGGGATCAAGCTAGTCAATGGCTTGAGCGTTTACCCGCGGGATCCATCACCACATGGGATGATCTCACCACTCGTTTCCTTGCTCAATTTTTCCCACCGAGGAGAACTACTAAGCTTAGAAATGACATCTTGATATTCCAACAACGTCAAAATGAATCCTTTTATGAAGCATGGACTCGATATAAAGACCTGCTCCGAAAAGTCCCTCATCATGGCATCGAACCATGGCTCCAGATCCAAATCTTTTTCGATAAAGTTAACTATCAAACAAGGAGAGCCATTGATTACGCAGCCAAGGGCAGGCTAAATAGACTTAGCATTGACGAGTGCTGGAAAGTTCTTGAGGGGTTGGCACAATACGAAGAAGAAGGATGGGAGGACCCGATGTTCCCAAGCAAGGGAAAACTTGACTACGCATATGCCACCCAAGAACAATTGTTAGGAAGCATTGAGAAGTAGGTAAAAGAATTAATGAGTATTGAGAAGCTTGCTGCTGAACCCATATGGAATCCTAATCTACGTAGGAATACGGTTATCGACCACAATTTTCCTGAACGTTCACGACAAGAGGAATTCGAAGGGATAATGGTAACCTTCATGGATAATCAGGAAAAACAAATCCAGCACCTAGAAGCACGCATGGAAAGCACTCACAAAGCTTTTATGAATTTAGCAGACCAATTCATATCAAGGGTCAAAGAAAAGATCAAAGAAAATTCCGTACCTAAAAAAATCGAAAAAGTCTTCGAGGTTTCAATCCCTTTGGTGTTTGACCAAGAGGATAACGGGAAATTTTCCCCAAGTGCTTCACCATTAGCTACCCCCCGTTCTCACGAGCATCCCTATGCTGAGAAGAGTTCGCAATTCCATAACATTTTCATTGGATGCTTGCGAACCACATTCCCGAACTTATCCAAGAGACGTTCTTTTGGTTTTAAACCCGGTGTGAAGAGGTTGTACCTCAAAAACACCACTGATTTGAAACCCTCTATGGAACAACATCTCTCTTTTCACACCAATGACCCGTGAAGAGGTTCTTTTGGTTACACGTCATCCAACCCCTTCTACAACCTTACCTCTTTCCGTGACAGTAATGAGACGTTCGACCCTGGTGGACCTTGTTAACGGAGTAGCTACTCATGGGTTTTACTAATGTTTAGCTATTCACACAAAGTGCAGGGACTAAACATGAAATTACTCCATTTTTCACCTCACACGGGCATCTGACGGCGTCAGATATAACTCTTGACGCCGTCAGCTCGATGGATCAGCAATATTAACCCAAAACCAATCACTTTCAACCCATACCCCACAAATCTCACCCAAAGTGCTGCTGCTACTCCGATTCTCCACCCTTCAATTCGACGTCTTCCGCATCCAATCTTCACTTGGTAAGTGATTTTTCTTCATTCTTTTTCGATCAATTGTCCTTAGGATCCATCAATTTGGAAAACCCCTTTCGCCCGAAACCCCATTTTTGACCCATTATTAACAAATCGTAATGCCATCCATTTGGTGATTTGTAAACATGGGGTTACCCGTTGATTATGTTATCCCACTCGAATCATGCGTTAGTTTAGGGAAAGCCACTCATGCCATGGATTCTTTGACCCCCCACCCATGTTTTCTAATTAAAGGAGCGTTTGGGTAGTGGGTTAAGAGTTTGAAAATTGATTTTTCCCTCGCATTTGCATGATTCGGATTCTGATCAGTCTGACGGCGTCAGGACTACTCCTGACGTCGTCATATGTGTCTGACAGCATGAAAATCATTAGAATTCTCGTTCTAATCATTTCCGTTCACTCTACCTTTTTCCAGGAAAATGAGCAAAAGATCTCGTCAACATCGGGGCAGTTCCTCTAGGTCCCAAAGAGTCAACTATGGAGAATTGGTCCATGGTTGGAGCGAGTTTGACACTGTTGGCGCTACCACCAAGTATGCGGAACTTTGTAACCACCATATTGATGCTGGGGCTGTGGTTGATTGGGAGTTTCTTAGGGCCCAAGGGTTGGAGGCTACGTTTTTGGAAAGGATCCACACTGATGGGTTTGCGGGTCCTCAGTGGGAGAGGTTGTTTAGGATGAGGGAGACGGTGTATAGTGAGTTGGTGAGGGAGTTCTTTGTGACCTTCCATTTTGATCAGGCTGAGGCTAGGACGGATGTGGGGGGCACCACTATCTATTTTAGGTTAGGAGGGGAAGTGAGGTCGTGTTCGGTCACTGAGTTTGGTTGGAGGATTGGGTTGTATACTAGGGAGGAGGTTGATGGGACTCTTATGCAGAGGTTTTTACATGGGGAGACTCAGAGGAGTGAGATGAGGTGTATCACTTTTTGGCCGACCATTGGGGACGGGGTTTACACCTCGACTACTGGGGCAGCATCAATCAGGGACCCCATAGTTAGATTGGTCCACAGGTGCATCACATACAGCCTGTCAGGACGTCATGGCACCACTCACCGTGTCACTGCTTCAGATCTTTTCTACCTGTACACGATCTTTTCAGCGGATGTTTACTGCAACATCCCATTTTGGGTAGCTAGTTATTTGAGGACCAGTGTGGGTGAGAGGGATATCAATAAGGTGTATGGGGGGATATTCGTGACCCGGTTGGCTCATTCCTATGATCTTCTTACTCCTCAGATCCTAGGGTACTTGAGCGACTGTGGGGCCTGCAGGGTAGTGAGGGTTAAATCCCTCAGGCAGAAGAGCATTGTGATGCCAGAGAGGCATGGGACCTATAACTGGTATGCGGCAGGGGGGGCTGATGTTGAGGAGGATGCTGATGATGAGGTAGATCCCCAGCAGCATCAGTTCCAGGGTTATGAGGATGGGACAGCTGACTACTACCGACACATGAGTCGGGGAGACTGGCAGGCACACCAGGGTGCCTGGATGGGTCAGATGGACGCATGGCGGACCACCACTGACCAGCGCTTTGATTGGATGTATGATCACACCATCTGCCAGATGCAGCACCTCTCCACCCGAGATCAGCTTGAGCCTCACCTGCAGATTGATCCCTTCCCCGGCCGTGAGACTGACTACCCTCCCTACGGGTACACCGGACACCTCCCTCCTGGCTATGACTACCGCTTTGGTCCTCCTCCCCAGTGATTCCTCTTGATTTCTATTGTTTCTGAACAATTTATTGATGGTTGTGTAATTTGAAACATTTGGTATTGTAATAGCTTAGGATGCGGCCTCTGTTGGCCTTGAACAATTTATTCTCATGTTTATGTTTGTTTGAAAATAATTAGTGGTTCTCATGGTGACGTTATTCATTTTGTTTGTTTGTTTTGTGTGATTTTATTTGTTTGTTTGTTATTTGCTTCCGTATGCATGCTTAATTTTTATTGTTGGTAGATCATGTTTCTAAACTAAATAAAGGAAATACTTTACTTTGTTGTTTTGGCTTAGTCTTAACTCCACTTAAAAGTATTTTTGCAAAAGATAAGTGTAAGGGGAAACCCCAAATATGTTTTTAAGAAACAAACCGATCATGATTCTCCACAATATTAAATGAACATGTGTATTCGTATTTGTTAGAGTCAAATGCTTGTATTGAGTCATAATGAAGTTTTGCAGGATTTTCCAGGAAGTAGGACCAAGTTTTTCCAGAAATTTTCCAGAAACTTAACATAAGAATTTCTGCAGGTCACTTCTGACGGCGTCATGAGTTTACTTTGACGGCGTCAAGTGTAAAAATCTGGAAATTTTACCAGTTTTGTTTTTCTAATGAGTCTTATGGTTTTTGTGAATTATTAAGTTTTATAATCTCCATGAGATCTGCAAACTTCATTCCACAAGCATTATATCTTATCTTGTTTTCTAGGATTTAGTAACTTATATAGGATGCCGCCGATTTTACGCGAGGTTGTCTTGTCTATTTTATCAGGATTTACAGGTTATGTATGACAAGAAGATGATTTATATTCTGGAAGGGAAGCTTTGATTGTTCATTTTCTTGGAGGAAGATTTAACCTGGCCACCCTATTATCCATACCGAGCGAATCAGGGGAGTATTTGATTTCATTCTCTTTACTTTTTCACTTTTACATTCTTTACTTGAACATTGGGGACAATGTTCATCTTAAGTGTAAGGGGAGGGTAAAAAGATGATACCTTACATATGCACTTTCGCTTGAGTTTGTTTTGTTTGATGGTAGATGTGTAATAAAACTATGAGAAATACTTGTTAGTGCAATTTTAGCGCCAAATTTAAAATTTTTTACAACATTTAGGAGTGAAACTTTAGCCATAGCAAGCATCTCATGGATAGGAGATTGTATGACTAGCACATAACCGTATATTCAAAAAAAATTTCCACCCAAATATGTGAGGTTCGCCTTTAGATTTGATAGGAAAAGCATTTACTATTAGTGCTTATGAGTGTACCGGTAGCATTTAGATTCCAGAACTTGCGTTAGTGATGCATCCCGAGACCGCTAGTGAGACTACATTCGTGTAGTAGGATTTACTACATGATAAGAGGCATTAGGATCACCCTTGTGTTAAACCCGTATCATAATTACTTGACCATTTATGTCATATTACTTGGCTAGTTAAGTCAACTAATTTTTCCCACACCCTTAGCGTTGTACTCATTTTTAGTACACGAAACCCCTAGTACACCCCTCCGAGCCTATCTTTTCATTTCTAACTTTAAGCATTTTACTTAAAGGAAGAATTTATTACACCCCACTTAAATGTACAACCAAATCGCCTTAGCCTTCCGTGTATGCGCTCATTTTTAGTGCATTATTGTTATTTGTTAAACCCTAAGTTAACTATCTAATTGATTACATGGTTGCTAAGTCGAGTCATATCCTTGTACATATTATTTTGGGACGATTGGGACTCATGGGTAAGTACTTATTTTATGGAGTAATGGGGAAGAACATCATTTATTACCCCCCATATGTACGTTAATCTTAAAAGTGCTCCAAATGTTTTGATTTTCTTAATTCGAGTCATTAGATTAGTTTAATGTAAAGTATGTAAAGATTCAAGTGTAAGGGGAATATTCATTCCCTATAATGTATTATTTTGGATGGTAGGGTAAGAGTGTATGCAAAAAAAAAATAAATAAAATAAAAAAAAAATAAAAAATCAAGAAAAAGAAAAAAAAAATAGAAAAAGGAAAAAGAGAAAAAACATACGGACTACCATCCCTTTTTATTCTATGTTTTTGTTATTTTTCATTTATTAGCTTAAGTCGAGTCTAGTCTTGGCTTAGCAACGCTATATTGTACATGTAATTAACCAAGATTGTTAACTCGCCACCAGTAAAACTTCCTTTATCCAACAAAACCGTGTATTTCATATCCCTACACCTAACGTTACAACCCTTTAAAATACCTCTTTGATAGTTTATCCTAGGTGCTTACGCCATGTGGTGGAGGTTTGATCCTTTCCCAAGCCTATGGTAATCTATTTTGCTATGACAGGTAGTGAGAGATATCTTCCGTTTCCATATTGTAATTTACACTTTATTACACCCGAGAGATGTGAGTATCTAAACACTATTTGTGAGGTGCTAGTATATGACCTCCGTGCTTGTCTATTAGTCTTTAGTGGAACGATTATTTGTTGTAATTACTTTTATATTAGTGTTAAATGACCCCTAACTTGTCTTTTGAGTAGAATAAAAGCGCATTTGCTTGAGGACAAGCAAATCTCAAGTGTAAGGGTATATGATGAGGTGAAAAATGATCCGTTTTTAGGGGGTCATTTAAGCCCGAATTCGAATTTATTTGATCAAATATTGCCCTAAATCATTCCTTTTGTGATTTTAGGTACTTTGGGAGAGAAATCTGGAAAAGGAAGCAATTCGGACATTTTTGGAGCATAAAAGTGAAGAAAACACCAAAGTCTTAATTTTCCATGCTGGGAACAGTATGTGACGGCGTCAAGAGTAACTCCCTGACGGCGTCAAGAGCAGAATTCCCTGACGACCCAGTACAGATTTGACGGCGTCACGAAGGTAGGGCGTCAAGAGTAAAAGTCATGACGGCCTGAAAATGATTAAGTCTTGACGGCGTCAAATGTAGATCAAGGCAGTCCAAGAATAGTTTTGGCGGCGAGGTGACGGCGTCACAATGTTGGTCTTGATGCCGTCAGACCCCTTTTCCTATATATAGTTTTCTAATTTTCACATTATGAGAGAGTAGTTTTGGAGAAACCCTAAGTACGATTTTGGTGCAACTTTTACAGGTTTTTCAAGGGTTCCAAACCCTTGATACCTTTCATTGTAATTGAGATAAGTGTTCTTTTAATTCAATCAATATGTCTATGTGTTGGTTGTCTATATCTTGTTCTTGTCTTAATTCCATCATGCTAGGCTAGATCTATCTTGTGTTTGCTTGGATCTAATGAAACCTAGATGTTAATTATGTGTTGATTACTTGTTTATTCTTGTCTTGGATGAATGATTTATATGTTAGGCTTAAGAAAACTGGCAGATCTCCAATTGGTAACATGCTTGAACGTCTTAAGAAACATGAACCGACGCGCACTAGGTCTTTATTGGTTGTATTTAATGCATGAGCCACTGTTTACAATCCCTATAGTTGTGATGGGCATGGTGTAGGAGGAGATAAGAGCTCATAGAATTGGGGAGTTAAGTGTGCCACCCCATGAATGGTATTAAGGAATACGATCCGTCATCCATGCAATTATAACAAGTAATTAACGTGTAAAAGATGTCTAGGGAGTAGTGAAATCTAAGTAAACACGTTTTCTCCACTTATTGCTCACAACTTTAGTATAATTTAGTTTATTTTCATTTCTAGTATTTTATTTTGATTGCATCTTTAGTATTGGGTTAGTTGATTAGCAACTAATTCCTCCCAAATCCTTCAAACCCGAGATATTTACTTGCTTTCTAAAAAATATAAAAATACAAAAAATAATCATCCCTCACCTTTAGAACTAGTATTTAGGCTTTCTAATCCTAGCGACACTATTCCTAAGCTGAACGATCAATCCCCCGGTACTTGTCACTATACTATACTACAACGATCAGGTACACTGCCTGGTGGGGGTTGTAAGCTTCTCAGGATCCTTTGAGAGGTAAAGCCTGGTGCAATTCCCACGCATCATTCTTATTTTGTTGGATTTGATCAGGATTTGGATGTGATACTGCTACAGCTTTTGGCATTCTTGCTCATCGAGATTCAATGCAACGGTCGTATATCCAGAAGAGTATCAGACAATGTATTTCGAAGACTTGCTTATATGTTTGTCTTCTGAACTTAGTGGTGATTAGAGGTACAAAGTTTGACTTTGATTTTTATTAAATTGTGAAGTATGTGAATAATTGTGATTATGTAGATCAATTAATGATAAATTGATCTCTAGGAGTTGCTACCACGGTACACAAATTATTCGCAATAAAAACAGTGAAAGTGATTTTTTTTATTCGGAACTGTTGGGTTATACTAATGGAAGTGATGTTATACTTTCGATGTGTGTTCTAATTTTGGTTTTGGATAATATGTTTTTACAGTTTAATACTTCACTAGGGGATTAAGAATTGAAGGTGAGTTTTTTTTATATTTTGCTAATTTTGTTATTGTGTTGTGCAATTGTTTCATTACGATTCAAGTTTTAATGTGTCAGAATTGGTTTGAATGTGTGAAAGAGTTTGGATGAAAGATTTTGTTGTTTTATGAGAACTTTTGATCAATGTAGAATGTTACAAGTTTTGTTATTTTTATTTTCGGGGAAGAAATTGATTTTGATTATAATCATTATAAGCTTATTGAAAATTTGATAAGCTCATTTGATAGTCAGGGTCTTTTCACGACTTCAGGTGGCATGGTATCTTGGTCTTTCTACTATCAACTAGATAAAAAAAAAAAGAAAAAAAATGGTTCCTCACTTATCTAATATAATGTCAACCGGGTTATCAACATGGAATGGGGTAATTTTTGGTCTTAACATTTGCCAAGAACATCTTATGATATAGATCTTGACGCTGAGAGCCAGAATCCAAATGATCAGGTTATTTTTGTATCATGATGAGTCTCTATATGCTATATGCGTGTGACTTTCATTTTGTACTCTCATTTTGTATTTAATAATACTATGTCATATAAGCCCTGAACCATGTGCATCAATACAACTGAAATTAACATTGCCAGCACTTGAAACGATCAAAATTAGATACGTAATTAATTTCAAGTGCTGTCAATGTTAATTTATTTTCTGTTGCTTATCGAATCTTTCGAATAGCAGTTGCATTTTGGAGAAGACAAACATTGCACCGCCTCTTTGAACTTGACTACATAGAGGGTGATTGGATGCTTATATTTCCAGCTTATGGGCTTCTTTGAACTTGGAAAAGGTTATAAGCCGAATATTGCTCAGCTTATCAAGTCAAGCTTATGGAGTTAAGTAAGCCGAAAAAAGTGCCTTATGAGGTTTTCCAATTTCAATAAAGCCCATAAGCCGAAAAAATAAGCTAATCCAGACACACCCTTATTGAGATATCTATTAACTAATAACGAGTAGATGATTATAGGTTGTTAGGACAGTAACTTTTTTAGGCGTTTGTGAATTTATTTGCATTGACCGAATTTGTCATCTAAATATTATTTTTTTGCTTATGGTTGAAACTTTCAATTCATAGGTACTTTAATTCAATTTTATGCATTTACTGATATATCTTCATGCAGATGGCGAATACTCCCCTTCATGTTCCTGGTGGCCATACCAACGTTGAAGTAGTTAAGTATTTGCTTAGCTTGCCATGGACTGGAACCGATGAGTTGGAAGCAAAAAACATAGTGAGTAACAATATGGTTCTCACCCTATTATGTCATTTCAATATAATCTGTTTTTGTTATGGGGATACACGAAACGAGCGCTAATTATTGTTTAATCATGTTTAGTTTTGTAGTATGGAGATACACCATTTCACATGGCTGCGAAGACTGGTTGTAATGAAACGGCAGGGCTTCTTCTGTCACACCCCGCCACGGCGGAAACGCGCGGGTGTAACTTCATGGATATCATCACAACACCTGGTGTCAACATAGAGAACAACCACATGCACACAAATAGAGCAATGTACCAACACATAGTGTTGTAACAATACCCAAAGATTAACAAAAAAAAAATCCAAAAGGTAACTTCAATAAGTTTGAAAGTACCAAACATAAAACATAAATGTATCATATCCAAATCCAAATAAAATAAAATCCCAAAACATAAGTAAGTCTCCATGAAACTAAGTCTTGCCTAATTGTTGCCCTCAACTTTGGCCTTAGAATGCTCACCTGAAAATGATGCTTAAAATGTCAACATAACGTTGGTGAGATTCATAGGTTTGAGACTCAACACACAAAGCAACCAAATTCACTGTGATTACAAAATATAGCTGGACAAATAATTATAGGTTATCATATAGCTATATGCATTAACAAATCAATATCCACACGCAAAGGCAACAACACTCATAAGGCAACCATTAGGAAGGCTCGTGTCCTCCGACCCCATAATCATCAATTAGGTCGCATGCGCGAGTAACAGGATAAGCATCCTCCTAATTGGATCCCATCAACCATATCAAACATCAATTAGGTCGCATACGCGAGTAACAGGATAAACATCCTCCTAATTGGATCCCATTAACACATTAAACATCAATTAGGTCGCATACGTGAGTAACAGGATAAACATCCTCCTAATTGGATCCATTAAACATCCACACAAGCAAATAATCACACATAGCATGCATACAATAACATTATAAGTCCAAGCTCTTTAATACCACACACATAATCACAGTAAATCAAATCATTTAATACAAGCATCATTCCCATCCCAAGTTTAAAACAAAGTAAAATATGGGACTATGAACTCACCTTAAACTCCGCAGCTTCCACAAAAACAATTCACAATCTATAGCACACAAAAATAATCCACATTACACAAGGTCAAGCTAAAAGCTACAAACCATGTAATACACATATGATGGATGTCTAAGACTCATACGACCCACCATGGATCTCCTAGACACCACACTAACCATCACCATAACTTAATACTCACTAAATCCCTTGCACTCTAAAACTCAGAAAACGCAGAATTTTTGAATACATTCACTCACATGAAATCACGACAAATAAATCTTAACAACTCACACCAAAAATTTACCATGGTCTCTCATAAGCATATAAGCTAATCCCAGAAGTCCATGGACAAATAACACACACAAGTACTCATAGAAAATTCAAACTTGTCAACTACTCAAATTCGGATCTGAACGCACACCAAAAAGTTTTGATTTTTAATAATTACTTCCACAAGCTTTTATCGCAAATCCTCTTCGTGGTAGTCTAATATAACCTAAAACTTAACTATTCCATAAGACCAAGTCAAAATACCACTTTTACAACCACATGACACCCTCAAACTTTTACCCAAAATCTGTCCCGGTTTGACAGCTTTGACACCTTAACAAAGAAAAATCAAAAGACCGACTTCCCGACCTCAAAATTCATCGTGGCTGGACTTTTTGGAAAGCTCTTTCATTATACTACAATTTAGATCTAAAATTCGTGACTTAACTCATCGACATCTATTATTTACACTCACATCTTTACAGCCCTACAAATCTGTCCAAACCCTAACACAACATCTAACGCGTTTAACACTCAATTCCCTTAACCATTAACCATAATATTAACATCTAATCATCCTAACATGTTTTACTTCAATAATTTACAGAAGTATATAAACCCTAGATTCCATCATATTAATTATTACATGAATCATAACAATAATTGATTAATTACACATAAGGGTTAAAGATTTTACCTTGATTCTTGATTATTGCTAGACAATTATGAAACCCTAATTTTTCTTCTTGGATTCCCCCTTGTGTCGACTCAATATGCAGGAAAAAGGGATAGGGGAGTTTTGATTTTGTATTTATAATTAATTTGGATAACCCTTAAGGCTTAGAATTGTATTTGGTATCAAATTTGGTTTCCTTTTTTTTCCCTAACACCTTAATCGGCCGCCCCCCCCCCCCCTTTAATTATATATTTTTTTATTTTTTTTAATTTAGTTTATTACACTCAAAACCTCATACTTTTCGTATTTTATGTATTCCCATAACAAAACCTAACGTCTTTCGCGATAAACCTTAATTTTACGACAAACCGGAAAATATTCATTTTCAAAATAAAGTTTCCAAAAATAGATTTTTACACACTCCATAAGCATTTCCTCACAAAAACAACATCCCCGTAACTTACTAACGCTCAATAACTTGAACGAAGACTCGTTACGCAAAAACTCAAAACGCCAAATATACACAATTCATTTCTACACCACATAGGTGATCAAAATGAACTTTCCCAAAATCAACATCATCAAAAATCACAATAACAACCACAACGCGAAGGGATTTAGCGCTAACTCAAATACTAACCACACTATAACATACAATAACACCCATATAACTACCCAAACACACCAAACAAAGTTAGATTAACTCGAAGCTAAAAGTCTAACTAACCTGCTAAAATCACGGTTGTTACATCATCCCCCACTTAGGGAAAGCTCGTCCCGAGATTTAACAGCTCGTATCATCAGACTCCTCAGCAAACAACTTAGGATACTTAGCTCTCATTTGATCCTCACGCTCCCAAGTAAACTCAGGACCACGTTTGGAATTCCATCGTACCTTTACCAATGCAATCTTACTACGCTTCATAATGTCAACAGGTTCCTCCACAAAGTGAAGCGTCCTATCAACCTTAATCTCATCTAGTGGCACATGCAAACTAGCATCCGCCAAACACTTTTTCAAATTATACACGTGAAACGTATCATGCACACCACTTAATTCCTCAGGCAATCTCAAACGATATGCCACAAGTCCAATCCTTTCCGTAATTTCAAATGGCCCAACATATCTAGGTGCTAACTTGCCTTTCTTACTGAAACGCACAACACCCTTCCATGATGACACCTTCAACATTACAAAATCTCCAACACTAAACCCCAAAGGTTTGCGGCGATTATCCGCATAACTCTTTTGACGATCTCTCGCAGCCTTAAGTCTTTCCTTAATCCGAAAGACCATATCCGTAGTCTCTTGTACCAATTCAGGTCCAATTAACTGAGTCATCCCAACCTCTGCCCATAACACCGGTGATCTACACTTCCTCCCGTACAACATCTCAAACGGTGCACATCTAATGCTTGAATGATAGCTGTTATTATAAGAAAACTCAGCCAAAGGCAAATGAGTATCCCAGCTTCCTCCAAAATCAATAGCACATGCATGAAGCAAATCCTTTAATGTCTGAATCATTCGCTCACTTTGTCCATCGGTCTGTGGATGATAAGCAGTACTCATATCCAACCGTGTATTCAAAGCCTTTTGCAAGGACTGCCAGAACCGCGAAGTGAACCTACTATCCCGATCTGAAATAATAGACACAGGCACACCATGTCTTTCCACAATCTCATTTATATAGATCCTTGCCAACTTCTCCATCTTGTAATCTTCACGAATGGCCAGAAAATGTACAGACTTTGTCAATCTGTCCACAATAACCCATATCGTGTCATGTCCATTACTTGTGCGAGGCAGTTTAGTAATGAAATCCATAGTTATATTATCCCACTTCCACTCAGGAATTGGCAGCTACTCCAACAATCCAGAGGGTTTCTGATGTTCAGCCTTAACCTTCAAACAAGTTAAACATCGACTAACATACTCAGCTATCTCCCTCATCATGCCCAGCCACCAATAAGCATCTCTAAGATCATAGTACATCTTATCAGACCCTGGATGAATCGAGTATCTCGTCTTATGAGCCTCATCCATGATCACCTTTCTCACGTCTCCCACCAGTGGAACCCATATTCGATCTAAGAAATATAGTCCACCATCTTCCTTCCTTTCCATCTGTTGATCTAAACCACGCAAAATTTCAGCCACAAGGTTCTCATCCCTGAGAGCCTCCTCTTGTGCTGCCAATATCTTACTCTTAATTCCCGACTGCAATATTATGCTCATAGCTCGCACACGCCTTGGCTTAATTCTTTCCTTTCTACTCAACGCATCGGCCACCACATTCGCTTTTCCAGGATGATAACGAATGTCGCAGTCGTAATCACTTAACAGCTCCATCCATCTTCTTTGACGCATATTCAACTCCTTCTGATTAAAAATATGCTGAAGACTCTTATGATCGGTATAGACCGTACTCTTCGTACCATACAAATAATGTCTCCAATTCTTGAGAGCAAATACCACCGCACCAAGTTCTAGGTCGTGAGTGGTATAATTCTTCTCATGAACCTTGAGTTGTCGTGATGCATAAGCTATCACCTTTCCCCTTTGCATTAACACACATCCCAATCCTTGATTCGACGCATCGCAATATACCACAAAATCATCTGGCCCATCAGGTAGTGTCGGAATAGGTGCATTACACAAACTATCCTTTAACGTCTGAAAAGCCACTTCTTGCTCATCTCCCCACTCATACTTTTTATTCTTCTGAGTCAACATAGTGAGAGGCTTAGCAATCTTCGAAAAATTTGCTATAAATCTCCTGTAGTACCCTGCCAGTCCTAAGAATGAGCGTATCTCAGAAGGTGTAGTAGGAGCCTTCCAATTCTTGACCGCTTCTATCTTGCTAGGATCTACATGTATACCTTCACTATTCACTATATGACCCAAAAATTGCACCTCTTGCAGCCAAAATTCACATTTAGAGAACTTAGCGTACAATCTCTCATTTTCCAACAAGCCAAGTACCAACCTCAGATGTTCCCCATGCTCTTCCTTCGACTTAGAGTAAATCAGAATATCGTCGATAAACACAATTACGAATTTATCCAAATAGGGCCTACATACACGATTCATCAAATCCATGAATACCGCTGGTGCATTAGTCAACCCAAATGGCATAACCGTAAATTCAAAGTGTCCATAACGAGTTCTAAAAGCTGTCTTGGGAATGTCCTCCTCATACACTCTTAACTGATGATAACCAGATCGCAGATCTATCTTTGAGAAAAATCTAGCACCCTGCAACTGGTCGAAAAGATCATCAATTCTAGGTAAAGGATACCGATTCTTCACCGTCAACTTATTCAACTCTCGATAATCAATACACATTCTAAACGAACCATCTTTCTTTTTAACGAACAAAACAGGCGCTCCCCACGGAGAATGACTAGGTCGAATAAACCCCTTATCCTGAAGTTCTTTCAACTGTGCAGCCAACTCCTGCATCTCCGTAGGTGCCAATCGGTAAGGAGCTTTTGCTACCGGTGTCGCTCTAGGAATTAACTCAATACGAAACTCCGCATGCCGTATTGGCGGTAATCCGGACAAATCCTCAGGAAAAATGCCCGAAAACTCACATACAACTGGAATATCCCCCACTTTGAGTTCTCTAGTCTTCGCACTCAAAAGGGATTTCGAACTCTTCTCCACGCTTTCTCTTTGTACTCGCAGCACACCACCACTCTCTAATGGAATTCGAACCACCTTCTCATGGCATATTACTTCAGCTTTATGCCTAGCCAACCAATCCATCCCTATTACCACGTCAAAGCTACCATGTCCTAAGGGTATTAAGTCAATCTTAAACGCAACACCCTCTAACACGATAACACACTCACGAATAACTTTATCAACTTCTATTTCTATACCACTAGCTATTTCAATCAAAATACTAGGTCTAAGTTCACTAAACTTAACACCCAGTATTCTAGCAAATTCAGTAGTAGCAAAACAATAATCCGCACCCGTATCAAATAACGTAGTAGCATAATGACCATTGAGAGAGAATGTACCAGTAACAACATTCGGGTCTTGGCGCGCCTCGCTTGCATTCATTGTAAATGCCTTTCCCTTAGCTGCATTTCTATTAAACCCTTGTCCTTGTCCTCCTTCAATAGCCAACTGATTCCCAGGCCGTCCAAACATTCCAACAAGTTTGGGACACCAGTTTCGCAGATGATCAACACTACCACACTCATAGCATGCCCTACGTTGAGCCCATGCGCCAACTGAGTTGATTGGAGCCGCTTGGGTAATCACCGCACGACATTCCCTAGCAAAGTGTCCAGGTTTGCCACACCTGAAACACCCACGACATGGAGTGTTCTCGAGATGGTAGTAACCACACTTAGCACATCTAGGGGCATTACCAACATATCCCCTCTTCTCACTATTACCAGTCATAGCCATAGAAACTGTTCCCACATAACCTGCTGCCATCATAGGATCCATTGCTACGAACCCCTTTCCTTTTCTTGTTTTCTTATTGTCACCACTAAAACCAGCAGTCTTAGTAGTATCAACCTCCTCTCGCTTCTTCTCTCCCGACTTTGCCAGTGTTCCACTCCTAACTGCTTCATCCGTCAGTGCCCCAGCCTTTTGAATAGCACTTAGAAGTGTTGTCGGCTCAGTCGCCCTAACCATTGAACGAATCTGTGGAACCAATCCACGGATATACTTCTCAATACGCTTCGATTCAGGAGTTACTAGATGAGGAACCATCCTGGCTAACTCATGAAACCTATCAGTGTACCTCATATGATTAGCTCCAACCATAGTATGATTCCATAACTCATCTTCCAACTTTTGCAGCTCATTGACTGGCAAAACTCCTCCGTCATTAAGGCTTTGAAGTCCTCCCAAGTCATACCCAAAGCCGCAACTCGTCCCCTAGCCTGAAGTTGCGTGTTCCACCTTCCACCAGGTCAACGCTTTGTTAACCAAAGAACTAACCGCATACTTAACTTTCTGAACCTCACTACATCCACTTATATCCATCACAGACTTCATTTTCTCTATCCATCGGGTAAGTGCAATTGCACCACCCTTTCCATCATATTCCTTAGGCTTACAGGCCACGAACTCTTTGTAAGTACACCCATTATTTCCGCCTCCTCCACTTCCAGCACCATCAGGATGAGCTCCACTGCCTATCTGCGCACTCAATTGAGTCACAAGTTCAGTCATTAAAGCTTCTAGCTGATGGTTGATCATTTGCTGAAAGATAGGGTTGCTATCCCCAATAATAGGTGTCGACTTCTTTGGTGTCCGGTAAGCTCCACTCATAGGTGACTTAGTGATAGGTCGTCTTGGTTTCCTTGGAGCCATTTCCTAAACACGCAGGACAATAGAACCATTAGAGATCATTCACAAGATTCTACAATCTCCATAATCCTACTCAATCATCTACCTCCCATCACATGAAACAATCCCAATCATATAACCAAACAAACTCAACTCTACCACACATAAGCATATCACCATTGATTCAATGTAACATTGGCTGTAGGTCCACATATGTCGTGATACATTTATAATTGTGGTGGCCACCCACAATTTTAGATGTATCCTTCCACATGTGTACTTACTTCCAAAGCCACATCTAACAATAGTAACATCTTATAACAAATAGCACGCAATCAATACTAACCAAAATATACTCCCATAATACACATAATATACACACCATAAATATCCAAACTCGCCCAAGGCTTCTCATTAAAACACGGGATAAATCCCAAAAATCCGAAGGAATTCACATTCCAACATATAATCAATGTCAAACCAACTCAACAAAACCATAAAACATTAAAACATAACATTAAAAACAAGTCGTACGCAGTTCGAGTCCTATCTAAGACCTAAAACGGTGTACGTGCAGTGGACTCCAAGTCTGAATCCACTTCCTCCTCCTCGCTCACCCACCCATTCCTATTTCCATGATTCGGTGGTAGAGGATGTCTTGCAAAATCATCTTCACGATCTCTTAACTCTTCATCTATCATATCCACAAAATCATACAATCCTCGGGGTCTAGCCCAAACTACCCCATCATCTTCCAAAAACTGAGGACACTTGCACGGGTACTTGGTGGTGAAGCCTTCCTTATTAGCTACCTTTGTCTCATATCTCTCCACCCTTTCCCCATTCACATTCTCGAGTGTCATCTTCTCTTCAATCACACATGGTACCATGCTAACGGGGACCAATATCCTCCTGTTGGTTCTCTTCATCTTCCAAACTCTCTGGCGTCCCTTAGCAACTACAGTAGCCCAACGAAGTGTCTTTCTTGCAGGAGGTGCCATTCTATAAATGACACACACACGATGCTAAATACAGGGTTCGATAGACGATCAAAAACTCAATAAAATAACTCATAATTTAGGAAAATAAACATGTAAGATATTATACTTACACATAGGTCCTAAATGCAACTATATGAGGGACTCTTAAGCTATAGTCTAGGTTAAACCACCTAATTCTCTATAACCTGGCTCTGATACCAATCTGTCACACCCCGCCACAGCGGAAACGCGCGGGTGTAAATTCATGGATATCATCACAACACCTGGTGTTAACATAGAGAACAACTACATGCACACAAATAGAGCAATGTACCAACACACAGTGTTGTAACAATACCCAAAGATAAATAAAAAAAATCCAAAAGGTAACTTCAATAAGTTTGAAAGTACCAAACATAAAACATAAATGTATCATATCCAAATCCAAATAAAATCAAATCCCAAAACATAAGTAAGTCTCCATGCAACTAATTCTTGCCTAATTGCTTCCCTCAACTTTGGCCTTAGAATGCTCACCTAAAAATGATGCTTAAAATGTCAACATAATGTTGGTGAGATTCATAGGTTTGAGACTCAACACACAAAGCAACTAAATTCACTGTGATTACAAAATATAGCTCGACAAATAATTATAGGTTATCATATAACTATATGCATTAACAAATCAATATCCACACGCAAAGGCAACAACACTCATAAGGCAACCATTAGGACGGATCGTGTCCTCCGACCCCATAATCATCAATTAGGTCGCATGCGCGAGTAACAGGATAAGCATCCTCCTAATTGGATCCCATCAACCATATCAAACATCAATTAGGTCGCATACGCGAGTAACAGGATAAACATCCTCCTAATTAGATCCCATTAACACATTAAACATCAATTAGGTCGCATACGCGAGTAACAGGATAAACATCCTCCTAATTGGATCCCATAAACATCCACACAAGCAAATAATCACACATAGCATGCATACAATAACATTATAAGTACAAGCTCTTTAATACCACACACATAATCACAGTAAATCAAATCATTTAAGACAAGCATCATTCCCATCCCAAGTTTAAAACAAAGTAAAATATGGGACTATGAACTCACCTTAAACTCCGTAGCTTCCACAAAAATAATTCACAATCTATAGCACACAAAAATAATCCACATTATACAAGGTCAAGCTAAAAGCTACAACCCATGTAATACACATATGATGGATGTCTAAGACTCATACGACCCACCATGGATCTCCTAGACACCACACTAACCATCACCATAACTTAATACTCACTAAATCCCTTGCACTCTAAAACTCAGAAAATGCAGAATTTTTGAGTACATTCACTCACATGAAATCATGACAAATAAAGCTTAACAACTCACACCAAAAATTTACCATGGTCTCTAATAAGCATATAAGATAATCCCAGAAGTCCATGGACCAATAACACACACAAGTACTCATAGAAAATTCAAACTTGTCAACTACTCAAATTCGGATCTGAACGCACACCAAAAAGTTTTGATTTTTAATAATTACTTCCACAAGTTTTTATCGCGAATCCTCTTCGTGGTAGTCTAATATAACCTAAAACTTAACTATTCCAGAAGGCCAAGTCAAAATACCACTTTTACAACCACATGCCACCCTCAAACGTTTACCCAAAATCTGTCCCGGTTTGACAGCTTTGACACCTTAACAAAGAAAAATCAAAAAACCGACTTCCCGACCTCAAAATTGATCGTGGCTGGACTTTTTGGAAATCTCTTTCATTATACTACAATTTAGACCTAAAATTCGTGACTTAACTCATCACCATCTGTTATTTACACTCACATCTTTACAGCCCTACAAATCTGTCCAAACCCTAACACAACATCTAACGCGTTTAACACTCAATTCCCTTAACCATTAACCATAATATTAACATCTAATCATCCTAACATGTTTTACTTCAATAATTTACAGAAGTATATAAACCCTAGATTCCATCATATTAATTATTACATGAATCATAACAATAATTGATTAATTACACATAAGGGTTAAAGATTTTACCTTGATTCTTGATTATTGCTAGACAATTATGAAACCCTAATTTTTCTTCTTGGATTCCCCCTTGTGTTGACTCAATATGCAGGAAAAAGGGATAGGGGAGTTTTGATTTTGTATTTATAATTAATTTGGATAACCCTTAAGGCTTAGAATTGTATTTGGTATCAAATTTGGTTTCCTTTTTTTTCCCTAACACCTTAATCGGCCGCCCCCCCCCCCCCCCCCCTTTAATTATATATTTTTTTTTATTTTTAATTTAATTTATTACACTCAAAACCTCATACTTTTCATATTTTATGTATTCCCATAACAAAACCTAACGTCTTTCACGATAAACCTTAATTTTACGACAAACCGGAAAATATTCATTTTCAAAATAAAGTTTCCAAAAATAGATTTTTACACACTCCATAAGCATTTCCTCACAAAAACAACATCCCTGTAACTTACTAACGCTCAATAACTTGAACGAAGACTCGTTACGCAAAAACTCAAAACGCCAAATATACACAAATCATTTCTACACCACATAGGTGATCAAAATGAACTTTCCCAAAATCAACATCATCAAAAATCACAATAACAACCACAACGTGAAGGGATTTAGCGCTAACTCAAATACTAACCACACTATAACACACAATAACACCCATATAACTACCCAAACACACCAAACAAAGTTAGATTAACTCGAAGCTAAAAGTCTAACTAACCTGCTAAAATCACGGTTGTTACATCTTCTTTCTGACGGTGCTTCTAACGAGCCAAAGCAAATGTATGTGTTATTTCTCATTTTCTTGAGCATCACATTTACAAAATTGTCAAAGCTTATATTTGTCATCATGTAGTATAAACTTGATTAAAATTTAATTGTTTATTTTTATGCCGAACGGAACACTTTTTGTAAAATTTTAGGTTGTTTACTAAAAATTTTCAACCAAAAATATAGATATGTTTGCATTGAGTCTGATTAGAACCTTTATGTTAACTAAATTTATTGCGTAATACGAACTCTTATGCATTATTGACTGGTAAATAGCTTGATATAGGGGCTGTTTGGATAGCTTATTGTAGCAACTAATTAACCTTGAATCATGCTTAATGTTTGTTCTAGATTGGTGCATAATGAGATGGGAAGCGAATCATAACCTCATATACATCACGGGAAGAAAAAATGGAACTTATTTTTATGTTGAATGTTGGTTCAACTTATGATACCATGCGAAAATGCTACCCAACCGTAAGTGAAAAAAAAAACCTTAATTTTGAAAAAATATATGTTTTTTCGGTTCGTGATTTGAGGAGCGGCTAAATAGGTTGTCATTTGCCGCTACTCATAACACAGTTATGCAGATTACAGTTGATAAGCTATCTAATGCAATTGACTTTTTGTCTTAATTTTTTAGGTGTGCTTAGTTATTATGAGGCTGTAGACTTGGTGATCTTCGCAATTTAGCGGTCCAGCAAACTTGATGACATATGTGGGAAGTATGGAAAATGAGCACATGTTTTGGATGCTTGGATTTGAAGAGCTTCATACTACTAATATGCTTCTTCATCGACGTATGGAAGGTATTGGGATTGGGATTGGGATGGTGTTGATCACAGTAACAGTTGGTCTATTGCTGTTTTTTTTTTTTTTTCTCCTAATGCTGTACATTATAACTTTAAGGAGTATGACAATTGGGTTTGAAACGGGTAGGTTTGAGTGCTCCTATCTCACTGATGTTAGTATTTTAAGGAGTATAACAATTGGGTTTGAAACGGGTGGGTTTGAGTGCTGAAACGGGGACTAAAATGGATGTATTTGGGTGCTAAAATGGGTGTATTTGGGGTTTTGAAATGGGGGTTGAATAAGTAGTATAACAATAGAATTTGTTATTATGCAAACCTCAATATAAAGTTACCATAGTCGGAAGACTTTGTAGTTTAGTTATAACTAAGTTGGTCTCATTATTTTTCAGGTATCATGTTAGAATTTGCAGAAACACAAGTGACCCAGTCTTTCGAGGATGCAGAGCTAGCTACATAACCTTGGCCAAACAACTAAGCCAATGGATTCGAAGAAAACATTGGTGCTGTTGTATCTAAGGACATAATAGAAGAGAGTAACGCAATGCAAAAGGTTTTCAAAACTCGCATTGATGAGCTGTTAGTCTATCCATCTGACTTAAACATTTTTTTTTTTAATAATGGCAGATAGAGTATATAACCTCTCTTTTGAACAATGGTGTCATAAAACTGTGTTAACAACTCTTTTGAACAGCTTATGTTACTATTGTATCATCTTAATGTCGTCTTATATTTCCATTTTACAAGACTTACTAAACATAGCGGAAAATACTTCTTTACCAAACGACATGTTATAATAAAATTAACAGGTTTTAGTACATGTAGCATTTTTGGTCCATTTACTTATGAATGGATCAATTTGTGTTATGCTATAGTTCAAAAGCGTAAATTGTTAGTCAAAAGAGTCTCAACCTGTAAGTACGTCATTCGGTTGGTCATTTTATTTTATGTTTAAAACAGCAAGGCGGTTTTAGAACATATAATAGTGAGGTGTTATAAGCTTTTAAAGTGAGATGTATTAGGAGTGAAGTTTAACGAACCATATTTTACTCTTAACATTATTCTTGGAATCGAATTTGGTGCTACAGATGCAGACAACCGTCCGACATGCCCACTGAGTTCAACCTGAACTGCATTACAGGTGAAAATCTCAATCATTAGCATTTATCTATTGTAAAGGATTTAGTCGTTTAGGTATGCTGATGTAGGAATCGAATTTGGTAATGACGAATGTAGGAAGCAACACCGAAGCAACCTCTATGAATGCACAAAAGTCTGCACGAATAAAACAAGGAAGAACAAAAAATAACAGCCGCAGTGGTATCAGCAATGTGGGTGACTATCCTGCCAATTCAGAAAACTATGTTGCTGCAAATGACATTGACCCAACAGATAATGTAAATTGTAGCGATGTGTGAGAGGTGTTTAATTGCTTTTATATAACTTAAATTGTAGCGATGTGTAAGAGGTATTTAAAATATTGCTTTTTTTAATGATCGCAGGTGCAAAATATGGCTAATGAAGCCGGTCTGGATTTCAGTGATCAAATCATTTCGTTGGAAACAAATATCGGCAGGTAAAATTACTTACTATAAGATTTAGGGGTGTTTGTATTTAGGTCTTGCAGTTGACTATTGTGCCTCAATATTTGGACTTTGAATATATATATATATATATATATATATATATATATATATATATATATATATATATATATATCAGGGAATGTATATAAGGGGAACATTATAAGCTCTTAAGTTATAAATAATAAAATAGTATACCTTATTGACTAGCGTACTTGCTTCATTCTTACAGACGGACCTTCAAGCAGCCTGGAATTGAGGCAGATATAGATCCTTTTCTCCGGACAGGTATATGCATTGCATTGTTGCACCATGCTTACTTTAACTGTTCTCTAATTTCGACCCGCTAACATGGTTTTCATTTTCTTCTTTATTTTTTGCAGGCAAAAACATTTCATCGCCAGAATTGGATTTGCAGGGATGCGTTTATGTGTAAAAAAGGTTACTGTGTTATTTCTTAAAGTTCATATTCCATGTTTTGCAGTAGCGAATAGGCACCTCTATTATAGGGCTTGATGTTCACGACAGACCTACAATTTTGCTACAGTATAAAAACATAAAATTCAAATTAATATTAAATCCCAAACACCACCTTAAATCCTATTTCAAACAATGTATAAGTTTATAACAGTTAAGGTTGTGGTGTTTCGCGGAAAGTGCAATCTATGCAAGTTGAGTTGTCTCCACTGTTTTTAAAAACTATCTGCACAACTAGATTCTAATAGTGTTTACCTATGTACCCGTTGAGTAAGATATGTACTGAGGTATCCATGATTGGTCGCAACCTCACCACAACATAGTTTAGATTAATTTTTGGGTACTACTGATACATATTTGATTAATTGGGTATGTGGTAAAGACTACAAATACGTTTAATTTATATTTTCGATCCATTTTTCATATTAAAGACTTTTGCCCTTTTTTATTTACCTTTTGTTTTTGGCCATTTTTCAGGAAGAGCAAGTCAATTTCTAAAGCAACGGGTGCTCAATGTGAGAGACTGAGAGGCCAACAATTGATACCGGATGAGTATGTTCTGACAATACCAACCCATATGGATACGATTACGACAACTTATTTTTATAGAGGTAAACACTCATCATCTGTAGGAGTGTAAAAACGGGTGGGCTGGGGTATATGTTATATAGGTCGCGAAAGGGCCACATCTATATTTTGCTATTATGATATTATACATATTTAAATAACGTGAGCGATGTGATTTTATGCATTGTTAGAAAATTTAGCGATTCTTGATACTTTTGTTTTCAAAAATCGGTTTAGGAATGATAGAATATAATCATTGATTGGTCGTTTTGTCAAACATACAATATGCAAATGTAGTCCCTGTATATTAACGACGGCAGAAAGGTTTATCATTAGTTTGAATTATGGTTTACATTTAGGATTTGATACATTCTGTTTACTTTTGTCATTCTTTGTCCTGAATATGTAAAACTTCATGCTTACATGCCTAATCGGCTCATTAGTTATATTAAAAAAGTTTTCTTATAGGCAAATCCTATCGGCCTTTTGTATATAACAGTTGTGCTCAAATACCAATTACTGACCGATTCGAACCACTACCACTACAATGCTTTAAATTTAACCAACTCTACATTGGCCATAAAATCACTGGATACCTGTTCTTTTTACCTTCTGTATCGACATTTAACCCTTTTTATGCTATAATAGGAAAAGTGGGGAACTACATCAAAAACTGATCAGTCGATTTTTATTCACAGCAACAAAAGGGTAGCACGACCATCCATGTAATGCTTGGAGGTGACTCTTCTCCATCTGTACCTGCTTGCTTATGATTGAGGCAACAGACGCAAATGGGAAAAGATAAAAGTGATCTCGATTAAAGCATTGTTCTGATTGCTTAATTTTAGGCACAATGGTTTCATGTTCTAAATGTTAAAATTGATGTATTGAAGTTTTAAATATGTAATATCTTTCCGCAGCTACAGTTACTATAATCCTGATTTTTTTCTGTCAACATTTGTGCACTTCGCTGTTAACCTGAGCTTCGTATACCATTTGTGCATCATATGCACATACACCTTATCATTTTCAGGTTGCACATATTTTGCTCTTAAAATACAGTTTGAATGAGCTTTCTGGCCCGCCTTAAGATTAGTTTATAATTGTACCTATTTTGAGTTTTCTCGCCCGTTTGATTGAGTTCTCTGCCCAGTTTGCAGCAAGAAATATTTCTTTGGGAAAACACCCCGCGGCAACGCGCGGGTTTCTCATCTCGTTTGTTCTATTGTTAAGTCAAAAAGTAACAAAAAATATGATTTATTTTAATACATATAATGATGCAACTTATGAAGCATCTTTAGTCTTTTTGTCCTTTTCACATTTCGCAAATCAATCTTTCTATTTTAGTTCAAAGAACATTTTGATTAAGAAATAAAGATAGCTGATCCAATTAGCTTGACGCCAAAAGGACATTCAATGGAAAATGATGATAGTCAATCAAACTAGTAAAACTAGAGACCGCAACTTTTTGTTATCAAATCACTGTAAGAGTCATAGGTTTTAACGATAAGATATGTCGCTATAACTACAATGGTTGCATATGTCTAATTTTATAAAAAATTATATGATTTACTCGGAACATCTTTCAAGTTACAAGTCAGTCATTTTATTTTAAAAGTTTAAACTCTTACACGTTTTTTTAAACTTCTTTCAAACAAACCTTAATTTGACAAGACAAGCTAGCATATGGTCTTAAAATTTCGATATCTTTCATTCAATACCATGTGTTAGGAAAAATAATATGTACCAAACAATTGGTATGAAATTTTTTTAGCCCAGACCCCATAATACCCCATATATCAAATAGGCCCTCAATCATATTTGCTTTGTCCAAAAATAAATGTCCAGATTACTATTTTTGGTTTAATAAAAGTAATTGTTCACTTTCAGACTTTCAGTTACAACAAATCAAATTGTTCTTAAATGACTAAATACGAAATTCCACTAGCATACAGTGTAAATTATCTCAAATAAACTTATGTGCATTTTCTAAGTGCACATTTAAATGAAACGGTTATCATCGGATTGAATAGCTGTTATGGTTATTCGGGCATGTGTTAAGTTTAGTCTAACTTAATGTAGTTTCTTTGGTAGAATTTGCTTTTACTTTGGTATATAAAAAATTTTGGGGCCCAAAGTTGTCTATTGAACGTAAAAGTGCACCATTGCTTATGTGGTAAAATTGAGCATTCCTATTGGTAATAAAAGTCAAAATTAAAGCTTAATTTGATCAAACTTTTTAATTTTCGTCTAATTTATAAAATGTGTTGAAAAAAATATGTGTCAATTTTGTAAAGAAAAAACCTAAAGAAAGAGGGGAGGGGAGGGGGGTGGGGGGTGTAACGAGCTAAACTTTAGTTGTTAAATTTCAAATAAATTATATGAAATTAAATATGCTTATCAGTTCTCATATTTTTCTATAACTTTATAAATTTAATAAATGTCCCTTATATTTTACAAAAAGAAAATACAACAATATATTGCTTTTATATATAAATATTATTATCATTATAGGAGTATTAAACTAATGTATTTGCATGAATTAAAAAAAATTGAATTACTATTACATGTAAATGAATACACGAGATTATACATATATAAAAGGCTCATATTATTCCTCTTTACGAGATAAAGTAAGGCCATCCGGAAAAGTATTCTTTTTCAACTATCTACATTCAATAACGACTCATGTTGTTCCTCATATAAGTTTAACCCGCGCATAGGGTAAAAAATATGCTTAAATTATTATTAACATGAATATAAATATCAAAATGAAGACACGACCTCACATATTACTATGAGATGAAAATAAATAGACAAGATTCTACATCTAACAATGACATATATTTTTTTAAGTTCATTATGTGCTACTAAACACACATAATGTTTAGAACATTTTGTCAATAGTTAAATCTAAACAAGATCAACTTAAATACCATGATGGTTAAACAAAGTCAAATCCTTCGTGCAACAAAAATCTATACAGCATATTAATTGATAACACATATTGAAAAAATTATATAAAAACACTTGCGTGCATTGGTATTATAATTATATAAGTATTTAAAAATAAAAATAAAAAATAAAAAATAATAATAATAATAATAATAATAATAATAATAATAACTTTAACATTACAAAACCATGTATTTATGAATTGTAATAATATTAAACTTCAAAACAAACAAGGTGTTTTTTTTTTTTAAGGCAAATTTTACAACCTACACCACCCATCTCACAAATTCTATCTTACATGCATGTCTCTAACGAGACTTGAACCCACTGTAGAAATCAAAGAGGGAATACTGAAAATTATAATGATGAGATTCAACTAAACAATAAAGATTACAAAACATTAAATAGAAAATAACTAATCCAACCCTAGCAACTAAACGGGCAAAACAAGTGGGTCGGGCCTATAGGCCTTATTAACTAACACCTCTCAAACTCGCAATGCTGCAGCGTTAAGCATTGAGAGTTTGCCAAAAAAAATAAAAAATAAATAAAAAAGAAAATAATAATAATAATAATAATAATAATAATAATAATAATAATAATAATAATAATAAATGAATGAATGAATGAATGAACGAACTAAACGTGGAGTGTCCCAAAGTGCAACTCAGTGCTAGACGGAGTCTCAATCCGATGCAATCCAAAAGAACCAGGCACAGGTGCAGAGCACATAGCAACATAAATACGAAGATGAACGAGAGCAGACAGATTCAGATTCGGACAAAACCAGACGGAACCTAGAACCACGTGTAAAACCAATGTCTCTGGACACGCAAATGCATCGTGTACTAGCAGAAAATAAAGAAAGAATACCGGCCTTTGAACTCGATGGTTGCTTTCCGGTGATGTGAGAACACGAAACTTGTCATTTTGCTGTCCCACGGATGGCGCCACTTGTTGATACATAATCTAGCGCGGACTGATTCAACGACTCTCCTTGGCCGTTAGTCGTCTTCTCGAGCCCTAAGTAGACCTGTTAACAAAGAGAACCCGTTAGGAGTGGACTCGAGGCCGTAGCCCCGGGATCCACCTCCGACGGTCAAGTTAGTATAGATGCGCGGTAGCATATGAGAATTAGGTTTAGGGTAACCTGTTATGTTCTGTCTTGTGAATGGAACCCCAGCCCTATATTTATAAGGCATGGATTAGGGTTTAGGCGTAAAGTGGGCCGCTGTCTGCCGGGTTTGGCCCATGTAGGGTCCAGTCCAGACCATACGTCCACATGTATATTCAGGCAAACTGGTGTAGACAGGTAGATGCAGATCAAACTTCAAACCAAAAATCAATAGTACTACTCATATATATGAATTTCCAACATATCCATTATCATATCTCGTAACAATACCCAATTAAAACTTCCTATTCAATATAAGGTTAAAGCTTGCATATATTATGTTCAAGCCTAATGCTCGTGTGGACAGATCGAATGAGGATCATTTAGAATCTTCCAAGGATCGAGTGATTCCTAGCTAATTTGCGTGTGCTTGAGCTCGTTGGTGTTGTTTTTCTTTTGGGATAATTACCAAAATAGATCGTTGACTTTTTGACTAGTCACTTTGTAGACTTTCAAATTTCACTTTCCAAAATTAGATCAGGGCAACTTAAAAAATGAATAACCTTCATATATGTGCGACACGTGTCCTTAAAAGATTCTAGATTTTGTACTATACATTCCAAAAGATTCTAGATTCTGTACTATATTAATAAAATATTCGACACGTGTCGCACATATATGAAGGTTGCTCAGTCGCCAAGTTGCCCTGATCCGCCGGAGGAAAATGATTTAAAAACATCTATTTAAGGAATGTGCTTTGGGCGACTGATCTATTTTGGTAATTTTCCCTTTTCTTTTTGTAAGGTTACGCTCCTGTGTGGTATTGGTTGGTTTGATATGACTATGTTCATATCTTTTTAGTTCGCTTTTGATGTGCTTTTGAGATGGTCTCATTCGCCTTTTCCGTTTGTATGTAAATGTTTATCTTTTGTTCATCTTTTATCTGTGAGAAAACTAAAGGTAAAATTATTAATCTGTAGTCTTCCGTGGCATTAAGGTTTTTTTTGTGTGTGTGTGTGTGTGTGTCAAAATATATCAAGTTGCAATAGACCCTAAAAGCTTCGTAGGCATTCAATCTGTTGCTGATGCAGCTGAATATCTCCATTCTGGTAAAAGCGTTGGCAAGGTATGTGCAAACAGTACAAAACGACATGTTTTTCAGATAAAATATGAATTAAGCTTTACTTGCATATTATAAGGTATGATGGATTTTTTCGTTTCCAGGTGGTTGTTTGCATTGACCCAAGTTTCAGTCAACAAACAGCCAAGCTTTAGGATTGCTGTTAATAATAGACTTATACTAATCACATCAAATGCAGAGAGTTCCTTTTTTTAGAGCGAATGCACAGAATTCGCTACTTGTTGCTCCCCGAATCAGGCTGTGTAAAGCATACACATACTTTATAAAATAAAATCACCTGATCTTGGTGAGAACAGCATGTTTTTCGAGGCTAGTTCAGTTGTGTTGTTACAGACTTTGCAATTAGACAACGTGGCATATGACTGTTTATTGTACTTGTTTCTTAGGATGTTCTTTAAAAAGAGTTTTTAGACTACATGTTATGAACTATGTTTCATTAGAAATGAACAATCACCTAGTGTATACTTTTTTGTCCTTTTACAATACATGTACTGTCAATCGAAAAAATCGTAAATTCTCTGGATATTGCAAGGCTAGCCGCCCATTGGCAAAAAGAAAGATAAACTTCCAAGATTGGTTAAAAAGGGGGCAGCTCGATCTGCAAACAATTTTCATTTTCTATTTCACGCATGACTAATATGATCATTGAAATGTTGTAGACATCTTAATGTAATTCTGTGACATTCAAGCAGTTGACATGTTTCAGTTTTAGTTTTCCTCAATATCTTGTTAATTCGCAACAAAATATTTTCTTGTGCGTCGATAAAAAAAGCATGCTTTTTGAGGGACACATACTATTTCAGCAATCAAGTCACACGTATCTAACTTATTAATACCTAAGGCTTTTTCACAAAGTGGTGACGAGTATAACGTCTACAAATCTTTCCATTTTCAAGTCGATCCAATCCGCTCATTCGTAAAGCTATTTATTCGATCGCCGACAATTGAGGAACACCTCTAACAGAGGACAAATAGTCAATTTTGAAAGAACTTATTGTCAACCTCTTTCATATATGAATCTATCTGATTCAAAAGGGAAGAACTTGCATCAGTATCTCAATTTCAATTCAAACATGGGTTTGATTCACATGTTCTGAAAAACATTTAGATTGGTCTCAGCCTACCAAATTTTGACTTATGTGCAACTAGTCATAAATATTCTTATCCAATAATTGGCTTGGGTCCAACTACTCATCATAAACATTCTTATCCGTAGAACATGTTAAACCAGCCGTCTATGTTTGGTGATATCTTAAAGTTGGTTTATCCATGATCATACTGGTCACACGCAATAGAACCTAACTAGCTTGTTATTGGAAGATCACATGGCTGAGAGCAACGAGCAATGTGAACCCATCGTTTTTATCTTACGAGCCAAGCCTATTATAACTACGAGCCAGACCCTAGACTGGTTCCTGCGTTTTAACTTCCATTTAACCGTTTGTGCATTTCTAAGTTAACCATACAAATAGGTGTAAGAACAAGCCTGTCAAAGCTCGAGCTCAGCCAAGTTTAAACTTCACGAAGCTCAAGCTTGTCAAAGCTCCATCTCAAATCGTTTACCTTGAGATCAGCTAGTGAAATATTCTAAAGGTCAGGCTTGGTTCCGGCTTGGTTCATTTATATGATTGACCTAAATGAACAAAGTTAAGCTCTACGACTTGTGAAGGACATTAGGCTCAAGCTCGTTTATTTGTTTTAAGCTTGTTACATATACATAAGTAAACATACAATTATACATCTATTTTTAAGCTTGTTACATATACATAAGTAAACATACAATTATACATCTATTTCTAAGGCTCATGAGCCGTAAGGAGCTTTGGGTCAGGCACGAGCCCGCTTAATAAATGAGCCTTAAACAAGGTTCGAGCTCATTTAAGGTCAACTCATTTTGAGCTTTTACCGAGTCGATCCCGCGTAGCTCACGAGCGGCTTAGCTCATTTACACCCTACATACAAAACATCTACAATAAAGATAACAGAAGCAAGACTTTAGACATACTTCCCTAGAATTCTGATGATCGGTTAGTAAAGAATCATGAAAACCACCTATAGAATCAAGAGAATCTTCCTATGTATAACCAAAATATATTCTCTTCTAAACTTTTTTTAGAAAGATAGCAGTCAAAAAAATTTATAACTAAAAAAAATGAAAGAAAGACCACTAGTCTTGGTGCATTAAGCTCGGTTTGACCTTCATTCACGATATCAACTCGAGAGCTCAATAAGCTTCCCTTCATTCAAAAGCATGTCCAAGAAGCTCTATCTTGAAAATGAACATATAATATATGCTTCTCTTTTGTTCTTTTTTTTTTACTTTTTTAGCTTTATATCTTCGATTACTTCCAAAATTGCTTCTTACGGATTACCCATGAAGAATGATTACATTCTCTATATTGTGACCGGAGAGGAATGATATATTCTCTCAACAGTCGATTCATGGCAGCCCAAATTCAGTTTGTAGCACCCGTCCTCCTCAGCTTGTGATTGATTGGTCATCTCTGATGTCGAGCCTGTTAGGAGAAAAAACTGTCACGAATTTCATATATGTTTTCGATATCCAAACGATAAAACAGATATCAACGCAATCTATCCCTTTTTACTGTTACCGACATTCGACAAACTATCTAATGCTTCATTTAAAACATCAAACTGACCCAATCTGTAACGTTCCGGTTGGTTGAGTAATTGGTCAAAGCTCAAAAGAGGTGCATGTTAGACCATTTCCATTGATTTACTCCACTGTTGTGTGTTATGCTAAACTTTCTATTATTAATTTACCCATTTGACGTAGTAGAAATAAACCATAAATGGGGCGGCAACTTGGGTCAAGCTCGTGTTGATGGGGTTGGTATTACCCAATCCAAAAACCTATTTAGTTTTTTTTTTTTTAGTTAAAAACCTATTTAGTTAATCGTGTAAAAATCCCAACACTTACCCGGACCCACTTATATAGACTAAACAGGCCATAATCAGACTGGCAGATAGAAATTGCTGAACAAATTAGGAAAATTAAAAAAAGGTTAAGTCAAGACGAACACAACCCGTTTCTTAAACGGGTTAGGCGGGCCAAAAACGTTTTGCCTGGTTTGTGTCGTGAATTGCCTCTCTAACCTAATTCAACCCATTTATAAGTAAATGGGTCAAAACAGGCTAAACCAAACTACATAGAAGGAGAAAATTCTTAAAAAGCAGGATTATACCTTGAAGTACTTCTGAACCCAACCCATCACTACTATTTCCACATTGGTCCACACACGAAACTCTTTCAGCATCTTCTTCATTGGTCACCCCCTGATTTGAACAAAAATCTAACGAGAGTCTTGCTATGAACTTTTTTGGGCTTCTTTTAGTTCGCTTGCCTTTTGCAATTTGTACAGGAATCGGGGTTTCATGCTTCAGTTCATCTTCAATTTCTGAGTAATAATATTAACAAATTAAAAAATAACAAAAAGAAAAAAAGAATTATGCATAAAAAAGGACAACCGCTTAGACTGCTCACCTTCCTTAGCTTTTTTATACTTGCGTCTTTCTTTTTTAGGTTCTCCGGCTTTATCCGAGTCTAGAGAAGTTATACACATAAGAAATATTTAAAAAATAATAATAATAATAAAATAAAATTAAAAAAATAAAATAAAATAAAATAAATAAAATAAAATAAAAATAAAAATAAAAAAAACGTGTATGAAGATACATTTATGCGTACCGAAGTAATTTGACACCCTCACTTTTTTAGCACGAGGATGCATTTCCATTAAACAATCAGCTGCTTCTATGGCTTCTAGATCATATCGCCTTACTATGGTCACCTATAACAAAAAAGTGGTTCAAGCATTAAAATTGTATACTCGTGGTCATAGTCAACTGTATGTACATCTTTTGAGACGATGATATTTCATGCAATAGTACTTGTATCATTTCTCCAGTTTCTTTAATGATATCTTTGATTATAGATAAATGAAAAACCCACGTGATCCCCTTTTCTCTCTCTAACGTCTCTCCTGCAAAAATCCCTGAACTTATACAACAATATCCGACACCTGCCACCTCCACACCTCTCTCGCCGTCAGCTTTGGCCGGTGGTTGGGAGGGCCTCCCTCCCAAGTCCCAACACTCGCCTACGTATATACTTCCACATCATCGATTTCAGGCCGTTTTTTGGTCTTGGTTCAGATAGTGGTGCAGATAGGTGTATGTATCTTGGTCTTGGTTTCAGTTGAAGTTAAGATCTTCGGCTCACTTTCAGGTCATGGTTAATCCGACAAGTTGATCAGGTCCAGCCGTTTGGTTGTGGTAGAGATGGTGGTTTAAATCTACCTTCTCGGTTCGGGTCAAGTGGTTTTTTTAGTCGTGGTAAAAATTTAGAGTTTGAGTCATTAGTTAGATACACCGGTGGTTGAATTTGTGCTTCAGGTTGTGGTGAAGGGCATGTTTTGAGGACTTTGTTTGCTTAGGGTCAAGAGTTAAGGCTCGGGATCATTCGTTTCAGTACAGGTCATTTTAGTTGGCGGTGTTCATATATCACCAGAGGTATTTTCTCGCTCAACCGCTTCTACTTTTCGCAGTGCCACCACCCGGTCAAATTGTGTTGCCGGAGTTGTTTAGTTGAGAGGTTCCAACTGGTTCTGTCTCAGACTCCCAGGTGTCAGGAACACGGTCGTTTGGTGGGTTTGGAAGTTGGAGTTTTACCTTAGTGTGTTGGATTTCTCACTTCTCCACTTCTCTCTTTGTTTAATCATAGAGTAGTTGTATGTTTTAGGGCCAGCCATCGGTGTTGTAGTTCTAGAATCAGTTTGTCAGTGGTGTCATGTTAATGTCAGTGTAAGCCTAGCTTCTTGCTAGTTAATTTATCTACTAGATATATTTTTGCCTTTCAAAAAAATTAATTACAAATAATGGAACTACTCTCTACGAGGAGTAACTAAAGGGTTAGGGGACGGGTAAGTTTCAGTTAGTCGCATGTATAGACACAGGGCAGAAAAAAAAATGGAGCTATGGTTAGTATTTGTGTTTTAAAGGAAGATAAATTATATGTCTTAACTTTAAGTCCCTGAAAATCCAAATGTGTAATCCCCATAATCCAAAAGGTCAAAGATGGAAAAACCTCCATCTCCTGAATTGTAGCAGGCATAAGACCAAATTTGATATTTGTTTGTGCTCAAAGATAAGGTTCAACTCTTGCCTCTTGAAAACATATCTATGCTCACCTTTAGCTCCCCAATCAGTCGTACATTTTGGTATTTGTGAGAAGTTGCCAAAACTTTTGATTACTTTTAAACGATTGTCTTAATTGTAATGCTTTCTCATTTTAGCATTTATTGCTTGTCATTCTTGTATAGTTAAGCAAATGGATGTTTCTAATATACAAACAGTTACACATTGCGCTTTAGAAAATTTCGGCCCCCCAATAGTAATACCCAAGTTCCGCCACTGTATAGACATAGGCAGAGATAGTAGGGGGCAAGTTGGCCGGGCATCTTACCTAGCAAAAAAAATTGTAGTGCATATGTACTAAATTATATGGCTATTTTCGTAAATTTCCCCCTAGTAAAAAAGATTTTTGATGCATAAATTTTATAAGTAACATAGCTCACCCCCTCGAAATAACTTTTTGGCTCCACCACCTACTTTTTTAGAAAAATTTAACCTTAATTGTGTCTTTGACATACCACTAGTAAACTTCAAGCTCACTTTATATTATCACTAGTACATTGACAAACGTCTTATCACTAGTACATTAACAAACGTCAATCTACATAAATATAGGTGCTCATCTTAAACTTTTTGTAGCACATGATTTTGTATGATGTTCCAAAACAACATATGCTACTTAGTCTACCAATTGTTGGTGACGCTGTGATGGGAATCTAGTATGATAAAGATCCAAGAGTGATGACGTATAGTCCACACTCGGGTCACGATCCCGATTAATGGACATTACTAAGGCCCAAGCCCACCACGCGTGGGCTATCATAATAATGATTTGGGCTACCATGCTAACGGTTTGGGCTCAAGAAAGCCCAAACCCAAATATATTATTTATGGTCTTGATAATAATCTTCTATTTATGGGATAAAGATCAATAGACCGGATAAGCGTGATACGCCGAAGAGTAAGGAGCACGAAATCAACTAGATTTCGTGCCTATATAAAGAATATCACGGCTCTCATTGAGGTACGATCTAAAAACATAACTCTTCACTATAACCCTAAAACCGATTACTTACTCTCACGCCGGAGGATAATCGTGGGAGACAATCCCACGATAAGCCTAACGGTGTTGTTTGCTTTCTTAGTGCGCAGGTCTCAAGCATTAAGATCTAATTGGTACGAGAACAGGAACCCAAATAAGGAACGCCCAACTTTTGTATCAACAAAGAGTAATAATGTAATAGTCATTTCCCAAATAATCCAGTGATGCAAACCCTCGACTAAATAGCTAGACAACATTGTAAAATAAAACAAAATATGTGTTAACCTAAACATCTCAAGTAAGTTATTTCTAAATAGTGTGGTCAGGTGTAAACTGGGTATATCACATTATTCTATAAAACTGTTAATCTAAGCAAATAATTACCTGTAGTTTGCAGGGTTCAATGAGACGGAAAAACAGAATGTCGCCCTGAAGTAACCTTTGTGCAACGGTAAATCCCCTCCATCCAGCACTTAAACCGTGCCTTACTTTGAGATAATTTGTCTTAAACTCTTTTCCTGACTCATCCACAAGAATAACTGTCGTGTCGTGCTCAGGCAAATGATTGACACAGAATTTACTCGGTAAAATCTGAACAATAAGGTTTTAATAAGTTAACAACGAGTTAAAAATGGATTTTTCTTAGAGGGTTTTGTAAAAATTTGAACTTTCAAACATTATTGATTCTTACCAACCAAAAACTGTAGAGAACATTTGACGGGAGCATACATTTTCCAAACTTAGGAAACTCTTCATCCATAGTTTCCAATACGGTGGCTGCTCGTTCCATACACATATATTGATCTTCGGGATCGTTATATATGTCACACAATTTCGTTCTTTTTCCCTTACTGTATTAAGAAAAATAATATTACATGTACATTAGTAAATATTCTTAAAGAAAGTAATTAAAAGAGAAATAGATGAGATGTCACCAACCCCGAAGCCTTTTTGGGTTTATCTGACATAATCTGCATACAAAAAAAAAAAAAAAAAAAAAAAAAAAAAAAAAAAAAAAAAAAAAAAAAAAAAAAAAAAAAAAGTTAAGTCATTTTACACTTTGATGAATGCTGCAAGAACTTGAATACAACATGAAACACACAATAAAAAACATTGACCCTTATGTTTTTAGAATTGATAATAGCACATACGAATCATCAATTGTCTTATATATTCTTTAAAATGAGTAGGATCATATAAATAGGAACCATAGAATAACGAGAAGGACTAGAATGAATAAGACCTATAGCAAACTACTAGAGCTTGTTAGGGAATATAAGATGTGCATAACTAAATTTCCTATAAAGAAGCAGGCAGCATAAGGTAACATTTTAAAACTAAGAAAAAAAAGTGTGCATTTGTTTTTCCTATAACACGTGCACTACACGTGCATGGCATGAACCCAATTAGTAATGCAAAAAAATGTGAAGCAACGCCTTACGGAGGCGTCTTGTCAAAAACCCTAATTTACTGAAAGCCGCCGCCACACACAAAAACGCTTATTCCAAAAACCTTAATATCCCAAAAACGCCATGGCCGGAGCCTGGCCGTCTCTAGAAACAATCGGTTCAATGACTTGATAGTGCAAAAAATATTACATTAACACAAAAAATCATCACATTAACATTCCGATCCACCATAAGGTAACATCATAAAAAAAAGTAACAAATCGTGCATGTGTTAGTTATTTGACCCAATGAGCAATGCAAAAACCGCTACCCGTTACTCAAAGTGTTGTAAAAAATCCCAATTTCCCAAAAGCGCCGCACATGAAAACTTCTTTTTGATAACCCTAATTTCCCCAAAAACGCCGCACACGGAACATCTTTCAAAATCCCTAATTTTTCAAAAACGCCGCCGACAGTTACTAATCGTCCACAAAAACGATCAAAAGCCGACGGTGACTAATCGGCCATAAAAACAATCAGAAGCCAACGGTGACTAATCGTCCATAAAAACGATCAGAAGCCAACGGTGACTAATCGTCCATAAAAACGATCAAAAGCCAACGGTGACTAAATGTCCACAAAAACGATCAGAAGCCGACGGTGACTAAACGTCCACAAAAACGATCGGAAAAAACCCGTTTTCGGCTAACAAAAAGCCACAAAATCATTCCATCCATTTCAATTCTTGAATCTAAGCACATCCCACAAAATTATAGCTTCAAAAACACTAAAAAGCCATCAAATCTGAACCACAACTTAAACCAAAGTAACAAAAACACATCAAACATCTAAAAAAACATAATTCAAGAAAACACATCAACTACAAACATCAAAACTAAACATAACCTTAACAGATCCAACTCCAAATCTTAAAAAAACCATGAATTTAAAACTAGCACATATTCCAATACACCAAAAAAAATAAAAATCCTTAACCTGTTTATCTTTAGGCTCTTTAGGCACCCTTTTCCTTTTTTTCGTCTTTTCACATGTCAGATTTTGCATCATCTATAAAAAAAGAAAAAACATTCAACAAGTTAAGAACAAGACAAACATTTATAAACATATGAAGTAAGTACAAGACATGAACAAAAAAAACATATGCATAGGTAGTTTAAAGTACTTCTGAATCTTGTTCAACAAAGGTTTGCTTGTTGGAATCCATGTTTTTTTGCTTCTAAGCTTTTGATTTTTGATGTTTTTAGTGGCTTTTTTTTTTTTTTTTTTTTTTTTTTTGTAATGACTAAGTATTACTCCTACAAATAAACATATTTTGTAGTATTTAGTTTTTATGGGTTGTACAAAGCAGGTGAGATAAAGTAGTAAAGAAAAAACAGCTAGTATATATATCATCCCCAAGATGAGTTGTCTAAAAATGAGGTCTCATCTCTGCCGTTAAATTTCATCTAATAATAACCAAGAAATTTATGGGTCAACCTTTGGTACTACATAGTAAATTGTAGTCCTAGCTAGTAAATAATAAAGGGAAATTGGGTATATCAAGAGTTTGTGAATATTTCTCTATTTATTTTAACTATAGTTTTTTGTGTTCCGGGACACAATTTAAGCACACTAAAAGGATGGTAAGACTCGCAAAAAAAGACAGTTGGATCCATGTCTTTTATTTAAAAAGTGTACTTTTGTGTGGGTCTGGCTGTCCTTTTCCGCGGGTCCCATCATCTTTTTTGTGTGCTTAACCTGTGCCCGGGGCACAATTTAGAAAAACCCCTTTTAACTATGAAAAACTAATTTTTGTTCACATTTACGTGGTTTAATCGAGTTATTTTCGTAACTGTTTACGGCTCTTTGTTGTAAGATTATCGACCGCTAGACTATTTTGATAGTAAAATCAATTTTGGCTATATCTTCCTAAACTATATGTTTACTTATTTTTCTACACGCACAAATATATTATATTGTTTTTTATCTTCATTATTATCTCTCTACATCTAAATCGTTAATTCTAACACTTATCAAGATCATGTGAGTAATAATATAAGTAGAAACAAGTAACAGAAGGATATATCATTTCTCTAATCAAATATAATACATGTGGTAGGACTTATGTGTTTAAATAGGTGACTATAATACTAGTAAGTCAATAACTAGTTATAAAAATAAACTTCTCTCTCTCTAAATAAATTTCGCTCCTCCTTCTCACTAGGAAAAACTCACCCATCTGCTCCATCTTCTCCGGCGGTCGGCTATGGCCGGCCGTCCGGACCTTTCCCTTTTGCACTTTTCTCTCTTTTAATAAATGTTTGCCTACAGATCTGTCATTTCCTTCGATGCTGAGGTTTGTCGCTGCTGCCACTACTGCTTCTGCTCAGATCCGATGGCTTCCGGCCTCTTCGGCTCAGATCTGTTGTGGTCCGTCATCGTCGGCTTGCTGCTGCGTAGGGATTTGGTTTAGATCTGTTAGGATTTTATTAGGCTCCTTTATGGATGCCTTGTTTTAGCATCTTTGTATGTATTATGTACTTAGTGTACTTTTGTCAAGCTACACCCTTATATGGTTGTTTTCAGTCAAAGCTCACTCGGGTGATTCCCCCCACCCTTTGAAAGGTGATGTTATAGGCTGTTACAGCTATATGGTGTATGTCTTGTGATGTAACTTGTTATGTTGTTATTTTCCTCCGTTTGTGAGGTTATGTTTCGATGTAATTTGTTATGTCGTATCTTCCTCCTTTGTGAGGTTTGAAATGGAATGAAATTAATCTTTGTTCAAAAAAAAATAATAATAATAATAAAATAAAAAAATAACTAGTTATATTTAAATTATCTGAATTATTGGATTGCTAAATAATTACTGTATTTTTTTTTTTTTTTGGAACATGCTAAATAATAATATAATATATGAGACATGCGATAAAACGATCAAATAAATGGATTGGCTTGGAAGTTAGTCAAACTTACATGACTCGTTCTTAAATGGGTTAATTTATTTAAAATTAATGTTTTGAAATCTTGTTCAACCGGTTCTGGTTAAAAAAAATGTCAAATAAACCAAGATTTTTATTTTCAAAACCCAATTAGAGCCATCGGGTTTAAGGCGACCTGGCCGGGTTTTAATTTCCTTTCTTGTTTTTTTACAAATAACACAAGTTAATTATACATAATTCTAACATAATTTTATTTTTACATATTATCTTAGTTGGTAAATGCTTTTCTAGGCTTGATATACGGATTAGTCATGATTTTATATATAACTTTTTTTATTGCTAAAAATAAAACCTATTTTTTAGGGTAGAAAAACAGGATTTACCATGTGGTCGAACCAATAACCAGGTAAAACTGCGACTCGATCGAGTTGATTAAAGACCCGGTTTCAAAACATTATTTAAACTTTAAAGGACAATATTGATGAGCGGGGTAAATGGATTAGAATTTTTCTGTTCATATTATAAGTATGACGATTCTTTAACTGAGGTGTACACTGTCTAACCGGTCTCTTATGATCACCTTATTTTTTAGTCACCCCTAAAATTTGTATCTAGTAAAATTTAAACCTAAAATCTCTTATGAAGACATTATGATACCCGACTACTATGTTACCTTGGTGAATATTTACATCATAGATGAACAATATTTGTGCCTTTCGGGAAAAAAAATGTATTTGTAATTCAATAAAGATCATGAATTACATCAAACTAATCATTATCAAGCTAAATACTCCATAGTTTAAAAGGTTTTGACTTGAAAGCTTTTTACTCATAAGCTATCTTGTTCAAACATGTGCATATAAACTTAGGCGATTGATTTGCACACAATTTTTTTTTATATAAACACACCATTTTGTACAACTCTTTAATGCACAGAGAGTACACAGTACAACACTGTAATGTATAGAATATGGTGCAAGAATAAAAAAATTTGGTGTGCAAATCACATGAAGGTTAAAAGGCTTGACGATCATTTTCGTTAAAGAAAGAAAAAACTCTAGTGAAAGAACTAATCTCGAGAGGTGATTTGATAGACTGTTTAAAGTTTACACTCATACAATGATACAAATGATCCAAGAGATAGCAAACCATAAAGTAATGGTTAAGAATAACTAAAACAAAAATATTTGTATTATGGTGATATATTCTTTTGCATGATCAAATTTAGAATTGGAATAACCATATTTGTCTTTATTTTGGAAAAAGATACATATGCAATTCAGTAGAATATACCAACCATAATAACAACCAAGTTTCTAATTTTATATTCAATCCGTTTTAAAAATATTGTTCATATTTTCATTTTGGGATATCTCAAAATAATTGTTCACTTAACTTTTAAGTAAAAGCTATAGAATATAGTAGGGAAATATTCTTTTTGAGCGGTTAAAAACTAAAGTGAGACCACTTTTATTAAACTATGTGATTCTTTTCTCCGTGACAATTATTTTGAAACGGATGGAGTATATATTAAAAAAATGGTTTATTTGACAATAAAATATGAAAATGATTCAAGGACTTAAAATATACATAACAAAAGAATTGAGACATGTGTCAAAATAGATAATAAATCTTTTCATTTATGTAATATAATACTTGATGAAAAATATATGAATAGATTGAGTTTTAAATATATATTTTGTATAATTTTCATTAAGTATTATATAACACAAATAAAAATATTAATAGTCAAAGTTGAATCAGAAAGACTCATAAAAGTAAAAGTGGACGATTATCATAGGACGGAGGGAGTAATAAACAGGTATCCTGTCACCAATCAGAATATGGCAGTGCTATTAGACTATGTTTATCCATAAGGTTGTCAACTCAATCTTCATTTTATACATACAAAAATAATATTTTTGTAATAAAATCATACAACCTTTCATCCAACCAGTTCGTTCGTCAACCTAAAGTCACAACCCACAACCTGCCACATGACAACCCATAAATGTCTACTTTTTTTTACGTGAAACATTTATTCTTCGAATTGAGATTAAAGAAACACGAAAGGTATATGTTCATAGCATCTGGGTTTGGTTTGTGGGTAAATTATGATATGGATATGATGGATACAAGGATGATTACTATGCTTTTGTAGTTGGAAGATGTGAAGGGGTTATATGCGTTTTATTTGAGATGAATGAGACGACGTGATGTTTGAGAGAGATGGATTAGGTATTGTGTGAGATTTTTAAGGTTGGAAAAGTTATAAGAAGTTTCTAATATTCAAATTATTTTAGGGTAATATCATTGGACCAGGTTTCTTTTAGCGTGGGTTAAGTGGACTTGTGGACCGGGTATCCATTTGTTTAGGCATGTAGTTAATCGAAAATTCGGAGCTAAATTTTGTTTATATCAAACTTTAAGTAATTAAATTAAATATAAAAGAAATAATATTATATGTTAAGTTGTGTTGTTGATAAATGATAAAAAAGTTAAGATTGGTTATGTGTATTAGCTGTATAGGTGGAGGAAGTAAAAAAATAATATTTTAATGAGAGATTGGTTGTGATAAATTGTTGATAAACATAGTCTTAGGCATGCCAATTAAGCATGTCAATCAGGGCTCTAACTAATACCCTATGATTAGAGGTGCAAGACAAAACCGGTATAATAAATCAGAAACGGTTTTTTTTAACCGAACCGGTTAAATTTAACTGAACTGGTTAGACCGATTTTTAGTTTTTTAAATGAATCGGTTTTTTACTGGTTTTATATCCGGTTTTTGATATTTTATTTATTTATTTATTTATTTATTTTACTATCCGTTGCAAATTTAACTGGTTTTAACCGGTTAATAAACCGGTCAACCCAAGCGTCAAACTAGCCGTTTATTAAAAAAAAAAAAAAACGGTTTTAACCGGGTTTTTTTTAATACGAGGCAACCGGTCATAAGAGAAACTAGCCGTTTTTTTTTTTTAGTTTTTTGATTTTTTTTTTTTTTTTTTTTTTTTTTTTTTTTTTTTTTGATGATTTTAAGCAATGAATTGTTAGTATAAATACATGTAATGAGTTGTTGTTGAAAACACATAAAAAACGCTCTCAAATCTCTCTTTAATCCCTCTAATCTTTATATATATACTCTAATCACTCAAAAAACTCTCTAATCCCGCTATAATGGAAAACTCACTATCACAATCATATAATTATTTAGCATGTTAAAAAAAAATAATAAATAAAAATACAGTAATTATTTAGGAGTCCAATAACTCAGATAAAATTGTGGAGACTTATTATAGGACGGATGGAGTAACATTGAAAAGATTAAAGTTATAGTAAATTTGTTTCGTGACAATAAAAACATTCACGCCATCATATATAACAAATTAACTGTGGATATTTATTCTACGTTTATATGTTACTGTCTATACAAATAATTGTGTACTCATATTGTCATATGGATGGAATATCAATATATCCGGAGGATTTACTTGGTGTCTGGTAGGATACTACGGTTGAGTATCGATAATGGATGTTACTAACTTTGAGGTTTCCTTGCGAAACCTGCTAAGATGAGAAAAATGTTAGCCTCGCCACGGGGACCCACTCGTGACAAGAATAAATACTAGGTTGGAGGATAAGAGAATATCGGTGAGGGGGAGTGTAGTAAATGCTCACATTGAATGCATGCCAAGTGAATTGGTTGAAGGATATTTATAACAAGGCATGCAGAACCCGTGTTACGCACAGACTTTTAACTTAACGAGTAATTCAGACTCATGCGTTGCACACGGGCTCTATCTAATTAGTCATAGTGTAATGTGCAGTAGTTTTTTTCGTTATTAGACTTTTGTAAGTATGGCCATAGTTGATCGGTAAATTTTATATTTAAACTTTTGATGACATATTAGTAGTTGTTTATAAAGTTTGTATTTTGTATCTATTCTCAAGATTGTAACATTATATTTAATCTATTTACGACATATTAGTAGTTATTTATAAAGTTTAGATTTTGTATTTATTCTCAAAATTGTAACATCCCTATATTTTGATATAAAACTAATATGTAATCTTCGCACTTATTTTCGTCATTATATATCTAAGTTTTGATTGCATCACACATTTTCTAAGCATGGCACACATTTAAAATAGTTTATTGGCATGTAAGCTTTGACACTTATTTTCATCATTATATATCTAAATTGCGATGATGTCACACAATTTCTAAGCATGGCACACAGTTAAAATAGTTTATTGACAATGTGTTCCTAAGTTGTGATGTTACCACAACTTTTGTTGGTCAATAAGTTCCTAAGTTGTGATGTTACTGCAACTTTTGTTAGCATGGCATGAAAAATGTTGGTGCCTTTATTTATGCCAGTTTTAATTGAGGTCGAGTCAAAAATTATGTTTGCCACTAATTTTCATCATAAACAACTTGGGCTGCTTCAGGACCCGTGCGAAAATGATTGTGTAAATTGTCGGGTTGTTAGTATGATGGTGAGGCCCAAATATACAACAATAGTTTATTAACATTAAAAGAGTATATGTGAAGAGACTTTTTTCATGATGTTACATTGAAAAGAGCCTCTTCACATGTAATTTTTTAATATGCATAAGTTACATAAAATTATTTTAAATATGAAGCGATGACATTAATGTTGAAGACCTTTTATATTCATCCCCGTGTGATGCACACATGTTTGGACTACCTCAGGACCTATGCAATGCACACATGTTGGATCTTTTTTTTTTTTTTTTTTTTTTTTTTTTTTTTTTTTTTTTAATGTTCGGGACTAATTTTCGGTCCATGTTTGAAACTCTTATTTTTAGTGAAATACGAACTTCGTTGTTCAAATAAATGACATTATTAAAAGCGAACTATAAAACAAATTTCATTTATAACAAAACTATAAAAACATAAAACAATAAAGTAATTAGTATATTCAAGAGTATAAATTATAACTCGTATAAATAAAAATTAGATCCAATGACCCAAGTCCGAATCATAAACCCGCTCCAATCAATCAATAGACCCAACATTTAACTAAACACATTTTCTTCTCCGTTGTATACTTCTTCGATATAGAAGATTCTCATTGTTAAGATGATAGTGTGAAGATATTTTTATTATATACTACCATTTTCAATATGTAACATCGACATAATTTACACAGTCATATCAAATATCAAAGTCACGCAATATTCCAAGATGTTTAATTAAGAAAGTGACGTTAACACACCATAAAACAAAAAACTACATTAAGAGCAAAAATATTAAAATGCACCAACAAAGTGTATTAATAATTATTGACTAAAAATTGAATGCTCGTCACATTATTTTCAATAAACTTACTTGCTAACGAATCAATAGTATTAACCCTTTTATCGGTATTACATGAAGTAAAATATTGCATGTTTAATTTGTAACGTACTATTAATATGAATGCTAAGTATTCATTCTACCGGTGGCCATGGCATTGTTCTAGTTGTTGTTGTTGTTGTTGTTGTTCTTGTTGTTGTTGTTCATTGGCCTTTTACATGTTTTGTTCTTGATACAATTTTTGTGACTTTACGATCTCTTTCTTTAATGCTTCTTGACGCTGAAAAAAACAATTAGATATAGTTGATTGTTAGTAACTTAAATACAATTAATCAGTATATTGCATTTTCGATCAAATTAAAAATGTTCATGTATGTTCCACTTAATTGATAAGACAACGATGTGTAGGATCTCTTAAACCATTAGAGAAGATGATGTTACTACCATTTTTATGTCCTACATTGTTAGACACACAAAACACACGTGAAATTTACATAAAGCAATATAAATCAATATGCTAAATATGTAATACGATATGATGCTTAATGTGCATGTGGTGTGGAGGAAGTTGTGGTTTGTTGTGTTTGATTTTTGACACATTATATAGTTGATAAAATATTTGTAACTCATGGACGAGAAGGTAAAAAGACTAACCACTATTAATTGAGATATTTAAGTTGCTTGAAATCAATGTACACATATTAATTGAGATGTTTGAGTTGCTTGTAATCAATGTTGAAGGCTTCATATGATAAAATCAATTTTTGGGACATTTATTATAACCCATTTACATTTATAAGGCTACTTAAGCTTTATATAATATAAGATTGTTAATCGCGTATTGTTTCTGTGTATTGGCGATTGTATGCGTATTTATTGTTTAGTATGTTGTATAAAACGTTTTTACTTTGTTGTTTATAAATTTAAAAATGTGTGATGTTGTTTTGGTTTTGTCTTGTTTTATTTTATAAATGTGCTTTTGGTTATTAAGTTTTTTTGTTATTGTGTTTGTGTTGTTACTTGCATTTTGCCTCTAGGATATGTTTTATTTATATGTAGCCCTGTAGGAGCAGTTGATATTTTTTATTTGCTTCGATATGACATTTTTGCATGGGCGCAATGATAATAATGAGTTCCTGTTCCTAACATGTGCGATGCACCGATTTTGTTTTTGAATAAACTATAACTATTGCTTAAGTCTAAAACTAAAAAAAAATGTTATTATAATTTACAAATGGCTTCAAGCCAAAATTATGTGTTTTGTCATTTCTATTCATTATTCAAGTTATATTTTTAATATGATGTGTTTTGTTGTTTTAGCAAATTGTTTTAATTTTGTTGTTCAAATTGGATGTACTAAAACCCACCGCTACAAAAGAGTATTATTTTACATTTATCGGTGACATTGTTCCTACATTACATGCAACGTACCAACGTTATTATTCATGTAAGCGATGCAAGCATATTCTTACATAGTTCACTACTAATCTTTGTCCGCTTGCTCATCGTAATTACGCATTACCAAATGTAATCTTTTAGTAGCATACCGATGAAGCAACACTCAATATTATTCTTTAGTTCCTTGTCAATACCGTGTATATGTAAAAGTTTGTGTAATCACGTATATATAACAATGCCACATAAACTGTGTAAAAATCGTTACAAACCTTTTTGGCTTCATCTCATTTTATTGTACAACAAATTTCATTGAAAATTAACATTGAAGTCTAATTAATATAAATAATTTTTATCAATAAACTCAAATCTAAATAGCTAACCAAATGAATATTAATTAACATACTATTAACAATTCCTAAAACCTTTGGACTCCACTATTATGTCTTAAACTTAATTCTTTTAATTTATTATTTTAGTTTACAAATGGGTTCAAGCAAAAATTATCTATTTTTTCTTTTATATTCATTATTCAAGTTGCATGCGATGTAATGGTCTTGTTATCTCATAACATGTAAACTATGGGATAAAAGTGTTTGGTTCAGCTTTACACCATGTCAAACGGATTTAATTCATGTCGAATCTCATTTCATTTATATACTCAATAAGTTGCCCAGTGAAACATTTATCATTTAATACTAAATAACTCATGCAAAATATAGATACTTTCGTAGATTTTAATGTTAACATGCTTTTTTTGTAAAGTAATTAAATATATCAATATAACATCTATACCTAATTGTTTGAAGTAATAATCGGAAACACTTAGTTATGGTTCACAATAAAATGTTCAAATTATGATAACGTTATGGAAAATATTGTTATCAAATAACCCCGATTCGAACTTCTGTGTTTGTACATGTAATTTTGGTCGGTTTGTATAGGAGTACATTAGGTTAAATCATTAATTATTCTTGCAACCTTTTCAACTTCATCTCAATCCATAACCGACTTTCAATTCTATATTAATTACTAAATATCATGTGATCAATTCCGGCAAGCCTTGCACTTCCATCTCGATGTTGTATATACTACACATTAAATGCACCGCTTTTGTTTTTCGATAAAAGTTTGAACTTTTGCTTATGTTTAAAACTCAATTTTTTTTATTTGATATTATAATTTGCAAATGGCTTTAAGTCAAAACTATGTATTTTTTTCCTTTCTATTCATTACTCAATGTGATATTTTTAATATGTCGTATTTTGCTATTATGGCAAACACATTTAATGGGCATAAATAGTGGTTTCTCACTAATGATTCTACATAGAGAAAAAGAAAATACTTTGCGATGCGCGAACCTTCTTCTTTTCCATAATAATTCAATTGCACACGATAAATTGATTATAATATTTCTCAAAGAGCTTTTGAAAGCAACTACTTACATAAACTAACTTTAATTAATCACGCTAAAAAGTATCATTTAACCATTTAAATATTGCATTACATACATGTTCGTGTACATTTTCTTGAATCAATTCGCACATGTGAGCTACATCAATAGAAAACACGCATAAATTACTTGTATACGAAAATGCATTAACATAATATATATATATATATATATATATATATATATATATATATATATATATATATATATATATATATATATATATATATATATATATATATATATCACAATTACCGAAATATGTAAGAAACAAAGAAAATAGTTGGTATCCCAATCTTTGGTTCCATTTATCTGAACATGCATGATCTTGTGTGATTTTCATAATACCTGTGTATGATAACTAAAAATAATAATAATAATAATAATAATAATAATAATAATAATAATAATAATAATAATAATAATAATAATAATAATAATAATAATAATAATAACAACAAAGATCTAAGGGAATGTTTGGTACGGTGGAATCACAGAGAATGGAATTGCAATAGAGAATGAAATCGCATAGAAAGATAATGATACTGAAAAAAGAAAACATCTTCTACTGTTTGGTACCAATAAGGAATCAACATGAGCGATATATAGTATAATCGATTCTCATGTTTGTCTATAATACGGATTAAAATGTGGGTGTATAATCACCAAACAAATCCTTCTCGGCTATTCATAATTAAAATAGTACGTTCATCTAAAAAATATCAAACTTCTAACTTGTTTATTTGTGGTCGAGTTGGATTTTCGTTATATACCTTGACTATTCCATCGATAATTATGTCATTTTAATCATTTTCCGCTAATGTGTAAGAACACGGTAACAATTTGGACAAACATGATTATTGAAACAACTGTTTCATAAAAACACACCTTATGAATACCAAGAAGAGTAACTCGTTATTCATGAATCAAAATTACACTAAAAAAATTAAATCATGAAAAAAACAATCTGGGTATCATCAATTCGTATCACCAAACGAAATTCCCATTCAAAGTATATATGATAATTGATTAAATCAATGAAAAAGAATGATCAATGATTGAGGGAAAAGCAGTCAACTAAATTCAACCACGGATGTGGTCAAACAAGTCAAACTCCTAAGGCTCAATGCTCCGTGGAAGTGTAGGGTTTCCCCGGGTCGTTATGTCCCGACGAGGTGTGGATGGTATTAAAACGGGTTTGTGATCGAGTGAATTTGGACAGGGAAATAGATAAGTGAGTTGTGATGATTACACTACTGGAATATGAAAGAAAACAGCTTAAATACACTATATTAACAATCATTTAACCATTTAAATATTGCATTACATACATGCTCGTGTACATTTTCTTGAATCAATTCGCACATGTGAGCTACATCAATAGAAAACACGCATAAATTACTTGTATACGAAAATGCATTAACATAATAATATATATATATATATATATATATATATATATATATATATATATATATATATATATATATATATATATATTTCTGAACATGCATGATCTTGTGTGATTTTCATAATACCTGTGTATGATAACTAAAAATAATAATAATAATAATAATAATAATAATAATAATAATAATAATAATAATAATAACAAAGACCTAAGGGAATGTTTGGTACGGTGGAATCACAGAGAATGGAATTGCAATAGAGAATGAAATCGCATAGAAAGATAATGATACTGAAAAAAGAAAACATCTTCTACTGTTTGGTACCAATAAGGAATCAACATGAGCGATATATAGTATAATCGATTCTCATGTTTGTCTATAATATGGATTAAAATGTGGGTGTATAATCACCAAACAAATCCTTCTCGGCTATTCATAATTAAAATAGTACGTTCATCTAAAAAATATCAAACTTCTAACTTGCTTATTTGTGGTCGAGTTGGATTTTCGTTATATACCTTGACTATTCCATCGATAATTATGTCATTTTAATCATTTTCCGCTAATGTGTAAGAACACAGTAACAATTTGGACAAACATGATTATTGAAACAACTGTTTCATAAAAACACACCTTATGAATACCAAGAAGAGTAACTCGTTATTCATGAATCAAAATTACACTAAAAAAATTAAATCATGAAAAAAACAATCTGGGTATCATCAATTCGTATCACCAAACGAAATTCCCATTCAAAGTATATATGATAATTGATTAAATCAATGAAAAAGAATGATCAATGATTGAGGGAAAAGCAGTCAACTAAATTCAACCACGGATGTGGTCAAACAAGTCAAACTCCTAAGGCTCAATGCTCCGTGGAAGTGTAGGGTTTCCCCGGGTCGTTCTGTCCCGACGAGGTGTGGATGGTATTAAAACGGGTTTGTGATCGAGTGAATTTGGACAGGGAAATAGATAAGTGAGTTGTGATGATTACACTACTGGAATATGAAAGAAAACAGCTTAAATACACTATATTAACAATACTGGAAAGTCAGGAAAACCAGAAACGTTTAGAACTTAAAACGCGTACGTTCACGTTTAAATAAAACGTAAGCGTACGAAATAAAAAGTGAAAACGGAAATCTGAAAACACCCAGGGGGTGAAAATGACTTTTTTACAAACCTAAGGGTAAAAGAAAATTTTTAGAAAATTAAAATAAATTTTAACCCTAATTAATTATTTAATATTAATTAAATACTAATTATTACTAATTATTAATATTTAAAACACTTAAATTTAATTTAATACTAATTAAATACTAGAAATATGAAAATAAAATTTCTAAAATTACAAAATAACTAAAAATAAGTTTTAAAAATAAAAATAAGTGTTTTTGTCTTTTTGTGGATTTTCTATTAATTAATTACTAATTAATTACAAATTAACTAATTAACTATTTTAAATTAAGAAAACTACTAAATGAACAGTAAAAATTCTAATAAAATTTATAAAATTACTTTATAACATATAAAAGCTAGAAAAAATATAAAAACAAGGTTTTACTTAATAAAAACTAATTATGCTATTTTAAACTATTTATTAATTAATGATTAATAAAACTAAAATTAATTCTAATAAATACTAAATGAAAAGATAAAAATCTGAAAAAATTATGAAAAATACTTTAACCTAAAAGGAAATTATTAAAAATATAAAAACACAAATTACTTAATAAAAATCTAAAAATGAAAATAAATAGCTAATTTAAATTAAATAGAAACTATCACTTATTTTATTTTTGTCTTTTTCTGGATTTTCTTTTGGAAACTTATTTTACATCTAAAAACAGTAAACTTTTACAAAAACAACTTTTTTGAAAATAAAAAATAAGCAAAATATAAGCTTAAATGGTCAACAGTTGACCAAAGTTGACCAATGGGCAAAATAAGCTAAAATTGCCTCAAGTGGGACCCACAATTGTTGATTCTGATTGAAACCAGTTAAAGGAACATGTATAAGCCAGAAAATCCCAAGTGTGACCTCAGAATAAGCAATAAGCCAACAAAATAAGCACTTGTAAATTTCTATGAACTCAGAACTGGGACAGGTTTGTGGAGATGATTCAGGTGGGGCCCAGGGAGATTTAGGTCAACCCAATGGTCAATAATGAAAGCCTGGTAGGGGGAGGGTTGAATGGTGCAAGGATGGTGTCCTGGGGCCCACTGAGGTGGTAGGAAACCACCACCAAAGGGTGGTGTTTGGGTGGCTGTGCAGCTGCACAGGGGACTGTCTCTCCCTGCAGGTGTGTTTAGGGCAAGGTGGGGCCCAAAAGAAAATTACCAAAAATAAAATGGAGGTGTGAAAATGAAGTTGAGGTGGTGGACTTCAATTAGGAACAAGAATCAAATCCTAAATCAACACACAAAATTCACATAAATTCCCACAAGAAATGGGAATTCTGCCTAAACCACAAATTTGACTTTTTGAAGAAACTTGGAAACTTTGACTTTGGTGGATTTTGATTAGGTCCAACTGACTTAAACTGATGTATTATGCAATTATGAAACTAAATTAAGCTACTACAACAACTAATGAACTAACAATGGTGATTATGATTCCAAAATCCTTAACAGTTAACACCTAATGATCTAATCAAGTGAGTTTTGACTTTTTATCTAAATGAGCAACTGATTTTATTTTGTAGATAACCTATTAAGACCTAATATAGAATGTTAAAACAATACTTAACCACTGAATACTACAAATACTACAAATGCACAGTTGACTGCAAATGAAATGTGAATGTGATTTTGACTAAATACACTAATGAGGTACTATTTTTATGACTAATCTGTGGTATCAGACTCTAAGCAAACATGTCAAATTTGTATTAGGTCACTGAATACCACAAATGCACAGGGTAATCCCTTGTGCCAAACACCCCTATTACTAGCTGTTTATGAAGGTTTTCGAAGTCTGAGAATAATTAAGACTATAAAATTGATTCAGAATAATGTAATATGATACACTAAACTAAAATTAACACATAAACACCAATCTTAACAACAATTAACAACTATGATAGTTTAAGCTTTATTTTTAAAAAGTAGTTATCACAAAAATTGAGCACTAGGATATTTAATGACCTACCAAATGATATTGAGCAACAATATTATCAAACTATACTAATTAAACACAGAACACCACAGATAATTAGTTATTAAGCTCTAAAATAGTAAAAGGCCAAAATGTAGAAATTGAACTTACTAGAGATCCCAAGCTGAGAACCAAGACACCAGACCAATTCTACCTATCCCATAGCTTCCAAAGAAGCTCTAAACCATTTTCAATCCAAAGCAAGCCTGCTCCATTTCTTCCTTCATCTTCACTATTGATTTTTAATTTATTTCCTATTTTATTGATTTCTTTTTGTATTTTCTCTTTTTATGAACTATTACTGGATTAAGGTTACTAAAAGCTAAACAAGCTTTGTCAGAGCTTATATGGGCTAGTTGAGTCCTTATCATCCACTAACAACCACTTTCAACAAATTTGAGAATTTGAACTAGAAATTGCATAAAATGAAATATGAACTGAAACTTGAAAATTAGATTGAATAAAGTTTGAAATACATTAAGATAACAGAATTAAAGCTTTTGAAATTGAAAATTACAACTAGTTTGGAGTTTACACTAACTACGATTATACTACTCCTAAATTACACTAATAAAATTCATCTCTGCTTCTCTTCCCTTTTGTAGACACCTTCTGAGTCTTGTGGGTCCCACTGGTCAAATCCCACCAATCAATTGGTCCATTGGATGAGTCATGTCCCTTTACTCAATTTGGCAGGAAACGCCAATTTGACCTGTTGGGTCTGATTAGGGTAGCCATAGGGGGGGGGGGGGTTGACATGATTGCTTCATTGGAGTTAGTGACATGGAAGGATAAGGTGGATAGTGGGTGAGGTGCAAGTGAAGGGGGTGAAAACCAGGTGGTTTAGATAGCAGTGGTGGAGATGGTGGTATTTGGGAGGGAAGGTAGGAGCTGGGTGGTTTTGGTTTTGTTTTGACCGGGGTCAAACATGGGAGTGGACTGGGCTTGTTGGTGATGGGCTGGGGTGGGCTTGTTTTATTTTGGGTAATGAGAATACTAATAGGTCCGGTTTGGTTTTTTGGTATTTAAAATAAATCACAAGGACTAAAGTTGTAATTTGGGAAAACTATAGGGACTGAAAATGTGATTTTCCCATAGTTATCAAAGGGCCATATTTGTCATTCATGAATAGTACAAGGCTACTTTTGATAATTTCCCTTTATTTTATATCCGAGGACCTTTTCTGTCAATTTCCAAACCCCAGGGACCATTCTTGTAATTTTCTGAAACTTGAAGGGTTAAACCTGTAAATATCAAATATTAACACAAAGGACCAAATATGTCATTTAGGAATAGTTCAAGGGTTATTTTGATAAATTTTCCATTTTAAATAACCTAGGGACTGATTTTGACACTTTTCCAAAGTTGAGGGACCAAAGTTGTAAATTTGTAAATTTTAACTTCAAAGGACTTTTTCTTACAACTTGTGAATCCCAAGGACCTTTTATGACATTTGTACAAGTTTTGATTCACCAGGGACTAGTTTTGCAAATTTATGAAACTTGAGGGACTGAAACTGCCAATTATGCAAACTTTGTACGTTTTTCATTTGTTTTTGCATATTTTGTGTTTGAAACATATAAAACACATCTCTAAGATATTTTAAGTATTTTGATACATATTTGGGTGTTTTTGTATGTTTTGGCAGCTCAGATTAGTATAAAATGATGAGTATTTACACAATCATCAATCCCCCACACTAAACTATTGCTAGTCCCTAGCAATCTTTTGAGAAAAACTAATGGATTTTAAACTCTTTACCAAAAACCATCACTTCTGGAGTAGCCAGGTGTAAGAACTGTGGCACACCTGATAACCGTGTGATTTTGAGCAAACCACCAGCTGTCAACGGATTTGATTAGTCTTTACCAAAAGCCGTTTGCTTCTGGACTAGCCAACTCTTGATGGAATAGTCAACATCTTGGTGAGCTGATTACCAATTATGGTTTTTCCACGGCCTTTACCACAAGCCATAATCTTGTGGGCTAGCCAACTCATTTGTTTTCGGGGAGTTGAGGAACCATGCAATTTTGGGCAAACTGCCAGCCGTAAACGGATTTGAGATGTCTTTACCAAGAGCCGTTTGCTCCTGGACTAGCCAATCCCTTTTGTCGTTTAGACAAGGTGGACTGATTACCACAAAAAATTTTGAGCTCTAGTGAAAAATTTTTGGTCAAAACGGGGGTATTATATAGTAAAATGTGATAAAATTCGCTAGAATAGCGAATACCCCCCCCCCCCCCCCCAACACTAAGCATGAATATTGTCCTCAATATTCAAAGTCCCGGCTATTAAACCGAATCTTTGAACGTAAAAGGGCAATATTACAAGCTAAGCGTGGAAAACACCATTTGTATTTTCACTTCTGTAATCATAGCATGGGGGACTCCCCCACACTTAGGGTGAAAACCCTATAAACATGCTCTGTTTTTGTTATCCGAGTCGCTAGCTTGACTCGACCCCGAATTCATTTGTCCTTGGGGAAGCATGATGTGGAAGAAACAATCTCACTCGGACTTTCATTCAAGATGTTTGGATAAACATTTGAAGCACGTGAAAGTTCCACACCGATGAGACATAATCCCGGCTCAAGATAATGATATATGAAAATGCCGGGATCAAAGATAATGTCTTCATTCCCGAAGGAGTGAAGAACAGGAGAAGTCACCCTGTAGGTGAAGAAAAGGAAGAAAACCATGATGAAAATCATGATAAGATCTTCTTCCTCGAAGGCAGGCTCATTAGCCTGATTTTGGATTTCAAAGGTTAAGCTCGTAAACATCCCGGGAGGGTGGGTGGGAATTTGCAAATTCTCATGATTGAGAGCATCTCCCCCCGGGATATCATACTCCGGAGGAGTCATGATATGAGTGAGTTCACAGGAGAACTCATCAAATGTGAATGAATCATATTCTGGATTGATGTGCGTGAGTTCACAGGAGAACTCATCGAAGGTAAATGATTCATAATCGGGGAGAGAATTATGAGAATGAGAAGTGGTATTGCCACTAATCTTCTCTCCCAAAGGATCAAAAGTAAAGGCTTCAAATTCTGGTATAGGGTCATCGGAGAGAATGTCACTATCCTTTATGGGGATAGGAGATGAAATAGGTTTCTCTTTGAAAGCCTCGATTTTAGAAATGAGGAGATTGACTTTCAATAATGTTGCACGAAGTGCTTCATCCTTGATTTCAGTGTCAATCTCATCATTCTCTTCTTCTAAGCTAACTAGCTCGGAAGGCAAGTCTTCCACATGACTGATGTCTCCAGAAGATAAAGAATTTTCATCAGCATGTGAAGTACTAAGCTCGATATTGGGATTAGAGTTTAAAAGGTTTCCAGTTTCTCCCATATCGGCTTCAAAATCAAGGAGACCATCATCATTTCCCAAAGGAAGTGGATTGATGTGAGTAAGTTCGTTTGTGACTTCCTCAATAAGAGGGTCAACATCTGAATGAGGAAATGGTGCCTCCTCATACTCAACTTCTCCATAAGATGTGTAATCATCATTAAAAACGGAGAAGGTCTCAAAATGATCTTTTGGATTTTCAGGGTGAGAAGGTAGATCACACACATGATCCGAAGTCCCCTGTGACTCTCCTGGGATTGGGACAAGGATCTCAACACTAGACTTTATGAATTCATCCGATTCCTTTTGAGGAACAGTGTCAAGATGCTCATCCCCCATATTTGGAGAGTGAGTGTGAACTTCGGGTGTGATAGCAGTTGTTTGAGATGGAATCTCAACTGCTGGGATATCAACTGATGAACTTGATGAATCTTTTTGAATAATAACAATGTTATCTTCATCATCACTGTCATCATAGTCATCAAATAGAGCAGTATTGCGAATATTAGCACGTAATTTAGCTGCTCGTTGCTCAGCCAATAATTCTTCCATGCTTTTTCCAGATTCTCGTTCTTCAGCAAGTAATTCTGCCATAGTTTTCCCACGAGAATTTGGAATGAAAGGAAATTGTGGGGATGTGGATGTGTCAAAACCGGAAGGTTGACATTGAAAATCACTATGATGACCCCCACAATATGCACAAGAAGAACTTGGAGTATGGCGGAGTGAAATATTAGCTAACTCCTCCTTAAGTTCTTTAAATTTCTCAAGAACTTCTAAAAAGTCTTGCTGGATTTGAGGAGTTGGTTGGATAGTTTGACACTGTGGAGGTTGGTCTTGATACGAAGAGTCATAATTGTTACAAGGAAATGGATTCCTCGTTTGACAATCAGAGCTAAAGTGTGGACCTCCACAGTAATCACAACAGTGAAACTGATGTGGTTGTGGGTTATATGTGCTGGAGTTATAATTGTTATCAGGAAACTGCTCATAGACAAGCGTGTTTCCCGATTGACAATCAGAACTGTAATGTGAACCACCACAGTACTCACAACAGTAAAACTGCTGAGTCTCATGGTGTGGTAACTGATGGAATGAATCAGTTGTGTCATGGTAGGAATAGGGATTCTGGTTATAGACAGACCCGTTTCCTGACTCTACCATGCCACAACTTGGGCAATTGCCACCATTATAAGGATTACCACACCACTGACAAATCAGAAAGTGTGGATGAGACATAGAAAGAATCAAAAGGTTTTAGAGGGTAAGAAATGGAGAATCAAAAAGGTGAGAGGGTAAAGATGGATATTTTTGGTGTTTTTGGAAAACATTTTATAAGAAAGAAAATCTTTTTGTGTTTTTGTGTTTGTTGAAAACTAATTTTACAAAGTTTTCAGAAACAGTTTTGTTTTTAAAATAAGAAAATATGAACAAGGGATGGTAAATATACAATGAATGTAAATCCAGATTCACTAATCTGTAAAACCGTGTAGAATACGCGCACAACCTCCCCGGCAGCGGCGCCAAAAATTGATTGAGGGAAAAGCAGTCAACTAAATTCAACCACGGATGTGGTCAAACAAGTCAAACTCCTAAGGCTCAATGCTCCGTGGAAGTGTAGGGTTTCCCCGGGTCATTATGTCCCGACGAGGTGTGGATGGTATTAAAACGGGTTTGTGATCGAGTGAATTTGGACAGGGAAATAGATAAGTGAGTTGTGATGATTACACTACTGGAATATGAAAGAAAACAGCTTAAATACACTATATTAACAATACTGGAAAGTCAGGAAAACCAGAAACGTTTAGAACTTAAAACGCGTACGTTCACGTTTAAATAAAACGTAAGCGTACGAAATAAAAAGTGAAAACGGAAATCTGAAAACACCCAGGTGGTGAAAATGACTTTTTTACAAACCTAAGGGTAAAAGAAAATTTTTAGAAAATTAAAATAAATTTTAACCCTAATTAATTATTTAATATTAATTAAATACTAATTATTACTAATTATTAATATTTAAAACACTTAAATTTAATTTAATACTAATTAAATACTAGAAATATGAAAATAAAATTTCTAAAATTACAAAATAACTAAAAATAAGTTTTAAAAATAAAAATAAGTGTTTTTGTCTTTTTGTGGATTTTCTATTAATTAATTACTAATTAATTACAAATTAACTAATTAACTATTTTAAATTAAGAAAACTACTAAATGAACAGTAAAAATTCTAATAAAATTTATAAAATTACTTTATAACATATAAAAGCTAGAAAAAATATAAAAACAAGGTTTTACTTAATAAAAACTAATTATGCTATTTTAAACTATTTATTAATTAATGATTAATAAAACTAAAATTAATTCTAATAAATACTAAATGAAAAGATAAAAATCTGAAAAAATTATGAAAAATACTTTAACCTAAAAGGAAATTATTAAAAATATAAAAACACAAATTACTTAATAAAAATCTAAAAATGAAAATAAATAGCTAATTTAAATTAAATAGAAACTATCACTTATTTTATTTTTGTCTTTTTCTGGATTTTCTTTTGGAAACTTATTTTACATCTAAAAACAGTAAACTTTTACAAAAACAACTTTTTTGAAAATAAAAAATAAGCAAAATATAAGCTTAAATGGTCAACAGTTGACCAAAGTTGACCAATGGGCAAAATAAGCTAAAATTGCCTCAAGTGGGACCCACAATTGATGATTCTGATTGAAACCAGTTAAAGGAACATGTATAAGCCAGAAAATCCCAAGTGTGACCTCAGAATAAGCAATAAGCCAACAAAATAAGCACTTGTAAATTTCTATGAACTCAGAACTGGGACAGGTTTGTAGAGATGATTCAGGTGGGGCCCAGGGAGATTTAGGTCAACCCAATGGTCAATAATGAAAGCCTGGTAGGGGGAGGGTTGAATGGTGCAAGGATGGTGTCCTGGGGCCCACTGAGGTGGTAGGAAACCACCACCAAAGGGTGGTGTTTGGGTGGCTGTGCAGGAAACCACCACCAAAGGGTGGTGTTTGGGTGGCTGTGCGGCTGCACAGGGGACTGTCTCTCCCTGCAGGTGTGTTTAGGGCAAGGTGGGGCCCAAAAGAAAATTACCAAAAATAAAATGGAGGTGTGAAAATGAAGTTGAGGTGGTGGACTTCAATTAGGAACAAGAATCAAATCCTAAATCAACACACAAAATTCACATAAATTCCCACAAGAAATGGGAATTCTGCCTAAACCACAAATTTGACTTTTTGAAGAAACTTGGAAACTTTGACTTTGGTGGATTTTGATTAGGTCCAACTGACTTAAACTGATGTATTATGCAATTATGAAACTAAATTAAGCTACTACAACAACTAATGAACTAACAATGGTGATTATGATTCCAAAATCCTTAACAGTTAACACCTAATGATCTAATCAAGTGAGTTTTGACTTTTTATCTAAATGAGCAACTGATTTTATTTTGTAGATAACCTATTAAGACCTAATATAGAATGTTAAAACAATACTTAACCACTGAATACTACAAATACTACAAATGCACAGTTGACTGCAAATGAAATGTGAATGTGATTTTGACTAAATACACTAATGAGGTACTATTTTTATGACTAATCTGTGGTATCAGACTCTAAGCAAACATGTCAAATTTGTATTAGGTCACTGAATACCACAAATGCACAGGGTAATCCCTTGTGCCAAACACCCCTATTACTAGCTGTTTATGAAGGTTTTCGAAGTCTGAGAATAATTAAGACTATAAAATTGATTCAGAATAATGTAATATGATACACTAAACTAAAATTAACACATAAACACCAATCTTAACAACAATTAACAACTATGATAGTTTAAGCTTTATTTTTAAAAAGTAGTTATCACAAAAATTGAGCACTAGGATATTTAATGACCTACCAAATGATATTGAGCAACAATATTATCAAACTATACTAATTAAACACAGAACACCACAGATAATTAGTTATTAAGCTCTAAAATAGTAAAAGGCCAAAATGTAGAAATTGAACTTACTAGAGATCCCAAGCTGAGAACCAAGACACCAGACCAATTCTACCTATCCCATAGCTTCCAAAGAAGCTCTAAACCATTTTCAATCCAAAGCAAGCCTGCTCCATTTCTTCCTTCATCTTCACTATTGATTTTTAATTTATTTCCTATTTTATTGATTTCTTTTTGTATTTTCTCTTTTTATGAACTATTACTGGATTAAGGTTACTAAAAGCTAAACAAGCTTTGTCAGAGCTTATATGGGCTAGTTGAGTCCTTATCATCCACTAACAACCACTTTCAACAAATTTGAGAATTTGAACTAGAAATTGCATAAAATGAAATATGAACTGAAACTTGAAAATTAGATTGAATAAAGTTTGAAATACATTAAGATAACAGAATTAAAGCTTTTGAAATTGAAAATTACAACTAGTTTGGAGTTTACACTAACTACGATTATACTACTCCTAAATTACACTAATAAAATTCATCTCTGCTTCTCTTCCCTTTTGTAGACACCTTCTGAGTCTTGTGGGTCCCACTGGTCAAATCCCACCAATCAATTGGTCCATTGGATGAGTCATGTCCCTTTACTCAATTTGGCAGGAAACGCCAATTTGACCTGTTGGGTCTGATTAGGGTAGCCATAGGGGGGGGGGGTTGACATGATTGCTTCATTGGAGTTAGTGACATGGAAGGATAAGGTGGATAGTGGGTGAGGTGCAAGTGAAGGGGGTGAAAACCAGGTGGTTTAGATAGCAGTGGTGGAGATGGTGGTATTTGGGAGGGAAGGTAGGAGCTGGGTGGTTTTGGTTTTGTTTTGACCGGGGTCAAACATGGGAGTGGACTGGGCTTGTTGGTGATGGGCTGGGGTGGGCTTGTTTTATTTTGGGTAATGAGAATACTAATAGGTCCGGTTTGGTTTTTTGGTATTTAAAATAAATCACAAGGACTAAAGTTGTAATTTGGGAAAACTATAGGGACTGAAAATGTGATTTTCCCATAGTTATCAAAGGGCCATATTTGTCATTCATGAATAGTACAAGGCTACTTTTGATAATTTCCCTTTATTTTATATCCGAGGACCTTTTCTGTCAATTTCCAAACCCCAGGGACCATTCTTGTAATTTTCTGAAACTTGAAGGGTTAAACCTGTAAATATCAAATATTAACACAAAGGACCAAATATGTCATTTAGGAATAGTTCAAGGGTTATTTTGATAAATTTTCCATTTTAAATAACCTAGGGACTGATTTTGACACTTTTCCAAAGTTGAGGGACCAAAGTTGTAAATTTGTAAATTTTAACTTCAAAGGACTTTTTCTTACAACTTGTGAATCCCAAGGACCTTTTATGACATTTGTACAAGTTTTGATTCACCAGGGACTAGTTTTGCAAATTTATGAAACTTGAGGGACTGAAACTGCCAATTATGCAAACTTTGTACGTTTTTCATTTGTTTTTGCATATTTTGTGTTTGAAACATATAAAACACACCTCTAAGATATTTTAAGTATTTTGATACATATTTGGGTGTTTTTGTATGTTTTGGCAGCTCAGATTGGTATAAAATGATGAGTATTTATACACTCATCAATCAACTATAGCCATTAAACCCATTTAGTAATAAACAATCACTCGTAGAACCCAATATATACAAGGTTGCCATGAGAGAGGAGGAAAAAAAGGATAGGGTTTCAATGAATTTTTTTAAATATGATGTAATGTGCTAACCACATACCAATTTATATATATAGTTATATACCCTATATTTCAAAATGAGGGAGATAATTCCAACCGAAAATGGGTGGACTGATGCTCCATTATTTTTTATATTTTTTTTCATTCTCATATTTCTCTACTTTTTATGGAGAATGGTTTCGGTTGAAAGAGAATCAAGTTTTGTTTCCTTATTCCCATTCAATGTATCAAACAAACAAGGGACATGACATTCATTATGATTCTTCCCTTTTCATTCATTCATACCAAACATCCCCTATGTGTTAATCATCTCCAAAATATTTCTCATTAACACACTTCAACAAATGTGATTTTGACCGGTTTATATAAGCATGAATTAGGTTAAATCATTAATTATTCTTGCAACCTTTTCAACTACATTTCAATCCATAACCGACTTTTAACTCTATACTAAATACGTGATCAATTTACCCTTGCACTTCCATCTTGATGTCGTATATACTTCACATTAAATTATTTGACTCCATCTTGAGTACCTTGATTACTCCACATTAAATTAAGGGACTCAATCTTATAGTATTACGAGGCATGCAGAACCCGTGCTATGCACAGGCTTCGAATCTAATTGTTAATCGCGTATCCTTTCTGTGTATTGGCGAGTGTATGCTTAATTATTGTTTAATATGTTGTATGAAACGTTTTGACTTTCTTGTATAAAAATTTAAAAAGGTTTGATGTTGTTTTGTTTTTGTGGTGATGTATTTTATAAATGGGTTTTTGGTTATTAAGTTATGATGGTTTTGTTTCTTTTTACCTATTACTTATTTGCATGATAAAAAATTGACTTTATTTCTTTTGGACTATTATTTAGCCCTACAATACTTGTTCATCAGATGATTTTTGCATGGTAATATGAGCACACGGGGTCTATCTAATTGGTCATAGTTTAATGTGCGTTAAATATTTTCTTTATTAAGTTTGTAAGTTAAAGTTTGTGTAATAATGTATATATATAATAATGCCACATAAACTGTATAAAAATCGTTACAAACCTTTTTGACTTCATCTCATTTTACTGTACAACAAATTTCATTAAATATTAACATTGAAGTCTAACTAATATTAATAAATTTTATCAATAAACTTAATTCTAAATAGTTAAGCAAATGAATATTAATTAACACACTATTAATAATTCATAAAACCTTTGGACTCCACTATTATGTCTTAAACTTAATTTTTTTAATTTACAAATGGGTTCGAGCAAAAATTATGTACTTTTTCTTTTATATTCATTATTCAAGTTGCAAGCTTATATAAACTAATCACGCTAAAAAATATCATTTAACCATTTAAATGTTGCTTTACATACATGCTCGTGTACATTTTCTTGAATCAATTTGCACATGTGAGCTACATCAATAGAAAACACACATAAATTACTTGTATATGAAAATGCATTAACATAATACATATATCTATATATATTGCATTAGGTTAAATCATCAATTATTCTTACAACCTTTTCAACTTCATCTCAATCCATAACCGACTTTTAATTTTATACTAATTACTAAATATCATGTGATCAATTCCAGCAAGCCTTGCACTTCCATCTCGATGTTGTATATACTTCACATTAAATGCACCGCTGTTTTTCAATAAAAGCTTAAACTTTTGCTTATGTTTAAAACTCAAATTTTTTATTTGATATTATAATTTACAAACGTCTTTAAGTCAAAGTTATGTATTTTTTCCTTTCTATTATTACTCAATGTGATATTTTTAATATGTCGGATTTTGTTATTATGGCAAACTCATTTAATTGGCGTAAATATTGGTTTCTCACTAATGATTCTATATATAGAAAAAGAAAACACTTTGCGATGCGCGGATCTTATTCTTTTCAATAATAATTCAATTGCACACGATAAATTTATTCTAATATTTTTCAAAGAGCATTCGAAAGCAACTACTTACATAAACTAATCACGCTAAAAAAATATCATTTAACCATTTAAAAACGTTGCTTTACATACATGCTCGTGCACATTTTCTTTAATCAATTTGCTCATGTGAGCTACATCAATAGAAAATGCACATAAATTACTTGTATATGAAAATGCATTAACATAATACATATATCTATATATATGTTTATCTATAACAATCACCTAAATATGAAAAAAAACAAAGAAAAGAGTTGGTATCCCAATCTTTGGTTTCATTTATCTGAGCATGCATGATCTTGTGTGATTTTCATGGTACCTGCATATCATAATCAAATTTAGAAAAAAAAATGACGAAGTTAATTACAAAGATCTAAAAGATGTGTGAATCATCTCCAAAATGTTGCAAAATAGAATTTACATACCGTTACCAACAATCAAAGATCTAAAAGACGTGTGAATCATCTTCAAATGTACATACTAAATGTGATTTTGGCCGGTTTATATAGGCATGTATTAGGTTAAATCATTAATTATTCTTGCAACCTTTCGCAATCTTTTCACTTCATCTAACCGACTTTTAATTCTATACTAAATGCCATGTGATCAATTCGGGCAACATTTGCCCTTCATCTCCATTCATGATTGTATAGTTATTATGAGGCTGTATTGAATTTCGAGCATTAGCTATTTCGTACTCTATGCAATCTTGATGCCTACACAATAAATTATAATACTGAATCTTATAGTATTACGAGTAATTCAGACCCGTGGATTGCACACGGGCTCCATCTAATTGGTCATAGTGTAATGTTCAGTAATTGTTTTTGTTATTACGCTTTTGTAAGTATGATCTTAGTTGATCGGTAAATTTTATATTTAAACTTTTTATGACATATTAGTAGTTATTTATAAAGTTTATATTTTGTATTTATTCTCAAAATTGTAACATCCCTATATTTTGATATAAAACTAATATGTAATATTCGGCACATATTTTCGTCATTATATATTTAAGTTGTGATTGTATCACACCTTTTTTAAGCATGACATTTAAAATAGTTTATTAACATGTAAGATTCGGCACTTATTTTTATCATCATATATCTAAATTTTGATCGTATCACACATTTTCTAAGCATGACACACATTTAAAATAGTTTATTGACAATAAGTTCCTAAGTTGTGATGATACCACAACTTTTGTTAGCATGACATGAAAAATGTTGGTGCCTTTATTTCTATCAGTTTAAATTGAGGTCGAGTCAAAAATTATGTTTGCCCCTAATTTTCGTCATAAATAACTTGGGCTGCCTCATGACTAGTGTGAAAATGATTGTGTAAATTGTCAGCTTGTTAGTATGATGGTGAGGCCCAAATATGCAAAAATAGTTTATTGACATTAAAAGAGTATATGTGAAGAGACTTTTTTTAAGATGTTACATTGAAAAGAGTTTCTTCACATGTAATTTCTTAATATGTATAAGTTACATAAATTATTTTAAATATGAAGTGATAACATTAATGTTGAAGACCTATTATATTCATCTCCGTGCGATGCACACAGGTTTGGAATGCCTTAGGACCCATGCAATGCACACATGTTGGATCTAATTGTTTTTCGTAATGTTCGGGACTAATTTTTGGTTCATGTTTGAAACTCTCATTTTTTGTGAAAGACGGACTTCGTTGTTCAAATAAATGTTATTATTAAAAGCGAACTATAAAACAAATTTTCTTTTTAACAAAACTATAAAAACATAAAATATTAAAGTAATTAGTATATTCACGAGTATAAATTATAGCTCATATAATAAAAAAATCCAATCCAATGACCCAAGTCCGAATCATAAACCCGCTCCAATCAATCAATAGACCCAACATTTAACTAAACACAATTTTCTTCTCCTTTATATACTTATTCGATTTAGAAGATTCTCATTGTTAAGATGATAGTGTAAAGATATTTTTATTATATACTATCCAATTTTCAATATGTAACATCGACATAATTTACACAGTCATATCAAATATCAAAGTCACACAATATTCCAAGACGTTTAATTAAGAAAGTGACATTAACACACCGCAAGACAAAAAACTACATTAAGAGCAAAAATATAAAAATGCACTAACAAAGTGTAGTAATAATTATTGACTAAAAATTGAATGCTCGTCACATTATTTTCAATAAACTTACTTGCTAACTAATCAATAGTATTAGCCCGTTTATCGGTATTACATGAAGTAAAATATTGCATGTTTAATTTATAATGTACTATTAATATGAATGCTAAGTATTCATTCCACCGGTGGCCGTGGCGTTGTTCTTGTTCTTCTTGTTGTTGTCTTTGTCGTTGTTGTTCATTGGCCTTTTGCATGTTTTGTTCTTGATACAATTTTTTTGACTTCTCGATCTCTTTCTTTAATGTTTTTTGATGCGCTGCAAAAACAATTAGATATAGTTGATCGTTAGTAACTTAAATACAGTTAATCAATATATTGCATTTTCGATCAAATTGAAAATGTTTGTGCGTGTTTCACTTAATTGATAAGACAACGATGTGTAGTATCTCTTAAACCATTAGAGAAGATGATGTTACTACCAAACCTCCTAAGCACCATCTTTGTGTCCTACATTGTTACACACACAAAATATACGTGAAATTTACATAAAACAATATAAATCAATGTGCTAAATAAGTAAGACGATATGATACTTACTTTACCACCATAATAAGTTTTAGCCAAGGTGCACGCGGTATGGAGGAAATTGTGGTTTGTTGTGTGCGATTTTTGACACATTATATAGTTGATAAAATATTTGTAACTTATGAACGGGAAGGTTAAAAGACTAACCACCATTAATTGAGACTTTTGAGTTGCTTGAAATCAATGTACACATACTAATTGAGATGTTTGAGTTGCTTGGAACCAATGTTGAAGGTTTCATATAATAGAATCAATTTTTGAGACATTTATTATGACCCTTTACATTTATAAGGCTACTTAAGCTTTATATAATACGAGGCAGGCAGAACCCGTGCTACGCACGGGCTAATAATCTAATTGTTAATCGTGTATTCTTTCTGTATATTGGCGAGCGTATACTTAATTATTTTTAGTATGTTGTATGAAATGTTTTAACTTTCTTGTATAAAAATTTAAAAGTGTTTGATGTTGTTTTGGTTTTGTGGTGTTGTATTCTATATAGGGGTTTTTGGTTATTAAATTGTGATGACTTTGTTTCTTTTGACCTATTAGTTATTTGCATGAAAAAAAAATGGCTTTGTTTCTTTTGGTCTATTACTTATCCCTACAATACTTGTCTATTAGATGGTTTTTGCATGGTAATATGAAGCACACGGGGTCTATCTAATTGGTCATAGTTTAATGTGCGCTAAATATTTTATTTATTAAGTTTGTAAGTTAAAGTTTGTGTAATAATGTATATATAATAATGCCACATAAACTGTATAAAAATCATTACAAACCTTTTTAGCTTCATCTCATTTTATTGTACAACTAATTTCATTGAAAATTAACATTAAAGTCTAACTAATATTAATAAATTTTATCAATAAACTCAATTCTAAATAGCTAACTAAATGAATATTAATTAACACACTATTAATAATTCCTAAAACCTTTGGACTCCACTATTAAGTCTTAAACTTAATTTTTTTTAATTTACAAATGGGTTTGAGCAAAAATTATATACTTTTTCTTTTATATTCATTATTCAAGTTGCATGGTTATATAAACTAATCATGCTAAAAAAGTATCATTTAACCATTTAAATGTTGCTTTACATACATGCTCTTGCACATTTTTTTTAATCAATTCGCACATGTGAGATACATGAATTGAAAACACACATAAATTACTTGTATATGAAAATGCATTAACATAATATATATATATATATATATATATATATATATATATATATATATATATATATATATATATATATATATATATATATATATATATATATATATATATATATATATATATATATATATTGCATTATGTTAAATCATCAATTACTCTTGCAACATTTCCAACTTCATCTCAATCCATAACCGACTTTTAATTGTATACTAATTACTAAATATCATGTGATAAATTCCGGCAAGCCTTGCACTTTCATCTCGATGTTGTATATATTTCACATTAAATGCACTGGTTTTGTTTTTCGATAAAAGTTTGAACTTTTGCTTATGTTTAAAACTCAACTTTTTTATTTGATATTATAATTTACAAACGGATTTAAGTCAAAATTATGTATTTTTTCCTTTCTATTCATTACTCAATATGATATTTTTAATATGTCGTATTTTGCTATTATGGCAAACTCATTTAATTGGCGTAAATATTGGTTTCTCACTAATGATTCTACATGTAGAAAAAGAAAACACTTTGCGATGCGCGGATCTTTTTCTTTTCAATAATAATTCAATTGCACATGATAAATTCATTCTAATATTTCTCAAAGAGCATTCGAAAGCAACTACTTTCATAAATAATCACGCTATAAAGTATCATTTAGCCATTTAAATGTTGCTTTACATACATGCTCGTGCACATTTTCTTGAATCAATTCACACATGTGAGCTACATCAATAGAAAACGCACATAAATTACTTTTATATGAAAATGCATTAACATAATACATATATCTATATATATATATGCTTACCTATAACAATCACCTAAATATGTAAGAAACAAAGAAAATAGTTGGTATCCCAATCTTTGGTTTCATTTATCTGAGCATGCATGATCTTTTGTGATTTTCATGGTACCTGCGTATGATAACTAAATTAAGAAAAAAAGAAGACTAAGTTAATTATAAAGATTCAAAAGATGTGTGAATTATCTTCAAAATGTTGCAAAAGAGAATTTACATACTGCTACCAACAATCAAAGATCTAAAAGATGTGTGAATCATCTTCAAATGTACATACTAAATGTGATTTTCGCCGGTTTATATAGGCATGAATTAGGTTAAATCATTAATTATTCTTGCAACCTTTCGCAACCCTTGCACTTCATCTAACCGACTTTTAATTATATAATAAATGCCATGTGATCAATTCGGACAACCCTTGCACTTCATCTCCTTTCATGATTGTATAGTTATTATGAGGCTGCATTGAATTCCGAGCATTAGCTATCTTGTACTCTATGCAACTACTAAACGACTCCAACTTGTTTCTAACTCTAAAAACTCTATCATCATAACTCCACACTAAATTTAGGGACTGAATCTTATAGTATTATAGATAAGATATAAGATAGATATATACTCTTCATCGCACCCTTCTACCTGGCAGTTCGTTGCTCATGCTTGTTTTGCGGGTAATACGCTTGCCCTGTCGATCCATTCGAAGTCATAGGATGAACGAGGTGTTCTTAGTGTTATGCTTCTTCGCTCATGGTGTTTTCCGATCCACCGACTAGCAGTTTATTCCTTTCATGATGCTAATGCCTATGAAGCTGACTAGGTTCCAACTAAGGCCATTATCTCCGAAGGACTGTTCCGGCATCCCGAAGACCACTTTTACTGCAGATGGATCGGGTTCGAGACAGGGTCATCGATACATCGTCAGTTACAATCATTTTAATCAAATGTATACATACACGTTAGTGAACGTTCATATTAGTTAAGTAAAAATGCGCTATATTATAAAAATAGTGCTCAAATATAGTCAATATTTGTACAATCTTATGAACATTTAATTAAAACTTACACGTATATTTTATACGGTTCGATTATAGTAATCGCGGAAAGTTGAAAATAAAAACCGAAACTGAACAGGAATAAGCGGGTTTCTCCGGTTTCGAGTATTTTTGGTATTTTCGGTTATCGCTTTTTTTTTTTTTTTTTTTTTTTTTTTCGATTCAATGTTTTGGCTGGGTTTATCAATTTATCAGATTTTTTTAATACCCATAGTTGAGATCAATATATAAGCACTGCCAACAAAATTAAATGGTTATTGAGCATTTGCTACATAAGCGGTCGTCTAAACACCAACCATGTAAACATTATTATCGAGAAAAATCATAACTTTAGTATCTTCCTCTTTATTGTTTGCACGCAACTAGTTACTTTTGCCAAATAAATAGTCTCATGCATATTCTAAAGTTACGGCCGCTGTTGTTTTTAAGGAAGAAACAAGTTGGCAAGTTGGTGCTTTACCTCGGATGCCTTATGTTAATGTCATTGCAAAACTTATGGTAATACAATTACACACTAATGCACAAACTTTTATTTTAATGTTTAACGCACAAGCTTACGAGAAATTAAGGTTGTTTTGAAAAATAAGTGCTCTTAATAATAAGTTTTGTGTAATTTTCAAAAGATTATGAAAGTTTTCAGAATTATAATTTCTCATAAGCTTAAGAAAGCAAATGCTACTTTGAATAATTTTTAAAAGAACAAATCTAATTGAAGTTCCAGTTTTATCCGGTGTACTAGACGTGTATTCATGCATAGCGAAGTAATTTTATAGAGATAAATATTTATATTTGAGATATATGGTTAACTGTTTCGTGTAACGTTCATCAATTAACGTTAGACAAGCCTCATCATCATTTGAGATGACAAGAACATCATACGAGTTCTAGTTTAACAAATTGAAATTGAAATATGGATTGGGATTGAGAACGATGATCGAGATGAATTTCAAAAAAAAGAAAGAAAAAAATGTTGAAGATTAGGTAAATTCAGAAATAACATTAATTTTAGAAACAAAAACTATTTTAAAAAACATTTTTATATAAAAAAGTAAACAAAATATTGAAATTTAAGTTTTAAAGTTGTATTTTAAGGCTTAAACATTACTTATTCTTATATATATTTTTTTTAAGATTAAGAAAGAGTATTTTTGCATTATATGTAAAAAGATTTAAGTTTTTTAAAAGATTATATTTTACATTATAAAAACAGTAGAGATACAAATCAGCTATAGTTGGACCGGTCATGAACACCACCAATGTTCGTACATTGCCATAAATGGACACACATAGTTAGTCACTTGTCAATACTTTCCTCAAGAAATAAGTCGGCAATTGATGTGCTGCAATTGTCTACCATGTTCAGATTTACCAGCTTTTGGAGTCTTCTTTATATGACTTGACAAAGTACTATTTCAAGTGGAGAATAAAAATATGCAAAGATAAAAAACATGATATTCCAGAGTCAAATAAAAATACATAAATAAGGTTGTTGAAACTATACCCCACATCTTTTTTTCTTTGTCATTAGAAAAGGCAATGAGTTCCTCTGTTCGAATTAGCAGGACGTGTATGTGATGTATGCGTGCAAAAATTTAAATTTGAAGTGAGAAAAGATAAAAATACCAGTAATAGAGAGAGTGTACTTTTACAGTGTGATGTCATGGGCTAACGAGTAGAAAATTCTCTCATGTAAAAAAAGTATGAGTCCACCCAGGCACACACAACCTAATAAAAACACAAAAAGAAAAAATACTCACAACATGAGCTGGTAGGTACGGCACGATCTTCAACGACATGAAGGACGCTATGGTGTTGGTGCCATGACCAAGGTTATAAATAGCGTGAGGTGAGGCGTGGCTGCGAAGCCAAGCCTCAAGCCTTACGAGCTATAGCGAAGCTACGACGTTTTCTAAGGCATGACTTAATGTGACATAATTTTTATTTATAGATTTACACACACACACACACACACACACACACACACACACACACACACACACACACACATATATATATATATATATATATATATATATATATATATATATATATATATATATATATATATATATATATATATACACATCAAGATTACAAAAAGCGTTATACATAAGAAATAAACTCAAAAAAATAAACAATCTTTGCATTTTTAGTCATTTCTTTAAATAAAACCTTCTTCATTAAAATAGTCGTCAAAACCTTCTTCACTCGTTATATGAGTGGTAGAACCATAGAAATAAGTTAAAAACTTGAAATTGATTTATAAAGTTACCATGCCCAAGCCAAAAATCCCTTATATCAGTAATTCGGTAATTCTAGCTCAAATACTAGTAAATCCTTTAAAAGCTTCAAAATAAGGCGCCACGTCTCGCGCTAAGGCACGACTTATTGCGCCTTTTCGAGTCTCATCACACGCCACACCTTAAGAAGACGCCTTGGTCTGTTTCGTAATGTCGAGGCCACGCATCGCGCCTTAGTTGCGCTAAGGCGCGCCTTTTAGAACCCTGGCTATGGCACAAGAGCCACCAGCCACCATAACAACGGCTTTAATAAAGAATTAATGAAAGAGGTAAGTTTCAAATCAAATATTTTAAAACCAAAATTTTTAAATATTTAAGAAACTATATATAATGTGAGGAGATGAAACAAATGTATAGTGATAGTGACAAAGGCTTTGATGTAAAACGACTTTTCAAGGCTTTGAAGTAAAACGACTTTTCTAGTCGAGAATGCTTATTCGCTGAATATGAAAGTATGACATTGTTGAGGGAGATCTTTGAGCATTAAACTAGGCGACGACGAATTCGTTCTAGAAATGACTTGACATTAAAGAAGTTCTCAGAGGAAATGAGTTTTTGCTCAAGAACTCAAGCAAGCATCTGGTTATTATCTCGCGTTCAATTAAAAAAAATAAAAATAAAAAATAAAACCCTTGATATCATCACTTTATTCTTTAAAGCGATTAAAGAATAGTACTCTCTTGAAGTTTTTGTCAAGATTTTCTAATAATCAAGTTATACATTTAACTAAAAGAGTTTAAATTCGATGCAAGATTTCCATATATCTGACAACTTGGTATTCGAGTGAACCACATTAATAAATAGGGTTTTGTGAAAGAAACGACTTGACATTAAAGAAGTTCTCAGAGGAAATGAGTTTTTGCTCAAGAACTCAAGCAAGCACTTGGTTATTATCTCGTGTTCAATTAAAAAAAAAAAAAAAAAAAAAAAAAAAAAAAAAAAAAATCTTGATAATCATCACTTTAATCTTTAAATCGATTAAAGAAGGGTACTCTCTTAAAGTTTTTGTCAAGATTTTCTAATAATCAAGTTATACATTTCACTAAAAGAGTTAAAATTCGATGCCAGATTTCCATATATCTGACAACTTGGTATTCGAGTAAACCACATTAATAAATAGGGTTTTGTGAAAGAAGTCCTTAAGAGTTGTAGTTATAAGTTTATATTTAACTACAACCGGTTGTTATAAAGCTATTCATTCAATCATAATCAAATGGTAATTGTGTATTCACCTTTCGTGGAGATGTCTTTATTTTTTTCAGGATTTTCATCTAATCAGAGTCATTAATTGGTGGTATTATAATAAAATCATTTGCTTAACCAAATTCCTAAAAGTTGTTGTTAGCAATATCCTTTTTAAAAAGATTAATGGCTATAATTTTAGCTGTAATAACTTATAAATCATATTAATTAACCATGTTCAACCACAAAAATATAACCGGTAAAAACTCTATCTTAAATTTAAATTCACCTAAGAAATTTTTATTTTATTTTATTTTTTATTTTTTGCGATTTATCTTTAGTTATATTTCAATTCCAAGATAGATCCATCTAAGTCACTAGAATCTTTCTCTAAGTTCATCTCTGACTATATTATCCATAAATCATCAAAATTGAAGGATGAAAGAACATCTTTTAGTTACATTCATCCTCTAAAATAATTCATCTCCGATCATAAACTTTAAACTACAACTTTAAACATATTTATATGAATTTATTGAAAAATATCAACTAATGGTTCAATAACAAATCAAAAGATGTTAAAAAGCAATAATAATATTTTTTGAAAGAGCAATGCTCCATAATTTCCTCCAAATTTAGATCATAGAGGGAGATGAGTTTTGATGTTTAATTCTTCAAATATAAAAATAAAATAATGATTTGCATAACATAGTTCGAGATAACTTCATTCACAAAAGGTGGTACTATTAGTATCCATCTTACCCCTTCTACCTCCCGTGATACTTGCTTTATTGATGGGATAAGACAATTTCTATCATTTTTTGTCCGTATATTTTTTTACTGCTTTTAACTTGTCACACATTATATTCTATATTTCGTATTTTTTCACCTATTTTACTCATTTTATTAACATTACAAGACAACTGTCAATGGCTTTTGCTCCATATTTTTGTGTTTTACTACTTTTAACTTGTTAAACTTTATATTTTTTGTACCGTATTTTTTATTTCGTAATTATAATAAAACAAAATAAAAATCCTATCACTTTAGGGTTAGCGTAAGCCTTCACAAATCAGAAATAGTTGGCGTATGATGTGATATATATTTAAATTTAAAAAAAATAAAAAATAAAAAAAAAAATAATAATAATGAGTGTGACGGAGCCCACAGACCACAAGACAGGGTCAATCTAGGTGCACTTGTTTTGATCTCCTATTGGACCGCCAATCGTCCATCATGGACTCCGTATATTTGATTATTTATATTTTTGTTCGTCACGAGCTTGATTATAACAACGCGTGAATGATTTAATATTATCCAACATACCCACGCAAATGGTTCCCGTAACTTTAAAGTGTCTTATGATCGACACAGCCAGACAGGAGTGCGTTTTGCCTTTGCACCTTTATTTTCAGGCACGAGCGGAGCCAGAAAATTATGACCGGAGGAGTTAACTTTGATAATTTTAAAAAATATACTATACATCGGTTTGTTAAGAGGTTTTAAAATTTTACACTACAAATTTTTTTGCTAGAAGGGCAGGTATCCTATCCCCTCGTGTTTCATCCTCTGTTTCTAAGCTCGGTATGACTTGATCTGGATCGTAGTTCAGATTCAGTTTTTGCTATACAGAGTATTTTGTTGATCAATAATAAGTTAATAACAACATACTTTATTTGCAATCAACTCCAAAATATAAGAGCATCTACAATGGCACCAAGTCATAAAGACTTGGAGCATTTAATGCCATTAATGTTACACACATTTAATAACTAAAGCTTTTAGGAATGACTTGGAGTTCACCAAGTCTTCTTAAAAAGCTTTACAAAAAGCTTGTCATGCAATGCTAAAAACCATCATCAAAAGCTTTTTATAATAGTGAAAAGCTTTTGCTTGTTTGAGCCATTGGAGATGCTCTAACGTAGTTATGATTTACTTTAAATTCGTTGTATTCTTCAAATTCAACAATGTATGTTTCCATACACTCCTTGAGTATCAACTTTTTCCATGAATATTTAACTAAATGTCTTTCTAAGTATTTTGGATTATAAATCAATATTCTTTAGCATAGTGGTATATAAATTACACAATTTTCAAGAGTTGTAAGTTTAAGTCCCGGTTAAGACATGTTTAAGATATTATTATGTGATATAATCTTATATGGATATATGGATATGTCACTTTTTAAATAAACTGAAAAGAAAAAATAAGAAAAAAAACCTAAAAATAGGATATTTATATCATTCGTAATGGATGGTCGTGAAGCTCGGGCACACGCCAATAAGGCTGAGCTAATCCATCCGAAAATCAACCCGAACCGACAAACGATCGAAACCGGAACGAATCGAACCAAACCGACCTTTTTTGGTTTGGTTTCGGTTTTGTATATTTATTTCGGTTTTTTTGGGTTTCGGTTTTTGTTGGTTTTTTCGGTTCAAAACCCAAAAAGCGACCCGAACCGAGTTATTCAATTCGGTTTTGGTTTTGATATCTATTTCTCGGTTCGGTTCTCGGTTTGAGTTTTTCCCTTTTTCGGTTTTCGGGTCCGGTCGGTTTTTGTCTGTTTGGGTCGGCTTTGACCCGATGCCCACCCTACCCGCCAAGGAGGACGCGTCTCACCTATTACGACCCCTCCATTGAACTTGTCGCCTAGTGATTTTTGGGAGGACTCAATCGATATAACAATCGAGTCGTGTGGTATGTTTGCGTGTGTGTTTTTATTAAATGATTTTTGTGAGGTATATTTGTGTTTAAATAGGGTATGTTTTTTGTGGTAACCGCGATCGCTTTATTACATTAAATTGGTCATGAAGAAGATTAGCGCTGATGTGGCAATGATTATTGTGGTTATTTGTGCTTCCCATTATACTTAGGGTGCGTTTGATACAAGCCTATGGGTATCATGAAATGAGTTTCATTCCAAATAATGGTGTTTGTTTGATAAATCTTATAATCAAATATGACAATGATAAATGAATATGTTATATACTACAAACCACTCAAAAGGGTAATGTATGAAACTCACCTGAGGGGTCCACCTTATATCTAAACCCATACCGATTGTGATTCAGGCAGCATACCAAGCGCACCCTTAGTCTTAATCACGATAAACTCGGTTGGATGATAAATTGCCTATCCATGTGTGACAATACTCTTATCATTGACCTATTTCTCCCTTTAACTTGAATGTCTTTTCCTTCAATTTTGAAACAAGATGTTATATTCCTTGCAAAAATGGTCGAAAGTCTTTTGGAAGAAGTCTTTCTGCCTTCGGGTAGAGGTAAAGCTGTCTACATCTCCCCACCTTTATACCCCGTGGAAGACGGGTTAGGTACCATTGATTTATACTATAATGGTAATTTGGTAGTTGAATTGTTGTCAAATTAGTGATTAAAACTGTAAGATTGAAAGTGGTAATCACATATCACGGAAATATGAATGTTTTGACTGAAGAAGTTCAAACCAGGGCTAAGAAAACAGACCGTTCCTACCGGACTAGCGGTCCGGTCTCGGTCTCGAGTTTTTCCTTATTTTGGTCTCGGTCCGGTCTAAAAACCGACCATTTTTCCTTCTTAGACCGGACCGACCGAAGGACATGACCAGACCGAACACATTCGGTCTCGGTCTTGGTTTTTGGGCAATTTCGGTCTCGGTCTTGGTCGGTCCGGTCCAGTCCGGTCTGGTCTTCGACCGATTATCAGCCCTAATTCAAACTAAAGTTAAAGAAAATCGAAAATCAACAAACTTCAAATTATTTGTGTTCAATCTCAGGCATGTTTGTGTTGACCATCAAACTCTATATGATCGTTAGCATGTATTGTAGTATAACTAGTTTAACATATAGCTCACAATATTTTTTAAAAGGCCTTTGTATTAATTGATTGAAAACCAGAAATTGCTAGAAATTACAATGATAATATGATATCTCAACCTCCATAACTCTAAAACTATAATCACTTGGTTATTACAACAGTAGAAATCCAACAATCAAAGGAAAGACCCTCATCATCTAAACCCCAAAATAGATTGAATGGAAACGGATGAAAACAAACCACAATGCCAACAACTGATATAAATCCCCCAAAACCTTAAAACCAAACAGTTTCGGCCATACAATCAAATCCAGTGGTAGCACAATGAAATGTAAAGATAGCTGACGAAGAAATACCAAAAAATGTTAGACCACCACATGCCGAAACAACCAAAACCCGCTGATAAACTAAAAATAAAGATAATAATTGTAACATACCAACCAATTGGTCATAAAGAATTATTTCTTTGCTCCTATTTTGTCAACAAAGAGTCAATTTTCAAATGAATTTTATTGATCATTTCTTCATGTATTTTTGTCATATATGCATAACACTAAACTCTTAAAATTAGTGCATAATATTTTAGTAGAACAGATCAAAATCCTAACTAACTCTAGAGAAAAGTTCAATGTAGATTCTGTTAGCCCGTAATATGATTGTCACTTGGTGACTACAATGATTAGTATTTACCTTATATAAATCTTGTATAAGCTCCATATATAACTGTGATCATTGTATAACAGTGATTATTGATTGATTGTCCCATGCATACAATTGTCACAGTTATATATGGAGCGTATACAAGATCTATATAAGGTAAATACTAATTACCCTAGTCACCAAGTGACAATCATGCTTATCTCTTAGTCACCAAGTGACAATCATATTACAGGCTAACCGATTCAACATTCTTTAAAGATCTAATAAACCAATCCATGTCATTAATTGTTTTATCAAAACAAAAATAATAAACTTTCACCTTTTTTTAAAAAATTAAATATTTCACAAACCGTTAATTGTTACGCAAAACGAATCATGCCATCGCGACGGGAATTAAATCGTCTTTCTATAGATGGGCACTTCTATATACTTTCGACATTTTTTTTTTCAATTACATCTGAAAAAATCACATGTTATTTTTATCACAAATCATATATAGGGATGGCAACGGGGCGGGTTTGGGGCGGGGCGGCCATCCCCATCCCCAAACCCGATTACCAAAGTTCTCCCCAAACCCGCCCCGATCCCCATCGGGGATCTAATCGGGGCGCCCCGTTGGGGCGTGATGGTCCCCCAAACCCGCCCCGTATTAATCGGGGATCTTATCGGGGCATCATCTTTGGGTGTAATTCTCGACCAAAGCCGCACCATTTTACATTTATTGTTATTTTTATACCGTTAGCAATAACGAACCTATTAATAATCAATTAGAAACAAGCCTTATTAAATTTTCAATGATAATATTATACATAAATAATGATAAATTATACAACAAAAAAAATTAAAACTTAAAATATGACACTAAACGAGTTTCTATAATCACAATTACGCATTCTTATAAATCTAAAAAAACTAACAATATTATATTAATATTTTTTATTACGTTAATACTAACAAAATACTATATATGTAGATATATTTGTATATATGTATATGTTAATCGGGTGGGGCGGGGCGGGGCGAGGATTCCCCACTCCCCGTCCCAAACCCGATTAAAATCCCCGTTTAATCCCCAAACCCGCCCCGTAACCCAATTAGCATGCCCCGCCCCGCCCCAATTATGTCGGGTTTCGGGTTTCCCCGTCGGGTTCGGGTTTTTTTGCCATCCCTAATCATATATGATTTATGAAATCACATGTAACTGAAAAAAAATTCATGTATATCAATGTATCCGTCTACTGAAAGATAAAAAAATACTCATCACGATGGTGTATTTTTTTCACTAGACGACGACTTATCGTTTTGCAAGATATTTTATTTTTGAAAAAGAAGTGATTTTTCCCCTTTTTTAGTAAAATAATGACTAGATAGGATTTTTTTTTTTTTTTTTTTTTTTTTTTAACAGCGAGTTAGTAGTTAGTGATTCGAGCTCACAGGGACATCTAATTAGGCAGTATACAAGCATCGAACCTTTCTCCTTAGAGGATAAACCCCACTCATACTTCTATTTTTTCAGGCCCCTGAAGGTCCATGGTGAGACTCAAACTTGAGACCTCTCCAAGGATAACTCCACAAGGTTACCCTTGGTGGCCAACTGAGCTAGCCCAATTGGTATGCTTATTGATCTAAGCTCTACATATCACACTTGTCTATACTTGCTTAAATATGCTTATTATTCCGACGGTCCGACCTGTGTTTTTTCTTTCCTGAAAAATACCATATGTCTGCAAAAAAGTTAAATTCCTTCTTTAAATTTTGGTGTGGGTTAAAAACATGCTAATGGTTTAGTTAAATCATTGACTTTTCTTAGAGGTTCAATAATATATGTTGCATTGTCATCTTTTTACTGGTTGTTGAGTGTTGTCATGATTTGTACCTTTTGAGTGAAGTGATTGAGATTAGTTTTGCTGAGCTATTTCCGGCTATAGCTTATTCAACATTCCAATTTTCAAACAAAAAAATATTCATGATTGTATATATTTGTGTATTTTTTTTTTTTACTTAGATGTATATGTCTTCGAGCAGTAGGCTTTGAGCAGAAGCCTACAAAGGCTCCGATGTTAATGAGATGCAACAGAGGTAGGACTCTACTTATGCAAAAGCTCCTTGGGATCTTACTCTTAAGTAGAGCAGAAGAAGATTAACGAAGGCTCCAAGATAGAAGCTCCGAGTGGAGGCTCCAACAGGCGGTCAGAGGCTCCCTCCATGCTGAGCAGAAACTACTGGAACATGGGTTTGCCCCATATTTAGTTGGTCCGGGACTCCGGGCTTGAAGATGCAATCTTGGGGAGCAAAGTTAGAATTAGGGTTTCCACACTTATAAATACCCATCTCATTGTAATTGTAAACTTGTATCTCTTGTGTGTGTGCTCAATAATAAATCTCTATGGTTCGACCCCGTAGACTGCTACGACTTCTCTAGTCGTAGATACCACGTTACATTTTGTGTCTTTTATTTTTCTCGCAAGTGTTGTTTGTATTTCTTTGTTTGTTAGACGGGTGTGCATGTGCGATATCCACTACAGTACTCGCACTAAAGTTTATTTACCAAACCCAACATGGATTAATTAGATTTATGATCCAAAATTTGCTTGTACGGTTGCTTTGTAAGATTCTCTCCTCTAGTCTTTTGTTAGAGGGGCTTGTTTTTTAATATATTTTATGTTGTTAAAAAAAAAAGTTTATTTACAAAATCATTATTAAATTAAAAAAAAAAAAAAAAAAAAACGTAGCATAAATATGTAGAATCACTTAACAGTAGCATTAACTTTAAGTTAGCATAAATATGTATATTTTTTTTTCATCCTTTCAAGTTATAGCATAAATATGCATAATCACATTATAGTTTCCTTTCATCCTTTTAATGGCTAGCTAGTTGTGTTAATAAAGTTGCCTTTAAAAACATAGCCAAAAAGAAGAATAGTTAATAGAATAATCTTAACCAAAAACATATACTCGTATAAGAGCAATGGATATCATGGCTCAAGTCATTCTCACTTTTCACATTCAACATCAAAATACTCTCTCACTCATCACTCAAGCTAAAACACCTCTTTTAAAACCATCACATCCAATTAAAACACAAACTAAACATTCTCCACCGGGTCAAGAATGACGTATGCCATTAAAATGGCTTAGAGAATGATGCAGAGGGGGCGGTATGATGGCACCAAAATGGCTCAAGCCGAAAACCATCTACTTTGGGTTGGAACCTGAGTGACGTTATGATACATAACGCTCTCATATCACAATTTACAAACACACTTCACCATCAACTTGGACTAGTTGAGCCATTAGTTTTAATTTTTGTATTAGTTGATCCATTCAACTACATTTTCATTCTAGTTGACAGTAAACATCAAATGGTTACATCCTAATAAATTAGTTTGAGTAACTCATCTATTCAACTATTTATATGTCAACATATTTATAATAGTCAATTAAATAAGCTTAACATAAGCATATCTTCTCTTAATATATATATATATATATATATATATATATATATAGTGTAACTTTCAAACGAGAACCATTTTAATTGCGAGAACTGAGAGAACCACCAAAAACATACATGCACGCCTTCAATAATTGTATTTTTGCACATATGTTTTAAAAACAACACATATGTTTTAAAAAAAACATAGTTGTTCTAAAGAATTTGATAAGAAATTGAAAATACAAAATTTTTCTTTGAAGGTGTGCATGTATGTTCTTATAAGACGTGCAACGACAATATTGCGGCCGTGGGTAAGGTTTTTGTGAAAAAAGATGATAAGTTCATAATGATATAGAAGAACATAGGTGGATGCTTAACGATTATTGATGATTTGCATGTAATTTTATTTTATTTTAAAAGGCGTGCATGCATGTTTTTTGTGGTTCTCTCAGTTCTCACAGATAAAATGGTTATCGTAAGAAAGTCCCCCTCTATATATATATATATATATATATATATATATATATATATATATATATATATATTAGGGCTTTATTTTCAGAACCCTGTTAAGTGCGGTGCGAGAACCCACTTATGTACTTCTAATAAAGGATAGTGTGCAACATATCAATGCAAAATCGTATTTTTTTTAATTAAAAGAAACATCAATTCCTGAAAACATTAATGAAAAGGGTAGAAAAGGTATTTTAGTTTATACACTACCTCATCAGGGGCGTAACCAGTAATTTGTTTTTGGGGGGGTCAAAAAAATTAAAAGACACTAGCAAATGTAACAAACATCATAATATATAACTATGTAAAATTGTTGCAACCAATATCTTGAGGATTATTTATTTATTTAGTCAATCAAGTTTTGTAAAGTATTTATAGAAGAATTAATAAGAGGCTATGGATCAGTTGTATAACAATTAATATTTATACATGGACTTTATCAGTAGATAAGGTGGGCAAAAAAGAAGAAAAAAAAAAAAAAAAAAAAAAAAAAACAATATTAGTTACACTTTACAACATTGGCTTTTTTACATAGTACTTGTGTACAATTTTTAGGGCTTTGTGGGTAGGTCATGGCCCACCTTACCCCCCACACAGCTTCGCCACTGTACCTCATTAACTGCATGCTACAACATTGAGATTTCTTCAAATATTTTCTCAGTGATAATGATCACATATCATCAAATTGATTCTATTAACATAACCGAACCTAATTTTCTAAACATAAACACACGCACCGATTACACCTACAAACCAAAACCCCCAAATCTCACATTAGCAGATACAATCAAGATCCTACAATTCCGTTTGATTTTTTGGATCGAATAACAAGTACATCAATGGAAGGTACACACATCCATGTTCTTTATTTGTATTTTTTTTTTATTGTTGATGGTTTATGGTTCGATTGGTAAAATTGAATACATGCATTGAATACATGCATGTTCAATTTTTTGTTATGATTGTTTCATTGTTAGATTAAATTAAGTTAACATTTGGTTATGATTTGATAGATCGATTGTATTTTTTTTTATTGTTAAAATTTTAAAAATTATAATCATTTTTTTTTTTTTTTTTTTTTACATAAATGTCATTTTAAAAATATGTGAATTTGGTTTAATATTTTTATTTTTTTTCATAATTGATTTTTTTTTCCTTCTAAAAATGACTGATTAAGGATTCTTATTCTAATTTTTTTGGTTGTTATGTAAATGGTTGTGTATGATTTTTTGGTTGTTGTTACAAATGTTGTATAAATTAATTGGTTATGTTAATGTAGGATGCATTTGTGGTTGTTGATGTTATTGTAAGGAAGGTTTTGGTGTAACATAAATGGTTTTAACATATATTAGATAGAGATATAATCTTTTTGATTTCAAATGTTGTTTGGAAGTTGTATCATGGATGTTTGAATGTGGATTATATGAGTAGGTGTAACAGGGGTGTTTTGTTTATATGACAATGTAAATGAATAATGTTAAAGTAGTGATGTTACGTGATAACTTAAGGTATAGTAATATAAGTGTTGCTTTGTAGGTTCAAAGTTTCTTAGTACGGAGTAGAACTTAAGGTATGATATGTTCAAAGATTTTGACGGACGGTGGTGTTTTGTAATTGTAACATGTTTTAACGTTTTGTTATCAAAATATTTATAACATTTACGGACTTTAGGTTCAAGGATACGAGGAATGACGAAAGGAAAAGAGAAAGTTGTGGTTGAAGAAGAGGCGATTGATGTGGAACTAGAGGACATTGATGATGACTTCGTTGAGGCAGAATGGAACAACGCAGGTATTTGGAACATGGTTGGTTGGTTATAATTTAGATATGAATAGGTAATGAACATGGGTGTATTTGGAAACTGATGAATATATTGTTATTGTTGATTGAATATGGTTCGATAGTTATAGTGAATTCATGTGTGTTACAACAATCAATTATGTTTGTGATTGTTTGTTTATTTTACAGTTTTTGTTACAAGTTTCATTGTTTGATTGATTATGGTTTGATTGTTTAATTTTTTTTTTTATTTTATTTTATTTTATTATTATTATTTGAATGATTATGGTTCGATTGGTTTTTTTTTTTTTTTTTGGATTTGCAATTGTTTGTAACACGAGTGTTTGGATGTGCATAACATAAATGAATGTGTTTATGATTAAGATAAATGAAAAAGGGGTGTTTGGATTTTACATGAAGGTTTAGGTACAAGGTAGTAACATGGGTGTTTGGTTATGAGTAAGAAAAATGAATGTGGCTATGATTAAGCATCGATGCATTAAGGTTTGTGTTTGGTTATGATTAAAATAAATAATGTGGTTATGGCGTAAGTAAATGATTGACATGGGTGTTTGGCGTAAACAAATGAAACAGGGTGTTTTTTATTAAGCATAGGTGCAAGTGTATATGGTGTATCGGTTATGGACAAAGTAGTAACATGTGTGTTTAGGTGTGTTTGGATTTTAGTACAAGGGCTATTAGATGAACATACCTGTAAAGTATATTGGTAGAAAAAGTAGAAAACAACTGTTATTGAAAAGAGAAAACTGGTTAACAATAATCTATGTTATTAGTGTATTAAACAATAGTGTAATGTATACCTTTTAGGTTTAAGAAGAAGTGGACGGAAGAAAGGAAACGCGAAAACAGAAAGAGGAAAAGATGTAAAAGGGAGTTCGGGTAACAAAGGTATATTGTTGTGCATGTATGTGTTTGTTTGTAAATGGGAATATAGGGATTGTTTGCGGAAATGTGATTTTTTTTCGGAAATGTGTGTAGCAACTGTGCAAGAATTAACGAAATAAATTAATGAAATCATAAAGGTTGTATACAAAATTGGAAATATTCTATTCGATAAACACAAGTGCAAATATAAAATGTATATTAAGAGCGTTGTTAGTATGATATGTATGTGACAGATGAGAATGCAAACAAAGGAGTCAAGGTTGATACAGGAGCGGGGTCGAAAAAGAAAAAAAAATTGCTAAACGTAAGTACTACGTATTTAGTGTTTAATATTTTGAAGTGGTATACTAATAAGGATCGTTAGTGTTCATTTCAATTTAAATAAATATTTTAATTTAATAAAGTTTAAAGTATATGTATACTGAATTAGTGTTTATTAATCATAGGTGATGAAAATGAAAATGTTTAGAAACCTAAGCGGAAGAAGGGTGAAACTTCTAAAGTAGAATGTAGTAGAACGTATATGTTCCAGACTAGAAGTAGTCCCAAAAAACTGTTTAATGCTATACAAACACTAACGCCGAAAATGTGTTTGGAGTGAATTGGGTTAGGAGGGCTTATGGACTTTAAGCTAGATGGAATTCCAAATAAGCTAGCATTTTATGTTGACAATTTTAATCCAGAAACAATGGAGATCAAGCTTGTAAATGATGCTATTGTTATTACTAAGGATTTGATTGGAGAATTGCTAGGAATAAGGAATGATGGAAATGTTATAATGGATGAAGAAATTGAGAAGGATATAAAGATGGTGGATAGTTGGAATGAGCAGTTTGATAAAAAGGAAATTCTAACAAGGGACGTTAAGGCTGTGATTAGGAAATCAAAAGTAGCGGACATGAATTTTAAACTAAATTTCATTGTCCTATTTGCTAATGTTATGGGTGGTGTCAAAGGGAAGGCAGTGTCTGATCTTAGCGTTCTAGATCATATAAGAAATGATACGGATCTCGCTTTGGTGTGAGTGTTTGGAGAGGTTTCAAAAGCTGTAAAGATGGTTGGAAAAGAGAAATGACCAACAGTTATTTTCTGAGCCCATTAATGTTGCTAACGGTAAGTTCGATAATGTTTTTAGCATATAACTTCACATTTATAATATATTTTGATTTATGTATCATGAATGTTTTTTTTAATTTGAGATTTATTTATGAAACAGATGGCGTACGTTGATAGAATCGTGTGTAACAGCTTCTATGTGCCTCGTATTAGACCACTTACTAAGTTTTGGACATTTGAGTTGTTGAAAGAACGAGAAAAAGAAGAATGTGATGGGGAAGGACTAGGCATGGGTGATAAACAAGGACCATATGTTGAAGAAGATGTGGATCCAATGCAACTTATGAGGAGGTAATGTAGGATATATATTATAATTAGTTAATATTTGTTTTACGTACGTGGCAAGTATGATTGTAACATAGGTGAATTTTCATTGAATGTAGGGATTTCTTTGGAAGTTGTCAAAACTGGTAAAAGGTATCAGGAGTGCGAGGACCTGTTTTGAAAAGACTGTGGAGTCGGGGCTAGGAATGTTCCCAGGTAACTTGTTGATTTCTGATTTGAATCAACAATACCGTGAAGCATTAATGATTAAAAAGTCTGGTGAGGAAAGTCGTAGAGGTACTAATGAGGAAGGGAGAGATGCCTCGAATGAAGATCCATTTGATTCGCCTGCATTCATGATGGGGCCGCAAACACAGTTGGAAGTGTTTAGATCATCTGATAAGGCTTGTGAAGATTTCTATATTGAGAAGAATCTAAAGGAAATGGATCGCCCGAGTTTCAGCATTGGATTATCACAAGACCTGTTGTGGGCAACGCAGAAAACGGGTGAAGGAAGTGGGTCAAGAAAGGAACAACAACCTGAAGTAGCTGTAGAAGAAACTGAAAGAGTGAAATCTGGAAATAACTTGAATGCGGGAAATGGTAGTGGGACTGAAGATAGAGCACAGGCGGTGAATGCAATGCCGATTAATAGCTGTAAACCAAAAGTGGTTCGTGAGAAACGGGTATGTTCGAAGGCGGGAACGATGCTATCCCCTTTCGTATCAAGAGTGCTTGATATTGATAGTAGGTTTACAAATGAAGAAAAGCTAGTTGATGCGTACCTGTGTACACAGACGGCATTGAGTTCAAGTAAGTTGTATAAATGTATTTGTGAATATTTTTGTTAATTAGTTTTACATATGATTAGTTTAAAGATATTTGTAATTTTTGTGGCTACTTAATGACAGTGATGTATTGTTTGAGACGGCAACCGGTGAAAAGGGTATATTTTCACAGTTAATGACGTTAGTGGGGGGAGAAAATATAGATAATTGTGTCGTGGACGCCTGACGTTACATTCTTCTTTATATTCCTCCAACGAATTTAAAAATGTATTCCAGACGTCTACAACACAATTATCTATATTTTCACCCCCACTAACGTCATTAACTGTGAAAATGTAACCTTTTCACTGGTTGCCGTCTCAAACAATACATCACTGTCATTAAGTAGCCACAAAAATTACAAATATCTTTAAACTAATCATATGTAAAACTAATTAACAAAAATATTCACAAATACATTTATACAACTTACTTGAACTCAATGCCGTCTGTGTACACAGGTACGCATCAACTAGCTTTTCTTCATTTGTAAACCTACTATCAATATCAAGCACTCTTGATACGAAAGGGGATAGCATCGTTTCCGCCTTCGAACATAACCGTTTCTCACGAACCACTTTTGGTTTACAACTACTAATCGGCACTGCATTCATCGCATGTGCTCTATCTTCAGTCCCACTACCATTTCCCGCATTCAAGTTACTTCCATTTCCAGATTTCACTCTTTCAGTTTCTTCTACAGCTAGGTTGTTGTTCCTTTCTTGACCCACTTCCTTCACCCATTTTATGTGTTGCCCAGGTCTTGTGATAATCCAATGCTGAAACTCGAGGGATCCATTTCCTTTAGATTCTTCTCAATATAGAAATCTTCACAAGCCTTATCAAATGATCTAAACACTTCCAACTGTGTTTGCGGCCCCATCATGAATGCGGGCGAATCAAATGGATCTTCATCGAGGCATCTCTCCCTTCCTCATTAGTACCTCTACCACTTTCGTCACCCGACCTTTTAATCATCAATGCTTCACGGTATTGTTGATTCTAATCAGAAATCAACAAGTTACCTGGGAACATTCCTAGCTCCGACTCCATAGTCTTTTCAAAACAGGTCCTCACACTCCTTATACCTTCTACCAGTTTCGACAACTTCCAGACAAATCCCTACATTCAATGAAAATTCACCTATGTTACAAACATACTTGCCACGTACGTAAAACAAATATTAACAAATTATAATATATATATCCTACATTACCTCCTCATCGGTTGGCATTGGATCAACATCTTCTTCAACATATGGTCCTTGTTTTCACCCATGCCTAGTCCTTCCCCATCACATTCTTCTTTTTCTCATTCTTTCAACAACTCAATGTCCAAAACTTAGTAGGTGGTCTAATACGAGGCTTATAGAAGTTGTCACACATGATTCCATCAACGTACGCCATCTATTTCATAAATAAATCTCAAATTAAAAAAACTTTCATGATACACAAATCAAAATATATAATAAATGTAAAGTTATATACTAAAAACATTATCGAACTTACCGTTAGCAACGTTAATGGGCCCACAAAATAACTGTTGGTCATTTCTCTTTTCCAACCATCTTTACAGCTTTTGAGACCTCTCCAAACATACTCACACCACATACTCACACCAGTTAATTGAAGCGAGATCCGTATCATTTATTATATGATCTAGAACGCTAAGATCACACACCGCCTTCCCTTTGACACCACCCATCACATTTGCAAACATGACAATGAAATTTAGTTTAAAATTCATGTCCGCTACTTTTGATTTCTAATCATAGCCTTAACATTCCCTGTTAGAATTTCTTTTTATCAAACTGTTCATTCCAACTATCCACCATCTCTATATCCTTCTCAATTTCTTCATCTATTATATCCTTCCCATCATTCCTAATTCCTAGCAATTCTCCAATCAAATCCTTAGTAATAACAATAGCATCATTTACAAGCTTGATCTCCATTGTTTCTAAATTAAAATTGTCAACAATATAGAATGCTAACTTATTTGGAATTCCATCTAGCTCAAAGTCCATAAGCCCTCCTAACCCAATTCGCTCCAAACACATTTTCTGAACCGGCGTTAGTGTTTGTATAGCATTAAACAGCTTTTTCAGACTAGAAGTAGTCTGGAACGTATACGTTCTACTACATTCTACTTTAGAAGTTTCACCCTTCTTCCGCTTAGGTTTCTGAACATTTTCATTTTCATCACCTATGATTAATAAACACTAATTCAGTATACGTATACTTTAAACTTTATTAAATTAAAATGTTTATTTAAATTGAAATGAACACTAACAATCCTTATCAGTATACCACTTCAAAATATATAAACACTAAATACGTAGTACTTGCATTTAGCAATTTTTTTCCTTTTCGACCCCACTCCTGTATCAACCTTGACTCCTTTGTTCGCATTCTCATCTGTCACATACATATCATATTAACAACGCTCTTAATATACATTTTATATTTGCACTTGTGTTAATCGAATAGAATATTTCCAATTTTGTATACAACCTTTATGATTTCATTGATTTATTTCGTTAATCCTTGCACAGTTGCTATACACATTTCTGAAAAAAAATCAAATTTCTGCAAACAATCCCTCCCATTTACAAACAAACACATACATGCACAACAAAATACCTTTGTTACCCGAACTCCCTTTTACATCTTTTCCTCCTTCTGTTTCCGCGTTTACTTTCTTCCGTCCGCTTCTTCTTAAATCTAAAAGGTATATATTACACTATTGCTTAATACACTAATAACATAGATTATTGTTAACCATACATGCTGCCAAACAACATTGTTTTCTCTTTTCAGTTTTCTACTTTTTCTACCAATATACTTAACAGGTATGTTCATCTAATAGCCCTTGTACTAAAGTCCAAACACACCTAAACACACATGTTACTACTTTGTCCATAACCGATACACCATATACACTTGCACCTATGCTTAATAAAAAACACCCTTGTTTCATTTATTTACGCCAAACACCTATGTCAATCATTTACTTACGCCATAACCACATTATTTATTTTAATCATAACCAAACACAAACCTTAATGCATCAATGCTTAATCATAACCACATTCATTTTTCTTACTCATAACCAAACACAACCATTTACATAACAACCAAAAAAACTAGAATAAGCATCCTTAATTAGTCATTTTTAGAAGGAAAAAAAAAATCAATTACGAAAAAATATAAATATATTAAACCAAATTCACATATTTTTAAAATGACATTTATGTAAAAAAAAAAAACTAACTGAATTAAAATTATTAAAATTTTAACAGTAAAAAAAAATACAATCGATCTATCAAATAATAACCAAATGTTAACTTAATTTAATCTAACAATGAAACAATCATAACAAAAAATTGAACATGCATGTATTCAATTTTACCAATCGAACCATAAACCATCAACAATAAAAAAAATTAAAAAAAAATATACAAATAAAGAACACGGATGTGCGTACCTTCCATTGATGTACTTGTTATTCGACTCAAAAAATCAAACGGAATTGTAGGATCTTGATTGTATCCGCTAATGTGAGATTTGGGGGTTTTGGTTTGTAGGTGTAATCCAAAAATCTTGTCCGGCGCCACAAAATTGGCGTGTGTGAAAGGAGGAAAAGGCCACTTGAGATTTGTGTCTGATTCGATTTGCATGAGATATATATATATATTTTTTTTTATTATAAATGATGATTTGGGTTTGAGATTGGGAAATGATTTTTGGTGATAGAAGTAGGAGATAGAGTGTATTTTAATATCTTAAAGAAGGAGGTGAGATTTAGAAGGGTTTTTATTATTTCCCTCTTATCTTTTGCTACCTCCGTCTCATATTAACTCTTATATTAAGGGGCATTGATACATCTATCTACTGGGTTGTTTACCTAGATGATGTGTCACTAATTCATTGGGAGAGAATGAATAATATTCTCATCTTTCCTCTAACAAATCATTAATTATGTTTTAATTGTATTTTAATTCTTAGTGGGTAGACTACCCTGTAGGTAGCTTAAGTTTTCTCCCATATTAAGTGTCCACTTTTATAATTCACAAAGTTTTAAGAGATTCCACTAACTAAACTCTCCACCAATCAAATATTACTTTTACCCAATAAACTCACATCTTATTGGTTGAAAGATACAAGTGAGCACTTAATAAGAGACATTCAAAGATTACATTGTGAACACTTAATATTGGACGGAGGGAGTATATACTACGTAATAAAACAAAACCCCTATTAGAAATTTTCCATTAAAAAATGAATTCATACTTTATTTAGTAATAATTTTATTTAAAAAAAAATTATTTTCTTATTAGGTAACATTTTATATTTATCCATAACACAAATAGAAGATAAATACAAAAAATATAGATAAGATGCAATTAATAATAGGATTAAAATTTTTAAATAATTATCTTTAATAATAAAAAACTATAATTAAACAACATAAATCAAACAAAACAAAAATTAAATTATTTGTTTTTTAATAAATAAAAATATATGATTCAAAAAATTTTAAAAAACCCGCGCGTGTGCGGGCATTATAACTAGTATTTTAATAGGAAAAAACCCACTTAATTGTAAATTTATGGCACTTTTTTAAATTTTTTGCTCGTATTTTTTTGAAGTTTCGTATTTTATTTTTATTTAAATTACTGAAAATCTAACTTGAAAATCTAAAAGAAAATAAAATTGATGGTGGGTGTGGTCCAAATGACATGTTATGAGTGAAGAGATGTTTTGGTATCTGAGTGTTAAAAGTGAGGTTTGAGATATATATATTCCGATTCATTTCATAATTTTCATTTTTAACCTTTTATTTTAAGGGGGCGTTTGGTATGAGATATTTAAATGGTATTATTTAAAATTTCAAAGAAATGAAAATACCTCTCATGTGGAGGGAATTATAAGTGACCCACTTTTACCTCAATTAATAATAAGAAATAAAATGAAAATTCTTGACATATTTATTGTGAAACAAAAAAGACAATTGAAACAATTTTAATTTTAAATCCCCTCAATTACCTTGAATTTGCTCCAACCAAACGCCCCCTAACAACAATCTTTCTTATATAAGGTAAAAATTATGTCTTACCATATATATTATCAACATTTATAAATTATAAGTTTATCAAACGAATCATTTTAATTCCGCCACAATGTGAGGGCAATGAAAACCTTGTAACAATCAATACTCATTAAAATGTATCAACTACAAGCAGGGTTGTAAAAATCAGGAGTTGGTAGTCGGTCGGTCAACCATTTTGTAGATTTTAATCGGTCTAGGCGAAATAAATAAGTGATTAATCAGATTGGCATTTGACCACCGTTGAACTTTTTGACCGATTTGAACAAATTGGAGAGGTTTTATGGCCTATTAGCGCCAACCAGCCTTGTAGGCTTTTATTTTTCAACACTTACAAGTAACTATATATGTTAAAGTTGTTTGTGGTCCATTGGGTGACAAACAAATACAAGTAACACCATGTTATCCCTATAAGACTTGCCTTATTCTTGCAGATTGGCTTTACTAATTAATTACTGGTGTCTTAGAATGACACTAGTAGACATATATAATATTTCCAATACTATTACAAAATCCAAGCCTACATTGAAATAACAAGTTGCAGATACAACTTATGTATCCTTTACACAACGATCGAACAAATCAAACCATATGTGTCACCGTGTGGTTAGGAGCAATCACTGAGAAGGCCTCCAATGCATGCCAAAAGTTAGACGACGTTTAGTTCCCACAAAAAGTTAACCTTTTTACATATAAAACGACATCTTTTAGATACCAGATATGTCACCTAGGTGTGAGACGAAGTTATAGTTCCTAACAGAATGTGTCACCTTTCTACAGAAAAACTCAAAAATTTTGAGTACCATATATGTCACCAAGGTGCATTAGCCTCTTCATAAAGACTGTCTCCAGCTTCTGGCCTTTTAGCTTCAGAGTTTCGATTTCTACATCAAGATTCTTGATCACCCGTCTCATGTCATTAAGTTTTTCTTTGATTATTTTCATCTCCGCTTCTGCTTTCACTTGGTCATTCCTCTTTGCTTCCAAGAGCTCGTTTGATTCAAACAATAGTCCCTTAAGCTTACTGATTCGGGCTCTTAAAAACCCGACTTTCATGCCTATCTCTTCAAAGGCCTTTAAGGTTTTATCCCATGTTTCAATATCGTCACGAGTAATGGTGACTTTACATGATCTGATGGCATCAGCAATTGTTACAGTTTCAAGAATTATCCCAACCGCTGGTTTAACATTGAGATCCTTGAGGAGGTTTTCGTGAAGATATGTCATTTGACTACGACATAAATCATAGTATTTGATCTGAAAGTGTTTTGGTATTGCTGAATCTATGACTAAAGTATCCACGACGATATTGAAATCGTCGATACCCTTTATATCCTTGAACTCAATAACGGATTGTGAGAATCTGAGTCCTTCAGAAACTGGTGCATCTGCACACTCACCGTCGGCTACTGATTGATACTAAACCATTCTATTGAACATTTTCTTGATGCAAATCTATTTCCATATCTACGGCTTTCTGACTATCACTGAGTTGTTTTTTTTTTTTTTTTACCTTGGTCTGATCGTATAAGAGCAAAAATCAAAAGAAGAAACAAGCATAATATTTATGAAAATGGTCGAGGTGGCACATGATTGAGTGTGTCGAGTTATGTTGTGTGGTATATCAGAAGAGTCAATGGGTTGAATAAGAGATTTATTAAAGTTAAACGGGTCAAAATGACAAAACGTCTCCCAATTCTATATTTTGATCCACACAATCTCCAAAAAAAGAATCAAGATTATTTTTTGTTAAATCGTGATCATAATCAGTGCAAATACTAATTTACACAAAAAAGTGAAAAACAAAATTTACAAAAAAAAAAAAAAAAAAAAAAAAAAAAAAAAAAAAAAAAAAAAAAAAAAAAAAAGTACCTATAAGAAATGGTGAAGACCTTAGGACATATCTAAAGCAACTTACAATGTAGACCTAAGTTAAGAAGGCCAAGAGCTCCATCGAATTCATTTAGACCATGTACCCTTACAATGTAGACCTACAAAGAAAAAAATTTAAAAAATAAACCGTTTATTTTTTTATTTAACTTTTCTTAAGTGATCAATTCAATAAAAAACGGTCATATGTTTACCTTAAATTTCCACTGCTTAATCAATTGGAAAACTAAAACATCTCCCTCGAGTAATTTGTGAGCAACCGAGAACCCTCTCCAACCACCGCTCAATCCAATTTTGCCAACGAGAAACTTAGTGTTAAGTAACTTAAATTCTTGACCATCTTCATCCACCAACACAATCATTTCATCATGGTTTGGCAGATTTGCATCACAGAATTGCTTGCTAAGACCTTGTCAAAAGTATTAGGGGATAGATATGGCCCAAGCCCGATTGTGGGTTTGGTCCATTAGGGTTTCATAATCTATTTATCACTAAATATATTGTATCAATAAGACACATATGACCCGGGTTTTCATCATATAATAAAAAAGTTGCCTAAATAAGGTCTCTACGCGTTATATTTAAAATCATCAAGAAAAAAGAAATTTACCCGCCAAAGCCACCAGCAACATGTGATGGTAGCATAGCCTTTAACAAAGCTAGGTAACTTGGCTCGACTGTCCAACATATAAAATTATATGCAATATTAGGGAGGGGAAAAAAAAAAAAAAAAAAAAAAAAAAAAAAAACTTCCGTTAAAACTGTGGAGTGGCCAGGAACTTGTTAAATTATCTCAATTACCTTCTTCCTTCGAACGGCATCTCAAAGGCTTAGAAAGTGCCAAAAATGGTAAATTTCATTCCCATTTGTCAGTTTTAATGCTTCTAAGCCTGCAATACCTTCAATTGACTGAGTTGCGTGTCCATGTGGCGGTGGGTGTATCGTTTATGCTCGAAATTGTAATACAAAGACTTAGGAGTAATAGTTACTTTTATACCATTAGTAATTAGGTTATTTTAAACAGCTACAAGAAGACCCTGATTACGCTTACACAAATTGAAACCATAGAAAACAGTGGAATTATGTCACTTTCGGGCAATCAAGGTTAAATCATCAAGCACCAATCTAGATACCAAATTCTTATCTAAATACTAAGTTTTCCAATACTGGAAATCTATCTTATAGTATACATAGTCACGAGCTTCGCACATGGAACATTACTTAGTAACTTAGATCAAGACTTCTACCCAACTGACAAAAGGACCAACAATTAAAGTTTCTGAGCGAACCTTCCTGATTATAGTTTTGTAACATGATAATCACCAAATAAGCACTGCATGTGATTAATTGTTTGTTGAGTTTTCTTTTACTCACCATTCTTTATACATGATCTTTAATTTGTTTCAATATTTTAAATACATATATTAGCTCGATAAACAATTATTTAATATTTTAAATAAATATCTCTTCTCTCCTATATTAAATCCAATTCCAAATCGAGATCCAAATCCTAAGCTCATCTACAAACCAAACGCGCCTAAATACATCTTAGGCAAAAAGTTATTTGTGCTTAATGTTCATATTTCACAAATAATATGAAATTCATCATCAGCCGCAGTCATTGAAACTACAACAAATAACACAAACATGGCTATATAGATAACACATTTATCTTTCTGGTAATATAAACTAAACTGAATAATAAAGACTGAATGTGTTAGCTACAGCTTGATCCTAACACCTTGCAATCCATCTTCGCTATCAATGAATGATAGAATTTGACTAATCAAGCAAAAGTAGTGTTTCCATGTATGAACTAGCGGAGAACGTAATATAGTCTCCTTTAATCCCAACACCATCGATATGTCCTGACGAGGGTTCATAAACTTCAAGTGTAGACTCTTTATAATCATCATTCACCATATTCAATACAACTTCACCATTGTTCCTAAACCCCAATAATCTGTTGAACACCCACTTACCCTCAACCTTAACCTTAACAGTATATATCTTTGTAAACGGTTTATTAACACCATCTTTCCTCATCCACACACCACAAACCGACATCTCACCCTCATCATAATACTCAAGCAAACCAAGTGACTCATTCACCTTCGCCACCCATAGATTATGAGTATGTACTAATCTCTCCGGAAGACACACTTCACCAAACTTTTCACTCTTCAAATCAAACGAAATCATAAAATTAGACCTAAATCCTTCATCCAAATCAATATTATCAAAAACACGCCAGTAAATAACCCCATTTAAAAAAACCTGACCCCACACCAAATCACACAACTTAAAAGGCGCACCTATATATACAGTTTTCCAAACACGTGAACTTAATGTAAAAACCTGGACCTCCCAACATATACTCGGGCTATTAACAACATTAATCTTGACAAGCTTAGGGTCACTAGTATCATCACAAACCCCGAAACCAATAATAGTATATCCGTCTGGTGAATACAATACATTGGGGATGACAATACCAACATATTTCCTAACACTAGGATTCCATATAACAACCATCTTAGCTTCCAAATCTACGTCTTGGTAAAAGCCGTAAAAACATAACAACCCGTCAACGGAACCGAGTGTTAATGCGCGTCTAAGTAAGTTAAGGGACTCGGGGGCGGCTAGGGGAAACTTTTTTTGGGGGAAAGTATTGTCATGTATAATCGAGGTATATGTTCGGACAGTGTCTATCTTGTACCGTAAAAGTAAATGATGTTGTGGGTTTGGGTGATTAATGTGGTAGTTTTTTATAAATTTCGGGTTGTCTATAAAAGACTTCCATTCTTTTGAAACGGATCGGAATTGAACTAGTGCTTTGACAGGAAGCCTTTTCATGATTTCTGATTGGATTTCGAAAGGTATATGGTCTGACATTTTGATTTTGAGAGGGTTTGAAATTTGGGAAGTTTATGATAGAGAAATGACCAACAGGAAATGGCAGAGGGGGTTTTCGTATATATGAGATTGGCCTAGCAAAGATTATATAAACTAGTTTTCGTATATATTGTTTTCAAGAGTCGTACACACTTGCATGGCTGCTATCCTAATGTCAACATAATTACCTTATATGTCAACATATATTTATAATAACCAAATACGCGTGACATCAGCATATAACAATCAATACTCATTAACATGTACGAGTATCAACTACAAGTAACCCAATATGTTAATGTTGTTTGTAGATCCAATTGGTTAACAAATACAAGTAACACCATGTTATCCCTTTAATACTTATCGTATCACTAGTGTCTCGGAATCAGGGACGAAAACATTACATAAAATGACCAGGTACACTTAAAATAAACCTAAATGTACTGCAAACACAACTGTTTAGAGACCGGGTGCATTTAACGAAAAAAAATCAATGTTTTTTTTTAACAAAATTAACACTACACACAAAAATCCATAGGTGTCCCGAAACCCGGTTCCGTCACTGCTAGGAATGACACTAGACATATATAAGGCTAGTGGTAGTGGCCCGGAAAAAATCGATTGTGTGTATCGATCGATCGATAGTTCGATCGAGCGTGGCCATTGGGGGAAATCGAGCGCCGGACGTTTGGATGCAATATCGATCGAGTTGCCGATCGATATTCCACAAACTTTTCAAATTTATTCCACCTTTTTTGTAGCCGTTTGGTGCTAAAAAAAAAAAAAAAAAAAAAAACTTTTTTTCAAAAAACATTTACCACTTTTCATCCTATAAATACCCACATCAACCTCACTTTCAAACATACAATTTCAAAAATAATTCATCCAAATTCACATCAAAAAACACACAATGTCAAAGAAAAACACTCCACAATCAAAAAACCGACGATCCCGATTAACACAAAATGCACCCGACATAAATTTCTCTCCGCAAAACACCTTTGAACTAACCGGCATAACACCACCACAACAAGGGAACATACGCTTTCGTCCACAATCCTTCGAATATCCAACACAATTACCACAAGTCAATCAAAGAGAAAACTTATTTTCCATTCATCGTCCCTTTGTCCCACCACAACGTGTTAATCATCACGAAGAACCAAGTGAGCCGTCCTATCGTCCTAACATGGATTTCTTGCATTGTTCCCAACCGTATCAACAACATTCTCCGATTCGGTCTACTAATATTGACATGAATTTGGATGATTGGGCAGACTTTCATAACTATGGCTATTCGACCCAAGACTATCCAAGCCAAAACCAACCGAGTCAAGATGTTTCGATGGGGCAAGGTTCGGGTCACGGTTCCTACCACGGTTCTTTGCCCGTTGATGACGATGAGTCTGACGAAATCGAAGCTACATCACCCGTCAAGCAAAAGAAGCCTTCGCGACGTGCTACAAAGGCGAAAGGCAAAGCCAAAGCCAAAGCCAAAGAACCCGAACCGGCCAAAAGAATTGAACCATGGTCTAGCAGAGAAGAGGTCATTCTTTGTAAAGCTTTCATCTTTGTTTCTGAAAATGCAAGAAAAGGAAACACTATGAATCGGAACAAATTTTGGGACAAGGTGGAAGCCTACTTTTGGAAAGAAACTGGTTCAGACCGGACAATGAATTCGATCATTTCCAAATGGAAGACTAGAATTCGTTGTCAAGTTGCGAATTTTGGTGCTATTGTTGATAATGTCAAGGGGACGCATGGTAGTGGTGAGAATGACATTGACGATATGTCCAAAGCTCTTATGGAGTATCGTGCGCGTGACGGTCAAGATTTCACTATGGTGGAGTGTTGGAAAGTTTTGAGGGGGCATGATAGCTGGAAGGAAGAGATACCCCTTTTTCAATCGGGCGTTCGAAAGAAAGTGAAGGGTTCAACAACTACGTCGGGGTCAACACACGACCCCTCGAGTTTTCACGACTTGGATGATGACGACGATGAAGAAACAGAGGATGATAATAGAGAATCACGACCAGAAGGTCGTGACAGAGCAAGGAGGAAATCATCCACCTCCTCTCATGGAACATCAAAATCATTCATGAGTGGGCTAATAGCTGAGGTGTGGAAATCAAGACCGGGAAAGAAGGAAAAAGGTAAAGGTAAAGAGCGTGATGACACGTGGAATCAAATCAAAGAACGAGAGCTAGCGATCAAACAAAAAAAATTGGAATATACAGAAAAGCTCTTGCAATGCCAGGAGGAACAAAAGGAATTCTTGAGAACTACCAAACGGGATCAAGAATTGATTTTTTACAACTCGGCTATCGACCCAAATTTGCCCGAACGACAACGAGAGGAACTTATGCGAATGAAAGCGGACATCAAGGCACGCCACAACCTAAATTACTAGTTTTTAAATAAGTGTTCGCATGTTTAATTTTTAGTCGTTTAAGTTTTTTTTTTTTTTTTTTTTTTTTTTTTTTTTTTATGTTTTAATTCCGTATCGTATCGTTTATGTAATGTTTTTACGTTTTATTAATAAAATGTGTGTTTGTGTTAAAAAATAGTTTTTTTTTATTAAAAAAAAAAAAAAAAAAAAAAAAAAAAAAAAATGATGCAATATGGGTTGCCACTGTGATGAGAGAGATGAATATGGGTTGAAGAGAGAGAAAGCTGAGGTGGCAGCCGGAAAGATGATGCAATATGGGTTGCCACTGTGAGTAGCCTAATACTTTCCAATACTATTATAAAATCCAAGTCTACATTGAAATAACAAGTTGCAAATACAACTTGTGTATCCTTTACACAGCGATCGAACAAATCGAACCATGTGTCACCATGTGGTAAGGAGCAATGCCAATCACTGAGAAGGCCTCCAATGCATGCCAAAAGTTAGCCAATGTTTAGTTCCCACAAAAAGTTAACCTTTTTACATAAAAAAAAAAAAGGACATCTTTTAGATACCCGATATGTCACCTAGGTGCATATGCAAAATATTGAGACGGCGTTATAGTTCCTAACAAAATGTCACCTTTCTACAGAAAAATTAAATGTTTTTGAGTACCATATATGTCACCAAGGTGCATTAGCCTCTTTATGAAAGGTTGTGTCGAGCTTCTGGCCTTTTAGCTTCAGAGTTTCGATTTCAACATCAAGATTCTTGATCACCCCTCTCACGTCATTCAGTTTTTCTTTGATCATTTTCATCTCCTCTTCTGCTTTCACTTGTTCCTTCCTCTTTGCTTCCAAGAGCTCGCTCGATTCAAACAATAGTCCCTTCAGCTTACTGATCCGGGATCTTAAAAACCCGACTTTCATGCCTATCTCTTCAAAGGCCTCTAAGGTTTTATCCCATGTTTCAATATCATCACGGGTAATGGTGACTTTACATGCTCTGATGGCATCAGCAATTGTTACAGTTTCAAGAATTATCCCAACCGCTAGGTTAACATTGAGACCCTTGAGGAGGTTTTCGTGAAGATATGTCATTTGACTACGACATAAATCATAGTATTTGATCCTAAAGTGTTTTGGTATTTCTGAATCTATGACTAAAGTATCCACGACGATATTGAAATCGTCGATACCCTTTATATCCTTGAACCCAATAACGGATTCTGAGAATCTGAGTCCTTCAGAAACTGGTGCATCTGCACACTCACCATCGTCTACTGATTGATCATACGCTACTAAACCATTCTCTTGAACATTTTCTTGATGCAAATCTATATCCGTATCTACAGCTTCCTGACTATTCACGGAGTTCTTTTTCTTTTTACGTTGGTCTGATCAAGTAAGAGCAAAAATTCAAAAGAAAAAATAAGCGTTATATTTATGAAAATGGCAGAGGTGGCACATTTATGATTGTGTTATGTTGTGTGGTATATTAGAGAGGTCAATGGGTTAAATAAGAAATATGATAAAGTCAAAACGGGTCAAAATGACTATAAGTCTTCCAAAAGAAAAAAAAAAAAATTGTTCAAAGAATTAAGCTTATTTATTTATTTATTTATTTTTTGTTAAACTTGACCATAATAGCGCAATAGTAATTTACACACAAATAAATGAAAAAGCATTTCCAGCACAACCCTACCCGACTCGGCCATTTCAGACTTTCAGCTCATGCTAATAAATGACCTACTTCATCCCAAGCCAATTTTGACCCGTGACATGACCTGCCCTGCCTCTAGGAAACAGTGAAGACCTTAGGACATATGTAAAGCAACTTACAAACATTCGTGATAGTCATGCCGCTTGGAATTAAGTTAAGAAGGCCAAGAGCTCCATCGATTTCATTTAGACCATGTACCCTTACAATGTAGACCTGCAAAGAACAAATTTAAAATAATTTTCAGGGAAAAAAAAAAAAAAAAAAAAAAAAAAAAGACACGTATGTTCTTATTCCGTCTTCTCCCTTTTCTTAAGTGAACAATTCAACAAAGAACGGTCATATGTTTACCTGAAATTTCCAATGCTCAATCAATTGGAAAACTAAAACATCTCCCTCGAGTAATTTGTGAGCAATTGAGAACCCTCTCCAACCACCGCTCAATCCAATTTTGCCAACGAGAAACTTAGTGTTGAATTCTTGACCATCTTCATCCACCAATACAATCGTTTCATCATGCTTTGGCAGATTTGCATCACAGAATTGCTTGGTAAGACCCTGTCAAAAGTAGCCCAAATAAGGCCTCTACGCGTTCTATCTAGAATCACCAAGAAAAAAGAAATTTACCAGCCAAAAGCCACCAGCAACATGTGATGGTAGCATAGACTTAACAAAGCTAGGTAACTCAGATGGGAGGCTTGCTTGAACCTCATTGGCTCGCTCGATAGCAGCTGACTTGGCTTGGGAATCAGGAGGTTGAGCTGCAGCAGCTTTCTCTGGGTCATAGCTTATTTTTTGCACGTTGGATTTAATGAAGAGTCAGAATAATCATGGAATGAACCAACTTCATTAATCAATATGTACAAACTATGAACTAACCTCACAATTGAACCACGTAAAATATCACGACATGCCTTCAATGGTAAGTTATTAGACAACTGCAAAGATAATCACAAAATGAACCAAAGGCCCCTGATGTTATACTCCGAAAAATTTGGTTTTTTTCTTAATCAAACAGTTATACTCAGCAACTGATATACAGCTCCTCCACTATTATGGGGGCGTTCGGGTAAGCTAGGTGTAGCTTATCAGCTTAATGGGTTTTGATACAAGCTAATAGTCACTTATAAGTGTTTGGATAATTCCAAACAACTTAGAGGGTGCTTTTTTTTTTTTTTTTTTTTTTTTTTTTTTTGGTAACATGGGTTTCCGACTCGACATTGCGAGTCGACTAATCCCACGGTGACTACCCTTTTTGGATAGCCCGGAGTCGGCGCATGTGAACCTCTGTGGCCACAAGGGGATTAATTTTCTCCCCGTTGGATTCGAACCCTTGACCTCCTCTTTGGAAGGCTGGTATTCTTACCGTGAGTCACCCCTTGTGGTTAACTTAGAGGGTGCTTGGGTAAGCTTACTTAAGCAACTTACTAGCTTACTTAAGCAACTTACTAGCTTACTGTGTTTTCAATTTGCAATAAGTTGTTTCTAATGTTTGCGCAGAGCCTAACAGCTTAACCTTATGAGCTTATTTAGTAGTTATAAATAAGCTCCTCCTCACTGGTTTTTTGGCTTATTTAACAAATGCTTATGGTTAAATGTTAGTCCATTTAGGTCGTCTTGCCATTACTACATTTTGCTACTGTATAAGCTTATCCAAAACACCAGCTCTATTTTGTTAAAGGAGCTTATCAACTTATTTAGTCCCCATAATGGTACCCAATGGTAGGGGAAAGGTAGCATAACATGGAGGTCACGGGTTGAAATCCCATCCCCATGTCTCTTTAGTCATGATGTTACACGATTTACCTTCTCACATGTTATTCGTTGGACCGGTCGATGCAAGGCCGCCAATGGGTCAGTTAAGCATTATCAGGTTATTTAAGTTGTATCAACGAGTTTTTTAAATAAAATTAACCATAAGTGTTGGCAAAAAAATGTTTGACATGATAATCAAACAAAAAGAAATATATTCTAACCGCTTCATCCGCTTGCTTAGTAGGACTTGTAGCTTTTTTTGGTAACGATTTTTCCTTTATCTCAATTGCCTTTTTATGTTTCCACTGCAAACAAACAGATACAAATTATAATAAGCCACAACAGTTTGGAAAATGAATACTAACCAGGGGACGTGTAGTTATTTAAAAAAAAAAAAAAAAAAAAATCGTCTTGTTTTCAAAAAAGTTTTCTAGAAAACAAAGAAAACGCAATCATAAGCATTGTTTTCCCATAAAACAGCAAAGGGGGTGTGTTCCAAAGGGAGTGCCCATCTTTTTAGATCATTTTGCCAATACTACATTTTGGTAATGCATAAGCTTATCCAAAGACTATCTCCTGCATTGAGGTTTGGCACTTCTATTTTGTAAAAAAGCTTAAGCTATTTACATGAACTTACCCAGACAACCCATTAGGCTTATCAGCTTATTTATTCCTCATCACGGTAGTCCAATGGTGGAGGAAATGTAGCATATCTAACACGGAGGTCACGAGTTGAAATCCCATCCATGTTCCTTTAGCTATGATGTTACACAATTTACCTCACATGTTATTCGTGGGACCGGTCGGTGTAGGGCCACTAGTGAGTCGGTTTCCGATTATTTATGTTGTTTTTCAACGAGTTTTGTGTATATATATAACTAACCATAAGTTCTAAGTTTTAGTAACAAAATGTTTGACAGAATATAACAAACAAACTGAAATATATTCTAACCGCTTCAACCGTTTGCTTAGTAGGACTTGTAGCTTTTTTCTGTAACGACTTTTTCTTAATCGCCACTGCCTTTTTCTGTTTCCACTGCAAACAAACAGATACAAATTATAATAAGTCACAGCAGTTTGGACAATGAACGTGAACTAGGGGCTGTTTAGTTAAAGAAAAACATCCTCGTGCTTTCAATGAATATGTCTAAAGAACAAAGAAACAAGAAAAAGCACTCGAAAGCATTTCTTTTCCAAAAAAGAAATCCAACAAATCTGTGTTCTCCATGTTTTCTCTTAAAAGAGCAAAGGGAGTGGGTTCCAAACAGCGCAAGATCGGCTCATGAACCCACTCCCGTATCCCAAAAAGCCCGTGTGGTCGGGCTTCTTCCCTGCCTTTCGCCAAATAATCCTATGAAACCACTCCCCACCCCAAATGAATACAACCACACACAATATACTTCATTAATTCTATAGTTTTTTATCATGCAAGTGAAATCAATGGAATCATTGTCACTTTGTAAGGGTAGAACGAACAATGATGTGACGCTGATGTGACATAATCAAAACAAAAAATTCTCATTCCCTTGAATCATTTGAACGCGTTTTCTAAATTTTCGAACTCTTTTGTGGAAATAAACCCCAATTTCTTTTTTATTATTTATTTTTTTAATTTTTTTACAATATTATAGATTGAAAACTAAGAAATATTTTCTCCAACCCCAAAATATTTAAAATGATCCAATGGGTCAAGTAAAAGGTCTCCGGTCGCGTACATCAGAGTTAATAACTCGACCTTCCCGGGTTACCTAAAGAATGAAAACATACAGTAATATAAAAAGCGGAAAAGTTTAAAATAAGGCACAAAAATAAGTTTATGAAACATAAGCCGAAAACCAAATAAGTCATAAGCCCGCTATATAAGCCGAAACAAAATCATGGGGCTTGTCGTGGTAAAGGCTTAAGTAGTTAAGCGAGCCCAAGTGAGAGTAGTACCGGTTTGGGTGACCGACCGGTAAGTCCTCACTTGGGAAGCACAAGCTCTAATGATATCAGCCGAATCGGGAATAGGAGTGGGGTTATCCCCTGAGGAGAGGCTCGCGGTTGGTATCTCTGCCCGAGGATGCGACACTAACTCGAGCCAACAACTAACAACTAACCCCCGCCGTTCAAAAAAATATATATATAAGCCGAAACAAAGACACCCATAGTAATAAATATACCTTGGAAGACAAAGGGGGGGTTGTGTTAGTAGTTTTTTTCTGAGCATATTTTTTCTTGATCTCCAATGCCATTTTCTTAACATCGAAAGCAGACAAAGGGGGGCTTGTGTCTCTAGGTATTGCCATTATGTTTTTCTTTTTCAAGAACAACTAGTATTTGAGTATGAGAAACTAAAAGGGTGTATATAAATGGAAGAAATATTATATTACCGTTTGTTTTGAAAAATCAAAAAGAGGGTTTTTAGGGTTTTTGAAATTTTTTTTGGTGAGATGAGAATTATGGGGTTTTCTTATTTTTGTAAAAGATTTTTATGAGGGAGATGAAACGATCATAAATCTGTGCCAACTTTTGAAAAGATTGTAAATTTATGAGGTACATGAACATATGGTAAGTATGCTAAAGAGTAATTTGATAATTCTGGTTTTCTAGTTACATTTTGGTTTTTGCATTCACCTAGAAAGAAAAAGTGTTTTCAAAATTGGTCTTTCGTGCGACTTCATACAATATGTGACAAGTATTCAATGTTAGTTAGGATGTTTTTTATGCGACCAAAGTGACATTATGTTATTTTTGTACGACCGTTAGACCGGGCAACCTCATATAAATAGTGACATTATGTTTTTTGGTGAGATGAAAATTATGAAGTTTTGTTATTTTTGTAAAAGATTTTAATCAGGGATGATGAAACGATAATTCGGTACAAGATTTTTGGTATGAACACAAGGAAATATAAGTGCAACAAAATAAAATGTTTGGTATTCTCGTGTATTATTTAAGGAGGAAATGAAAAAAATAAATGATTGAAAAAGTAGTATAGTATAATTTAGTTGATTTTGAAATAAAATGTTTACTTATATTTACTTATTATTTTTTACTTATACTCTAAAAACTTGAGAATTAAGCATATAGGGCATATGTTTGTAAAGAGTAAAAATCTAATTTGCAAGAGGGACTTTTACAATTTCAAACTTCGTCTTTGTGGAAGTTTAGTGTGCAACTACATCTTTACTTTCAGAGCACACGGTGTGCATGGCTAGAAGGGGTTGCGTTGACCGAAAACGCTAACTTATGGCGTGAGGACGAAACCGCAATTGTCGCCATAGGTTCTGGCGTCATCCTAGCCAACCCAAGTTATCCGTATATTTTTCTTCAAATTTAAACATTATATAACCTTTTTTATTATTATTATTATTATTTTTAATAAAGGGATGTTGGGTAGCCTTTCTTTTTCTTTTATTAAATACCTGCTTTTTCCAATATTTTAGTATTCAAAAATCTTATAAATTTTACACACACTTCTACATACACATCTCAACAATCTTTCTTTTTTATTACTTTCAAAAAAAATGCTATGGATCTCAACAACTATGATCATTACAATCTTTACTTTCAGGACGATGCGGATAGGTATATGGGGTATTTTTCAAGCTTATGAACAATTTCAAGCTTTGGGTAATTAAGAAGCCGGGAGTTCGGGTCCCCATACTAGGACAAACATCCACGTTTATGAGAGGTTTTGAAACATCAGCTTTTTGGAAGATTATTTTTGCGACGAAAACAATCCACTTAACACGCCCAGAGAGGAATTTTAAACGAATTTATCGTATGAGTTCAAAACTTTTTAAATAAATAGTCAATGATATTACTAATTACAATGTTTACCCTTTTTCCCGACTACCTTTTTTTTTTTTTTTTTTTTTTTTTCCTTTAAACAACGACCAGATGCTTTGGGTCATTTAAGTATTAATCTTTTCATGAAATGCACATCAGCCATATGTCAAATAGTTACTATTTAGCATCTAAAATTTATCATCAAGAGTCTACGTTTGTCAACTTGTTTTCTATTTCAAATGATAAAAAAAAATAATAATAATGAAATTTAAAAGAGTTAAAAAAAAAGTACAAGAAAAGATATTGAACAGGTTTTCGGAGTCTTACAAGGTCATTGGGAAATTTTACAACAACCCGCACGTGCTTACCACATCAACACTCTACAAAGAATTGTTGCATCATATTACATAACATGATATTGAAAGATTAAGAATCTGCAGTTAGTGAACTTAACGAATTGTATGTTTCTCCATAACCGAATATACAACGTGCTTAGGTTGAACGATGATAGATACAACATAGGAAAAACAAAGAACCTTGGGATAAGAGAGTGCACAATGACCTTCGACACGATATCGTGGAGCTTTTATGGAACCTTATTCACTATATTGTATTTGAGTTAATTTCATAAATCGTCCTTGTGGTTTGTCGGGTTTAACGAAAATGGTCCAGCGCAGGAATTTTTAACGGATCATCTCATTGTGGTTTTGACCCGTATCGGGTTTGGTCCCTTGACCAATTTTGAAAACGCAAGAAAAACGGACGCTAATGTATCAAAACGGACGAAACGTATAAAAATGGACGGAAACGTATAAAAACGGATGAAAACGTTTAAAAACGGATGAAAATGTATAAAAACGGATAAAAACGTATAAAAACGGACAAAAACATATAAAAACAGACAAAAACGTAATAAAAAAAAACTAGGGACTAAATTCGTGATACACCACAAACCATAGGGACCTTAGTTTTAAGGGTATTTATGTCATTTCTGTCCCACTTGACGGTCAACAGATGAAATTAGTGATTAAGGGATCAAACCCGATACGGGTAAAAACCACAGGGAGAAGATCCGTTAAAAATTCTTGCGAGTGACCATTTTCGTTAAACCCGACAAATCAAAGGGACAATTTATGAAATTAACTCATTGTATTTTTTATGTATCATTATTTTTAATCGATCGTTTTTTTAATTTTACGTACTTTTTATGTTTTTTTATTAATCGAATTTTAAGTTTAGTTTAATATGTTATTTTATTTGAATAAATGAAAAAAATATAAAAGGTTAAAAACTTCCATGTGTGTCCTATAACACTAGTTTTGGAAGAAATGTGTTATTGTGTTGAGTTATAAGAGCACTGGGTGTGGCAACAAACCACAAGCTCCTCATTCGGGCCCCATCATGCCACATCATCAAAACACCCCAACTTCAACAAACCACAACAAACCCCCCCTCACCAAACAACAAACCTCCACTTCCCCATTCGGGCCCCACCTCTTACACACTTATTTTTTTATTCATTTTTTTAAATAAATTAAATTATTTCACAAATACTAAAAAATAAAGAAAACATACTAATTTTATTTCATCACATTAAAAAGTTACAATACGGAAAAAAAATACGATACGGGAAAAAAAATACGATACGGGAAAAAAAGTACAACACATACGACACTGAAAAACGAACCTAATTATTATTATTTCGTTGAAATTCTTCCCATTGTTGTTGTTGCCAAACATGTTCGATGAGACATAGTTGAAGCCTTGAGTGTGTGCGTTTATCATGTAGTTCTTTGGTTTTTCTTCTTTGCGTTGCGCAACGTTCGACCCATGTCTGTTGGATATTTGGTGTCGGCGGAATATACAATTCGGCAGCGTCGGCTATATGAAAATGTTGATCTTTCAAAATCATGTTATGCATTATGATGCACGAGTACATGATTCTCCGTAACTTGCCCACAGTATATGCACGCGCCGGTTGGGCAATAATATGCCAACGTCCTTGTAGGACACCAAAAGCTCTCTCGATATCTTTTCGTGCACTTTCTTGTTTCGCTTTTCATGCGGCATTTTTTGGGTTGTTTGCAACAGTAAAGGACTTGACAAACGATGCCCACTGCGGGTAAATTCCATCTGCTAGATAATAGCCATTTTTAAATGTACGTCCGTGTACTTCAAACGGAACTTGAGGGCCAATATCGTCAATCAGGTCGTCGAATAAAGGTGAATTATATAAAACGGTCAGATCGTTATTCGCATCTGAGTTAGGTTTTTTAGAATAAAATGTTTTGGTTATTTGGGAATGAGATATGTGTGAAATATGTAAATATATATAGGGATAGTGTATATGTGTGAAATATGTAAATATATATAGGGTTAGGAGAAAAAAAAAAAAAAAAAAAAAAAAAAAAAAAAAGGGACAAACGTTTGTTTTTTAAACGTTACACAACGTCCACCTGCACATTTGTCAGAAACCTCCTTCACCGTGGCCACGACGAACTCACCAACGGCGAAGAACGGCGAGGGGGCTCCGGTGCCGTTGCTCGCCGTTGGAATCGCCACATCGGACGGCGAGGCCTCCCTCGTCGACCACACCCAGCGCTCTAAGTTTGGTATCATGAAAAAAAAATAAAGTGACAACATTTTTTACTATAACACAAGCTTTATCTCACGATATCGCGAAAAGCAAGTACAAAACAAAGTTCATATACCAGTAATTCTCATCATATTTTATCACTTACGCAATGACACAATAATAGTAGTACATCTTAAAAAGCCCTTGAAACAATAACATAAGTTAATTCAAACACTCTTAAACCAAATCCCCTGTCTTGTCCCATCATATTTCTGTCAGCCGCCACTTATACCATCTTTGGGTTGTTTTTTCAAACGTATATCTTGATTCTTTGGATTTGTTTTTATACTGTATACGTCTTTGGCATTTTGGCACTATACCATAAAAATTAATATTTTTTAATACCGTAAATTTCTAAACTAGTCCATATAATGTGAATATTCAGATTAAATGTGTAGAGTAATATACGTAGTATAATGTTAGTTTCTATGTCAAATAAACAAACTGAAATAAATTGTCTTAACTCTTTAATTTACACCGTAAATCAATAGACGAGACATTTTTTTTTTCATGATATTGGTAGGGACTAGGGAATGTCATTGTGTTGTATGCAAGCAATGAACCGACTGTAGACTTCTTGTTGGAGTCGGTTTCACCTCATCTTTATAAAGTTAACAATCTCGTTTACTTACAAGCTGTTTGTTTGACCTCTTTGGTAAGAGATTTAGAGTGAAATGACACTAAATAAATGTTTGGTTTGTAAACTTTGTGTTCTCAAGTTGGGTAATAGGAGGTAAAGTAAATGAAAGTGATGTTTGTTGTGTTCTCAAGTTTTAGTGGGAAAGTAAAATGAAAGTAAAGTATTGAAAGTGATATTATTTTGCATTAAAAACTTTCACCCCATTTTTTGGGTGAAAGACAACTTTACAACATTTTCATTACTTTACACTCTGTTCTCGAAAAAAAAAATAAGAAGAAAATGAGAAGTAAAGTTGTGTTTCACCTCACTTTTGGGGTGAAAGTTTTCAAGGCAAAATCTCCCCACTTTCATTCATTTACTTTCCCTTTCATTTATAAAAAAAACCTTGAGAACGCACTTTTTATCACGTTCACCTTCCTTCCTCCCTTTTACACAACTGGAGAACACAGTGTAAACTACCCCTTGATTTATTTTACTTTCACTTTTCTTTTAATTTTTTCTTAAGAACATAGTGTAAAAGTCAATCGAATCATACATAAAATCTTGTACAGATACCCTTATATTGATATCATGACAAATTGGTGGGAGTCATGTCTTCTTTCTTATAAATGGGTCTCACCCCTCTCACAATACAACTTTCTATACAATTTTTAACTGACAAATTTTCATAAACTTTTTGTATCTTTCTTTATTTTATATTAAAATAATATATAAATATTAATTTAAATTGTACTTTTAAATTATAAAATAAATAAATTATTATAATAATCAAATCCTTTCTCTCTCTCCACTTTTTCTTTTAAACCGAATTTCACTCCCATACCCAATTACAAACAAAACGAGCCTTTAAACTTATTAGTTATAAGCTTGTCAAGTTTAGCTTATAAATTCAGATAAACCTAAGAAAATCAATATACAGACATCTTTTGAATTCGAATAAATCTATATCCCTACTAATTGCTACTAGCTACTCACCTTTTTGCTACTAGCTACTTAACTTTTTTTTTTTTTTGAACGGTACCATACTTGAAATCCGACCCCTGAGTTAATCCATCAAAACGGGCAGGTCTCGAGACCCGAACTACTCGACCCCCGAGTTAATCCATCAAAACGGGCAGGCCCCGAGACCCGAACTACTAGGAGAGACTCGCGAAGAGAAACCCCTAGAACTCACGGCTTCACACTAAGAGAAAAATTCAATTTTTTTTTGTCATTTGCGAGACTCGAATTCGGGGTAAAACCCCTCTCCAAGCTCCAAAAAAAACTCAGGTGGCCAACTGAGCTAAGTATATTTTTTAATTGTTTTTTTCATGAGAAAGTCATTTCCAAGTCATAATGGTAGCATGTCTCAGTAAAATTTTCTTTTTCTTTTTTTTTTAATTAATTAATTAATAATTTTCATCTCCAAACAATTGTCCCAGTCAAAAAATACACAATTTAAAAAACATAATAATTACTTGTTACTTTCTATTACTTTTTGTAGAATGATAATTTTACCGGTATGCAATTATTTGAAGCTTCGATTAAAGTTTGTAATTCTTAGTATCATTAGGTGCAATAGGGTAAACTTCCTACATTACTCAGAATTATATTTGGAATGCAATAATAATTAAGGGACAACCTGGAATAGAAAGAAGGACTTTTGATTTTGGACGAAGAGTACTATTTAAGAGGTGATCATTCATAAACTAAAAAACATGACCCACTTTTCGGTCATTGTTAGATGATTGACACCTAAGTATTACGGAGTAGAAAAATAAATAGAAAAGATGAGTCGGAGGATTTAGCATTTATATGAGAAATACTTAGGATGTGTTTGGTACGGGGTAATGAGAATGAGGAAATGATTACTTCCGTTTGGTATATTAATATTGGAACAAATACCGGAATGTAATATGAATATAGAGGATTTCCCACAGGAGTCAAGGAGTTTTTTTTTTTTTTTTTTTTTTTTTTTTGTCATGCAAAATTTATTTTACTTTCATGATGGAGAAAAGGAAAATTTTGTACATTTTATGTGTTTTATTTATATAATATAAGAATGGTCTCACCTTATAAATTTGATATCAAAACTTAAATAACAAACCAAACAAAAATATTAGAAATGAATATATAATAGTATTACTTTCATTTCACCCTATTATCATTCTTATACCGATAGTGATTTAAAAATGCATATCAAACGCACCCTAAATCACCTCCTTCTAATTTATACTCACAGTCTCACACTTGATAAAATAGTAAAACTTCTTTGAAAACTTACCATTATTTATATGCTTTAATAAACGTAATCCAAACACCATTTTTTAAAAGGAGATGATTTGCACATTTTATTTTTTTCATTGGGACACTCATATGTACAACCCGTTAAAGCAGTGTATATCCATAATACAACAGTTTAATGCACATAATTAAGTGTCCCTTGTTTCAATTAAAATAGAGTGCACAAATCATCTCATTTTTAAACTTAAAACACCATGTCAATTCAAAAAAAAAATAATAATAATAAAAAAAAAAAAAAAAAAAAAAAAACAAAAAGTTTAAAATGAGTAGGTTCAAATTTTGGCTCCAAACTCAACTTTACATCTCCCAAGACAATGTGCATAAAATCCTGACAATAATTAAAAAAAAAAACCCATCATCTCACCATTTTTCAAATTCCCAGTAAACCCTCCTCTTTTCCATTTTTTAAAATATCAAACGGTAACTTTTTTCCATTTTTACCCCCTCTTTCATTTTCTCATACAAAAATAAAGCTTCACTTTCTGTTTTTTCTTGTTCAACAACACAACCTTGTTAAGAAAAATGGCAATAGGTCCGCAATCGAAACCCAGCGACACGAGCCCGGTGTCTGCTTTAGATGTTAAGAAAAAGGCATTGGAGATCAAGAAAAACATGGCACACAAAAAAACTACTAATCCTAAGCCCAAGGTTGTTGTAAGCTCTTTTTTGTATCTTTAGCTGTCCCAGTTTGGGCTAGGTTTACATATAACTCGAACACGACCCATTTAACCCGTTTATCTGAATGGCTTAATATATCCATTTTGACACATTTTCATGATGTTAATGTTTTTTTTATGCTTATTTTAACTGCTTATTCTTGGTGGATTGCAAACTGCAAGTTTACTTGAGTTGTTTCTATATGGGCAAAACATAATAAGCTGATTATTATTAGGAATCTCAAACACCCCTCCAGCCTTTTGTAAAAGTGTGTATTGTAAACATATGAGGCTTTCCGGTTCGGGTTACCCAGGGAGGGCTAGTCTTTGGGGGATGTTTGTTTCGGCTTATATAGCAGGCTTATGGCTTATATAGTTTTAGGCTTATGCTTCAAAACCTTAGTGTGTGTTTTTTTTTTTTTTTTTTTTTTTGGGCTTATTTTAAAACTTTCGGCTTATGTAAGCTTTAAGCCGAAAATTTTAAAATAAGCCACAAAAACTGAGCTTTTGAAGCATAAGCCGAAAACCATATAAGCCATAAGCCCGCTATATAAGCCGAAACAAACATCCCCTTTGACTCAGATGTAGGCCGTGACCGTTTCCGACCCTTTTCCTGGCGATCCCCAAATGTACACTTAGTGAGGTTTGAACCTTAGACATCCCGTGAGGCCACTTGGTGGTGGTTTTTGTAGGGTACTCATGTGTTTACAAATATTACAACTTGTATTTCCCTTGTAAACAATTTTTCAATCTTGTGACAATGTAGATAGAATGCTAATTTTCGTGCCAATCAGTCATTGATCTCAATAAATTTTCCGAGCTGTTTAGTTATATTTCCATCTTTGATGAATTGTACGATGACTAAAGCGGTCATGGGTTCAAATCATGTACGTTTGTCCCTTTCATTATCATATTGGTCGTGGGACCGGTCAATGGGGGCCGACAGAGGGTCGAATAGGTTACCATTAATGTAGTAATGTGAAACATCTGTGAAAGTATATTGCAATTATATGATATAACAAAGGACGAAACGAAAGACTTTTAGCAAGTTTTAGGGAAAAAGTCAATGTTTTAGGGGAGTTTCACATTGTGCTTTGAAAATGATTATGTGATATGGATGTAGTAAAACTAGCTGTGGCATATAATATTTGAATGTGTCTTTGCAATTTTGTAGCTGTTATCATCAGATAACAGTTTGGAATCAGTTTAACTATACCGAAACACTAGAAAGCCACATGAAAAAGCAATAATCAGATAGTCACTTTCAAGTTTCACAGTACATTGCCAAACACTCCTTAGTGTAGTTTAACATTAGTATTTCAGAGTGTTACCGTACTTGTTTACCATTTTTATCATTTTTTCGTGTAATCCATATGTTTGTCACTTGGTGAAATCAAGGCCTAACGTAGAGTTTCCTGAAAAACTTCTCTTTGCAGGTGAATTTTGATGTTTCTCGGAATATAATAGTAAGGTTAGTACTTAGTACACAGTTTGTAGTTTTTCTATAATAAAGTTGGCTTATTTGGTGCTTATTTCTGAGTTCTGACTATGCATCTGATCTATCACAGCTATGACCCAAAGGCGGATGCGTTAGCTCAACCACTTAATTCTCAATCCAAACCTTCTGCTATTGAACGAGCCAAAGAGGTTCAAGCAAGCCTCTCTTCTGAGCTGCCTAGTTTTGTTAAGCTTATGCTCCCATCACATGTTACTGGTTGCTTTTGGCTGGTAAATTTCTCATCCATGTAATCATATATACTAGTTTAAGCAATGTGCTTGTCTTATTTGGGCTACATGTATATGACAGGGGCTTCCCAAAAACTTCTGTGATGCACATCTTCCAAAGGACGATGTTACAGTTGTGTTGGTTGATAAAGATGATCAGGAATTTAATACAAAGTATCTTGATCGCAAAACTGGATTAAGTGGTGGATGGAGAGGGTTTTCAATGGCTCACAAATTGCTTGCAGGAGATGCTCTAGTTTTTCAGTTGATCGAGCAGTGGAAAATGAAGGTAAACTTATGATCATGGTTATTTTTATTATTAAAGTGTTTACAAAGGTCACCTATTTATCATTTTGCTTATGTTTTCTCTAATAATAGTTTGATACGGCGTTAGGGGTACTTTTGTCTTCTATATGTTTCCAAGGAAAAGCATCAACTGGCATCTTTTTGGCCGGGATTTTTTGAAAGTAAAAGATGGAACATAGGTTAACTACGTATCATTTTCCTAATGTTTTTAACTATCTAATAAGAGTTTGACAGAAAGTAGGGATCTTTTCTTTTACACTATTAGGGGTAAATATGCCATTTCCAAGTTCCATCTATTTGGCTGGAACTGATCAAAAACATGTAAACAAATAAACAATGAAACTAGGGTGGCTTGTTTCTTTAGTTTTTAAACATGTGTTGGCTGTAATGTAAACATTGCTAAAGAGTGGTCCACATTATCCGTTAATAAACTTTAACTAAAGCTTCATTCTTGTTAAATGGTGTATGCAGGTTTACATTGTAAGGGCAAGTGGTCTAAATGAGATCGATGGGGCTCTTGGTCTTCTGAACTTAGTTCCTTGTGACATGAACGGCTGTAAGTTGCTTCACATATCTTCTACAGTCCTTCATGTATTTTAGTAAGGGTCAAAACAGGTTTGGGTGGAAATGAGTCACTTTTAGTATGGGTAGAAATGGGCTGGGTCGGGTTGACTCACCATCACTTTTTTGCTATTTTCAAAATTTTGTGTACATGATCATTGGGGCTAATTATGATTCTAATATGACAGAATTAAGTGTTTTGGAAATTTCATGCCTTAAAAGTAGTGGGAGACTTTTAACCCGTTTCACCCTTTCCATTTTAGCATTCTTTTCTTTAACCTTTTTGAGATACGACACAACCCAAATTGACATATTCCTAAGTAAAAGATTTGACATTCCTACCTCTTCCAATTTCTTGTTTATAATGCTTTAACTTTTTAAGAAAAATTTTATACACCTATACCAACTATGTCACACCTTCTCACAAATGTGTCCAACGAGACTTGAACCCACAGCGTTGTGGTTGATGGGCCAGTCACATACCACTAAACCGAAGGCTTGGGTACTATACTGCTTGTTTTTTATTTTAATTTTATTTCTTGAACTTGATTAGGCCAACATAAAAACAACAAGGACGCGAGTAATCTTCAGAGAGTGGAAAATATGGATATAGATTTACATCAAGATAATGATCAAGATAATGGTTTAATAATGTATGATCAATCAGTAGACGACACTGGGTATGCTGATTCACCAGTTTCAGAAGGACTCAGATTCTCACAATCAGTTATTGACTTCAAAGATGTAAAGGGTGTTGATGATTTCAGTATCGTTGTGGATAATTTAGTAATAGATTCTGAAATACCAAAACACTTTCAGATCAAATACTATGATTTATGTTGCAGTCAAAACATGTATCTACATGAGAACCTCCTCAAGGGTCTCAATGTTCAACTAGCCGTTGGAATAATACTTGAAACTGTCACAATTGCTGACGCCATCCGAGCATGTAAAGTCACCATTACTCGTGAAGATATTGAAACATGGGACAAAACATTAAAGGCCTTTGAAGAGGTTGGTATGAAAGTTGGGTTTCTTAGAGCCAGGATCAGTAAGCTTATGGGGCTATTGTTTGAATCAAACGAGCTCTTGGAAGCAAAGAAGATGGAACAAACAAAAGCTGAAGAGGAGATGAGAGTAATCAAAGAAAAGCTTTGTGGGGTCCGAGAGGTGATCAAGAATCTTGATGTCGAGATGGAGACTTTGAAGCTAAAAGGGCAGAAGCTCAAGCCAGTCTTTCATAAAGAGGCTAATGCACCCTGGTGACGTATTTGGTACTAAAAGAAGAGTTGTTGTTTTTTTTTTTTTTTTTTTGTGTGTGTGTGTGTGTGTGTGGGGGGGGGGGGGGGGGGGTGTAAAAAGGTGACAAGTTTTCGTCAAAACTAATATGCGGTCTCATTTTGTTATCGGAGGGTTGCATGACTAGCTGATTTGTTGTCGTTTCAATGATGTACTAATTGGTGCCTGAATTTTACACAACCTGTATGATTGGGTTCTATAAGGTTAACTTGTATGTTACATTTCCATCACTGTTCTTCTATTTGTTGCTTTTGATCTAATGTTGGCCCCGTACCATTTGCTAGGTTTTCTTCTGGTACATCTGGGGCGTATCTTTCCGGCTTATAACATACCATCTCCAATAAAGTGCTAACATTTGGCTGCGTTTAAGGAATATGTTTTTATTGTGGCCCTAAAGTGTAAACATTTTTATACATGTTCATCAAATACGTACTAGTTACACCAACGGACGGATTACTACATATGTGCAGACTCTACTAACGAGTAACGATTAAGAAAAGGTAATATATCAGACATGGTCTCTGCAAATTTATAAAGAATGCCAAATAATACACTGAACGGTTTACTGCAATCTATATTGTGACAATATTTGGTTGAAGTTTCTGCAGCCTGTTAACATTTTATCTGTCTTCCAGGAACTCATTTTACATCCATAAAAGTATAAAACTATAAAAGTGTCAAACTACATATTATTATCAACTCGAAAAAGGTCATATCATTACAAAACAGAACTGCCTAAACAGTTTAGAAACATACGATATCATCATCATCATCTATTTTCGTCCTACCTGTACATTTCGTGCAAAAACATCCATCCATACATTTTACCTTACACAAACCCATGGCACCAAATATGGATACGTAGACCGATGTGAACACCTCTCTATCTTCACCGGCATTCATATGTACACTATATTATCATACAACCTCTCTCGGTCTCAGTCTCAGCCTCAGATCTATCAAACTCATAATCTTGATCGTTTCATGCGTTTTAAGGGATTTAACGATGAGCCCTTACGTGAAGTAGACCCAAACGGCTTCCTATTATCAAACTTGATATCCCAACCTTCGATGTTTTTAGGCACACAAACATCAAATAGAACTTTACCAAGAACACTGTGAGGATTTAGGCTCGGTGGACTTGCCAAAAGGACAGCTTTTCTTTCTTTTTGCTCATCTTGTAACGATCCAGATTCTTTACTGCTTTGATATTCAGCTGAGCTTGGTAAGAAGAAGTGGTCATTTGGTCCGATTGCTACTCTTCTAAGGCTCTGGTTTGAGTCAACTGCAGCATTTTGTAGGTCGCAAACTAATTCACATATTTTATCGTGCATACCTTCCATGCCGGTTCGTTCAGCAAGTTGTTGTAGTTTTTGGTTGAATATTGAAACAGAGTGGTCAAAGAATTCGTTTACAGCTGCTCTGTACTCGGTGGGATTGTGCTTGTAGTGACCTACGGCAGCACAAAAAAATGGAAAATAAATATTCACAAATTGGGTTGACCCGCCCTAACATTTTAAATCTAAATAGATCACCATATAGCTACAACAAGCACACATATCATAAATATGGCAATGTACTTTTCGAAATGGTCTAATTTCCCGCCCAACTTGGTAATTAGAGTTTTCTAAACTGGCTAGTAATTGTAGTGATAATAAAATACAAAATATAACCAAAAAAAATGATAAAAAAGTAATTACCAAATATAACCACATTTTTTTTTCCAGAATAAAAATACACATGATATTTGTGAATAAAGTGTTCACTTGCAAATTTAGCCCGTTGTTAACTTTAATTGCCACTATGACACAAAAAACGAATAATTGACAAAATGTACCATTTGGTAAAGTATGTCGCTATCTTATGGAATGTGCCCTTACAGGCTCACAGCTATTACTACAATTATAATATAGTTTTCACCAATTGGACCCATCAGCGATAAAATTAACTGAACTGACCAACATCTAGATAAATGGGTACAGTAGGACTAACAATAAGTCATATGAGTTGTAAACTAACCAACATGAGGAGAGTCCTTCCATCCAAAAAGCCGAACATGTCCTCCTAGTCCTTGTACTTGTTGAGCAAACGTGTATACAACTGGATATGGAGCAAGATCATCACTTTCTGAACATAATATCAGAAACGGAGCTCCCAAACCCTAGAATTTAAAATTTAAGTACGAATTTGTTAGAATAAATTAAATGCAATAGATTTTTTATTATTATAAAAATTGCATGTATGCTTACAACTGAGGAGTAAAGCGTTTCCCAGTACTCTGAGCGTTGGGATCCAAATCTAGTAAGGAATAGAGCATCGAGACCAGACGTGACGCCTTTTGCGAGCATTGATACTAGCTTTGACGAACCAGGCACGTTGGAGGAATGTAAAGCAAACCGGGCACCCAAATCACCAGTAACATTAACGGGACCAGAATCGTACATTTGACCAGATATACATGTCATGATTAACCGACTATCATCCTACATACGAAATAATAATACAATAAGAAAATGAAAAAGACAGCAACACCAATGATTCATTAAGGAAAAGCTTACACACATACCAGGCTGAGATGTGCTTCACATGTTCCTTCAATGATCTGTATCATAAAGAAATAATATAACTCGGACAAATAACCAAATATGTGTGATCATATTAAACTGAAATTGAGGTTCGCATATTTACCTGAAAAACCTTGTACATGCAAGCTTGTGAACCACCAGAAAAGGATGCAAGGACTAACGGACATGGTCTAGCCCTCAACTCCTACACCCATAGCAAAATCACAAGCATACGCATTTAGTAAGAAGTCTTAAACTCAAACCCTCTTTCTAAGAAATAAATGTCTACTTGGCGGGTAATGAATAAATAGACTAATAGAGCAAGTAACAGACCTCTAAAAGCTCATTGATGACGGAAAAAGCAAGTGATGTGGCTCTCTCAGGGAAAAATCTGCACATATATCAATTGCATTGAAATTTTAGAAGAGTAAATTTCATAGACAAGACCTAATTTTGAACTATTATTTTTTTATTTAAAAATCATAAATATCCTGAACTAACAACAGATTTTCGAAAATCTTTAACTCAAAGCATGTGCTTATGAAGTTGGGAGGATAATCCTAACAAGCATCAATATTGCATCATCTTAATGAGCCATAGTTATAGCATAGCTGACAGATACAAGTGTCAAAACTTACGCAGAAATATATCACTAACAAAAACATGTGTTATTCTTCATTTTTTTTTACATGTAACGCCCTAGCAGAAATCTATATATATTAAATCCTCAAGTCCTTAACTCAAATATGATACAGGGAAATGCTTTTGGCCTCCGTGACAACATACAGACATGCAACTCACCATTCCCGTCTATAAAAATAAGTACTTTTTTTCTTCAATTTTCCAAGTAGCTAAATAAACCTTAAAATATCACAATTTAGATCCACTTTCGTACAGCTGCCTTGGGTATAACCATTCCCTGGTAGACAAACACAGTGTTGTGAAACAAGGTTTACAAGGCTGAGTAATCGGCAATTACTCACTACAAACTGGATCAGAACTCAGTTTGAAGTATTTAAACAATTGTGTTAATGTTTCTATCAATTTCTGTGGTCCTATGAGCAATTCTGTATTTCTGTGGTCCTATCAACATGTCATACATGTAATTTCGAAATTTATATATAGAAGTTATAATCTAATTAATCCCCGCCTAGGCTGACTACTAGCTACAAGGTAGTGGACCGCCCCGACTAGCCCCTAGCAATTTTTGCAACATCAGACATAAGGTACCATGTAGGGGTTCACTGAGAGCTTAAATTCCTATCTGTAGCTTCCACGTTTCTTTAACTAAAACTAATAAATGTCGTACATAACAAAGTGAGACCAATCATATAACTATAAGAACATGATAAATCCATCCTAAGTGAATTTCACTTCCCCGTATTCATAGATCTTAACAAATTACACATGATGGTCTAATACTCTAAACCCCTAAACTCAACCAATGATTAAGCCATACTGCTTATCTATTTTTTTATAAGTTAAATAAGATGTTTGAATAAGCTGTTTGAAGTTGCTTACTTCAAGCAGCTTATTTCAAAACACAGAAAAAGCAGATAAGTGGTTTAAATAAGCAATTCCAAACACCCCGTAAAATTTATGAAAATCACCCAAGAAAAAAGGTAAGGGACAAGGTTCCTTTGAAACTATTTGCATATATACCTTCGAATCTACAAGATACTAAAACATTTAACATCAATTTATCATACAAGATACTAAACTTTTAAAAACATCCGCAACACAGTAACTATAAACTGCTTATTTCCATAATTTTCTATTCAAGGGATTGTTCATGATTGCTTATTATAACTGCTTATCTACTTATTTTATTTAGAAACAGCACAAGCACCTTTGAGGGTTTCTAGGATTGTTTATCCATACTACTTATCCGATTGCTTACAAGTGAAATAAGACATTTCATATAATCACTTAGTAGTTGCTTACTTTAAATTGCTTATTTCAAAAACACAAAAATAAGATAAACTTGAGTAATAAGCAATCCTAAAACACCCCCTAAAACGAATAAAAAAAAGTACCCAACTAAGAAAAAGACTAACTACAAGGAACCTTTGAATCTAATTGCACATATGCTTTATACCTTAGAATCATACAAGATACTAAACTTTTAACAAACACCCGCATCACAAACAACAATAAAGCTAACAGTTTTCACATCATAAAAAATCAACTTACGGATTAATAAAATCACACATGATGATCTAAATAAAAAGGCTTATTATCTGCATATATGATATATACTTTATACCTTCTAACACACACTATTTAAACATCCAAACGCGTAAACAAATGAGGTTTTTCCCTGTTCAGGTTACATGAACATGGAAGGGCGAGTCGTTTGACCCAGATGTACACAACCTAACCGAGGTACACTATTCAAACATCTATTACTCCCTCCGTCCCAAATTAATAGTCCACATTTCCTTTTCCATTACTAAAAACGGATAGAGAAGTTTGATCGAGTTTACCGTATTACCCTTTGGTGAAACTAATATTACAAACTTCAAAGAAGGCTTAAATTAATTAATTAAGAGTAAAACTGTCACTCGCAAAAAGGTATGTGAGAGAAAACTATAATAATTATATTTTTCTTAAACTGCGCGCTTTTTATCATTGGACAATTATTTTGAGACGGAGAGAATAGTAACTTATTATAAGGACAATTATTCCATTGAATCTTCAAGATACTAAACTTCTATCCAACCTTAAAAAAACAACAATAAAGCTAACAACTTTAACAACCAAACCTTAAAAAAAAAAAAAAAAAAAAAAGAAAAAAACTTACGGATTAAGAAAATCAGAGACAACAACAAGAGAATTCCATCCAAATGAAGAATAAAGATCCACATAATCTTTAACATCAACAAAACTGGCCCATACAAAAACCACAACAACCCCTTCAAATTTAGCCTCATCATCATAATCGTTCTTAACCCAATAAAGATTCCCACCCATGATATGCAAAACCCCTCAATCAATTTTGGATTTTGTGAAGGTTTTGATGGTTTATTGAATTCTTGTGTGTGAGAAAAAAGGTGTGTTTAGTGTGTGTGTTGGTGATTTGCTTGGTGGAAATGTGTTATGGGTTTTTGTTGTTTGGATTATTTTGGTATTGGTGATGATGTGGCAATATGGTCCTATTGTGTTATCTAGTGTTTAAATAACAAGGAAAACGGCACCCGCCGCGTTGCGGCGGGGCTCCGATTTGTGAGATCGTGGTATTTTTTTTTTGCCGACACATGTTGTATTTGTTTGGAATAAATGTTGTGTCAAGCTATATTCGTAATTGTCGTACGATGTCCTTTTTGGAATGAATATTGTGTCCGGCACCAGTGGTAGGGCTAATTTGTTGCTAATTTCAACTTATTTTTTTAAAAGCGCACGTATGTCAAAATATATTAATATTAAATTTGTTTTGTTTATAATGCGGATGCGTTTCTAGCGGAATAAATCGTTAGATATTTGGTAAATAAACTTTGCTATATAAACAAAAGAATTACATATAAACTTTTATAGAGCCGCATATATTTGGCCCTTATAGTTTAAAAAAAAAAAAAGTTAAAACAATTTTTAAAGTTATTTCATAAGTTAAGAGTGCATCTTAAAAGTTCTTTTATTTAAAAGCTATATATATTATATATATTAAACTTCAACATTTCTTATAAAATCGTACGTACGACAAAAGCATATCAATATTGGTCTTGTTTGTTCGTTATCGACACGCCTTTTTGACAGTATTTTTTTATTAAAAAAACCACAAGATATTTGTTAGATATATGGCAAATAAAATTCGTTATATAAAAAAGTTGTAAATATTTAAAAGTTGAGGGTATGTTTTATAATTTTTTTTTACTACTAATACTAATATTTTAATACTCCTTATTTGTTTGCTAACAAAAGGTAATGAATTATTTTACTAACAAAAGGTGCTGGACTATTGGACCAAATTGTGCCTTGTAAAAGCCCAAAAAAATGACAGAATACTTTATTTTGTTGGGCCGAAAAAAAATTCTGCAGCCCAGCTGACGTAAGCTTGCGTCATTTGACCAGGAATTATATTTGTTGTTACCGGTTCCATCTTTCGAGAAATGGACCTAATTTTAGATATGGTATAATAATATTATAAACGTCAAATATAGCAACTTTCATAGATTACATAAAGTGCCAAAAACATATTTATGAAAAAAGATATCTTGAAAATATTGTTATGTATGCATGCAAAGACATGGGCCGGTTACATGATGGTTTTTGTGTATGAGTATGTTGTTGGGCCGAAAAAAAATTCTGCAGCCCAGCTGACGTAAGCCTGCGTCATTTGACGAGGAATTATATATATAGTAATTGAGTAAGGTGTACAAAATGAGGAATATTCTTCACCTTGGGAAAACAAAATGAGATAGCCTAGTTGGAGTTGGTCTTGTGTCAAAATATATAAAAAGCCACATAATACTCATTTAGATATGTAAAATATATTTTGGGGGAAATTTGATCAAGAGAGCTAAAGACGGAGCTGTCAAGTGAGGATTAGTCGAGAGGAGGTCATGATGTATTTGGGCACAAATCCAAAAAAAAAGAGGACAGATAAAGTTGTCGTGTAAGGAGTGTTCAATCTTTTAAGAAAAAGAGGTTTGAAACCCTGACTTATTAAATGAAAAAGGGCAGTATTTTTTATGTGCGTTCTATTATGGCCTCCTATTCTTGAAGGAGTGATCCGAATTAAGCCGCGTGCCGATAATACTCATTTAGATATGTAAAATATATTCAGGCAAATGATATTTATTTCTATTTCTAGTGTTATGACAAAATAATAATAAAAAAAACAAAAAAAAAAAAAAAAAAAAAAAAAAAAAATCTAACTTTCCGATCTTGACAAATAGATAAATGAAAGAATCTCAATTTTACGAGAAATCCGGTCTTATGGCCATTCTCCCGATGACAAGTGATATTGAGTGATTTAACGTGTTAGGCATATAATGGTTAAAACTTAAAATAGTAAACTGGGAATAAAAGTTAAAAATATATAGCAATGCTTATGTATGTATGTTGTTTTTAGAGAATTTTACAAGTAGATCTTGATTCATAGGTTGATGTGTAGCTTAAAGCTTTTCTTTAAGTAGGAAAACCTCCATGTGTTGTGGTAAAAATTAAATAATCTGAGTTTACCTTGACCAAAAAGTCCTTGATGTATTCGTGGTGAAAATGAGGTGATTTGTGCACCTTGGGGGTCTTAAATGTCTTTTTTTAAAGAGTGGAGATCTTAAGTAACAATGTGCATTGTAAAGAGGGTAACCGATCATATGACAAGTTGACAATTCACTTATAACTTTATAAGCTTCACAACTAATATGGCGAAAGTATATAGTGTAAAATTATAAGAACACAAAGCCCATGGCCCATTATGTTGCATCTCATTTGAGCTTAATATACTAAAATTTAGCGCACACGTAATTAGAAATCTACAAAAGACAATATGCATAGGAACACCGAACACAAGGTACTTTCGGTTTGCTTTCAACAAGACAAATGCATCATACAACTATTAGATGACAGGTTAAATGATCAAAGTCTAATTTTGGGTTTGATCCATCTAACCTATTATCTAATCACAACCTCGTTAGTTGAACGATTCAAAATATCTGCCATACCAAACTGCACATTTATATAAGCAAATAGATTATTTATATCACAATAACATAAGTGATCGTGTATCATTGTTAAAAGTTGCATGAATTTGTTAGCACATTGCATTTCTGTTGTCTGAAACTATAGCCATAGTCGAATATCGCAGGAGGTACGAAATGAAACAACATGAATTTATTCAATACTTTCACTTCACGTCAGTACCATCAGCGATGGAGCTAGGATTTAGTTTATGGTTGGGCCGAAGAAATTATACGTGTCCATAAGTGTTAAAAGAAACAGTTAAAACAAAATTAAGTGTAAAAAAATGCTTAAAACAATATGTATTGTCTATTTCATCAAAATTGCCTAGCATTTGTGGATTTCCCATTATCAATTGCTTATGATAGTTAGAAGTTGCTACCTGTAAGTGTCGCAAATGCATTGTAATAAGTTGCAAAGAACACTAATTTTCAGAAAGCAATAATTAGGTGGCCAAACATATATAAATAGTACTCCTTCCGTCTCAAATTAATAGTCCATATTTTCTTTTTAGGATGTCTTAAAATAATTGTACGCTTTCCTTTTTAAGTACTCCCTCCGTCTCGAAATTATTGTCCACATTTTCTTTCTGGGGTGTATCAAAATAATTGTCCACTTACCATTTTAAGTGAGAAAAAGAGAATTTAGTGGGGGAATATTCTATTTAAGTGGTTGAGATTAATAGTGGTCTCACTTTTATTAAACTTTGTGATTGTTGCCTCCTGACAATAATTTTGAGACGGAAGGAGTAAAAAAATACTAGCTTAAGTATGCTTCTTTGCAAATTGTTTGGGTGGGCCTTGGCTAACCTGAGGTACAAGCTAGCTCTCTCCATGGTAGGGCTGAGCAAATGACCCGAACGGACCGGTCCTCGGTCTTGGCTTTTTGGCTAATTCAGTCATCGGTCCGGTCCGGACCGGACCACAAACCGATTATTTGGCCTAGTTGGACCGGACCGACCGACGGATCGACCGAGACTGGACCGGACCGACCACATTCGGTCCGGTCCTCGGTCTTGGGTTTTTGGCTAATTCGGTCATCGGTCTTCTCGGTCTGGTCCGGTCCTAGAACGATGCTCACCCCTACTCCCTAGTACCATCTAGTACTTGTGGTAAACAGTGGACCATCTATTTGCTAGTTGCAAGATCGCAAAAGGTGGAACCCAAACCCCACAGACGGAACTTGACAAGTTTTATTGCAGGGGCCAAACTGTCTTTTAGGAAGGCCAATTTGCATTGGAAATGATTGGACGACCTAATTTGTGTGCTTAAATTCATGCCTAAACATATGTGGCATGATCCTGATGGTTTGTGAAAAAGTGAGTCCCATGACTGCAGCCATCAAGATGATGTTACACAGGTTTAGGCATGACTACTCATTTACATTATCAACTAATATTTCTACTAATAATGCATATTACTACAAAGCGTAAGGATTAAAAATATACTTGTGGGCCACAACCCCTCCCGGTCCCTACTAAGTTCCGTCCCTGCTAAACCCATCCCTATCGAGAACCTTTTTGAGCACTTACCTTAGCTGGTCGCACCAACTCGTCCACCCAAGCTAACATTTCCCTTTGATGTTGTTGTGGAATCTACAATTTTGTTTTTATGGTGTTTCTAGGAATAACATGACCTTCGCGGAAAAACGTCCATAGAGAGATCTCCTCGTCAACGATATCAAGGGACACACATTTTATTGGATTGTTAGTGGACAAAGAAAGTTTATATTAGTTAGATAAATTACAGAGTAACTTAATAATCCTTTGTAACACTCAATCCGTTTTTGTATTAAGTAAGGGTGCGTTTGGTTCACAAGTGGGATTGAAATTGGATTTGGATTTGGATTTGGGAAATGTTTGAAAGATTTGAGGAAAAAGTAAGAGAGAGAAAATATATTATTATATATAATTTATTAATTTTATATTGTATTTAAATATTATATTTAAGGAAGATGTGTGTATGGTGGGGCCACATGGAGCTGGGAATCGTTCAAAGATAGGTTCATTGAGGGGAATCATATTTTTGTAGGTTGGCCCACTTTAATTCCATTTCCTGACGTACCAAACAATTGATATCGACAATCAAAGTATTACTTGAAAGTAAAAAAAGTCAACCAAACGGGCCCTAAGTCTTTCCTTGCTAGTAAGGATGGTTTTAATTAATGTTGTCAAAGATAAGCTACTTTTTTTGATAAGATTATAAGCTTTATGGATTATACTAGGCATGAGTTAACAGGACCCCCTTGTAGAGAGGGTTTGTGGATGACAGTGTTGCCGCCGCCTGTAGTGTTTATATTAAAACTTATACATTTTGATTAAAGTAGGTGGACCCCCATAGTGGGAGGGTCAGTTAACAACTTAACACACCCTTATACTACCGTGACTGGCGTTATCAACAACAGTAATATTTAATGCTAATAGTCAAATCTACGTGCACGCTATAAATTAATCGTGTCATAAAAAAATGTCTTCCACAACAATCCATGAGCCTTAAAAATATAAAAAACCACCAACGTAATTGGTGACTTCACTTGAAGTTGTGGCAAAGCAAACTTTATTTGAGGTATAACTAATTTACATAAGTTACAACATTCATGTAAACTGTTAAGTGTCAACTAGCTATGTTCAACAAAATCTTTTTACCACTCTTTACAAATAAATATTAAGGGGATTGCGTATATATCCTTCTAAAAATTAATAATTGTGTATATATTTAACTTAAACTTATAATTATGCATATATCTTTTCTAAACCTATAAAATGCCATATATATCCAAACTAGTTATAATGCCCGCGTGCTTTTTTCTAAAATTTTCAATAATGTATTTTTATTTATTAAAACATAAATAGCTTAATTTAAGTTTTTTGTTTTAATTATGATTCTTAATTTTGATTTATAATTATATTTGATGTACGTGGTAGCCGGAAGTTAAAATTGAACTCATGAACAAATTCTCCTAAACCCTGGTTGACCTGCATATATGCGATGGGAGAATGTTGGAATGATGATGTTGAGCCAATGCACTAACGGTAACATTGTAAGAGAACATAAATAACGATTGCAATTTTTTCATTGATAAATGAATAATAAGTAGTAAAACATAAACAATGATAGACGAAAAGCAACCATTGTAACATATAACCAACATGTAAAAAATCATATAAGATTTTGTGTTTTAATACACTTATATAAATTTGTATAGTTTTACAATAAAAAAACAAAGCAACCCGTCGTGAAGCATAAGCAATATTTTTCTAGTTATCATCATCAACCAATGTTAACTCAGTTGAACAATCACTGTGGTCGCTCCAACTCATAAATACAGGGAGTACTGGGAAAGGGAGACCAATAGATGAGGTGCCAAGCAACATGCGGACAACCTCCTCCATTTTCGGCCTCTACTGTAATTTGCATCATTTTGCATACACAACAACCAAATGTGGATCAATCTTTTCATGAATGTTGAATCATCATTAATACTGATCAGTTACTGCAAGCCCATATTAGTCCAACAAACATGTCAGTAGCTACAATTTATAAGCAATTCCCCTTACTATTCTTTCAGCATTTTCCACACTCGAATCACAATTTTATCACATATATGAAAATAGAAGAATTATTATAAAAGAGAGGAACATAAATAACAAAAAACCTTTCCACACTAAGATTCAAAAAGGAATATGTCTGCTGATGTAATTGACTCTCGCTGAGCATTACATCTCACAATGAGATTCAAACTGGGCTGTTTAAATTATGTAATATGGATAGATGGCCAAGACTAATGCTGATGAAGTCTTGCTAGTATAATGGTTCATTCTTCGGTCATGTCTGATTCTTGCATTGAAGGTCTAGGCTTTTCTTTACTTTTGAGACCTCTTTAACAGCATCATTAGATGGGTCTAAATGAGCAGGTCAATTTCTTTCCACCTATTCATTTTTCACTTGAGTTCGGGTCAACATGGGTCGAGACTCATCTAGACCCGTGGCCCGACCCGACCCACTCATTTTGCCACTTAAACCTTATCTTCTAAAGCATTCTGGAGTGTTGTAGTAACATAAACCATATCTCTTAATTTCTCAACAAATGACTTTCATTCACCTTTAAATGTTATTTATGTTACGCTCATAAAGTGCTATAGATATTCTTGAACCAAGACATATGATCATCACTTTCACGATTGTCCAATAGGGTAAGTCAGCCTTGATATCCAGATTTTGAATAAAATTCTCATTAAGCAACTGAAAGATCAATTTCATTTAAGGTAACTAAATCTTGAGAGACTGATTTCTAGTATCTAATGGAAATATATATCAAAATAATTCCAAGGAGTATTTGCAGCTTCCTAAAATTATGATTTGTTAGGTTAAGATATTGACACTCGAAAAGAAACTTAGTAACCTTGAAAACGTGCAATAGAGATGTGTTTTGTTGAGATACATACATGGGCGGAGCTTGGGGGGGGGGGGGGGGGGGGGGTCACGGTGGGCAAGTGCCCCCCACCCCAAAAATTTTTAGTGTAAATTTATGGAGTATTTGAGATATTTTGATAATTTGCCCCCCTAAAAATTTGTCCGTTGATGTAAACTGAAGGAAGAAAGAAAGAAAGAAGTCATGGAAGGAATATCATTTATTTCTTGCACATTAAACGAAAAAGATGAAGTGCAAAATAAAGTCTTTTGTTTTGTAGCACAATGTGGAATCACGTGGGTAGGTTGACTGACAAGTACAACTCCTCTTTTTACTTTTATTATTATTTTTTGTTAGTATCAGTGTTTTTTTTTTTTTTTTTTCCTTTTTTTTTTTTTTTTTTTTTTTTTTTACAATATTTATGTGGACAAGTTAATACTTTGAAGCAAATGAAATTACGTTTGATAATGCCAACTTTTTCTTTAACTCTAGTTACGATATGTAGTAAAAAAATTTTTTTTTGCCCCCTCTCGAATTTTTTTCTATGGTAAATTGCAAAAATGGTCCTTAACGTTCCACAAAATTGCAAAAACGGGACTGAGACAAAAAGTAGCGCAAAAAAGACACCAACGTTCCACATTTTCGCAAAATCGCCACCGACAGGCCTTTTCCGTTAATTTTCCCGTTAAGTGTCACGTAGTTGAGGGTAATATCGTCATTTCATGTCCTTTTTTATCTCCCGCCAACTTTCGGGGGACTATTTTTTGTGAAAAGACCTCTCAATGGCTAATTTGCAAAGTTATTTTCAGGTTTCATATTAAATTGTCAACGCCTTCACACACACACACACACAAGCAGAAAAACACACACACACCCGTAATCAAATAATTATCATTCCCTTTTCCAGTAACATGTCTCGCTGTCTTGATCTCGTGGTTGCTTGCAACTCGTTTGTCATATCGGAAATGATGCTAACCCATTACCGGCGAGAGGTTGAGGAGGACATTCATCATGCACAAGAGTTGATGTGTAGGTGCCAAAGGTTGTCTAATAGGCTGGGTGTTAGGGGGGACCTGATTGCGGAGCTCCAACTCTTAAGGGGCTCGAGAACTGCAAGGGCCAATGTGAACAAGCTTAGGAGGCTTCAGTCAGCAGATATAAGAAAGATGAGTGGGTTGATGAGGATGCTTAAGCAAACTAACGCCAACATTGTCTCCAAGATTGAGTTTGCTGTGAGGCAAACTTACATGTGAAGGGGTTGGGTGCTGGATGCTGGGGGTGGGTTGTTTTGTTGTGTATGATGAATGTAGGTAGTAGGTGGTTGGGCACTACTACCTACATTCAAGATACATTAGTCAAATTACATTAGTAGATACAACCAAATTAAAGTGTTTTTATTTCTACACATTACATATTCCCAAAAGATGAATCCATATGTCAATCTTCAAAACCTTCTACTGGATGAATCAACAAGTGATCAACTACACCTGCACAGTCAAAATATGCAATGAAATGAGGTTACTATAATAGGCAATGTAATGTGTCCAAAATATTTGCTAAACAATTCATTAGACTCACCTAGTCAAAATAACACCACATTGTTACCCATTGATCCTGGTGCCCGTAGACCCAACACGCAATTAGTGATTCTTGGTCTCAAAATACCCCCACCCTTTGCTCCCACATTCACTGAACCAACACCTGCTTGGTTCTTCATAGAACCATCGTCTCTAATGACAATACCAGCCGATTTGTTCCCGGATTCAGGTTTTGAAGTGCTAGTCCAAAAAGGAGTTGATGTACTAGAGCACCGCAAGCTAGCATCTTCTTCTACCCATCCGACAACCTCCCCACCTTCACCCTCTAAATCAATGTTTTTTAAAGAGTATTGAGATAACATCTGTTTTGTGTGACCAACAAACAAGTCTACAAAACCAGCCCGACAACCTAGTTCGATCATTGTATGCACATCATTGTCTGTGTTAATCAATTTCAAACCTTCTTCTAATGTTTGCTGATGAGGGGAAAAATGAACCACTTTTAGGGGGTCATTTAAGCCCGGAATTGAATTTATTTGATCAAATAATACCCTAAATCGTTCCTTTTGTGATTTTAGGTACTTTGAGAGTGAAATCTAGAAAAGGAAGCAATTCGGACGTTTTTGGAGCATAAAAGTGAAGAAAACGCCAAAGACTTAATTTTCCAAGCTGGGAACAGTGTGTGACGGCGTCAAGAGGAACAAGTTGACGGCGTCAAGAGTAAATATCATGACGAACCAGTACAGAAATGAAGGCGTCACAAAGAAGAGCGTCAAGAGTTAAATGTGTGACGGCCTGGAAAAGTATATAACATGACGGCGTCAGATGTAGATCAAGGCAGTCCGAGGATTCTTTTGGCGGCGAGATGACGGCGTCACAAGATTGTTCTTGACGCCGTCAACCTCTATTTTCTATATATAGTTTTCTAATTTTCATTCATTAAGAGGAACGAGTTTGGAGAAACCCTAAGGCCGAACCATATACGTATTTTACAGTTTTTTCAAGGGTTTTCAGCCCTTGACCCCTTACATGTGTTATTGAGATAAGTATTCTTTTAATTCAATCAATATGTCTATGTGTTGGTTGTCTATATCTTGTGCTTGTCTTGATTCCACCATGCTAGGCTAGATTTATCTTGTGTTTGCTTAGATCTAATGAAACCTAGATGTTGATTATGTGTTGATTACTTGTTTATGGTTGTATTGGATGAATGATTTCAATGTTAGGCTTAAGAAAACTGGCAGATCTCCAAATGGTAACATGCTTGAACGTCTTAGGAAACATGAACCGATGTGTACTAGGTTTTATTGGTTGTATTTAATGCATGAGTAAATTCTAATGATCCCATGTTAGGAGCTTCTTAGCAGGCTCGACATAGGAGTGAAGTAGGCACTCATAAGATTGGGGAGTTAAGTACGCCACCCCATGAATGGTATTAAGGAATACAATCCGTCATCCACGCAACTATAACAAGTAATTAACGTGTAAAAGATATCTAGGGAGTAGTGAAATCTAAGTAAACACATTTCTCCACTTATTGCTCACAACCTTAGTTTAATATAGTTTATTTTCATTTTTAGTATTTTATTTTGATTGCATCTTTAGTATTGGGTTAGTTGACTAGCAACTAATTCCGCCCAAATCCTTCAAACCCGAGATATTTACTTGCTTTCTAAAAAATATAAAAATACAAAAAAGAATCATCTCTCATCCCTAGAACTAGTAATTAGGTTTTTCTAATCCTAGCGACACTATTCCTAGCTGAACGATCAATCACCTGGTACTTGTCACTATACTATACTACAACGATCAGGTACACTGCCTGGTGGGGGTTGTAAACTTCTCAAGATCCCTTGAGAGGTAAAGCCTGGTGCAATCCCTACGCATCAAGTTTTTGGCGCCGCAGCCCGGGGAATAGTTATTGTCTAGGTTAGAATTTCTTTTTATTAGGTCTACTTGCTAGATTCCTTTCCAGTAAAATTTTATTTTTATTTTTAGGTTCTCTTTAGTCTATCTTTGACTGCCAATTTTAGGAGACATTCAAGTATCTTTGACTGCCAATTTTAGGAGACATTCAAGTATCTTTATACCAACAGAGTAATTCCATATGCCAATAAGACCTCCTGGCAAATACCAACTCCCGACCATCAGTAGTTAGATGTTTATCTTCTTTATGAAGACACTTATGACCATAGTTTCTTACCTAATTAGTGTTGTTGACAACCAAGTAAATTGTGTACCTTTAACATGCTGTTCCTCACCCAAAAATATATTAAACTGAATTTATAGCGACCCTCACATTTATATGCTTATTTAGTGTGGAAACTTTTAAGAAACTCAAATATATCCACTACATTATTCCTCATCAAATTCTATTTAAAACCCCAGAGTTCTATCAAAAGCCCTTATAGCTCTTTCAAATTCTCCTCCTGCAAGTGCACAATGATATGAGTGATATGTAAAACCATGGGCGGAGCTACGGGCGGGGGGGGGGGGGGGGGTCACGGTGGGCAAGTGCTCCCCCACCCCAAAAATTTTTAGTGTAAATTTCTGGAGTATTTGAGATATTTTGATAATTTGCCCCCTAAAAATTTGTCCGTTGATGTAAACTGTAGGAAGAAAGAAAGAAAGAAGGCATGGAATGAATATCATTTGTTTCTTGCACATTAAACGAAAAAGATGAAGTGCAAAATAAAGTCTTTTGTTTTGTAGCACAATGTGGAATCACGTGGGTAGGTTGACTGACAAGTACAACTCCTCATTTTACTTTTATTATTATTTTTTGTTATTTTACCTTATTTTTTGTTAATATAAGGTTTTTTTTTTTTTTTTTTTTTTTTTCCTTACTTTTTTTTTACAATATTTATGTGGACAAGTTAATACTTTGAAGCAAATGAAATTACGTTTGATAATGCCAACTTTTTCTTTAACTCTAGTTACGATATGTCGTAAAAAAAAATTTTTTTTTGCCCCCTCTCGAATTTTTTTCTAGCTCCGCCCCTGGATACATAACTCCTTGATTACCAATTTTAGGAGACATTCAAGTATCTTTATACCAACAGAGTAATTCCATCTGCCAATAAGACCTCCTGGCAAATACCAACTCCCGACCATCAGTAGTTAGATGTTTATCTTCTTTATGAAGACACTTATGACCATAGTTTCTTACCCAATCAGTGTTGTTAACAACCAAGTAAATTGTGTACCTTTAGCATGCTGTTCCTCACCCAAAAATATATTAAACTGAATTTATAGCGACCCTCACATTTATATGCTTCTTTATTGTGGAAACTTTTAAGAGACTCAAATATATCCACCACATTATTCCTCGTCAAATTCCATTTAAAACCCCACAGTTCTATCAAAAGCCCATATAGCTCTCTCAAATTCTCCTCCTGCAAGTGCACAATGATATGAGTGATATGTAAAACCATGGGCGGAGCTACGGGCGGGGGGGGGGGGGGGGGGTCACGGTGGGCAAGTGCCCCCCACCCCAAAAATTTTTAGTGTAAATTTCTGGTGTATTTGAGATATTTTGATAATTTGCCCCCCTAAAAATTTGTCCGTTGATGTAAACTCAAGGAAGAAAGAAAGAAAGAAAGAAGCCATGGAAGGAATATCATTTGTTTCTCGCACATTAAACGAAAAAGATGAAATGCAAAATAAAGTTTTTTGTTTTGTAGCACAATGTGACAACTCCTCTTTTTACTTTTATTATTATTTTTATTATATATATACTAATAGGCGTTTTGTAACAGTGTCCAAAGTTGTTTATTACAGGATGTTTATGGCCTAAATGTGAAACTTGATTGGTTGTTATCTACTAATTGGATACGTGTCATTGTTCCATTTGCATGTTGCAAATACAAGGGGTGCCTGCTACAGTAACTTAGTAACAGTACACCCCGTTTTCGCATTCACAAAACAGTTTAACTATTAAACCAACTGTAGCCGTTCTGTTCCAAAGCCATAAAACCTCAACATCCCTCCCTCACCTCCTAGAAAATTCCAGTAACCCTTCATCTCATATTTTTCCCACCTAAACCCTTACACCCACAGATCCTTCTAAAATATTCTCCATACACACCCCACAAAATCCTCATCAAACAAGAGTTTCCACATCCATAACAAATGGTTTAAACCATGACCCCGATTCACCTACAATCGATTTCAACCATAGAGGTCAAGAGGTATTGGTTTTGAAGATTAAGGTAATGAACCCTAATTCTATTTTTGATTATATTTTAATTTTTGTTCCATATGAGCAAGAGGATCAATAATCAGCTAATAATCAACAAAGACCCATTTTTCTTTTTTTCTTTTTTCTAATGTCGGCTCATTTTTGTATTCTTCATGGTGGTAATCAAAATTAAAGAAAAATCCAAGGCTCACTCGCGGCCATAAGCCCTAAATTTCCTTTGTTGTCGAAGTACCAATTACGCTTTTATGAACCCTCATCTTGCTTAACGGTTAGTACTTCAGATACTTTGGCTTAATTGGGATTTGTACTTTTTCTATGTTAAAAAACTTAAAAGTGCAAGTAAAATTTACAGAAAAATTTATTTCAAATTCAACAAAATGTCTAAATGCGGATACTAATCAGGGGTGTGGTCATGGTGTATTACAGAAGTACATGGTTTTGTTATTTTGTTTACTTCTTAGCTCTTTTCTAAACTTAACTGTAAATAAAAAAATGCAGAAATTTGTGGTGTTTGGCACAATGTAAATTGAAGTGCTTAGCATAGTCTAAACTTTTTTAGATTATTATAAAAGACGTAGTTGTAGTTTCAGGGGTGATTGACATATAGTATAAATTTAGATGTTTAGCATATTGTAAATTTAAAAGGTTACGATATTGCAAGAGTTGCAGTTTGAGAGGGTTTTTGGTTGATCACAACTATGTTCCAAGACATTATTGTAATCTTCTTTGGCACCTATGGTGAAAATATTTGAACGATTGCAAGCTCTTGGTGAATTTGAGTTAATGCTGATTAGATAAATCATTTCGCGGTTACCATACGATGTTGAATCAAGTAGTAAAAGAATGAGGATATGTGAACTTGAAATATTGCTCTACATGAAAGATTTGGATTAAACACCACATAATATGTTGAATTGATTAACTTGCAAGTGATTGATGTATATGCTGAAGTATTTATTCGTTATCGTCTCATTGTGATATGTTCATTGTCGATCATTCATTTGGAGACAGAGTTATCCTGGAGGAACCAGTAGTGAGGTACAATGCTTCTTTAGTAGTTACCTTTATAAGTTTGTAGTTTAATTAGTTCCCATAACCTAATGTGACATTAGCACTACATAGAGGGAGTTGGTCTTGAATGGTTGCAAATAAGGTAATGTCGGGTGCTTGGTACTGCTAACGTATTCATAAACCTGAGCGTCATTTGTTACTGTCGGTGTCCAAGTTTATCTTGAATGGTTGCAAATAAGGTCACAGGTTTTTTTTTATGTAGATTTAGATCTGTTGGGTTGCTTTTTTCACAATGGTTGCCTGATTATTTATGTATCATATACATATAGGTATGCATAAGTAACTTCGAGAAGTTATGGATACGATGTGACATACGTGAAAGATGGTATCATGGCAAATGTGTCAAATTACCTCGGCCAAAGTTGAGAGCATAAAACAGAACAAATGCCCTTCTTGCATGAAAAGAGGTAGGTAGGTCATAATACTAATAAATGAGGAAACACATTAACGGTCTGACGTGGCTATATTACCCCATTGAAAAAAAAAAAGTTATGTAATGTATTCTTTTTATTGCTAATTGTTGATAACAAATGCCTTCTTGCTTTTTTGTTGATTGAAACTTTATTGTCTATATGTTTATGTTGCAGACTTGCAGCCCCATCAGGAACAAATAATCTCAAGTGTTCCTTGCCTCTGAAGTAGAAAACCTATGACAAGTGTAAGAACATTCATGATTTTGATGCTTTTATCTGTTTTTTCTAATTACCTAGCACATGATTTAGAAATCTCATTTAGAAATGCTCATAAATGACCATTCATGACCAATTCAGTTTGGTTCGAGAGTTTTTGTTTCCCAAAGTGTTTGAAACTACAAACCACATTTCGCCATTTTTTCATTCGGTGGTGCTTCATATGTTTATGAGAAACAGATATGGGGTTTTTGTTTTCATCTATTATTAGATCACACACAATCGACATCTCAATATACTAATTTTTGGTAAAAAAAAGTCATTGGTTTAATTCCTGAATTTTATGAACAGGAGGCGAAATGGGTTATGTGCTATATGTAATGTCTTTGTTATGAATGCGGATTATGGGATTGCTGTCATGTATCTTTATTACGTTTATATCTGTTCTGTAGGTTATAATCTAGCATGTACAACGATGTAACTGATCGTACATAGCTGCCGTTGGTTAAGTGAGAAACATAATCCAAAAACTTATGAGCGTCATGACCTGAACTCACGTATTAATTAACTTACTGAAAATGTTTTAGTGCGTGCTGAGTAGCAATAGTCTTACGGATATTGCTTGCCAGTGAGATTAATGCTCACTCTCTTTGTCATATTCTTTTTACTCTACATGAAAGATAAGCTCATTTAAGAAAATTATGACACTATATCTTCTAAAGTGTATTCATTTTAGTGCAGCGGTTACCATCAGAATTTGGCAATGGGTATTAAGAAGCATCTCACATTCCAAGTAGACTTGCAATGCAAACAGGTTCGGTAAATTAGAATGGACCTTAGAGTTACCGTTTGCTGATCGCTATTATAAAGCTATCAATAGCAGTGACCCAGGTCTGTATAGTACTATTATTTAAAAAGGTGTAATTTAAGGCATATCGAAACTCAACCAATAACTGGGGTCGTATTTTGAGTACTGATCAAAGTTGTTTGGTGGTTTATTTCATATCAAAATTTGGGCCAAATATTATTATTCATAGCTTAGGTTGATGTTAATGGCTTTTTGCTTATGCATTCAATCTATTGAAGAAAACAATGAAGTCTAATTCCATTTTCAAACCATCTCTAAGAGTTCAGATTCTTTTTTATATATAGCATTTTAAAGTATAGATACATCAAACTCATCTTTAAACACTTAACTGTGATCATTTCATGCTTCTTTCTTGACAGTTGGTGGACAAGAACTCAAGCGAACCTGAATGAATGTGTTGTGCTGCAATAAGTTAAGGCGATCGAGTTGATATCCTGCTGCTGTAATGTAACGTCTTCGAGCCACTTTGATACAAAAAATTTCAGTTTAAAAGAAATATAGAGTCTTATGATGATTGGTTTAGCATTTGAAAAGAATTAATTGTACTTATAAGCAAAAAACACCGGGTTTTTGTGTCGTTGAGTTATTTCAAGAGTAGTTCTTAAATTATCCAAATGTTAAGGTGAATTCTGTGTGTGTAAAATATGGTTATATAATGGATGCTATTTGTACTTGAGCTCTCTATGTTTCTTCATCAATTATTTTCTACGGAATGAAGAAGTTTCATTCAAGAATGGTACTAGAGCAACAAATCTGTTCTGTGTTAGTTTCACTTTGTAAAGTTTCTTGCCTAAGTGTGTGCTATATCATTATCTCATTAACTAACAATACATGAAGGTAATGTATTCATGTGTAAGTGTTATTGAGAAAATGGCTGATGTTTTATTTTCCGTTGAATTTTAATTATACAATATTTTTGTAATGAAAGTTAGGTTCCGATGTTCGTGAATCAACATAGCGCCCCCGCAGCAACGCGCGGGCCACCATGCTCGTTTTACCTTATTTTTTGTTAGTATAAGTTTTTTTTTCTTACTTTTTTTTTACAATATTTTGTGGACAAGTTAATACTTTGAAGCAAATGAAATTACGTTTGATAATGCGAACTTTTTCTTTAACTCTAGTTACGGTATGTCGTAAAAAAAAATTTTTTTTTGCCCCTTCTCGAATTTTTTTCTAGCTCCGCCCGAATGTAAAACACAAACGTAAAATTTCTTTGGTTTCATTGTATCTTTTACTTTTTTTTCTCTTAAAAGAACTATAAACCAAAGCATATGCTCGTATAAACTGGTTGTCAACTTGTCATATGTGACATAAATTACTAATAAAGACATATGACTACTATTGCTTTAACAAATCATTGCCTCAAAAGGTCTTTCGTTAAAAGGCTTGTCATGATTCAATAACCAAAAATATATCATAACTAGTTTGGTAGCCCGTGCGTTGCGGCGGGTGTTTTTAAATAGTAGTTCTCTATTGTGTGTTTCGTGGAAAAAAAGAGAAAGGTGTGAACACCTTCCAACCTGTCGAGAATGATATTCAATCCCTAAGCTAGAAAAGAATTTTTATGTATACTTTTTGGTATTGCTTCTAAGTACAAATTGGTAAATGTATAATACGAATAAGTGTACCTATTTCAGTTACATGTATGTAACTGTCACCACCATATGAGGTGGATAAAAATTTGAAATACCAACAATCCAACTTAAAACGTAGTAGTGCAGGGTCTTTTTAGCAGACTTTCCATCCATCTCAGTCAAGAGCTGATTCAAACCTCTGTCAGCTGCACCACCTGGATCACCAGAACTGCTAATAAGCCATTAGTTATTTAACATATTTCAGTAAAGCAATATGATTAGTAGTAAGTTTTATTTTTGTAATACGTTCTCTCACAATTTGCTTCTCATCTTATCTTTTGACCCTAAAACAATCATAATTTAAAAATAATAATCTCATCTATGGAAATCTGGTCTAAAGAAACCTGATTCGTGACGCATTTTATCCCAACTATTTTTAATGGTGGTAATTTAGTAGCAATTATATATAGTCCCACTTCCATCTAAACTTCACCCTATTGAATCATGAGAAGAGAAACAAATAATATTAGAAGCAATTTCCCAGACTGAAGAAAAAAATAGACCTTCATAAAAGAATGAAAGCAAATTTGAAGAGCTATCTAAAGCTAAAAACAGATTGAAAAGTCATAATGCTTCATTGTAGAACCGAATATTCATTTTATCTGAGAATATAAAAATGAAATTTTTTATATTCATAAATGTATTTTGTAGCAGAACATAATTCAGAAAAACAAAAATCAATTTAGCATCGGCAAGCAAGCCGCAATAGTCCCTCATAGTCCAAACCAACATGTCTCATAATACTCATGCTTTATAATAACTACATCAGCATAAATGCGCAAATATCAACAAATGCAGTCAAGCATCAGCATAGCGATATTTGCAAGGAGAAAAGACATCCTCTAAATTAGTTCCTACGTTATGTGTAATGGTGATAGCTCTGTTCGTAAACTCTTAGAGTTGATGATCACAGACCCAAATTTTCTGTTTATAAAGCCTAAACATGTGTCTTTTAAATATTTAATACCTAATGGCTCGTCAAACCCGGTAAAAACAAAACTGATGCGGAGTAATACATTGATATGGGGCATTATAAATCAAAATAAAGTCACACATTTTCAAGATGAAGAAGGGTATTGTGAAGGAAAAACTAAATTGCATGCACATGGATTATACAATTTGAACTTAATGAAAAGAGTAATGAACAAATCCGACATACCAAAGCATGACAGTCGCTCCCAAAGAAAGTTTAACGAATTCCCAAAGATTGCTAAACGCGGACCAACTGAAACATGACCATGCTCGACCAAATGCACCACTAAGCCACAACCATGAACCACCACAATGCCCCCCACAGATTCTTTTGTAGGTTTTCCGATGAGAGATCAATTGGTAATCCAATAACAATGTTCCCCACATATCCTTTTCTTATCTGCACATAAAATAAAATAAGAGAGAATTAATTAACTTTTAGTTCGCAATTATACGAGGCACAACTACGCTATCATTTCACATATACCGATATACCAGTTGCATATATCTGGTGAGAGCACAAAATATAAGATAAATATACTACCACTTATATACTTAAAACTTGTATCGTGTTTGGTCAAAAAATTATGTATTTTCATGACTACTAAAGGTTACTCTAGACTTTTGGCTAATAACTAAGTACGGTTACGGAACTACATGTAAAAGAAAGAAACTGCAATTTTAAGGGCTTGTGAAGACAACGTCTGACCTGCAAAATCCTTCAATTAGCGCATAGTAAATTGTTTTTGTGAACATTTCTTGAGCACCATTGTTGCAATATACGGAGTAACACAATGGGTAACTTGAGCAAATATCACAATGAATATAACCTATATATAATTGCACACAGAGGGTAAACCGAAAAAAGAAAAAGCAAAAAAAAAAAAAAAAAAAAAAAAGGCTTTGCACACAGGTTTTAAAGCAAATAAGTTCCATATCTACTAAGGAATCTGTGATTGAACAACTGAGTTTTTGGATAAAATAAGATATACGTGTTAATATTTCTTTTCCAATATATTGATTTAATCACTGAAATGCAATTCAATTTCATTGACCATTCTGAGTACACAGCGGTATAATGGGCTTTTGAAGAAAGCGTCCCTCTTGGGTATCTCAGCTTTCAAGCATCGTCAGGCCTCTTCAACTTGTTTGTTTTCGCAAGAATCCTCATGATTGCATCAACTTAGGGTTGTTGTTACACATAATTCACAGTGGTATAATGGGCTTTTGAGCATACATACAACAACCTAATAAACAAAAAAACACGCATAAAGACAAAATAAATATGGCATTCACAACTGATATTTAATTATTTATCACCTAAAAAATCCTGTAAAATTTTACTCATTGATTCTCGATTCCAGATCTCACCATCCACATCCGCTTACTACTTATTTGCAGCATAATACACCGTATAAAATACCCACAAAACTAAACACCAAAACCCTTCAACGAAATGTAAAAAAAAAATGATAATAATCAAAAGAATACCTATAAAAATCCTCAGATGGTAGGCGGTTTCTTCTTGCATCTTCGAGATATGTCATCATATAAATAATTGAGGCCAACCCTCTTCAAAAAAGATACCCAAATCTACTCATCTGCTTAATTTTAATTTGTAAGTTATAATTATTTCTATGAAATCAAAACAAAATATTGGGGGCAAATTAGTGCAGTAAAAATACATCAAGGTTTATAAATAAGAAATCATCTTTCTACAAATGAAGCTATTACCTTTACAAAATCATCTTGCATCACAAACAACGCATACAGAAACGGTGCGGTCCAAATCTTCAAAAGATCATGAATCGTGTGGATTTTTTTTGTTATTATTATTATTATTATTATTATTATTATTATTATTTAATGTGTGTGATTGTTGTCGATGTGTTTTAGATAGGGAAGAAGATTCAAGAAGGCCTGGGTTTGTGGGAGGTTTTAGATATATGTGGGTGGGTATGAATGTATGATTAAGAAGAAAAAAAAGGGTACTGTAGAGTCAACGCAACTACGGTTGTTTTCGGGTTTTAGTATATATATAACGAGCTTCGGCACCCGCGCGTTGCTGCGAGAATATTGTGTTTAATCAAAACTCGAAATAAAACGATCAAAATTTTATTATTATTATTATTTTTTAAGGACTAAATTTGCAAAAGGGGGTGCACGCGCTCGTTAAAAAAATAAATTTTGATCGTTTTATTTATAACTTCGAATTTTGGTTTTATATATAATTTTGGTTTTGTGTTAAAAAAAATGACTAAATTTGCAAAAGATCGTTAACGGGGGTCTAACGGTGCAATTTATAGATAATTGAGGGACTGAAAGCGTAAATTCGTTAGCTACAGTGCAGGCACTATTCGGCACTGTGCTGCACTGTAGCAACCACTGTGTGGTACTGTAGCAACTTATTTTTCAGTTTTAGTCCCTTAACGTGACGTTCTTTGCAAAGTTAGTCCTTAGGGACTAACGGTGAAAAAAAAATAACGTTAGGGGCTGTTTATGTTTATTATTTGCACAGAAAAAGCCCCTGAAGTTACTGGTCTGCTGCAAATTTAATCCACGTCTGTTAGTTAACGATCGTTAAAGACTAACTTCGCAATTGGTCACTAACCTCAGGGGCTAAAAGTGGCAAACACGAAACTTGCAAAGTTACTGTTGCTACAGTAACAAAAACGCCTTTTAGTATATATATAAATTGAGTAAACTTCAAAATACACCAATGTGGTTTACCTAATTTCGCACCATACATTCCTTTTAAAAAAGTTGCAACAAATACATCCACCCGTTAGTAAAAGTGTACCAATATACATCCCTCAGTTAAAAAAAGGACTAACGGTGCAAATTTTTTCTCCGTTATCTCCTAACGAGATAGAGCACATTGCACCGTTAGTCATCTGGGTTAACGGTATTTGCACCGTTAGTTCTTTTCTTCCATTTTTTAAGTTAAAAAAATTTAAAAAAAAGTTAGAAATAAAAAAAAAGGAAAAAAATTTAAAAAATTAATTTTTTTTAAAGTTAATATTTAAAAAAAAACCAAAATTTAAAAAAAAAAATTTGATTTGCGAAAAAAAAAAACAATTTTTTTTTATAAATACGCATTTTTTTTAAAAATTAAAAAAAGGAAAAAAAATTAATTTTTTTTAAAGTTAATATTTAAAAAAAATCAAAATTTAAAAAAAAATTAATATTTGCGAAAAAAAATTATTTTTTTTTATAAAAAAATTAATTTTATTTAAAAAATTAATATTTATAATTTTTTTAAATACACATTTTTTAAAAAAATTCGCAATTTTTTATAAAAATTAATTTAAAAAAAAAATACGCATTTTTTTTTAAAAATAATTATTATTTACAAAAAAAAGTAATTTTTTTACGCAAATATTAATTTTTTAAAAAAATTTTGATTTTTTTAAAATATTAACTTTAAAAAAAATTAAATTTCTAAATTTTTTCCTTTTTTTAAAATTTTTTTAAAAAATGCGTATTTATTAAAAAAAAAATTTCGCAAATATTAATTTTTTTAAAAAATTTTGATTTTTTTTAAATATTAACTTTAAGAAAAATAAATTTTTAAATTTTTTTCCTTTTTTTTTTTTAATTTTAAATTTTTTAACTTAAAAAATGAAAGAAAAGGACTAACGGTGCAAACCCAGAGGACTAACAGTGCAATGTGCTCTATCTCGTTAGGAGATAACGGAGAAAAAATTTGCATCATTAGTCCTTTTTTTAACTGAGGGATGTATATTGGTTCACTTTTACTAACGGAGGGATGTATTAGTTGCAACTTTTTCGAGAGGGATGTTTGATGAGAAATTGGATAAACCACAGGGATGTATTTTGAAGTTTACTCTATATAATTCTTAGAAGAAGAAAAAGCAAAAGCTGCTGTCATTCTTCTTGTGATATAAGTAAAAACAAAAATAAATAAAAATAAAAAATAATAATAATAACAGCACACACGTCCATGCCATTTGATGGACACAACGATTCAAGGTATAGCAATTTATATTAAGCAATTGCCTTTGGAAGAAAAAACGCAATTGACACGTTTAGAGGTAGGAAAAATTGTAAAATACTTATGCTATTAATCTTCTCTTATAAAGTGAGCTTATTGGTTTTAGTCATCTTAAAGGCTTATACATTTCAACTATAGATATATCTGGATTTTTACTCCACATTTAAAGATATTTTAATCCTAAATAGTTTAACATAAGTTTCATGCATTAATTCACACACATAATTCAATCATAGCATGATTACCACAAACTACAGTACTAAAAAAACCCTAAATTGAACCACATATACAAATTGTAAATTAAGTAAAAACAAATCGAATAAAAAATTGAGACCACAAGCAATTCACAATATCGACAATCAACTAATTTAAACAAACCGAATTAAAGCTATAGAAAAAAAGATAAGCACATTAAAGAGCTAAGAGATAAATGAATAAATCATGCCAAGTATCCGATTTCATTCTATCGGTTGATATGTTTCTCTATACCATCAAACCTCCGATTTCATTCTATCGGTTGATATGTTTCTCTATACCATCAAACCTCCTTAATTCGTCACCTGATTATTAAGTGAGGAATGATTTTGTTTCTCACGTCATAAGGGTGTTTTTTTTTTTTTTTTTGTCGATGTAACGATTTGGGTTTTGGGTTGTTCAGTTATTTTGTTCGTGTATACGAAAGGTTTTTGGGAGAAGAGTTTGGGGTTGTGAGAAAAAGAGGTAGCTGTGTATTGTTAAGAGCTGTATCTCCGCTCCTTGTTTGAAAGATTTTATATAATTAGTCCAAAACATGAATAGAATTGACAAGAATTACACATATAATTAATTGTTTTTTTGGAGTAATAATATTTTACCGGAGTAACCTTAAAAAAAAAAAAAAAAAAAAAAAAAAAAAAAAAAAAACTAGCTCGAATCTCTTCGTTTTGGTGAGGTAGTAATGTATGTAACTTAATCGTTATGATATCATCAGATTTGTTGGGTTTAGTGATGTTTGGGTAACCAATTGCGTCTATAATTATTCTATTTCTAGATTCATAGTTCATGTTTCTCTAACTAATATAATGGCACTGCTTTTTTTGTTCGGTGAGATGCATCATATGTATTCCTCATGCTAGTGCATTATTTGGTTCATAATCTTTAGGATTCTAAGCAAGTGAAGATGAATCAAATGGTATTTAAAATACTAATTTTTTGAAGATGAATCAAATGGTATTTAAAATACTATTTTTTTTATCATTCATGAGAGCACACGGTAAGAGCACTTGGTAAGTTAACGTCACACCCGAGTTATCTTTTAACGCAGCTCCAAAATGGAGTGCGTTAACTTACCAAGCCCAGCGTTAAATCTCACGTTAAAAGGGTGCGTTAACCCCTTAACACACGTTAAAAGTGAGGCAAAGCAAAAAAAAAAAAAAAAAAAAAAAAAAAAAAAAAAAAAAAATTACAGCTTAGCCCCTTAAACGACTATGAATTTCAAAAAAAAAAATTTCATTAACACCCCCTATACTTTATAACCGTTAATAATATATATATATATATATATATATATATATATATATATATATATATATATATATATATATATATATATATATATATATATACACACTAGCTTTCGAAGCCCGCCCAACGGGCGGGCATGACTTGTGATTTTCGTTGAAAAAAGTAAGTTAACCAAAAAAAATATATAAACATAGTAAATCATATATAGAATGGAATAAGAACGAAAAGAAATATACGTTTATCGAATATGAGAGAAAATATAAAGCTTGACAACCTTCATGTTAACAAACTTATTTACATGAATATTGCATTTGCTAAATCATAGATGTGCCAAGATGTCTGATTGACACCTTCATTCAAGAACCTTGACAGCCGGCACATTTCATTGAAGCGTCTGACTTTGACCCGTTACTGCAACATTTATAACTTCAGTTAGGCAACATAATAAATATATTGTAAGTTAGACACCATAGAGTTATTAATAACGTACATTACGACTCTAAATGTAATGCAAAAATACAAATGAAACAATTTCACATCAAATTAATTCTCACCATGTAAGGGCCGGTGAGTAGGAGGTGATGGTCTCTCTCTTCATTCCAGAACCTTGACAGCCGGCACATTTCATTGCGCCTGACTTTGACCCGTTACTACAACGTTATATATTTTAATTACCTTACCCGTTCCTCACCCCCAAAACCTTCTACCAAGCACGCCCTTAATCTATTTTTATTTCCAATGATGTGAAAGGTGCCTTAACTGTACGCACATCATATCATTGACATTCTTATACGGGTAAAAGCTACAAAATAGCCACGTATTTGTAAATTTATACCGACTTAAAACAGTTATTTTTTTATTTAATGACTTCGACAATGTACTTTCAAATTTTGTTCCAACTTCACCAATATGACCCCTAAAATGACTATATTGTTATATTATTGTTTCGAAATGTCTACAATGTACACCAAAAAGAATAAAGGCCATTAATAAAAGTACTTGGGTCATTACTTTCGTTAACAATCAGAAAATACATAAATGTGCTCGAGTCATTTAAATGAAGATTACTTATTAAATGTATTTGAATATAGTTAACAATAGGTTATCCCAGCATATTTAAATGTGATTTGTTTGAAATATATAAAACATGCATGAGATTTCCATTCTTTTTTAGCACATGTACTAATGACATAATCTGATTCTCGCTTTTTAAGCAACAAACAAAAACAATAGAGTTAGGATGTTATACAAAGTCAAAAAGTCTAATACTCTATCAAGGCATTTAATTTGAAAATATTAATGAGAAAAAAGGACTCAAGCTACATGTTATCAATCAACTTTTTACATCAATTTACAGATTAGAAGTATGTAGAGTTGTTTGATCAATAGATTTTACCAAGATGTAGCAGAAAATTTTGGTTTCCACCTATTACAATAGTCCTTGATTTCTACAATGTGGCAGTGCTCGCTTTTGGGTCGCAAGGTGGACATATTTACCCTCAAATTGTGATGTCAGCATGGGCTCGGCTGAGGGAATCTTCATCTCGGTGCTGCACAACGCATTCCACGTTGAAAAATAGCTTCACTAATGACCACGAAAAGAGATATGCTTAACAAACCTTTATCATGATTTCAATTTCTTTGCAAATAAGTAATCAGCGAGTTGCTTAAAGTGATTTAATGATAATCCTAAACCAATCAACAATTCCAACAGAAAAAAGGTCACGTTTATACAGCTCATTCAAGGATAAGTAAATCGACCAAAAATATACATGAACAAAGACAATATATAAGTATATAACTAATGCGAATCTTGAGGCCTACATATACTTTAAACTACTGGTGATGTTTCTTTTAATCAGATAAGCAAACGAATGCTACAATCAAAAGTTTGCTGGGTTCCTAAACCCTCCCGTTTTAGCCCTCATTTCAGAGCCGTGCAAGCTGGTTTCAGTACCCAAACCCACCCAACTCAGCCCCCACGTCAGCACCCAAATGTACCCATTTCAGCCCCCGTTTCATCATAAAAACCCACCCAATTCAGCCTGTAAAAACTCCCATTTTAGCATCCAAACACATCCATTTCATCCCCTGTTTCAGAACCTAAACACGCCTATTTCAGCCTCCAAACCGACACCCACTTGAGCCCCAAAACCCAACCATTTCATCTTCTGTTTCAGCACCCAAACCTACCATTTCAGCCCGCTTCACCTCCAAACGCACACGTTTTAGCCTTATTTCAGCCCAGGCTACAGCATCCAAACCCACCTGTTTCGCCCTATTTAAAAAGGAACAAACTGACTATCAAAAATGCATTAACTTAATAGGAACAGTAGTAGTTTCAAAAAAAATTGTTTTGCGCTCGCTATGTATCTGAATTTCCTGGAATATCATGAACATGACGGATACGCGTACCGCTAGAACCTTTTTCCGAACGTCCATTTTCGCGGTTGCCATTATCTGTTGGTTCCACACGTATTGCTAGAAACCTTTTCTGGACCTTTATTAATACCTACAACAGAATGAGATTATATGAAACAGTGTAGCAGAATCGTCATTTATATCCTCTATATAGTACTTCAGCTTTGGTGATTAAAAGTTTAGATGAAATTGATTTCTTATACTATCGCACTATCTGTTAGACCACTCCCTTGCACATTTTGTCCATTGCAGTAGGTAAATATTTCTTATATAAATTTATACTTACATACTATATATTGCATTATACATACATCCCTATAAATACCACCACTCTTCAAATGTTCTAATTTGATATATGAGTAAAGGTGAGAAATATTTGTTGTGTAAAAATGAATTGTTGTTGTGTAATTAGTTGTCTTGAGTCAACAGGTTGGTCTATCGAGTCCGTGGATTGGTCCTTCTAATTCGATCCCTAGGGTTGGTCCTACCGATCTGAGTTCATGTGTTGGTTCCTCTCCTTTGAGTCCAAAGGTCTATCATGCTTTGGGAATGATAGTTTTAATCTCATTGTACGTTTGCAGTTACTGAAATAATGACACCATAAGTAGTCAGTTAGGCAAAAAGGTAATGATTTATTGATTTGCTCTAATGATAAAAGTGATTGGTTAAATAAATTCTGAACAATTCTTCAGAGTATTTGGGATGCCAAAAATGACCGCAACCTCTTTTCATCTAACTATCAAATAAATTGCCACTATACCATTCTGATGAGATAGTACATTTTTGCGAAGCATAAGTGCGAAGCAAAAGGAACTTTCAGGTTAGTCATGTAAAGGTAGTTCATATGCTCGCTCATTATCTACCATTAGCATTTATATCAGGAAGTATTATCACATCTTTTTTTGATAGAATATATAACATCATATCTTATTTTTTAATAAATAGCAAATTACAAGGTTGCTCCACTGTTCGTATTGTTTTCCTATGGTTTCCAACAAATTCTCATGGTGCAAAAGTTAATCATCGATAGTTGTCTTCAGCTCAGATAGCCTTCCATATACCTAGAAAGTGTTAGTTTACATGATAAATGTCCGGCTAACACCATTTGGTAAAATTCATTGGCTAAAAATAAGAACCCTATGGCCACCATGTATAAGGGTAGGAAGAAGTCCAGCCAAAGCCTGCAAGTTAGGTCTATAAACTCAAGTGAAATCAAACAGGCAAAGTGTAAACTTGCACAGCATATCTAATTACATACCCGACACTTTGCAGATATCATAACATGGTCATCTGATAAAATTTCTGAAGTACTATTACCATAATAAAGTAAAAGCTGCAACAAAAAAATAAATGAAAGAGAAATTAGTCTACGATACGAAAATCCAATTTAGAAATAATTTTAGGGGTATTTTGTTGTTGGGAACTGAAATCATGTGATATTCAGTAATTAGTTTGAGATGATCAGGTGTAAACAAATAGATACCCTTTGTAGTTTTTCTTCTAAGGTCTAAATTACTTTTTCAACCATCTTATCTCTTGAAGATTTCTCTGTCCAAAATCCCAAACCTTCATTCGGTGTGTCACCCAAACAGAAATCTTTGTTACTTCGGAATCAAAGCTCTTCACCTGCACTTTTGGTTTACGTTGCCAAACCTCACCTGCCTCGTTCTAATACTTTAATTAATTCTACTGTAGTTTACACAAATATTTGAATACTTAAAAAGATGACTTACCAAATTCGATTGTTAGTGAGATGTTACCTCAATACAGATTTTACCTAGAAGATTTCTCTGTCCAAAATCCCAAACCTTCATTCGGTGTGTCACTCAAACAGAAATCTTTGTTACTTCTGAATCAAAGCTCTTCACCTGCACTTTTGGTTTACGTTGCCAAACCTCACCTGACTCGTTCCAATACTTTAATTAATTCTACTGTAGTTTACACAAATATTTGAATACTTAAAAACATGACTTACCATATTTGATTGTCAGTGAGATGTTACCTCAATACAGATTCTACCAATAATAGGTATCTCAATAGATGATTCGTCTTCTGAAGGATCATCATTATTGACTGCCATAGCCGAGGCTGGATCGCTTCTTGCTATCCATGGATAAGCTCTATTCAGAGGAGATGAACTTCCACCCAATGACATTGCTGAGTTGCAAAAATATTCCATTGACTTAACTTATTGTTACAACTTTTCTATATCATCTCATGATTTTTCAGTTTTCTTAACCACTTTAAATTTATAACAACATAGTTAACGATAAAGATAAAACAGTGATATATATTGAATTACCTTCTTTAGCCACGATGATGAAGATGTTGAACTCATATCAAGTTTTGCATTTGCTACACCAGGAGAGTCACAACGTAACCTATCACCATATGTCAAGGTTTTTGATAGCTCCTTAATAGGTGCACACATATGGTACTGCAATTTGCAATAAAAAGTTTTAGCATATACTTATATTATAGTAAGATGTTTTGGGCTATAAAGAGTTATTAATATACACCTGACTTTGCAAACCTAATATGGCTTGAGGATGTGCTTCTCAAAGCAGCAAATATAAAATAAAAAGTACCTGCATAACCACAAATAATTTCACTGCAAATGGTCATAGTCGATGATAAACAATAACTCTGAATTAAGTTAGGGCAAAATCAACTTCCAAAATAGTAACCTGGCATCAAACATGTGTGTAATGAATTAGGAGATTTTAAGGCACTAACAGAAGGAATTAACGAAACAAAAAATATTACTGAATTCTTTTATGAATTGTTTCTTCTATTAATTGTCTCAACAGATGTTACTTAATGGGTGTTTATGTTAGCTAAATTTATTCATATGATCTCTTCCTCAACTACAACCTTTGTGGAAATCCCCATCTCACTACTGGTTTTTAACCTATTTACCGGGTTAAACCCTTGAACCAAAAAAACTAACAGTTATAGTAACCCAAGTCAAGCCTGAAACACAGATTTGAAACCAACTACTTTGACCAACGGAGCAACCTTTACTCCTTTTTCCTCGCTAAAATCCTCCACAACTACAACCATGATGTAGTCATGAATCACTTCATCAGAAGTAATGTGATTATTCTTTGAGTGTATTACTTTTCGAATAGCAAGATATATGTGTGCGAAGGTATTAGTTATCGGCAAATAATAACATACACGGTTAAACACACCATTCAAACCATGGTTCGAATCATCAAATCTCTCGGCAAAACATATGTTTTTGAAAGTGATCAGTGTCCTAAAATAAAAATAAACCACAAAAATATATTACAGGGAAACATAACCCCACATTAGCAGCTGAGTGTATTCTAAGCTATACACTACATGTTCTAGTACAAACGGGTAACTTTTGGTATGTAGTTTGGCATGACCCGAAATGCATTCGTCTGTAGACTTCATAACTTTTTATGAACAACTCATGTCACATATAACTCCAAATCATATATATCAAATAAAATCTGCATTAAAAATACAGATTGGTAAACTTCAGACAGATACTATGCTTTTTCTTACTATACCCATGTGACCCATTGGAAATAGAGCATGACCATTATCAGCCCATTTGTAACTTGAAAGTAAATGGGTCAAAATTGTCACCTCTAGTATTTTAACAATATAAGACATGAATGAAAAAGTTACTACATACATACTCGAAGATACAATACATGAACATATTAAAGAAAATCATACAGGCTAGTACTTAGCTCGCAAGTGCATTGTGAAAAGTGAATTCGCCAAAGTTATCAAAATAGCAAGCAACACGCCATGGCAACTTCAACTTGCCACATAGACAGAATTCTCGAATTGTGCAATAAGAAATTCCAAAATTTCACCTAATGGTAATAAAACTATAATACCTGACTACCATGTGGTTTTTGGTTAGATGCCCAATAGAAGAACTTCTTTGAGTTCATGTCTACATAGTATAGAAATGCTGTTTCTTAAGAAAAAACAAACGACATTTGTTGTCGTAGTTACCTTGAACTTCTCTTGAAACTGAGAAGATGCACCAGTCTCGTATGTTTCTGAAAGTTTGAAGTATAGCACAAGGTTTAACCCCTCACCATCTTCGACACTATTGAACATAGCAGTAGGATAATGATACGTGGGAATCGCACCAGGCTTTACCTCTCAAGGGATCTTGAGAAGCTTACAACCCCCACCAGGCAGTGTACCTGATCGTTGTAGTATAGTATAGTGACAAGTACCGGGGGATTGATCGTTCAGCTAGGAATAGTGTCGCTAGGATTAGAAAACCTAAATACTAGTTCTAAAGGTGAGGGATGATTATTTTTTTATTTTTATATTTTTTTAGAAAGCAAGTAAAAATCTCGGGTTTGAATGATTTGGGCGGAATTAGTTGCTAGTCAACTAACCCAATACTAAGATGCAATAAAATACTAGAAATGAAAATAAACTAAATTATACTAAGGTTGTGAGCAATAAGTGGAGAAAATGTGTTTACTTAGATTTCACTACTCCCTAGACATCTTTTACACGTTAATTACTTGTTATAGTTGCATGGATGACGGATTGTATTCCTTAATACCATTCATGGGGTGGCGCACTTAACTCCCCAATCCTATGAGCTCTTATCTCGTCCTATACCATGCCCATCACAACCATAGAGATTATAAACAGTGGCTCATGCATTAAATACAACCAATAAAACCTGGTGCACGTCAGTTCATGTTTTCTAAGATGTTCAAGCATGTTACCATTTGGAAGTCTGCTAGTTTTCTTAAGCCTAACATCGAATTCATTCATCCAATACAATTATAAACAAGTAATCAACACATAATTAACATCTAGGTTTCATTAGATCCAAGCAAACACAAGATAGATCTAGCCTAGCATGATGGAATTAAGACAAGAACAAGATATAGACAACCAACACATAGACATATTGATTGAATTAAAAGAATACTTATCTCAATTACACATGAAAGGTATCAAGGGCTTGGAACCCTTGAAAAACCTGTAAAATTCGCACCAAGTTTGTACTAGGGTTTCTCCAAAACTTCTCCCCTCTAATGTGTGAAAATTAGAAAACTATATATAGGAAATAGGGTCTGACGGCGTCAAGACAAAACCTGTGACGCCGTCACCTCGCCGCCAAAACTCTTCTCGGACTGCCTTGATCTACTTTTGACGCCGTCATGTGTTGTGCATTTCCAGGCCATCAAGAACTTTACTCTTGACGCCCTACTTCGTGACGCCGTCAAATCTGTACTGGATCGTCATGGAAATTGCTCTTGACACTGTCAAGGATTCCTTCTTGACGCCGTCACCTACTGTTCCCAGCAAGGAAAATTAAGACTTTGGCGTTTTCTTTACTTTTATGCTCTAAAAACGTCCGAATTGCTTTCTTTTCCAGATTTCACTCCCAAAGTACCTAAAATCACAAAAGGAACGATTTAGGGCAATATTTGATCAAATACATTCAATTCCGGGCTTAAATGACCCCTTAAAAACGGATCATTTTTCGCCTCATCATATACCCTTACACTTGAGATTTGCTTGTCCTCAAGCAAATGCGCTTTTATTCTACTCAAAATACAAGTTAGGGGTCATTTAACACTAATATAAAAGTAATTACAACAAATAATCGTTCCATTAAAGACCAATAGACAAGCACGGAGGTCGTACACAAGCACATCACAAATAGTGTTTAGATACTCACATCTCTCGGGTGTAATAAAGTATAAATTACAATATGGAAACGGAAGATATCTCTCACTACCTGTCATAGCAAAATAGATTACAATAGGCTTGGGAAAGGATCAAACCTCCACCACATGGCGTAAGCACCTAGGATAAACTATCAAAGAGGTCTTTTAAAGGGTTGTAACGTTAGGTGTAGGGATATGAAATACACGATTTTGTTGGATAAAGGAAGTTTTACTGGTGGCGAGTTAACAATCTTTATTAATTACAAGTACAATGTGGCGTTGCTAAGCCAAAACTAGACTCGACTTAAGCTAATAAATGAAAAACAACAAGAAACATAAAATGAACATAGAATAAAAAGGGATGGTAGTCCGTATGTTTTTCTCTTTTCTTTTTCTATTTATTTATTTTTTCTTTTTTTCTTTATTTTTTCGATTTTTTTTTTGCATACACTCTTACCCTACCATCCAAAATAATACATCATAGGGAATGAACGTTCCCCTTACACTTGAATTTTTACATACTTTACAATTAACTAATCTAATGACTCGAATCAAGATAATCAAAAACACTTGGAGTACTTTTAAGATTAACGTACATATGGGGGTAATAAATGATGTTCTTCTCCATTACTCCATAAATAAGTACTTTACCCATGAGTCCCAATCGTCCCAAAACAATATGTACAAGGATATGACTCGACTTAGCAACCATGTAATCAATTAGAAAGTTAACTTAGGGTTTAAACAAATAACAATAATGCACTAAAGATGAGCGCATACACGGAAGGCTAAGGCGATTTGGTTGTACATTTAAGTGGGGTGTAACAAATTCTTCCTTTAAGTAAAATGCTTAAAGTTAGAAACGAAAATATAGGCTCGGAGGGGTGTACTAGGGGTTTCGTGTACTAAAAATGAGTACAACGCTAAGGGTGTGGGAAAATTAATTGACTTAACTAGCCAAACAATAAGACATAAATGGTCAAGTAATTATGATACGGGTTTAACACAAGGGTGATCCTAATGCCTCTTATCATGTAGTAAATCCTACCATACGAATGTAGTCTCACAAGCGGTCTCGGGTGTAACACCCCCAAAAATCGGGTCCAGCGGAAGCATACGTGTAGCTGGGGTGTAACTCAATTAGTATTACAACACAAGTTCAAAAATGGTTTTCACTTCAATCATTTAGAATAAAATGGTTAATTCAAAAATATTGATTTTACATCGTTAAAAGTAGTGCGGAAGTAGGCCCTTAAAAATGGTTTAAAACGGTCCCCATATAAATAATCAGAGTCTTCTATGACCATGCCATGCCCTGCCAAAACCTTCTGTAGCGTGCCATAAGTTAAAACCTGAAAATACATGCTAAAGTGTCAACACGAGGTTGGTGAGTTCATAGGGTTTGTTTAACAAATAAAGTTTATAGAAAATGATCACACAGCAAAGGCATCGTAAATCCACTCAGTTACAAGTCCCGCCATAAGAGACTTGTAACCTGTGTGTTCACAACCCACTGCTAAAATAGTTTAAGTCTAGTAGTCAAACACCCGTGGTCAATAATAAGTCAAGGCCGCTCCGAACAAGGGAGACTTTATAACGTTGCTCCGAACATGGGAGACTTCAAGTCACTCCGCCACCTAGGCAAAGATTTATTAGTCACTCCACCGACTTGGTGAAGAATTATTAGTCACTCCACCATGGCGAGATTTATTAGGATGCTCTGAACATGAGAGACTTTATAACGTTGCTCCGTCGACAGGGGAGACTTTGCACTGCTCCGTACATGGGAGACTTTAGGTTGCTCCGAACAAGGGAGGCTTTATAATGCTGCTCCGTAGACAGGGGAGACTTTGCATTGCTCCGTACATGGGAGACTTTAGGTTATAGCACGTACGGTGCATTAAGTTCAAAAGTTTAAGTCAATTTCAAAAGTCAAGTCAAGTTCAAAAGGTCAAGACAAGTTCAAAGAGTCAAATAATAGTTCATTTAAAAACGAGCATGTATTCTCCCCCAAAAGTTGACAAAACAATTAAAAGAGTAGGGGCTATGACTCACCTGGTGCGATAGCTACGAAGACAAAAGTGGTTACACAGAAATGAGGTTCGATCTCTACCCGCGACCTATAATGAACGAATGATACGATCTACTTAAATTATGAGGGGATGCGATGAATGTATATGCACATGAAGCCTATACCACTCGTAGTTTGAAAATAAGTGTTGGCGTTGATTTATAGTGTTTCCATAACTTAAGAGAATATTTGCTATTAGATGTTGTCAAATATATATATAGTTCGCCTAGTTTCAAAAGTGTATAACTTGGTCGTTTTAAGCTCGTTTTCTACGTTCTTTACATTCCCGGAATCGTGGGACAACATACTAACATATTTTTGATAAGTCGGGATGGCTAGATCAAGTTTTTATGCCCAAAACAGCCCGTGAGTACTGTTCATCAGCAAAGGATTTTCAGAAAATATAGTTTTCGTCGTTAAACTCGTTTTTAGCGTATCTCCTTCGTTATTAACTCGTTTTCATCCCCGTTTTCGGCCATAGTTCCGTCTCGGAAAGTATTTTCTAAATATTTGGTCAAAAGTTACCCCAAACCCACTGAGTTTGCCACGTTTTCATTTTAAGGACAGTAGGTCAATATGTAGTTTCAAAAACCATTTCTAATGTTCCAAACTAGTTTCTAATCCAACCAAACCACTTTCAATCACCACAAAACTAGTCTAATCTTACCATACACCTTCTTAGGGTGTCATGGGTTCCTAAACATCACAAATCAAGGGGATCTAACAAGGATCTAACTATAATCCATTTCTAGAGTTCAAAAGTTATAAAAAGTATAAATAGAGTGGTATAAACTATCATATGCATATGGATCTTGAATAAACAACATGAAACTAGAAAAATGAAAGTATGGAAAGATCAACAAGTGATCTTGAAGCTTACTTGATGAATGGATGAGTTTTGAAGATGATTATGTAAAGAACCTAGGGTTTTATCACAAAACCCCAACAAGAACAACAAAAGGGACAAGGAAATGACTTGATCTTCAAAAGTTTATGGTTCTTCTTTGTTGTTGATGGTGGATCGACCCAAGAAAGAGAGAAAAAGAGAAGAAGAGTTGAAAGTAGTTAGTTGAAATTTTGTGAAATGAGATGAAAAGTGTATTTTTGTTATATATATTATAAGAAAACTAGTACAAGAAATAATGTAAGACAAGATCCACCATTTAAGGAGTATTAAAGAGGTAGGAAGAAATGTGTGATTTTTGTGTAAGATATCTTGGACTTTTGATGTAGTTTAGGTAGTTATTATTAGTTTTAGGTGACACCGGGTACCGAGTTAACTAAAAATAAACCGTGACGAGTTGAAGTAAAAATATGATGAAGTTAATTGGGACATAATAAAGTTATAAAAAATTATAAAAATAGGTTGGGTATAAATATTGGGTGTTCGGGTGATCATTGTTTAGTTTTTACGAAAACCGTCGTAAATAAATTAGGCGTACGATATAAATTAAATAAATTTCCAAAACACCGGGTAAATTAATAATATAATTTTTATATTATTATTATGAGTATAAAAATGTGTTAGGACCATAGTTGGGATTGTCGGATCAATTATTTAAAATAATAGCTCATAAGATAACGTTTTATTAAGTTGATAATCGTACGTTTACAAAAATGACGCAACCCACGTATAAATGACAAATTTTCTCCGGAGGTGAATAGTATTTTATGAATAGTAAAATTTTAAAACGCTTCTCAGAATATCAAACTGACCTCAAAAATGATGAATAGTAAAATGATGAATAGTGATCGATGAATAGTAACCGATGAATAGTAAATGTGAAAGTTCGGGAAAAGACCAGAATTTACGAGTTGTGACATCGGGATGCATCACTAACGCAAGTTCTAGAATCTAAATGCTACCGGTACACTCATAAGCACTAATAGTAAATGCTTTTCCTATCAAATCTAAAGGCGAACCTCACATATTTGGGTGGAAAATTTTTCTGAATATACGGCTATGTACTAGTCATACAATCTCCTATCCATGAGACGCTTTCTATGGCTAAAGTTTCACTCTTAAATGTTGTAAAAAATTTTAAATTTGGCGCTAAAATTGCACTAACAAGTATTTCTAATAGTTTTATTACACATCTACCATTAAACAAAACAAACTCAAGCGAAAGTGCATATGTAAGGTATCATCTTTTTACCCTCCCCTTACACTTAAGATGAACATTGTCCCCAATGTTCAAGTAAAGAATTTAAAAGTGAAATAAGTAAAAAGAATGAAATCAAATACTCCCCTGATTCGCTCGGTATGGATAATTAGGTGGCCAGGTTAAATCTTCCTCCAAGAAAATGAACAATCAAAGCTTCCCTTCCAGAATATAAATCATCTTCTTGTCATACATAACCTGTAAAACCTGAGAAAACAAACAAGACAACCTCGCGTAAAATCGGCGGCATCCTATATAAGTTACTAAATCCTAGAAAATAGGATAAGATATAATGCTTGTGGAATGAAGTTTGCAAATTTCCTGGAGATTATAAAACTTAATAATTCACAAAAACCATAAGACTCCGTTAGAAAAACAAAACAGGTAAAATTTTCATATTTTTACACGTGACGCCGTCAGAAGTGACCTGCAGAAATTCTTATGTTAAGTTTCCGGAAAATTTCTGGAAAAACTTGGTCCTACTTCCTGGAAAATCCTGCAAAACTTCATTATGACTCAATACAAGCATTTGACTCTAACAAATACGAATATACATGTTCATTTAATATTGTGGAGAATCATGATCGGTTTGTTTCTTAAAAACATATTTGGGGTTTCCCCTTACACTTATCTTTTGCAAAAATACTTTTAGGTGGAGTTAAGACTAGGCCAAAACAACAAAGTAAAAAGTATTTCCACTATTTAATTTAGAAACATGATCAACCAATAATAAAAATAAAGCATGCATACGGAAGCAAATAACAAACAAACAAAATAAAATCACACAAAACATGGGTTGCCTCCCAAGAAGCGCTTTTCTTTATTTACGAGTCTTGTAGATAGACTCAAGGTCATGGGTTAACGTGTATCACTTATGCTCACATAACCAAGTGTGAGCCATCTAATAGTCGCCTCATCTTTCTTATAATCATCTCCTAATTCTAAGCATTCGCGATAGTATCTTTTATTCTTTTCATGAGTATACTTAAGTCCTTTTCTCTTATCATTCTCACTTAGCATCTCTATGGGCGGATACCTACTACACTTTTCCATGGAAAAATCCTTGAACCTAGGGTGTGTGCGGGGCATTTGATAGACAAAATATTCATTCCCATCCGAGAATGTAATTAACCCTTCTATGAGTTTTTCATCGAGGTTGGTCAACTGTTTGAAAGGTTTTCCAAACACAACTTGGGTCAACTTATTATCAATAAACTCTCCTAGATTCTCCATAACCATGAACTCAACAAGATAAACCAAGCTTCCTACAAACACATGCAATGGTATTGCCCTAGCAATAATGTTTTCTCCTTTGTATTCTAACTCATCTACCATGATTTTATTGTATTCATTACGCGAGATTACGTTCATTGGAAGAGATGAGTTAAGATAGGCGTTAAAGCTCTTAAATCCGATCTTACAAGGAAATTGCATGTTAAACGAACTATCGCACTCAATCCTAGTTATAGGGTCGACATACCTAAGAGGGTTTATTTCCTCTTCCATTCTATCATCATTAATCACATCACCATCATCAAGATCCTCGTCGGAGTCTGAATAGTAAAAGGGGCTAGCCCTACGGTCATCATCATGATCAGACTCCTCTAACTCAGAATTATTGTCAAAGTGGTGGTTGGGCGAGAGGTTAGGTGGGTTCTCATTCTCCACTAAAGGGAGTGGGGCGGGCATTTGGAAAATCCTACGACGAAAAACACGAATAACACGAATCAAACGATCAATGTTATTGTTATCCATCGAAATAGTTTACGAACAAAGGACACAAAGAAATAAGATAGACTAAAGAAAACTTAAAAATAAAAATAAAATCTTACTAGAAAGGAATCTAGCAAGTAGACCTAATAAAAAGAGATTCTAACCTAGACAATAACTATTCCCCGGCAGCGGCGCCAAAAACTTGATACGTGGGAATCGCACCAGGCTTTACCTCTCAAGGGATCTTGAGAAGCTTACAACCCCCACCAGGCAGTGTACCTAATCGTTGTAGTATAGTATAGTGACAAGTACCGGGGGATTGATCGTTCAGCTAGGAATAGTGTCGCTAGGATTAGAAAACCTAAATACTAGTTCTAAAGGTGAGGGATGATTATTTTTGTATTTTTATATTTTTTTAGAAAGCAAGTAAAAATCTCGGGTTTGAAGGATTTGGGCAGAATTAGTTGCTAGTCAACTAACCCAATACTAAGATGCAATAAAATACTAGAAATGAAAATAAACTAAATTATACTAAGGTTGTGAGCAATAAGTGGAGAAAATGTGTTTACTTGAAAATGTGTTTATTTAGATTTCACTACTCCCTAGACATCTTTTACACGTTAATTACTTGTTATAGTTGCATGGATGATGGATTGTATTCCTTAATACCATTCATGGGGTGGCGCACTTAACTCCCCAATCCTATGAGCTCTTATCTCCTCCTATACCATGCCCAGCACAACCATAGGGATTATAAACAGTGGTTCATGCATTAAATACAACCAATAAAACCTAGTGCACGTCAGTTCATGTTTCCTAAGACGTTCAAGCATGTTACCATTTGGAAGTCTGCCAGTTTTCTTAAGCCTAACATCGAATTCATTCATCCAATACAATTATAAACAAGTAATCAACACATAATTAACATCTAGGTTTCATTAGATCCAAGCAAACACAAGATAGATCAAGCCTAGCATGATGGAATTAAGACAAGAACAAGATATAGACAACCAACACATAGACATATTGATTGAATTAAAAGAATACTTATCTCAATTACACATGAAAGGTATCAAGGGCTTGGAACCCTTGAAAAACCTGTAAAATTCGCACCAAGTTCGTACTAGGGTTTCTCCAAAACTTCTCCCCTCTAATGTGTGAAAATTAGAAAACTATATATAGGAAATAGGGTCTGACGGCGTCAAGACAAAACCTGTGACGCCGTCACCTCGCCGCCAAAACTCTTCTCGGACTGCCTTGATCTACTTTTGATGCCGTCATTTGTTGTGCATTTCCAGGCCGTCATGAACTTTACTCTTGATGCCCTACTTCGTGACGCCGTCAAATCTGTACTGGATCGTCATGGAAATTGCTCTTGACGCCGTCAAGGATTCCTTCTTGACGCCGTCACCTACTGTTCCCAGCAAAGAAAATTAAGACTTGGCGTTTTCTTCACTTTTATGCTCCAAAAATGTCCGAATTGCTTCCTTTTCCAGATTTCACTCCCAAAGTACCTAAAATCACAAAAGGAACGATTTAGGGCAATATTTGATCAAATACATTCAATTCCGGGCTTAAATGACCCCCTAAAAATGGATCATTTTTCGCCTCATCAAATAAGTTGGAAGCTGTCATTGGATATGGGGTTACACATAGTCCAGAGGTGGTCTTGAACAGCAAAGAGAAAAAATTTAAAAACAAATAAAAAAGGCAAAAAAATAAAATGAAAGAGTTTAAATATCGATAAAAATTATACCCACAATGCAGCAAACCAATGACATAAGAACTAATGAATTTACGCACCTTCAGTTGTAGAAGGTTTACGGCTACTGTCACCAGGCGTATTGCTAAAATCATTCTCTGCTCTTCGATGAGTAACTGTAATAACATGCTGTTGCAAAAAGTTAATATCAACTGTAATCGCGTCACATCCATTTTGGAGTGATGAGTGTGCCATCCATTTTGGTGAACATACTCACAAAAGGGCTATGGTTAATAATTTTCCCACATATGTAGTTATTGCAGAAACAAAAGGTAAGAATGTTTTTACAACTCTGTGTTACAAAAGATACCTTTTTTTTTTCCGGAGTTAGTTGTAGCAAAAGAGATATCATACTCAACCTTGTTTCCTGGATCTTGGAACTACACTGCCATGCCATACGCTTTCCTATTAAAAGATATAATATAATTGACATTAGAACGCCAACAGAAATTAAGCATGCTAAGTATAATCTATATGAAGCATTTAACTGAATGTAATGACTTTGTGATTATAGCAGCCTTGTTGGTAAGACATCAAGACCAAACACAAATAAAGTACACAAATTCACGATTTTACTCCTATTATCGAGAAAGTATCAAGTTATTATACATCTTTAGTGGTATGTATAAGCAAATAAATTAATGAATTAATATTTAAACAATCAACTAACTCAATAATGAATAGGTACTTACATCTGCACGTTCCTCATCATTAATATATATTTTTTCTGTAACTCTCACGTACACAGAAGAGTTGCATGCCGCTCCACCCATGCATGGTTGCCAACAGGAACTTCATTGCACTCGTAAGGTGTTTACAGATTGATCAGGGGCCATAGATAGAGATTTCTCTGATACATATTCTTTGATATGTTTAAGAGAAAAGGCTGCAAAGAAAACAGAGATTTATCATTAGGGTTTTGAGAAAAAGGATTAAAACTGAAATCTATCTTTTTAAATCCGGCTTCCAATTAATTGTATTTGGATTAGTAGTAATAGTTAATTGCAGACCTTTATAGATTTTATGTTGCAAGTGTATTCCAAATAATGTGGTGGTGCAGTGGTAAAGACATCTTTTAATCTTTAAAAAATCTCAAGTTCGAACCCTTATAGCTTTTTTTAATAAAATTAATCGGCATTTTAATAGCTATATACCTTTAATCTCTGCTTAGATTTCCGAAATTAATTATAAAAATACAAATTACAGGAGCAAATTTTCCGCGGGTTTTGATTTTGATTACCTGGGAACAATAATGATCCATATATATCTTCATCCTTTCCTTGACGTAACTCATTCTAGCCTCTGCAATATGAAACAAATACAGATGATCTATAAGAAACCTAACAATCAACAAACTTAAGATCATAAAGTTTCAATTCACAGGGGATTTATTATCAAGTTAGTGTTCTTGAAAATTTAAACAAAATACCTATCAAACAACAAACTCATGATCATAAAGCTTATTCCTTTAGTAATTTCATTAAGCACTTGTAGAGCAATTCATTCAACACCATATAGCTGATTAAAATTGCAAGAGTGAATAAAAATACAAATGCAAAAAAAAAAAATTATACCTGTTTCAATTTGCAGTTGGTCTATCATGGTTGGTTATCATACGCATCATCATATCCACAAAATTTATCGAGGAAAGAACGTGACCTAGACCTGATAACAAATGGGGGGTTTGTCACTTTCTTTGGTTCTACTTTTTTTATCTCCACCTACAAGAAAGTAACTTAGTCAACCTAATTCAACTGTAAATGCACTATAAGATGAGCCTCCTAGAAGACCTACACATGTAAAATCTCATCCTACATCATATAAATTATGCACAATTTATTTGGATGCGTTAATTATTGTATTAGAAATTATATGTGAAAACACTTGAGATGTAAAACAACTTTTGGGTTGCTATAATATTCATGTTTACAAATGGTTTTCACTAAAGAAGGGATACCAAATCGCACATGATTATCAGCCATAGCTATCATATTTCCTTTAGATACTAATTCATCAACAACTTCAACACTATCAAAAACAATAAACCCAAATATCCTAGATCGGTTGGTCGCATGATCACGTACAATCTGGTGCTCCACCACCTTTCCATACTTCGAAAAGAAAGTTCCAAGCTCATCTGAGCAAGTTGGAATGATCATATTAATATCATATGATTACAGAAAACCATCACAAAAGAAAAAAATTAGTGGTGTACCTTCACCAAGTGAGGTTGAAATACCCCCGACAAATATCTTCTTTGTTTTGAAATCCTTTGAATTAGCAGACCCTTTCGGAATGGTCCTCTTAATCTCAACCCCCCAAAAAAAAGGAAATAATATGAACAAAAGATACACAGGCCAAGAAGACGTAACCACATATAGCAACTAATTTTAGTTTTTACCTGCTTTCTGATGAAGACATGGTTGTCCACTTGAAACGGACTCATTTTGTCCCATGGAACTCTTCAGAAGTTGTATGGTCTATTATGTATTATAGATGTAGAGGTGGACAAATGGGAGGGTGGGTAGATTTGATAGCGAGCAAATTTTTAGTACATGTTGAACTGGGTTAGACCCACAAATAATTTTTTTACCACAAATAATTTTTTTAGCTTTTTAATTGACTTTTACTAAATATTCAATGTTAAATCATTTCAGTATCAATCTAATTTGTTTTAATATAAAGAGTTTATGAGGTTTATGTAAAATACACTTTGGGCGACTTTGACCCGTTTTCATCTCACGTATGGTTTGGTTTGGTATGCCATGATAATGATTTTATATGTATTTGTGATGTATGACAGCTCTTTCAGATGTTGTTCCCTGATCAGCACAAAGTTTGGCGGCAAGGGTGAGGTGAAGGAAGATAAGCGAAAAGACACAAGAGCTCGGGAAGCTATGCACGCTCCATTAGAAGAATCCAGGGCAATTGTATTCCATGATACTACACAGTAAAACATGTAGATTACAGGTGTGAAATATGTTGTCCCAGTTGTTATGTGTTACATTCATTGGAACGACATTGGTTTTCTGTCTTATTTGAATACCTGATGCAGGACATTTATTTTAGCATCGTTGTACGCTCCATTGTTCACAATGCAGGGATAATGGCTCCACCGTTCACGCTTCGAAAGAAATAATTTAACTATAGTTTGCCACAAACCTTTTAGGTATGTAGACAAGTTCGATGGGTCGGGCTGAATTTAGTTACGGGTCAGATTGGATTGGTTCTATTTGAATGTACGGTTTGTTGTTGTATTCATTTGATTTAAAGTTCTATATTTGAAATAGCTTACATTTTTTTGGTAGATACAGATGCCGGAGAGCAACAAGGTACATGGAAACATAGCAGGTTACTTCGGGTTTTTTTGACATATTAATTAAAAAAAAACAAATTCTCCAGTTGCTACCTAATATTTTCTACCCATAACCTGTTTATAGGGTCCGAGGAGCAATAATGGGCAACAAAATTCCTTACTGATGCAAGAAAACTGAGATCTAGCTCCATTACATCATCCTTAGCAGTAGGTGTCTAACTGTGTAAATATTCGCTAATTTTTGTACCACATTTTGTATTTCTTACTGTCATAACCACATGTACGCCTTACATGGCAAGGACTCGTGTTGTTCAGCGTCGATACCACTTGAAGCTCCTAATACACAGATAAATACTATATGACTAAATGTTATCAAATAAACTCAAATGCAACAATAAGTTGCATTCCCTTCAGGTCGAACCAACCTACTGAACCACACAATTATGAGAAGTGTAAATCAAGGTTAAGTTTAGCTTTTGCTATATTAATGTATAAATAGTTTGTGCTATTAAAAGTAACAATGCAGGGTGAGGTTAAGCTATATGATAACATTTTCTCAATAAGATTAGAATTTGGAAGTCAAGATATTTTACAACTTAAACACTATATTCTTTCAAACACAAGAAGTCAGAGGTGTAATAGTAGATAGGGCCTCTTATAGTATTAATCGTTCTCGATTCCTCATTTTGTAGGTAACAAAAATGATAACACCATAGTCAGTTGGTTTAACGAGATAAATTGGGTATTTTGGGTAACAGGTCCAATTTCTGATGAATGATACTTTATATTTATATGTCATAGTAGGTTAAAATCTGTTCATCTGCAGTTTTCATTACATTGTAAAGGCGATCAAGTTGTAAAGCCAGAGGCGGCACTTTAAATCTTGTGGAGGTATTGCCAACGGAAAGAAAAAGATCAATCGTGTTTTTATTGTACATTCTTGATTTTTTATAATTCTTTTTGCATTTATAGGGACACTCATGTGATAGTTATAACCTGCAGTAAAGTAAAATGTTTAAAAAAAACGAGCAACAGGATGAAGATACTAAAAATGAAGAAGAGGAAAATCACAATCATTTAGCTGCGAAAATGAGCATGATTTACATCAGGTACTCCTAGAAGTTTAACCATCATGGACAGGGTATGTCGAATTAGCTATTCTTTGTGAACTGTACAGTTTGAACTCATACTAATAAAATCATCACATTATGGATTACAGGGTATACGCAACTCAGTCACACCGAGTAAAGAAGGCTTTTTAATGGATTGAACATACTAAGCCCTGGCTCAAGACACAAGTCATAAGGCAATGAAAAAGTTGCGATAAATAAAATACATAATGCTTTTGATAACTGTAGTGACGTCCTGATAACTTCACAAGAACTTAAGCTTCTTACACAATCCTAAACATGAAAATGTTATTGCTTTGAAAGATGTAATGGTGTATGTTCGTAGAAGAAGTTTCAAGGATGTTTATTTGGTTATGAGCTTATGGATACTGATTTGCAATAACCAAATAATCTGTTAGCCAATAAAAATAATAATAAAGACGTCCATTAAAATAATACTAAACTTTCTCTTAAAATTTCTCAATCATAAACTAATAGAGTAAAAAATAAAATAAAACAAATGTCTAAAACCATAATTTTACGTTAACTAAAATCATTCAAACTATAATTACAAGTCATGCCAGCCCAATGGGCGGGCATGACTTGTAATTTATTGTTGCTTAATATTAGATGGTAGTTAATTAATTTTAATTATTTTTTTAATTCAGCTTCTTGTATATATATATATATATATATATATATATATATATATATATATATATATATATATATATATTTATATATATATATATATTTTAATCGACTCTTTTTTTTGTAGGGTTTTGATATTTTTTTTTTCATTGCATGAATGAAGCATTATCAGTTTTTTTTCTTTCCATATTTAGCTTGTATTTTTTTAAAAAGCATAATGTATTTGATTTTCATTGTATATCACAATATTTGGCTTAGTATAAACAGCTTACTCTTCTTTTTTATTTTATTATTATTATTTTTTAAATGTCAAAGTAAATTATATTTTTAATAAGTTATGAATTTTATAAGTTTATACTAAGGGTGAGCATTGGTACGGGACCTGATTGGACAGTCAAAACGGAGACCGAATTAAGGTTAAAACGGGGACTGAGACTGGATATGTTTGGTCCGGTTCAAAAAAAAAAACTACTAAAATTCAAAGTGGGCATTTATTGTGGGACGTGTCCGGTAAAAAAAAAACTACTAAAATTCAAAGTGAGCTAGCCGCCCTTTCCCCTTTTCACAATGTTCGTGCAGTTGCTCACGAATTCAAGTTTGAATGGCCCTTCGAAGTCCCGCACGCTCTTTTTGATCGGGAGCGGGGTGGGCAACTTCTGTCGGTGCTGGCGCCTGCGGCAGCGCCTCTGGAGCCGCCCCCCGTTCTGGAGCCAGCGGGTTTTGAATGACCTCCCTCTCACGGTTAAAAAAGTGGTTAACCATCTCGAAGAAATCCATATCGCCCATCCGAATTGTCTCCATTACAGCCAACTCCCCTGTATCTGTAGCTGCTTTTCCCGCACTCTCTTTTATCCCGCTGAAGGTCCCCCTTACGTAATAGGGGTTAAGTTAAAGGGGGTGCACATCGTGGTCAAATCTGCATGAAAAACCGCGTGGAATCATTAGTATTAAGTATTATGCTCCCGCACCCCTTATCTCTTAAAGGCTCTGCGCTCCCGCATTCAGATTGATCCTGTGCAATGTTGTAATCCTGCTGTTCCTTTATCCCCCGCTCCACAGCTGCTGGAGACTTAGTCATACCAGAGTGACGCAAGGCTCTAAGCTCGTACCTTATAAGTAAGCTCTTTATGCTCTCTCCGCTCACTCCTTTTCGTAGCGTATATCTTTCTTCTCTTAAGAGATTTTTCCTACGAAAACCATTCTTTTATGCGCATCGCTTTAGCGAAGGCAAAGCCAGTTTCTAATCTACTAACGTAAAGCAAGAGAGTAGGTCCAAAAGTATAAAAGAGGGTACTGGGGGAAGAAGGACCACTGCTTTGTTCCAGGGGTGAAGTAGCTGCTTCGAGTTGGACGTTCGTGACTAGTGCCTCGATATGCAGCCTTCACTTGGTCAACGGAACCCAGGATTGCTTGGATCTGCTGCTTCAACTCGGTCAAATGCAACTGCTGGTCTTGGTTCCTTTCGGGCTTGCAGGTGGATCCTATCTCCTTCTTTTGTTCTGGTTCCCGTGCGTGTAGGAGGTCTTTTTTTTGCCTTTTCTATTTTTTATGTGTGTCCTGCTCCGGCAAAAAGGGAAAGGAATCAAATTTGACAGTTACAGTAAACAGCATAGCCCCTCCGAAGCTCTGTTTCGGCCATCTACGGAAAGAAAATGGCTACCTTCTCATTTTTTTTATCTGTCTTAGCTGGAGATAAAGTCGCTACATCCAGCTCATAGAGGACGCAATGACTCAGATTAGCTACTTATGCCTTTCTTTTCTATATTAAGATACGAAGGCTTCTTATTCCACAACAACGAAAGCACTTTTTCACTCTTTCATATACTAGGGGATTTCACTTGGAAAATAAAATGTTCCATACTAATGATTTCGGGTCCATAACCAAGGGTTCCAATTACGAGATCTTGTAGCAGAGGCCCATATATATATATATATATATATATATATATATATATATATATATATTCTAACCCATTTTCTTACCACTATAAATACCCATCTCATACACATTTTATTTTCACACTTACAAAACTCAAATTCAATCTATACACTTCCTCTCTATAAGAAAAAAAATCACCCAAAACTTTCTTACTCACAATGGATCCGAATGAAAATAACCAAGAAGAACGCAGTTTTTCCAATATAGATGACGAACTGGACGTGGAATTTATGATAGCTGCATTTGAATATCATCAACAATTGGAACAACAAGAAGAAGCAGCAGCAGCAGCAGCTCGACAACGCATCCCGCGTACACGCATCCACCGTGAGTTTGAGGTTGCTGAGGAACGTTTGCGTAGTGACTACTTTTATGAAGGGTGTAAGTATTTGCACCGGAATTTTCGCAGAAGGTTTCGTATGCGTCGGAAACTATTTCTAGAAATAGTTGAAGGTATTCACTCTTATTATTCCGATCCTCTTCCAGAACATTTTAAATTCATGAACAAAGGACCCGACTGCACGGGTCGACAAGGTATTAGTACACTTATGAGGTGTAGCGCTGCCATACGCCAATTGGCATACGACAACGCACCCGTTGCATTAGATGAGTATTTGCAAATGGGTGAGCGTACTGCACGTGAATGTCTTGATAATTTTAACATGTGTTTTCTGGACTTGTTTATGCGGGAGTTTCTAAGGAAACCAACATGGTCCGACGTTCAGGCTATTTGTAAAAAACATGAGCGTGAACATGGTTTTTCGGGCATGCTTGGTAGCATTGATTGCATGCATTGTGAATGGAAAAATTGTCCGGTTGAGTGGTAAGGGCAATATGGTAGCGGTTTTAAAAAATACCCAACCATACTACTTGAAGCTGTTGCTTCGCAAGATTTATGGATTTGGCATACATTTTTTGGGATGGCGGGGGCGAATAACGATATTAATGTTTTAGATAACTCTCCGTTACCAAATGAATTCGAAATCAAAGTTGGTTGGATATGCTGATGCTGGTTACTTGTCTGATCCACATAAGGCACGATCCCAAACAGGGTATGTTTTCACATATGGAGACACTGCAATTTCTTGGAGGTCGACAAAGCAATCTTTAACTGCAACATCATCAAATCATGCTGAACTTATTGCACTTTATGAAGCTGGCCGAGAGTGCGTTTGGTTAAGATCGATGATTCAAAACATCCAAGAAGAAGGTGGGCTCGAGTATATTAAAGGAAATCCAACCATTTTATGTGAAGACAACGCGGCATGTATAGCTCAAATCAAGGAAGGGGACATCAAAGAAGACAAAACAAAACACATTTCTCCGAAATTTTTCTTTACGTATGATCTACAAAAGGATGGAGTTATTGATGTTCATCAAGTTCGATCAAGTGAAAATTTGGCAGATTTATTCACAAAGTCTTTGCCAACAAGATTTTTTGAGCTACTGGTTCGGAAGATCGGCCTTCGATGCTTAAAAGATATGCATTAATTTGAGGAGGAGCATTATGCGTACTACACTCTTTTTCTTTATCAAGTTTTTATCCCATTGGGTTTTTCTTGGTAAGGTTTTTAATGAGGTAGTTTTATAGCGTGTAATGAACGATGAATATCCAAGGAGGAGTATTATAAATTATGTATGGGCTTATGGGTTATGTCTATTCATCCTATTCTTTAGGAACAAGTTAGGGTTTAGATGTTTAGCCTTATATATACATCCTGCTTGTAACCTCATTGGATTCATTCATTAGTCAATAACAATTATCTCTTCTCCTACATCTCATACTTTCACAATATTTACAAAGATTTTTAGGTATTTTTTTGGCAATAGAGTAAATTTACTTGTAATAGGTATATGATACTGGAAACATTTTGGATTGAGAATTAAAGACAAATGAAGTTGTGGTCCACACAGTTTCTGCATTTATTGTGCCACGCCTTTGTTCCTATTGAGAATTATAAGTTTATCTCTAGTTAGAAGGTAAAACACTGACTTTTTCTACTCAACAAAATGAGGGTTTGTTTGATTTGATGATATGATTGGTGTATAATTTGGGATAAGGCTGGGTTGAAAGAAAATAATAAAGAGATAAAATATTATTATTTAAAGATATATTATTGTTTAAGTTAGTGAGACACATAAAAGTACTACTTTATTCGGCTTAAAAGTATAGTTATTTTTTGTATATGGTTAATAATTTTGGAATAAAAGGATTATTATAAAAGATTATAAAACCCATTTATATGCTGGAGTTGGAAGAGTAGAATTTAACCCCTATTTGTATTCTAAACTCTCATAACAAACAAAAAATTTTCACTTTCAAAGTATTCTTTCTTGCCGAAAGGTGCCAAACAAATACACCATTGCCTTAAGGATCCTCAAGTCATTTGAGGAATGACTTTAACAGAAGACTTCTCACACTATCTTATTATTTTAGCATAGCAGGGTGCCCGCGCGTTGCAGCGGCGGATACTCTGAAATAAAATTTTTCGATAGAATTAATAAAAATGTCACGGGAAGTCATTCCGACACCTAAATTACCCTAGCATATATTTACAATCTTAGTCCATAAGTGTGCAATAGGGTTCACACAAAGTCCAAAACACTTTCCTATATAAACCTCATATACCCTCACTTAGGGTTTGTCACCCTTTCTCTCTCAAACCAGCCGCACTTTATTTCTTCTTCTTCTCCAGTCATTTTTCCGGCCAAACAAACACCATCGCCGGCCACTTAAACTCACCGCCGCCACCACCACACTCCTTACAACCTCCCCATCATTTTGACGTACATCACGCGCCAAGAAACACCTCCCAACACCATGATTAACACCACCACAACTCGAGTTCATCACCAAAATCATCTCTCTCTCATTTTGTTGATATAGGCGGTCGAATGTAGGAAAACCCACCACCCTTTTTGTCGTTCTAGCGATAGTGGGGGATAAGTACATGAATTTTCAAGAGTTTATAATTAAGTAAAGATTAAAATTAATAAATATGAAGCTAAATAATTGTTTGGTATCATTTTCTTTCTTTTTGTTGTTGTCGTTGTTATTGAGTCGCGAAAACAAGGGATGCCGTGAGCTTGAGCTCACAGCCTTGTGTATCGAGTCGAGTTTTATTGAGTCGAGTCTTGGTCACGGGTTCGTGTCTAGGTTAAGATGGAGGGTTGTACATTGTATTTAAATGATTGTAATATTGGGTGTAAGGGTGTTTTTAATGCTATTAATGTAGAATGAAGGTTGTACAATGTGTTTAAATGATTGTAATATTGCGTATAAGGGTGTTTTTTAATGCTATTAATGTAGAATGAGGGTTGTACATTATATTTAAATGATTGTAATATTTGGTGTAGCTGTGACATTTCGTAAAATTTTCATGTCACTAATTTTAATATTTTATTATTTAACTATTCTATTTTTTTACTAATTAACTTCGTCGGAAGTTATCCGCGTACGTCATAACACGTTCAATTCATTCAACCATAACTATACTATGTCTACTCTACACTTTCTATGCACTATTGTTTCCTTACAATCCTAATTTCAAAGTCATAATTAACTTTTTCTAATTTTACATAAATCTTGCACCTTTTAAGTTTTACGCGATTTAAATTTACGTTTTATGGTTTTAACAACATGGACCAACCCTAGACTATGATGATTCTATATATTTTATGCATTTTAACCTATTTTCATGATTACAAGTGAGTTTTATACTTTTCGTGTCAATTTTAAAGTTTACGTCACTTTTATCAAGAATCAGTGTCACCAAACGCGTTTTTAACTCACAGTTTCAGTTTTAACGACGTTTAAACACTCCGATAAACCCATGACTCAACTAATATATTAACATTAGTTATTTTGACAAGTGATAACATTTTTATATGTTTTAGATTTTTATACTACCCGGTTATACATTTCGCTTCTTAAAAATTTTACGTTTTGCAATTACCGGGATCAAAATAACACACCTTAAACTAAATACTATCAAAATAACTGATAACCATCCACCTCACAAGACACTTGCCTTATGAGGATTTCTTCTTAAACACATGTGTCTTCACTTGTACAAGTGTCTCATTTATCTTGCATGCTAGACATCACCACACTAATACACCACTAACTCTTTCATTTGACAAAAACAAGAAACACCATTCTCTTCCTTCTCTCATGGTATGAACGACCAAGGTCAGGTCCTAAACACCTTTTTCATCTAATTTTTCACCAAATTATTGATCATAAACTAAATATCTTGAAGGCCTAGTCTTGCTCATGGTTTATTCCACTCAAAACATCATTAAATCTCATCATTTATTGGTTTCTTTGGGAAGTTGTTTCAAGTTTTCATCAAGATGGTGTAGGGGCTGAGATTTTCAAGTATTTACTAAGGGTTTTGGTGGATAAAATTTGGGTTGATATGGGGTAAAGAAAAGGTGCAAGAGTTGATTGGGTTAAACTAGGTTTAGTGTTCTTGTTGTTGTAATCTTTCTTGTTCATCACTTTTGTAAGGAAACTCTCCGCTAACTTTTCATTTTATTTTTATTTTCACTTCTGTAAATTTATATATCTTGATGTATTTGAATATTATATAAGTTATTATGCTTGGTACATAACTTATAAAACAATAAAAACACTAAAGGACTAGACATGCAACTGTGAATCTGATTCAGGGGTAAAAACAGAATAAACTGATTTAATCAGTAAACATTAGACCTAAACTAAAAATATGTAGTTGTAGCCCTATTTCTTGTGGTCATTTTGACGGGTATTTCATCGAATAACTCATTACGATGATTAAACTATAAATATTTTCGTAAAACATGTCATATTCTGAGTAACAGATTTGAAACGTGTAAAAGTCATTTTTTTTATGAATAACCCTCTGTTACTCAAAGAATAAAAGTTCTAGATAACATCTTAACTTAAATGTGGCCGAAAACGGGAAATTAATCGGGTTTGTAAAACACTAGATATCGCACTTTTCGTGGGACTGATGCAATGTTAAAGTTTTCTGAAGTGAATATATTGGGTAAATGGGTAACTTTGGTACTCTTAAGTAATTTTTGGTTTAATGGGACCCACAAAACTTGTTGATACAGATTAATACCTTTCCGTGGATATAAAAAACGTAATTTTTGGACTTACGGTTTACAAATGACAGATTTTCTAAGATGAATAAGTTATATAAAATTTTGACAGCTTTTACGTCAAAAGTATAAAAAGGATTTAAAAACTTATGTAATTGTATCTTTAAAATTTGTTTTTGAACACTTAGAATATATGTACCAATCATGATTAAGGTTATAATTTATATAGTATAGAGACTAAATTACATCAACACTTACTTTCAAAAAAAAAACTAAGACACGTGTATATCTTTTTAAGTTCATCGTAGAACTTTCGCGGTTTATTCTTCACTTGCTTGTTCGTTGTGCTATACTCATACTGTTCTGCCATACTTTCTGGCACCGTTGTGTTACTTGCATCACTTCAGTTTACGGTGAGTTCATAGCCTCGCTTTTACTTATTTAAACGTTTTATAAACCTCGCGAGGGGGATACATGCTTGTTTTACAAACCGAATACAAGTAGTTTTTCGTATGCTTGACCCGATTACATGATTATAGTCAATTGAGTATTTCTTGCCAATTAAGTCCCCATCATGAACCGTTAATTCCGTAGGGAAACGCTAGTATTATGAATATGCATATTAGGCTTGGCGGGCTTGGCCGGGTGAGTAGCGCTCATACATCAACGGTCACATAATATTGAGAGGTTGTGGTAAATGACAAATCTTACCCTTTTCGGGGCACTATTAAACTAGGTCAAGGTTTGGTTTCACGAGCTCTATACTATATTCTTATTTCCCGACTTGTATTTGTTACATGTCAACTTAATTATGGGCGTATAACAATGTAGCCCATCGTATTTTAAACTGATTTATCTTGTATTCAACTGATTACTTATTAAACTCTATAAATTCACTCAACCTTTGTGTTGACTTTTAGCATGTTTTATCTCAGGTCCGTAAGTGACTTTCGGCTTGGATGGGCGGCGCAAGAAATGGATATCTACATGATGGCTCATGTTTAAATAAAAGTTTTCATTCGATAATGTTCTAAACTTTCAAAACTTATGTATCTTTTAACTATGTTAAAAACTTTTGGGACTTTGTTGACTCTGATAAGTTATCGAATGTGAAGTATGAACTTTTATTAAAAACGGCTTTGTTTTAAAGTTGTTTACTATATTTGTACAATGTGACTAGTATATAACATCCCATGTCCCTTTCCACTGCGATCCTAAAATGGGGGTGTTATAGAATGGTACCAGAGCACAAATTATAGTGAACTTGGTATTTTTCATTTTAAAAACCTAGACTATAATCATTTATTTTTCAAAATCATGAGCTTCCATCATCTTGTCCGATATCTATGCGCGCCTACTCCCGAGCTTCCTATTTCTCCCTCGTAAATATATATATATCTTAATCATGCTATATTAAAAATAATTATAAGCACTATTATTATTTCCTATCTTGTCCGATAATCCGCGAAATATCACTCCTTATATATGCACTTTATGCACAAAAATTCCTTGTAATTTATGCTATTCATGAGCATTATAAATTTCCATCTGGAATTTTATACACATCTTCGAGTGCACCGTTACTATACGTATACATATAGTGAATATTACTATATGTACTTAAGATATTTTTTTTTTCTTTCTCTCTCGACTATCTTGCTTGATCCTGAAACATCGATATATTTCTATATAAAGTTCTCACATGAATACTAAAGTCTTCTAGACATTGTATACGATTACAATGGTCTGTCTTATTTATCAGACATTGTATGTGATTACAATGGTCTCTCTTATTTATCGACATTGTATGTGATTACAATGGTCTCTAAACTCTTTCATCGTCGTATGTTATATCATTTCATATAACATCGAAACATGTTACAATTTATATATATATCTATTGGTTTTCTTACTCCCCGTGCACTTATATTTTTCTAAGCATTTCAGTTTATCTTCTGAAGCACCACTATTGATACTATTTATTTAAAGACTATTTATATATACCGGATTTCTCTCTCGATTGCTTATATCTATTTACCATAGCACTATTTCTTATTTGTATAAAGGTTACTTTTCTAAATGCTTACCGACTCTTACCCCTTTATACTCAACCTACAAAACATCATGTCAAACTTTATTTCTCTCAATTATGTACCTATTTCACCATGATTACTAAACTATTAAATACATGTTTATTCATTTTGATGATCCTCTAAAAACTTTCTCGTACGTTGTGGGTGACATGGTGGTCTCATTTATTTTCCCAAAAATCGTGAGTAATGCTATGAGCTTTAAAATCTTTTCATGACCTTACACAACGGTATTTTATCTGAAACCTGTCACATTCTATTTATTTATATTGGAAATTTCACTACAATGTTATAAACAACTCCTTTGTTGTTATGTAAACTATCTTTCATTATATTACAAATGGATTTACTATTCCTCAAAGAATTACCCCATTATTACCTTATAAACTAATAACCTTATTCACTACTATTTTATAAACTGCTCTAACTAGTTTAAAATTTACTTTTGTCACCTTTTTACAAATCATTTGGTCAATTACCTTGTAAAACTAGTTTACTACTATCTTCTAAACTATTTTCACTACAATATTAATACACTCCTTGCCATTCTCTTACAAACTACTTTACCACCATCTTATAAACTTATCCACTGATGTACTACTATTAAATAAACTGTTTGGACTAGTTTGGAATAAACTATTTTGTTATATTAGAAATCGTTCTGTCATTTACCTTTTACCAAAATTTTCACCACCATATAAACAATTTTGTTATTATATTATGAATTACTCGACCTTGTTTTATTAACTAAAACCCTTGATTTATTATTGCCTTATGAACTATTTTGCTATTATTTTATTGTTCGTCATTCTCCAATAATTCTTATAAACGGATTCATCAATCAAAAGCTGATGTTCAGTAACTTTCTCTAAATTCATCAAGTTCTCTTTTGAAATCTTCATTGTTAAAACTTCCTTTTCTGCGCTCATTTCCCTTATTCGCTTATGTTACACACTCATACTACTTACTTATGATTGATTCTTACGTATGTACAAACTTATATCACTCTTTGTATATAAGATACTTATGCAAACTCCATACTTGTCCAACAATGGACATATCACGAGTATAACTAAGTTAAGTATTTGAAAATTTTATCGAACCTCGATTAAATATAGTCTAGTCACCTATATTTAACCTTGGGACAATGGAACATAGTCTGACTACCTATGTTCGACTTAGATTTTTCAAATACTAAGAATAGTTATATATGGGTTATGTCTAATTGATCTTCTACTTGATCTTCGAGAATCACAAAATTTTTATGTGAGTATAACAATTCAGCGGTATTCGTTCGATCAAGCAAAACAACTAAACAAATCCTCATTCTATCTTTATCGCATATAGTCAACCTAACTCTGCACCATATTTCTAGACGACAAGAATCGAACCACGTCGTTAGTTATCCTATACTTTATTCCTTACGAGTATCATCATCTTTTCACAAGTGAACCATCTAGAGATAAATCGAGTTGAGCTCCGGGACGGCGCTCTCTTAAGGGGTACGTGCTGTGACATTTCGTAAAATTTTCATGTCACTAATTTTAATATTTTATTATTTAACTATTATATTTTTTTACTAATTAACTTCGTCGGAAGTTATCCGCGTACGTCATAACGCGTTCAATTCATTCAACCACGACTATACTATGTCTACTCTACACTTTCTATGCACTATACAATCCTAATTTCAAAGTCATAATTAACTTTTTCTAATTTTACATAAATCTTGAACCTTTTAAGTTTTACGCGATTTAAATTTACGTTTTATGGTTTTAACAACATGGACTAACCCTATACTATGATGATTCTATATATTTTATGCATTTTAACCTATTTTCATGATTACAAGTGAGTTTTATACTTTTCGTGTCATTTTTATAGTTTACGTCACTTTCATCAAGAATCAGTGTCACCAAACGCGTTTTTAACTCACAGTTTCAGTTTTAACGACGTTTAAACACTCCGATAAACCCATGACTCAACTAATATATTAAAATTAGTTATTTTGACAAGTGATAACATTTTTATATGTTTTAGATTTTTATACTACCCGGTTTTACATTTCGCTTCTTAAAAATTTTACGTTTGCAATTACCGGGATCAAAATAACACACCTTAAACTAAATACTATCAAAATAACTAATAACCATCCACCTCACAAGACACTTGCCTTATGAGGATTTCTTCTTAAACACATGTGTCTTCACTGGTACAAGTGTCTCATTTATCTTGCATGCTAGACATCACCACACTAATACACCACTAACTCTTTCATTTGACAAAAACAAGAAACACCATTCTCTTCCTTCTCTCATGGTATGAACGACCAAGGTCAGGTCCTAAACACCTTTTCATCTAATTTTCACCAAATTATTGATCATAAACTAAATATCTTGAAGGCCTAGTCTTGCTCATGGTTTATTTCACTCAAAACATCATCAAACCTCATCATTTATTGGTTTCTTTGGGAAGTTATTTCAAGTTTTGATCAAGATGGTGTAGGGGCTGAGATTTTCAAGCATTTACTAAGGGTTTTGGTGGATAAAATTTGGGTTGATATGGGGTAAAGAAAAGGTGCAAGAGTTGATTGGGTTAAACTAGGTTTAGTGTTCTTGTTGTTGTAATCTTTCTTGTTCATCACTTTTGTAAGGAAACTCTCCACTAACTTTTCATTTTATTTTTATTTTCACTTCTGTAAATTTATATATCTTGATGCATTTGAATATTATATAAGTTATTATTCTTGGTTAGGCTTGGTACATAACTTATAAAACAATAAAAACACTAAAGGACTAGACATGCAACTGTGAATCTGATTCAGGGGTAAAAACAGAATAAACTGATTTAATCAGTAAACATTGGACCTAAACTAAAAATATTTAGTTGTAGCCCTATGTCTTTTGGTCATTTTGACGGGTATTTCATCGAATAACTCATTACGATGATTAAACTATAAATATTTTTGTAAAACATGTCATATTCTGAGTAACGGATTTGAAACGTGTAAAAGTCATTTTTTTTGTGAATAATCCTCTGTTACTCAAAGAATAAAAGTTCTATATAACATCTTAACTTAAACTTGGCCTTAAACGGGGAATTAATCGGGTTTGTAAAACACTAGATATCGCACTTTTCGTGGGACTGATGCAATGTTAAAGTTTTCTGAAGTGAATATATTGGGTAAATGGGTAACTTTGGTACTCTTAAGTAATTTTTGGTTTAATGGGACCCACAAAACTTGTTGGTACAGATTAATACCTTTCCGTGGATATAAAAAACGTAATTTTTGGACTTACGGTTTACAAATGACAGATTTTCTAAGATGAATAAGTTATATAAAATTTTGACAGCTTTTACGTCAAAAGTATAAAAAGGATTTAAAAACTTATGTAATTGTATCTTTAAAATTTGTTTTTGAACACTTAGAATATATGTACCAAGCATGATTAAGGTTATAATTTATATAGTACAGAGACTAAATTACATCAACACTTGCTTTAAAAAAAAAAAACTAAGACACGTGTATATCTTTTTAGGTTCATCGTAGAACTTTCGTGGTTTATTCTTCACTTGCTTGTTCATTGTGCTATACTCATACTGTTCTGCCATACTTTCTCGCACCGTTGTGTTACTTGCATCACTTCAGTTTACGGTGAGTTCATAGCCTCGCTTTTATTTATTTAAACGTTTTATAAACCTCGCGAGGGGGATACATGCTAGTTTTACAAACCGAATACAAGTAGTTTTTCGTATGCTTGACCCGATTACATGATTATAGTCAATTGAGTATTTCTTGCCAATTAAGTCCCCATCATGAACCGTTAATTCCATGGGGAAACACTAGTATTATGAATATGCATATTAGGCTTGGCGGGCTTGGCCGGGTGAGTAGCGCTCATACATCAACGGTCACATAATATTGAGAGGTTGTGGTAAATGGCAAATCTTACCCTTTTCGGGGCACTATTAAACTAGGTCAAGGTTCGGTTTCATGAGCTCTATACTATAATCTTATTTCTCGACTTGTATTTGTTACATGTCAACTTAATTATGGGCGTATAACAATGTAGCCCATCGTATTTTAAACTGATTTATCTTGTATTCAACTGATTACTTATTAAACTCTATAAATTCACTCAAACTTTGTGTTGACTTTTAGCATGTTTTATCTTAGGTCCGTAAGTGACTTTCGGCTTGGATGGGCGGCGCAAGAAATGGATATCTACATGATGGCTCATGTTTAAATAAAAGTTTTCATTCGATAATGTTCTAAACTTTCAAAACTTATGTATCTTTTAACTATGTTAAAAACTTTTGGGGCCTTGTTGACTCTGATAAGTTATCGAATGTGAAGTATGAACTTTTATTAAAAACGACTTTGTTTTAAAGTTGTTTACTATATTTGTACAATGTGACTAGTATATAACATCCCATGTCCCTTTCCGCTGCGATCCTAAAATGGGGGTGTTATAGTAGGGGTGTTTTTAATGCTATTAATGTAGAATGAGGGTTGTGCATTGCGTTTAAATGATTGTAATATTGGGTGTATGTGTGTTTTTAATGCTATTAATGTAGAATGAGGGTTGTATATTGTGTTTAAATGATTGTAATATTGGGTGTAGAGGTATTTTAAGTGCTATTAATGTAGAATTCTAAGGAAAGTGGTCTGAATTTCGATTCATGCTAGTTTTTATTGTACACACTGCTTTGGTTGTTGTAACTATGAAAGTTGATTGCTTTAAAGAGTTGTAAACCATGCATCATTTTTTGTACCTCTGATTTTTTTTGAAAAGAGAGTCCTTCCTCTATTATAAGTAGTACAGATAAGAGTATACAAAAAAATGTTTTACAAAGATATTTTAGGAACTTTTTAGCATTAGAGTACATTTACTTGTCATCAAAAGTTATGCTCTAAATACTCGCGGAGTTATATGGACCGCATGTTGTTGTAGGGTATGAATTTTCAGTCTTTTGATAAGCTAATTAGATATATTTAATTAATGATGTGGAAAACTAAAAGGGGGTTGAATAGTTTACCGGTTTTAAACTTGATTTTCTTCTAATACTTTTACGTGTAATTACTAATTAAGACGTATCAAACAATAAATTATATGCAAGTATAAAGTAAGAAACGATCAAACTATAACACGATTGTTTATCGTGGTTCGGCTACAAGGACTCTTTTTCCTTGCCCTACTCCACGCCCCAAGTATCCAACTCGAGAGTTATCTTGCACTAGTCAACAAGCTCCTTTATCCGGCGGAGAAAACCTTACACGTCGCTTACACAGTATTTCCGACACTAAGCTAGATGTCGAGTTCTTTCACAAGGGTACAACCACTCCCGATAGTTCTTTTACAAGGGTACAACAACTCCCGATACTCTAAGTATTTTGAGGACTAAAATACTAACCGATCACTACAAATGGATACAATACAATGAAGTATAATCTTTACTAGTTTACACTAATGCTATGCTAGACAAGTCTTGCAACGTTGTGTTGAAGCTTGTAAGATCGTGATCTTCTTGCTACAAAGAGAGATTCACAAATATGAAAGTTTACTGAGTTAGAAATGAAGTATATGCAATGAAATATTATAGAGAGTGATAACCAAAACTCAAGAAGTGAGTTGCTATTTATAGGCCTTCAAACAGACCAACCCACAGAAACGGTGAAACCTTTCCTTTGGTTCCGTCCGTCATGCCCGAGGGTTCCGCCAGCAAGTCTGACAGAATCCTGCATAAAATATTTCACAATCTAACACAATATTCTCAAGATCTTCCATATATCAACTTTGAGATCTTGATTGTGAATCAATACATAATAGAACATGTTTCTTACACACTTACACACATGTTTCCTTGAAGGGACATGTGTGATGCAAGCAATGATGCAACTAACATATTATTCCTAAAAAAGAAAGTATACTTGTGAAAATAGTTTATGTGTAGAATCAAAACATGTTTGTTTGAAATGTTTAGCAAGTGAATGTTTTACTAAAAAGAGTTTGCTTGCTTATATCCTAATATGACAAACTAATTAGTAAACTTGCTAAATATACATATTAGACATTTTCAATACATGTACTTAAACAAATGTATACTTACTTAGAAATTACTTTGTGAAAACATGTAAATGTAGTTTGAGTGAAGTTAAGTAAAAGACTTTTAAATCATATTTATGATTTCCCAAAAATAAACTTTATCTTTTGTAGTTAACAAAACTAAGAAAGATCGTAAAATATAAATAACTTTTTTAGGCGATATTTGTATTAACAATCTCCCCCTTTTTGTTGACGACTTAGATTTTATTTTTACGCAAATGGATAATTTTAGATTTTGAGCCTTTTGAAAACTTACACTTCATATGATTATTTCAACTTTTGAGTTGTCATTTTACATAATGTATTAAAAGTTGATTTGGTAAAATATATCCTATCTCCCCCTTTTTGTCGAAACAAAAAGAAGAGTAGCGAAGCGGAAATGTGTCAAGCCAAATGCTCCCCCTTGGACAATACTCCCCCTAAATGGAGTGACAAGAGAGGATACATGTATTTTGGTCCTACAAGAAAAGGTTAGTTTGTTGTAGAGATAAGGATGATAATACCAAGTATAAGAGAGTAAGTATGCATCACATGACAACTACAATTTAGTAATGAATAACCAAAAGAAAATGACCAACACACTATATAAGTAGAACCATTAAATTTCAAGTAAAATTTAAACTTTGACTATAAATAGTCAAACCTAAAGACTTGAAAAAAGTCTACTATTGGAGAAGATACAAAATAAATAAGTGAAATGACAATTACACCTACAAATGAAAAAAGTCCTAAGTGAGATTCTACCATTATTTGATCCTAAGAATGCTCTAGGCTTGAGGCAAGTGAGAGATGGCGTTAAGACGCTCCAAGATGTGGTTAAGGATAAACCTTATTTCATCTTGAAGTTGATGTACCAAGATGTTGCACCCCTCACTTAGGTGAGCGGTTCTTTCGCATATGATGCAACCATGGCGAGGAGGCGGTGGTTGAGGAACTTGGTTTGGAGTTGGTGAATCATTGGTGGTGGTTGAAACATTTGTTGTTGCGGGAGCAAAGGTGGATGGTTGAGAGGTGTGTCGGTTTCCTACAATAGATGAGTACATTGTGGTTTGTAAATCCATGGCTTGGGTGAGATGAGAATCAATCATGTGCTTGAAAGCATAGAGGCTTTCCAAGCGAGTGTTGAGTTCTTCATGAGTGTTTGGAGATTTGGTCCACAAGGAAGCTTCAATTTCCTCATAAGTAGGAAATATGGATTCAAACTGGTTGGAAGAGTCATGAGGTGGTTGTTGTTGTTGATCATGATGATAAAAGCTTGGTTCTCCATAAAAAGGACCGTGGATGTCATTATAGATTGGATGAAACAACAATGGTTGTTGATGAGGATGATCTTGATCTTGTGGAAACATGGAAAGTCTAGCATGCTTGTAAGACAAATGCTCTATTAGCGATGGTTGATGAGGTTTTTCCTCCAATGGGTTACTTAGGTGAGACCTAGGTTGTTGTTGAGTTTCCATTTTTTCCATAGTATCCGAAAGTGGCAATGGTGGTTGACTCCTCCCAAACCAACCAGTCAACCGGGTGCAGTTGATAGGCCCACCTGGGAGAGGAAAGTCAAGTGTTTATAATCCGTGGAAGTACAGGGAAATCCCCGAGTCGTTAAGTCCTAACGAGATTGAAATTGTATTTTGAACGTTTACGGGAATAAGTGGCACTGAGGACAGTAACCAAGATGATTGGGGAATGATTATACTACTGATTGCTTGGTATTTGGACAATATGGAATGATATAAACAATAACAGAGATACAGATATAATCACAAAAGCACAAATTGGGAAATCAGATTACAGACAGAGAAAAGTAGGTTTTAACAAATTACAAACTACAGGGGGTGCAAGTGAAACTTTTTAAAACTTAAAATAAAATAAAATTTAAAATGAAAATGAAATTATTAAAATGATTATTTTAATATTTAAATACTATTTAATTAATTAAAACTATTTAAAAAGTAAATTAAACCTAATTTATATTAAACTAAAAATGATAAAGATTACAAATTAACCTAAAAATTTGCAAAACTAATTTCTAAACTTTAAAATGAACTTGAAGAAAGTATAAAAATTAAAAATAAATATTTTTGTCTTTTTATGGGTTTTCTATTAATTAAAAACTAATTATATTAATTATACTATTTAAACTAATTTAAATTACTGAAAATACTAAAATGACTTAGAAAATTATGGAAAAATTTGTAAAACTAATTAACCATCACAGGAATCCTAAAAAATTAGAAAAAGTTTCTAAAAATTATATTTATTTACTTATTAATTAATTTAAATCTAATTTAACTAAATTAAATAAGAAAATTAGGAAATTAACAGTAGAACTTAAAAATCTATTTTCTAAAAGTCTTAACTAATTTATAAAACCTAGGAAAAATATAAAAAACTACTATTGTTAATTAAAATTTAAGAAAACTATTTAATTACTACTATTACCTAATTAATTAATTAAACTATTTTTAATTCTAATAATTAGTAAACTGATTAAGAAAAATCTAAGAAAATTATTACAAATACCGAAAGGTAAGAGTAAATTAAGAAAATTATAAAATTGATGAAGTGCTTATTAATAAGCTGAAAAGAAAAATGAAAAAGATAGAATCTTTTAAATAGAAGCTATCACTAATTTCATATTTGGTTTTTGTTGGTTTTTCTTTTTGACAGATGAAAATAAGATAAAAATAAGAACTTTTTGTGAAATGACTTTTTGAATAGCTTAAAAATAAGCTATGTGCACCCCCTTTTCCTTAACAGTTGGCCTTTAAGCTTATTAGGACTTATGCCAATTTTGAAAAAGCTAGGAAATGACCAATTAAGCATACACAGATGATTATAAACTTGAAATAAGCCAAAATGAACAGATAAGCACTCTGGATAAGCTATAATGATCAAATAAGCACTTAGCACTCAACAAGGCCAAAACAGGCCAAATACATGAACTTTTGACCTCTGTGGGGTCCACAGAAGTGAGGGGGGCCTCCAAATTGAGTCCTGAACCTTGAAGGTGGATTGTTCAGCTTTGAAATAAGCCAATAAGCTAGGCTTATGGCTTATTATTGAGGTCTGTGCAAGGCTTGGAAGTTGGGGGCTCACACTGAGTACTCAGTGTTGACTCAGAGAATGGCCAAACTTGATGAGGGTTGCAGCCCTATCAAATAAGCTCACAATGGTGAAATGAGCTTAGAAACTTAAAGCTGGGCTTATGGGGTTTCTAAAAAGCTAGGGGTGGGTCCCACTGGGTGAGTCACTAAGCTACTTGGAAATTAGGCCAAAACCTGTGCACAGGGCATAAGCTTGCCCTGCAGGTCAAAATAAGCTAATGTATAAGCTACAATAAAGATCCCACAAATAAGCTGAACCTAGATTCTTGAAGCTTAGGTGATAAACTTTAACCTCTGAAAGTTTGAAGGCCTGAATAAATCCACAAAATTCTAAAAAAAATCCTTGAATATTTGGATTTCTGAAACAAAGGCAATTTTTGACTTTTTGAGTTTTTGCTAAAAGTTGACTTTGATGAGATTTGATCTTGATCTATTAAATGATTTAAGTTACTTAAGCTATAAGAAGACTTAATAAAGCTAAAACTTGCACTTGTGAACCAAATTAAAGCCTATGCTACTTCAAACTCAACACAGATATATGATTAGCCCAAATGATTTGTGATTTTGACTTTTTATCAAATAGGACCTAATTATTTTTGTTGTTCTGAGCTAATATTACCCTAAGTGACTTGTGTGAACCAAGAGCAATGACAAATGAGCACTTAAACACCTAGGATTACCTTGATCCAAACACACCTTAAAAGTTAACTGTTTTATGATTTGTGAAGGTAAAAGGTGTTAGGGCTTATGAACCTGAACCACAATAGCTTTTTATGATATATTAAGCCTAATTAAACACTTAAACACAGGAAACAACAACAATTACCCAAGATTACTAGATGCACTAATTTGATAGTGAAATTGAGAATATAAAGCAACTATGATTTCAAACAAACAAGGTACTGATTTTATGCTAGATTATCACTATTTAATACTAAATAAGCTCAGAAAAGCTAAATAAGCAATTGAATAAGCAAAGCTACAGTGGAAACAAAAAATTAGTTTAAAGCCTTACAAATTGCATTTCTGCTAATCACCATGAACCAAGGACCATGAACTCAATCCTAACACTCCCCATGGAGTACTAACCCACAGCCATCCAAGATTCACGGTGCTCCAATTGCTTTCACAAAGAAACCTGTAATGTTGACTTTTGTTGACTTTTTGTGTTTTTAATATTTTCTTGTAACTAAACTGAGTTTTGATGTTACTAATAGCTTTTATAAGCTATCTAGGAACTTATATTAGCCTAAGAGTCCATAAGTCTCAATAATAACAACAATACAGATTATTAACAACTTTGAAATAAGATTGAAATTTGCAATACTGAGAGAGAAACTAAAACTTGAAATTTATTTTGAAAATGATTGAAGTTACACTAGGATTAACTGATACAATGCTTAGAAGCTTGGAAATCGATTGACATAATAAGTTACAACTATTACGACTACAAGTAAACTAAAAATCTAACTAACTCCTTCTCTCTTGCTTCTCTTCTATTTATAGCAGAAAATTAGGGTTTCCCTTCTCTCTCTGATCATTTCCCACTTAATCTGGACCCTTGAATTACTCTGAATCAATCTTGGCCTTTGATTACGTTTTTGGCGGGAAAATTGGGTGCAAAGGTTTGGACTGTTATAGGCAGGGGGTGGTGGCATTAAATGCTGAGGTGATTTGAGGTGCAGAGGGTGTGGGGAGGTGATGATGAGATAGCAAGTGGTGGTTGTGGGGTGAAAACCAGGTGGTATGGTGGTATTGCTACGGTGAGTGAGGGAGAGGGAAAAGGGGGTGTTTGACCGGGTTTGACCCTGGTATTATTATACTAGGGTTGGTTTATTGTTTGGGCTTGGGATTGGGCCTTGGGAGATATAAGGGTGGGCTGTGTGTATGGATTGGACTGGATTGGTGTTTGGGATAATATTAAGGGTCCGGTTTGGCATGTAATATCACAAGGACCATTTTTGTAATATTTCGAAAGTTTAGGGGTGTGTTTTGGCATTCTTCCAAAGTTTCCATAAGGGTATTTTTTGCCAAATGATGAATAGTACATGGACCTTTAATGATTTTTCCACTTTTAAATTTCCAGGGACTATTTCTGCCAATATTTCAAATTCAGGGACCAAATCTGTAATTTCACCAAACTTTGCAATCAAGGACCAATCCTGCCATATATGAGAAGTACAAGGACAAAATTTGTTTTTCTCAAAGTTTTAATATCCCAGGGACCATTTTTGTCATTTTTCAAAGTTCAGGGATTAAACTTGTAATTTTGTGAAACTTTGCACCAAAGGACTAAATGTGTAACTTTTTGATTTAAAAGGACCTTTGGTGACTTTTTCAAGTTTTTAGAATAACCAGGGAATAGATTTGACAACTTTTGAAAGTTGAGGGACTGAAACTGCCAATTATGCAAACTTTGTTCATTTTTCATCTGTTTTTGATTATTTTGCATCTGAAACATATAAAACACATTCCTGGGATATTTTCAGTATTATGATGCATATTTGAGTATTTTTAGATGTTTTGGCAGCTCAGATTAGGTAAAAATGATGAGTATTTACACACTCATCAGTGGTGGATTTGATGATCTTGGTGGAAGGTCATCCAAAGTTTCCATAAATGGATGTGGTGATGTTGGTGGTGTTTTGAAGAGTTCCATTGGTGTCATTTTTGGTGATTGAGGTGATGGAGTTTTTGAAGGTTGACTTGGTACCGAAGGTGGTGTTGGATCACTTGGAGTTATTGTTGGTGGAGGAGTGGTGATTTTGTTGATAATGCAAGGATTTGGAGATGGTGTTGGAGTAGCAAGGTTTAGGAAGTTGTTATCATTGATGGGTGATGAAATATTGAGGGATGAATCACTTGATGATGATGATGAGCTAACTTGGATGGTTTTGTTGAAACAACAAGGTTTGATGCTTATTCTAGCGGTTCTCCTAATTGGTTTTGATGATTCGGATGAGGTGGTGGATTTTGTCATTGCAAGACTTTGGTAGGATTAGAAGTATGAGATTTAAAAGAAGTGAATGGGGTGGTGTGAATTGGATGTGTGCATTGTTGATCAATTTATAGGAAGAGCAAGACATGGAAATTGGTATTTGGATTTGATGTTGATCCATACAATGTTGGAGGTTACTAATCATATGGAAAAGTTCCAAGAAGTTGTTAAATCATTGGAAGTCAATCCAATGGAGTTGGATGGAGTGAAAGACTAAGTGGGGAAGTAAATGCTATGTGATCATGGTGGATACATGTTGTCAGGTTGTTCCACGGATTGGGAGGAACCAAAGGAATGGTTCCTTCCTTGTATTGTAAAGGTTCCTTGGGTTAGTTAAGGCAAATTTGAAATTTTGGCGGGAATGATGATGCTATAGGTTAATGGGTGATCAGATAGCTCTAAAATTACTGATAAATACTAACTAGCATGTAGGAAGCAAGTTTGGATCCTAAGGATTGCTAGAAAAATTCAGAAAATTCAAGAAGCAAAATTTGCTGATGAGCGGCGGAACCTTGCGACAACACGGACAGAACCCATATTTGGGTTCCGCCGTATCCGTCGGCAGAAAACTTGGAGGAACCAAGTTGGGACACGGATGGAACCAAAAATTGGGTTCCGCCGTATCCGTGGGGCCTCAGAATCGAGACAGAGTGCATTTTACAAGCACGTGAGTTTTCCGAATTCCAAAATTTTTCCTAAAACTTAAGCAATCAATTTTTTGTAGATGAAAGAAACAAAAATTGCAGGTAGAAACATGCTTACCTATATAGTTTGAGAGAGCGATTCTAGCACTCAAAATTTTGGCCGAAAAGTGAAAATAGCATAATACCAAATTATTATCCCCTGCAAATTTGGTTAGTTCCAACATAATTCATACACATAATATCATCCTAAGACATCATAAAATCATAACATAACATTGTTTTGATGACCAAATTTTTTAAATGCACTCTTGTGCCAAACACCCTATTATCTCGCTTATTTCTTGTTCACCTTCTTGTAGATCTTCCCAAGGTATCTCACAAAGCATTTCCACATGCCTTTGGTCTGTTTGTACTCCTCCGACTCATTCTCAATGGTTGGAAGTTATGAGAGGTACTCAAGAGGAGGGAGCCTAGAGTTTGGTAGATTGTCGTCTTCACTCATGGAGGATGATGATGATGAGGTTGGAGGGTGAGGACGTTTACCTTTGGCTTTGTAGACTTGCTCATCACTCAATTGCACAAAGGTGTTAGGAATGAGAGGATCATCTAGACGGCGACCTTTTGGAGATGGAGGAATTGGTTCACAAAACCTAAAGAGACGGGTAAGAAGCATCCCGTATGGAAGAGCGATGGTACCTTGAACCGAGATTATTGCCATCCTTTTGGAAATGTAGTAGGCTAAGTTGAAGGTTTGTCAGGTGGAAACACTATAGAGCATGTAGGAAAGACAAGTGTTGATATGGTCCCTATTTCCTAAAGTGCTAATGACATTGGCCCTAATGATCTCCTCCCTCTTCAAGAATTGTGGTCTCAACTCATTGAGCTCCATTCCAAAGGGGTCTTTGGCTACTTCCTCTCCTCCCCGGGTTCTCCTAGTATGAGAAGTCCTAACAAAAAGATGGTCACGAATTTCCTCTTTGCTCACTAAAGGGGTATCATAAGGATGAATGCGGTCATGGATTGAGTCAAGAGTTGAAAGTGGCCATTTGTCGGTGTAAAGACATGTGCCCCAATTAGGAACACGAAGGACTTGAGCAAATTGAGCTAAAGTGATTTCAAAGTCATTTTGGTTGATAGAGAAGTTTAGTGACATGAGACCTTCATCATCCGTGCTAAGGGTCACGGAAGCATAGAATTCTAGAATGAAACGAGGACAAATTGGCTCATCTATGTCTAAGAGACAATCAAAGTCAATAAAAGAGAGTTGTTCCCTAATGTTGGTTCCGGTAAGGAAAGTAGGATCAATGGTTCTACCCTCATGAACATAACGCCTTTCAAGGTTCTTAAAGATTTCTACTTGGGCCGAGGTTAGCCCTTTGGTCTTGTGGTGTTTGGGTAGGTATTTGGTGGTGTCTTTGTGGTCATAGAAGGTTACGGGAAGCATGATGAACCTAGAAACATAATTATCAAAATTTTAGCTTATGTAAGTAGTGGTTTAAGTTATAAAAAAAATTCTAGTGTGTGCCTATATGAAAACAATATGGAGTTACGATTATCTCGACTCATTTTAATGTTAAAATGGTTTTACTTATGCAACTTTTGTGTAAATTTTGAGATAATCCAAATGCTCCTAGTTCAATGTAGCTACGATTGAAAGTACCCGAAAATACATATTAGTTATGTATCCCCTTTAGCTTTCAAGAGACATAATGCAAGTGATGTTTTAAACATAACGTTTTTATTTTGTATTATCAATGAAACGCTATTTTTCCTAAATGTGAGAAGATTTTTCAAAATTTTGACATGGGGTGTTTGGTATAATGTGATAATGTGTTACAAGATGCAATTCCTAACTAATGAAAAACATAAATTGTTTTGTTTATAACAAATTTTCTTCATGAATTCCTAAGTTGATGCATAACCCCAAGTTTTTAGTTTTTGTGCGTAAATAGAGTTTCCTAGACACAGATCAGAAGAGTAATTGTGTTTAGAATACTTACAATGATGGTAGGAATGAAGAATGGCTGAGCAAGAACCCTAATTTTCGTGTGTCAATGGATATAGAAGTGAATAGTAACTGTTTTTGGTGAGTGGTATAAAGTATGGGGCTTGTATGGTTTATTATATAAAAATAGAACCTGTGCAGGTGGTTGACGGACTGGGCGGAACCAAAAATAGGGATCTGCCCTTTGAGTTTATTGGTTCCGCCAGTCTTGCAGTTTAAGGACGTGAAATTTTTGTTTTTGATTTCTACAATTTTTATTTAACGTTTGAACTATGAAGTAGGTTCCATAAGTCCTAGTCCTAGTCTAAGAAGATTAAATAGTTCACGTTTAAGTGGTTTTGTAAGGATGTCGGCAATGTTGTCTTCGGAGGATACTTTCTCGATGGAGATGTTTCCTTTTTGTACATTGTCACGAAGGAAATGATGACGAATTTCTATATGTTTAGTACGAGTATGTTGGACTGGATTTTTACTTAGGTCGATGGCTCCTTTGTTGTCGCAAAGGATAGATATGTCTTTAGTCACAATTCCATAGTCCACGAGCGCTTGCTTCATCCAAAGAGCTTATTGACATGCTTTTCCGGCCGACACGTATTCGGCTTCCGTTGTTGATATTGCGAGTGCCGTTTGCTTCTTTGAGAACCATGAGGTAAGACAATGTCCAACAAAAGTACAAATACCACTTGTACTTTTTCTATCAACAGAGTCACCGGCATGATCCGAGTCGGCATACACTATGGTTTCTACACCCGTTCCTTTGGGATACCATAATCCTAAATGTGTAGTGCCTTTGATGTACCTAAAAATCCTTTTTACGGCTTCAAGATGGATTGATTTTTGATCTTCTTGAAAACGAGCACATAGACAAACGCTAAACATAATGTCGGGTCTACTAGCCATGAGATAAAGTAGACAACCAATCATACCCCTATATTTAGTGTTATCTATGGATTCACTTTCCTCATCCTTTGTGAGTTTGGTTTCCGAGAACATAGGCGTTTTGATAGGTTTTGAATCTTCTAAACCAAATTTCTTAAGCATGTCTTTTATGCATTTAGATTGATTAAAGAAAATCCCATCTTTTAATTGTTTAACTGGAAGTCCTAAGAAAAAGTTGAGTTCTCCCATCATACTCATCTCAAACTCATCATACATGATTTTAGAGAAATCATTGCAAAGCTCTTGACAAGTTGATCCGAATATTATGTCATCAACATAAATTTGAACTATGATAATGTGTGATTCATTTTTCTTAGTGAAGAGAGTGTTGTCAACTAGGACCATGGTATACTTATGGTCAACTAGGAAGGTTTTAAGTCGATCATACCATGCTTTTGGAGCTTGCTTAAGTCCGTATAAAGCCTTTTTAAGTTTGTAAACATGATTAGGTTTTTCAAAATCGGTAAAGCCCGGAGGTTGAGCAACATAAACTTCTTCATTAACAAAACCATTCAAGAATGCACTTTTGACATCCATTTGAAAAAGTTTAAAGTCATGTGCGCATGCATATGCAAGTAAGATTCTAATTGACTCGAGCCTAGCAACCGGAGCAAAAGTTTCATCGTAGTCAATGCCTTCTTGTTGATTATAACCTTGTGCTACTAGCCAAGCTTTGTTTCTAGACACAACTCCATTTTCATCCATTTTATTTCGAAAGACCCATTTTGTTCCAATTATAGTTTGATTCTTTGGTTGAGGAACTAGTGTCCAAACATCATTTCTAATAAATTGGTTCAATTCTTCTTGCATAGCAATTATCCAAGATTCATCACTTATAGCTTCTTTTATATTTTTGGGTTCAATGGTTGATATAAAACAAAAATAGTTACTTTCATTTTGAGCTTTTGATCTTAAGGTTCTTTCATTAAGTTTACCTATGACACTATCTAATGGATGACTTTTTGATTCTTTGACATTGATTATTTCTCTATTTAGTAGTTCATCTTCCTTGTCGTTTTCTAAATCATTTTGATTAACAACTTGACTTTCAACTAAGTCATCATCTACCAAAGGTGATGTCTTAGAAGGAGGCGGACTTTCGTCGAATGTTACATTCAACGATTCCTCGACTCTTAAAGTTTCCTTATTTAGAACAATACACTGGTACAAAAAGTTGTATTGGTCATGCCAAAAATGTGTGACGATATGCCTATAGTCACACACGTTTTTTTCGTTGTGTGTCACTAAAAGTCCTGCCACCGTAGGTGGCATACGGTCACATTGTTGAGTTCGTGGCCTTTTCCATCGAAAAAGAGTGACCAAAACCCCGAATATGTGTGACAAATTAGGCACAAGTTTTGTTGGATTAGTCATTATCAGTGACCGTAAACACCTTATAGTCATACTAATGTTTTTTGAGAGTGACTATTGTTCGTCCTTTGGCCACATAAATATATAATATATGTGACATTTGAGATGATATATTCAAGTAAATGTGTATTTTGTGTGACTATTGATAATCCAATGGCCACATGAACATACAATAAATGAGACGTTTGTGATGATTTAGTCACACAATGGGTGTTATTTTTTTGGAGTTAGTCACATACAATTTAACACAAAGTGGCCAAAAGTGTGAATAAGTGTGACCATATGCTGTTTAAAGTGAAGAAATGTGTATTTTGTGTGACTATTGATCATCCAATGGCCACGTGAATTTTATGTTTGTGTGGCCTTTTGTAATATTTAGTCACACAAAGCATGTTTGTTTTGGGTATATAGTCACATACAATTTAGGAAACAGTGGCCAAAAGTGTAAATAAGTGTGACCATATGCTGTCTAAAGTGAAGAAATGTGTATTTTGTGTGACTATTGATCATCCAATGGCCACGAGAATTTTATGTTTGTGTGGCCTTTTGTAATATTTAGTCACACAAAGCATGTTTGTTTTGGGTATATAGTCACATACAATTTAGGAAACAGTGGCCAAAAGTGTAAATAAGTGTGATCATATGCTGTTTAAAGTGAAGAAATGTGTATTTTGTAGGATTTTGATCATCCAATGGCCACGTGAATTTTATGTTTGTGTGGCCTTTTTTAATATTTAGTCACACAAAGCATGTTTGTTTTGGGTATTTAGTCACATACCATTAATCAAACAGTGGCCAAAAGTGTTAATAAGTGTGATCATATGCTGTTTAAAGTGAAGAAATGTGTATTTTGTGTGACTATTGATCATCCAATGGCCAAATGAATTTTATGTTTGTGTGGCCTTTTTTAATATTTAGTCACACAAAGCATGTTTGTTTTGGGTATTTAGTCACATACCATTAATCAAACAGTGGCCAAAAGTGTAAATAAGTGTAACCATATGTTGTTTAAAGTGAAGAAATGTGTATTTTATGTGACTATAGATTATCCATTGGCCACGTGAATTTTATGTTTGTGTGGCGTTCAGTAATATTTAGTCACACAACGATTAAAGCAAATAGTGACCAAAAGTGTTAATAAGTGTGACTATTTTAGTCACATTTAAAAAATCTATATATATCAAAACAATTCAAATATATATCAAAACAAATTCAAATACAATAAAATTGGAATGTATAACTGAACAAAATGTAAAATTGGACATCCTTTTACACACCAAGGAGTCCTAGTCGGCTTACAATAGTTTCTTTATAAGTATCTATAATCTTTTCCATAAGCAAGTAGCAACCTCGAGCGGTCTTAATCTCTGAGCAGTACCAACTTTAACTAGCAATAGTAACTTTTGTACTAGCAGTAGTAAATACTTGGCCACATTTTCTTTGAAGTTCATGAGCTGCACTAAATCCATCTAAACAATATTAACACAAACATGATCAGCAGTAATTCAAACAACATCATGAAGATTTTTAATCCAAAACAATGAACATACTAATAAAATTTGCAGTTAAACTTACAAGTTTTTCTCCCATTGATATAATCTCATCATCTGGATATAAAAGCCTTGAAAATGTAGGCTACTGCATATCAACACATCAGGATGAGAGTAGGACTAGAACATGTCAAAGCTCACAACATAACAGAACTAGATGAGCCACTGGTTCAACTATCTGCACAAACATGATAGGAGAGTTAATACTAGTACCACGTTAGTACTGCTGGACCAGAGTTACTACTGCTAGTATGTATATATATATATATATATATATATATATATATATATATATATATATATATATATATATATATAAAACAGAATGTATATAAATGAAGCAAATATATATAAAATTGTAATGTCGTATATAATCAAATTCTCAACTATCATAAGTTAAAACCTTTTGACTCTTCGCCGCCTTAGCTTGCTTTTGCAAGGTTTCACTAGAGACCAAATGTTTTCGCTTCGTTGGTACTAATTTTAGTCCTGTATTTTGTTCACTAATATTTGGTATCATAGTTGGTGGTGTAACCTGTAGAACCGGTTTGTCGTGGCTTAAGCGTTTTCGTATGTCCGATAGTTTTAACAGGTTCCTATATGTATATATAAAACACAGTACATTAGTCATGTACGTAAAACTAAAAAAATCAAAGGTGGATGTTTTATTACTTACCACTGTTTTCATTACTGGTACGTTTTCCAAAGTTTCAATGGCCATTGGAGTGGTCACCTGCAATATAAATTAAGAAATACAAAGGTTTTATCATTAGAAAATGAAATTGTTAACAACATAAAAAGTAGCTTACATCTGAGTCTAATGCCAGTTTCTTTCTACAAAAAAAAATATATGGGAAATGTAAGAAACTAAGGCACTAATAACGCTGCATAATATAACATCTGCCAACCATGAAACCGTAAAAATATACATGGGTTGGCTTTGGTGACTGAGATGGAGCATACCCACGCCTAAAAAATGAAGTGTGCCAGAAAATCCATCTGAGGGAATTTTTAGCCAGGCATCCCATGTATCATCCTCACCCGTGAAAATAGCATGTAGCCCCTGCAAGAAACAAGTAACGTGATTAATGCTAATATAAAAGACGACAACATTAGATGTCCCAAATATAAGTTTAGCCTCAAAAACAAACATACGGGTTGCATATCGACTCGGGCAACAAATAATATACAATTGGTTGCAATTTTATGCAGTGTCAAACGTGGAACGAATAAATGTCAAACACATTACCAAGCAAGCAAATCACTAACATTTGGTACAAATGAAACAGTTTGACAAAAAGCAACCATATTTGAGTTAATTTCCAATATAACAGATGTTATGTTAATCTTTTGATAGATAACTTACGCAACTGCGATAAACAAACTCCAACTGTTCAGCAACATCCTCCCGGAGTGGAAACTAATCAAGACTCCCTTTACGAGCAAAACAGTGGCCTCTTAGAACACGTCGATTGTCTCCATTCTAATAAATAGGAAAACTATTTCGTCTTAATAAGTCTACCTGCAACGATTACCACCACACGAATTTATAATCAAAAACATGTTTTAGGCTAGTTTAATCTACGTAAATCAATTTAAGTCATTTTATATTCGATTACACATTTAAGAAAATATAAATTAAATATGTGTTTGAGCATACCCATGAACAGAGTAGGATAGGTGAGATGAGGGTGATGGTGGCTCGACTGTGATGCTGGTGGTTATCTCGAACCAAACAACCGAAGAAAACAAAGTTTCCCATACAGTTCCCTTGTCTTGATGACGGTGATGGCGTGGAGGAGTGATGGTTGGTGGAACCATGGCGAGATAAGGCGGTGAAGTGTGGCGGTGGTGTGAGTCGGTTCTAGAGAGAAGGAGAAGAGATGAATAGAGAGAAGATAGATCTGACTAAGCTAGTAGTGTTAATGTTTTGATTTTAGGTGAAAAAGGGGCGCCATATGAGCGGAGCGGGATATTGAAATTTTGGGGAAAATTAAGGGGCGGGATCATTAGAGCACTATATTAAAAATTTTGAGATTGAAAGCCTATCAAATGAGCTCGAAATGTTTAATGAATTGAGCTCAACCTTATATAAGTTCGACTCGAGTTATTGTTGAGTTCTCGAGCTTGTAAGTGATATAAAATATGTGTTTTTTTTTAATATGTAAGTGTACTAATTGTAAATACTTATTTATGAATGTACCAAGCTTTTCGAGCTGAAGTCGAACCAAATTCAATTCTTAGGTTATATTTCAAATTTAATTTTTGTAATAAAACACATATTTACAGATAAATCGAGTTTTTCGAGTCAAGCTCAATCCGAGTTCAAACTTTCTCGATCCCGGATAACATATGATCGGGAGGTCCCTGGATACTTGCTTTTTAATGTCTGTGACAAATGGTATACACCTACCAAGCCGGTGCAACCCATGCATGACCAGTGATAATGGCTAATTCACATGGGTCATGGGTCATGTGCATTAGGTTATCACTGGTCACATTCATTAATTAATGGGTATTTGACATCGATCATATGGGTCATATGCATTGGGTGGATAGTTGCTTAGAGTGTCATGTTACGACACATCCATGCCTGTTGACAATTGGTAATTAACATGCATTATGGGTCATGGGTCATGTGCATTGGGTTATAGTGGCTTTTAGTGTAATGGAAACCATGCAAGACCGATGATAATGGCTAATTCACATGGGTCATGGGTCATGTGCATTAGGTTATCACTGGTCACATTCATTAATTAATGGGTATTTGATCGACATCGATCATATGGGTCATATGCATTGGGAGGATATATTGTTGCTTAGAGTGTCATGTTACGACACATCCATGCCTGTTGACAATTGGTAATTAACATGCATTATGGGTCATGGGTCATGTGCATTGGGTTATAGTGGCTTTTAGTGTAATGGAAACCATGCAAGACCGATGATAATGGCTAATTCACATGGGTCATGGGTCATGTGCATCAGGTTATCACTGGTCACATTCATTAATTAATGGGTATTTGATCGACATCGATCATATGGGTCATATGCATTGGGTGGATATATAGTTGCTTAGAGTGTCATCTTACGACACATCCATGCCTGTTGAAAATTGGTAATAAACATGGGTAATGGGTCATGTGTATTGGGTTGTAGTGGCTTTTAGAGCAGTTACATTAGTAACGCACGGGGTGCATTATTTGGCTTTTAACGTGCGTTATTCGTACGTGATTGTTGTGTATGGTCGCGTTAATGGTGCGTTAACACGCCAGGTAATTTGAAATTTTGAATTCAAAACAGAGGGCAGGATAATTTGAAATTTTGAATTCAAAACAGAGGGCGGGGTAATTTTAAATTTTGAATTCAAATAGAGGGCGGGATACTTCCACAAAGCATCCTATAAATACCTATTGGGGTTATGCTGAATACACACACAATTCACACCCACAATCATCAAAGAATTCTCTTTTGTTCTTCCAACAGAATGTCTCACAACACATCACCTGAAAACGCATCGTATTTTATGTTTGATGTTTGCTGTAGTTTGTTGTAGCTTGTTTAATGTATGTTTAAATTTTAAGTATTAATGTAATTAAGTTGTGTTTTATTAGTTATTAAATGAAATATTAGTTTTAGTTGAGGGTTGAATTTCAAAATAATTGAGTTAAAACTTGGGAAAGGGAAATGTAAAGAAGATCAATCCCCCCAATTTATTGGGTAATGATCCATTACCCACTATTGGGTAACGGTTTATTACATTATGCTTTGCCAAGCATATTTTTTCACTACCTTTCCCATTCTTCACCCCCTATAACCCCCTACCAAGCATTAGGGGTGTTCAAATAACCCGAGAAACTGACAAACCAAGCATTCTGTTTCGGTTGTTACTTTTAGATATCCATGGTTAACCGAACCGAACCGTATATAATATAAATAAATTACCCGCCCCGCGATGGATAGTTAAAATTTTCCAACTAACTGAACCGAACCGCCCCGTGAATACCCCTAGCAAGAGTATCAAACACACTTCATTTACACTTCTACAGTAATATATATATATATATATATATATATATATATATATATATATATATATATATATATATATATATATATATATATATATATATATATATATATATATACACAAACTGATCAAACACACTTCACACATTTCCAAAATCCTCTATTTCTCTCTCACACTCACAGTTACAACTCACTCGGATCTAGGTTTTGATCCCAAATCTCAAAAAGCTGATAAGATCACAAATGAATATAATCCAAATACCCCCTTAGAGCTATTTATTTTTAGGCTTAATTTGATTATCTGTTATAAGAATTGCGTTGCATTTGTGTTGATAGAATAAGGAAGAACATGCTGTGTTGTTTTTGTTAATAATTAGAGCAAAAGAGACATTAAGGTTTGCTTGAATTAGCTTATTTTATCTTAGGATTAGGTTGACTATCTGATATAAGAATTATGTTGCATTTGTATTGAGAGAATAAGGTAGAAAAGTGGTGGATGTGTGTGCGAATATTTAGGCTAAAACATCCAAGTATCAAAAATGGAAGAAGTATCAGTGATGGGTGGACAGACACCACTTTCAAGTATGAACATAAACTTGTTCTGGTGTTGTCCATCCATTATTGATTCATCTTTGCTCTTTGTCAAAATCCAGAAATAATTATTAAGTATAATTTGTATTGATAGAATAAGGAAGAACATGCTGTGTTGTTTTTGCGAATAATTAGAGCAAAAGAGATATTAAGGTTTGCTTGGATTAGCTTATTTTATCTTAGGATTAGGTTGAAGTACAATAAACATATCAAGAACTTAAACAGTTTTTTCATGTATTTAGTTACAATGAAAATATTTTCATTGCATTGTTGATATAAATTTAATATGATTTCATTGATTCATGATTAGCTCTCTAATGTCGTAGGACCTACATAACTAATATGTATGTTCGTCACATTTAAGTGAGCAATATAAATGATAGTAAGAATTTGGTTGCTAAGTACTTAAAGCTCGGTTATCATGGCATATCTATCTAACGATGTAGATTGGTTCCATCGCTTTGATTGGACCCCATTTTCTAACGATGTTTAATGGTTCTTTCAATAATCAAGATTAAACATCGTTAGAAAACGGGGTCCAATTAAAGCAATGGAACCCATCTACATCGTTAGATAGATATGGCCTGATCATTGAGACGTCTTCAATGCGATAATGATATAGTGTGTATTGTTCATGACAGGCCACACTCCTTCATTATCGCATTCAAGATGAGTGATGTTACTTAGACTCTATTCTTTACTCAACATTTGTAGATTGTTTGTATCACTCTGTTTGCTTTATATATATGTATGATGTATTTTTGATATAAGAATTATGTTGCATTTGTATTGAGAGAATAAGGAAGAAAAGTGGCGGATGTGTGTGCGAATATTTAGGCTAAAACATCCAAGTATCAAAGATGGAAGAAGTATCAACATGGGTGAACAGACACCACTTTCAAGTATGAACATAAACTTGTTTTGGTGTTGTTCATCCATGTTGATTCATCTTTGCTCTTTGTCAAAATATAGAAACAATTATCAAGTATAATTTGTAGGTTCGATGCTTGAATTTAGCGTCTTCGTCTTCCAGCATGTTGGTAGGTTAGAGATTCAAGGCTGAATAATATGTTGTTGTTGGCTAGGGTAGAAAGGATGGTAGTTCATTGCATTGTTAATATAAATTTTATATGATTTCATTCATGCACAATTAGCTCTCTAATGTCGTAGAATCTACATAATTAATATGTATGTTCGTGACATCTAAGAGAGCAATATAAATGATAGTAAGAATCTGTTTTCTAATAACTTAAAGCTCAATGATTAGGGCGCTCTATCTAGCGTTGTAGATGGTTCCATTGCTTAATTTAGAAAACGTCTACTACCGTTTGTGTGGTTATTAGACGGTACTGCAACGTTAGATAGATCGATCTGGCCTGATCATTGAGACGTCTTCAATGCAATAATGATATAGCGTGTACTGTTCACGACATGCCACACTCCATTATCGCATTCAAGATGAGTGATGTTACTTAGAGTCTATTTTTTACTCAACATTTGTAAATTGTTTGTATTACTTTGAGTCTGGAATTTCACCATACCTTTCCATTCTAACTTCCCATACCATTTCTTTTGTTTTTTCAACAATCTAGCAATGCGGCTGGTGCAGTCCTTTGCTCAAACGGAGTTGAAACGACAAAAGGAGCAGTAGTGGGAAGTTAGAAGGGTTACGTATGTTGGTTTATTGCATTCCATTATTTTTTATGATCTAAAACCAACCATCCACCAGGTAATGTGGCCATTGGAGTTCCAAGAACAAAGGTTGTTTCAAACACACCCTGAATTGCAACATTATCTTTTATTTCATTTATACTATATTTTTTAAAATTTTAATATATTTTTTAATTTTTTTTGCAGCAAATCAATGGTCAGACTACTTTCCAAAGGGATATTTGGATCAGGTCAATCATGAAATTTTGCAGATTTCTTCAAGTCAATCATGTTCCATTGTGACTAGTCTTTGTTGGCGACTAATATGTATATAGTTCCGTCAAGAGTTATATATAAGCATTGATCCCTGGCAAACGCTCGTCCCAATGGATCATGATTGGCCCGAAGATGTTGAAAAGTTCAAGCCACCTGTGGGAAACATCAATCCTTTCCTGCATTAAACATAGGTATTTTGGTTTTCCCATATCCCCTTTTTATACTCGTTTCCATGTGTATCTCAAATCACAAATCCTAGTTTATCAAATCTCTAAACAAAAACCTGTAGGAGTATTCATAAAAAATGTCTGCAAACAACAAGAGATCAGCACAATGGGTTGAAGGAGAAGGTCTGCTTCAAAAAAGAAAGCGGCAAAAAGTGTAAAAAAAATTTAAATTGGATGGAAATACGTGGTACAATTGGTTGGCTGCTGAAAGAAAGAAAGAAGGAAAAACACAATCTATCAAAAAACATGTTGAGGATGAAAAGGAGTACAAAGCAACAAAAAACCATCTCTCAAACAACATCCCAAGGCATACAATACATTGGATGATGATGATTTGTCTGATGTGGAGTTTGATGGGTTGAATTACGAAGATGCACATGTGGCATTTGACCCGGAGAAATCTACAAAATTAGATTAGTAGATTTTTAGAATGTGTAACTTTTATTTCCAGTATTTTGTAATTTTTCATTTCAAGTTTTAAAGGAAAATGTTTAATCTTAATTCCAGTACTTTTGTCATTGCTCAATTTTCTCATTACTTGTTGCTATTAATATAATGATTCACCCTTTGCACTAAAAAAGATTCTGCTGCTAAGAAAACGTTACTGCAGCTGGTTTTGTACATTATTTTGTAATTTTTCATTTCAAGTTTTAATGGAAAATGTTTAATCATAATTCCAGTACTTTTGTCATTGCTCAATTTTCTCATTACTTGTTGATATTAATATAATGATTCACCCTATGCACTAAAAAAAAATTATGCTGCTAAGAAAACGTTACTTCTGCTGGGTTTGTACTGCTAGAACTGAGAGTGCAGGGGTGGATTGGTAACATTTACACTTAACGGTTTAAATCCCTAATCAAATCGATAATTCAGTTTCACGCACACATAATTTCTCTATAATCACAAACACTAACATCTTTTATCAATAATTTTCAAAATCCCCAAATCACAAAACCCTAATTCAAGATGGTGTTGCCAATTGAATCAAAACGCACATTTGTTGACAGACACAACATGGTCACTTTTTTGAAGAAACCAGATGGTTCTAAAGGATTCACACAGATAATCGATTTCTTGAATGCTACCCCTATTAGGTATGCATTAACTGTGAATCCTCCTATATGCATTTCTTTTATTAAGCAGTTTTGGGCTACTGCTAAGGTCATAACTTTTAATGGAGAAAAACAGATTAAGGCTAAGGTAGATGGCCAACATATACTCATAACTAAGGCATCTATTAGGGAATCTCTTAACCTACCAGATAATGAAGTGATTGTGTGTCTTGAAAATGCCGCCATTTTCAAAGGTTTGAAAAAAATGGGATATGAGAAGAAGAATGATAGATTAAAATTTTACAAAGGTCTCTTCTCATCTCAGTGGAAATTCTTGATTCATACTCTCTTACATTGTTTGAGTCCTAAAACAACAGGTTGAAATGAGTTTGGTACCACCATGGCATCAGCAGTGATATGCCTTGCTAAAGGAAAACCTTTCAATCTTTCAAAAATGATTTTGGAGGGTATGATCAAGACCTTGGCTGATGATGGTACTTCTTTATTATATCCAAGGTTTTTGCAACTTATTATTCAAAAATAGTTGACTACCTTTAAAAGACATAAAGGAACTTATGCTGCCCCCTCAGTACAAAAGAAAGTATTTTCAAATCTGAAAAATAATGGCAAGGATTTTTCAGGAAAGGTTACACCGCTTTTTCCATATATGGTGAACCTTCCACAAAAAAGGGTGAGGATCTCATGGGTGTGGAGCAGGCCAGTGGTAACATACATGAGAGTGAGTATACACCCGTTGATTCACCTCTCAAGGAAGGTAACACATCCAGAAGTGATGAGGGTAGTTTTGAAACAAATGAATTGATGGATTCTGGTGAGAATAGAATGAAACTTATACAGGATCTGAAGGCCTGTTGTACGCAGTTAGAAGAGGATATTCTTGGCCTCCAAAAGCGCTTAACAAAAAATGGTGCAAAGATCAAAAGGTTGAAGCTGAGTGTTCGATATTTGGAAGGTCGAAAGAGGTCAAGAAAAGCTAAGTTCAGAAGGTTGAAGAAGGTGGACACAACACACAGGGTGAGTTCTTCTAAGGCTACTAGTTTGGAGGATGCTCCTAAACAGGTGACGAATGAAAGCAGAGTCTCAGGGTAGGAAACAACAATTGCTGAAGGTGCTTGTGCAGATATGCATGTAGATATGGATATTGGGATTGATAGTGATGATAATGTGGATGATGATTATTTAGTTGATGACAAGGGGGTTATGAGGCGGTTTTGGAAGATGTAAATAAAGAGAAGGTAGTGGAAACTAATACTAGTTTGGGATAAACTGCTACTAATAGTAATGTTGAAGAAATGGCTAAGGTGGTTGGTGAGTGCTTATTCACTCACCTTTTCTGAGCTAAAATAGGACCAAATAAACCAAAAACTAACCAAATTTGCCAAAGAATGTGTGTTTTTGTGTTTATGAATGTGCAGGAACGAATATTTAAGAAAAGGACAAAAAATCACGAGAAAATGACAAAACGAGCACGAGATTTGGAAAAATGTCAAAAGCCAGAGCCGGGGAAGCTTAGTGGTCATAAGGAGTCCTCAAAGTCTCAGAAATTACAAGAATAACCCTTGGTCATAAGTTTGAAGAAGTTACACATATGGTCCTTCAACTTTCAAAGTTGTCATTTTTGATCCTTATGGAGATAGTTTGAAGAATTGACAACTCGGGCCCTCCAAGTATTCATGAAATATCACAAATAATCCTTGGATACTATTATGGAAGATTGGCAGCTTTGGTCCTTGTATTTTCAGATTGTACAAGTTTGGTCCCTTGTATGACACTACTACTACTACAAACCGGATCCAAACCAATATATATAAACCACTAGCCCAAAACTAATATAACCTTAACCCACCACCACTGCTGGCCCAGTTACATCTAAGCCCATCACCACCCCACCATCTAAACCCGACCCAACCTATTAGTATTACCCGGAAGTCAAACCCCCAAAACCCACCAGTCAAACAATCAATTAAAACCAAACGCGCCCTTTTTACTGTGCCTCCTTCCCTCCCACAGAGTTACCCTATACTTTTTTACCTCGTACCTATCCTAAATCTAGTAACCTCGTACTAGAATCTTTCTAGAAGCTGACAACGTGTCAGATGGTGTCATAATTCCTTCCAAGTGGCTGATTGAAGATCTCTGATTGGCTCCTCCTACGTGGATACAAGATAAGGTGCTAATTAATGGATAATATTTTGTGGGATGTCGACATTCTGAGTAGGATTTAAGATATATGGCCATCAATTGAGTTCTAGCATCTTCCAAAACCCTAGCACCCCTCACCTCCCCTGCTCCTATAAAAACCCCCCCTTTGTATACGTTTCTAGAGTGTAGAGTTTTATTGTAATATTACTCTGCCATTTTTGTTTTGTAATTCAATTTTAATATTAATGAAAGTCTCTTTTGGTTTCTTTATTTCATTTTCACCATAGCTTATTTACTTAATCACTTTTTAGCTTATTGCTTATTTTGCTTATTTCTGTCTTATTTCCTTTAAAACAAGTGGTTTTCTTTTGTTATTTCAATTAGATTCAATCTACTGCTTCAATAGTTCTTGTTTTTATTGTTGTTTATTATTCAAAGAAAAATCAGAAAATCAAAAAAAAAAAAATCTTATAAAAAAAAAAAAGATGTTCTGTTTTCATTGTTTAAATCATTTTTAGTGTTTGTTTGTTGTTTGATCAAGCTTATTTAAGCTCTTATAGCTTTTAGTAAGCCTTGACTGTTTTCCTTTCTCAAAAATCCAAAAACACAAAAAGTCAAAGAAAGTCAACACTCAGCTTATTTGAATAAGCTGAGCTTATTGGTGATTAAAGGCAACCATAAGGTGTCCCATGGTCTGTCTTAAAGGCAGGCTAGCTTAGTGAACCCCCTCTTTTCATGCTGAGGGGGATTTGGTTTGTAAGTCTCACTTATTTTTACTCAAATCTGCATAAATAGTTATAGCATAGTAGGTTTAGATCTTATTGGTAGGTTGCTTGCTGCTTATATCTGTTTATTATTGCTTATTATTGGATATTACTTGTTGTTTCATCATATTTGATAGTGGTTTGAATTTTACTGTTTCATTTATATACTTCATACATCTGTGATCTTTGATTTCTGAGTTTTATTGAATATAGATCAGTTATTCTGAGTTCATTGATGTTGTTGAATCATAGTGAGCTCATAAGTGTTGGTTTGGAATGCATTTGCTGAGTTTATTGGTGGTTTATAGTTGAGACAGTCACTTAAAGGGGTGTTTGGTTGTGTGCAGTTTGCTGTCATAACACTAGTTTCAGAGGTCAGTAATGGTTTAGTTAGTTTGCTTAGGTTATATTAAGACTTGGTAAAACATAAAATTAGTAGGTTATTGTAGGATCATGGTTTTGATTGAATATTGTGATTCGGGAGGTCGGGTACAATGGAAGAACATGAACTCCATGGTTAGAGAGAGAGAGAGTAGAGAGAGAAGGGAAATACTTTGGGTTTATTGATAAGGAAAAGTAAAATACACAAATGAGTCTCACCCTCCTAGTGAAGTCTAGGAGGGCTTATATAGCCTAAAACAAACTAACTATTACAATATTACGATTCACAAACACTTTACTCTCAAAACTCTCAAAGTGTTAACCAAAATATTTGATTATCACAAACACTTTGAGAGATTTTCAATCAAAGGTTTCAATGGCAATTATAGGATAGTCATGGAGACTGATTCCGCATGCTCATAATTGTAGAACCAAAGAAACACCTTCCGGAGGACGAGGTTGATCAAAATATGCCATGTTTCTAGAGAGAGAAAGTAGAGAGAAGGTGAGGTGAAACAAAGATGTTTTTATTATGATAAATTATGTTGTACACCCACACCTCTCAAGTGAAGCCTTGAGAGGTATTTATAGGCCTTACAAAAGACAACTTTTACAATATTACATTAGTAGTCCCTGCACTTTATGTATTCTAGTTGTCTACTCCAATTCACGTAAATATCGCTCAGCTTCATTTCTAACAATCTCCCTCCAGCTGGAGATATACGTGAATTGGTTACAATGATTCCTAACAAGTAAAATAAAACAATCAAAGTAAGCGCAGCAATGCTGAGGAAGACTTGATAGCTCTTTTCTTCATAAATATCCCCAGCAATCTTTGTTTACTTGTAGACGAATCACTTGCTAATCTAATTGGGTTATTACTCCCTCCCAATTAGTAAACCATTTTCTTTTACATGCTCCCTCCCAAATGGACAACCCTTTTGATGTAACTTTGATGCTTGTCGAAGAAGTATCTTTGAATTCTGCCCATATAATCTTCAGTCTCATGCACAGCGGAAAATGAATCTTAGACTGATAATATGTAACTTCTTCACATGTTTGTTTGGGGAGCATCATATCGTCATCTTCAACTCACTTAGAATGCTTCCAGTTCTTCATTAAAAGCCTCGATGTACACATTTCTCCCTCCTGGATGATGACGATCTCTCGGAATCATCATAAATATGTGTACATAAACATATCAACTGGAAGCAACATAAAAATCAATACCCCATGAGTGAAATGGCAATAACTATTCTCTCTACAATTCATCTCAGATCAACCTCTCTTCCATTGGCTAATAGTAAGTGACCATGTGTGGAGACAACCCAATATGACAAACTTGAGTGTGAAGTAAAATTCCCCAGACTTGTGACTTACGCTTGTACTATCCTGATTAAGAACCTATATGAGCACAACAACGTTACTCCTTACAATATAGGTAGTGGCATATACCCATCCATCCATCCTTTATTGTATATCCGTCTCTTGAACAATCCACAACCTTTTGTGACACTGAGCACTACAACGTAACTCCTTAAAGTGATAGCTATTGTGAGCATTAAGAACCAACTTATGCGTTTATAGATCTCACACATAGCTAGATGTCCAAGTCTTAATCACTATCCCATGAATGCTCAAACAAGGATCTTCAAAAGTCTTCATCCAACCAACCCCTAGACCTTGAGATACTAAGTACACGCACCCGTGAAACGTCACTTCAAGCTCAAATAAGTAATAAACAAATTATCCCCGTAGTCACCTTTTGATAATGTTCAAAATTTAGCCATTGATCTTTGGTGAATCTTGATCAGGATCTTTTAAGCAATTCGTGGTGTGTTTTTGGTGAAGCTAGAAATTCAATCTCGTATATTCGTAGTGATTTCAGATTTTCCCTCCAAAAATAGAATTGGAAAATTTTCTCGCCCATAATTTGGAAATCACTAAGAAATACAATGCTAAGGTTACCAGGAAAATTTGAGTATTAAAAATTTTTACGCAAAATTTCACCGAAAAAATTTGAATTTTGGCCTAAAAATTTGAATTTCGGGCCAAAATTTTCAACGTTATACCAAAATTTGAATCTCGCGTAAAAATTGGCTGTTTAGTCTCCTCTCAAAAATAAATTTTACTCAAATTTTCCCGCCAATTTTTTTTTTTTTTTTTTTTTTTTTTTTTTTTTTTTTGGTCTAACTCGATAAACCATGTAACTCGATAAAGCTCCTAACTCGGTAACCTTCCCTAACTCGCAACTTTCTCCTTCTTCAAACTCGGTAACCTTTGAAACCAAGAAACATTCTTGTAACTCGATAAAGCTCCCAAACTCGCAAACTTTGCACAATGTCTCCCTAACTCGATAATACCCTAACTCGGTAAGTCCCCTAACTCGGTAATGCCCCTTAACTCGATAAGTCCAATGAAATTTTGGCAGAGTTTCGCCTAGTAGATTGCCACAAAGAACCTAACTCGATAAACGATTAGGTAAAAGGCTAACTCGCCAACTTAAGATTCCAAACTCGGTAAGAAACAGAGATCCTAACTCGACAGAAAACTGTAACTCGATAGAATCCAACTTCCTAACTCGATAAAATCTTCCTAACTCGATAAAAATCCAGTCCTAACTCGATAACACATCCAAACTCGATAAAAAATTTTCCTAACTCGAAAATATCAACCCAAACTCGCTGAAATTATCTTAACTCGATAAGAAATTTCATAACTCGATAAAAATCAAATCTAAACTCGATGACACGCCGATGAACAGTACCAGATCCAATTTTTTCACCAAAAAACATGATTTTTCACCCAAAAACACCACGATTTGCCCCCGGTTAGCTCTGATACCAATTGTAGAACCCAAGAAACACCTTCCGGAGGACGAGGTTGATCAAAATATGCCATGTTTCTAGAGAGAGAAAGTAGAGAGAAAGTAGAGAGAAGGTGAGGTGAAACAAAGATGTTTTTATTATGATAAATTATGTTGCACACCCACACCTCTCAAGTGAAGCCTTGAGAGGTATTTATAGGCCTTACAAAAGACAACTTTTACAATATTACATTGGTAGTCCCTGCACTTTATGCATTCTAGTTGTCTACTCCAATTCACGTAAATATCGCTCAGCTTCATTTCTAACAATTATTTATAAAAAGTCAAAGTTGCAATTTTTCTTCTTTAAATCTGTCATAAAGAAGGATCTGTGGTCATTTTTCATTTCAAATCAGTAGTAAGTAGTTAAGTAACCTTTAATCAGCTTAATTCTAGTTATTTATAACATATGTGAGCTTTTAGAGTCATCATAATTTGAATTTAGTCAGACTCTCTAAAAACAAAAAGTCAAAAGTAGTTTGAAACTCAGATTTTGGTCCAAACTTTATGGGTGGCTGTAACCTTCATTTGTGATTGAAAATACTTTTAGAAAGTGGTTTTGAAAAGCTCAGCACTCAAACTTTAAATTTCAAAAAGAAAACTACACTTTGGAACCTGTTTGCTTAATTGAAAAAGCTGTTGAAGTTGGCTTATTGAGCCAAAAGGTGCCCTATACCATCAGTCCTGACCCCACTTCTTGGGCAATTTTGAGTTAGTATATGGCATCTAGGATCTGTTTTTTGGCTTGTTTTGTGTTCTCACCATAGTAGTAATCAAATTGCCCCCATAAGCTTGTACTTCTGAGCTTATTCTCACAGCTTATTTGGTCCATCTTTTTGAGTGATTCTGCCTAAATATGTTTTTAGAGTAGGGCTGCAAATTGGATTTGATCATCATAAGTTGAGTTTTATTGTTCCTCTGAGCTTATTTGTGCCTGTAGTTGCTATTTCAGTCGGTGTTTAGCTTATTGCTTCACTGCTTGTGCTATTTGCTATTTACATAGTGCTTATTTGATTATTTGTGATCATACCTGTGCTTCTGAGTTCATTTTGATTTGAATACTGTTCCATTAAGCTTACGTTAGTCTAAAAATCATTTGGACAAAGTTTGGTCAACTTTTGATCAAGTTTGCTTATCAATAAGCACTTAAATAAGTTGATTTTAAGCCATTAAGCACTTCCAATGCTTATTTTTCACTTTTTATATTTTTCCTAGCTTTAAAATATTATTTTAGATTTTCCCTGAAATTTTCATATTTTTCTGAGTTAATTTGCTATTTTTCTTATTTAATTTTCATTTTTAATCATTTTTTATTACTTTTTAATTACTAGAAAATCCAAAAAAATCAGAAAAACCCCAGAAAAATCCAAAAATATTTTAGAAAATAGTTTTCAGTTATTTTAGAATTTTACAAATTAAATTTGCATTTTTCTCACTTTATTTACATTTTCTTTTAATTATTAAATAGTTTAATTAGTTTTTAATTCATAAAAAATTATTAAAAAGTCAAAAAAATATTTTTCTTTTTCTTAAAATTTTCTTTTATCATTTTTAACTTTTTAGAATTATTTCCAAGTTCGTAGGATTAGTATAGCTTAAAACTCGCGTTTTATTTTGTACGTTACGTTTTAAAAATCGCGTTTGCATTTCTGTTTTTACGTTTTAGACTTTGGTGCATTACTAGCTTGTACTCTTTGCATATTTCATACTTGTTTGTGATTACGTGAATTATTTGATCACTATTTGCTTTTTCACCACTTCTCACTAAACGATTTACACGAATCGATATTCTTGATTCCATTCACACCTTCACTTGGAAACGACTCGGGTGATCCGTATTTCTTGCGGATCACTTCGATACTATACTACTATTAAATATAATTGGTTTTCACGAACGAATCAATTTTTGGCGCCGCTGCCGGGGAAGGCTTGAAGTGAATTTTTGAATATTGTTTTGAAAAATCGTGTTTTGTTAAGCCTTCCTCTATTTTGTATATATATTTATATAAAAATTGAAAAATTCAAAACACTTTTCCTAAAGTGTTTACAAAATACCAAAAAAATAATAAAAGTTACAGCCTCGACCTGATCGAAAGAAAGGGCGTTGTAAACCAAATAAGTCTCCTAATATAACGAAAACGTAATTTAGTTGTCTATCGGACTATTTCAATTACTACAACCGATTAAGCGGGAAATACGGAAGCTAAGACATTAAATTGCTAGCTGAAGAGAGAAACACTCTTCTTTCCCGTCCCGTCGTGCGTGGTTTTGAAAGAAACGGTTTTCGATTAACGTTACGTTTTAAGAAAAGAAAAACAAAAAAAAAATAATAAAAAGTTTTTGAGAAAAAATAAAAAAAATTGAAAAATAAATAAAAACAAAAAGATTTTCTTTTCTATTTTCTTTTTAATTTTGATTTTGGTGTATGCACACCCGTTCTACTTCTGAGAATCTTACTTCTCCGCTCTCAAACCCCGAGCGGGTTTTACGACATACGAGTTGGGTTCATTTCCTTGACGACGAGGAGATGAACCATAACGAACAAAACAACGGGCCCCCGCCGTTGGGTGGTCCGCAGCACAATGTTATCCCGCCGATGGGACAACAACCGGCATTTGATCCGCGTCCGATGGAAGAACAACTCCAATCACCATTTAACGGTGTGAGGAGAGCTATTGTGATTCCGGACATCAATGCCAACTTTGAAATCAATCACGGATTACTCAATTTAATCACGGGTATATCCTTTCACGGGTTTGATAACGAAGACCCCTATGCTAACATCCGAAATTTCACCGACATCGCTGAGACTATTAGAATGAATCAAGTTCCTCACGATGTGGTGAAATTGAAGTTATTTCCTTTCTCCTTAAAAGGAGCAGCCCGGACATGGCTGGAAAAGGAACCGCCCAATTCGATTCACACTTGGAATGATCTTGCTTCCAAGTTTGTGATTTATTTATATCCTCCTTCTAAAACTTCTAATCTACGTTCCCAAATCTTTCGGTTCCAACAAGCTTTTGATGAGTCGTTTAGTGAAGCTTGGGACCGATTCAAAGATTTGATGGAAAAATGTCCAAACCATGGGTTCACACCCCTTCAGCAGATTGACACTTTCTATAATGGGTTGAGTCATGTTGACCAAGACTCACTCAACTCTGCTGTGGGTGGGAACTTGTTGGCTAGAAATACGAATGATGCTTTCATGATAATTGAGAATAAAGCTCGTGTTAGAATGTCAAGAAACAAACCACAAGTGTCTAATAATGGTAAAAATAATGATGAATTGGTTAATATGATTGTGGCTTTAACTAAGAAAGTTGATGCAATGTCCATTGAAAAACCAAGTCATCAAGTCAATGTTGTGAATCAAGGTTGTGTTACTTGTGGTGGTCTACATCCGTATAACGAGTGTCCGTCAACCGGAGCTTATGCTCAAGAGAACGTGTATGCTGCAAATATGGGTGGCAACGGTTACCCACCTCTTCAAGGAGATCGAAATCTCCTCAGCTACCGTTCAAGCCATTATCTTGGACCACCCGATTTTCAAAATCAGAGTCATAATAACAATGTGCAAAACCGTACACATCAAGTTAATCAAAATCAAAACCGGCAAAATCAAGGTTTTCAAAACCAAGCTGTAAACCAAAATCGGAATTTTCAGGGAAATCAAAACCAAGCCCCGCTTCAAGGGAATAATTTTCAAAATAATGGGAATTTTCAGAATAATCAAGGGAATTTTAACAATACAAATCTGAATCATGGCAATTTTCAAAACCGTGGGCAAAATTTTAATAATCAAAATCAAGCTGTTATTCCAAATCCGTCGCCCACGGAAGATTTGATTAAGCAATTGCTTCAAAACCAACAAGCTTTTATGACAAAACAAGAGGAAACAACAAGGTTGTTAGCTAATCAAATCAATGATCTTAACAAGCGTTTAAATGATCGACCCTCGGGCTCTGGAACTTTGCCAAGCAACACGATCGCTAACCCGAGGGGCGATGCTAAAGCGATCACGACAAGGAGTGGTGTTTCTTATGATGGACCAACGGCTCCGACTACCTCTTCTTCTCTACCTCCCAAGGTAGTCGCCCGTGAACCCGAGGTGACAACGGATACGAAAATTCCTATTAATAATGGAAGGACCGAAGACATCCAACCTCCGGTGGTCCCGACGTCCAAGGGAAAGGAAAAAGTTGTTTACGAAAAAGATATGCCCGTTAAAACAAAGTTCCTTATCCGTCATGTTTAAACAAACAAAAGCACCGCGAGAAAGATAAGAACCAAATGGAGAAATTTTTATCAGATTTTTCAAGAATTGCATTTTGATATAAGTCTCGCGGATGCTATACTTTTGATGCCCAAATTTGCTTCAATGCTTAAAGGAGTTTTAAATAACAAAGAAAAGCTTTTTGAAATGTCTAAAACCCAAATGAACGAGAGTTGCTCAGCGGTTCTTCTTAAAAAGCTACCCGAAAAGCTTGAAGACCCTGGCAAGTTTCTTATACCGTGCAATTTTCCGGGTATGGTTCAATGCTTCGCCTTGGCCGATCTTGGTGCTAGCATTAACCTAATGCCATTGTCAATTTGGAAAAAGTTGTCTCTCCCTAACTTGAAACCGACGTTTATGACCCTCGAGCTTGCCGACCGATCTACGTCTCGTCCAATTGGCATAGCCGAGGATATTTTTGTCAATGTTGGGAAATTCCATTTCCCTGCCGATTTTGTGGTTGTTGATTTCGATGCCGATCCACGGGTTCCTCTCATTCTCGGGAGAGGTTTCCTAAGGACCGGTCGTGCCTTAATTGATGTTTAAAACGAGGAGATTACTTTACGTGTTGGAAATGAAGCCATCACTTTTAACCTTGATCAAACCGCGAGATACTCCTCCGACTACGATGTTGCTTCCGTCAACCGAATCGATGTTATTGACGAAGCTACGGAGGAGTATTCTCAAGAACTTCTTAGTTTTATCAAAAATGCTTCGAGTGGCAATCCCACTCCTTCTTTTGAACCGATCGTCTCCGATTCTTCCCCTTCCCTCACTCCGTTTGAGGGAAGTGATCTCGCTTGGGAAGAAATTAATGCTTGTCTTTCAAATAAATCATTTTCACCGGAAATTGATAATAATAACTTTGATCCGGAGGGGGACATTTCATTGATTGAAAAACTTTTAAATGAAAACCCGATTGTTTCTCCCCCTCCGATGGACTTAAAAATGGCACACGTAAAAGAAGTAAAGCCGTCTATTGAGAATCCTCCGGAGCTCGAGCTCAAGGATTTGCCTCCTCATCTCGAATACGCATACTTGGAAATTAATAATAAATTTCCCGTCATAATATCTAAAGGCCTTAAAGATGAGGAGAAGACACGACTCTTAGGTGTGCTTCGGAAGAATAAAAGTGCTATTGCTTGGCAAATATCCGACATTAAGGGAATCGACCCTCGATTTTGCACTCATAAGATTCTGCTTGACGATAATCACAAAGCTTCCGTCCAACAACAACGACGGGTTAACCCACAAATCCATGAAGTAATCAAAAAGGAAGTTATTAAACTCCTTGACGCTGGAATGATTTATCCGATCTCGGATAGTTCATGGGTTAGCCCGATTCATTGTGTTCCAAAGAAGGGCGGAATCACTGTTGTGAAAAACGAAGATAATGAGCTTATACCGACTAGACTTGTGACCGGATGGAGAGTTTGTATTGACTACCGCAAATTGAATGATGCGACACGTAAAGACCATTTCCCGCTCCCTTTTATGGACCAAATGCTTGAACGGTTAGCGGGAAATGAGTTCTATTGTTTCTTGGATGGCTTTTCTGGGTACTTTCAAATCTCCATTGATCCCCCGGATCAAGAAAAGACCACTTTTACTTGCCCGTATGGAACATTTGCCTATCAGAGAATGCGCTTTGGCCTATGTAACATTCCGGGCACATTTCAACGATGCATGATGGCCATTTTCTCGAATATGTTTGAAAAAACCATGGAAGTGTTCATGGACGACTTCTCCGTCTACGGAAATTCTTTCAACTCGTGCCTCTCCCATTTAGAGAATATGCTAATCCGATGTGAAAACACCAATTTGGTTCTAAATTGGGAGAAGAGCCACTTCATGGTTAAAGAGGGCATAGTCCTCGGCCATAAGATATCCAAATTTGGGATTGAGGTAGATCGTGCAAAAGTCGATGTCATTGCTAAGCTACCTCATCCTACGACCGTCAAAGGAATCCGAAGTTTCCTTGGTCATGCCGGCTTTTATCGACGTTTTATACAAGACTTCTCCAAAATAGCCCGTTCTCTAACCCACCTTTTAGAAAAGGATGCTCCGTTTAACTTCACAAATGAATGCGTCAATGCATTTAATGTTTTGAAGAAGAAGTTAACGGAGGCACCAATCTTAGTTGCCCCCGATTGGGACTTACCATTTGAGCTAATGTGTGATGCAAGTGATTATGCCATTGGTGCAGTTCTGGGGCAACGTAAGAACAAGTACTTTCAACCGATACACTATGCAAGTAAGACCATGAATGACGCCCAACATCACTACACAACTACCCAAAAAGAGATGTTAGCGGTCGTTTATGCTTTTGAAAAATTTAGACCATACTTGCTTTTAAAGAAATGCATAGTGTATACGGATCATTCGGCCTTAAAATACTTAATGGCAAAGCAAGATGCTAAGCCGCGTTTAATGCGGTGGGTTCTCTTACTCCAAGAATTTGATGTCGAAATTAAAGACAAAAAAGGAGCGGAGAACCTTGCTACTGATCACCTTTCACGACTTAAGAACCCCCATCAAAGTGTTCTCGAGAATAAGGAAATTACAGAAACATTTCCTCTCAAGACACTTGGGAGTGTGTCTAATATTGACCAAAGTACCCCATGGTTCGCCGATTTTGCGAATTACCATGCGGGGAATTTTATAAGGAAAGGGTTGTCGTCTCAACAAAAGAAGAAATTCTTTAAAGATGTCCAACATTATTTTTGGGACGACCCCTATTTGTTCAAAGTCTGTGCGGATTAAGTGATCCGACGGTGTGTTCACGGTACGGAAGCCGTTGAAATACTTATGGCATGCCATAGTGGACCCACGGGGGGACATCATGGTGCCAACTTCACCGCAAAGAAAGTGTTCGATTCCGGCTTCTATTGGCCGACGATTTATCGGGATGCCCATGAATTGGTGAAATCATGCGATTCTTGCCAACGTCAAGGGAAAATTTCCCAAAAAGATGAAATGCCACAAAATGCTATTCAAGTTTGTGAAATTTTTGACGTTTGGGGCATCGATTTCATGGTTCCATTCCCATCATCAAGAGGAAATAAGTATATTCTCGTGGCCGTCGATTATTTGTCCAAATGGGTTGAAGCGAAGGCGCTCCCCACCAATGACGCCCGAGTAGTTGTGAAATTCTTAAAAAATCTCTTTGCCCGATTTGGTACACCTCGAGCCATCATAAGTGATCGTGGGACCCATTTTTGCAATGACCAATTCGCTAAAGTTATGCTTAAATATGGTATCACACATCGTCTTTCCACGGCTTATCATCCACAAACGAGTGGTCAAGTGGAGGTGTCCAATCGTGGTTTAAAAAGGATATTAGAAAGGATCGTAGGTGAACACCGTGCCTCATGGGCCGATAAGCTAGACGATGCTTTATGGGCTTTCCGGACCACTTACAAAACACCCATTGGGTGCACTTCATATAAGCTGGTTTACGGGAAAGCTTGTCATTTGCCCATCGAACTTGAGCACAAGGCCTACTGGGCCTTAAAACATGCAAATTTTGACTTAAAAACCGCGGGTGATCACCGAAAAGTTCAATTGAATGAATTAGTCGAACTTCGTGATCAAGCTTACGAGAATTCTTTACTTTATAAAGAGAAAACAAAAAGACTTCATGATGCCAAGATCAAAGACCGCATTTTCAACGTTGGTGATCAAGTGCTTCTTTTTAACTCTCGTTTGAAGATTTTCTCGGGTAAGCTTAAAACCCGTTGGTCTGGACCATTAACCATAACACAAGTATTCCCTTATGGAACTATTGAGTTGGCTCAACCCGATTGATGAGTGTGTAAATACTCATCATTTCTGTTACATTTAAACTGCAAAAACATATGAAAACACACAGGAATGCCTTAAAATACATAAAATTATCCCTGGATTGTGTTTTTATGCAAAAGGATTGAAAACTGATGAAAAACAAAACATTTCACATAATTTACAGTTTCAGTCCCTGAACTTTGAAAAATTGGCAAAACTAGTCCCTGGTAAATCAAAACATGAAAAATATCATCAAAGGTCCTTAGGGATTCATAAGTTGTCAAGTATAGTCATTTAAAGTTAAAAATTGCAAAATGACAACTTTAGTCCCTCAAGTTTGGAAAATGTCAAAAATACTCCCTAAGGTTTTGTAAATGGAAAATGTGAAAAATAAGCCTTGCACTATTCTTAATTGGCAAAAATGGACCTTATGATAACTTTTGAGAAGTTACAAATTAAACCCTTCAAAAATCAGAAAATTACAAGTTAAGTCCCTAGAGTTTGTGGAATTGGCAGAAAAGGTCCCTGGGTTTTGAAAATGAAAAAAAATATTTCTTTGGTCCTTGGGTTATTAATAATTGACAAAAATAGTCCTTGTAAAATATTTTGGAAAGTTACAAATCCAGCCCCTATATTTTTGTTAAATTACAAAATTGGTCCTTGTGTAACATATAAACAAACCGGACCCTTTAATAAACCCCAAATCCCAATCCAGTCCACTAGCCTAGCCCACCCCTTTTTATTTTTTGGGCCTAGTCTTTTTCCCAGCCCACCAAGCAAACCCAACGCACCCTTTTAATAAAACGGGGGTTGACCCCGTTGACCCCCTTCTTCCCCAATACCACGACCACTGTACCACTCCCTCACCCTCCTCTGCAAACCAAAACCACCATGGTATTACTACCACACCAGCTGGCTACTACACCTCACAACCCCTCATCATTCACCCCACTTTTCATTTAATGCATCTCCACCAATCTACACTCAACCTCAACCTCACAGACCCTGTTTTCATGGATACTTTCCTAAAAACCCATGCCAAATGCCCAAATTGTCTCCCTGCCACTTCCTAATACCATCAAAAATCCTTAATTGCTTCAAACTACTACTCCTACTCAAATTGATATTTTGGCGCCAAAAGTGCCAAGTGTATGGTTCTGATGAATTTCAAGGATTTAAAGGCTGAGATGAAGTGGGAAACACTCAGAGGTCGACAAAGAGTCTCAAAAGTCTATAAAGAAGAGGAGGGAAGCAATGTGGAGAGTTATCTAGTGTAATCTTAATTTCTTATTGTCGTATGTATTAGTTTTCAATTTCCAGTGTATTTCAAAGCTTTAAAACTCTTGTTTAAGTTAATTCAGTGTTAATCAAAGTGACTTTCAGTTTCAATTTCAGTTCTATCTTTACTAATTTAGTTTGTGCAATTTTAATTCAAAAATCTCATATGTTCTTATATGTGTTTATAGTTGTTGTTATGGACTAATAAGCTCATTTAAGCTCCTCAGAAAGCTATTGAAAGCTTTTAGAAATCATAAAAGCATTTGTAGTCACTAAACTAAAAAATACATAAAAAATCAGAAAAATAAATAAAAAATAAAAAATTGATGAAGAAGATGATCAAAGCAAGGAGCAGGGTGAATTTTGGATTGCCTTTGGGTTAGAAGTTCTGTGGAGAACATATAGGATTGATCTTGGCTCTTGGTTTCATGAATTCAGCTTGATTGCTCATTTGTAAGCTCAATTTCACTTTTTCATTTCAATATCTTTGTTGTTTAAACCTAGTTATATTTGTGTTTTTTATAATTGTTTGTTGTTTGTTAGTTATAATATAGTTTAAAATTGTTTGCTTGTTCATTGGAAATCATTGTAGCTTAAGTTAAAAATCTCACAGTGTAATATTAAAAATATACAAATCTGTGTTTTATGCTTGTGTTATTATTGTTTTATGTTCATACAGTCTTATTTGATAATAATAAAAAGTTTGGATTAAGTTTTATGGACTGAATTAGTGATAAGCTTTGAAAATCAACAAGTTAATAGTTTTAAGGTGTGTTTGGATCAGTGGTGTTCACTAAGTTTCTTGGAGTTTTTGTTGTTGATCTTTGATTATCCATGTTACACTAGGTCTAAATAAGTAAAATAAACCATAAAACTTAATTCTTATTAGTAGAAAAGTCAAAATTACATGAATAATCCCAACACAGTTAACTGTATTAGGATTTGAGTGCCATAATCATTCACATAAGCTTATCAGTTGTATCTTGGGCCTAAATTAGCTTCACATAAGCTTATTACAACATCTACAATCAGCTAGGATCAATTAAATTTCATATAAGTCAACCTAGCTTAAAAGTAGAAAAAGTCAAAAAGTACTTGTGCAGAAAATCACCAAAATGGCATGAATTAATCTGATTTTTGTGCTTGGATTTAAGGCCTGAAACTTGTTGTGTTTTAAACTCTACCAGCTAAACTTTTGATTTTTATAAGTTTTATAATTTTGTGATTTTTTATTGTGGACCAAAATGCCCCTTGAACTGAGCTGCAGGGCAAGTTAGTTGCCCTGTCTCAGCAGACCTAAGCCACCCAACCAACTTTGGTGGTGTTTTGTGGATCACTCAGTGGGTCCCACACCTTACAATTGGGTTCTCCCATTCCCCCTCCTACCAGGCTTGAACCCTTGACCCCTGGTCTGACCATTTGACCACTGGGCCCCACTTTGAATCAGCTTGGAAGGTTGTCACAAATCTGCCTCAGCAACATCAACAAGCAAGTGCTTATTGTTGTTGTGTGGCTTATTTATTGAACTTATTTAATTGAAACTCACTTAAACTAGTTCACATAAGTCAGAGAAACCAAAATATACCTTGTGGACCCCACACAAGCTCAGTTGAGCTTATTTCTTAGCCAAGTCAACAAAAGTCAACTGTTTTGGGTAATAAGCACTCATAGTGCTTATTCTGTGTTTATAAATTATTTTCCTTTATTAAAGTTTCTTATTTTAAGTATTTTATTAGTTTTATAAAAGAAAAACAAGAAAAAACCAAATTTAATTATAGTGATAGCTTCTATTTAATAGAAATTATCTATTTAATTTTCTTTTTAGTTTATTTATAAGCACTTCTGCTATTTTATATTTTTATTAAATCTCTTATATAATAAATTAATTTTATAATTTTTTCTAGAATTTTCCTTTGTCATTTGGTATTATTTAGAATTAATATTAGTTAAATTGATAATTAAATAATAAATAAGAATTAAATAGCATAATCATATTTTATAAAGTACCACATAGTTTTTATAATTTTTATAGCTTTTATTTAAGGTAAAGTAATTTTATAAATTTTTCTAGGATTTATACTGTTCATTTTCTATTTTTAATAATATAATTAGTTTAATTGATAATTAATTAATAAATAGAATAATAATTAGTAAATTAGATTAAATATACATAATATAAACTTTTTATAATTTTTTAGGATTCCTGTAATGGTTAATTAGATATATAAGATTTTTCATAATTATCTAAGTCATTTTAGTATTTATAATAATTTAAATCAATATAATTAGTTAAATAATAATTAAATAATAATTAATTAATAATAAATAGATAAATAATGTGAAAAATATAATTTTAGTTCTAAAATAAGTTTTATAATATTTTAGACTTTTAGAAATTTTAATTTTGTATTTCTAGACTTATTTCATATTTTCTTAATTATTAGTGAATTATTAAATAATTAATAATAGTTATTAAATAAAAATAATTAATTAAATAGTTTTTAACTATAAAATAAATATTTTAAATTTATTTAATTTGCATTTAAGCCCCTAAGCCTTGCAAAATCCTACTATTGTTAAAGTTGTTTTTGTTTACGTTTAAATAATAAACGTTTACGTTTTCCAGTCCCTTTTCACTTGTACGTATCTGATTTCACGTATTGATTGATATAGCTTATTAAAGCTATTCACTCTTATTTTTCAGTAGTACAATCACTTAAACCCTTTTCCTGTTCAATTCACCTGATCTCGAAGTCGTTTTATTTCAGATTTCACATCTCGTTGGGATCTAACGATCCGGGGAAACACTAAACTCACCGGAGTATTGGCCTAGGCTGTCTGACTTGTTGACCATAACTTGGTTGATATTATCTGACTGTTTACCACCAATCAAAATTTGGCGCCGCTGCCGGGGAGGTTGTGCGCTTATTCTAAATGATTTTGCGTATTAGTGAACCTGAATACACGCTCATTTGTATATTTATCCGTCCTTGTTCATATTATTATCATATAAAACCAAAACTGTTCCCGAAAACTTTTTAAAATTAGTTTTCAACAAACACAAAAAAAAAATAAACCAAAAATATTTTTCCTTCTTATTAGTACTACAAAAATTTTCAAAAATACCAAAAATATTCATCCCTTTACCCTCTATCCTTTTGATTCTACCTTCTTCCACTTGTCCCATAATTGATTCTAATGGAATCTCTCGATGACGATTTCTTTGAACAAAGGGCCCTTAATAGCAAAATTGAGAAACTTATGGCCTTGTCAAAGATATCGAGATGTCATGTTGATTATGATAGACCATCGATTCATATTCCCTCTCCAGTGAGGGAAATGGAACGAGAAACCGGGATAACAAAGGACCCTGTACTTTCCTCTGACTATGGAAGTGCTAAATACGTCCAACCTACGGTTGTCCAAGAATCTAAGCTCACAATTTATCCTAACCTTTCACGGTTTACGGTTAAAAGTTTGTCAAGCAAACTTACAGAGCTTAGGGCAGTGACTGAAAAGAACGATTTGCCTAATCTTCACAATTATCAAAAACATAAACCAGAGACCATAACGGAAGTGGTGGAAATTCCTAGCTCTCAGAGCACACCACTTGACCCACCTCCAGATTTTGTTCCTTGTGTCGGTTGTGGTGAGCCGCTTTTCGGTTTTCCATGTCGTTGGTGTACATGTGAACAATGTGGTAATGATATTCAAGATGGGAGTTGTTTGGTTTGTGGATTGAGTAATTCATTTTCTTATGATCCTAATCAAAACTCATTCAACGACTCCTCAAATTTTTCCAACTACCCATCACATTCATACGAGCAAGAATCATATTATCCAAATATCAATGATGCTTCGTATTAAAATACACCAAGCCAGACTCAACAGTTTTACTGTTGTGAGTACTGTGGAGGTCCACACTTTAGCTCTGATTGTCAAACAAGGAATCCATTTCCTTGTAACAATTACGACTATTCGTTTCAAGACCCACCTACACAGTGCCAAATGATTCAAGCAACTCCTCATATCCAGCAAGACCCTTATATAGAGGTTCTTGAGAAACTTAAAGATCTTAAGGAGGAGTTGGCTAATATGTCGTCTCTCAATGCACCAAGTTTTTCTTGTGTACATTGTGGGGGTCCTCATGATGATTTTCAATGTCAACCGTATTATAAACCTGAACATTGTTCTAGTTCTTATACATTCGGTTTTGACACATCCACACTCCCACAGTCTCCACTCATTCCATATTCTCGTGATAAATCTATCGCGGAATTACTTGCTGAAGAACATGCAGCTAGAGACGAAAGAAGCATGGAAGAATTACTAGTCTTAGAATGAGCAGCTATAACACGTTCCAAATTTCACAAAGTTGCTTTTCTCGATGAAGATGATGAAAGTGATGATACCTCATCAAGTTCATCAGTTGAGACTCCTTCCATGGATATATAGGGAGAAAAGAGTATGGGAGAATTACTAGCAGCTGAACAAATGGAAATTATAAAATCCATGTATGCTAGTCCTTCTCAACTCCCTGAGTCTACTGTTATCATACCCGAGGTTCCCACTCACTCTCTGAGCATGGGGGACGAGCATCTTGACACAATTCCTGCAAAGGAATCTGACGAATTCATAAAGTCTAGTGTTGAGAACCTTGTCTCAATCCCGAGAGAGTCACAGGGGACTTTTGATCTTATGTGTGATATTCCTTCCACCCCTGATAATCCAAATGAACAAATTGAGACTGTCTATGATTCCAGTAATGATTGTTTATCTTATGGAGACATCAAATTTGTTGATGCATCACTTCCCGAGTCTAATGTTGACTATCTTCTTGAAGAGTTCGCTGATGAACTCTCTCATATGGATCCCATCCCACCAAGGGATGAAAATGAAGTCTTTTACTTTGAAGCGGATTTGAGAGAGTTAGAATTCTTACCTACTCATGATCCTGCGTTTGAACTCATTCAGATCAATCCACTTCCTCCGGAAAGTGAAAATGATTTGGACGAATTCGAGGCTTTTATGACTGAAGATAGTTCAATTTCATACGAAGTTGATGATAATTATCTTGATCCCGAGGGGGACATTCTTTTTCTAGAAAGTTTGTTAAACGAAGATCCATTTCCCCCTCTTCCACCCAAACAACTTCATAATGAGAAAATCGAATCAGTTGAGGAAACTGATAAATTTCCTGAGATCAAGCTTAAGGACTTGCCTCCTCCACTTGAATATGCATTTCTTGAGGAGGAAGTTCTTATCTTAATTGCTATTCAGATCTCCCTACTTTCCTTCACCTACCAGGTGATTTCTCCTGTTCTTCACTCCTTCGGGAATGAGGACACTATCTTTGACCCCGGCATTCTCATTTATAAATTTTGAGCCGGGTGTCATTATGTCTCATCGAAGTGGAACTTTCACGTGCTTCAAATGTTTATCCAAATATCTTGAATGAAAGTCTGATGCAGATTGTCTCTTCCACATCATGCTTCCCCATGGACAAATGAATTCGGGGTCGAGTCAAGCTAGCGACTCGGTAAATAAAAACAGTAGCATGTACTTAGGGTTTTCACCCTAAGTGTGGGGGAAATACTAACCCACATGTTATAAATATGTATATATCCTCTAAAAAAATAATAATAAATAAAAATAAAAATGTGTGTACATAAACTTAAATAAAGGCTATGGAATATTTTCTTTCTTACGTTCTAAGTGTTGGTTTAACACCCGGTACTTTGAATATTGAGGACAATATTCAGTTCTAAGTGTGGAGGGAGATTCGTTATTCTAACGAATTTAAACACATGTTCCATCAAGAACCCCCATTTTTAGCCAAAATTTTAAAATTTTTTCTCACTTAGAACGCAATAAATGGTTATCAGTCCACCATGTCTAACCCACATAAGGATTGGCTAATCCAGGAGCAAACGGTTCTTGGTAAAGATATCTCAAACCCGTTGATTTCTTGCAATTTGCCCAAAATTGTACGGTTCCTCAACTCGCCATATCCTAAAAAGCGAATGAGTTGGCTAGCCCGCAAGATTATGGCTTGTGGTAAAGGCAGTGGAAAATCCATAATTGGTAATCAGCTCACCAAGATGTTGACTATTCCATCAAGAGTTGGCTAGTCCAGAAGCAAACGGCTTTTGGTAAAGACAAATCAAATCCGTTGACAGCTGGTGGTTTGCTCAAAATCACACGGTTATCAGGTGTGCCACAGTTCTTACAACTGGCTACTCCAGAAGTGATGGCTTTTGGTAAAGAGTTTTTCAAATCCATTAAGTTTTTCTCAAAAGATTGCTAGGGACTAGCAATAGTTTAGTGTGGGGGATACAAATTTTGATTGGTGGTAAACAGTCAGATAATATCAACCAAGTTATGGTCAACAAGTCAGACAGCCTAGGCCAATACTCCGGTGAGTTTAGTGTTTCCCCGGATCCTTAGATCCCAACGAGATGTGAAATCTGAAATAAAACAACTTCGAGATCAGGTGAATTGAACAGGAAAAGGGTTTAAGTGATTGTACTACTGAAAAATAAGAGTGAATAGCTTTAATAAGCTATATCAATCAATACGTGAAATCAGATACGTACAAGTGAAAAGGGACTGGAAAACGTAAACGTTTATTATTTAAACGTAAACAAAAACAACTTTAACAATAGTAGGATTTTGCTAGCCTTAGGGGCTTAAATGCAAATTAAATAAATTTAAAATATTTATTTTATAATTAAAAACTATTTAATTAATTATTTTTATTTAATAACTATTATTAATTATTTAATAATTCACTAATAATTAAGAAAATATGAAATAAGTCTAGAAATACAAAATTAAAGTTTCTAAAAGTCTAAAATATTATAAAACTTATTTTAGAACTAAAATTATATTTTCACACTATTTATCTATTTATTATTAATTAATTATTATTTAATTATTATTTAACTAATTATATTGATTTAAATTATTATAAATACTAAAAAGACTTAGATAATTATGAAAATTTTTATATATCTAATTAACCATTGCAGGAATTCTAAAAAATTATAAAAAGTTTATATTATGTATTTTTAATCTAATTTACTAATTATTATTCTATTTATTAATTAATTATCAATTAAACTAATTATATTATTAAAAATAGAAAATGAACAGTATAAATCCTAAAAAAATTTATAAAATTACTTTACCTTAAATAAAAGCTATAAAAATTATAAAAACTATGTGGTACTTTATAAAATATGATTATGCTATTTAATTCTTATTTATTATTTAATTATTAATTTAACTAATATTAATTCTAAATAATACCAAATGACAAAGGAAAATTCTAGAAACATTTATAAAATTACTTTATTATATAAGAGATTTAATAAAAATATAAAATAGCAGAAGTGCTTATAAATAAGCTAAAAAGAAAATTAAATAGATAATTTCTATTAAATAGAAGCTATCACTATAATTAAATTTGGTTTTTTCTTGTTTTTCTTTTATAAAACTAATAAAATACTTAAAATAAGAAACTTTAATAAAGGAAAATAATTTATAAACACAGAATAAGCACTATGAGTGCTTATTACGCAAAATAGTTGACTTTTGTTGACTTGGCTAAGAAATAAGCTCAACTGAGCTTGTGTGGGGTCCACAAGGTATATTTTGGTTTCTCTGACTTATGTGAACTAGTTTAAGTGAGTTTCAATCAAATAAGTTCAATAAATAAGCCACACAACAACAATAAGCACTTGCTTGTTGATGTTGCTGAGACAGATTTGGGACAACCTTCCAAGCTGATTCAAAGTGGGGCCCAGTGGTCAAATGGTCAGACCAGGGGTCAAGGGTTCAAGCCTGGTAGGAGGGGGAATGGGAGAACCCAATTGTAAGGTGTGGGACCCACTGAGTGATCCACAAAACACCACCAAAGTTGGTTGGGTGGCTTAGGTCTGCTGAGACAGGGCAACTAACTTGCCCTGCAGCTCAGTTCAAGGGGCATTTTGGTCCACAATAAAAAATCACAAAATTATAAAACTTATAAAAATCAAAAGTTTAGCTGGTAGAGTTTAAAACACAACAAGTTTCAGGCCTTAAATCCAAGCACAAAAATCAGATTAATTCATGCCATTTTGGTGATTTTCTGCACAAGTACTTTTTGACTTTTTCTACTTTTAAGCTAGGTTGACTTATATGAAATTTAATTGATCCTAGCTGATTGTAGATGTTGTAATAAGCTTATGTGAAGCTAATTTAGGCCCAAGATACAACTGATAAGCTTATGTGAATGATTATGGCACTCAAATCCTAACACAGTTAACTGTGTTGGGATTATTCATGTAATTTTGACTTTTCCACTAATAAGAATTGAGTTTTATGGGTTATTTTACTTATTTAGACCTAGTGTAACATGGATAATCAAAGATCAACAACAAAAACTCCAAGAAACTCAGTGAACACCACTGATCCAAACACACCTTAAAACTATTAACTTGTTGATTTTCAAAGCTTATCACTAATTCAGTCCATAAAACTTAATCCAAACTTTATATTATTATCAAATAAGACTGTATGAACATAAAACAATAATAACACAAGCATAAAACACAGATTTGTATATTTTTAATATTACACTGTGAGATTTTTAACTTAATCTACAATGATTTCCAATGAACAAGCAAACAATTTTAAACTATATTATAACTAACAAACAACAAACAATTATAAAAAACACAAATATAACTAGGTTTAAACAACAAAGATATTGAAATGAAAAAGTGAAATTGAGCTTACAAATGAGCAATCAAGCTGAATTCATGAAACCAAGAGCCAAGATCAATCCTATATGTTCTCCACAGAACTTCTAACCCAAAGGCAATCCAAAATTCACCCTGCTCCTTGCTTTGATCATCTTCTTCATCAATTTTTTATTTTTTATTTATTTTTCTAATTTTTTATGTATTTTTTAGTTTAGTGACTACAAATGCTTTTATGATTTCTAAAAGCTTTCAATAGCTTTCTGAGGAGCTTAAATGAGCTTATTAGTCCATAACAACAACTATAAACACATATAAGAACATATGAGATTTTTGAATTAAAATTGCACAAACTGAATTAGTAAAGATAGAAGTGAAATTGAAACTGAAAGTCACTTTGATTAACACTGAATTAACTTAAACAAGAGTTTTAAAGCTTTGAAATACACTGGAAATTGAAAACTAATACATACGACAATAAGAAATTAAGATTACACTAGATAACTCTCCACATTGCTTCCCTCCTCTTCTTTATAGACTTTTGAGACTCTTTGTCGACCTCTGAGTGTTTCCCACTTCATCTCAGCCTTTAAATCCTTGAAATTCATCGAACCATACACTTGGCACTTTTGGCGCCAAAATATCAATTTGAGTAGGAGTAGCAGTTTGAAGCAATTAAGGATTTTTGATGGTATTAGGAAGTGGCAGGGAGACAATTTGGGCATTTGGCATGGGTTTTTGGGAAAGTATCCATGAAAACAGGGTCTGTGAGGTTGAGGTTGAGTGTAGATTGGTGGAGATGCATTAAATGAAAAGTGGGGTGAATGATGAGGGGTTGTGAGGTGTAGTAGCCAGCTGGTGTGGTAGTAATACCATGGTGGTTTTGGTTTGCAGAGGAGGGTGAGGGAGTGGTACAGTGGTCGTGGTATTGGGGAAGAAGGGGGTCAACGGGGTCAACCCCCGTTTTATTAAAAGGGTGCGTTGGGTTTGCTTGGTGGGCTGGGAAAAAGACTAGGCCCAAAAAATAAAAAGGGGTGGGCTAGGCTAGTGGACTGGATTGGGATTTGGGGTTTATTAAAGGGTCCGGTTTGTTTATATGTTACACAAGGACCAATTTTGTAATTTAACAAAAATATAGGGGCTGGATTTGTAACTTTCCAAAATATTTTACAAGGACTATTTTTGTCAATTATTAATAACCCAAGGACCAAAGATATATTTTTTTCATTTTCAAAACCCAGGGACCTTTTCTGCCAATTCTACAAACTCCAGGGACTTATCATAAGGTCCATTTTTGCCAATTAAGAATAGTGCAAGGCTTATTTTTCACATTTTCCATTTACAAAACCTTAGGGACTATTTTTGACATTTTCCAAACTTGAGGGACTAAAGTTGTCATTTTGCAATTTTTAACTTTAAATGACTATACTTGACAACTTATGAATCCCTAAGGACCTTTGATGATATTTTTCATGTTTTGATTTACCAGGGACTAGTTTTGCCAATTTTTCAAAGTTCAGGGACTGAAACTGTAAATTATGTGAAATGTTTTGCTTTTCATCAGTTTTCAATCCTTTTGCATAAAAACACAATCCAGGGATAATTTTATGTATTTTAAGGCATTCCTGTGTGTTTTCATATGTTTTTGCAGTTTAAATGTAACAGAAATGATGATTATTTACACACTCATGAATCCCCCACACTAAACTATTGCTAGTCCCTAGCAATCTTTTTGAGAAAATTTAATGGATTTTTACTCTTTACCAAAAGCCATCACTTCTGGAGTAGCCAGGTGTAAGAACTGTGGCACACCTGATAACCGTGTGATTTTGAGTAAACCACCAGCTGTCAACGGATTTGATTTGTCTTTACCAAAAGCCATTTGCTTCTGGACTAGCCAACTCTTGATGGAATAGTCAACATCTTGGTGAGCTGATTACCAATTATGGTTTTTCCACGGCCTTTACCACAAGCCATAATCTTGCGGGCTAGCCAACTCATTATCTTTTGAGGATGATGATGAGTTGAGGAACCATACAATTTTTGGCAAATTGCAAGCCATCAATGGGTTTGAGTTATCTTTACCAAGAGCCGTTAGCTCCTGGATTAGCCAATCCTTATGTGGGTTAGACATGGCGGACTGATAACCATTTATTGCATTTCTAAGTGTGAAAAAACTTTAAATTTTGATCAAATGAGGGTGCTTGATGGAACATGTGTTTAAATTCGTGAGAATCCCCCCCCCCCCCCCCCCCCACACTTAGAAATGAATATTGCCCTCAATATTCAAAACACCGGGTGTTAAACCGATACTTAGAACGTAAGAAGGAAATATTAATAACCTTTATTTTAGGCTATTTACATACAAACTCACTTTTTTCTTTTGTTTTGACTTTTTTTTTATTTTTTTATTATTTTTTTTTCAAGATATATACATATATACAACATGTGGGGCATCTCCCCCACACTAGGGTGGTAGAAAAGAGAAAGAAATCAGAAATATGAGTGAAAACCCATATTGCTACTGTTTTTGATTACCGAGTCGCTAGCTTGACTCGACCTCGAATTGATTTGTCCATGAGGAAGCTACTGTTTTTGTTAACCGAGTCGCTAGCTTGACTCGACCCCGAATTTAATTGTCCTTGGGGAAAGTTTGGAGATCCGGGACAACCATGTTTGGGATGTCCTCTCCAAAGTAGTGTTTCATACGATGGCCATTTACTTTAAAACATGGACCGTCATTTTGAGATAACTCAACGGTACCATATGGATAAACCTTAGTGATAGTAAATGGACCAGTCCAACGGGTTTTTAATTTACCCAAGAAGATCTTTAATCTAGAGTTAAAGAGAAGTACTCGATCACCAACGTTAAAAACGCGGTTCTTTATTTTTGAGTCATGAATTCTCTTTGTTTTTTCTTTATAGATTAAAGAGTTCTCGTAAGCCTGATCACGTAGTTCATTTAATTCATTCATTTGAACTTTTCTGTGATCACCCGCAGTTTTGAGGTCAAAGTTAGCATGTTTCAATGCCCAGTAGGCTTTGTGCTCAAGTTCCATCGGTAGATGACATGTCTTTCCGTACACAAGCTTGTAAGGTGTACACCCAATGGGTGTTTTATAAGCTGTACGAAAGGCCCATAGTGCGTCATCTAATTTATCCGACCAGGCAGCACGATTTTCACCAACAGTCCTCTCAAGTATCCTTTTGATACCACGATTTGAAACCTCAACTTGCCCACTTGTTTGTGGGTGATACGCGGTAGAAAGACGGTGGGTTACACCATACTTTTGCATGACTTTATCAAATTTGTCATTACAGAAATGCGTACCACGATCACTTATGATAGCACGTGGAGTTCCAAAACGGGCAAAAAGAGATTTAAGAAATTTCACTACAACTCGGGCATCATTTGTGGGTAAAGCTTTCGCTTCAACCCACTTTGATAAATAATCAACAGCCACAAGTATGTACTTGTTTCCTCTAGATGATGGAAATGGCCCAATAAAGTCAATGCCCCAGATATCAAATATTTCACATACTTGAATAGCATTTTGTGGCATCTCATTTCTTTGTGAAATGTTTCCATGACGCTGACAAGCGTCACAGGTTTTAATGAGATCCTGGGCATCTTTATAAATTGTGGGCCAAAAGAATCCGGAATCAAACACCTTTTTGGCGGTGTAATTGGGACTATGATGTCCCCCAGTGGGTCCAGCATGGCAAGCCTTAAGAATTTCAGTGGCTTCCTGTCCATATACACACCGTCGGATGACTTGATCCGCACAGATTTTGAATAAGTAGGGGTCATCCCAGAAGTAATGTTTAACATCCTTAAAGAATTTATTCTTCTGTTGGGTTGACATCCCTTTCACAACAAAGTTACCCGCATGATAGTTTGCGAAGTCGGCAAACCATGGGGTAGTAGAATCTCCGCGAAAAGTAACCGCATTAAGTGTTTCTAGAGGAAATGTTTCATTTATTTCCTTTTTCTCATATACATCTTGATGAGGGTTCTCTAATCGGGACAAATGATCAGCAGCCAGGTTCTCAGCTCCTTTTTTATCACGAATAATGATATCAAATTCCTGGAGGAGGAGAACCCAACGAAGCAATCTCGGCTTTGCATCTTGTTTTGCAAATAGATATTTAAGAGCCGAGTGATCCGTATACACTACACTTTTAGTCAAGATTAAGTATGTCCGAAATTTCTCAAAAGCATACACCACAGCTAATAATTCTTTTTCTGTAGTGGTGTAATGAGTTTGAGCTTCGTTCATAGTTTTGCTTGCGTAGTGGATAGGCTAAAAGTGTTTCGTTTTGCATTACCCCAAGACTGCACCGATAGCAAAATCACTTGCATCGCACATAAGCTCGAAGGGTAAATCCCAGTCGGGGGCAATAAGAATGGGTGCCTCAGTAAGCTTTTTCTTTAGTGTTTCAAAAGCTTCGATGCACTCTGGTGAGAAGACAAAAGGAGTATCCTTTTCAAGGAGATGAGTCATAGGCCGTGAGATTTTAGAAAAATCTTGTGTAAATCGACGATAGAAACCGGCATGACCCAAGAAACTCCTAATACCTTTGACGGTAGTAGGGTGAGGCAGTTTTGCAATGACATCAACCTTAGCTCTGTCAACCTCAATCCCATTCTTGGAAATCTTATGGCCGAGGACAATGCTCTCTTTGATCATAAAGTGACTCTTTTCCCAATTTAGACATAGATTGGTGTCTTTACACCTTTTCAACATTTTTTCTAAATTGGTGAGACATGTTTGGAATGAATCCCCAATGACCGAAAAGTCATCCATAAAGACCTCCATGGTTTTACCGATCATGTCGGTAAATATGGCCATCATGCACCTCTGAAACGTACCTGGAGCATTACATAAGCCAAAAGGCATACGTTTATAAGCAAAGGTTCCATAAGGGCATGTAAAGGTAGTTTTTCTTGATCCGATGGATCAATGGGGATTTGAAAGTATCCTGAGAAACGATCAAGGAAACAATAGTACTCGTTTCCTGCTAATCTCTCAAGCATCTGGTCCATAAAGGGCAGCGGAAAGTGGTCTTTGCGGGTGGCGTCATTTAACTTACGATAGTCAATGCAAACACGCCATCCGGTAACCAGACGAGTTGGAATCAACTCATTTTCCTCATTAGTGACAACAGTAATGCCACCCTTTTTTGGGACGCAATGAATGGGACTAACCCATGGACTATCAGAGATAGGGTAAATCAATCCTGCATCAAGAAGTTTACGAACCTCTTGTTTAATCACATCATGGATTTTTGGATTTACCCTTCTTTGATGTTGCACTGCAGGCTTGAAGTCATCCTCCATCAAGATTTTGTGTGTACAAAAATCTGGGTTAATACCCTTAATATCGGAGAGTTTCCAAGCAATTGCTTGCTTGTTTGACTTCAAGACCTTTATGAGAGCAATCTTCTCCTCAACACTTAAACCTTTAGCAATAATGACGGGTAATTTATCATCATCCTCCAAGAATGCGTATTCAAGATGAGGAGGTAAGTCCTTGAGTTCGACCTCAGGAAAATCATCAGTTTCCTCAACATATTTGATTTCCTGATTATGAAGTTGTACGGGAGGGAGTGGAGGAGAATTGTCTTGATTTAGCAATCTCTCAAGGAGAAGAATATCTCCCTCCAGATCAATCTCAGTGTTATCAATTCCCGATGGAACTGAATCACTTTTGAGAAAAGCCTCGACCTCTTCCAAAAGAAAATCGCTTCCCTCAAACGGAGTGAGAGAAGGGGAAGAGTCGGAAATGATAGGTTCAGATGATGAAGTGGCATCCCCACTCACAGAATTATGAGAATAACCAAGAAACTCTTGAGAGTACTCCTCCGAAGCAATGTCTATGATATCTATTTGATTAACTGCTTCAGAATCATAATTGGAGGAGTACCTCGAGGTTTGATCGAGGTTAAATGTAACAGCTTCATTACCCACACGCAGAGTGATTTCTTGCTCAAATACATCGATAAGAGCACGGCCCGTTTTAAGGAAACCCCTCCCAACAATGAGAGGGACTCTTTGATCAGCATCGAAATCAACCACTACAAAGTCAGCGGGGAGATGAAATTCTCCTACCTTTACAAACACGTCCTCGGCAATGCCGAGAGGACGAGATATCGATCGGTCTGCAAGCTCTAAAGTCATGCAGGTAGGAGTAAGATCAGGAAGAGAAAGTTTCTTCCAAACTGAATATAGCATTAGGTTGATACTTGCACCAAGATCGGCCAAGGCATAGCAATCAACCATTCCCGGAAATACACATGGTATTAGAAATTTTCCAGGATCTCCCAGCTTCTCGGGAAGCTTCTTTAAAAGAACTGCAGAGCAGTTCTTATTCAAGGGAGTCTTTGCCATTTCAAACAGTTTCTCCTTGTTGCTTAACAAGTGTTTGATTGTCGATGCAAATTTGGGCATCAGAATAATAGCATCCATAAAGCTAATGTCAAAATGCAAATCTTGGAAGATTTGAAAGAATTTATCCATCTGGTGACTAGCTTTTTCACGGAGCTTTTGCTCACTCAAGCGTGAAGGGTAAGGAATAGAGGAGGTAGAAGGGTTGGACTTAGGTGTTTCAACTGGAATATCATTGGGTTCAAAAACAACTCAAGGTTTTGGTTTGGGTTTCGGGATAACATGAGGTGGGACGTCTTGGGTACCTCCCTTATGAGTAGGAAGTACTTCGTCCTTATTTACCTCGGTGTTATTTTCCACTACCTTGGGAGAAGAAGAAGAAGGGGTAGTGGGAACAGTAGGTCCATCATATGAAACTCCGCTCCTGGTCGTGATCGCCTTTGCATCGCCCCTCGGGTTTGCGATCGTGTTGCTCGGAAGTTTTCCAGAGCCCGAGGGTTGTTCATTTAAAGATTTCTTGATTTCAGAAATCTGGCTGACTAACAACCTGTTTGTCTCTTCTTGAGTTTTCATGAACTGCTTTAACAACTCATCGGATGATGGTTGTGGAGTTGGGAGAATGGCTTGTGTTTGGTTGGGGAAATTTTGGACACGGTTATTTTGATTATAACCTTGTTGTGGCTGAAAATTTCCCTGATTTGGGTTACCATTTCCCTGAAAATGATTTCCGGGGTTGAAATTGTTTCTGTTAAAGTTTCCTTGATTATGGAAACCTTGATTCTGTCCAGGATGGAAATTCCCTTGGTTTTGATAACCTTGGTTCATTCGTGGTTGGTTCTGGTTTCTGTTTTGCAAATTTGGGTTTTGATTAAACCCGGGTGGTCCCATATGTGTGTTAGCACGGTAACTTAGTTCAATAGGAGGACGGTATTGATTACCTCCCTGATTTGTAGTACCGGCTAGGGCACTGGCTTCAAAAGGACTACCATCGGTGGCAGTACAATTGTAGTAAGCATGTGGGCCACCACAAGTGACACAAACTTCCACCTTTTTTACTTCAGCATGTGAAGGGTTTTGTGTGAAAGTGACTTTTTTCTGGTTTGAGAGAACCAAAGCTTGAATGGCGTCCGTGAGTTTATCTATCTTAGCATCGGTGCTAGAAGTACTCACGGGTGATGAAGAAGAAGGACCAGCACTCACTTGGGAGTTACATGGTTTTGTGCGCGTAGTGCGGACCTTGGACTTATTTTCAATGATTTCTAAAGCTTCTTTTGTGGTTTTGCTAAAAAAATTACCTCCCGCGGAGGCATTGAGAGAATCTTGGTCAGATTGACTCACACCATTATAAAACGTGTCAATTTGCATCAATTCAGTGAAACCATGATGAGGACATCGACGAAGCAATTCTTTGAAACGATCCCATGCGTCACCAAACGATTCATCAAACCTTTGAGTAAATTTGATGATTTCATTTTTAAGACTTGTCGTTCTGGACGGGGGAAAAAATTCGTTTACAAATTTGGTAACTAAATCTTCCCATGATGTTATGGAACGAGGAGGTTGTTTTTCCGGCCAAATCCGGGCTGCCCCCTCAAGAGAAAATGGGAAAAGAAGAAGTTTGACTGCTTCAGAAGGGACGTTCTTGTATTTGATGGTTGAAGTAATTTTATTAAACCATCGAATATGAGCATGGGGATCATCCCTCTCAAAACCATAAAATTGGCTTGAAGTTACTAGATTTAGTAACCCGGTTTTGAGCTCAAAGTATTTAGCCACAATGGCTGGGACTACAATAGCGTCTCCATAACCCTCAATGGGTGCTTGGAGAAGCTCATTCATTGGACTGTCTTCCGCCATGATAACTTTCTTAGGGGAAACAGCACGTTCCTCAGATACGGCTGTTGGGGCAGAACGTCTACGGCGTCTTCGAGGAATTCTGACAAGCTCACGTAAAGGGCTTGTTAACCTAGAAGAACGAGTGCGCATGCACTAGAGACGACTCTAAGAATCCTTAGAGTGACGGGAAACTAAAAATAGAAATAGAAAAGAAATATAGACAAAAAGATGATATATAACAAAGTGTGATATATATCATCTTTTTGTGCGCTTATTCTAAACGATTTTGCGTATTAGTGAACCAGAATACACGCTCATTGTATATTTATCCGTCCTTGTTCATATTATTATCATATAAAACCAAAACTGTTCCCGAAAACTTTTTAAAATCAGTTTTCAACGAACACAAAAAACCAAAAATATTTTTCTTCTTATTAGTACTACAAAAAATTTTCAAAAATACCAAAAATATTCACCTTTACACTCCTACCTATTTGATTCTTCATTTCTCACCCCCTAAACCCTTTAATTCTTTCTATGTCTTATTCTCACCCTCTTGTCTGTCAATGGTGTGGTAGTCCTTATAATGGTGGTAATTGCCCCAGTTGTGGCATGGTAGAGTCAGGAAACGGGTCTGTCTATAACCAGAATCCCTATTCCTACCCTGACATGACTTATTCATTCCACCAGCTTCTACACCATGAGACTCAGCAGTTTAACTGTTGTGAGTACTGTGGAGGTGCACACTACAGTTCTGATTGTCAATCAGGAGACACGCTTGTCTATGAGCAGGTCCCTAATAACAATTATGACTTAAGCACACACGACTCATAGCCACATCAGTTCAACTGTTGTGAGTACTGTGGAGGTCCACACTTTAGTTCTGATTGTCAAACAAGGAATTCATTTCCTTATAACAATTACGACTATTCGTTTCAAGACCCACCTCCCCAGTGCCAAACTATCCAAGCAACTCCTCATAAAACCCAGCAAGACCTTTGTCAAGAGGTTCTTGAGAAACTTAAAGACCTTAAGGAGGAGTTGGCTAATATGTCGTTTCACAATGCACCAAGTTCTTCTTATGTATATTGTGGGGGTCCTCATGATGAATTCAAATTTCAACCGTATTATAAACCTGAACATTGTTCTAGTTCTGATATATCCGGTTTTGACACATCCACACCCCCACAGTCTCAATTCATTCCATATTCTCGTGATAAATCTATCGCGGAATTACTTGATGAAGAACGTGCTGCTAGAGACGAAAGAAGCATGGAAGAATTATTAGTCTTAGAACACGCAGCTATAACACGTACCAAATTTCAAAATGCTGCTCTTCTCGATGAAGATGATGAAAGTGATGATACCTCATCAAGTTCATCAGTTGAGACTTCTTCCATGGATATACAGGGAGAAAAGAATATAACTGAAACACTAGCAGTAGAAAAAATGGAACTTGTAGAATCCATAACTGCTAGTCCTTCTCAGCTCCCCCTGTATGATGTTATCACACCCGAGGTTCTCACTCACTCTCTGAGCATGGGGGACGAGCATCTTGACAATATTCCTACAAAGGAATATGACGAATTCATAAAGTCTAGTGTTGAGAACCTTGTCTCAATCCCAAGTGAGTCACAGGGAATTCTTGAACATATGTGTGATATCCCTCCCCCTCTTGTCTTTCCAAATGATCATATTGAGATGTTCTCTGATTCTGATGAGAACTATTCTTTATCTTGTGGAGACATAAGTTATGTGGGGGAATTACCTTCTGAGCTTGTCAACTCAGAAGAAGAGAATGATGAAGAAATAATCCAAGACGAAGCTCTTCGTCTTACATTATTAAATGCTAATCTTCTCATTTCTAGAATCGAGGCTTTTAATGAAAAGCCTATTTCATCTCCTATCCCCGTTGAGGATAGTGAGCTTTTGATCAATGATTCTATTCTGGAATTGCAAACGTTCCATTTTGATCATACGGAAGAGAAGATAAGTGGTATCACCACTTCTCATTCTTATAATTCTCTTCCCGTTTATGAATCATTTACTATTGAGGAGTTCCCCAATGAACTCAATCAAATCAATTCCGAATACGAATCATTCACCTTTGAGGAGTTCTCCGGTGAACTTACTAATATCATATCTCCACCAAAGTATGATAATTTTTATTTTGATCTAGACATACCCATAATATGTCTTGATCAAACGAGCTTAAAAGAGGAGATTCATGAAACAATGAATTCTCCTATTGAAGATGAGGAGTTAATCATGACTTTCATCATGACTTTCTTTCTTTTCTTCATATATCCCGTGGCTTTCCTGTTCTTCACTCTTTTGGGAGTGAGGACATTATCTTTGACCCCGGCATTCTCATTTATAAATTTATGAGCTAGGTCTCTCTGTATATCTCATCGGTGTGGAACTTTCACGTGCTTCAAATATTTATCCAAATATCTTGAATGAAAGTCCGATGCAGATTGTCTCTTCCACATCATACTTCCCCATGGACAAATTAATTCGGGGTCGAGTCAAGCTAGCGACTCGGTAAATAAAAACAGTAGCATTTACTTAGGGTTTTCACCCTAAGTGTGGGGGAGATACTAACCCACATGTTGTATATATGTATATATCCTCTAAAAAAAAAAGTGTGTACATAAACTTAAATAAAGGCTATGGAATATTTTCTTTCTTACATTCTAAGTGTCGGTTTAACACCCGGTACTTTGAATATTGAGGACAATATTCAGTTCTAAGTGTGGGGGGAGATTCGTTATTCTAACGAATTTAAACACATGTTCCATCAAGAACCCCCATTTTAGCCCAAATTTTAAAAATTTTTTCTCACTTAGAACGCAATAAATGGTTATCAGTCCGCCATGTCTAACCCACATAAGGATTGGCTAATCCAGGAGCAAACGGTTCTTGGTAAAGATAACTCAAACCCGTTTCTGGCTTGCAATTTGCCAAAAATTGTATGGTTCCTCAACTCCCCATATCCCATAAAGCGAACGAGTTGGCTAGCCCGCAAGATTATGGCTTGTGGTAAAGGCAGTGGAAAATCCATAATTGGTAATCAACTCACCAAAATGTTGACTATTCCATCAAGAGTTGGCTAGTCCAGAAGCAAACGGCTTTTGGTAAAGACTAATCAAATCCGTTGACAGCTGGTGGTTTGCTCAAAATCACACGGTTATCAGGTGTGCCACAGTTCTTACATCTGGCTACTCCAGAAGTGATGGCTTTTGGTAAAGAGTTTTTCAAATTCATTAAGTTTTTTTCAAAAGATTGCTAGGGACTAGCAATAGTTTAGTGTGGGGGATTGATGAGTGTCTAAATACTCATCATTTTATACCAATCTGAACTGCCAAAACATCCAAAAACACTCAAATATGCATCAAAATACTGAAAATATCTTAGAAGTGTGTTTTATATGTTTCAAATGCAAAATAATCAAAAACAGATGAAAAACGTACAAAGTTTGCATAATTGGCAGTTTCAGTCCCTCAAGTTTCATAAATTGGCAAAACTAGTCCCTGGTTATTCTAAAAACATGAAAATGTCATCAAAGGTCCTTTTTAATCATAAAGTTACATATTTAGTCCTTTGGTGCAAAGTTTCATAAAATTACAAGTTTAGTCCCTCAACTCTGGAAATTGACATAAATGGTCCCTGGGATGTAAAAACTTTGAGAAAAATAAATTTTGGTCCTTGTACTATTAATCTTTTGCAGGAATGGTCCTTGGTGTGAAGTTTGGTAAAATTACATGTTTGGTCCCTGGAGTTTACAAAGTTGGCAGATTTAGTCCCTGGGTGTTCAAAAGTGAAAAAATGAAACTATGGTCCTTATACTATTCACCATTGGCAAGAAAAACCCTTGTGACTACTTTTGAAGATTTACAAAATCCAACCCCCAAGTTTCAGGAAATTACATTTTTGGTCCTTGTTAATTATTACTACAAATCAAATGGACCAAAAATAAAAATAAAAACCAATCCAAACACTAAACCTACCCACACCCCTGATCCAACCCAATCCCAAGCCCAAAATATAAAAGCCCACACTCACCCTGGTGTTGACCCGGTCAACCCAACCAAATACCACCATTTCCCCTTCCCTCCTACTTCACTTAGTCACAAAACCATGGTGGTTTTTCCACCACCTGTCCACAACCTCAACCACCACCTGTCCTACCCTCTCCTCCACCTCACACAAGCTCCCAAACCCAATTAAACCCTTAAAAACCTCACAAGCAACCCTTACTGACCCCTAGGACTTTTTGGCGCCGAAAGCCAATTTAAACGGCTAGGATGATTCAGAGCAAACCAAAGGCTCAGATGAAGTGGGAAAGTCATGGAAAGCTGCAAGTACCTCAAATCATCATCTATATATCAAAGAGAAGCAGGAATAAAGAGATATTAGTGTAGTTTTAGTTAAAAGTAATCATAGGTAGTGTAACTTTCCACTTCAATTGTAATTTCCATTTTAATCAGTTGAACTCAGTTACTTTTGTGTAATTTAATCTATCTTGAACCTTTAATTAAACTCTTGTTCATCAAATTAGAATTTGGTAATTTTGAGTGAATTTGACAAATTCATTTAACTTTGCTAACTGTTGTTATTCTGTGTTCCTTTTGGCTCAAGTAGTCTTATTTCAAAGTTATTAAAAGCTCTCAAAGAATTTCACTCAGTCTTACTCAGTTTATATTCAATAATCAAAAATCTCAAAAATATAAAGGAAAATAGAAAATAAATAAAAAAAATAGTGAAAAGAATGAAGAAGGATATTACAGAGCAAAGAATGGATAGCATTGGGTATTAGAAACCTTTTGGAAGGTGTTAAGTTGGTTATTTGTTCCTTGGTTACTAGTTTCTCAGTCAAATTCATTTGTAAGCATTTTTCTATATTTTGGCATATGTATTGTACTCTATCTTATAAGTGTTAATATCTGTATTTTGTACTCATTTAATGTTCATTAGTTATAATATTGATTAAAGTTGTATGCTTATTCATTGGATTTCATAGTTGCTTCATGTTTCATTGTTACAGTGGAAATGACATATTGATGATTCATGAATGTTTGTTGTTGTAATTGTTGTTTATCTGCTTATGTTAGTTTATTATATCATATTATGCTCTTTTCATTCAGTAAAATAAGTGAAATTAGTGATTTGCTTTGAAAAACGTCATTTGAGCTTGTTATAAGGGGTGTTTGGCACAGTGGCTTTAACCACTGTGCTTTGATTTTTGTTGTTGATTTGTGGATGAGTTAATCTTATTTAGGTTCTAATAACTCAGTCATAGCCTAAAAATCCCATGTTATTTGTTTAAAAGTCAAATCACTCTTTGATCAATCTCCACAGTCCACTGTTGGAGTTTCTTGAACCCAATTCATCATCATAAGCTTGAAACTTGTTATAGTAGCTTTATTTAATCTTACTTAGGGTTTACAAACATCATTTAATCATCCAAGCTCATCCAAAGTTCATTAAAGTCAAATCTTAGTTTTTATTCAAAAGTCAACTTTTGCTCATCTCAGATTTTTACAAGATTTCAAAGATTTGTTTAGATTTATGTGTTGGGATTGAGACTTCAGGATTTTTACAAGTTAAAGTATGTCAGCTAGTCTTTAGAAATCAGTTAAGGGCTTATTTTTGTGATTTTTAGTGTGGGTCCCACACAACCCCAAACACAGCTGCAGGGGAAGTGGTTGTCCTGCACCAGCAGAACCCATCCATCACCACCACTTTTGTGGTGATTTGTGACCATCACAGTGGGCCCCAGACCTCAAATCTTGTTTCTCCCAACCCCCCTCCTACCAAGGAACAATATTTGACCATAAGTTTGACCTAGCACCCAGTGGACCCCACCTGAATTTAGCCTTGAAGTTTGTCCCATAATCTGTCTCAGAAAACCAATAAGCATAAGCTTGTTGTGGCTTTTTGGCTTATTCAGTGTACCATTAGTGTTTTTTCTAGCTTATATATGTTCATTTGACTTAGCTGAACTAGTTTTACCTAGCTGGACCCCACAATAAGCTCTTGTGAGCTTATTTTCATTTTCAGTCAACATAAGTCAACTGTTAGGGTTAGTAGCTTATAACTAGCTTATTATTAAGTTATAAAATATTTGTTTTTACAAAAGTTAGTTATGTTTAGATATAAAATAGATTTGTAAAAGAAAATTCAAGAAAAAGACAACATAAAAATAAGTGATAGTTTCTATTTAATATAATTTAATTTTCATTTTCATTTTTATATTTTTATTAAGTAATCTGTATTTTTATATTTTTATTAATTTTATCTTATATTAAAGTATTTTTAGTAATTTTATCAGATTTTTATATTGTCATTTGATATTTATTAGATTTAAAAATAGTTTTATTAGTAATTAATCAATAATTAAGTTATAAATAGCATAATTAATTTTTACATAGTAACACCTAGTTTTTATATTTTTCCTAGCTTTTATAAGTCATAAAATAGTTTTATAAATTTTTCCATAATTTTCTAAGTTAGTTTAGTATTATTAGTAATTCAAAATAGTTTAATTAGTTTAATTAATATAAATAGTTTTTAATTAATAAAAAGCTCATAAAAAGACAAAAAGATTTATTTTTATTTTTTATACTTTCTTCAAGTTCATTTTTAAGTTTAGAAATTATTTTTACAAGTTTTTAGTTTAATTTGTAGTATTTATAATTTTTAGTTTGATATAAATTAGTTTTAATTAAATAGTTAAATAAGTTTTTAATTAAATAATTAATAGTAAATAATAAAATAATCTAAAAAATAATTTTCTTTTTAATTTAATTTTATTTTAAGTTTAAGTTTATAGAATTTTCAATTTTGACCCTTGTAGTTTATTTTTCTTAAAACTCACCTTTTTCTCAGTACGCAGTCGCATCTGATTTTAATTTGGTGTACGTTTAAACGTTTTAGATATCTAGGTTTTACGTAATCATTCTAATAGTTTATTTAAGTTATAAAACCTTAGTGTAATCATACACAAACACATTTATTCATATCCCTATTCACATTCACTCAATCACAAATTCGTTTTTAATACCATCACAACCTCGTTGGGACATTACGACCTGGGGAAACACTGTATTCCACGGAAGCATTTGCCTCAGCTGTTTGACTATTATAATTGACCATTCACAAGTGGTTGACCAATAATTATCTGACCGTTTGAGGCGAACCAAAATTTGGCGCCGCTGCCGGGGACTAGCAATAGTTTAGTGTGGGGGATTGATGAGTGTCTAAATACTCATCATTTTATACCAATCTGAACTGCCAAAACATCCAAAAACACTCAAATATGCATCAAAATACTGAAAATATCTTAGAAGTGTGTTTTATATGTTTCAAATGCAAAATAATCAAAAACAGATGAAAAACGTACAAAGTTTGCATAATTGGCAGTTTCAGTCCCTCAAGTTTCATAAATTGGCAAAACTAGTCCCTGGTTATTCTAAAAACATGAAAATGTCATCAAATGTCCTTTTTAATCATAAAGTTACATATTTAGTCCTTTGGTGCAAAGTTTCATAAAATTACAAGTTTAGTCCCTCAACTTTGGAAATTGACATAAATGGTCCCTGGGATGTAAAAACTTTGAGAAAAATAAATTTTGGTCCTTGTACTATTAATCTTTTGCAGGAATGGTCCTTGGTGTGAAGTTTGGTAAAATTACATGTTTGGTCCCTGGAGTTTACAAAGTTGGCAGATTTAGTCCTTGGGGTGTTCAAAAGTGAAAAAATGAAACTATGGTCCTTATACTATTCACCATTGGCAAGAAAAACCCTTGTGACTACTTTTGAAGATATACAAAAATCAACCCCCAAGTTTCAGGAAATTACATTTTTGGTCCTTGTTAATTATTACTACAAATCAAATGGACCAAAAATAAAAATAAAAACCAATCCAAACACTAAACCTACCCACACCCCTGATCCAACCCAATCCCAAGCCCAAAATGTAAAAGCCCACACTCACCCTGGCGTTGACCCGGTCAACCCAACCAAATACCACCCTTTCCCCTTCCCTCCAACTTCACTGAGTCACAAAACCATGGTGGTTTTTCCACCACCTGTCCTACCCTCTCCTCCACCTCACACAAGCTCCCAAACCCAATTAAACCCTTAAAAACCTCACAAGCAACCCTTACTGACCCCTAGGACTTTTTGGAGCCGAAAGCCAATTTAAATGGCTAGGATGATTCAGAGCAAATCAAAGGCTCAGATGAAGTGGGAAAGTCATGGAAAGCTGCAAGTACCTCAAATAATCATCTATATATCAAAGAGAAGCAGGAATAAAGAGAAATTAGTGTAGTTTTAGTTAAAAGTAATCGTAGGTAGTGTAACATTCCACTTCAATTGTAATTTCCATTTTAATCAGTTGAACTCAGTTACTTTTGTGTAATTTAATCTATCTTGAACCTTTAATTAAACTCTTGTTCATCAAATTAGAATTTGGTAATTTTGAGTGAATTTGACAAATTCATTTAACTTTGCTAACTGTTGTTATTCTGTGTTCCTTTTGGCTCAAGTAGTCTTATTTCAAAGTTATTAAAAGCTCTCAAAGAATTTCACTCAGTCTTACTCAGTTTATATTTAATAATCAAAAATCTCAAAAATATAAAGGAAAATAGAAAATAAATGAAAAAATAGTGAAAAGAATCAAGAAGGATATTACAGAGCAAAGAATGGATAGCATTGGGTATTAGAAACCTTTTGGAAGGTGTTAAGTTGGTTATTTGTTCCTTGGTTACTAGTTTCTCAGTCAAATTCATTTGTAAGCATTTTTCTATATTTTGGCATATGTACTGTATTCTATCTTATAAGTGTTAATATCTGTATTTTGTACTCATTTAATGCTCATTAGTTATAATATTGATTAAAGTTGTATGCTTATTCATTGGATTTCATAGTTGCTTCATGTTTCATTGTTACAGTGGAAATGACATATTGATGATTCATGAATGTTTGTTGTTGTAATTGTTGTTTATCTGCTTATGTTAGTTTATTATATCATATTATGCTCTTTTCATTCAGTAAAATAAGTGAAATTAGTGATTTGCTTTGAAAAACTTCATTTGAGCTTGTTATACGGGGTGTTTGGCACAGTGGCTTTAACCACTGTGCTTTGATTTTTGTTGTTGATTTGTGGATGAGTTAATCTTATTTAGGTTCTAATAACTCAGTCATAGCCTAAAAATCCCATGTTATTTGTTTAAAAGTCAAATCACTCTTTGATCAATCTCCACAGTCTACTGTTGGAGTTTCTTGAACCCAAATCATCATCATAAGCTTGAAACTTGTTATAGTAGCTTTATTTAATCTTACTTAGGGTTTACAAACATCATTTAATCATCCAAGCTCATCCAAAGTTAATTAAAGTCAAATCTTAGTTTTTATTCAAAAGTCAACTTTTGCTCATCTCAGATTTTTACAAGATTTCAAAGATATGTTTTGATTTATGTGTTGGGATTGAGACTTCAGGATTTTTACATGTTAAAGTATGTCAGCTAGTCTTTAGAAATCAGTTAAGGGCTTATTTTTGTGATTTTTAGTGTGGGTCCCACACAACCCCAAACACAACTGCAGAGGAAGTGGTTGTCCTGCACCAGCAGAACCCATCCATCACCACCACTTTTGTGGTGATTTGTGACCACCACAGTGGGTCCCAGACCTCAAATCTTGTTTCTCCCAACCCCCCTCCTACCAAGGAACAATATTTGACCATAAGTTTGACCTAGCACCCAGTGGACCCCACCTGAATTTAGCCTTGAAATTTGTCCCATAATCTGTCTCAGAAAACCAATAAGCATAAGCTTGTTGTGGCTTTTTGGCTTATTCAGTGTACCATTAGTGTTTTTTCTAGCTTATATATGTTCATTTGACTTAGTTGAACTAGTTTTACCTAGGTGGACCCCACAATAAGCTCTTGTGAGCTTATTTTCATTTTCAGTCAACATAAGTCAACTGTTAGGGTTAGTAGCTTATAACTAGGTTATTATTAAGTTATAAAATATTTGTTTTTACAAAAGTTAGTTATATTTAGATATAAAATAGATTTGTAAAAGAAAATTCAAGAAAAGACAACATAAAAATAAGTGATAGTTTCTATTTAATATAATTTAATTTTAAATTTCATTTTTATATTTTTATTAAGTAATCTGTATTTTTATATTTTTATTAATTTTATCTTATATTAAAGTATTTTTAGTAATTTTATCAGGTTTTTATATTGTCATTTGATATTTATTAGATTTAAAAATAGTTTTATTAGTAATTAATCAATAATTAAGTTATAAATAGCATAATTAATTTTTACATAGTAACACCTAGTTTTTATATTTTTCCTAGCTTTTATAAGTTATAAAATAATTTTAGAAATTTTCTTGTAATTTATACTGTTTATTTAATAGTTTTTATAATTTAAATAGTTTAATTAGATATTAATTAATAAATAGAATAATAATTAGTAAACTAGTTTAAAAATATATAAAATAAAGTTTTTATAATTTTTTAGGATTCCTGTGATGGTTAATTAGATTTATAAAAATCTTCTTAATTATCTTAGACTTTTTAGTATTTATAATAAATTAATAGTTAATAAATAATTAAATAGTTAATAATTAATAATAATTAGAATAATAGTGTGAAAAATATAATTTTATTTTTAAAATAAGTTTTATAATATTTTAGACTTTTACAAAGTTTAATTTTATTTTTCTAAGACTTATTTTACATTTTCTTATTTATTAGTTAATTATTAGATAATTAATATAGTTATTAAATAAAAATAATTAATTAAATAATTAATAATTATAAAATAAATATTTTAAGTTTATTTAATTTGCATTTAAGCCCCTAAGGTATATAAAATAATACTTTAGTTAAAATTGTTTTTGTTTCGTACGTTTACGTAGATTAAATTAAACGTACGCGTTTCTAGGTTTTAAACGTTTTTAAATATCTAGGTTTCACATAATTGTTCTAATAGTTTACCTAAGTTAATTTAAGTTATAAAACCCTAGTGTAATCACACACACACACTTTATACCTTTCCTGTTCACATTCACTCGATCACAGATTCGTTTTCAATAAAACATCGCACACCTCGTTGGGACATTACGACCCGGGGAAACACTGTATTCCACGGAAGCATTTGCCTTAGACTGTTTGACTTATTGACCATACTTTGGAGGTCTGTGGGACCCATACTAAAAATCTTAAAATTATAAAAACTATGGGAAACTGAAATTGAGGTGGTAGGCTATGATCCTAAGAATTTTCAGATCCTAAAACCTAATACACAATTCTACAAAAATCCCACAAGATTTGAGATTTTCTGGAATAGGCAAAGTTTGACTTTTGATATAAACCTAAGATTTGACTTTATTGAACTTCTAATCACTACTACTGATTTAATAAGTTGTTATAAGTGATTATTAGACTGAATTAAGCTCTGTAACTGACTTGTGTAATGGTATGATGAGGTTTGAGATCAAATTACCTCAACAGTTATCTGTGGTAAGGATTGTGAGGTGATTTTGACTTTGAAAGCTATGACCTACTGGTTTTATGTTATAACTATACTAGTTTACTACTAAGGATGATGGCTGAGTAAATTTTAACTTATGAGAATCACAAGGACACAGTGAAACATGTAAATCCAAACACCCCCTTATACTAACTGATTTTTGTGTTTTTCAATTTTTAATGATGCTAATCCTAAACTAATGATGCAGAGTTCTTACATAAGAAATATGGACTTATTTTAAACTGATTTTTAACACTTACTACCTCTAATCACTCAAAAATCCAATATGATCTATGTTGACAGTTGACTAAAGTTATAAGCTATAATTTAGAACTAATGGACAAAGACCAAACTTTAAGCTATAATTTTACTAGTATATAACTAATAGGCATAAATTAATAGGATTTAAGCACTAATTAAGCAGTGGAACAGTAAAAACCAAAAAAAGTGGAATAGGGTGCTTACAATGTGTTCAAGCACAATTCAAGGTATCAAGATGTTCAAACCTCCCCTGAGGCTACTAAAACCAAAGAAAGTCAGATTCCACCATGTCACTTGCTGCAATTCTACACTGATTTTTTATTTTCTACTATTTTATTTGCAATTTTTTTAAGTATTTTTGTTTTTATGAATTAACCCAATTCTAATGTTGAGAAATTTTATTTTCACCTTTTTAGTATTTAATTAATATTGTATTATATTTAAGTATTTTAAATATTAATAATTAGTGATTAATTAATATTAAATAATTAATTAGTGTTAAAATTTATTTTCTTTTTCTAGAAATTTTCTTTCACCTTTTAGTTTGTAAAAAAGTCATTTTCACCCCCTGGGTGTTTTCAGATTCCCATTTTCACTTTTTATTTTGTACGTTTACGTTTTATTTAAACGTGAACGTACGCGTTTTAAGTTTTAAATCGTTTCTGGTTTTTCTTGGCTTCCCGTCTTATTCATATAGCTTATTTAAGCTATTTCTTTGTAGATTCCATAGTTTGATCACACACAAACCCCTTTCTCATCCAAATTTAAACCTTTGAAGTACTTTTTCTAGCAATATCAGTGTATTCTAAACATAAATTCAGTTTCAATTTCAGTTTAACATTTCAAATCCAAGTTATGCAATTTTCACTTTAAAATCTCATTTAGCTCTAAACTTGTTAAAAGTTGTTGAGTGGTGATCAATTAAGCTCATATAATTGTTTTATGAGTTTTTTATAAGTTTCCTCAACATTAGAATTGGGTTAATTCATAAAAACAAAAATACTTAAAAAATTGCAAATAAAATAGTAGAAAATAAAAAATCAGTGTGGAAGAAGATTGCAGCAAGTGACATGGTGGAATCTGACTTTCTTTGGTTTTAGTAGCCTCAGGGGAGGCATTAGGACAGGTTTGAACATCTTGATACCTTGAATTGTGCTTGAACACATTGTAAGCACCCTATTCCACTTTTTTTGGTTTTTACTGTTCCACTGCTTAATTAGTGCTTAAATCCTGTTAATTTATGCCTATTAGTTATATACTAGTAAAATTATAGCTTAAAGTTTGGTCTTTGTCCATTAGTTCTAAATTATAGCTTATAACTTTAGTCAACTGTCAACATAGATCATATTGGATTTTTGAGTGATTAGAGGTAGTAAGTGTTAAAAATCAGTTTAAAATAAGTCCATATTTCTTATGTAAGAACTCTGCATCATTAGTTTAGGATTAGCATCATTAAAAATTGAAAAACACAAAAATCAGTTAGTATAAGGGGGTGTTTGGATTTACATGTTTCACTGTGTCCTTGTGATTCTCATAAGTTAAAATTTACTCAGCCATCATCCTTAGTAGTAAACTAGTATAGTTATAACATAAAACCAGTAGGTCATAGCTTTCAAAGTCAAAATCACCTCACAATCCTTACCACAGATAACTGTTGAGGTAATTTGATCTCAAACCTCATCATACCATTACACAAGTCAGTTATAGAGCTTAATTCAGTCTAATAATCACTTATAACAACTTATTAAATCAGTAGTAGTGATTAGAAGTCCAATAAAGTCAAATCTTAGGTTTATATCAAAAGTCAAACTTTGCTCATTCTAGAAAATCTCAAATCTTGTGGGATTTTTGTAGAATTGTGTATTAGGTTTTAGGATTTGAAAATTCTTAGGATCATAGTCTACCACCTCAATTTCAGTTTCCCATAGTTTTTATAATTTTAAGATTTTTAGTGTGGGTCCCACAGACCTCCAAAGTAGGTTGCAGGGTAGGGTATCTCCCTTGCACCAGGGATTCAAGCCACTTTCATTGGTCCTTTGTGGCTTAACCAGTGGACCCCACAGCCAACCCTTTGGATTTTAAATAGCTTATTAGTAGTATTGAGCAGTCCTTGGCTTATTTTGTGGATTGGCTTATCTATTTTGGCTTATTTGGTCTCAAGTCTCACCCTGACCTCAGACCTTACACTGAGTCAATCAGTGTTGAGACCCAAGTTCACAGGTCTATATCTTGATACATAGTAGGTCCCATCTTGCAATTCTTGGCTTATTGGAAACACCAATAAGCCAAATTTGTAAATTAGACCTTATCTTGGACTTTTGACCATAGTTGACCACCTAACCAAAGCCTGTTATTAGCCTGGTTTACCAAGTTTTCTGTTTGAACTCAGTCTATTGGACTTGTTTCCAAGGCTCCCTCAGAGCTTATTAATAAGCAATAAGCAGAGCTTATTGACTTATTTTGTACCTTGCCAGCTACCCTTGGCAGGTCAAGTCCCAAATTGGACCCTCTTTCACCTCTGTGGACCCCACAGAGGTCCAAAGGTGCCTATTTGGACTGTTTGGATTTCAGGTTTTTACCTAAGTGCTTAATTGTCATTTGTGGCTTATATAAAGAGCTTATTAGCTTCCTTGTGTTTCTTTCTAGTGTAACTCAATTAGTTATTAGCTTATTTTGTTCTGTGGTACACTAGCATAGCCTTTTATAGCAACTTAATCAAGAGTAAAATCCTAATAAGCTAAAAAATAAACCTGTTAAGGATTTTTGATCTCACACAGCTTTTTAATAAGCTATACAATAAGTTCCTTCATAAAAGTTGCTTAATATTAATAGTAAAATAGATTTGTAAAAGAAAATTCAAGAAAAAACAATATAAAAATAAGTGATAGTTTCTATTTAATTTAATTTAATTTTAATTTTCATTTTTAGATTTTAATTAAGAAAATTGTGTTTTTATATTTTTATTAATTTCCTATTAGGTTAAAGTAATTTTAATAATTTTCTCAGAGTTTTATTTTGTAATTTAGTATTTATTAAAATTAATAATAGTTTTATTAATAATTTATCAATAAGTAAGTTATAAATAGCATAATTAATTTTTATAAAGCAACACCTAGTTTTTATATTTTTTATAGCTTTTATAAGTCATAATTTTAGGAATTTTTTCATAATTTTCTAAATTGATTTAGTATTATTAGTAATTCAAAATAGTTTAATTAGTTTAATTAATATAAATAGTTTTTAATTAATAGAAAATCTATAAAAAGACAAAAACATTTATTTTTATTTTTTATACTTTCTTCAAGTTCATTTTAAGTTTTAGAAATTATTTTTATAAGTTTTTATTTTAATTTTAGTATTTATCATTTTTAGTTTTAATTAAATTAGTTTTAATTAAATAGTTAAATAGTTTTTAATTAAATAAAAAATAATAAATAATAAAATAATCTAAAAAATAATTTTATTTTTAATTTAATTTTCTTTTAAGGTTTAGTTTATAGAATTTTCATTTTTAACCATTGTAGTTTATTTTTCTTAAATCTCACTTTTTTCTCAGTACGCAATCGCGTCTGATTTTAATTTGGTGTACTTTTAAACGTTTTAGATACCTAGCTTTTACGTAATCGTTCAAATAGTTTATCTAAGTTATTTTATTTTATAAAACCCTAGTGTAATCATTCACACACACTTTTATACCTTTCCTGTTCACATTCACTGATCACAGATTCGTTTTTAATAAAACATCGCACACCTCGTTAGGACATTACGACCCGGGGAAACACTGTATTCCACGGAAGCATTTGCCTCAGCTGTTTGACTTGTTGACCATAACTTGGTTGATATTATCTGACCGTTTGAGTACTTTGGAAATTGACATAAATGGTCCCTGGGATGTAAAAATTTTGAGAAAAAATCAATCTTGGTCCTTGTACTAATAATCTTTTGCAGGAATGGTCCTTGGGTGGCAAGTTTGGTAAAATTACATGTTTGGTCCCTGAAGTTTAAAGATTTGGCAGAAGAGGTCCCTGGAGATATTAAAATGGAAAATAATTACATTTATGGTCCTTGGCTTATCAGATTTGGCAAGATAGGTCCTTGATGATACTTTGGGAAAGTTGAAATTTCAGTCCTTTGAAAATCAGCAAATTACAAAATTGGTCCTTATGGTTATATACAACAAATGGACCCTTTTTATTAAATAAAAACCAATCCAAATACAAACACAAACATCACCAGCCCACACCCTTGGCCCAAACAAACAAAAAGCCCACCCTGGTAATATAATACTAGGGTCAAATAGTCAAACACCACCGCCACTATTCATCTCCCTCCCACACCACTTCCTCCATTACCACCCTGGTATTCCACCTCCACCTCACCTCCCCAGTTGTCTACCAACTCCCCTCCACCCCCACAGCCAACCCTTTGGCTTTTAAATAGCTTATTAGTAGTATTGAGCAGTCCTTGGCTTATTTTGTGGATTGGCTTATCTATTTTGGCTTATTTGGTCTCAAGTCTCACCCTGACCTCAGACCTTACACTGAGTCAATCAGTGTTGAGACCCAAGTTCACAGGTCTATATCTTGATACATAGTAGGTCCCATCTTGCAATTCTTGGCTTATTGGAAACACCAATAAGCCAAATTTGTAAATTAGACCTTATCTTGGAATTTTGACCACAGTTGACCACCTAACCAAAGCCTGTTATTAGCCTGGTTTACCGATTTTTCTGTTTGAACTCAGTCTATTGGACTTGTTTCCAAGGCTCCCTCAGAGCTTATTAATAAGCAATAAGTAGAGCTTATTGACTTATTTTGTACCTTGCCAGCTACCCTTGGCAGGTCAAGTCCCAGATTGGACCCTCTTTCACCACTGTGGACCCCACAGAGGTCCAAAGGTGCCTATTTGGACTGTTTGGATTTCAGGTTTTTATCTAAGTGCTTAATTGTCATTTGTGGCTTATATAAAGTGCTTATTAGCTTCCTTGTGTTTCTTTCTAGTGTAACTCAATTAGTTATTAGCTTATTTTGTTCTGTGGTACACTAGCATAGCCTTTTATAGCAACTTAATCAAGAGTAAAATCCTAATAAGCTAAAAAATAAACTTGTTAAGGATTTTTGATCTCACACAACTTATTAATAAGTTATACAATAAATTCCTTCATAAAAGTTGCTTAATATTAATAATAAAATAGATTTGTAAAAGAAAATTCAAGAAAAAACAATATAAAAATAAGTGATAGTTTCTATTTAATTTTAATTTTCATTTTTAGATTTTAATTAAGAAAATTGTGTTACTTTAACCTAATAGGAAATTAATAGGAAATTTTCATTTTTAGATTTATGAAATATAAAATAACTAAAAATAAGTTTTGAAATGAAAAATAAGTGTTTTTGTCTTTTTGTGGTTTTTATATTAATTAATTATTAATTATCTAATTAAACTATTTTAAATTAAGAAAAATAGAAAATGAACAGTAAAAATTACAAGAAAATTTCTAAAATTATTTTACATTATATAAAAGCTAGGAAAAATATAAAAACTAGGTTTTACTTAATAAAAACTAATAATGCTATTTAAAACTAATTATTAATTAATAATTAATAAAATTAAGATTAATTCTAATAAATACTAAATGATAAAATAAAAATATGAGAAAATTATTATAAATACTTTAATATAATTGGTAATTAATAAAAATATAAAAATTACAAGTACTTAATTAAAATCTAAAAATGAAAAATAAAATTAATTAAAATTAAATAGAAACTATCACTTAGAAATAAATTTGATTTTCTTGGATTTTCTTTTGGAAACTTATTTTACAACTAAAAATGAAAAACTTTTGTAAAAACAAACTTTTTAAAACTTAAAAATAAGCAAAATATAAGCTAAATGGTGAGACAGTTGACCAAAATGGAAAATAAGCTTAAATGACCAAGAGTGGGACCCACTTTGGTTAAAACTGATACAAATAACTTATTTGAACTCGTATGAGCTGGAAAAGCTAAATGTGAGCACAGAATAAGCTATAAGCACAAAATAAGCTCTTGGAAACTTGTTTGGAAACTGAAAATGGGGACAGATAAGATGGGTTGATTCAGGTGGGTCCCAGTGGGTTCAAGGTCAAACTAGTGGTCAAAATGTGAAACCTGGTAGGAGGGGGGTTGGGAGGAACAAGATTGATGGCCTGGAGCCCACTGGGTTGGCTGGAAAACCACCACCAAGTGGTGGTGGTGGGACTGCCATCTGCTGATGCAGGGGAGCAGCTTGCCCTGCAGCCCTCTTTGGAGGGTTGTGGGGCCCACAACTAAAATCACAAAAATAAAAGACCAATGGGATCTCAAATATGAGCTGGTAGGCTGCAAAACCTCAAAAGCTCAAGGCTTGAATCCTTTCCTAAAATTCTATAAAATTATTGTTATTTTGGAAAAAAACTGAGCAAGTGCACAATTGACTTTTTGAGAAAACTATGAACTTTGACTTTTATGAACTTGTGGTGATCTAAACTAACCTAATATGTTATAATAAGCTGTATTAAAGCTAACATAAGCTAAAACTATGATTTATAAGCTAAAAGGGGGGGGGGGAGGTTTAGGTTACACAGCTCCAACAGTTAACTGTTGGAGCTTTTGGAACTGATTTTTGACTTTGGCTTGTTTAAGGTACCATCTTTATGATTTATAAACCCTATTTAGACCTAATATAACTAGTTCAAGCAGAAAATAACAACTAACTCAATCCTAAACACATAAGACAGAACTGAGCCAAACACCCCCTTATACTTGACTAATTGATGGTTTTCAAAGATTTTCAATAGTTCAATGCATAAAACTGACTCTAACAGTTATATTATGATGAAATGAACTCACTTAAACATACAAACTCCATTTAAATAACATTTAAACCTTAAAACCTAGTAAAATAAATATGACAGTGGAAATGTGAAAAGTGAACCAATATGGAAATTTATGAACAAGCATGAAGTATTAGGTAATTTCCTAACTCTAATGTACCAATTAAGCATAAAAACACAGAAGAAAGCAGATGATAAGCATTAAAACAGTAAAACACTAAAAAATGTAGAAATGCTTACAAAAGGGTCCTGAGCAATACAGTGAACCAAGATTAATCACAACACAATCCTATTACTCACCAAGGAGTTCTAAACCCATTGCAAGCCAAACACCATCCTTTTCAGCTTTCTCCTTCTTTTTTTTCTTGATTTTTATTTTTCCACTAATTATTTGTATTTTTATGAATTTTTTTGGTTTATGAATTTAAACTGACCTAACTGCTCTGGAAGCTTAAGAAAGCTTATGAGTAAGCTTAAACCAACTTATACAGACTCTGAACATTAACTTTTAACACCCTTGAGTGAAAATGGAATTTTTAACTTGAAAATGCTAAAAAGTGAATTATATAAAGAAAACTTGAAATTGAAATAACATAAAGTTTAAATTACAATAGAAAGGTAGATTACAAGCTTTTTAAACTAAAAATTACAATTGAAAGATAAATTTTACACTAAGTCGACATTAATTTTAAACTAAAAACTACCAAGGAACTATATTTGACCATAAGTTTGACCTAGCACCCAGTGGACCCCACCTGAATTTAGCCTTGAAGTTTGTCCCATAATCTGTCTCAGAAAACCAATAAGCATAAGCTTGTTGTGGCTTTTTGGCTTATTCAATGTACCATTAGTGTTTTTTCTAGCTTATATATGTTCATTTGACTTAGCTGAACTAGTTTTACCTAGGTGGACCCCACAATAAGCTCTTGTGAGCTTATTATCGTTTTCAGTCAACATAAGTCAACTGTTAGGGTTAGTAGCTTATAACTAGCTTATTATTATGTTATAAAATATTTGTTTTTACAAAAGTTAGTTATATTTAGATATAAAATAGATTTGTAAAAGAAAATTCAAGAAAAGACAACATAAAAATAAGTGATAGTTTCTATTTAATATAATTTAATTTTAATTTTCATTTTTATATTTTTATTAAGTAATCTGTATTTTTATATTTTTATTAATTTTATCTTATATTAAAGTATTTGTAGTAATATTATCAGATTTTTATATTGTCATTTGATATTTATTAGATTTAAAAATAGTTTTATTTGTAATTAATCAATAATTAAGTTATAAATAGCATAATTAATTTTTACATAGTAACACCTAGTTTTTATATTTTTCCTAGCTTTTATAAGTTATAAAATAATTTTAGAAATTTTCTTGTAATTTATACTGTTCACTTAATAGTTTTTATAATTTAAATAGTTTAATTAGATATTAATTAATAAATAGAATAATAATTAGTAAACTAGTTTAAAAATATATAAAATAAAGTTTTTATAATTTTTTAGGATTCTTGTGATGGTTAATTAGATTTATAAAAATCTTCTTAATTATCTTAGACTTTTTAGTATTTATAATAAATTAATAGTTAATAAATAATTAAATAGTTAATAATTAATAATAATTAGAATAATAGTGTGAAAAATATAATTTTATTTTTAAAATAAGTTTTATAATATTTTAGACTTTTACAAAGTTTAATTTTATTTTTCTAAGACTTATTTTACATTTTCTTATTTATTAGTTAATTATTAGATAATTAATATAGTTATTAAATAAAAATAATTAATTAAATAATTAATAATTATAAAATAAATATTTTAAGTTTATTTAATTTGCATTTAAGCCCCTAAGGTATATAAAATAATACTTTAGTTAAAATTGTTTTTGTTTCGTACGTTTACGTAGATTAAATTAAACGTATGCGTTTCTAGGTTTTAAACGTTTTTAAATATCTAGGTTTCACATAATCGTTCTAATAGTTTACCTAAGTTAATTTAAGTTATAAAACCCTAGTGTAATCACACACACACACTTTATACCTTTCCTGTTCACATTCACTCGATCACAGATTCGTTTTCAATAAAACATCGCACACCTCGTTGGGACATTAAGACCCGAGGAAACACTGTATTCCACGGAAGCATTTGCCTTAGACTGTTTGACTTATTGACCATCCTTTGGTTGATATTATATGACCGTTTGTGACTTATATAAAGTGCTTATTAGCTTCCTTGTGTTTCTTTCTAGTGTAACTCAATTAGTTATTAGCTTATTTTGTTCTGTGGTACACTAACATAGCCATTTATAGCAACTTAATCAAGAGTAAAATCCTAATAAGCTAAAAAATAAACCTGTTAAGGATTTTTGATCTCACACAACTTATTAATAAGCTATACCATATGTTCCTTCATAAATCTAAAAATGAAAATTTCCTATTAATTTCCTATTAGGTTAAAGTAACACAATTTTCTTAATTAAAATCTAAAAATGAAAATTAAAATTAAATTAAATTAAATAGAAACTATCACTTATTTTTATATTGTTTTTTCTTGAATTTTCTTTTACAAATCTATTTTACTATTAATATTAAGCAACTTTTATGAAGGAACTTATTGTATAGCTTATTAATAAGCTGTGTGAGATCAAAAATCCTTAACAGGTTTATTTTTTAGCTTATTAGGATTTTACTCTTGATTAAGTTGCTATAAAAGGCTATGCTAGTGTACCACAGAACAAAATAAGCTAATAACTAATTGAGTTACACTAGAAAGAAACACAAGGAAGCTAATAAGCACTTTATATAAGCCACAAATGACAATTAAGCACTTAGGTAAAAACCTTAAATCCAAACAGTCCAAATAGGCACCTTTGGACCTCTGTGGGGTCCACAGAGGTGAAAGAGGGTCCAATTTGGGACTTGACCTGCCAAGGGTAGCTGGCAAGGTACAAACTAAGTCAATAAGCTCTGCTTATTGCTTATTAATAAGCTCTGAGGGAGCCTTGGAAAAAAGTCCAATAGACTGAGTTCAAACAGAAAACTTGGTAAACCAGGCTAATAACAGGCTTTGGTTAGGTGGTCAACTGTGGTCAAAAGTCCAAGATAAGGTCTAATTTACAAATTTGGCTTATTGGTGTTTCCAATAAGCCAAGAATTGCAAGATTGGACCTACTATGTATCAAGATATAGACCTGTGAACTTGGGTCTCAACACTGATTGACTCAGTGTAAGGTCTGAGGTCAGGGTGAGACTTGAGACCAAATAAGCCAAAATAGATAAGCCAATCCACAAAATAAGCCAAGGACTGCTCAATACTACTAATAAGCTATTTAAAAGCCAAAGGGTTGGCTGTGGGGTCCACTGGTTAAGCCACAAAGGACCAATGAAAGTGGCTTGAATCCCTGGTGCAGGGGAGATACCCTTCCCTGCAACCTACTTTGGAGGTCTGTGGGACCCACACTAAAAATCTTAAAATTATAAAAACTATGGGAAACTGAAATTGAGGTGGTAGACTATGATCCTAAGAATTTTCAGATCCTAAAACCTAATACACAATTCTACAAAAATCCCACAAGATTTGAGATTTTCTGGAATGGGCAAAGTTTGACTTTTGATATAAACCTAAGATTTGACTTTATTGAACTTCTAATCACTACTACTGATTTAATAAGTTGTTATAAGTGATTATTAGACTGAATTAAGCTCTATAACTGACTTATGTAATGGTATGATGAGGTTTGAGATCAAATTACCTCAACAGTTATCTGTGGTAAGGATTGTGAGGTGATTTTGACTTTGAAAGTTATGACCTACTGGTTTTATGTTATAACTATACTAGTTTACTACTAAGGATGATGGCTGAGTAAATTTTAACTTATGAGAATCACAAGGACACAGTGAAACATGTAAATCCAAACACCCCATTATACTAACTGATTTTTGTGTTTTTCAATTTTTAATGATGCTAATCCTAAACTAATGATGCAGAGTTCTTACATAAGAAATATGGACTTATTTTAAACTGATTTTTAACACTTACTACCTCTAATCACTCAAAAATCCAATATGATCTATGTTGACAGTTGACTAAAGTTATAAGCTATAATTTAGAACTAATGGACAAAGACCAAACTTTAAGCTATAATTTTACTAGTATATAACTAATAGGCATAAATTAACAGGATTTAAGCACTAATTAAGCAGTGGAACAGTAAAAACCAAAAAAAGTGTAATAGGGTGCTTACAATGTGTTCAAGCACAATTCAAGGTATCAAGATGTTCAAACCTGTCCTAATGCCTCCCCTGAGGCTACTAAAACCAAAGAAAGTCAGATTCCACCATGTCACTTGTTGCAATCTTCTTCCATACTGATTTTTTATTTTCTACTATTTTATTTGCAATTTTTTAAGTATTTTTGTTTTTATGAATTAACCCAATTCTAATGTTGAGGAAACTTATAAAAAACTCATAAAACAATTATATGAGCTTAATTGATCACCACTCAACAACTTTTAACAAGTTTAGAGCTAAATGAGATTTTAAAGTGAAAATTGCATAACTTGGATTTGAAATGTTAAACTGAAATTGAAACTGAATTTTATGTTTAGAATACACTGATATTGCTAGAAAAAGTACTTCAAAGGTTTAAATTACACTAGATAATTGAAAATTACAATATTCGACATTAAAACTAAACTACCTACTCCAATATATCTTCTTTCTGGCTTCATCATTCTCTTATAGAGATATTTTGAGGTCCTTGCAGACTTTTGAGACTATCCCACCAATTTGTAGCCGTTGATATGGTCAAAGTAATCCAGGCCGTTCAAAATAGCTTTTTCGCGCCAAAAATATCTAAAAGCCAGCTGTGGTTGCGTGTGAGTATTTCAAGGGTTTAAATGGGTTTGGGAGGTTGTGGAGGTGGAGGGGAGTTGGTAGACAGCTGGGGAGGTGAGGTGGAGGTGGAATACCAGGGTGGTAATGGAGGAAGTGGTGTGGGAGGGAGATGAATAGTGGCGGTGGTGTTTGACTATTTGACCCTGGTATTATATTACCAGGGTGGGCTTTTTGTTTGTTTGGGCCAAGGGTGTGGGCTGGTGATGTTTGTGTTTGTATTTGGATTGGTTTTTATTTAATAAAAAGGGTCCATTTGTTGTATATAACCATAAGGACCAATTTTGTAATTTGCTGATTTTCAAAGGACTGAAATTTCAACTTTCCCAAAGTATCATCAAGGACCTATCTTGCCAAATCTGATAAGCCAAGGACCATAAATGTAATTATTTTCCATTTTAATATCTCCAGGGACCTTTTCTGCCAAATCTTTAAACTTTAGGGACCAAACATGTAATTTTACCAAACTTGCCACCCAAGGACCATTCCTGCAAAAGATTATTAGTACAAGGACCAAAATTGATTTTTTTCTCAAAGTTTTTACATCCCAGGGACCATTTATGTCAATTTCCAAAGTATAGGGACTAAACTTGTAATTTTGTGAAACTTTGCACCAAAGGACTAAATATGTAACTTTATGATTAAAAATGACCTTTGATGACTTTTTCATGTTTTTAGAATAACCAGGGACTAGTTTTGACAACGTTTGAAACTTGAGGGACTAAAACTGCCAATTATGCAAACTTTGTACGCTTTTCATCTGTTTTTGCATATTTTGCATTTGAAACATATAAAACACACTTCTAAGATATTTTAAGTATTTTGATGCATATTTGAGTGTTTTTGGATGTTTTGGCAGCTCAGATTGGTATAAAATGATGAGTATTTAGACACTCATCAATGGTCCCAACTTTAAGGTGAATGGTCACCGTTTGAAACACTATTTCGGAGGGGATGTACCAACCATGGTAGTCCCGGATCTCCAAACTTTCCTCAAGGACGAATGAATTCGGGGATCGAGTCAAGCTACGTGACTCGGTAATCAAAAACAAAGCGCTTCGTGGGAGGCAACCCATGCTTATCCAATATCATCTTCTTATATTTCCATTTTCTAATAAATAACGTGAAGAGGGGGTACCTCTTCCAATCTCGTGTTTCGTGGTTGTTTGTGTGTGATTGTCCAGGATTGTCCCCGATTTATGATGACTCTCGTGCTCGTGGTTTTGTCTTTCTCTCCACTCGAGTCTCATTCATCGATGCTTTTGGAAATCCAATATCCGTAAATCTTATCGACTAACGTTTTCTTTGGCATAATTAATAAACGGCCCTAGATATTTGTTAGGATTACCTTTACCCATTAAAATATTGAGGACAATGTTTCATTCTAGTCCGGGGGGGGGGGGGGGGGGGGGGGTGAATCTTCTATTCGATTTTGACCTTGCAGTTTTCACCATGTCATGTACTCTTGCAACTCCGTTTTTCCACAAAAAAATGAAAAAATTGAAGAAAAAAAATTGAAAAATTTCAAAATGAATGAAAAGTCATGAAAAACACAAAAAAATGAGAAAAAGTTGAAAAAGTTGTGCAAAAATATAATAAGTGATTTGACACCTTGTTGACTTTCTTGCTGGCAAGAGTAGGAATAAATATTTTGACTTGACCGGGCGTGTTGAGCCCTAGCTTGTTCCCTTAACCAATGATAATCATAAAAGTTTGTGCTAGCCTTGTACACTAGGAGCTACTCTTTTGTCGGCTCCCGTACTCGACTTTATACATGCACGGCTTGAAAAGCTTTCGCTAGTCACTTACACTAGGAGTTACAAAACGCGAATTCTTTCCAAGAGTTTGCAAGCTCCCGTATTTGATTTTATATATGCGTGGCTGATTATTGGCTAAGCATATGCTAATCTCATTATTTGAGGTCTTAAATTTGCAGAGAACGAGAAATGATAGAGTTTATTTACAAGTTTAATGCTAAACGTGGAGTAGTGGTTCTCTTTAAAGCTCATAAGAGGTACTCGTGGCTTTTTACTCCCATCAGATACGTCACCAATATATAATAGATGTTCTAGGTTAATTAGTGGTATTTAGGTTTGAATAATATTTAGTTATTTGTTTTCTTAAGAGAATTTTTGCTTTAGAAGTTGGGTACATATCAAGGAACATAAAAAATAAGAGCAAAAAGTGAAAAATCAAAAGTCAAAAGTTGATTATCTATGTGGTTTTGGAGCTACCCGATAAGCTTCCATTGATGTATTGAGAAAAGTCAAAGAAAGAAAAAAGTGAAAAGTATGAAAAATATGAGAAAAGTGAAAAAAGTGAAAAATGAAGAAAAGTGAAAGATGAAAGTTGTATTGAATAAGAGCTTATGTATGTAAATAAGTTGTTGGCACGTGAGGTGCATGTGATTAGTGATTAGTAATTAGTCACATGAGGTGCACGTGATTGTACTCCGCAACTTATATCTTTGATATTGTATGTACCCCAAATTCCTTGATGTGGACCGAATTTATATTGCAGTAGTTCTTAAGAGAAAATGAATAACTACTTATCGTTTTAACTTAGGTGTCACTATCGGACTAAAAATTATTGAAACGAGAAAATATGAAGCGATTCATTTCTCAACAAAGTAAAATATTGAGATACAAAAACTTAGGACATGGGAGTAAGAAGTTTCCACGAGTAACTTTTATGAGTAGTGTTAGCATTAAATTTGTAGATAAGCTATGATCTCGTTTTTACGCTTAGTTTGGGAGCTCGTGAAAAATCAAGGATGGCGATTTTTATCCGTATGGTCACTTCTTAAATAGAAGTGTTTCTACTCGTAGACCCTAAAAATTATTGCAAAAATAATGAAAGTTCAACAAACCGTCACAAATATGAAGTGTGAAAAACCCAAAAATAGAATAAAGTGAAATAAAGAAATAAATTTTGGAAAATGGAGCGTTTGCGGGAATAAATGATTTTGTAATCTCTTTTGAACCTCCTTGCTACTTTTCAAAGTTAGTAGAAAGAGTTATGAAATTATTTATCTCGTGAGCGTGAATTGATCACATTGCGTGAGGACACGGCAATATTTTAGTCCGGGGGATTTTGGTGAGTGCTTATTCACTCACCTTTTCTGAGCTAAAATAGGACCAAATAAACCAAAAACTAACCAAATTTGCCAAAGAATGTGTGTTTTTGTGTTTGTGAATGTGCAGGAACGGATATTTAAGAAAAGGACGAAAAATCACGAGAAAATGACAAAACGAACACGAGATTTGGAAAAGTGTCAAAAGCCAGAGCCGGGGAAGCTTAGTGGTCATAAGGAGTCCTCAAAGTCTCAGAAATTACAAGAATGGCCTTGGTCATAAGTTTGAAGAAGTTACACATATGGTCCTTCAACTTTCAAAGTTGTCATTTTTGATCCTTATGGAGATAGTTTGAAGAATTGACAACTCGGGCCCTCCAAGTATTCATGAAATATCACAAATAATCCTTGGATACTATTATGGAAGATTGGCAGCTTTGGTCCTTGTATTTTCAGATTGTACAAGTTTGGTCCCTTGGATGACACTACTACTACAAACCGGATCCAAACCAATATATATAAACCACTAGCCTAAAACTAATATAACCTTAACCCACCACCACTGCTGGCCCAGTGACATCTAAGCCCATCACCACCCCACCATCCAAACCCGACCCAACCTATTAGTATTACCTGGAAGTCAAACCCCCAAAACCCACCAGTCAAACAATCAATTAAAACCAAACGCGCCCTTTTTACTGTGCCTCCTTCCCTCCCACAGAGTTACCCTATACTTTTTTACCTCGTACCTATCCTAAATCTAGTAACCTCGTACTAGAATCTTTCTAGAAGCTGACAACGTGTCAGATGGTGTCATAATTCCTTCCAAGTGGCTGATTGAAGACCTCTGATTGGCTCCTCCTACGTGGATACAAGATAAGGTGCTAATTAATGGATAATATTTTGTGGGATGTCGACATTCTGAGTAGGATTGAAGATATGTGGCCATCAATTGAGTTCTAGCATCTTCCAAAACCCTAGCACCCCTCACCTCCCCTGCTCCTATAAAAACCCCCCCTTTGTATACGTTTCTAGAGTGTAGAGTTTTATTGTAATGTTACTCTGCCATTTTTGTTTTGTAATTCAATTTTAATATTAATGGAAGTCTCTTTTGGTTTCTTTATTTCATTTTCAGTATAGCTTATTTACTTAATCACTTTTTAGCTTATTGCTTATTTCTGTCTTATTTCCTTTAAAACAAGTGGTTTTCTTTTGTTATTTCACTTAGACTCAATCTACTGCTTCAATAGTTCTTGTTTTTATTGTTGTTTATTATTCAAAGAAAAATCAAAAAATCAAAAAAAAAAAAATCTTATAAAAAAAAAAAAAAAAAAGATGTTCTGTTTTCATTGTTTAAATCATTTTTAGTGTTTGTTTGTTGTTTGATCAAGCTTATTTAAGCTCTTATAGCTTTTAGTAAGCCTTGACTGTTTTCCTTTCTCAAAAATCCAAAAACACAAAAAGTCAAAGAAAGTCAACACTCAGCTTATTTGAATAAGTTGAGCTTATTGGTGATTAAAGGCAACCATAAGGTGTCCCATGGTCTGTCTTAAAGGCAGGCTAGCTTAGTGAACCCCCTCTTTTCATGCTGAGGGGGATTTGGTTTGTAAGTCTCACTTATTTTTACTCAAATCTGCATAAATAGTTATAGCATAGTAGGTTTAGATCTTATTGGTAGGTTGCTTGCTGCTTATATCTGTTTATTATTGCTTATTATTGGATATTACTTGTTGTTTCATCATATTTGATAGTGGTTTGAATTTTACTGTTTCATTTATATACTTCATACATCTGTGATCTTTGATTTCTGAGTTTTATTGAATATAGATCAGTTATTCTGAGTTCATTGATGTTGTTGAATCATAGTGAGCTCATAAGTGTTGGTTTGGAATGCATTTGCTGAGTTTATTGGTGGTTTATAGTTGAGACAGTCACTTAAAGGGGTGTTTGGTTGTTTGCAGTTTGCTGTCATAACACTAGTTTCAGAGGTCACTAATGGTTTAGTTAATTTGCTTAGGTTATATTAAGACTTGGTAAAACATAAAATTAGTAGGTTATTTATAAAAAGTCAAAGTTGCAATTTTTCTTCTTTAAATCTGTCATAAAGAAGGATCTGTGGTCATTTTTCATTTCAAATCAGTAGTAAGTAGTTAAGTAACCTTTAATCAGCTTAATTCTAGTTATTTATAACATATGTGAGCTTTTAGAGTCATCATAATTTGAATTTAGTCAGACTTTTCTAAAAACAAAAAGTCAAAAGTAGTTTGAAACTCATATTTTGGTCCAAACTTTATGGGTGGCTGTAACCTTCATTTGTGATTGAAAATACTTTTGGAAAGTGGTTTTGAAAAGCTCAGCACTCAAACTTTAAATTTCAAAAAGAAAACTACACTTTGGAACCTGTTTGCTTAATTGAAAAAGCTGTTGAAGTTGGCTTATTGAGCCAAAAGGTGCCCTGCACCATCAGTCCTGGCCCCACTTCTTGGGCAATTTTGAGTTAGTATATGGCATCTAGGATCTGTTTTTTGGCTTGTTTTGTGTTCTCACCATAGTAGTAATCAAATTGCCCCCATAAGCTTGTACTTCTGAGCTTATTCTCACAGCTTATTTGGTCCATCTTTTTGAGTGATTCTGCCTAAATCTGTTTTTAGAGTAGGGCTGCAAATTGGATTTGATCATCATAAGTTGAGTTTTATTGTTCCTATGAGCTTATTTGTGCCTGTAGTTGCTTTTTCAGTTGGTGTTTAGCTTATTGCTTCACTGCTTGTGCTATTTGCTATTTACATAGTGCTTATTTGACTATTTGTGATCATACCTGTGCTTCTGAGTTCATTTTGATTTCAATACTGTTCCATTAAGCTTAAGTTAGTCTAAAAATCATTTGGACAAAGTTTGGTCAACTTTTGATCAAGTTTGCTTATCAATAAGCACTTAAATAAGCTAATTTTAAGCCATAAAGCACTTCCAGTGCTTATTTTCCACTTTTTATATTTTTCCTAGCTTTAAAATATTATTTTAGATTTTCCCTGAAATTTTCATATTTTTCTGAGTTAATTTGCTATTTTTCTTATTTAATTTTCATTTTTAATCATTTTTTATTACTTTTTAATTACTAGAAAATCCAAAAAAATCAGAAAAATCCAAAAATATTTTAGAAAATAGTTTTCAGTTATTTTAGAATTTTAGAAATTAAATTTGCATTTTTCTCACTTTATTTACATTTTCTTTTAATTATTAAATAGTTTAATTAGTTTTTAATTCATAAAAAATTATAAAAGTCAAAAAAATATTTTTCTTTTTCTTAAAATTTTCTTTTATCATTTTTAACTTTTTAAAATTATTTCCAAGTTCGTAGGATTAGTATAGCTTAAAACTCGCGTTTTATTTTGTACGTTACGTTTTAAAAATCGCGTTTGCATTTCCGTTTTTACGTTTTAGACTTTGGTGCATTACTAGCTTGTACTCTTTGCATATTTCATACTTGTTTGTGATTACGTGAATTATTTGATCACTATTTGCTTTTTCACCACTTCTCACTACACGATTTACACGAATGGATATTCTTGATTCCATTCACACCTTCACTTGGAAACGACTCGGGTGATCCGTATTTCTTGCGGATCACTTCGATACTATACTACTATTATATATAATTGTTTTTCACGAACGAATCAGTGGTACAACAAGATGTTTCTGCTGCTACAACAAATCAAGTTTCTACTGCTGAAGTTGTTACAGATGAAGAGGTTGCAAAGATAGTTGATGAAGCTGAAATAGCTAACTTTATGGAAGAGAATAGGAGAGATAAAGTGTCTGAATTTGAAACAGATGAGCAAGTAAAATTCAGACTTGAAGAAGAGGAGAAAAAAGAGCTCATGGAGAGCAAATGCAAGCTTTTATTGATGCAGATGAAGTTCTACAGGCTAGAATTAAAGAACTTTACACAGATGAGACTTTAAATGGGGAAGACAAAGTACAAAGACTTGCTGATTTGATAAAGGAAAGATATGAAGAATTAGTTTTGAAGGACCTAATTAAGTCAATGAATCAACGTCAAAGTCAGAAGAGGAAAAGAAATCCCACAAGGTCTCAGCTCATCAGTGAAATGAAGATATACATACAAGCTTCTCACCTCAGGGGAATGACATATGAACAAATTGAAAGTCTATACTACCGACACAAGAAATATGTTGAAAACTTTATCCCCATGGGTACAGAAGAAACACCATTAAAGAAACAAAAGATCATTGAAGACAAACCTGCTGAGAAGAAGAATGATTCACAAAGAAAAGAAGACAGTTCTTCTCATGATCAGATGATGGTGATTGTTCCTAAAACATTATATGTTGACCTTATTCAAGCTAGACATCCAATCATGGACTGAGAGATTTACCGAGATAAATTTAGAAAGGCTTGGAAGATAATCAGGGCTGGTGGAGGATCAGCAGTGTACAAAAGGTTTGAGGATTTGATAAGAACAATTGACAGAGTAGACTTAGACAGATTATGGGAGTTGGTTCAAGAAAGAATCAAAACAGTCAAGAAGCTAGATGCAAAAGAGCAAGATTTGTGGGTTGAATTACATAGGTTATATAAACCTGATCCAGCTGATATCTATTGGAACTTCCCATGCCATCATTTCTCAACTTCATGGAAGTTTTATGATAGCTGCAATGTACATCACTTATCAACACAAGGTGGAATTGATGTTTTTATTCTTGCAGAAAAAGAATATCCTTTGCCTGCTAGTTTACTTGCTGTGATGACATCTACAAAGATCATATGTGAAGAACCTAGAGAGGTAGTTAAAGATCTCATTGAAAGAATTCATGCTCAGTATAAGAGAGCATTGTATGCTGTGAAGAAAACAAGCTGATAATTAGGTGTTTGGAGGTAGCAGGGGTACGTACTTTAGCTTCTCTGTTTTCATTATGTTGTAAAAAACCTTTTGGTAAGTACTATATAATTCACTTTTTGTGAGATTACAACTCTGTTGTTTGTACAAAAGTTACTACTGCTATTACAATAGTTAATACTGCTATTACAATAGTTACAACTGCTATTACAACTCTTGTTTGTGTAACTCAATGTGACTAATATCAAGGTTAATGATAACTGAGTTCACATTTTGCTATAAATAATAGTCACATGAAATTCACAATGTGACTATTTTGAATGTATTGGTCACATATAATACCCTTATAACGTGGCGATAATCATGATTTAGATACACATTTGTGATATGGTGTGACTATTGTAAAGCCTATAGTCACATGATCGTGCTACAATTAAATGTGACTATACACATTAGGTTGTGGCAAGCAAACACACACTAGACTTTAGACACGCATATTAACTTACATGACCATATGTATCAAATTTTGGTTACACTTAATCATGTATGTTTATGGTTTAGTGTGACCATATATGACATTTGGTCACACTCTCCAAGTGTGTGACATATATTTGTTACTTTTAAATGCATATCGTGACTAACACTTCAAACTTACTTTTCAGCTGTCACATTTTCACATTCATATGTGGCTAAATATTCAGCAAAGCTTAGTAGTCACGTTTAAATAATGTGTGACAAACTTGACTATATAATTTAGACACATACACAATTACTTCATGTGACCATATATGGATTTTGGTCACACTGTTCAATTGTGTGATATATATTTGTCACATACGTATATATATAGTGTGACTAATGTCTCAAACTCATTTGTATATGTCACACGTCCCAAATTATAAGTGACTAAATAATCAAAAAAAAAAATTCCAGTTACCTCTAATCACATAAATATTCAAATGTGTGACAATAGAATTCCGAAATGGTCACACAAGTCGGATCAAGTGTGGGTGTTTATTTTATTCTAGTACATTTAGTCACGTATAAATGTTACAGTGTGACATTTCAAAATCGACCATGTGTGACCAATAAAACTTTTTGTACTAGTGATATAAGCTTTTCTATTTTGTGAATATCCAAGGAACACGCCTTCATAAGACTTTGGGTCAAATATAGTGAGATAATCCTTTGTGTTTAGTATAAAGAATTTACTCCCAAATACTTTAAAGTATCCTAATGTTGGCTTTTTACCTCTATATATTTCATATGAAGTTTTATTTAAAAATGGTCTAATTAGGACTCGGTTTAAGATATAAGTTGATGTGTCAACGGCATTACACCAAAACTTTTATGGAATATTTTGTTCGTTAAGCATTGTTCTACTCATCTCTTGAAGTGTCCGGTTTTTACGTTCTACAACACCATTAGATTGAGGAGTGCGAGGAGCCGAGAAATTATGTGTTATACCATTTTTGTCACAAAATTCACCGAATCGTATTTCGTTATCAAAATTCCCGACCATGATCCGTTCTAATAGACACAATGCAATTTCCTACTTGATTTTGAATTTTCTTTCCAAGTATTTCAAATTGTTCGAAAGCTTCATTTTTACTTTTCAAAAATCTTGTCCATGTATATCGTGAAAAATCATCTAGTATGACCAAAGTATAGAAGTTGCCTCCATAACTTTAAATAGCGGATTGACCAAACAAATCCATATGCAAAAGTTCTACATATCTAGTTGTGGATACCATATTTTTAGCCTTATGGCTACTATGAACTTGTTTACCAATTTTGCAAGCATCACAAAAGTGTTGGTCGTATTTCAACTTGGGTAGGTTTCTAACTAATTCCTTAGAGGATAGGGATTGAATAAGTCTCATATTAACGTGACCTAAGTGTCTATGCCAAAGAGTCGAGGACTCATCTAATGAGGTAAGACAAAGTTTATCTCTAGATGTTTTATCAATTTTCATGACGTACACGTTATTTTTAAGAACTCCTTTAGCTATAGTTATACCATTTTTAAGTATTTTACTTTCGTTTTCACTAAAGAGTACTTTATACTTTTTGCGGCAAAGTTGGCTAATGCTAAGAAGATTAAATCCTAAGTTATCAACATGAGCTACATCATCAATAGATAGAGAGTTATGAGAGATAGTACCTTTTCCGATGATTTTACTTTTAAGGTTGCTACTAAAAGTGACGTTACCTCCGTCATAGACTTGATAGGTAGAGAAAAGGCTTTTGTCACTCGTCATGTGTCTTGAACAACCGCTATCTGTGATCCATTCATCCAGTTCCAAACACACTTTTAAGCACACCTATTTTATAAGAAGCATTCAGACATTTGGTCCCCAATATCTCATGGGTCCATTTTGGTTAATCATGCCATTACCTTGATTCATGTAAGGAAATGGTGGATATGGGTTCCAAGACATATAGTCTGGAGCTTGATGATGTCTAGGTAAGTTTTGACCCCAACTATGTTGAAAGTAGGGTTGTGTGTTGTAGTTGCTCTTTGGAAAGGGGCGTTTGGATATTGACGGTTTAGGTCTTGGTTGAGTAGTTCTAGTTCTAAATTCATTTTTAGCAAGTCCTACTCCTATTTTAATGGCCGGTTTAAGTTTGGTTTCAGTAGAACTAGTGTTTGACTTCTTTGTAACTTTATCAAATTCACTACGATTAGTTTTTAAGCTGTTCTGTACTGCAGCAGTGTCCACGGAACCAATGGGTTCAACAGGCGGAACCAAATTTTTGGTTCCGTCAGTTCCGTGGGTCATTGCTGCAGTTTTGTCAATTTCTTGTCCTTTTTCGCCTTGTTTTGTTAAACTACTCTTGATCCTGTTTTCATGAATCCTAACCCTGTTCTATCAAAGTGCGACTTTTGGAGTTTCATTATTTCATCAGCACAACAAATACTTTTATCAAACTTCTTAGACTTTGAGTTTTGTTTAATAAGACTATCTTGTGTGATTTTAAGCTTCTCAATTTCAAGTTTGAATTCTTGACATGATTTGCACGTTGTGCCAATGTTTTTACTCTTTTCCAAACGTTTAGCTTTTTCTTTTAATTCATAAACTTCGTTTTCTAAAAATTCCTTTTTAGTCTTCAAAAATTTGTTTTTGTTTATGATTTTCAAGCTTAACTCACAAAGTTTGTTGTATTGTTGTTCTAATGTGTTATCATCAATAGAAGAATAAGATGAATCGGAATGTACCTCATTTGAGCTTTGAGCCATAAGAGCTATTTCGTCATTTGTTGGCTCTTCATCATCATTCTCACTAACGCTCCAAGAACCACTCACAAAAGCACTTTGAGTTTTGCTTTTGGGTGGTTTTGGACATTCTCCTATTAGGTGACTTGTATCTCCACATCTAAAACACTTTCTTTCATTCTTTACTTTCTTAGCATCCCGATCTTTACGTAGAGACTTCTTCTCATCTTTAGGTTGCCTTACAAACTTTCCTCGTCTCCTAAAGAACTTCTTGAAGTCTCTAACCGCCATGGCATACTCTTCATCATCACTATCTGAAATAGATTCCTCATCGTCACTTGATTCTATTCTAGCTTTTAAGGCAATAGATTTAACTTTTTCTTTCTTGCCTCTAACTATCTCCGAATCTTTTTCCATCACCATTTTGTGAACTTTGAGGTTTCCAATAAGCTCGTCAAGTGCCATGCTTGAAAGATCTTTAGATTCTTTAATAGCCGTTACTTTTGCTCTCCACTTAGGATGGAGTGCTCTAAGGAATTTCTTGATAAAATTCTTGCTACAAAAAGATTCATCAAGTGCTTTAAGTAAAGTAATAATGGTGTTAAATCTAGCAAATGCACAATCAATAGTTTCATCTTCGGGAATAGAAAATTGTTCATAGTATTGGACAAGAAGATCAATTTTGTTATCCTTAACTTGTGAATTTTCTTGATGAGTAGTGATTAAAGATTGCCAAATTTCTTTAGCGGTTTTGCACATAAAAACTCTTTCATACTCTTTCTTAGGTAAGGCATTATAAATCATCATTTTTGCTTCATTATTTTTGGCAATTAGTTTTTTTTTTATCATCACTATGTTTAGTAAGTGAACTATCCTCATCCCGACTACTTCCGGTAGCCTTATGATCACCTTCAATAATAATATACCATAGATCTATGTCCTTTGATTTGACATAAGTTTCAAAATGGTTTTTCCAATAAATAAAACTATTTGGTTCAAATATTGGTGGCCTTTGTATAGATTGCCCTTCTTTGAAAATTTCAAAATCCATGGATCGTTTCAAGTTTTAAGATACAATATATTTTAAAATCTTGAGTAACGTAGCTCTTGATGCCAATTGTGGAAAACTAGAAGGGAGGGTTGAATAGTTTACCGGTTTTAAACTTGATTTTCTTGTAATACTTTTACGTGTAATTACTAATTAATACGTATCAAACAATAAATTATATGCAAGTATAAAGTAAGAAACGATCAAACCATAACACGATTGTTTATCGTGGTTCGGCTACAAGGACTCTTTTTCCTTGCCCTACTCCACGCCCCGAGTATCCAACTCAAGAGTTATCTTGCACTAGTCAACAAGCTCCTTTATCTAGCGGAGAAAACCTTACACGTCGCTTACACACTATTTCCGACACTAAGCTAGATGTCGAGTTCTTTCACAAGGGTACAACCACTCCCGATAGTCCTTTTACAAGGGTACAACAACTCCCGATACTCTAAGTATTTTGAGGACTAAAATACTAACCGATCACTACAAATGGATACAATACAATGAAGTATAAACTTTACTAGTTTACACTAATGCTATGTTAGACAAGTCTTACAACGTTGTGTTGAAGCTTGTAAGATCGTGATCTTCTTGCTACAAAGAGAGATTCACAAATATGAAAGTTACTGAGTTAAAAATGAAGTATATGCAATGAAATATTATAGAGAGTGATAACCAAAACTCAAGAAGTGAGTTGCTATTTATAGGCCTTCAAACAGACCAACCCACGAAAACGGCAGAACCTCTCCTTTGGTTGCATCCGTTATGCCCGAGGGTTCCGCCAACAAGTCTGACAGAACCCTGCATAAAATATTTCACAATCTAATACAATATTCTCAAGATCTTCCCAAAGTCAACTTTGAGATCTTGAGTGTGAATCAATACATAATAGAACATGTTTCTTACACACTTACACACATGTTTCCTTGAAGGGACATGTGTGATGCAAGCAATGATGCAACTAACATATTATTTCTAATTTTAGATATTCCTAAAAAAGAAAGTACACGTGTGAAAATAGTTTATGTATAGAATCAAAACATGTTTGTTTAAAATGTTTAGCAAGTGAATGTTTTAGTAAAAAGAGTTTGCTTGCATATATCATAATATGACAAACTAATTAGTAAACTTGCTAAATATACATATTAGACATTTTCAATACATGCACTTAAACAAATGTCTACTTACTTAGAAATTACTTTGTGAAAACATGTAAATGTAGTTTGAGTGAAGTTAAGTAAAAGACTTTTAAACTATATTTATGATTTGCCAAAAATAAACTTTATCTTTTGTAGTTAACAAAACTAAGAAAGATCGTAAGATATAAATAACGTTTTTAGGCGATATATGTATTAACAAATGGGTAAAGTGTAAAAATGGTAACTAACCTATCGCGAAAGTGAAAAAAAGGCCACCGAGTGATAAAGACATGCAAAAATGCTATTAACGTTACGGATAAGTGCAAAAAAGCCATTGAGAGCCAAATTCCGTTAGTTTCATCATTAACTACCAAGTCACTGAGGGTAGTATCGTCATTTCACTCGTTTCAATGGCTAAATTTGCAAAGAAAGACTTAACTTCCGAAACACAATTCATCATCTCCCCCTTTAATTTTCTATTAAATTTATTTTCAGATTGATTGCTCATAAAAAATGACTGATAATTTGAAACATTCATTTTTGATTTTCCATTATGCAAACAAACTGATGAGCTTAGCAAACTTTCAAATATGAAGCAATTTCGTATCATTTAAGAGGATTTAGGCAACTTTTAAACAGTGTTTGACGAGTTCTCTTTTAGCAATCTTTACATTTTGACCCATTTTCAGCAAAAATACAACCCAAATTTTAGTCATATAAAAGGATTGAAATAATGTTTTCATGATTAATATGTTACGCCATGAAAAAATGTGTTCATAAAGTAATTAAACCTTACATTAGCTGAAGATGGTCTTGGTCGAGGAAGTTCAGTTGCACGAACATGTGACTGACCATTTATATTATTGAAGCAAATCCTACCAAAAAGGTTTATAAGCTGTTAGAATATGGACATTATTTTAGTAGTCGTATGTTAGGATCGAACTCGAGATCACGGGATTGCACACTTTACGTATGAAAAGTAAATGAGTAATAATTATATAAATGTTATATTAATTATTAGAACGCAAACACGTAACAATCGTTAACGTTTAACGGAAAAGGATAACGATTGTTAGACGAATGAAAAGGGAGAACGATAGATGAAACTTTGAATGTCAAGAAGGTTTCGTAAACCCTTTGAGGGTGTAGGGACGATTGGGAAGTGTATCCCACATCGCTTGGTGAAGCTTTTGACACAAGATTTCTACCCTATATAAACACACAAGGTTTCATTCTTTTGATATAACTTGTACACACACATCTTGGTGTTTTTCTCTCCTTTCTTTTGTGCTTGTCGATTTATCAAACTAAACCTCTAAGGGTTTCGATTTTATTAATCTAAACAAGTTTTGTGTTTATTACTTGCATAAACTTTTTCTTGAATTAGTACGTGTGTACAAGAACGTGATTCAAACACATTATTGTTTGATTCTTGGATTGAATTACAAAAAGGTAAGGGGTAATTCTTATAATCCTTATAAACCCTAATTAGGGTTCTTGGTTCCGGAAGATTGCAATTGATTCTTGTTCGGGCTAGAATCACAAAGGTATGTTTACTATTTATATTTGATTAATTAATTACATGTTATATGATCTTGTTATAATTGCTTCCGCTATGCTCACTTTGATGTACTTGGTTTATTTATATGAATGTCATGATATAATAATTCCAACAGTGGTATCAGAGCCGTTATAATGTGTAATTAATTATCAAAACGCATAAAAATTGGATCTTGATTCGTTTAGTTACATGTTTTTAGGGTTTAATAGTTAGATTCCTAACCCTAATATTTTTATGGGTCGATTGACCTTAAAGGGTTATTAGGGTTTATGGTTTTTAATTTTTTAATTTGATTAGAAACCCTAAGATGTCATGTAATTGTTATGCGTTTTAGTAAACGATCTTGGTGCAATATGTTAATTGTTAAGCTAAATCCATGAAAAGTGCATATTTGCATGGATTTTTATTGTTATAATTTAAATTGTTTAAATTGTTTATATATATTAATGGTTAAGTTATATTAAAACATGTAAATTTTAATAGATGTCGAATTGGGAAAGACTCCAATATTAAGTAATCAATTACGTGCTATGTGGTATTTATTTAATTTTGGCTTACGCAATCGATTTATCGATGTATGTGGCTCTTTTTCCAAGAAAAAGAAAGCCCTAATTGAATTAATACGTAATACACCTAGATTTGATTATTAATAGGACTTTTGAATAAGATTTGCATGTGGCTACATGTTTTATACATATTTAATTGTTATGATTATGTATATGTGTTTATTTAGTTGTTTTATTTTTTATTGTATAATTACTTGTTTTGTTTATTTATTGTGTTAGACATGTTTATATAAACGAAAAGGGTAATTTTTTGAATAGAAAAATAATACGGACTAAATAATGGCGAAATTGTTTTGGTTTTTAAGAGTTTAAATTTCAAAGGATTGGTTGATTGATGTTTTTGTACGTAATGGTTAAATAGGCTCGACCGAAGTTTACACACTATAAGATGGGTATAAGGTTGGCATCGCATTAAATTGTGGCCTTAGAGAGACAACATTCTGTCTTAACGCTCGTTTGTGTGTAAATTAGACTTACCGAACAACCATTACATGTACATTGTCATCTTAAGGGTGAATAATCCACAATTCCACAATAATTATCCGAAACACTAAGCTTTCGGGCTTATGCAAAAGTACGATATAGTGGACGATAATTGATGGTTATTCTTTAATTGGTGAACCCGATACCTCAATCAAAACTTTGTTATTTTACTCTTAGATAATTGGTAATAAAAATGTTTTGTAAAACCAATGTTATGAAGTTGTATGCATGCTTCTTCATACATTATTTTGATCATATCAAAATAGTAATACCCTTATAAAATTAAGTTGAATGCCATCTAATTAAGAACACTTGAAGTTATAATTTACGTCATGTGAGACTTGGCGAGATTGCAATGGAGAGGTAAATTTCATAAATTCATTGCTAGCAGATCAACTGATGTGATGGATTTGTGAGTTTGCAGTTTTTAAGTTAGACGACTTAAATTGAGTAGGAAGTGAGACTTGGACTCAAGGCATTAAGATGGGGATCAAACATGCTTACAATACAAAAGTTTTGTGATTGTAAATCCCATAAATTTAGGAATTGCAATATGATATTGGCAATTATTGTTCGACAATTACCTTGTTGAATACTATCATTACTAGCAGATCAACTGATGTAATGGTACTATGTCAATTTAGGATCCTAGCTTTAAGAAAATACTATGGTTTATATGAATATTTGCCAATGGGTATTTTATTTTCTTAAAGATCTAATTATCGAAAATACTGAAATTGAATTTTGTAATTCGTTTTAATGTATTAATGCAACGTTCAAACCGTAAACGTATTTTGGGCTTTGGTAAATTGATCTAGTTCTGTTTTCAAACAAATGTTTGATTAAGAAATATTTACTTAAAAGACAAAAGAAGTCTCCTTTCTATGAAGGAAGAGTGAGACACAATCCTATTCTTTTTCATGAATGAGAAAGGATAATAGGAATATTAGATATGTCTAAATTCTAATATAACTCATAGCAAATTTTTAATGGTTAAGAAAATTGCATACATTTTTCATAGGGATTTTATCATCCTCATTCGGTGATCAAATTCTAAGTAACAAATATGATATTTGGTTAACACGAAAATTATGTATGACATTTTATGAGTTATTATAATTAGAAGCTAGACTAATTACCGCAAAATGTTTAAAAACAAACTAGTTGTTTTGACTATTTTAAAGGTGCTACATACATTGTAGGATGGTAGACCTATTAAGGAAGAAATTGCATGCCCAATTTTCAAGTTAATAGCATTTGGTGGATAGTCCATCATTTACGTAGTAGAATACACTCTTTAGTGCATAAGTAATTGTTACGTATGGACATTTAAAGGTGTAGGAAAGTTAAAAGTTACACTATTTTCTTTCACTAGATATGAAACATTTACAATGTTGTCAAATTCAGTGGGAGTATTGTGTACTTATTACTGGATAAGAAATTATTGTAATGATCTTTAATTCAGTGGGAGTTACAAGCTTTGACATCTTGGTAGCTAAAGATAATTACTTTCCAAGTGTAGACACTCATACTTTTAAGGATAAGTATTGTACGTTTCCTTACTAGACATTATTGTTCTACATCTACTTGTTATGCTAAAATCTATGACACAATCATATTGGTCACATAAACAAATGCATGGCGTGTTGTTTATCAACTATATGAGGTTGTTCCATGCACAAGTGGGAGAAATGTTATCTTTAATGTGTGCAAGAAACAACTCATAAAGATATGATTTAATGGATTCTCTTGACTACAAAGTAAGAGAATAATGTTCTAATATTAATTCAAGAAACACTTGGTGTTACAATTTATGTTATGTGAGACTTAACTAGATTGCAACAACAAGGTGAATTTCATATTTCATTACTAGCAGATCAACTGATGTAATTGAACTATGAGAATTTGCAGTTTCTAAATTAGATACCAATTAGAACATGTGTCAATATGATATCAAGACTACTTTAATTTATATTTATGAATTCATTGAATGACATAAATTAATTAAGTAATCTAATGCTACTTCAATCCAATATTTATGTGTTCATGGAATGACATAAATAAATGAATAAATAATGTTGTTTACATTATTGTGAAGTAATATATTAACTTGAAATTACTATTGAAACCAAAAGATGGTGTTCATAATTACTTTAGTTAAACATGTTTATGTTTCATTGTAAAGATATAAACATAAAGTCTTGTTACAAAACTTATAATAAAGTAAGACGTTATATTGTTGTGTCTTTTAATTAAGACATATACATGAAGTTATTAATTGTTAAATAACTTATAACGTATAGTGGGATTATAACAGTTTATGTTTTCTTGTAAAGACATGGACATAAAGTGACTTTGTAAAAGTACTTGTGTTATAAGGCATGTAATTGGCTTGAAAATTATTATACCATTAAAATGAATTAGTTGGTAAATAGACAAGTCAAAACGAATATGGTTATCTTAAATATTGTTAGATTGTCTTACAATATTAATACTAATGAAATATCAAATGTTTATGGTATGTTCAGTTAGGAAAATCAAACTCTTGTTATATTGTTTGATTAAAGATAACTATGACTTCTTTTCTTCCAAAAGTTATCAAGGTTAGAATGTTGAGTATGACTTGGACATATTTAATAAAACTCCAACCAAGAAGATTAATAAGACATTATAATGTGATGAATGTGATGAATCACATTAAGTCTTAAATTGAAGTTCTAAATTTGTTTAACTGCTTATGAAGAGGTTATTAACAAAGTAAAGTCAGGAACTGTTAAATATGTATTTGTAATATCCCAAAAGAGAACATTGTATTGGTTCTTTATTTGCTAAGTATTTAAAGATAGTCTTTAAATTACTAAAAGCAAGTGGGAGTTTTGATCTTTAAAAGATAAAATTATAAGATACATAATCTTCTAAAATACACTAGTAAATATCATGATGAAGTTTGACATTTAAATGTTAAATCTCAAGATGATAAAGTTTGATATTTAAATGTTAAATCTCAAGATAATGGAATTATCATTCATAGAATAGCAATATATCTCAGATATTTGATTAATATGCTGAGGGCTATGATTTACAAGATTATTGTAAACCTGATAATCATTATGATACATTACCAAATATGAAGTTGGGTAAAGTATATATGATATGAATGATTAAGATGCTGTCCATAAAGATAATCAATTTTTGAAATTTGATTTATCTTAATAGTAAGACTAGAAAATGAAGATGAGTTTCTTCAAAGATTTGGTAACCTTTTTGGTTTAAATCTTTGTATAGAAATCTTATGGACAATGTTGTACACGTATTTAATGTATGTTTTATGACAAGATTATTAATCACATTTAAGCAATTAACTGTGATTGAATATTCTATTATAAACACATTAAATATATAAAGATTATGATTGTCATATTTAGTTTCATTTATATGAAATTGACAATTGAATATCAAAACTCTTTCATGAGTGATTACTTGAGCGAGGACGATGAGTAATCAAAAGGAGTTTATGAATTCAAATAAATCTTTGAAAGTGTACATGGTGCAATGATCCATGGATGGATAAATGCATGCATCTAGAAGATAACTCTTATGCTTAATTATTAAATTCATGTTATGAGTTATAATTAAAATAAGATAATTTCTAAGTATTCCTAAAAGCTAGTGGGAGTATTATGTTTAATCAGATATGTTGTAGAACATATGAAAAGTAATATTCCACATAAGTAAATGTTAAGTCTTAGAATGGAATGAAACTTTAAAGATTTAGAAAATAAGACATATAACCTTGGAATGTATGTTTATTGTTGAAACATGTGCGGTAAATGAATCTAATGTATAACATGATATATTATTTAGAAAGTCTGAATAGATATGTATGACATGAATAAAATCTAAGTATGACTCAAAGATTTTTCATGTACATCATGTTTTGTTGTATCATGCTTGATTACAAGATGATTTGGCAATATTAATATCTAATTAAAAGTTATTAGATAACTTGTATAATATTCTATAAAGAATATGTTTGATTATAGAATTACATCCTAAATCTGGAACAGCTTCCAAATTCTATAGATGTACAATTTTTCAATTGTTGTGAAAATTGTCATAGCCAACAAACTTGAAAGTTTGAAGGGCATCAAACATTACACAATAGATATTATGGTTTACGGGAAGTTTTAATAGCATATTGTTGTTGCATACAATGATGCTAATGAAATTGAGATGACACTCAATACTAGTTATGGTAAGGATTTAATCCTTGGCTATTACTAGTTATGTTTACTGAAAGCATAGTTGCATTATACATTAAAGGAATAAGAATACTTTAAACTTTAAAATGTTTGGAAGTTTAATTATCATAAATTGGTGGTTAAGGATGTAACACATTTTATGAAACATTATAAGGCATTATCAAAATAGTTGAGTATGCATATACAAGAACTTCAATAGTTGAATTCTTGAAATAAGTATTCTCAAAATTCCGATAGATCAAAGTTGGATGATTTATGTCTTGTCAACAAGTATGAATTTCATTGCTTGAGACATAATTCATCAACAAGAGTTATCATGCATTGATCTATTTAGTATTTGGATAAGGGATGTTAAACAATTATTATAATAAATTTAAATACATGGTATGTTTAATTTATAATAAATTGTATCCTATATTTGTATGTTTAAATCCATGAATAAAGGTTATTCTTAAATTGTCCGTTGTCAGTTAATAATATGGGAATATTATTAAATCAAGACAAATCTGAAGGTTGGTATAATATACTTAAAGTATATTGATGCGTAGTCATGCCATTTCAGATGATATTCAATGATACTGAATATAGGACTTATCCCAACTATATGATGTTACTTTATGGATCTTGTCATTAAGTAAATCATGAGAAGTTATCCTCAGACTTGAGATGCAAGATAAGTGTCATGAATGTAGTACATTTTTGTGAAACAACTTAACGCTATACGTAACTGGTAGTAATAAGGGTTGTTTTCGAAAGTGTTACAAAGTTTATGGGTTTTGCTTGTAGTCAAGATAGAATTTGTTCCTTCAAATTTATTTTGGAGTTTAATACTGCTGGGCCCCTCGTAGGGTTGGTGAGATGTATGTGTGGCCGCACCCAAGATCTTCCCTGAATATGTTCAGAAGATTTGGTAATCTTAATCAATCACAAACAACGAGAAACAGAATGGTTAATTAAGGAATGACTTTAATCCATATCCTTATTAACGTGGTATTAGAAACAAAAGGATAATAATAATGAGAAAACATTAAAAGGTTTTTCCAGGAGCCTTACTCGAGATCGTACTAGAGGCATCGGCGTGTTGCAAGACGCTAACCGATGTGATTACACTATTAAAATATGTCCAAGTGGGAGCTGTTAGAATATGGACATTATTTTAGTAGTCGTATGTTAGGATCGAACTCGAGATCACGGGATTGCACACTTTACGTATGAAAAGTAAATGAGTAATAATTATATAAATGTTATATTAATTATTAGAACGCAAACACGTAACAATCGTTAACGTTTAACGGAAAAGGATAACGATTGTTAGACGAATGAAAAGGGAGAACGATAGATGAAACTTTGAATGTCAAGAAGGTTTCGTAAACCCTTTGAGGGTGTAGGGACGATTGGGAAGTGTATCCCACATCGCTTGGTGAAGCTTTTGACACAAGATTTCTACCCTATATAAACACACAAGGTTTCATTCTTTTGATATAACTTGTACACACACATCTTGGTGTTTTTCTCTCCTTTCTTTTGTGCTTGTCGATTTATCAAACTAAACCTCTAAGGGTTTCGATTTTATTAATCTAAACAAGTTTTGTGTTTATTACTTGCATAAACTTTTTCTTGAATTAGTACGTGTGTACAAGAACGTGATTCAAACACATTATTGTTTGATTCTTGGATTGAATTACAAAAAGGTAAGGGGTAATTCTTATAATCCTTATAAACCCTAATTAGGGTTCTTGGTTCCGGAAGATTGCAATTGATTCTTGTTCGGGCTAGAATCACAAAGGTATGTTTACTATTTATATTTGATTAATTAATTACATGTTATATGATCTTGTTATAATTGCTTCCGCTATGCTCACTTTGATGTACTTGGTTTATTTATATGAATGTCATGATATAATAATTCCAACATAAGCCCCAGCTCAGTCTCAATTGTTGCCCACTGGATAGCATCAATGCAGTTATATAGCATACTCTTCACCTGTTTATACTGAGAAGAAAACTTTGCTTCCATATCTGCCCTCAAGCTCACATGTATCAAGTCCATGACCGATTTAATTTCACTATTCATTGAACGGATGGCATTATAGTCTGGTTTCCCACTCTTAACCTGCATTTGCAATTCGGCTATTTTGCACTTAAAGATATGTGATATCAATTTCTCATGCTGCAGATTCTGTGCCCTTAAAGTTGCAACAGATTGTGTTTATGTGTACAGAAGTTTATTGTTTGAATGGGTCAAATAGTGTATGCAACTATGCATCTCTTTGCACATCATGGTTTGGAAGCAACTGGGTTGATGCAACATAATTTTGTAATCAGTTCTGAAAATTTGTGAAGCTTGTTTTGGCTATGGTAAGTCGATTATGCAATTGTCTCTTGATTGTTTGTAAATTACTTGTTAGAATGATAACTGATGTCTGTTTTGTTTCTGGAATTGCAAGTCATTAAAATTCCCAGTTAAAAATGTGGCAACTTCATACATGCACTTGGGAATCATTATCTTCCAAACAATCAAAATGATACTTCATAACTTTCACACTCATATGTAGGCGTTTTACTATGCTCCCTTTTCACATTGTCGTCCACGGGTATGATTTCATCTGACAGTCATATTGCTTTTAGGCCTTAGTATATGCTTTACCTGCGCTCTTCGTGTACTTCAGAGTTCATGAGTAGCCGTTTATTTTGTTACCCAATCTGAATGCTAAGTTACCGTCCTTAAGTTAACGATGGAGACACATTCCCCACCTTTACCTTTTTTTAAAGGTAATGTCTATCTTCGAGTACTTGATGTCTATCTTCCTTTTTTTGACTCTGCCATTAGAACTTCAATTATTGTCCTGTGAAAATCCTTATTGTTATTATGATTATACAGCGGCTTGTGCAACAGCATATGGATCTTCGTATGTTACTGTAGCATCTCCTTTAACTTCGTTTTCAATTTAATGTGTGAATAGTTAATTGAATTTCTAATCTTTTAAATTTGAAGTCACCATATATTACTGTACTAGACATCCCCCTCAGCCGACATGATTAAAAACGAGGCGAACACCATAAACCATCGACCGTTTAAGATTTAGATGGCTAAGCTGCTCATTTCGGACCGGCCGCCAATGTTGGCTGTCACCATCTTTAGCGATTACTTCTGAATGTTATGAGATGTAGTAAAGATTTTTGTAACTCTAAGATTGGTGTACTCGAAACAAAAAAGTGGGGACATTGACTATTATGGGTTGATAAAGACTTTCATTGACTATTTAATGCATACAAAATGATAGGATGTTGAAAAATCTGATCCAAATCGAAGTATGAACCGAATTAAAAATAAGGCCAACTGTACTATGTGAATTTAGTTCACCTCCAAAATCTTTTAAATTTGAATTTCTAATCTATGTGCAATTACTCTTTGCAAACAATTACTGTAATTATCTTTATGAAGGTGGATTTGTACTATGTTCCTTTTTGTAATATATTAGAGAGGTGGGAGTGGGTGCCTAAAGGCACGTGAGGGATCCCTTCATCCACACGGGAATACTGCCGCCGGGGGTGGCTTCACGCACGGGATTCAAGTTTTGCCAGAAAGTTTCATGCATGGGAAAAATTTTAAAAAAATGAACGTTGGCTACTTTTTTTGACCGTTTGAAAGCAAACGGCTACTTTTTGTTTTTTTTTGTTTTATATATATCAAGGGGGTCAATTGAACAAAGGTGCAAAAAAAAGGCAACGTGCAAAGCAAAAAAAAAGTTTACCGAGAGTTATTTTAGAGCAAAAAAAAAAATTAGAACCGTCCAAACAATTATGGAACGTGGCAAAATAGGCGCTACTCATGGTCGTGGATCGAGAGGTGGATCGAGAGGCGCAATTCGTCCTCGAATTCAATCACAACCCGGTCACGAATCATCTTCTTCACAACCCGGTTACCACCCACAAATGTACCCGCAATCTCCACCATTTTTCTACACCTAACAACCCCTCCCGCAATTTCCTCCTTTCGAGCCGTTTGATTATCAATATACTCAACAACCCCCACCGCAAAAAAAGCGTGAGCGAGTTAGTGAACCATTACCCATTCGTGAAGATAACGATGATGATGACTACTTAGATCATGTTAACGTGGTACCCGAGACACAACCAATGAATGAAGAAGAAGACGTACAAGTCGAACAAGATGTACAAGAAGTTGAAGAGGTTGAGGTAACACAGCCTAAAAAAAAGTCAATACGGTTTGGACGCCCGATGAGGAGGAGGCGTTAGCTAAGGCTTGGATAAAAATTTCGGTGGACCAAGAAGTTGGGGACCGTCAAACAAAGGAAGGTTTTTGGAGGCGAGTTCACAAGCATTTTAAAACTCTTATGCCGAGGACCCAACGCAGTAAAGATCAATTGAACTCGAAATGTACTCCTATGCACGCTTATATCGCGGCGTTCAACGGTTACTTTATTCAAGCGGTATATATATTTTTTTTCATACTTGTTTTATATATATACTTGTTTTATATATACTTGTTATATATATATATATATATATATATATATATATATATATATATATATATATACATACCTGTTTTATTTATACTAGTTTTATATATATATACTTGTTTTATATATATAATTGTTTTATATTGTTTTGTGTAGTCACGTTTGAAAGAAAGTGGATGCGACGATCTTCACGTTTATGAGAGAGCCCAACTCGATTTTGAAAAACAATATAAGAAAGCTTTCTCGCATACCAAAGCGTGGCGCATTCTCAAAGATCAAGAAAAGTGGAAAGAACAAGCGTCGGTTAGTCAGACTCAAGAATCCACGGGATCAAGCAAGAAAAGAAAGTCGTCGGAGTCAAGTAGCCCAACTCGATTTTGAAAAACAATATAAGAAAGCTTTCTCGCATACCAAAGCGCTCAAACGCCAATAAACGTGGAAGATTTCGAGTGTGAGTTACCGAACCTCAACGAGAACCCAACTCCATCACGTCAACCGAAAGGCAAAAAAATGGTGAATTCTGGATATTCAAGCTGAAGTTCGATGCGTGATACCCTTGCAAGTTACACGGCCGAAAAGAATATTTTAATGTAGGCGCAGTTGGAGGTTCAAAAGAAAAAAGACGAAGAATATTTCAAGTTTCTTGATGGGGAGGTGATGAATCGTGACATGATGTTCGTTATGGATCCGCATGACAATATCCCAGACCCGACTTTTAAGGATTTCTTCATCAACAAGAAACGCCAGATATGCGCAAAATACGGGTGGCCGTGTAGTTTGTAGGATTTAATGGTTTTAAGTTTAGTTTTAATGGAACTTTGATTATTTTATATTTTTTAATAATATTATGTAATGTTTATTTTATGTTTTTTTAATAATATTATGTAATGTTTATTTAAGTTTTAATGGAATTTTAGTTTTTTTAATAATTTTAATGGAATTTAAAAAAGAAAAAAAAAAAAAAAAAAGTGAGTGAAGGGTGAGTGAAGTGATGCCTCTAAAAAAATGAGTGGGTGAGGGAAAAAGTGGGTGAATGATGTGGCATAAGGGGATTGGTTGAGAATGAGTGATGGTGGTGTGGTGGATGAACCACTCCCTCCCCCTTACCCTATAAATCATTAATTAACCATAGTTATAAATATAGTCGTTAATATAATCTGGGTTTTTGGTGATTAGATTGTTAATGTAGATTTATTAGATGATGTATTTCTTGTGATTATAATTTGATGTTTATTTCAATTGTAAAAGATCTGGGTTTTCTTTTATATTTCGGGTTTTGTTCTTGATGTTCTTGATTTAGAAATAAAATTAATTGGAAATTCAAAAAAAAAAAATTCAAATGGGGAAGAAGACGATGGTATATTAGTCATTTCACTGCACTTAACGATGAAACTAACGGGATTTGGTTCTCAGTGGCTTTTTTGCACTTATCCGTAACGTTAGTGACATTTTTGCATGCCTTTATAACTCGGTGGCTTTTTTGCACTTTCGCGATATGTTAGTGACCATCAGTTTACCCTTAATTAATAGATGTTGGAGTCGTAAATTGCATTACCGCAATAAATTAAGGGTTTAAGAAGCGAGCTATGATAAAATTATAAGTTTCAAAAAAGAAGATGGGTATGTTTGGCAAAAGTGACTGTTGCTGGAACTGGAGATGGTGCTGATGATAGTGCTGGTGCTGAAGATTATTAAAAAGAGATTATTTTTATAAACTACATGAAGTAACCTTTGGTTTTAAAAAATTATGGAAGATTATTTTTTTTATAATCTCTCTAGTTATGTCTGCCAAACAAAGATTATTTTTTAAATAGCTTATTTTTTGAAAAAATAAGCATAATCTCTTAACAATCTTGTGTGTCAAACATAGCCAAAGAAGCGAACTATTTATAACTCACATATAAATTAGTAGCTAGAGCTCACATGGGGGATTTTTTTTTTTTTTTTTTAGAAATGATTGAGTTTAACATAAACTGAGTCTCATTTTCAGCTATCTACGGATCAACTAAGCAAGTACTAGGAACAAAATTCATATAGATCAGGTGCATTTACAAAAAAATGGATATATTTTTACAAAAATTAACACTGCCTATATATAATAGCTATAGCTATAGATATTTATGAATATGCAAATGGGATGGTTCTAACTAAAAAGTGTTGGCCGGAAGGTGTTTGATAATTGATATAATGAACCGATTGATTGAATACATCATACAAAGTCCTCCCATATAAAGGGATTTACAAAAACTATTTATGGGTAGATCTCATAAATCACGGGATTGACTGATCACAAATGATTTGATACCTATCAAGTTACTCGGCTAACAAAAACAAACAGCAAGTCATTTGTTCACACTCGACCTTTTTCACATTTGTTTGACAATATATTCTCCACAGATTTTTTGTAACACACACGTTAAGTTGTTTGACCTTTTTCACATTTGTTTGACAATACTCTAGCATGAATTCTGCTCATAATTATCTCTGCTGTGTTGTATATAACTAATAGGCTTTATGCTTTGTTGAATCTTTAAAGTTGTTTATAAGGTTTTAATCTTCTGGACGTCATGTGAGGTCTGCAAGTTTATAGGGTGAATCGTTATCTTGCATTAATTAGAAACGTGGTATATAAATACCATTACAATGAACATTCTAGACCTTGGGCCTTAGCCCATACTAATATTACAAGGACTCGGACTCTACTCTAGTATATCGACTAACACTCCCCCGCAGTTTGAGCGGGAGGACACCGAACACTCAAACTGTTACGAAACTCCTGAAACAAGAAGAAAAAGAAAATATAAACGTGGTGACTGGTTATCACAGAACCAACGGCCAATCACTTAAAGGAAACAGGTGGTGACTGGTTATCACAGAACCAACGGCCAACCACTTAAAGAAAACAGGTGGTGACTGGTTATCACAGAACCAACGGCCAACCACTTAAAGGAAACAGGTGGTGACTGGTTATCAAGAACCAACGGCCAACCACTTAAATGAAACAGGTGGTGACTGGTTATTACAGAACCAACGGTCAACCACTTAAAGAAAACAGGTGGTGACTGGTGAATCGTAAGTTTATAGGGTGAATCGTTATCTTGCATTAATCAGAAACATGGTATATAAATACCATTACAATGAACATTCTAGACCTTGGGCCTTAGCCCATACTAATATTACAAGGACTCAGACTCTACTCTAGTATATCGACTAACAAGGTCTTGCCGCTAGTATTGGTTTTGTCGTTTTTATCATCCGTAAGTTATATTTCATGATAGATCCAGTCATTTAGTAATAAATTCATTCTTGTATAATAAACTTATTTACAGCAGATTGTTGATCCTAAAGCTAAGGTTTCTCTTTTGTGTTGGAAAATTTAGTGCACTTGAGGGATCAAATCACACCTGGTAATGGGTTTGGAGGTATGGAGTATACACCCATTTGGTCACTGAATCCCCTGACTCAATAGTGGTTATGTATTGAATCAGCTGATAAGATTCTGCTGACAGCTGATCCTGCTGATAGGATTCTGCTGACAGCATGATCCTGCTGATAGTGTGATTCTGCTGCTGGCATTCTACTGCTAGTGTTTCCACTGATGTGTTTACGTTACCACTGCAAGGGTTATTGTTTCCACTTATAGTGTTAACATTACCACTGCTAGTGATAATGTTTCCACTGATAACCACTGATCCCTATTATTATGGAAAGTATTATGTTATAATTAATGGGCCGTTAATTATACATAATTCCATGAGCTAGGGTTTTGAGTATTCTCTATTATAAATAGAGGTCACATCATTCTGCATGGATATACGTTTTACAATACGATTAACACAAAACCCTAAAACACTTCAATACGCATCTGGTTCTTGGTTTGTGCCTAAAGCAAGAACATCACTTGGTCTTATCCCATAGAGATATTCGTGTAACCCAGGCATAGGGTCGAATAGTTTCTATTGGAAAGTGATACCACGATTTCAAGTGAATATCCGGTACCTTTATTGATTATCTTAACCCTAATCTGGGAAACCGTTATACAAATATCAACCAACAATCAATAGAAACTATTAGTGATAATCAATGGCTGCTGCTATGAGACAAATGGCTGCTAACTTTTCCAAGTTGGAAAAGTTTGAAGGTGTTGATTTCAGAAGGTGGCAAAAGAAGATGCACTTCTTATTGTCAAGTATGAATGTGGTGTATGTTCTCACGACTGAGATTCCAGAAGATCATGGAGATGATGCTACTATGGATCAGATGAGGGCAAGGAGCAAGTGGGAGAATAATGACTACATATGCAGAGGTTTAATTCTCAATGGTATGTCTGATTCTCTATTTGATATTTATCAGAATGTTGAAACTTCTCAAGAATTATGGGATTCCTTGGAAGCCAAGTATATGGCTGAGGATGCATCAAGTAAGAAGTTCCTTGTAAGTAATTTTAACAATTACAAAATGGTTGATTCTAGACCTGTCATGGAACAATACAATGAACTTCTTAGTATACTTGGTTGATTCACACAACACAAGATGAACATGGATGAGGCTATTTCAGTCTCTTGTATCATCGATAAACTACCTCCCTCTTGGAAAGAGTTTAAGCATATGCTTAAGCATAAGAAGAAGGAGTTAACTCTTGTTGAGTTGGGCAGTCACTTGCGCATTGAGGACTCACTTAAAGCTCACGACATTGACAAGCCAAAGAGTAGCACTGCTACTGGTCCATCAGTTGTCAATATGGTGGAGCATAACAACTCCACCAAGTACAATGACAACAAGGGCAAGCGTAAGCATCAAGATAACACCAAATCTGATCTTAACAAGAAACCTAAGGTGACTTGTTGGAAGTGTGGGAAACCTGGACACTTCAGGAAAGATTGCAAGGGTGGTAAAATTGGAAACAAATCCAATGGATCAGGCACAAGTGGAGGGAATGGTAACACTAATTCTCTGAAAAGTTAGAATGTGTTTAATAAGTCTTTTAAGATTTATTATGTTACATATATATCTGATATTTACTTTGTGCAGGATGATGATGTTGCGTGGTGGGTTGACTCTGGAGCAACAATTCATGTGTGTAAAGATAGAAGCTGGTTCAAGACCTACAAGTCAATGAATGATGGTTCTATTCTTCACATGGGAAACGAGTTAACTGCCCTGGCGCATGGAAAAGGATGTGTTGAGTTGAAGTTTAGTTCTGGAAAGATTGTTTCTTTATTTAATGTTTTACATGTTCCTGATATTAGAAAGAATTTGGTTTCTAGTAGTGTTTTGAATAATTGTGGTTATAAACAGGTTATTGAATCTGATAAGTTTGTTTTATATAAAAATGATGTGTTTATTGGTTTTGGTTATTTATGTAATCAAATGTTCAGACTTAATATTGTTCATGATAATATTGATTCTGCTTTTATATCTACATCTAAACTTTATGATTCAAACCTATGGCATGCAAGACTTGGCCATGTACATTTTAAAAGAATGCAAGATATGTCCAAGGATGGGTTAATTCCAGCCTTTGATGTGAACACTGAAAAGTGTAAAACTTGTATGTTGAACAAGATAACTAAGAAACCTTTTCAAGGAGTAAAACGTGAAACTAAAGTTTTGGAGTTAATTCACAGTGATCTTTGTGATTTACATGCTACTCCCTCTTTGGGGAATAAGAACTACTTTGTGACTTTTATTGATGATGCTTCCAGGTTTTGTCATGTTTATTTATTACATTCTAAAGATGAAGCATTAGATAAATTTAAGGTATTTAAAACTGAAGTTGAATTGCAACAAAGTTCTTTGATCAAAAGATTAAGGACTGATAGGGGAGGTGAGTACATGGATACTCTGTATTTTCAGTCTGTTGGTATAATCCATGAAACGACTGCCCCTTATACTCCTCAGCAAAATGGTATTTCTGAAAGGAAAAATAGGGTGCTGAAGGAGATGGTTAATTCCATTTTGTCCTATTCTGGGCTGAGTCAAGGGTTCTGGGGTGAAGCTATGTTAACAGCTTGCTATTTATTAAATAGAGTTCCCAACAAAAGGAACAAAGTTACCCCTTATGAACTTTGGACTAAAAAGAAACCTAACCTTAATTATCTTAGGATATGGGGTTGTAGGGATGTTGTAAGACTCCCTGATCCAAAGCAAAAAACTTTGGGTGAAAAAGGCATTGAATGCATCTTTGTTGGATATGCTGAGCATTCCAAGGCATATAGGTTTTATGTTATAGAACCTAATGATTATGTTTAAATTAACTCAATAATTGAATCAAGGGATGCAATCTTTGATGAGAACAGATTCTCATCTATCCCTAGACCAAGTCAAAGGATTCCAAATGGAACCAATGACAATGGTGTTTCAGAGGTTCCTGCTGATGAGGTTGTAGAACAACAACCTGAACCTGAGCTCAGAAGGAGCAATAGGGTGAGGACTCCAAAGTCATTTGGACCTGAGTTTCAATTATACTTAATTGAAGGTACAAGGAGTGAGGTCTCTGACCAATACTCCTATTGCTTCATTGTGGAGGATGATCCCAAAACATTTGAAGAAGCAATGAAGTCCCAGGATGTTGCTTTCTGGAAAGAAGCAATTACTCTATCATGGGCAATAACACTTATGTGTTGACTGATCTACCACCTGGTTGCAAACCTTTAGGTAGCAAATGGATTTTCAAAAAGAAAATGAAGGTAGATGGAACTGTTGAAAAGTTCAAGGCAAGATTAGTTATTCAAGGCTTTAAACAAAAGTCAGGAATAGACTACTTTGATACTTATGCTCCAGTGGCACGTATCAGTACCATAAGATTGCTAATTGCTTTGGCATCAATTCACAATCTGATTATTCATCAGATGGATGTGAAGATAGCTTTCTTGAATGATGATTTAGATGAGGAGGTTTACATGAACCAACCTCAGGGCTTCATCATGCCTGGCAATGAAAACAAGGTGTGTAAACTGATTAAGTCTCTTTATGGACTAAAACAGGCACCTAAGTAATGGCATCAAAAGTTTGATGAAGTGGTTTTGTCTAGTGGTTATTTACTTAATCAAGCTGACAAATGTGTATATAGCAAATTTGATGAATCTGGTAAAGGAGTCATCATTTGTCTATTTGTTGATGACATGTTGATCTTTCGCACTGACCAAAATCAAGTTGATCTTACAAAAGAATTTTTGTCATCAAAGTTCTCCATGAAGGATATGGGGGAGGCAGATGTTATCCTTGGCATAAGGATTAAACATGAAAGTAACAAAATTTCTATATCTCAGTCTCATTACATTGAGAAGGTGTTAAAGAAATTTAATTACTTTGATTGTACTCCTGTGAGTACTCCTATGGATACAAGTGAGAAGCTAATGCCTAATACTGGCAAAGCTGTATCTCAACTTGAGTATTCTAGGTGATTGGCTGCTTGATGTATGCCATGACTTGTACAAGACCTGATATTGCTTTTGCTGTGGGCAAACTGAGCAGGTTTACTAGTAATCCTAGTGCTCATCATTGGCAAGCAATTCAGAGGGTCTTTAAGTATTTGAAGAGAACTATGGATTATAGTCTCTCATATACTGGTTATCCTTCAGTATTAGAAGGATACACTGATGCAAGTTGGATCAGTAACACTGAAGACAATTCGTCTACCAGTGGCTGGGTATTCCTACTTGGTGGAGGTGCAATTTCTTGGGCATCCAAGAAACAAACTTACATTACCAGTTCAACCATGGAATCTGAATTTGTGGCTTTAGCTGCTGCTGGCAAAGAAGCTGAATGGTTGAAAAACTTGCTTCTTGAGATTCCATTGTGGTCTAAACCTATAACACCTATTTCTATCCGTTGTGATAGTGCTGCTACATTGGCAAAGGCTTATAGCCAGATGTACAATGGGAAGTCTAGACACTTAGGTGTTAGGCATAGCATGATTCGTGAGCTTAGTCTGCTAAAGGGATGGGTTTAAGTCCAACTTAGTCACTGAATGCAAGGATACCCAACTCCCTTCTAAGGAAACTTGGAAGCTGAGTTCAATGTGGAAAGCTGATCATTTAGTGGACTGAAGCACATGTATCACAAACATCCCAAGGTTGTGCTTGTTACCTGCTGAAAGGAGGATGAAGTCTTCACTTCTTAATGGTTAATTTTCTTTGAAAAAGTGCTAAGAAGGAGCATGAATTAAAGATGAACCACCTATGTGAATGTTGAAGTTTTGCCGCTTCAGGAAGCTTTGGACTTTTAGCTTTTACAACATTTATGAATTGGATATGGACACATGGCTTGTATAGTGTCAGGAGTATTTTAGTGTTTGAAAACTTGTGTGTATTTATCATCAGGTATTCAAATGGGTTGAAGGGTTCAATTCTTAAAACACCCTGATTCTCGAATATTTGAAAGTATATGTACTAATGTGAAAATTCAATCCTCAGGATATTTTCATTTATGCACTTGTTTTGGTATGTGTTTGAATTTTCATGCAAAGGTAGTGAACTAAATTTGGGGAGGATTGTTGGAAAATTTAGTGCACTTGAGGGATCAATTCACACCTAGTAATGGGTTTGGAGGTATGGAGTATACACCCATTTGGTCACTGAATCCCCTGACTCAATAGTGCCTATGTATTGAATCAGCTGATAAGATTCTGCTGACAGCTGATCCTGCTGATAGGATTCTGCTGACAGCATGATCCTGCTGATAGTGTGATTCTGCTACTGACATTCTACTGCTAGTGTTTCCACTGATGTGTTTACGTTACCACTGCAAGGGTTATTGTTTCCACTGATAGTATTAACATTACCACTGCTAGTGGTAATGTTTCCACTGATAACCACTGATCCCTATTATTATGGAAAGTATTATGTTATAATTAATGGGCCGTTAATTATACATAATTCCATGGGCTAGGGTTTTGAGTATTCTCTATTATAAATAGAGGTCACATCATTCTGCATGGATATACGTTTTACAATACGATTAACACAAAACCCTAAAACACTTCAATACGTATCTGGTTCTTGGTTTGTGCCTAAAGCAAGAACATCACGTGGTCTTATTCCATAGAGATATTCGTGTAACCCAGGCATAGGGTCGAATAGTTTCTATTGGAAAGTGATACCACGATTTCAAGTGAATATCCGGTACCACCTTTATTGATTATCTTAACCCTAATCTGGGAAACCGTTATACAAATATCAACCAACATTTTGTAGTTTATATGCCAGCGGTATGGATTTTTTTCTATATATATGATCATATTCGAGGGGAGCTACCAAAGAAGTTATCTCCATTTATTCCCCTCAGCGTGGTTCAAGCTATAGAAGACATGGAAAATGAAAAGCCCATACGGTTCACGACTCAACATCAAAGACTAGCTACCGACAATTTTAGCATTAAATTAGGTTCAGGAGGGTATGGGACAGTTTACAAGGGAATATCCAGAAGTAATGTACCTATAGCTGTGAAGGTTTTAAAGGGGGCCTCAGATAAGATCATCGAGCAACAATTAATAGCTGAAGTAAGCACCATGGGAAGAACACACCAGTATAATCTCGTGAGGCTTTATGGCTTTTGCTTTGAGTCAAGTTTAATAGCCCTTGTATATGAGTACATGGTCAATGGCTCTTTGGATAACCACTTATTCAAATCAAACAAAGGAGCTATAGGGTTTGAAAAGCTCCATGAGATTGCTGTTGGGACTGCTAATGGAATCTCGTACTTGCATGAACAATGTTCGCAAAGAATAGTTCACTATGATATCAAACCAGGAAATATACTCTTGGATTCGAGTTTTACAGCAAAAGTAGCTGATTTCGGTTTGGCTAAACTTTGCAACAGGGACAACACTCATATAACTATGTTAGGAAGACGTGGTACCCCTGGCTATGCTGCACCTGAGCTCTGGATGCCTTTCTCGATTACATACAAATGTGATGTTTATAGTTTCGGTATGCTACTTTTTGAGATTGTTGGGCGGAGGAGAAACGTGGATGTTACTGTTGCCGATAGCCAAGAATGGCTCCCGATATGGGCGTGGAACAAATATGAAAAGAAACAATTGAATGAGTTGTTGATTGTTTGTGGGATTGAGGAGAAGGATGAAGAGGTTATAACGAGGATGCTTATGGTAGCTTTTTGTTGTGTTCAGTACAGGCCTGAGAATAGGCCAATGATGAGTATTGTTGTCAAAATGTTGGAAGGCGTTATAGAGGCGCCAGAGCCTCCAAATCCATTTACGCATCTGTTTTCAGCAGTTAGTGAGCCACATGAATATTTGGCTCGAATTGCTTGGAATGGTAGTGGTTCAGAATTGTCTTCATCTGAAGTACATACCACGTCCACCGTAGTCAATGGGACGCCTCTGATGACCAGATATGAGATCACAGTTGCAACTGATTAATCTAGAACTTGTATCGTTGGCTCCCTAGTTTCTCTTTATTTTCAGTTTTAGTATTTCCTTATGACAAACTTTTTTGTGTTTTATATAGCCTCTTCTAGCTATAGCTGATATATCTTTTACAATTTGTAATGCGGGTTTCTAACCTGGTGATGTAAGAATATAATTATGAAGTTTATAGCGAGTTGAATACTTGAATATCCGTGCGTGGATGGTGCCTGACTATAAAAACACTTGAAAAGCGTTGAGCGTGCTTGGTAAAATGGTAACACAATACACTGTTAAATATATGGATAAACATTAATATGTAAATGTCTAGTATCGAACCCGAGACCTCGGGATTGCACTTTACAAACAAGAATACTGTAAAATAAATATATATATATATATATTAAATGTACCGAGTTGATGAGTGCTCAAACACTCATCATTTTTGGTCTAATATGAACTGCAAAACATACAAAAACACTCAGTAATGCATCAAAATACTGAAAATATTTCATAATTGTGTTTTATATGTTTTAGATGCAAAATGAGCAAAAACAAATGAAAAACGCACAAAGTTTGCAAAATTGGCAGTTTCAGTCCCCCAACTTTCATAAAATTACAAATCTAGTCCCTGGATATTCAAAATATAGAAAATTATCACCAAAGGTCATTTTGAAATCATAAAATGTCATATTTAGTCCTTTGGTGAAAAATTGGAAAGTTTTGGAAATTTACCGTTTAAGTCCCTGGAGTTTCAATAATTGGCAGATTCAGTCCCTGTGGGATAATTTTGAATGAAAACTCAATTTTGGTCCTTGGGAATTCATAAAAATCACTTTTAGTCCCTGGGTGAAAGATTGGTGAAAATTGCAAGTTCAGTCCCCGGATTTTGAAAATTGACATATTTAGTCCCCGGGAAATATTTGAAAAATGAAAATAGCAAAAATAGTTTTGGAAATATTGGTGATTGGTAATTTTGGTACTTATGAGAACTTTGGGAATTTTACATTTTCAGTCCCTTGGTTTTTATAATTTACAAAATTAGTCCTTATGGTTTTTTATTAACTAACTAAATAAACAAATAAACCAAATCCAAAACCTGCTAATCCAAACCCACCCCAATCCAGTCCATGATTTATCCCAGGCCCAAAGAAAAACAGCCCACCCTTTTAAACTAAACCTGGGCGTTGACCCAGTCAACTCACCCCTAACCTCCTTACCCGACCACTGTTCACCACCCTAAACACCCCTAATTCCCAGTAACCATGTCCCCCCTCCTCTCCAATCACTCACCAAACACTCAACCACTTCTCACCTACAACACGCTACTCCCCCCTCCTCATTTAATGCCCACCAGATACACCCAATCTGCCCATCCCATTTTTCCCGCCAAATTGCAATTTAAAGGCTGGGATCAAAATTAATCAATCCAACGGTTCAAGATTGGTGGGAAAGATTCATGGACTCCTCAGAGGCTATAAAAGTCAAGAAAATGAAGAGTAGTAGCAGTAGTTAGGTTAAAATAGTTAGTAGTTTAATTTAGTGTGTCGTTTATTTTATTTCTTCCTTTCCAGGTGTAAAATTCAGTTTAAGCAAACTATAATCCATGTTTTTAATGTAATAGCAAGTTTATTTAATACTAATTCCTAGTTTTATTGTGAAATTCAGATTTTACCATTTATTAGTGAAAATTTCATTTAAGTTTAATGTTGTGGGAAGTTGTTAATTAGTGATCATGTATGGTTATTCAAGCTCAATATAGCTGTGTATAGCTATTGGTAAGTGTAAAGGATTCATGTTCAGTGATTTGCTCAAGGATTTCTTATTAGTCAATGTAAGTCAACATGAGATGTATTATGGTTTAGCTGATTCAGTAATGGAGTTTGTGGGTTGAATAAGTTTTAGTTAGTAGTAACTGAGCTCTAATAAGCTTCATATCTTTGTCCTGAGGTCAGAATTCTCTTTATCTCATCTTACTTAAAATCTCAGCTTAGATATTGTTTTGTGTTAATTGCTTATTCTAGTTCTTATTTAGTACTTGTTTCTGGTTTAGTTGTGCTTATTTAATCTTAGTATAGCTTATTGATCATCTGTTTGTGTTTGCATTGTGTGAATTGGCATTGTAACTACTTTAATCCAAAGCTAGTAACAAGTATAGGGGTGTTTGGCATTGCACTGCTCAGGGGTTTTTAGTTGATGTATGGTGAATGTTTTGGTTTGTGCAGCCCAAAGTAGACAAATAAATGATAATTAGGTCTTAAAAATCAACTTCCAAGTAGCAAAAGTCAAAATCAAAACAACCTTACCCACACAGTTAACTGTGTGGGTTTTGGAGTCCAAAAGCTTGCACCCTAATTTGAAAGTTGATAAATTTCATTAGTTTAAGTCCATTTTAGCTTATCAGTGAAGTCTAAGTCATTTAATCAAGATCTAAATTGGCATAAGTCAAAGATTTAAGTTTTCATAAATAGTCAAAATTGCATTCTCAGAATTTTCCCAAAAGTTCACTTAACTATTCTGAATTTTGTGTAATAGATTTAGGCTTGGTACTTGTTTCTAATTATTCTCCACCAGTTTGGCTTTGATAATCCACATTTGTTTTATTTTTGTAAATTTTTCTGAGCATTTCACAAGCTCCCAAAGTAGGCTGCAGGGCAAGCTTATGCCCTGCTTCACAGACTTTGTTCCAAACACCCATCTTTCAAGCCCTCCCCTGGACTCATAAGTGGGCCCCATTGCTGAAACCCTAGTTCTTTGAACTCTCTAGGTGGGTGGCTATCTAATGCACCCAGGCTTGTGCCCCCAATCCCCCTGATGTGCCCCCTAGACAGTCACTAAAGTTGTCCCAATTTCAGTCCTTAAAACAAATTTCCAAGTGCTTTTTGATTGCTTATTGCTTATTCTGTGGGACATTCTTGGCTTATTCCTGCTTATACAAGTTCCATAAGCTTAGTTGGATCTGTTTTAACCATTGTGGGTCCCACTCATTGCCATTTAAGCTAATTTTACCCATTGGTCAACTGTGGTCAACTGTTGACCATTTTGGCTTATTCCAGCTTATTTTTAAGTTTTCAAAAAGTTTGTTTTTATTAAAGTTTGTTGTTTTTAAGTATTTAGTAGATTTGTAAAAGAAAAATCAAGAAAAAACAAATTTAAAAATAAGTGATAGTTTCTATTTAATGTAATTTAATTTTAATTTTCATTTTTATATTTTTATTAAGTACTTGTCATTTTTATATTTTTATTAATTACCTAGTATATTAAAGTATTTATAATAAATTTTTCAGATTTTTATTTGGTCATTTAGTATTTATTAGATTTAATATTAGTTTTATTAATTATTAATTAATATTAAGTTTAAATTAGCATAATTAGTTTTTATTAAGTAAAATCAAGTTTTTATATTTTTTATAGCTTTTATATGTTATAAAATAATTTTAGAAATTTTCTTAGAATTTTTACTGTTCATTTAGTAATTTTCTTAATTTAAAATAGTTAATTAGTTAATTAGAAATTAATTAGTAATTAATTAATATAAAAATCACAAAAAGACAAAAATACTTATTTTTAATTTTAAAAGTTGTTTTTAGTTATTTTATAATTTTACAAATTTTATTTTCACCTTTTTAGTATTTAATTAATAATGTATTACATTTAAGTATTTTAAATATTAATAATAAGTAATAAATAGTATTTAATTAATACTAAATTATTAAATAGTGTAAAAATAGTTTTTCTTTTTCTAAAAATTTTCTTTTACCTTTTACTTTGTAAAAAAGTCATTTTCACCCCCTGGGTGTTTTCAGATTTACGTTTTCACTTTTTATTTGGTACGTCTACGTTTTATTTAAACGTAACGTACGCGTTTTTAGGTTTTTATCGTTTCTGGTTTTTCTTAGCTTCCCGTCTTATTCATATAGCTTGTTTAAGCTATTTCGTTGTAAATTTCTTAGTTTAATCTCATTCAAACCCTTATCCATCCAGATTCACCCGATCAAATAACCGTTTGTTTACAATTCACACCTCGTCGGGACATACGACCCGGGGAAACCCTATACTTCCACGGAGCATTGATTCTAGGCTATCTTTGACTTGTTGACCTTGGTCAATAATAATAAGACGGTTTAGGCTCAATCACGAGTTAATATATTTATAAACACTTAATGGACTAAATGGTCGTTAGTTATTAACTGTATGGACTAACTATCATTAGTAACGAAAGATATGGACTAGAATGTAACTTGGGAGTCAAGAAGGTTCTGGAACACCCCTTAGGGGTCCATGGCCGGTCAATCATGGGGAGGGGAAGCCCAACCCATGATTGTCTTGTGCTCCAAGATATCTTTTAGTATATATACAAGGCCAAGGATTAGGGTTTCACATCTTTTGTGCACACACACTAAACCCTAAATCTTTTCTCCTTGTCTTTTCTTTTGTGGCCGATCGTCCAACCCCCCTCCTTAGGGTTTGGGTCGATTTTAGTTATTCCAAAACAAGTGTTTTTGTTTACTTGCATCAAACCTTTATTCGTTGGTAGTTTGTGTGTACAAGAACGAGGTAACAACATACTTTTGTTGTTATCAAGGGATCGATTAACAAAACGGTAAGGGGTTAATCATTGATCCATATAAACCCTAATTAGGGTTCTTTATATTATTAAAGACAATTGCTTTTGATTCTTGTTCGGGCTAGAATCACCACGGTACATTCCTATTTAATTTATGTTAATCTCTTATGTGTTATAGATGTTCCTACGCTTCCGCATATGTGTTTACCTATTTTATGATTGTCATGATTCTCATATTCTAACAGTGGTATCAGAGCTTGCTATAACATGTAATTGATTACATAAAACACATAAAAAAAACGAATTTTGATTGTTTTAGATACATGTTTTGGATCTAGGGTTTTGTTTTTTTTACCCTAACCCTAATTTTGGGGGGGGGGGGGGATCAATTTATTCCATGAACCCTAATTAGGGTTTGTGGTTTTATTAATTAATTGGATTAGAAACCCTAGGTTGCCTACATGTTTATGTGTTAGTTGGGCGTATCCTTGATCTAATTGGTAATTGTTATGCTTTGATCCGTGACGAAACATGCATGTTAGTCATGGGTTATTAATTGTTTATTAATTGTTAAGCTTTTTCACATGTTTAGCCAAATGGGTCAAATAGGTAAATTGGGTTAAAAGGTTACCGTGTTAAAAAATTGCACAAATGTGTTTTTAATATACAAAAGCTACTCAATTCATTTATCCAAAAACTATATAATGATTGATAATTGATAGATATTATTGTTCTGCATTTATTTAGCATTGTTATCAAGAAAAAAACAAAACATTCAGGTTTATAATCACCCCATGTGTTGAAGTCCCTGTATGCAAACATTATCTTGCCTGCCCCCTTACATTTAAGCCCAAAACGATAGTAAACTCAAGTTGTAAAAGCGAAAGCATCCACTCCTTATTATTTTTGTTTTTGTTTCAGCCACAAAATTTTCGTTAGTTTTTTGTAAATTAATAAGTTGTTGATATGTTAATTGAAGTTTGATAGCGTGATTTCCATGCTGACAGTGACTAAAATTTTGCATGTTCTTTTTCACAGTATGCCATAGAGTTATAGTTTTCAGAGTTTGCCAAGTGTTGCAGAAGGAGACACAAATGAATTAGACGTTGTATCTGCACCGTTAAGGTGACAAAACTACTCTTGGCCTTATTTTGTACTGAAAGTACACAATACAAAATAGGAAAACTTTAAGAGGTTGTTTGATTGTTTCACTGATTTTACAATCAAGTAAATTATGAGTATAGAATTTTCGAGTAAACTTCTAATGTACGTGACATGAGTTTCTAAATAACCATTAACATACGTTACAAGATTGAATAACAGAAGATAAAAATCTAAAAAATAAAAGCATTATAGATATATAACATTTGCCAATGGACGGTGCCCTTACTCTCCCGACGAAGTAAAATAATATTATTTGGGGTAAGCCCATGTGTGTAAGCCCAAAGTTTTAACACCGTCTGGCCTTTCCGGTCCAAGTGGCCCAATTTTTACCTAAACTTATCCTATTAGTACTTCGGAATGTTTCTTCAGACTTCTGTGACTTTCTTCCGCAATCAATCTGGTGTTTCTTACGTACACGAATATCGAGGTAGTTCATGTTCGCAGATCTGGTGTACAATAATTGTTGAAAAGTTGGTTTCTTATTACTTTTAAATTTTAATAGTTGTTATTTATGGTTGTTGCTGATGCTTCCTACCATTTGTGAATTACTTTTCTTAAAAAAGAATACACTTTAGACACACATATAGGTTATGTTAGTTTACTGTTTAAGTGGATGATGTTTGTATGTGCAAAAGTTGTTACATACTTTATAGGGTACGTGTGATTCATTGTATGTTGTATTAATTGGTTGCTATAAGATGTTACGAACCTTTTACTTTTGTTGATACGTAAAGCCCTTTAAAGTTGTTTGCCATAACCAGTGCATCCTGTTGTGTCGCTTTTTTGTTTCATTTTCTTTTCGCCTGTTCTTAAACCTACTGACCTCGATAAGCCGCTTGAAGTTAAAGTGTACCAAAAATGGACGTCAAAGAACGTGCCAGATCCTAATCCAACCGGGCAATGCTTTATCCTTTTGGGTAGAGACGTAAGTGCCACCCTACTATTATTTGTAAAAACATATATATACAATGTACTTTTTCTTCTACTCATTCTCACTTACAAGGAGAGCAAACACTCTAGGGTTCTGCCATACAAGCGAATGTCCAGCTGTGGGATATGCGACACTTTGATGGCAGATTGCAAGTGGGTTCGTGCTACAGGATTGAACGCTATGGGTGCAAAAAGACTGACAATTGGCAGCGTACTCTTAACAATCCACTGACATTGTTATTCGGACGATACACATAGGTTTTCACCATTCAAGATGATGGATTCCCTAACCACTACTTTAACTTTGCTGCATACAACGAACTTGGTCAGAGAGCTGATGCAAGGGACTACACGTTATCAGGTATTACATATAATACATCCTACATTTGATCTATTTTTTAAAATAACTTGGTCAATCTATATTCGCAGATTACATAGGAGCCATAAAGAACATTGTTCACATTAGAGAATTCGGGGATCCTACTACCAACAGAATACTTCGGTGGAACATCGAGATACAGAACCTGAAGTAAGCAAATCTATTTATTAATACGACCGAACCATAAGGTATACAAACTTATATGTGAGTGTGTTTGTGCAGCGGAAATGTCCTTACTTTCACAATTTGGAATGAGATGGCTGCAAACTTTCCAATTCAAAAAGTCAATCAATTGGAGCAGCCAGTTATCATAGCCGTTACTTCATGCTGGGCCAGATGCTATTCGGGTATGTTTCTGATTTCAGTATCCGAATTCCCCAACACTTTTTTAGCTAGATATTAAAAAAAAAAAGGTATAACTAAACAGGTGGACTCCAACTATCTGCAACTCCTGCCACTTACTATTACCTTAATCCACCGGTTGAGGCGGCAAAACATATTCGACAAATGTGAGTGAATTCAAATCTTTCTACAAAAAAAAATGTTGGCATACACATACTTTAACTAACATTTCCGCTAAAATAGTTATGATGAAATGATGGTTCCTGCACTACCTTTGCAACTACCCCCCGCAGACATCCAACAGGTGGAAGAACCTATAGGAAGACAAATTACGCCTTTGAATGTGCTAATGCAAGCAAGCTCGGAAAGCCTTGTGGTATGTCCAACCTTTTTTTTCTTTTTCTTTTTCTTTTTTTTCATAAAACTACAACTACAAAAACACATCCGACATCCTTTCATTCATGCTCATTGCAGCAACAATTTACCACTGAAGCGGTAATAACAAGGATTGACGAGGCAATGGGTTGGTATTTCAACCGATGCAGGACCTGTGGCAACAAAGTAACAGACATAATGCCACATCGCCACTGTCAACAACCCGGTGTCCGGCTAAGGCCTAATTACAGGTACAAAGAACATCCCCGTTAATATTTAATATTAAAAACCAATACAGTATATGTGTCGTCAATGTATATCTGACACAAGGCACGTCTTCCACGTGCATTTGGCCAAAGGGAGTCGACGAGGTTTCCCATGCTTTATATTGGACAGCGCCGAAGACGTTCCAGTGTCAGTACTCCCTGAAATTCCTCCACCCATAGACGAAGCTGGATCATCTGCAACTACAGAAACTCCTACCCAGACACCTGTCACTGCAGAGAGTGCAACCAAAACCCCGACGATCACAGAAATTGGGTCTGCCAGTGTAACACCACCCCCTACTTCACAATCTGATGAACCAGCAGAGAAAGTGAACCGCACATCTGAACAACAGTCCACAACCGTTCGCAGACAACTTTTCGAAGAGGCTAAAGAAAAATCACCAACACCCGCTGCAAAGAAACCTAAGGTTGACTGATACATATATGCAACCTTAGTACTAGCGTTGAAAGACACCCACTTTATGCAAGTAATGTAATGTACAAAGTAACAACGATAATGTGTGGTATGTACAGTAAGTAGATGTAGTACTTAGTAACGTTAGGTAGTATGTGTGTATAAGCTGTCGCAAATGCAGCCTACATACCGATGTAGAAGCATGCATAATTTTGTATTGCACAGCTTGTAGTTGCTGTCACAAACGCAGGTACACCTGCATAATTTTTTCCCAACCCGTTTAAATAATACAATGACAGTGGTCAGCAATCCTATCATACCACGGTTAAACTTTATGTAAATACCCCGCCGCAACGCGGCGGGCTACCGCCACTCGTTCAATAACAAAGTATGTGATGGTCATCATATGCATCAATATTTAAAAGAAGAAAACAACAAAACAGTCACAAAAGATGAAAAGAAAAACTATCAGCAACCGACTATTATCAGCAAGAAAAGTATAAAATAAAGGTCTTTGTTCAACGAGTATATAATAGACTAATTGGGGGAGGCTTATGACAGATAATATATATTATTGGTATTGGGCCTTATGATAGCTGGGAGTAATCGGTCAAATGGAGCGGGCTAGCACCCTCTAGTCACCCGCTCCCTCCGCCTCTAGCCGCAATGAGGGCTGCAACCACTATCAGTTCATTTCTAACTTGGCGAACCGTATTTTCTAAAGACATGCTTGCAGAATTTGGTTGCATTATCTCTATTTCTCTACGACTTGCTTCCATCTTAACTTGTTATAGTGATTGTAGATATCTACTCGAATTTGTTTAGTATATATACTATTTTCTTTCTTTCTTTTTTGGCTATTTTACGTGGTTATAGCGTTTTACTAATTTGGTAGCTAGTACTAATGAAATTTCTTTGAGGCAACTCGTATATTAATCAAACGTCAAAAACAGCCGGCCCGGGTAATTAGTTTATAGGAATTGACCGAGAAGACTTGGTAAACTTATATTAATCAAATGTTAAAAAAGCCCAGGTTATATGGGAATTGACCAAAAAGATGAGGCCTCCACTAGATCATATAGGAACCAAGTGGATTTGTTTCCAAATCCAGTTAAACATAGTTTATATCTTTCAGCTTTGCTACACCCTCCTATTATTTCACCATACAAATCCTCCTACACATACAATAATATTATATAGTTTTTTCCTACTCATTCTCTCTTTGCATCCAAACCGTCAGTTCTGACAAGTTTCAGTGAGTAGGCACATTTGTATTGTAGGAGGTTTTTGTAGAATTGTTTAGCATTTCTCTATATCTCTAGATGATGAATTATGTAGTTAACTTAGCCTGCGCCAAGTAACATAATCATCTCAATCTAATATAGTACATATGTCTTGTACTAATTCTGATGTGCAAAATTGGTTATGACCAGAACCGGAAGGTTCCCACGGGTTTTCGGGTATTAGAGGATAAATAGGTCCAAGCCCGGTTTGTTGGTTTAGGGTATCTAGGTTTCACCATTATTAATAATTAATGGTCAATAATAAAGATATACCTACGTGGTTTTACCAATCTAACATGGTATCGGAGCGGGTATGATCTTCAGACCTAAGTGGCTATGTTGAGCCGCCTCCCCTAAACCACCCACGTCAAACCCTAGCTGCCACCCTCCAACCATTAAAAAAAATGTTATCTCCCCTTTGCTTTTGTTGCTACTGCTGTTAGAAGATTGCTACCGCTTGTTGTCTGATTTATGTTTTTGTTTTTGTTTTATTGTTGAAAAAAAAGAAGTTATAGTTGTTTTATTGTTTGTTTGTTAGTCACCAGTCGGCTAAAGTTGACCGTTGGTACCAATCCCTAAAGTCGACCGTTAGTACGGTTTTTGTACCAGTCGACTTGGCCGACTGTTTGTACCAGTCGACCCTTGATACGGTTTTGTTATGAGTCGATTAAAGTTATGTTTTTCTTATGTTAATGTTTTTTTTTCTACTTCAGTCCGAGCTTTCTTGATTTCGCCGCTCGGACTGCGAGGGAGTATTAGAGGATAAATAAGCCTAAGCCCGATATGTGGGTTTAGGGTATCTAGGGTTTCACCAATATAAATAATGGTCAATAATAAAGATATACTTACGGGGTTTTATCAATCTAACATCGGGAACCTCATGGATTTTTTTGATGTAGTGTTAAAAAAAATCATTTTTTTTTAAATGCACCCGGTCTATCGAAATGTGTATGGTCAATCGATTTTAACTCTATTGTATTACTGTTCAAATTTTTTGTTAACCCAGTTACATTTAATGCTAGTTCCGTCCCTAGTTATGACCATCTTTATTACACGGCGACACAGTAAAAATTGCTCAAGCACAAGTCTACAACCTGTTAGAGAATGAAACCCCGTAAGTTTATCGTTATTATTGATTATACAAATAATTTATATTTCATCAAAATAGGATATACATAGAAGTAGAATGCAAACGAGTAACAAGTTGTGCTGCTAACTTTTTTTGGATGCAAAGCTAATTCTAACCATAATAGACCTTAACCCCATATTGAGCTTGAGCCATATCTTTCATTTAATACTCCCCGCAATCTGAGCGGCGCAATCACGAAAACTCAGATTGTATGATAATGCTAAATAAACATTAAACAAAGCTAAACTAGGAAGAAGAAAAAAACATTATGACAATAAAAGTAATATTTTATTGATAAGAAAATCCGACAACAAACGAAAACAATTCTTCAAACAGCAACAAAAGCAAATAAAAGCAATAGCAAAGTCAAATAACAAATTTGTTGACGAAGACATCCGACAACAAGCGGAGATTAAGCAACAACAATAGCAAGAGCAAAACCAAAGAAGCAAAAGCTCGTGGAAAGTATATAAAACTGTCGCTCTATTGAAATATGAATTAATTATTGTCGTGATAGTATGATTCGTTTGGTGTAACGAAAATGAAAAAAATGAATGTCCAGTATTTATTCATTAGACATTTAAAAATTTTATGATTTATGTTCAACTTTTGGGAAAAGAATTTAATAAATCATCGTAGTTCTAGATTCTAATTCCACTATGATGCAGCTATTAAAACGCTTATACAATTAATACATCATTAATTTACAAACTTTTTTCATATTATAAATCTATTGATACCATGAATAAACCTATTCAAAAAGCTTTTCATATCATAAAACACAATTAACATTTAAAAAAAAAATAAAAAAAAAAAAATAGTTTAGACCTCTTCAAGATCTTAGACCTTTTCATTCCACCTAGGATTGAAATGGTTGCTCACTATAGTTCACAAATTTATAAATCTCTTCAAAAACGTTTAGACTTATTCATAAACCACCATATGATCTAATAACCGCCTTTTTATCTACTTAAAGTTTACAATATATCAAATAGAAATGTGATGGAGCTTAACCTACTAAAACATCACATATTCACATATAAGTTGGAAATGGTTTGTGATATCCAGGATTTACCTACCATGCATATATCATCAAAGGGAGGTGGTTCGCAAAACATTTTTTTATTATTTCACCACACTCAATACATCACAGCGTTGTACTGTGTGCTTTCTGTGCATTACAGTATTGTACAAAATGGTGAAATAATAATAAAAAAATGGTGTGCAAATCACCTCCCATCATCAAAGGTGGTTCAAGGTTCTCGGTACCAAAAACAATAGTTTGAAATGATCTAACAAATGCACAAATATTTTGGATTTTAATGCCATAAATAAATTCCAAGGTTGCAAAAATCGCGAATCGGTAGTTGGGCGGTCGACCCTTTTGTAACTTGTAATCGGTTTAGGCGGGATTACTCAATGATTAATCGGATTGGCATTTTTGGCAAGATTTCGGTATTTCCCGTGATTTTAGGTATTCTCAGCAAGATTTTACTTAAAAACATCTTGTAATAGATATAAACATCAACTATAAGTGATAACATTTATTCAGGGTTGAAAAAATTGTAAATCGGTGGTTAATCGGGTTGGCATTTTTGGCAAGTTCTAGGTATTTCCGGCGAGTTTTGGGTATTCCCGCAAGATTTTCCTTGTCAAATATCATGTAATAGATCTAAACAGCGACTATAAGTGATTAAAATCAGTTTACGGCGAGTTTTGGGTATTTCCTGCAAGTTTCCATCAAGTTTGACTATCGTTGATAGTTGTTGACTGCCGTTGAACACAATTGACCGATTTGTTTGAATGATTTACACGAATCGAAAAGATTGGTGGTCCAGTAGCGCCTAGGTAGCGATTAATCGGCCTTGTAGACTTTTTTTGAAACACTGATGCTAAAAAACAAGTCATTGAAAATCTTTTTCTTGAGTGAAGACTTTTTTTCGCCATTCTTTTAAGGATACTTTGAAATTGAAATTTTTTTATTCGGTGAAGACTTTCTTTCAAATTACTAGTAGGTAGAGCTCACATGGGGGAACAATTTTTGTTGAAATGATTGAGTTTAACATGAATTGAGGCTCTTTTTCAGCTATTGAAGTATCAATTAAGTAAGTACTAGAAACACAATTCTTTTGAGTCTGGTGCATTTACAAAAAAATTGATACTATATTTTTACAAACATTAACACTACCAATCAAAAAATTCACAAGGGTCACGAGACCCCTAGCTTCGTCACTGCCTATATATAATAGCTACAGCTATAGATATTTATGAATATGCAAATGGAATGGTTCCAACTAAAACCAAACAGCAAGTCATTTTCCTTACGTTTAAAACAAAGTCATTTTCATACTCGACCTTTTTTACATTTGCAACACACACATTAAGTTGTTAAACATCAAGTACTACTAAAAATTGCAAGTACACTCTAGCATGAAATCTGCTCAAAATTATCTCTGTTGTGTTGTATATGTGCTTTATGCTTTGTTGAATCTTTAAAGGTGTTTATAAGGTTTTAATCTTCTGGAAGTCATGTCACGTCTTGCCACTGGTGTTGGTATTCTCTTTTTTATCATCAGTAAGTTATACTTCATGATAGATCCAGTCATTTAGTTATAAAATCATTCTTGTACAATAACCTTCTTCCGAGCAGATTGTTGATCCTAAAGCTAAGGTTTCTCTTTTGCAGTTGTTATGCTAGTGGTTTGCTATTTATGTGAACAAAATCATAGAATGGAGCTATCGAAGCAATGGAAGTTATCTCCCTTTATTCCCCTCAGCGTGGTTCAAGCTATAAAAGACATGGAAAATGAAAAGCCCATACGGTTCACGGCTAAACATCTAAGAATAGCTACTGACAATTTTAGCATTGGATTGGGTTCGGGAGGGTATGGGACAGTTTACAAGGGAATATCCAGAAGTAATGTACCTATAGCTGTGAAGGTTTTAAAGGGGGCCTCAGATAAGATCATCGAGCAACAATTCATAGCTGAAGTAAGCACCATGGGAAGAACACACCATTTTAATCTCGTTAGGCTTTACGGGTTTTGCTTTGAGTCAAGTTTAATAGCTCTTGTATATGAGTACATGGTCAATGGCTCTTTGGATAACCACTTATTCAAATCGAACAAAGGAGCTATTATAGGGTTTGAAAAGCTCCATGAGATTGCAGTTGGGACTGCTAATGGACTCTCGTACTTGCATGAACAATGTCCCCAAAGAATAGTTCACTATGATATCAAACCAGGAAACATACTCTTGGATTCGAGTTTTTCAGCAAAAGTAGCTGATTTTGGTGTGGCCAAACTTTGCAACAGGGACAGCTCTCATATAACTATGACAGGAAGACGTGGTACCCCTGGCTATGCTGCACCTGAGCTCTGGATGCCTTTCCCTGTTACACATAAATGTGATGTTTATAGTTTCGGAATGCTACTTTTTTAGATTATTGGGCGGAGGAGAAACTTGGATGTTACTGTTGGCGATAGCCAAGAATGGTTCCCGATATGGGCGTGGAACAAATATGAAAAGAAACAATTGAATGAGTTGATGATTGTTTGTGGGATTGAGGAGAAAGATGAAGAGGTTATAATGAGGATGCTTATGGTAGCTTTTTGTTGTGTTCAGTACAGGCCTGAGAATAGGCCAATGATGAGTACTGTTGTCAAAATGTTGGAAGGTGCTTTAGAGGTGCCAGAGCCTCTAAATCCATTTACGCACATGTTTTCAGCAGTTAGTGAGCCAGATGAAAATTTGGCTCGAATTGCTTGGAATGGTGGTGGTTCAGAATGGTCTTCATCTGAAGTACATACCACGTCCACCATAGTCAATGGGACACCTCTCATGACCAAATATGAGATCACAGTCGCAACTGATTAATCTAGAACTTGTATCTTTGGCTCCCTAGTTTCTCTTGTATTTTCAGTTTTAGTGTATATAATTTTCTGTATGACAAACTATTTGCGTTTAATAGTCTCTTCTAGCTATAGCTGATAAGTCTTACAATTTGCAATGCGGGTTTCTAACCTGGTGATCTAAGAATATAATTCTGAAGGTTTTTTTTTTTTTTTTTTTTCTCCGAATGGCAATGTATAGAGAGCAACTAACAAGGCTAGAAAAAGATTACAATATGTTCATACAAGAAGTAATTGGATCGTAAATCCAGTCAATCTAATTCTGAAGTTCATAGCCAGTAGAATATATATAGTTAAAAATGCATTTAAAACAATCTTATTCCTACCTCAAATCACCCTGCACATCATCACAACCACTATCTCACTCAAATTCTAATTGCAAAAACCAATCAGTACCACGTCAAAAAAAATCATCTTACTTGCCTAAAAAAAACCCAAATTTTGATTTTTTTCGTACCTGGTTCTTGAATCAGTAGATATGGCAATTGATAATGGGTTTCCAGATTTTTTATTTTGTATTTTTTCTGACTTGTTTAATTCTGAAAAGTGTTGTCTGCAGTAAGGTGAATTCGTATTCGCGAATATAGGTGATGGTTTTAGAACCCGATATTTGATAATGGTTTGATGAGTAATGTATGCATGAATTGTTGTCTGGTATTTTGATAATGGTTTGGTGTTGCGGCTGCAAAGGTTCGCTTATTTTTGTGTTTATGTTTACGCTTACAAGAAGAAGCAGATAATTCGTTGTTTGCAGGCGTTTGGAGTTTCAGATATGTGAGTTGTGAAAACTCTGAAATAGTTATGACCAGGTAACATGTTATTTCATAGTGTTTTCGGTGTTATAGTATTAATTAGCCAAATGGGTCAAATAGGTAAATTGGGTTAAAAGGTTACCGTGTTAAAAAATTGCACAAATGTATTTTTAATATACAAAAGCTACTCAATTAATTTATCCAAAAACTATATAATGATTGATAATTGATAGATATTATTGTTCTGCATTTATTTAGCATTGTTATCAAGAAAAAAACAAAACATTCAGGTTTATAATCACCCCATGTGTTGAAGTCCCTGTATGCAAACACTATCTTGCCTGCCCCCTTACATTTAAGCCCAAAACGATAGTGAACTCAAGTTATAAAAGCGAAAACTCCATATTATTTTTGTTTTTGTTTCAGCCACAAAATTTTCGTTAGTTTTTTGTAAATTAATAAGTTGTTGATATGTTAATTGAGGTTTGATAGCATGATTTCCATGCTGACAGTGACTAACATTTTACATGTTCTTTTTCACAGTATGCCATAGAGTTATAGTTTTCAGAGTTTGCCAAGTGTTGTAGAAGGAGACACAAATGAAGTAGACGTTGTATCTGCATAGTGATTGTCTTTTAGACCGGTTACCCAACCGGTCTAGAAGGGGGGAGGTCTAAAAGATAAACGTCATTTTAGACCGGTTGAGGCACCGGTCTAAAAGAGTATTATTAAGACCGGTTGCTAGAATCATATAGACCGGTGGTGCACCGGTCTAAAAGAGTGATATTGAGACCGGTTTCTACCATTCTAACCGGTCTATATGTGAATTTTTTTTTTTTATTTTTTAAATACCAGTCCCAAACTGCCCATTTATATGCAGATTCAATAAGCAATCTCAGTCAACTCTCACTATAAGCATTTTTCTAACTGAAAATGCTTATAAAAAAGGTTGCTTGGATTGCTTATTAATACCACGTATAAAAGGTTGTTTAGGATTGCTTATTGTACATATACTATATTTACGCTCAAGAATTGGAAAATGCAAAGAAACAGACAGTATCGTTAAAGAATTACAAACCAAAGAAAGAAACATTTTTAAGAACTACAAACCAAATACAAAGAACCAGGTACATTGGGACCACATATTGTAGCATCCCTTTCGACCAACATGCCAAACAAGAGCTACATATCAGCAGCTCCAAACAATACATGGGACCAATCCTACAAATATACAATGCTGATATGTCATGTAAAGTTCAAGTAATTATAACAAAATCTCTACTAGTGAGCATTGAGCCAAATGATACTAAGAGTGTGTGTTTCGAATGTTTGTACCTGTTAATGCCAAGGTCCTCCATGTGATGGAGGTTCCGATAACAAAGGCAAGTGACACTGCTGCAGTGATCATCAGCTGCATATATAGATCACAAATTAAACAAACATTTAGTAAGATATCCTAAGTGCTTGTTAACATTCTTAGTTATTAATTTTTGCATAGCACTGATTTGAACCAAGTACTTAGATCATAAGCTCATAAACTGGAAGTGTATTTAGTGAAACATTAGTCAATTTCATATCACATTTTATAGCATCATGCAAAAAATTATGTCAAATAAATCATAAATAAATACACAATTCAATATCAAAACACAAACAGTAAAGAGCAAAGATTTATAGAATAGTGTAGATCTTATACGTACAGTGTAGACTAGAATTTAACTCTGTCAAGTGTGACGGCAATGACGACAATGGATTCTCTCTTCTTGGTGAGAAATTACCCTAACCAACATAGAAGAAAGTATGAGTCTTTATGTAATATAACAATTCTTGAACATGATAAGGTCCAAATTTAGTATGAAACGTATAGATGATGTAGACCTTAAAACAGAACATACAATTACTTTTAATATTTCAGCATTTTAACTCCCATGTCTAAAATGTAGAACGCTATTGTACAAAAAAGAATAAAAAATTGGTTATTGACGTACTATATAGAAAACTGGCAAAGCTTCCGTTGCTCATGTACTCACCTAGTTTGATCAAAGAATATATGTTTTAATGGGTTTAATTGTTATAGATACGAGTATAAGAGAGACTTAGTTAAAGATTTTCGATAATGCATCAATCCCAACTAGTTGAGTATGTGAATTGTGAAATGTACCTCGGATGAGGAGATCTTTTGATAGGATTCTGTTCACATTTCCTCCAAGATATCTGCAACTTTGTCACTAACAGTCGGTAGTTTCATTGACCCTTTAGACATGTGCTTCCTGATAAACTAACACACGCACACAAACCAACAGTACCAAAATAAAATAAGAGAATGGGGCGACACCTAAACAACCCCCTTTATTAGCAGTTTCAATAAGCAATACCAAATTGTTGTCCCATAACAGTCGGATTAAGTACCATTTTTATAAATCAGGCTTCATCGAGTTCTTCATGTATGATGATAAACACTTGACCGTCTAGAATGGATTTTACTTTTCAAAGACACTCAGAATGACTACGCTGTATTTGACATAAAGTGATTATTGAGAGCATATCAGTAAATGTGAACTCTAACTTTCCAATCCATGTAACTGTCACGCAAACCCATGTATATTAAATAAAAAAAATCTGAATATTTAATACAATTACTTTTTAGGATTGCTTATTAAAATTGCTTATAAAGCGCCAAATATTACATCATCAATTGTAATACCTCATTTCTCAAGAAGCCATATGTAACATGTTGACATTTTACACCTAGTTTTAGAACCAAAACAGCGTTTGGGAGCGTTTATTTGAGTGCTTATCTGCTTATTAACAAGCAAATAGCAAATTAACAACTTCTTATCAGCTGACCCCAAACACCCCTTGGGTTAACAAACTATCCTAATAATATACCAAGCTTACCTAACCATCATCATTTTCCTTAATCGAACTCAGCATATTATCATTCACTTGTTAATAAGACAAAACTATAGCAAAATCTTTAAAAAATCAGCTATAAAATAGAATTGCAACATATATAAGCATAATAATAATAAATCAAGACCACTCACTGAATATGGTTTTTTGGCGGCGGTTTTAGAGGGCTGGTTGTGTGTGACTGGTGACTCTCGTTGTTAGGGTTTGGTGACGGATCTGATTCCAGTGGTAACGTGGACAGTCGCTGGTAGTAAATGACGGCTGCTGGTGATTTAGGGTTTGGTGGTGGTGTAGAGTGAGAGTATAAAAATTGGTAACTGTGTTTTTGTTTGTTTGGCGGGGTGATTGAAAAATTTGAAGAGCAATGAAAATTATCCTACCAAAAAACCACATATATCTTTTTAGGGTCCGCTTGGTTTAAAGTGGTGAAAGGGAAAGGGAAAGGAATGCAAAGGAATGAGTGAGGTGGGTAATCAATACCTTACCCCCCAATTTACTCTATAATGGTTGATTACCCACTACCGGGTAATCAATACCTTACCCTTCCCCAACCAAGCACCATTATTTAAAATATGTGGGCCCTTTTCATTTCCTTAATGTTTTAGACCTGTGCATTTTAGAGTGCATATTAGAGGAACCGGCTCAAAAGATCCGCTTTTTAGACCCGTTTGTTTCAAGTACACCGGTCTAAATAAGATTTTTACATTTGGACGGGTGGAAATCATTCCAACCGGTCTTAAAGATCTTGAGACATGTTAAAATGTCTTTTAGACGTGTGTTTTTAAGAGAGGGTCTTTATGAGGAGGTCTAAAAGACACTTTGTGTAGTAGTGGTGATCGTTAAGGTGACAAAATTACCCTTGGCCTTATTAAACATATATACTAAAGTTTGGGCACTTTTGCACAACTACAGTAACAAAATAGTTTTTTATTCTGTGTTTTCCCGACCCTTCCTCACACCAAACACAAAACACATCTTCGTGCACACACACTCATTATCCATATTCTTTCGCATTATCCACCACAAAAAAAAAATGATCGATGCATGTATCTGTACTAAATCCAAATGGCTCATCAAATCCATTGATGACGTATAGCCTATAGTTGGGTCACGAGCCCAAATTATAAACATTACTAAGCCCAAACCCACCACGAGTGAGTTATCATGACAAATGACTTGGGCCTTTAACACCAACGGCATGGGCTTACGAAGCCCAAAGCCCAACCGGTACGCATAATTAAGGGATAAGGATCCTCTATTCACGGATAGATATCCTTACCTAAGATAAGCACCACGAGTGCGAAGAGTAAGGAGCAAGAAACCTACACGGTTTCTGCGCCCTATATATAGAATGATATATTCTCATTAAAAGGTACGATTTACACAATCCCTAACTCTTCTACAAACCCTAAACCGATTACTTACTCTCACGCCAGAATCTAATCGTGGGAGACAATCCCACGATAAGCCTAACGATGTTGTTTGCTTTCTTAGTGCGCAGGTTTCACAAGCACTAAAGTTCTAATTGGTACGAGAGCAGGAGTTCAAACAAGGTAAGCCCAACTTTTGTATCAACAAGTGGCGCCATCCGTGGGACCCTACACTAAGAACTCAAAAACCAGGATGCCGAAAAACAAGAACTCAGGCCAGCGGACTCCGCAGCTGGAGAAAACACGTGACGATTCACATAAGAGGAAGAATCAAGATTCGACTCCTAAACCGACCTCTGGAACAACCAGTGCGCCTGGTCATCGTGAGTCAAACATAACTCCAATCTCGACCACGGTAGAATTACCTTCGGGAACAACCCGAACTGCTACCGTAGTCTCAAGCGCTGAGGACATCCAGCGCACCCTCTTCACTACTCCCCACCAGATGGCATCCATAGTGGACAACACTGTGCCACCGGGAGCACCTAATAGAGAGAGGGAACCCCATGCGGAGACGGGCATCCTTGCAGTAGAAGAGGATGCACATGGAGTGGCATTAAACGATTTCGTGTCCCAACATTATGAGACTTTGACTCGTCTCATGCAAGAGGAGGCAAGGAAAAGGTTAAGCCGCAACCCGAAAAATCGGCTAAACTTTAACCAAGGAAAATCCCCACCGCGCCACCCTGAGCGCAGAAACAGTGAGAGGCGCACCAACGTCCATGATAGGCTTGGTACCGCATCCAACTCACAATATTCGGAGGATTACGAAGACAACGCGAGGCGCACCAGTGTCCATGCTAGGCTTGGTAGCCGCAGAATACAAGATAGGCTTGGACGACAACATTCACCAAGCGTAAGCACCTCAAGGTCAGGAAGCAGAAGAATCCAAGATAGGTTGGGAAAACACCACTCCCCAAGTACAAGTCCTTCAAATTCGGGCTCCGAGGACAAACGGCGCAAGCGCCATAGGAGAAACAACTCCCCTTCAAGCAGCTCCTCGGACAACGAGGACAGAGATACGGGACATTGGAAATCTAAGAACCGACGCCGGTACGACAAGGATGAGGATATTTCCCTTCCTTGGCGTCGCCAAAAGGTGGATGCGTTTACACAACGCATAAGTGACTTCTCAGATGACAAGAGAAGGCGCATGCCCACCAATGTTAAAACATACGATGGCACGGGTGATCCTGATGATCATTTAAAAAATTTTGAGTCAGCAGCCGCTATCGAAAACTGGCCACAACCTGTGTGGTGCCATATGTTCAACTCTACCTTGGTAGGGAATGCGCGAACATGGTTCAGCAAGCTTCCATGACGAAGCATAAATGGGTTTGAAGAACTGCGGAAGGCATTCCGCCTAAATTTCACACAACGAAAGAAATGCGCAAAGAACCCTGTGGAACTTGCCAGAGTGAAACAGCGCCAAGGGGAATCCACGAGCGCTTACATGGAGCGCTTCAAGGATGAATGCATGCAAGTTAAGGCATGTCCCGAGGTACTAAAAATCTCAGGGTTCATGAACGGGATCAATAACCCAGAGCTGATACGAAAGCTAAATGACAAAGTACCCCAAAGCTTTGATGAGCTAACAAAGCGCATCAGATCCTTCGTTCAAGGGGAAGCGGCAGCGGCAGACAGCAAAAAAGGTTACTCAACCTTTAAAACACAAGAACAGTCAAGGAGACAATCCAATGACCAAAGTGGCAACCGCAACAGGAATTACCGCAACCAAAAAAGTGGAAGGGACAACGACAAGTACGTCCCACTTACAAAAACCCCAAAAGAAATATTCGTGACGGAGGGAGCAAATTTTCCAAAACCTCCACCCATGCTAACCCCAGAAGAAAAGCGCATCGGAGGGGGTTACTGCGAATATCATGGACAGAAGGGTCATACTACTAACGAGTGTGTCCAACTACGCCAGCTAATTGATAAATTAGTGAGAGAAGGAAAGATGGACCACCTCGTTAAAAACATTAAAGAAGGGAAAGATAGACAAAGGAATGGGGCCAAAAAGGAGATACCAAAAAATAAAGCTGATACAATATACATGATACAATCATGGCAGCGACATACGAAGCAAAAAGTCAGCCAAAGGTTTTCCAAGGGAAACCATATCTCTTTCCCCGCCCTCACTGCGGACAACGCGGTAATCGAACCACTCACCATTGAGATACAAGCGGGAGGTCATGAGATCCACCGCATGTATGTCGATGGAGGAGCATCTGCAGACATCATGTATGAACACTGCTTCAGAAGGCTAAAACCCGAGATACAAAACCAGTTAGTCCCGGCCACGACGTCGCTGACTGGATTCACAGGTGAAAAAATTTGGCCCATGGGGCAGTTACGCATACTTGTAGCCATTGGTAATGAATACCATTCTACAACGGCTTGGATGAACTTCATGGTGATCAGGTCTCCCTCATCATACAATGGCATTATTGGGAGACCAGGGATATCCGCTATGCGTGCGGTCCCATCCACCGCACATGGGATGCTTAAATTCCCAGTGGAAGGAGGGATCGTCACCCTCTACAACACTACCACATCTCCAAGAGAATGCAACATAGTGGCAGATGAAGTTCCGCGCGCTCCAGAACAGCACGCGAACAAGGTGACAAACCTGAAAGTTGCAATTAACCCAGATTATCCTGACCAAGAGATATCAATTGGGGGATCACTGTCCGACAAGGGCAAAGCAGCTGTGTGCGCACTATTGCAAAGGAACCTAAACATCTTCGCATGGGAACCCAAACATATGACTGGAGTGCCAAGAGCCATTACTGAACACAAGCTCAAACTCCGACAAGGATATCCTCCAATACGCCAGAAGAAACGTGGCCAAGCTCCAGAACGTGCAAAAGCTATCCTAGAGGAAGTACACAAGCTCGTGGACGCAGGGAACATGCGAGAGGTCTATTACCACGATTGGCTTTCCAACCCAGTGATGGTAAAGAAAAGCGATGGTAGCTGGAGAATGTGCGTGGACTTCACCGATCTCAACAAAGCATGTCCACAAGACTGCTACCCACTACCAGAAATCGATTGGAAAGTAGAATCCCTGTGCGGGTATCCCTTTAAATGTTTCCTAGACGCGTACAAAGGATACCACCAAATTCAAATGGCCAAGGAGGATGAAGAAAAAACAGCTTTCCACACGAGTCAAGGGGTGTATTGCTACACAAAAATGCCCTTTGGTTTAAAGAATGCAGGGGCCACATACCAACGGTTAGTGGACAGCGCATTCGAGAAGCAAGTAGGCCGCAATTTGGAGGTCTATGTCGATGACCTAGTCATAAAAAGCCATACCGAAGAAGAATTGGTGCGTGACATAGAGGAGACGTTTAAAACATTAGGAAGAATAAACATGAAGTTGAACCCTAAGAAGTGCACTTTTGGAGCAACAGAAGGCATGTTTCTTGGTTACCTAATAGAACCCGATAGTATTAAACCTTGTCCAGAAAAAACAAGAGCGGTCATTGAACTACCTTCGCCGCGCACACTAAATGAAGTCCAGTCACTAAACGGCAAACTGGCCGGGTTGAACCGATTCTTGTCCAAATCAGCGGACAAATCACTTCCTCTCTTTAAAACACTCACGAAGTGCACAAAGAAGGGAGATTTTCGGTGGACTCCAGAAGCGGAAGACGCCTTCCAACAGCTAAAACAAAACCTAGCAGAGCTACCAAAGCTTGTCGCACCCCGACAAGGGGAAGAATTGATCATGTATCTATCAGCGACCCATGGAGCAGTTAGCGCGGTACTACTGACAGACAGAAACTTTGTTCAAACGCCCATATACTTCATAAGCAAAGCCCTCAAGAAGACAGATATTAACTACACCGCTATGGAGAAACTGGTCCTAGCTCTAGTATTCGCAGCTAAAAGGCTGCGCAGGTACTTCCAAGCGCATCCGATAGCTGTAATCACGGACCAACCCATCAAGCAGGTTATCTCTAAACCTGACGCATCAGGGCGGCTTCAAAAGTGGAGTGTGTTATTGAGTGAACATAATATCTCCTATAGGCTGCGCACAGCGATCAAAGGACAGATACTGGCTGATTTCATTATCGAAAAGCCAGATGATGATTCTCCACCAACAAAGATTGAAATACCATTACAAGAACCATGGGTTCTATTTACAGATGGATCCTCATGCGCAGAAGGATCAGGCGCAGGTCTTATCCTTCCCAGCCCGGATGGAACAGAGCATACTTATGCCCTACGCTTTGAATTCATAGCCACAAACAATGAGGCAGAGTATGAAGCATTACTGGCTGGACTATGCATAGCAAATCAAATGGGTGTACGCAACCTAGAAGCTAATGTGGATTCACGACTAGTAGCAAACCACGTGTTAGGCGAGTATGTGGCTCAAGAAGAACACATGATCCAATACCTCGATAAAGCCAAATCCTTGATCAAGAATTTTGACAAGTTTTCCATCAAACAAATCCCACGAGGAGAAAACAAAAAAGCAGATGCGCTTAGTAAAATCGCATCCACAAGCTTTTCACACCTGTCAAAATAGGTATTGGTGGAAACATTGAAACACAAATCCATCTCTGAGATGGAAGTATCCACAGTGATAGAGGAAGAAAATCCCACATGGATGACACCCATCATGGATTTTATCAGTAAGGGAACACTCCCCCAGGAACAAAAGGACGCTCGACGGATACGGCGCACAGCGCAGAGGTTCGAACTTCGAGATGGTATCCTATATCGGCGTTCATTCCTACAACCATGGCTCAGGTGCGTCGGACCTCTTCAGGCAGATTACGTACTCCGGGAAATCCACGCTGGCTCTTGCAGCATGCACTCAGGACCACGGTCTGTTGTAGCGCGCGCCTTGCGATTCGGATACTATTGGCCTACCATGCACCGCGACGCGCGAGACATGATTAGAAGATGCAACGACTGCCAAGTCCATAGACCCATCCCGCGTCGACCACAACATGAGCTAACACCCATCACCTCACCATGGCCATTCCACAAATGGGGAATTGACATTGCTGGACCCTTTCCAGTCGCGGCAGGAGGACTCAAGTTCCTCATCGTCGCCATTGACTACTTCACCAAATGGATCGAGGCTAAAGCAGTGGCAAGCATCACAGGTAACCAGGTCAAACGATTCGTTTGGGATAACATTGTATGCCGCTTTGGCCTACCTGGAGAAATCATTTCGGACAACGGAAAACAATTCTGTGATAACCCATTCAAAGATTGGTGCGCGCAGTTAAACATTACACAGCACTTCGCATCAGTCAAACATCCACAAACAAATGGATTGGTAGAACGCGCGAATCGTAGCTTAGGTGAAGGAATTAAAGCGCGCTTGGACAAACATAAAGGAAGATAGGTAGACGAATTATCGCATGTTTTGTGGGCTCACCGCACAGAAATCAAAGTCAGCAATGGCGACACACCTTTTTCTCTTGTCTACGGGACAGAAGCTGTTATACCAGCAGAAATTGGAATGCCAACAATCCGTACATCGGAAGTTAACATCGCAACAAACGATGATGAACGACGCATTGACTTAGATCTGTTGGAAGAACGACGCGAAAGGGCGGCTATCCGTGAAGCAAAAGCTAAATCAAAGATGAAGAAGTATTATGATGCACGAGTCAGAAACACTTCTTTCAAACCAGGAGACTTTGTATACTGCGCCAACGATGCCAGCCACGCAGAAGACACGGGCAAGCTCGGACCAAAGTGGGAAGGGTCTTACGAGATCACAGAGGCATTAGGCGACGGTGCGTATAGAGTGCGCGACATGAAAGGCCACGAGCTACCACGTACCTGGAACATTTGCAATCTCAAGAGATGCTACTTTTAGGCCACGAGCCACACACTGACACATCCGCACTTTAGTAAGAGCTCAATAAATGTTGGTGTACTTATTTTTTCTTTTTTAGGAAATTGTCATTTTTGCACTTGCAACAATCAAATAAAACGTTGTGGTTTCTAGCTAACTCCACAACACAGTTTAACATTATTGTTTACATTCTTCATTTATGTTTCAATTCTGTTTATATTATTGCCTACATGGCGTGCATGCACATATTAAGACCACACGAGGGTAGACAGGATGAGTAAACCTACTAAAATACTCGTTGAGTAAGAGGGTTGCAAACCCATCAACATCGGATCACGCATCCCTGTTAGACACCTTACTATCAAGACGTTGGAGTAAGTTAGTAAGTACACCCCACGAGGGATGCACTTTATCGCACACGGTGCGCGTTTGACAAAACATGGACTCAAAACAATTGACTCCTACATAATGGAACTCGCAGTACACTGCATTCCACCACACGGATTCAAAACAATTGATTCCTAAATTCGTACACTAACTTCATACAAGCTGATGACTTTAGTACGCATCTCACAATGAATGCGCAACAACAAGTTGAAAACGAACTAATAAACCAAGACACTTGGTTACCAAAAATGATAAACGTAGTACGCTACACATTTACTCGCACGTTTGTTCAGGTTATGGACCGCAAACGTTTCCTAAGTCACGAACTTAACACATTTTGGGCTCAAATACAAGATATTACTTGCACGTTTGTTACTTTAGATAAAGTCTTTCACGTGATAAAGGCATGAAAAAATCTAAGTACAAAAACAACATATGTGCACAAAAGAGCTCAATAATTTTATTTACTAAAAACTACAAGTTTTTTACAAAAGCTATAACTACGAGTTATACACATCTATACACTATGGACGCGCTCTGTGGAAGACTCTGGCACAGCTGAGCTTCCCGCCTCCTGCAGCTTCCTCAATAACAGCGCATCTTTTTGTGACACTGTCGCCACACTAACTGCAATGCCATCAGACCTGGGAATATATGCCGCACCCACGCCGCAGAGAGTGGCCATCCCTTTAAGACCTCTCTTCTTGGCTGCCCTCTCTTCGTGGCACTCCAAAACTTCTTTCAGTGGCACCTTCGTCTCAAGTGCGAAGGAGTTCAGGATATCACGCGGGCGCGCGAACACCGGAACCTGCAGTTGGGACTCATCAGGCTTTAAGAAGAAATCAGCCTCGGCCTCCGCATTCTCGGCTATATGCCTCCCAAGTGTTAATCCCTGCATGATCACTCGGATGGGATAATCTTGGTCGTGCTCCAGCTGCGCAATATGGGGAAGCTCAAAAAGCCTCATCTTTTCCATCGCCTGCACAAGCTCATCGTAGGCATCAGCATTATACTCAGGAACCTCAGAAGGAGATACCTTGAGCAGTTGCGCCTCAGCCAACTCTTCAATGGCCTGCGTCTTGCCACGAGCAACGGCGCACTCCACCACCCTCCCAAAGGCGTTCACAACCTCTGAGGACTCCAAAGTCCCCACGGCAGCCAAGCGCAAGCCATGGCTGATCAACCACCTGCGAAAACAACGACAAAGGCATTAGAAAAGAAACACAAAATATATAAAGAAATTAAGGTACAACAAGTACCTGCGCTCTGCGATAGTCGACATCAGATGGGGATACAGCTCCTCATCATACTCTATACTGAGACGGTGCAGCTTCACTTCCTGCGCCTCCACAGAGTCCTCAACCTTCTTGCCAAACTTAGCAAGCTCACCGCAAAACTCATTCTTCCTCTCCTCTAAGCATTTTACCCCCAGGCAAGGTCAGCTTTATATTGCTGCGACTCCCCACGTTCGCGCTGTAGCTCAGCCAAAACTACCAGCTTCTCCTCAGTCGCCTTCTTGGCGCGCTCATCAGCAGCTAACACTTCTGCCTGAGCCTCCGCCAATTGCGCTTTCCGCTGTGCAATCTGCTCATCCCTCAGAGCAAGGCCACCTCCCTCAACGACGGCCCGCGCCTTTAGCTGAGTGACCAACTCAGCCTGGCAGGTAGCAACACCAGCAAGCTCCTCAACCAACTCCTGCGTAGACATCTGCGCCATAGCCTTCAAAGGCTCCTCTACATCAGCAACCTTGGGCGACGCGGCACGATCAACGAACACCGCATCAGCCTCTGCAGCATGATCCCTATGAGATAAAAAGGATGAGGATTAGTACACGGATATATATGAAACAAGAGAAAATAGTTACATTCGAAAATGCTTACACAAGTGGTGGAGAGTCAGCCCGATTCTTCTGTGCGCTAGTAGCAGACATCTCGTCTGGCGCGTCCGACTCATCTTCACCGATCAAACGACGTCTCCTATTAGAGGTACCGACTACATAACCACCAGAAGACGCTTCCTTGCGCTTCTTCTTGCGGACCTCCGTGGACTCCAAAATCTCCACGCTGTTAGACGCCTCAACATGCGTCTCTTCCTCCACGGGATACCTCTCCTCAGTAGGAGGAACAACCTGCACTGGCGCGACAAGCACAGCTGCAGGAGGAGAGTCTTGCTGCGCAACAGCCGCAAAAGTAGTCAGGTGCCCCGCCGTGGCCTGTAATATGGGTTGCTCACCCTCCCTCAGGGGGCGCACTCCTATCGTTACACGCTTCGGTTCCTTCAGCTTCACAACAGAGAACAAATCCATCTCTGCGACACACAAAAGACAAGCAACAAAAGAACAAAGTTAGTTATTCAAAGGATTGATAGCAAAACACTTACGTTATAGATGCAGTAAAAGGATGAGCACCCACCCTGGCTGTCCTCATCAAGAAAGGTTGAAACCTCGTTCGCACCATCAAAATAATTTTGGCTCAGCCCCATATGCACCAAGAACTCCTCAGGATAGGAGTTAATGGGAATGCGGTTAGCATCAATTATGTCGAGTTAATGGGAATGCGGTTAGCATCAATTATGTCCGCATCCGCAGCACTGTAAGAACCAGGGATAGGACGCTCATCCCTCGGTAGCGACCTTTGAGTATAGAACTCAAAGCGCGACGGAAATACTACATCATCTACCCAAAAGAAGTACTCTCTCCAATGCCGTAGAGAATCTACCTTCTCCTCATAACATTGGAGGTGCCCTGCGCGCTTGGCAAACGAAACCCATCCGTGCGACCACGTTGTGTGGTAAAACGCACGAAAAAGGTCAACCGTCGGATTGATAGCCAATAACCGACAGTTAATCTCAAAGTTTGATACCTTAGCCGCACCTATACAGTGCAGCTGTGATATATGGAGTTGGTAATGATTGAGCACGTTGCTCAAAAATACAGAAATGGGCACACGATGATTCGCGTAATTAAAAAAGCGTGTATACAAGCCAATTTTCCCATCGGGGAAATCAGCAATGCACGCATCCACGTCTGGTGCTTCAGGGTGGACGTCGAGAGGAATGAAGAAGTCAGAGGAAAACTGACGTACATCATCCTCATCCAGCCTAGAGCGAAAGTCGTGTAATTGAGCAACCATTTTATAAAAAAGGTTTGGTAAATTATTGCGCACGCGCAGTTACCTAACATATACAGAGGATCGAGGAGAAACAAAGCTTTTGAAAAATTTTCAAATGGTGAAAAAACGTTTTAACTGTGTGAAACACAGTAAAATAGGGGTGGTGCTTTATATAAGAGACTAAGAAACCCTAAATGGGATGCCACGTGGAATCCACTCACGAACGTGTGGCTGGGAGGTGAAGAGTACAAGCACTTTTCCCCTTTTCCCGAGATACACGTGGATAGCTCCCCCATTTCTCGAGGCACACTTTGTGATATTTGGGACTAGGTTCATTGTTCCTATCATTTGGGCAGGAAATATCTAATTTCTTCCCGCCACGCTTACCGCTCGTTCCTTTAGTCTAGTATCCGCGCCTACGTGCCGCGCACACTAGATTGGGGGGACATGATGACGTATAGCCTATAGTTGGGCCGCGAGCCCAAATTATAGACATAACTAAGCCCAAACCCACCACGAGTGAGTTATTATGACAAATGACTTGGGCCTTTAACACCAACGGCATGGGCTTACGAAGCCCAAAGCCCAACCGGTACGCATAATTAAGGGATAAGGATCCTCTATTCAAGGATAGATATCCTTACCTAAGATAAGCACCACGAGTGCGAAGAGTAAGGAGCAAGAAACCTACACGGTTTCTGCGCCCTATATATAGAATGATATATTCTCATTAAAAGGTACGATTTACCCAATCCCTAACTCTTATACAAACCCTAAACCGATTACTTACTCTCACGCCGGAGTCTAATCGTGGGAGACAATCCCACGATAAGCCTAACGGTGTTGTTTGCTTTCTTAGTGCGCAGGTTTCACAAGCACTAAAGTTCTAATTGGTACGAGAGCAGGAGTTCAAACAAGGTAAGCCCAACTTTTGTATCAACATCCATCAAGCTAACTGAACAAAAATGTCAAGATCCATCAACAGCAAAACAAAAAAATCCGTAAGTATCCCACCTCTAATCTTTATAGTTACTTTCTTTTTTCTTCATAATGTTTTCTTTGATTTTTGATCTCAGTGGCTTGGTTTATGGTATTAAATAGTTCAATTGAATCTTAAAAGATTCAATTTTGAAATTAGGGTTTTATTGTCATTTGGGGATTTTGTTAATGGTACAAGTGTATTTTAGTGGAAATGAGTTTGGGTTTTTTTGGTTGTGATAAATTGAAAAGGTTCACCTTATTTTGCAGTTTTCTCAGGTTAGTTTAGGCTTATGAGGTTTGTTTATTTGTTAAGCACATGGGCGAGCCTCCACTTATTTAGTTTGGCTACGTTTTGATTCGATGATTTTTGCTAACCATATACTCAAACCAGTTGGCGGGGTACATAAGAGCCAATATTTGAAAGGTTCACCGTCTGTAGTTGCATAAACTCTATATGATAATTTAGTGATGTCATTTTTTTTATTGCAAATACAGTTGGTGATACTTATGGGGAAGTGGGGAACACAAATAGAGCTATGCACCTTGCAACTTCTCCCGATAGACATATGATTATGATTAGAACTGGGGGTATTGAAGAGTTTGTATATGCAATCATTGCTGGGGATATGGTTCTTGCGACTGCATATGATCATGAACTACCTCCGTACGGTATTAAACTTGGCCTCACAAATTATGCTGCATGTGCTTCCATGCCCTATTTTGTTTTTTGTAATGGCAAGTAGCCTTCATTAAATTTTGGAAAATTGATCGCCTATCTTTGCTGACTTACCAAAAAAGCCCGAGATCAGACAACTAATCTGGAGCAGGTTAGTTAATAGTAAAAAGTAACAGTGCAACTAATGCTCTTCTATTTTTTAGTCGCCATTATTTGTAATATCTTGAAGAACCTAATTTTAGTCGCCAACAAGTTAGTTATTAGTGATAGCGCAAATAATGCTCTTCTATTTTTTGGCTGCAGAGATAGTTAGGACACAGGTGACACTGGGAGGTGCAATGATAATGACGGCAGTTCTTCAATCACCCACAAGGTTAGTAGTAATCTTACTATTTTTTAGGATAGATGTGTATCTTGACCTGTGGGTCTGCATTTTTTTCATTTGACTTCTTTATATTCAATTCTCTGTCTCTTTTTTATAATTGTTACTTGATTTTCTTTTTTAGGCCCTTTTAAGATCAACGGTGTTCCTTTGAGGGGAGTGAACCAGTCATACGTTATTGCCACATCAACAAAGGTTGAAATCTCCGGGGTAGATGCTGAGAAGTTTGATGACAAGTACTTTGGAAAGAAGGTCGAGAAAAAGAAGACAAAGGGAGAGGGTAAATTTTTTGAGGCCGATAAAGAGGTAATATTGACTTACATTTTTTCGTACGGTATAGTTCACATGTTGGTATTGTAGTATCTTTTTGGGGGCATCTTTTGTTAGTCTATTGTTTATGATGTCTAATTATTTGTTAATTGTATTATAAGAGAAAAACACACTTCCACAGGACAAGAAAGATGACCAGAAGTCAGTAGATGCCGCATTGATAACATTTACAGTCCAAAATGGTTACAGATAGCCAGGGAAGTTGGCCAAGGTACATCCTAATGCAAACTATGCTTCTGTATTTTTTTTTTTTGTTATTATTATTTTTTTTCAAATTAGGGTTGTGGGAATTTGGGGGTATAAATGAAAAGGTAAGTTAAATTGAATTATAATCTGAAACACATTTTTTTATTTTTATTTCAGTATCGCATTTGGGGTGCACAGATTGTGGTGGGTGAAATCAGCCCGTATCTTGGCGGGGCAGCACGTCATTGTGCTTGCAGCCATGGCGGGTCGCATACCATTTTATCCTGTCCCAAAACTGTTATGATGCTTTAGTTCGTTAATCATATAAGTGGGATGGATGTGGGGCGAGTGGAAAAGGGGATGTAAGGTTTATATGCTGCCTCTGTTCGTTCTGTTCTTTCCCATCTCCCCAACTTCGACTCCATATCCGGAGTGACGTTGGCAGCAGCAGTCATGTTCCTAAGGTACTATTCTGCGTAGGACACCAAAAGATTTTATGTTTTTGTGAGGAATAACAAGTTTATTAATGCTTTCATAAATAGTATTGAGGCTCATTTTAACTGCAACTAAAATAAGTGTCAAATTTGTAAATATAATTTATCATACAATTAACTAGCTGATTTTCTAAAATGAGATTCATTCTAATTTTGTAAATAGCTAATTTCTAAGACTTTCATTCAAATACCTCTAACACTAAGGATCGTCCAACTACAGCTATTCATGGTACGTTTTTAACATCATTTCGGTGTGGGTTAAATGGGTGAAATGGTGTTTGGCAGATTTTTTTATCTCTCCTGTATGTCAATGCATTTTTTTTTGTTTCATCAGGTTTTAATTTGTAACTATTATTACTATAATCGATACCTTGCAAACAATTATTTATATGGGAAGGAGCGTTTTTTTTATCTCACATGTATGTCAATGCATTTTTTTGTTCCATATGGGGAAGGAGCGTTGTTGTTTCATCAGTAAGGAGTGCTGTTGTTTCATCAGTAAGGAGCGTTGTTGTAAGGAGCGCTGCAGCCTTAGATCAAAGTTCGTGTTGTTTTAAATTCCAGAAAAACACGAAAGTGCAATGTTGTGGTCACAGGCGCAGACAAGAGCTGCTGAAGTTTGCCTTCCAATGTTGCCTTGAAGCTTCAAAGTTGGCCTTGCACCGTTGGCTTGAAGTTATAGGTAGTTACCTCATGTTCTATCTATAAGTCTATCATCAACATATACCTCATCTTCTGTCTATAAGTCTATTTTCATTGTAAGAGTGCATAATCTAATGCCTTTCCAATTTTTAATGGCCATTGCAACGTTTCTTATTTATTTATTCTTACATCTTATGTCATTATACAGGCACACAACTAAAATATATGCACTTACGGCCATGTAACCAGGCATGTCGTGATTGTGGAGCGTTATATACCAAATACTAACTTCCCGGAAAAATATTATACATTCATGCCATACAATTAGCTTCAAACAAGAGACGGTACACGATACTAACAGGTACTCCTTCACTTAGTTTACACATACTTTCTGAAACTATGGTCTTTTTCAACTATTTCTGCTGCTATATGATTACATTATCAGATATAATGTAAAAGACGCCATATTCTAAGTAAATTTGCTATTATCTACTGCATTTCATTTGCTTCTGATACCTATTTATAATAACTAACATGAAATGAAATACTTGCCATTGTAATATTTTTCCATTGTATTTCAATCATCTTTAGGTGGCGTGGTTGTTGTAGAAATCAGCTTGCTCAACGAATGTGGAGCTCACAATTAGCGTATCAAATTGGTTAGTAGATTTTGATGAAATGTATTTTGCTCTATTTTTTCTGCTCGCAATAATGTGAAGGGCCTTATATGGGTACACAAAAACCGCGACTTACACCTTATTAGGGATTCAGGCGCATTCCACTTACGTGATTTGGCAGCATATTTGTGTTCCAGGTGATTTTGATACTGATTTTTTTTATTTTGCTTCTTTTAAGTCGGCTTCTAATTAATAAGGAGCTGTTAAAGTTAAGATGTTTGGATTAGGGGCTGTTAGGATTAGGCTGTTTGGATTAGGAGTGTACTTTGTCCGGTTTTGAGACACAGAATTGCATAGCTTAAAATTGTGGCATCAGTATTAGTGGTAAAGAAAAAGTGATTAGAAACTAAGCCACTTTGACTAGCAGCTGCCTCTACTGATAAGTATCTTTACTATCCGCATTTAACTACATGAAAACATATCACAACTAGCCAATTTAATAGATATTATCTTGGGTTACTTAATAAACTTCTTTTTTTAATATGTTAACAACCTTTTTCCTATGCCCAAAAAATAATTTAAAAACATTAGTGCTTTAAATACGATTACGAATTCTATATGGTTGCATAATTAGTATATTAATTTGAATGCATAGAGAGTTTGAGAAGTGGTATGAGCAAAAAATACACTTCCGAGGCCTGAAATGCCAATTTTTTTTAAGGCTTTAGTATCTGTTTTTATTTTCTTTTTATAGTATATTGGGCATAGGTATAAGGTATGTGATGTGATGCTATCTTGGATATACATAAATGAGGCTTAATTAAAGTGACCATTATATGTATTTTACGTGTGTTACCTAAAGCCTTCTTTGACAACATTTCAGACCAAAGAATGAAAAACCTGAGATTACTTTTGTAATTGTGGAACATGTTAATGATTTGTCGTCATCGTACATGTGTGAAAGATTAAGATGATTAGAGTATAATGCCAACGGTGTGTTTCAAGTAGGTAGACCCTCTTGCTGAAAAACTGAGTCTAAACCTCTGCTTTGGTTTCTTTACAACAAACTTGGAATGTCAGTTATATCACCTGCTTTGTCTATTACTATCTTCGATAAAAAAAAGTATTGTTTATGGGTATGACAACTGGCAAAATAGGGAGCCGTTTTTAAAACCCGCATTACATTAAAAATTATAATTTTGGAATTTTTGAAAAGTTTATTGGACGAGATGTTTTATGAACGTTGGAATGTATTTTTGATCGTACGTTAATTATGAGGATTTATTATTTATTTATGGTTTGGTTTGAGTCGTTCGTGCTGATTTATTTTGAGATTGTTACTTTGGCACTACATTGACTCCGGCACTAGGTTAACCTAACAATTTTAATTATATTTTTTAATATTGGTTCGGATATTATTATTTTTGGAACGAGTTCGGTTTGAGAAAGTTGTTTGGTTATTTAAGGTTTCGGGTTTGGCCGTGCATTTACACCGGGCTACTTAACCCACTACACACCTCACTATTAATATTATTATTATTATTATAAAAAGGGTTTTTTTTTTTTTTTTTTTTTTTTTTTTTTTTAATAAGAGTAAAATTACATGAAATCGTCCCTGTGAAAGCAACACAACCACAACACCCTCATCACCAATATTCACTCTCTCTTTTCTCACAACATCAACCATCACCGCACCCTAATCACCCAAATCGCACCACCACCGCCACCCTCTCATCAAATCTAACACCACCACCTTAACCATCTTCTTCCGATCTATCTTTTGGTGCAAACCACGCGCGATTTGGACCACCCTAACACCCTTTTCGAAATAAAAGCACTACGTTATCACCACAAAATCGTTATTTCTTGTCTTGGTTTTTGAAGATCCGTTCGAGTTGTCTTGGGAATCGAAGGTAGGTCGAGCTTGGCTCGTATTTTGGTTCGAACCGTGACCTAGGGTCACGGGTTTGGTTCTTTTCGGGTGTTCATGGATAATAACGAAAGATTTTTATGGGTTTTGAATGAAATAAATTAAAGAAAAGGTTTGGTATCCGGGTTTGTATTTGTTTCGATGGGTCGAGGTTCAACCGAGAGCTATGGCTCTCGGCTTGGGTATTGGATGTGCCATCTTTGGCCATTTGATGATTATCGGATTATTTGGTGCTTGTTTGTGATGTTTGGGTCGACCTAGTGGTCGTTTGGTTCTCGGCCGACACCCCATAGTGGGCTGTTTGGTTCGGTGTGGCTCGATAGAGCTAGCCGAGACCTATTGGTCTCGGGTGAGACTCCCGTATCTTGTTCGGGTGTATATTGACCCGGGTTGACTTGGTAACTCAACCCGTAACTTATTTTGTTTTCGGATATATTGTTACTTGTCGGATTATTATTCTTGTTGTTGTCGTGGTTGTGATGTTTTGACCATGGATACTTTTTGGGTTTATTATTTTGGACTTGAGTGCCATATATGGGTTACGAGATATATTGGAGATGTGTTGTCGAGTGTAGATACTTGGGGACCGATTATGAGACGGTCATTAGATGACGGAGATAGGTTAGTTGGGTGCCGTAGTCGGACCCTCATGTTGTAGCACGTGGATATGGGATTGATGTGGACGGAGATGATATATTTATTTTGACTTGATTCTTATATTGGACTTGGACTATGAGCCGAGAGTCATGACTCGGACATGTGACCAAATTCTATGACTCGATAAATATTTAAAAGTCAATATTAAAAATAATACTCGTAATACTATTATTGAGAATATAATCGTTTATATACGTATATAGACGTGATAAACGTATATATATATATATATATATATATATATATATATATATATATATATATATATATATATATATATATATATATATATATATATATATATATATATATATATATATAAATGCGTATATTAATAATAAAACGATCACGAGTAAACGTTATAATAATATAACGATAGTTATTATACTATGAAAATAGTGTAATAAATGTCGGACTATTGTTATAAATAATAACTACAAATAACGGCGAAATAATAAGTCGGGTAAATAATAATTAAAAACGAGATTTTTATAAATTTAGAAACTTATCGAGTTATACGAGTTGTGGTTATTTAAAGTCTAAGTGGACTTTATATTGTGACTTTTGTGTTGTCACGGATATATGACGATTAATATAAACATTTTCTATAGCAAGTGACTTATTTAATCGACGGATTAGATCGAGTTATTTGATTATATAAAATGAGTATATTAATGGGCATCGTATCCCACGACGCCCATAGGTTGTGGTATATGTTTTAGGGTAATAAATTACTATGTATCTCGTGGAATTTGGCCGATTCGACAATATATATAGGGAATTTATAGGACTACGATATATACCAAATAGAATTCTTTGTGCTATGTGCTTTAGGTTGGGTATAATTTTGGAACGATATATTACGTAAATAAGTATGGGAGATTACCAAATCGACGGATTTGATAAGCTTCGATGATTATTTAAATAATATGTTGGGCTAATATTAGACCTATAGTTGGTTTATTATTTCGTTTGTTGTGGCTTTTTGGTTTGAGTTGTGTCGACCCTTCACCCATATGGATACCAAACGTCGAATTTCAAATTAATATGAAGTTAATTCGAGAAATGGATATTTTTGGAAAGTAAAACGGAATACGTTCGGGAATGGGAATATTTGATTTTTGAGGAAATGATTTCTGAACGAGTTTGATATTGTTAGGAAGTGCCGAGTCTGTAGTTGCCGTTACGTGAGTTGCTTGAGTTTGCTTGCGTCTTTCTTCTATCGACTTCTTTTGAGGATTTCTGGACTTGAGGTGAGTCATAGCCCCACTTTTTCTCTTGAACTTTGTTTTCAATACTTGGGGTGAGAAACGTGCAAATGTTTTATGTGGACTATTATCGCTTTATTTATTTATTTATTTCAAAACTTGCTATGCTTATAGAACTAGGTAGGATTAAGCGAGGCCTAGTCCCGAACTAGGTAAGCTATTGATTTAGTTGTTGTGCGAGGCCTAGTCCCGAACTAGGTAAGCTATTGGATTGATTATAGAGCGAGGCCTAGACTTGAGCTAGGTAAGCTATTGATTGGATTGATTTGAGCTATAGCGTGCACCTATAGGGTTGATTTGATTTGGTTGGAGTATCTTGGTTGGATATTTTGGTTGAATGATTGAGGCCTAGTCTAGCTAGCAAGCGTTTTGCGTATATGTTCACTATATCGAATTATGAATTTAAACCTATGATCTCACCAGCGAAAGCTGACTTTTAGCACATTTTCTCAGGTAATTAAGTGATGCTCTATGGATGCTTGGGATTGGAGGCTTGGCAATGGCACCGGTTATGGATCTATTTTTCTAAAACTCTGATAACTATTGTGGACCTATGTTTATTTCTTTTGGGCCTTACTCTGGATAATTCTTGGGATAAATGTAAACTTTAAAACCCGTTTTGGTTGTGTTTTTCTTATGTTTACTTTATCTCGTTCTTTCATGACTTTGAATGGATACCAATCCCCGTAGCACCCCGAAAGCTTGTGAGTCTTCTGTTGTATCAAATTTTGGGGGTGTTACAATGGGTTCAACTAGACGCTATTTAAATCACCCGCCTATCATACAAGTTAGTGGGCGCTTAATAACAAAACCTTTATATGCTTATGTATAAAGGCGCGATTTCCATTTAATTTATTTGTATTATGAGGTAAGAATATTTTTTAATTGAGGTACTTTAAAGCCATAAACACTATAAGGAGATAAGCAAAAATATGTGTGGATGTATGTTAGATGTTAAGTTGCATGCCTTGCTAAGCCAGTCTCTTCATACCCGTGACAGGAAATGGTAGTGATGTGTGGTAGGACCACTTAAAAAACATCATGAGTTGACGCATACTGGAAATATCATAAAATGAAGGCTAATGTTAGGATGGCCCTCATGAGCAGATCTACATGGAAGCCATGGTATGCCCGTTGATACTAAGGAACATCTCTTTTTGTAATGTTTAAAACAATAGTTTTTTTGTTTATCTTAGGACCCGTTGTTCTGTATATTTTTGTAATGGAAAACAAATCACACAAGTTAATTACATACTTCATAACAGGCTTTAGCCATCAAACATATGAGAGACTCTATTCCAAGATTTCAGGAAAAACCATTCATTTAAATCCCTCTCAGGAAAGAAGAAAAAAATTTCTCCTATTCCGCATCCGCCTTCGCACAAATAACCGATAATTGTCTTAACTCATATACGTTGCAACTGCACTTATGTATTAAACTTTTAAGCTAAACATGTTTTTTTAAGTATACAGCTCTAAGCATCAACACCATGCTCTTTTAGTGACTGAGCATTCCACCACCATTGGACAATTGACTATTGATCAGTTCAAATATATAGATTTTCTATATTATCTTTATCCCCTTCTGATCTCATATATAATGTCTCATATCTTTTATACCAATTCAATAGCAAAATATCCCGTGGCAACGTGCGGGTTTCCAACCTCGTTTTGTACTGAAAGTACACAATACAAAATAGGAAAATCTTAAGAGGTTGTTTGATTGTTTCACTGATTTTACAATCAAGTAAATTATGAGTTTAGAATTTTCGAGTAAACTTCTAATGTACGTGACATGAGTTTCTAAATAACCATTAACATACGTTACAAGATTGAATAACAGAAGATAAAAATCTAGAAAATAAAAGCATCCAACAACAAAGTATTTGATGGTCACCATATGAATCAATATTTAAAAGAAGAAAACAACAAAATAGTCACAAAAGATGAAAAGAAAAACTATCAGCAACGAACTATTATCAGCAAGAAAAGTATAAAATAAATATTTAATAGTCTTTGTTCAACGAGTATATAATAGATTAATTGGGGGAGCACTACAACAACAGCTGCTTTTAGCGGGGACATTTCCTCGCTTTCAGCGGGGACATCTCCCCGCCTAACACTTTCGGGGTACCTGTAGACTCACCTGGTGATGGTGAAGCCTCCTGGGATCCCGATGTCATCGCCTGATTCGCTAGCTCAGCGGGGAAACCCGGCTGTGTCTTAGCCCACCCCACTAACATATCAATCAGTGTCCTTTGCTGGGACATCTCCTGGGTTTGCTTCTGGACTGTTTCGTGCAGGGAGGACGCGGAGGCTTGATCACGAGCTCGTGCGGCGCTGAGGGTCATCTGACGACCATCGCCGGGTAAGACTGGACCTATGCCAGGAATATGACCTCGCTGCTTGCCACCGATCACGTGGCGCATAATATCGAGGTCAGACATGGTCGTCCCCCCGGAGGTGCTCTCCGTCCGCATCTGTATCATCTGGTTCTGTTTTAAAAAAAAAATAAGCAAAGTAATATATAAGTCGTGATTTATTATATTTGCATTAATGTGGGTGAGTTTTATGGAAATAAATTATATTTACATATCTAGTCTCGGACAATGCAGACTCCCAAACGCCGTCTCTCGTATGGTTGTGTCTATACATCGCGATCAAGTCTCTACCATCCACAGCGTCGGTGGGTTCTCTCAGCTGTTTATAAATAAACTCAATAAATGCGGTATTTTAAATCTTTCTTGGTTAATATATGATTTGGGATTATATGATGACGTTGATATGGTATTTTGTGTTCGCGGTTTAGTTGTTTTGAAACACTTACACCTACCCTACGCCGTTGTCACAGACTATGGCCTCCCGTACGCCCGATGTTGTTGAGGATATTCTTACTGCACCGGTATTTCCAGCACAGTTCACCATGGCTCCTGATGATCCTTACCAGGTTGCCATGCATTCAGCAACTGTGACACCGACAAGTTCTACTTCAGCACCACCTGCTGCATCTACGCAGGGACCCTCATCTTCTCTAGGGCTCCCTGGTACATCGAGGCAGCTTACTCTTCATCAGGCTTTGGCTCGTGTGGCTCCACGTTTTGCCCACCAAGCTACGGCACGTATGTCGGTACGCCCTACTTCACCACCTTTACAGATAGATGCTTACTCTCTTCTATCAGAGGCACCACCTGCATCATTGCGTCGTCGTCCTAGATCACCTACCCCTTCACCACATGGTTCACTTGTTAGGAGACGACGATTGATGATGTACTCTTCCGATGAGGAGGAGGAGGAGTACGAGGGTGAGGATGAGGCTGATGGCCCTCAGGAGGCTGAGCAGAGTGATGATGATGACCCTGAGGAGGAGGATGACCCTCAGGAGGAGGAGATGCCCGATGATGATGATCTGTTAGTGCCGCCAGCTCAGGCTGAGGAGCCTGATTCACCTATACATCCGATTGAGCCTGTTTCACCTGATCATCCATTTCTGTTTGATTCACCACCTGGTAGTCCCGTGGAGTCGGATGCACCTTCTGAGGTTTCTGCTGAGCATGCAGAGTTAGGTGAGACTGGTAGGATGTGGGCTCAGATTACTGCACAGGGCGAGAGGATCTCGCGATTATCTGATCGACTTGAGAGAGTTATTGGAGAGTTTATAGCAGATTTGAGAGTTGATATGACTGTAGTTGAGGGCAGGTCGACTGAGATGAGGAGAGTTTTGATGGAGGTTCACGAGCAGATTGAGAGTTTACAGCGAGGTTTTATTACAGTTCGAGAGGCCGACCGCAAGTTATGGCAAAGGAATGTCGAGCTGGAGAAGGAGGTGGCTGACCTCAAGAGAGACAGCGACACACATAGTGTGGAGTTAGGATCATTATGGAGAGATCTTGATGGCTTGAGGTAGGAGTTGAGGAGCCTCCGCCAGCAGCGTGGCTAGATGTTTGAGCTATGTTATCTTGTTGCTTTCCTAACCGAGGAGTGTTCGGATAGAAAAGCTAGATATCCTATTTTGATGTATTTTCAGTTGATTACCCGTCTTGTTGGAACGGTTATTATCTTTTGTGTTATCGGTAGTTGGAACGATGTTGGATCTTTATTGTATGGTTGATGGTTATTATTATATGGTATTATGTAGTTTTTGGATATTGTGGAAATTGAGTTCCTATTCGCCTTATTGATGTCTTGTGGTGTATTGTTGATATTCTTTCCATGACTTGGCTTCGTTGATTTAATTCTTGTTGAGCATATGATAAATTCTATCAGAGACTCACGAACTTGTATGATGTTTCAGATCAATGGCCCCACGACGTAACCCTATTAGAGCTACCAGAACCGGTCCTGCAACGACTACCCCTGGTCGTCGAGGCCGCCGTCCTACTCGAAATGTTGAGACCCCTACTCCTGATAACCTGGACACTACTAACCGCAACAACAGGAATCAAAATGTTGATGTTCAGGGAGACAATGATCATGTTCCACTTAATGCACCTACTGTGGATCAAGCAATGATCAATCAACTTGTGGAGCAACGAGTTGCTGAGCTACTAGCTGAGTCAAATCATTCCAACAATTCTGTTGGAACATTTCCACCTGTTCATGCTAATGGATGTAACTACAAGGAGTTTAAGATTTGTGGACCCGTTGAGTTTGGTGGAACTGAAGGAGTGGTCTACTTGGTCAGGTGGATAGAAAAGACTGAGTCAGTGTTTAATGTCAGTGGTTGTGCGGAGAATACGAAGGTAAAGTTTGCTTCTTTTACTTTCAAGGATGAAGCTTTAACTTGGTGGAACAATTACCGTAACTCGGTTGGGAGTGATGTGGCTTATGCTATGACTTGGGAGCAATTTAAGTCTTTGCTGATTCAGAATTACTGCCCAAGGAACGAGATTAAGAAGCTGGAGATTGAGTTCTGGAACCATAAGGTGAAAGGTACCGATATGGCAACTTACAATCGCCGTTATCGAGAGTTAGCCTTACTTTGTCCCGATATGGTTAGGACTGAGACTCAAAGGATTGAGAGGTATACCGATGGGTTGCCGGTAGCCACAAGGAACGATGTGATTTCCGCTAAGCCTGCAAACATTCATGAGGCTATCACTATCGCTCAACAATTGATGGACTCGTTGGCATTGGAAGAAGCTGAGAAAGACAAGAATGGAAAGAGGAAGAGGGATGATCACTCTAAGGGTAATGATCGTCGAAACAAGCGACAAACAACTACTAGAGCTTATGCTATGGGAGATGGAGACAAGAAGAACTATAATGGAGATGCACCCAAGTGTAACCGATGTTATAAGCATCATTCTGGTCGATGTACTGTGATGTGCAAGAATTGCTCTAAGATGGGACACATAGCTAAGGATTGTAGAGCTCGACCACTTGCTATGGTTCAAGCTACTCCGGAAACTATGAGCAAGGCTAATGTTACTTGCTATGGATGTGGAAAGAAGGGACATTATAGGAATGAGTGTAGGGAATCGTGGAACCGAGGAAATCAAGGATCGGGTGGTAATGGGTACAATAATGGAAACCGTGGAGCTGGAGGAAATCGTGGACGACAAGATAATGGGGACCAACGTGTGGAAGCTGGAGCTGCTCATGGGAGAGTGTATGCACTTGGGAACGAGAGAGGAGAAGATCCGAACGTCGTTACTGGTACGTTCCTTCTCAATAATCGTTATGCTTCCATACTATTTGATACTGGTGCCGATAAGAGTTTTGTGACCACTAAGTTTGCACCCTTACTAGAGAAACCCCCGATGGCCTTAGGAATTGGTTATGATGTAGAGTTAGCTAATGGGAACATAGAGAGGATTAGGACTATCATTCGCGGTTGCACGTTAAACTTTCGGAATCGTCCTTTCAACATAGATCTTCTACCCGTCACATTGGGGATTTTTGATGTTATTATTGGTATGGATTGGTTGTCGAAGTATCGTGCTCATATAATTTGCGATGAGAAGATCGTGCGTGTGCCATACGGCAAGGAGATTCTGAACATACCAGGAGATAGAAAGGATTTGAGAGGCCCATCTAGATTAGCGGAGATTAGCGGTCATATCTTGCACTAAGTTGCCGAAGCTAATGGGGAAAGGATGTTACCTTTTCTTAGCTCAAATTTCTGAGAAAGGAGAGAAGGAGAAGAAGGAAAGGTGCATTGGAGATGTACCTATAGTTCGTAATTTTTCGGATGTGTTTCCCGATGATTTGCCGGGAATCCCGCCTACTAGACAAGTGGAGTTTCAGATTGAGTTGATACCTGGTGCTGCACCTGTAGCACGAGCGCCGTATCGTCTTGCACCTACTGAACTGGAAGAGTTGTCGAAGCAACTAGCGGAGTTAGCCGAAAAAGGATTTATAAGACCAAGCTCTTCGCCTTGGGGAGCCCCGGTCTTATTTGTGAAGAAGAAGGATGGATCGTTTCGTATGTGTATTGATTACCGAGAGTTGAACAAGTTAACGGTGAAGAATAGATACCCGTTACCGAGGATCGACGATTTGTTCGATCAGCTTCAAGGATCGAGTGTGTATTCGAAGATCGATTTGAGATCGGGATATCATCAGCTTCGAGTTCGCGAGGAAGATATTCCAAAAACGGCTTTCAGAACCCGTTACGGGCATTACGAGTTTCAGGTGATGCCGTTTGGGTTGACTAATGCACCGGCGGTATTCATGGATCTCATGAATCGGGTGTGTAAGCCTTACTTAGATAAGTTTGTGATTGTGTTCATCGATGACATTCTAATTTATTCGAAGAGCGAGAAGGAGCATGAGGAGCATCTAAGACTTATTTTAGAATTGCTCAGGAAGGAGAAACTGTATGCCAAGTTTTCTAAATGTGAATTTTGGATTCCGACGGTACAATTTTTGGGTCATGTGATTGATAGACAAGGAGTTCATGTAGATCCTGCTAAGATTGAAGCGATTAAAGATTGGGCTGCACCTACGACCCCAACAGAAGTTCGTCAATTTTTGGGTTTAGCCGGTTATTACCGAAGATTTATTGAGGGATTTTCGAAGATAGCAAAACCGTTGACCAAATTGACTCAAAAGAGTGTTAAGTACGAATGGGGAGATAAGGAAGAGGAAGCATTTCAGTTACTTAAGGAAATGTTGTGTAGTGCTCCTATCTTAAGGTAACGAGGACTTCGTCGTCTATTGTGACGCTTCTCATAAAGGTTTGGGAGTTGTGTTAATGCAACGAGAGAAAGTGATAGCTTATGCTTCCCGACAGCTCAAGAAGCACGAGAAGAACTACACCACCCATGATTTGGAGTTAGGTGTTGTGGTTTTTGCCTTGAGGATATGGAGACATTACTTGTATGGAACCAAGTGTGTAGTGTTTACTGACCACAAAAGTCTACAACACATTTTGAACCAAAAAGAGCTCAACATGAGACAGCGACGTTGGATTGAGTTGCTAAGCGATTATGATTGTGAAATTCGCTACCATCATGGTAAAGCAAACGTTGTTGCTGATGCTCTTAGTCGAAAGGAGAGAATTCCACCGTTACGACTTAGGTCATTAGGAATGACTATCGTATCGCCATTACCGTCTCAAATATTGGAAGCTCAAACGGAAGCGTTGAAAGCAGAAAATCGACCTGCTGAGAACATATTTGGGATGGTAGAAAATGAAAAGGGATTTGTTAAGCGTTCTGATGGAGTATTATGATTTGGAGAGCGAAGTTGGGTACCATTGTATGGAGGAATTCGAGAGTTGATTATGCATGAGTCGCATAAGTCAAGATACTCTATTCATCCTGGGTCTGACAAGATGTACCAGGATTTGAAAAAGTTATATTGGTGGCCAAATATGAAGGCAGATATAGCATTGTATGTTAGTAAGTGTTTGACATGTTCTAAAGTTAAGGCAGAACATCAAAGACTGTCAGGATTATTAACGCAGCCAGAACTCCCAGTTTGGAAGTGGGAGCGCATTACGATGGACTTTATTACCAAATTACCAAAGACAGCTAGCGGTTGCGACGCTATATGGGTAATTGTGGATCGTTTGACTAAGTCTGCTCATTTCCTGACGATTAGTGAAGATGATAGTGTTGATAAACTTGCGAGGTTGTATGTGAAGGAGATTGTTTCTCGTCATGGAGTTCCGATATCGATTATTTCTGATCGCGACAGCCACTTCACGTCAGCATTGTGGCGATCACTACAAACCGCTTTGGGGACGAGACTTGATATGAGTACTGCATATCACCCCCAAACCGATGGTCAAAGTGAGAGAACTATTCAGACTTTGGAGGATATGCTTCGTGCATGCATAATAGACTTTGGTAAAGGCTGGGAGAAATATCTACCCCCTTGCGGAGTTCTCCTACAACAATAGCTACCACACAAGTCTTAAGGCTGCACCATCTGAAGCTTTGTATGGTCGTAAATGTCGTTCACCTATTGGTTGGGCAGAAGTTGGAGATAGCCAACTCACAGGCCCTGAGCTTATTTTGGAAACTACTGAGAAGGTAACGCAAATTCGAGATCGACTGCAAGCAGCTAGAGATAGGCAGAAAAGCTACGCCGATCGGAGGCGTAAACCCCTAGAATTCCAGGTTGGAGACAAAGTGATGCTGAAAGTCTCGCCTTGGAAGGGTGTGATACGTTTTGGGAAACGTGGGAAACTTAATCCCCGCTACATTGGACCATTTCTTATTTCGGAAAGAATTGGGCCCGTGGCTTATCGGTTGGAATTACCACCGGAATTGAGTAAAGTTCATGATGTGTTTCATGTTAGCAATTTGAAGAAGTGTCTTTCGGAGGAAACGCCAGTTATACCAATTAAGGACATTCGTGTGGATGAGAGTTTGAATTTTGTGGAAGAACCGATTGAGATACTGGATAGAGAGATTAAACTACTTAAGAGAAGTCGTATTCCGCTCATCAAAGTTCGTTGGAATTCGCGGCATGGATCGGAATTCACGTGGGAACATGAGGATGAGTTTCGAAAGAGATATCCGAAGCTTTTTACTTCGTAGATGGGTTGTTCCGAGAGAAACCCGGGACGGGTTCCTTCTGAGGCTGGGAGGATGTGACAACTGGCAAAATAGGGAGCCGTTTTTAAAACCCGCATTACATTAAAAATTATAATTTTGGAATTTTTGAAAAGTTTATTGGACGAGATGTTTTATGAACGTTGGAATGTATTTTTGATCGTACGTTAATCATGAGGATTTATTATTTATTTATGGTTTGGTTTGAGTCGTTCGTGATGATTTATTTTGAGATTGTTACTTTGGCACTACATTGACTCCGGCACTAGGTTAACCTAACAATTTTAATTATATTTTTTAATATTGGTTCGGATATTATTATTTTTGGAACGAGTTCGGTTTGAGAAAGTTGTTTGGTTATTTAAGGTTTCGGGTTTGGCCGTGCATTTACACCGGGCTACTTAACCCACTACACACCTCACTATTATTATTATTATTATTATTATTATTATAAAAAGGGTTTTTTTTTAATAAGAGTAAAATTACATGAAATCGTCCCTGTGAAAGCAACACAACCACAACACCCTCATCACCAATATTTACTCTCTCTCTCTTCTCACAACATCAACCATCACCGCACCCTAATCACCCAAATCGCACCACCACCGCCACCCTCTCATCAAATCTAACACCACCACCTTAACCATCTTCTTCCGATCTATCTTTTGGTGCAAACCACGCGCGATTTGGACCACCCTAACACCCTTTTCGAAATAAAAGCACTACGTTATCACCACAAAATCGTTATTTCTTGTCTTGGTTTTTGAAGATCCGTTCGAGTTGTCTTGGGAATCGAAGGTAGGTCGAGCTTGGCTCGTATTTTGGTTCGAACCGTGACCTAGGGTCACGGGTTTGGTTCTTTTCGGGTGTTCATGGATAATAACGAAAGATTTTTATGGGTTTTGAATGAAATAAATTAAAGAAAAGGTTTGGTATCCGGGTTTGTATTTGTTTCGATGGGTCGAGGTTCAACCGAGAGCTATGGCTCTCGGCTTGGGTATTGGATGTGCCATCTTTGGCCATTTGATGATTATCGGATTATTTGGTGCTTGTTTGTGATGTTTGGGTCGACCTAGTGGTCGTTTGGTTCTCGGCCGACACCCCATAGTGGGCTGTTTGGTTCGGTGTGGCTCGATAGAGCTAGCCGAGACCTATTGGTCTCGGGTGAGACTCCCGTATCTTGTTCGGGTGTATATTGACCCGGGTTGACTTGGTAACTCAACCCGTAACTTATTTTGTTTTCGGATATATTGTTACTTGTCGGATTATTATTCTTGTTGTTGTCGTGGTTGTGATGTTTTGACCATGGATACTTTTTGGGTTTATTATTTTGGACTTGAGTGCCATATATGGGTTACGAGATATATTGGAGATGTGTTGTCGAGTGTAGATACTTGGGGACCGATTATGAGACGGTCATTAGATGACGGAGATAGGTTAGTTGGGTGCCGTAGTCGGACCCTCATGTTGTAGCACGTGGATATGGGATTGATGTGGACGGAGATGATATATTTATTTTGACTTGATTCTTATATTGGACTTGGACTATGAGCCGAGAGTCATGACTCGGACATGTGACCAAATTCTATGACTCGATAAATATTTAAAAGTCAATATTAAAAATAATACTCGTAATACTATTATTGAGAATATAATCGTTTATATACGTATATAGACGTGATAAACGTATATATATATATATATATATATATATATATATATATATATATATATATATATATATATATATATATATAAATGCGTATATTAATAATAAAACGATCACGAGTAAACGTTATAATAATATAACGATAGTTATTATACTATGAAAATAGTGTAATAAATGTCGGACTATTGTTATAAATAATAACTACAAATAACGGCGAAATAATAAGTCGGGTAAATAATAATTAAAAACGAGATTTTTATAAATTTAGAAACTTATCGAGTTATACGAGTTGTGGTTATTTAAAGTCTAAGTGGACTTTATATTGTGACTTTTGTGTTGTCACGGATATATGACGATTAATATAAACATTTTCTATAGCAAGTGACTTATTTAATCGACGGATTAGATCGAGTTATTTGATTATATAAAATGAGTATATTAATGGGCATCGTATCCCACGACGCCCATAGGTTGTGGTATATGTTTTAGGGTAATAAATTACTATGTATCTCGTGGAATTTGGCCGATTCGACAATATATATAGGGAATTTATAGGACTACGATATATACCAAATAGAATTCTTTGTGCTATGTGCTTTAGGTTGGGTATAATTTTGGAACGATATATTACGTAAATAAGTATGGGAGATTACCAAATCGACGGATTTGATAAGCTTCGATGATTATTTAAATAATATGTTGGGCTAATATTAGACCTATAGTTGGTTTATTATTTCGTTTGTTGTGGCTTTTTGGTTTGAGTTGTGTCGACCCTTCACCCATATGGATACCAAACGTCGAATTTCAAATTAATATGAAGTTAATTCGAGAAATGGATATTTTTGGAAAGTAAAACGGAATACGTTCGGGAATGGGAATATTTGATTTTTGAGGAAATGATTTCTGAACGAGTTTGATATTGTTAGGAAGTGCCGAGTCTGTAGTTGCCGTTACGTGAGTTGCTTGAGTTTGCTTGCGTCTTTCTTCTATCGACTTCTTTTGAGGATTTCTGGACTTGAGGTGAGTCATAGCCCCACTTTTTCTCTTGAACTTTGTTTTCAATACTTGGGGTGAGAAACGTGCAAATGTTTTATGTGGACTATTATCGCTTTATTTATTTATTTATTTCAAAACTTGCTATGCTTATAGAACTAGGTAGGATTAAGCGAGGCCTAGTCCCGAACTAGGTAAGCTATTGATTTAGTTGTTGTGCGAGGCCTAGTCCCGAACTAGGTAAGCTATTGGATTGATTATAGAGCGAGGCCTAGACTTGAGCTAGGTAAGCTATTGATTGGATTGATTTGAGCTATAGCGTGCACCTATAGGGTTGATTTGATTTGGTTGGAGTATCTTGGTTGGATATTTTGGTTGAATGATTGAGGCCTAGTCTAGCTAGCAAGCGTTTTGCGTATATGTTCACTATATCGAATTATGAATTTAAACCTATGATCTCACCAGCGAAAGCTGACTTTTAGCACATTTTCTCAGGTAATTAAGTGATGCTCTATGGATGCTTGGGATTGGAGGCTTGGCAATGGCACCGGTTATGGATCTATTTTTCTAAAACTCTGATAACTATTGTGGACCTATGTTTATTTCTTTTGGGCCTTACTCTGGATAATTCTTGGGATAAATGTAAACTTTAAAACCCGTTTTGGTTGTGTTTTTCTTATGTTTACTTTATCTCGTTCTTTCATGACTTTGAATGGATACCAATCCCCGTAGCACCCCGAAAGCTTGTGAGTCTTCTGTTGTATCAAATTTTGGGGGTGTTACAATGGGTTCAACTAGACGCTATTTAAATCACCCGCCTATCATACAAGTTAGTGGGCGCTTAATAACAAAACCTTTATATGCTTATGTATAAAGGCGCGATTTCCATTTAATTTATTTGTATTATGAGGTAAGAATATTTTTTAATTGAGGTACTTTAAAGCCATAAACACTATAAGGAGATAAGCAAAAATATGTGTGGATGTATGTTAGATGTTAAGTTGCATGCCTTGCTAAGCCAGTCTCTTCATACCCGTGACAGGAAATGGTAGTGATGTGTGGTAGGACCACTTAAAAAACATCATGAGTTGACGCATACTGGAAATATCATAAAATGAAGGCTAATGTTAGGATGGCCCTCATGAGCAGATCTACATGGAAGCCATGGTATGCCCGTTGATACTAAGGAACATCTCTTTTTGTAATGTTTAAAACAATAGTTTTTTTGTTTATCTTAGGACCCGTTGTTCTGTATATTTTTGTAATGGAAAACAAATCACACAAGTTAATTACATACTTCATAACAGGCTTTAGCCATCAAACATATGAGAGACTCTATTCCAAGATTTCAGGAAAAACCATTCATTTAAATCCCTCTCAGGAAAGAAGAAAAAAATTTCTCCTATTCCGCATCCGCCTTCGCACAAATAACCGATAATTGTCTTAACTCATATACGTTGCAACTGCACTTATGTATTAAACTTTTAAGCTAAACATGTTTTTTTAAGTATACAGCTCTAAGCATCAACACCATGCTCTTTTAGTGACTGAGCATTCCACCACCATTGGACAATTGACTATTGATCAGTTCAAATATATAGATTTTCTATATTATCTTTATCCCCTTCTGATCTCATATATAATGTCTCATATCTTTTATACCAATTCAATAGCAAAATATCCCGTGGCAACGTGCGGGTTTCCAACCTCGTTTTGTACTGAAAGTACACAATACAAAATAGGAAAATCTTAAGAGGTTGTTTGATTGTTTCACTGATTTTACAATCAAGTAAATTATGAGTTTAGAATTTTCGAGTAAACTTCTAATGTACGTGACATGAGTTTCTAAATAACCATTAACATACGTTACAAGATTGAATAACAGAAGATAAAAATCTAGAAAATAAAAGCATCCAACAACAAAGTATTTGATGGTCACCATATGAATCAATATTTAAAAGAAGAAAACAACAAAATAGTCACAAAAGATGAAAAGAAAAACTATCAGCAACGAACTATTATCAGCAAGAAAAGTATAAAATAAATATTTAATAGTCTTTGTTCAACGAGTATATAATAGATTAATTGGGGGAGCACTACAACAACAGCTGCTTTTAGCGGGGACATTTCCTCGCTTTCAGCGGGGACATCTCCCCGCCTAACACTTTCGGGGTACCTGTAGACTCACCTGGTGATGGTGAAGCCTCCTGGGATCCCGATGTCATCGCCTGATTCGCTAGCTCAGCGGGGAAACCCGGCTGTGTCTTAGCCCACCCCACTAACATATCAATCAGTGTCCTTTGCTGGGACATCTCCTGGGTTTGCTTCTGGACTGTTTCGTGCAGGGAGGACGCGGAGGCTTGATCACGAGCTCGTGCGGCGCTGAGGGTCATCTGACGACCATCGCCGGGTAAGACTGGACCTATGCCAGGAATATGACCTCGCTGCTTGCCACCGATCACGTGGCGCATAATATCGAGGTCAGACATGGTCGTCCCCCCGGAGGTGCTCTCCGTCCGCATCTGTATCATCTGGTTCTGTTTTAAAAAAAAAATAAGCAAAGTAATATATAAGTCGTGATTTATTATATTTGCATTAATGTGGGTGAGTTTTATGGAAATAAATTATATTTACATATCTAGTCTCGGACAATGCAGACTCCCAAACGCCGTCTCTCGTATGGTTGTGTCTATACATCGCGATCAAGTCTCTACCATCCACAGCGTCGGTGGGTTCTCTCAGCTGTTTATAAATAAACTCAATAAATGCGGTATTTTAAATCTTTCTTGGTTAATATATGATTTGGGATTATATGATGACGTTGATATGGTATTTTGTGTTCGCGGTTTAGTTGTTTTGAAACACTTACACCTACCCTACGCCGTTGTCACAGACTATGGCCTCCCGTACGCCCGATGTTGTTGAGGATATTCTTACTGCACCGGTATTTCCAGCACAGTTCACCATGGCTCCTGATGATCCTTACCAGGTTGCCATGCATTCAGCAACTGTGACACCGACAAGTTCTACTTCAGCACCACCTGCTGCATCTACGCAGGGACCCTCATCTTCTCTAGGGCTCCCTGGTACATCGAGGCAGCTTACTCTTCATCAGGCTTTGGCTCGTGTGGCTCCACGTTTTGCCCACCAAGCTACGGCACGTATGTCGGTACGCCCTACTTCACCACCTTTACAGATAGATGCTTACTCTCTTCTATCAGAGGCACCACCTGCATCATTGCGTCGTCGTCCTAGATCACCTACCCCTTCACCACATGGTTCACTTGTTAGGAGACGACGATTGATGATGTACTCTTCCGATGAGGAGGAGGAGGAGTACGAGGGTGAGGATGAGGCTGATGGCCCTCAGGAGGCTGAGCAGAGTGATGATGATGACCCTGAGGAGGAGGATGACCCTCAGGAGGAGGAGATGCCCGATGATGATGATCTGTTAGTGCCGCCAGCTCAGGCTGAGGAGCCTGATTCACCTATACATCCGATTGAGCCTGTTTCACCTGATCATCCATTTCTGTTTGATTCACCACCTGGTAGTCCCGTGGAGTCGGATGCACCTTCTGAGGTTTCTGCTGAGCATGCAGAGTTAGGTGAGACTGGTAGGATGTGGGCTCAGATTACTGCACAGGGCGAGAGGATCTCGCGATTATCTGATCGACTTGAGAGAGTTATTGGAGAGTTTATAGCAGATTTGAGAGTTGATATGACTGTAGTTGAGGGCAGGTCGACTGAGATGAGGAGAGTTTTGATGGAGGTTCACGAGCAGATTGAGAGTTTACAGCGAGGTTTTATTACAGTTCGAGAGGCCGACCGCAAGTTATGGCAAAGGAATGTCGAGCTGGAGAAGGAGGTGGCTGACCTCAAGAGAGACAGCGACACACATAGTGTGGAGTTAGGATCATTATGGAGAGATCTTGATGGCTTGAGGTAGGAGTTGAGGAGCCTCCGCCAGCAGCGTGGCTAGATGTTTGAGCTATGTTATCTTGTTGCTTTCCTAACCGAGGAGTGTTCGGATAGAAAAGCTAGATATCCTATTTTGATGTATTTTCAGTTGATTACCCGTCTTGTTGGAACGGTTATTATCTTTTGTGTTATCGGTAGTTGGAACGATGTTGGATCTTTATTGTATGGTTGATGGTTATTATTATATGGTATTATGTAGTTTTTGGATATTGTGGAAATTGAGTTCCTATTCGCCTTATTGATGTCTTGTGGTGTATTGTTGATATTCTTTCCATGACTTGGCTTCGTTGATTTAATTCTTGTTGAGCATATGATAAATTCTATCAGAGACTCACGAACTTGTATGATGTTTCAGATCAATGGCCCCACGACGTAACCCTATTAGAGCTACCAGAACCGGTCCTGCAACGACTACCCCTGGTCGTCGAGGCCGCCGTCCTACTCGAAATGTTGAGACCCCTACTCCTGATAACCTGGACACTACTAACCGCAACAACAGGAATCAAAATGTTGATGTTCAGGGAGACAATGATCATGTTCCACTTAATGCACCTACTGTGGATCAAGCAATGATCAATCAACTTGTGGAGCAACGAGTTGCTGAGCTACTAGCTGAGTCAAATCATTCCAACAATTCTGTTGGAACATTTCCACCTGTTCATGCTAATGGATGTAACTACAAGGAGTTTAAGATTTGTGGACCCGTTGAGTTTGGTGGAACTGAAGGAGTGGTCTACTTGGTCAGGTGGATAGAAAAGACTGAGTCAGTGTTTAATGTCAGTGGTTGTGCGGAGAATACGAAGGTAAAGTTTGCTTCTTTTACTTTCAAGGATGAAGCTTTAACTTGGTGGAACAATTACCGTAACTCGGTTGGGAGTGATGTGGCTTATGCTATGACTTGGGAGCAATTTAAGTCTTTGCTGATTCAGAATTACTGCCCAAGGAACGAGATTAAGAAGCTGGAGATTGAGTTCTGGAACCATAAGGTGAAAGGTACCGATATGGCAACTTACAATCGCCGTTATCGAGAGTTAGCCTTACTTTGTCCCGATATGGTTAGGACTGAGACTCAAAGGATTGAGAGGTATACCGATGGGTTGCCGGTAGCCACAAGGAACGATGTGATTTCCGCTAAGCCTGCAAACATTCATGAGGCTATCACTATCGCTCAACAATTGATGGACTCGTTGGCATTGGAAGAAGCTGAGAAAGACAAGAATGGAAAGAGGAAGAGGGATGATCACTCTAAGGGTAATGATCGTCGAAACAAGCGACAAACAACTACTAGAGCTTATGCTATGGGAGATGGAGACAAGAAGAACTATAATGGAGATGCACCCAAGTGTAACCGATGTTATAAGCATCATTCTGGTCGATGTACTGTGATGTGCAAGAATTGCTCTAAGATGGGACACATAGCTAAGGATTGTAGAGCTCGACCACTTGCTATGGTTCAAGCTACTCCGGAAACTATGAGCAAGGCTAATGTTACTTGCTATGGATGTGGAAAGAAGGGACATTATAGGAATGAGTGTAGGGAATCGTGGAACCGAGGAAATCAAGGATCGGGTGGTAATGGGTACAATAATGGAAACCGTGGAGCTGGAGGAAATCGTGGACGACAAGATAATGGGGACCAACGTGTGGAAGCTGGAGCTGCTCATGGGAGAGTGTATGCACTTGGGAACGAGAGAGGAGAAGATCCGAACGTCGTTACTGGTACGTTCCTTCTCAATAATCGTTATGCTTCCATACTATTTGATACTGGTGCCGATAAGAGTTTTGTGACCACTAAGTTTGCACCCTTACTAGAGAAACCCCCGATGGCCTTAGGAATTGGTTATGATGTAGAGTTAGCTAATGGGAACATAGAGAGGATTAGGACTATCATTCGCGGTTGCACGTTAAACTTTCGGAATCGTCCTTTCAACATAGATCTTCTACCCGTCACATTGGGGATTTTTGATGTTATTATTGGTATGGATTGGTTGTCGAAGTATCGTGCTCATATAATTTGCGATGAGAAGATCGTGCGTGTGCCATACGGCAAGGAGATTCTGAACATACCAGGAGATAGAAAGGATTTGAGAGGCCCATCTAGATTAGCGGAGATTAGCGGTCATATCTTGCACTAAGTTGCCGAAGCTAATGGGGAAAGGATGTTACCTTTTCTTAGCTCAAATTTCTGAGAAAGGAGAGAAGGAGAAGAAGGAAAGGTGCATTGGAGATGTACCTATAGTTCGTAATTTTTCGGATGTGTTTCCCGATGATTTGCCGGGAATCCCGCCTACTAGACAAGTGGAGTTTCAGATTGAGTTGATACCTGGTGCTGCACCTGTAGCACGAGCGCCGTATCGTCTTGCACCTACTGAACTGGAAGAGTTGTCGAAGCAACTAGCGGAGTTAGCCGAAAAAGGATTTATAAGACCAAGCTCTTCGCCTTGGGGAGCCCCGGTCTTATTTGTGAAGAAGAAGGATGGATCGTTTCGTATGTGTATTGATTACCGAGAGTTGAACAAGTTAACGGTGAAGAATAGATACCCGTTACCGAGGATCGACGATTTGTTCGATCAGCTTCAAGGATCGAGTGTGTATTCGAAGATCGATTTGAGATCGGGATATCATCAGCTTCGAGTTCGCGAGGAAGATATTCCAAAAACGGCTTTCAGAACCCGTTACGGGCATTACGAGTTTCAGGTGATGCCGTTTGGGTTGACTAATGCACCGGCGGTATTCATGGATCTCATGAATCGGGTGTGTAAGCCTTACTTAGATAAGTTTGTGATTGTGTTCATCGATGACATTCTAATTTATTCGAAGAGCGAGAAGGAGCATGAGGAGCATCTAAGACTTATTTTAGAATTGCTCAGGAAGGAGAAACTGTATGCCAAGTTTTCTAAATGTGAATTTTGGATTCCGACGGTACAATTTTTGGGTCATGTGATTGATAGACAAGGAGTTCATGTAGATCCTGCTAAGATTGAAGCGATTAAAGATTGGGCTGCACCTACGACCCCAACAGAAGTTCGTCAATTTTTGGGTTTAGCCGGTTATTACCGAAGATTTATTGAGGGATTTTCGAAGATAGCAAAACCGTTGACCAAATTGACTCAAAAGAGTGTTAAGTACGAATGGGGAGATAAGGAAGAGGAAGCATTTCAGTTACTTAAGGAAATGTTGTGTAGTGCTCCTATCTTAAGGTAACGAGGACTTCGTCGTCTATTGTGACGCTTCTCATAAAGGTTTGGGAGTTGTGTTAATGCAACGAGAGAAAGTGATAGCTTATGCTTCCCGACAGCTCAAGAAGCACGAGAAGAACTACACCACCCATGATTTGGAGTTAGGTGTTGTGGTTTTTGCCTTGAGGATATGGAGACATTACTTGTATGGAACCAAGTGTGTAGTGTTTACTGACCACAAAAGTCTACAACACATTTTGAACCAAAAAGAGCTCAACATGAGACAGCGACGTTGGATTGAGTTGCTAAGCGATTATGATTGTGAAATTCGCTACCATCATGGTAAAGCAAACGTTGTTGCTGATGCTCTTAGTCGAAAGGAGAGAATTCCACCGTTACGACTTAGGTCATTAGGAATGACTATCGTATCGCCATTACCGTCTCAAATATTGGAAGCTCAAATGGAAGCGTTGAAAGCAGAAAATCGACCTGCTGAGAACATATTTGGGATGGTAGAAAATGAAAAGGGATTTGTTAAGCGTTCTGATGGAGTATTATGATTTGGAGAGCGAAGTTGGGTACCATTGTATGGAGGAATTCGAGAGTTGATTATGCATGAGTCGCATAAGTCAAGATACTCTATTCATCCTGGGTCTGACAAGATGTACCAGGATTTGAAAAAGTTATATTGGTGGCCAAATATGAAGGCAGATATAGCATTGTATGTTAGTAAGTGTTTGACATGTTCTAAAGTTAAGGCAGAACATCAAAGACTGTCAGGATTATTAACGCAGCCAGAACTCCCAGTTTGGAAGTGGGAGCGCATTACGATGGACTTTATTACCAAATTACCAAAGACAGCTAGCGGTTGCGACGCTATATGGGTAATTGTGGATCGTTTGACTAAGTCTGCTCATTTCCTGACGATTAGTGAAGATGATAGTGTTGATAAACTTGCGAGGTTGTATGTGAAGGAGATTGTTTCTCGTCATGGAGTTCCGATATCGATTATTTCTGATCGCGACAGCCACTTCACGTCAGCATTGTGGCGATCACTACAAACCGCTTTGGGGACGAGACTTGATATGAGTACTGCATATCACCCCCAAACCGATGGTCAAAGTGAGAGAACTATTCAGACTTTGGAGGATATGCTTCGTGCATGCATAATAGACTTTGGTAAAGGCTGGGAGAAATATCTACCCCCTTGCGGAGTTCTCCTACAACAATAGCTACCACACAAGTCTTAAGGCTGCACCATCTGAAGCTTTGTATGGTCGTAAATGTCGTTCACCTATTGGTTGGGCAGAAGTTGGAGATAGCCAACTCACAGGCCCTGAGCTTATTTTGGAAACTACTGAGAAGGTAACGCAAATTCGAGATCGACTGCAAGCAGCTAGAGATAGGCAGAAAAGCTACGCCGATCGGAGGCGTAAACCCCTAGAATTCCAGGTTGGAGACAAAGTGATGCTGAAAGTCTCGCCTTGGAAGGGTGTGATACGTTTTGGGAAACGTGGGAAACTTAATCCCCGCTACATTGGACCATTTCTTATTTCGGAAAGAATTGGGCCCGTGGCTTATCGGTTGGAATTACCACCGGAATTGAGTAAAGTTCATGATGTGTTTCATGTTAGCAATTTGAAGAAGTGTCTTTCGGAGGAAACGCCAGTTATACCAATTAAGGACATTCGTGTGGATGAGAGTTTGAATTTTGTGGAAGAACCGATTGAGATACTGGATAGAGAGATTAAACTACTTAAGAGAAGTCGTATTCCGCTCATCAAAGTTCGTTGGAATTCGCGGCATGGATCGGAATTCACGTGGGAACATGAGGATGAGTTTCGAAAGAGATATCCGAAGCTTTTTACTTCGTAGATGGGTTGTTCCGAGAGAAACCCGGGACGGGTTCCTTCTGAGGCTGGGAGGATGTGACAACTGGCAAAATAGGGAGCCGTTTTTAAAACCCGCATTACATTAAAAATTATAATTTTGGAATTTTTGAAAAGTTTATTGGACGAGATGTTTTATGAACGTTGGAATGTATTTTTGATCGTACGTTAATCATGAGGATTTATTATTTATTTATGGTTTGGTTTGAGTCGTTCGTGATGATTTATTTTGAGATTGTTACTTTGGCACTACATTGACTCCGGCACTAGGTTAACCTAACAATTTTAATTATATTTTTTAATATTGGTTCGGATATTATTATTTTTGGAACGAGTTCGGTTTGAGAAAGTTGTTTGGTTATTTAAGGTTTCGGGTTTGGCCGTGCATTTACACCGGGCTACTTAACCCACTACACACCTCACTATTATTATTATTATTATTATTATTATTATTATAAAAAGGGTTTTTTTTTAATAAGAGTAAAATTACATGAAATCGTCCCTGTGAAAGCAACACAACCACAACACCCTCATCACCAATATTTACTCTCTCTCTCTTCTCACAACATCAACCATCACCGCACCCTAATCACCCAAATCGCACCACCACCGCCACCCTCTCATCAAATCTAACACCACCACCTTAACCATCTTCTTCCGATCTATCTTTTGGTGCAAACCACGCGCGATTTGGACCACCCTAACACCCTTTTCGAAATAAAAGCACTACGTTATCACCACAAAATCGTTATTTCTTGTCTTGGTTTTTGAAGATCCGTTCGAGTTGTCTTGGGAATCGAAGGTAGGTCGAGCTTGGCTCGTATTTTGGTTCGAACCGTGACCTAGGGTCACGGGTTTGGTTCTTTTCGGGTGTTCATGGATAATAACGAAAGATTTTTATGGGTTTTGAATGAAATAAATTAAAGAAAAGGTTTGGTATCCGGGTTTGTATTTGTTTCGATGGGTCGAGGTTCAACCGAGAGCTATGGCTCTCGGCTTGGGTATTGGATGTGCCATCTTTGGCCATTTGATGATTATCGGATTATTTGGTGCTTGTTTGTGATGTTTGGGTCGACCTAGTGGTCGTTTGGTTCTCGGCCGACACCCCATAGTGGGCTGTTTGGTTCGGTGTGGCTCGATAGAGCTAGCCGAGACCTATTGGTCTCGGGTGAGACTCCCGTATCTTGTTCGGGTGTATATTGACCCGGGTTGACTTGGTAACTCAACCCGTAACTTATTTTGTTTTCGGATATATTGTTACTTGTCGGATTATTATTCTTGTTGTTGTCGTGGTTGTGATGTTTTGACCATGGATACTTTTTGGGTTTATTATTTTGGACTTGAGTGCCATATATGGGTTACGAGATATATTGGAGATGTGTTGTCGAGTGTAGATACTTGGGGACCGATTATGAGACGGTCATTAGATGACGGAGATAGGTTAGTTGGGTGCCGTAGTCGGACCCTCATGTTGTAGCACGTGGATATGGGATTGATGTGGACGGAGATGATATATTTATTTTGACTTGATTCTTATATTGGACTTGGACTATGAGCCGAGAGTCATGACTCGGACATGTGACCAAATTCTATGACTCGATAAATATTTAAAAGTCAATATTAAAAATAATACTCGTAATACTATTATTGAGAATATAATCGTTTATATACGTATATAGACGTGATAAACGTATATATATATATATATATATATATATATATATATATATATATATATATATATATATATATATAAATGCGTATATTAATAATAAAACGATCACGAGTAAACGTTATAATAATATAACGATAGTTATTATACTATGAAAATAGTGTAATAAATGTCGGACTATTGTTATAAATAATAACTACAAATAACGGCGAAATAATAAGTCGGGTAAATAATAATTAAAAACGAGATTTTTATAAATTTAGAAACTTATCGAGTTATACGAGTTGTGGTTATTTAAAGTCTAAGTGGACTTTATATTGTGACTTTTGTGTTGTCACGGATATATGACGATTAATATAAACATTTTCTATAGCAAGTGACTTATTTAATCGACGGATTAGATCGAGTTATTTGATTATATAAAATGAGTATATTAATGGGCATCGTATCCCACGACGCCCATAGGTTGTGGTATATGTTTTAGGGTAATAAATTACTATGTATCTCGTGGAATTTGGCCGATTCGACAATATATATAGGGAATTTATAGGACTACGATATATACCAAATAGAATTCTTTGTGCTATGTGCTTTAGGTTGGGTATAATTTTGGAACGATATATTACGTAAATAAGTATGGGAGATTACCAAATCGACGGATTTGATAAGCTTCGATGATTATTTAAATAATATGTTGGGCTAATATTAGACCTATAGTTGGTTTATTATTTCGTTTGTTGTGGCTTTTTGGTTTGAGTTGTGTCGACCCTTCACCCATATGGATACCAAACGTCGAATTTCAAATTAATATGAAGTTAATTCGAGAAATGGATATTTTTGGAAAGTAAAACGGAATACGTTCGGGAATGGGAATATTTGATTTTTGAGGAAATGATTTCTGAACGAGTTTGATATTGTTAGGAAGTGCCGAGTCTGTAGTTGCCGTTACGTGAGTTGCTTGAGTTTGCTTGCGTCTTTCTTCTATCGACTTCTTTTGAGGATTTCTGGACTTGAGGTGAGTCATAGCCCCACTTTTTCTCTTGAACTTTGTTTTCAATACTTGGGGTGAGAAACGTGCAAATGTTTTATGTGGACTATTATCGCTTTATTTATTTATTTATTTCAAAACTTGCTATGCTTATAGAACTAGGTAGGATTAAGCGAGGCCTAGTCCCGAACTAGGTAAGCTATTGATTTAGTTGTTGTGCGAGGCCTAGTCCCGAACTAGGTAAGCTATTGGATTGATTATAGAGCGAGGCCTAGACTTGAGCTAGGTAAGCTATTGATTGGATTGATTTGAGCTATAGCGTGCACCTATAGGGTTGATTTGATTTGGTTGGAGTATCTTGGTTGGATATTTTGGTTGAATGATTGAGGCCTAGTCTAGCTAGCAAGCGTTTTGCGTATATGTTCACTATATCGAATTATGAATTTAAACCTATGATCTCACCAGCGAAAGCTGACTTTTAGCACATTTTCTCAGGTAATTAAGTGATGCTCTATGGATGCTTGGGATTGGAGGCTTGGCAATGGCACCGGTTATGGATCTATTTTTCTAAAACTCTGATAACTATTGTGGACCTATGGTTATTTCTTTTGGGCCTTACTCTGGATAATTCTTGGGATAAATGTAAACTTTAAAACCCGTTTTGGTTGTGTTTTTCTTATGTTTACTTTATCTCGTTCTTTCATGACTTTGAATGGATACCAATCCCCGTAGCACCCCGAAAGCTTGTGAGTCTTCTGTTGTATCAAATTTTGGGGGTGTTACAATGGGTTCAACTAGACGCTATTTAAATCACCCGCCTATCATACAAGTTAGTGGGCGCTTAATAACAAAACCTTTATATGCTTATGTATAAAGGCGCGATTTCCATTTAATTTATTTGTATTATGAGGTAAGAATATTTTTTAATTGAGGTACTTTAAAGCCATAAACACTATAAGGAGATAAGCAAAAATATGTGTGGATGTATGTTAGATGTTAAGTTGCATGCCTTGCTAAGCCAGTCTCTTCATACCCGTGACAGGAAATGGTAGTGATGTGTGGTAGGACCACTTAAAAAACATCATGAGTTGACGCATACTGGAAATATCATAAAATGAAGGCTAATGTTAGGATGGCCCTCATGAGCAGATCTACATGGAAGCCATGGTATGCCCGTTGATACTAAGGAACATCTCTTTTTGTAATGTTTAAAACAATAGTTTTTTTGTTTATCTTAGGACCCGTTGTTCTGTATATTTTTGTAATGGAAAACAAATCACACAAGTTAATTACATACTTCATAACAGGCTTTAGCCATCAAACATATGAGAGACTCTATTCCAAGATTTCAGGAAAAACCATTCATTTAAATCCCTCTCAGGAAAGAAGAAAAAAATTTCTCCTATTCCGCATCCGCCTTCGCACAAATAACCGATAATTGTCTTAACTCATATACGTTGCAACTGCACTTATGTATTAAACTTTTAAGCTAAACATGTTTTTTTAAGTATACAGCTCTAAGCATCAACACCATGCTCTTTTAGTGACTGAGCATTCCACCACCATTGGACAATTGACTATTGATCAGTTCAAATATATAGATTTTCTATATTATCTTTATCCCCTTCTGATCTCATATATAATGTCTCATATCTTTTATACCAATTCAATAGCAAAATATCCCGTGGCAACGTGCGGGTTTCCAACCTCGTTTTGTACTGAAAGTACACAATACAAAATAGGAAAATCTTAAGAGGTTGTTTGATTGTTTCACTGATTTTACAATCAAGTAAATTATGAGTTTAGAATTTTCGAGTAAACTTCTAATGTACGTGACATGAGTTTCTAAATAACCATTAACATACGTTACAAGATTGAATAACAGAAGATAAAAATCTAGAAAATAAAAGCATCCAACAACAAAGTATTTGATGGTCACCATATGAATCAATATTTAAAAGAAGAAAACAACAAAATAGTCACAAAAGATGAAAAGAAAAACTATCAGCAACGAACTATTATCAGCAAGAAAAGTATAAAATAAATATTTAATAGTCTTTGTTCAACGAGTATATAATAGATTAATTGGGGGAGCACTACAACAACAGCTGCTTTTAGCGGGGACATTTCCTCGCTTTCAGCGGGGACATCTCCCCGCCTAACACTTTCGGGGTACCTGTAGACTCACCTGGTGATGGTGAAGCCTCCTGGGATCCCGATGTCATCGCCTGATTCGCTAGCTCAGCGGGGAAACCCGGCTGTGTCTTAGCCCACCCCACTAACATATCAATCAGTGTCCTTTGCTGGGACATCTCCTGGGTTTGCTTCTGGACTGTTTCGTGCAGGGAGGACGCGGAGGCTTGATCACGAGCTCGTGCGGCGCTGAGGGTCATCTGACGACCATCGCCGGGTAAGACTGGACCTATGCCAGGAATATGACCTCGCTGCTTGCCACCGATCACGTGGCGCATAATATCGAGGTCAGACATGGTCGTCCCCCCGGAGGTGCTCTCCGTCCGCATCTGTATCATCTGGTTCTGTTTTAAAAAAAAAATAAGCAAAGTAATATATAAGTCGTGATTTATTATATTTGCATTAATGTGGGTGAGTTTTATGGAAATAAATTATATTTACATATCTAGTCTCGGACAATGCAGACTCCCAAACGCCGTCTCTCGTATGGTTGTGTCTATACATCGCGATCAAGTCTCTACCATCCACAGCGTCGGTGGGTTCTCTCAGCTGTTTATAAATAAACTCAATAAATGCGGTATTTTAAATCTTTCTTGGTTAATATATGATTTGGGATTATATGATGACGTTGATATGGTATTTTGTGTTCGCGGTTTAGTTGTTTTGAAACACTTACACCTACCCTACGCCGTTGTCACAGACTATGGCCTCCCGTACGCCCGATGTTGTTGAGGATATTCTTACTGCACCGGTATTTCCAGCACAGTTCACCATGGCTCCTGATGATCCTTACCAGGTTGCCATGCATTCAGCAACTGTGACACCGACAAGTTCTACTTCAGCACCACCTGCTGCATCTACGCAGGGACCCTCATCTTCTCTAGGGCTCCCTGGTACATCGAGGCAGCTTACTCTTCATCAGGCTTTGGCTCGTGTGGCTCCACGTTTTGCCCACCAAGCTACGGCACGTATGTCGGTACGCCCTACTTCACCACCTTTACAGATAGATGCTTACTCTCTTCTATCAGAGGCACCACCTGCATCATTGCGTCGTCGTCCTAGATCACCTACCCCTTCACCACATGGTTCACTTGTTAGGAGACGACGATTGATGATGTACTCTTCCGATGAGGAGGAGGAGGAGTACGAGGGTGAGGATGAGGCTGATGGCCCTCAGGAGGCTGAGCAGAGTGATGATGATGACCCTGAGGAGGAGGATGACCCTCAGGAGGAGGAGATGCCCGATGATGATGATCTGTTAGTGCCGCCAGCTCAGGCTGAGGAGCCTGATTCACCTATACATCCGATTGAGCCTGTTTCACCTGATCATCCATTTCTGTTTGATTCACCACCTGGTAGTCCCGTGGAGTCGGATGCACCTTCTGAGGTTTCTGCTGAGCATGCAGAGTTAGGTGAGACTGGTAGGATGTGGGCTCAGATTACTGCACAGGGCGAGAGGATCTCGCGATTATCTGATCGACTTGAGAGAGTTATTGGAGAGTTTATAGCAGATTTGAGAGTTGATATGACTGTAGTTGAGGGCAGGTCGACTGAGATGAGGAGAGTTTTGATGGAGGTTCACGAGCAGATTGAGAGTTTACAGCGAGGTTTTATTACAGTTCGAGAGGCCGACCGCAAGTTATGGCAAAGGAATGTCGAGCTGGAGAAGGAGGTGGCTGACCTCAAGAGAGACAGCGACACACATAGTGTGGAGTTAGGATCATTATGGAGAGATCTTGATGGCTTGAGGTAGGAGTTGAGGAGCCTCCGCCAGCAGCGTGGCTAGATGTTTGAGCTATGTTATCTTGTTGCTTTCCTAACCGAGGAGTGTTCGGATAGAAAAGCTAGATATCCTATTTTGATGTATTTTCAGTTGATTACCCGTCTTGTTGGAACGGTTATTATCTTTTGTGTTATCGGTAGTTGGAACGATGTTGGATCTTTATTGTATGGTTGATGGTTATTATTATATGGTATTATGTAGTTTTTGGATATTGTGGAAATTGAGTTCCTATTCGCCTTATTGATGTCTTGTGGTGTATTGTTGATATTCTTTCCATGACTTGGCTTCGTTGATTTAATTCTTGTTGAGCATATGATAAATTCTATCAGAGACTCACGAACTTGTATGATGTTTCAGATCAATGGCCCCACGACGTAACCCTATTAGAGCTACCAGAACCGGTCCTGCAACGACTACCCCTGGTCGTCGAGGCCGCCGTCCTACTCGAAATGTTGAGACCCCTACTCCTGATAACCTGGACACTACTAACCGCAACAACAGGAATCAAAATGTTGATGTTCAGGGAGACAATGATCATGTTCCACTTAATGCACCTACTGTGGATCAAGCAATGATCAATCAACTTGTGGAGCAACGAGTTGCTGAGCTACTAGCTGAGTCAAATCATTCCAACAATTCTGTTGGAACATTTCCACCTGTTCATGCTAATGGATGTAACTACAAGGAGTTTAAGATTTGTGGACCCGTTGAGTTTGGTGGAACTGAAGGAGTGGTCTACTTGGTCAGGTGGATAGAAAAGACTGAGTCAGTGTTTAATGTCAGTGGTTGTGCGGAGAATACGAAGGTAAAGTTTGCTTCTTTTACTTTCAAGGATGAAGCTTTAACTTGGTGGAACAATTACCGTAACTCGGTTGGGAGTGATGTGGCTTATGCTATGACTTGGGAGCAATTTAAGTCTTTGCTGATTCAGAATTACTGCCCAAGGAACGAGATTAAGAAGCTGGAGATTGAGTTCTGGAACCATAAGGTGAAAGGTACCGATATGGCAACTTACAATCGCCGTTATCGAGAGTTAGCCTTACTTTGTCCCGATATGGTTAGGACTGAGACTCAAAGGATTGAGAGGTATACCGATGGGTTGCCGGTAGCCACAAGGAACGATGTGATTTCCGCTAAGCCTGCAAACATTCATGAGGCTATCACTATCGCTCAACAATTGATGGACTCGTTGGCATTGGAAGAAGCTGAGAAAGACAAGAATGGAAAGAGGAAGAGGGATGATCACTCTAAGGGTAATGATCGTCGAAACAAGCGACAAACAACTACTAGAGCTTATGCTATGGGAGATGGAGACAAGAAGAACTATAATGGAGATGCACCCAAGTGTAACCGATGTTATAAGCATCATTCTGGTCGATGTACTGTGATGTGCAAGAATTGCTCTAAGATGGGACACATAGCTAAGGATTGTAGAGCTCGACCACTTGCTATGGTTCAAGCTACTCCGGAAACTATGAGCAAGGCTAATGTTACTTGCTATGGATGTGGAAAGAAGGGACATTATAGGAATGAGTGTAGGGAATCGTGGAACCGAGGAAATCAAGGATCGGGTGGTAATGGGTACAATAATGGAAACCGTGGAGCTGGAGGAAATCGTGGACGACAAGATAATGGGGACCAACGTGTGGAAGCTGGAGCTGCTCATGGGAGAGTGTATGCACTTGGGAACGAGAGAGGAGAAGATCCGAACGTCGTTACTGGTACGTTCCTTCTCAATAATCGTTATGCTTCCATACTATTTGATACTGGTGCCGATAAGAGTTTTGTGACCACTAAGTTTGCACCCTTACTAGAGAAACCCCCGATGGCCTTAGGAATTGGTTATGATGTAGAGTTAGCTAATGGGAACATAGAGAGGATTAGGACTATCATTCGCGGTTGCACGTTAAACTTTCGGAATCGTCCTTTCAACATAGATCTTCTACCCGTCACATTGGGGATTTTTGATGTTATTATTGGTATGGATTGGTTGTCGAAGTATCGTGCTCATATAATTTGCGATGAGAAGATCGTGCGTGTGCCATACGGCAAGGAGATTCTGAACATACCAGGAGATAGAAAGGATTTGAGAGGCCCATCTAGATTAGCGGAGATTAGCGGTCATATCTTGCACTAAGTTGCCGAAGCTAATGGGGAAAGGATGTTACCTTTTCTTAGCTCAAATTTCTGAGAAAGGAGAGAAGGAGAAGAAGGAAAGGTGCATTGGAGATGTACCTATAGTTCGTAATTTTTCGGATGTGTTTCCCGATGATTTGCCGGGAATCCCGCCTACTAGACAAGTGGAGTTTCAGATTGAGTTGATACCTGGTGCTGCACCTGTAGCACGAGCGCCGTATCGTCTTGCACCTACTGAACTGGAAGAGTTGTCGAAGCAACTAGCGGAGTTAGCCGAAAAAGGATTTATAAGACCAAGCTCTTCGCCTTGGGGAGCCCCGGTCTTATTTGTGAAGAAGAAGGATGGATCGTTTCGTATGTGTATTGATTACCGAGAGTTGAACAAGTTAACGGTGAAGAATAGATACCCGTTACCGAGGATCGACGATTTGTTCGATCAGCTTCAAGGATCGAGTGTGTATTCGAAGATCGATTTGAGATCGGGATATCATCAGCTTCGAGTTCGCGAGGAAGATATTCCAAAAACGGCTTTCAGAACCCGTTACGGGCATTACGAGTTTCAGGTGATGCCGTTTGGGTTGACTAATGCACCGGCGGTATTCATGGATCTCATGAATCGGGTGTGTAAGCCTTACTTAGATAAGTTTGTGATTGTGTTCATCGATGACATTCTAATTTATTCGAAGAGCGAGAAGGAGCATGAGGAGCATCTAAGACTTATTTTAGAATTGCTCAGGAAGGAGAAACTGTATGCCAAGTTTTCTAAATGTGAATTTTGGATTCCGACGGTACAATTTTTGGGTCATGTGATTGATAGACAAGGAGTTCATGTAGATCCTGCTAAGATTGAAGCGATTAAAGATTGGGCTGCACCTACGACCCCAACAGAAGTTCGTCAATTTTTGGGTTTAGCCGGTTATTACCGAAGATTTATTGAGGGATTTTCGAAGATAGCAAAACCGTTGACCAAATTGACTCAAAAGAGTGTTAAGTACGAATGGGGAGATAAGGAAGAGGAAGCATTTCAGTTACTTAAGGAAATGTTGTGTAGTGCTCCTATCTTAAGGTAACGAGGACTTCGTCGTCTATTGTGACGCTTCTCATAAAGGTTTGGGAGTTGTGTTAATGCAACGAGAGAAAGTGATAGCTTATGCTTCCCGACAGCTCAAGAAGCACGAGAAGAACTACACCACCCATGATTTGGAGTTAGGTGTTGTGGTTTTTGCCTTGAGGATATGGAGACATTACTTGTATGGAACCAAGTGTGTAGTGTTTACTGACCACAAAAGTCTACAACACATTTTGAACCAAAAAGAGCTCAACATGAGACAGCGACGTTGGATTGAGTTGCTAAGCGATTATGATTGTGAAATTCGCTACCATCATGGTAAAGCAAACGTTGTTGCTGATGCTCTTAGTCGAAAGGAGAGAATTCCACCGTTACGACTTAGGTCATTAGGAATGACTATCGTATCGCCATTACCGTCTCAAATATTGGAAGCTCAAACGGAAGCGTTGAAAGCAGAAAATCGACCTGCTGAGAACATATTTGGGATGGTAGAAAATGAAAAGGGATTTGTTAAGCGTTCTGATGGAGTATTATGATTTGGAGAGCGAAGTTGGGTACCATTGTATGGAGGAATTCGAGAGTTGATTATGCATGAGTCGCATAAGTCAAGATACTCTATTCATCCTGGGTCTGACAAGATGTACCAGGATTTGAAAAAGTTATATTGGTGGCCAAATATGAAGGCAGATATAGCATTGTATGTTAGTAAGTGTTTGACATGTTCTAAAGTTAAGGCAGAACATCAAAGACTGTCAGGATTATTAACGCAGCCAGAACTCCCAGTTTGGAAGTGGGAGCGCATTACGATGGACTTTATTACCAAATTACCAAAGACAGCTAGCGGTTGCGACGCTATATGGGTAATTGTGGATCGTTTGACTAAGTCTGCTCATTTCCTGACGATTAGTGAAGATGATAGTGTTGATAAACTTGCGAGGTTGTATGTGAAGGAGATTGTTTCTCGTCATGGAGTTCCGATATCGATTATTTCTGATCGCGACAGCCACTTCACGTCAGCATTGTGGCGATCACTACAAACCGCTTTGGGGACGAGACTTGATATGAGTACTGCATATCACCCCCAAACCGATGGTCAAAGTGAGAGAACTATTCAGACTTTGGAGGATATGCTTCGTGCATGCATAATAGACTTTGGTAAAGGCTGGGAGAAATATCTACCCCCTTGCGGAGTTCTCCTACAACAATAGCTACCACACAAGTCTTAAGGCTGCACCATCTGAAGCTTTGTATGGTCGTAAATGTCGTTCACCTATTGGTTGGGCAGAAGTTGGAGATAGCCAACTCACAGGCCCTGAGCTTATTTTGGAAACTACTGAGAAGGTAACGCAAATTCGAGATCGACTGCAAGCAGCTAGAGATAGGCAGAAAAGCTACGCCGATCGGAGGCGTAAACCCCTAGAATTCCAGGTTGGAGACAAAGTGATGCTGAAAGTCTCGCCTTGGAAGGGTGTGATACGTTTTGGGAAACGTGGGAAACTTAATCCCCGCTACATTGGACCATTTCTTATTTCGGAAAGAATTGGGCCCGTGGCTTATCGGTTGGAATTACCACCGGAATTGAGTAAAGTTCATGATGTGTTTCATGTTAGCAATTTGAAGAAGTGTCTTTCGGAGGAAACGCCAGTTATACCAATTAAGGACATTCGTGTGGATGAGAGTTTGAATTTTGTGGAAGAACCGATTGAGATACTGGATAGAGAGATTAAACTACTTAAGAGAAGTCGTATTCCGCTCATCAAAGTTCGTTGGAATTCGCGGCATGGATCGGAATTCACGTGGGAACATGAGGATGAGTTTCGAAAGAGATATCCGAAGCTTTTTACTTCGTAGATGGGTTGTTCCGAGAGAAACCCGGGACGGGTTCCTTCTGAGGCTGGGAGGATGTGACAACTGGCAAAATAGGGAGCCGTTTTTAAAACCCGCATTACATTAAAAATTATAATTTTGGAATTTTTGAAAAGTTTATTGGACGAGATGTTTTATGAACGTTGGAATGTATTTTTGATCGTACGTTAATCATGAGGATTTATTATTTATTTATGGTTTGGTTTGAGTCGTTCGTGATGATTTATTTTGAGATTGTTACTTTGGCACTACATTGACTCCGGCACTAGGTTAACCTAACAATTTTAATTATATTTTTTAATATTGGTTCGGATATTATTATTTTTGGAACGAGTTCGGTTTGAGAAAGTTGTTTGGTTATTTAAGGTTTCGGGTTTGGCCGTGCATTTACACCGGGCTACTTAACCCACTACACACCTCACTATTATTATTATTATTATTATTATTATTATAAAAAGGGTTTTTTTTTAATAAGAGTAAAATTACATGAAATCGTCCCTGTGAAAGCAACACAACCACAACACCCTCATCACCAATATTTACTCTCTCTCTCTTCTCACAACATCAACCATCACCGCACCCTAATCACCCAAATCGCACCACCACCGCCACCCTCTCATCAAATCTAACACCACCACCTTAACCATCTTCTTCCGATCTATCTTTTGGTGCAAACCACGCGCGATTTGGACCACCCTAACACCCTTTTCGAAATAAAATCACCACGTTATCACCACAAAATCGTTATTTCTTGTCTTGGTTTTTGAAGATCCGTTCGAGTTGTCTTGGGAATCGAAGGTAGGTCGAGCTTGGCTCGTGTTTTGGTTCGAACCGTGACCTAGGGTCACGGGTTTGGTTCTTTTCGGGTGTTCATGGATAATAACGAAAGATTTTTATGGGTTTTGAATGAAATAAATTAAAGAAAAGGTTTGGTATCCGGGTTTGTATTTGTTTCGATGGGTCGAGGTTCAACCGAGAGCTATGGCTCTCGGCTTGGGTCTTGGATGTGCCATCTTTGGCCATTTGATGATTATCGGATTATTTGGTGCTTGTTTGTGATGTTTGGGTCGACCTAGTGGTTGTTTGGTTCTCGGCCGACACCCCATAGTGGGCTGTTTGGTTCGGTGTGGCTCGATAGAGCTAGCCGAGACCTATTGGTCTCGGGTGAGACTCCCGTATCTTGTTCGGGTGTATATTGACCCGGGTTGACTTGGTAACTCAACCCGTAACTTATTTTGTTTTCGGATATATTGTTACTTGTCGGATTATTATTCTTGTTGTTGTCGTGGTTGTGATGTTTTGACCATGGATACTTTTTGGGTTTATTATTTTGGACTTGAGTGGCATATTTGGGTTACGAGATATATTGGAGATGTGTTGTCGAGTGTGGATACTTGGGGACCGATTGTGAGATGGTCATTAGATGACGGAGATAGGTTAGTTGGGTGCCGTAGTCGGACCCTCATGTTGTAGCACGTGGATATGGGATTGATGTGGACGGAGATGATATATTTATTTTGACTTGATTCTTATATTGGACTTGGACTATGAGCCGAGAGTCATGACTCGGACATGTGACCAAATTCTATGACTCGATAAATATTTAAAAGTCAATATTAAAAAGAATACTCGTAATACTATTATTGAGAATATAATCGTTTATATACGTATATAGACGTGATAAACGTATATATAAATATATATATAAATGCGTATATTAATAATAAAACGATCACGAGTAAACATTATAATAATATAACGATAGTTCTTATACTATGCAAATAGTGTAATAAATGTCGGACTATTGTTATAAATAATAACTACAAATAACGGCGAAATAATAAGTCGGGTAAATAATAATTAAAAACGTGATTTTTATAAATTTAGAAACTTATCGAGTTATACGAGTTGTGGTTATTTAAAGTCCAAGTGGACTTTATATTGTGACTTTTGTGTTGTCACGGATATATGACGATTAATATAAACATTTTCTATAGCAAGTGACTTATTTAATCGACGGATTAGATCGAGTTATTTGATTATATAAAATGAGTATATTAATGGGCATCGTATCCCACGACGCCCATAGGTTGTGGTATATGTTTTAGGGTAATAAATTACTATGTATCTCGTGGAATTTGGCCGATTCGACGATATATATAGGGAATTTATAGGACTACGATATATACCAAATAGAATTCTTTGTGCTATGTGCTTTAGGTTGGGTATAATTTTGGAACGATATATTACGTAAATAAGTATGGGACATTACCAAATCGACGGATTTGATAAGCTTCAATGATTATTTAAATAATATGTTGGGCTAATATTAGACCTATAGTTGGTTTATTATTTCGTTTGTTGTGGCTTTTTGGTTTGAGTTGTGTCGACCCTTCACCCATATGGATAACAAACGTCGAATTTCAAATTAATATGAAGTTAATTCGAGAAATGGATATTTTTGGAAAGTAAAACGGAATACGTTCGGGAATGAGAATATTTGATTTTTGAGGAAATGATTTCTGAACGAGTTTGATATTGTTAGGAAGTGCCGAGTCTGTAGTTGTCGTTACGTGAGTTGCTTGAGTTTGCTTACGTCTTTCTTCTATCGACTTCTTTTGAGGATTTCTGGACTTGAGGTGAGTCATAGCCCCACTTTTTCTCTTGAACTTTGTTTTCAATACTTGGGGTGAGAAACGTGCAAATGTTTTATGTGGACTATTATCGCTTTATTTATTTATTTCAAAACTTGCTATGCTTATAGAACTAGGTAGGATTAAGCGAGGCCTAGTCCCGAACTAGGTAAGCTATTGATTTAGTTGTTGTGCGAGGCCTAGTCCCGAACTAGGTAAGCTATTGGATTGATTATAGAGCGAGGCCTAGACTTGAGCTAGGTAAGCTATTGATTGGATTGATTTGAGCTATAGCGTGCACCTATAGGGTTGATTTGATTTGGTTGATTTGATTTGGTTGGAGTATCTTGGTTGGATATTTTGGTTGAATGATTGAGGCCTAGTCTAGCTAGCAAGCGTTTTGCGTATATGTTCACTATATCGAATTATGAATTTAAACCTATGATCTCACCAGCGAAAGCTGACTTTTAGCACGTTTTCTCAGGTAATTAAGTGATGCTCTATGGATGCTTGGGATTGGAGGCTTGGCAATGGCACCGGTTATGGATCTATTTTTCTAAAACTCTGATAACTATTTTGGACCTATGTTTATTTCTTTTGGGCCTTACTCTGGATAATTCTTGGGATAAATGTAAACTTTAAAACCCGTTTTGGTTGTGTTTTTCTTATGTTTACTTTATCTCGTTCTTTCATGACTTTGAATGGATACCAATCCCCGTAGCACCCCGAAAGCTTGTGAGTCTTCCGCTGTATCAAATTTTGGGGGTGTTACAATGGGTTCAACTAGACGCTATTTAAATCACCCGCCTATCATACAAGTTAGTGGGCGCTTAATAACAAAACCTTTATATGCTTATGTATAAAGGCACGATTTCCATTTAATTTATTTGTATTATGAGGTAAGAATATTTTTTAATTGAGGTACTTTAAAGCCATAAACGCTATAAGGAGATAAGCAAAAATATGTGTGGATGTATGTTAGATGTTAAGTTGCATGCCTTGCTAAGCCAGTCTCTTCATACCCGTGACAGGAAATGGTAGTGATGTGTGGTAGGACCACTTAAAAAACATCATGAGTTGACGCATACTGGAAATATCATAAAATGAAGGCTAATGTTAGCATGGCCCTCATGAGCAGATCTACATGGAAGCCATGGTATGCCCGTTGATACTAAGGAACATCTCTTTTTGTAATGTTTAAAACAATAGTTTTTTTGTTTATCTTAGGATCCATTGTTCTGTATATTTTTGTAATGGAAAACAAATCACACAAGTTAATTACATACTTCATAACAGGCTTTAGCCATCAAACATATGAGAGACTCTATTCCAAGATTTCAGGAAAAACCATTCATTTAAATCCCTCTCAGGGAAGAAGAAAAAAATTTCTCCTATTCCGCGTCCGCCTTCGCACAAATAACCGATAATTGTCTTAACTCATATACATTGCAACTGCACTTATGTATTAAACTTTTAAGCTAAACATGTTTTTTAAGTATACAGCTCTAAGCATCAACACCATGCTCTTTTAGTGACTGAGCATTCCACCACCATTGGACAATTGACTATTGATCAGTTCAAATATATAGATTTTCTATATTCTCTTTATCCCCTTCTGATCTCATATATAATGTCTCATATCTTTTATACCAATTCAATAGCAAAACATCCCGCGGCAACACGCGGGTTTCCAACCTCGTTTTGTACTGAAAGTACACAATACAAAATAGGAAAATCTTAAGAGGCTGTTTGATTGTTTCACTGATTTTACAATCAAGTAAATTATGAGTATAGAATTTTCGAGTAAACTTCTAATGTACGTGACATGAGTTTCTAAATAACCATTAACATACGTTACAAGATTGAATAACAGAAGATAAAAATCTAGAAAATAAAAGCAACCAACAACAAAGTATTTGATGGTCATCATATGAATCAATATTTAAAAGAAGAAAACAACAAAATAGTCACAAAAGATGAAAAGAAAAACTATCAGCAACCAACTATTATCAGCAGGAAAAGTATAAAATAAACATTTAATTGGGGGAGCACTACAACAACAACTGCTTTTAGCGGGGACATTTCCTCGCTTTCAGCGGGGACATCTCCCCGCCTAACACTTTCGGCGGGGACATGTCCCCGCCGAAAGTGCCTCGGCTAAAGCCCTTCGCTGTAAACTTTCGGCGGCGACGTACCACTCTTTTGGCGGTGACACGTGGGACTCACGCTGCCAGCGTGGACAATTTTGGTCAGGTCAAACTTGCCAGCGTGGCAGCACTTTTTGGCGGGGACGTGTCTCCGCTGAAAGTATTTTATAAAGTAAATGTTGCAACCTTTTGGCGGGGACGCTTCCCCGCTGAAAATATTTTACAAGTAAATGGTGCAACCTTTTGGCGGGGACACGTCCCGCTGAAAGTTGTGTTCCCTAATAATGTAGCAACCTTTTGGCGAGGACATATCCCCGCGAAATGTGTCTGACCCATTTTGCAGCAAATTGCTGCAAAATGGGTAATTTCCAGATTTTTTCCGGAATTTTTCCGGAAAAAATCTACATTATCACTACAAATCCAGAACCTGTATATAACCTAATTACAACACCACAAGACACTCAAATCACAAATTCGCCAAACATAATATCATACCATATCCAAATTTCTTAAAAATTAACATAATCATGTGTTTGTATCCAAATTCGCAAAATACGGTTCAAAAACCGTTATCACATGATCACTACACAAGCTACCTATCCGCTATACGCTACAAAACTATACGTGGGAACAATGTAGCGGGAATCCTAACACATAAACTACATAAAGACATAATAATCCATGAAACTATCCAAACATTTGTCCATAACCCAAAACAAATATAAATCAACCCAAAACAACCCATACGCTACTCCTGAGTCCCCCCACTCCCCCCACTAGCCCCACTCCCCTCCTCCGGGGTACCTGTAGACTCACCTGGTGATGGTGAAGCCTCCTGGGATCCCGATGTTATCGCCTGAGTCGCTAGCTCAGCGGGGAAACCCGGCTGTGTCTTAGCCCACCCCACCAACATATCAATCAGTGTCCTTTGCTGGGACATCTCGTGGGTTTGCTTCTGGACTGTTTCGTGCAGGGAGGACGCGGAGGCTTGATCACGAGCTCGTGCGGCGCTGAGGGTCATCTGACGACCACCGCCGGGTAAGACTGGACCTATGCCAGGAATATGACCTCGCTGCTTGCCACCGATCACGTGGCGCATAATATCGAGGTCAGACATGGTCGTCCCCCTGGAGGTGCTCTCCGTCCGCATCTGTATCATCTGGTTCTGTTTTACAAAAAGAATAAGCAAAGTAATATATAAGTCGTGATTTATTATATTTGCATTAATGTGGGTGAGTTTTATGGAAATAAATTATACTTACATATCTAGTCTCGGACAATGCAGACTCCCAAACGCCGTCTCTCATATGGTTGTGTCTGTACATCGCGATCAAGTCTCTACCATCCACATCGTCGGTGGGTTCTCTCAGCTGTTTATAAATAAACTCAATAACGACTCACCAAACACTATATATATAAATGAAATGATTAAAAAGCAGCTTACGAAGTTATCGCGTATAACAGCTAACGAATGCGACCCATGAATGCTGGCAGTCGGATTGGCGAGCCGGTTCTGCCTGTTGGTCTCCCCTCTCTTCAAATTATTCGGGTTCGACCAGTGCTTAACCTGAGTATTATAAATAATAAAAAATGTTATATAAATGAATTATTATTATTATTATTATTATTATTATTATTATTATTATTATTATAATAATAATAATAATAATAATAATAATAATAATAATAATAATAATAATAATAATAATAATAATAATAATAATAATAATAATAATAATAATAATAAAAAAAAAAGTGTGGATCCAGAAATTTACATATTCTTCCCAATCCGACTCCGACATGTTCTCCGGGCGTTTTGCCTTGATCTCCTCCAGCTTCTCCATCCCACCTTGCTCAGTAAAATTTATCTTTTTGTGCCGCCACTTGTTGTCGTCGTATCGCTTTTGGAGATAATATTTGATACTCTTGACAATATCCTCTCCATCAGCACTGGCAAGGTGCTCGCCGAGATCAAAATAATGCTGCAATAAAATATAATTAAAATAAATATTCAAATTTAATTAAACAATCAAATTTAAATAAATAGCAAAGTTAAAATAAACAAACACAATAATTAAAAAAATAAAAGATAAAAAAAAAAAAAAAAACTTACGTGTAGCTGGTCGTCGATGTGGGCCTTCGCGGTAGCAGGAACAGCCGACCAGGATTTGTAATGCATAGGAATTGATTGCCGTAACAATTCCCCGACCAAGTAGGAGAACCACTTCGCGTGGTCGCCCACATGCTCCCACATCCCTTTGTCGTTCTTCCGGAATCTGATCGATACCGGACGACCAGTCTCTTTCCTCTCATTGTGGAGCAGCGTGTTCTTTGTGGGACCACGCACCGACTTCCCGCCTTTCCCAATTTCGGCATTGGGCTTGGGAGGTCTGGGAGGTCTGGATTTAGATCCTACAAGTAACCAAATTCAAGTGATGATGATATAAAATAACAAGTTATCAATTTCAAATAATAATCAAGTTTAATTAAAATAATCTAGAAATTCTTACTCTGACAATCACTGCCTATCCTCGTCGGACCACAGGGTGGCTCATTGCCTCCATCGCCACCGTGGCTCCTAGCAACAACATCTGCCATCTGTAAACGTACTAGTACAAGTGAGAGTATATATATTTTTTTCTTAAGTCTATGTATCTTTTTAATTACTATAACATTAAGTAAACTACTCCCGCTTTTTTTACCTTAACTCTATAAAACTAAACTATTCGAGCCTCAACAAACACCCCTGCTGTTAATAAAAGTACTTTTGGGGCTGTAGAAAAACAAACACCCTAGCCTACTGATATAAGCCGAAACAAACACCCTAGCCTACTAATATAAGCCGAAACCAAACACAAACGCAAAAAAAAAAAAAAAAAAAAAAAGAAAAAAAAACATACTGTAAGGCTGCTCTGGTGTGTTCTCGGATGGTCTCAGCAGGTCTACAGAGCAAGCACGCGGTCCTTGCGGCCTCGGCAGATGACAGGCTGGTCTCGGCTTGTGGTTGTGGTCTCGGCTTGGTCTCAGCGAAGTCTTGACAGCAACTATACCAAAAGAAAGTTAACAAAATCAACAAATGAAAATAATTAAAACAAAATTAACAAGTTGTCTTGCAGCCAACAAACGCAGAAAATGAACGCACCCTAGTTTACCTGTTTTGGGGTTGTCTTGCAGCCAACAAACGCACCCTAGTTGACCTGTGTTGGGGCTGTTTTGCAGCCAACAAACACCCCCTATTGGGGCTGGAAAATAAGCTGAATCATACGCACCCTTGTGCAGAAAATAAGCAAGCAAAAACACGCCCTTTGAGGGCTGTGGTGCGGGTCAAACTACAAAACCAGGCGCACCCCTAGGTACACTAACTGACGGAGCAGGGTGTAGTGGTGGTGAAGTGCTGTTTTGCAGCCAACAAACACCCCCTATTGGGGCTGGAAAATAAGCTGAATCAAACACACCCTTGTGCAGAAAATAAGCAAGCAAAAACACGCCCTTTGAGGGCTGTGGTGCGGGTCAAACTACAAAACCAGGCGCACCCCTAGGTACACTAACTGACGGAGCAGGGTGTAGTGGTGGTGAAGTGCTGTTTTGCAGCCAACAAACACCCCCTATTGGGGCAGGAAAATAAGCTAAATCAAACGCAGCCTTGTGCAGAAAATAAGCAAGCAAAAACACGCCCTTTGAGGGCTGTGGTGCGGGTCAAACTACAAAACCAGGCGCACCCCTAGGTACACTAACTGACGGAGCAGGGTGTAGTGGTGAAGTGGTCTTGTGTCGTGGTACACTAACTGACGGAGCAGGGCAACTAGCAGGCCAATGGGTCGAGGAGTTTGAAGAATTTGTTGGAGACCAATTAAACTAAACAAGCTTCTAAGGCCAAACTACACTAACTGATGGAGCAGGCCAAACTACGCTAACTGCTTATATATAAACACTTAAACGAGCTACAAAAATGCAAAATCTCAGCCTGTGATTTGAAATGAAAAAACAATAAAATTACAATTCCAAACACCCCTTAGTGTAAAAATGCAGTCCCAAACTTTTGGCGGCGACATGTCCCCGGTACAAACATAAACACAAAAAATAATTAAACATAACATAATATAATAAAACCTGTGGTCTCGGCTTCAGGACTTGGCTTCGGGTCTCGGCTACGGGTCTTCGCTTCAGTTCTCAGCAGCAACTGTACCAAAAAAAATTAACAAAAAAATTTTATAAAATAAGAAATTAACATATTGCAAGGATTAACACATATGCAAAAATTAACAATTAACGAAAAATTAACAATGGTGTGAAAAAATTAACAAAAAAAGAATTACGAGGAGAGGGTTTGGTACAAAAAAAGAAATTAACCTGGGTTTTGCAAACAATGGTGTGAGGGAAGAAAGAGGTGAGAAAAAGAAAGAATTAAATGAGGTGAGGGCTTGAGGAGAGAATTATACGAGGAGAGGGTTTGAGGAGAGGGCTCGTGCACAGTGGTGCGAGTGTGGTGAAGTGGTGGAGATGGTGGTTGCTGTGGTGTAGTGGTGGTGAAGTGGTGTTGTGGCCGGTGGTAAAGTGGTGGAGATGTGGTGAAGTGGTGGAGATAGAGGATGTGGTCTGTGGTTGCTGCTGTTTTTTTTTTTTTTTTTTTTTTTTTTTTTTTTTTTTTTTACAAGTGTAAATTAGATCTGGGTTAATAATTGGAGTGAGTTACTGGTAATACTTTTAGTGGGGACATGTCCCAGCTGAAAGTTTCATTTGTCGTTTACTCACCTTTTTGACGGGGACATGTCCCCGCTAAAAGTTTTGGTCAATCGCCAAAACTTTTGGCGGGATAAAGTAAATGCAGCGAGGGAATTATTAAAAATTTCGGGAAAACTTTTAGCGGGGACATGTCCCCGCCAAAAATAATTTACACAAAAAATCATCTTTAATTAACTTAAGACATTTTAAAATTACTTGCATCACTTTTTAAACAAACGAGTCGAGATGCTATGGTTATACACGAGATGTTAAACGAACGAGTGGAGATGGTATGTTTATACACGGGATGTTAAACAAACGAGTCTAGATGCTATGGTTATACACGAGATGTTAAACGAATGAGTCGAGATGCTATGGTTATACACGAGATGTTAAACGACCGAGTCGAGATGCTATGGTTATACACGAGATGTTAAACGAACGAGTCGAGATGCTATGGTTATACACGAGATGTTAAACAAACGAGTCGAGATGATGTGGTATTACACGAGATGTTAAACGAACGAGTCGGGATGATGTGGTATTACACGAGATATTAAACGAACAAGTCGAGATGCTATGGTTATACACGAGATGTTAAACGAACGAGTCAAGATGATGTGGTATTACACGAGATATTAAACGAACGAGTCGAGATGCTATGGTTATACACGAGATGTTAAACGAACGAGTCGAGATGATGTGGTATTACACGAGATGTTAAACGAACGAGTCGAGATGCTATGGTTATACACGAGATGTTAAACGAACGAGTCGAGATGATGTGGTATTACACGAGATGTTAAACGAACAAGTCGGGATGATGTGGTATTACACGAGATATTAAACGAACGAGTCGAGATGCTATGGTTATACACGAGATGTTAAACGAACGAGTCGAGATGGTATGTTTATACACGGGATGTTAAACAAACGAGTCTAGATGCTATGGTTATACACGAGATGTTAAACGAATGAGTCGAGATGCTATGGTTATACACGAGATGTTAAACGAACGAGTCGAGATGATGTGGTATTACACGAGATATTAAACGAACGAGTCGAGATGCTATGGTTATACACGAGATGTTAAACGAACGAGTCGAGATGATGTGGTATTACACGAGATGTTAAACGAACGAGTCGAGATGCTATGGTTATACACGAAATGTTAAACGAACGAGTCGAGATGATGTGGTATTACACGAGATGTTAAACGAACGAGTCGAGATGCTATGGTTATACACGAGATGTTAAACGAACGAGTCGAGATGATGTGGTATTACACGAGATGTTAAACGAACGAGTCGAGATGCTATGGTTATACAAGAGATATTTTCCCACCTAACAACTTTTATCAACTCACAATATAAACTCACACACACTCATCTAACCCATATCATCTCACACACACACACACTCATCTCACTATATCTCTCTCTCTAGCAGTTTTCGTTTTCCGGCGACACCAGCAGTTTCCGGCCGCCGGAATCTTTTTCTGGCCACCACCTTTTATCAACTCAACTTGTAGATTGGGCCACCCCGATCACGATTCTACCACACACAACTACAAACACACACTGTCAACCAAAATGCAGCGATATAATCCTTTTATGTGTACTTGTGGAGTAGGAAATATAAAAAAAAGAATGTCACATCAAAAAGATACATTTGGATTGGAATATTATGCATGTCCTCTTTCGAAGCCAAGAGAGAAAGGTCATGGATGTGGATATTTTATGTGGAAGACTGAATTTGATGAACAATTACAAGTAATGTATTCTGCTTCAACATCTCACGGTTCTGGGTGCACAAACTGCCATGAAAAAGATCTTAGGATAAATATGCTGGAGGCACAAAAACAGGTGTTAGAGACAAAAGTCAGGTTGCTCGAGGCAAGACTTGCAATGGCAACGAATCCCGACAACAATGACCACACATTTCAATCGGATGCAATACTTCGTGACCTGTTAAGTGACATGGAAAATCTTTGTATGTAATGCTATTGTTGTTGTTGATGTTGCTGTTGTTGTTGTTTGTTGTTTCTTGTGTTATTCTTGTTGTTTGTTGTTTCTTATGTTATTGTTGTTGTTTGTTGTTTGTTGTGTTATTGTTGTTGTTGTTTAATAAAATGTTGTTTGTTGTGTTGTGTTATTGTTGTTCTTGTTGCTTTACCACTAGAAATCGTTAACTTCTATCCAAACACTCAAGATTGTAATTATTAATCTAAAAAAATGTCCACAGTAAGAACCTAAGCAGTTTATAAAGGAATCCGAAACACCACACGCTTAGCTTCAAACACGAAGGCAAACATTTTATTCAAACCACACAAGAGTTGTAAACCGGATACATTTTCATACAGACTCAAACTAAACAACTCGACAAGCAAACGAACCAGATCAAACGAAACAACTCAAACTAAACAACTCGACAACCAAACAAAACAACTCAAACTAGACAACACGACAACCAAATGAAACAACCCGTTTACTTTTTTTTGCGGCTAACTCCCGCTTTGCTTGAACTCGCACCACCTCTTCCTTTCCTTGCTCTCATTTCCTTGAGATATGCAAACGTAGCTTCAAGACTTGTTATTCTATTTTCCAGATTATCAACAGCTGCAGCTTCATCAAACGTGCTTTCAGCTTCATCCTCACCTCCAACAGCAGCAGCTTGAGCTTCAGCAGTATCTACCTCTTCCAAATACTCTCTATAGTATGACTTTTTCCTCAACCATATCAGAATCCGGTCTCTCTGCCACGGTGCACTGTTCGCGTACGAACCATATTCATCAAAAATTTCAACGCCCCAATGATTTATAATTTCATTATACAAGAGCTCGTGTGATAAAGCCTTTGGCCACTTCTGTTCCGGCGTTAAACCATCCATTGTTATGTGTATTTTGTATTTTTTTGCCGAATTTTTGATTTAATATGTATTAGGTGTATGTTATAATATATATTAAAAAGTTTTTGGGGAAAAGTTGCAGCTTGGAGGGAAATTTGGCGCCTAAACTTTTAGCGGGGACATGTCCCCGCCAAAAGTTTTGCATTTCCCCGCCAAAAGTAATGGCGGGAATAATACCCGGGACAATAAAAAAGCAACTATTTTGGTCAAAGATTTATGAAATACTTTCGGCGGGGACAGTCCCCGCTAAAAGGTGGAGTTGAAATTATGACTATTCTGGTCAAAGTTGTGATCTGCAAAAATACTTTCGGCGGGGACATGTCCCCGCTGAAAGTGTGCGTTGAAAATGTAATAGGCGGTCAGCGAGAATTTATGCCAGCTCAGCACATTTTTTGTCGTTTAGTGACTTTCGGCGGGGACAAGTGTGTCGCCGCCGAAAACTTCGTCGCCCGTCCTCCTGTTTGTTGTAGTGGAGGCTTACGACACATACTAATATATATTATTGGTATTGGGCCTTATGATAGTTAGGAGTAATCGGTCAATCGGAGGGGGCCTAGCACCCGCTAGTCACCCGCTCCCTGTGCCTCTAGCCTCAATGAGGGCTGCAACCGCTATCAGTTCATTTCTAACTTGGCGAACGTATTTTCTAAAGACATGCTTGCATAATTTGGTTGCATCTCTATTTCTCTACGACTTGCTTCCATCTTAACTTATTATAGTGATTGTAGATATCTACTCGAATTTGTTTAGTATATATACTATTTTCTTTCTTTCTTTTTTGGCTATTTTACGTGGTTATAGCGTTTTACTAATTTGGTAGCTAGTACTTGAGAATGACTAATGAAATTTCTTTGAGGCAACTCGTATATTAATCAAACGTCAAAAACAGCCGGCCCGGGTAATTAGTTTATAGGAATTGATCGAGAAGACTTGGTAAACTTATATTAATCAAATGTTAAAAAAGCCCAGGTTATATAGGAATTGACCAAAAAGATGAGGCCTTCACTAGATCGTATAGGAATCAAGTGGATTTGTTTCCAAATTAATCCAGTTAAACATAGTTTATATCTTTGAGCTTTGCTACACTCTCCTATTATTTTATCTTACAAATCCTCCTACACATACAATAATATTATATAGTTTTTTCCCACTCATTCTCTCTTTGCATCCAAACCGTCAGTTCTGACAAGTGTCAATATCCTGTAAGTAGACACATTTGTACCGTAAGAGGTTTTTGTAGGAATGTTTAGCATTTCTCTATATCTCTAGATGATGAATTATGTAGTTAACTTAGCTTGCGCCAAGTAACATAATCATCTCAATCTAATATAATACATATGTCTTGTACTAATTCTGATGTGCACAATTGCTTATGACCAGAACCGGGAGGTTCCCACGGGTTTTCGGGTATTAGAGGATAAATAAGTCCAAGCCCGGTTTGTGGGTTTAAGGTATCTAGCTTTCACCATTACTAATAATGGTCAATAATAAAGATATACCTACTGGGTTTTACCAATCTAACATGATATCGAAGCGGGTCTGATCTTCAGACCTAGGTGGCTACATTGAGCTGCCTCCCCTAAACCACCCACATCAAACCCTAGCTGCCACCCTCCAACCATTGAAAAAAATGTTATCTCCGCTTTGCTTTTGTTGCTGCTGCTGTTAGAAGATTGCTACTGCTTGTCGTCGGATTTATGTTTTTGTTTTTGTTTTATTGTTGAAAAATAAAAGGAAGTTATAGTTGTTTTATTGTTGGTTTGTTAGTCGATTGTTCTTACAGCTTTATTATCACTCGGTTAAAGTTGACTATTGGTACCAGTCTATAAAGTCAACCGTTGGTACTGTTTTTGTAGCAGTCAACTTAGCCAACCGTTTGTACCAGTCGACTAAAGTCGACCCTTGATACGAATTTGTTATGAGTCGATTAAAGTTATGTTTTTCTTATGTTAATGTTAATTTTTTATTTTTTTTCCTACTCCAGTCCGAGCTTTAGCGATTTCGCCGCTCGGATTGCGAGGGAGTATTAGAGGATAAATAGGCCCAAGCCTGATATGTGGGTTTAGGGTATCTAGGGTTTCACCAATATAAATAATAGTCAATAATAAAGATACACCTCATAGATTTTTTTGATGTAGTGTTAAATTTTGGGAAAAAAAATCAAAATTTTTACATGCATCCGGTCTATCGAAATGTGTATGGTCAATCGATTTTAACTCTATAGTATTACTGTTCAAATTCAATTTTAACTTTATCGTATTACTGTTCAAAATTTTTTGTTCACCCAGTTATATTTAATGCTTGTTCCATCCCTAGTTATGACCATCTTTATTACACGGCGACACAGTGAAAATTGCTCAAGCACAAGTGTACAACCTGTTAGAGAATGAAACCCCGTAAGTTTAACTTTATTATTGATTATACAAATAATTTATAATTCATCAAAATAGGATATACATAGCGGTAGAATGCAAACGAGTAACAAGTTGTGCGCTAACTCTTTTTGGATTGCAAAGCTAATTCTAACCCTAATAGACTTTAACCCCATATTGAGCTTGAGCCATATGTTTCATTTAATACTCCCCGCATTCCGAGCGGCGCAATCACAAAAACTCGGATTGTATGAGAATGCTAAATAAACATTAAACAAAGCTAAACTAGGAAGAAGAAAAAAATATTATGACAACAAAAGTAATAATTTGTTGATTAGAAAATCCGACAACAAACGGAAACAATTCTTCAAACAGCAACAAAAGCAAATAAAAGCAATAGCTAAGTCAAATAACAAATTTGTTGACGAAGACATCCGACAACAAGCGGAGATTAAGCAACAACTACAGCAAGAGCAAAAGCAAAGAAGCAAAAGCTCGTGGAAAGTATATAAAACTGACGCTCTATTGAAATATGAATTAATTATTGTCGTGATAGTTTGATTCGTTTGTCGTAACGAACAACGTTTTGTGAGATTTTTTTTTTCTTTTTCTTTTTTAATTTGATGAAAAAAAATGAGTGTCCAGTATTTATTCATTAGATATTTAAAATATTTATGATTTATGTTTAACTTTTTAGAAAAGAATTTAATAAATCATCGTAGTTCTAGATTCTAATTTCCTCTAAGGGCATCTACTACTATGATGAAGCTATTAAAAGGCTTATACAATTAATATTAATACATCATTAATTTACAAACCTTTTTCATATTATAAACCTATTGATACTATGGATAAACTTATTCAAAAAGCTTTTCATATCATAAAACACAATCAACATTTTAAAAAATAAAACTAAAAAAGAATTAAAAAGTAGTTTAGACCTCTTCAAGATCTTAGACCTTTTCATTCCATCTATGATTGAAATGTTTGCTCACTATGGTTCACAAATTTATAGACATCATCAAAAAAGTTTAGACTTATTCATAAACGACCATAGTGAATACTCTAATAATATGGTTCACAAATTTATAGACATCTTCAAAAAAGTTTAGACTTATTCATAAACTAGCATAGTGAATGCTCTACTAACTGCCTTTCTATCTACTTAAAGTTATACAATATATCAAATAGAAATGTGATGGAGCTTAACCTACTAAAACATCACATATTCACATATAAGTTGGAAATGGTTTGTGATATCCAGGATTTACCTACCATGCATATATCATCAAAGGTGATTCAAGGTTCTCGGTACCAAAAACAATAGTTTGAAATGATCTAACAAAAGCACAAACATTTTGGATTTTAACGCCATAAATAAATTTCAAGGTTGCAAAAATCGCGAATCGGTAGTTGGGCGGTCGACAAGGGAATATCCAGAAGTAATGTACCTATAGCTGTGAAGGTTTTAAAGGGGACCTCAGATAAGATCATCGAGCAAAAATTCATAGCTGAAGTAAGCACCATGGGAAGAACACACCATTTTAATCTCGTTAGGCTTTATGGGTTTTGCTTTGAGTCAAGTTTAATAGCTCTTGTATATGAGTACATGGTCAATGGCTATTTGGATAACCACTTATTCAAATCGAACAAAGGAGCTATTATAGGGTTTGAAAAGCTCCATGAGATTGCAGTTGGGACTGCTAATGGACTCTCGTACTTGCATGAACAATGTCCGCAAAGAATAGTTCACTATGATATCAAACCAGGAAACATACTCTTGGATTCGAGTTTTTCAGAAAAAGTAGCTGATTTTGGTGTGGCCAAACTTTGCAACAGGGACAACTCTCATATAACTATGACAGGAAGACGTGGTACTCCTGGCTATGCTGCGCCTGAGCTCTGGATGCCTTTCCCAGTTACACACAAATGTGACGTTTATAGTTTCGGTATGCTACTTTTTGAGATCATTGGGTGGAGGAGAAATGTGGATGTTACTGCTGGCGATAGCCAAGAAAGGTTCCCGATATGGGCGTGGAACAAATATGAAATGAAACAATTGAATGAATTGATGATTGTTTGTGAGATTGAGGAGAAAGATGAACATATTTTAACGAGGATGCTTATGGTAGCTCTTTGTTGTGTTCAGTACAGGCCTGAGAATAGGCCAATGATGAGTACTGTCGTCAAAATGTTGGAATGGTGGTAGTGCTTAGACGTGCCAGAGCCTCCAAATCCATTTACGCATATGTTTTCAGCAGTTAGTGAACCAGATGAAAATTTGGCTCAAATTGCTTGGAATGGTGGTGGTTCAGAATGGTCTTCATCCGAAGTACATACCACGTCCACCATAGTCAATGGGACGCCTCTCATGACCAAAGTTGAGATAACAGTCGCAACTGATTAATTTAGAGCTTGTATCTGGCTCCCTAGTTTCTCTTATATTTTCAGTTTTAGTATATATAATTTTTCTTATGACAAACTTTTTTGTGCTTTATAGTCTCTTCTAGCTATAGCTGATAAATCTTTTACAATTTGTAATGCGGGTTTCAAACCTGGTGATGTAAGAATATAATTCTGAAGTTTAAATACTTGAATATCCGTGCGTTGATGGTGCCTGACTATAAAACACTTAAAAAGCGTTGAGCGTGCTTGGTAAAATGGTAACACAATACACAACAATAGCTAAAATTATATCATACCCTTCACTACAACATTGGCTGCTTTCGGCGGGGACATTTCCTCGCTTTCAGCGGGGACTTCTCCCCGCCAAAAACTTTCGGCGGGGACATGTCCCCGCCGAAAGTGCCTCGGCTAAAGCTCTTCGGTGTAAACTTTCGGCGGCGACGTATCTCTCTTTTGGCGGTGACACGTGGGACCCACGCTGCCAGCGTGGACAATTTTGGTCAGGTCAAACTTGTCAGCGCGGCAACACTTTTGGCGGGGACATGTCCCCGCCAAAAGTATTTTATAAAGTAAATGGTACAACCTTTTGGCGGGGACTCTTCCCCGCTGAAAGTATTTTCCAAGTAAATGGTATGCATTTTTGGCGGGGACAGGTCCCCGCTGAAAGTTGTGTCCAATAATAATGCAGCAACCTTTTGGCCGGGACATGTCCCCGCCAAAAGTGACTGACCCATTTTGCAGCAAATTGCTGCAAAATGGGTAATTTCCAGATTTTTTCCGAAAAAAATCTACATTATCACTACAAATCCAGAACCTGTATATAACCTAATTACAATACCACAAGACACTCAAATCATAAATTTGCCAACATAATATGATACATATCCAAATTTCTTAAAAATTAACATAATCATGTGTTTGTATCCAAATTCGCAAAATACGGTTCAAAAACCGTTATCACATGATCACTACATAAGCTAGCTATCCGCTATATGCTACAAAACTATACGTGGGAACAATGTAGCGGGAATCCTAACACATAAACTACATAAACACATAATAATCAATGAAACTATCCAAACATTTGTCCATAACCCAAAACAAAATATAAATCAACCCAAACAACCCATACGCTACTCCTGAATCCCCCCACTAGCCCCACTCCCCTCCTCCGGGGTACCTGTAGACTCACCTGGTGATGGTGAAGTCTCCTGGGATCCCGATGTCGTCGCCTGAGTCGCTAGCTCAGCGGGGAAACCCGGCTGTGTCTTAGCCCACCCCACCAACATATCAATCAATGTCCTTTGCTGGGACATCTCCTGGGTTTGCTTCTAGACTGTTTCGTGCATGGAGGACGCGGAGGCTTAATCACGAGCTCGTGCGGCGCTGAGGGTCGTCTGACGACCACCGCCGGGTAAGACTGGACCTATGCCAGGAATATGACCTCGCTGCTTGCCACCGATCACGTGGCGCATAATATGGAGGTCAGACATGGTCGTCCCCCCGGAGGTGCTCTCCGTCCGCATCTGTATCATCTGGTTCTGTTTTACAAAAAAAATAAGCAAAGTAATATATAAGTCGTGATTTATTATATTTGCATTAATGTGGGTGAGTTTTATGGAAATAAATTATACTTACATATCTAGTCTCGGACAATGCAGACTCCCAAACGCCGTCTCTCGTATGGTTGTGTCTGTACATCGCGATCAAGTCTCTACCATCCACAGCGTCGGTGGGTTCTCTCAGCTGTTTATAAATAAACTCAATAACGACTCACCAAACACTATATATATAAATGAAATGATTAAAAAGCGTCTTACGAAGTTATCACGTATAACAGCTAACGAATGCGACCCATGAAGGCTGGCAATCGGATTGGCGAGCCGGTTCTGCCTGTTGGTCTCCCCTCTCTTCAAATTATCCGAGTTCGACCAGTGCTTAACCTGAGTATTATAAATAATAAAAAATGTTATATAAATGAATTATTATTATTATTATTATTATTATTATTATTATTATTATTATTATTATTATTATTATTATTATTATTATTATTATTATTATTATTATTATTATTATTATTATTATTATTATTTTATTATTATTATTATAGTTATTTATTATTCTTATTGTTATTAATAATAATAATAATTAACTGGTCTCAAGGTAAGGATGCATGTCTAGATGTGACTGGGGTCTCCCCGTTTGCTGGGGCTGGGGTTATGTGTAAGATATCTATAATCATAACATGTATGGTTTTGTGGTTAGATTGATTCAAGAAAGAAGAAAGAATAAGAGAAGAGTTTAGAAAAAGAAAGATGGGTCGGGTGATTTCTAGAGAGAGAGAGAGAGTTGAGAGAAAATAGAAAATATTAGATTGAATGAAAAGCACCAACCCTCTCCACATGTGGAGAGGGGTATTTATAGTTACAATATTACGCCCACTCCCGGGCTGTGGATCAGGCATACAGTGGGTAAAGACCCGTTCCTTCTTCCACGGTGTTACTTAAACTAAACTAACTAACTAATAAATAAACTAACTACGAGCTAACTTAATGCTATTACAATCATTAGGTGACCGAGACTTTTACAGGAATATTTGTATTCCTAACAATCTCCCCCTAAGCGAGGTCACCTTTGAAATTAAGCTCTTTAGTCTTTAAGCATTCTTTCTACTCTGTAGCTCGTAGGATCTGATTCTTCACTTTACTTCACACTTTGTACTTCAAGCAACGAACTTGTGATTTGGATTCCTTTGTGATGTGTAATCCTTGAGCTTCTTTGAGATCATCAGCCAACGTAAATCTCTAAGCTCATCCATAGTAGTATCGCCTTCATGTGATGTAGTGACTAAGGACCATCATGCTCACACCCTTCTGTATCTGGAGACGTTGCATTGGAGTTTGTGAATCAGGAGACTTTTTCATCAGAGTTGCGGAAACGTTGTTAGAAGTCTCTCAACATTTTGTTGTAGCAAGTCTCTCATCTTCATTGATAATGTGGAGGATGTGTGAGCATGAGGTATGGATTGACCCGATTCAGCTGGAAACTGGAGCCATCAACGCCATCTTTATATGTGTCCCTGAAATAAAACAGTTAGCAATAAAGATAGAGAACGAATATGGCTTTGTCATTCGTTCTGCGAGGACAGACTACCCTCCGGTTTTGTGAAAACCGACCTGTGATCAGGTAGAGTCTCTTTAAACGAAGACTCTCCTTGACAGGAATTTCCAGCTTGTAGTAATGAATTTTCCAAAGAATCCACTTCGGAATCTTCATACTTAGCATGTTCTCATACCGGAACGTCTCAAAGCAGACAGCACGATAGAGTGAATCGGTGAATAGATATTCACGGATTGATGAGAAATTGATTTATAGAAATCACTCGCGTGACCTATGATAAACATTTTTGAGACACGATGAGAGTTTTATACTTTGAATCACATTTCCATCAAGAATACTTTTGTTTGAAACATTTTACACACTCAATGTGCTCGAAAGATAAGTTGGTGAGCACATTGAGAGGTTTTGGCAAAAGTATCCGTCAATCCATATCCTGGAACAAGTTTGATTCAAATTTGAATCGCACCATTGTTGCTTTCCAGTTGTCACTTGATCATTGATCCAAGATGGATCTCACATGTCACCTACCAAGAGCTTGAGAGATGTTCGCTCTAGAAGGATTTCCATCGTCATTGTGAATATTTTCATATCACTCGGATGTTCTGGCAATACCACAAGGATAATGCGTAGGACTCTAAATATTTTACCTTACTTTCCACATTGTGTGAAACAATAAGCATATTTGGAATGTGTCCTAATGAGATTTATGGATGATCTCATGGCTCTAGACTCAATAGTGCGTTTTGATCCGCTCCTGGAGACTGGGGAGGCGTCTCCTGTTTTAGGTATCAACATAGCTCGCAATGAGCGGTCGATACATTGCACAGGGTTCCCCGTGAGAATGAAACAAGCTCTTTTAAGAGAACTTGAGTGGTTGGGAAGTTTTAGTGCAGTGCGTCACTGGGTCCATGACGTCTTGTCTTCAATACCGGTGTTACCTTAGTAACCGCCAGTAGATTATGAATTGAACCTGGTTTCTGCCCTAAGGTTGAATATATGGAGGGCTATTTCTTTTCACCCTTTCTCATTATATTTCTTTTTCATTCTTCAACCCCTTCAGTGCTTACCGAGACTTCACCACTAGAACCTTGTTGGGTTTGTTCCAGTCCTAGCTCTATCTCAGTCCGCACTCTTCCCTTTCTCACTTTACTCCTTTTTTCAATCATTCCTAAGGACTTCTAATCTATCTAGAGGATTGTCCCTGGGAAGATCCTTCCGGTTCTGGTGGATCATGGGAATTCATACCTAACCTTAACCAACCTTATAACTCCATGCATAAAGATAAATGGTCGGTCATTGGTATAACTTCCACAAACGCCATTTGCTCCCCCTCAATATGTGCATCGATATTCGAAAGTGTTTAGCACATATGCGGGAGCCTTTTATTGAGTCTTAAAGATCACATGTGATTATCAGATTTCATATTTAAATCACATTCTCTCCCCCGATCAAAAATTTCAAGTCTTTCGAGATTTTTGATCTCAATTGATTTAAATAATTTAGAAAGCTTTTGGGAGAGAAATGCGGTCAATTTTAATATTTTCTGATAAAAGGAACTTTTTCTTGCTCCCCCTCAAACTGTGAGGGAGGTTGTTATGTGTCAGAGTTGAAGAGTTTGCAAAAGATTCGAAGTTTTAATGAAAACTCTTTGAAAAATTTACTCATTCTGACACATAACTATCACAAATCGGATTGTTGTTTTTGTTTTGTACAAAGTGTGGGGAGTTTTGTTGATACATAAAATTTTTGAGAAATCACTCTCCCCCTCAATCAATGACGGATGTTAAAGCATAAATATTTTCATAAACTATTAACGTCATTGATTGAGTGAAAATTTTATCAAACTTTTGAGTTCAACTTGATTTTCATTCAAAATTTCATGGTACCACCAAGTTTTGCACAAACACTTTCCGGAAAAATCATAGAAGGGAAAGTATTTGGCGATAAAGAGAAGATTTCTCTTCTTTATCAAGAAATAATGCACTGAAACGTACATTAGATCGAGGGTGCATGAATATAAAGTAATTCACGCTCGGATGAACGGCACCCTTTGTTAGGAACAACCGTCTTTTTGGCGACGTGTTTTCCTGAATTTTGAAAACCGGGTTGCTATCTGAAGTAATAGCAAACCATAGTTTGAAGTGCGGGTTGCAGCCTGAAATGACTACAAGCCATATAGGCATGTTTTGAAAAACCTTTTGAACTTCTGTTCGAACTTCATTTAAAGACCCGTGTCATTATTGAATGACATTTCTAGGACCGTAAATGTTATCGATGCCAAAAGACATGCCTTAAAAGAAACTATTTTTGGTATTTTCTAATTTTCTGATTTTTATGGGTTTTTGTAGGTTTTATATATCTATATACATTTAGGTATAATATATGTACAAAGGATACAATTAAGTTTAAGAAGATGTTGACATGAGCACCAAAATGAGATTATCATTCAGCTCGTTGTAGAAGTATGTAGTCAACATCTCTTAAACTTTCACCACCAAAGCTTTAGAGGCTCCTGAATAATTGTCTGAATCCGTAGATGCCATGATATAATCTTAAACGGGATTTTACAACTCTTGTGACTTAAACCGAGAGATCGATTCTCTCCAGGGATTTTACTAAAGTCAACAAAAGAAACCGAAAGATCGAATATGCGAGTTAGACTTAGAGAGAGATCTTGGATAAGTAACAATTAGCATTAAGTGTCAAGTCGCGACAAGTCAAGTTACAATAGATCCTATCGTAATAAGTCAAGTCGTAAAGATTAACTCACAACGTCAAATTACAATCAGACTAATGGAAATGACTTAAGTCACAACAATTCACCAAACACAAGTAGTTAACAAATCACAAGAATCTCACAACTAAATTAATCGCTAGACACCCACCAAATTTCTGAAAGTTTTTATTGCCTCCTCATTGTGAAGCTTTGGTAGCTTCCCCCCAAACCGACAATCACCTACATGAGACCACTTCCCCCAAGAGGTTGAAGTGATGCAAAAAGTCTCATTGTATGAAGCTCGAGAACCCGAAGAGAACGATAACACCGAAGTAACAGGGTGAACCATGGATCATCTCTGCGGTTATCAATCCCGGAATGTATGATGAAGCCCGATCACATGACCCTGTTGTACGTCCCCAATGTACACATTACTTTCTGGTTTGGAGCAGTCGTCTATTCAGGGGAATAATATATATCGACATCTTCATTTCACTAAATGCTTTCCAGTTATCTTACACATGCCAACTCAATCCATATTGTACGCATGTATCCAACACAAGAAGAAACGATGACACCAAAGTAACAGGTTGAAGCACTGATCATCTTCGCGGATATCACCTCCGGAATATATGATTAAGCCCGGTCACGTGAACCTGTTGCGCATCCTTGATGTACACAAATCTCTCCCATGATGGTTGCGATCTCATCGGAATCAGCATAACATTGTGTACATGAAGCATTAACCAGAAACACTTTACCATAAATCATATCAACTCATATGAAGATGTCGATAAGCAATATCATCTCACTCTCCAATTGTTCTTCGCATATTTCTTCCCACTGAAAACTGAAGTAATACATACCACAAGTATCAGAAGACCACTTCCCCCACGTAGTTGGAATAATACACCAAACGCTGCGAGTTAAGACACTAAGTTTCTCTACGGTTATGACATATGTCTTCCCGGGATAACTTCAATTAAGAAGAAGTATTATGTTCATCACGTGTACTCGTTATGCATTCGGATGTATGTCTCCTTCCCCCTTGCTGGTTTTGGTACATCAGAATCAGCAACAACTTTTACGCACATCTACTTGAAATATTGAAAAGAACCAAATAAGCTAAAATGTATCTAGTGAGAATCAACTGCTATAGAGACGCTCACTAATTGGGTTAATCCTCCCTCCTAATTAGTAAGCCCATAGGTGTACTTGCTCCCTCCCAAACTGACAACCCGTTTGAAATAACATTGATGCATGTTGAAGAAGTATCTCTCATTTCTACCCAAAATGTCTTCAGTCTCTTAACATGTCATCTACAACGTAAAGTGGATCATAGACTGATAAACTGTAGCTTCTTCACGGGTTTGTTTGGGGAATATTATTTCGACATTTTCAACTCACATAGAATGCTTCCAGTTCTTCGTTAAAAACCCCGATGTACACATTCTTCTCCCTCCATGATGATGACGATCACTCGGAATCATCATAACTATGTGTACATAAACATATCAACTGGAAGCAACATACAAATCACTACCCCATGAGTAGATGTCGATAACAATTCTCTTCAACAATTCTCTGCAGATCAACCCCTAATTACACCTCATTTCACTTCCACTGGCTAATAGTAAATGACCACGCATGGAGAGAACCCGATATACCACACTTGAAACTGAAGTAGAGTTCCCCGCTCTTGTGTCTTAAGCTTGCACTAATGTTGGAAGAACGGTGTAGAGAATTTATGCTCCGAGCAAATCTCTAAGTACTCACTACCCAACCAAAGCATGAGACATTACCACCTCTTGCGATTATCCACAACGACAACGGCGTGTGACACTGAGTACTACAACGTAACTCCTTAAAGTGATAGTTAACCAGGTCTTCAACCATCCACCTCGACTGCTGGTAACTAGATAAACCAAGTCTTCAACTTAAATCTCAAGCACGAGCAAGTTATCGTTGAAAGTCATTCATCCATCCAATCCCGACTTCAAGATAAACTAAGATCACACCTTTGTGAGAGTCAACTTCAATCTCAAATACGTGATACCCAATCAACTCTGTGGTCACTTTTAGTCATCCTTACTTAGTGGAACATTAGGTGTTGGAGGAGAGGAGAGTCATTTCACGCATCAATCAACATGTATTTTATTCACACTTCTCCCCCTCAAATATTGCATATGAGGATGCGATTTTTGATTGAACAAGTGAATAGAAATACATGTAGTTTATTCACACTTCTCCCCCTCAAAAATTGCATTTGACGATGCCATTTTTGATCGAGTGGATAATAACAAATACAATCCGATGAAGGTAATCCACTTGAAGACTGAACAAGCGTGGAACAAATATGAAGTTTGTTGATGAGAATGGTCAGAAGCAAGAACATTTCACAACTTCAGAAGATAAAGCGCACTCAAGCGTACACTTTTCTTTTCTTTGATGAACGGGGCCTGAAGTGTTGTCAGCAGACGCCATAATGATGACATTGAGGAATGAGGCTTGAACTGAATTGTTCAAACGTCATAATGATGAAGAGCGAGGCCTGAACTGATGTGAACAGACGTCATTATGCACATACATCAACATCGACATTCCAGAACTCTTGAAGCTGGAGAAATGATTGCTTTAGGCCTCCAGACTTTGAGTTTTCTCATATGGTGAATGATTGATGTGCCTGCAACTGAGTAAGGACTACCTGCACTAACATCACAAACTTGATAGCATATATATGGGTTAGTGACAACAGTATCCAGACCCTTAGGGGTTTCATGGTCAACCATGCCATTATCATCAGTGAGTAGCTTTCCGGTAGGAACCCACTTAAGTCCAACGTGCTTGAAAAATCTACCGGTTGGAACCCACTTATGGCAAGTTCTAGGATTACTCAACTTCTTATGCATAGTGGAAGGTTTATCAATATTCCTAGACTCCAATGATTTAGGAGTTGGTATCCACCTAGGAGAAGTTTTCGGTTTGTTTTGCTTCACATGCATTGTAGATGACTTACAATAAACCCTAGACTTGGCAGGTTGAACCTTAGCATTGTTCCTCAATACACTAGGAGGCATCCTATAAGGTTGTGAACCTAATATACCATCCTTTTGAAGTAGGGCCCGTTTCCTAGCCTTTTCTAGATCATAGTCCTTTTGAACCTTAATGCTTGGTTTCGTCACTATTTTGGAACTATACCTAGAGGAGCTGGGAGCAGTAGCTACTACATGTTGAGGTTTCGCAGAGCCAGAATCATCAGACTTAAGCAAATAATGTGGAGTGACAGGTTTTGTCACAACTTGTTCCGCATCAACTTGGGAGGCAAACCGTGTTTTTGAAAATTTTGTTCGTTCGGATCTAAACGCAGTCGGTTGTCTAATAACCGATTGGTTCCTAATTGATGGTAACACAGGTTTCCCCAAGATTGATGGTTTTGCAAACTTAGTGTTCACACTATTCCCAGTTGCTTTTCTTAGCTCATTTTTCAATGCTGTAACAGTGAAACCCATTTTCTGAAAATGAGCTTTGAATTCATCATTTTGGGCAATCAAAGAAGTTGTTTGTTCAAATGTCTTAGTTCTCATTTCTATGATTGTCTCATTAAGATTTTTACAATTCACTTTCAAAGACTCATTTTCATCAAGTAATTTAGCCACTTTTTGTTCAGATTCAATCGCATCACAGTCATGTTTAGCCTTAACTTCACTACACATATCACACATCTCAGTAACACATTTTTTCAGGTTGTTGATTGTCAAGTTCTTGGTTTCTAGCTGAGCTTTCAAATCATTAATCATAAAGTATTCACGGAAATCAGGAAGTTCCGGATTTTTACATGGTTGATTATTTTGAAAACTTTCTTCCTTTTGTTGCATTGCGATTTCAAGTGAAATACAATGTTTTTCAAGTTGCAAAAATCTCTTTGAAAGTTCAATAAAAGTTTCTTTATCAACCATATCATTTGATTTAAAAGCATCAGCCGTCAACACAGAACTTAACAATTTATCGCGTTCAGCATCCTGATCACTTTCTCCCCCTTTATGACTCATATTTGTTGGATTAGACATGGTATTGCTATCAGTCTTTTCCAACAAATTTGTGTCATAAGTGAGTTTGATTTGATCAATATGCTCCCGTTCATTAGAGAGCACATTATGTTGAACAGACAGGGGTACCTCAGCACATGGCACTTGTTTGTTTACTGATATGAAATCTGGATCCATGTCAAATGTGACAGGAGTCACTGAACTGCTGGTAGTGTCAAGCTTATCTGTATCTGATCCATTGCAAATTGTGACAACTGACCCAACATCCGATGCATTACCCGAATCACCAGTACCCTCACATGATTCCACCCGTGATGCCTTCACCTTGTCGTCATGAATCTGTTCGTGCTGTGCTCTTTCCTCAATGAACATCTTCACATTACCCATGAGTTGGATTAGTGTGTCTCTGAACGTGTCAACCTCAATTCCCGTGTGATCAGCAAAGCACTTTTTCGTCATCTCACTATAATGGTCATACTCCAGAGTGAATTTCGAATCAGAGAACACTTGGAGTTGTTTGTTGATCACACAGAGGGCAGCCATGGATCCCATTTTGGAAAATTCTCCTCGGTCAAGTTGTTGTTGTAGTTGATCTAAGTTAAGAATCATTGTGCATGTGAAAGTGTGAACGTCTTGACCAAAGAGTGTTACAAATGCACGTTCGAATCCCATCTTGAATCCAGTTCCCTCTAAAAGTACCGAGAGGTGTGAATGAAGTTGTCGAAAACAGTCTATGCAGCTTTTCTCTGCGTTATTGAACACTTTTTGTGGCTGAAGAAACTCTTTCTCTTGAGAATTCGAGCATGACAATTCCATCTCAGTATAATCTGACTCGAAAACGGTTGTCTGATCAGAAGTGTTTGTCAGTTGAACTTTGTTGTGAGTCTTAAGTTCATCGTCCATGTCGTACAACTTGAGTATCTCCGAGATGACAAAATCTGAATTGGTAGAAATGATTTGAACGTGCACGGGATTTTACAAGTCTATGATTTAAACCGAAAAATATAATCTTTCGCGGGATTTTACAAAATCAAGACAAAACCGTGATATGTAGATTAATTCAAAGTGGTATGGTAACGCGAAGAAGAACGAGATTTTGTAGATAATGAAGAAGTGAGATTGAGTTTTTCAAAGGAGTCTTTGTAAATTGTTTACGCTTTCACAATAACTAGCACAAACGATGACTCCACCCGAGCCTGAATAACCTCAACAAAAAAAATAAGTAACCAATCACGGATTCTTGAAGCTCGATCAAAGCCGTTGTCGAACAATAATCTCAAAAATTCACTTCATAATGAAAGTAAAATGACAAGTCATTGTTTGTATCACTCGTTAGCATGGCTCAAAAATAAGAGACCAACAATGTTATATTCGTCCAACCACTAAGACCAACATATAATGAATACAAAAATTCGTCCCTTGATGAAAACGCCAGCCCACGAGTCCACATAACCAAGAACAAAAGTCCAATTCAAAAAGGCCCAGCTCTTGTACTAATCTTAAACCTAATCTCACGCAATAAAAGATACTGAACTCACTTACTTTACCCTAATTTCAGATAAACAGGCACACAGCCGTTCCACATTAGCAGTCAAAACAAACCGACCCTTTGTATCTTGTAAAATCAGAATACAAACAAACCTATCCTCGAACACAGCCCACGAAGATCCTTTATCTTAAATCACGGAACCCACGAAGTAATTAAAGGGTCACGGTAAGGTCATGTATGGTATAGCATTCAGTTTAAATCAAATCAAAAGAGAGATGAAGACTTAAGGTCGTTGTTTTTCTTTTATGGTTTTTCGTATATTAAACGAAGCTTGTGTCTTCGATAAGGATCTATGAAGAGTTGGTCTTGAGTGTTAAAAGTACTTTGACGTTCTCAAATTCTCATGAGAGACACACCAAGACCAAACTGAGATCACGATGGATTTTCAGTTTATGTTTGATCTTACCTTTATGTTTGATGATTTTCTTTTATGTTTGAAAAATAGCCTTTGGTTTGATTAAAGATTAAAGTTGTAGGTTTGTTTTGCACTTATCAGCAATAGTACTCTTCTCGTTCTACTTTTCTTTTCTTGATTTGCTTTAATAGACAGTAACTCTGATTGAGGTAAATGCTAACCCTTGAGGTAAACGCAAACCCTTGAGTTAACCGCAACCTTTTTAACCGCAATTAGAGGTACACGCTAAACGCAACTTTATGAGTAAACCGCAATTAGGATCTGAGGTAGACGCAATTAGAGGTACACGCTAAACGCAAATCCACATTAAGAGTTAACCGCAACCTTTTTAACCGCAAAGTGAATTAGAGCAAAAAGCCAGTATTTTTATATTATGAGAACTCCAAATTAGTCACTATCTTAATTTTTTGTCTTATTCTCCTTTTTTGGACAAAATAACAAACGTAATGTTAAAGACTGAGAGCACTTGTCCACCAAAGAAAACTAAACGCAAATAAGAACTCCAAATCAGTCGCTATCCGGTTTTATGACCTTTTCCCTTTTTGACAAAAGCAAAACTTATGTCAAAACTTAACCGCTAACAAGAAAGATAGCAACACGCAATTCAGCAACTGTCAATAAAATACCCATGAATAATCCCAAAATTAGCCATAAACTCATGAAATAAGCATACTAATCATTAAAACCAGCTGAAATAACATAACTAAGCACTATAGAGCATCCCTTTAACAAATTAAACCATGAACAAAGCCCAACACTTGATATGCCAATACTACAATACGAACCAAAATAAGACCACAACGAGACCAAACTAAAATCCGAGTAAATCAAGTCCTAAAGATGAAACCTTGGCTCTTGATACCAATTGTAAGATATCTATAATCATAACATGTATGGTTTTGTGGTTAGATTGATTCAAGAAAGAAGAAAGAATAAGAGAAGAGTTTAGAAAAAGAAAGATGGGTCGGGTGATTTCTAGAGAGAGAGAGAGTTGAGAGAAAATAGAAAATATTAGATTGAATGAAAAGCACCAACCCTCTCCACATGTGGAGAGGGGTATTTATAGTTACAATATTACGCCCACTCCCGGGCTGTGGATCAGGCATACAGTGGGTAAAGACCCGTTCCTTCTTCCACGGTGTTACTTAAACTAAACTAACTAACTAATAAATAAACTAACTACGAGCTAACTTAATGCTATTACAATCATTAGGTGACCGAGACTTTTACAGGAATATTTGTATTCCTAACATTATGTCATGGGCTCCCGGGGCTGCTTTGAATAATGCTGTGGAAAAGAAGAGGAAAAAGTATGAGTCCAAGTGTGCAGACAATGGGTACAAGTTCGTCCCTTTCGCCTTTTCTACGTTTGGGGAACTTGAGGTGGAAGCTTTGAATATGTTGTCGCGTGTCGGGTCTATTGCCAATGGCCACTCTAACAATGTTAAAAGCGGCGCATTTATATTTCATCGAGTTAGTTTCTGTATCCAAAAAGGAGTGGGAGCGCAGATTGTGTCTAGACTCCCCTCCAATTTCATGTAATGTCCGTGGTTTTTTCAATGAAAGATTATTATTATAAAAAAATAAAAAAATAAAAAAAAATAAAATAATAATAATAATAATAATAATAATAATAATAATAATAATAATAATAATAATAATAATAATAATAATAATAAAGTGTGGATCCAGAAATTTACATATTCATCCCAATCCGACTCCGACATGTTCTCCGGGCGTTTTGCCTTGATCTCCTCCAGCTTCTCCATCCCACCTTGCTCAGTAAAATTTATCTTTTTGTGCCGCCACTTGTTATCGTCGTATCACTTTTGGAGATAATATTCGATACTGTTGACAATATCCTCTCCATCAACACTGGCAAGGTGCTCGCCGAGATCAAAATAATGCTGCAATAAAATATAATTAAAATAAATATTCAAATTTAAATAAACAATCAAATATAAATAAATAGCAAAGTTAAAATAAACAAACACAATAATTAAAAAAATAAAAGATAAAAAAAATAAAAAAAACTTACGTGAAGCTTGTCGTCGATGTGGGCCTTCGCGGTAGCAGGAACAGCCGACCAGGATTTGTAATGCATAGGAATTGATTGCCGCAACAATTCCCCGACCAAGTTGGAGAACCACTTCGCGTGGTCGCCCACATGCTCCCACATCCCTTTGTCGTTCTTCCGGAATCTGATCGATACCGGACGACCAGTCTCTTTCCTCTCATTGCGGAGCCGCGTGTTCTTTGTGGGACCACGCACCGACTTCCCGCCTTTCCCAATTTTGGCATTGGGCCTGGGAGGTCTGGATTTAGATGCTACAAGTAACCAAATTCAAGTGATGATGATATAAAATAACAAGTTATCAATTTCAAATAATAATCAAGTTTAATTAAAATAATCTAGAAATTCTTACTCTGACAATCACTGCCTATCCTCGTCGGACCACGGGGTGGCTCATTGCCTCCATCGCCACCGTGGCTCCTAGCAACAACATCTGCCATCTGTAAACGTTATAGAAAAATGTTATAAAACTTTTATAAGCTGAAAATACAAGCAGCTATGGTTTTCGGCTTATAAATTAAGGGGGTGTTTGTTTGAGCTTGTTTGTTTTCGGCTTATAAATCACAAGCTTCAATTTTCTGGCTTATTAGGAGACTTGTGGGCTTATATAAGTTTATTATATCATAATATACTTATATAAGCCCACAAGTCTCCATATAAGCTGGAAAATTGAAGCTTATGAAATATAAGCCGAAATCAAATGAGCAATCCCAAGCACACCCCTGTTTGGATAGCATAAACCAAACGGCCCTCATGGGCTGCTGTTACAAAAAAGTGAGCTCATGGGCTGCCCTCACAGCCCTCATGGGCTGCTGTTTGGACAACATAAACCAAGCTCATGGGCTGCTGTTTGGACAAAAAAGTGAGCTTATGAAACATAAGCCGAAAACCATATAAGCCATAAGCCATAAGCCCCGCTATATAAGCCGAAACAGCCCCGGCTTATGGCTTATATGGTTTTCGGCTTATGTTTCATTAGCTCACTTTTTTGTGGCTTATAAGCTTATGTTTCATAAGCTCACATTTTGTGGCTTATTTTAAAACTTTTTCAGCTTATATAAGTTTATTATGTCATAACAAGCTTAAGCCTAAAAGTTTCAAAATAAGCCACAAAATGCAAGCTTATGAAATATAAACCCGAAAATCACATAAACCATAAGCCCGCTATATAAGCTTAAACAAACACCCCTGCTGTTAATTAAAAAAAAAAAAAAAAAAACCCCATACTGTAAGCACGTGGTCTCAGCTGGTCTCGGCTTGTGGTTGTGGTCTCAGCTTGGTCTCAACGAATTCTTGACAGCAACTATACCAAAAGAAAGTTAACAAAATCAAACGTTGACCTGTGTTGGGGCTGTTTTGCAGCCAACAAACGCACCCTAGTTGACCTGTGTTGGGGCTGTTTTACAGCCAACAAACACCCCCTATTGGGGCTGGAAAATAAGCTGAATCAAACGCACCCTTGTGCAGAAAATAAGCAAGCAAAAACACACCCTTTGAGGGCTGTGGTGCGGGTCAAACTACAAAACCAGGCGCACCCCTAGGTGGGGCTCTCAGTGGTGGGTCAAGACTAAAAACCATATAAGCCATAAGCCCCGCTATATAAGCCGAAACAGCCCCGACTTATGGCTTATATGGTTTTTGGCTTATGTTTCATAAGCTCACAGTTTGTGGCTTATGTTTCATAAGCTCACAGTTTGGCTTATGAAACATACGCACCCTACGTGGGCTGTTTCGGGTCTGCTGTGAACAAACGCACCCTACGTGGGCTGTTTCGGCTTATGAAACATACGCACCCTACGTGGGCTGTTTCGGGTCTGCTGTGGGTCTGCTGTGAACAAACGCACCCTACATGGGCTGTTTCGGCTTATGAAACATAAGCCGAAAAGCATAAAAGCCATAAGCCACAAACTAAGCCACAAACTGTGAGCTTATGAAACATAAGCCGAAAACCATAAAAGCCATAAGCCGGGGCTGTTTCGGCTTATATAGCGGGGCTTATGGCTTATATGGTTTTTGAAGTCAAAAACCATATAAGCCATAAGCCCCGCTATATAAGCCGAAACAGCCCCGGCTTATGGCTTATATGGTTTTCGGCTTATGTTTCATAAGCTCACAGTTTGTGGCTTATGAAACATAGCCGAAACAAACACCCTTAGCAAGTCCCCACGACACTACTTGTGTCGTGGTACACATCACGAGAACACCCCATGGTGTGTCGTGTTCCAAACCATAAGCCCGCTATATAAGCCTAAACAAACACCCCTGTATATAAGCCTAAACAAACACCCCGGCCTGGACATCAGGACATCGTCTATAAATTCCACTCTCCAAATAAACCATAAGCCCACTATATAAGCCTAAACAAACACCCATGTTGTGGACAGTAATAACATAAACACAAAAAAATGCACCCCTTAGTGTAAAAATGCAATCGCAAACTTTTGGCGGCGACATGTCCCTGGTAGAAACATAAACACAAAATAAATTAAACATAACATAATATAAATAATAAACTTGTGGTCTCGACTTCAGGACTTGGCTACGGGTCTCGGCTACATGTCTCGGCCTCGGGTCTCAGCAGCAACTTTACCAAAAAAATTAACAAAAAAATTAAAATAATTAATGAAAAACATAAAATCAATAAAATTAACCAAAAAAATCATAAAACTTAACAAATTAAAAAATTAATTAACAAAATCATAAAAATTAACTTAACAAAATTACTTGGGTTTGGGTTCGGTTCTCACCTGGGTTTTGTAAATGAGGGTATGAGGGTTTGTAAATGAGGGTTTGAGGGAAGAAATAGATGAGAAAAAGAAAAGAATTAAATGAGGTGAGGGTTTGAGGAAAGAATTATACGAGGAGAGGGTTTGAGGAATCGTGCACAGTGATGCGAGTGTGGTGGTGGGGATGGTGGTGTAGTGGTAGGGATGGTGGTGTAGTGGTAGGGATGGTGGTTAGTGGTAGTGAAGCAGCAGCAGTTGTGTGGTTTTTTTTTTTTTTTTTTTTTTTTTTTTTTTTTTTTTTTACAAGTGTTTGCAACAGATCTGCTAATAATTCAGGTAATAGTAGCACACACTTTTAGCGGGGACAAGTCCCCGCTGAAAGGTGGTCTTGTCTTTTTACACATACTTTTAGGGGGGACATGTCCCCGCTAAAAGTTTTCGCACTTCGCCAAAACATTTGGCGGGATAAAGTAAATGCTTAGAGGGAAAAACGAAAATATTGGTAACATCTTTTAGCGGGGACATGTCCCCGCCGAAAGTGTGCACAATTTTTATTAACTTAAATCAATGTTAATTAAACCATTTAAATTTAATTATTTATAATTAATTTAAATCATTTATGATTTATTTAAATCATTTAAAATTATATATAAATCATTAATAATTAATTATTTTTATGATTTATTTATAATTATAATTAAATCATTTATAATTATAATTAAATCATTTAAAATTGTTTTTAATTCATTTTTACACGAGATGTTAAACGAACGAGTCGAGATGATGTGATATTACACGAGTGTTAAACGAACGAGTCGAGATGATATGATGTGGTATTACACGAGATGTTAAATGAACGAGTCGAGATGATGTGGTATTACACGAGATATTAAACGAACGAGTCGAGATGATGTGATATTACACGAGATGTTAAACGAACGAGTCGAGATGATGTGGTATTACACGAGATGTTAAACGAACGAGTCGAGATGATGTGATACTACACGAGTGTTAAACGAACGAGTCGAGATGATATGATATGGTATTACACGAGATGTTAAACGAACGAGTCAAGATGATGTGGTATTACACGAGATATTAAACGAACGAGTCGAGATGGTGTGGTATTACACGAGATGTTAAACGAACGAGTCGAGATGATGTGGTATTACACGAGATGTTAAACGAACGAGTCGAGATGATGTGATATTACAAGAGTGTTAAACGAACGAGTCGAGATGATATGATGTGGTATTACACGAGATGTTTAATGAACGAGTCGAGATGATGTGGTATTACACGAGATGTTAAACGAACGAGTCGAGATGATGTGGTATTACACGAGATGTTAAATGAACGAGTCGAGATGATATGATGTGGTATTACACGAGATGTTAAACGAACGAGTCGAGATGATGTGGTATTACACGAGATGTTAAACGAACGAGTCGAGATGATGTGGTATTACACGAGATGTTAAACGAACGAGTCGAGATGATGTGGTATTAGACGAGATGTTAAACGAACGAGTCGAGATGATGTGGTATTACACGAGATGTTAAACGAACGAGTCGAGATGATGTGGTATTACACGAGATGTTAAACGAACGAGTCGAGATGATGTGATATTACACGAGTGTTAAACGAACGAGTCGAGATGATGTGGTATTACACGAGATGTTAAACGAACGAGTCGAGATGATGTGGTATTACACGAGATGTTAAACGAACGAGTCGAGATGCTATGGTTATACACGAGATATTTTCCCACCTAACAACTTTTATCAACTCACAATATAAACTCACACACACTCATCTAACCCATATCATCTCACACACACACTCATCTCACTATATCTCTCTCTCTCTAGCAGTTTCCATTTTCCGGCGACACCAGCAGTTTCCGGCCGCCGGAATCTTTTTCTGGCCACCACCTTTTATCAACTCAACTTGTAGATCGGGCCACCCCGATCACGATTCTACCACACACAACTACAAACACACACTGTCAACCAGAATGCAGCGATATAATCCTTTTATGTGTACTTGTGGAGTAGGAAATATAAAAAAAAGAACGTCACATCAAAAAGATACATTTGGATTGGAGTATTATGCATGTCCTCTTTCGAAGCCAAGAGAGAAAGGTCATGGATGTGGATATTTTATGTGGAAGACTAAATTTGATGAACAATTACAAGTAATATATTCTGCTTCAACATCTCACGGTTCTGGGTGCACAAACTGCCATGAAAAAGATCTTAGGATAAATATGCTGGAGGCACAAAAACAGGTGTTAGAGACAAAAGTCAGGTTGCTCGAGGCAAGACTTGCAATGGCAACGAATCCCGACAACAATGACCACGCATGTCAATCGGATGCAATACTCCATGACCTGTTAGGTGACATGGAAAATCTTCGTATGTAATGCTGTTGTTGTTGATGTTGCTGTTGTTGTTGTCGTTGTTGTTTGTTGTTTCTTGTGTTATTCTTGTTGTTTGTTGTTTCTTGTGTTATTGTTGTTGTTTGTTGTTTGTTGTGTTATTGTTGTTGTTGTTTAATAAAATGTTGTTTGTTGTGTTGTGTTATTGTTGTTGTTGTTGCTTTACCACTAGAAATCGTTAACTTCTATCCAAACACTCAAGATTGTAATTATTAATCTAAAAAAACGTCTACAGTAAGAACCTAAGCAGTTTATAAAGGAATCCGAAACACCACACGCTTAGCTTCAAGCACGAAGGCAAACATTTTATTCAAACCACACAAGAGTTGTAAACCGGATACATTTTCATACAGACTCAAACTAAACAACTCGACAAGCAAACGAACCAGATCAAACGAAACAACTCAAACTAGACAACTCGACAACCAAACAAAACAACTCAAACTAAACAACACGACAACCAAATGAAACAACCCGTTTACTTTTTTTTGCGGCTAACTCCCGCTTTGCTTGAACTCGCACCACCTCTTCCTTTCCTTGCTCTCATTTCCTTGAGATATGCAAACGTAGCTTCAAGACTTGTTATTCTATATTCCAGATTATCAACAGCTGCAGCTTCATCAAACGTGCTTTCAACTTCATCCTCACCTCCAACAGCAGCAGCTTGAGCTTCAGCAGCACGTTGAGCTTCAACAGTATCTACCTCTTCCAAATACTCTCTATAGTATAACTTTTTCCTCAACCATACCAGAATCCGGTCTCTCTGCCACGATGCACAGTTCGCGTACTAACCATATTCATAAAAAATTTCAACGCCCCAATGATTTATAATTTCATTATACACGAGTTCGTGTGATAAAGCCTTTGCCCACTCTTGTTCCGGCGTCAAATCATCCATTGTTATGTGTGTTTTGTATTTTTTTTGCCGAATTTATGATTTAATATGTATTAGGTGTATGTTATAATATATATTAAAAAGTTTTTGGGAAAAAGTTGCAGCTTGGAGGGAAATTTGGCGTTCAAACTTTTAGCGGGGACATGTCCCTGCCAAAAGTTATACATTTCCCCGCCAAAAGTAATGGCGGGAATAATACCCGGGACAATAAAAAGTGCAACTATTTTGGTCAAATATTATGCAACACTTTCGGCGGGGACAGTCCCCGCTAAAAGGTGGGTTTGAAATTGTGACTATTCTGGTCAAAGTTGTGATCTGCAAAACCACTTTCGGCGGGGACATGTCCCCGCTGAAAGTTTGCGTTGAAAATGCAATGGGCGGTCAGCGAGATTGTGTGCCAGCTCAGCGCTGTTTTTGTCGTTTAGCGACTTTCGGCGGGAACAAGGGCGTCGCCGCCGAAAGTGTCGTCGCCCGTCCTCCTGTTTGTTGTAGTGCTTCCACCCCACACTTTCTAACAATTCTAACATTCCTCGGGCCTTGAGGCCTGCGCAGTGGTTCGTGATAATCAGAATATTTATGCATTGAATTAGATAGATAATACCGGTTGCAAAAAACATTGCATTTTATGCCATCTAGTTTTGTCATGCCAAAAGTATGACTCAATGTGTGTTCAAATCATCACAACCAAGTGAGTGCTATCCACCCTCTAAACCTTGTAAGAAAATAAGAGAATGAAGAAATGAAACGGCATTGTTTTGAATAGTCTAAAGTTTGAATTGTCTAATAGATGCACAAATATTTTGGATTTTTAACACCATAAGTTTATCTTCGAAGACTTAGGAGTCGTCCTTGGTAGCGACGAAGACAAATGAAATTGTGGTCCACACCATTTTTGCAATTAACGTGTCACGTCCTTGTTCACGAGAATTATAAGTCCATCTCCATTAAAAGGTAAAACAATGACTTTTCTGCTAAAAAAAGTTATTGAAAATCTTTTTCTTGAGTGAAAACTTTTTGTTGCTATTTAAGGATTTCTAGGAATGACTTGAGCAAGATACTTCTCACACTATCTTATTATTTTAACAATAAGAGTAAAAAAAAGATTTTACAAAGATTTTTAAGTATTTTTTGGCATTAGAGTAAATTTACTTGTAATAGGTACAAGATAGTGGAAAAATGATATAGAATTGAGATCAAATGAGAATTTTTTTAAAGTTGTAAAATTAATAACTGACAAAAATCTTACAAATGACACTCAACTTAAAAGAAAATAAAAACATAATTAATTACAACTAAATTTGTTAAAATTTGATGGGTTTTCTTATGAGAATTGACGACAACTAAGCGATACACTTTGATTCAACCTGTAATGTGTATCAAGGTTTAGTACTGTGTATCAAGTTTTTAGTTGTTGTTGTGTATTAGGTGTATCAATTTATGTATAAGAAATTAGTTTTTTGAGATTCTAATGTATATTGCGGCGGGGCTAATTTTGACCCTTATAGTTTTTTTTTAAAAAAATTGAATAATTATAAAGTTATTTAATAGGTTAAGCGTGCATTTTAAAAGTTCTTTTATTTAAAAATTATATATATATATATATATATATATATATATATATATATATATATATATATATATATATATTAAACTTCAACATTTTTTATAAAACCGTACGTACATCAAAAGTATATCAATATTGAGCATATTTTGTTCGTTTTCGAGAGGCTTTTTTGCCAGTATTTTTTTATTCAAGAAACTGCTAGGTAGAGTTAGATATTTAGCAAATAAAGTGTGTTATATAAAAAAGTCGTAAATATTAAGAAGTTTAGGGTATGTTTTGTAATTTTTTTTTCCTTTTTTAAATATTTGAAAAAACAAATGTTTGTTGGTTGTCTTTAGAGGTGTTCATCGGTTCGGTTATCGGTTAATCGATTTATTTGGTTCGGGTTGTTCGGTTAAAATTTTTTTTGGGTCATAACCGAAAACCGAACCGAACCAAAAATATCTATGACCGAACCGAACCGGAAACCGAACCGAAGTTCGATTCGGTTATGGGTCAAAACCGAAAACCGAAATTTGTACTTGAATTACACTATTTATATATATATATTTTAAATTTAATTATATATATTTTTGGCAAAAAATTTTTTTTTCAAGCATAAAAAAATGTTTTTTATATTAGTATAAAATTTTAATGGACATTTTTTATATATAAAATAACATAAATATATTAAAAAACATATATATTTATATAAATTTGGTTTTCGGTTCAGATAGTCAACCTATATCCAAACCGAAAACCGAATTTTTAATTCGATTCGGTTCGATTTTAACAAATTCGGTTCTGTTTGGTTCGGTTCGGTTTTCGGTTTATTCGGTTTATTACCTGAACCGGGAACACCCCCAGTTGTCTTCGTTGTAGATATTTATTCCAATTGGCTGATTGGCCCTATAGTTACTGGACTCAGACAAAGTAATGGGCCGTAGAAAACCACTGCAGCCCAATTGGGCCAACCAATCAGCTTGCACCGTTTTGACGCAATTAGCTGTGTTTGGCGCAACAGATTATGAAAGATAATGAAAAGATTTTTCTTATTTTTTGCTACTTAAAAAATAATCTTTGTTTGGCAGACAGAACTTATAAGAAATTATAAAAAAAATAATCTTTCATAATCTCTGAAAATCAAAAGTTACTTCATGTAGCTTATAAAAATAATATTTTTTTATAATCTTTTTCGGCACCAACACCAGCATCAGTATCAGCAACAGCAACAGCAACAGCAACAACAACAACAACATCAACAGAAACAGAAACAACACTAGCTACTTTTGCCAAACATACCCATAGTAATTGTATGTCTTTCCATTTACTTACCTAATTAACTAGATGCTGGTGACATGTTTCAAATAACAGCCAACGACCATAGCACGTTACCTATCTATTCGGCAGTGCAGATTTTACACTTGGCGGGTTCCCGCACCTCGTTAATATATAAAAGTGCCTAAGATAAAAACAAAAACAAATACTGTTCTAAAGAGTAAAGATGGGAAAAGCTGAAAACTCCTTTCTCTATAACCCTCACAACCTAATCGCTCCATCTCCGATCACCGGAACCATCGTCGATCACCATGACCGTCTTCGATCACTATTACCTCTCCGATCACCGTCACCGTCGCCGATCACTGTAACCATCTCCGATCACCATCACCGTCGCCGAAAACTGTAATCATTGCTGATCACCGTAACCATCGCTGATAACCGAAATACTCACCGTTCATCATACGTCTTGTGCAATTCACTCATGTTTAATCAATTTAGGTATAATACAACTATTCATTTACATATTGTTATGATTTTTGCGGATTACTTTATCATATTATGATTTGTTTGTTAGATAATGTATTGTTATATAATCTGGAATTAGAATTGATTGAATGAGTGTTGTCTGTGACAATTTGTATGCATTGACGCATCATATAGAATAATTGATTAACGAAAACATTTTTTGCTTAATGTTGAGGTGATTGAGCTACAATTTGTTTTTGATTAACGGAAACAAAAGTACTTCCTTGTGATGAAGATGGCAATAGTCTATTGTACCTACTACAAACAAAAGTATGAGTTTAAAGACGCATCCAATTAGTACTTGAAAAAAAACCATGATGTGTTGCTTTGTTGAAGTGAACCTATTCTAGGCTTTGTTTAATGGGATGGGTGAGAAGGAGTTGTAGGGAAGTAGGCTATTACGTGAGTAAAGGTAAGAGGATATGAGAGGTGGTTACGTGTGTTAAGGGGAGGGTGTTCGCTTCTGGAGATGAGAGTTTTGCGTGACTGTAAGTGTGTTAGTGAGGTACTGAGATGTAGGTTTATGGTGAGAAATGATGTGACCATTACGAGTATAAAGGTGATGAGTGAGTGAGAAGAAAAGGAATGGTTTGACGTTGAGGTGTTAGTAAATAGAAAGTATTTTAGTGACGATTGAGCACAACTGTTAAACATAAACATAATAATTGAAGTACTTTAAAGTTCAAACATAAACCTAATATCTAAAATACTTAAAATCTGAGTAATTTGGCCGAAGTAGCCTGAGTAGACTATTTTTTACCTATTACCGACCATAATCCTGGGTCACTAAAGGCCTTTTTTCTTGTAGTGGTATGACTCAATGTGTGTTCAAATCATCACAGCCAAGTGAGTGCTATCCACTCTGAAAACCTTGTAAGAAAAATAAGAGAATGAAGAAATGAAAAGGCATTGTTTTAAATAGTCTAAAGCTAATTTGGCAAATAAATTGTGATCAAAAGCTATTTTGCATTGTGAATACTCTAAAGTTTGAATATTCTAATAGACGCACAAATGTTTTGGATTTTAATGCCGTAAGTTTATCTTAGAAGATTTAGGAGTTAGGAGTCGTCCTTGGTAGCGACGAAGACAAATGAAATTGTGGTCCGCACCATTTTTGCAATTAACGTGTCGCGTCCTTGTTCACGAGAATTATAAGTTCATCTCCATTAAAAGGTAAAATAATGACCTTTTCTGCTAAAAAAAGTTATTGAAAATCTTTTTCTTGAGTGAAAACTTTTTGTTGCCATTTAAGGATTTCTAGGAATGACTTGAGCAAGATACTTCTCACGCTATCTTATTATTTTAACAATAAGAGTACAAAAAAGGTTTTACAAAGATTTTTAGGTATTTTTTGGCATTAGAGTAAATTTACTTGTAATAGGTATAAGATAGTGCAAAAATGATATAACAAACCAAAAAAAAAAAATGTAATTAAAGATAATTTGCATTGTGAATGCTCTAAAGTTTGAATAGACTTACACATGTATAAACATTTTGGATTGAGAATTAAAGACAAATGAAGTTGTGGTCCATACAGTTTTTGCAATTATTGTGTCACGCCTTTGTTCCTATTGAGAATTATAAGTTTATCTCTAGTTGAAGGTAAAACAATGACTTTTTCTGCTCAACAAAATGAGGGTTTGTTTGATTTGATAATATGATTGGTGTATAATTTGAGATAAGGCTGGGTTGAAAGAAAATAATACTACTAAAGAGAAAATATTATTATTTAAAGATATATTACTATTGTTTAAGTTAGTGTGACACATAAAAGTACTACTTCATTCGGCTTAAAAGTACTATTTAAAGATATATTACTATAAGTGATTTTACTTTTTTAAACAGGTTTTTTTATATGGATAATAATTTTGGAATAAAAGGATTATTATGAAAGAAAAATATAATTGAGACTTTGAGAGATAGAGGGAAAGTGTGGAACTCATTGCTAAAGATTGTAAAACCCATTTATATGCTGGAGTTGGAAGAGTAGAATTTAACCCCCTATTTGTAATTTAAACTCTTATAACAAACAAAAATTTTCACTTTCAAAGTATTCTTTCTTGCCGAAAGGTGCCAAACAAATACACCTTCATAGAAAATCATTTATTAGAGAAGACTTTTTTCGCCATTGCCTTAAGGATCCTCAATTCATTTGAGGAATGACTTGAGCAAAAGACTTCTCAAACTATCTTATTATTTTAGCAATAAGAGTATACAAAAAAGGGTTTTACAAAGATATTTTAGGAACTTGTCATCAGAAGTTATGCTCTAAATACTCGCGGAGTTATATGGACCGCATGTTGTTGTAGGGGTATGAGTTTTCAGTCTTTTGATAAGCTAATTAGATATATTTAATTAATAGATATTTGAGTTGTAAATTGCATAACCGCAATAAATTAAAGGTTTAAGAAGCGAGCTATGATATAATTATAAGTTTCAAAAAAGAAAATATGAGAAGCGAATTATTTATACCTCGCATATAAATTACTAGCTAGAGCTCACATGGGGGAACATTTTTTTTTTAATAGAAATGATTGAGTTTAACATAAACTGAGTCTCCTTTTCAGCTATTTACGGATCAACTAAGCAAGTAATAGAAACAAAATTCCTCGGGTCAGGTGCATTTACGAAAAATGGTTATATTTTTACAAAAATTAACACTGCCTATATATAATAGCTATAGCTATAGATATTTATGAATATGCAAATGGAATGGTTCTAACTAAAAATAAACAGCAAGTCATTTTCCTTACGGTTAAAACGAAGTCTTTTTCATATATACTCAACCTTTTTTACATTTGTTTGACAACTTCTCCAAAGGTTTTTGCAACACACACGTTAAGTTGTTAAACATCAAGTACTACTATAAATTGCAAGTACACTATAGCATGAAATCTGCTCTTAATTATCTCTGATGTGCTGTATATATGCTTTATGCTTTGTTGAATCTTTAAAGGTGTTTATAAGGTTCTAATCTTATGGAAGTCCTTGCTTTAATTTACATTAGTATCTTCAGTAAGTTATACTTCATGATAGATCCAGTCATTTGGTAATAAAATCATTCTAGCATTATAAACTTATTTCCAGCAGATTGTTGATCCTAAAGCCATGGTTTCTCTTTTGCAGTTGTTATGTTTATGTTATGGATTATTTACACTATTTGTGGACTTACTCAAAGGAAGCAATCGGAGCAAGAATCGAAGTTATCTCCCTTTATTCCCCTCAGAGTGGTTCAAGTTATAGAAGACATGGAAAATGAAAAGCCCATACGGTTCACGGCTCAACAGCTAATTTTAGCTACCGACAATTTTAGCGTTGTATTGGGTTCAGGAGGGTTTGGGATAGTTTACAAGGGAATATCTAGAAATAATATACCTATAGCTGTGAAGGTTTTAAAGGGGGCCTCAGATAAGATCATCGAGGAACAATTCATAGCTGAAGTAAGCACCATGGGAAGAACACACCATTATAATCTCGTGAGGCTTTATGGCTTTTGCTTTGAGTCAAGTTTAATTGCTCTTGTATATGAGTACATGGTCAATGGCTCTTTGGATAACCACTTATTCAAATCAAACAAAGGAGCTATAGGGTTTGAAAAGCTCCATGAGATTGCTGTTGGGACTGCTAATGGAATCTCGTACTTGCATGAACAATGTTCACAAAGAATAGTTCACTATGATATCAAACCAGGAAATATACTATTGGATTCGAGTTTTACAGCAAAAGTAGCTGATTTCGGTTTGGCCAAACTTTGCAACAGGGACAACACTCATATAACTATGACAGGAAGACGTGGTACCCCTGGCTATGCTGCACCTGAGCTCTGGATGCCTTTCCCGGTTACATACAAATGTGATGTTTATAGTTTCGGTATGCTACTTTTTGAGATTGTTGGGCAGAGGAGAAACGTGGATGTTACTGTTGCCGATAGCCAAGAATGGTTCCCGATATGGGCGTGGAACAAATATGAAAAGAAACAATTGAATGAGTTGTTGATTGTTTGTGGGATTGAGGAGAAGGATGATGAAGAGGTTATAACAAGGATGCTTATGGTAGCTTTTTGTTGTGTTCAGTACAGGCCTGAGAATAGGCCAATGATGAGTATTGTTGTCAAAATGTTGGAAGGCGCTATAGAGGTGCCAGAGCCTCTAAATCCATTTGCGCATATGTTTTCAGCAGTTAGTGAACCAGATGAAAATTTGGCTCGAATTGCTTGGAATGGTGGTGGTTCAGAATGGTCTTCATCTGAAGTACATACCACGTCCACCGTAGTCAATGGGACGCCTCTCATGACCAAATATGAGATCACAGTCGCAACTGATTAATCTAGAACTTGTATCTTTGGCTCCCTAGTTTCTCTTATATTTGCAGTTTTAGTATATATAATTTTCCTTATGTGAATCTTTTTTTGTGTTTTATAGTTTCTTCTAGCTATGGCTGATAAATCTTTTACAATTTGCAATGCGGGTTTTAACCTGGTCATGTAAGAATATATACTTTGATTAGTCCCTTATTGTGAAATGTTCACTAGTGTTGTATCCTTCCATTCATATTAAATGTTTTGTTTATTTATTTATTTTATTTTAAGTGTATTGAAATGTCATTTTCTAAAACTACAATCACTCAAATGTTTTAAAAAAGATAAAGATGATATTTATTAGAGTATGATTTATTATTATTATTATTATTATTATTATTATTATTATTATTATTATTATTATTATTATTATTATTATTATTATTATTATTATTATTATTTTTTTAATTAATTAATTTATTTATTTATTATAAACCGTCACTTTTCATTGAAACAAAGGAAATTACATGAAATTGGAGGGGAGTCTAGACACGATCTGTGCTCCCACTCCTTTTTGAATACACAAACTAACTCGATGAAAAATAAAAGCACCGCTCTTAACATTGTTAGAGTGGCTGCTGGCAATAGCCCTGACACGCGAGAGTGTATTCAAAGCTTCCACATCAAGTTCCCCAAACGTGGAAAAAGCGAAAGGGACGAACTTGTATCCATTGTCTTCACACTTGGACGCATACTTCTTCCTTTTCTTTTCCACAGCATTACACAGCGCAGCCCCAGGAGGCCATGTCGTTGCCCCAGTCCCAGCAAACGGGGAGACCCCAGTCACATCCAGACATACGTCCTTACCTTGGAACCAGTTAAACAATAGCACATCTGCAGGACGTAATTCTCTCCCTTCATCCGAGAGAAATCCCATTGGAGCCTCTTTACGCACCATAATCCCAGCTTTGGAACATATGTCAACAAGGATATCACGAACCAAATTATGCCTGAACTTAACACCCACTTCGCAAGCGCAGTGGACCGCGTGATCCCCCCCACTGGTCCATACGGTGTACATTGCAACTCGGGCATAAGCTACCTTTAGAGAACATAGGAATCGCAAGCCTGTAGCATAACACTGATCGAAATTGGCGAGGGTTCATCTTTTGTCCGAGACCGTCAATGGGGATGGCGAAGAGGAAGTCCTGCGCGTGTGGGGCGCGGATACTACTAAGTATAGCCACCTGCCTTGGACTTAGTGAGTACTTGGAAACAAGGTCTTTCTCAATGACACTGAAATAACACTTTGCCAAGGTTTTCATCATTTGGGGGGCAAAAGCGCCCCAAGTGACAGTGAGGAAGTCGGTGTTGCAAGTAGCGTTGAATATGTCCAAGGCATGCTGGAATGAAGGGCCATGTGTAACAATACCCGTTTTGGTGAGTATCTTATCCTGTAAGTCGTTCGTTTGCATCCGAAAAGCGAGGAAAGCATATTGGATGATATCCCCTGCTGAAAGGATGCCTAGACCACCAAGCTTTATTGGAAGAGTGGCAAGCCTCCACTGCCAATCACCAAACCCTGGCCCCGAAGCAGTAACAATCTTCTCCAAAGATGCACGTAACGTCTGATCGAACTGAGCTTGGGCCTCTGATAAGTGCAAGGGGGAGCATGTTCTCAAGGCATAAGATAATTTCGAAACTCCTGCACAATTACGCAAAAGGAGAAGCTCACATTGCGGATCATTGAGTTTGTTAATTGCCTCGATTAAATGTATGGTTTTGGAGACCCTTTTGGACGCTAAATCCCGACAGAAACCTTCGTCCAAACTAACTGAACCACCAAGAAGTTTGACACCATTGAGCGGACGAGCGATATTTACAGGAAACATGCCCTCCACTCTGCTTCTAGGGTCTTCGGCAGGCCAGAAGAGTTCAGTCTTGTCAACATTTAAAAACAAACCACAAGCGGGGCCCTCTGTCCGAATGATGTCAAGTGCCTTGGCGACCATGAGCGTATCTCCAACAATAGTACCATCATCGAGGTACCACGCCTGAAGGGTAAGTTCACATGACTGATTGATAGCATGAATCAAAGGGTGTAAAGCTAGGGCAAACAACAAAGGCCCCAACGGATCACCTTGTTGGACACCCTGACACGACCACAGGATGGAGTCCTCATAATAGAGCCTGGCAGGGCGCGCATAACAGAACTCAACCCACGGGGCAATAGAAGGGCATCGCCCCCTAGCTTCTTGAAGCAAGACACTCCTGTCAACGAGATTAAAAGCATTCTTAAAGTCCACTAAAAGCATGGAGAGTCCGACTTCACGCCCCTTAGACTCAACGAGCCTATTTACCGAGTGGAGGACAGCCTCGCATCCCCCAGCGACTCCAACCCCGAATTGAAAATCCTGCAAGTAAGAGTTCATGGAATCACCGACCGAAGAGGAGGCAACCTTTGACACAAGCCTACGCCAAACAGTGCCAACAGTGCCTACGCCAAAATTTTTTTTTGACGAAAAATTCGAAAAAAAATTTCTAAAAAATTCGAAAAAAATTTTCTAAAAAAAATTTTTTTCTAAAAATTTCGAAAAAATTTTTAATAAAATTTTTTCTTAAAAAATTCGAAAAACATTCTAAAAAATTTTTTATTAAAATTTTTATTAATTTTTTTTTAGAATTTTTAATAAAAATTTTAATAATTTTTTTTATTAAAAAAAATTAATTAAAATTTTTTTTTTAGAATTTTTTTCAAATTTTTCAAGAATTTTGTAATATTTTTCAAATTTTTCAATAATTTTTTCGAATTTTTTTAATTAAAAATTTAATTAAATTCTTTTTGAATTTTTTTAAAAAAAATTATTAAAAATTTATTTTAGAATTTTTTAAGAATTTTTTCCAATTTTTTTCGAATTTTTTTTCATCAAATAACAAAAATACATTTTTTCGAATTTTTTTTTGTCAAATGACAAAAATACCCTTCAGAGGGACCAAACTTGTATGGGTTTGTAAAACACGGGGACCAAATCCGAAGAAATTTAACGGCAGGGACTAAACGTGATTGAAACGGCAAACCACAGGGACGAAAAATGACATTAACTCTTATAAATTGTAACATAAAATGCATTAGCAAAATATAACAACCTACATATAAGTATATAACTGCTATGTTCACAACCGGTGAATGTACGCCTGCGAGGCTCAACTGGATCTCGACAGTACTACTTTCTTCTAATATCAAGTTTACTTGTGCGAAATCGATGAGATACATACATCATACACACAGAAATATCCATCATTCACTACAATTTTGCCATTATGTTTATATACATAAATTTATTTACAAGGCAAACACATAAATCCGAAATTAACGACATCAGTTGTACATATACAAAACATAAAACCTACACTCAACATTCACAATCATCTCGACATCAAATTAGTTAACCTAAATTTCAATCATCAATGAACCAATCGTAACATGTTGCCCCTCTCACTTGTTTTACCATCTTAGGCAGACCTAATATATACAAACACGCACACATACACACATGACCTATTAAATCGATTACCTTTGTACCATGTAACTCAGCATGAGCCGAAGGCTGTTGACATGGTTTTTCCATTAAATTATTTTTTTTCCATCAAATCTTCTTGTCATTTACTCATTCACTTGACAGTGAATCTTTGAAGACACTCCACAGCTGGTTGCGAGATAAATTTAACTGTCATTAGAAAAATAAAGTGCTTTGGAGATACCAAATGATGAAATGGACAGACTTACTTCATATTTTCAACATCATGGCATCTTTTCAATGGCAGATTTCTCTATAGATTTTTGGATCCTATTGTTATGTAATTGATGGATTTCTCCATTAGCTAGCATGTTCTCAGAGTATGTTATTAGTGGATAAATAGGCACAAGCCCGATTTGTGGGGTTTTAGGGTATCTAGGGTTTCACCATTATAAATAATAGTTATTAATAAAGTTACACCTACGGGTTTCATTGTCTAACATATGTAAGTTCACAAACAGAGGCGTTATTTGTAACTTTGCAGAGCTAACAGATAATGCTATAATACCTAATAATGGATAAATAAGTCATTACACTTCTCAGAAACCAAAATACCAATAAGAACTTTAAACTTACTCAGCCATTTGACTTCTGCTTCTCTTTTCGATAACATGAGCTCTCCATCTTTCGTTGCATTACTTGCTGTACTTGGTGCAAAACTGTCCTAGCTGATGCACTTAAAATAATACCTTTTTCAATTGCATGAAATGATGCTACCGAAATTGGTTCTTCAAAGTAAACTGGTTGAGGAGGAAGTAGGCCCAGAGACATAGATATAATGTTGACACCATCGTGAATACGTCATCAATTGATGTGAGAATGTCAGTATCTTCACAGTCCTTGAGCCAGCAAGCTTTGTAGCTGGCAAGTCTAGCACTTGGAACGCCTCCTTTTGTGGTTCCTGAGCCAAGTCCATATAAACCAATGTTGGAAACTTGTGATCAGGCTATTGTCGATGACGTATATGGGTCGCATGGCCATCACTGTCACACAGTAATTGAAAGAATGTAAGGTTGGTGTTCTTGAGAGGTCCATTTATTGCTTCGCATCCTTTTGAGTAGTATCTTGCTCCTATAATCTTCTTGCGATAGAACGTTAAAAATAAATGAACTTGGAAAGCAAGCCTTTTGAAGTTTGATGACAAAAATAGTCATATGCAGCTAGGAGTTGCTAATCATCTTTCTCGAATATACATCTATTATACTCGGTTCTTAACTCGCATGAGAAAAAAAGCCTTTTGCAATAGTGAAGTATGTGTGATCACAAGAGTTGAAAATGCTAACAATTTACCATTGACAAGTCAAGTAAATTAAAACGTAAACGAAACTCTGGCTTTCTGTTAATTCTAACACTCACTAAGTAACTTCATCTCTTACTATTAATAATATTGGACAATAATTAACACCAACCAATACCCTAAAAATACTTAACCATAAGACTAAAATAATATTACCTCCACCCGTGAATATAAGTTTTCTGCCCCAGTCCGATACCTACCAGATGTTGAATGATTCAAAGTAAATGTTAGAGTATATTTATTATCCTTTATGTTTCTGTCAAGTAACCCAAGTAATCTTAAGGGTTATTTTGTAATAAATAAGAATATCAAGAGTGTTTAGGAGTTATACTTTGATAGGCTATAAGTATGGTCTTGTAATGCTCTTGAAGATATAATGAAATAAGAACAATAATCTGTTCTATTACTTCAACATTGTGGTATCAGAGCGCAAAAAAAAAAAAATACCAAGTTACGATTCTTAATTTGTTCATCTCCACACACGGGAGAAAACAAAACAAAAACACAAAATGTCCAACCATTACACCTCTAATTTAACCCAGGCCTTAATCCCTATTTTCAAAGGTGAGAAGTATCATCTTTGGAATTTGAAGACGTCAACTCTGTTTAAGTCTCAAGAGTTGTGGGAGTTGGTGGAGAACGGGTTTAATGACCCAAAACCAGCCGAGCCGGATCAAGCGTTAGGGATAATCGCAAGAAAGATGCAAAGGCATTATTTTTCATTCAATCAGCATTGGATGATGATATTTTTCCTTGTATTGCATCAGCCAACACCTCTAATCAAGCATGGGAGATTCTTAAGCAAGAATTTTTGGGTGATAGGAAGGTAATTACTGTTAAATTGCAAACCCTTCGTCGAGAATTTGAAATGTTAAAAATGAAAGATAAAGAGTCGGTGCAAGATTATCTATCGAGGGTTTCTGCAATTGTGAATCAAATGAAATCCTATGGTGAAAATGTAACAGATGAAATTAGTGTAAGCAAAGTTCTCAGAAGCCTAAGTTCAAACTTTGATCATGTTGTTGCTGCAATTGAAGAGTCGAAAGACCTTTCAGTTTATACTTTTGATGAACTTATGAGTTCCTTGTTAGCCCATGAAGATCGAATTGGCAGGTCACATGAAAAGAGTGTTGAAAAAGCTCTTCAAGTGAAAGCTGATTCTCCTCTGAAAGAAAGATCTGATTTTGGAGGTCGAGGTAGAGGACGAGGAAGAGGAGGATTTAATGGACGAGGCCGTGGCAGAGGTAGAGGTCATGGTCACTTTTCTGATCATAGACAATATTCTGAGCATAAACAGTTTAATGAGCAGAAGCCATTCACTCCGAGAAATCCCATTCAGTGTCAAATTTGCAAGAAAGTTGGACACAAAGAAAGTGCATGCTGGTTTAAGCCAAAAGACGACCAACATGCAAGTTTTGCGGAGAAAAAGAATGAAGAGACGTTATTCATGACATATATTCATGATAGTTCGGTTCCTGGTGACTTTTGGTTTATTGATAGTGGCTGCTCCAGTCACATGTGTAGATCACGTTCTCTGTTTCTGGATCTGGATACATCGAAGAAATCGACTGTTCTACTCGGAGATGACAAACAAGTACAAGTTGAAGGTAAAGGTACAATTGCTATTGACACGACTACTGGTAAAAAGAAATTGGCACATGATGTTTTATTTGTACCAAAGCTTGCTCACAATCTGTTAAGCACCGGGCAATTGATGATTAGTGGGATGGTTATTGTCTTTGATGATGGGTATTGTTATATTCAAGAAAAGCGATCTGGACAAACCATTGCAAGAGCTCGCATGACTAAAAATAGAATGTTTCCACTCGACATTTCGACAGTAAAAGAAAAGGCTATGGTTGTTGAAACTTGGAAAGATTATGATATTTGGCACCTATGTTATGGTCACTTGCATTTGAATGGGCTGAAACTATTGAAGAGCAAAGACATGGTTATGGGTTTTCCAAATATCGATGATATTGAGTTTTGTGAAGGCTGCGTTTTAGGAAAACAAAGTCGAAAGTCATTTCCTGTTGGAAATTCTTGGTGAGCCTCTCGCCATCTTGAGCTAGTCCATGCCGACCTATGTGGCCCAATGAATACCGAGTCATTGAGTGGTAATCGTTATTTTTTTCTGTTAATTGATGATTACAAAAGAATGTCTTGGGTTTATTTTTTGAAATTAAAATCTTATGCATTTGAAACCTTCAAGAGATTCAAAGCTTTTGTAGAGAAACAAAGTGATTGTTCTATTAAGGTGTTACGCACTGACAATGGAGGTGAATTTTGCTCGAAAGAGTATGGTACTTTTTGTGAGTAGCAGGGAATTCATAGGGAGCTCACTTCACCTTATACACCAGAGCAAAATGGAATCGCTGAACGGAAAAACCGAACAGTGGTGGAGATGGCTCGAAGCATGTTAAAGGAAAAAAGGCTTCTGGATAATCTTTGGGCAGAAGCAGTTGCTACTGCTGTGTATCTTTTGAATTTGTCCCCTACAAAGGCTGTTCTAAACATGACACCTTTTGAAGCATGGAGAGGAGTGAAGCCAAGTGTAAGATAGCTGAAAGTGTTTGGTTGTGTCGCATTTGCTTTGATAAAAACATCTCATCAAAAGCTTGATAAAAAATCAGAAAAAGGTACCTTTATTAGGTACAATTTGCAATCCAAAGCATATCAGTTATACAATCCGGTTAATGGCAAAATAATCATAAGTCGGGATGTAACATTTAATGAAGTTGCTACTTGGCCTTGGAGTATCAACAAAGATGGCAAGACAATACTTTTTCCGTGTGATGATGAAACTCCTACTGTTGATACTGAACCAATGTTAGAGCCATCATCGCCTGCTCATAACAGCCCACACAGTCCTAAAAGTCCATCTTCAGGTTCCTCGAGTAGTAGTGATGCCTCATCATCGGATTCTCCTCCTCCAAAGTTTCGTGACTTAAAAGATATTTATGATTCATGTCAATTCGCTTTGTATGTTTCAGACCCCACTGATTATGATGAAGCAACAAAAAATCAAATATGACAATTGAGACAAAGAGATTGAGGCAATTGAGAAGAATTTGACATGGGAATTAGTTGATGCTCCTGTTGATAAGAATATTGTAGGTCTCAAGTGGGTGTTTTGAACAAAGTACAATGCTGATCGGAGTGTTCAGAAGCATAAAGCTCGCCTTGTAGCGAAGGGGTACTCACAAGAACAGGGGATAGACTATGAGGAGACGTTCTCTCCCGATGCTCGGTTTGAAACAGTGAGAGTATTTCTTGCTTTGGCTGCATAACTTAAATTACCCGTATACCAGTTTGATGTGAAGTCTGCTTTCCTGAATGGTGATCTTGATGATGAGGTGTACGTTTCGCAACCTCAAGGCTTTGTTATTGGTGACACTAAAAACAAAGTCTACAAACTAAAGAAGGCACTTTACGGTTTAAAGCAGGCACCACGTGCGTGGTATAGCAAAATTGATTCTTTTTTCCAGAAAAACGGGTTTGTAAAAAGTGAAAACGAGCCTACTTTTTTGTGAAGAGAGAAGGAAAAAATGACTTTCTGATGGTTTGCCTTTATGTTGACGACATGATTTACATGGGTTCTTCGAGAGCCTTAATTGATGAGTTCAAGTCTTGTATGATGAACAAATTTGAGATGTCTGATTTGGGGTTGTTGCAATATTTTTTGGGCCTTGAAGTGTTGCAGAAAGAAGATGGAATATTCGTGTGTCAAAAGAAGTATGGTGCTGATCTTTTGAAAAGGTTCCATATGTCTAATTGTGAAGTAGAAGCCACACCAATGAACCCCAATGAGAAGTTGCAGCTTAAAGATGGAACTAGAAAAGTGGATGGAAGATTCTTTAGAAGCTTGGTAGGTGGATTAAACTATTTGACACACACAAGGCCTGACATTGCCTTTCCTGTTAGTTATGTTTCGAGATACATGCACAGTCACACAAAGCAACATCTTGGAGCAGCAAAAAGAATACTTCATTACATTGCTGGAACAAAGAATTTTGGTATTTGGTACACTAATGTTCCAGATTTCAAGTTAAGTGGATTTACAGATAGTGATTGGGCAAGTTGTTTGGATACGCGTAAGAGCACTTCTGGAAATATGTTTAGCCTTGGTTCTGGTGCAGTAACTTGGAGCTCAAAGAAGCAAGAGATGCTTGCCTTGTCGTCATCTGAAGCAGAGTATGCAGCAGTAACTTCTGCAGCTCGACAAGCTCTATGGTTGAGGAAAGTTCTTGTTGATTTTAACTGTGAACAAAAGGGAGCTACAAAGATATTCTGTTACAACAGGTCTGCAGTTGCAATGGCAAAAAATCCAGCTTTTCATGGAAGAACGAAGCACATAGATGTGCAACATCACTTTATTCGGCATCTAGTTGCTGATAACATTATTGAGCTGAAGTTTTGCGGTACAAGTGAGCAAACCGCTGATATCTTTACAAAGTCTCTTCCTCTTGCCAAACACGAGTTTTTTTTAACTCAGTTGGGAGTGTGTGAGTTTGAATCAAGGGGAAGTGTTGAATGATTCAAAGTAAATTTTATATTTATTTTCCTTTATGTTTCTGTCAAGTAACCCAAGTAATCTTAAGGGTTGTTTTGTAATAAATAAGAATATCAACAGTGGTTAAGAGTTATACTTTGATAGGCTATGAGTATGGTCTTGTAATGCTCTTGAAGATATAATGAAATAAGAACAATAATCTGTTCTATTACTCCAACACCAGATTGTAGAATTTTCTGGTAAATCACGCCGTTTCCTAGCCAGACAAAATTTAAATTTTATAATAAGTACCAATTAAAATATTTACAGTATATAGGGACTAAACGTGAAAACTTTCACTCTTACCATGAATGATGTTTCGATGCCGCTGATGCACGACAAAAGGGTAAAACCATACTGTTGGAATTATATAAAATGACATGCATAAACCTACACAATTAACATCAAGTAAACACATGCGAAAGTGTTATAACAAGATCATATAATATGTAATTAATTAATCAATAATAAATAGTGAACGCAACTTTGTGATTTTAGCACGAACAAGAATCAATTAAAGCAAATCTTCAACTTATGAACCCTAAATAGGGTTTATGTGGATTGTAAGAATAACCCCTTACATTTTTTTTTTATTCAATCCAAGATATAACCAATAGTGTGGTTATATCACATTCTTGTACACACGTACTAATTCAAGTAAAATATTATGCAAGTAATTTAAACACAAAACAATTTGAGCTTTATGAAAATCGAATCCCTTATGAAAGGGTTTTATGGATCGATTTAGGGACAAGAAAATAAGGAGAGAAAAACACCAAGAACTATGTGTACAAGAGATGTAAAACAATGAATACTTGAGTTTGTTTATATAGTGTATGATTACTTGGATTCAAAGGCACAAAGGAGGTGAAATCCCCCCTTAGCCGATCGGTTTGGAACTCCCAAGGGATTCCGGAACCTTCTTGACCTTCCAATAATTCATACAATTAACTTTCCTTATTTTCACCAAACGGTCGTTAGCTATTCTCCGTTAAATACTAACGGTCGTTACTCGTTTTGTGTTTATTAATAATTTATATATAACATTTATAAATAACGAGTAATTCAGACACGTGCGTTGCACACGGGCTCTATCTAATTGGTAATAGTGTAATATGCAGTAATTTTTTTCGTTATTAGACTTTATAAGTATGGCCTTAGTTGATCGGTAAATTTTATATTTAAACTTTTTACGACATATTAGTAGTTATTTATAAAGTTTACATTTTGTATCTATTCTCAAGATTGTAACATTATATTTAAACTTTTTATAACATATTAGTAGTTATTTATAAAGTTTAGATTTTGTATTTATTCTCAAAATTGTAATATCCCTATATTTTGATATAAAACTAAAGATAACTTATAACTTTTTTTAGGGTTTTGCTAACAAAAGCCCTAAGAGTTGTCGTTAAGCAATGAATTTTCATTACAATATCTCTTTTGAATGGTTTTGATTGGATAATAATCCTGAAAAAAAAATGGAGAAAATCTCAGAAATATTACATATACAAGTAATGATTGATTGTGATTGCATGAATTATATTATTACAAGGAATTGTAATAAAATAAAGTATCTTAACAACAACCCTTAAGGCTGTTGTTAGCAAAACCCCTTTTTTATAATCTAATTGGTCATAGTGTAATGTGCAGTAATTTTTTTCGTTATTAGACTTTTGTAAGTATGGCCTTAGTTGATCGGTAAATTTTATATTTAAACTTTTTATGACATATTAGTATTTATTTATAAAGTTTATATTTTGTATTTATTTTCAAGATTATAACATTATATTTAAACTTTTTATGACATGTTAGTAGTTATTTATAAAGTTTAGATTTTGTATTTATTCTCAAAATTGTAACATCCCTATATTTTGATATAAAACTAATATGTAATCTTCAGCACATATTTTCGTCGTTATATATCTAAGTTGTGATTGTATCACACCTTTTCTAAGCATGACACAAATTTAAAATAGTTTATCGACATGTAAGCTTTGACACTTATTTTCATCATTATATATCTAAATTGTGATTGTATCACACCTTATCTAAGCATGACACATATTTAAAATAGTTTATTGACAATAAGTTCCTAAGTTGTGATGTTACCACAACTTTTGTTGGTCAATAAGTTGTTAAGTTGTGATGTTATCACAACTTTTGTTAGCATGACATGAAAAATGTTGGTGCCTTTATTTCTGTCAGTGTTAATTGGGGTCGAGTCAAAAACTATGTTTGCCACTAATTTTCGTCACAAATAACTTGGGTTGCCTCAGGACCCGTGTGAAAATGATTGTGTAAATTTTCGGGTTGTTAGTATGATTATGAGGCCCAAATATACAACAATAGTTTATTTACATTAAAAGAGTATATGTGAAGAGACTTTTTTCAATATGTTACATTGAAAAGAGTCTCTTCACATGTAAATTTTTAATATGTATAAGTTACATAAATTATTTTAAATATGAAGCGATGACATTAATGTTGGAGACCTTTTATATTCATCTCCGTGCGATGCACACAGGTTTGGAATGCCTCATGACCCATGCAATGCACACATGTTGGATCTAATTGTTTTTTTCGTAATGTTCGGGACTAATTTTTGGTTCATTTTTGAAACTCTCATTTTTTGTGAAAGTCGGACTTCGTTGTTCAAATAAATGACATTATTAAAAGCGAATTATAAAACAAATTTCCTTTTTAACAAAACTATAAAAACATAAAACATTAAAGTAATTAGTATATTTAAGAGTATAAATTATAACTTGTATAATAAAAAATCAGATCCAATGACCCAAGTCCGAGTTATAAACCCGCTCCAATCAATCAATAGACCCGACATTTAACTAAAGACAATTTCTTCTCCTTGATATTATTCTTCGATTTAGAAGATTCTCATTGTTAATTAGATGATAGTGTGAAGATATTTTTATTATATACTACCATTTTCAATATGTAACATCGACATAATTTACACAGTCATATCAAATATCAAAGTCACACAATATTCCAAGACGTTTAATTAAGAAAGTGACATTAACACACGGCAAGACAAAAAACTACATTAAGAGCAAAAATATTAAAATGCACCAACAAAGTGTGGTAATAATTATTGACTAAAAATTAAATGCTCGTCACATTATTTTCAATAAACTTACTTGCTAACGAATAATAGTATTAGCCCGTTTATCAGTATTACATGAAGTAAAATATTGCATGTTTAATTTGTAACGTACTATTAATATGAGTGCTAAGTATTCATTCCACCGGTGGCCGTGGCGTTGTTGTTGTTGTTGTTGTTGTTGTTGTTGTTGTTGTTGTTGTTGTTGTTGTTGTTATCTTTGTCGTTGTTGTTCATTGGTCTTTTGCATGTTTTATTCTTGACACAATTTTTGTGACTTCTCGATCTCTTTCTTTAATGCTTCTTGACGTGCTGCAAAAAACAATTAGATATAGTTGATCGTTAGTAACTTAAATATAGTTAATCAATATATTGCATTTTCGATCAAATTGAAAATGTTCGTGCATGTTCCACTTAATTGATAAGACAACGATGTGTAGGATCTCTTAAACCATTAGAGAAGATGGTGTTACTACCAAACCTCTAAAGCACCATCTTTATGTCCTACATTGTTACACATACAAAACACACGTGAAATTTACATAAAACAATATAAATCAATATGCTAAATAAGCAAGACAATATGATGCTTATTTACCACCATGATAAGTTGTAGCCCAATGTGCACGCGTTGTGGAGGAAGTTGTGGTTTGTTGTGTGTGATTTTTGACATATTATATAGTTGATAAATTATTTGTAACTCATGGACGGGAATGTAAATAGACTAACCACTATTAATTGAAATGTTTGAGTTGCTTGAAATCAATATACACATACTAATTGAGATGTTTGAGTTGCTTGAAATCAATTTTGAAGGCTTCATATGATAGAATCAATTCTTGGGACATTTATTATAACCCTTTTACATTTATAAGGCTACTTAAGCTTTATATAATACGAGTCATCCAGACCCGTGCGTTGCACACGGGCTCTATCTAATTGGTCATAGTGTAATGCGTGGAGTCATTCAAACCTGTGGGATGCACACGGGCTTAATCTAAATGTTCATGGTGTATTGTTCAACACTAATTTTCATCATTACATGGGCTGTATATAAGTGTTCATAGCGTAATCTTTGACACTTATTTTCGTCATTATATATCTAAGTTGTGATGGTATCACCCCTTTTTTGAGCATTACACATATTTAAAATAGTTTATTGACATTAAAAGAGTATATGTGAAGAGACCCTTTTCAAGATGCTACATTTAAAAGTCTTTTCACATATAATTTTTTAATATATATATAAGTTACATACTAAATGTCAAAAGGAGGTTAAACGTATACGGTTCTTTCAAAATAAATGTAACCCTTATATAAAATCGTAACAAAGTGGATAGTTTGTATATTTTGAGATCAACTTTTGACAATGAATTATCCTTTGGCTTATCATATCAAATACGGTAGCTCCACATTACTACGCTTAATTACTCGAACTTTATTTTATCAACAAAAACCTTTTAAGTTTCAATATATTTTTATTGTGAAAATCGGTCCAATATTGTTAGTATCTTTAATTTGTAGCATATTGCATATATAAATATATTTGAAGACATCAATCTCACCATATAATTTTTCTACTCTTAATAACTAATATAATAATTTTATTTTGCCAAATTTGTTTGTCATTCTACAAATAAAACTAAAATCATGCTAAGATAATCAATTAACCTCCATAGTGATATTACTTATTGAGTAAGATTTAAATTTAATTTGCAATAGATAATATAAATGGTATATCTATATTGTTTAAACTACATAAATCGTCAAAATGATATTACTTATTATGTAAGATTTAAACTACCGTAAAATTATATAAATGGTAAATCCTCAAAATAACATAATCGCTTAATTACCGATACTAATTGTGGATATGATTACCCGAATCATTACTACGTATTTGTTTTATCTTTAGTCTATTACTTTGCACCATTTATGGATAAAGATAAAATAAATTACATTATTAAAAGCGAACTATAAAACAAATTTTCTTTTTAACAAAACTATAAAAACATAAAACATTAAAGTAATTAGTATATTCAAGAGTACAAATTATAATTCGTATAATAAAAAATCAGATCGAGTGACCCAAGTCCGAATCATAAACCTGCTCGAATCAATCAATAGACCTAACATTTAACTAAACACAATTAGACCTAACCCTACTTTTTGTGTACTCTGCCCCTATCTCTAAACTCACACACAAATACATCTATTACCATCATCAAATATATCTTTTCCCTACAAACAATTACATCTCATCTTCATTTATACCATCAAATCATAAACTAATTACACATCTAAACATTTAAATAACACAATCGGAACAAAACCCTAACATATGTCTTCGTTTGCGGTTTAAATCTAATAAAGTTCATCATAAATCCTTATCAAACACAAACACACAGCCTTATCGTGACCTTTTTCTTCTTTGATGTTCAAGATGAACCAAAGACGCGTTTAAACGGATTCAAGATCCTAGGATTGGTCTCGGGTAAGGTGATTTGATATTGTTTGCGTTTTTGTTTTTCAAACCGAACAAAAAGAAATATTGTAACAATTTTGTTATGGTCCTTTCTTGAATAAGTTCGTATATTAATGAAGCTAGGCTTCAAAAAATTCGATTCTTGTAATTGTGTGATTGTGGGGTTCATGGTTGCGTCTAGTTTGTAGGATTGGTTTTTTTCTTCAGTTTTAAGACATAGTTTTGGATTTGTTGTTGTCGGTTGTGAGACGTGAAGTTGTTTGTTGTTGGTTGTTCGATTAAGGTTGTTGGATTGGAATGAGTTATTGATTGTTTCATGTTGGTGAGGATCGGGAAAAAATGATGTGGTGAAAATGGTGATAGTGGCTATTTATAATCTTAAAAAAGCAACCGAAAAGATTATTTGCTGCATTTATTCTCAATTGGTTATGTTTTACTTCATCTTCCTAACATTCAATTCATGAGATGGTTGGTTTGCTTGGAGCTTGCATATTTAACTTTCAATGCATGAAATATTTATGATGACCACTTTACATTTAGAGTTGTGTAACTGATAAATGCTTCATATACTTAACATATAAATGGCCATTATGTGAATATTCATTGTACGCTTAAAGATAGTTTGCTTGAGTTGCCTGGAAATCAATGTGGAACACTACATATGATACAATCAATTCATTAAGCATTAATCATGACCACTTACATTTATAAGGCTTCTTAAGCTTTATATATATAAGATATGATTATTCATTTACTCTTCATACTAAAGTGTGCAATCCTGTGATCTCGAGTTCAATCCTAACCCACATCTATTATTTTATTGTCTATAAAACTAACACATACAAGATCTTCACTCTACAAATTAAAATACTGCAAAATTAATTATGTATGCTAATAAATTGTCAATGCCGATGATAATATGCTGCAAAACACATTCCCATTTTCAGTATTGAAATACCTCGAGTTACAGTAAGAAACAATGATGATGAGGTAGGAACACTATAAAAAATCTCCATTTAAGATCCCTTATTCATGATATACATCCAATCCTGCGGCACAGGGTTTGAAAAAAATTATTAGCATTATTTTGGATATAAGAATATAAAATGAGACTAATACAACTTGCCTCAGCTATACCAGCCTCTGGTGATGCGTAACATGTATCTGACCATGTGCGCATGACATTAAGAGGTGGTTCATATTACTACTGCTGATGATGATGAATCACAAACACTATAGGTTTTTTTTTTTTTTTTTTTTTTTTTTTTTTTTTTTTTTTTAATAGAGGGGATGTAGAAGAAGCATTGCTAAAGAGGTAGAAGAAGTAGTGGTTGCTTCTGGAATATGAGAAAAGCTAGGCTTTGGTATGAAAATATCTTAAGCGTCTAAAACGAAAACTACAGTTTGGCCCAATCTGAAGCCGAAAGTGTAAATGACGTCACCCTAAGAAGAACATTAGCCAAACACCGAAACAGCGCCGTTTTGAATGGCTAATAGTATTATATATACATTAATAGAGCATCAAATTCGTTGCCATTTTGATGACGACATCATGACATCATGATTTCGGAGCCCAACAATTAGCCTATGTTATGGTTTGATCCAGCATTCCTGATGAAGATGAAGAAGAAGCTAGAAGAATCTCATTTTAATTGTTATGGCGAATGTATTACATATCTATTGTTTGGCCCATGGGTCCGCATCTTGGCAGGGCAGCTTACTAATGTTGCAGCCATGGTGAATGTACTACATATCTATTATTGCCAGTTTTAAACGGTACAGTTTTGATGTCATATATTGTCGTCGTTAGTTGGCGAAAGTTGTGGTCCATCAATGGTAGGTTTTGTGTGTTGGCCGTTTTTTTTCCACGCAAGATCCATACCCTTTATAATGTTTTCCATCGGCTGTGATGATTATTCTAATCTGAAAAATGAAATGTGTGTTGGAAGATCCAACTGTAAGTTGGCGGGGCAACAACCGGATGACATAGTTTAAATAGTTACTATGCAACTGTGTTTGTTTGCAGCCACTACGGAATTAGGATATTTCTGTGACTTAAACCCCACATACAGATCTGAGCCCAGTTATTGATTATATATTTTTTAGAAGAAGTAACCTTATTCTACACAGTCATGTGATTTCACTGATTCGGTGGCAATCCATCAACCATGAGTAAGAGTATTCTTAAGGGTGGCCTAGTCATAAAAAAGGCTTGTGACTATCACTCTAAAATGTGTGAGGTCTCAAGTTCAATTCCTGCTAGGTGCAAACAACTTTAAGTGGCCACGCTAACCCCCTAAAAAGGGTGGGTTCAAACCTCGTGGATTAGTCGGCTAAAAGGTTGGAAATCATGGTTACCAAAAAAAAGAGTATTCTTTGAATCATGCCTTTTTTTTTTTTACCGATATAGTGCTAAAATGTCACTTTTAATATGGTGCATGTATTTGTCGAATTTGATTTCAAGTCTTCCTTGGATATTAGCTCTGTATCAATTATACTGCATGGGATTAAGAAAGATGGAGTCTTCAGCACACCATATATAACATTGCCCAAATGAATGTGCCATTTGCTTTAGATAATATGCACGGCAATTTTTGTAGTTGTAGTGAACATGGACAGATTCAATATTACAAGTGTCCGTGTACCTCTTATATGTGTTAGGTGCCATACAAGGCTTTACGGTTTAATTGTGTACAATTTACTTTAAGTACTGTTAACTTAATATGACCTTTCAATATTACAGGTACACAGAAAGATAAACCAGCTTACCAGCATGTGCAGAAACTGTTGTGCTCTGTGTGTCACAGCATGTACTGCGGCACCCACTTCAGAAAGCCTTGTTGTCAGTAGTAGATTTAATCATCCTATGCGTCAAGGTATGCAATTTTCTTTATGCTTATTCTTTAATTAATTTGTTGCATGTAACATGTATATGGTTGTTTTAATTTCCTGCGTATTAGTGGTTGTATAGAATTTGGCAACCTGATTCTTAAGAACCATTTTAAGATGTAACATGTATATGGTTGTTTTAATTTCCGGAAAGAAGTAACAGGGAATTCACCAATTGTTGTTGCTGATAGTGGATTCAATTATTCTATGAATCGAGGTATGCAAGTTTCTTTGGGCTCTATTTAACTGTTGTTGTCGTACATATTGCTGAAACCTTGGAAAAAGGAAGTTCCGTGTCGCATAGGAACAAGTCGGCTTTTCAAGGTATGTTAACCAAGGTCTATGTATGTATACAGTTGGTGTATAAGTATGTTATGAGCATGGATGGACCCAGTATTTTTAAGAGGGTGTTGCATAAAAGAAATGCTGGGCTAACTAAAGTTACACTATAAGAAATGTAAGTAGCAAAAAAATTTTAGGGGTTGCACATATCACAAAACCGGTAGTTTTGAAATCTTTTTGCACTTCGTGACCTAAAATCGGGTGTAGCCCATGCCACACCCGGCATACATGTGGTTCCGTCCATGGTTATAAGTATGCTGGATGCAGATCTAACTTGTACTCGTAGTTGACAATTTGTTGTTGTGGTAGGTATTAGTGACGACATAAAAAATTGTTGCAGCAGTTCATTCGCACACACTGGACGTTCACATTCTATTAGCCAAGGTATCGTGTATTTCGTTATCGTGTTACAGTTCATTTAAGCAGTTTTTTCGGTATTTAAATTATCTTTCGTAATTGCTCATCTGATTAAATTAGTTTACATGTTGGTAAAGGGTGGGTAAAAAGGAATCCGAATATGGGTTGTTTTTATCAAACATAAATTTGGTGTATGCCGTTTAAGCTTATTATCACAAAGTTCTTGAACCGAGTATTGCAATTCGTGTGTAAATTTTACATTTGAAGTAATAGTGGACATTTATATTTTGAACCTTGCTGCAGTAGTTAGTTTCAAATTTGGTTTTGCTTTCATTAGTTATCTTTTTAACCCTTTACATTAAGTTGGTAAATATAGTCAAGCACCTAAACCATTTGATACACAAAAACCCATATCCAAACACCCCCCGGGATAACTATAACAGTTCCCTGCAGGGATGTCAGTGCTGCAATTATATGCAGCCAATTTGCTGTTGTAACAGGCATAAATTTGTAGTCCCCACCAATTTTTGTGCTAAATATTGTCTTGCGACGGCACCAAAAAAGAAAAGCTAATGTATTGTCAAGTAGTTAAACTAATGACATAGCTAACATAAGTTCTAAAGTTTTATTAACAGTTGGTAAAAGTGTAACAATGATTTATTCTTTGTGCACGTTAAAAAAGCTTAAACTAACCTTAAGACCCTTTCTTTTGACCCGCTAGTGATAAACCATAACTCAAATTGACCCATTCATAAGTATAGCAGTCAAAATTTCCAGAGATTAGTCTAATTATGTTTTTAAAATAAAAAAAGACAACTGATTGAATGTCTTGAAGCAAATTTAGAATGATTGATATGTTATATTTGGTGTTTGGTGTTTGGATGAGAATAATGATGAGATTGATTCTAATTGTACCTTTTATTTTCCATTTTTTTCAGGTACCCATATGTGCTGTCAAATTTGTTCAGCTTCGTGTTCTGGTATTTACATTAACAGTGTGCTTCATTCTTGTTGACTAAATCAATCTGAAATCTTGAATTTATCCGGTTCTGTTTCTTTGACAATTATGCAGAACCGCCATTAGACTAGATGTACCTCGGAGGCTGTGATCAGGTCTGCCAGCATTGTGGCGCACTCTTTTGGTTTGCAGAACGTATAAATGGTTATGCCAGAAACACGAGGCCACGGTATCATTGATGTTGTTTGTGTGTATTTGGGCTAGTGTCTTGATTATAGCTTTAGATTATTGAATTTATGTAAAAATATGACTTTGCCTTTACTATGCTATGGAATGTAAGGAATATCTAATTAAAAGTGTATTGATACATTATTTTTTGGTGTATTTAAAAGTGTATTCATACGTTACAGGCTGAGAAAAAGCCAGGCTACATGCTGAGCTTAGGCAGAAATCGAAAGATTTTAAAGACTCACATGTACAATATGACATACAGCCATTTGAACATCAAGGTACATAGGGATTAATTTACGATATATTCATGCATAGTGAATTAGCAATGTAATTGTATATGTACCTGTGATTTAAAAATCCTTGGTCTTGGATGAAGTTTGAGAAACTGAGATTTGGTTGTATTATATTCATTACAAACTGTTTGGAATTTGTAATTAGAACTTGAATTGCATGTTTTCATGCTTCTAATGTAACACGTTGCCCACTTTCTATTTAAAAAAAATACAGTGCTATTATCAACGACATGAAATGATGCCCGCAAATAATAGATGAGTAAAGATACAATGTTACATATTGGAACCCTACACTTTACATAAATGATATATAGATATATAAACTAACAACATTAGACTATCGATATATTATTTAAGACACCCCCGCAGTCAGATCACGAAGAAGCCTGAATACATGGCCGGCTCCAAGGGTGTGCCACATGTGCCATTGCACAGGGCCCCAATTTCCCTAGGGCCACACATATTTATCTTCCTTCTTGGCATATGTACATAAAATATAAAAGCCAAATTTGTATTTGCATTTTTATTTTTCGTTTGCTTCCATGAAGACTGGGAGTAAGAGGCCCATATCTTAGTGGATATGTAGCTAAGTTACCTTGTTTTTATAACTAATAACGACCTAAGAATCTTATTTCTAGAATATAAAAGTGGCAGAAACATTTTATTCTACTTACTTCGAGTGATTTTCAAGTAATACATCGACTCTAATAAATTGGATTCTTGAGATTTCGACTTCTACAGTTATCTTTCAGGTTCGAATTTAAATTAACAACTAAGTATTACCTAGATTGGATGTTTTGACCTAGAAAAACAAATTGTACATAGTTCGTTATGAAAGACAATCAGTTAAAATAGCATAAACATCAATACCTTTTCTACACAACAAAATATCTCTTATTAACCTTGTGGTTCGTCCCTATATATATATATTCAAAATTTTCGAGATTAAATAAGAGCCTCATTTTAGTTATAGCATTGAGCCACCGAAATTCACGAGACGGCCCTGCCTGAATATTCAGACAAGACCGAAACCCAAAGAGTAATTGCGAGTTTAATCTTTTAGTGAATATATCTGCAAATTGATGTGCTGAAGGAATATGCAAAACCCGAACTTTTTCGATGGCAACACGCTCCCTAACTATGTGTGTTAATTTCTACATGTTTATTCCATTGGTGTAGTTGTACATAGAGGACAAATAAACCACACTAACATTGTCACAAAAAACAACAGTTAAACGGTTATAAGGTGTTGTGAAAAGGATACGTTAAAGTCGACTGGAATTACCTCCAACGATCGAATGAAGTTTGAGGGTTAAAAAGAGGCGGTTTTAGGGTTTGTGAAAGGATAATAGGCCAAACTAGATTACATGGGTTGGTCAATTTGTATAGATTGTAGTTACTTGGTCTCCAAGCAATAGTATTAGTATATATACATACACTATCTAATGTATTATTACACAATTACAATTACATCAATACAATATCTATTAAGGTTTTATATGGTATTAGAGCCAAAACAGTTACCTTTTTTTTTTTCTTTTTTTTTTTTTTTTTTTTTTTTTTTTTTTAATTTCCGGTACTCCACTGTAGCCACCGGATTTTACAAAATCCGGTCACGTTTTTGCCTTTTCCGGCCAAATCACATCGATTTAAGAAAAACCAAAAACACCATTGTGATCCTCATATAAATCTGAACAAAACCCCCCAACCAATTTTGATTTTTCGATCACTTCCAGTCGCCAACGCTGCTGTCACACCCTATAAAGAAAAAAAAAAGGATATGGCTATGATTTCACCATTCACCATAGCCGATAAAACGGCTCACAACTCTCGTAAGTTCGCTTTTACCCTTTCACCCACAAATTATGGTTACTGGAAACATATGATTGAACCATTCCTCATCACAAACAATTTGATGGGTTATGTGGATGGCTCAATATCGTGTCCATCAAAAACCTTACCCGTTACCGAAGGTGCCACTGTTCCAAAGGAAAACCCGAATTATCCAATTTGGGTCTCCAACGATGCCCATGTCCGTATGCTAATTATCTCTACAATATCAGAAGCTTCTTTTCGCCATGTCCAAGGGACAACTTATCGTGACCTTTGGCTTTCTCTTGAAAAGGCATATGCACCTCATTCCACATCCAGAGAATATACTCTCAAGACACAACTTCTGAGAATAGAGATGCACGGTGATGAAACTCCCGATGCTTATCTAAATCGTGCTCAAGAGTATGCTGATGCACTTGCCGCCATTGGTGAACCTGTAAAAGATAAAGATCTTGTTATGCTTGCTGTCTCTGGTCTTCGTAAAGAGTATAATGGCCTTAAAACCACCATCAATGCCCGTCAAAGTCCAACTGCATTTAGCGAGCTTCATTCCTCCTTAGTGATCATGATTATATGCTTGGAAAAACGCATTCACCTGCTCCATCTATCACTCCATCTTTTACTGCAAACTATGCAGTGAGCTCATCAAGCATACCAGAACCTCGTCAAGCTCAGCTTTGGCTGCCCAGTTAAGTGCTCTTGGATTCCAAGTGTCACCCATTGCACCATCGGGTCCACAAGCCTTTTATGGTGCTCGTTCATTAAACAACAACAACAACAGGGGTAACAATAACAATCGTGGCAACAGCAGCAATGGCAATCGCAATAACTCTCGTGGTAACAACAACAACCGCGATCGTGGTAATGGTCGTGAATTTGATTGGGCATCCACCCAGAACACAGTGTATGGCACTTGCAATAGATGTGGTATTGGTCACATTCCATCACAATGCCCTAATCGTGACCCTTCTACTATTCGCAATCGGCCATCCGCTAACTTTGCAAATAGTCGTGCTCAATCATCTACTGCCTCTACTAATTGGCATTCAGACACCGGAACAAACAGCCACGTAACACCTGATTTGGCAGCGATGGACAATACAGAGCCATATTATGGTGACGACGCCCTTCATGTTGGCAACGGTAAGGGTCTTCCTATTCTACATATTGGTTCATCTAAAGTTTACTCACCACAAAAAACATTTTCTCTCAATAATATTCTTCATGTGCCAGAAATCACCAATAATCTCCTTTCTGTTCAAAAATTTTGTCATGACAATGATGTCTTTTTTGAATTTCACGCTTCTTATTTTGTTGTGAAGGACGAGTCTACACACACCACCTTTCTCACGGGCCCCAGTAAACACGGTCTCTACCCCATCAATCTTCCTTAATTGAAGTCAATCAACAAAGTCTCTTTTTTGGCTGTACGAGCTTCTCCAACCATTTGGCATAGGCGGCTCGGACATCCTCATCAGCGTCTTTTACGTTATATGCTTTCTAGTTTTTCTCTTCCAGTTACAAATAAATTTTTGCCAAGTTTGTGTAATTCTTGTCCACCAGGAAAATCTTCCAACCTACCTTTATTTGTATTCGAATTTCGAAGTAATAATATTTTAGACTTGGTTTATTATGATGTTTGGGGTCCTGCACCGATGTTATCTTTTGAAGGTCACAGATATTTTATGTTGTGTGTTGATCATCATTCTCGTTACATGTGGATTTATCATTTAGCTCAAAAATCCGATGTGTATGCCACCTTTAAATCATTTGTGCAAATGGTTGAACGCCAATTCACTACAAAATTAAAGAATGTTCAAACTGATTGGGGTGGTGAGTTTCGTAATTTAGCTCCTTTTTTCTCTTCGTTAGGAATTATTCACCGGCGATCTTGTCCTCATACAAGTGAGCAAAACGGCTTTGTTGAATGTCGCCATCGCCACGTTTTGGAAACTGGTCTTACTCTTCTAGCTCAATCGTTTTTCCTCAACATTTTTGGCATTATGCTTTTGATACTGCCGTTTACCTAATTAATCGCATGCCCTCCCGCACATCGACAAACAAGTCACCTTTTGAACATCTCTTCAAACGGTCTCCCGACTACTCTTTTCTTCGAGTCTTCGGGTGCCTATGTTTTCCCCGTCTTCGTCCATACAATCATCACAAAATGGATTTTCGTTCAACTCCGTGTGTGTTTCTTGGCTACAGTCCCTCCCATCATGGATATCGTTGTCTTGACATCTCAACCGAGCATATTTATATAGCTCGGCATGTTCGTTTTAATGAAGAACAATTTCCTTTCAATACCCTAAAACAACTTCCCCACCCCCTTCAAAAACATCTCCCTATTACTCCTCAGAATCACATTATGTAATTCCTAGTACAGACCATCCAAGTCCAAATTCGCCACGTTCACCAATATCATCTCCGTCAATTTCCCAATTGAGTCCAACTTCTCCAACTTCTCCCGAGCCTTCTACTGGCAAACCATCTCCTGTATCGGCTACATCGATACCACCCCCACCACCGCCACCACCTCCTGTACCTCGCCAACGTCCCTCTAATCTTCGTCAAAATCCCAAACAACGGGTTCCTTACAATCCTTCCGCAAACCATGCTACCGTCTTCCCCACTACCATCACTGAACCAACCTCGTTTACCGTTGCCAACAAGTCTCCAGAGTGGCCTCAAGCTATGAAAGAAGAGTATGATGCTCTAGTAAAAAACAAAACATTTTCTTTAGTACCTTGTGCTTCTAACACCAATGTTGTTGATGGCAAGTGGGTTTACATGTTAAAACGAGACAAAAATGGTGCTATCACTCGCTACAAAGCGAGATTCGTTGCCAAAGGTTTTCGGCAACAACCAGGTATTGATTTTCATGAGACCTTTAGCCCGGTTGTTAAGTCGACAACTATCTGAGCTGTTTTGTCACTTGCGGTTACTAACAACTGGCCGCTACGCCAATTAGATGTTCAAAATGCATTTCTTCATGGCAATCTCAAGGAGAAGGTTTATATGAAGCAACATCCAGGTTTTATTGATCCACAACAACCAAATCATGTATATTTGCTTCATAAGTCTCTTTATGGCTTAAAGCAGGCCCCGCGTGCTTGGTTTGAGCGACTCTCCAAGGCTCTTTCTGATCTTGGATTTAAAGGCTCCAACACGGATCCATTTTTGTTTATTTATTCGCGTGGGCAGACACTTTTGTACATTCTGGTATATGTGGATGATATCATCGTTACAAGTAATGACAGGGGCACTATCGACAATATAATTTGCCAACTTGGATCAGCTTTTGCATTAAAAGATCTCGGGCCACTTAACTACTTCTTGGGTATTGAAATTGTTCCTCATGGGTCTGGTATTATGCTTTCTCAAAAGAAGTATATTTTGGAGCTATTACAAAAGGCTGGTCTTTCTAGCTGCAATCCCATGTCTTCTCCCATGGTTGCCTCGAGCTCACTAAGTCTAGATGACAGTGATGCTTTCTCTGATCTGAGTAAATATCGGCAGGTAGTGGGTGCTATACAATATGTTACCCTATCTCGGCCTGACATAGCCTTTGCTGTTAACAAGGTATGTCAATACATGCATGCTCCGACCGAGAATCATTGGTCTGCCGTTAAACGGATTTTACATTATCTTCATGGCACAGTTGAATATGGTATGCTCATACGTCGTTCTTCTGGTTCTACCCTTCAAGCTTTTACTGAAGTCCTATGGAAAGGTAGTCCCGAAACTTCTCTTGAAGCTTTCTCAGATGCTGATGGGCTGGGGATTCAGATGATCGATGGTCCACGGTGAGATTTGCTATATATCTTGGTTCCAACCTTATACCTTGGACCGCTCGTAAGCAACGTACGGTTTCACGTTCCTCTAAAGAAGCTGAATACAAAGCTCTTGCTGACACAGTTGCTGAGCTCACATGGCTTCAAGCTCTTCTTCATGAGCTTGGCATACGTTCATCTTCAACGCCTATACTATGGTGTGACAATCTTGATGCAACATACTTGTCAGCTAATCCTATCTTCCATGCGCATACAAAGCACGTGGAAATAGACTACCACTTTGTTCGGGAAAAGGTTGCTCAAGGAGATCTTCGGGTTCAACACATATCTACACATGATCAGATTGCAGATATTTTTACAAAGCCACTACCAACTCCGAGATTCCTCTTTCTAAGATCCAAGCTATAGGTCGTTGCCCGCCCTTAGCTTGCGGGGGCGTATTAGGCCAAACTAGATTACATGGGTTGGTCAATTTGTATAGATGGTAGTTACTTGGTCTCCAAGCAATAGTATTAGTATATATACATACACTATCTAATGTATATTACACAATTACAATTACATCAATACAATATCTATTAAGGTTTTATAAAGGATCGGTATTGAAGCTCTAATACCATGTAAATGTTTAATATTCTGTGTGATGTCTTACGTCCAAGAGTTCGGTACATAAATAGCACTACATGCACGGACTAGACTAGAACACGGGCTTGATCCCAATACAAATAATAACCCAATGCACCAACTATCGACTAACAATATTCACATATAAGTTGGAAATGGTTTTTAATATCCAGGATTTACCTACAATATATCATCGAAGGTGGTTCAAGGTTCTCCATACCAAAAACAATAGTTTGAAATGGTCTAACAAATGCATAAACACTTTGGATTTAAACGCCATAAATTTCTTCGAAGACTTGGAGTCGTCCTATGTAGCGACGAAGACAAATGAAGTTGTGGTCCACACAGTTTCTGCAATTATTGTGTCACGTCCTTGTTCGAGACGTGAACAATAAGTTCATCTCCATTAAAAGGTAAGTAAAACAATGATATTTTTTCCTAAAAAAGTCAATGAAAATCTTTTTCTTGAGAGAACAACTTGAGAAAAAACTTCTCACACTATCTTATTATTTTAGCAATAAGAGTACATAAAAATAGCTTTTACAAAGATTTTTTAAGGACTTTCTAGCATTAGAGTACATTTACTTGTATAAGATAGTGGAAAAATAGTTTGGCAAATAAATTGGCATCAAAAGCTAATTTGCATTATGAATGCTCTGAAGTTTGAATGATCTAATAATGCACAAATATTTTGGATTTTAACGCCATAAGTTTATCTTTGAAGACGTGGAGTCGTCCTTGGTAGCGACTAAAAGCACTTACATCACTAACGCATCAGTTGCGTTAAAGTGATTTTAACCCACGTTAACCCTAAGTTATTATTGCATGGTGCTGCGTTAAGCCGGCGTTAACGCCCGGTGTTAACCCCTTAACTCAGCGTTAAGGGTGTATTGTGTAAAAAAAAAATCACTTTCCCCCCGAAATGAAGAAGTGTTTTTGTAAATTGTTGTTGAGTAAAGGTTGAGTTATTGTTGTGAGTGTTTTTCATGAGTTACGGTGAAAGTGTTAAAGCTGATGTAGCGCTGACGTGGCCTCATGTTAAAACTTAACTTATGTGATTGTTGTAAGTGCTCTAAGACAAATGAAATTCTGGTCCACACGGTTGCTGCAATTAATGTGTCACATTCTTGTTCCTACGAGTATTATAAATTCATCTCCATTAAAAGGTAATGACTTTTTCAGCTAAAAAAAGTCATTGAAAGTCTTTTTGAGTGAAGACTTTTTTTCGCCATTCCTTTAAGGATACTTCGAAAGTGAAATTTTTTTGTTCAGTGAGGACTTTTTTTTCAAATTACTAGCTAGAGCTCACATAGTCACATGGGAGAACAATTTTTGTTGAAATGATTGAGTTTAACATATAATGACTCTCTTTTTCAGCTATTAAACGATCAATTAAGCAAGTACCAGAAAATGCTTTGTCAGTGCCTATAATAGCTATAGCTATAGATATTTATGAACATGCAAATGGAATGGTTCTAACTTCTAACTAAAATTAAACCAAGTCATTTTCCTTACGGTTAAAACAAAAGTTTATTTCATATATACTCAACCTTTTTTACATTTGTTTGACAACTTCTCCAAAGATTTTTTGCAACACACAGGTTAAGTTGTTAAACATCAAGTACTACTATAAATTGCAAGTACACACTATGATGAAATCTGCTCATAATTATCACTGCTGTGTTTATAAGGTTCTAATCTTCTGGACGTCATGTCAAGCACAGATATTCTTGGCGCCAAATTTTTTTTTGGTTTGGTCATTTTTACCTTCAGTAAGTTATATTTCATGATAGATCCAGTCATTTAGTAATAAAATCATTCTTGTATTACTATAAACTTATTTCCGGCAGATATGATTGTTGATCCTAAAGCTAAGGTTTCTCTTTTGCAGTTGTTATATGGATTTGTTCCTATAAATGTGCAGAGCTATGGATGAAATCGAAGTCATTTCCCTTTATTCCCCTCAGAGTGGTTCAAGTTATAGAAGACATGGAAAAGGAAAAGCCCATACGGTTCACGGCTCAACAGCTAAGAATAGTTACCGACAATTTTAGCGTTGTATTGGGTTCAGGAGGGTGTGGGATAGTTTACAAGGGAATATCTAGAAATAATATACCTGTAGCTGTGAAGGTTTTAAAGGGGGCCTCAGAAAAAATCATCGAGGAGCAATTCATAGCTGAAGTGAGCACCATGGGAAGAACACACCATTATAATCTCATTAGGCTTTATGGGTTTTGCTTTGAGTCAAGTTTAATAGCTCTTGTATATGAGTACATGGTCAATGGCTCTTTGGATAACCACTTATTCAAATCGAACAAAGGAGCTATTATAGGGTTTAAAAAGCTCCATGAGATTGCTGTTGGGACTGCTAATGGAATCTCGTACTTGCATGAACAATGTCCGCAAAGAATAGTTCACTATGATATCAAACCAGGAAACATACTCTTGGATTCGAGTTTTTCAGCAAAAGTAGCTGATTTCGGTTTGGCCAAACTTTGCAACAGGGACAGCTCTCATATAACTATGACAGGAAGACGTGGTACCCCTGGCTATGCTGCGCCTGAGCTCTGGATGCCTTTCCCTGTTACACATAAATGTGATGTTTATAGTTTCGGAATGCTACTTTTTGAGATTATTGGGCGGAGGAGAAACTTGGATGTTACTGTTGGCAATAGCCAAGAATGGTTCCCGATATGGGCGTGGAACAAATATGAAAAGAAACAATTGAATGAGTTGATGATTGTTTGTGGGATTGAGGAGAAAGATGAAGAGGTTATAGTGAGGATGTTTATGGTAGCTTTTTGTTGTGTTCAGTACAGGCCTGAGAATAGGCCAATGATGAGTACTGTTGTCAAAATGTTGGAAGGTGCTTTAGAGGTGCCAGAGCCTCTAAATCCATTTACGCACATGTTTTCAGCAGTTAGTGAGCCAGATGAAAATTTGGCTCGAATTGCTTGGAATGGTGGTGGTTCAGAATGGTCTTCATCTGAAGTACATACCACGTCCGCCGTAGTCAATGGGACGCCTCTCATGACCAAATATGAGATCACAGTCGCAACTGATTAATTTAGAGCTTGTATCTGGCTCCCTGGTTTCTCTTATATTTTCAGTTTTAGTATATATAATTTTCCTTATGACAAACTTTTTTGTGTTTTATAGTCTCTTCTAGCTATAGCTTATAAATCTTTTACAATTTGTAATGCGGGTTTCTAACCTGGTGATGCAAGAAAATAATTCTGAAGTTTATAGCCAGTTGAATACTTGAATATCCGTGCGTTGATGGTGCCTGACTATAAAACACGTTAAAAGCATTGAGCGTGCTTGGTAAAATGCATGGTAACACAATACACAACAATAGCTAAAATTATATCATACCCTTCCACACTTTCTAACAATTCTGACATTCCTCGGGCCTTGAGACCTGCGCAGTGGTTCGTTATAATCAGAATATTTATGCATCGAATTAGATATATAGTACCGGCTGCAAAAAACGGTTGCATTTTATGCCATCTAGTTTTGTCATGCCAAAAGTATGACTCAATGTCTGTTCAAATCATCACAACCAAGTGAGTGCTATCCACTCTGAAAACCTTGCAAGAAAAATAAGAGAATGAAGAAATGAAAAGGCATTAATTCACTACAACAAACAGGAGGACGGGCGACGACACTTTCAGCGGCGACGCCCTTGTCCCCGCCGAAAGTCGCTAAACGACAAAAACAGCACTGAGCTGGCACACAATCTCGCTGACCGCCCATTGCATTTTCAACGCAAACTTTCAGCGGGGACATGTCCCCGCCGAAAGTGGTTTTGCAGATCACAACTTTGACCAAAATAGTCACAATTTCAAACCTACTTTTTAGCGGGGACTGTCCCCGCCAAAAGTGTTGCATAATATTTGACCAAAATAGTTGCACTTTTTATTGTCCCGGGTATTATTCCCGCCATTACTTTTGCCGGGGAAATGCATAACTTTTGGCGGGGACATGTCCCCGCTAAAAGTTTAGGCGCCAAATTTCCTTCCAAGCTGCAACTTTTTCCCAAAAACTTTTTAATATATATTATAACATACACCTAATACATATTAAATCATAAATTCGGCAAAAAAAAATACAAAACACACATAACAATAGATGGTTTGACGCCGGAACAGGAGTGGGCAAATGCTTTATCACACGAGCTCTTGTATAATAAAATTATAAATCATTGGGGCGTTGAAATTTTTGATAAATATGGTTCGTACGCGAACTGTGCACCGTGGCAGAGAGACCGGATTCTGGTATGGTTGAGGAAAAAGTCATACTATAGAGAGTATTTGGAAGAGGTAGAACTGTGCAACGTGCTGCTGAAGCTCAAGCTGCTGCTGTTGGAGGTGAGGATGAAGCTGAAAGCACGTTTGATGAAGCTGCAGCTGTTGATAATCTAGAAAATAGAATAACAAGTCTTGAAGCTACGTTTGCATATCTCAAGGAAATGAGAGCAAGGAAAGGAAGAGGTGGTGCGAGTTCAAGCAAAGCGGGAGTTAGCCGCAAAAAAAAGTAAACGGGTTGTTTCATTTGGTTGTCGTGTTGTTTAGTTTGAGTTGTTTTGTTTGGTTGTCGAGTTGTTTAGTTTGAGTTGTTTCGTTTGATCTGGTTCGTTTGCTTGTCGAGTTGTTTAGTTTGAGTCTGTATGAAAATGTATCCGGTTTACAACTCTTGTGTGGTTTGAATAAAATGTTTGCCTTCGTGTTTGAAGCTAAGCGTGTGGTGTTTCGGATTCCTTTATAGACTGCTTAGGTTCTTATTGTGGACGTTTTTTTAGATTAATAATTATAATCTTTAGTGTTTGGATAGAAGTTTACGATTTCTAGTGGTAAAGCAACAACAACAACAATAACACAACACAACAAACAACATTTTATTAAACAATAACACAACAAACAACAAACAACAACAATAACACAATAAACAACAAACAACAAGAATAACACAAGAAACAACAAACAACAACAACAACAACAACATCAACAGCAACAATAACAGCATTACATACGAAGATTTTCCATGTCACCTAACAGGTCACGGAGTATCGCATCCGATTGACATGCGTGGTCATTGTTGTCAGGATTCGTTGCCATTGCAAGTCTTGCCTCGAGCAACCTGACTTTTGTCTCTAACACCTGTTTTTGTGCCTCCAGCATATTTATCCTAAGATTTTTTTCATGGCAGTTTGTGCACCCAGAACCGTGAGATGTTGAAGCAGAATATATTACTTGTAATTGTTCATCTAATTCAGTCTTCCACATAAAATATCCACATCCATGACCTTTCTCTCTTGGCTTCGAAAGAGGACATGCGTAATACTCCAATCCAAATGTATCTTTTTGATGTGACGTTCTTTTTTTTTATATTTCCTACTCCACAAGTATACATAAAAGGATTATATCGCTGCATTCTGGTTGACAGTGTGTGTTTGTAGTTGTGTGTGGTAGAATCGTGATCGGGGTGGCCCGATCTACAAGTTGAGTTGATAAAAGGTGGTGGCCAGAAAAAGATTCCGGCGGCCGAAAACTGCTGGTGTCGCCGGAAAATGGAAACTGCTAGAGAGAGAGAGATATAGTGAGATGAGAGTGTGTGTGAGATGATATGGGTTAGATGAGTGTGTGTGAGTTTATATTGTGAGTTGATAAAAGTTGTTAGGTGGAAAAATATCTCGTGTATAACCATAGCATCTCGACTCGTTTATTTAATATCTCGTGTAATACCACATCATATCGACTCGTTCGTTTAACATCTCGTGTATAACCATAGCATCTCGACTCGTTCGTTTAATATCTCATGTAGTACCACATCATCTCGACTCGTTCGTTTAACATCTCGTGTAATACCACATCATCTCGACTCGTTCGTTTAACACTCGTGTAATATCACATCATCTCGACTCGTTCGTTTAACATCTCGTGTAATACCACATCATCTCGACTCGTTCGTTTAACACTCGTGTAATATCACATCATCTCGACTCGTTCGTTTAACACTCGTGTAATATCACATCATCTCGACTCGTTCGTTTAACATCTCGTGTAATACCACATCATCTCGACTCGTTCTTTTAACACTCGTGTAATATCACATCATCTCGACTCGTTCGTTTAACATGACTCGTTCGTTTAACATCTCGTGTAATACCACATCATCTCGACTCGTTCGTTTAACACTCGTGTAATATCACATCATCTCAACTTGTTCGTTTAACATCTCGTGTAATACCACGTCATCTCGACTCATTCGTTTAACATCTCGTGTAATACCACATCATCTCGACTCGTTCGTTTAACACTCGTGTAATATCATATCATCTCGACTCGTTCGTTTAACATCTTGTGTAATACCACATCATCTCGACTCATTCGTTTAACATCTCGTGTAATACCACATCATCTCGACTCGTTCGTTTAACACTCATGTAATATCACATCATCTCGACTCGTTCGTTTAACATCTCGTGTAATATCACATCATCTCGACTCGTTCGTTTAACATCTCGTGTAATACCACATCATCTCGACTCGTTCGTTTAACACTCGTGTAATATCACATCATCTCGACTCGTTCGTTTAACATCTCGTGTAATACCACATCATCTCGACTCGTTCGTTTAACACTCGTGTAATATCATATCATCTCGACTCGTTCGTTTAACATCTCGTGTAATACCACATCATCTCGACTCGCTCGTTTAACATCTCGTGTAATACCACATCATCTCGACCGGCCCTCATGGGCTGCCCTCACGGCCCTCATGGGCTGCTGTTTGGACAACATAAACCAAGCTCATGGGCTGCTGTTTGGACAAAAAAGTGAGTTTATGAAACATAAGCCGAAAACCATATAAGCCATAAGCCATAAGCCATAAGCCCCGCTATATAAGCCGAAACAGCCCCGGCTTATGGCTTTTATGGTTTTCGGCTTATGTTTCATAAGCTCACAGTTTGTGGCTTATGGCTTTTATGGTTTTCGGCTTATGTTTCATAAGCCGAAACAGCCTACGTAGGGTGCGTTTGTTCACAGCAGACCCGAAACAGCCCACGTAGGGTGCGTATGTTTCATAAGCCGAAACAGCCCACGTAGGCTTTTATGGTTTTCGGCTTATGTTTCATAAGCCAGTAGGATAATTTTGATACGAGCATGTTATATATGGCTGCAAACAGTTGGATAATTTTGATTTTTATTAATAATTTTGATTTTTTTTCATGTCTAGATCAGCCGAGAGCCAAGACTAGCCGAGAGCCGAGTGCCGAGACCAGCTAGCCAACTGCCAAGACCATAAAAGGTACGTTTGGTTTATGCTGTATCAGCAGGGGTGTTTGGTTTATGCTGCTAGGGTGTTTAGTTTCGGCTTATATCAGCAGGGGTGTTTGTTTAGGGTTATATTAGGGTGTTTGGTTTATGTTGTATCAGCAAGGGTGTTTGTTTAGGCTTATATCAGCAGGGGTGTTTGGTTAGGCTTATATCAGCAGGGGTGTTTGGTTAGGCTTATGCTGCTAGGGGTGCTTGGTTTCTGCTTGTTAATAGCCCAAACGAGGGCCGTTTGGTTTATGCTGTCCAAACAGGGGTGTTTGGTTTATGCCGTTTGGTTTATGCTGCCAAAATGAGCTCATTTGATTTCGGCTTAATTTTTTATATAACCATTTATATCATTATGTTAGCTACGATTAATCTTTTAACCGCAATATATAACCATATATATATATATATATATATATATATATATATATATATATATATATATATATATATATATATATATATATATATATATATATATATATATATATATATATATATATATATTTATATATATATATATGAATCATTATGTTAGCTACGAATATTGACAATGCGAATATGTTAGGACTTTAGTGATTAATTTTGTAAAGTCCCCGTCCGAAGTTAATCATCCCATAGAAAACCCGTCCGAAATTAATTTGATAGAAATTAATTTCGGAAAGTCCCCTGTTTGGGATTGCTTTTTGAATGTTTTGTCTCATTTAGGATATGAATGCGTATAATTGATTTACTATTTGTGAAAATTTCGACAGTGTTTCCCCTTTACTCCTACGAATATGTCTTTAATGCACATATTTGGGGAGTTGAGGGGAAATGCTGCCGAAATTTTCTCAAATAGTAAATTCAGTTATACGCATTCATATATGAGACGAAACATTCAAAGAGTGGGTTAAGATTGCCTTTCATAGTTGGATTAGGTGAACAAAACACACAACTCGTAATTGCATCATTAAAACGCATAACTTGTGAACATGTTTAATTCTATATAATTATTTGTTGCATCATTAAAACACAATTATGCCAATTGATAAGAGTTGGGTCTCATTATCTCGTGCTAGCCTCGAATTTTTAAAAGGTCTTAAAGTTTTTTGCGCGTATGCCAAGGACTTTGTGAATATTGATGGGAATGTACATTGTCCACGTGCTAGTTGGTATAACAATGGTTGGATAAAGTACGAAGATTTGTTTGATCACATACACTCAAATGGTTGGGACCAAAGTTATAAGAAATGGTATAATCACTGTGAACCGGATACCCGAACATTGGTACCCAACACAAATCATCCCGGGACGAGTGACATGGCTGATTTCCTTCATAATATGTGTCCGAATGAGCCAACTCAAGAAAATATTGGCGAGACAAGTAACGAGCCAACTCAAGCAACAACACTTCCTCAACGTAACGAGTTTGAAGCGTTACTTGCCACTGCTAACGACCCACTATACCCGGGCTGTACATGGATGTCTTCATTGGACTTTATGGCAAAGTTTACGAACATTAAGGTCAAAGGTAAAATGAGTGACACCACGTTTAACGAAACACTAAAATTTCTATGTGAATGCTTCCTGCCCGTTCTAGGATACAAAATCCCACCATCATACTATGAAATAAAGAAAACATATAAAACGATCGGGTTAGGATACGAATCCATACATGCTTGTGTAAATGATTGTTTTTTATATCGGGGGGTGGGTAACGAAGATTTGCAGAATTGTCCCATCTGCGATGCTAGTAGATGGAAAGACAAGAACACACTGGGGAAGAAAGTTCCTAACAAGGTGTTGCGTTACTTTCCTATCATTCCTAGACTACAACATTTGTACAAGTCTAAACACACTGCAAAACATATGACTTGGCATGCTTCTGGGCAGTCTACGGAGAACGGTAAGATGCAACACCCGGTTGATGGTGAAGCATGGAAGAAATTTGATATCGAGTATAAGAAAGAATTTGCTTATGAAAAAAGAAACGCCCGATTAGGGTTGGCTGCTGATGGTTTCAATCCGTACGGCAACCTTAGTCAGTCTTACAGTATGTGGCCGATAATATTAACAACATACAATATGCCTCCTTGGATATGTATGAGAGAGACTTCTCTTATGTTGACGTTGTTAATTCCGGGCCCTAAATCACCCGGGAAGGACATAGATATTTACTTGAGGCCTTTGATTGAAGACCTTAAGACTTTATGGAAAGATGGGGTTATGACTACGGACGCTGTTACAGGCGAAGAATTCTGTATGAAAGCAGCGCTTTTATGGACTATCAGTGACTTTCCCGCTCGTAGTAGTTTGTCTGGGTGGAGTGGGCAAGGTTACAAGGCATGTCTGACCTGTAATATAGAGACTCCATCTATGCGCGTGTTAAGCAAAACCGCTTATGTTGGTCACAGAAGATTCTTAAAAGCCAACAACAGATGGCAGAAGAACAGAAAGGCATTCTATACTCAGCTCGATGATAGACCACCTCCTAAAAAATATACCAGTCATGACATCTTGACTCAACTTGGGAGATTGCCTACACGTATCCCGGGGAAACATCCAAGTTTTGGACCAAAGTATCTATTTTCTACGAGCTAAAGTATTGGTCTTTTCTTACACTAAAACACAATTTAGATGTCATGCATATCGAAAAAAATGTGTGTGAAAGTGTGTTGGGTACTTTGTTAATGAATGACAAATCAAAAGACACCAACAAGGCAAGACAAGACTTACAAAATTTGAATATTCGTAATGCTTTGTGGCTCGTCAACAAAGGCGGTGGGAAGTGCTCTAAGCCTCATCCCACGTACTCTTTCACAACTGAAGAAAGAAAACTTTTTTGTCAATTCATCAAAGGTACGCGTTTTATTTCAGAATTTATTTGTTCCAATTCAATTCGCGTATTCATTTCGACAACTTATTCTAATATCATGATTTGTTTTCCCAATTGATCAAATGTGTTAAACTACCCGATGGGTTCGGATCTAACTTCAAGCATAAAGTGACAGACAGTGATAATAACATAACAGGCTTGAAGGCTCATGACTGCCATATAATGATGCAGCGGTTACTTCCTGCTGGACTTCAAAATTACTTGAAGGACCAAACCACCGCAACACCAATAATCGAGCTTTGTTCATTCTTCAAACAAATATGCGCTCGAACTTTGATGGTGGATGACATGTTGAAAGCTAAAGAACAGCTTATCAATATTTTGTGCAGTTTCGAGCAAATCTATCCTCCAGCTTTTTTTGACATTATGATTCACTTGGTTATTCATCTACCCGAAGAGGCTATTCAAGGCGGGCCTGTTTACATGAGGTGGATGTATCCATTTGAAAGGTACATGAAAAAGATCAAAAATTATGTCAGAAATAAAGCTAAGCCTGAAGGATCAATAGCGGAGGGTTATATTGCAGATGAAGCATTAACTTTCTGTTCGCATTATTTTCGGGGTGTTGAGACGAGATTTAATCATCCTGACCGGAATGAGGACGGTCCAAGCCCAACAAGTCGATTTCAAGTGTTTCTATCAGCCTGTAAACTGAACGGTAAACAATCATTAATTCAGCTTGAACTAGACGCAATGCAGAAAGTAGTATGGTATGTACTACACAACAGTCATGAAATCGACCCGTACATGAACGAGTACAAGAGGTACACGTTTTATTTCAAAATTTTGTTTTACGTAAGTTATTATTCGACGACTTATTCTAATATCATGAACATTTACAGGGAATTTCCTGGCAATGACATACAAGAAGGATTTCCTCGCTGGTTTGGGAACAAGGTAGACTTGTTGTATGTAAAACCCTGTAAAAATAACGACTATTACTCATCTATATCTATTCTTAACTTTTTTTTTTAGATTTGTGAATTGAAAGTAAAGGACGACCCAAGTTGTACTTCCGAGTTGTTCGCTTTGGCTTGTGGACCATCATGCGCTGCATTCTCAGCCGACTCTTGCACAGTGAACGGTGTGAAGTTTATCGTACACGACCGTGATTTACGTCGTTCAACCCAAAACAGCGGAATTTCAAATCCTAATCCTAGCGGAGGAATGTATTATGGCCAGCTTGAAGAAATTATCGAGCTTGAATATATTCCGTTCAAGGCTGTGTTGTTCAAAGTTAAATGGTTCGACACTAATAACAATGGTCGCATAAAACGTTGTACCTATAGAAACAACATTACACAAATTATGACAGATCGTGTATCGTTTGAAAGTGAACCATACATTCTTGCAACACAAGCAACACAAGTCTTTTACCTTGATTTCCCGGGTAAACGTGGTAATGTCAAGGCCGTCCAAGATTCTTATCATCGAAAGATTTAGAACCCGGATATCATCGTGGTAGAAGACAATCAGGATGTTGTACATGACAACACATCATCACATGTCACACTCTCTGCTGAGTTGGATACGTTGAATTATGACACCATAAATAGAGATGTTGAGCCAGCGGAAGTTGAGGCACCACCACAACCAATTATCACTTATGTCGACGACGACGAAGATAATATTGATTATGATGACCACGTTCCTCATGATTTAGCATCTGATGGTGAAGATTACGTCGATCGTGAAGATGAAGCTGACACTAATAATGAGGGTTTTTATCTTAGTGATGAGGGAGATTGATCTCAAATTGTAATTTGTTAAATGACACTTATTTGAATGAAATTGTTATCGAGTGGTTAAATGTGTTTATTTATTTATTTAATTATTATTATTATTATTATTATTATTATTATTATTATTATTATTATTATTATTATTATTATTATTATTATTATTATTATTATTATTATTATTATTATTTTGTATAAATTGTTATTTATTTCAATGTGTGTGTATATGCGTATATGTGTATATGTGTTTCTTCACTAATTATATTTTCTTGTACTAGTACGTTTACAGATGGCAGATGTTGTTGCTAGGAGCCACGGTGGCGATGGAGGCAATGAGCCACCCCGTGGTCCAACGAGGATAGGCAGTGATTGTCAGAGTAAGAATTTCTAGATTATTTTAATTAAACTTGATTATTATTTGAAATTGATAACTTGTTATTTTATATCATCCTCACTTGAATTTGGTTACTTGTAGGATCTAAATCCAGACCTCCCAGACCTCCCAAGCCCAATGCCAAAATTGGGAAAGGTGGGAAGTCGGTGCGTGGTCCCACAAAGAACACGCGGCTCCGCAATGAGAGGAAAGAGACTGGTCGTCCGGTATCGATTAGATTCCGGAAGAACGACAAAGGGATGTGGGAGCATGTGGGCGATGATACGGCTGTAGAACAGGTATCAAATAAAAAAAAATACAAAGTATGCGTGGAATTTTGACTAGTCAACCTTTGTGAAAAGACCGACGTGCAGAAACCCGTGAATACTATATATATATATGTGATACCGGGTAAGTGATCACCCGGGTCGTGTCCCAACGAGGTGTGAATGGAATAGATCGTTTGAGGTTCGGAATTAAAGTGCTTGTAAGATTGGTTGAGAGATTATTTGGACGAATGAATCAGAAACGTAAAGCAACAAACTGAAAGAAAAGTATAAGAAACTAAAAAAAAAACTATAAGAAACTAAAAAAAAATGAATAAGAAACTAAAAAAAATTGAATAAGAAACTAGTAAATGTATAAGAAACTAAAAAAATGAGCGAATAAATAAAAAAAACGTATAAATGCGCGAAGGAAAAAGTGAATACTTAACACAATTGGATCTATAAAAATATTTTCCTACGTACTAAATGGCAAAAGAAGGTTTTTAAGAAAAATTAATTATAAGATTAAAATTCTAATTACTACGATTGAAAGACTTGTTTTACGCTAATTCAATTTTTAATAAATACTAAAACTACTTAAATACTTTTTAGACAATACTACAACTGAATATTGATTATTAAAATCAATAGGTTTAATGTTTACACTATAGTGATATTAACGAAACTAGTAAATATCACAGTAACTTTAAGCTACCAAAACGAAAAACAAGCGTATAAGACCCTTAAGCTCCACACCTTAGGCTGCAAAAGATAAGAAAACAACGAAAAATAGGTGCTTCGTTAAGGTTAGTATAATAATCATTACGCTAAAAATGACAATAAATAAACAATAATATATAAAGCTAAAATATTAGGACTAGTATCAAAACTAGAATAGATCGGACTAGCATTAACACTAGAATAGATCGGACCAGTATTTAAACTAGAGTAGATCGGACTAGGATTAAAGCTAGAATGGATCGGACTAGGATTAAAACTAGAATAATTACTAAACAAGAATAATGAAAAATAAATAGACAAACTAATAGTAAGAGAACAAGTCTTAGTCACCAAACTCTCTCAAGGAGATATGTTTACAAAAAGTAAACTAATTCAAGCATTAAGGTCAAAGATTTCAAAAGATGAAGATTTTAAAAACAAGCAAAATGAGAATTTAAATAACTAAAACAATATATTTATAAGAAGAAAGATGTGAAAAAGAGTGTGTGTGACCATATGTAAAACAATATTTTACAACTACACCATCATAAGAAACTCTTTATTTCACATTCTCTTTTATAAATATTTTGTGAACTTTGAAAGTTTAAATGAAAAGGATAAAGAAGAATTAGATGAAAGAAAGTTAGATTGCAAGTAAATAAGATTTAAACAAGGCAATACTTTTATAAAGCTTAAAACAATAATTCAAAGAGTACAACTTAAAATAAAGCTTAACATAAACTAGAAAAAACTAAAAAATTGAAGAGAAAAAGAACGTCCTAAATAAGGTGTGGGAGGTGGGTTTTTATAGACCCAAATATTACATGTTTAGTCCCTCCATATACTACAAAAGAGCATTCCTAAATAATATCACATTAACTCATAAGCCCAAACGTCGCGACCAAGAAATTACATATTCACTGTCTTTTCCGTATCTTCTCCCGACCAAGAGATATTAAAAATGCATGAATTTTTGTCGCACATGTCCAGCAAAAGTAAATCACTTTTCTTTCTTTTTATTCTTAGAACATTCCTCCCTGACACAAAAGTGAACACAAATGTCTTCATGTAAATTCATTGTTTATTCTTGGTCGATCAAATACCAAAAGGGACAAATAGTTTGTCATTTTCAATTCACATATCACATGGTGGGGGGACCCATGCTTCTAGAAACTTGATTTAATTAGAAGTTTGATGTGAATTGTCACTTGACACCCCTGGCCTTCATTTTCAATCCTTATCTTCTATATATTGAATTCATTGATCCTTGAAATAAATAAGCTTTATATCGGCCTCGATGCTTCAAGTAAAATTTCATTGGTCTTGTAATTTTTGTGCTCTTTCCAATCTCGTGCTTGATTATGTCATTTTTCCATTCTTTTTCCAAAAATTTATTCGGGGCTGGCCTTAATATCACAGTATGTACCGCTCGTTGCCGAGTCGCGTAAAACTGCATGCTTTCGCTCAAATATTGCATGATTTCGCCCAGAATTCAATCCCTTTGTACCTGAGACACATAAAAACACGAAACCAAGGATATCTATATTGTTTTTGGCCTTTTTTGTATTTTTACGTATCAAAATTGGTGGTGAAATGATGAGTATTTGCATACTCATCAATCCCCCACACTAAACTATTGCTAGTCCCTAGCAATAACTGTTTTGAAAACTTAATGGATTTTAAACTCTTTACCAAAAGCCATCACTTCTGGAGTAGCCAGGTGTAAGAACTGTGGCACACCTGATAACCGTGTGATTTTGAGCAAACCACCAGCTGTCAACGGATTTGATTAGTCTTTACCAAAAGCCGTTTGCTTCTGGACTAGCCAACTCTTGATGGAATTGTCAACATCTTGGTGAGCTGATTACCAATTATGGATTTTCCACTGCCTTTACCACAAGCCATAATCTTGCGGGCTAGCCAACTCATTTGTTTTTGGGGAGTTGAGGAACCATACAATTTTGGGCAAATTGCAAGCCATAAACGGATTTGAGATATCTTTACCAAGAGCCGTTTGCTCCTGGATTAGCCAATCCCTTTTGTCGTTTAGACACGGCGGACTGATTACCACAAAAATTTTGAAATAAAGTGAAAAAATTTTGAAAAATTTGGGCCAAAATGGGGGTACTTGAAAGTATTTTGCGATAAAATTCGCTAGAATTTCCCCCCCACACTTAGAAATGAATATTGTCCGCAATATTCAAAGTCCCGGCTATTATGCCGAACCTATGAACGTAAAAATATAATATTCGAAGCTAACTGTGGAAATATTGTTTTGTATTTTTCACTTTATTTATCTGTACATACAATCACACATTTTTTTTTTGAACTTATATACATATATACATTTTCAAATTAGCGGGGGGTTGGCCATTCCCCCACACTAGGGTGGTAGAAAGTAGAAAGAAATCAGAGATACGGGTGAAAACCCGTATTGTGCTATTGTTTTTGTTCATCGAGTCGCTAGCTTGACTCGATCCCCGAATTCAATTGTCCTTGGGGAAAGTTTGGAGATCTGGAACAACCATGGATGGTATGTCCTCTCCAAAATAATGTTTCAAACGATGTCCATTCACTTTGAAATTAGGACCGTCATTTTGAGATAATTCGATGGTGTCATAAGGATAAACCTTGGCGATAGTGAATGGACCAGTCCATCGGGTTTTGAGCTTTCCCGAGAAGATCTTGAGTCTAGAATTGAAAAGAAGGACTCGATCACCAATGTTGAAAACGCGGTTCTTGATTTTTGAGTCATGAATCTTCTTTGTCTTTTCTTTATAGATCAAAGAGTTCTCGTAAGCTTGATCACGAAGTTCATTTAATTCATTCAGTTGAACTTTTCTATGATCACCCGCAGTTTTGAGGTCAAAATTGGCATGCTTGAGAGCCCAATAGGCTTTGTGCTCAAGCTCGATCGGAAGATGGCACGCTTTCCCGTACACAATTTTGTAAGGCGTACACCCAATGGGTGTTTTGTAAGCCGTACGGAAAGCCCAAAGTGCATCATCTAATTTATCCGACCACGATGCACGATTTTCACCTACGGTTCTTTCTAAAATTCTTTTAATGCCCCGATTGGAAACTTCTACTTGTCCACTCGTTTGAGGGTGGTACGCAGTAGAAAGACGGTGAGTTACACCGTACTTTTGCATGACTTTATCGAATTTGTCATTGCAGAAATGTGTACCACGATCACTAATTATAGCACGTGGAGTTCCGAATCGAGCAAAAAGAGCTTTCAAGAATTTCACAACAACTCGGGCATCATTTGTGGGTAAAGCTTTCGCTTCCACCCATTTTGACAAATAGTCAACAGCCACGAGTATGTACTTATTTCCATAAGATGACGGAAATGGCCCAATAAAGTCGATGCCCCACACGTCAAAGATTTCACACACTTGAATTGCATTTTGAGGCATTTCATTCTTTTGTGAAATATTCCCGTGACGTTGACAAGCGTCACAGGACTTGACCAATTCTCGGGCATCCTTATAGATTGTGGGCCAATAAAAGCCGGAATCAAACACCTTTTTGGCGGTGTAGTTTGGATTATGGTGGCCCCCCGTGGGACCAGCATGGCAAGCCTTGAGAATTTCAGTGGCTTCTTGACCATAAACACACCGCCGGATGACTTGATCCGCACAAATTTTGAAAAGGTAGGGGTCGTCCCAGAAGTAATGTTTCACATCTTTAAAGAACTTGTTCTTTTGTTGGGATGACATCCCTTTCACAACAAAGTTACCCGCATGCTAGTTTGCAAAATCGGCAAACCATGGGGTAATAGAACCTCCACGAAAGGTAACCGCATTGAGTGTCTCGAGAGGGAAGGTTTCATTAATTTCTTCCCTCTCGAAGACATCTTGATGTGGGTTTTCCAAACGGGAGAGATGATCAGCAGCTAGGTTCTCAGCTCCTTTTTTATCACGAATAATGATGTCAAACTCTTGTAGGAGGAGAACCCAACGGAGTAGTCTCGGCTTTACATCTTGTTTTGCAAAGAGATACGTCAAAGCCGAGTGATCCGTATACACTATGCTTTTGGTCAATATCAAGTATGGCCGGAATTTTTCAAAGGCATACACCACAGCTAATAATTCTTTTTCAGTTGTGGTGTAATGACTTTGAGCCTCGGTCATTGTCTTGCTCGCATAGTGTATAGGCTGAAAGTGTTTTGATTTGCGTTGCCCCAAGACTGCCCCAATAGCATAATCACTAGCATCACACATGAGTTCAAAGGGCAAATCCCAATCGGGGGCAACAAGAATTGGTGCCTCAGTAAGCTTTTTCTTCAAAGTTTCAAAAGCTTCGATGCACTCGGGTGAGAAGATAAAAGGAGCATCCTTTTCGAGGAGATGGGTAATAGGCCGGGCGATTTTAGAAAAATCTTGAATAAACCTACGATAGAAACCGGCATGACCCAAAAAGCTCCTAACACCTTTGACGGTAGTGGGATGAGGCAATTTAGCAATGACATCAACTTTGGCTTTGTCGACCTCAATCCCATTCTTTGAAATTTTATGGCCGAGGACAATGCCCTCTTTGACCATAAAGTGACTCTTCTCCCAATTTAGACATAACTTTGTGTCTTCACAACGTTTGAGCATGTTGTCTAAATGGGAGAGACATGATTGGAACGAATCCCCAATGACCGAAAAATCGTCCATAAAAACCTCCATAGTTTTCCCGATCATGTCGGAAAATATGGCCATCATACATCTTTGAAACGTGCTCGGAGCATTACATAAACCAAATGGCATACGTTTATATGCGAAAGTTCCATAGGGGCACGTGAAAGTGGTCTTTTCTTGATCTTGTGGATCAATGGGAATCTGAAAGTAACCCGAGAAACCATCGAGGAAGCAATAGTACTCATTTCCCGCTAATCTCTCGAGCATCTGATCCATAAAGGGCAGAGGAAAATGATCCTTACGGGTGGCGTCATTTAACTTGCGATAGTCAATGCAGACACGCCACCCCATAACCAAACGAGTTGGAATCAACTTATTTTCCTCATTTGTGACAACAGTAATGCCACCCTTTTTTGGAACGCAGTGAATTGGGCTAACCCAAGGACTGTCCGAGATAGGGTAAATCAATCCGGCATCAAGGAGTTTTAAAACTTCTTGTTTGATTACCTCATGAATTTTTGGATTCACCCTTCTTTGTTGTTGGACTGCCGGTTTGAAGTCATCCTCCATTAAAATCTTGTGTGTACAAAATTCAGGGTCAATGCCCTTTATGTCGGAGAGTCGCCAAGCAATTGCTTGTTTATGTGACTTCATAACCTTTATTAGAGCAGCCTTTTCCTCAACACTTAAATTTTTAGCAATTATGACTGGTAAGTCCTTAAGTTCGACCTCAGGAAAATCATCAGTTTTCTCAACACATTTGATTTCCTGATTATGAAGTTGTTGCGGTAGAATAGGAAGAGGAGAAGGATCTTCGTTTAATAATTTCTCAAGGAGAAGAATATCCTTCTCGGGGTCAATCTCTTGGTTATCGATTCCATAGGGAATCGAATCACTTTTGAGAAAGGTCTCAATCTCTTCTAAGATGAAGTCACTTCCCTCAAACGGAGTGAGGGAAGGAGAAGAATTGGCAATGATGGGACGAGAAGATGGAGTGAAGTTTTCACTAGAAGAATTATTATTGAAACCTAAAACCTCTTGAGCGTACTCCTCAGCAGCAACATCAATGACATCTATTCGATTTACCGAATCAGAGTCATAATTAGAGGAGTACCTTGATGTTTGATCAAGGTTGAAGGTGATGGCTTCAGTTCCAACACGCAACGTGATCTCTTGCTCAAATACATCGATGAGAGCACGCCAAGTTCTAAGGAATCCCCTTCCAAGAATGAGAGGAACCCTTGAATCGGCATCAAAGTCAACAATCACAAAATCGGCCGGAAAATGGAACTTTCCTACTTTAACGAATACGTCCTCGGCAATGCCAAGTGGACGAGATATTGAACGATCGGCAAGCTCTAAAGTCATGCAAGTGGGAGTAAGTTCGGGAAGAGATAATTTCTTCCACACAGAATATGGCATCAGGTTAATGCTAGCACCTAGATCGGCCAAGGCAAAGCATTCAACCATCCCCGGAAAAATACAAGGAATGAGAAATTTTCCGGGGTCTCCAAGCTTTTCGGGAAGCTTTTTCAAGAGAACTGCTGAGCAGTGCTCATTCAAGGGAGTTCTAGCCATCTCAAAGAGTTTTTCCTTATTACTTAACAGATTCTTGATTGTTGATGCAAACTTGGGCATCAAGAGAATAGCATCCGCGAAGCTAATGTCAAAATGCAAATCTTGAAAGATTTGGAAAAATTTATCCATTTGGTGACCAGCTTTTTCGCGGAGCTTTTGTTCATTGAGACGTGATGGGTAAGGAATAGAAGTTTTGGATTTAGGGTTGTCCACTGGAGTTTCAGGTGGTTCAAAGACAACTCCAGGTTTGCATCTGGTTTCTGGAATAACCTGAGGTTGGACGTGTGCGGTACTTCGTGAGCTAGGAGATTGCACCTTGTCCATTGTCACCTCAGGTTCATGTTCCACTACCTTTGGAGGAGAGGAAGAAGAGGTAGCAGGAATCGCGGGTACATCATATGAAAAACCACTTCTAGTTGTGATCGCCTTAGCATCGCCCCTCGGGTTAGCGATCGTGTTGCTCGGAAGTGTTCCTGAGCCCGAGGGTCGATCATTTAAAGACTTCTTGATTTCAGAAATCTGGCTAACCAACAACTTGTTCATCTCTTCTTGGGATTTCATGAATTGTTTTAACAACTCGTCAGATGAAGGCCCAGTTGGAACAATGGCTTGAGGTTGATTATTAAAATTTTGAGCACGATTGTTTTGATTGGGAACTTGGTTTTGGGAATTTCCTTGATTTTGGTTGTTGTTTCCATGAAAATACCCTTGGTAGAAATTACCTTGACCTTGGTTTCGGTTAAAGTTTCCTTGATTTTGAAAAATTTGATTTTGATTTTGGAAACCTTGACCTTGATTGAAATTCCCTTGATTTTGATAACCTTGGTTCATTCGATTTTGGCTTTGGTTACGGTTTTGAACATTTTGATTTTGATTAAAACCAGGCGGCCCAGGGTAGTGGTTAGGACGATAGCTCTGGTCCATTTGAGGACGGTATTGGTTACCTCCTTGATTGGAGGACCCGACTATAGCATGAGCTTCATATGGAGAACCATCAGTAGCTGTGCAATTGTAGTAAGCATGCGGCCCACCACAGGTTACACAGACTTCCACTTTTTTAACCTCAGCAGGTGGAGGATGTTGTGGAAAAGCAACTTTCTTTTGTTTGGAGAGAACCAAAGCTTGAACAGCTTCAGTAAGCTTGTCAATCTTAGCATCGGTGCTAGATTGACTCATGGAAGATGAAGTAGAAGGACCAGCACTCACTTGGGAAACAACCGGTTTGCTTCGTGTAGAGCGAACCTTGGACTTGTTCTCGATGATTGCTAAAGCTTCTTTGGTGGTTCTACTCAGAAAATTACCTCCCGCGGAGGCATTGGGAGAATCCTGATCAGCTTGGCTCACACCATTGTAGAAAGTATCGAGTTGCATCAACTCGGAGAAACCATGATGAGGACACTTACGAAGTAATTCTTTGAAACGATCCCACGCTTCACCAAATGATTCATCATATTTTTGAGTGAACTTGGTGATTTCGTTTTTAAGACTCGTGGTCTTAGAAGGTGGGAAGAATTCATTCACAAACTTTTTTACCAAATCTTCCCATGTCTCAATAGAGCGAGGGGGTTGTTTTTCAAGCCAAATCCGGGCTTGTCCCTCGAGGGAGAATGGGAAGAGAAGAAGCTTGATTGCTTCAGATGGGACATTCTTGTATTTGATGGTTGACGTTATTTTGTTGAACCATCGAATGTGAGCATGAGGGTCGTCCCTCTCAAAACCGTAGAACTGACTTGAGGTTACAAGATTAAGTAACCCAGTTTTGAGCTCAAAATTGTCAGCCACGATGGCTGGAACTACAATAGCATCTCCATAACCCTCAATGGGGGCCTGGAGAAGCTCACACATGGGGCGGTCTTCCGCCATGGTGACAGCTGGAGTGGAAACAGCACGGATCTCAGACCCGACTATTTCTGATAATCTTTGGGTACGTCTTCGAGGAATTTTTATGAGTTCAAGAAAAGGGCTTAGACGTACACGAACTAGAACAACTCAATTAAAACAGACCAACTCAAAAAGACAAGTTGAACTTAAACCAATGATCACAAATGAATGGCTTCTTTGAAAAAGGTACACCACTCACAAGGATACAATAGCAAGTTTTAATCTTTGGTTTGGGAACTTATTATGTTCACACCCCCCAGTTGGTAGGTGTTCTGCCTTGGTTTGCGGCGGTAATATTTTATGTATTTATTATCAAGGAAACGAAAAAAATGTTTTTGGGTTTTTATGTTTTATATATATATATATACAAAGAAAAAGGAAAATATTTTTGTGTTTTATGTTTTATGAAAGCGATAACTTCTTAACGAAGGATCTACAAGTCACTAATCGTTAAAACCTTAACGATTTTGTCGCAACACAACCTCCCCGGCAGCGGCACCAAAAATTTGATACGGCTGTAGAACAGGTATCAAATAAAAAAAATACAAAGTATGCGTGGAATTTTGACTAGTCAACCTTTGTGAAAAGACCGACGTGCAGAAACCCGTGAATACTATATATATATGTGATACCGGGTAAGTGATCACCCGGGTCGTGTCCCAACGAGGTGTGAATGGAATAGATCGTTTGAGGTTCGGAATTAAAGTGCTTGTAAGATTGGTTGAGAGATTATTTGGACGAATGAATCAGAAACGTAAAGCAACAAACTGAAAGAAAAGTTTAAGAAACTAAAAAAAAAAAACTATAAGAAACTAAAAAAAAATGAATAAGAAACTAAAAAAAATTGAATAAGAAACTAGTAAATGTATAAGAAACTAAAAAAATGAGCGAATAAATAAAAAAAACGTATAAATGCGCGAAGGAAAAAGTGAATACTTAACACAATTGGATCTATAAAAATATTTTCTTACGTACTAAATGGCAAAAGAAGGTTTTTAAGAAAAATTAATTATAAGATTAAAATTCTAATTACTACGATTGAAAGACTTGTTTTACGCTAATTCAATTTTTAATAAATACTAAAACTACTTAAATAATTCTAAAACTTTTTAGACAATACTACAACTGAATATTGATTATTAAAATCAATAGGTTTAATGTTTACACTTGTGACAACCGGCAGTTTAGGGAGCTATTTTAAAAACCCGCATTACGATTTATGTTCGTTTATAATTTTTATTTGAAATTTTATTTCACAACGAACTTGTAAGACCTATTTTATGGATATTTTTAATTAATGACGTTATAGAATTCGTGAATTATGTTCATAATTCATTTTTGATTTAATGCTCGGTGATGTATATTTGAATTCTCACTTGGTACTACGTTGACTTTGGCACTAGGATTACCTAACAAAAGTTTTATGATTCGTCTTACGAGTCCGACTATATTTTAATTAATTACGAGATGTTTTCGAGAGATATTGAAGTTTGAAATGAATTCGGGTTCGGGTCACATGTCTTCACATTTACCCACGTTACCCGCTCAACACCATAGTAATATTATTATTACTATTATTATTATTATTATTATTATTATTATTATTATTATTATTATTATTATTATTATTATTATTATTATTATTATTATTATTATTATTATTATTATTATTATTATTATTATTAAAAACTTGTTAAAAAAAAATTTATAAAAGAAGAGTAAACTACAAAATCCGGTCCTTGTGGTTTTTCGGTTCACACACAACACAACCCACCCTCACCACTTACATCTCTCTCTCTAAACTCATCTCCCTCCCCCATTTCAAACCCTAGCCGCCGAGTGCCAAATCTGGCCACCACAGCCGCTACACCGACCACCATACAAAATAAACACCACCATCTTTTTCCTCTCCAAATTCTCTTTCATTTGGTATATCATACATACCCTAAAACCACCATTAACACCACCAAACTTTTAAAAATCCATTCGAGTTTTGTTACTTTTACAAGATCCGTTCATTTGGAGGTCCAAGAAGGTGAGAAGAATTGATTTTTGGTTTTTGGGTGCCACGTTTTGGTACTAATCCGTGGCTACACGGATTATTTTGAAGGAAATCGAATTTATCTTGATGGGAAATGATGTTTTGATGATAAAACTCACGTTTGGTATCCGGGTTTTTGCTTTTGGAAGTCGTTGACTCGAAACCGAGAGCCTATGCTCTCGGCTTATTATTGATTCGAGCCTTGGAAGGGCTTTGGTTCCTTGGTTTTGGTAGTTTGGTTGTTGTCGAAGGCTTGATCTTCGATCCGAGCCTAACCGAGACCCATGAGGTCTCGGGGTTTCCGATGGTTGCTCGTATAACCAAGTCGAGACCCATATGAGGGTTCTCGTTTGGTCGTGGTTCGAGCCTTGAGCTCGAAATGACTGTGGTTCGACCCTTGTGGGTCGCGGCTAATAGCCGCGTTATTATTGTTGTTGCCGAATGACCATATGGGTCGAATGGCTACTTGGTTGTGCTCATGGGAGTTATGTGATTATTTGTATGTTTGGCTCGAGTCCATGTGACTCGTGGTTTAGAGCCGAGACTCATTCGAGTCGTATAGACCCGGGATTGGATTGGTAAACCATCCCAAATGTGACTTGTTAATAATTAACTTCTTGTATTGGTTTTGGTTTTGGTTTTATTGTTGGCCGAATACTTGTGGGTCGAGACCACGTTTGGTCTCGACAATGGTTATTGGTTTTGAGGAGTTGTTGACGAAAAGTGTGATTGGGGACCGATTGTGAGACGGTCGTTAGATTGACGGAGATAGGTTAGTCGGGTGCCGTAGTCGGACCCTCATGTTGTAGCACGTGGATTGGGATTGATTGGACGGAGATGTATTATTTTATGACTTTTACTTATTATATTGGACTTGGACAATGAGCCGAGAGTCATGACTCGGACATGTGACCATTTCGTATGACTCGATAACTATTAAAAATTAAAACGAAGATAATAAAACTCGTAATAATAATTATTGATAATATGAACGTTTATATGAATATATATACGTGAATGACGTATATATAATTATATAGGCGCGTATATTAATAATAATAATAATCACGAGTCGTATTATAAATAATACAATTAGATATATATTAGGCTACGAAAGTGGCGTAATATTATTGAACGTATTAGTACTATAAAAGTGTGTTATAAAACGGGAAACTCCCGACAATTATTAAACGGTTAATAAAATGTCATTTCGGATATATAACGGATAAACTTATTGAGTTATGCGAAATCGTTGTCACTCGGGTCCAGGTAAGTTATTATTTGTGACGTTCGTGTTGTCACGGATATATGACGATTAATATACACGTTTTCTATAACTAAATAACCACTTAACCGTAAGGTTGAACCGGGTTATTTGGTTATACGAAATGAATATATTAATGGGCATCGTATCCTACGACGCCCATAGGTTGTAGTATATGTAAAGTGTAATAGATTGCGAGTATATATATCGGGAAATCTGGCCAATTTGACGATATATATGAGGAATTTATTAAACTATGATATATACTATATAGTAATTATGTGCTATGTGCTTTAGGTTGGGTGTAATCTTGGAACGGTATGTTACGTAAATAAATATGAGGATTATCAAATCGACGGATTTAATAAACTTCGGCGATTTATTTGAATGATATATTGGGCTACTATTAGATCCATAGTTTATTTATTATTCTTTATGTGATCTTTTTGGTTTGTTATGAGTCAACCCACTACCCGTATGGATACCAAATGCAAATACACCAAACTAATACGAAATAGATTTTCGGAAATAAAACGGATTCTCGTCCGGGTTTGGGAATATTATAAATTTGAGGAAATGATTTCTGAAAGATTTAATATTGTTAGGTCGTGCCAAGTCCGTAGTTGCTGTTTCGTGAGTTATCATACATCTTATTTCTACCGACTTCTACTTGATATTTTTCTGGACTTGAGGTGAGTCATAGCCCCACTTTTACTCTTGAACTATGTTTTCAATACTTGGGGTGAAAAACATGCAAATCATTTTACGTGGACTATTATCGCTTTTATATTCTTTCTAAACTTGCTATGCGTATGGACTAGGATCTATTGTCAGCTTTAGTCACACATGTCGTGTGTACTATTCAAGGTTGGCTTATTTGGTTATTGGTGGATTGTCAGCTTTAGTCACATATAGGTTGTGTGTACTATTCAAGGTTGACTTATTTGGTTATTTGGAATTGTCAGCTTTAGTCGCATATATGTTGTGTGTACTATTCAAGGTTGACTTATTTAGATACTGTAGTGTGCACCTATAGGTTATTAATATTCCGGAGGTTATCCGAGTTATTATTGGTATTGCGGGGGCTACCCGAATATCTATGTTAGTACGGAAGGGTATCCGTGTGTTTTGTTGGAGCGGAGGGTATCCGCAGGCTTTTAGCGAATCCTTAGTCTAGCTAGCAAGCGTTTTGCGTATAGGTCCACTATATTGTTAATTGAATTTAAACCTATGATCTCACCAGCGAAAGCTGACTTTTAGCACGTTTTCTCAGGTAATTAAGTGTTGAGATGCATGCTTGGAATGGAAGGCTCGGCCAAGGCACACGGTTCATGGATCTATTTTTCTAAACTCTGATAATTAAATTTGGACCTATTGTTACTTTATTTTGGGCCTGACTCTGAATGATGTTGGGATAAATGTAAACCTTAAAACCCTATTTTGGTCGTGTTTTTATTATGTTTACTTTATCTCGTTCTATATTGTCTTGTGTTGGATACCAATCCCCGTAGCACCCCGAAAGCTTGTTGAGTCTTCCGCTGTATCAAATTTTGGGGGTGTTACAGATTGGTATCAGTGCCAAGGTTATAGAGAACTAGGTAAATAAACGCCTAAACTATAACCGTATTTTTATAGAAAATGATCCTTGACCACCGCCCGCCAGCCTGCCAAGCCGAAGCGTCTTCTATTATTTGAGGTATTATGAGATATTTGAGATGATTGTTAGATTTGGGATGTATTGAGATGATTTGAGGTTTATGGATTTTAGTATTAAGATGGCGTTTTCGAGGAATTATATGGTCTATATGTTTTATAAACATTTTAGTAATGCGGTGTTTGAAACTCTTTATTGAAATTATGTGTTTGAATTATTTGATGAGGATTTTTGGTATGGTATTATGAGTTGTGATTTAGTTGTTTTGAAACACTTACACCTACCCTACGCCGTTGTCACAAACTATGGCCTCCCTTACACCTAATGTTGTCGAGGATATTCTTACTGCACCGGTTTTACCTGCACAGTTTACTATGGCATCTGATGATCCTTACCAGATGGCCATGCTTTTAGCTACTGTACCATAGGCAGCTTCTACTTCAGCACTACCTGCTGCATCTACGCAGGGACCCTTATCTTCTTTAGGGCTCCCTGGTACATCGAGGCAGCTTACTCTTCATCAGGCTTTGGCTCGTGTGGCACCACGCTTTGCCCACCGAGCTACGGCACGCATGTCGGTACGCCCTACTCCATCACCTTTACAGATTGATGCTCATTCTCTTCTGTCTGAGGCGCCACCCACATCATTGCGTCGTCGTCCTAGATCACCTACTACATCTCCACATGGTTCACCTAGTAGGAGACGACGAGTGATGAGGTACTCTTCCGATGAGGAAGAGGAGGAGTACGAGGGTGAGGATGAGGCTGATGACCCTGAGCGGGAGGATGACCCTCAGGAGGCTGAGCAGGGTGATGATGATGACCCTGAGGAGGAGGATGACCCTCAGGAGGATGAGATGCCTGATGATGATGATGATGACTTATTACCACCAGCTCAGGCTGAGGAGCCTGATTCACCTGTACACCCGATTGAGCCTGATTCAACTGATCATCCGTTCTTGTTTGAGTTGCCACCTGGTAGTCCCGTTGAGTCGGATGCATCTTCTGAGATTTCTGCTGAGCATGCAGAGTTGGGTGAGATTGGCAGGTTGTGGGCTCGGATTACTGAGCTTAGTGAGAGAGTTGCACGTGTATCTGATTGACTTGAGAGAGTTATTGGAGAGTTTTTAGCAGATTTGAGAGTTGACTTGACTGTCGTTGTGGGCAGGACTACTGAGCTGAGGAGAGTTTTGATGGATGTCCACGAGCATATCGATAGTTTGCAGCGAGGATTTGTTACTGCTCGTGAGGCCGACCGCAAGCTTTGGCAAAGGAATGCCGAGCTAGAGAAGGAGGTGGCTGACCTCAAGAGAGACCGAGACACCCATACCGTGGAGCTAGGATCGTTATGGAGGGATCTTGATGGCTTGAGGCAGGAGTTGAGGAGCCTCCACCAGCCGCGTGGCTAGTTGCTCGAGTTATGTTGTCTTGCTGCTTTCTTAACCGAGGAGTGTTCGGTTAGAAAAGCTAGTTATCATATTTTGATGTATTTTGTTCAGTTTTCGTCTCTTTTGGAACGATTAGTACGTTTTGTGTTATCCGTTAGTTGAAACGATGTTAGATCGCTATTGTATGGTTGATGGTTATTAGTATATGGTATTATGTGATTTTGGGTGTTATGGAAATTGAGTCCTTATTCGCTTTATCGATGTTACGCGGTGTATTGTTGCTATTCTTTCCATGGCTTGGCTTCGTTGAATTACTCTTGTTGAGCATATTGATAAGTTCTATTGGAGACTCATGAACTTGTATGATGTTAGAGATTAATGGCAACACGTCGAAACCCTGTTAGGTCTACCAGAACTGGTCCTGCTGTGACTACTCCTGGTCGCCGAGGTCGTCGACCTACTCGAAATGTTGAAACCCCTACTCCTGACAACCTGGACACCACTAATCGCAACAACAGGAATCAAAATGTTGATGTTCAGGGAGACAATGATCATGTTCCACTTAATGCACCTACTGTAGATCAAGCAATGATCAACCAACTCGTGGAGCAAAGAGTTGCTGAACTACTAGCTGAGTCAAATCATTCCAACAATTCTGCTGGAACTTTTCCACCTGTTCGTGCTAATGGATGTCAATACAAGGAATTCAAGATTTGTGGACCCATTGAGTTTGGTGGAACTGAAGGAGTGGTTTACTTAGTCATATGGATTGAGAAGACTGAGTCAGTGTTTAATGTCAGCGGTTGTGCGGAGAATGCGAAGGTAAAGTTTGCTTCTTTTACTTTCAAGGACGAAGCTTTGACTTGGTGGAACAACTACCGAAATGCAGTTGGGAGTGATGTAGCTTATGCTATGACTTGGGAGCAATTTAAGTCCTTGCTGATTCAGACTTATTGCCCAAGGAATGAGGTCAAGAAGCTAGAGATTGAGTTTTGGAACCACAAGGTGAAAGGTACTGACATGGCGACTTACAATCGTCGTTACCAGGAATTAGCCTTGTTGTGCCCAGATATGGTGAAAACTGAGACTCAAAAGATCGAGAGGTATACTGATGGGTTGCCTGTAGCTACGAGGAATGATGTGATTTCTGCTAGGCCTGCAAACATCCATGAGGCAATCACAATTGCTCAACAACTTATGGATTCGTTGGAATTAGAAGGAGCTGATAAGGAGAAGAATGGAAAGAGAAAGAGGGACCGTCACTCTAAGAGTAATGATCACCAAAGCAAGAGACAAGCTAAGGCTTATGCTATTGGGAATGGAGATAAGAAGAATCAGAACGGTGATGCACCCAAGTGTGATCGTTGCCACCAGCATCATACTGGATGGTGTAGTGTGAAATGCCAGAATTGCTCAAAGAAAGGACACACAGCTAGGGACTGTAGAGCTCGACCTCTTGCTATGGTTCAAGCTGCACCTGAGATGAGAAATAAGGCAGATGTTACTTGTTATGGGTGTGGGAAGAAGGGACACTATAGGAATGAGTGTAGAGAATCGCGGAACCGTGGAAACCAAGGCTCGGGTGGTAATGGGTACAATTATGGAAACCGTGGAGCTGGAGGAAACCGTGGACGACAAGATAATGGGGACCAACGTGTGGAAGCTGGAGCTGCTCAGGGAAGAGTGTATGCACTCGGGAACGAGAGAGGAGAAGATCCGAACGTCGTTACTGGTACATTCCTTCTCAATAATCGTTATGCTTCCATACTATTTGATACTGGTGCCGATAGGAGTTTTGTGTCCACTACGTTTGCACCCTTACTAGAGAAAACCCCGATGGCCTTAGGAATTGGATATGATATTGAGTTAGCAAATGGAAACCTAGAAAGGATTAATACCATCATTCGCGGTTGTACGTTAAATTTCTTGAACCACCCTTTCAACATAGATCTTCTACCCGTCACGTTAGGAAGTTTTGATGTCATCGTTGGTATGGATTGGTTGTCGAAGTATCGTGCTCACATACTTTGCGACGAGAAGATCGTACGTGTACCATACGGAAAGGAAGTCCTGAATATATTAGGAGACCGAAAGGATTCTAGGAGCTCATCCCGATTAGCAGTCATATCTTGCACAAAGTTACCGAAGCTAATGGAGAAGGGATGTTACCTTTTCTTAGCTCAAATTTCTGAGAAGGGAGAGACGAAGAAAAAGGAAAGGTGCATTGGAGATGTGCCTATAGTTCGTGATTTTCCTGATGTGTTTCCCGATGATTTGCCGGGAATCCCGCCGACTAGACAAGTGGAGTTTCAGATTGAGTTGATACCTGGTGCTACACCTGTAGCACGAGCGCCTTATCGTCTTGCACCTACCGAACTGGAAGAGTTGTCAAAACAATTGGCGGAGTTAGCCGAAAAAGGATTCATAAGACCAAGTTCTTCACCTTGGGGAGCCCCAGTCTTATTTGTGAAAAAGAAGGATGGATCGTTTCGTATGTGTATTGATTATAGAGAGTTGAATAAATTAACGGTGAAGAATCGATACCTGTTACCTAGGATCGATGACTTGTTCGATCAACTTCAAGGATCGAGTGTGTATTCGAAGATCGATTTGAGATCGGGATATCATCAACTTCGAGTTCGCGAGGAAGATATTCCGAAAACGGCTTTCAGAACCCGTTACGGGCATTACGAGTTTCAGGTGATGCCGTTTGGGTTGACTAACGCACCAGCAATATTCATGGATCTCATGAATCGTGTGTGTAAGCCTTACTTAGACAAGTTTGTGATTGTATTCATCGATGACCTTCTGATTTATTCAAAGAGTGAGAAAGAGCATGAGGAGCATCTAAGACTCATTTTAGAATTGCTCAGGAAGGAGAAACTCTATGCCAAGTTTTCGAAATGCGAATTTTGGATTCCGACGGTACAATTTTTGGGTCATGTGATTGATAGACAAGGAGTCCATGTGGATCCTGCTAAGATTGAGGCGATAAAAGATTGGGCTGCACCTACAACCCCAACCAAAGTTCGTCAATTTTTGGGTTTAGCTGGTTATTACCGAAGGTTCATTGAGGGATTTTCGAAGATAGCTAAACCATTGACCAAATTGACTCAAAAAAGTGTTACGTATGAATGGGGAGATAAAGAAGAGGAAGCGTTTCAATTGCTTAAGAAAATGTTGTGTAGTGCTCCTATCTTAGCGTTACCGGAAGGTAACGAGGATTTCGTCGTCTATTGTGACGCCTCACATAAAGGTTTGGGAGCCATGTTAATGCAACGAGAGAAGGTGATAGCTTATGCTTCCCGATAGCTCAAAAAGCATGAGAAAAACTACACTACCCATGATTTAGAGCTAGGTGCTGTGGTTTTTGCTTTAAGAATATGGAGACATTACTTGTACGGAACAAAGTGTGTTGTATTTACTGACCATAAAAGTTTACAACACATCTTAAATCAAAAAGAGCTCAACATGAGACAGCGACGTTGGATTGAGTTGCTAAGCGATTATGATTGTGAAATTCGCTACCACCCTGGTAAACCAAACGTTGTTGCTGATGCTCTTAGTCGAAAGGAAAGAGTACCACCGTTACGAGTTAGGTCATTGGGAATGACTATCGTATCGCCATTGCCGTCTCAAATACTTGAAGCTCAAACGGAAGCTTTGAAAGCAGAAAATAGATCTGCCGAGAATATATTTGGGATGGTTGATAATGAGAAAGGATTTGTTAAGCGATCTGATGGATTGTTATGTGTTAGAGATCGGATTTGGGTACCTTTGTATGGAGGAATTCGGGAGTTTATTATGCATGAGTCGCATAAGTCAAGGTACTCTATTCATCCTGGGTCCGACAAGATATACCAGGATCTTAAGAAGTTCTATTGGTGGCCAAATATGAAGGCAGATATAGCATCGTACGTTAGTAAATGCTTGACATGTGCTAAGGTTAAAGCTGAACACCAGAGGCCGTCAGGATTGCTAACGCAACCAGAACTTCCAGTTTGGAAATGGGAGCGGATTACTATGGACTTCATTACCAAATTACCGAGGACAGCTAGCGGTTGTGACACTATCTGGGTAATTGTGGATCGTCTGACAAAGTCTGCTCATTTCCTAGCTATTAGTGAAGATGATAGTGTGGATAAGCTTACGAGGTTATATGTGAAGGAAATTATTTCGCGTCATGGAGTCCCGATATCTATTATTTCGGATCGTGATAGTCGTTTTACGTCAGCTTTGTGGCGATCACTTCAAACGGCTTTGGGGACGAGGCTTGATATGAGTACTGCATATCATCCCCAAACCGATGGTCAAAGTGAGAGGACCATTCAGACGTTAAAGGATATGCTTCGTGCATGCATCATAGACTTTGGTAAAGGCTGGGAGAAGTATTTACCCCTTGCGGAATTCTCCTATAATAATAGCTACCACACAAGTCTTAAGGCTGCACCATTCGAAGCTTTGTATGGCAGAAAGTGTCGTTCGCCTATTGGTTGGGCAGAAGTTGGAGATAGCCAACTTACAGGCCCTGAGCTTATTTTAGAAACTACAGAGAAAGTAGCTCAGATTCGTGATCGGTTGCAAGCGGCTAGAGATAGGCAGAAGAGCTACGCCGATCAGAGACGTAAACCTTTAGAGTTCCAGGTTGGAGACAAAGTAATGCTGAAAGTCTCGCCTTGGAAGGGTGTAATACGTTTCGGGAAACGTGGTAAACTCAACCCACGCTACATTGGACCATTCTTGATCTTAGAAAGAATTGGGCCCGTGGCTTATAGGTTGGAATTACCACATGAACTGAGTAAAGTTCACGACGTGTTCCACGTAAGTAATTTGAAGAAATGTCTTTCCGATGAAATGCCCGTCATTCCAATGAGGGACATTTGTGTTGATGAGAAACTGAATTTCGTGGAAGAACCTATTGAGATTTTAGATCGTGAAGTTAAACGACTCAAGCGAAGTCGCATTCCGCTCGTCAAGGTTCGCTGGAATTCCCGACATGGACCAGAATTCACGTGGGAACGTGAGGACGAGTTCAGGAAGAGATATCCGAAGCTTTTCACTTCGTAGATGAAATTTTCCGAGTGAAACCCGGGACGGGTTTCCTTCTGAGACTGGGAGGATGTGACAACCGGCAGTTTAGGGAGCTATTTTAAAAACCCGCATTACGATTTAAGTTCGTTTATAATTTTTATTTGAAATTTTATTTCACAACGAACTTGTAAGACCTATTTTATGGATATTTTTAATTAATGACGTTATGGAATTCGTGAATTATGTTCATAATTCATTTTTGATTTAATGCTCGGTGATGTATATTTGAATTCTCACTTGGTACTACGTTGACTTTGGCACTAGGATTACCTAACAAAAGTTTTATGATTCGTCTTACGAGTCCGACTATATTTTAATTAATTACGAGATGTTTTCGAGAGATATTGAAGTTTGAAATGAATTCGGGTTCGGGTCACATGTCTTCACATTTACCCACGTTACCCGCTCAACACCATAGTAATATTATTATTACTATTATTATTATTATTATTACTATTATTATTATTATTATTATTATTATTATTATTATTATTATTATTATTATTATTATTATTATTATTATTATTATTATTATTATTATTATTATTATTATTATTATTAACTTGTTAAAAAAAATTATAAAAGAAGAGTAAACTACAAAATCCGGTCCTTGTGGTTTTTCGGTTCACACACAACACAACCCACCCTCACAACTTACATCTCTCTCTCTAAACTCATCTCCCTCCCCCATTTCAAACCCTAGCCGCCGAGTGCCAAATCCGGCCACCACCGCCGCTACACCGACCACCATACAAAATAAACACCACCATCTTCTTCCTCTCCAAATTCTCTTTCATTTGGTATATCATACATACCCTAAAACCACCAATAACACCACCAAACTTTTAAAAATCCATTCGAGTTTTGTTACTTTTACAAGATCCGTTCATTTGGAGGTCCAAGAAGGTGAGAAGAATTGATTTTTGGTTTTTGGGTGCCACGTTTTGGTACTAATCCGTGGCTACACGGATTATTTTGAAGGAAATCGAATTTATCTTGATGGGAAATGATGTTTTGATGATAAAACTCACGTTTGGTATCCGGGTTTTTGCTTTTGGAAGTGGTTGACTCGAAACCGAGAGCCTATGCTCTCGGCTTATTATTGATTCGAGCCTTGGAAGGGCTTTGGTTCCTTGGTTTTGGTAGTTTGGTTGTTGTCGAAGGCTTGATCTTCGATCCGAGCCTAACCGAGATCCATGAGGTCTCGGGGTTTCTGATGGTTGCTCGTATAACCAAGTCGAGACCCATATGAGGGTTCTCGTTTGGTCGTGGTTCGAGCCTTGAGCTCGAAATGACTGTGGTTCGACCCTTGTGGGTCGCGGCTAATAGCCGCGTTATTATTGTTGTTGCCGAATGACCATATGGGTCGAATGGCTACTTGGTTGTGCTCATGGGAGTTATGTGATTATTTGTATGTTTGGCTCGAGTCCATGTGACTCGTGGTTTAGAGCCGAGACTCATTCGAGTCGTATAGACCCGGGATTGGATTGGTAAACCATCCCAAATGTGACTTGTTAATAATTAACTTCTTGTATTGGTTTTGGTTTTGGTTTTATTGTTGGCCGAATACTTGTGGGTCGAAACCACGTTTGGTCTCGACAATGGTTATTGGTTTTGAGGAGTTGTTGACGAAAAGTGTGATTGGGGACCGATTGTGAGACGGTCGTTAGATTGACGGAGATAGGTTAGTCGGGTGCCGTAGTCGGACCCTCATGTTGTAGCACGTGGATTGGGATTGATTGGACGGAGATGTATTATTTTATGACTTTTACTTATTATATTGGACTTGGACAATGAGCCGAGAGTCATGACTCGGACATGTGACCATTTCGTATGACTCGATAACTATTAAAAATTAAAACGAAGATAATAAAACTCGTAATAATAATTATTGATAATATGAACGTTTATATGAATATATATACGTGAATGACGTATATATAATTATATAGGCGCGTATATTAATAATAATAATAATAATCACGAGGCGTATTATAAATAATATAGTTAGATATATATTAGGCTACGAAAGTGGCGTAATATTATTGAACGTATTATTACTATAAAAGTGTGTTATAAAACAGGAAACTCCCGACAATTATTAAACGGTTAATAAAATGTCATTTCGGATATATAACGGATAAACTTATTGAGTTATGCGAAATCGTTGTCACTCGGGTCCAGGTAAGTTATTATTTGTGACGTTCGTGTTGTCACGGATATATGACGATTAATATACACGTTTTCTATAACTAAATAACCACTTAACCGTAAGGTTGAACCGGGTTATTTGGTTATACGAAATGAATATATTAATGGGCATCGTATCCTACGACGCCCATAGGTTGTATTATATGTAAAGTGTAATAGATTGCGAGTATATATATCGGGAAATCTGGCCAATTTGACGATATATATGAGGAATTTATTAAACTATGATATATACTATATAGTAATTATGTGCTATGTGCTTTAGGTTGGGTGTAATCTTGGAACGTTATGTTACGTAAATAAATATGAGGATTATCAAATCGACGGATTTGATAAACTTCAGTGATTTATTTAAATGATATATTGGGCTACTATTAGATCCATAGTTTATTTATTATTCTTTATGTGATCTTTTTGGTTTGTTATGAGTCAACCCACTACCCGTATGGATACCAAACGCAAATACACCAAACTAATACGAAATAGATTTTCGGAAATAAAACGGATTCTCGTCCGGGTTTGGGAATATTATAAATTTGAGGAAATGATTTCCGAAAGAGTTAATATTGTTAGGTCGTGCCAAGTCCATAGTTGCTGTTTCGTGAGTTATCATACATCTTATTTCTACCGACTTCTACTTGATATTTTTCTGGACTTGAGGTGAGTCATAGCCCCACTTTTACTCTTGAACTATGTTTTCAATACTTGGGGTGAAAAACATGCAAATCATTTTACGTGGACTATTATCGCTTTTATATTCTTTCTAAACTTGCTATGCGTATGGACTAGGATCTATTGTCAGCTTTAGTCACACATGTCGTGTGTACTATTCAAGGTTGGCTTATTTGGTTATTGGTGGATTGTCAGCTTTAGTCACATATAGGTTGTGTGTACTATTCAAGGTTGACTTATTTGGTTATTTGGAATTGTCAGCTTTAGTCGCATATATGTTGTGTGTACTATTCAAGGTTGACTTATTTAGATACTGTAGTGTGCACCTATAGGTTATTAATATTCCGGAGGTTATCCGAGTTATTATTGGTATTGCGGGGGCTACCCGAATATCTATGTTAGTACGGAAGGGTATCCGTGTGTTTTGTTGGAGCGGAGGGTATCCGCAGGCTTTTAGCGAATCCTTAGTCTAGCTAGCAAGCGTTTTGCGTATAGGTCCACTATATTGTTAATTGAATTTAAACCTATGATATCACCAGCGAAAGCTGACTTTTAGCACGTTTTCTCAGGTAATTAAGTGTTGAGATGCATGCTTGGAATGGAAGGCTCGGCCAAGGCACACGGTTCATGGATCTATTTTTCTAAACTCTGATAATTAAATTTGGACCTATTGTTACTTTATTTTGGGCCTGACTCTGAATGATGTTGGGATAAATGTAAACCTTAAAACCCCGTTTTGGTCGTGTTTTTATTATGTTTACTTTATCTCGTTCTATATTGTCTTGTGTTGGATACCAATCCCCGTAGCACCCCGAAAGCTTGTTGAGTCTTCCGCTGTATCAAATTTTGGGGGTGTTACAACACTATAGTGATATTAACGAAACTAGTAAATATCACAGTAACTTTAAGGTACCAAAACGAAAAACAAGCGTATAAGACCCTTAAGCTCCACACCTTAGGCTGCAAAAGATAAGAAAACAACGAAAAATAGGTGCTTCGTTAAGGTTAGTATAATAATCATTACGCTAAAAATGACAATAAATAAACAATAATATATAAAGCTAAAATATTAGGACTAGTATCAAAACTAGAATAGATCGGAATAGCATTAACACTAGAATAGATCGGACCAGTATTTAAACTAGAGTAGATCGGACTAGGATTAAAACTAGAATAATTACTAAACAAGAATAATGAAAAATAAATAGACAAACTAATAGTAAGAGAACAAGTCTTAATCACCAAACTCTCTCAAGGAGATATGTTTACAAAAAGTAAACTAATTCAAGCATTAAGGTCAAAGATTTCAAAAGATGAAGATTTTAAAAACAAGCAAAATGAGAATTTAAATAACTAAAACAATATATTTATAAGAAGAAAGATGTGAAAAAGAGTGTGTGTGACCATATGTAAAACAATATTTTACAACTACACCATCATAAGAAACTCTTTATTTCACATTCTCTTTTATAAATATTTTGTGAACTTTGAAAGTTTAAATGAAAAGGATAAAGAAGAATTAGATGAAAGAAAGTTAGATTGCAAGTAAATAAGATTTAAACAAGGCAATACTTTTATAAAGCTTAAAACAATAATTCAAAGAGTACAACTTAAAATAAAGCTTAACATAAACTAGAAAAAACTAAAAAATTGAAGAGAAAAAGAACGTCCTAAATAAGGTGTGGGAGGTGGGTTTTTATAGACCCAAATATTACATGTTTAGTCCCTCCATATACTACAAAAGAACATTCCTAAATAATATCACATTAACTCATAAGCCCTAACGTCGCGACCAAGAAATTACATATTCACTGTCTTTTCCGTATCTTCTCCCGACCAAGAGATATTAAAAATGCATGAATTTTTGTCGCACATGTCCAGCAAAAGTAAATCACTTTTCTTTCTTTTTATTCTTGGAACATTCCTCCCTGACACAAAAGTGAACACAAAAGTCTTAATGTAAATTCATTGTTTATTCTTGGTCGATCAAATACCAAAAGGGACAAATAGTTTGTCATTTTCAATTCACATATCACATGGTGGGGGGACCCATGCTTCTAGAAACTTGATTTAATTAGAAGTTTGATGTGAATTGTCACTTGACACCCCTGGCCTTCATTTTCAATCCTTATCTTCTATATATTGAATTCATTGATCCTTGAAATAAATAAGTTTTATATCGGCCTCGATGCTTCAAGTAAAATTTCATTGGTCATGTAATTTTTGTGCTCTTTCCAATCTCGTGCTTGATTATGTCATTTTTCCATTCTTTTTCCAAAAATTTATTCGGGGCTGGCCTTAATATCACAGTATGTACCGCTCGTTGCCGAGTCGCGTAAAACTGCATGCTTTCGCTCAAATATTGCATGATTTCGCCCAGAATTCAATCCCTTTGTACCTGAGACACATAAAAACACGAAACCAAGGATATCTATATTGTTTTTGGCCATTTTTGTATTTTTACGTATCAAAATTGGTGGTGAAATGATGAGTATTTGCATACTCATCAGGCGACCACGCGAAGTGGTTCTCCAACTTGGTCGGGGAATTGTTGCGGCAATCAATTCCTATGCATTACAAATCCTGGTCGGCTGTTCCTGCTACCGCGAAGGCCCACATCGACGACCAGCTTCACGTAAGTTTTTTTTTTTTTTTTTTTTTTTTTTTTTTTTATCTTTTATTTTTTTAATTATTGTGTTTGTTTATTTTAACTTTGCTATTTATTTAAATTTGATTGTTTATTTAAATTTGAATATTTATTTTAATTATATTTTATTGCAGCATTATTTTGATCTCGGCGAGCACCTTGCTAGTGCTGATGGAGAGGATATTGTCAACAGTATCAAATATTATCTCCAAAAGCGATACGACGACAACAAGTGGCGGCACAAAAAGATAAATTTTACTGAGCAAGGTGGGATGGAGAAGCTGGAGGAGATCAAGGCAAAACGCCTGGAGAACATGTCGGAGTCGGATTGGGAACAATATGTAAATTTCTGGATCCACACTTTATTATTATTATTATTATTATTATTATTATTATTATTATTATTATTATTATTATTATTATTATTATTATTATTATTAACAATAAGAATAATAATAATAATAGAAATAATAATAATAATAATAATAATAATAATAATAATAATAATAATAATAATAATAATAATAATAATAATAATAATAATAATAATAATAATAATAATAATTCATTTATATAACATTTTTTATTATTTATAATACTCAGGTTAAGCACTGGTCGAACCCGGATAATTTGAAGAGAGGGGAGACCGACAGGCAGAACCGGCTCGCCAATCCGACTGCCAGCCTTCATGGGTCGCATTCGTTAACTGTTATACGCGATAACTTCGTAAGACGCTTTTTAATCATTTCATTTATATATATAGTGTTTGGTGAGTCGTTATTGAGTTTATTTATAAATAGCTGAGAGAACCCACCGACGCTGTGGATGGTAGAGACTTGATCGCGATGTACAGACACAACCATACGAGAGACGGCGTTTGGGAGTCTGCATTGTCCGAGACTAGATATGTAAGTATAATTTATTTCCATAAAACTCACCCACATTAATGCAAATATAATAAATCACGACTTATATATTACTTTGCTTATTTTTTTGTAAAACAGAACCAGATGATACAGATGCGGACGGAGATCACCTCCGGGGGGACGACCATGTCTGACCTCGATATTATGCGCCACATGATCGGTGGCAAGCAGCGAGGTCATATTCCTGGCATAGGTCCAGTCTTACCCGACGGTGGTCGCCAGACGACCCTCAGCGCCGCACGACCTCGTGATTAAGCCTCCGCGTCCTCCCTGCACGAAACAGTCCAGAAGCAAACCCAGGAGATGTCCCAGCAAAGGACACTGATTGATATGTTGGTGGGGTGGGCTAAGACACAGCCGGGTTTCCCCGCTGAGCTAGCGACTCAGGCGACAACATCGGGATCCCAGGAGGCTTCACCATCACCAGGTGAGTCTACAGGTACCCCGGAGGAGGGGAGTGGGGCTAGTGGGGGGGGGGGGGGGGAGTGGGGGGACTCAGGAGTAGCGTATGGGTTGTTTGGGTTGATTTATATTTTGTTTTGGGTTATGGACAAATGTTTGGATAGTTTCATGGATTATTATGTGTTTATGTAGTTTATGTGTTAGGATTCCCGCTACATTGTTACCACGTATAGTTTTGTAGCGTATAGCGGATAGCTAGCTTATGTAGTGATCACGTGATAACGGTTTTTTAACCGTATTTTGCGAATTTGGATACAAATACATGATTATGTTAATTTTTAAGAAATTTGGATATGTATCATATTATGTTGGAGAATTTGTGATTTGAGTGTCTTGTGGTATTGTAATTAGGTTATATACAGGTTCTGGATTTGTAGTGATAATGTAGACTTTTTCCGGAAAAAATCTGGAAATTACCCATTTTGCAGCAATTTGCTGCAAAATGGGTCAGGCACTTTTCGCGGGGACATGTCCCCGCCAAAAGGTTGCTGCATTAATAGTGAGCACAACTTTCAGCGGGGACCTGTCCCCGCCAAAAATGCTCACCATTTACTTGGAAAATACTTTCAGCGGGGAAGTGTCCCCGCCAAAAGGTTGCACCATTTACTTGGAAAATACTTTCAGCGGGGACTAGTCCCCGCTAAAAGATTGCACCATTTACTTGGAAAATACTTTCAGCGGGGAAGCGTCCCCGCTAAAAGTTTGCATCATTTACTTCTAAAGTACTTTCAGCGGGGATATGTCCCCGCCAAAAGTATTGCCACGTTGGCAAGTTTGACCTGACCAATATTGTCCACGCTGGCAGCGTTGGGTCCCACGTGTCACCGCCAAAAGAGTGGTACGTCGCTGCCGAAAGTTTACAGCGTGGGGCTTTGCCCGAGGCACTTTCGGCGGGGAGAAGTCCCCGCTGAAAGCGAGGAAATGTCCCCGCTAAAAGCAGCTGTTGTTGTAGTGATTGTTTTGAATAGTCGAAAGTTTGAATAGTCTAAAACTAATTTGGCAAATAAATTGTGATCAAAAGCTATTTTGCATTGTGAATTCTCTAAAGTTTGAATAGTCTAACAGATGCACAAACATTTTAGATTTTAACGCCATAAGTTTATCTTATTAGAAGACTTAGGAGTCGTCCTTGGTAGCGACGAAGACAAATGAAATTGTGGTCCGCACCATTTTTGCAATTAGCGTCTCACGTCCTTGTTCACTAGAATTATAAGTTCATCTCCTTTAAAAGGTAAAACAATGACTTTTTCTGCTAAAAAAAGTTATTGAAAATCTTTTTCTTGAGTGAAAACTTTTTGTTGCCATTTAAGGATTTCTAGGAATGACTTGAGCAAGATACTTCTCACACTATCTTATTATTTTAACAATAAGAGTACAAAAAAGGTTTTACAAAGATTTTTAGGTATTTTTTTTTTTGGCATTAGAGTAAATTTACTTGTAATAGGTATATGATAGTGGAAACATTTTGGATTGAGAATTAAAGACAAATGAAGTTGTGGTCCACACAGTTTCTGCATTTATTGTGTCACACCTTTGTTCCTACTGAGAATCATAAGTTTATCTCTAGTTGAAGGTAAAACAATGACTTTTTCTGCTCAACAAAATGAGGATTTGTTTGATTTGATGATATGATTGGTGTATAATTTGGGATAAGGCTGGGTTGAAAGAAAATAATAAAGAGATAAAACATTATTATTTAAAGATATATTATTGTTTAAGTTAGTGGGACACATAAAAGTACTACTTCATTTGGCTTAAAACTATAGTCTCTATTTTCATTTTGAGATATCTCAAAATAATAGTTTACTTTTTATGTCATTAAAAAAAAGTTGTTTAGTGTGTGGGTATGATAATTGATTAGTTAAAAAGTATAGTTGTTTCAATTTTTTTAAACTGTTTATTTTTTGTACATGGATAATAATTTTGGAATAAAAGGATTATTATAAAAGAAAATTATAATTGAGAGATAGAGAGAAAGTGTGGAACTCATTGCTAAAGATTGTAAAGTCCATTTATATGCTTTGGAAGAGTAGAATTTAACCCCTATTTGTATTCTAAACTCTCATAACAAACAAAAAATTTTCACTTTCAAAGTATTCTTTCTTGCCGAAAGGTGCCAAACAAATACACCATTGCCTTAAGGATCCTCAAGTCATTTGAGGAATGACTTGAACAAAAGACTTCTCACACTATCTTATTATTTTAGCAATAAGAGTATACAAAAAAGTTTTACAAAGATATTTTAGGAACTTTTTAGCATTAGCGTACATTTACTTGTCATCAAAAGTTATGCTCTAAATACTCGCGGAGTTATATGGACCACATGTTGTTGTAGGGTATGAATTTTCAGTCATTTGATAAGCTAATTAGATATGGTACATTTAATCAATGTTTTGAAACCCGGGTTTGGGATCGACCCGGCCGAGTTACCGGGTCACCGGGTCAACCCGGTTAGACCCGGTTTTACACACATTTCCAAAAATCGATTTTACGCACAAATATGAGTGAATAAACACCATAAGAAAATCATATCAAACAAAAATAGCACCTTAATAATGACAAATAAATAAAAAAAAGTCAAAATTTAAATTTAAAAAAAAAAAAAAAAAAAAAAAATAGAGAAAATCCAAACCCGGCCGGGTTTCAAAACCCGGGTCAACCCGGGTCACTCAAAACCCGGCGGGTCACACCGGTTGACCCGGTTTTAGAAACCCGGGTCAAAACAACCCGTTTTTTGACCGGGTTCCGGTCCGACCGGTCCGACCGGCCGGGTCGACCCGGGTTTCAAAACGTTGCATTTAATTAATAGATGTTGGAGTCGTAAATCGCATTACCACAATAAATTAAGGGTTTAAGAATCGAGCTATGATAAAATTATAAGTTTCAAAAAAGAAGATATAAGAAGCGAACTATTTATAACTCACATTTAAATTACTAGCTAGTGCTCACATGGAGGATTATTTTTTTTATTTTTTTTTTATAGAAATGATTGAGTTTAACATAAACTGAGTCTCCTTTTCAGCTATTTACGGATCAACTAAGCAAGTACTAGAAACAAAATTCCTCTGGGTCAGGTGCATTTACGAAAAATGGATATATTTTTACAAAAATTGACACTCCCTATAGCTATAGCTATAGATATTTATGAATATGCAAATGGAATGGTTCTAACTAAAAACAAACAGCAAGTCATTTTCCTTACGGTTAAAACGAAGTCTTTTCCATATATACTCAACCTTTTTTACATTTGTTTGACAACTTCTCCAAAGGTTTTTGCAACACACACGTTAAGTTGTTAAACATCAAGTACTACTATAAGTTGCAAACTCTAGCATGAAATCTGCTCATAATTATCTCTGCTGTGTTGTATATGTGCTTTATGCCTTGTTGAATCTTTAAAGGTGTTTATAAGGTTCCAATCTTCTGGACGTCATGTCAGGTTATGCCACCTTTATTGGTATTGTCGTTTTTGTCTTTGGTAAGTTATACTGCATGATTTAAGATCTAGTCATTTAGTAATAAAATGATTCTTGTATTATAAACTTATTTCCAGCAGATTGTTGATCCTAAAGCTAAGGTTTCTCTTTTGCAGTTGCTATGCCAGTCATAGGTGTTGTCGCTTATAGCATCGGTAAGTTCTTCATGAAGTTATCTCACTTTATTCCCCTCAGCCTGGATCAAGTTATAGAAGACATGGAAAAGGAAAAGCCCATACGGTTCACAGCTCAACAGCTAAGAATAGCTACCGACAATTTTAGCGTTGTATTGGGTTCAGGAGGGTATGGGACAGTTTACAAGGGACTATCTAGAAACAAAATACCTGTAGCTGTGAAGGTTTTAAAGGGGGGCTCAGATAAGATCATCAAGGAACAATTCATAGCTGAAGTAAGCACCATGGGAAGAACACACCATTTTAATCTCGTTAGGCTTTATGGGTTTTGTTCTGAGTCAAGTTTAATAGCTCTTGTATATGAGTACATGGTCAATGGCTCTTTGGATAACCACTTATTCAAATCGAGCAAAGGAGCTATTATAGGATTTGAAAAGCTCCTTGAGATTGCTGTTGGGACTGCTAATGGAATCTCGTACTTGCATGAACAATGTCCCCAAAGAATAGTTCACTATGATATCAAACCAGGAAACATACTCTTGGATTCGAATTTTTCAGCAAAAGTAGCTGATTTCGGTTTGGCCAAACTTTGCAACAGGGACAGCTCTCATATAACTATGACAGGAGGACGTGGTACCCCTGGCTATGCTGCGCCTGAGCTCTGGATGCCTTTCCCAGTTACACACAAATGTGATGTTTATAGTTTCGGTATGCTACTTTTTGAGATTATTGGGCGGAGGAGAAACATGGATGTTACTGTTGGCAATAGCCAAGAATGGTTCCCGATATGGGCGTGGAACAAATATGAAAAGAAACAATTGAATGAGTTTATGATTGTTTGTGGGATTGAGGAGAAGGATGCAGAGGTCATAACAAGAATGCTCATGGTAGCTTTTTGTTGTGTTCAGTACAGGCCTGAGAATAGGCCAATGATGAGTACTGTTGTCAAAATGTTGGAAGGCGCTATAGTGGTGCCAGAGCCTCTAAATCCATTTACGCATATGTTTTCAGCAGTTACTGAGCCAGATGAAAATTTGGCTCGAATTGCTTGGAATGGTGGTGGTTCAGAATGGTCTTCATCTGAAGTACATACCATGTCCACCGCAGTCAATGGGACTCCTCTCGTGACCAGATATGAGATCACAGTTGCAACTGATTAATCTAGAACTTGTATCTTTGGCTCCCTAGTTTCTCTTGTATTTTCAGTTTTAGTGTATATAATTTTCTGTATGACAAACTATTTGCGTTTTATAGTCTCTTCTAGCTATAGCTGATAAGTCTTTTACAATTTGCAATGCGGGTTTCTAACCTGGTGATCTAAGAATATAATTCTGAATTTTTTTTTTTTGTTTTTTTTTTCTCCGAATGGCAATGTATAGAAAGCAACTAACAAGGCTAGAAAAAGATTACAATATGTTCATACAAGAAGTAATTGGATTGTAAATCCAGTCAATCTAATTCTGAAGTTCATAGCCAGTAGAATATATATAGTTAAAAATGCATTTAAAACAATCTTATTCCTACCTCAAATCACCCTGCACATCATCACAACCACTATCTCACTCAAATTCTAATTACAAAAACCAATCAGTACCACGTCAAATAAAATCATCTTACTTGCCTAAAAAAAAACCCCCAAATTTTGATTTTTTTTTTTGTACCTGGTTCTTGAATCAGTAGATATGGCAATTGATAATGGGTTTCCAGATTTTTTATTTTGCTTTTTTTCTGACTTGTTTGATTCTGAAAAGTGTTGTCTGCAGTGAGGTGAATTCGTATTCGCGAATATAGGTGATGGTTTTAGAACCCGATATTTGATAATGGTTTGATGAGTAATGTATGCATCAATTGTTGTCTGGTATTTTGATAATGGTTAGGTGTTGCGGCTGCAAAGGTTCGCTTATTTTTGTGTTTATGTTTACGCTTACAAGAAGAAGCAGATAATTCGTTGTTTGCAGGCGTTTGGAGTTTCAGATATGTGAGTTGTGTTATGTGATTTTGAAGCTAATTTGCAGTTTCTCAGGAGCAATAACTGAATTGTGAAAACTTTGGATTTTTTTGCATTGTTTTAGACCAGGTAACTATGAAATAGTTATGACCAGGTAACATGTTATTTCATAGTGTTTTCGGTGTTATAGTACTCTCTCCGTCCCATATTAAGTGTCCATAATGGAATCTTTGAATGTCCCAAATTAAGTGTCTACTTGTACCTTTCAACCAATAAGATGGGACTTTAGTTAGTAAAAATAATATTTGATTGGTGCAAAGTTTAATTAGTGGAATTTCCTAAAACTTTGTGCATTATGAAAATGAACACTTAATATAGGACGGAGGGAGTATTAATTTGCAAAATGGGTCAAATAGGTAAATTGGGTTAAAGGATACCGTGTTAAAAAATTGCACAAATGTGTTTTTAATATACAAAAGCTACTCAATTAATTTATCCAAAAACTATATAATGATTGATAATTAATAGATATTGTTGTTCTGCACTTATTTAGCATTGTTATCAAGAAAAAAACAAAACATTCAGGTTTATAATCATCCCATGTGTTGAAGTCCCTGTATGCAAACACTATCTTGCCTGCCCCCTTACATTTTTTTTGTGCAAAGGGTGAATTATATTAATATTCATCAACATTACAAGATATTCACTCAACTGAGATGGACATTTTCCATCCAGTTGCACTAACGACAACATACATTCTATCTGAAATACTCTATCTTACCAGACATAACACTGAAAATATATCACATTCATAGAGTATCAGGCCACCCATAGCTGCATACTCTCAAATTCACCCACCATAACATGAAAACTCATTATCTATACCTCCATATTGCAACTTCCATCAATCAATAATCCATATGCTTCTTCCTACAATGGGGCATTTACTTTTCCATTTTGCTTCCCACCTCTCCTTGTACCACTCACACATATATCGAGCCCAAGTCTCTAATTCTTCATCAGTGGGATTCCTCTTATTATTCACAAACATATCAATCATTTCCTCCTGCTTCTTCCACAAAATGAAAATATCAACCTCCTCATTTTCTTTGACTATATTCTTTTCCATACTTACGGACTTTTCATTCTTATCCCTGCATAAATCTCCCTCATCCTGGCACTTTTGAATATCATTAGAGTACAGAGTGTCATTGTTGCCTACACTTCCCAATACATCAAATCTATTTTTGTTCCCTTTTTGTGTTATGCTTTGTGATTTGCTCCTTGCTTCTTTAGATCCTAGAGCAGGGAACTCCTCTTCATATTTTTTACCATTAACAGCATCATCATCTTTGTCCTGTCTCTCAAAAGACCCAACATCTGCATATTTGTTCAACTTTTTATCAGTCCTATTACTTGGTTGATTCCCACCATTCTGCACCACATTTTGCTCATCATTACTCATTTTGCTTGTATATTGGTAAATTTTCTCTAAAGATGGTGATGTTTTACTTGTTCCTTCTCCTCCATTATTCTGCTCATTCACAATACTTTTTCCTTTATCTTTATTCATATTATCTTGCACATTCTCCTGCCTTTTTAAGTCTCCATTCTCCTTCCCATTAACTTGTTTTTCTTTAGGCCTAAACAATTGTTTTTTCTGTTGAAATTGTATATTTCTTCCATTATTCCTTCTACCTCTAGCATCAACAAAACCATCACTATCTTTATTCTGCACTTCCCTATTCACTCCATTTTCATCTTTCTTAACCTGATTCTCTTGATTCACAACACTACTTTTCTTGTTCTGCACATTCTCATTCTCTTTCTCTTCACTTGTTCTAGGTCTAATTTTGCAAGCTTTTTTTTTTTTTGGGTAAAGGGCATTACGCCCGGTAAAATATAATTTTGCAAGCTTGCATACTATGCCCAAAGACATCACAGTGACTACAAACCAAAGGTTTCCATGGATACTCAACCTTCACAATCTTTCTTTTCTTTATATTGTTACTAGCATCCTTGTATACTACCTCAATTTTATTTGGCAAACCCTTACAAGCTTCCATTTCCACCAAAACTCTAGCATACCCCAGCCTCCCATATCCATTATTACACATACTTGCAGTCATTTGATCCATAATAACTGGCCTCCCCAACCTGCTAGATAAAGCACTAATACCTTTAATACTCCATGCCTCCAAAGGAACATCAACAAGCTTTATCCAAACAGGGATTTTACAGGGATCAGTCTTCTCTATGCAACTATCAGGAGACCATTTTTGTACCAGCAATGGTTTCCCATTAACTAACCAAGGACTTTGCTCAACTACCATATTCAACCCATCTTCATGCTTAAACTTGAAAAAACACATGTTATTGTTATCAACAATAATGTCGATCAATCCATACTTAGACCACATTCTTCTCAAATTATATTTCATCTCATTTTCATTCATAGTACAACCTAAAAAGTAACCACATACAGTAAGTTGCCAATGCTTATTTCCTTCAATCAAAATATCCTCATTAAACACCACAACCTCTTCTCCTTCATCAGTTTTCTCAGGTTGCACATAATCAAGCTTATTATTCATGATTTTTTCATTCTTAGTGACAACATTAGCAAAAGTCTGACTAGTGCCATTATCAATATTATTCACAGTAGTTTTTACAAACAGTTTATTAGCACTTACATTGGTATCCTTCTCATTGCTCTGTTCAGTGCCATTCTGCTGTACACAACCATCCTTCTCTACATTATCACACACCTTTAATCCAGCCTTATTAACCATATCACCATTACTCACAACATGAACCTCCTTTCCATTCTGGCCCCCCAAACTTAAACTACTATTCTTCTCTAATTCACAAGTAGCCTCATTAACCATATCACCATTACTCACTACATGAACCTCCTTTCCATTTTGTCCCCCCAAACTTAAACTACTATCCTTCTCTAATTCACAAGTATTCTGCACATTATTAACAGCATTATTCTCCTTCCTAGTCTGAACTCCCATGCTTATACTATCCACCCTTTTCTAATTCACAAGCTTTCTCAATCACATTAGTTTTCTCAGTACTATTATTCACAGTCACCTTCTTACTAACATCAACCTCTTTCTCATTTCTCTTATGCCCCAAACTACTAACAACATGATCATCCAACCAAACCGGAGCCCTAGGATTCCGCTTCGATGTTCTTTGACTTTTCCTATTCGTCATAACTACTGATAGCTAAATTTAAGTACCATAGAAACAAATAGCAGTGTAGTAGATTGAAATACAAGGCAAACTAAAGCAGAAATAAGAAAATGAAATTTGCCACCAAATTATTGAATTTGGGGGTTTCTTCAAATCTAACTAAAAATCGAATTCAAACTCATCATTAGCTGCGGAATGAAAAGAGGAATCCAATGGTGTTATCAGAATTGAATTTCATTGAGTATTCATGAAGAAATTGAAGAAAAATGGTGATGCCTGCCCCCTTACATTTAAGCCCAAAACGATAGTGAACTCAAGTTATAAAAGCGAAAACTCCATATTATTTTTGTTTTTGTTTCAGCCACAAAATTTTCGTTAGATTTTTGTAAATTAATTAGTTGTTGATATGTTAATTGAAGTTTGATAGCATGATTTCCATGCTGACAGTGACTAACATTTTACATGTTCTTTTTCACAGTATGCCGTAGACTCGTAGAGTTATAGTTTTCAGAGTTTGCCAAGTTTTGCAGAAGGAGACACAAATGAAGTAGACATTGTATCTGCACCATTACAGTGATCGTTAAGGTGACAAAATCACTCTTAGCCTTATGTTAGATGTAGAAAAGCAAATATCACTTTTCTACTTGCACTGAATGCAATGATATAGATTGGGTGGCTGGAATTGCAATTCATGTTTCAACCCGCTTTTTAAGAACCATTTTGTCCATCATTATACTTCTAAAAATTAATTTAGGAGGGAAAGGAAGAGGACGCTGCAACTGTTGCTCTAAAAAGGAAAAGCGGTAAACCACCTGAGTTGCAACCCAAAGCCCCGAAACTCCATTCAACGGTATGATTTAAACCTCGTGAATGTTTAAATATCATTGTTTGACAATTCGTTAGTCTATAGTTTTGAACATTTTGTGTTTTTTATCAAATATTACAACAGTTAATCATCAGAATGGAGGTGTTTGACCAACTGAAATTTATGTGGTGCAAGGTGCTCGAAGTGCAATGGGATGAAACTGATTCATATGACATGACCAATTGAAGAAAACGGCGTTATAGGGACTATTGTGTAATTAATATCAGACACCAACTCCGCAATCTTTGCCGAACCACACCGACCATTTAAGTAACATGTTCTTGATTTTTGTTATGTTTCAGTTAGTTAACGTTACGCAATGAGAAATATTTTTGTAATCGGTTTCTGCAGGAATGAGTGAGAGAGATAGAAGATAAAGAGGTTGATACTGAGGAAGGGAAAGGGAGGAAAGAGAGAGCAGCAAGAGTAGACGTCGAAGCAGAGGCCGTGATGGGGATAGGGTTTGGTAAAGAGAGCGGGACCGAGGTTATGCTGGTGTGTCTTGTGTTGCTTATGCGTCGACAAACGGTGTGTCATGTGTAAAGTGGTATGCTTGTGTGTCGTGCCGCTGTGTCGTGTGTAAATTACAATTACGTGTAAACATAATAATTAGATAAGGTGAAAACTGGTTTAAATATTGACGATAATTAAGGTGAAATAGATGGTGAATATGGTCATAAAGTTTCAAACAAGTAAATATGAAAATCTGACTTCTCTATATTTTCAGGGATATGTGATGGATGGATAGGGAGCAGGAAACTCTGGGAAAATAGAGAGAGAGGTTGGAGATGTGTCTAATGACATTATGAAAGCCAATGAATCTGTGTTCGTGGCACGCAAGGTAAGGGAGTGAGAGTACAAGAGAGGAAGCATGGACGATGCTGGAGACGTGACATTTTGTTTAACACTATGTGATTCTAATACATAAGACTTACCATCTACATCGATGATTAAACATTTAGTTTATCACAGTCTACTTGCGACCAAAAAAAGGAGGATGAAGCGCGAAGCACTAGATGAAATTCAAATATGTTTACTAATCGCATTTCTAAATGAGTTGGTACCTTATTGTCACAATTTAGAGTTTTGTCAATATCTGTGTCGTACGTTTGGTTTGCTTCAACGGGGTTGGTTTGTTTTTGTGTTTTCCCTTTCGATTTGTCCAAGAATATTATGTTTAGTAATGTTTCTACATTATGGTTTAGACTTGATTTTGATGTTTACCCAAATCCTTGATGAAACACTGGTATTTTTGAGATAATTTTTTAAAGCAAATTGTAATATTTTTGGCTACTATTTTATATGAAGTGCATTCAGTTAAAAAGAATATGCTGAACTTTTTGCAGTCAATGGTGTTTGATAACCCTTGCATATAGTGGTCGCAAGGTGGGTGAGTCATGAAATAGTTTACGGTGGGTCACTTTTAAGTTATGGCCGGGTTGAGTTGACCAACAAATAATTGATTTTTTCAACTATTATTAGCATTAAAAGTTTATATAATTCCTTACTTTAATCTTAGTCTTCTAAATGAGAACAAATTACTTTTAACCATCACATCTAGCTGTTTCACTCTCATTGTAAACCATCAGTCGCATCTTACACAAAATGTCTGTATCATTCCAAGCTTTTTCGGTGGTTGTCAAAGCAATTTATTTTATCCTTTCTCATTGGACATATGGGACCCTTCCATGATTTTACCAGCTCCATCTCCAATATACCAGCTGGAGCCCTCAAAATGTCAACTTTTATGATTGCCAATATTGAATGGAAAGAGACCCAAAAGCCCAGAAGCTCATGTAGTCATGTATACAGGGCTGATTTCACACTATGAGAAATACAGAATTCATGCGCACCCAAAGCGACTTCAAGAAGGCTTATATAGAGGAGCAACTAAAGTACTATACGCGAGATAGTAGAGGTGGCAATTGTGGCCCATTTACTTAGAAGTGGGTCACTTGTGGTTTATGTCAAACGGGCTAAATGGTCATGTAAAAGGGATTTACTTAAAAAGGGAATGGGTCAAATGGGATCAACAAAATAAAGGGGTTGTGAGTTTAACATATTACACAGGTTGCAAGTTGTCCTAAGTTAAATCTTTACGTACAGTAACACATAAATCCTTCTAAATCACTTTTTCTAAAATTTCGATTGCTATTGTGATACTATGTACTATAGTTGCCTTTCAAAAAAAAATGTGTGATACTATAGTTCTTATAATCATATTAAACTTTAATTATATTATTTAGGACCTAAAATGTTTGCAGCCAACCCAACGCGACCTGTTCCGACCCATACTTAGGATTACCCATTTCAACCCGATTTGACCCGTTACCCTACTCATCTATTTTGCCACCTCCACACGGCACTTTTCAACCTACGAACTGAGATCTATAGATTCCCTCATGTGAGCATTAAACTCTTCTTTTCTCCTTTCTGATAGTACCACAAAAATGGCCATTAACTTTGATTCATACTCCACATTTTTCTAGTATAGGTTGAAACTGGTCATTTTTTGTGCTATGGGTTGAAACGGGTCTTTTTTCTGGCAAGGGTTGAAACAGGTCATTTTTGTAGCATGGGTTATAACGGGTCTTTTCTCTACAATGGGTTATAATGGGTCATTTTTATAGTATGAATTATAACGAGTCATCTCTCTTGTATATGTTAAGGTGGGTCATTTTCTAGTATGGTTTAAAACTATATTTGTTGAAATGAATCATTTTCTATAGTATAGGTTGAAAAAGGGGTTAAAAAAGCCATTTCTGGTATGCTTTAAAATGGGGCATTTTATATAGGTTGGGTTAAAAGGAGCCATTTTATCTAGTATCGGTTAAATGTGTCATGTTTCTGGAATGAGACTATGGGTTATTATTCTACTATGACTTAAAAGAAACCGATTCGGGTTGACCCACATTTTTTACATAAACCCAATGCCTTTATAGTAGTTTAGCACCCTTAATAGTTTAGTTTTTACTTGTAACAAGTTTATGGAATTTGGTTACTGGTTTGCTTTTTTTTACTAGAATATTTTGTTTCCTACACAAATATATGAGTTGCTTACCGTAATTCATTTATGTAGAGATGGGTTTATCTTATAACCCGATAAACATTAACACCCGACCCACAATATCCCGATCCAAATCCAACCCGAACACCATAACTCGATTTCTTAAAGGTTAGGGTTGCGGGTTAGTTTTTGATAATCAAAACCTGAATTAACCAGAGAAACGCGACCCGATACCACCCCTAGTTGTGGACGTTAAAGATCGTTAACAGTTTTAGAGAAACATTATGTCCCACATTAAACATCACCTGAAAATTGGGAATGGCACTTGCGTTGTCATGATATGTCATGGTAAAAATCACACCGCTAACAAATATAACTTCAGAAGTTATTTATGTCACAGAGCCTCAAAACATAAAAGATATGTCGACACAAAATCCCGTAACACTCAAATCGTAGGCAACTACAAGATGTGATGTCCGATAGATCAATTTTTGACCTGCATATATTTTAAGCTATATATTTTTCAGCATCTAATGTTTACATAAATTAAATACAAGCCAACAATTTACCAAGTGATATGACACACCTTTAGACTATCTTTATTCACAACCCCATCCAACCCAATCTCTCATTAAAATATTATTTTTTTACTCTTCCACCTATACAACCCATACATACAATCAATCTCAACCTTTTTACAATTTATCAACAACCCAACTCAACCTAACATATAATATTATTTCTTTTATATTTAATTTATCTTCTTTTAATTATTTCTTGTATCAATTTATTAACTTTTACTCCATAATACAAATAAAAAAATGCAACTACAATTGCCTTATAAAACTATTACGTAACTTTGTCTCATTTCTCTTTTTGTGCTAAAAAAACATAAAATATAGCATTACTTTCCTAGTATCACATTGGAAACGCAAAAAAGCAAATGCAATTTAATGAATTAGAACTACATCGGGAATTACAAAAAAAGCAAATGAAATTTAATACACTAGTACTTTCTCTTTCTTCTACATATCATCTTCTTCATTTCCTTCTCTTTCATTTTTCTTCTTCTCTTCTATTTTTCCTCTTCTTCAGTTTTTTTTTTTCAAAATCCGTGTCCAAGGTTGGCTTGAAGATTCAGAGTGTGACATGTGGCAAGGTTGGCTTGAAAATTTGGAAATCACAAACCGACCGGATCGTGGCTTTCTCTTTCTTTATTTTGTATACTTTTAATATTATATTAAGTTTTTTTTTTGTCTTATACCCTCCGATCGGTTGGATCAGTTCAACGATAAAGATAGCCTTACACATACTAACACATCCTTACACATATGACACACTTGATACACATCGCATAATTTTACGAGACTGATACATCCTTTAAACATATTTATTAATATTGACACATCGTTACACACATTGACACACTTGATACACATCCATAAACATATTAACACATCTTTAACAAGAGTGATACATCCTTATAAACTTTGAAACACTTGACATACATTTATTAATATTCGACACACTTGATATTAGAAAAGAAAAAATATATTGACACACTTACTAGCATGCATTGACACGGTTGTTTAACAAAGTCAAAATTTTGAGTTAGTATAATCTAAACCATAAACGTCACCAAAGTCAAACATTTGTAATACAAAGTAGTAAATTGCTCCAAATTTGACAACATTGATATACACCATTGTTAGATAGTATGATGGCCATGAATATACAGATACAGCAAATCGTATGATACACCATTTATTAAAAACAACCAATAATGATAAACTGATTTGCAACATTGGTACACAAATTAATCACCAATCACCATGGACAGAGGGAAGAAAGCAGGAAACGGTAACAGAGGTGGTAACTGTTCATGTGGCAGTACTGAATGAAGGTTGTGTCTGTAAGTTAATAGGGTAAATCGTTATCTTGCATTAATCAGAAACATGGTATATAAATACCATTACAATGAACATTATAGACCTTGGGCCTTAGCCCATACTAATATTACAAGGACTCGGACTCTACTCTAGTATATCGACTAACACTCCCCCGCAGTTTGAGCGGGAGGACACCGAACATTCAAACTGTTACGAAACTCCTGAAACAAGAAGAAAAAGAAAATATAAACGTGGTGACTGGTTATCACAGAACCAACGGCCGACCACTTAAAGGAAACAGGTGGTGACTGGTTAACACAGAACCAACGGTCAACCACTTAAAGGAAACAGGTGGTGACTGGTTATCACAGAACCAACGGCCAACCACTTAAAGGAAACAGGTGGTGACTGGTTATCACAGAACCAACTGTGACAACCGGCAATTTAGGGAGCCATTTTGAAAACCCGCATTACGTTAAAGTTCGTTTATAATTTTTATTTGGAATTTTTATTCGCAACGAACTTGTAAGACCAATTTTATGGATAATTATATTTTATGTCGTTATGGAATTCGAGAATTATTTTAATAATTCATTATGGAATTTACTTGATGATGTATTTTTTTAAAATTCTCACTGGTACTACGTTGACTCCGGCACTAGGTTTACCTAACGGGAAATTTTATGACTCGTTTTACGAGTCCGACTACATTTAATTATTTACGGGATGCTTTCGTGGGATATTGAAAGTTTGAAATGAGTTCGGGTCTCGGGCCGTATGTTTTACATTTACCCATTTGTACCCACTCAAAACTACTAGTAATATTATTATTACTATTATTATTATTATTATTATTATTATTATTATTATTATTATTATTATTATTATTATTATTATTATTATTATTATTATTAGTTAAAAAAAATATATAAAAAGAGTGAACCACAAGGGTCCTTGTTTGGTCCGGTTTTCACACAAACACAACACCCTCACTCACACATCTCTCTCTCCCTCATTCCCTCTTCTTATTAAACCCTAGCCGCCGTCCCCTTTTTCCGGCCATTACCACCACACCGCCGGCCACCACTAAACACCACCACCATTTTCTTAATCCCCATCATCTAATCTCTTAGATCCACTCCTACACGCGCCCTATAACATCATTTTTCATCACGAATCATCACCATCTTTCATCACCAATCGTTATTTTCGAAGGGTTTTACGGTTTGGAGCTTTTTAGATCGAAGGTGAGGCGAGTGTTACACGTGTTTTTGATTAAACGTGACCCTTGGTCACGATATGTTGAGATTCGAATGGGTTTTCACACAAAAACGGGAAATTACTTTTGGGTTTATGATGGAAACTCGTTTTCTTGAAAAGTTTGATATCCGGGTTGTTTCTTGTGGGTTCGGTTCGAACCGTGAGTCCATGACTCACGGCTTGGGTGTTAACTCGAGCCATGGTGCTCGATTTCTTGTTATTGTGAGCCTTGTTTATGGCTCTTGAATTATTGCTCGCGTTGGTTTTACTTGGTTCGACTCATGGGAGTCGCGGCTCGATGCCGTGTAATAGTTAGTGTTGCCGAGACCCGGCCGTGTGGTCATGTTGGCATTTTGGAGTGCTCTTTGGAGCCGTTTATGTGAACTTGGATGCTTGGTTCGAGCCACTTTTGGCTCGTGTTGTGTACCGCGACTCAATCGAGTCGAGCGGACTCGGGTTTGGCTTGGTAAACCAACCCGAATGTGACCTTGGTTATATTGTTTCTTTATTGTTAACTTGGTTTTGGTATTGGTTTGGTTGTTTATTTACTTGGCCGAATACATGTGGGTCGAGACCACGTTTGGTCTCGACAAGGGATATTGGTATTGAGAAGTGTTGACGAAATGTGTATTTGGGGACCGATTGTGAGACGGTCACTTAGAATGACGGAGATAGGTTAGTCGGGTGCCGTAGTCGGACCCTATTGTTGTAGCACGTGGATTGGGATTGTTTTGGACGGAGATGTATTGATTTTTATGACAATTGCTTATTACTTTGGACTTGGACAATGAGCCGAGAGTCATGACTCGGACATGTGACCATTTCGTATGACTCGATAACTATTTACAATTTAAAACCTAAATAATAAAACTCGTAATAATAGTTATTGGTAATATAAACGTTTATATGAATATATAGACGTGAATAACGTATATATAAGTGTATAAATGCGTATATTAATAATAATAAAAATCACGAGTCATATTATAAATAATACGACTAAATATATTAGGCTACGAGAGTAGCGTAATATTATTGGAAGTATTATCATAAAAATGTATTATAAAACGAGAAACTCTCGACAATTACTAAATATTAAATAAAATGTCATTTTATATATATAACGAGTAAACTTATCGAGTTATGCGGAGTCGTGGTCACTCGAGTTCAGGTAAGTTTTGTTTGTGACTTTCGTGTTGTCACGGATATATGACGATTAATATAAGCGTTTTCTATAACTAAATAACTACTTAACCGAAAGGTTGAACCGGGTTATTTGGCTATACGAAATGAGTATATTAATGGGCATCGTATCCTACGACGCCCATAGGTTGTGGTATATGTAAAGGGTAATAAATTGCGAATATATATATCGGGAAATCTGGCCAATTTGACGATGTATATAAGGAGTTTATTAAACTACGATATTACCATATAGTGTTTATGTGCTATGTGCTTTAGGATTGGATGTAATCTTGGAACGGTATGTTACGTAAATAAATATGAGGATTATCAAATCGGCGGATTTGGTAAACTTCGGCGATTTATTTAAATGATATATTGGGCTAATATTAGATCTATAGTTTATTTATTATTCTTTTGTGTGACTTTTTGGTTTGTTTGTGTCGACCCACCACCCGTATGGATACCAAACGTAAATACACCAAACTATTACGAAATGGATTTTCGGAAAAATAAAACGGATTAAATCCGGGTTTGGGAATATTTTGAATTTGAGGAAATGATTTCTGAACGAGTTGATATTGTTAGGTCGTGCCGAGTCCGTAGTTGCCGTCTTGTGAGTTACTATACATCTTACTTCTACCGACTTCTTCTTGCTATTTTTCTGGACTTGAGGTGAGTCATAGCCCCACTTTTTACTCTTGAACTATGTTTTCAATACTTGGGGTGAGAAACATGCAAATTATTTTATGTGGACTATTTATCGCTTCTATATTCTTTCTAAAACTTGTTATGCGTATGGACTAGGATATATTGTCAGCTTTAGTCACATACATTTTATGTGTACTATTCAAGGTTGGCTTATTTGGAATTTGTCAGCTTTAGTCACACGGTTCGTGTGTACTATTCAAGGTTGGCTTATTTAGATACCGTAGCGTGCACCTATAGGTTATTGATACTTTGGAGGTTATCCGAGTATTTATGATATTGCGGGGGTTACCCATATCTACGTTAGAGCGGAGGATATCCGTGTGTTATGATTGGAGCGGAGGGTATCCGCAGCCTTTTAGTGAATCCTTAGTCTAGCTAGCAAGCGTTTTGCGTATATGTCCACTATATTGTTAGATGAATTTAAACCTATGATCTCACCAGCGAAAGCTGACTTTTAGCACGTTTTCTCAGGTAATTAAGTGAGGATTTGGATGCATGGATTGGAAGACTCGGCTAAGGCTCCTGGTTTATGGATCTATTTTTCTAAACTCTGATATTGAATTATGGACCTACTGTTATTTTCTTTTGGGCCTAACTCTGAATGATGTTGGGATAAATGTAAACTTTAAAACCCCGTTTTGGTTGTGTTTTTACTTTTGTTTACTTTATCTCGTTCTATTATGTCTTGTGACGTATACCAATCCCCGTAGCACCCCAAAAGCTTGTTGAGTCTTCCGCTGTATCAAATTTTGAGGGTTTTACACCAACGGCCAACCACTTAAAAGAAACAGTTTTTTTTTTTTTTTTTTTAATAAAACTAAAAACATTAATATGATAAAAAGGATAGATGTCAACAAAACATCTCAATCACAAGTTCCGTATATGTTTCCTTCACCAATGCGTCTTCCTGATCATTCTCTCGATTTCTTGGTAATCTACTTTGATGAATGAAAACAAATACCAATACTATTTTTTTTTCTTGTTGCGTCAATAACCAAAATAAAAAACAAATGGTTTAGATCTCAAAGCAGCCAATGTTATCTTCTTTGTTGTTTTCTACACGTGTACGTAGAAACAAAACACAACCCAATATGATGAATCATTCAATCATCTAAAATAAGGGGTACATTATTCTCACAGGCCCTATTTCTATTAACCAAACATTCTCTAAAACTTTAGCTCAATTTTTTTTTTGTTTTTTTACTTGTTTTGTCGTTTTTTTTTTTTTTTTTTAATAGAAAGGAGTATATGTATATGTATAATGTTTGGTATATTTGTGTTTAATAATGTTTTGTATATGTATAATGTTTTGGTATAGTATATATTTTTTGTAATGTTTTTTTTTTTGTTTATTTGTTACGTTTATATAATTAACGTCCAATGCGTTTTTATTTAATTAATAACAACAACAAATAGCATGTTAAACATTACCACATTAAACGACTATGACAACAAACGTTACCAAAAAAATTTCAACTTTTATTATTTTTAACAAAATACTTTTTTTTTTAACTTTTATAACATTTATTACAAAAAAAAAAAAAAAAAAAAAAAAAAAAAAAAAAAAAAATTACAATTTTTTTTTTAATTACAAAATTATATTAAAAATTTACAACTTTTATTTTTTTTACAAAAAAATTTCAACTTTTATTCAAATCATTTAAAAGATCATGGAGCCGGGCACTTGGCTGTTACAAAAAAAATTACAAAATTATATTAAAAATTTACAACTTTTATTATTTTTAACAAAATACTTTTTTTAAAAAACTTTTATAACATTTATTACAAAAAAAAAAAAAAAAAAAAAAAAAAAAAAAAAAAAAATTACAACTTTTTTTTTTTTTTTAAATTACAAAATTATATTAAAATTTACAACTTTTATTTTATTTACAAAAAAATTTCAACTTTTATTATTTTTAACAAAATACTTTTTTTAAAAAACTTTTATAACATTTATTACAAAAAAAATAAAAATAAAAAAATAAAATATATAGCCGCATATTTTGACCATGGCAGTGGGGGACAAAAAAAGAAATAGGACAGTGGGATAGGGGTAGGTGGCAGTGGGCTAAGGGCATAGAGCCCGCCCGGTTAACAACACCCCTAAAATAAATATGTACGGAGTAATGGACTATGAAGGAACAATACAATAACTATAATAATTGGAAGTGGGATATTGATTTTATGATGAGTCGACGGTAATGAAAATAATTAAGGTTTGACGGGGTGGCTTAACGGAAGGCGGCTCAACATAGCTTAAGTTTTAAAGGTAGCCCTCCGAACCTCCGGCGTGTAGCCGGCGGCTGGAGGCAGCGGAAGATTAAAGTGGCGGAAAGATTAGGGTTTTGTGGATCTTAATGGCCTGATACCATGTAAGTTAATAGGGTAAATCGTTATCTTGCATTAATCAGAAACATGGTATATAAATACCATTACAATGAACATTATAGACCTTGGGCCTTAGCCCATACTAATATTACAAGGACTCGGACTCTACTCTAGTATATCGACTAACAGTGTCATGTGTGCGGCTGATGCTAAACAACAACATTATGATAGCAGCGGTGTTGATTACGACGACGCTTCTTGCTAGAAAAAACAAATCACTATCATTGAATTTCAAGAATTTTGTATCAGAGAGAGCACGAAAGTAAAGAACAATAGTGATTTATGATTTGTGAAAAGGTGAAACCGAAACTTTTAAGTTTTTAATGTATGAGAGAGAGACAAAGAGTGCTAGTTAAATTACTAGAATACCCTTGCTAGTCTATTATCACATTTTACAATTTCTACCCTTTTATATATGTTGTTATGGTTTCTTTTCACCATTATTATTTTAATTTTTCTTCTCATTTGATCCTTACTTTATATATGTTAAGATGAAAGGAAAACATACACGACTTTTAAGTAAATTGTGAATACAATAGTTACACTTTGCGGTCACACGTAGTTTTCATATAGGAAACAAGAAGCATACATATTTATATGTATCTTCATTTTTTAGACTTGAACCAAGCTATAAGACGTAGAAGTGTTGGACAATACCTCGACAACAAACCCGAAGATTGATCGCGGAACACTAGATCGCGGTTTGAACTAAGCACAAGCTGCAACCTTCAACGTAACCTGTTTGAAGAATAAATAAACGAGAAGATCGACAAGACTACAAAGAATCAAGAATATATGCACACGTTATACCCTCAAACACCCCTTTATTAATACCAATAAAGCTTACAATTTGAGGAAGAAGAATGAGAATACTAGCAGTCCCCCTCACCTCTATTTATAGAGATGAGGGGGTAGGAAACCATGTAAGAGTCAGTTAGGAACTCCCTAAGATCCTAGCCGACCTCCTCATGTATCCTTGCCTTGCAAGGCAAGCTAAACACTTGCTAGTTTTAGTCTAATCTTAATCTAAATTACAATGTACACTTAAGTCCAAAAAGTGATTAAGTTTGCTCCTAATATCTAACAATTTCCACCTTAGGAGTAACACTTAAACATAACCGATACTCAACACCTTTTCCTCGTGCTGGAACCTCGGACCGGGGACCACCTTGTCGACCAGGCATTGTACTTTAGTAATTTTCCAAGATTAGCTTCCATAGACTCCTTCACTTTCTTCTTTTCAGCAACATTACCCTCTGCACCCTTTTGACCAGGTACTCCGGTTACCGTAATGTCTGCCCCCACCTTTATACTAAGGTGTACCTTTTCCTGCTCCTTTACCAAGCAGCCCGTGTTTGTCTTTTCTTCAAGTTGCTTGTCCTCCAACTTTCTTTGAGCCACTGCAGCATCATCGTTACTAACCTGAACAACCCCAGCTTCACGATTTCCTTGAGCTCCCTGCAGTTCCACCTCAAACCAAACACGTTCATCAACCTGTACTCCATGGACTCCTGTTTTAAGACCAGGACCAAGTTGTTTAAACCCAACTTGTTTATGACCAAGTTGTTTGAGACCAACTTGTTTATGACCAAGTTGTTTGAACCCAACTTGTTTTGAACCTCCATGCTTTTGTACACCAAAAGTCTTCACTTTTGCTTCCAAAGTATACACACAGTTCTCTTTCCTGATCCCGGTCATCATAACCCGACAACCTTTGATCACCTTGACTCTACCAATCTGCATCTTCACAGTATAACCCTCTTTTTCAAGAGTACCTAATGAAATCAAGCTTTTTCTTAACCCTGGAATATACCTGACATCTTCCAGTATAAAGCTTGAACCATCATGCAACTGTATCTTCACTTTTCCTGTCCCTCTGATTGTGCACGTCCTGTTATCACCTAACTGAACCGAACCACAATCAACATCCTTGAAGTCATACAAGAAGTCCCTCCTAGGTGTCATATGATAAGACCCACCTGAACCCATTACCAATTCAGTCATCTCATCATTTCCGACCACCGCCAAGGCTTCTCCAAAATAGGCGTTACCCTCGTCATCAAAAGAATCAGAATCCTGATCATGCTTACCCTTCCTGACGAACCCACTTGACTTCTTCTTTGGACAGTCTCTCTTCAGATGACCCTCTGAATGACATATGAAGCACTTGAGTTTAAAAGTTCCACCCCTTGACTTAAATCGCGAACTTCCACCAGAATGAGCTTTCCTTAAATGATCTGACCCTTCCCTTACATATAACCCGTCACCAGTTTCTTCCTTTGTGCCTTCAGTTCTTTTCTTCAACTCCCTTGAATTCAGAGTCGCCAGAACATCCTCCATTGTCAAGGATTCCCTCCCATACAACAATGTCTCCACAAAGTTTTCGTAAGACGACGGCAATGACGTAAGTAACATAAATGCCTGATCTTCATCCTCAATCTCGATATCAATATTCGCCAAATCAAGTATCAACTTATTAAACTCGTCTATATGATCACCCAGTTTCGTACCTAGACTCATATAAAACGTGTACAGCTTCTTCTTCAGATACAGTTTGTTTGCTAAGGACATAGTCATATACAGACTAGTTAGCTTCGTCCAAATTCCTTCAGCAGATGTTTCCTTGGTAACTTCCCGTAAAACCCGGTCTCCCAAGCATAGAATCAAGGTACTGTATGCCTTCTTCATCAAAGCAGCTTTTTCACCTGCTTCCATGTCCGCGGGTAATGTTTCTAATGCAGCATCACATCCTAGCTGTACCATTAAAGCACGCTCCTTTATTTGCCATAACCCGAAGTCATTCTTCTCATTGAATTTTTCGATGTCAAACTTAGTTATATAACTAGCCATTCTTCTTATACCTTGCTAAAAACCTTGTCAAGTTGTTTCTTAACCAACTTTACCGACAAGCCTCACAAGCCGTGTGCAATATTCCCCTTGTTGCTATAAACCCTTCTTGCAAATCGAATTAATTAGAATAACCCTAAACCCTCGATTTCGAACAAGCAAACCCGACCGTTAACTTGAACCCCAAGCGAACCACGATCGAAACTTGTACCACAAGAAACCCGCAACAAAGAATCGTTCTTTTTAATAAACCAAAAGAAAAACGACACCATAACTTGTTCTTATATAGAAAACTAAAATCAAAAACCTTTTATAAACCAAAAAGATCAAATACCATTTGTACTTATCTAGTAGTCATGTGGCAAAGAAAGTAAATTACAAAAGCAATTCTGGCACTTTTGTTTCGTTTCTTCATGTGGGTAATAAAAGAATGAACCAATCACAAGTCAAACCTTTCTTTTATTATTAATATTATTAAAAGCCCCAACGTAACCTTCGTCTTCTCTGTCTTAAAAACCTGCAACTCCAAAACCGATTCGAAACCCGAAACCGTTTTCTTTGCTCTAACCCTTGAACTAGCACTCGAACTTCAAAGACCACAATAACTGTGACTCTTGATACCACTTGTTGGACAATACCTCGACAACAAACCCGAAGCTCGATCGCGGAACACTAGATCGCGGTTTGAACTAAGCACAAGCTGCAACCTTCAACGTAACCTGTTTGAAGAATAAATAAATGAGAAGATCGACAAGACTACAAAGAATCAAGAATATATGCACACGTTATACCCTCAAACACCCCTTTATTAATACCAATAAAGCTTACAATTTGAGGAAGATGAATGAGAATACTAGCAGCCCCCCTCACCTCTATTTATAGAGATGAGGGGGTAGGAAACCATGTAAGAGTCGGTTAGGAACTCCCTAAGATCCTAGCCGACCTCCTCATGTATCCTTGCCTTGCAAGGCAAGCTAAACACTTGCTAGTTTTAGTCTAATCTTAATCTAAATTACAATGTACACTTAAATCCAAAAAGTGATTAAGTTTGCTCCTAATATCAACAATTTCCACCTTAGGAGTAACACTTAAACATAACCGATACTCAACACCTTTTCCTCGTGCTGGAACCTCGGACCGGGGACCACCTTGTCGACCAGGCATTGTACTTTAGTAATTTTCCAAGATTAGCTTCCATAGACTCCTTCACTTTCTTCTTTTCAGCAACATTACCCTCTGCACCCTTTTGACCAGGTACTCCGGTTACCGTAATGTCTGCCCCCACCTTTATACTAAGGTGTACCTTTTCCTGCTCCTTTACCAAGCAGCCCGTGTTTGTCTTTTCTTCAAGTTGCTTGTCCTCCAACTTTCTTTGAGCCACTGCAGCATCATCGTTACTAACCTGAACAACCCCAGCTTCACGATTTCCTTGAGCTCCCTGCAGTTCCACCTCAAACCAAACACGTTCATCAACCTGTACTCCATGGACTCCTGTTTTAAGACCAGGACCAAGTTGTTTAAACCCAACTTGTTTATGACCAAGTTGTTTGAGACCAACTTGTTTATGACCAAGTTGTTTGAACCCAACTTGTTTTGAACCTCCATGCTTTTGTACACCAAAAGTCTTCACTTTTGCTTCCAAAGTATACACACAGTTCTCTTTCCTGATCCCGGTCATCATAACCCGACAACCTTTGATCACCTTGACTCTACCAATCTGCATCTTCACAGTATAACCCTCTTTTTCAAGAGTACCCAATGAAATCAAGCTTTTTCTTAACCCTGGAATATACCTGACATCTTCCAGTATAAAGCTTGAACCATCATGCAACTGTATCTTCACTTTTCCTGTCCCTCTGATTGTGCACGTCCTGTTATCACCTAACTGAACCGAACCACAATCAACATCCTTGAAGTCATACAAGAAGTCCCTTCTAGGTGTCATATGATAAGACCCACCTGAACCCATTACCAATTCAGTCATCTCATCATTTCCGACCACCGCCAAGGCTTCTCCAAAATAGGCGTTACCCTCGTCATCAAAAGAATCAGAATCCTGATCATGCTTACCCTTCCTGACGAACCCACTTGACTTCTTCTTTGGACAGTCTCTCTTCAGATGACCCTCTGAATGACATATGAAGCACTTGAGTTTAAAAGTTCCACCCCTTGACTTAAATCGCGAACTTCCACCAGAATGAGCTTTCCTTAAAAGATCTGACCCTTCCCTTACATATAACCCGTCACCAGTTTCTTCCTTTGTGCCTTCAGTTCTTTTCTTCAACTCCCTTGAATTCAGAGTCGCCAGAACATCCTCCATTGTCAAGGATTCCCTCCCATACAACAATGTCTCCACAAAGTTTTCGTAAGACGATGGCAACGACGTAAGTAACATAAGTGCCTGATCTTCATCCTTAATCTCGATATCAATATTCGCCAAATCAAGTATCAACTTATTAAACTCGTCTATATGATCACCCAGTTTCGTACCTAGACTCATATAAAACGTGTACAGCTTCTTCTTCAGATACAGTTTGTTTGCTAAGGACCTAGTCATATACAGACTAGTTAGCTTCGTCCAAATTCCTTCAGCAGATGTTTCCTTGGTAACTTCCCGTAAAACCCGGTCTCCCAAGCATAGAATCAAGGTACTGTATGCCTTCTTCATCAAAGCAGCTTTTTCACCTGCTTCCATGTCTGCGGGTAATGTTTCTAATGCAGCATCACATCCTAGCTGTACCATTAAAGCACGCACCTTTATTTGCCATAACCCGAAGTCATTCTTCTCATCGAATTTTTCGATGTCAAACTTAGTTATATAACTAGCCATTCTTCTTATACCTTGCTAAAAACCTTGTCAAGTTGTTTCTTAACCAACTTTACCGACAAGCCGTGTGCAATATTCCCCTTGTTGCTATAAACCCTTCTTGCAAATCGAATTAATTAGAATAACCCTAAACCCTCGATTTCGAACAAGCAAACCCGACCGTTAACTTGAACCCCAAGCGAACCACGATCGAATCTTGTACCACAAGAAACCCGCAACAAAGAATCGTTCTTTTTAATAAACCAAAAGAAAAACGACACCATAACTTGTTCTTATATAGAAAACTAAAATCAAAAACCTTTTATAAACCAAAAAGATCAAATACCATTTGTAGTTATCTAGTAGTCATGTGGCAAAGAAAGTAAATTACAAAAGCAATTCTGGCACTTTTGTTTCGTTTCTTCACGTGGGTAATAAAAGAATGAACCAATCACAAGTCAAACCTTTCTTTTATTATTAATATTATTAAAAGCCCCAACGTAACCTTCGTCTTCTCCGTCTTAAAAACCTGCAACTCCAAAACCGATTCGAAACCCGAAACCGTTTTCTTTGCTCTAACCCTCGAACTAGCACTCGAACTTCGAAGACCACAATAACCGTGACTCTTGATACCACTTGTTGGACAATACCTCGACAACAAACCCGAAGCTCGATCGCGGAACACTAGATCGCGGTTTGAACTAAGCACAAGCTGCAACCTTCAACGTAACCTGTTGAAGAATAAATAAACGAGAAGATCGACAAGACTACAAAGAATCAAGAATATATGCACACGTTATACCCTCAAACACCCCTTTATTAATACCAATAAAGCTTACAATTTGAGGAAGAAGAATGAGAATACTAGCAGCCCCCCTCACCTCTATTTATAGAGATGAGGGGGTAGGAAACCATGTAAGAGTCGGTTAGGAACTCCCTAAGATCCTAGCCGACCTCCTCATGTATCCTTGCCTTGCAAGGCAAGCTAAACACTTGCTAGTTTTAGTCTAATCTTAATCTAAATTACAATGTACACTTAAGTCCCTAAAGTGATTAAGTTTGCTCCTAATATCTAACAAGAAGCAATGGTATTAGGAAACACACGATAAGTGATATGATTGTTAAGTGTCCTGGTTCCTTTAGTTGTGCCACAGAACTTATACCTAAGGAGACACCAATTGCGAGGTAAGATGATTTCAATCCTCTGCCATATAGGAGATCACCCGTCATATATTCAAGGATCATGAGTGAAGACATGCATGCTACTGTGTTTACACAAATGTATGCAGCTAGAGTCTCCTTGGGGCCTTCTTTAACGCCATCAGGAATACTCGTCAATGATTGGTTGGCGGTTACGGCAATGAGGACTGCAACCACTATCACTTAATTTCTAATTTGGCTAAGCGTATTTTCGGAAGAAATGCTTGCAGAATTTGGTTGCATCTCTATTTCTCTATGACTTTCTTCCATCTTATGTTGTTATAGTGATTGTGGATATCGGTCTACTCGAATTTGTTTAGTATCTATACTATTTGTTTTCTTCTTTTTTGGCTATTTTACGTGGTTATAGCGTTTTACTAAAATACTTGGTAGCTAGTACTTGAGAATGACTAATGAAATTTCTTTGAGTCAACTCGTATTAATCAAACATACGTGTGAAAAAAGCCCGGGTTAGTTTATAGGAATTGATTGAGAAGACTTGGTATTCTTGTATTAATCAAACGGTTAAAAAAAGCCCGGGTTAGTTTATAGGGATTGATCGATAAGACTTGGTAAAGATGATTACACACACTGAGGCCTTCACTGGATCATACAAATCAAGTGTATTTATTTCCAAATCCAGTTAAATACTGTAGTTTATATCTTTAGATGATGAATTATGTAGTTAACTTAGCTTGCGCCAATTAATATAATCATCTCGAGTAAAAGGACGACTCCAAGTCTTCGAAACTGTGTGAAGCACAACTTATGTTGTCTTCATCGCTACCAAGGACGACTCCAAGTCTTCGAAGAAATTTATGGCGTTAAAATCCAAAATGTTTGTGCCTTTGTTAGACCATTTCAAACTATTGTTTTAGGTACAGAGAACCTTCTCCGAACCACCTTTGATGATATACTTAAATAAATACCGAGAACCAAGTATAAGTAAATAACAAGTGAGTGACCGAAGGTTATGGGTATGTGAGTGATGAGTGAGTGATGTTTGGTAATATATGTATTGTTACTAGAGACAAATAAACAAGAAGTTGATAATAAAAAGCAAAGATAAAGTGTAGAAAACGATACAATAGATCTTTTGATTATGGAGACTCATTAATACAAACAAGGAAAATGTTGAGGCATGTGAAACTCACAATTTCTTTAAGATAAATTCATACTCTTCACGGTACTTGAGAATCATAAACGTCTATCTCTCTGCAGGATATAACAATAACGGATAACTTCGTTAGTAAAAACATGTTATCAATGCGAACCAATACGTGCCTTCCCTCTATTCTGAACCTAATACACACAAGGTCAAGATGGACAGTAAACAAATGGAGATGAGTGTGTTGTGTTTCTTGGTGTGCTTGAAACGAGAGAAGATCTCTCAATGTATAGGAAATGGAGATGAAGGGAAACCAAGAAAACAAAGGAAGAAGTAGATTTTGTGTGGCCTGCCAAAAGTGGGTTGGTTTATTGCTACTTATATACTAACGGATTGAGCTCAAAAATTAATTTTAACTTGAAAACGTATTATCCTATTAGTACATAAAAAGGTGCACAATTTAATCCAAATGCTATCTCGAATAAAAATTGGAAATGAGTTCAAAACCTTCTAATGCATTGCAACCAGGCAAATGTATTTCAAAACTCTTTAAAGGAAATTAAAAAAGGATTATCTTTAAAGGAAATTAAAAAATGGATTATTTGAATTTAGCATACATATTTTAGGGTTGCGGGGGGCAAATAATGGCCTCAACGTTTTATATACTTCCTCGTTGTTTGACGACCTTATTGACGATATAGCTCTCCCTATGTGAATATAGTAAGTGATCATATCACTATTTTGATTAAATTTTGTTGAAGTGAGGTGCGAAGTAACATTAAATAGTATTGAGTAAATTACACCGTTCGTCCTTAGGGTTTGGCTCAAATCCCGACCATCGTCTCTGATCTCTTTTTATTGCTTGAACGATCCTTAATTATCTTGAAACTTCGTAGCACCGTTCGTCAGTAACGATCGTTAAATGTGTTCACTAAATCCCCTCATGTGGCTTTCACATGAGGGTATTTTAGACATTTTGTCTTAATATTCTTCACCCTAAAGACACACATATACAAATCACATTCCCACAGTATCATTTATTTTAAACTAACCTACACTCATAAGCATAATCCAAACACCTTTTCTTTCAAATTGTCCAACAATAGCAATCTTTTTCACCAAGTAAACAATCATCAAACTTTTTCAAACCAATTTCACCAAATTAAATTAACCCAAAAATTATAAAACATCAAAAACCAAACTTCAAAATTCCCCTTTGAGTACTAGTTCAAACCCTAATTTTAACACCCAATTTAACTATTCACATATCAAACAATGATTTCTTTATGATGCTTCATGATGACTAAAAGGTACTACTAGAAATGATTTAGGTGGTGCCGTTTTGGTGGTGGTTTAGCGAAACCACGACAACAGTTCTTATTATATGACGATGCTGGAAAAGTGATCGTCGGCATCCACACACATTGGTAGATGTTTTGGAGCTTATTAGCAATATATGTACAACTATTGTTTCTATTTGTAAGTACTTACATGTACATATGCAAAAACGATTTGATGAAATACTCACCGATCTTGAAGGACATCATTGTTGTTGTTTTATTCTTTTCCTTTGTTGTTATATGGAAATGGTTTAAAACTTGATATATAAAGTCATTTTTAGTATTGTTAATGTTTAAGTTTTTGTGTTTTAATCTAATTTTGGTTATTAAGGAAAAAGGATTTTGATTATGAATTTTGATAAAAGAAAATTACTCCATAGAATTTAAAAGGAAATGATTTATGTGTTGCCTTATATGTACTTTAAATAAAAAATAAATTATAAATTACTATTTCACCCTCATGTGCAAGGTACATGACGGGATTTAACGGGCTTATCTAACGGTCGTTACTAATAAGGACGAACATTGTTACAGGGTTTAATGATAATGATCATTCATGCAATAAAAAAGATCAAGGACGGGGGTAGGGATTTGATTCAAACCAGAGAAACGAACGGCGTAAGTTACTCAATAGTATTATTTAGATTTACTTCAAAACACCGTCCATCACAAATTGCCCAACTCACTGCATCTTGCATGCAGTAATGTAAATAGGACTTTTTTTTTTTTTTTTTTTTTTTTTTTTTAAATTAATGTTTGTGAATGAGATTTTGTTGGACAAATTCTACTGTAACTGAAACATGAAAAGGAAAGTTAGCTTGATACTGATGAAACATCTATGAAGAAAAATTAATGGCAATAGTGGAGGCTGTACATATATGGATCGTTTGCAAAGAGCCACCATAGTAACTTCCGGGGGTCGAGAAACTTAAATACTATATGAATAGCAAGTTTACTTAATAAATTTCTTTGATCATTTGTGTTACAAAGTTTAGTCTCTATATTAGCTTATTGTTAAGTCCACGGGTCTTAGTGTTAATGTTTAGTCGTCATAGCTTAAAGAGTCGGTTTGGTTGGCTTGTGTCCCAAGCCCAACCCGTGTCCTTGTAACAGCCGACTATGAGTCTTGTTAGAGTCGGTTTACCCTCCCCCTCATCTCTATAAAAGGAGGTGAGGGGGGGGGGGGGGGGGGGGGACGGATTTGGTACGCATTCTTTCAATATTAATCAAGGAAACGATTAGGGTTACTTACTTGTGCATACTTCTTACTTTTTTGTCGAATATAACAACTGCTGGTGTGTGTCTTCTTCAACGATCGGAGTTATCCGCTCTAGTAATCAGGGTTGTAGGTTGTCGATTCCTACGAGTGGTATCAAGAGCCCAGGTTCGCGGGGTTTCGTTGGTTATCTAGGACCGATCGAGAAGGGTTTTTCTTGGTGTTCGGATTCGTGGACGTCAAGGAGCAGCAAGGGTATCGACAGTTAAGGGATCTTGAGTTCTTCGATTGTCCGGGTTTGTGACAAGGTGTAGAAGACTTAAGGTGTTGTTGGTTTTTGATCGACAAAGGTTGTGTTGATTTTTTTTTTCTTTGGATCTGGTTTTCGTTTGTTGTGGCGGCATACAGGAAACGAAGAAGACAGATCTGCTTTTGTTATAAAAGAAAAAGTCAACACAACTTTTTATAATAAGACCATATACTCCGTATTTAATACTTGGGTTCTTTTGTTTTATTTATAAAACAAAAGGTTATTTTAATTAAGAGGGTATTGCACAAGGACTTTATTAGTTTGTGATTGTGAAGGTTTTTTACAAGGTTTAGCAAATTAATAAAGGGATTAAAGAATGACGGGAGCCAAGTTTGAAATCGAGAAATTCGACGGAACTGGTGATTTCGGGTTATGGAGAGTCAAGATGCGTGCTTTATTAATCCAACATGGATGTGAAGCAGCTCTGGAGGTTTTACCCGCGGATATGGATGCTACAGCGAAAGCTGAGCTAAACAAGAAAGCTCATAGTGCCATGATTTTGTGTTTAGGTAACAAGGTTCTGAGAGAGGTTACCGGGGAGACGACTGCAGCGGGGGTTTGGTCCAAGCTTGAGACTTTATACATGACAAAGTCCTTGGCCAATAAGTTGTACCTAAAGAAGAAGTTGTATACTTTCTACATGCCGGCTGGACGTACGATTTCCGAGCATATAGATGAGTTCAACAAAATCGTTCTTGATTTAGCAAATATTGAGGTAAAATTCGAGGATGAAGATCTTGCTTTATTATTACTCACTTCTTTACCAGCATCATACGAACACTTTGTGGATACCTTGCTTTATGGACGGGAAGCTTTGACTTTGGAGGATGTGATGGCCACACTGAATTCAAAGGAAATCAAAGAAAGATCTAAGGCGAAGGGGGATGATGGTGAAGGGTTATATGTGAGGGGAAGAACTGATCGCAGGAATTCGCATCAGTCTAGGGGAAAGTCAAGATCGAAGTCTCGAGGTGGAAGACTCAAGTGCTTTATTTGCCAATCTGAGGAGCACTTAAAGAGAAACTGTCCAAAGAATAATCGCAAGAAGTCAAATGGTTTCGTCAAGAAAGAAGATCAGCCAAGCTCCAGTGGTTCGATTTATGACGGTTCTGAGGTGATGATGGTGATGAGTGCAGAGGCTCTGCTAGATTGGATCATGGATTCAGGAGGTTCTTATCACATGACACCGAGGTTAGATATATTTTTTGATTTTCTGGAATGCGATGGGGGCAGGGTACTGTTGGGTGACAACAGGGAGTGCAAGATCAGAGGTATTGGCAAGGTAAGGGTGCAACTGAAAGATGGGTCAAGTTTTGTATTACACAATGTCAGGTATATTCCTGAATTGAAAAGAAACTTGATATCGCTGGGAACTCTTGAAAAAGAGGGATATACCGTAAAAATGCAGTCGGGCAAAATCAAGGTGATTAATGGTTCTAGGGTTGTTTTATCTGGAACTCGAAGGGATAATTGCGTATACTCTTTGGATGGCCATGCAGTGGCGGGTGAGCTTAATGCTAGTGTTGAAGAAAAAGACAGTCTTGCGCAGGTTTGGCATAAAAGACTGGGACATATCAGTGAGGCGGGACTTCAGGTGCTAGAAAAGCAGGAGCTGTTTGGAAAGAAAAGTCTAGGTAAGCTCGATTTTTGTGAGAATTGTGTTCTGGGAAAGTCACATCGAGTCAGTTTCGGTGTAGGAAGGCACACTACTCAGGGAGTGATAGACTATGTTCATTCAGACTTATGGGGTCCGTCTCAGGTGGAATCATTGGGAGGTAAGAGGTACTTCTTATCTATTGTTGATGATTATTCCAGGAGGGTATGGGTTTATATTCTCAGGTTCAAACACGAAGCATTTGGAAAGTTCAAAGAGTGGAAGCAGTTAGTAGAGAATCAGACTGGGAGGACGGTTAAGAAGCTGAGGACAGATAATGGTCTTGAGTTCTGTAATCGGGAGTTTGAGCAGCTATGTAGTGAGAGTGGGATTGCTAGACATTTGACAGTTGCCGGGACGCCGCAGCAGAATGGATTAGCAGAACGGATGAATAGAACTCTCATGGATAAGGTACGCTGCTTATTAATTCAGTCTGGATTGCCCAAGACCTTCTGGGCGGAAGCGACATGTACGGCTGCATATCTTATAAATAGGTCACCATCGACAGCGATTGAGAAAAAGACACCTATGGAGATGTGGTCGGGACATCCAAGTGATTATGGGATGTTGAGGATTTTCGGCTGTGTCGCATATTCACACGTTAAACAAGGTAAGCTCGAGCCGAGAGCGGTAAAATGCGTTCTTTTGGGGTATCCTGAAGGTGTGAAGGGGTACAGGCTATATAGGCTTGATAATGAATCACCTAAAATAGTCACTAGCAGGAACGTGGTCTTCAATGAAAGTGTCATGTATAAAGACACGTTGAAGGATTCTGGTGCAGGTACTGATAAGTCTGTTGAGGAATTACAGGTTGAGGTGGAACTGCAAAGGTTAAATAATCATTCGCTTGAGGAAGATCTGATTGATGGTCAGGAAGATGGCGATGATGAAGATGCAGGGGATCAGGATCATGATCAAACACCGGATCTCACAGATTATCAGTTGGTTCGGGATAGAGAGCCAAGGACAAGAATGAAACCTTTGAGGTTTCGAGATGAAAGTAATATGGCTGCTTACGCGTTTGCTGCAGCAGAGGAAGAAGATACTCATGAACCATTGACATACCAGGAGGCAGTTACTTGTAAAGATAGATTTAAGTGGAAAGCTGATATGGATGAAGAGGTAGATTCTCTGAACAAGAATGAGACCTATGAGTTAGTGGATCATCCAGCTGGGCAAAAGCTGGTGAGCTGCAAATGGCTGTTCAAGATAAAGGAAGGGATTGAAGGTGTTCAAAAGCCTAGGTACAAGGCGAGGGTGGTGGCTCGTGGATTCACACAAAGGGCAGGTATTGACTATAATGAAGTATTTTCGCCGGTAGTTCGACACACATCTATTCGGGTTATACTTGCATTGACTGCATGTAGAGATTTTGAGCTAGAGCAGCTTGATGTAAAGACGGCATTTTTACATGGGAATCTTGAAGAAGTGATCTACATGAAGCAGGCACCGGGTTATGAACAAGGTAACAAGGTATGTTTGTTAAAGAAATCCCTTTATGGTTTGAAGCAGTCACCTAGGCAATGGTATAAGAGGTTTGATGAGTACATGCTGAGCAACGGGTTCAAGCGTAGCAGTTACGACAGCTGCGTATATTACAGGAGTTATGCACCAGGTGAGTATATCTATCTACTGTTATATGTAGATGATATGTTGATTGCTTGTAAAAGCAAGGCTGAGATTGGGTCTATCAAGTCTTTGCTTAAAAAGGAGTTTGACATGAAAGAGCTCGGGGAGGCAAAGAAGATTCTTGGTATGGAGATCATCAGGGATCGGAGTCGCAAGATTCTGAGGGTGTCACAATCCGGGTACGTTTCTAAGATTTTAAATAATTATAGAATAGACAATGGGAAATCGGTTAAGATGCCATTGGGTGGGCACTTCAAGCTGTCGTTGAAGGATTGTCCGGTTAGGGATTGTGATGTTGAAAGGATGAGTAGGGTGCCATATGCAAATGCGGTTGGGAGCTTAATGTACTTGATGGTGTGCACGAGGCCAGACATAGCGTATGCGGTAAGTGTTGTTAGCAGATATTTGGCGAATCCAGGTAAAAAGCATTGGGAAGCAGTGAAGTGGATTTTGAAATATTTGCGGGGTACTGCAAACGTGGGTTTGGTGTATGGGACAAATCGTGGCAACCATGTGGACGTAACAGGTTTTGTTGATTCAGACTACGCTAAGGATCCGGATAAAGGTAGGTCAATCACAGGTTACGCGTTTTTAGTACAGGGATGTGTTGTAAGCTGGAAGGCAACGCTACAACACGTGGTGGCTCTTTCAACTACAGAGGCGGAGTATATGGCCCTTACGGAGGCTGTGAAGGAAGCTATTTGGCTAAGGGGACTCTTAGAAGAGTTGGGCGTAGAGCTTAACACTGTTGCAGTTAATTGTGATAATCGGGGCGCGATTCACTTATCGCGGAATCATGTTTTTCATGAAAGGACTAAGCACATCAATGTGCGTTACCACTTTATCAGAGAGGTCTTGGAAGCAAAGACGGTTGAAGTTCTGAAGGTGGGTACTGAACACAATGCTGCGGATGCCTTGACGAAGGTGGTACCTGGACGGAAGTTACAGCACTGCTTGGAGTTGCTGAGTGTCGGAGTAGGCTAATATAAAGCCTAAGGTGGAAATTGTTACAAAGTTTAGTCTCTATATTAGCTTATTGTTAAGTCCACGGGTCTTAGTGTTAATGTTTAGTCGTCATAGCTTAAAGAGTCGGTTTGGTTGGCTTGTGTCCCAAGCCCAACCCGTGTCCTTGTAACAGCCGACTATGAGTCTTGTTAGAGTCGGTTTACCCTCCCCCTCATCTCTATAAAAGGAGGTGAGGGGGGGACGGATTTGGTACGCATTCTTTCAATACTAATCAAGGAAACGATTAGGGTTACTTACTTGTGCATACTTCTTACTTTTCTGTCGAATATAACAACTGCTGGTGTGTGTCTTCTTCAACGATCGGAGTTATCCGCTCTAGTAATCAGGGTTGTAGGTTGTCGATTCCTACAATTTGAATGATTCCATGTCTTCGATATCTATTGACAAGTTATGTAAAAATGAAATGAACGATGACAAAGTTAAATATAAGATACACAAATTATGATACGTAGCTGGGAAACAAATAAATTGCAAAAAATCGTCTTTGTGGTTTGGCCAAATTGCAGTTTTCGTCCCTAACTTTTCAAAAATGAAAGCACCGTCCTTGTGAGGAACTTTGTGTTGTAGTTTTCGTCCCTGTCCTAAGTAAAATGACCAAAATGCCCTTGTAAAAAACTGCAACCCATAGACGAAAACTACAACCCAAAGTTTTCCATAAAGACGGTGTCTGCACTTTTAAAAGATTAATGATGAAACCTGCAATTTGGCCAAACCATATGTGCGATTTTTGTAATTTACTCTAATTTTTAAATACTTTTCATGAAGTTAGTTTTTTTCCCTTTATTTAATAAACCATTATTATATTTTGAACAATCTAGTTGTTTTATGACCGTTGTGAGCTCTAGCTAGTATTTTGTATGCGAGTTATAAATAGTTTGCTTCTTGTAACTTTTTTTTTGGAAGTAATTAAATATAACTGTTGAAACTTATAATTTTATCAAAGCTCGCTTCTTAAACCCTTAATTTAGGGGTTGCTTGGTTCATATTAAGTAATGGGAAAATGAATAGCAATAGGAATATACTGGAGTAATGATTATTACCATTGTAATTGATGATGTTTGGTTGAAAATTTTAAAAAAAAGTTTAGTGGGCCAAATTAAATATAAAATTAAGGGTTATATGGATGTGAGAAGTTATAATGTACTCTAGAAGAGTAGGAGAGAAAATTAAGAAAGGTACAAAAAAAAGAAAGAAAAAAAAAAAAAAAATCAACCAATTGGGTCATTACCCTCAAAATGTTGGGGAATTGTGGATTGCTTAGTATTGGTAATGGTCCATTGAATTATAGCAAACCATTCACCATCAATCATTATCTTTGCTATTCCTTACCCCTAAATATCCCTAACCAAGCACACCGGTAATGCAATGTACGACTCCAACATCTATCAATTAAATATATTTAATTAACTTATCAAAAGATTGGAAATTCATAACCTACAACAACATGCGGTACATATAACTCTACGAGTATTTAGAGCATCAACAATGCAGATTAACCTGCAACAACATGACGACAAATTTTTTGCCAAATTATTTTTCCACTATTTTATACTTATTACAAGTAAATGTACTCTAATACTAAAAAGTTCCTAAAACATCTTTGTAAAACCTTTTTTGTATATTGCTAAAATAACAAGATAGTGTGAGAAGTCTTTTGCTCAAGTCATTCCTCAAATGACTTAGAGGATCCTTATGTCAATGGCGAAAAAAGTTCTTCACTCAAAAAATGATTTTCAATGGGTGTGTTTGTTTGACACCTTTTGGCAAGAAAGAATACTTGTGAAAAAATTTGTTTGTTATAAGTGTTAGATTAGAAAAAAGGGTTAAATTCTACTATTCCAATATAAATGGGATTTACAATCTTTAGCAATGGGTCTCACCATTTCTCTCTATCTCTCAATTACTAGTATATTTTTCTTTTATAATACTCCATCCTCTCAAAATTAATTTTCACGAACAAAACAGATGCAGTTTAAAAAAAGTGAGACTAGTGCACTCTTCAACCAATCAATTATCTTCACCGCTCACTAAATTCTCTTTTAATTTGTTGACAAAAAATAGACTATTACTTTGAGAAATCCTAAAATGGAAATAGTAATTTTGAGATGAATTGAGTACTTTTATGTGTCTCTCTAACTTAAACAACCGATTAATATATTTTTAAATAGCAAAATTTTTTTTCTCTTTCTTATTTTCTTTCAACCCAACCATATCCCAAATCATACACCAACGCCGTTATCAAACAAAACACACCCTAAATTTTTTTACCAGAAAATGTTATTTTGGACTTATAATTCTCGTTAGGAATTAAGACGTTACACAATAATTTCAGAAACTGTGTGGACCACAACTTCATTTGTCTTTGTCGTTATTAAGTACGACTCCAAGTCTTTGAAGAAACTTATGGCGTTATAATCCCAAATATTTAATGACAATTTTTTTGCCAAATTATTTTTCCACTAACTTATACAAAAATAAATTTACTCTAATGCTAAAAAAAATATCTAAAAATCTTTGTAAAACCTTTTTTGTGTACTCTTAATGTTAAAATAATAGGATAGTATGAGAAGCATTTTGCTCAAGTCATTCCCGGCTAGAATGGCTTGAGGACCCTTAAGTGAATGGTGAAAAAATGTCTTCACTTAAGAAAAAGATTTTCAATGACTTTTTTTAGCAGAAAAAATCATTGTTTTACCCTTTTAATGGAGATGAACTTATAATTCTCATAGGAACAAGAATGACACATTAATTGCAGAAACGATGTGTCGTTACCAAGGACGAATCCAAGTCTTCGAAGAAACACTTGTGGCGTTAAAATCTAAAATGTTTGTGCATTTATTAGACCATTAAAAGTTTAGAGCATTTTTTTTTAGAACGGCAAAACTCTAGAGCATTTACAATGCAAAATAGTTTTTGGTGACAATTTATTTGTCAAATCATTTTTCACTATCTTATACTTATTACAAATTTACAAGTAAATGTACTCTAATTCTAAAAAGTCCTTAAAAAAACTTTGTAAAACCTATTTTTGTGTACTCTTATTGCTAAAATAATACTCCGTAAGATAGTGGAAGAAGTATTTTACTCAACTCAGTTCTCAGATGATGTGAGAATCCTTAAGTGAGTGGCGAAGAAAAGTTCTTCACTCAAGAAAAATTTTTCCGATGACTTTTTGAGCAAAACGTCATTGTTTTACTTACCTTCCAAAGGAGACGAACTTATAGTTCTCGTCAAGAACAAGGACGTGACATGATAATTGTAGAAACTGTGTGAACCACAACTTCATTTGTCATTGTCGCTACCAAGGACGACTCCAGGTCATCGAAGAAATTTATGGCGTTAAAATCCAAAATGTTTGGGCATTTGTTAGACCATTTCAAACTACTGTTTTTGGCACAGAGTAGCTCTTCGACCCACCTTTGATGATATATGGCTGGTAAATCCTGGACATCACAAAACATTTCCAACTTATATGTGAATATGTGACTTAATCTGGCTCACATTTCTTTTTAATATATTGTAATAAAAGGGCAGTTATTAGAGGAATAAACTCTAGAACTACGATCATTTATTAAATTTTGTCTAAAAAGTTCAACATAGATCATAGTTTTTTTTAAAGATTCAATGAATAAATACGGGTTATTCATTTTTTCAACAAAATAAAAAACTCATTTTCTATCTTTTGTTATAAAAAATTAAATATCTCACAAATCGTTAAACGAATCATGTAATTGCGATGAGAATTAAATCATCTTTCTATATATACTTTCGATGAATTCTTTTTCGAGTTTTTTTTGTGAGTATTGTATTTACGCCTTAAAAATTGCATGTGATTTGTAAAATCAAAGTTGATTTGTTATTTTAAAAATCATATGTGATTTATAAAAAGCATATGTGATCTGTGAAATCACATGTGAATTTTAAAAGAACAAATCACTTGTAATTTTTCAGGACATAAATTTCAGCCGAGAAAAAAACTCAGTAAAAGTTCGTCGAAAGTATTAACCGATATAATTGATGAATAGCCCAAGCCCGATCTATGGGCTTAGGGTACATTAGGGTTTATTGTAATCTATAAATTTTGGTTATCAATAAAGGTAAAGACACACAGTTTCAATGTAAATATACGGTATCAGAGGGTTAGATCCTCTAAAGCCTAAAAAAAAAAAAAAAAAAAAAAAAAAAAACCACCGTCATTTTCTTCCCTCCCAAAAACCCTAATAACCCAAAACTGCCTTCGTTTGTTTCCACCACCAAAAGTCTATTGTTGTGTTTGTTAATTCACAACACCTTTACATCATAAAGAGATCCCATTGCATTAACCTTTTTGTCTTGATTGTATTAATTATGTTCCTAGTACCAAATCCCCATTCCATAACAAATACTCCGTATCAGTTAACGACTATTTTGTCTATAGCTATACCTATTTGTTCCTTTACCTAACCAAAACACAACAACGCCACAAACGTATAAAAAGGTCCTCACCATCCAAAACTTTCAGTACCTTATGGCTGTTTCCTTTTGCGAAAAAAAAAAAAAAAAAAAAAAAGCGTGGAATTTGATTTAAAAGTCAATTCTTCAAACGTTTTCTCCACATAGTTGACTAAAGCTCGACTATTTAAAAAAAAAAAGTTACGTTAATGTTTTATTTTTATTTTTATTTTTCTTTTCAGTTAAAGTCGACTAAAGCTCGACCTGTCTCCACCTAAATTCGACTAAAGCTCGATCAATGGTGTTGCTTCATTCAATAAGCCGCAAGAGGTTGCTTCTTCAAGAATCAATGTGAAACCTTTTGATGTCCTAATGCACGTCATTGGTGAATTTACAAGTTCTTCGACAAGTACCGCTTTCTTTGTTTGCTTTGCTTTTGCTTGCTGTGGATGTCTTCGTCAACAAAAATAGTTATAGCTTTATTGTTTTATGTATCTCTAGTCCGAGCTTTCGCGATTTCGCCGCTCGGACTGCGGGGGAGTATTAACCGATATAATTGATGAATGGCCCAAGCCCGATCTATGGGCTTAGGGTACATTAGAGTTTATTGTAATCTATAAATATTGGTTATCAATAAAGGTAAAGACACACAGTTTCAATGTAAATATACGGTTCAACAGAAAGTATATTAAAGTGCGCATTTAATGAAAGATAAAATAATTCTCTTCGTGATAATGCATTTTTTGTCGCTTAACGATTTGCTGTTTGTATAGTATTTTACTTTTAAGAAAAAAAGTTGAAAATAAGTTTTTTTTTTTTTTTTTTTTTTTTTTTTTTTTTATAAGATAGAAATGAATAGCTAAGATTTGTTAATTGGATATTTAAAGAACTTTTTTTCTCTTCCAATTCTAGAAGTACCATATTCAAACCAACTAAACCGGCGGCCCCTGTTTTCATCAAGAAACGCAATGAAGAACTGGTGAATACAATAACTTTTAGTTACCCATCTAGGAGGACTTGCAGGTGGTGATGGAACTGGAAGCAAAAGTCCAGTTGGTAAGGACACTCGTAGTCGTAACAAGAGTCACGCCTCGTCCTACACCGTATACCCTTCCTCTTTCCTCATTTGCCTCCATGCTTACTTATAACTTTGTATTCTGTTTCTTAGCTAGAGTTACAATCCGGTTACTTGTATTAAACTGTTCATTTACATGTATTTTGTGCATGTTATCTCTTATGGTTTCGATCCCATAGAAAACCTAGTATAAATTGTTCCATGTAATAAAAACCTACAACAGATTTCTTTTAACACCTTCAAATTATGCGAAAACTTGATTAGCACTAATACTTATTCCCCATGTATGTATGCGCGGGAATTAAATTAGATCTTGATAAGTAACAATGTTATGAAGATCTGATTTTAGATCTTTATCTGTCTCACTTGAGAAACTCGCATTTTCTCTTGATATCTAGCCGAATCGTAGGGTGTTGGGTAAAAACCTTAAAATCAAGTTTAGTACTCTTTCTTACACTCACAATGTAACATCAGCAGAAGACATAGAATTGCACGTGAAATTGTTCTCATGCCATGGCACACTCTTATTTTTTGAATTTCTCTTATTCCATGATATTATGTTTTGTATGCTGTTCGTCTTACATATAATGTATCACTGTTGCTAGTTAAGATCAAAACATATATATGGGATGATACCTAAATTTCATAAAAGGGATTTAGCCGTACAATAGCAACATACTTTTTCAAATGTTCCATTCTAGTACGCGTACTTTTTTTTGTCTCACTCAATGTAACGTACTTTCATTTTTTGTTCCATTCTACCAAAAAGTTACCGGTTACCGGGAAAAAAGTTTGAAAACCGGGAAAAATGCCTATGTGACATATTTAATACTAGAGTAAATAGCAACGTACTTTTTCAAATGTACCGATCTAGTACGCGTACTATTTTCGTCCATTTTTATAAGTTTTTATTCGTTTTTATACGTTTTCATCCGTTTTTATACACCTTTTCATCTATTTTTACACGTTTTCATCCGTTTTCTTATGTTTTCGTCCGTTTTTGCACGTTTTTCCGTTTTTGCATATTTTTGTCCGTTTTTACACGTTGTCATTCGTTTTTACACGCTTTTGTCCGTTTTTACACGCTTTTGTCCATATTTACACGTTTTCATCGGTTTTTACACGTTTTCATTCGTTTTCTTACGTTCTAGTCTGTTTTTGCATGTTTTCGTTCGTTTTTACATGTTTTTGTCCGTTTTAACACGTTGTCGTTCGTTTTTGCACGTTTTATCCGTTTTTGCACGTTGTCGTTTGTTTTGGCACATTTTTGTCCATATTTACATGTTTTCCTCCATTTTTTTCACGTTTTCATCTGTTTTTACATGTTTTCATCCGTTTTCTTACATTTTAGTCTGTTTTTTGCATGTTTTTAATTCGTATAAAAACGTATGAAAACGGATGAAGATGAATAAAAAATGAACAAAAACGTGCAAAACTAGTGAAAACGTGTAACAACAGATGAAAACGTATAAAAATGGAGAAAAAACGTGCAAAAACAGACAAAACGCGAAAAAAAAAGACGAAAACATGTAAAACCGAACAAAAACGTGTACAAAAGTATGAAAACATGCAATAACAGATGAAAACATGTAAAAACGAGTGAAAACGTGCAAAAACAGAAGAAAACGTGTAAAAACGGGAGAAAACGTGGAAAAACGGATGAAAACGTGTAAATAGACAAAAAAGTGTAAAAATGGACAAAAACGTTTGAAAATGAACGAAAATGTCCAAACCTGATGAAAACGTGCAAAAACGAATGAAAATGTCCAAACCGGATGAAAACGTGCAAAAATGAATGAAAACGTAAAAAAAACCAAATTTTTAGTTATTTTCGACACACGTACCATAAAAGTAAACTTTAGAAAGTATATGGCTATTTGATGGCTTTTACAAATATATAATATATAGTGGAAAACCAACGTGGCAGCTTTTGTGGGAAAAAAAACTTGCTAGCCGGTTAAACAAGTTTCGTGGGGTAGAATGGTACAAAACGTGAAAGTACGTTACATTGAGTGAGACAAAAAAAAGTACGCGTACTAGAATGGAACATTTGGAAAAGTATGTTGCTATTGTACGGCTAAATCCCTTCATAAAATTACATGTAATGCAACTATGCATGTACAGTGTCAAGGTACGTGGTATTACCTTGGCTACTTAAAAAGTGTCTGTAGATGCTACTTTTAAAGACATGATAATGAAAAAACAAGGACGTAAAACTGTAAAAGTAATAAAAATAGTACATGGTCTTAACAAAAACACGAAAAAGAAATTATGTAAAATAACGACAACATAACAATAAAAAAACGTCGCAACCACAACACTAAGGAAGTTTTAAATGACAAAAATTTAATTAACTTTATGCTAAACAGTTTTACAAAAGTAAGGAAGTTGTTAATGACAAAATGTAACTATATTCTATAACAGTTTTACTTGAACCATTGACCACATAGAGTTACAGAACTTATAACGATACTCCCTCCGTCCCAAATTAATAGTTCATGTTTTTTTCGGGATGTTCAAAATTTAGTTGTACATTATTGAAAATAGATAGAAAAGTATGATCGAGTTTATCATATTACCTTTGCTTAAAATTATTATTAAACTTTAAAAAAATATTAGTTAATACTGTTATTCTGGTAAAAAATAAGAAACAAAAATCAGTAATAATTATGTTTTTTTTAAACTTTGTGTTTTTTAGCGGGGACAATTTTTTGGGACGGATGGAGTAATACCATGTGGATTTTGTCAATGGAAGAGATCTAGCTTGAAAACTAAATGAAAATTACACATGTACGGAGTAATTAAAACGCAGTTTGGTGCCTAATAAAGAACATTATAATAACCAAAACAACGTTAAGCTTACATATAAATTATACTGTAATTGTAGAACATGGATAAAAAATAAAACAAAATATAATACATGAGTAAAAGCGAGAACAACCAGCTGAAGAAGAATAACCAAATCGATAACCAGTTTGGATCATGCAGCCTTTGAGTCCTTGACAGCATATAGACAGTTTGAATCACATTAAAAACAGTTTGAACCAAAGTAAGAACAAACAGAGCGATTCCAGCAATTAGAGCAATGATACTCCATGGACTACTAAAATAATTATGCCTCAACTCTGCAATAAGGTTTGGCCGATAAGCATTGTAGTACTCATCCAATTTCTCCCATTCATCTTGGTAACAGAAATTTTGAAAAGGAACCTCTTTGCATATGTTGTTTATGATACCTGCTGCTTCCTCATTGGAACCTATATCGTTGACAAGGACTTGTGATCTATCCAACTTTGCAACGTCTGCAGGAGTATCTATTAACATGTCCAGAGCAAAAACATATGATGAGACACAAGTCTGAACTTGAAAGGACTGCTCATATATAATGAGGTTCCTTAAAATCAACTCTGAGTTATCATTAAGACGTAGTATTGACATTTTAAGAGTTGGCTTACTCCATGAAAAAGGGAAGAAGAGGAATCTTGATAATTCGAGCTCCATGGCCATTGGCCACTTTGCATCAAGTTTCTTGCTAAACCTGACTCCCGACCTGTCCAATTCGACAACAGAGTGGGGTTTTACACTTTTATAATCTGCTGGTGAATCACCAACTGGATTCTGGTAAGATTTTTGGATAAAGCCAAGGATATGATCATGAGTTGTAGAAATACTGGAATTGTCTATTACTATATTTTCTTCAAATATGTTGCAAAATTCTTGAATTCTTAAGAGGTATTTAGCAAGATGGTCCGTGGGATCACGTTGCAAAAGAGTACACTTAAATATGTCTAGAAGAACAAAAATGGGAATTTGGTTTTCTATTAGAACCATGTCAAGCAATATATGTGGAGAAAGTAACTTGATTTGAACGAATGAAGAATCATCCTCAATAAGATTGTACAAGAAAGCGAGTATGAAACAAGCATCCAGTACCATCATCTTGACAAGTTCAGAATCAGGGTATGTCGGCATCGCGACATAACATGCCTTGATTTGGTCAACTGAATGACTTACCTTCGTCACACATTCTTTTAATATTTGCTCAGGCGTGGAATTTAAAGGACGCAATACATTACGGAATAGATTATGCATATAAGTGGCTTTATGCAATTCAAATCCTTTAAAATGTTCATCTTGGTGGTGAAGAGGTCCAAGAGAGACCACTCGGGGGGTAAAAGAATGTGGGCTAACATCTCGATAGACGCTAGGAACCATGAAGATCGATCCTGGACGTTGGTATCTAAAATTTAGTACTTCTCCTCCATCGTATTTAAGAAGATCTTGAAGAGTGTCGTCAATATCTACATGCCCAAGTTCCACGACAATTTCTGCCATTCGAAATGTTAAAATATATAATTAACTTTCGCGCTGTGGTTGTTAAATATACTATGGAATCTAGATAGAAGGGAAATATTTTAGAACGAAAGCGAATGTATGAGAAGAATAGGAACGAGATCGAAAGTATTATCTAGCAAAGGAGGGAAGAGTTTCATAAGTGGATGGAAGTAGTAAGACTAGGAGTGGCGAAGATTGATGAGGGAATACGTGTGTTATATAGAGGAAACCGCATTAAAAGACAAAAGTAATAAAATAAAAATGTGAGTATCATCAGTAGCGGATCTACTCAATCTCTCACATTTCATTCATATCTATTTTGTATTGCTTGTTAGCATAAAATGTATCCAATCTTTGAATGATTCTATGTATAAAACTAAAATACGACAGTCACTGTTATGTAATTAGTCTTCATATTAGCTTATAACTAAGTCTAGGGTTAGAGTGTTAAGCTTAAACTTATCTTAGTTAAGTAGAGTCGGTTTGGTTGGCTTGTGTCCCAAGCCCAACCCGTGTCCTGTTTACAGCCGACTTACAAAGTCGGTTTACCCTCCCCCTCATCTCTATAAAAGGAGGGGGGGGGGGGGGGGGGGGGGGATGAGTTATGTACGCATTCTTTCAATACTAATCAAGGTTCGATTAGGGATACTTACTTGTGCATCGTTCTTCTTTTCTGTTGATATCATCTTGGTTTAAATATGCGTTTTGCGATCAGATGCGCTACAGGTCCCAAAGGCCATTGCTTGATGCGTGTTGCAAATGCGAGCGCATTTTGGACGCGATGCGTTTAGTATTAAAAAAAGTACAAAAACTATTTATACATAGTATATTCTACTAAGTATCAAGTAAATGCAATAAACTTACAAAATAAGTCTCTAGCATATTGAAATTAGGCCACTAATCCATTTGTAAAACAAATAAATCAAAAGCAAAGCTTGACATAAGACACTTAGCAAGACACAAAATACTATATTTTTGTCATTGTATTTGTATTGGACGTCTTTTTTGACAAGTTTTATCTTCAAAAGGCCGTTAAAATATATAAGTCTGTTTTATATGGTTTAATTTTGACTGAAATGACCTAAATTCTAGATTGCGACAATTGCGACCGTTGCTAGCATTAGACAAATGCAAATAATTGTGGTATAATGCGAACGCAATATGGGATGGCCTTGCATTAGGCACCATAATGCGAAATTTTAAATGCAATGCAATGATGCGTGCAATTTGTGCAATGATGCGCGCATTTTTAAACCAAGGATATCATTATCTGCTGTGCGTGTGTCTTCTTCTACGATCGGGTTTATTCCGCTCTAGTAACCAGGGGTTGTAGGTTGTCGAATACTACAAGTGGTATTAGAGCTCAGGTTCGCGGAGTTCGCTGGTTATCTAGGATCGATCAAGAAGGTCTCTGTTGTTCGTTCTTGGAAAGAGCAGGTCTCATTTTTCTGTTTGGGTTTTCAAGGGTAACGATCGACAAGAGGGTTGCTGTTTAGGATTTGTTTAACCAGTAACAAAGAAGCAGCAGGATTATCGACATTAAAAGGGTTTCTTCTTGAGGTTTTCGAAGATTGGTTTTTTGGATCTGGTTTTCTCTTGTTGACTGCGTACAAAGGAAGAAGAAGACATTGTTTTTTTTGTTTTTTTTTTTTTTTTATATATTTAAAAGATAAAAGGTCAACGTTTATAGATAGATAAAAAGGTTCAAGTTTTCTTCAAATTATTTTTAATAATAATATCTAAGCCTTAGTGGGAGTTTGATATATTATTATTATTATTATTATTATTATTATTATTATTATTATTATTATTATTATTATTATTATTGAATAATAATAGTTAGATATATTATTATTATTATTATTCAATAAAGATTATATAATTTGAAGGGGATTGCACAAGGGACTTTATTAGTTTGTGATTGTCGGGTTTTTCACAAGGTTTAACAAATTAATAAAGGGATTAAAGAATGACGGGAGCCAAGTTTGAAATCGAGAAATTCGATGGAACTGGTGATTTCGGGTTATGGAGAGTCAAGATGCGTGCTTTATTAATCCAACATGAATGTGAAGCAGCTCTGGAGGTTTTACTCGAGGGATATGGATGCTACAGCGAAAGCTGAGCTGAACAAGAAAGCTCACAGTGCCATGATTTTGTGTTTAGGTAACAAGGTTCTGAGAGAGGTTACCGGGGAGACAACTGCAGCGGGGGTTTGGACGAAGCTCGAGACTTTGTACATGACAAAGTCCTTGGCCAATAAGTTGTTCCTGAAGAAGAAGTTGTTGTATACATTCTACATGCCGGCTGGACGTACGATTTCCGAGCATATAGATGAGTTCAAAAAAATTGTTCTTGATTTAGCAAATATTGAGGTAAAATTCGAGGATGAAGATCTTGCTTTATTATTACTCACTTCTTTACCACCATCATACGAACACTTTGTGGATACCTTGCTTTATGGACGGGAAGCTTTGACTTTGGAGGATGTGATGGCCACACAGAATTCAAAGGAAATCAAAGAAAGATCTAAGGCGAAGGGGGATGATGGTGAAGGGTTATATGTGAGGGGAAGAACTGATCGCAGGAATTCACATCAGTCTAGGGGAAAGTCAAGATCGAAGTCTCGAGGTGGAAGACTCAAGTGCTATATTTGTCAGTCTGATGAGCACTTGAAGAGAAACTGTGACAACCGGCAATTTAGGGAGCTATTTTAAAAAAAAACCCGCATTACGTTAGAGTTCGTTTATAATTTTTATTTAGAATTTCATTTCACAACGAACTTGTAAGACCTATTTTATGAACAACTATGTGTTTATGATGTTATGGAATTCGTGAATTATTTTCATAATTCATTTTGATGTTATGCTCGGTGATGTATTCCTAAATTCTCACTGGTACTACGTTGACTCTGGCACTAGGTTTACCTAACGAAAAACTTTATGATTCGTTTTACGAGTCCGACTATATATAATTATTTACGAGATGTTTTTCGGGAGATATTGAAGTTTGAAATGAGTTCGGGTTTCGGGCCACATGTTTTACATTTACCCACGTTACGCGCTCCACACCGTTAGTAATATTATTATTACTATTATTATTATTATTATTATTACTATTATTATCTTTATAAAAAAAAAATATATATATATATATATATATATAAACTACAAATTGGGTCCTTGTGGTTTTCGGTATTAAAACAACACACACCAACACCTCACACCTCATCTCTCTCTCTTTTCTCCCTCACCACCTAAACCATAGCCGCCACCGGACACTATTCCGGCCACCACCATCACACCGCCACCCTCATCACAAAACAAACACCACCATCTTGTTCCTTATCTCATCCTCTTTAATTTGAGATATAACACGCGCCCTAAAACGCGTTATAACACCACGAAATCCTTGGAGTTTCGATCGGGTTTTTATTGTTTTCACTAGATCCGCACGTTTGGAGGTTCAAGAAGGTGAGTGAGCTCGTGTTGGTACCTTGGGTACCTCGATATGGTGATAAATCCGTGGCTACACGGATGACTTTTGTGGGATTCGAATAAATTTAGTTGGGAAATGATGTTTTGATATTAAAATCTTGTTTGGTATCCGGGTTTTGGTGTCTTACTTCGTTGGGTCGCATGAACCGTGAGTCAAGGACTCACGGCTTGTTGTGGTCGAGCTTTGTGGCTCGTTATCTTCTTGATAATTGACCTTGGATTCTTGATGGTTCATGTTTGGTGCTATGGTGTTTGACTCGACTCATTGGAGTCATGCTCTTGGCCGAATGGCTGTTGATGGTGTCGCGACCCAAGAGGGTGTTTGGGACAGTTTTGGTTGGCTCGTTTGAGCTTTTGCCAAGACCAATATGGTTCTTGGTCGAGTCCTCTTTGACTCATAATTGTTGCCGAGACCCTATGTGGTCGATTGGGCAATTTGGGTGTGCTCCTTGGAGCCCTATTTGTGACCCTTTTATGTTTGGTTCGAGCCTTTGTGCTCGTGGTATGGACCGCGACTCAATCGAGTCGAGTAGACTCGGGTTTGGCTTGGTAAACCATCCCGAATGTGAACTTTGGTTATATTTATTTACTTATGACTTGTATTGATAACTTGGTTTTGGATTTGGCTTTGGTTGAATATTTCGGCCGAATACTTGTGGGTCGAGACCACGTTTGGTCTCGACAATGGATATTGGTATTGTGAAGTTGTTGACGAAAAAGTGTGATTGGGGACCGATTGTGAGACGGTCACTTAGAATGACAGAGATAGGTTAGTCGGGTGCCGTAGTCGGACCCTAATGTTGTAGCACGTGGATTGGGATTGATTTGGACGGAGATGTATTGTTTTATGACATTTGTTATTATTTTGGACTTGGACAATGAGCCGAGAGTCATGACTCGGACATGTGACCATTTCGCGTGACTCGATAACTATTACAATTAAAACGTAAATAATAAAACTCGTAATAATAATTATTGATAATATAAACGTTTATATGAATATATAGACGTGAATAACGGATATATAATTATATAGACGCGTATATTAATAATAATAATAATCACGAGTCGTATTATAAATAATACAACTAGATATATATTAGGCTACGAAAGTGGCGTAATATTATTGAACGTATTATTATTAATATAAAGAAATGGATATAAAACGAGGAACTCTCGACAAATTATTAAATATTAAATAAAATGTTATTTTATATATATGACGAGTAAACAATTCAAGTTATGCGGAATCGTTGTAACTCGAGTCCAGGTAAGTTATTATTTGCGACTTTCGTGTTGTCACGGATATATGACGATTAATATTAACGTTTTATATAACTAAATAACCACTTAACCGTAGGGTTGAACCGGGTTATTTGGCTATATGAAATGAATATATTAATGGGCATCGTATCCCACGACGCCCATAGGTTGTGGTATATGTAAGGTGTAATAAATTGCGAGTGTATATATCGGGAAATCTGGCCAATTTGACGATATATATGAGGAATTTATTAAACTATGATATGTACTATATAGTATTTATGTGCTATGTGCTTTAGGTTGGGTGTAATCTTGGAACGGTATGTTACGTAAATAAATATGAGGATTATCAAATCGACGGATTCGATAAACTTCGGCGATTTATTTAAATGATATATTGGGCTAATATTAGATCCATAGTTTATTTTGTTATTCTTTGTGTGATCTTTTGGTTTGTTTTGAGTCGACCCACCACCCGTATGGATACCAAACGTACATACACCAAACTAATACGAAATGGATTTTCGGAAATAAAACGGATTCTCGTCCAGGTTTGGGAATATTTTGAATTTGAGGAAATGATTTCTGAACGAGTTAATATTGATAGGTCGTGCCGAGTCCGTAGTTGCTGTTTTGTGAGTTATCATACATCTTATTTCTACCGACTTCTTCTTGCTATTTTCTGGACTTGAGGTGAGTCATAGCCCCACTTTTTACTCTTGAACTATATTTTCAATACTTGGGGTGAGAAACGTGCAAATTATTTTATGTGGACTATTATCGCTTCTATATTCTTTCTAAAACTTGCTATGCGTATGGACTAGGATGTATTGTCAATTTTAGTCACATATTTTCGTGTGTACTATTCAAGGTTGGCTTATTTTGATATTGGTGGATTGTCAACTTTAGTCACATAGTTTCGTGTGTACTATTCAAGGTTGGCTTATTTGGTTATTCGTGGATTGTCAGCTTTAGTCACATATATGTTGTGTGTACTATTCAAGGTTGGCTTATTTAGATACTGTAGTGTGCACCTATAGGTTATTAATACTTCGGAAGTTATCCGAGTATTTATGATATTGCGGGGTTTACCCGGATATCTATGTTAGAACGGAGGGTATCCGTGTGTTAGGTTGGAGCGGAGGGTATCCGCAGGCTTTTAGCGAGTCCTTAGTCTAGCTAGCAAGCGTTTTGCGTATATGTCCACTATATTGTTAGATGAATTTAAACCTATGATCTCACCAGCGAAAGCTGACTTTTAGCACGTTTTCTCAGGTAATTAAGTGATGATATGCATGCTTGGAATGGAAGGCTCGGCCAAGGCTCATGGTTTATGGATCTATTTTTCTGAACTCTGATAATTAATTTTGGACATATTGATATGTTATTTTGGGCCTGACTCTGAATGATGTTGGGATAAATGTAAACCTTAAAACCCCGTTTTGGTTGCGTTTTTATTATGTTTACTTTATCTCGTTCTATATTGTCTTGTGTTGGATACCAATCCCCGTAGCACCCCGAAAGCTTGTTGAGTCTTCCGCTGTATCAAATTTTGGGGTTGTTACAGATTGGTATCAGAGCCAAGGTTATAGAGAACTAGGTAAATAAACGCCTAAACTATAACCGTATTTTTATAGAAAATGATCCTTGACTACCGCCCGCCAGCCCGCCAAGCCGAAGCATCTTTTATTATTTGAGGTATTATGAGATTATTGAGATGATTGTTAGATTTGAGATTTATTGAGATGATTTGAGGTTTATGGATTTTAGTAATAAGATGGCGTTTCGAGGAATTATATGGTCTATATGTTTTATAAACATTTTAGTAATGCGGTGTTTGAAATTCTTTTTATTGAGATTACATAATTGAATTATTTCATGAGGATTTTTGGTATGGTATTTTGAGTTGTGATTTAGTTGTTTTGAAACACTTACACCTACCCTACGCCGTTGTCACAGACCATGGCCTCCCATATGCCCGATGTCGTCGAGGATATTCTTACTGCACCGGTTTTACCTGCACAGTTCACTATGGCATCTGATGATCCTTACCAGATGGCCATGTCTTCAGCTACTGTATCGCAGGCAGCTTCTACTTCAGCACCACCTGCTGCATCTACGCAGGGACCCTCATCTTCTCTAGGGCTCCCTGGTACATCGAGGCAGCTTACTCTTCATCAGGCTTTGGCTCGCGTGGCACCTCGCTTTGCCCACCGAGCTACGGCACGCATGTCGGTACGCCCTACTCCATCACCTTTACAGATTGATGCTCATTCTCTTCTGTCTGAGGCGCCACCCACATCATTGCGTCGTCGTCCTAGATCAACTACTACATCTCCACATGGTTCACCTAGTAGGAGACGACGATTGATGAGGTACTCTTCCGATGAGGAGGAGGAGGAGTACGAGGGTGAGGATGAGGCTGATGACCCTGAGCAGGAGGATGACCCTCAGGAGGCTGAACAGGGTGATTATGATGACCCTGAGGAGGAGGATGACCCTCAGGAGGATGAGATGCCTGATGATGATGATGTATTAGTACCACCAGCTCAGGCTGAGGAGCCTGATTCACCTGTACATCCGATTGAGCCTGATTCACCTGATCATCCGTTCTTGTTTGAGTTGCCACCTGGTAGTCCCATTGAGTCGGATGCATCTTCTGAGGTTTCTGCTGAGCATGCAGAATTAGGTGAGATTGGCAGATTGTGGGCTCGGATTACTGAGCTTAATGAGAGAGTTGCACGTGTATCTGATCGACTTGAAAGAGTTATTGGAGAGTTTTTAGCGGATTTGAGAGTTGACATGACTGTCGTTGTGGGCAGGACTACTGAGATGAGGAGAGTTTTGATGGAGGTCCACGAGCATATTGATAGTTTGCAGCGAGGATTTGTTACTGCTCGTGAGGCTGACCGCAAGCTATGGCAAAGGAATGCCGAGCTTGAGAAGGAGGTGGCTGACCTCAAGAGAGACCGAGACACCCATAGCGTGGAGCTAGGATCGTTATGGAGGGATCTTGATGGCTTGAGGCAGGAGTTGAGTAGACTCCGCCAGCAGCGTGGCTAGTTGATTGGTTTATGTTGTCTTGTTGCTTTCTTATCCGAGGAGTGTTCGGTTAGAAAAGCTAGTTATCATATTTTGATGTATTTTGTTCAGTATTCGTCTCTTTTGGAACGATTAGTACGTTTTGTATTATCCGTTAGTTGGAACGATGTTAGATCGCTATTGTATGGTTGTGGTTATTAGTATATGATATTATATGATTTTGGGTATTATGGAAATTGAGTCCTTATTCGCTTTATTGATGTTACGTGGTGTATTGTTGCTATTCTTTCCATGGGATTGGCTTCGTTGAATTACTCTTGTTGAGCATATTGATAAGTTCTATTGGAGACTCATGAACTTGTATGATGTTACAGATTAATGGCAACATGACGAAACCCTGTTAGAGCTACCAGAACTGGTCCTGCAGTGACTACTCCTGGTCGCCGAGGACGCCGACCTACTCGAAATGTTGAAACCCCTACTCCTGACAACCTGGACACTACTAACCACAACAACAGGAATCAAAATGTTGATGTTCAGGGAGACAATGATCATGTTCCATTTAATGCACCTACTGTGGATCAAGCTATGATCAATCAACTTGTGGAGCAAAGAGTTGCTGAACTGCTAGCTGAGTCAAATCATTCCAACAATTCTGCTGGAACTTTTCCACCTGTCCGTGCTAATGGATGTCACTACAAGGAGTTTAAGATTTGTGGACCTATTGAGTTTGGTAGAACTGAAGGAGTGGTTTACCTGGTTAGGTGGATTGAGAAGACTGAGTCAGTGTTTAATGTTAGTGGTTGTGCGGAGAATGCGAAGGTAAAGTTTGCTTCTTTTACTTTCAAGGATGAAGCTTTAACTTGGTGGAACAATTACCGAAATTCAGTTGGGAGTGATGTAGCTTATGCCATGACTTGGGAGCAATTTAAGTCTCTGCTGATTTAGACTTATTGCCCAAGGAATGAGGTCAAGAAGCTAGAGATTGAGTTTTGGAACCACAAAGTGAAGGGTAAAGATATGACAACTTACAATCGTCGTTACCAGGAATTGGCCTTGCTTTGCCCAGATATGGTGAAAACCGAGACTCAAAAGATCGAGAGGTATACTGATGGGTTGCCTGTAGCTACGAGAAATGATGTGATTTCTGCTAGGCCTGCAAACATCCATGAGGCAATCAGAATTGCTCAACAACTTATGGATTCGTTGGAATTAGAAGAAGCTGATAAGGAGAAGAATGGAAAGAGAAAGAGAGACCGTCACTCTAAGGGTAATGATCACCGAAGCAAGAGACAAGCTAAGGCTTATGCTATTAGGAATGGAGATAAGAAGAATCAGAACAGTGATGCACCCAAGTGTGATCGTTGCCACCAGCGTCATACTGGATGGTGTAGTGTGAAATGCCAGAATTGCTCAAAGAAAGGACACACAGCTAGGGATTGTAGAGCCCGACCTCTTGCTATGGTTCAAGCTGCTCCTGAGATGAGAAACAGGGCAGATGTTGCTTGTTATGGGTGTGGAAAGAAGGGACACTATCGGAATGAGTGTAGAGAATCGTGGAACCGTGGAAATCAAGGCTCGGGTGGTAATGGGTACAATCATGGAAACCGTGGAGCTGGAGGAAACCGTGGACGACAAGATAATGGGGACCAACGTGTGGAAGCTGGAGCTGCTCAGGGAAGAGTGTATGCACTCGGGAACGAGAGAGGAGAAGATCCGAACGTCGTTACTGGTACGTTCCTTCTCAAAAATCGTTATGCTTCCATACTTTTTGATACTGGTGCCGATAGGAGTTTTGTGTCCACTACGTTTGCACCCTTACTAGAGAAACCCCCGATGGCCTTAGGAATTGGATATGATATTGAATTAGCTAACGGGAATATAGAAAGGATTAATACCATCATTCGCGGTTGTACGTTAAATTTCTTGAACCACCCTTTCAACATAGATCTTCTACCCGTCACGTTAGGAAGTTTTGATGTCATCATTGGCATGGATTGGTTGTCAAAGTATCGTGCTCACATACTCTGCGATGAGAAGATCGTGCGTATACCTTACGGAAAGGAGATCCTAAATATATTAGGAGATCGAAAAGATTCTAGGAGCCCATCCCGATTAGCAGTTATATCTTGCACGAAGTTACCGAAGCTAATGGAGAAGGGATGTTACCTTTTCTTAGCTCAAATTTATGAGAAAGGAGGGACGAAGAAGAAGGAAAGGTGCATTGGAGATGTGCCTATAGTTCGTAATTTTCCTGATGTGTTTCCCGATGATTTGCCGGGAATCCCGCCGACTAGACAAGTGGAGTTTCAGATTGAGTTGATACCTGGTGCTGCACCTGTAGCACGAGCGCCTTATCGTCTTGCACCTACCGAGCTAGAAGAGTTGTCAAAACAATTGGCGGAGTTAGCCGAAAAAGGATTCATAAGACCAAGTTCTTCACCTTGGGGAGCCCCAGTCTTATTTGTGAAGAAGAAGGATGGATCGTTTCGTATGTGTATTGATTACAGAGAGTTGAATAAGTTAACGATGAAGAATAGATACCCGTTACCTAGGATCGACGACTTGTTCGATCAACTCCAAGGATCGAGTGTGTACTCGAAGATCGATTTGAGATCGGGATATCATCAACTTCGAGTTCGCGAGGAAGATATTCCGAAAACGGCTTTCAGAACCCGTTACGGGCATTACGAGTTTCAGGTGATGCCGTTTGGGTTGACTAACGCACCGGCAATATTCATGGATCTCATGAATCGGGTGTGTAAGCCTTACTTAGATAAGTTCGTGATTGTGTTCATCGATGATATTCTGATTTATTCAAAGAGTGAAAAGGAGCATGAGGAGCATCTAAGACTCATCTTAGAATTGCTCAGGAAGGAAAAACTTTATGCCAAGTATTCGAAATGCGAATTCTGGATTCCAACGGTACAATTTTTGGGTCATGTGATTGATAGACAAGGAGTCCATGTGGATCCTGCTAAGATTGAGGCGATAAAAGATTGGGCTGCACCTACAACCCCAACCGAAGTTCGTCAATTTTTGGGTTTAGCTGGTTATTACCGAAGATTCATTGAGGGATTTTCGAAGATAGCTAAACCATTGACCAAATTGACTCAAAAGAGTGTTACGTATGAATGGGGAGATAAAGAAGAGGAAGCATTTCAATTGCTTAAGAAGATGTTGTGTAGTGCTCCTATCTTAGCGTTACCAGAAGGTAACGAGGATTTCGTCGTCTATTGTGACACCTCACATAAAGGATTGGGAGCCGTATTAATGCAACGAGAGAAGGTGATAGCTTATGCTTCCCGACAGCTCAAGAAGCATGAGAAAAACTACACTACCCATGATTTGGAGCTGGGTGCTGTGGTTTTCGCCTTAAGAATATGGAGACATTACTTGTACGGAACCAAGTGTGTTGTATTTACTGACCACAAAAGTCTACAACACATCTTGAATCAAAAAGAGCTCAATATGAGACAACGACGTTGGATTGAGTTGCTAAGCGTTTATGATTGCGAAATTCACTACCATCCTGGTAAAGCAAACGTTGTTGCTGATGCTCTTAGTCGAAAGGAAAGAATACCACCGTTACGAGTTAGGTCATTGGGAATGACTATCGTATCGCCATTACCGTCTCAAATATTTGAAGTTCAAACGGAAGCGTTGAAAGCAGAAAATAGATCTGCCGAGAATATATTTGGGATGGCTGATAATGAGAAAAGATTTGTTAAGCGTTCTGATGGATTATTGTGTTTTGGAGATCGGATTTGGGTACCTTTGTATGGAGGAATTCGGGAGTTGATTATGCATGAGTCGCATAAGTCAAGGTACTCTATTCATCCTGGGTCCGACAAGATGTACCAGGATCTTAAGAAGTTCTATTGGTGGCCGAATATGAAGGCAGATATAGCATCATACGTTAGTAAGTGTTTGACATGTGCTAAGGTTAAAGGTGAACACCAGAGACCGTCAGGATTACTAACGCAACCAGAACTTCCAGTCTGGAAATGGGAGCGGATTACAATGGACTTCATTACCAAATTACCGAGGACAGCTAGCGGTTGTGACGCTATCTGGGTAATTGTGGATCGTCTGACAAAGTCTGCTCATTTCCTAGCAATAAGTGAAGATGATAGTGTGGATAAGCTTGCGAGGTTATATGTGAAGGAAATTATTTCGCGTCATGGAGTCCCGATATCTATCATTTCGGATCGCGATAGCCGTTTTACGTCAGCTTTGTGGCGATCACTTCAAACGGCTTTGGGGACGAGGCTTGATATGAGTACTGCATATCATCCCCAAACCGATGGTCAAAGTGAGAGGACCATTCAGACGTTAGAGGATATGCTTCGTGCATGCATCATAGACTTTGGTAAAGGCTGGGAGAAGTATTTACCCCTTGCGGAATTCTCCTATAATAATAGCTACCACACAAGTCTTAAGGCTGCACCATTCGAAGCTTTGTATGGCAGAAAGTGTCGTTCGCCTATTGGTTGGGCAGAAGTTGGAGATAGCCAACTCACAGGCCCTGAGCTTATTTTAGAAACTACAGAGAAAGTAGCTCAGATTCGTGATCGGTTGCAAGCAGCCAGAGATAGGTAGAAAAGTTACGCCGATCAGAGACGTAAACCTTTAGAGTTCCAGGTTGGAGACAAAGTAATGATGAAAGTCTCGCCTTGGAAGGGTGTGATACGTTTTGGGAAACGTGGTAAACTTAACCCACGCTACATTGGACCATTTCTGATCTTAGAAAGAATTGGGCCCGTGGCTTATAGGTTGGAATTACCACATGAACTGAGTAAAGTTCACAACGTGTTCCACGTTAGTAATTTGAAGAAATGTCTTTCCGATGAGATGCCTGTCATTCCAATGAAGGATATTCGTGTTGATGAGAAATTGAATTTCGTGGAAGAGCCAATTGAGATTTTAGATCGTGAAGTTAAACGACTCAAGAGAAGTCGCATTCCGCTTGTCAAGGTTCGTTGGAATTCCCGACATGGACCAGAATTTATGTGGGAACGTGAGGACGAGTTCCGGAAGAAATATCCGAAGCTTTTCACTTCGTAAGATGAATTTTTCCGAGTGAAACCCGGGACGGGTTTCTTCTGAGACTGGGAGGATGTGACAACCGGCAATTTAGGGAGCTATTTTAAAAAAAAACCCGCTTTACGTTAGAGTTCGTTTATAATTTTTATTTAGAATTTCATTTCACAACGAACTTGTAAGACCTATTTAATGAACAACTATGTGTTTATGATGTTATGGAATTCGTGAATTATTTTCATAATTCATTTTGATGTTATGCTCGGTGATGTATTCCTAAATTCTCACTGGTACTACGTTGACTCTGGCACTAGGTTTACCTAACGAAAAACTTTATGATTCGTTTTACGAGTCCGACTATATATAATTATTTACGAGATGTTTTTCGGGAGATATTGAAGTTTGAAATGAGTTCGGGTTTCGGGCCACATGTTTTACATTTACCCACGTTACCCGCTCCACACCATTAGTAATATTATTATTACTATTATTATTATTATTATTATTATTATTACTATTATTATCTTTATAAAAAAAATAAAAAAATAAATAAAATATAAACTACAAATTGGGTCCTTGTGGTTTTCGGTATTAAAACTACACACACCAACACCTCACACCTCATCTCTCTCTCTTTTCTCCCTCACCACCTAAACCCTAGCCGCCACCGGACACTATTCCGGCCACCACCATCACACCGCCACCCTCATCACAAAACAAAACACCACCATATTGTTCCTTATCTCATCCTCTTTCATTTGAGCTATAACACGTGCCCTAAAACGCGTTATAACACCACGAAATCCTTGGAGTTTCGATCGGGTTTTTATTGTTTTCACTAGATCCGCACGTTTGGAGGTTCAAGAAGGTGAGTGAGCTCGTGTTGGTACCTTGGGTACCTCAATATGGTGATAAATCCGTGGCTACACGGATGACTTTTGTGGGATTCAAATAAATTTAGTTGGGAAATGATGTTTTGATATTAAAATCTTGTTTGGTATCCGGGTTTTGGTGTCTTACTTCGTTGGGTCGCATGAACCGTGAGTCAAGGACTCACGGCTTGTTGTGGTCGAGCTTTGTGGCTCGTTATCTTCTTGATAATTGACCTTGGATTCTTGATGGTTCATGTTTGGTGCTATGGTGTTTGACTCGACTCATTGGAGTCATGCTCTTGGCCGAATGGCTGTTGATGGTGTCGTGACCCAAGAGGGTGTTTGGGATAGTTTTGGTTGGCTCGTTTGAGCTTTTGCCGAGACCAATATGGTTCTTGGTCGAGTCCTCTTTGACTCATAATTGTTGCCGAGACCCTATGTGGTCGATTGGGCAATTTGGGTGTGCTCCTTGGAGCCCTATTTGTGACCCTTTTATGTTTGGTTCGAGCCTTTGTGCTCGTGGTATGGACCGCGACTCAATCGAGTCGAGTAGACTCGGGTTTGGCTTGGTAAACCATCCCGAATGTGAACTTTGGTTATATTTATTTACTTATGACTTGTATTGATAACTTGGTTTTGGATTTGGCTTTGGTTGAATATTTCAGCCGAATACTTGTGGGTCGAGACCACGTTTGGTCTCGACAATGGATATTGGTATTGTGAAGTTGTTGACGAAAAAGTGTGATTGGGGACCGATTGTGAGACGGTCACTTAGAATGACGGAGATAGGTTAGTCGGGTGCCGTAGTCGGACCCTAATGTTGTAGCACGTGGATTGGGATTGATTTGGACGGAGATGTATTGTTTTATGACATTTGTTATTATTTTGGACTTGGACAATGAGCCGAGAGTCATGACTCGGACATGTGACCATTTTGCGTGACTCGATAACTATTACAATTAAAACGTAAATAATAAAACTCGTAATAATAATTATTGATAATATAAACGTTTATATGAATATATAGACGTGAATAACGGATATATAATTATATAGACGCGTATATTAATAATAATAATAATCACGAGTCGTATTATAAATAATACAACTAGATATATATTAGGCTACGAAAGTGGCGTAATATTATTGAACGTATTATTATTAATATAAAGAAATGGATATAAAACGAGGAACTCTCGACAAATTATTAAATATTAAATAAAATGTTATTTTATATATATGACGAGTAAACTATTCGAGTTATGCGGAATCGTTGTCACTCGAGTCCAGGTAAGTTATTATTTGCGACTTTCGTGTTGTCACGGATATATGACGATTAATATAAACGTTTTATATAACTAAATAACCACTTAACCGTAGGGTTGAACCGGGTTATTTGGCTATATGAAATGAATATATTAATGGGCATCGTATCCCACGACGCCCATAGGTTGTGGTATATGTAAGGTGTAATAAATTGCGAGTGTATATATCGGGAAATCTGGCCAATTTGACGATATATATGAGGAATTTATTAAACTATGATATGTACTATATAGTATTTATGTGCTATGTGCTTTAGGTTGGGTGTAATCTTGGAACGGTATGTTACGTAAATAAATATGAGGATTATCAAATCGACGGATTCGATAAACTTCGGCGATTTATTTAAATGATATATTGGGCTAATATTAGATCCATAGTTTATTTTGTTATTCTTTGTGTGATCTTTTGGTTTGTTTTGAGTCGACCCACCACCCGTATGGATACCAAACGTACATACACCAAACTAATACGAATTGGATTTTCGGAAATAAAACGGATTCTCGTCCGGGTTTGGGAATATTTTGAATTTGAGGAAATGATTTCTGAACGAGTTAATATTGATAGGTCGTGCCGAGTCCGTAGTTGTTGTTTTGTGAGTTATCATACATCTTATTTCTACCGACTTCTTCTTGCTATTTTCTGGACTTGAGGTGAGTCATAGCCCCACTTTTTACTCTTGAACTATGTTTTCAATACTTGGGGAGAGAAACGTGCAAATTATTTTATGTGGACTATTATCGCTTCTATATTCTTTCTAAAACTTGCTATGCGTATGTACTAGGATGTATTGTCAACTTTAGTCACATATTTTCGTGTGTACTATTCAAGGTTGGCTTATTTTGATATTGGTGGATTGTCAACTTTAGTCACATAGTTTCGTGTGTACTATTCAAGGTTGGCTTATTTGGTTATTGGTGGATTGTCAGCTTTAGTCACATATATGTTGTGTGTACTATTCAAGGTTGGCTTATTTAGATACTGTAGTGTGCACTTATAGGTTATTAATACTTCGAAAGTTATCCGAGTATTTATGATATTGCGGGGTTTACCCGGATATCTATGTTAGAACGGAGGGTATCCGTGTGTTAGGTTGGAGCGGAGGGTATCCTCAGGCTTTTAGCGAGTCCTTAGTCTAGCTAGCAAGCGTTTTGCGTATATGTCCACTATATTGTTAGATGAATTTAAACCTATGATCTCACCAGTGAAAGCTGACTTTTAGCATGTTTTCTCAGGTAATTAAGTGATGATATGCATGCTTGGAATGGAAGGCTCGGCCAAGGCTCATGGTTTATGGATCTATTTTTCTAAACTCTGATAATTAATTTTGGACCTATTGATATGTTATTTTGCGCCTGACTCTGAATGATGTTGGGATAAATGTAAACCTTAAAACCCCGTTTTGGTTGCGTTTTTATTATGTTTACTTTATCTCGTTCTATATTGTCTTGTGTTGGATACCAATCCCTGTAGCACCCCGAAAGCTTGTTGAGTCTTCCGCTGTATCAAATTTTGGGGGTGTTACAGAAACTGTCTGAAGAATAATCGCAAGAAGTCAAATGGTTTCGTCAAGAAAGAAGATCAGCCAAGCTCCAGTGGTTCGATTTATGACGGTTCTGAGGTGATGATGGTGATGAGTGCAGAGGTTCTGCTAGATTGGATCATGGATTCAGGAGGTTCATACCACATGACACCGAGGTTAGATATATTTTTTGATTTTCTGGAATGCGATGGGGGCAGGGTACTGTTGGGTGACAACAGGGAGTGCAAGATCAGAGGTATTGGCAAGGTAAGGGTACAACTGAAATATGGGTCAAGTTTTGTATTACACAATGTCAGGTATATTCCTGAATTGAAAAGAAACTTGATATCGCTGGGAACTCTTGAAAAAGAAGGATATACCGTAAAAATGCAGTCGGGCAAAATCAAGGTGATTAATGGTTCTAAGGTTATTTTATCTGGAACCCGAAGGGATAATTGCGTATACCCTTTGGATGGCCATGCAGTGGCAGGTGAGCTTAATGCTAGTGTTGAAGAAAAAGACAGTCTTGTGTAGGTTTGGCACAAAAGACTGGGACATATCAGTGAGGCGGGACTTCAGGTGCTAGAAAAGCAGGAGCTGTTTGGCAAGAAAAGTCTAGGTAAGCTCGATTTTTGTGAGAATTATGTTCTGGGAAAGTCGCATCGAGTCAGTTTTGGTGTAGGAAGGCACACTACTCAGGGAGTGATAGACTATGTTCATTCAGACTTATGGGGTCCGTCTCAGGTGGAATCATTGGGAGGTAAGAGGTATTTCTTATCTATTGTCGATGATTATTCTAGGAGGGTATGGGTTTACATTCTCAGGTTCAAACACGAAGCATTTGGAAAGTTCAAAGAGTGGAAGCAGTTAGTAGAGAATCAGACTGGGAGGACGATTAAGAAGCTAAGGACGGATAATGGTCTTGAGTTCTATAACCGGGAGTTTGAGCAGCTATGTAGTGAGAGTGGGATTGCTAGACATTTGACAGTTGTCGGGACCGCAGCAGAATGGATTAGCAGAACGGACGAATAGAAATCTTATGGATAAGGTACGATGTTTATTAATTCAATCTGGATTGCCCAAGACCTTCTGAGCGGAAGCGACATGTACGGCCGCATATCTTATAAATAGGTCACCATCGACAGCGATTGAGAAAAAGGCTCCTATGGAGATGTGGTCGGGACATCCAAGTGATTATGGGATGTTCAGGATTTTCGGCTGTGTCGCATATTCACATGTTAAACAAGGTAAGCTCGAGCCGAGAGCGGTAAAATGCGTTCTTTTGGGGTATTCTGAAGGTGTGAAGAGATACAGGCTATATAGGCTTGATAATGAATCACCTAAGATAGTCACTAGCATGAACGTGGTCTTCAATGAAAGTGTCATGTACAAAGACACGTTGAAGGATTCTGATGCAGGTACTGATAAGTCTGTTAAGGAATTACTGGTTGAGGTGGAACTGCAAAGGTTAAATAATCATACGCTTGAGGAAGACCAGATATGTTGAACCTTAGACCTTGATAGATCTTTGAGCACTCGTGGATCGTTAGTTATGTCTATGTAATCACAAACACACTAAAAGAAAATCTCTATAACTTGTATTCTGAAGCGGAAACAAACACAAGTATAAACAATGATAACTAAGAATTCTTGATCCTCTATGGATCTTTTAATAATACTGGAATTGAAATTCTAAAAGCGTGTCCAATACATAATCATTTGTTCCTTTTATAGACAAGGAACCTTAAACCGTTTCATAAGAAACGTATCTTCTATAAAGAGTTAATTGCATAAATCGTCTCTGAACTTTGGTCAGATTGCATGTTTCGTCCTAACCATTTCGAAAGTGCAGAAACCGTCCCTGTGGGAAACCTTTGAGCAAATTTTGGTCCCTGGTTTTAACCGACTTTAAGTGGATTTTGTTAGAATTTACACGTTAGCCCCTTTGGCTCGTGACAATTGCAGCGTCCGTCCTTTAACTAACGACCGTTTATAATTTTATATTTTCTATTTCTTTAAAGTTTTTTTAATTTTTATATATATGTTTTTATAAGAAAAATACACGTTTTATATTCGTTTTTATACTCTTTTATATACGTATTTATATATGTTTTTAAATACGTTTTTATATACGTTTTTAATTAGTTTTTATATACATTTTTATATACGTTATTATAAAAATGTTCTTATATGCTTATTTATACGTTTTTGTATACATTTTTCTTTGTTATATACATTATTACAAAAATGTTCTTATATACGTTTTTATACATTTTATATATACGTTATTACAAAAATGTTCTTATCAAACGTTTTTATACATATTATTATATAATTTTTTATAGGTTTCTATATAAGTTTTTATATACGTTTTTGTATACATTTTTGTATATGTTATTATAGACATTTTTGTATACGTTTTTATATGTATGTTTTTAAATATGTTATTATATACTTTTTGAACGTTTTCATACAAATTTTGTATACGTTATTATATACCGTTTTGTATACGTTTTTATATACGTTTTTATATATGTTTTTATATACGTTACTAAAAAAACGTTCTTATACACACTTTTATAAACATTTTTATACACGTTATTATATACTTTTTATGTACGTCTTTATATACATTATTATAGACGTTTTTGTATACATTATTATATACTTTTATACGTTTTTATACAAGTTTTGTATACATTTTTGTATACGTTATTATATACCTTATTTGGATACATTTTTATATACTTTTTAAAAGTGTTTTTATACACATTATTACAAGTACTTTCTTATACACGTTATTATATAGTTTTTTATAAGTTTTTGTATACGTTTTTATATACTTTTTATATACGTTTTATATACTATTTACAACTTATACAAAATGGTACGGAGTATATAATAACGTATATTAGAAAGTTTTTGTAATGAAGTATATAAAAACACATTTAAATAGTATACAAAAATGTATAAAAAAACATACACAAAAAAGTATATAACAATGTATACAAAAATGTATACAAAACTTGTATAAAAAGTATATAATAACATATAAAAAAACGTCTATAATAACGTATACAAAAAAGTCTATAATAACATATATAAATACATTTATAAAAAAGTATATAATAACGTGTATAAAAACGTATATGAAAGTGTGTATAAGAACATTTTTGTAGTAGCGTATATAAAAACATATATAAAAACGTATATAATAACGTATACAAAACTTGTATAAAAACGTACAAAAGGTATATAATAACGAATTTAAAAACATATATTAAAACGTATATAAAACTATTTAAAAACATATATAAAAGAGTATAAAAACGTATATAAAACATGTATTTTTTTATAAAAACATATATGTAAAAATTAAAAAACTTTAAAGAAATCGAAAATATAAAATTATAAACGGCCGTTAGTTAAAGGACGGACGCTACAACTGTCGCGAGCCAAAGGGGCTAACATGTAAATTCTAACGAAATCCACTTAACGCCAGTTAAAACCAGGGACTAAAATTTGCTCAAAGGTTTCCCACAGGGACGGTTTCTGCACTTTCGAAATGTTTGGGATGAAACATGCAATCTGATCAAAGTTCAGGGATGATTTATGTAATTAACTCTTCTATAAACTAATAAAGATATGCATTATCACTTCCTAAATAAACTCATGCATATCCTAACTAAATATCAGTAATACACGGAATATCTATATCCGTAGAACTAGTCTTCAGCAGATATACTGCTTCAACATGAACTAACCCTTCAGCAGGAACCATCAGCAGTATCTTCAGCAGAATTCTCTATTTAGCAGAAGTCCCAACAAGATAGATGATCAGGAAGATAACGATGATGAAGATGCAGGGGATCAGGATCATGATCAAACACCGGATCTCACAGATTATCAATTGGTTCGGGATAGAGAGCCAAAGACAAGAATGAAACCTTTGAGGTTTCGGGATGAGAGTAATATGGCTGCTTACGCGTTTGCTGCAGCAGAGGAAGAAGATACTCATGAACCATTGATGAGTGTGTGAATACTCATCATTTTTAGTCAATCTGAACTGCAAAAACATTTAAAAACACTCAGAAATTGTTGGGAATTCTGTGAAGTAAGAATTCTGCTACTGTTTATGCTGAAAGGATTCTGCTGAAGAGTTGGTTTCTGCTGAAGCAGTGTATCTGCTGAAGACTAGTTTCAGCTTATTAGTTTCTGCGGATATAGTATTTCCGTATTTTATGTAATGTGGTTTGGATATGCATGAGTTTATTTAGGAAGTGATAATGCATATCTTTTAGAAGTTTTAGAATATACGTTTCTTGTGAAACGGTTTAGGGTTCCTTGAGTATAAAAGGAACACACGGTTTATGTATTGAATAACTTTTAGTGAATACTCTTATTATAATTAAAAGATCCATAGAGGATCAAGAGTTCTTAGTATCAAGCTTGTGTTTTGTTTCCGCTTTATAAATACAAGTTGCAGAGATTGTCTATTAGTGTGTTATTGATTACAGTGACATTACTAACGATTCTAGAGTGCTCAAGAAGATCTATCAAGGTCTATAGCTCAACAAGTGGTATCAGAGCCTCGAGAGAGTCTCTGCCATACTAAGAAACACAAATCTTACACCTTTACAATCCAAATAAATCAACAAACATGCCTGGATCAGATGATGATGTAGATACAACCCAGAACATTAACACCACTTCTCTTCAACAACTCAATCTCTCCAACAGTAATGCTAAGTTTCCATACTTGAAGAATGCAGAAGATTATCATCTGTGGTCCATGAAGATGCAGAACTGGATCACAAACATTGATTGGAATCTGTGGGAGGTTGTTAAGAAAGGGAATAGTCTGAAGAAGCATGTTACAGATGCTGATAGAGTTGTTACTATTGTAGGACAAAAAACTGCTGAAGAGATTCTGGCTGTGCAGAGGGAGAGTAAAGTCAGAACTATTTTGCTCCAAGCTATACCAGATGACCATATGGGTGACTTCCATTTTATGGAGGATGCCAAGGATATTTGGATGGCTATAAAAGCAAGATTTGGTGGGAATGAGGAATCAAGAAGGCTGCAGAAGTCTATGCTGAAGCAAAAGTTCCAAGAATTTCAGATATCTGAAGAAGAGGGAATTCATAAGGGTTATGACAGGTTTCATCGAATATTGAGTCAACTTAATCAGTTGAAGGCTAGACCCGACAATGAAGACTGCAATTCTAAATTTCTGAGATCTCTGCCGCCATCTTGGTTACAAGTTTGTATTGCTCTCAAGACCAAAGGTGGGTTGGACATGATGTCTTTTGATGACCTCTACAATAGGCTTAAATCACTTGAGCCTGATGTTAGAAGTCCCATTCGTCCATCCACTCATTCTGCATTTGTTGGTGCCTCTACTAAACCTGTGCAACAAGCCTCAAGTTCATATTCATCAGGAGCATCTTCTCAAACTTATAATCAAACTGCTCCTAAATCAAGATCAAGTAGTGTGTTGGAGGATCTTATTCATTCATTTGTGGCTGAATATGAACCTCAGCAGTTTATTGCTTATGAGGACTTTGAACAGGTAGATCCATTGGAAATGGAGGAGATGCACTTGAAATGGGAGCTTGCAATGATCTCAATGAACATCAGAAGGTTTGAAGCCAAGTCTGGAAGAAAGTTTGGTTTTAATGGAAAAGAAGCAGCAAGGTTTGATAGAAGGAAGGTTAAATGCTACACTTGTGGTCAAGTGGGACATTTTTCAAGAGAATGCAAAGAAAGAAAGGCTGGAGATGAAGTTAGATATGGCTCTTATCCATTGGAAGCAGGGAATAACAAGACTGTACCTTCAAAGGCTATGGTGACTCTGGATCACCAAATTGATTGGGCTGATCATGAACCTGCTGGAGAGGAAGCTTCTACTTCTTCACAATTGAATCTGCTGGCATTCACACCTTCAGAAGACAAGAAGGAGCAAGTCTCCTTGATGGGAATCTCTCAGGTAACCAACTGTGTGTTTGGATGTAGTGTAAGATACAATGAGCTTAAACAAGAATTTGATGAATTGAAACCAAAATACAATGAGTGTTATGTTGAAGTAGAGTCTTATAAAATGGCTTTAAAAACACTAGAGAAACAAAAAGTATGGTTTCAAAAGAATCAAGTTAAATATGATGAAAAAATAAGAGTTCTAGAAAGTGATTTAGAGGTTGCTAAGATAGAATTAAAACGTACTGAAAAAGAGAAGTCTGATTTAGAAAAAGAAAAACAAGAGTTACAAGCTAAATTAGATAAAGAGATAGCTGGTCGTATGAAATGGCAGGAAGGGGCATCTAATTTGAGTAAATTAATTGATGGTCGCCAATCTGTAAGGTCTAGAAAGGCATTAGGATATGAGAAGTATATAGACCCTGAAGAGCTAACCTATCCTGATATGTCTAGTGTTTTTGACCCTGAACCAGCCTTAGCTTATCAAACACCTGTTAAATATGTTAAGGAAGGGGGAATGAATGCTGTGCCTGGACCTATAAGAGGGGAACACATGCCTATAGACTTGTCCAAACCTTTTGACTTTGATGGATCACATCATTTATATGGCAAAAAGTCAACTGACTTACAAGACCCTATTGTGAAATCTAATGACTTTGTCTCTTGTTGTAACAGTGACAAGTCTTCTGATGAAGGGTCTACCTCATTTGCTAGCTGTGATTCAAGTGAGAAGTCGGACCTGCCCAAGACCATGCCCAAGACTACTCCCAAAACCATACCAAAGACATCACCCAAGACTCCTCACAAGCCTTCTAGAGTTGCTGCTGATAACAAGACAGTTTCTACTGAAGACTTGTTTTTAAATTCTTTGCATAATAATACTTTTGGCTTTGTTAAAAACAATTCTGTTTGTCATGGTGATTTGAATACTTTTTCATGTTATGGAAATTTTTTTGGTTTAAATAAATCTTCTAAAAGGAAGAAGTGTTTTGTGTGTGGAAGTAAATATCACTTGATTAAGGATTGTACATATCATGAGCAAAGAATGGGTGCATGTGGTAGTCAAAGAAAAACTAGGCAAATGTGGAAGAATGTTAGTGAAATACCATATTTTGTTCCACATCAGCAGAAACCTAATTCTGGTGAATCTCAATTTTCATGGAGAAGAACCAGTACTAGACCATATGTTCGACCCACTAGTTCTTTCTTTTCTAATGGTTATTGGCCTAATCACTTTGACTCAATGTGTAATGGTGGTGGGAAATGGAATACCGCTGTGAAGCCCTCAGCAGGTTGTTCTTGGACAAAGAAGGGACCTAATATGCATTACCGGCCCAAGAACAATGGTGGATCTAAAACATCTACATGGGCTGTTACTAATGATCCACAAGGCAGGCTCAAGTCAGCAATGACTTGAGTCTCCAATGTGTACTAACTTTGTAAATTTTGTTGTTGTTGTAGGAACATCCTTTGAAAAGTACTGAAGTTGGTATTGTTGATAGTGGTTGTTCTAGAAGTATGTCAGGAAACAAGGATAAGATGCATGACTTTGAGCCCATTGAAGGAGGAGGCACTGTAACCTTTGGTGGTGGAGATGGCAAAATTACAGGGAAAGGAACCATAAAGACACCCTTGTTAGACTTTGAAAATGTTTACTATGTGAAGGAACTGGAGCATTTTAATCTTATCTCAGTATCACAAATTTGTGACACTAAGCATAAGGTTTTCTTCTCTGAAGATGAGTGTCTTGTACTTTCCAAGGACTTCAAACTCCTAGAAGACACAACTGTATTGCTGAGAGTTCCTAGAACCTTCAACTTATACACATTCAATCTGAATGAAGTTCAGCCTGAAGGTGATCTAACATGTTTGGTAGCCAAAGCTTCCCTGGATGAATCTAATAAATGGCATAGAAGAATGGTCCATGTGAATTACAAGACCATCAACAAGTTATCCAAACTTGGTCTTGTTAAGGGCCTTCCTTCTAAAATCTTCACCAATGAACACAATTGTATTGCTTGCAACAAGGGAAAGCAACACAGAGCCTCTTACAAAACAGTCCAAGCAGTGAGCACCATTTCAGAACCTCTTCAGTTGCTGCACATGGATCTCTTTGGTCCAACCCCCATTAGAAGTATTGATCACAAGTACTTCTGCCTGGTTATTACAGATGATTATAGCAGGTTTTGCTGGGTGTTCTTTCTCAAAACTAAGGATGAAACAACTCCAATCCTGAAAGACTTCATTATCTTAGTTGAGAACCAGCTGAATAAAAAGGTTAAAGGAATTAGGTGTGACAATGGTACAGAATTCAAAAATGTTGTCTTCATAGAATTCTGTAAGTCTAAAGGGATTAGAAGGGACTATAGTACTCCAAGAACTCCACAACAAAATGGGGTTGCTGAAAGGAAAAATAGAACCCTCATTGAGGCAGCAAGATCAATGCTTGCAGACTCCAAACTCCCCACCATGTTTTGGACTGAAGCAGTCAGTACTGCTTGTCATGTCTTGAACAGGGTATCCATCACTAGACTTCATGTCAAGACACCTTATGAACTTCTCACTGGGAAAGTTCCACACATACATTACCTTAAGCCTTTTGGATGCAAGGTGACTATTTTGAATACTGCGGAGATACTGGGTAAATTTGATGGGAAAGCTGATGAGGGATATATAGTTGGATATTCAGCTCATAGCAAGGCCTATAGGGTTTATAATCTGAATGCTAAAAAGATTGAAGAGACCCTTAATCTGAGATTTCTTGAAGATCAGCCTAATATTCAGGGACAAGGCCATTCTTGGTATTTTGACCTAGACTATTTGACTGACTATTTGGGTTATACTAGGCATGCTTCTAATCCTGATGCAGGTACCAAAGATTCAAGTTCTCATCCTGCAGGTTCCATGGATGATGACTCAGAATGTGAGTCTGAGCCAGAAGAGAATACTTTTGTTGTACCATCTTTTCCACCTAACCATTTTGTAGGTAATCACTCTGCTGCTGAACAAGATGATGAGTCACATTATGCAGAAGATCTTGCAAGATTGCAGAAGCAGGAACATGCTGCTACTAAGGAAGCTCAGAAACTCAATGATAAGGTTACACAAGAGACTGAGGCTATCCTACATCAGTCAGCACAAGCAGTCAATGGAAACAAGGATATTGCTGAAGGCACACCTCTTCCCACTGATAATGTCAAAAATGCTGATTCTGCTGATGTTCACTCTCCCATCTCTACTGAAGTCTCTGCAGATTTTGATAAGCCCTTTACCAGATTTCCAAGTCCTTCTAATCTTGGGAATTATCAACCAAAGCCTGGCTTGTTTAACTCAGCTTCATATGATACTGAGTTTGAGCCTACACTCACCAACATTGATGCCAACATTGATGTTCCACCTACAACTATCAAAAGGATTCACAATGCTCATCCCCTATCAAAGATTATTGGTGATCCTAAAGACCCTGTTCGAACTAGAAGCACTGTCAAGAATACAAAATATGGCGAAGTTGCTTTTATCTCTTATGTCTACAATCAAAAGAGGAACAATCACACAGATTTCAAACATTGTTTGTTTGCATGCTTTCTTTCTCAGATTGAACCAACTAGTGTTCCTCAAGCACTGGCTGATTCAAGTTGGCTTGAGGCAATGCAAGAGGAGATGCTGCAATTTAAGAATCAGCAGGTTTGGATTTTAGTTCCTCTTCTTGATGGGAAATATGCCATTGGGACAAAATGGATTTTGAAGAATAAAAGAGATGCCAGGGGTATTGTGGTGAAGAACAAAGCAAGACTAGTGGCTCAAGGTTTTAGACAAGAGGAAGGCATTGACTATGATGAGGTCTTTGCACCTGTGGCCAGAGTTGAAGCAATTCGAATATTTTTGGCCTATGCCTCTTATATGGGCTTTATGGTTTATCAGATGGATGTTAAAGGTGCTTTCTTATATGGAGAGATTGAAGAGGAGGTTTATGTGACTCAACCCAAGGGATTTGAAGACCCTGATCATCCTGAGTATGTGTACAAAGTTGTCAAAGCTCTCTATGGACTACATCAAGCTCCCAGAGCTTGGTATGCTAGACTCTCCACATTTCTGCTGAAGAATGGCTACAGAAGAGGTGCCATTGACAAGACTTTATTTCTCAAGAAAGATTCAAGGGATATTATTCTTGTGTAGGTGTATGTGGATGATATTATCTTTGGTTCTACCAAAGAAGCATGGTGTAGAGAGTTTGAGGATTTGATGAAGGGAGAATTTCAAATGAGTGCTATGGGAGAACTCACTTTCTTTCTGGGTTTACAAGTTCAGTAGAAACCTGATGGTATATTCATACATCAGGAGAAATATGTAAAAGATATGTTGTCTAAGTTTGCTATGGAAAATGTCAGGACTGCCACTACTCCATATGAGGCTCCCAAACCAAAGAACAATCTTACTTCTGATCTTCCTGTGAATGTTCATTTATACAGGTCTATGATTGGTTCTTTGATGTACTTGACTGCCTCAAGACCTGACATTACATTTGCTGTGAGTGCATGTTCCAGACACCAAGTCACTCCACTTACTTCTCATATGAATGCTGTCAAGAAGATTTTTAAGTATCTTAAAGGCCAACCTAACTTAGGTCTTTGGTATCCCAAAGAGTCTCCTTTTCAGCTAGCAGCTTATAGTGACAGTGATTATGCTGGTGCCAATTTGGATAGAAGATCCACAACTAGAGGTTGCCAATTTCTTGGAAGAAGACTGATTTCTTGGCAGTGCAAGAAACAGACCATAGTTACTACCTCTACTACTGAAGCAGAGTATGTTGCTGCTGCCAATTGTTGTGGACAGGTTCTTTGGATTCAGAATCAATTACTGGATTATGGGTATAACTTCATGAATACTACCATTTTCATTGACAATCAAAGTACCATTTGCATTGTTAAAAATCCAGTTTTTCATAATAGAACCAAACCTATTGAAATCAGACATCACTTTATAAGGGATGCTTATGAGAAACATTTGGTTAAAGTGGTCAAAATTCACACAGATGAAAATGTGGCAGATTTATTAACCAAGGCATTTGATGGACCAAGGTTTCAATATTTGGTGGTCCATATTGGAATGCTAAACCCTTAACTACAAAGTTTAAGGGGAGGAAAAAGCCTCAGGGGAGGCATATGCCTCAGGGGAGGATGATGACTGTAAACTTTGTATTAGTTTGTATATTATCTCTGATTTTGTAACACTAACCCTCTAACAGTTGTGCAAGATGTTTGGTGTATTTGCTTGTTTGATGTTTGTTTTGCAGATGTTCTGAGAATGAAAGTCCCATGATAAATGTCACCAAGAGCTAAAGTCAAAGGAATGTGGTCAAATATGCTGAACATGTTTTCTACTGATCAATTGAATCATGCTGAAGGTCTTACACAATGGATAAATTCAAATAAGATCTTTTCATTCATTCATAGAAACAAGTTACAGCTTACATTCATGTTACAATTGAGATACAATGACCATTCCTAAACTATTGGCTAATTCAGTACTACTAGCTTCTATCACTTATTACAAAATACTTGAGGCTATGACAAGTACAATGAAGAAGCTGAAGATGAAAATGTAAGAAGAAGAGAAGGAAGACTGGGAAGATGCTCATGAATTGAAGTCAAGAGAATACTCAAGAACTTTGCCTCATGGTTACATTCCTCAGTCATCTACTTCATTTTCTCCTTTCCCTTACGTATGATCTCAGACTTCTTGCTCTGTCCAATATGTTCTTGACGTGGAAGACCAGGTCCTGGAGCAGGAAGATCCAACACCAAATTTTGTGATGTTGGAAGAGATGGATCCCTAGTATTTGATCTTGGTTGGGATCTCTCTGGTGTGGAAGGAGGAAGAAAGGATGGATCTTCATGTTCTTCCTCTGAAGAGTCTTCATCAGAGGTATAGATGAAGGGAGAGACAAGCTCTCTCTCAGCAGGATTGGGTAAATTGCTTGGTTCACCCTTCAAATGAGCATTCCACTGTCTTTCTTGTGTATCCCATCGATTCTCCAATGTTTTTTCAAAGTCAGAACCTTCAAACCCCCATGGATATGGTGGTATATCTTCTTCTGATGATGGAGAAGAGGAATTTGGATCTGAGGTTTCTGGGTGTGAAGACATGATTTGAATGGTGAATTGGGGTTAATAAAAAATTAGGGTTTGAAAGATAATTTGGGAAATTTGATGAATGAGATGTGTTATTTGGGGTGATTAAATAAGCCAATTTTAGGAGTTACGATATTTAATGCGAATTGGGTGGCACAGTAAAACCAAGATATTGACCGAAGATATTTTTACCTTTGGTTGATTCTGCTGATAGTTGACTATGCTTCAGCAGATTTGACTTTCATTTCTGCTGAAGGGCAAATTTTCAAATTGGAAGTTTTGTCAGACTTGGTCAATAAGTTGTTCTGATAATTTTGACCACGATTGGGGAACTTCCAAATTTAACTCATTCTGCATATCTTTTCGAATCAAAATTATTCGCTTATCACTTCAAATAAACCCATTATTCTCTGGAGTAAGTCATAACCATCTTACACATTCAGTCAAATGGCTCAACTTGAATTGAAGGGCGACCATAACAAATATGCTATTCTGAAAACAAAGAAGGGACATGAAGAATTTGATTTGATGGTGGAGTTTCTACAAAGGTCGAAGATTCATTATGCTTTGACTTATTGTCCCAATTTGGTGTGTGAATCCTTGGTGAAGCAATTTTGGGCTTCTGCTACTAAGAGATCTGCTACAGAGATTGTAGCTGAAATAGATGGTGTAGAATATGTGGTGACAGAAGGGTTGATAAGGACAAAGCTTCAGTTAGATGATGAAAATGGTGTGTATCATTCCAACACTGCAGAGATTCTTGCTGGGTTAAGAGAAGCTGGATATTAAAGTACTGATACATCAAAGTGGCACAAGAATCAATTTTGTCCAAAGTGGAGGTATTTGGTGCATCTGCTGCTTCAATGTATAAGCAACAAGTGTGGTGGATGGAATCAGTTCTCTCTACAATTGGGTTGTGGTATTGTTTGTCTTTCTAAGGGTGAAACTTATAATTTTTCTAAGTTTATTTTTGATAATATGCTAGAAAATATAGATAAGGAACAGCATAAGTTTTTAATGTATCCTAGATTCTTACAAATAATTTTAGACATAACCACCGAAGATAGAACCCATATACCCATTAAAAGTCTAGGTTCTAAGTTGTTTGCCTCAATGAAAACTAATTATACTGGGGAACATCACCCTATGTTGGAAGCCATGTTGCCACAAGGCAATGCCAATGTAGTTGAGGGTGATGATGCTGGTAATGTGCCTGCTCCTAATGCTGCTGATGATGGTAATCCATTATCTTCTGGTGTTGCTGCTGATGGTAATCCTTCAGTGGTAATGGAGGAAGTGCCAGCTACAACTGCTGAACCTTTACCTAATTCTACTGACTTACCACCACCTACCCCTGTACATATGTCAACCAGTCCTACCATCTCACCAGTTCAGGATGCTCCAGTTGATCAAATTCATGAGTTTGAAGATGACTTACAGACTCTTGAACCTGATCTTACTAGACTACCTTCACCCAGTTCTTTGGGAGAGCAAATTAATGTAGGTTCTCCTAATGTTGTACATGAGTCTATTTCTCCTACTGGGTTCAATGAAGCTCCACATACCACTGAGCAATCTGCTGGTAGAGCAGAGGACCCTATTACTCTCAATTTTGTATATGATTCTCTTAGCAGGTACATAAAAATGACTGAAGATCTCCAGAAAGAACTTGCTGAGACCAAGACTACTCTTGGTAATGAAATTCAAAGTCTGAAAAGCAAAGTTAAAGATTTGGAGACACAGCTAAGTAAGCAGAAGCAAAGCAAAGATGGATTGGATTCTACTGAAGTAGCAAAGGAGGCAAATTTGGATTCTCTTGAGATTCTAGCTGAAGTTGCTAGACAGTCTCAAGTTGTTCCTCCTAAAGCTGCTGCAGCACCTCAATCTAAACCAATAATACTAGTTCAAAGAAGAAGTACAAGACAGTATTTGGCAAGGAAAGCTGCTGAAGCTTCAAAAGTATCTGGTGGTGATAATGATGTGCTGATGACTGAAGCTGTGGATATACTTCAGGAGAAACAATCATTAAGTAGGGTTGCTGCTGATCAATCTGCTGACAAAGGAAATACATCAGGAGAAACATACTTTGTAGCTGGGAGAGAATACTTGAATTCTCCTGTTCATCATTCATCTGAGAATATACAAGTTTCTTATGATAAAGAGGTTCAAGATGTACATGATGAACCTATGGCAGATGTGAATGTGTCTAATGATGATGTTGCTGCAGCTTATGTTCCTCATGATGGTTTGGATAAGCTAGTAACTGCTGAAGACAGAGCTGGACAAGGTAAATTATTACAAGAATGGGAAAATTATATGAAGAGTGCAAATCTAGCTGAAGAAGTACAAGCTAAGTTTGATGCAGAATTAGATTCACAGACTCAAAGATATGTTTCTACCTTACCTATTGCAAGACAAAGGGAATTGGATGCAGCAGTTCTCGAGTTTGATGAGTCAGACTGGCAGATGATTGGAAAACAGATGCTTGCTAATCCTACTGTAACTGCTGAACTTATTGGAAAGAGAGTAGGGGAACAAGATTATGAATCTGAGATTGTGAAAATGTTAAAGATGAGGAAGAAGGCAGCTGATGAATTAAAAGCTAAAGCAAAAAGGGAAAAATCCATGACTCAAGCACAGCAAACAGAGTATATGAGAACATATGTGAAAAATCAGAGCAGCTCATTATATAATTTTGCTTGGTCTAAGAAACATGTATGGGGACTTCCATTTGAAAAACTAGTTGAGATTTATAATAAGTTCAAAGCTAGGAATGCTAAAGCTGGAATGGATGCTTCAAAGAATATTCCACTTCTCAATGTTGATGCTGATTCATCTGAGAATATTCATGTTGCTGCTGAACAAGTATCTTTACCTGATACTTCTACTGGTGTTGATGTTTCTATGGATAAAGGTAAAGCCAAAGTGACAACATCAGATGCTCCAACTAGGAAGAGAACTAGGAGACAATTGGAGCTGGAAAGATTAGGTGAAGAAACTGCTAGAAAGTTGAATGAAGATCAAGAAGCTGAACAAAGGGCTGAGCTTGCTAGATTTCATGAACTAAAGACAAGAGAAGTTGAAATTTAAGCTGCTAGAAACAAACAAATCAGGAAGGCTATGGATGAACAATATGCCTCTGCTGCACTTGAATCTTCTGAAGATTCTGCTAATGAACAATTGGATACTCCATCAGTGGATATTAATGCTGCAGAAGGTGATTCTGCTGAAGCAGCAGTTCATGATGCTATTTATGTTCCTGGAAGAAGAGGAAAGAGAATGGCTAAAGTAGGATCATCACATTCAAAACAAAGTCTAATTAATGTGAATGATTCTGATGCTTCATTTATAAGGGAAGGATCATCTGATGATTGGTCAGAAGGAACTAGAGTTGTTCTGGTGAGTTAGGAGTTAAGTAAAGATGGTGAAATCAATACCATTTACAGATTGGATAAGACTTCCATATCCTTTGCATTTCTTCAGCAGATTCTTCATCTTGTAAATTATCAAGATTTGGTCACTCTATATGAGTTGGTTACTAAGTATTATGCCACTCATACTCCTGAAGGTTCTGGATTATATTTGTTGGGTGATCTTCAAGTGTTGTTTGATTCTTCTACTTCTACTTCTACTGGTGCAAGTTATGATATCTGGAAGAACAATCAGAAATGGAAAGTTCAGAGTTGGAAGTTCTATCCTATGTCTTATGTTCATGTGCTGGAAACTACCACTGGTCTGAGGATTATCATGGATATTACCAACAAATATCCTCTGAAGGTATCTTTGATGGAGAAAATGTTACAACAGAAGTTGGAAATTCCTCCTGATCCAGCTGGTAATACAAGATTGTTTGTTGAATCTTTGGTTAAGATTTTCAAACAAAGGATTAAGACTTCCAGAGCAGGATCTGAATAGGGATATCATACTGTATATTTGTTTTAGTTTTTATTAGTAAAAAAAAAAAAAAAAAAAAAAAAAAAAAAAAAAAAAAAAAAAAACATGTTGTTGTATAGTATTTGTCTGCAGGTTTGGTTATCAACTTACCTGATGGTGACTATTCCATCATAAAGTTGGCTAGTCCAAAGGGTACAGCTTTCGTAAAGACATGTCAAATCTGTTGATAGCTGTAATGGTTTGCTCAACACCATAGGGTTTTCAACTCACCCATGCTTTGTTGCTGAGTTGTTGAAATGGTTGTCAATTGACCATGGATTTTTCCTTTATGGATTCTGAATAATTGGCTAGCCCACATGTATATGGCTTGTGGTAAAGGCAGTGGAAAACCATATTTGGTAATCAGTTAACCAAGATGATTTTCATCAAAATAATTGGCTAGTCCTGAGCAAACGGCTACAGGTAAAGACATCTCAAATCCGTTTATAGCTGATGATTTGCTAAAAATCATGTGGTTATCAGTGTACCTTTGAACACTTGGCTACTCCAGTAGTGATGGCTATTGGTAAAGAGACATCAAATCCATTATTTTCAATGATTCACCTCTCACAGGAGTTAACACACCTGGAAGTGATGAGAATAGTATGAAACTAATTTGTTTTGATGTACATTTAGTCATTTGTTGCTGCAAAGGATGGAACTTTCAAGTATGTGCTGATCAAGAGATTATGCTGAAGATGATTCTTTGCTGGTGCTATGTTTTTACAATCCTCTTGGTATGCTGAAGATGATCTATCAAGAATCTTGAACTTAACTAGGTCAAATTCAAGATTAGGGGAGGATTGTTGGGAATTCTGTGAAGTAAGAATTCTGCTACTGTTTCTGCTGAAAGGATTCTGCTAAAGAGTTGGTTTCTGCTGAAGCAGTGTATCTGCTGAAGACTAGTTTCAGCTTATTAGTTTCTGCGGATATAGTATTTTCGTATTTTATGTAATGTGGTTTGGATATGCATGAGTTTATTTAGGAAGTGATAATGCATATCTTTTAGAAGTTTTAGAATATACGTTTCTTGTGAAACGGTTTAGGGTTCCTTGAGTATAAAAGGAACACACGGTTTATGTATTGAATAACTTTTAGTGAATACTCTTATTATAATTAAAAGATCCATAGAGGATCAAGAGTTCTTAGTATCAAGCTTGTGTTTTGTTTCCGCTTTATAAATACAAGTTGCAGAAATTGTCTATTAGTGTGTTATTGATTACAGTGACATTACTAACGATTCTAGAGTGCTCAAGAAGATCTATCAAGGTCTATAGCTCAACAGAAATGCATCAAAATACTGAAAATATTCCAAAATTGTGTTTTATATGTTTCAAATGCAAAATGTTTAAAAAATAGTTGAAAAACGAACAAAGTTTGCAAAATTGGCAGTTTCAGTCCCTCAACTTTCAAAATTTGTCAAAATTAGTCCCTGAGCATTTATTTTTCAAGAAAAGTCAACCCAAGGCATTTAAAAGTCAAAAGTTATCAAAACTAGTCTTTGGGTGAAAATTTTCAAAAGTTTACTAGTGTGGTCCCTGTACTTTCAAAAGTGGCAATTTTGGTCCCCGATGGTTTAAATTTGGAAATCAAACGTTTATAACCTTGGGAAATTTGAAGCTTGGCAAGTATTAACCCTTTGTTAACTTTGGAAAAATGCCATTTTCAGTCCTCAATTTTGCAGAAATTACAAGAATGGTCCTTGCGCTTATCAAGCTTAAACAAACCAAACAAACCACTAAATAACTAACCCCCCTTTAACCCTTACCAGCCCACCCATGTCTTTGGCCCATTCCACAACAACCCACCACATCAACAGGCCCAACTTCCACCCCTTTGCTAATAACCATCAGGGTCAAACTCAACTTTGACCAACACCCTCCACCTCACCCTCTCCTTCTCCACACCCGGGACCCATAGCCTGCTACCCTGCCACAGCTAACACCAAACACCATCATCACCTCTACCCTCCACTAACCCCTGCGACACTCACCTTTCCTCCACTAAACACCAAACCACCCCCTGCCAAGTTATCACTGCCAAGTTGTAAAACCCAATTTTCCCGCAAAAACACCTTAAACGGCCAAGATTAATTTAAGTAATCCAATGGCCCAAAAGAGATGTGGGAAAGAGCCAAAATACATTCCTGAAGTGTATAAATGAAGAAAAGAATGGAAGCAGAAGGAGTTAGCTAGTTTTAATAGTAGTAGTGTAGTTTAGTTTTAATTATGTCATTTTAATTGTTCTTTCTTTTCCAGTGCAATGTTTAGTTTAAGATTAATGAATTAAGACTTCTCAGTGTATTTTCAAGAGTTTTTCAGTAAAAGTTTCATGTTTCTTGTTCTATTTCAGTTTTGGCATTTTTAAGTTAAATTGACATCTTAACTTTAATCTTGTTAAAAGTGTGCTTCTGAGTTCTTTTAAGTTAATATAAGCCCAATTATAAGTATTTAAAAGGTTACAAAGCTTAAAATTCCGTTTAGTTTAATATCTCAAAAATCATGAAAAATTAGTGGAAATTCAAAAATCCAAGAAGTAGAAGGAAGTAGCTTGGAGTATGATTGATAATGGATGGCTTATGGTTTTAGAACCTCTGGGGAGGTGTTAGGTTGGTTATTTGTCCTTTGGTTGTTGTCATGTGCTCAGAATCAAAGTGTAAGCCTTAACTATCATTGTTACTATTTAATGTGCAAATGCTTATTCCCTGCTAATCATAGTTCTTTTTACTCAATAGGTTTATTCAAGTCATTTTAGTGCTTAATATTAGGTAGTTGCTTATTAGAATCTCATTTGTGCTCAAGTTTCAAGTCAACTGTCTATTTTAGCTTAATTTTAGAACAATAGGTTCTTGTGGATTAATCTTATATTTTTGTGTTTGTTTTGGCTTAATATATCCTAGTAGATTATTGTATCTCAGTTCCATAGCTTAATTTGTCCATTTGTGTGAAAAACTCAAAACAGGTCACAGCTTAAGGGGTGTTTGGATCATGTGAGTGATCTGAGCATCAGTTAATTTTGGTTATTGTTGTTGGTTTAGACATTCTCTAATAGGTATATGTAGGTTAGTTAAAGCTTAAAAACCAGGTCTTCATTAGCAAAAAGTCAAAATCATGTTCAATCCTCATTTGTGATTCACTGTGATGTAATTAAGCTGCATAATCACACCATAAGCTGTATAAGGAGTTATAGTAGCATAAATTAGTTACACATTAGCTTATTTTAACACATTAAGCTAACTAGAATCAGTAGAAGTTCATGTTAGTCAAACCTTCATCAAAACTATAAAAGTCAAATTGCATGCTTTTCAGTTTTTCATAAAAATGGTGGAAATTTTCGTGACTTCATTTTTCACTTTTAGCCGATGTGCCTTTGGATACGTAATCTTGGGTAGCTAATCTTTGAAGGGGTAATTTTTTTATATTTTTGTGATTTTTTTTAACTACTTATTTGACTGCTTCTTTTAGCTCATTTGCTGAAAACCTCCCCTGTGTCAGGGGTGTTGGATCAATTTCATAAGCCTTTTACTTGTCCATCATTGCACCCTAGCTTATGATTATTGATGTTTTGAAAAGCCCTTCTGGCTAGCTTGGCCTGAATGCTTTCAATTTTCCATTTATTGCTTATTATGACTGCTTATTTTGGTTCTGAATGTTGCTCATTTTCACTCAACACACTAAGCAATCAGTGTAGCCTGGCCTCCTTCATAAGCTCTTATTGAGCTCATCAGTTGAGCTTATCCTGATACTGTGGACTTTTTGGAAGGCCACCCTACTCAGCTTTTTAAATAAGCTCTTGTATTGGGCTCTTGAACACTCCTGTGGGTCCCCAATGGGCTGAGATTAGGCCATTTGTCCTGATTGGCCTGTTTGGACAGGTGGTAATTGGATTTGCTTATTGTCTTATAGCTTATTGCAGTTTGCTTATTCAGTAATTTCAGCTTATTTTGATTGCCATCAGTGTGTTTTAGCTTTTTGCTTCCCTATTGTTCATGTTATAGCTTATTTATCAGCTTTGCAAGTTTTCAAATTCCTTTTTAAGCTAAATTTGCATATCTGTGGAGAGATTAAGCTTGCACAGAGCTTAATCTTGAGTTTTAAAAAGTTTTCTTTTGTAAAAATTACTCAATTTTAGTAGTTAAGTGTTTGTGTGTAGTTAGAATTAAACAGAAAAATAAATAGAGGAAAGTGACCAGGGTGGGGATTGAACCCCTGACCTCTTGGTCAGTTTGGTCAAAACCCAAAACGGGCTCAAGCACCATCTGCCCTACCTTGTTCTTAGTGTTTACATTTCCCACTATTTTATTTATACTAAAGTATTTTCCTTTTATGCTTATTAACTTATCAGCTTATTTTTCCAGCTTATTTGTAAACTTTTTAGCACTTTTATATTTGTAATAAACTCTAATATATGAACATGGATGGTTAAGTGATTTAGGATGATTAAATGTAAGGTTTCTAGTGAGAAGTTAGAGAAAGAAAGAGAGGAGAGAAGTGGGGGCCTTGTTTGTGAAAAACTTGTTGAATGTTAGATTGCAAGTGAAGGTCCAACCCTTTCCCATGGGTGGGAAAGGGTATATATAGTTACAAAGCAAACGCCCCTTGAAACGGGCTGTAGAGCGGGCTGACAGTGGGTAAGAGACCCGACCCGACTCCACAAGTCCTAACTAATACTAAACTACTTTACTAATAATTAGATAATTACTACGAGCTACAATATGCTAAATAATACTTGAGGTGACCGAGTCTTCAGTGGAATAAACGTATTCCTAACAATCTCCCCCTAAGGGAGGTCACCCCAGAAAATAAGTGCTGAATCATAGCATTTAATCTTTGTAGATGTCTTTGTAGCTCGTAGCAAGTTGATTCTTCATTGTTGAGATCTTTGTGCTTTTGGGCAGCCGACTCTAGATGACTTGTTCAATTCGTTGGATGGCCTTTGAGAGTAACTTTGAATAAACCATCCAAAATGTGAGTCTGAGAGTCATCCTAGAGTTATAACGTCTCCATGTGACATGATCATCTTTGTAGTGGCATGCTCACACTTTTCCTGATCATGATCTCCAGCATCAGAGTTGTGGAAGCATAAATGAGGCCCAATCTATGAGCATGACTTCATAGAATATGATGATGAAGTGTGAGCATGTGTTGATGGATCAGCATCTTTTCAGCAATCTACTGCAATCGTCCGAAATTCCTGCAAGCAAATAGTTAGCAACAAATCTTCCGGTACTTATAGGTTTGGAATTAGAGATCGTCAACAGCATAGTGTGAAGACTCCTTCTAACCCTTACCAAGACCGTTCCCAATTGGTAAACCCCGATAGGATTTACACGACCTGCTTGAGTAGATCAACAATAGGGTGAGTCGCTGGAGATCACTCCACGACTGTAGACCTTTTGTAACCATCGGGACCACTAAGCGTAATCCACAAGGAATTACCTAAGTGACCTGCTTTCAGGGCTGCTTGATGTTGACCCTGGCAGGAATTTCCATTCAATCATTGGGAGTTACATAGGTAACAACCCTCATAAATGTTCTGGCAGATTGCTAAGATCTGTGTAGGACTCATAAGTTTACCACTAGTGTCCTTAATGTTGAACAACCAAGGTAGAAGTAGCACGTGTTCCTATGAGATCTTTTTGTGTATCTCGAGGCTCTAGACTCAATAAGTGCATTTGGTTTTCCTATGCGGAGATTAGGGAGAGGTCTCCTGCTTCAATATCAACCATCTCTAAGAGATGAGTTGATAGATTACACCGGTTCCCCGTGAGAATGAAACAAGTTCTTTTAAGAGAACTTGAGTGGCTAGAAGGTTTAGTGCATTGCGTCACTGGGTCCATGACGTCTTGTCTTCAATACCGATGTTGCCTTAGCAACCCTCAATAGATTATGAATTGAACCCGGTTTCTGCCCTAAGGTTGAATAGTTGGAGGGCTATTTCTTTTCACCCTTTCTCATTTCATTTCTTTTTAATTCTTCAACCCCTTCTTTCTCCATTCTCACATTTCTCCTTTTTTCATGATCATACCTACGGACTTCTAAATACTATCTATTTGGTATTGTCCATGGGTAGATCCCTCCGGCTCTGGCGGATCATAGGACGGTTTTCCTAGCCTTAGCCACCTTATAACTCCATGACTGTCCTAAGTTGCCATTTACCAAATCATTGAAAATTCTCTCAATGTGTTTATGATTGAGAAACACATTTTGTTAGCACATTGAGAGTTTTGTCATTTTCAAATGCTCCCCCTTAACATGTGCTCATAAGTATTGATTTGAAAATTTGCACACGTCAGGAAGAGTTGCACTTTTGAATTGATCTACCTTAAGTGAACATAACCGGGCATTCAAGACACGCTTACATCACTAGATAAACTAGCTTGAAGTTACTACTCGGCCCGATCGGATTCACCCAAGGTTTCTCGAAACGGTACATTCTACTCAGACTAGACCTCTTCGAGACACGCTTACATCATTGGTTAAACCAGCTTGAAGTTATTACCCGTCCAGGACTAGTCCTTTCGATTCAAGACAATTGTGTTTCGTCAATTCATAAGTTAAGACTGAGTCTCGATCTCTCAAAAAAATGCACGGATCCTTTTTCTCAACCCATTTGCTCCCCCTCAATTTGTGCATTGGTATACAAAAGGGTTTAGCACAAATAGGAGAGCATACATTTAGAATCAACACCACATTTTAATCAGATTTCCATATTTAAATCACATTTTCTCCCCCGATCAAAAATTTCAAACCAATTGAGATTTATGATCCCAAGTGATTTAAGTAAGTTAAGAGATTTTGGGAGAAAGATGTGTCATATTTGAAGAATTACTGATTGTTGAGATGATACATTTGCTCCCCCTCAATAATTGAGGGAGAATGTTATGTGTTAGAAGTGATGAGTTTATAAATGATTTAGAGTTCAACGAAAAACTCATGAAAAATTCATATACTAACACATAAAAATCACATGTCGAATACGGCCCTTATGCACAAAGATATTGTTTTGATGACATATAGTTTTTGAAATCATGCTCCCCCTTAATCGATGACGCATTTTTCAATAAAGTATTTATCACAAAAGATTAATTCTTTTCCATCGATTGAGTGGTATGTTGTTAAAACACAGTGTTAATTGTATTTTTATCTTCAAAAACCATGGTACCACCAAGTTTGGAGCAAATACTTTCCCGAAGAATCTTTGAAGGAAAAGTATTTAAGATGCAAAGAAGACTTCTCTTCTTTTACCAGAAATGATGCACTTAAGCGTACATCAGATTGGAAAGGCACGAATATAAAGTAATTCATGCCTTTGTAAGGAACAGTCGTCTTTTTGGCGACGAACTTTCCCCAATACTAAGACCGGGTTGCTATCTGAAGTAATAGCAAACCATTTTGAAGAAATTTTGGGAAACGACATGTTTTAGAGAAAACGTTATTAAGGGTAAAAACAACTCATGTTCAAGCATATGTATGATTCCGTGCCATTATTAAATGGCATTTCTAGAATCGTACATACTATTGATTACACATGAGACATGTCGAGAGAAGAATATTTTTGGATTTTATAATTTTCTGATTTTTTTTATGGTTTTTGTATGTTTTATATTTTTCTATTTTCGTATAGAGATAGATTATATACAAGGATATGTGAAGCAACTCCTTTACTCCTCCTTATCTTCCTGAAGACTAGTGAGATCCTCAGGTGTGAGACTCTTCATGCCAAGGTGAGGGAGGATGAATTCAAATCTTTCCCTATTAAGTGCTTTGGTGAAGATATCAGCAAGCTGGAACTCAGTCCTCACGAAGAAAAGTTCCACTATTCCCTTCTCAACTTGCTCCCTGATGAAGTGATGGCGAATATCGATGTGCTTAGTCCTTGAATGCTGGACGTTGTTGCAGCAAAGCGCGATGGCACTTCTGTTGTCACAGTACATAGGAATCTTGTTGTATACAAAGCCATAGTCCGAAAGTTGAGATCTCATCCATAGGATCTGAGCACAACAGGAGGACATGGCAATGTATTCGGCCTCTGTGGAGGAGATCGATGTACTCATTTGTTTCTTTGACGTCCAACTGACCAGCTTATCACCAAGAAATTGTGCACCCCCAGATGTACTTCGACGAGTATCTTGACACCCCGCATGATCAGCATCGGAATAAGCAGTGAGTGCCATAGCTGTGTCCTTGGGATAACATAGGCCTAAGTGGATTGTTCCTTTAAGATACCGAAAGACCCTCTTGACAGCTTCCAGATGTTTCTTGGTAGGTTTGGATTGATACCGAGCACACATGCAGACTGCAAAAAGAAGATCCGGTCGGCTAGCAGTGAGATACATTAAGGAACCAATCATGCTTCGATACTTGGTTTGTTCAACAGGGATCCCGATATCATCTTCATCAAGTTTTGATCTTTCCATCATGGGAGTATCAACGGCGTCGCATGAATCAAATCCAAATTTCCTCAAGATTTCATTAGCATACTTGGATTGATTGATGAAGATTCCATTTGGATTTTGAGATATTTGTAAGCCTAGAAAGAAGGACATTTGACCCATCATTGACATCTGGAACTGTGAACTCATCTCTTGGGAGAAGCGATCACACTCACTGGGATCAGAGGAGGCAAATATGATGTCATCAACATAGATTTGTACATGAAGACGGTTCTTGCCGGTGTTTCTGGTAAATAGTGTAGGATCAACAGCACCTTTGGAAAACTTGTTAGCAAGAAGGAATTTTGACAAGGTGTCGTACCACGCCCTAGGAGCTTGCTTAAGCCCATAAAGAGCTTTCTTCAAGTGATATACGTGGTTAGGACGTTCTAGATCCACGAATCCTTCGGGTTGGCTTACATACACTATCTCTTTTAGATCACCATTTAAGAAAGCCGTCTTAACATCCATTTGATAAACCACCATATTCTGACTTGCAGCATTAGCTAGAAATATTCGTATGGCTTCAATTCTAGCAACAGGTGCGAATGATTCTTAAAAGTCAATACCTTCCTCTTGACGATAACCTTTTTCCACAAGCCTAGCCTTGTTCTTCAATACATCTCCATGCTCATCAAGTTTAACTTTAAATATCCATTTGAGAGCAATGATCATCGCACAGTCGGGAGGTGGCACTAATTCCCATACATCAAGACGATCAAACTCATGAATCTCGTCCACCATAGCAGTGAACCATGAGTGTTGAGACATTGCATCCTTGAAATCTTTGGGCTCAACTTTAGAGAGGACTGAATTGAAGAAACACCATAATGCGTCGGTTGCAAGTTGCTTACGGGTAGATACTGGACGTGAAAGGTTACCAATGATGTTGTCGATCGGGTGATCATTTGTCCATTTCCTAAGATGCTCATGGGGTTGAGGGTAGTGAGTTGAGGTTGCCGTATTGTGTTCTTCTGATGATGTAGCATCATAGGAGGATTCAGGAGCAAAGACATTAACAAATGGCTCGTCTTCTGGAGGAGCAAAAGGATTTACTTCAAGAGAGTTATTTACTGATGCTACTTGTTGTACCGATGTAGATTGAGCACTAGAAGTAGTGACTGAGTGACATGTGGTGGGGGCTTCAGGGTCCAATGACATAGACGTGGATGGCCCTGCATCATACTGAGGTGCATTTACATCACCTCCTGGTTGAGGCATAACAGGAGCATCAGGAGCCGCCAAGCTTTGAGGCTCAAAATATTCATCAAACATGGGGTCAAACAGTTTCTTCCAATCTTCACTTGTAGGAGGCACAAAAGGAGCAGCAGATGCTGGATTCTGTACAATCCTGGAGCTTATGGGTCTAGGAGATAGAAGATTTGGTCCGGGTTCGGAACTTGATTGTCCAGGAGCCTGTTGCTCAGTCAGCTCATCGAAAGTAACGTGGATGGTTTCCATTATGTCTCTGGTACGCTTGTTGTAGATTCGGTATCCCTTTCGTTCTGGAGCATATCCAACAAAGAAACCAATATCGGCCTTGGCTTTGAGTTTCCCAAGGTCTTCACTATCATTTGTTGGATAGCACAGTGCTCAAAATACATGAAGAAACGAAAGATCAGGTTTTCTGCCATGAACCAGTTCATATGGAGTCTTGCAGTGAAGAGGATGTATCAAGGATCGATTCTGAGTGTAACATGCAGTTGCAATAGCCTCAGCCCAAAGAAACATAGGAGCTTTGGAGAAAATGAGCATAGTCCTTGCAGCTTCAACCAAGGTGCGGTTACGCCTCTCAACAACTCCATTTTGTTGAGGTGTACGTGGAATGCTCTTTTGATGACTAATGCCTACACCTTCATAGAACTGGGTAAGTTGTTTGTTCACGAACTCGGTTCCATTATCAGTGCGAATGAACCTGACTATTTTGTTGAGTCGAACTTGCAATTGCTTGATGAGTTTGATGATGATTTCTGGAGTTTCATCTTTTGACCGTAAAAATTTTACCCACGTAAACCGAGAATGATCATCAACTATAACAAGCACATATTTCTTTCCATTGATACTTTGAATCCTCATTGGTCCACAGAGATCCATGTGAAGGGTATGCAGGACTTCCATGATGGAATTGACGGTCTTGGGTTTATGGGAGTGCTTTTTGCTCTTGCCCATTTGACATGCGGAGCATAGATAATCTTTTTCATACTTAAGTCTGGGCAACCCTCGAACAATATCCTTATGTGTGAGCTCATTGATAGTACCGAAGTTCAAATGGTTTAAACGACGATGCCACAACCATGATTTGTTCTTTGAGGCTTTTGAGAGCAAGCAGATTGGAGAGGACCGCATCATATCTTCAATAGAGATGGTATACAAGTTAATGCCCCGACTCCCTTGGAGGAGATCTACACCATCTAGTTCTCTAACAAAACAGGTGTGCTTTCTGAAGGCGACTTCAAGATCGGAGTCACAGAATTGACCAACAGAAAATAGATTGTGTCCAAGACCCTCCACATAGTAAACCCTGGATATCACACTGTCTCCAAATACGTAATCACCATAACCCATTATAGATCCAAAGTGGTCATTTCCAAATCTAACAGTACCAATAAACTTCTCCACGAAATTCTTGAGCCGCGAGGATCTCCAGTCATATGTTTTGAGCAGCCTGAGTCCAAATACCAAAGGACGATTTGTACGACCTGCATTTGAAACCAGACGAACGTGGATAACTAAAAAAGTTGGAGCCCCACAAACAGTTGGGGTCCGTTTGGTTAGCACACACAAATATTGGATTATCATATGTCACAGATAATTCACTGGAACTTTCACATTTTGGTGCACTAGGATTGGGAGTGGTACTAAGTTCTTCTATTGGGAACCGTCTACCAGTGGGCCTCCACTGCTTAATAGGCACAATTTTGCAATTAGTGTTCCTAGTCATTGGGCACTTTTTCCTTAGATTGAATTTCCTTCCGGTGGGTCTCCATTGATAACCAACATTAGTGAACACTTTTCCTGTTTTACTCCATACTTGTTTTACCGGTTTAACACACGAGACATTCATATCTGAAGATTTCATGGTGGATTTAAGAAAAGACACAACACAAGCATCATGATTACCATAAAATAAGCATTTGTTACAAGTCTTACAAATAGCACCAGAATTCGAATTAATTACATCATTGTTAACACAAATGTTTGAATTAACTCGATTCCTTTCATTAATCATAACTTTATTTTTCCTAGATGGTTCTTCTACTTCCTTCATAAGTGTACTCTTAGCCGGCAAGGTCCTATCATTCTTTGTATTGCACCTAGGTTGTGACTTGCTAGCATAAGATACACCTTTTAATCCTGTAGAAGCAATGACGGGAACATTAGTATGATTAGTTACTACTTGTTTACCGGTGAACATGATGGTGGGTTGTGACATGGTTTGGGAATGATCTAATGTAACATGCTTGTAGCCACTGTTAGTGTGCGATGCAAATGACCTTTCTGACTTGTTATCATTCTTGGGGCATGATCCTATGGCATATTCTAATAGTTCCTGGGCTCTATTAGTGAGGAAGCAAGCACCAATAACAACATCATCATTAGGTTTAGATATTCTCTTATCTTCAATGGTTTCTCTAAGTATGGCCAGACAATCCTTAAGATTATTAAGGTAGTTGTTGAAAACTAACTTATTGTTCCTAAGGGGAAGAGAGACATTGACAGCATCACACGCATATTTTTTACAAGCATGTACATTGGAAATAGCATGATCACATGACACGACGGGCATTTTACCCTTCACCATAGTCTTTAGATTCTCAATTTCATTTAACAAAGATGTGACTTTTTCATTGTTGTGGTCACGTGTTATTTTAATAGACTCAAACAATTCATTGTAACGTTGTTTGGCGTTTGACATTTCAGCACGAAACCACTCATTTTCATGTTGTAATTCATTGTTCATGCCCTGTTTCTGAAAATTTTGAGAATCTATCGACTTCTGGTAGTTGGTATTAGACACATCGCTTTTGTACTGTTTTAATTGTGCAATTTGGGCCCTCAACTTCCGAATCGTGTTAGAGTGAGCTTGAATTACATCATCCTTTTTGGCTAATTCAAAACACGCATCAAATTCAGGAGCATCCGAAGATGTCTTGGCATTTGATACTTTAACATTTTCTTTCAGATGTTGGTATTTTAATTGCAAGTTAAAATTATCAACTTCCAGTTTCGAAAAATTCCTGACCATGTTGTCATGATCGTCGTTTTGAATTTTGCAGTTTAGTTGGTAATTCTCCCCCTAAAGCTCAATCACACGATTCTGAAATACATTTAAAGTAGTGGACATTTCATGAAATTGCTTGGCAGATAGTGCAGAGCCAGCAACAGTGTAAAAGACATCTTGTGCAATGCAGTTAGCAAAGTCCTCATTCATGATGAGGATGTTTTTTCTGTCAATTTCACTGTATTTGAGATCGATTGCCAATTGGTTACCCTCATATTCTACTTCTTTAAAAACCTTTTTCATTTGATTCACATCATTATTGATGGTGGTTTTAAGGCCGTCAAAGTGTTCTTTAAGAAGATCAAAAAATGGCATAACTTCAGTTAGGTAACACTGTTTAGTTTGCTCAAAACCCCTTTCCCCTTCAGTGATCCCCGTTGGTGTAATTCTTATTTTGCATGTTTTTTGAAAGTCATTAAACAATTAACCTAGAACATATAATCCAATAAGAGTGTTACACTGTGTGGGAAGAGTAAATGGTACTAGGTGCCTGGGTGTCCTTAACGGGTAGATGGTTGGGTCAGCAATCCTAAAGATGGTGCATGTATTGCCAATGATTCTTTCAGCTTTCATTTTTTCCATATCAATATTCCAGAACACTTTTTCAGGAAGGATTTTCTTTTGAGGGACAAAAATAGCTGAGTGATTGTCATTTGTATAATCATAGTGAAACATAATATTATTAGCAACGCATAGTGGATCCTTAAGTCGCTCAGCAAGTATTTCCCTAGTTCTATCCTCAGCCTCATCAATCTCATCATATGATTTCACATTAGGAGGGGCATGATTAGGGTCAAGCATCGTGTGTGCATCATATAGCGAAGGTTGAGCACCTATACCAATTCTAAGAAATTTAGCTTTAGTCTTAGAGGCATCAAGTTCACTAAATTCATCACTTAGTTTCCTATGTTTTTCCATCAATTGAGCAGATTGATTGATTTGGCATTGCCTGTACAGCTTATCTTCCAATTTGTTTTTCAACGTTTTGAGTTTTGAAAAATCATTTAGAAGTTTGGTTTCCTTTTCTTGGTAGTTGAGTTTGATTGACGTCAACCCTTTTCGAATTTCCTGTCTTTGCTTGACAGTCTGATCCAATTGTTTTTTTAAAGAAATTAACTCCTTTTTCAATGTTTCTTGTTTGGCATTATTTTCAGATATGTACGCACGCATTTGCCATTCCATTTTCTGCTCACGTTCATTAAGCTCAAAATTAGCACGCTGTTCGTATATAGCAACCTGATCCTTAAGGAGGTTAACTCTAGTGATCAAGGAATCATCAGGGTTGTATATAGTGTACTCATGCAGCTCAAGTTTACTAGAATCCACAGACAGTGTGTCACTTGGTACAATTGTCCGTCCATCGACAGACACATACCTCCCATATGGGAAATTGTTGGTGTTTCCCATATCAGTGGTATCTGTGTTGTCAATATGCCTGAGTTGTACTGAATCACACACCCCCTGTGGATTGGTAGGATTATTCATGATAGAGTTAAGTGACGTAGGTACCTCAGAAATGACAGAAGTGTGGGAGGAGCCCGACTGCTGTGGAGAAGATGTAGTGGCAGATAGATTTGCCATAAATATGGTTTGAGCTGTGGGCTCATCATCAACATCTGAGTCAAATGCATCACAATCTTCAACTTGAAAGATGTTTGGATCATTAAGGGCCATATCCTGAACAGGTTGATCATCCACATCCGCATCAAACGTATTCCCATCATCACCAGCCAAAAAGAGTAGAGCTTCTTCATCCAAAGCAGTCCCATTCTCTTGAGCCTGCATCAGTAACATCTTGTCTTTGAAGTACTCAGAATTCTGTGGACGCTTTGGCTGTGTGCAGTTTCTGGCTATGTGGCCCAACCCTCCACAGTTATAGTACTTAGGCTGCCTAGCTTGAGCCTGAAGAGCATTCCCAACTCTATACTGCCCATTTTCCCTCCCAGCATTTCTTTGATTGTAGTTTTGTCTTCCTTGAACATTCTGCACCACCACCCTCCCATCTTCTATAACTGCCTGACTTCGTGGGTTAGACGAAGTTCTGAGTTGGTTATTAGTAGGTGGAAGAACAGCCCTGAACTGTTGGACCAGTAAGGAGACTTGATTGGAGAGGTTATCAATCATCATATCAGTATGAGAGTACCCAGAGTCCAGATGAGTGTTCAAAGCAGATGGTGATTGCCCCTTTGCTGGATTAGCCCTGGATAGAGGTTGTTGTGGTTGAGATAGATCATTAGAGGATGGATTTGGTTGTTGAACATTAGAGACAAATGCAAGGGATTCATTTGTTGTGGACGGATTGAGCTTCTCTCGCATTACTCGATCATAAGCAGCATGTTTCTCATGTTGTTGGAGATATGCATAGAGTTGTTCATGATTGGTATACCTGAGACCTTTGTTGAGTTTCACAGCTGTGACAAACCTGTCCCATTCCGGTGCCATGTTATTCACAAATTTGGAGTTAAGCTGGATGTTTGGCATTGTCATCTTGATGGATCTCATATCATTGACCAGTTTGTGAAATCTAACGTAATAGTCTGTGACACTTTCACCTGGATTCATTTTAAAGTGCTCAAATTCATCATAGAGCTGAGATTCTCGATCTTCTTTGGTTAACTCAGATCCTGCCAGAAGCATCTTCACATTATCCCAAACAGCTTTGGCTTCTGTGTTGTAGTTAATCAGTTTGTAGACATCCTTGGGAAGCCCTTGAATGACAATGTTCGATGCTCTGATGTCCGCATCATAACGTTTCTTTTCTTCATCAGATAGCTCATTGTAAGTGCGAGGTCTATCAGGGCCAACAGCAGCAGGTTGCTCATCAGTGGCAGCTATTGTGTCTCTGGTGAAGCCCATACGAAAAGGTCCTTCATCGATGGATTTCAAGATGTTAACCCCGTTTTCCTTTCCTAAACAGTAGAGACGAATCCTTTGAGCCCATGACTCATAGTCGGTCCTATCCAACATCGGAGGACGGGTATCCGATCCTGCAGCCTGAATGTCATCCGATGCAGAGCTTGCCATGCTTGTGAAGACAGAGAAGTTGCACTTATCAGGTTGTTAAACACTCGTGAGATTCGTGTTTTGTTGCAACAAGTCGAATCACAGTGACTTCTCAGAAAACAAGTCAAATTGTAAGATTAAACTCACAACGTCATGTTATTATTGCAATAACAAGTCAAGTTGTAGGAATAGTCTCACAGCGTCAAGTTACTGAAGGAGTAGATGTAACAACTTAAGCCGCGCCAGTTCACAAATTACACAAATGTCAACACGCTAAGATGAGCACAACTCGCTAGAAAAAAATTTGACAACTCGCTAATACCAACACACAAACTGACAATTCGCTAGTTGCACAACTCGCCAGTACCAACTCGCTAGTGCCAAGTCTGACAACTCGCTGACACCAACTTGCTAATATCACAACTCGCTAGAGGTAGTAACTCGCTAATCTGATCAAATCTCTAGTTATGCCAACTCGCTGATTCCACAACTCGCTAGTCCACAACTCGCTAAACAGATAATAGCTCAACTCGCTAGTCCACAACTCGCTAGACAAATAAGACAGAAATGTCACTGTCTAGCGTTTTGTCTTACTACCCAAAAATGGCAACCCGCCAAAACACAAACTTCAACTCGCTGGAAACAAATACCAACCCTCTACCGGGAAGTACCAACTCGCTACTTAGAAATAGCACACGAATTTCTACCAACGTCCACACAATTGATGAAATGACTAAACCAAGATTACAACAAGGTGTCTATACTACTAATAAGCAAGAAAGTACAAGAGGAATGTCGAGAAAACCACCCAACGAGATCAAATACATGTGAAAACCACTAGAAGAAGTCGAACTATCCAAAAACCACAAACCATACTATAAATTCGAGCTAACCATGAATCCTAGGATAGAACCATGGCTCTTGATACCAATTGTAATAAACTCTAATATATGAACATGGATGGTTAAGTGATTTAGGATGATTAAATGTAAGGTTTCTAGTGAGAAGTTAGAGAGAGAAAGAGAGGAGAGAAGTGGGAGCCTTGTTTGTGAAAAACTTGTTGAATGTTAGATTGCAAGTGAAGGTCCAACCATTTCCCATGGGTGGGAAAGGGTATATATAGTTACAAAGCAAACGCCCCTTGAAACGGGCTGTAGAGCGGGCTGACATTGGGTAAGAGACCCGACCTGACTCCACAAGTCCTAACTAATACTAAACTACTTTACTAATAATAAGATAATTACTACGAGCTACAATATGCTAAATAATACTTGAGGTGACCGAGTCTTCAGTGGAATAAACGTATTCCTAACAATATTTTTCCTAGTTCACTAATAATATTAACTATTTTTAGAAAAAGTTTTAGGATTTTTACTGTTCATCTTGTATTTATTATAATTTAAATTAGTTTTATTAGTATTTAAATAGTTTTTAATTAATAATAATTAAATAAATAGTGTAAAAATTATTTTTCTATTTCTAAAAATTTTCTTTTTCTAAAGCAATGTTCGTACATGATATCTGCAGATGCTCCTCCAACCACATACATGCGGTGGATATCGCGACCCCCCGTGTATATTTCAATGGTGAGTGGTTCTGCTACTGCGTTGTCCGCAGCGAGAGTGGGGAAGGAGGTTTCGTTTCCAAAGGAAAATTTTTGGCTGACTTTTTGTCTTGCTTTATGCTGCCATGACTGTATCATGTAGATGGTGTTAGCCTTTTCTTTAGGTGTCTCCTTCAATTCTTAACTCCATTCTTCTGTTTATCCTTTCCCTCTTTGATATTCTTGACAAGGTGATCCATTCTACCCTCTTTTACTAACTTGTCGATTAGTTGTCGTAGCTGGACACACTCGTTAGTGGTATGTCCCTTTTGTCCATGGTATTCGCAGTATCCATTCCCTACGCGCCGATCTTCTGGGGTGCGCATTGGTGGAGGTTTTGGGAAGTTTGCACCTTCTGTCACGAATATCTCTCTTGGGGTCTTCGTGAGAGGAGTGTATTTGTCATTGTCTCGTCCGCTTCCCTGGCTGCGATAATTCTTGCTGCGATTGCTACTCTGATCATTAAATTGTCTCCTAGGCTGTTCTTGCTGCCTATAGTTTGAGTAGCCTTTTTTGCTATCCGCAGCAGCTGCTTCTCCTTTGATGAAGGACCTTGTACGCTTCATTAGTTCGTCGAAGGTTTGGGGAACCTTAACATTTAATTTCCTAATTAGTTCTGGGGTATTGATCCCATTCATGAACCCTGAGAATTTTAGTACTTCAGGACACGCTTTCACGTGTATACATTCATCCTTAAAGAGCTCCATGTAGGCACTAGTTGATTCTCCTTGGCGCTGTTTTACTCTGGCCAGTTCAACAGGGTTTTTAGCGCACTTCTTTCTCTGAGTGAAGTTCAAGCGGAATGCTTTTCGCAACTCTTCAAACCCTTCTATGCTCCTTCGTGGAAGCTTGCTAAACCAAGTTCGTGCATTCCCCACTAACGTGGAGTTAAACATATGACACCACACAGGTTGTGGCCAATTTTCGATAGTAGTTGCGGATTCGAAAATTTTTAGGTGATCATCAGGATCACCCATTCCATCATATGTTTTAATATTAGTGGACATGCGCCTTTTCTTGTGATCAGAATAATTGCTGATGCGCCGTGTGAATGCATCGACTTTTTGGCGATGCCAAGGAAGAGATATGTTTCGTCTTCTTCCTCTCGACGTTTCCCTCTGGAATTCCAGTGTCCTGTCTCTTTATCCTCGTTGTCCGAGGAGTCACTTGAGGAAAAGTCATCCCTTTTGCGGCTTTTGCGCTGTTTTTCCTCAGAATCCGAGCTTGAGGGACTTTCACCTGGGGAAGTTCGTCTTCCCAATCTGTTATGAATATTCCTGCTTCCAGACCTTGAAGAGCTCCCGCTAGGTGAGCGATGCCGTCCAAGTCTATCTTGCATCCTGCGGCTGCCAAGTCTGGAGTAAACATTGGTGCGCCTCTCACTGTCCTCGTATTCCTCCGAGTATTGTGAATCAGATGCTGTACCAAGTCTAGCGTGGACATTGGTATGCCTCTCGCACCCCTCCTTATGGTAGCGCATTGGGGATGTTTCATGTTCTGGATCAAAGTTAAGCCGGGCTTGCAGGCTCTGACTTGACCTTCTCTTTGCCTCCTCTTGCATGACGTTGGTTAGAGTTTCGTAATTTTGAAACGTTAACTCGAGTGTATCTTCTTCTACTGCAAGAATATCTGCTCCAACAGTAGATCCCCTGCCTCGATTAGGCGCGCCTGGTGGCACAGTGTTGTCCACGATAGGTGCGTTTGATGGGGTGTAGTGAAGAGAGTGCGCTGGAGATGAACTTATAATTCTCGTAGGAACAAGAATGACACATTAATTGCAGAAACGATGGGTCGTTACCACGGACGACTCCAAGTCTTCGAAGAAACACTTGTGGCGTTAAAATCCAAAATGTTTGTGCATTTATTAGACCATTAAAACTTTAGAGCATTTTTTTTAGAACAGCAAAACTTTAGAGCATTTACAATGCAAAATAGCTTTTGGTGACAATTTATTTGTCAAATCATTTTTCCACTATCTTATACTTATTACAAATTTACAAGTAAATGTACTCTAACGCTAAAAAGTCCTTAAAAAAACTTTGTAAAACCTATTTTTGTGTACTTTTATTGCTAAAATAATAAGATAGTGGAAGAAGTATTTTACTCAACTCAGTTCTCAGATGATATGAGAATCCTTAAGTAAGTGGCGAAGAAAAGTTCTTCACTCAAGAAAAATATTTCCGATGACTTTTTGAGCAAAACGTCATTGTTTTACTTACCTTCTAAAGGAGACGAACTTATAGTTCTCGTCAAGAACAAGGACGTGACATGATAATTGTAGAAACTGTGTGAACCACAACTTCATTTGTCATTGTCGCTACCAAGGACGACTCCAAGTCTTCGAAGAAATTTATGGCGTTAAAATCAAAAATGTTTGTGCATTTGTTAGACCATTTCAAACTACTGTTTTGGCACAGAGTAGCTCTCCGACCCACCTTTGATGATATATCGCTGGTAAATCCTGGACATCACAAAACATTTCCAACTTATATGTGAATATGTGACTTAATCTGGCTCACATTTCTTTTTAATATATTGTAATAAAAGGGCAGTTATTAGAGGAATAAACTCTAGAACTACGATCATTTATTAAATTTTGTCTAAAAAGTTCAACATAGATCATAGTTTTTTTTTTTTTTTTTTTTTTTTTTTTTTAAAGATTCAATGATAATTACGGGTTATTCATTTTTTCAACAAAATAAAAAACTCATTTTCTATCTTTTGTTATAAAAAATTAAATATCTCACAAATCGTTAAACGAATCATATAATTGCGATGAGAAGTAAATCATCTTTCTATATATACTTTCGATGAATTCTTTTCCGAGTTTTTTTTTGTGAGTGTTGTATTTTCGCCTTAAAAATTGCATGTGATTTGTAAAATTAAAGTTGATTTGTTATTTTAAAAATCATATGTGATTTATAAAAAGCATATGTGATTTGTGAAATCACATGTGAATTTTAAAAGAACAAATCACTTGTAATTTTTCAGGACATAAATTTCAGCCGAGAAAAAAACTCAAAAAAAGTTCGTCGAAAGTATATTGAAGTGCGCATTTACTGAAAGATAAAATAATTCACTTCGCGTTAATGAATTTTTTGTCGCTTAACGATTTGCTGTTCGTATAATATTTTACTTTTAAGAAAAAAAGTTGAAAATGATTTTTTTTTTTTTTTTTTTTTTTAATAGATAGAAATGAATAGCTAAGATTTGTTAATCGGATATTTAAAGAACTTTTTTTGTCTTCCAATTCTAGAAGTACCATATTCAAACCAACTAAACCGGCGGCCCCTGTTTTCATCAAGAAACGCAATGAAGAACTGGCGAATACAATAACTTTTACACTCTTTCCCGAGTATAAAGCGGAAAGAAAAGGGATGGAGAGGAAAAAAAGAGTGAAGTAAAAAGGAGAGGGATAAGAAATTATTTTTTTATCTTGTGTTACCGAGTTGTAAAGAAAAGAGAAGGAAGTAACAAAAAAAGAGCTTTAAAATCAATTTCACTCCATTTCATCTAATTTGGGAAGTAAATTAGGAGAGTAATTTGATGTAATTTACTATCCTTTACTTTCCTCTCCTCTGCTAAAAAATCTCAGAACACAATTTTTTTTTACCACCATCCCAAACCTTTCCCTTTCACTCCAAAAAATAAACTCGGGAACAGAGTGTTAGTTACCCATCTAGGAGGAGTTGCAGGTGGTGATGGAACTGGAAGCAAAAGTCCAGTTGGTAAGGACATTCATAGTCGTAACAAGAGCCACGCCTCGTCCTACACCGTATACCCTTCCTCTTTCCTCATTTGCCTCCATGCTTACTTATAACTTTGTATTCTGTTTAGTAGCTAGAGTTACAATCCGGTTACTTGTATTACACTGTTCATTTATATGTATTTTGTGCACGTTATCTCTTATGGTTTCGATCCCTTAGAAAACCTAGTATAAATTGTTCCATGTAATAAAAAACCTACAACAGATTTCTTTTAACACCTTCAGATTATGCGAAAACTTGATTAGCACTAATACTTATTCCCCATGTATGTATGCGGGGGGGATTAAATTAGATCTTGATAAGTAACAATGTTATGAAGATCTGATTTTAGATCTTTATCTGTCTCACTAGAGAAACTCGCATTTTCTCTTGATTTCCAGCCGAATCGTAGGGTGTTGGGTAAAAACCGTAAAATCAAGTTTAGTAGTCTTTCTTACAATCAAAATGTAACATCAGCAGAAGACATAGAATTGCACGTGAAATTGTTCTCATGCCATGGCACTCTCTTATTTTATGAATTTCTCTTATTCCATGATATTATGTTTTGTATGCTGTTGGTTCTTACATATAATGCATCATTGTTGCTAGTCAAGATCAAAACATATATATGGGATGATACCTAAATTTCATAAAATTACATGTAATGGAAATGCTGTATTAAGGTGGTATTACCTTGGCTACTTAAAAGGTGTGTAGATGCTACTTTTAGACATTACAAAGCCCAAAACAAATATAAGGAAGATTGGCGCCGTTTCTAGGTTTCACTGAATTATAGGACACCCAGGAACATGGACAGTACCAGGGACGGAAGGGCAATTGGCCAATGGACAATGGTCATCTACCTCTAAACCCCACCATTCTGGTCCATTTATGTCCCTATTTTGTAAAACAAAATAGCAAAGGATCCCCATGAATGCAACACCAGCGTCAAGCCCAGCCGATAATATATAGTTATGTCTTGCCCACCAAGTCTTGAACCTCTTATAAACAACAAAGTTGAAGAACATCCCAACAGTAAACCACATATTATAATTTACTGCCCTAGCCGGTGGTCCTGGACAATTTATTAGGATAGGTATGTTCACGAGTCTTGGCCATTTCCACTCTGGAAACTTGCGAGAAAGATACCAAAATGGCACGGGTGCAAGAATCCCAAACAGAAAGAAATAATTCATCTTTGAGTACAACCCGAGATTCCCAAACATACGTTGAGGTCCTACTAATCCCCATATAATCGAGGCATTGTAGAAAACATCGTCACCTGGGCATGTCCATGGACTGCCAGTAGGTAATTCGGCAGGGTCACAGATAAATTCCACTGTTGTGAGAAGCCACCAAGACGTAGCAAAGTAGACAGAGGATGCAATGATTGTCCCTACCAACTTTTTAGGTATACATAGTCAATGTCGAGTATTGATTGATTAAAGTATAATTTGTAATGTTTTTATCTATACCTGAACAGTGAACATGGACTTGGGTGGGATTTTCATATAATGCCCAAGCTTAAAATCAGAGAGAAACTGTAAGGCTTGCCACATGCTTTTATCACCATAAGTTTTGAACACCACGTTGGCTAGTGGTCTCCCTGGATATATATACCCTATGATCAGCTCCGTGATAACATTTAGTCCCACTCCCTGCGAATATTAAAACAGCTTATTAATCACGGCCAATATATATAGAGTTAAATACATGGACACTAGCCCACATATACACAACAACAGACAGTCACCTGGTTTGTGGTTGCAAAAATAACACCAACAGGCAATGTAAAGATCAAAGCCAAGCCAATTGCTAAGATGACTCCCCAGTAAGGAAGCTGCAACTGTCTCCCAAATCCTTCGCATGTAAGGAAAGAAAGTCCTATCACCAATATTAGCAGACAATGAAACCACCATTGCGGGACAGGGTCATAGTTTTTCTTCATCAACCTTGTATGTACATCCCCAATATTATTACTGATCGATGCCTTAGTTTGTTCCAAGATTGTGCTGTAAATTAATTAAATAAAAGAAAAAGAACACCAAAATTCGTAATCAAATTGTATGAAACATAAAAGATAGTTTGTAAGTGATACAAGATTGTGCTGTGAATTAATTAAATATTAATTACCTCCCATGGAACAGAAGCACATGAGATACCGTGGCAGCCAATGTTGCAAAACTTAGACCATAGGCTATAACAAATAAGATGCTAAGGTTGACTTTTCCATATTCATCATATCCTTCTTGATTGAAAGAGAAAGTAGTTTGGTTTAATACTTTTGAGACGTTGTATGGTGATCCATCAGCATTGTAAGTCTTGAAAGCATACATTGGGAATCGTCTGGCTTCATACCAGTTGTTCCAATAAGATAACGGAACCATTATGTAAAATATTATGACATAGCCAACCAACATGTTCATCATAGCGAATCCAGGTGTGGCTAACGGGCTTCCTAAGAAAGAAGCAACAGTTGCCCAATCAAGGCCGAAAGCTCCAATACCGTATCCTTTAAGACCAGAACCGATTTGTTGCGCTTTGAATGAATCCTTCCATATCCAGCATACGAAGGAGAGAGCCGTGATGGATTGAAATAAATAGTTTGGAACAACATAGTATGAAAAGCTGATTATGAGCACAATCATGAAGAACTGAAGCCTTGTTAGCCCTCCCTTTTGCCTCTTCTCTTCCTCATGCAATGCCCTTCAAGTGTAGATTATTTAATTCGTGTTCAACCTTTGAGATTAAGACTGAGAATGAAAGAGTGAGAGTGCGAGAGATGAACCTGAACAGGGAAACTTGAACCAAAGTCGCAGGCCACCACATGTATGGTGAGTCAACTAAAAATTTTCGGAAAAGACCAGCCCATCCAAATCCAAGAAGCTACTTATTCACCCAGTCAATAACAAATATGCCAGAAATTATTATCAGATATATATAGCAGCAGTTAACTAAAGCTCAGGTATTCTGTCAAACAGCAACTTTGTTAAAATTGATGAAATAAAACGAGTAGAAACTTACCTGAGTACTTTGGGATAGCAGTAACGCAGCCAGTGGATTAATTTTAATGTGGTAGAAGGCCTTGACAATAGTGATAATCGCTACTGCATACACCGAACTCGAACCAGTATTTGCAAATATCGTAATAAGTGCATGCTCTTTCATATTAAAAGGCCCTGGATTCAAAGAAAATGACCATCTTACTCCTGGTAATCTTATTTGTTTTGTGGGTAGACTTGCTTCCATCATTCTTCCAACTGGAAGAACAACAATTTGGGCTATAACTGAGGAAACTGATAGCGCGTTTTGGCGATAACCAAAAAATTGGTTCATGAAAGCAAGAACACTACAAGAAATGATCCCTAAGAACCAAGTCCGAAAAGTCAAGCAAGGTAGTGTTGGATCATCGGTTGTGGGGACTGTGAGTCTAACTTGCTCAATTGGACAATCATTTACCTCCTCTGTCACGATAACAGAAACTTGATATTAGCAGCATCATAAAGTTGATATAAAAAAACTAAAACTTAGACATGCTGAAAAAACTTAAACTATATGGACGTGCCAGAAAGCTTAGTTACCTGCATCAGGAGTGGAGTTTTGGACATCACTTTCTGGAAGGCCCATGGCCATATTTAATTAACTTGAGAAACTTAATACTTCAAGCGTTTGGACTTGGGAATTATTAAGCTTTAATAGTTTTTGCAGTAAGTGAGTGGGCTAGAACTTTATTTTGGTTTCTTCTCAAGCTGCCTTGTTAGCTTTGAGCGTTGGTTCGTTTGCATGCATCAAGACACATATAAGGACCGAAGGTGATGGAAACTTCTTTGTTGCCTTGTCTTGTAATCTGATTTAAGGTAGAAAATATTTAACAGATATAATATAAGTGGATGTGCATTGCAGGTACTTTCAAAGGTGTGAAATCGATCGTTATATAATGTGAGAGCACAAGTAAAACAAGAAGCATTAATATAATGTTACTAAATTTACGTGTGGTATGCATTAGCTTTCATTGTCCTCTAAGATAAATTTACGTGTGGAATTTTTTTTTTATCAATCCGTTTGTCAACTGGTGCAGGGACCGTTCCTTATCTGTTTTTTGTTACATTTCATTAACTTATCTACTTGACATAATAAAGTTTTACGGCACTTTTTTCTTTTTGCTATCTCTCAGGCACAACCCTTTTTTAGCTGACATAACTTTCTATTACCTCTCTGTTTTACCTACGTGGTTGATTGGTTTGCAAAAACACAATTGACAGCGATATGACATGGCACGACAGTTATGTACAGGGAATTTATATCTGTTTTTCCTTGATCAATTTTGTGAGTCAAATACCCCGTTAACTAATTTAACCAGTTTAAATGGTTAAATTCATGTAGCATAGTTTCGTTAGCTCGTAAACAAATCACTTTAAATACTTTAAGAAACGATAAGGAAAGAAAATGATGAATGGAAATAAATTAACATTAAGGAAATTTTAGGCAAGTAATTGAAAAGATAGGCATACATGCTACATCATCAATTATTTAATGAAGCTATTTGAAAATATGCATCTCATAACAGCAACTGCTGCCGGATTGAGATAACAATTGTTGCAAATATTACTTTGACAAAACTATTAAAATTACAATTTGACTTAGTTTATTAATTAACACCCTATCTAACATATAATTCCTAAAATTTATTCTAGATACAAATCACAAAACAGGCTAGGTCTATCAACTAATAATAAAGCTATCTTGTACAAATAATAAACGTCTAACACTCCCTTGCAGTTTTGAGCGGGAGAGGACCGAACACTCAAACCGGTACGAAACTCCTTAAAGATCGCAGACGGCAAACCCTTGGTGAAAATGCCAACATACTAGTAACGAGATGGCACATCACGAACCTGACCTCTAGCAACACGTGCAAAATGTATATCATCGATCTCAATGTGTTTAGTCCATTGATGTTGAACAAGATTATTGGTCAAATTAAAGGCACTAACATTGTAACAATAGACAAGAGTGGTAGACAATAGTAGTGTATGAAGCTCAGGAAGAAGATTATGAAGCCATGCAGTTTCATCAACTGTATTAGTAACACCTCTATACTCAGCCTCAGCACTCAATCTGGAAAGAGTATGTTGTCGTTTGGATGACCATGATAGGAGATTATTCCCCAAGAAAACACAGTAACCGGAAGTAGAACATTTTGTAATCTAGTCACCTCATTATAATGTGCTTCAGTTAAATACAAAGACATGTATTAGTTCTTAGGAATTAGTTATGTAATCTAGTCACCTCATTAAAATATGTATGATTCACAGGTAAAAGTGCCATTATATGGATGCTAATGTTATGCATAAGCACTTCTGGCTTCTGGGCATGTGGCCCTTGTAGTCGAATCTGGTCTCAAAGTGAGGACTTTACTTAATTTTTACCATCATTGTCTACAAGGGAAACATTACTATCAATAACGCTAGGAAATCTCCGATGTGTGAGCTGTGTAGAGTTTAATAGTGGGAAAATGTGTGAGCTGAATTTTGTAAGATGTTCTATTTAGGTTTCCTTTTGTTTATCTTCAGAACTAGGTGGGAGCTGTGACATGTAGTTGAATTGGCCTTGATTATGTCTCATAGCAGGCGGAATTGAATCATGTTCATATAGTAATTTGAGCTAAAAGGTTATTTGTGTTGAATAATGATTCAAAGCATAATAAGTTCGTGGTCTTTTCAGTATCCTTAGTCTTAATAATAAGATGTCAGTTGAGTCAATAATTACTTTGTAACAGCTCACGTTTTAGCTTCTACTGGTATCTCTAAAGTCTGTATTATGCCTATAAAAGGCTATGCTATGTTTGGTTCAATATGCAATAAAAACTCAATGAAAGTATCTGCAATCTCCTTTGTCTTTTCTGTTGTTTGAAACTAGTTTTATCAACAATTTGCTTGATTAAAGACACTGATTTAGGCCTATGATAGTTGGGTGAGTTCATGGGCGGAGCTTAATGAGGACCGGGAAGGGTCCCGGCCCCCTAGGCCTAAGCCCGTTAGTGTATTTATTTGCGATTTCATGTGTTAAAAAAAGATTTTTTTTTTCATCCCTCCCATCTAATGTTTTTTCGGGAGAATTTTTGTTTCGGCCCTCCCATAAAAAATTTTCTAGCTCTGCCATTGGGTGAGTTGCTATTTCGCTCATTACCAGCTAATGACACATTGGTCATTATGTCATAGGTGGTTGAATTTAGTATGAAAATTGAACATATTGTAGCCCTGAATTAGATTCTAAACGCTATGTTTGCTTGAGATGAAATGCTTAGTTCTGAGCCTTCCGCTATTAGAAACTTGTTCTGCTGTATCAGATGCTTAGAATTGGTAAAGTTGGTTAACCATACATCCTTTCTCATCTATGAAGTCGAATTGAACTAGCATATGATCAGTAGTCAGTCTCATGAGGTTCCATGATATGATGTAAACCGGTGTATGACCGGTCTTCATATGTTAAGAGCATGGTTATAGTCTATCAATCAAGTTTGAGCTTTGTTTAACAAGCTAGAGAAGTGTCTCCCACTGCTAAAGCTGGAATATTTTACTCGGTATTAAACACCTCGTGTGATGAGTATTGCTCAAGGCTTGAACCACTCAAAGTACTGTAACGGATATATGAAAAATGTGTAAATTTATAATTTTCCCTGCTTTTTAGGTACTATGAAGTCTTCTGTATGAAATATGATATCTGTTGTAGTTTTCTGTACGTAGATGCTTAGCATCAGTTGTTCAGTTGCATTGAAACTGAAAGATGAAAAGGCCTGATTGCCCTCTTGGTTCTTGTGTTCAGGAAATGCTATTTTCCTAAACAACTTTTGCTTTCTTTTTCTATATTTTCAGGTCCATCTAGGAAAGAATGTTGGGATTGGCAAATATCACACAATCTTCTATCTAATTGACAGATTGGTCAAGTTAAGTTTGGACCTGATAGGAAGAAGGTAAAATCTTATTTTTGAAACCTATAGTGACACCAATTTTTTTGCCAATTAGTTATTGGCTATCGGATTGTGTTTTACCTTAAACATGTAAAAAAAAAAGGTAAATAGAGACGGGTCAAATGGGTACAAAGCAGGGACGGACCCAGGATTTTTGAGAGGGTGTTGCACAATTTTTTTTTTTATAACCATGAGTACTAAAGTTGTCCGATAAAGAATTTATTAGGTAAAATTGGGTGTTGCACGAGCCCGAAAACACATATTTTCTTAAAAATTTACACTTCGTGACCTAAAATTGGGTGTGGCCCGTGCTACACCCGGCTACCATGTGGGTCCGTCCCTGGTACAAAGTCTATTTTAAAGTGCATACAGCCTCCGAAAATTGTTTTTGTTCAAAGATTAGTGCACTGATTATCTACAAATAAAGTTCATAAACTGGACAGGAAAGTGTTTGTGAGCCTCCCGGCCAACCTGGGCTGTTTGACCGTTTATTTTTTCAGCCACGCACTTGAAATAATATTTATATGCATACAAATGACAGGTGAGTGTTTACCCGCGTGAAGTGCAGCCAGAAAACCCAAACAGTTACAAAAATAGAAAGAGAGAATCATTCAGGTTACAGCGTAAACACCGAAAGGCAATAAAGGAGCTTAGGGAAGGTGGTGTTGTTGAACCTCTGTTGGTGCTAGCTTCACTACCACTGAAACCGCTGTTGAGAACCCTGATTGCTGATTTCTAATGCACGTGTAATGTTGAATATTAGCTTCTTTAACAAATGTATTAATGGAGAGGTCGATAGACATGTGTGCAAGATTTAGTGTCACAGCTCACAAGAATTACTTCTTTTTGTATGTTATATTATTTTTTGTTAAGATGTTGCCTATAAACTACTGAAGATGTTCTATCTTAAAGCAAAGCTGGTATATTATGGTCCATTGTCTTACTGAGACTACATAGAAGTGAGAAATTTTAAAGCTTGTTACACGCTTTTTTATTTATTTTATAAAATCGTCATTCTTATGCCTTGTTACCTTGAGTTTAAGTTTGCACTTTGTTCAAAAGAAGGATCTTTGAAGCTTCAAGACGAGTCTGTGACAAAATCTGGTAAAGGTTCATATACTGAACCAAAACTCTGTTGTTAGAGAAATTTTGATATTATTTAGGGCATTATGATAGTGACTAACATGTTAGACATCCATATATGTAACACCCCCAAAAATCGGGTCCAGTGGAAGCATACATGCAATGGGGTGCTACTAAAATTGGTATCATAACATAAGGTACAAAGAACGATTTTTTATTTCCATTATTCAAAATAAAATTCTTTTATCAAACACATTGAGTTTACATGATGTAAACGTAGTGCGGAAATAGGCCCATAAAGCAAATAAAGCGGTCCCAAACATATATCAGAGTCGCCTATAACCAATGCCCCTTGCCAAACGCCTTCAAATAGTGAGCTAACGCCTTGAACCTGAAAATACTGTTGGATTACATAATTCCCAGATTTTGCAATGCCCTACTACTCGGAGATCGACTTCTGGGTATTGTGTTTTTCTGGGCAACAATCTTCTCTCCTGGTCCTCTAAGCCTCAACCGACACTGTCTCGTTCCAGTGCTGAGGCACAGTATCGTGGGGTTGCCAATGTTGTTGCTGAGACTTGTTGGTTGAGGAATCTTTTACGTGAGTTACACACACCTTTATCTTCTGCTATGCTGGTATACTGTGATAATGTTAGTGCAGTTTACTTATCTTCTAATCCGGTTCAACATCAACGTACGAAGCATATAGAGATTGATATTCATTTTGTACGGGATTTGGTTGCTGCTGGTCAGGTTCGAGTGCCTCATGTACCCTCACGTTATCAGTATGCAGATATTTTTACCAAAGGTTTACCATATGCTTTGTTTCAGGAGTTTAGGTCCAGTTTGAGTGTCCGGTGTCCTCCCGCTCCAACTGCGGGGGAGTGTTAGTCGATATAATCCTTATCTTATATTTGTATGGGCTAAGCCCGAGGTCTAGAATGTTCATTGTAGTGGTATTTGTATACCCATTCATATCATTAATAAAGTTACAATTCATTCATTACTCCTGCAAATACATGCTAAAACGGTCAGCTTACGCTGGTGAGTCCATGGAGTTTAATCAAATTCGCACTTGTGGACCGATAACCAAAAACCCTTGCTATGCTAGACTAGGTCATGAATCAATACATCGAATGCATACACAAGCATCACTAATCAAATCCCTATAGTTCCAACATATAATCTCATGCAATGGCGCCATGCGAAAACTCACTATAGGTACTCCCTATAGACCAACACATAATCTCATAACATCACAAGTTCACAACATAACGTAGTCAAACAGCATAGCAAGTCATAAAATTGTAACATAAAGCATGGTCCACAATAAAACGGTTTTGCATGTTTCTCACATGTATAGCAGATAATCACATAACACCTTCGAACAACCAATCCAGATATACCAGTTAACCAATCAAAACTCAGTCAAATAATTCACGTTTTTAGTTAAACAAAACATGGAGTTTAGTTGAACGAGCATGTATTCTCCCCCAAAAATAGTTATGAAAATTGTTGAAAAAGGAGGGGCCATGAGCTAGGCCACAGCAATGCAATATACACGATTGACACCACTGGCATCTAACGGATTCACAACAGCATCAAAGAGGCGGTACAATGGTAAGGAAACGACGTAGTCTTCTACATATATAAGCCTTATCTTGATACCCGATCCTCAGCGATGAACCAAATCTTCCATAAGCTAACTACTTCCAAGTAATACCCACTTCTTAAATCTCCAATATTTCATTATCCAACAGTTTGTGTTTGTGTTTGGTATCATTGTGTGTGCAGTGAGGACACGACATAGACTCATGTGAACACACGCCAAAGGATAACCAAGTGAACTTGACAAGAAACGAGACAAAACTTAACACGAGACGACTGGGTCAAACTACGTAGACCACATCAAAACGATCACACCTATACGGTTACTAAGTCAACCCTATTGTCATCAATTTGATCTAAACCTCGATAATCCCACAAATGGTATATCTCGATAAACGTGCCCTCAAAACGATTAGTAACCCGTCCGTATACATATTTAACCGTGTTGCATTTATTATTTCTAATAATAATTTTTAAATAACATATTCGTCGTTACTTAACGATCTCGTATTAATTTAGAAATACTAACGAATGTGTTAAACGTTTATTAATATTTCTTATTAATCTTGAAATGTTATATAACGTACTTATCGCATCTCAATATTTATTATTATTGTTAACTTATAAATGTGAAATAACGATTATCAGTCGTTACTAAATATTTAAAGTTAATTCCATATATATATATATATATATATATATATATATATATATATATATATATATATATATGGGGAAAACATAGCTACAACACAATGTAGCCAATTGGCTACATTTTCTTTGAAAAAAAAAGGTGGGGACAGGGGGAAAATATGTGTCAGGGTCTAACCGCAGGGACTGAACTGTACATTATTAAAAGTTTTTTCAAAGGAATTGTAGCCAACTAGCTACAATTAATTGTAGCTAACATTTTCCATATATATATATATATATATATATATATATATATATATATATATATATATATATATATATATATATATAACTCATGTCGTTAATATTTAACCGTTATTATACTATATAACTCATGTCGTTAATATTTAACCGTTATTATACTTTCAAGGGTTATATTCGTTTCGAGTCATATTTATCACGGGTCAAATAGTCAACAAAATATAATAAGTCCATTTCGGCTTGTCGAGGTCACATGAGACTAGAAAGTCTCGGGAACACACGACATTGCTCGAATCAATAGCAAAATTTATCATTCTAATCCGCCACTTAATCACAACCACAACTTCAACATTCGGTGGCCATCTACGGCTCACCAACTAACCTATCTCCATCTACTATCACAAAGCATCATAACCACAACAACGCAACAACACTACTACTACAACCCCACTTGTCGAGTCCCTAGAGGTCTCGGCTCTAACTCCTCGGCCAAAACAACACCAAACGACCGCCACAACTACAACAATAATCCATGCCGAGACCCTAACAGTCTCGGCCTCAACCTAAACTAACCAAACGGACCCCTTCCCCTCGGCAGGAAACAACAACAAGAAGAATATGACCACGGCACAACCCACAACCGAAATAACCACAAAACCAATCAACAAGACCTATAATAATCACCTGGGGAGACCTTAGTGGTCTTGGCCTTGACTTTCACCCACGACCTAGCGACCAAACGGACCTAGGGATCCTCGACAATGTACTCCGAAACAAACCGTCATCAAAACCAATCCAGATCCATCCCGAATCCAACACGAAACACAACCACACAAACATGATAACACAAACATGATTCGGACCACATGAACATGAACAAATGATACAAACAACACTTTTTAATCTCGTTTTTATTATATTTATTTCGTTATATTTTGTAACCCTTCAAGATTCGAGGGTTTTCGGAACCAAACGTGGTACAACGACCAGAAACCTGTGAGTTATCACCACCTTGGTCTTTGGATAAATCAGAATCACGAGAAGAGGTGATGGTGTTGGTGTTTCGAGGCTGGAACTCGAATGAAAAATCAGTTTGGGTGGGTTTTATCACGCGTGGAGTATGTCAAACGAAAGAGGGTAAGATGAGGGTGAATATGGTGGTGGCGGTGTGTCTATACTCGCGGCGGTGGTGGGTGGTTTACCGCTTTTTTTCTCACCGGAAAATAGAGAGAGAGAAGAGGGTGGGTTTCGGCTGCAAGAGGGAGAGAGAAGTGAGTGAAACATTAATATTTTATAAGTGGAGTATTTATAGTGTGAGGGTGGGACTAAGGGCAAACCCTAGTGCGCCCTCAGGGACCAATTATGCCATTTCCTTGATATTTTTAATGAAACAAGAATGAGACCGTGTAACCGTATTATAAATGTTTCCCGAGTCTCCGGAACCATGACCATCAATCTTAAAATCATTTTCCCATAAAGTTTGACTATAATTATGCCTTGTTTCTTGTAAATGATACCAAACTCAAAATAAATGGTCATTTCTCAAAATAGAGCGTGACGGAAATATGCGGGTGGTTACAGACTCACCTCCTTAATGGAATCGCGTCCTCGCGATTCAATTCGAGTTACCCGTTAAGGTTTAAAAGGAATTAGTGCATACGCACGAAGATTTCTTTTCACGTTCCCTACGTAAACTTTGGATCTTTTCGTGAGTCTCACCGAACTTCATTAACAAGGATGCGACTTTACTGAAGTTGCTTGATTCCACGCTCTACGATTTCGATAGATCAACAAGGTTTAATTGTTATAAGATCTGGATCTCTCTCGGAGAGATAACGATTGCCTTATCGACAAGGCATTTCCTCAGATTACTCACCTGAAACATCGGGATTACTGCTAAGCTCCGGTGGTATCTCAAATCTCTGAGCTACCAGTCATGATTCTAGCAAGGGTTCGAAAAGGATTGATACAGTGAGAATTCACGATTTCAATAAGTCTCTCCACAAGGTTTAACTATGCGTCAATCTGGATCTTTCCCGGAGGAAAACAATTGTCTCATCAGCAAGTCATCACTTAGATTATACACATGAACACATCGCAAACGCTGCTGAGTTCTGACGGTAGCTTGAGTCTGCGAGCTAACTATCTAACTCAGCAAGGATTTAGGAAGGACCAATGTAGTGAGGATTAAGCTTTCGCGTTTACTAAACGCTTCACGCATTTTCATGGTGAATCTTTAAGCTTAATCTAGGCTTATCTGAGGGATTCGAGAGGCTTACATTATCAGAGTTTCTAACGATTTGCAAGCAGCCTACATTTCCATTCCACCTTCGCACGATCTCCTCGGTAATTTCATAAATAGCTTCAGAGTCAATGAGTTGGGTATCCCCATTTCTACCCAACGAATCGGTGATCGGCACTTGCGACCATAGAGGGTCTATTGCAGTGCCATAGAAATACCGAAATGGTAGGAAGTGTAATAAGAGAATTTGACCAACGGGAGGCGTTTATTCCCACCATTGTCAAACTCAATTTCGTAGTCACACAATATATCCTCCAACGCTTGAATGGTTTCTTCACTTCAACCATCAGTCTGGAAGTGATACACAATATTCATTTCCAGATCTGTGCTCATGGCCCTAGGAAGTGATTGACAAAAGTATGGGTGTAAAACAACTATCACAATTGAAATCGAGTGTGAAATGACTATCACGATTGAAATCGGGTGTGCATGTATCTCACGATTGAAGTGATTAAAACTGGCACTCTATGCCGCACAACAATCTCCTCCACGTATGAACAAGGAAAGTCACTCATACTTTCTGTTTCGCTGACTAAGAGGAGGTGAACTGGTTAGGTAGGATCATCAACAATCACTCAATTAGAGGCGCAGGATTTACTTCCAAGGTCTCGTTAACAACATAGTTTATTAACGGAAAAGGATAGCAAGGATAACGGTTGTTCAGGGAACGCGGTTCAGGTTACTCCTTAGAGTATTTGAGAATTCCATTGGTCACGGAATCTCTACTGAATGAGAAGTTTAGCAAGTTCAGAGTACGACTCTGTAAGAAAATGTTGATTGCTACTAGTAATCAGTCGGAGTCGATTGACTCAGCACGATACTTAGGTTGGAGGTGGAAAATACAACCTCGATTGAACACCGTCAAGAAAACGACATTATCTGAACAGAATCGATCGGAAAAACGATCATCCCTGTTCGAGAAAATAAACATCATCGATTGAGCACAGGGCTTAAGGTAGAGGCGACTGTGACAAGTTCTCCAACAAAGTGAGGCTGACTATCAAGTCCGATACCAGGACGACGTCCAAAATCACAAAAACAATCCAAATTCAATCGGAATCAATTCCAACGTATCCAAAATCAAATCCAAACAATGGCCAAAATCAAATCCAAACGATAGCCAAAATCAATATCCAAATGTAACCAAAATCAAATCCAAACGATGGCCAAAATCAAATCCAAAAGATAGCCAAAATCAATATCCAAACGTAACCAAAATCAAATCTAAACGATGGCCAAAATCAAATCCAAACGTACCCAAAATCGTATCAAAACGTAGCCAAAATCGAATCCAAACATTCCAATAATCAAATTCAAAATAGTCAAAACCAAATCCAAACATTCCAACAATTAATTCCAAACGTTCCAATAAGCAACACGGATTCAAATGATGCCAATCGGGGCTAACTCGACCCGATGAGAACTGCGGTCAAATGACGGCAAACGAAAATTCCATATAAACGAAGGCATATAACAGCGCCAGGAGTACGTTATGTTGTGATGCCCGTGTACACACGAAAAACTTTACCATTCCAAAAATCAAAAGTCAACCCGAACATAATGCTGCTATAATTGTGGAAAACTAGAAGGGGGGGTTGAATAGTTTTATGTCTTTTTAATTTGTTACAAAAGATTGTTTGAAAGTTTTCTTTGTTTTCAAAAATTTAGATTCGATGCTATGTGATATCAAGTCATACACAATATGAACAACACTAAATATGTACGATAAAGCAATAATAATGTAAGTAAAGAAATAGATGAGATTTGGAAAGATCGAACCGCGAGACAAGAGATTTATAGTGGTTTGGCTACAAGGTCACCTTCCTTGCCCTACTCCACTCCTCGAGCACCTAACTCGAGAGTTTTCTTCACTATGTCAACAAGCTCCCTTATGGCGGAGAAAACCTTACACGCCAATGTACACACCACAACTACGTCACAAGTTATTCACACCTTCTACACAACTTCTTCACACCTAGTCACTACTTAATCACAACACTACTTCTCACCTATCTACTTCACATCAATCTTCTTCACACCTATCTTCTTCACACCTATCTTCGTCACATCAATTTTCTTCACACTAATCTACTTCCTAACTCTTCTTCTTCACAACTAACTACTAACCAATCACACTATATATATATATACCTAGCTAAACTATCTTCTATAAAGTATTCACAACTAATTTCACAAAGAGATAAATACAATGATGATGCTCTAACAACTTAGATGTGGAGATCACAACAAGTTGTAATACTTCTTGTCTTGAGGGATAGAAGTACTCTTCTCTTACACTTGAAAGAATAATGTTTGGATCACTTTGAAACAAAGATTTATGAATGTATGATCAAAGGATAAAGAGAATGGAAATGGAGATCTAGAACAGAAAGTTTAGGAGTGCAAAAGATGAGAAGAATTCCAGATTTAAGGTGGTATTTATAGGCAACAAATTCTGACAACTGGAGCATGCCGGTCCCTTTAAATCATGGCCGGCCCCCTTAAAATTAAGGAGACCACCCTTTATAATTAAGGGGGCGCCCAGCTGTAACGGCCAGAATTTTTGTCTTTTAGTGGGGAAAGTTTATTTGATGGAAAACTAACTGATTTTGGTTAAAAATTTGAATTCATATATTTAGTATGAATAAAACATTTTTCTTTATTACCAAAAGTGTTTTTCAAAAATATATAATATGTTTATATAATTAAATAAACTTTGTAATAATTAATTAAATATCCCTTTGATCATAAATTGCACAAAACACTTTGTTTATTCATACCTTAAGTGATTTGGATGTAAAGAGAATGTTAATTACCAAATACTTGTTTATGTCATAAATTTTAGTTCATTGAGTTTATGTTTTGTAATAATTAAAACATAGAGATATTGATAATATGTTAATAATGTTTTTAGGCATTATTTATGTCAACAATCTCCCCCTTTTTGATTATTACAAAACCTTAAACTCAATAGGTCTAAAATTTATTTTTAGACAAGTATTTTAGATTTTACTATTCTCTTCTCCCCCTTTTTGTAAAATCAAAAAGGTTAAACCGAGTAAGCTTCATAGATGAAGTTAAACGGGTAGAATACTCTCCCTTGATGTATGCTCCCCCTCATTTGAGAGCACCAAGGGAACGAGCTATGGAAATCTTGGCTACAAAAAATATGTGAAGAGAACAAGACACATATACATGCAAAGCAACAATTAAGCAAATAAAAATAGATTCATTAAAGCATCATAGAAATGATTAGCATTACAACATTCGATATGCTTGAAGCATATTGATTACAATAAAACAAAAGAAGAGACATAGTCCTATATTGCCTAAGAGAGCACTTGGACTTGCTTGCAGCCTATGGTTGATCGTTTTATTTGCTTGAAAGGGAACATAAGCATAGAGCTTAGTTGTTAGATGGAGAGGGATATGGAGTGGGGTATGGAGCGGAAGAGGTGGATCTTATGATATTGTATCGAGTTAAGGGTGGTATTGGATGAGGACGAGTAAGAAGATATTCAATCCAAGAAATATCTTCACTCAAGTATAGAATTTCTTTTTGAAGGAAGATGCAACAAGGGCAATAGTGAGTGTGGTTTATAACTTGATCCAAGTTTAGAGAGTGGGGTAGGCAATTGTTATAGGGTGATGATGGAGGTTGCCCTTTGTTGCGTTGTGTACGATGTATAGCAAGGAGATCACTAAGATCATGGATTTGGGTTATTTCATCACGGAACTTTTACTTTTCCGTGGCAATGTGGAGAGAGTTATTGTGTTGATATGGATGAATAGGGTTTGTGTAGTTGGAATTGAAGTTTGATGGTTGATCAAACTTGTATGGATCATTGTAAGTGGTTGGTGGATGAGATGTGTAGTTTGGCATGAAAGACGATGTTTGGCCAATGTTGTATGGTTTGTAAAGAGGATCAAATGAATGTCCTTGTGAATTTGGTGTAAAGTTTGGGAAGTAAGTGGTTGGAGGTGTTGAGTGATTTCCAACTTCATTGGTTATGATGGATTTGTTTCGAGGGCTTTTTCTTTGCCAAACGGGTTTTTCCGTCATCCTTGCTAGCCTTGAGGCTTTTGGTTTTGGTTTGTTTGGAGAAGTCATGAAGGGATGAATGGAGAGTGTTGAAGATTGGGGATATTTATAGTGTAAGATTTGTGTGTTTATGGATGGATAAATTTTGTTTGGGAGATTAGGACAAAATATGTTGGTGAAAATTGGGAAATGTAGGTTGAAATGGGCTAAAAAAGCAGAAAAGATTCTGTAAACCCGTCCAGCAGATGGCCGGTCCCCTTAAAATTAAGGGGGCTGCCTTACATAATTAAGGGGGCCGCCCATCTGATGATTCCCAGATTGCCAGAATTGGGTTTTTGGCAGAAAATTTGCAGAAAGGTTGTGTTTTTGGATTTGGATTCAAGCAAGTTCAATTCATTTAGGCAATATAGCATCTAATCTAATCAAGATATAGCATGCATGCAAAAACACTTAAGCAAAAGAGCAAATAAGCAACAAATAATAAGTTAAAGGAGACAAATAAAGGAAAGAGCACTTAATCTTCCTAAGGCAACTATCTTAGATCAAAGGCAAAGGCAACTAGTGAGTCAAAAATCTAGTGATGAAACAAGATGACAATGTTATGAGTGATTTTGTCCTAGTGTGTGCCTATATGCAACAAATGTGTAGTTGTGATTGTTTCGACTCCTAAACAAAAAAAAATCTTAAGAAAAAATTCAAAATCTCCTTGATTCAATTTTTGCTCGATCATGAATGTCAAAGATATATATTAGATTATATACCTTGACAATTTATGTGAGAGTTTATGCATGATTTTGGAAAAATGTTTTTAGCATTAGTCAACAATGCAAGAAAAATGATGTTCATGTAATTCCTAGATGTGAGAATAATTAAAAAAATTGATTAGGTTTTACAAAAGAGTCTATGCAAATTAAAGAAAATAATATTTCTCAATCTTTAATTTTGTTCGAAATAGGTTCCTAGACTCAGAATTGGAGAAGTGAAAGAAAAGTAAATCTTATGCAAATTTAAAAAAAAAAAAATGTCTAGATGCAATAGAATTTAGTCAACTTGTTCCATCATTCCTAATCCTAAATGCAAGTGATTGAATAATTCACGCTTAAGGGGTTTAGTGAATATATCCGCAATGTTATCTTCCGATGAAACTTTTTCTATAAATATGTTTCCCTTTTGTACATTATCCCTAAGGAAGTGGTGGCGAATTTCTATATGTTTAGTCCTAGAGTGTTGCACCAGATTTTTACTTAAATCTATCGCACCTTTGTTATCGCACATAATGGGAACATTTTCTAACATAATGCCATAGTCTATAAGAGCTTGTTTCATCCATAGTGCTTGTTGACATGCCTTTCCAGCGCTTACATATTCGGCTTCGGTGGTAGAAATAGCAAGAGCGGTTTGCTTCTTCGAAAACCAAGATGTTAGACAACATCCCATAAACGTGCAAATACCGCTAGTGCTTTTTCTATCTACGTAGTCTCCTGCATGATCCGAATCCGCATAGACGATGGTTTCTATGCCGGATCTCTTAGGATAACATAATCCTAAGTGTATAGTGCCTTTAATGTATCGGAAGATACGCTTAACCGCTTCTAGGTGAGAGGTTTTGGGATCCTCTTGAAAACGGGCACAAAGGCAGACACTAAACATGATATCGGGTCTACTTGCCGTCAAGTATAGTAAACTACCTATCATTCCTCTATACTTGGTGTTATCTACGGACTCACCTTCATCATCCTTTGTGAGTTTTACTTCCGTAGACATGGGAGTTTTCATGGGTTTTGAGTCTTCTAGGCCAAATTTCTTAAGCATTTCCTTAATGTACTTAGATTGGTTAAAGAATATTCCATCTTCTAATTGTTTTATTTGTAATCATAGGAAGAAGTTAAGTTCACCCATCATACTCATCTCAAACTCATCATGCATGATTTTGGCAAATTCATCACACATGTCTTGACAATTCGATCCAAATATAATGTCATCAACATATATTTGAACAATGATGAGATTTGGGTCTTTCCTTTTAGTGAAAAGAGTGTTATCTACCATTCCCATGGAATAATCATGTTTAATAAGGAAAGCTTTTAATCGATCATACCAAGCTTTGGGAGCCTGTTTGAGTCCATACAAAGCTTTCTTTAACTTATAAACATAATCAGGTTTTGCGAAGTCAATGAATCCTGGAGGTTGTGCCACATATACCTCCTCATTGATAAAACCGTTAAGGAATGCACTTTTCACGTCCATTTGGAATAACTTAAAATATAGGGCGCATGCATAGGCAAGTAGTATCCTAATAGATACTAGTCTAGCTACGGGGGCATAAGTTTCGTCATAATCAATTCCTTCTTGTTGATTATAACCTTGGGCAACTAACCTAGCTTTATTCCTAGTAACTATTCCATTTTCATCTAACTTATTCCTATATACCCATTTAGTTCCTATGATGGTCATATTCATTGGATTTGGGACTAATTCCCAAACATCATTTGCCTTAAATTGATTTAATTCTTCTTGCATAGCTATAACCCAACTTTCATCTTTTAAAGCCTCATTAATATTCTTAGGTTCTATTGCTGAGAGAAAACAAAAGAAATTATTTTTATCTTGAGCTTGCGACCTAAGGGTTCTTTGGTTAAGATGTCCAATTAATATATCTAGTGGATGTGATCTAGAATCTTTAACATTTACAATTTCGTTATTTCCTAAGTTAATGTCTTCATTATCATTTCCTATGGGTTTTGTTTTACTAACCTCAATAGCTTCTTCTTCGACTAAGTCATCATCTTCTAAAGGTAAAGTTTTAGGAGGTGGTGGTGTTTCATCAAATGTTACATTTAGTGATTCTTCTACTTTCATGGAGTGTTTGTTAAGTATTATATATGCTTTACTATTTTGTGAGTATCCTAAAAATATTCCTTCATATGATTTTGGATCAAACTTAGTGAGGTAATCCTTAGTGTTTAGAATATAACATTTACTTCCAAATACCCTAAAGTAGCTTAAGTTTGGTTTTCTACCTCTTAGTAACTCATAAGAAGTTTTTCCTAGAATTCTCCTAATTGATACCCTATTAATAATATATGCTGATGTATCTACGGCGTGACACCAAATTTTTTGTGGGATGGATTGTTCATTTAACATTGTTCTACTCATTTCTTGTAGTGACCTATTTTTTCTTTCTACTACGCCATTTGATTGAGGAGTACGAGGAGCGGAGAAATTGTGAGATATTCCATTTAAATCACAATATTTTCCGAATTGTACTTCATTGTCAAATTCCCTACCATGGTCCGTCATAATGGCTACTATTGTGTATCCTAATTTATTTTGAATCATTTTACTAAATATTTCGAATTTTTCAAAGGCTTGGGTCTTGTCACTTAAAAACCTAGTCCACGTGTATCGTGAGTAGTCATCTACTATTACTAAGGTATATTTGTTTCCTCCATAGCTCCGCACAGCGGATGGACCAAAAAGATCCATATGTAATAGTTCTAGGCACCTAGTAGTGGATACTATATTCTTAGCTTTGTGACTAACATGAACTTTTTTTCCAATTTTACATGCATCACAAAAACGCTTGTCATATTTGTTGGAACCATAGTTTTAATATTTTATCAAGTCTCGGTCATTTGTAATAATAGGTTGCTTAAGTTATTATTTGTTTACATTTATGTTATTGTTTCTAGTTTACTAGGCTTAAGTCATATGATCCATGGGCCCTAAAAGCCCACGAAATGATGAGTGGAAGGAGAGGGTGTGTTGCCCTAGCTCCTTCCCTATAAATAGTAAGCTTAGGCCTCTTGTAAACTTGGTTGGTTATTTGAAAACATTAAGGAAACTCTTGCATTTCATTTTCTCAAATTTCTCATAATCATCCCACTCTCATTCTCATCTCATTTCTTACATAATCATACTTGTGTTTACAAAATGGTGACCTAACAAGTGGTATCATTCGCTAGAGGAAGGTGTAGTTCTTGTTTTCATTGATTTCTTTTCTCAAATTCGTTTTGTTAATACCGAATTTTTTGTGAAATTTTTAAACTTTTGCTTTTTTTCTTGGTTTTTCTCACATCTTTGCTTACAAACTTGTGTTTAAAATCAAAACAAACCATAAAGTTCCAAACTTTTACAACAAAATTCGATTTCTTCTTACTTGTACCTTTATCGAGATCTTTTCAAGTTTAAAATTTTTCATAAAGTTTTCTACTTTACTTAAGATTTACACATTTTATACACAAAAGTACAAGTATCTTGAAAGAAAAACGAATTTAAGGATTGCTTTCTTTGCAAAACAAAACCTACATATTATCGAGATCTTCATAAAGTGCACTCCCTCGTCTTCGTTTGTGTGGACTCGGTATTTTCTTTCTTGTATAAGAAAGTTAAGTACTTCGACTATTGTAAAAGTTTTCGAAATTGTATAATTTCGAAAACTAAGTTTCGAAACTTTCGAACATTATCGAGAAAATTTCTTGGTTATCGAAATCTTATTTTTCGATAAACCTTATTAAGTATCGAAATCTAACTTTTTCGATAAACCTGCTTCATATTGCAATCTTATTTTTTCTCGATAACCTGCCAAGTTCTCGATAAACTGCCAAGTTCTCGATAAACTGCCAAGTCCTCGATAAACTGCCAAGTTCTCGATAATCTGCCAAGTTTTCGAAAACTTATTTTCGAAATCTCATTTGAAGTTGGGCTAAGTTTCTCGATAATTGGTTAATTCTACACTTTCCACAAGATCCATTCCTACACAAGTGTTCGAAGATGTCTCAGCCACCAAATCACTACTTTCCTCATGTTCAACAACAAACATCTCAGCAACAACAACCTCAGCAGTATCAGCAACAACATTACCTTCCGCACACAATGAATCAACAACCTCCTAAATACAATCCACAACAACAATACCTTATGATGCAACAACAGCTCATTCCTCAACAACTACCATATCAAGTGCCACAACAAACCACTCAGTTTTCCTCCAAACAACCTCACTGGTTTGACAGAATGTGTGAAGTTATTACAACTCAACAATCCCGACATGAGGCAGGATCACTTGAAACACCTCCAATGCTTACACCTGGTAATTATGTGCAATGGTCAAGTCGATTCCTACGATTTCTTGAACTCAAGAAACCTCATGGGCCATTCTTGAAACAAGTGATACTTGAAGGACCATTTGAGTGGCCAACACGATTTGAAGCTGGTGATCCAAATGCAGATCCTCCACGTCCTCCTGGTGATAGACCCCTTCCAGAAACTGCACTCACTGAAGAACAGAAACTACATCGTGAAGCTGATCAGTATGCAATGGCTTATATACTTCAAGGTATACCCAATCCGATCTATCGCAGTGTCGATGCTCAGAAAACGGCCAAAGCAATGTGGGAACACGTTCATCTCCTCATGGAAGGCACTCAATTGAACAAAGATGACATGGAATCCAAGCTTTACATGGAATACACTGACATCACAATTGAACCTGGAGAGTCACTTGAATCTTACTATCATCGTTTCACAAATGTGGTTAATGATCTGGAACGTCACAAAATCACTGTACCAAGGATCGCTGTGAATTCCAAATTTGTGGGTAGTCTTGGCCCTGATTGGCATAAATATGTGACATTTGTTCGTCAAACGAAGAATCTTCATGATGCTCCATATGGGTTGTTGTATGATTTTCTGAAACACCATGAACCTGAAGTGGAAAAAGATCGAGCTCTACGAGGAGGATACACACCAACAACAACACCAAATTCATTGGCTCTCGTAGCTCAATCTCCCTATGCTCCACCACCAATGTCTAATCATGCATATGTTCAAGAGCAGAACTACTTCAGTTATCCACAATCTTCCACCTCGAACCAAATGGTCCCTTATGATTCATCTCCACAAGATTCTTCTACTCTACTTGTTTCATCAAACAACAATGATGCTGTGTACTACTCCAACTCCAATGATGATGACGATGATGACTTTAATACGTTGAATCAGGGACTTGCTCTTATTGCTCGTGCATTCAGCAAATTCTCCAACAAAACAAACAACCGTCAACGTTCATCTTCAAACACAAGAAATCAAGCTGTTGTTAATGATGGAAGAGTGGAAATTCAGAATCGTAGCTATGGTCGATCTGGTTCAGGAAGCTCTTCTGGAAACTATGGGAATGGTCAGAGGTTTAGTAACAATACCGGGTTCAGAGACAACTCAGCATCTCCTCAACAAAGGTCTGACTCAGTTGCTACAAGGAACTCCAGCTCAGGGAATGCAGTTTGGTGTTACAATTGCAATGAACAAGGTCATATAGCTACAGCATGTCCCAAACCGAGAACTCGGGGTAGTAAGTTTCACAAGCAGGCATTACTCATGGCTCTTCAAGATGAAAAGGATGGACATTTCCCTGAACAAGACAACAACTTCATGGCAAATGTACACAATGATGATGACATGGAAGATCTGGAAGCTAATGCAGCTGTGATGCTTATGGCCAACATGCAGGAACTTAAGCTCAATGATTCAGGTCCAGTGTATGACACTGACGGCTTGTCTCAGGTACATGACCTCAATGCATGCTTTATAAATGAAATTATCTCACCCTCTGCTTCTGAATCAGATATGGCGCAAGTTGTTCCATCTACATCATCTTCATCCTCTCAAACAGATGAACAAATAAGCACAGTTGTCATATTTGATGATGACACAGTTGTTTCATTTGATGATCCTATTGAGAATGATAAATATGATCAGTTAGAACAACATGAACCATCATTTGATACAGACCCTGACCTCATAATGTTATCTAAACAACTGAATGCTCAACAATTGCTAATTGCAAAGTGCAACGAGAAAAACAAAGTTTTAAAAGAAACTAATGCAACACTTGCAAGAGACATTGAGTGTTATAAAATTCAGCTTTCTAATCAAGAACAAAAGATTAAACACACTAAAAGTTTTGAAAAAGCTTTTCAAGATTCTTACAACAAAGAACAAGATCTTCAACGCAAAATACAAGATTTAATTGAGTCACATGGAAAGTTGATTTCGAAACTTGAAAGTGAGAAGGGTGAATTGCAAAAACAAGTTGAATGTCTTCAAACTGAACTTTCAAAAACAGAAACAAAATTGTCAAGTTGTCAAAAAGATTTTCATGAACATAAAATACGGAAAAGGAAGTACATAGACAACTTACTCGGTGATATTGTTGATCTTGAAAAACAACTCAAAGAATTTCGTCACATTGTTTACAAACACGGGAACTCTGTCACAACAATTCAGAAATTTACTTTAAAACCGAAACCCAATTGCGGTTATGCACTTGGTGATTACAATTCAATGTTTCTACACACGGCATTCAAAGAAATTCCAAAGATTTACAGTATGGATTATTTTCTTGATAATACGGTTGTGCGTGCTGTTGTTTTTGATACTGAGGAGGAAGAAGAACTTGAAGACGAGAGTCGATCTAAAATGAGTCAAGTTCAATATTGGACACCATATGACTATTCAAAAGCTCCTCCACTTTCAAAATCTTTTGTCACTCAAAAGGAATTACCTGAGAAATCATGGTTTATCGAAGAGTCATATGTTTCATCTCACAATGCAGCTCCTGTCCCACCTGTAGCACAAATAAATGGTCCTTTACCATCATCCGGTGAACTTACACGTTTACCAAAATGTCGTGTCTTAAATTATTTTAAAACCTTTATGGAAGACATTGATATTTTGGAGGAAACAATTGAACGCAATTCAGAAATAAAAATCGAAACTTTTCAATCCGCTTACGAGCGAGAAAAGAGAGATATTTTTCAAAAACAACTGAAACCAATTGTTCAACACCTTCGTCTATGTGCTACACGTTGGGATCAGGAACTTCAAAAGGAGGTCAAAAATATGATAAACGTTTTTGATACTGCTGAAAATGAGATTTTGGTCCAAAAGCTACAAACTAAAGTTTTCAAAAATGATGTTGATCGACTCTTGGAACAAGTTCTCTGTGCTGATATTTTGTCTGTTATCATGAATGATCTTTATAATTCTGGTACTTCTATGCTTAAGCATGATCATTGTGTTGATAATATCTTGTTGAATGAGGAAATTGAGACACTTAAACTGGAAAATGAAAAGTTGAGAATTAAAAATGATGATGTGACAAAACAATTTTCAAAAGAAATTTGTCAACTCAATCAAAGGCTTGAATGGTGTCAAGCTAAAAGTCTTGAAAGGGAATTGAAGTTTCAAAGTCAAAATGTTTCAAATTCTTGTCAGATTTGCAAAAACAACGAGTCTTTAAAAGGTCGATGTTTCAAATACGAGAAAGAAATTGCGGATTTAAAAATTGAAAACGCCGAATGGCAACAAAACCGCGACGACATCAAATATTGCAATGGTTTACTTGAGTCTGAAATTCAGGACAAAAATCACATCATCATTGATTTGAAAGAGAAAGTTAAGCTACTTCAAAAAGGAAAAATGGTTGACACCACGGTAATAGCACCAGGAATGTATCAAATAAACAAAACTGATAAAGGAAAAGTTGTTCAAAACACTAATGTTGATACCTCCACTTCTACAGGACTAGTCTCCACTTCTAGCGTTAGCAGACCCAAGCGAAAAAGTAAAAAGAAGAATAGGATCTTGCAACGTAAGAGAGGACACCTAGAAGCTCAGGAAGTAGAAGACCAACTTAGGACTTTGAATAAAACTCATGTTGCATCCGATTTAGATTCTAATCTGGCAAATTGTAATCAAAATCTAAATGTAACGAATGATGAACCTTTGAATGTTTTGAATATTAATGCATCTTGTGTATTTTGTCGTAAAAGCGTATCATCTGGTGTTCATACAAAATGTTTAGCTAATTCTCTTCTCAATCGTCATAAGAAACGTAGGACACGCATTCCTTTTAGGCCCACTAATGCCTCTAAGTCTAACTTAGGAAAGCCGTCTTCTACGGTTCCTAATGATGTCCCAGTTACCCCCATAGGTGCCGAGAACAAATCTAGGACTGAGCCAACTACTAGTGCATTTAACATTAAGAAAGCAAAAACTAGTTGGAACTGGCAACGTTGGTTACAATACAAACCAGATTTTAAATGGATTCCTAAATTGTTAATTACATGTGTTACTAACCAACAGGAACCCGCATTGTCTTTGGGTTCCACCCTTACTTCTGTTCCACCCGTGTCTTCTTCTGGTGATGCAGGTGGTACAGATTGTTCTCTGGATTGTTGATAGCGGATGCACCCGACATATGACAGGCAATCTCAAACTGCTACACAACTTTGTCTCAAAGTTTATAGGAACTGTCAGATTCGGGAATGATCATTACGCTCTTATAATGGGATATGGTGACTACATCAGCGGTAACATTGAAATTAGTCGTGTTTACTATGTGGAAGGCCTTGGACACAACCTGTTCTCTGTTGGTCAATTCTGTGATGGGGATCTAGAAGTTGCATTTCGTGAGAAAACTTGCTTTGTTCGCGACCTACAAGGAAACGATCTAATGTCTGGCTCACGCGGCTCCAATCTTTATACAATATCAATGTCAGATATGATTGCAACATCTCCGATATGTCTTCTCTCCAAAGCAGAGTCAACTAAATCTTGGTTATGGCACAAACGTCTTTCTCACTTGAATTTCAGAACCATGACTGACCTTGCTCGTTATAAACTTGTCGATGGATTTCCAAGATTCCGTTTCACCAAAGATCACTTATGTCCAGCCTGTGAACAAGGAAAAAGTACTCGTGCTCATTTTCCGTCTAAACCTGAGCAAAGTACGAATCATGTTTTACAACTGCTTCATATGGATTTGTGTGGACCGATGCGTGTTCAAAGTATCAACGGTAAACGGTACATACTCGTAATTGTGGATGACTTCTCCAGATGGACTTGGGTTTATTTTCTACGAAGTAAAGATCAAGCTCCTTCGATGATCATCACCTTTCTCACCAAAATTCAAGTTCAGCTTCGAAACACAGTACGAATCGTCAGAACTGACAATGGTACTGAATTCAAGAATCAGACACTTCGGTCTTACTATGAGAAAGTGGGAATTGAACATCAAACGTCTATACCTAGAAGCCCAGAACAGAATGGTGTGGTTGAAAGACGCAACAGGACGTTAGTGGAAGCTGCTAGAACTATGTTGATTAATGCTCAATTACCAGATTACTTATGGGCAGAAGCTGTTTCAACCGCATGTTATACTCAAAACCGTTGCATGATCACAAAACGTCATCGCAAAACACCATATCAAATTGTTCACAAAAGAAAACCGAACATCGATTACTTTCATGTATTTGGAGCACTTTGCTATCCGAAAAATGATCGTGATGATTTAGGAAAACTCAAAGCTAAGGCTGACATCGGAGTGTTCGTTGGATATTGTGAAAATTCCAAAGGTTTTCGGATATGGAATCGTCGTACAAAAGAAATTCAAGAAACCATTCACGCTAATTTCGATGAACTCACTCAGATGGCTTCTGAGCAACACAGCTTAGGACCCGAATTTAACCGTCTTAACTCTCCGGCATCTTCAGCTGAACCTTTACCACTTAACCGCAAAGAATTAGAAACCTTGTTTGCTCCACTATTTGATGACACGATTGAATATCGTCCTACTGAGGTCTCACCAAATTCCGCTGCTCAACCTGATCACATTCCAGTACCAGACTCACCTCAACAAACTTCAACAAGTGTTGAGAGAGACGGTCCTTCAATTGTATCATCTACAGCAGAACAAACTGGTTCTACTCCCTGCCATCCAGCTGAAGATCCAACACCACAATCAGTTCCACAACCCGCAGAACATGATCCTGATGCGTTCATTAATCCGTTTGCACCAGCTACTACAATTCCTGATAGAGCTGAGTCATCAACACGCAACTTGGATCCTGCCAACATGCGAGATACATATCAACTACACCCGTCAACACACAAATGGACTCGTGACCATCCACTAGTCCATATTATTGGCCATCCAGATGCACCTGTCATGACAAGACAACGACTTCACACCGATGGTGAAACTTGCATCTACGCACTCACAGTTTGTCATGAAGAACCCAAGAACATTAAAGATGCAATGACTTATGACAACTGGATTGAATCTATGCAAGAGGAATTTCAGCAATTCATAAGATTAGAAGTCTGGGAATTAGTTGAAAGACCTGACGGAGTCTTTGTCATCGGGTTAAAATGGATCTGGAAGAATAAACTTGATGCAGAAGGAACAGTCATCCGCAACAAATCACGTCTGGTAGCGAAAGGATACTCTCAACTTGAAGGTCTAGACTTTGCTGAATCCTTTGCTCCAGTGGCACGACATGAAGCTGTTCGGATCTTTCTGGCTTATGCTGCTCATAGGAATATGGTGGTTTACCAGATGGATGTGAAAACAGCATTTCTGAATGGAGAACTCCGTGAAGAAGTTTATGTCAGTCAACCTGAAGGCTTCGTTGATCCTGAGCGTCCTAATCATGTCTACCGACTCAAAAAGGCTCTCTACGGACTCAAGCAAGCCCCACGGGCGTGGTATGACAAACTGTCTACTTTCTTATTGGCCAATAAATTTTTTAAAGGATCAGTGGATCCCACACTATTTACAAAAACCTACGGGGAGGACTTACTTGTTGTTCAAATATATGTCGACGACATCATTTTTGCCTCAACAAAAAGAAGTTATTCTAATGATTTTGCAAAATTAATGAAAGATAATTTTGAAATGTCCATGATGGGTGAACTTTCGTTCTTTTTAGGACTACAAGTTCATCAATCACCCCGTGGAATTTTTATAAATCAGTCCAAATATGCTCTTGAAATCTTAAAGAAACATGGAATGATAACTTGTGATACTTATAATACGCCAATGGGCTATACCACAAAACTAGATGCTGATTTACATGGGACTCCCGTTGACCCTACCAAATACCGAAGTATGATTGGGTCCCTCATGTATCTCACAGCTAGTAGACCTGATATAGTTTTTGCTGTCTACATGTGCTCTCGCTATCAGTCTAGACCAACGGAAAAACACCTCAGTGAGGTCAAGAGAATCCTTCGATACATAAAAGGAACCATTAACTTGGGGATCTGGTATCCGAAGGATTCTGGCTTTGAACTAATTGCTTTTTCAGATGCTGATCATGCAGGATGCTTAGACACACGCAAAAGTACATCTGGTGGATTACAGTTTCTTGGAGACAAACTTGTGTCATGGCAATCTAAGAAGCAGGACTGCACGTCTTTGTCATCTACAGAATCTGAATACGTAGCCATGTCGGCTTGTTGTGCTCAAGTCATCTGGATGAGATCACAACTTAAAGACTATGGCTACCTATTCAACAAGATTCCTATCTACTGTGATTCAAAGAGTGCGATCGCTATCTCCTGCAACACTGTGCATCATTGCAAATCCAAACACATCGATCTCCGTTATCATTTCATCAAAGAGCATGTGGAAAGGGGTACAGTTGAACTTTATTTCGTTGGAACTGAATACCAATTGGCGGACTTACTTACCAAATCCTTGGCACCATCCAGGTTTGCTAGTCTAGTTCACCAGATTGGTATGAGATGTTTGACACCAGAGGATCTGGAAAAGTTTTTAAAATACCACTGATTCTCAAACATCACTACTATCTCTGTATAATATTTGTCTTTCTTTCTTTACTACTCCCTCCGTCCCAAATTTATTGTCCACTATTGACTTTTTTAGTCTTTCTTTTTCAACTTTGACCTTAAATATTTTTATGGGTGTTATATAATATTTGACGCAAAATATATAAATGGGTTGGGTTTTAAGTGTACTTTTCAATGGTATAATTTTTCATCAAGTATTATATAACAAAAAATATATATTTATGGTCAAAGTTGAACTAGTTTGACTTTGAAAATTCATACTGGACAATAAATTTGGGACGGAGGGAGTATAAACTAATCAAAACCCAAAAAGATTTTTCACAATTTTGTTTTCCTTAAAAAAATAAAAAAAAAAAAAAAAAAATGCAAGTATATCGCTTCCATTCAACACCTTGTTCTTACTTTACAAGTGTTGAGGGGGAGTCACGCGTAAATTTCTTTCACCAATTTTTTAAAATAGGTATACTTGCATATTTCTCATAAGCTTTCGGTTCGGTGTGTGTGCGGATGGTTTATTTCAATACACCTTGTCTCATATGGTTTAAATCTTCATTAGTTACCTTAACGAATGCACATCTCAGTATCTTTAGACTTGCTTGGAACTTTAGAGTTCCAGTTTAAGTACTTAATAGCTAAGGGACCAAAAGTGTCAATGTTTTTAAGGTTCAAATACTTTGGTACACTTGTTTTGTTTGGTTTAAAGTCCAAGGACTATAAGTGACAAAAATTCAAAGTATCATAAGTAAATAAACAAACAAACCGTACAAACCATTCCACCACTATTTCAAAGTTTAAAACCTCTAAAACCCTTTCTTAAAACCCACGGCTCACATTCAATCTTGCATACCCCGACTTTGATCTTTCAAATTGTAAGTTCCTATGGATTCACTAGGGTATTTTATACATAGGATCTTGATTAATTGGCTTTTCAATGGTTAGATCTTAAGTTATCATGAATTCGAAAACTAGGGTTAGGATTTCGAAATCATGTGTAATCTGTGGTATGAGTTAATTCTTGATGGGGATTTGTCACTAAGCTTGTTTTTTTATCATTCGGTGTCTTATTTCATCAAGAAAAACTTTCTTTTCGATTTCTTAAGAATGGGTCGAAATGGGTGTAAGAGATTCTGTGGTTTTTGAGTTGTGGTTATTGGTGGGATTTGCTTATTAGGTCCCTTATGTGCCTTATCAATCTTGCTTGGATGTCTCTCACTACTCCTACATGTTTCTCGATAAAACGTGAATGCCTCGTTTGGAAAATTATCGAGATACTCTTGTCTCGTGTATTAATATATCTGTAACATGCAAATTTCTGTGGAAACATGATTTGTGAAGTCTACAAAGGAGTAATCTCATGTGAATTCGATTATATTCTTGTATAAGAATATTTTCGAGAAAACTGAGTTCTATCGAAATCTTTTGAAACTTATCGAGAAACTCAAGTTCTCGATAAAATTTAGTTTCTCGATATTCTGAGGAAATTTTCGAGAAATCACTTTCTCGATAAATTTCTTCATTTATCGAAATCTTTTCTAGGAACTCCATTTTTTCGAAATCTTTAATTTCTCGATATTGTTTTTCGATAAAGTTTTTTCGGTAATGATTTTTCTCGATAAAATTTCTTGATAATAATTTCTCGATAAATGTTAAGGTTTTCTCGATAAAGTTTCTCGATAAGGACACTTTCTCAGTAATATTTCCCCATTTTCTCGATAAGTTGTTCTCGATAAAATCAATGCTTTTTCGAAATATAAGTTATTTCGATAAATGGACCATGATGCATTATTTTTCGAAATCTTATATAATTGGTGTAATTCATTAGTGTGATGTAATGTGATATTGTTGTGAATTGTGCTTGTCTTGTTGTGTTTATTTACCACATGCATTATCTGACTCATAACTAAATGACGCATTTGTGCTTAATTGTTTCAAGTAGATATCTACATCCAATATCTAAACTGTGCTAACTCCTAACACATTTAGATGTTTGATTTATGGTGATACTTTTCAGAAAAACATGGCTGAACACACTGAGAACGTCGCAGAACAACCTCTTCCATTACTCACCTTGGATGACATCACTCCCGAGAACTACAATGTCACAATTGGCAACAACAATCCCAGAGTCGATTTCAATAAGTTGAATATCACAGAGAAATCATGCAAGATTGTGAAAGATATCCTACTGGCACATCCATGCAAACCACTTCTCACCTGCTCTACTTCAGTTCCACTGTTCTATCTTCATCAGTTCTGGCTTACTGCTCAGACCAACTTGGATAATGAGTCTTTCACTGTTACCTTAGATAGCCAAGATTACTCTGTAGATCATGACGTTCTTCGAACAGCTCTTCTCATGCCACAAACTGACAACGAATTTGCTCCGATTCTACCTGACTTGGAACTTCTTGACTTCTTCATTGAATTAGGATATGAGGTTGATGATGATGAACCTCTAATCAAGCTTTCCAAATTCAATGTCAAGTATATACCTCAGCCTTGGAGAACATTCTGTTTGTTGGTTGTTAGATCTATATCTGGAAGGAAAAGTGGTCATGAACATCCAAGGCTCGAACACCTGCAAACATTCTGGGGAATGGTGACTCTGACACCAATTGACTTTGCAGTTCCTATCATGAATGATATCATCTACAGTATTCAGACCGACCGTGTGAAGACTATGATACCATTCACCAGATTCACCAAGCTTATCATTGAACATCTCTGCAAAAGTTCTCCAGAATTCATCAAGAGGATGGCTGATCCTAATGAGCCGAAGCACCTCTTCGAGGACGACTTCCCCACATTATTCATCAAATCAACCACTTCCGCTACCAAGAGCAAAGGTATGAGGATTCCCGAATACCTTCTGAATGACAACATTAAGAATAGGGCAAACTTCAAGTTGTATGATCTGGCTTACAAAGGGGAACTGGAAGAAGCAACTACAAAGACTCGTAGCAAAGGAAGTGTAAAGTCTGGGAGTACCACGAGCACCACTGGATCACCGCATACAAGATCTAAGTCTGCTTCAATGGCAAAACCCAAGACTACTACCACACCTAAACCTACATCCAAACCTAAACCTGCTTCCAAACCAAAGAAGAAGGCAACTCCTGAGTACTTTATTCGGGATGAACCTACTCCTCCACCTTCTGACACCGAGTCCAAATTTGATACTGAATCTGATGAAGAAGAACCAGACTATGAACTGAGATACAGAGCACCTGATGAAGGATTTCCAGCAATAGAGATTGCAGTACAACAAAGTCTGGAAACTTATGAAGAAGAGACAAGGAGAAGAAAAGGAGTCACTATCAATGAGCCAAATGATGATGAAGATGAACCAATCGTTGAACCATTAGTTGATAAACGCAAACTTAAGAGTATAGTTGTCGACACTAGAGATGAAGAAAAGCAGCTTAGGAAAGAACAGAGGAAAGCAAGCCTTGAAAGCCGACTTCTATCACACCCTCCAACACCAACACCTATTGATCAGTCAGAACATGTAGGGGCTACAAGCAGTATGGTTCCTCCAACAACGTCAAAATCAGCTCCACAACCTGATGACAACGTTAAGGATTCAGACAAGACTGAAGATGTCCACATGACTGAGACTGCTACTTTAGAGGAGAATGTTGGCGGTCAAGAGAACTTAGCTACGGATCAGGAACATGAATATCTTATTACTCCAGAGTTTCTTGCACGAGAAGCAGAGGAAGCAGAGGAACGTCGTCGAAAGGAAAACGAAGAGAAGAACGCGTTCAACACCAACATGTTTCTTAAGTCATCTTCTCAGCAGACTTCCTCTGCACAACCTCCACCTCCTCAAGACTCTCCGCCAAAGGATCCAACTCCTCCTGCTTCTTCTTCAGACTCTCACAACGAGTCTTCGTCCGAATCATCACCAGAGCACTCATCACCCACACCATCTGAAACCGCATCTAAACAGCATTCGATCAATGAACCAAAACAACAAGTTGATCTTCAGGAGCAAGTGAACAAACTCACCGACATGGTTACCAAACTGACTAAACAAGTTGAGGAATTCCAGGATTCTACGCAGCTGATTGACAAGTTCTTGAAATCTGATTACGAAGGTTTTATCAGAACTGCAACACATGATTTTCTCACTGATAATCTGGTTGAGATGATTACTCCTGAAGTTGCAAACCTTCTCAAACCAATCAATGACAACTTGGATCACAGAATTAGAAGTGTTACGAAGAAAATGTTGTCTACTACACCCTTCACGCTTCACACCGCAAAATCTTCTACTGTGGCTCCAACCGTCCAAGAAGTGTCTCTCAACGACATGCTTGTCAAAATCTTCGACAACCTTGCCACCAAAACCACACAGACAGCTGAAGAAAAAGGCCTGTATGATGCTATGGTAGCTTATATGTCAACTGAGTCATGCAAAGATGCTGCTGGATCCCGAAAACGGACAAGAAAAGATAACGATCCTGACCCAAACTCCAAAGGCAAGAAACCAAAGTCTGGAACAGGTCCCTCATCCTCTCTCCAACCACAGAAGGACTCCACTCCTCCTGGAACTCAACAACAACCCTCAGCTACTGGTGAAGGTCAAATCGAAGATGAAGAAATGTTCATGGAACAAACTGATGACTTCCAAGATCAACTTGACACCGATTACCGTGCTCCACCAACTCATGATTCTCATGCTGGTCCATCATCACCGTCCAAAGCCAAAGACAAAGATGCTACATCCAAGTCTAAGAAATCAAAGAAGAAAACACGTCATTCATGGCTCGACAATGATGACAATCCTCAGAATGATTGGCTTACAGAAATGGTCCAAGCTCAACCTCCTCTGGAAGAAGAAGAACCTCTTCCTGGTAACACTCTTCAGTTCACCCAGGTAATTATGAAGGATCTTCACATCAACAAACTCACAAAGGCGGAGCTTAGGAGAATCAATAGGGATGCACAAGAATTCCTCAAGAAAAGATCTGGAAACAAAGTCGAATACGAATATCACATGCAGAATATAGCTAGTGCAATGTCTGCCGACTTTGACTGGTTAAATCCTGAAGTGAATATCGATCTAAGTTCCAAGAATCATGAAAAACCTTACTTCACCGACTGGACCAAACCATTACCGTTGAAAGGATTTCCTGACAAACCGAAGATACCTTACAGCTTCTTCTTCAACAAAGATCTTCGTAACATCCAGCTCACTCAAGAGATATCCAAGAAGAAATATGCTTCCTCACTCACAATCTCAGTACCAGCCGCTAGATACGAAATTCCAGCCATTGAAGAAACCATCCGTATTTTCAGCAACTCCATCGTTGCTTATGACAGAGATGCTCTACACGGAATTCAACATTGGCCTGATCGTCGTCGTCTCGGTTATACAAGCAGATTAGGAGAGACATCATTGGAAAATGTGAAGCAGAAATCAAAGATCATCGCTATCTTGGAGATTCAGCAGTCGAAACGGTTTAACTACTTATTCATGCGTGAAATTGTTGTTAAACGACAAGATGAAAAGAAGTACAAGTTCTCCGAAGCAGACTTTCCCAACCTTTATCTCAATGACATAGAAGATATGTATCTTGAAAAGGTTCAGAGTAGAATGCGCGGATTCGATAGAGACGTTCAGTACAACTTCATGGCATCGCTACTTCTTTACATCCGACGACTGATTGTTCAAGAAAGAGTGGAAGATCTTCAGCTTGAAGTGGAAAGTTACCAACAAAAGATCAATTTGACAAAGCCACAGTTCTACTTTGATGGTCTCTATGACACACCACAGTTTACTCTCATTCAAGAACCGTTTGGTTTCACATACATCAACAGCAAAAAGCTACAAAGCTTCATGAGGTTCGATGAGGTACATAAATTCTGTGATGTTACACTCAAGTTTGTTCGTGATGGGCTTGTCAAAAGGTTGAATGATGATCGACGTAAGATAGCTAAGGGGGAACAACCTAGATGGAAATCCAGCTCCAGAAGACAAGTTCGTAACTTTGTATTAAAGATTGAAGAACGGTTATTTCGACGGGAACAGATCAGACGACTGGAAAGCTACATCGGTGCCAGACCATCGTTTCCTGTCAGAAACTTCGAAAGACCTGAACCTCAGTTCACTAACTTCAATGCTCCACTTCCAGACGAAGAATAACTTGGTACATTTGATCATATTCTTTTCAATATCAATTGTTTCATTGATTGAATCATTTTTTTTCTATTATGGTTTGTGCACACATAACAGTGTACCACCCGTGCTTGTATAGAAAGGACCCTGAGGTACGCTTCAGTGCCTCAATCCTAAACATAAGGAGCGAAGGCTTCTTACTTTTGAGTAGAATTAATCAAACATTTATGATTTTTTCATAATTCTGCTCAAAAGGACAAGTATTTCACCTCAATAAGACCTAATCACTTGTTGAGGGGGAGCACTTGTCAAAACAAAATACTTTGCTCAAAATCAAAAGTTCTTGATGTATCTCCCCATAAGACTCAAAAGGCATATTTTAATCTAAATAGTTTGTCAAAAACACCATTTTATATGCTATTTTTGAGGGGGAGAAAATGTAAAGGTGATTAAAACATACGAAGTCAAAGCGTTAAGTTGTATCATGTGCGAGCTAGACTCAGTATTAACCCAGGAATTGACGAGATAATACAAGTTAGTAACATCGAAAGGACTTATCCTCGACGGGTAATAACATCAAGTTAGTTACTAGAGCTAGTTGTCACCTAAAAGCTGACAATGCATCTCTCTAACTAGCCACGTAAGCGTGTCTCGAAAAGGATATGTCTTAGTAGAAAAGTACCGTCTCGAGAAACTTTCTGTGAACTTGATCAGGCCGGGTAATAACTTCAAGCTAGTCTAACTAGTGATGTAAGCGTGTCTCGAATCGGTCGTGTTCACGGAAAGTGGATCAATTCAAAAGTGCTTGCTCCTCCCGCATGTGCAAATTTATTAAACACTTATGAGCACATGTGCAGGGGGAGCCCTTCAAAAGTGTACGCAAAACTCTCAAAGTGTTAACCAAAATATTTGATTATCACAAACACTTTGAGAGATTTTTCAATCAAAGGTTTCTTGGCTACTGTCGGAGTTATAAGGTGATTAAGATAGGAATATCCGTCCTATGATCCGCCAGAGCCGGAGGGATCTACCCAAGGACATCTCCCATAGTTAGAATTAGAAGTCCTTAGGTATGATACGAAAAAAGGAGAAATGAATGAAAGGGAAAGAAGGAGTTGAAGAATTAAAAAGAAAAGTAAAGTAAAGGGTGAAAAGAAATAGCCCTCCAGATGATTCAACCTTAGGGCAGACACCGGGTTCAATACGTATGCTACTGGTTGTTGCTAAGGCGACGCCGGTATTGAAGATTAAGTCGTCATGGACCCAGTGACGCAATGCACTAAACCTTCTTAACCACTCAAGTTCTCTTAAAAGGACTTGTTTCATTCTCACAGGGGAACCCGCGTAACCTATCGACCTATCTCTTAGAGACGGTTGATATTGAAGAAGGACATCCCCAGTCTCCGCATAGGAAACCTAGGTGTGCACTTATAGAGTCTAGAGCCTTGAGATACATCAAAGATCTCTTAGGAACACTTAGTATTTCTACGACTGGTGTTCTACATCAATGGGCATCAGTTGTAAACTATCGAGTCCTTCGCAGATCTTAGCAATCTGCTGAGAACGTTTATGAGAGGATTACGTAAGTATTTCTCAATGATTGAACGGAAATCCTGCCAGGGTCAACATCAAACAGCCCTGACAGCAGGTCACTTCGGTAACCCCACAAGGGTTACGCTTAGTGTTTGCGGTGGTTCCATTACGGTCTACAGTCGTGGAGTGATCCCCAGCGACTCACCCAGTCATTGAGCTACCTAGTAGGTCTCGTAAGCTCCTTCGGGAGTATCTGATATGGGAACGGCCTGGATAAGGATTAGAAGGAGTCTTCACAATATGCTGTTGATGAGCTCTAATTCCTTATCCGTAAGTACCGGTGATTTATTGCTAACTGTCTACTCGCAGGTACCTCACTTCCATGATGACGGATTCCACATGCTCATACATGCATCTTGCAATCATCAAAAGCTCCCTCAAAGATCAAAGCAACACAAAGTTCAAAGTAAGATTCTACACCAAAAAGAAGAATCTACAAAGTTTAAAGACCAAAGATCTTATGTGAAAGAAAGGGACTACGTGCATGTATAAGTCAGAACTCAAAGATGTATGAGCATGTTGGAATGGCGGACAACCACCACAGACGCAGGAGTGACGAATGGCAGATTACTTCATAACATTATCACTACAACATCATCAAAGAACAAAGACAAAGAGCAGAGTATACCCACCATTATTCTTATCATTTCTGAAGACGTCTAAAGCTATGAAAGTCAAAGATTAAGATGAAGACGTCAAGCAACCACGATGACCGACCCTTAGGGGGAGATTGTTGGAACCATAGTTTTAATATTTTATCAAGTCTCGGTCATTTGTAATAATAGGTTGCTTAAGTTATTATTTGTTTACATTTATGTTATTGTTTCTAGTTTACTAGGCTTAAGTCATATGATCCATGGGCCCTAAAAGCCCACGAAATGATGAGTGGAAGGAGAGGGTGTGTTGCCCTAGCTCCTTCCCTATAAATAGTAAGCTTAGGCCTCTTGTAAACTTGGTTGGTTATTTGAAAACATTAAGGAAACTCTTGCATTTCATTTTCTCAAATTTCTCATAATCATCCCACTCTCATTCTCATCTCATTTCTTACATAATCATACTTGTGTTTACAAAATGGTGACCTAACAATATTTTAGATTAGGCAAGTTTCTAACTAGTTCTTTAGAGGTCAAAGATTGTATTTGTTGCATGTTAGCATGTCCTAATCTCCTATGCCACATGTGGAGTTTTCGTCTAGGGTCGTTAGGCATATCCTATCCTCAGGTTTGTTTCCTAGTTTCATAACATACATGCCTCCTTTCCTAATTCCTCTACCTATAATTTTTCCATTCTTAACTATTTCGCTATCCTCTTCAGTAAAGGTAACTCTACATTTATTATCGCATATTTGTCCTATACTAAGTAAGTTATATGTTAAATTATCTACATGCTCTACATTTTCAATAGTAAGTGAGTCTTGAGAAATCGTACCTTTGCCAATGATTTTTCCACGTAAGTCACTACCAAAAATAACATTACCTCCATTGTATGCCTTGTATGTAGAAAATAGCTTGCGGTTCCCCATCATGTGCCTCGAACATCCGCTATCCTTGATCCATTCGTCAGGCTCCAAGTCAATTCCTAAACATATTTCTTCGGTTCCTTTTGCCATAAAACACTTTTCGTCTCTTGGTTTTCCCACTTCTTCTTTGTCACTATCACTCCATGTTCCACTAACAAAGGCGCCTTGATTTTCATAACCCGGCGGCTTTAGACATTCGCCAATGAGATGATTTGGACTTCCACATCTAAAGCACTTTCTTTTCCCGTAGTTATCACTTCTATTTCTTTGGAACGATTTTCTTTCGTCTCGTGGTGATCTAGTGAATCTTCCTCGTCTCTTGAAGAATTTCTTGAATTCTCTTACGGCCTTTTTGGCTTTTAGAGCAATGGATTTGGTTTGTTCTTTCTTGACTTTGACCGTTTCCGAATCTCTTCATATAATTTATTCATGGACCTTCAAGTTGCCAATAAGTTCATCTAGTGATAACGTCATCAAATTCTTTGATTCTTCAATTGCCGTGACCTTAGCTCGCCATTTCGGATGCAATGCCCTAAGAAATTTCCTAACACAATTTTTACTAGAAAATGTCTCATCAAGTGCTTTTAAACTTGTGATAATAGTGTTAAATTTAGCAAAAGCATTATCAATTGATTCCTCTTCCAGAATCGTAAATTGTTCATATTGTTGTACAAGAAGATCTATTTTGTTATCTTTAACTTGACTATTACATTGGTGAGTAATTAGTAAAGAATCCCAAATTTCTTTTGCGGTTTTACACATAAAAATTCTTTCATATTATTTGCGTGGTAAGGCATTATAAATAACCATTTTAGCCTCATTATTTTTTACTAGTTTCTTTTTCAAATCATCATTTTGTTTTTCAAAAGATATAATTTCATCCCTTTTTGTTTCAACATTATATTGAATAGGGGGAAATCACCAAAGGTAATGACATGCCAAAGATCAAGATCTTTTGATTTCACATAAGTTTCGAATCTATTTTTCCAATATAAAAATCCATCACTTTCAAATAGTGGTGGTCTTTGCATAGATTGCCCTTCTAAATATTTTAAAGATTCCATAGATCGTTACAAGTTTTAAAATACAATATATTTTAAAAAATCTTGCTAGACGTGGCTCTTGATACCAATTATGGAAAACTAGAAGGGGGGGTTGAATAGTTTTACGTCTTTTTAATTTGTTACAAAAGATTGTTTGAAAGTTTTCTTTGTTTTCAAAAATTTAGATTCGATGCTATGTGATATCAAGTCATACACAATATGAACAACACTAAATATGTACGATAAAGCAATAATAATGTAAGTAAAGAAATAGATGAGATTTGGAAAGATCGAACCGCGAGACAAGAGATTTATAGTGGTTCGGCTACAAGGTCACCTTCCTTGCCCTACTCCACTCCCCGAGCACCTAACTCGAGAGTTGTCTTCACTATGTCAACAAGCTCCCTTATGGCGGAGAAAACCTTACACACCAATGTACACACCACAACTACGTCACAACTTATTCACACCTTCTACACAACTTCTTCACACCTAGTCACTACTTAATCACAACACTAATTCACACTTATCTGCTTCACACCAATCTTCTTCACACCTATCTTCTTTACACCTATCTTCTTCACATCAATTTTCTTCACACCAATCTACTTCCTAACTCTTCTTCTTCACAACTAACTACTAACCAATCACACTATACATATACCTAGCTAAACTATCTTCTACCAAGTATTCACAACTAATTTCACAAAGAGATAAATACAATGATGATGCTCTAACAACTTAGATGTGGAGATCACAACAAGTTGTAATACTTCTTGTCTTGAGGGATAGAAGTATTCTTCTCTTGCACTTGAAAGAATAATGTTCTGATCACTTTGAAACAAAGATTTATGAATGTATGATCAAAGGATTAAGAGAATGGAAATGGAGATCTAGAACAGAAAGTTTAGGAGTGCAAAAGGTGAGAAAAATTCCAGATTTAAAGTGGTATTTATAGGCAACAAATTCTGACAACTGGAGCGTGCCGGTCCCCTTAAATCATGGTCGGCCCCCTTAAAATTAAGGGGACCGCCCTTTATAATTAAGGGGGCCGCCAAGCTGTAACGGCCAGAATTTTTATCTTTTAGTGGGGAAAGTTTATTTGGTGAAAAACTAACTGATTTTGGTTAAAAATTTGAATTCATATATTTAGTATGAATAAAACATTTTTTTTTATTACCAAAAGTGTTTTTCAAAAATATATAATATGTTTATATAATTAAATAAACTTTGTAATAATTAATTAAATATCCCTTTGATCATAAATTGTACAAAACACTTTGTTTATTCATACCTTAAGTGATTTGGTTGTAAAGAGAATGTTAATTACCAAATACTTGTTTATGTCATAAATTTTAGTTCATTGAGTTTATGTTTTGTAATAATTAAAACATAGAGATATTGATAATATGTTAGTAAAGTTTTTAGGCATTATTTATGTCAACAATAACTACTCCCAGTATCGCAAAATTCACCTCTGAGTCGGACATAGTTGATCAGGCCATGTCCCACTGTCCCTGGTTGAATGTAGGTGATCAGTCTACATTCACCCGAGGTTCAATGAATTTTGAAATACTCAGCCTAGTTACGCTAGTAATATGTCCGTTATATCCCGAAATCATTCCCAAAACCATGAAAAGCGTCCAAACTCAACATTCAATCATGAGATTACGCAAGGAAATAGCGTAACTCCGCGACAGGTTCGGTGTATACATAAGCATGTGGAAATGCTTATAGTAAGCAGTTAAAATAGGCGGATATGAAATATCTAATAGTCAGGCACACATTTCAACAATTATATCCTCAAAAAAAACCTTACGCAAGGCATCAGCTTGGCAGGCAAGCACGTAGCGGTCATAGGATTAAGTTTTCGCAAAAGTGGTTATAGTATAGGTTTAAAAATACCCATTTCTCTATAACTTAAACTCTGATACCAAACTGTAACACCCCCAAAAATCGGGTCCAGCGGAAGCATACATGCAATGGGGTGCTACTAAAATTGGTATCATAACATAAGGTACAAAGAATGATTTTTATTTCCATTATTCAAAATATAATTCTTTATCAAAAACATTGAGTTTACATGATGTAAAAGTAGTGCGAAAATAGGCCCATAAAGCAAATAAAGCAGTTCCAAATATATATCAGAGTCGCATATGACCAATGCCCCTTGCCAAGCGCCTTCAAATAGTGAGCTAATGCCTTAAACCTGAAAATACAAGCTAAAACGTCAGCTTACGCTGGTGAGTCCATGGAGTTTAATCAAATTCGCACTTGTGGACCGATAACCAAAAACCCTTGCTATGCTAGACTAGGTCATGAATCAATACATCAGATGCATACACAAGCATCACTAATCAAATCCCTATAGGTACTCTATATAGTTCCAACATATAATCTCATGCAATGGCGCGATGCGAAAACTCACTATAGGTACTCCCTATAGTCCAACACATCACAACATAACATAGTCAAACAACATAGCAAGTCATAAAAATGTAACACAAAGCATGGTCCATAATAAAACGGTTTTGCATGTTTTTCACATGTATACCAAATAATCACATAACACCTTCGAACAACCAACCCAGATATACCAGTTAACCAATCAAAACTCAGTCAAACAATTCACGTTTTCAGATAAACAAAACATGGAGTTTAGTTGAAAACGAGCATGTATTCTCCCCTAAAAATAGTTATGAAAATTGTTGAAAAAAGAGGGGTCATGAACTCACCTGGGCCAAAACAATGCAATATACACGACTGACACCACTGGCATCTAACAGATTCACAACAACATCAAAGAGGCAGTACAATGGTAAGGAAACGACCTAGTCTTCTACATATATAAGCCTTATCTTGATTCCCGATCCTCAGCGATGAACCAAATCTTCCATAAGCTAACTACTTCCAAGTAAACTTGACATAGACTCATGTGAACTCACGCCAAAGGATAACCAAGTGAACTTGACAAGAAACGAGACAAAACTTAACACGAGACGACTGGGTCAAACTACGTAGACCACATCAAAACGATCACACCTATACAGTTACTAAGTCAACCCTATTGTCATCAATTTGATATAAACCTCGATAATCCCACAAATGGTATATCTTGATAAACGTGCCCTCAAAACGATTAGTAACCCGCCCGTATTCATATTTAACCGCGTTGCATTTATTATTTCTAATAATAATTATTAGATAGCGTATTCGTCGTTACTTAATGATCTCGTATTAATTTAGAAATACTAACGAACGTGTTAAACGTTTATTAATATTTCTTATTAATCTTGAAATGTTATATAACGTACTTATAGCATCTCAATATTTATTATTATTGTTAACTTATAAATGTGAAATAACGATTATGAGTCGTTACTAAATATTTAAAGTTAATTCCATATATATATATATATATATATATATATATATATATATATATATATATATATATATATATATATATATATATATATATATATATATATATATATATATATATATATATATATATATATATATATATAACTCATGTCGTTAATATTTAACCGTTATTATATTTTCACGGGTTATATTCGTTTCGAGTCATATTTAGCACGGGTCAAATAGTCAAAAAAATATAATAAGTCAATTTCGGCTTGTCGAGGTCACATGAGACTAGAAAGTCTCGGTAACACACGACGTTGCTCGAATCAATAGCAAAATTTATCATTCTAATCCGCCACTTAATCACAACCAAAACTTCAATATTCGGTGGCCGTCTACGACTTACCAACTAACCTATCTCCATCTACTATCACACGACATCATAACCACAACAACGCAACAACAACACTACTACAACCCCACTTGTCGAGTCTGTTGAGGCAACATGATCAAGATCTCTTTATGTTTTAATGATGAAAAATAAACCATCGAAACACATAAAATAACAAACGTTAGCCAAAATTCCCCGAATCACAAGTCTGCTGCTGGCGCGCCAACCACGCGTCAACGCGTGGGTAATGCGCCAACCGTCTGTGAATATCGGGATAAATTTTGAAAGTCGGCTTTCCCCTTACCCGACAAATGTGGATCTTTCAATACAGGTATGAATATGTTATGTGCTTAATTGAGAACACTCGAAACGAGTTTTGAGATTAGAGAGATCCAACTTTTAAAGCACTCATTTACGGGAAAACGCCAACTCATGTTTTCTAACTACCGCCTCTAGCCAAGGCTTTTCTAAACTTAGGGAGCTTATATACTTCACACAACATCATGTGAAAGCATTCATATGCTCATATCCCGTGCTTACGTCTTCTCTAATTACGTAACGGGTTTACTCCCTTATTGGTCAAACTAAGTCAAAGGTCACTTTGCGTAAACGCATCCTTTCCCACTTGGATTATGCTTTACATCAAGGCAAAGCACTTAACTTGTTTGAACCAAGGTATTAGTTGAGAACGTCGAGTCGTGGAAAGTCACGAGATATGAAACTATGGATTCTCGACGTTGTGTTACTTGAACTTATAAGTAACCTATGATTTTTCTCAACTCATAATCTTAATTGTCTAAATTTTCTCTTCTTAATGACAATTAGATTATTTCTTAATCTCATTTTACAAAAGACAACAAAACCAAATCTCCCACAATCCTTCCCAAAATCATTCCAAACATTCTCTTACAATATTCTCTTACACCCATCTTACAATGTGTACCTTGTGTCTCTCCATACTCACACACAACCTTCACATACTCACACACAATATTCTCCCAATCTACCAACTACCCATACAATCTTTATACACACACTTATACACCTTGTGTACACACACTTGATTTCAAAATACACACACTACTCTCACAACCATCTCCTCTCTACACACACTAGCCAACTCACCATATCCAAACCATATTCTCTTACACAAATCTCTTACATATTCCCTTACACCCTTTCACATCCCATCCATACAACTCATCACCTCTTCTCTAATTCAACACATGGGATTTAATTTGAAAACCAAAGAAGGCTCCCTTTGATCTCCACCATCCATTTCAAACAAAACCATCTCAACCCTCCATCTTATTCTTTCCCCCCAAGCAAAGGAATATACCTTTGGAATATTCTATCTCTAACCCAACCATGGTTACCCTAACCTAACTATGGTTAGTTCTCTACACCTAACCTAACCATGGTTACTTTCTAACCCAACCTCACACACTCTTCCCTATGGAGGAATATCCCATGGCATATTCTCTTCTATATTATGCCATGTAAGGAATACCATTTCTACCCCTACCAAATTACCCTTTCTATTCTTCTACCCTTGGTATTTGGTTTTCTTATAAACACTTCACAAAACATTTTCCAAATTGGCTATTTGAGTTGGTAAACCTTAGATTGATTAATGTTAAGGATTAGTGTGAAGTACAATTGGGGGTTTAGCAAGGTTAGGTATTTATAAGATTCAACATCCAACACTTGGGATTTTTTCACAGACGCCTAGCGCGCTGCCCACGCGTCGACGCGTGGGTGACGCGCCGGCCTTGGTAAAATATTCCCAAGTTTGGGTCTTGGCCTATAAATACCTCCCTTGCCTCTTGTATTCCTCACCCCTTGCCATTACTCTTTCTCTCTACATTCTTTCTCTTTAAACACTCTCAAATATCTCTAATTCTATCTTGTGTTCTTAGTTAAACGCTTTAACATCTTTGAAAGAACACATCTCCTTGCAAGGGAAGAATCTCAAGAACTTAATCCACTCTTGTGATTGTGTCGAGGGTCTTCTTATCTATACCCTTTCTACTACAATCGAGTCTCTAGGTTAGGTTAGGGCTTTGTTGATAAAACAAACATTTATTCATTCATTCATTCAATTATTTGTAAGGGAAGTCTTGTGTCTTGATAACCAAGCCTAGATCATTGGGGATCTAGTTGGGGTTTGATACTTCCGGTGGGAAGTCTTGGTAGTGGTCTTGGTGACCCTTAGGTGAAGTCGAATCACGAGATTCTTTTGGGTGGTTTCCGAGGGCGGAATACCGTGGGAGTAACTCCTTCTTTGTGAGCATCGATATTGGCAAATATCGGTGGAGTGAATTGTAATGGTTTGTAGTCCACCGAAAGGATTATACTAGTGAATAGTATCGTGTCGTGGATTCGCAACTGGACGTACGGATGGTATAAACCCCCCATCCCGAACCAGTATATATTGTGGTGTTCTTTACTAGCTTTATATACTTGTGATTATGTTTGTAGTTGTTCCTACTTAGACCACTTGGTTGTCTTCGTGGCTTAAAGTTTTTAAACGTTCTAAAAAGCCGAAGAAACCGTATTCACCCCCCCCCCCTCTACGGTTCTACAGAGTCCCTAGAGGTCTCGGCTCTAACTCCTCGGCCAAAACAACACCAAACGACAACCACAACTATAACAATAATCCATGCCGAGACCCTAATGGTCTCGGCGCCTAGTCTCGGCCTCAACCTAAACTAACCAAACGGACCCCATCCCTTCGTCAGGAAACAACAACAACAAAAATATGACCAGGGCACAACCCACAACCGAAATAACCACAAAACCAATCAACAAGACCTATAACAATCACCTGGCGAGACCTTAGTAGTCTTGGCCTTGACTTTCACCCAAGACCTAGCGACCAAACGGACCTAGGGATCCTCGACAGTCTACTCCGAAACAAACCATCATCAAAACCAATCCAGATCCATCCCGAATCCAACACGAAACACAACCACACAAACATGATAACACAAACATGATAACACAAACATGATTCGGACCACATGAACATGAACAAATGATACCAAACAACACTTTTTAATCTCGTTTTTACTATATTTATTTCGTTATATTTTGTAACCCTTCAAAACTGTGAGTTATCACCACCTTGGTCATTGGATAAATCAGAATCACGAGAAGAGGTGATGGTGGTGGTGTTTCGAGGCTGGAACTCGAATGAAAAATGTGTTTGGGTGGGTTTTATCGCGCGTGGAGTATGTAAAACGAAGAGGGTGAGATGAGGGTGAATATGGTGGTGGCGGTGTGTCTATACTCGCGGCGGTGGTGGGTGGTTTGCCGCTTTTTTTCTCACCGGAAAATAGTGAGAGAGAAGAGGGTGGGTGTCGGCTGCAAGCGGGAGAGAGAAGCGAGTGAAACCCTAATATTTTATAAGTGGAGTATTTATAGTGTGAGGGTGGGACTAAGGGCAAACCCTAGTGCGCCCTCAGGGACCAATTCTGCCATTTCCTTTATATTTTTAATGAAACAAGAACGAGACCATGTAACCGTATTATAAATGTTTCCTGAGTCTCCAGAACCATTACCATCAATCTTAAAATCAATTTCCCATAGAGTTTGACTATAATTATGCCTTGTTTCTCGTAAATGATACCAAACTCAAAATAAATGGTCATTTCTCAAAATAGAACGTGACGGGAATTTGCGGGTGGTTACAATATATAGCCTATGCAAAGACTCTATAATGGGCTAATTACTAATTTACAACTAATACATTAATTGTACATCAATTAGACAACTAACACAAATCATATGGATAACTACAAATTATATGTCTAACACAAAGTTCATAAACAATATCATACACCAAAATAAAGAGTTGGTTAGTATTGTAGTCCTCAAAATACATAGAGTGAAAGGTTGTAAAATTTTCTCCGCCAAGTAAGAGAGCTTGTTGACATAGTGAAGTGAACTCTCTAGTCGGAAACTCAGGGAGTGGACTAGGGAGGAAGGAGATTCACTGCCGAACCACTATAAATTCTCGTGTCGCTGTTTGATATTTTCATTATTTACCAATTGTCTTGCATTTATATTTACATATTATCATTGCTTCATTTCACGTTAAGTTTATGAAACTTTAATTTCCACTCACCAATTTAATGACATGATAAGTTGTGATTTCAAGTTTTGCTCATTACTTAGAAGGACTATGATATAACTCTATTAACTAATAGGTTGTTCTTGAATCCGTGAAATCATTGTGGTTAGGTGGCTAGGAATTGATCGATACATTCCATAAAGGTCTAAACCGTGATTTATGTATGTTACTCATTGTGGTAAGGTGCCCCAAAATTTCAAAAGAGATAATAGTTCAAATTTTGTTGGGTGAATAACTTAAGATGGAGAAAAGTCTTGAAACAATCACTCCTACAGAAAACGTAGGGGTGTTCACAATTCAAGTAATACCTACAGGAATCTAAAATCGAAATTGGATCGAACCGAATTTGTAACCGAGCCAAACTTGTCAAAACCGAACCATTTTAAATTAAATATTCGATTTTCGGTTTAAATATGGTTTTAGAAAAATATAAATCGAACCGAACCGAAAACCGATCACATAAATATATATATATTTTTTATATATTTATATACATAAAAAATACCATTAACTTTTTTTCTAGTACAAATTAAAACAGTTTTTAAACTTGAAATATTTTTTTTCTTAAAATCTATATATATATATATATATATATATATATATATATATATATATATATATATATATATATGGAGACTTTCTTACGAGAACCATCTTATCTGCGAGAACTGAGAGAACCACCAAAAATATGCATGCACGCTTTTTAAAATACATGCAAATCATCAATAATCGTAAGTATCCAGTTATGTTCTTCAATATCATCATGAACTCATCATCTTTTATAAGAAAAACCTTACACACGGCCGCAATATTGTCGTTGCACGCCTTATAAGAACATACATGCACACATTCAAAGAAAAATTTTGTATTTCCAATTTCTTATCAAATTCTCTAGAACAACTATGTTTTTTTTAAAAACATATGTGTTGTTTTTAGAACATATGTGCAAAAATATAATTATTGAAAGCATGTATGTTTTTAGTGGTTCTCTCAGTTCTCGCTGATAAGATGGTTCTCACAAGAAAGTCTCACTATATATATATGGGTTTAGGTCATAAAATAGCTAGGTACTTTCACTAATGTACCGTTTTTGTAATTGTACTTATTTTCGTTCCACTTAATGTTGTCTACTTTATTTATTGTTCCATTTTGGTACGTGACGCTGATGTGTCACAAGCACGACACATCAGCATCACGTACCAAAATGGAACAAAAAATAAAAGTAAACAACATTAAGTGGAACAGAAATTAGTACATGTACCAAAACGGTACATTAATGAAAGTATATAGCTATTGTGCGGCCTAAACCCTATATATATATATGGGAATATATTAGCTACACAAATTCTCTACAATTTCATGTTATAATTTGTGGGTCCCTGAATTTTCTGGTGGGTCACTGAATCATTTTAATGGGTCCTGAATCATTTTTTGTGTAATTTTAGTGAGGATTGTAGCTAAGATATCCCATATATATATATATATATATATATATATATATATATATATATATATATATATATATATATATATATATATATATATATATATATATATATATATGTATATATATATATAGAGTGAGGATCACGTGCGGATACAATTTTTTAGTGCGGACGTGCGGATGGATCTGGACCGCCCATTCCAGATCTGATCTTGACTTTTTGTAAAAAAAAGTCAAGATCTGTCGCTAATATCATGATACCAATTGATCATGAAAACGATTTTTTTTTTATTTTTTCCTTCTCAGCGATCCTTACTCTAGTTGTGTTCTTTTATTTTTTTATTTTTTCAGATTTTTCTGAGCACTTTTTTCTTTTTTGATTATGAGTGCTAATGTGATATTAACGATATTATGAGTAGTACCGTGATATTAACAATATTATGAGCCTGATTTTGACTTTTTTTTATTACGATAGTAAAAAAATTTATGTGATATCAGAATCTGATTTTGACTTTTTTTATTACGATAGTAAAAAAGTTTATGTGATATCAGAATCTGATCCTGATCTTGACTTTTTTTATTACTATAGTAAAAAAGTTACGGCGATATTAACTTTGATATTAAGAAAGCATGATAGTTACGGCGATATTAACAATTTTTATTAAGAAAAAGTTTTTACGATATTAAAAAAGTTATTGTGATATTAAATTTTTTATTAAAAAAAAGTTTTCAGAATCTGATTTTGACTTTTTTACAAAAGTCAAGATCTGATCTTGACTTTGTCAAGATCAGATCTTGACTTTGTCAAGATCAGATCTTGACTTTTGTAAAAAACTCAAAATCAGGTTCTGATATCACAATACCTTTAACGATGAAAATGATTTTTTTTTTGAAAATTTTTTCAACGATTCTTAATTATTTGTTGTCCTCTTTATTTTTTTAATTTTTTCAGATTTTTTTGAATTTTTTTCAGAAAAAAAGCTAATACGATAGTAACGATTTTAAAAAAAGACGGGATATTTACGATATTGCCACTCCGCCTTTTTCAGATGGTTGACTAGATGGAGGGCTGAGATTCGTCCGTACCATCCGCACTAAAAGACAAAAACGTACCTGATCCTCACCCTATATATATATATATATATATATATATATATATATATATATAGAGAGAGAGAGAGAGAGAGAGAGAGAGAGAGTTATGATCAGATAAGAAGATTACTTAAAATAAGAAGGAATAAGAATAACTAAAATCGCAAATCCGAGAGACACCGACCTAAATTAGATCTATCCCTATAATCTTAGATGCATTATAACGAATCATAGTGTGTTTTCAAGCTTTTAATCAGATGCATATACGTATATTAGATGCATTTCATGATTTCTCTTGTTTTTATGTTCCTCTGCACGTGCCGAAATCATGAAAATCAAATTGCACCATCTATACATCAAATTAACTTTGGAAACTTAAAATGTTGCATCTATATGAATAGAAATGCATGTAATGCAAGTTGTTGCACCTCAAATGCGTGGTTTTGGTCACTTCTCACCACTTCTTATTTTAATTTGCTTCTCACTAGATCCCTACTATATATATATATATATATATATATATATATATATATATATATATATATATATATATATATATATATATATATATATATATATATATATAGAGTTATGATCAAATAAGAAGAAAAATTAAAATAAGAAGAATAAGAAGAAACCACAACCACACATTTCAGATGCACCTATTAAAATAGATACATCTCCCCTTGAAAATCTCTCCCTTATTTGAAATGTTTGGCTAGAATTTCTTCTTATTCTTCTTATTTTAGTTTTTCTTCTTACTGGATCCCTACCTTATATATATATATATATATATATATATATATATATATATATATATATATATATATATATATATATATATATATATATATATATATATATATATATATATATATATATGTATAGGGTAAGGTTCTAGAGAAAAGTCCACTTTGGTAGAAAAGTGAGAAAAAAAGTTATAGGGTTTAATTTAAAACATCTCAAACTTCAGGGGTATGTCATGAAACATGCCCCCACCCCCCCCCCCCCCCCCCGTCCCTCCAAAAAAAAATTTTTTTTCACGCCGAAAAATTTTTTTTTTTTTGGCCAAAAAAAAAATTTTTTTTTTTTTGCCAAAAATTTTCCCCGCCAAAAATTTATAACCCAGACGCACTTTTTTTTTTAGTGCATCTCAGTTATAAAAATTGTTGCATCGCAGTTATAACTATGATGCACCAATTTTTATAACTGAGATGCACTAAAAAAAAAGGTGCATCTGGGTTATAAATTTTTGGCGGGAAAATTTTTTGGCCAAAAAAAAAAAAAAAAAATTGCCCAAAAAAAAAAATTTTTTGGCAGGAAAAATTTTTTTTTTTCGAGGGGTGGGGGGGGGGGGGGGTGGGGGGTGGGGTGCGAATTAACAAAACCTCCTTAAAGAATGAAGAAAATACAATTAGGTCCCTGTAGTTTAGTGTGAAAAAAAGGAGGGGCTGATTTGTACACTTTTCTCATTTTTCTACCAAAGTGGACTTTTTTCATGAACCCACCTATATATATATAATATATATATAGAGAGAGAGAGAGAGAGAGAGAGAGAGAGAGAGAGAGAGAGTAAAGATCATTTGAGGACCAAACTTTTTTTACATACCAAGGGACTAATCTCCACCCTCCATCTTTATTTGATCTAATGGATGAGATTAATCCCAACAATTTAAAAAACTCACTTTCATCATTTATTTTCAAATATTAATATCTTTCAAACCGTTAATCGTTAAGCGAAAAAAAATATACCGTTACGACGAGCATTTAATTATCTTTCTATAGATAGGCTAATTGATATATTTTCGACAATTTTTTTTTTTCGTTTTTTTCACGTTTTTTTTTCGTGGCCGAAAAAATCATATATGATATTACATATAATATCATATATGATATTACATATCATATATGATATGTAATATCATATATGATATTATATGTAAAATCATATATGATATTGCATATCATATATGATATGCAATATCATATATGATTTTTTTTCCGGCCACGAATAAAAAACGTGAAAAAAATGATTTTTTTTTTTCGAAAGTATATCAAAGTGCCCGTCTGTAGAAAGATAATTAAATGCCCGTCGCGATGGTGTAATTATTTTCGCTTAACGATTAACGGTTTAAGAGATATTTAAATTATAAAAAATGGGTGAAATAATAAAATGTTTTTAATCTCAACCATTGATTTCCTTTTTAGATGGATGGTGGGGATGAGTCCCTTGGTATGTGAGGAATGTTTGGTTTGTAGAATAACTCGACTTATATATATATATATATATATATATATATATATATATATATATATATATATATATATATGTTTGAGTTAAAATAAAAAGTCTCTTATAATAAAAAGTGTATGAAGGATTGTGAGGGCGACATGTGTCACCCCCATGCCACATCATATGACACGTGTCACCCCCACCCCCCCCCCCACTCCGAAAAAAATATCCCGCAAAAAAAAGGGCGACATGTGTCACCCTCATGCCACATCATATGACATGTGTCACCACCACTCCCCCCCACTCCCAAAAAAAAAATTCCCGCCAAAAAATTTTTTTTTTGGGGCAAACATTTTTTTTCCCGCCAAAAAGTTTCCCTCAAAATTTTTTACTGTATCATAGTTATAAAGTTACTGCTTCACAGTTATAAATTTTAGTGTATTAAGGTTATAAGTTACTACAGCATAGTTGATGCACTGAACTATTAACTATGATGCAGTAACTTATAATAAAGATACACCAAAACTTAAAAAAGAATCATATTTTCATTGTGATACAGTTACATACATATATGATGCAAAAAACTTATTATGATGCAGTTTCTTATAACTATGATGCAGTAACTTATAACCATGAATGCAGTAACCGTGATGCAGTTACATATATATGATGCAGTTGCTTATAACTATGATGCAGTAACTCTATAATCATGAATGCAGTAACCGTGATGTACTAAAATCATAATTGTGATGCAGTAAATTTATAACAGTGATGCAGTAAAAAAATTTGGCGGGCAAAAAAAATTTTGGCTCCATTTTTTTTTTTTTTTTTTTTTTGGCGGGAATTTTTTTTTTTTCAGCGGGATGGGGGTGGTTGGGGGTGGGTGGGGGTGACACGTGTTATATGATGTGGCATGTGGGTGACACATGTCACTCCCACAATCCTTGCTACACTTTTTATTATAAGAAACTTTTTATAATAACCCCACCCTATATACGAAAAAAACCGAACTAATTGAACTGAATTCAAATTCGGTTAGGTTTCGGTTTTACAAAAAAAACCGAGTTCAAATTCGGTTAGGTTTTCGGTGTTAAAAAAAAACCGAACTAATTGAACTAAATATACCTAACAACCAGATAACCGAACAGTGCAACACAAAATGTAAGAAAACAAAGAAGTAGATTTTGCAATATTGGCTCCTCAATATGGGCCTTCAATATCTTGTGTGGCCTGCCTAAAGTGGGCTGGTTTATTTGCTACTTAATACTCCAAGAAGATTGGCGGTACTTTTCAATTTGCAAAAGAACATTTATATTGCTCGAAAAGCTTACTTCACACAATACAACCCGTGTGAAATCACTATATTTCAGCTGCCATCTCGGATACGTTGGATAAATGGTAGGCATTTCTCGTGGTGTGATTTGGACATTTGGTTAGAACGTAATCGCATTGCACACGCGCAATCACTTCAGACCTTATCCTTTATACATGATATCTTTTCGGCATATCATAAATAAGATAACTTAGCATTAGTTTGTGATTATAAAGTTTACTTCTTCAGTGTCTATTGGAATTTGAATTAAAAAACTAAATATTATTTGGAAAAAGAAGAATTATTGTAGAATATGATGAGAAATCCCATCGGGATGGGAAAAATGACCAAACGTTTTAAGCAACACAGAAAGTAAAGCAAAATTTAACGTGAAGTAACCCGGTTTTTTTTTTTTTTTAACTAAGTAGTAACCCGTTCACTTCATTTAATTAAAGCCAAAGAATGTTCAAACACATAGATATCATCTTAGTTTTTTTAGTGCGAATTGATGTGTATATATAGCAATTTGATTACTTATCTATGGACATTTGTTCCTTTTCAAGCTTTAGATATCAAAATCGTGTTGCGTTAACAAACGTGTTGAGCTTGAATTTTACTTAACGCTCTACTACATGGTGAAATTTCTGCGGTCTATTTTTGGTGCTGATTGTGCGAATAGATTGATCGGTTGTCAAGTAACGTCTATAGCTAACCACATATATAGTGCGTAACAGTAGTAAACGATCAAAGCCTAGGATAAACGTTTGGTGACAAAAGATCGGTTGTTTGCTTTTAGAGTTGCAATTACAAATGAACAATGTAGGTGCTCATTCACTCATAGAGGTTAAGAAATGAAACATATTGTTGGGTGATACTCCGACATTAGTATCCTTAATCTCGACATGACATGATAAATACTAGTTTTGTCAAACTTACGTTATGTTGTCTACCATTAAAGCTTTCTTCATATATCGAAACGTAAAACATCTTTGCAAAAATTTTGAAGTAAGTTTACCTAATCAGTCTTTTTTGGTTAATTAATTAAAAAGGTTTTGCTAATTTGTTCATGCTAGCGTATGTTCAAATGGAATGTTTTGTGTAATTAAAGTGAATATGTATTTAAACATTGTAATTTATATGTTTTTTTAAAGGCAGTTACCTATCTCACAGGTAATTTATATTTATGATTAATGTTTATTAAATGCATCTATTGTTATAAAAGAAAAACAAATGTTAATTGAATACACTTTAACATGTGCTTAGCGGGCACATATTAGTAAAATCCTAGTAATAAGACCGAATGGTTCGATCGGTCTACCCGAACCAAACGCGTCCCCCCTTGCTACTCAAACCAAAGGCACATGTCCCCACTCCTCCCCGATTTGCAATGGTTTGGTCCGTCAGTGGACCAAATGAATTGTTTGGTCCGTCAGTGGACCAAATGAATTGTTTGGTTTCTGTGTATGTTTTTTGTTTATATTTAATTTTGTTGGGTTTTTTTTTTTTTTTTTTTTTTTTTTTTTTTTTGTTAGTACGGTCTTGTTATCATGAGTGTTTGGTGTAAGAAAGAAAAAGATGAGTTGATGCTGATATAACGAGTTTATTTGTGATCTTAGTATGCTCTGATTACTATGAGTCTAAGTAAAAAGATTTTCAGTTTACATCAACTCTAAAAGAAAGTTATACAAAATATATTTTAGCTTACTAAATATATTAGTTTAAGATTATAAAATTTGGTAAAAATAGTAGGGTAGGAAGCAACATTCTCTTGTTTTGTTCCAAGGTTCTTGAGTCTGTCATTTTTAGCATTCGAAGTAAAAAAAAGGTTGCAGCAGATCCGAAGCAAAATCAAAGTTACCAACACCCCACTTTGCACGTGCCTTCCCCATTCTTTTACTTTATTTTCTCTTCATTTTTTTAATAATTGACCTTATTTCAATAAAATATTTTGTTGCCTTTTAACTTTTTCCCTTTAATCACATATCTATATCAACGAGCGGGGAAGCCCACGCGTTGCGGCGGGTGAGTTTGTGTTTATATTTTATGTTTGTCGGTTTATAACATTTATCGTATAAAGGTTGTATTTGCTTCCCGTTTATTCCGATCCTCCACTAAGAAAGGTCTCATCACGACAACTCAATTTGTCCGGTAATAGTTGTACACATTTTGAAGTTAAATCTGTATAACGTTTATCGTATAACCTGTATGACACTGTTCCAATGTTGTATACAAATTTGACAGTGTTCCAATGAAATTATATCTACTAAACCTCAAGTTCAAAATGGCATCCAAATTGGATGATACAACAACCATACAGCACAAAATTGCAAATTAAAAAAAAATTAAAAAATAAATAAAAAATAAATAAATAATAAAAAATAAAAGTTCAAATGTTAAACTATAACAACTGAGTTATAAAATTGCAACTTGTAGCATAATTGATGATAAAACGAAGCAAAAAGACCATAAAGGTGCGTCTGGAAATATTATGGCAACTCACATGAATTCCAAAGTTATTTATTTAATTGCAGCACAAACTCAGTAAAATTCTAAAATAACAGCCTAAGTTGACTCGACACAACAACCAAAAAGACAAACTTGCATCTCACATTTTAGAGGCGTTTGGCGTTGCGTTTGGAAACTAACATATTAAATGTGGATGAACGACATGTATAAGAACTCAGTACATGTTATCAGGTACATAGTCAACACAAATGACGACTAAAATGTTTTATCTACTACGACAAATAAAGAAACCTATAATTTCCATGAAACAACCATATCTATTATACAAAGATCATGAATCGGTGCCAAGCAACATGACTCATGTGATAGAATGACCAAAAAACCCATATATTACCTTAAAACCTACACGCTAACCTAATCATATACGTTCATAAAAATCCTAGCTATACAATCGACATGACAACCACTCCTATCAAAAGGAAAACTTATTCAAAGCGCAGTAAGCAAATTGTAAGCAGTATGTCAAAATTAATAGAAAACACACATGTTAATGAAAAAAAATTAAATCTTTAATATATTGATTAGAAAAAAGACTGTACCTTTAAATTTAAGAATAGATAGATGCAGCAATAGTCAGATTGCTCTTGTGGTCTCTTCTTAGTACTCTTACTCCCAACATCACCACCACCATTGTCCACACCCTTCGATTTCTCTTCCATTCCAGTCTTACAACACATGCCCCCAACAGGTTCGCCACCATCCTCCCTACCCTCGGGTTTCTCTTCCACTTTCTTTCTCTCTTCCTTGAATCACTATTTTTGTTTTTCCTTTCCTCCTTCTTCCCCTCCTCTTTTTCCCTCCCATCCTTTTCCTTTTGAATGGTAAACAAAAGATACTCAAATACCTGAAATGCAACTCTTGATTTATCGTAATCGCACCATGATTTTCCATATGTGTTCTTCACAACACAATAATGCTCATTAGGGTGTTCAAATGTCCTGCCAGCACAAGAATGACCGTTTTGAATCAAACCTAAACCAAACTAAAAAAAGCAGGCAGTTATTTTTAATCCAAGAGTGCTACTAACTGGATTGAGCAACTCCATTTATTTTGACATTACTTTTTAGTTGACAGACCGCATATTATATAAACACTCATTTTAGGACTTACTCCCATCGACAGACAACCACCATGCCATTCTCCTCGGCAGTATACAAAAGTAGCCATGCACCATCGCGGCTGTTCAGAATATCTTCACACGGAATTTTAACATGAAGAAAGGTTCATGTTGAGTCTGAAAAGTCTCTCACATCTCTTACCTGCAAGACCAAAGACTATAACGTTATTACATATCTAAGAACAGGTAAAACATTTTGGGACTTTATTGGTGGACAAAACCTAATATAAATAAGGAAAAGAAAGAATGTTATTCACCTTTAGTTTTCATCTCAGATTGATCCCACATGTTCAGTCATGTCGTGTCTCAATAAAGTACCAGTAGGTCGTTTTCTCTGCGAACGGCCAACAAAAAACTTTTGCCTATTTACAACATTGACACCAGCGGACAAAACCAAATATAAATAAGGAAAAGAAAGAATGTTAATCACCTTCAGTTTTCAGGTCAGATGGATCCCACATGTTCAGTCATGTTGTGTCTCAATAAAGTACCAGTAGCTCGTTATCTCTGCGAACGGCCAACAATTTTTTTTTTTTTGCCTAGTTACAACATTGACACCAGCGGATCCCGGACCACTAAGTAGAAAATTCCAAATTCATTGATTCTGCACATCTCAAAAGTTAAACCACCATCTTAAAATCAATTTGCATACTCTTAATTTTAGAGAAAGTAATACCTGTTATCGAATAAACAATCTAAATCATTAAACACAGCATATATAAGCAAAGAGTAATACCTGTTGCCGCATCAGGTTTTCTCTGCTCAGTTGTGAAGGGCATCATCATTTTCCTTACGCCTTTTATCCACTCATCAGAAGCAATAAATTTAAAATAATTTAGAAAGTATAAATGATTTTAAGTCATAGGAATCCTTACCTTGAATACTCTTCAAGAAAAGCATTTACGCAGTCCGATTTCAGCCACCAAACCCACCCATTTCAACCCCCACTTGGATAATATTTTGGCTTTATCTTGAATGCTGGTCTCTGGACATCATCACACATGAGCTTAACAGCCTCTTGGATAAAATGGTTGCAAACCCTCCGTCATCTGATATCATGTGTGTCATGCTCTGCCAAAAGGTAAGGGATCAAATTTGCGTATTAGTCAAGTTTAGAATTAGATGTTTACTACACTTGTGCATCTAATAAGTATATCTACCACATATCATTTCTATTTATTTTCATGGCAGATTCATAATCATATCATTTTCATGAATTGTATGACTTTACAGGTCAATTGCTGTACATAGCAATCTATAATTATGTTTTGCAGTTTCTGTTATCAAATTTAGGGCCACAACAATAAGATTCAAATATTGTAAGTGTATAAGCGGTTCTTTGAGATAAATACCACATTCTCATTACCACTGGTTATATGTAAACACGTTTGCCAAGTAAACTTAAGCAAACGCTTCAACCCAAGAGAATTACGCTTACCAGCATACACATGAGGTCTCACAATATCCTCAAACGGTAGAGGCGCATCTCTCGGGACAACATACCAATCATATATGCACCAAAATAAAACAGATCATAAATACACAAAATAAGCACCAAACTCATAGGAACACACATGTCGCATCATTACTTTACCAAATGCAGAAAATAAGCAATCCCAAACACCCCTTATTAACTAAACCCACCCTGACCTATTTTGAACCCTCTGCTTACCCACCCCATATTGTAACTGATGTTGTACCTTAAAATAAATAACAACAGAAATTAAAAATATAAAAAGCAAGAGAAAACGTACCTTCTAGAGTGCAGTGAAGCAATTATCATCATCATAAGCCATTCTTATGGTTCTTAGTAGTTTCTGGATTCGTGGATCTGTGGAAGAAAGAGATGAAATCAGTTTTTAAGTGTTTTCCCTACTTGTTTCTATTGTACAGAAGAATTACTTCTATAGATTTACAGCGATAACAACATGAAACTGAACTTACATGCTTCTTTTATTTCCAGATGAGTTCGCTGCTGCACATTCTTTAGAAGCTTTCTTTTCCTCCTTAGTCTCCTCACCTAAGAGATTCACATTGCTGTCATAATCTTGAGCCATCTTAGAAAGAAAAGTTGTTGCTAAATATGATAACAATACCTAATTTTGTTATAATGAGATTGATGTAGTTTGTTATAAATGACAATAGTAAATTGAATCAGCGTAATCAAAATTCGTATAACGGAGGGAAACAGTTATGTCGTAATTCAAATTTACAGAAAAATTCTTTCCTATGCACAATGAACATATTTCTAGTTGGCAAATCATACAACCTACTTGACGTACAACTGATCCAAGCATAATCAAACTCTTGCATCATAGAATTATGGACATTCACAATTTCCTTAATCCAAAAGAGGCTTCTAAATATGACATTGTTAGGGGTGTTTGTAAGTTTGTAACCTTATTTTTGGGCTTTTGTGTTTTCGGCTTATGTTTCATAAGATCATTTAACTGGTTTATTTTGAAACTTATGTAGCTTATAAGTGGTCAGTTATAAGAAGACATCAACAAATAACTAAGTTAAGCACCAACTTTAAAAAAATAAAAAACAATAACCTGATCAACCGCGATTGGAACAACCTGAGTACATCCTCTGAACTCCCATTTCGTCAAGTGAGTCTACAAAAGTGACAAAACATCATCAAATTCACCAAAAAAACACCCACTTAAAAACTCTTTTAAAAGCAGCTTATTTGAAATTGGTTTACAAAAAACAGCTTATGACACAAACATTAAATTACATACTTTTTTTACCTCATAACTATTAAGTAACGAAAACCACAAAAGAAGAAAGTAGCAAGATATTGTTTAGTGATCCTAAAACAGTAGCAAAGTAACCAAAAAAAATTACATTAAAAAAAATTACCTTTATGATAATCATTATTCTCTTCCTCATCCATCAAAATAACCCTCATGCCAATGTAAAAAACTTCATCTCATTCATCTTCTCCATCTCCTGCTTCTTCTAACCACAGACCCTTTTCAAAATTTCTAGGCACCTATAAACCCTTCCCAAAAATTGCGGCGCACCAAAAAAAAAAGTTGTTCACTAACCATAAAAGCCTAAAACTTTAGAATAAATCCCAAACCACAAAACTCTATACTGTGATTTGATGCAGAAATATTTGGGAGATGATGGAATCTTTTCATCTAAGATTTTTATGGAAGTATTGAAAATCGTATAATAATTAAGAAATCATCAGTCTTCATTCTGATTTGCGGTCAGAGGATGTGGAAGATTGTATGTTTTGGGTCGGTTTTGAATGTGGTTTATCTGTGTGTTTGTGTTTTTTGATTATGAATAAATCTGGATGTTGGGAAGGAAGGGTCTAGAATTGTGGAGATATGTAGATGGGGGAAATATAAAGGGGAAAAACGGAACGGGAACAGTGCACGTAACAGATGGGAATGGATGAACAGTGGTTCGCACAGTGAATTATAGGGAAACAGCCAATAGAAAAGTGAATTTTGTAAAACGGGGATTCTCATGTTTAGATATATATATAATGGTAATGTGACCAAATATTTTGGTTTGGCCAAACAAGTCCATTTTAATGTGTCTAAATTGTAATTTGTGTTTTTAGAAATCTTTATGACAAATTTTAGTCTTGTTGGATAAAAAAATGTAGATTGGCAGGGACACCTCAGCCCTGTGTACCATAATGGTACCCATCAATCCTACCCAGCAAATGTTTGATGTGTGTGAAATACCTCCACCCAATACCCAACCATGCTGCGGAACGGAATCGAACTCGCGTCCTTTAGTTGGATCAAGACATCACATGGTTGGGCTCAGGCTTCTAAGGTAGCTGGTTGATATCATTAGAGCTTGTGATCCCCAAGTGAGGACTTCCCGGTTGGTCACCCAACCCGGTACTAAAACAAGACAAATTTTAGTCTTGTTTCATGTATCATTTTAGATTAAGTAACAAAGTTAGTTGTGAGTTCTTAAGCTATACCATTGAGATCGGTATTCTACATATATGCTTACCATCCACGCCCTCTATTAGTAAAGGCTCGGTTAGTAGACATCGAATGAGCAACTCTCACTCATGTTACATGAAAATTGGCGATCCGATTTTGAATTGAAAACCGGCAACTAGCATTGCTATACTTTCCTCTTCCTTAATTGCCTTGATGATCACGATTTACCATATTTTGACAAAGAATCAAAGATTAAAGACAAAGACAAACGCAATTATAATCTAGCGTAACTGATGGTGATGTGTAAACGATAGATCTAGTAGAGAAACAACGTCGACTATATAAATTTTCAATGACCTCACCTCTCTCGGCAAGTATTTTTCTTTCAAAAACATAAAATATATGTTGCTTTATATGAATACAACTATACAAGTGTAATACTTATTATGCATAGAATCTGAAAAGATGAGATACTTAAAATGGAAAAGCAATGAATGTAGGCCGAATATGTGCACATGACAAGATAATAACACGAGATACTAACATGCTCATAGTATGATCAAAAACACAAAAAGCTCGATGCAAAGGACACCTTCACCAAAAAGGGGATTTTATAAACTGTACAAGATGCTTTCATGTGAAAAGTATGATCCGAATGCTACTTTATATTGCACACCACCCATTTAGAAAAGAAAACTATCAAAGTAATAGTGATGCCATATTTTATGTCTCGTTTAATTTACCATAGAAAACCAATTTATTAATTATGATGATTTGTGTTTGGCGCAAAGCGTTTAAGAGTATTTAGGAGCGGTTAGCGTTGAGCGTTAGACATTATGATTTTTACTGCTCGTTTGGCAAGGAGCAAGTAGTTTTATCTAAATTTTCGGAATAGTTGTTTTCCAACGTTTCATGAAGTAGCATTTAGGAGTTGTTTTACACATTATAATTACAACTAAAGCTACATTACTAGACGTTTTTATTGAAAAATACAGCTAATGCTAACTACTATTGTTTGTAAACATACCCAACATGACAAATTTTAAGGAAATGGAGAACCTATAATCCATTCAAAATTAGATAGTATCATTTTCAATACCATAAACAATTATATATAAAAAAAAAAAAAAAAAAAAAAAAAAAAAGCGGGGGGGGGGGGGGGGGGGGGGGGGGGGGGACTAAGCACAAAAATTATCGATGCACAAAAGTTCTCAAAATTCAACATTAACATAAATACTTATTTTTAAACGAAACAAATGTAGTAATTTACTTTCTATTTTTAAATAACTACGTTAATTTTCAAAGAAAACACGTTGGGCTTTTCTATGTTGTCCCAAAGAAATTGCACGAAATATTTGTTGGTTAAAACGGTGAAAAGGAAAGACAACGACTGATAAAAGGTACGAATAATTGGTAATGGCCTAGCCGTTATTTAAAAAAAAAAAAAAAAAAAAAAAAAAAAAAAAAAAAAAAAAAACACTAGACATATAGGCTCTGTGACACTAGACATATAGGCTGCAATGAGTGTATGCACCCTCCACTACATGCCCCACAAAACTACACCCACTATCTTGGTTTGCCAGTACCACTACCAGTACACAAGAGAGATAATAAGAAAAAAATAAAGTACGTAGTATAAAAAATGTTGATAGTTTTTTTGCTTGCACAACAACCAGATGAAGAAGCTTCTTTCGGTTCAAGTACCACCCAATGAAATAACCCCATTTTGTAGCGGGTATATGGATCCAATTGGGTACATGACAACAAATATTATAGAATTGCAATTCAAGCAAAACCACTAAAAATTGGTTACATAAAAATTTAGAACTTGAAATTAGTTATAGCTTGGAATTTGAAGTGCCAAAACCAAATGGTATCCTATGACTAAAAATGTTTATCGGAAAAATGGTACCCAAATTTTGTGTACACTTGTCATTTTGATTTATATCAAATGTTCATCTTTCAATTTTAACCGATTAAAATAGCGTGGTAACTCTTTCGTAAAAACTATATGCAAAACGAACACGCAAAACTATTTTACTATGCAAGAATAAGTTTCCAATAAACATCGTGTAAGAATTACATCTCCTCGTCCACAAATAATCGCAACAACTTTAAACTTCCAAATCAGTAAACTAGCATAAACCGTTAAACGTTAACCAACGCGTACATAACAAAAACCGATCCATATAAACAACGTGTAAGAGTCATTACACATCTCCGTGGCGTGTAACAATTAACTAAACCCGAACCACTATTAGTTACATCGAAAATTAGCATTAATTAATTAATTAATTAATTAATAATTAACTTAACCATATATTTTACTTTAACTTTACCCACTCGTACCTTCCTTCAATTGGAACATCTTTCACAATGTCAAAATTGTACCTATTCAAAAATGTCAAAATATTAAAATTAGTTACAACTGTCATAACTGACTACCTTTTGCTAAAATGCGCATATGTTATTATTAAATTAAATAGTAATTAGTAACTTACTTTTCAATAAATTGTTTTTGTTGGTGTTTTTCGGCTTCTTTGAAAAAGTCGTCGATTTCTTTAGCTGATGGGACGATGAGGTGACGGCGTGAAGTGGCTTCGTTTGATGGGGAGTTGTTGTTCTTTTTTGAATTTGATGAGGTTAGTGACTCTGTTGATTCTGTTTTTAAGCAGATTTCACTGTAATAAAAAAAACACATAGTTAATAATAAATCTATCTAAATTACGTAAAAGAAAAAATAGAAATTATTTTTTTTTTTAAATTTTTTCTAATGTTTTTATATATTGTGAAAACAGAGAGTTAACGGTGTAAATGATCGAAAATAATAACAAAAAACAGAAATAATTAAAAAAAAATTAATAAAAACATAAGAGTTAACGGTGTAAATAACAAACTGATCAATACTAAAAAAAAAAAAAAAAAAAAAAAAAAAAAAAAAAAAAAAACTTTAATTTTTATTTTTTTAGAATTTATTTTGGTATAAAAAGACAGAGTTAACGGTGTAAACGATTAACCGATCAAAATCACCATATTAAATTTTTAAAAAATTAAAAAAATATAACAATAACAGAATTTATAAAAACACACAGTTAACAGTGTAAAATAACATAAAAAAATTAAAAATATTTTTTAAAAAAATATATATATATTTTTTTTATTTTTAGTTTATAAAAACAGAGAGTTTGACGGTGTAAACATTATCCGATCAAAATTATGTCATGTAAAAAATATAATTAAAAAATAATAATTTATTTATTAACATTCATAAAAACACACAGTTAACGGTGTAAAAATAAATAAAAAAAAAATCATCAAAATTCGGTAAAAAAAAACACACACACACAGTTAACGGTGTAAAACCGATCAAAATGACGTCATCATAAACAGAGTAACAAAAGGTGTTAAAAAAACCTGATGACGTCATCCGAAACACATTCAACCTGTAAAAAAAAACACAAAACCAATAAAAAAAACGCAAATAAATCAATAAATGAACAATCTTTATCCACAATTCGGAATAAATACCTTCAGATCTGGAGTGGACTCATCTTTCACAACCGGTCGGAAAATGACGTCATCGAATTTGATTCTTTTACAAGAGGAGGAGGAGGAAACGTGTTCGGTGTCTCTTTTCCGGATGATCGCCGGAGTAATGTGTTCCATTTGGAAAATAAAAAACACACAGTGAAGGTGAAATTAGTGTGTGAAAAGAATGTTGTGATAATGAGAAGGGGAGGAAGAGGGAAGGAAGGAAGGTGTAATAAAGGTAAGGGGTGGATGTGATCCGACGGTGGAGGATATTATTTAATGAGATGGTGCCAATTTTTATTTTGTCTGTTTTGTGAATTGTGATATTGTAATGAAATTGATAAAGGTATTATTTAGGAATCTTTTTTAGATGTTGAGAGTTGAGACATAGTATTGCATAAATTGTCCATGTGATTTGGTTAAATTACATGTTTAGTCTTTATTTTTCGAAAGTGCACTCGTTGTATTTGCAGAGAACTTACAAGTAGGGTGAAAACGAGCCGAGCCGAATCGAGCCCGAGCCTATCAGAGCTTGACCTCGATTATTAAACAAGCCCAAACTTAGGCTCAAACTCGGGCTCAAGCTCATTTAAGCTCGGCTCGTTCTAACTTTTTACCGATCCGATCTCGAGTTTTTCACGAGCGGCTCAGCTCGTTTCCACCCCTACTTACAAGTGCACTCTTGGTTAAATGATTAAATTACCCTCACATAGGACTAGGCAAAATGAATCGGTGATTAATTAGATTGGCGTTTGCAATAAGTTTTGGGTATTTTCAGTAAGATTGGCATTAAAAAACAACTTGTACTAGATATAAATGATGACTACAAATAATTCAACCAAGTTTATGACGAGTTTATGTCTGACCGATTTATACAAATCGAAAAGATTGGTTGCCGATTAGCGCCTAGATGATGATCAACGGGCTGTGTAGGCTTTTTTTCCAATACCGACTATGATAATGTGCCGATGTGTGTCTTTCTTATGGGATGTATGACATCGTTATGAGGACATAACACAAGTTAATGGTCAACTTTTTTAGTAACCTTTAGGGGTGGTAATGGTGATGCAAAAAAAAATGTGGCCAACACATTTTTAACCAATTAAATGCCAACAACACATTTTATAATTCACCATGACTTTCCTTCATTTTTTAGTGGCAATGGCATTGGTGGCAAATGGCTATAAAATTAAATGCCCAAACATTCCAAAATTAAATGCCATCTTCCATACCGAATCGGTATGAGATGACCTTGGAGCATGCCGAAATGATGATGCCGCGGTGGTGGTTTTGGAGCATGCCGATCGGCATGTGATGCCGAGCCTCCATGACCCTCCCGTTGCCACCCCTAGTTAATTGTTTGGGATTGAACTTATAATTTTTTTCAAAGCTTTTATTAACCGGCGAACTTTATATTTGTAAAAAATGATTTATACTTATGTTTAAGACACAAGCTCCGAAAACAATTAATTTTACATATTTTTTTGTGTCTTCAAATATTCCAACATAAATATGACAGGGTAAAATCTTTTGAAGATATAAAATATATTAATAATAAAACTTAAAAGGGAAGTGATACTTACACAACTTTTTTTAATGCATACATCCCAATGTTACATTATTAATGCACATCTTACAACATGCTATATGCATAATTGTGATGTGTGTATCAAAAAATGTGATTTAAGTATCACTTCCCAACTTAAAAACCTATGTGTACACGAACTAGGGGTGAGCATCGGGCCGGTCCCGACCCGATACCGACAAGCCCGAATCCCGAGATCGCCGGAAAAACCAACCGAATCCCGATCCCGAAACCAGTCGGTTCGGTATCGGGACGGTCGGGATCGGTCGGATTTGTCAGTTTTCTTTGTTGTTTTCCGGTTTTCATCCCGTCCCGGCCCGATACCGACAAGCCCAAATCCCGAGATCGCCGGAAAAACCAACCGACTCCCGACTCGTTTACTAGTCGGGATCGGAATCGGGCCGTCGATATGGTCGGAATCGTGGCGGTTATCGGTGGTCGGTCGGAAATGCTCACCCCTAACACGAACTAACTAGTTTGATACATCATATCGTTCAAATTATAATCATATCGATCTATTTTATTGTAGGTTATTTAAGGATATGATCATGTTACAACTAATAAGGAAAGTAGGGGAAAGGGATCATATTTAAATCAATCGACAGGGATAATGATATACTCTATAGAACAACAATACTCTAGTCTATATCAAAAGGTTTGCAACTTTATATCTACAATTATTTGTAAAACAACAAATGTTTTAAAAAAATTCAAGTGTACACTAGCACAATTTTGTAAGAAGTGGTGTGTAGGTTTGTATCACTTTAGGTGTTTGGTTTGACTATGTAACAGGCAGAGATGAGCCGTTGTTTTTAAATGTTTTTTCTGGAGTAATATACTTTTACCGGGGATTTCTCTTTTACCCACAAAAATTTTTGTAAGAAGTTCAAAAGTGTTTTCTTCCAAAATTTTGACAATAAAAATAATGCGAAGAAATCCAGATTTCAACTCCTTAGTTGAGTGAATATACTTGTTCAATTTATAAATTTTGTGATTTACTATCTTTTATTAAAGCTACTATAGAATTTATATAACTGGCTAGATATTTTAATTTCAACATTTAAACGTGATTTTTTTTTGAACAAAGATTAATTTCATTTCATTACAAACCTCACAAAGGAGGAAGATAAGACATAACAAATTACATCGAAACATAATCTCACAAACGGAGGAAGATAACAACATAATAAGTTACATCACAAGACATACACCATATAGTTGTAACAGCCTATAACATCACCTTTCAAAGGGTGGGGGGAATCACCCGAGTGAGCTTTGACTGAAAACAACCATATAAGGGTGCAGCTTGACAAAAGTACACTAAGTACAAAATACATACAAAGATGCTAAAACAAGGCATCCATAAAGGAGCCTAACAAAATCCTAACAGATCTAAACCAAATCCCTATGCAGCAGCAAGCCGACGATGACGGACCACAACAGATCTGAGCAGAAGCAGCAGTGGTAGCAGCGACAACAGCGGCATCGGAGGAGATGACAGATCTGTGGGCAAACCTTTTATTAAAGAAAGAAAAACAGTCCCGACGGCCGGCCGTAGCCGACCGCCGGAAAAGGATCGGATTTTATGGGATTAGGTCGGATATAATTTAGTGAGAAGGTGGAGAAAAGTTGTAGATTTAAACGTGATTGGTTAATGTCATTTAAAGAAACTTTAAAAGTTTTGAGAGATCGTGAATGGAGATTGGATTTTTCAGGTGAGATAACAATGAATAGTAATAATAGTCAATAATGGTAGATAAAGTGTTTTTAAAAACACAACTAACATATTTATAAAATGATTTTAATAAAAGCGAAACGTGGTCCTTTTTTTTTTTTTTTTTTTTTTTTTTTTTTACTTAGTTATTATAGTATCAAAATTTTGAATCCGAATATCCTACCGCTTCTTAGGCTATTTTTAGAAATAATATAATCCAAGAATATGCAAGTATTCTCGTTCTTAAATATTTGATAAATTCCATTTTAAGAATGTATTCTTGTTAAAATATATCTTAACCATAGGAAATGAATACAAAAATGAGTCTTGATATATGAAGGACATAAAAGGTGACCTATCATATAAGTGATTTGTACAATTAATGCGGTATTGCGGTATGCTACCTTTTAGGTCCATTTATAAGGCCGTTTATCATTTTTCTTTAAAAATTGACTAATTGCCCATTCCATTTAATCACGAATGAGGAAATGTTTGGTCGTGGTGGGCCTCAACATAACTCTCCAAACAAGTTTATAATTATTAATCTGATTATTTTTTTCAAGTTGGTTAATTATTTGATACTATTTTATATCTACAAAATCTGCTAGATATCAGTTCGTATTAAATATGTTATTGGAAATGTGGTTCAAATTATACGTTAATAAACCTTCACATTGTCTGCTGGTCCCTTGAAAGTTTAGTGTCGAATGCGACAACACACTCGTTCTAATATATGTGTAATAAAAATGCAATTCCAAAAAAATGTTTGATGTAAACAATGATAAGTTTTAACCTATTTGTTTAGACCCTTTACAACTTTGAAATTCAAGCTAACATATAAATATCGTCGTGGGGAACTTTTTCTTGTTAAAATGAAGAGAGAAATTGCTACAAACTTTTGTGGCTAAACATAGAAAAGAAGGATGTTGATGTAGCATTGAGATAGACTTTAGCGTAGAGTGGCACAAGTCATATGACATACCATGTCTTTACGTGTGTAAAGCTGGTGGGAAATCAAAAGAGATGATGTAATATTGAGGCGTAGATGGTGTTAACTACTATTACATCCAGTCTAACGAAACTGTGATTTATGCGCGATTGTTTTCATTTTTGTTAAACACCTTTAAGAAGGAGCCCTAAAAAGAAAGCTAAAAGCTATGAACAGAAAAATAGTAGCAAGCAAACAAGAACAAAATAAGCACGCTTTTTGGGTTAGCAATCCAAACATTTTACGAAATCCACAATAGACATCCTTTGATTGATCGGGAAAACATCTTCAGTCATTGAAGAGGCAATAGAATCACGTGTCGATCGAGCTCTTGGCAAATCTATTGTAGACCAACAAATGGAGTTCGCCCCCTCCATTTCCATCGAACCCTACTCTTTTGGTTTGAGTACGTCGCGCTTAGCCTTATCGATATATTGTAAATCTAATAGCTATTCATTCCACTTTTCAGTTTCACTGGAACTAACACTGCCTATTTTAATAGCTATTCACACACTAATTTTACACTGAAAGAGCTTAAATTACCAATTTTAATCTTGAATTATAGGTTGGACGTATCAACCCTTGTGTTTGGACCACTAACATTTACGTAGTATCATTTATTATTTTATTTATGGTATATTAAAATTGTAGTTGATACACTAAAAGTTGTAACTATCAATAGTTCCACCACCTCCATGCAATAAGTATATGAATGACAAAATGTATTTAAAAGGATCGATAAGTATTGTTGTGGATGTTTCTCGTATATCTATTACCAGTCGTAGTATTAAATTCCTTTTATGCATTAAAAATATTCAAAGATTCTTGTATATATATTGTCTCTCACTCTCTCTACTTTTCTAAAAGCCGTAAAGTTATGTATAAACCTAATAGTTGTGTCTCAACATTATTGTGTAAAAATTATCGTTTTCCAACGCTGAGTTTAAAGGTTTTTGATTAGGATGAATCAAAGAGAGTCACAAATTTACCATGTAATTAATACGTCAGATGTAAGAAATAAAATATCTGCTATACTCCCTCCATCTAAAAATATAAGTCTTGTACGTAGTATTAATTTTTAAAGTATTTCTTTTTTGATTTTGATCTTAACTATTTTTTTTCGTGTTATATAATATTTGATGCTAAATATATAAATGTATTTGATTTTAAATATATTTTCATTAGTATAATTTTCATCAAGTACTATATAATATAAAAAAAAATATTTAAGGTCAAAAAAAAAAAAAATGTCAAACTAGACTTAGGTAGTGTTTGATAATGACTTAAACAATCTTAATTCATAAATAGGTAAATTTATTACATCATTAATTGAGTGTTTTTTTGTGGTTAATTTAAATGAATGATTTTCTATAAAAAGTCATGGGAGTGAGGGTCTACATATTAATTCTTCACTTTTATCCTACTTTTACATATTTACCCTAACACTTCTGAATATCTAATTCAACAGTTATTTTAAATAAAAGGGTGTAATAATAATTTTGCTAATTTAGAGACTTTATTCAGCAAACAAAACAAACAACTATTTATTCATTTACAAACAAACAACATATATCCCGGCAAACACTTTAATTTAACATCGCTAAATAAAAAAACTAAACAAACAGGCCCTTATACTTTAGGACTGAGGGAATAATATTTACCTTTAAAGATAAGAATTTGTAAATGAAAATTGTCAAGCTGTTGTTAGAAATTGAGGTTAGGGTGTGATACTAATTTTAGATATTTGACTAAATTTTGTATAATATATTTTTAAATAAAGTATTTCGACCCTTTTCGCTTATGTTATATGAATCTCTATTGAGATATGATATTCAAAGCACTCTGTTTCTAGGCACAGAAGACTGAGCAAACAAAGAGAATTGTGTATTTTTCGTGATTGTCAAATGAGACCAAACATGTGTTATTAAATAGATGACGGTAAGAAGATGGCAGTTAGAAACGGTTGGGTCCACCGAAAAGCTTGTGTCTCAGTGGTACTCCTTGTTATGTATGAAGCTCCCTAATAAAATAGTTGTGGGTTCAATTTCTGCTTAGGACATGTGAGATAGTTTGTAGTGTATATAATGTGAAATAGTTAGTTGTCGTTCTAACAAATATATATATATATATATATATATATATATATATATATATATATATATATATATATATATATATATATAAATTGGATCCTAACAGTTGCGTCAGTTGGTTTTGCCCCAAACCTCAGCGAGGGCAGCTTCACCTCGACCCTGCAAAGGGGTGTACCCCCTTGATCCTTGCTTCACTCTAACGAGTGTGTGCTTCACACTTCCCTTACTCGTTTTCGAGCTTAATATGAAATCACATTGGTTTATAGTAAATCTGTAACAACCCGATATTTTTCACGTCTACGTTTACTCCCAAACTTTGGAAATTCACTATTCATTGATTACTATTCATCAAAACACTATTCATTATTTTACTATTCATCGTTTTTAATGTCCGTTTGATATTCTGAGAAACATTTGAAAATTTTACTATTCACCGAACACTATTCATTCCCGGAAGAAATTCCACTATTCACGTGCATTACCATTTGGGACATCTCATATGGACTAGGAATAGTCTGCATATCATCATAATGTCATTTACATGCTATACCACTCTTAGGATTTTCAAATATATATATTTAGTATATTTAACGAATTACGTACGTTTATTTCAATAAACGCTAATACGCGAACTATAAATGTGTCTAACGTGTCCGACACTCCCGACTATGATCCTAATACGTTTTTATACTCATTTTTACAATATAAAAAAAAACTATAATATTAATTCACCCGGTATTTTGGAAATTTAACTATTACGTATCGTACGTTTAACTTAATAACGCCGGTTTTCATCAAAATTGAACGATAATCACCCTAACTCTCCGTACTTGTACCCGACTTATTTTTACAACTTTTATAACTTTATTACGTCCCGAATAACTTCAACAAAACTTATTTTTAACAAACCCGGGTACCGATTAAACCTTAAACCTAAACCTAACCTAACTATACTTAACTACTAACACTAATTTTACTAACTAACTACCCAACATATCCCCCCTTTTCCCTCACCAAAACCGGCCAAGCCCCCCCCCCTTGGTCTTCCAACTTTAATTACCTCACCAAACTAATTAAATGCACACCAAACTCTTGTCCAAGTATATATTAAACTTTTTTTCTCATTTGTTATCACAAAATCACTTTTCTTACAAACTAGCAAGACTTTTTCTCTCATTTTCTTTGGAGTGTGGTTCGAATTGGAGTAAACAAGGAGCAAGGAAGAAAAATTTTACAAGATCATTTCATAAACTAGTTAGTATAATCATCCTTGTTAGAGTTTTGAAATAAAAACTCAAGGATTAGTAAGCTTTTTATCATCTAAACTCTCTAAACCACCAAGTAAGTATACAAACTCATTTTTATGATTTTTACAAGTTATTATTATGTTCATATAATTTTCTTATAAGATCTTACACATGCATCAACTTGTACCACTCCATTTTGTATATATTTAACTTTTAAGCCCTAGAAAGTGATTATAGTTAGATCCACTTGGTTTATGATGTTTAGGAACCCATGACACCCTAAGAAGGTGTATGGTAGGATTAGACTAGTTTTGTGGTGATTGAAAGTGGTTTGATTGAAGATGGAACTAGATTTAAACCTTAAAAATGAGTTTTGAACAAGTAAAAATACATGCTGTACCATTTTGGTCTACCCAGAAAAATACGAATTTACACAGTAACCTTTGACAATTTTTCTAGAAAATACTTTCAAAAACGAAACTTTAGGCGAAAGAACGGATTAAAAAGAGCTTATAACGAAGAAGTTATGATTTTTGCAAATTAATTGACGAAAACTATTTTTCTGAAAAACCTTGCTGATGAACAGTAGTCACGACAGTTTCGAGGCTTAAACTAAATCTAGCCATCCCGACTTATCAAAAATATGTTAGTATTTTGTCTCACGATTCCGTGGATATAAAGAACGAGTAAAACGGACTTACGACGACAAAGTTATTCACGTTTTAGTAACGGCGAAACATTTATTATTTTGACAGCTTTTGTAAAAATAATAATAAGAACTACGTAGTAACTATATATATTCTAGAAATATTAACCAAGTACCCAAATTCATAACTAAGGTTATATTAGTGATTGCAAGTATATTTTTATTACTGCGAGACGTTATTTCAAGGATTTCAAACCGAGGATTTCAACACTAATACGTATATATACGATATATATAGATTTCGGCAAGTTATTTTCTAGATTGTCTTATTATTTTCTCAAGTCTTGGAATATATATATTTTGACACCAACAAGTATTTCTTCAAGTTAAGAGTGGTATAGGGAAACATGTGCATGTACATTCTTTCATCATTTCATGATCTAAAGTAGATCATATTATTCATTTAGGTTGCGGTTAGAGTGCGCGTCTTACTCCAGTTCGTACCCTTTATTATCATATCGCTTATATCAGGTGAGTATTCACGAACCCCTTTTTCTAACTATTTCAACTTATTTGGGGTGGATGCATGAATTACTTGAACTAAATTGTTTGTTACTCATTGAACTCTTTTGACTTATCACTTGTTTGGAACTATTGAACTTGTTTTGACCCTTTTGAACTTGACTTGACCTTTGAAATTGACTTAAACTTTTGAACTTAATGCACCGTACGTGTTATAACCTAAAGTCTCCCATGATCGGAGCAGCATTATCAAGTCTCCCATGTTCGGAGCAACATAAAATCTCCCCTGTCTACGGAGTAACTTTGATTTATTACTATATAATAGTTTGTGAAAGATGTACCGTACGTGCATCAGCAATTGTTAGTCTCCTGCTGGTTTGCCGTTCGCACTCCAGTTTATACGTACCGTTCGTGCGGCCTCCTTGTGTGGGGCAGTAGGTAGTATGGATAGCGCTATTAGAGGTCGGCCAACCTCTCGTTCCCCTGTCTACGGAACGCATATTATTTATTTTAGGAGCCTTGCCACTTACTTTATTATATACTATGATTCCATATTGTGAACTATATTGACCACTTGTGCTTGACTACTAGACACATAACTTTTAGGCAGTGGGTTGTAAACACACAGGTTACAAGTCTCTTATGGCGGGACTTGGAACTGAGTGGATTTGCAATGCCTTTGCCTGGCGAACTTTTTCAAATGGTTTTCTTATTATATATATAACGTTTATACTCACCAACTATTTTCATAGTTGACCCGTTTTCTCTCATGCATTTCAGGTGGTCGTCAGTAAGTTTTCTTCATGGTCCATGCATAATGAAGTTTTCACACGTCACCACTAAGCATTATGTATTTCAAGCTATCTTTTGGGAACTAAACTTTGTGTCTTAAAATGCCGATGTCGGCTAAACAATGTTGTAATGATGTACTTTTCCTTTAATGTAAATTATGGTATTGTCTTATTTCTCTTTGGTGATGTTTATCGATTTCGTTACACCTCGTGTTTCCGCCTTCGGCGAGGGTGTGACAGATTGGTACCAGAGCCAGAGGTTATAGAGAATGCCGATTTTTCAAAAATAAAAATCGCAACTATAACCAAAGTAACATTTAAAAAAAAAAAAAAAAAAAAAAAAAAAAAAAAAAAAAATGATACGAGTCGACTAGTCCTAGCATTGCATTATTAATCCTCAAGTATGCATAGCCTGATCACCTATGTATAATTCAGGAAGAATCATGCGATGAAGGGAGTAGTGGTCAAAGATCATGTTTGGTCGAGTCTAGAGAGTCTGGTCACCTGAAGTTGCATTGGTCGGGTGGGTATGCATAACCTGTTTATGTGTTTCAGTTTCTGTTATCGTACCTTTTATGTGCATTCATGTAGATTCTTTCTCCTTGCTACCTTACGTCCCGTTAGATTAGGCATGGCTTTGTTCCCATCATTCTGCGATCTCTATGTCACGACTATCATTATACCGTACATCATCCGTCATCGTTCATGTATCGTTCACTCAACCCATTATTTTTGGTCTATCGCAGAGCCATTGCCGCAATGAACACTCGCTCAGGACGTAACAACAATGAAAACCCGAATGACGATGCTGCTGGACGTAACAACAATGAAAACCCGAATGACAGTGCTGCTGGATTAGCTGACCTTCTCACTCAGATTGTTGCGCACATTGATGCCAACCGATCCAATAATGGTGCGGGTCCTTCGAACAACGGTCAGGGATGCAACTATAAGACTTTCATGACATGCAAGCCAATGGAATTTTATGGCACTGAGGGTGCCATTGGACTGCTATCATGGTTTGAGAATGTCGAGTCGAAACTCAGCATCACTAAATGTGCTGAAGGAGACAAGGTTGAGTTCTCTGCGGGTCTGCTTCAAGGTCGAGCATTGACTTGGTGGAACAACCAGCTACAGACTCGAGGAAGAGAGGCTGCAAATGGATTATCTTGGGAAGCATTTAAGAAACTACTAACTGACGAGTACTGCAGAAAAGATGAAGTGGAGAAGCTGGAAGTGGAATTTTGGAACCACTTGATGGTGGGAGTAGAGATTGACAAGTACACGGCCCGTTTCCATGAGCTAACTAAGATGGTTCCTCATATGGTCTCAACTAAGGAAAAGTTGATCGATCGATATATTTGGGGATTGATTCCTGAAATCAGGAGGGATGTCACTTCATCGAACCCAACCACTCTACAAGCCGCTGTGGGCATGGCATACCGCTTGACAAATGATGTGATCAGATCTGGTGAACTAACAAATGGAAATAATGAAGGACGAAAGAGACAAGGAGATCAGCAAGGAAGCCGTTATCAAAATCAACAGGACAAGAAACAGCGAGTAGTTGGAAACTATGGAGCAACAAATCAGGAGCGCAGAGGATATGAAGGCTCACATCCTAAATGTACCCGATGTAACCTTCATCACACCGGAGAATGCCCAAGGTGCATCAACTGCAAACGGACAGGCCATCTTAGTCGGAATTGCCGAAATGGAAATGGAAACCAAGGACAAAGATTAGCATGTTACGAGTGTGGGAGCTTGGATCATCTTCGGAATACTTGTCCAAAGTTGAAAGGAACTCCCAACCAAGGACAGAATCGTCCAAACCTGGCAGCGGCAACTGAAGGCCCCCAAGATCAGAACATTGAAATTCCCCCTGCACGTGGCCGAGCTTACTTCCTAGGGAATCACTTAACCCCACCGAATCAGGACAACATGCCGGGTACATTCTTTTGAACAACCTCCTTACTTCTTAATCTTGAGTGCTTAACTTATCTTTATTTCTCACCAAGTTCACAACATTGATAATCCGAGACCTAGCGTTTTCGACCTTAGTTGCTTCATCAAATTTAACCGCGATCACATACACCTATAGAATGGACGAATTGAATCTCGAGGACGAGATTCCTTTTAAGGTTGGTAGAATGTAACAACCCGATATTTTTCACGTCTACGTTTACTCCCAAACTTTGGAAATTCACTATTCATTGATTACTATTCATCAAAACACTATTCATTATTTTACTATTCATCGTTTTTAATGTCCGTTTGATATTCTGAGAAACATTTGAAAATTTTACTATTCACCGAACACTATTCATTCCCGGAAGAAATTCCACTATTCACGTGCATTACCATTTGGGACATCTCATATGGACTAGGAATAGTCTGCATATCATCATAATGTCATTTACATGCTATACCACTCTTAGGATTTTCAAATATATATATTTAGTATATTTAACGAATTACGTACGTTTATTTCAATAAACGCTAATACGCGAACTATAAATGTGTCTAACGTGTCCGACACTCCCGACTATGATCCTAATACGTTTTTATACTCATTTTTACAATATAAAAAAAAAACTATAATATTAATTCACCCGGTATTTTGGAAATTTAACTATTACGTATCGTACGTTTAACTTAATAACGCCGGTTTTCATCAAAATTGAACGATAATCACCCTAACTCTCCGTACTTGTACCCGACTTATTTTTACAACTTTTATAACTTTATTACGTCCCGAATAACTTCAACAAAACTTATTTTTAACAAACCCGGTACCGATTAAACCTTAAACCTAAACCTAACCTAACTATACTTAACTACTAACACTAATTTTACTAACTAACTACCCAACATATCCCCCCTTTTCCCTCACCAAAACCGGCCAAGCCCCCCCCCCTTGGTCTTCCAACTTTAATTACCTCACCAAACTAATTAAATGCACACCAAACTCTTGTCCAAGTATATATTAAACTTTTTTTCTCATTTGTTATCACAAAATCACTTTTCTTACAAACTAGCAAGACTTTTTCTCTCATTTTCTTTGGAGTGTGGTTCGAATTGGAGTAAACAAGGAGCAAGGAAGAAAAATTTTACAAGATCATTTCATAAACTAGTTAGTATAATCATCCTTGTTAGAGTTTTGAAATAAAAACTCAAGGATTAGTAAGCTTTTTATCATCTAAACTCTCTAAACCACCAAGTAAGTATACAAACTCATTTTTATGATTTTTACAAGTTATTATTATGTTCATATAATTTTCTTATAAGATCTTACACATGCATCAACTTGTACCACTCCATTTTGTATATATTTAACTTTTAAGCCCTAGAAAGTGATTATAGTTAGATCCACTTGGTTTATGATGTTTAGGAACCCATGACACCCTAAGAAGGTGTATGGTAGGATTAGACTAGTTTTGTGGTGATTGAAAGTGGTTTGATTGAAGATGGAACTAGATTTAAACCTTAAAAATGAGTTTTGAACAAGTAAAAATACATGCTGTACCATTTTGGTCTACCCAGAAAAATACGAATTTACACAGTAACCTTTGACAATTTTTCTAGAAAATACTTTCAAAAACGAAACTTTAGGCGAAAGAACGGATTAAAAAGAGCTTATAACGAAGAAGTTATGATTTTTGCAAATTAATTGACGAAAACTATTTTTCTGAAAAACCTTGCTGATGAACAGTAGTCACGACAGTTTCGAGGCTTAAACTAAATCTAGCCATCCCGACTTATCAAAAATATGTTAGTATTTTGTCTCACGATTCCGTGGATATAAAGAACGAGTAAAACGGACTTACGACGACAAAGTTATTCACGTTTTAGTAACGGCGAAACATTTATTATTTTGACAGCTTTTGTAAAAATAATAATAAGAACTACGTAGTAACTATATATATTCTAGAAATATTAACCAAGTACCCAAATTCATAACTAAGGTTATATTAGTGATTACAAGTATATTTTTATTACTGCGAGACGTTATTTCAAGGATTTCAAACCGAGGATTTCAACACTAATACGTATATATACGATATATATAGATTTCGGCAAGTTATTTTCTAGATTGTCTTATTATTTTCTCAAGTCTTGGAATATATATATTTTGACACCAACAAGTATTTCTTCAAGTTAAGAGTGGTATAGGGAAACATGTGCATGTACATTCTTTCATCATTTCATGATCTAAAGTAGATCATATTATTCATTTAGGTTGCGGTTAGAGTGCGCGTCTTACTCCAGTTCGTACCCTTTATTATCATATCGCTTATATCAGGTGAGTATTCACGAACCCCTTTTTCTAACTATTTCAACTTATTTGGGGTGGATGCATGAATTACTTGAACTAAATTGTTTGTTACTCATTGAACTCTTTTGACTTATCACTTGTTTGGAACTATTGAACTTGTTTTGACCCTTTTGAACTTGACTTGACCTTTGAAATTGACTTAAACTTTTGAACTTAATGCACCGTACGTGTTATAACCTAAAGTCTCCCATGATCGGAGCAGCATTATCAAGTCTCCCATGTTCGGAGCAACATAAAATCTCCCCTGTCTACGGAGTAACTTTGATTTATTACTATATAATAGTTTGTGAAAGATGTACCGTACGTGCATCAGCAATTGTTAGTCTCCTGCTGGTTTGCCGTTCGCACTCCAGTTTATACGTACCGTTCGTGCGGCCTCCTTGTGTGGGGCAGTAGGTAGTATGGATAGCGCTATTAGAGGTCGGCCAACCTCTCGTTCCCCTGTCTACGGAACGCATATTATTTATTTTAGGAGCCTTGCCACTTACTTTATTATATACTATGATTCCATATTGTGAACTATATTGACCACTTGTGCTTGACTACTAGACACATAACTTTTAGGCAGTGGGTTGTAAACACACAGGTTACAAGTCTCTTATGGCGGGACTTGGAACTGAGTGGATTTGCAATGCCTTTGCCTGGCGAACTTTTTCAAATGGTTTTCTTATTATATATATAACGTTTATACTCACCAACTATTTTCATAGTTGACCCGTTTTCTCTCATGCATTTCAGGTGGTCGTCAGTAAGTTTTCTTCATGGTCCATGCATAATGAAGTTTTCACACGTCACCACTAAGCATTATGTATTTCAAGCTATCTTTTGGGAACTAAACTTTGTGTCTTAAAATGCCGATGTCGGCTAAACAATGTTGTAATGATGTACTTTTCCTTTAATGTAAATTATGGTATTGTCTTATTTCTCTTTGGTGATGTTTATCGATTTCGTTACACCTCGTGTTTCCGCCTTCGGCGAGGGTGTGACAAAATCACAATTACCTAAAATAGTTGTGACACTAAAATCTCCAACAAATCCCTCTCATTTTAGTGTAATCCTCGATTTATTAAACATATAAAATATGAAACAAATATAACAAAACAAACGAATTCATAAATGAAAATATCTTGCCATTGAATTTTAATCTTAGTATATTTCAAATATTCGAGAATCGGTATATCCTAATGATTGAACCCATTAGCTCATACAAATACCTGAAGATACTATACACATAAGTTTCTTACAACACTCTATTGTTTATACTTGACAGTTGACACTATTACAAGCCATGTGTCCCTATCTATTGATGAACATATAGAAAACTAAGTCCAAGCATCTTGGAGCTGCAAATCTTCATGTTCACATAGGTAATACTTTTAGTCTTGCACATGCACTTGCAATTTTTCAAAAGAAACATAAAGAATATATTCTTCAACCTAACCATTACTTGTAGGTTTGAACACATACCTCGAGAAAATAATCACATGTGCTCCAATCTTTAACTGTAAGCTTTCCACATTGAATTCAGGCTTCTAACGTTGTATTAAAAATGAATTAGGTATCTCACAGCTAGAAGATTCAGATTACTTTAATCACATCCCTATTGCTGACTTATTAACCAAGTCCCTAGCTAAACCCTTTGCCATGTGGTTCGCTAAATTTTGTTGAGATTTAACAAACTCAACTGAAATCACACCATTCATGATTAATTCACGACTCATGTTATGTCTGACACCTAAGTGTCTAGACTTGCCATTATATATCTGACTATAAGCCTTAGCCAATGTGACAACACTATCACAATGGATAGATATTAGTGATATCGGTTTCGGCCATAATGGAATCTCATAAACTAAGTTTTGTAGCCATTCCACTTCTAGACCAGCAACAACCAATGCTTTAAACTCAGATTCCATAATAGAATGGGTAATACATGTCTGCTTCTTGGAAGCCCATGAAATGGCACCTCCTCCAAGCAAGAACACCAACCACTAATAGAAGATGAATCTTCTTTATGGTTTATCCAATTAGCTTATTTGTAACCTACTAAGATAGAAGGATGTCCATAATAACACAAATCATAATTCATAGTACTTAAGTACTTGAATACCCTTGTAATTGTATGCCCATGTTGTCTACTAGGATTACTAGTGACCCTGCAGGGGGCGCAACCCTCTTGACCCTTGCATCTTTGTCATGGTCATAAACATAGTAACTCAAATGAGTGTGTACTCCACACTTCCCTTACTCGTTTTCGAGCTTAATATGAAATTACATTGGACTTTAGTAAATCACAATTATCTAAAATAGATGATGGCACTAAAATCATGAATAGGTGTATTTAATAAGGGAGATGATTTGCACACTCCCCCAATTGATTGAGACACTCCAATTTAATGTGTTTGGACCCTAATTGATTGGAACCCTTCAATTTAATGTGTTTGGATATTTATATCCTCACAATTACCTTATATTTTCACCCTAGGGTGAAAATATAAGGTAATTGTGAGGATATAAATATCCAAACACATTAAATTGAAGGGTTCGGGGTGAAAATATAAGGTAATTGTGAGGATATAAATATCCAAACACATTAAATTGAAGGGTTCCAATCAATTAGGGGAGTGTGCAAATCATCTCCCATTTAATAAGCTACAATATATCTTTTTGTAGAAGTCAATGGATTTAACAATTATTTAATGTAACTATTTATAACTTTACAAGATGGTTTAATTTGCTTAAATATAAATTTTGATATAACAAACTTAAGTTTTTCTCCTTACTCTATAACATCGTAATGGACAACGGGCCAACATATGGTTTGACAATTGGGGTTCATTATGCCCTATTGGGAATTTGCTTACAGCAAGAGATATATCTCATTCGGGTTTTTCTTTAAACGATTTAGTGGGTGATTTGCTTATTGATGGCATTTGGAGATGGCCCATTGAGTGGATGCATAGGTTACCTGCTCTTTTGCTTATTAACCCTCCGATACTTACTGATGGTGTTGATGATGAGCTGGTTTGGAAAGCGTCTAATGGTGTTCTTGTTCCATTCACCATTTCTCGTGTTTGGGATTCTATTCGGGAAAATACCAATCTGGTTTCGTGGTTTCATGTTGTGTGGTTCCCTCAGTGTATTCCGAAACATGCATTCAATATGTGGCTTGTCATTAATTGCAAGCTAAAAACACAAGATAGGCTGAGGCATTGGGATGTCGGTCCTTCTATCGATTTAAACCTGCTTCGTTGTCCATTCTGTGATAATCAACCTGATTCTCATGCTCACCTCTTTTTTTAGTACCCTTTTTCTTTACAGGTTTGGACCAGAGTTCGTGCATTATGTGGTATGGATACTATTCCTCCTCGACTCGAGGATGCTGTATCATACCTTATACCTTTGTCTAAAGGAGGTTCTGCCAATAGTGTGATTTCTCGTCTTCTTCTTGCTGCTACGTGCTACTCTATCTGGCACGAACGGAATTCCAGGCTTTTTAAGAAGAGGCTTAAGTCATATACACAGGTGTTTGATGATATTGTTACCATTGTGCGGTTGAAGATCCTTTATTTCGATTTACAAAGAATTCTGTGCGGATTAGAAGAATTTTGGATAAATGGAGGCTACCTAGATCGGTGATCATTGCTAGTGGTTCTTCGACCTGATGGAAGATCTTTATTGCTTGCTTTGTTCTCGAGGGGAGTGCCAGGGTTGTGTTGTATTCTTTTTCCCTACTCAAAGGTTTTCCCTCTGGGTTTTTACTTGGAAAGGGTTTTTAAGGAGGCAAGCTCCCTGGATCGCCTTGCTCCCTTCGTGTTTCTGGTGGATGCGGGATGTTCGCTTGTGTCAATGATTTATTATATGTTTATTCCTAGCTAGGTGATTTGTAATGTAGCTAGATGTGTTGTGCTTATTGCCTGTCATAAGCACTTGTTATCGAGCGTTTTGCTCGAGGTTAATATGATACCTCTGCCACAATTCATTTGTACTCAACATTATTTTTTTGGTTATATATTTACCGGGTAATCCCCTTTATCCAAAAAAAAAAAAAAAAAAAAAAAAAAAAAAAAAAAAAAAAAAAAAAACGTACATCTAACTACCGAACTACCGTATTTACACTTACATAGATGATAACATGTGATTAGTTTATGATAACATATGATTAGTTTTTTTTTTTTTTTTTTTTTTTTTTTTTTTTTTTTTTTTTTTTTTTGATATATTACATGCCCGACTTTATTTTTGTTTATGCATAAGTGAATTAAAATAAAGCCAGTGAAATGGAGTTAACTTTTTAGAACAAAAAATATTTTTTTTATGAAACAGTGATTTGATCAAAAGTAACGTGAAAGTTAGGGAAAAAGGGCTGCAATATTGAATGGACAATAACTTGAAAATGAAGTATAATGATGACACTTTTTACCAGTTTCTTAATTGGTGTATAAATGCTGCCAAAGTCAACCAATGATACATCATATATACATGTTATAAACCATATTTTGTTCTCAATTTTCAAAATCACTACGAAATTGTGTAACAAAATGTTTATATTCATCATTTGTCCTTAAAACTTGACATTGTGAACTCTCGATTCACTAGTGTTGTTTGACAAACACATAATTAAAGGAATACAATCACATATACATTTCCTTGTTATTAACATATCCCAAAGGCAAGTGAAGTATGACATGAATTTTTTTTATCCGTTTTGGATAACCTTTTTATGCAATTATTCATTTGGCCGACCGATTCACAGAATTTGAGCCAATGACCACCGCACAAACACAAACTGGTAAACCCCACCCTTTTTTTGAGACGGTTGACATGACCAGAGACGGAGACGGTGGGGGAGTCAGGGGGTGCTCGGCCCCCTCCAACACGCCCAATCGCTTTACTATTTACCTTATAAAATTTAAGCATATGACGTATCTATAGGCAAATGAACCTTTAGTTACATTACTTTGTTAGCTTGAGAAAAAAATTTCAGCCCCCTTTATTCTTAATTCCTGGCTCCGTCCCTGGCTCCGTCCCTGGACATGACCACTTTTAGGTTGATAGTCATAAGTTTTTTCAGCATTACTCCACGTACCTTGAGTGGTTGACATGATCGACGATGGCCTTAATGAATCATGGCAATATATGCTATATCATGACTACTTGCATGGTATATGCCCACGTATACCAAACCTCATACACCAACAATAATATAAATTAATTGAGAAAATGAAATGAAGAGTAAGCCAAAAGAAATAGAATGGGCTAGATTTGAAGTAAGGAATCTTGCATGTGGTATTCATGGATTGAAATGTGATTGATAATGATTTGAGGTTGGCTAGATTGGTTGACACATGCATAGATTTCATGCATCAACTCCCTAAATAGAAGGGCACCTCTTCGATGTCTTTTTCATAATTCTCCTAATTTGTTAGGAAATGTATGGAAAATGATTTGCAACACATGAAAAATATAGTCTAACGAGTAAGGTTAAACATAATCCAAACTTAAACGCATTTGGCCCTGAACCATTACGAAAACCAGTCACAAGATTACGAGTTCGACTCTTAACTGAAACATAAACGTGTGGAAATATTTGAATTTCAAAAAGAAAATCTTTTATATAATAAAAGAATTACATCATTTTACAGTGTTTTTGCAAATCCTTTCTCATTAAAAAAAAATTGGACCAATAGCAGAGCTCGATTTTGCCACGTAGGCGAAATCGAGTAACATGATTTATAAATAAAAAGTCAAAATTAAATTGATTTTAGTCAACCTTAATAAATTTGGTGAAGAAATTTGGTTAAGAAAAAAATGCATAAAAATATAGGTGTCAAATTTATAAAAACAAAAAATTTAAAAAAGATGAAGTAATTAATAAAATTTTAGTAATTGAATTTTAAATAATTTATTTAGAGTAAAATGTAAAATTACAAGTTTTCATGTTTTTTAATAACTTTATAAAAAAACACAAATAACCCCTTACACTTTCATCTATTAAAATTACAAAAATATACGCGATTCTACTTATAACAATGACTCATGAAATTGTTATTTAAAATTTGTATATGGATATCCATAAAAACATTTTAAAAACTTTACGGAGCATATTTTAACTTAATCAACGCTCGTTATTTGTTACCAAATTCACACATTTTGTAAAACATGATATCAATAGTTAAAGTTAAATAATAAAATCAACCTCAATCTCAACATGTCTGTCAGTTAAAAACTTTATACAAAGCTAATTATTAAAAAAAAAAAAAAAACAAACAAACACATGGGTTAGATAGTCATTGTTTAATATAGAATGTGTTTTACATCATTTTTGAGTGTTTTAGCAAAACCCTTCTTAATGAAAAAAATTAGACTAATAGAAGAGCTCGATTTTGCCATGTAGGTGAAATCGAGCAATATGATTGGTCAATAAAGTCAAAATTAAATTGATTTTGGTCAAACTTAATAAATTTGGTGGAGAAATTTGGTTAAGAAAAAAAAAAAGCATAAAAATGTAAGTGTCAAATTTATCAAAGCAAAAACTTAAAAAAATATAAAGTAATTAATAAAACTTTAGTGATTGAATTTTAAATAAGTTATATAGAGGTAAGTGTAAAATTACAAGTTTCCATGTTTTTTAATAACCTTAGAAAAAAAAAATAACCCTTACACTTTATAACCCCTGTACTTTATAATATTTACTTTGTTTAAAATTAAATGAGTATTAGTATTAGTTTTTAGACTTTCATCCATTTAAATTACAAAATTTGGTAAATATGCGAATTAGTTTTAATATATGTCAAATAGTTTTTAAACTAATGTTAATTTTTAGACTTTCATTCATTAGAATATTTTTTTTTAAATAATGACTCATGTTATTCTATTTATAAGTTTAATTTATGCGCACACGGGTTTAAATAATAAATATGGCAAAATTATTAGTAAAGAGAATATAAATATCAATTGATAAGCACGAGTTACTGTAATATGAAAATAAATATACGCGATTATACTTATAACAACGACTAATGAAATTGTTATTTAAAATTTATATATGGATATCCATAAAAATATTTTAAAATTTTACGAAGCATATTTTAACTTCATCAACACTCGTTATGTGTGCTACTAAATAGCACAAACTTATGAAAATACAAATTTTCAAACAAAAAGGTAAATTAGTAAACATGGTATGATGGTTATTCATAATCAAAAAAATGAATCACTCTTCAAAGCTATCTAAATATGCTACATATTTTAACGAAAATATAAGTAAAAAAAATATCACAATTACAAAACACATCGTAAATTGATAGCACGAGTTTGCAAACTAAAAGTATATATCACTAATATCTCCTAAAATAATTGGTAGATTATAACATATATACATATGACTTTTTATTTATAGTCCACCAAGTAAAACCATTTGAAACATGTTAAGTGATTTATTTGTTAATCGATAATAATACATAATCAAAACGAAATTTTAAAAACCCTGTGCGTGCACAGTTATTATAACTTGTTGAAATGAAAATGTATAATTCATGTCATATTTGACTTTAGATAATTTATATGTAAAACTGAATATAATCAAACTTAGTTTAAAATTGTATAATTTAGTAAAATACTATATTATCGAGTTTTATTATTGAGTTAGTTTCAACTTTTTCAAATACAGAAACTGAAAAGAAACAAAAAATGCAAGTTTAGAGAGATAAAATAAAATAAAATACTGTCATTGCATCCACCCTTCAGACAATACTTTTCAACCATAAAGACACTGTTAGAAATTTGTTTTTAACAACCAAATTAATTTTGTGGATTTGTTTTTAACAACCAAATTAATATAGTTCACAATTGTTTCTTGCATCTTTTAAATGAATTAGGTATACGTGACACCTATATTAGGTTGGTATTTAATTTTATTAAATGTAGAAGAATATATATTGAAAACACATTTGAATGAAGCCTAAATAATGCATAGACAAATTTGAATGTATTTAGTCCATTTTGATTTGTCACATTCTAAACAGTTAATATCTATGGGATTTTCCATTTAAGGTGTTAGCGAGTTGAATGTGGATAGCTTTCTAAGAAATTAAATACAAACTACTAATGATAACTATTACTACATTATGATATTTATTTACCAAAACACAAAATTTTGGAATAAAAGTTTTTTCTTGCAAATGAAGAGATCTCGTTTGGAAGCTCTCAATTATTGTTATGGTTAAAGTGGGATCCTCTTTTGGGCCTTTAAGCTCCAACTTTAAAGAAAAAAGCCTAATTGATTCACCAAACTTACCCAAGAAGGTTGAATAGTTTTAACTTTTTTTTTTTTTTTTTTTTTTTTTAAATTTTTTTATTGAAAGGCTAATAATTTATTAACAGAAGGCTCCAAGAAGGAGGCCAAACAATACAAAGAAGGAAACAAACAAAAGACAACTAAAACAATGACAAAGCATCAACCAACAAGAATATCAAAAGGGCTTGAGACCCATTTGTCCCAAGCTACAACACCCTTAGTATACCGAGCAGCTATCCATGTTTTAGTAAGGCGCTGGATCGATGGACTTCGTGTTGAGGAAATAAGTAGATTAGTGATCAACATTATTTTTTAACGACAAAAAATAATAATAAAATATCACTTAATCTGCACTCAATATTATGCCGAATTTACAACAACAACATACCCCAATTTGACCGGGGCTGGGTATGAGGGAGGTAAAATGTAAACAGGTCCTACCCTACCCTAGGATAATCCGAAAGTAGGGAGACAACGACCTCCGGCAAAGATCAAAGATCAGCAACATGTTTTTGTTTGTTATTCGAATGTGTAACCAATTTTTGGTCTAAATATTTCTTAAGATGGAGATCTACTCTTTGGACAAACTACAATATGTCTTTTGGCTACTAAAATATCGACAGTGTTTACAAACCCCCAATATGCAGTTATGCAAAGTGTGGACTGTGGACAGTTAAATCAAATTTAATTTAGAGAATACTTACTTGAATGCAATGAGTCGTTTATTTTAAGTTTTTGAGTCCATTTTTTTTTCTTCTTCACAAAATCAACTACTAGTCGACAAATTGGCTAAAAATCATTTAAATGAGAAAGTTAGGCGCTCGCGTGTTGCGGCGGGCTCATGGCGCTTTTTTATTTAATTTTTTATTTATTTTTTTATTTTTTTTAAGGCCGACAGATGTTGAAAAAAATAAAATAAAAAAGGAACCTTATTCAGGTCAATTAGGTTAGGCTGAACCTGATTTAGCTAAATATTTTCAACTCTATATATGAGCCTATTAAGTATTCGGGTTGCCGGGGTCTCATTTTTTATTTTTTTTTTATTTTTTATTTTTATTTTTATTTTTTTTTTGGAAAAGAAAGGACCATGTGTTTTTAAATTTTTTGGTTTTAAGCACATATACAAAGCCCATTTCTTTGTTAGTTGTTTAGGTCGACAGAATTTGCGATGGTTCCTTTTCACAGTCCGATATTTGTAGTAAATTATGTTCGATAATTTGCAGCGGAACTAATTTGACTGTGATATTTGTTTTTGCGGCTGGCATCTGTATACGATAGTGATGTATATAGCGGCAGTGCACCTATTTTGCGGTAACAATATTGATTTGTAAATTTTGAATACAAAATACATATAAATTAAAGTATCTCAGTCCTAACTCATGGCCTAAAATGGAACTACTAATTCATGGAAGCCTGGACCTTTAGAGTCTGCTTTGTGTTCCATGCTTTAGGAATCCTTGGTTAATGATCAAATATATAACAGATAGACATATGAAACTCTTATCATTTTCTCATGGTAACCTTGTTTATTGTTGAATTCATCTGCATTAATTTGTAAATTGATGTTCTACAGAAATAAAAGATGATGTAAAACACAACATATAAAATCTATAACCTTAAATAGATATTGAAAAAAAAAAAAAAAAAAAAAAAATCTGTGAAGCCTGAACATAGCCAAGTTTGAGCTGCTTTACTTATTGACAGTAAGTGAACTATGTTTTGAGGAGCAATTAAAACAAATGGATTCACCTAACTGCTGCATGCTTACCCTTGGTGTTTGTTTTCTTGTATGCATGCCCTGCATCAGCATAAGAACTATCGACTTCATGGATCAACAACATAAACTGCAACATTTGGCCAATCAGACCGCCTAAGGCTTGGTTGGTTGGGCAACATGGTTGCTGTTAGACCGCACACCTGTTTTGGATAACGGATCACTTCCCCATTCTTTGTCTGATTCTTTTTTTTTGAACGGCTGTTTGGTGCATCGGAGTATCTTACGTGCCACCAAGGCACCAAGTCTCTCAACCCGAGTTCGAATCATCTCACGAAGAGAATATCCACCGCCAGCCTAGCCATTCAGCCTAGCCATTCTTTGTCTGATTCTAGCAGCTCGATCACATAAACTCCATCATCTTAAAGCCCCAATGCAAGTTGACTTTGATTAGAAGGATGAGCATCAATCGCATTAGGATACACCTTTATAGACTATAAGTGAAAGTGATATATCTGGATATATACATGGTATCTTCTTATAGAAAAACCGTATATACCTGCGATTAGATGGCACATATCACTAGTACAATCGATGGCTTTCCCGGCGACTTTTTTACGACGTTGCCGTCGACATGTCCACGGTATTATCTGGTGCCCGTCGACATGCGTGACGACGGTGATGCCCCGTCGGGAACAGTCGTCCCGTCGACAACCGCCGTCGACAACGTGGGTCCCACTTCGTTTTTTAGTCAAACGGATTTGTTCCCATCGACATGTCGACGGGAAAATAATACTAATTAACATTTTAATTATTGAACGTTAATCACGTTTTATATATCGCCGTCGACATGTCCACGGTAACATTAAACTATAAATATTTACTGTTTAATGTTGCTGTGAACATGTCGACGGCATGATTAAACTATTATTATTTATTATTTAATGGTGCTGTCGACATGTCCACGGTACCAAGCTGTTATGCTGCTAACAGCAGGCTGCAAACCAGCAATATTTCAGGTTATTTTTGGAAAAATCTACCAAAACCTGTAATACCAAAACCTATAACCAGAAGCTATTATCAGACAATATCAACATGTCTTAACACATACAACTCGACATCGGCTAAAACACTTGCAAATTATCGCTAAACACCCTTAAAATGCATTAAAACATATAAAGTCTATAAAACGGGGTGTGGTAATATCTAAACCTAGTTGCCATATCTACAAATGTTTCAATATTCGCGATGTTCAAGTCGCCAAAAGGTTAAACTACAAAATACTATGATAAGGGTCGCCAAAATATTGTTTCAACCATAAGTACAACACAAAATAACCCAAGTATATGATTGTAAAGCTTCTATAAGGACCTCCCTGGTTCTTGTCTCCAGTTTATAGGATTTTTTCACTTTCGCAAGTGCTACGATTCCATCCTGAAAATATAATAACATATACATTTATCAAGAAGATAAATCTCAATATATACATAGTCATAACAGTTGCTTAAAAAAATAGTATATATTACTACCTCAACTATATCCAAGTCTATCAAGCATGCTGTTTGCTTCAAGGAACTAAGTAGAGGAGTAGCTGCCGTGATACAGGAAATAGATATAGATCCAACCGTTTGTCTGTAGCTCGAGTGATCACCATCGTCAACTTTGTTCACTGTTTTCCTTTCCTAGTTAGACAATTCAGACTTCACGTGTTTATGGTAGGCCTCTGCTTGAGCGGGGACTGAACAAGCCTGACGATTTGAAGCCTTTGCAATTTCTGCCACTGCCTAAGAAAAAAGGTAAGCCACAACATAATCGAGAATAACTACACAAAATCAAATAATCGTAAACATTTACCTTCAAAAAGGAAATGGTCAGTTCAGGGTGTTGATGCTGACCAAGAATCTACTTCTATATATAACGCAAAAATTCTAATTCTAATTCTACTCCTACGTACTCAACTAATTTTTTCAACTAATCGATTCGCAAACTAACATTTAACCAATATATCTACTTCTATCTAACTAGAATTGTAAACAATATATCTACTTCTATCTAACTAATTTTTCAAAACGTTACAATTAACCAATATATTAAAACTAGTATACCATATATACTAACCAAACGCAAACTAACATTTAACCAATATATCTACTTCTATATATAACGCAAAAATTCTAATTCTAATTCTACTCCTACGTACTCAACTAATTTTTTCAACTAATCGATTCGCAAACTAACTAAACGCAACATATTTACTCGGCTGGAAAACTAATTTTTTCAACTAATCAATCCACAACTAACTAACTAACTAACTAACTAACTAATAACATATTTGCATATATTAACTAATTTAACAAACTGTCTTGGCTAAAACGATCAAACAGTTAGCCGAAACATAACTAACTAAACTAATTTAACTACTTTAACATATATCTTGGGCTATACACAAACAGTTGTCGTCGACATGTCGTCGGGATACCAAAAGTTTTAAAAAAAATGGACCACATTACCTCTGTCTCGGCTTCACCCTCGGCTCCCACTCTCGGCTTCACCCTCGGCTTCACAGGCTGTTAACAAAAAAAAAAAAAAAAAAAAAAAAAAAAAAAAAAAAAAAAAAATCAAAAAATTAACGATTATACATTAACAATTAACATTTAATAACTAATAATATCAAAAAATTAACAAATGCAAATCAAAAATTTAAAAATACCTTCGTTAAACAAGAAATAACGGGGAAGAAGAAAAGAAAGAATTAAACATGAGAAAAGGAGTTGTGCTTGTGTGGTGGTGGTGGTGGTGTTGTGGTGGAGTGGTTATATCGGGGTGGAGTTGTGGTGACGGAGGGGGTGTAGTGGTGATGGTTGTGGTTGTAGGACCGAAAGTAATGGTTTTTATGTGATTCGGGAGGTCGAGGTTGATCAAAATAGATGATATCCATGTTTGGTTCCAGAGAGATAATGTAGAGAGAGGGTGAAGAAAATGGATAATATTAATGACAAATACAAGTTACATAATTTCTTACCCCCCTCATAAAGAGTCATGAGGGGTATTTATAGGCTCATTACAACATTACTTTGCCTTTTGTACAATAGTAGTCCCTAAAGGCACAACTAACTACGTATCTAGTCCAATTCAAGTATGTGACGTTATCTTTATAAAAAAGCGAGGCTAACAATCTCCCTCCAAGATATCGTCACACGTGAATGGTTACAATGAGACCTACAAATACATAAACAATGTAAATTACAACAATAGTAAACTATGTTGACGTTGTTGAAGCGCAGAGTCTCTGTAGTCTAGATACTGAGGCAGACTTGAAGTTCTCTCTTCCGACGATCTCGGCATTTGATCTTTGACATTGACGGCAAAGGTCTTTGTAGCTCTAAACTTCAACTGTAATGGTCTAGTTAGGTTATTACTCCCTTCTAACTAGTGAGCCTTTATTCTTTTTCCTGCTCCCTCCTGAACCGACAACTCTATTTTCATCACACAGCGGATAAAGTAGATTCAAAAGTGTAAGAACATGGTTGTAGTTCGGGGAGAATCATAACAACATAACTCACATAGTATTGCACAGAAGGTTGGTAATACGCTCCGATGTACACATCATTAGTACTTCTTCGGTTCTAGTGTAAGCACAATTCCCTCGAACAACCAACGTACTAGAGATGAAACACGACTTCTTTTGGCATGTTCTTCTCCCTCATGATGGTTGCGATTTATCAAAATCATCATACCATTTTGTGTACATGCCATAATTACCCGTACTTTACACTTCTGATGCAATATAGATAGACCATGAAAGCATAATTTTGTGAGTATATGTCGAAAGAATATACTCTCAATACTTCTCTCAAATCAACCTTTAAACGAACCTCCTTTTAATTCACCGACTAATAGTAATGACCACATATGGAGACAGCCCGATATGACCAGCTTGAAAACGAAGTAAACATCCCATCTTGTGACTTAATGCTTGTACGATAGATGTGACTTAATACCTATACTGAGCACTACAACGTAACTCCTTTAAGTATGAGGTTACACGAAATATTCGCCGCTTGAATAATCCACTACTTCGTGTGACACTGAGTACTACAATGTAACTCCTTTAAGTGATAGTTTTACTGTGAGCACTACAACGTAACTCCTTACATCAATAATAACTAGATTGTCAAGACTGAATTTTTTAATTTGCGCAGACAAGTTATATTTAAAAGTCGTGCATCCAACCACCCATAGACTTTGAGATAAATAAGTACACTTTTTGAGATGTTACTTCAAAGTCAAATCAATAATACCGTACAATAACGCTGTAGTCATTTTTTTAAACAAAGCAATTCTAGCCGTGAATAATGTATCCCGTGAAATTTATAATCCAAAATACCACTCAATTAGCGAATATTATCATAAAGTTGCTTTCCAAAAGATTAAATTTGGATTGTAACTTTTGATAGTCCAATTAGCCTATGTGACACTGCAGCCCAATTTATAACAATCTCAATCCAAGATAATAGCAAAAACCCAATAAGATCATAGCCCAATCCGGATTAGTCCACAACAGAGATGAAACCCAAAATCAAAAAATCATACCCGATATAAGCACTTTGTCTCATTACACACCTAAACCTAAATACATTTAACATAAAAACTCCGCCTACCATCCTTTCACCTACACGCTCCCATCTAAACTCTCTGATAAAAAAATAATCTCATCTCACAAATCATCATCACAAACGCATCAGGACGATCTCCTATCCCTTATCTATCACAACCGAACATATAACAAACACAAATCAAACTTCTTTCATATCAACTAATCCCACACCGTAACCCATTAATCTTTCAGCCAAAGATACTAACCCATTCGAATGAAAGCTGACTTATATTTGCTTGTAAATTGAAGAAAACGGGCACGACTTCAAGATCTTAAAATAACGTCACAGGTAGGTTGTTGTTTTGTTTTTGTTGGTCATGAACGAACCATAGAAAGGAAGTGACTTCATAGTTAAATTTCTTTTCTATTATGTTCGGATATTAAGCAAGTAACCTTCCAAAAGAATCGATGATGATTAATGGTCCAACAAAAAATCTTGTAAAGATTAGAAAAACAATTGAACCGATGTGAGATATTGAATTTAATTTTGTTTATATTCTTGTTGATGTTGGAGATGTTTCTGTCGAGAGAAGGAGATGGTTTAGGATAGTGGGAGTTGAAGTTGGTTTTGGTTGTCGACAGGTTGTGGTATTATCTTCTATGTCTTTAATTTCTTTTAACTGTTTTAAACTTGGACCGATGATAGTATGTGGCTGAGGTCTACGAGTTTGGTATATATCTTTTGGTCAAATTGGTCTACTGCTCTTCTTTATCTACTCCTTTTTTTTTTTTTTTTTTTTTTTTTTTTTTTTTTTTTTTTTTTTTTTTTTTTATTTTCATTTGGTAACTTTACGCAAAAGGTTTTGCGTAGACCTGTTGGAATACTTTTGCGTAGAGATACCTTATGCGTAGACATGTTTTGCGTAAAGGCCATACGCATAAACGTATCTTTTGCGTAAACCTTGTCTTTTGCGTAAGTATTACGCGTAAGACTAGGGTTTTTCGCCTAAGTTGTACCTTACGCATAACTTTCCAAGTTATGCGTAGAAAAACAGAAGTTTCGCGTAACAAGAGGGTTTTCTGCATAAACTTGAGCGTAAAAAGAGTTTTTGACCTTTTGACCATCTTTTCCGACCAGATCTCGACCATTTTTCCGACCACCCTTTTTTACACACTTCTGACCACCTTTTTTGACCACAAAAAATCACGGTATGGAACAAACAAGTCACAAAATATATCATTTAACATATGCGAGTAATATTTGGACCAAAGAAAAGCACAAAACAACATATATGATAAACTGTGAACAAAAGTTGGATTCTATTTGGACTGTTTGACCATGGATACATGTGACTGATGAAACTGTTATCAATAAAGATAATCGGAAAAAAAAATTCCAGATCTGAAAAAATATGGGAAAAACAGCTTCAAAACAGTACGAACCACAAAAAAATCATCAAAACAAACACCGTAGCTCTGATGCCAATTGTAGGACCGAAAGTAATGATTTTTATGTGATTCGGGAGGTCGAGGTTGATCAAAATAGATGATATCCATGTTTGGTTCCAGAGAGATAATGTAGAGAGAGGGTGAAGAAAATGGATAATATTAATGACAAATACAAGTTACATAATTTCTCAACCCCCCCCCCCCCCCCCCTTATGGAGAGTCATGAGGGGTATTTATAGGCTCATTACAACATTACTTTGCCTTTTGTACAATAGTAGTCCCTAAAGGCACAACTAACTACGTATCTAGTCCAATTCACGTATGTGACGTTATCTTTATAAAAAAGCGAGGCTAACAGTGGTGTTGGAGGTGCTCGTGTGGTGGTGGTGCTCGCTGGCGATGATGGTTATTGAGAGAGACACAGTGTAGTGGTGGATCTGGTTTTTTTTTGTTATAACTCGATTTTTGTCTAAGTGTTGACCAGATATGGTTTTGTTTTATATTTTTAACTATCCCATCGACATGTCCACGGGACAATAAAATAAATTAGTCGGCATTTTTGGCGCGATAATTTGATTTTTTTCGTGAAATTTTTGGCGGTTTCATTCCCGTCGACATGTCCACGACATTCGGAAATTTATAAAAATAAATAAGTTTTATAAAATTAAAAATTAAATACAAAAAAAAAAAAAAAAAAAAAAAAAAAAATTGGGGAGATAATCCCGTGGACATGTCGCCGGGAAAAAACAGGCGGGAAAAAATCCCGCCATTCTATTGGCCAATAAAAATAAATAAATTTTATAAAATTAAAAATTAAATACTTTAATTTAAAATTAATTACTTTTATTTAATTAAATACATTTATAAACTTGAAAAACTATTAAAAAATAGTTTAATAAAATTAAAAATTAAATACTTTAATTTAAAATTAATTTCTTTTATTTTGTTAAATACTTTTATAAAATTGAAAAACTTTTAAAAAAATTGTTTTATAAAATTAAAAATTAAATGCTTTAATTTAAAATTAATTACTTTTATTTAATTAAATTAACGAGCCGAGATGATATGGTTGTACAAGAGATGTTAAACGAACGAGGCGAGATGCTATGGTTGTACATGAGATGTTAAACCAACGAGCCGAGATGCTATTGTTATACACGAGATGTTAAACGAATGAGCCGAGATGCTACGGTTATACATGAGATGTTAAACGAACGAGCCGAGATGATATGGTTGTACATGAAATGTTAAACCAATGAGCCGAGATGATATGGTTATACATGAGATGTTAAACAGATGAGTCGAGATGCTACGGTTATACACGAGATGTTAAACGAACGAGCCGAGATGATATGGTTGTACATGAGATGTTAAACCAACGAGCTGAGATGCTATGGTTATACATGAGATGTTAAACGAACGAGTGGAGATGCTACGGTTATACATGAGATGTTAAACGAACGAGCCGAAATGATATCGTTATACATGAGATGTTAAACGGATGAGTCGAGATGCTACGGTTATACACGAGATGTTAAACGAACGAGCCGAGATGATATCGTTATACATGAGATGTTAAACGGATGAGTCGACATGCTACGGTTATACACGAGATATTAAACGAACGAGCCGAGATGCTATGGTTATACACGAGAAGTTAAACGAATGATCCGAGATGCTATGGTTATACATGAGATGTTAAACGAACGAGCCGAGATGCTACGGTTATACACGAGATGTTAAACGAACGAGCCGAGATGATATGGTTGTACATGAGATGTTAAACCAATGAGACGAGATGTTATGGTTATACACGAGATGTTAAACGAATGAGTCGAGATGCTACGGTTATACACGAGATGCTAAACGAACGAGTCGAGATGATATGGTTGTACACGCGATGTTAAACGGATGAGCCGAGATGATATGGTTATACACGAGATGTTAAACGAACGAGTCGAGATGCTATGGTTATACATGAGGTGTTAAACAGATGAGTCGAGATGCTACAGTTATACACAAGATGTTAAACGAACGAGCCGAGATGATATGGTTGTACATGAGATGTTAAACCAACGAGCCGAGATGCTATGGTTATACACGAGATGTTAAACGAACGACCCGAGATGCTACGGTTATACATAAGATGTTAAACGAACGAGCCGAGATGATATCGTTATAAATGATATGTTAAACGGATGAGTCGAGATGCTACGGTTATACACGAGATGTTAAACGAATGAGCCGAGATGATATGGTTGTACATGAAATGTTAAACCAATGAGCCGAGATGATATGGTTATACATGAGATGTTAAACAGATGAGTCGAGATGCTACGGTTGTACACGAGATGTTAAACGAACGAGCCGAGATGATATGGTTGTACATGAGATGTTAAACCAACGAGCCGAGATGATATGGTTATACACGAGATGTTAAACGAACGAGCCGAGATGCTACGGTTATACATGAGATGTTAAACGAACGAGCCGATATGATATCGTTATAAATGAGATGTTAAACGGATGAGTCGAGATGCTACAGTTATACACGAGATGTTAAACGAATGAGCCGAGATGATATGGTTGTACATGAGATGTTAAATTAATGAGCCGAGATGCTATAGTTATACACGAGATGTTAAACGAACGAGCCGAGATGATATGGTTGTACACGAGATGTTAAACGAACGAGCCGAGATGATATCGTTATACATGAGATGTTAAACGGATGAGTCGAGATGCTACGGTTATACACGAGATGTTAAACGAACGAGCCGAGATGATATGGTTATACACGAGAAGTTAAACGAATGAGCCGAGATGCTATGGTTATACATGAGATGTTAAACGAACGAGCCGAGATGCTATGGTTATACACGAGATGTTAAACGAACGAGCCGAGATGATATGGATGGTTATACACGAGATGTTAAACGAACGAGCCGAGATGCTATGGTTATACATGAGATGTTAAACGAACAAGCCGAGATGATATGGTTGTACGCGAGATGTTAAACGAACGAGCCGAGATGCTATGGTTATACACGATTTTGTGAGAATATATCAACAACAACAACAACATACCCAATCCCGCAAGAGCGATTTGTGAGAATATATATATATATATATATATATATATATATATATATATATATATATATATATATATATATATATATATATATATAAGTTAAAAAAATAAAAAATTGGGGAGATAATCCCGTGGACATGTCGCCGGGAAAAAACAGGCGGGAAAAAATCCCGCCATTCTATTGGCCAATATTTTACGATAATTGAGTAGCTACAATTATCCCGTCGACATGTCGATGGGAACGTGAAACCAAACACAGTAATTAACGTTAATCATACGTTAATTACTCTTTGATTCGTGATTTATATTATCCTGTCGACATGTCGACGAGAGCATATCAACCCGAAAAATTCAACGCGTTTGGCCTCGGTCAAACGTTTTTTTTTGTCGTTTTCTGCATATTCCCGACGACATTTTGTCGACGGGACGACCTTCGTCGCCTGTTCTCCTGTTTCTCGTAGTGTATGTTGGATAATGGATTTTACACTCAATCTGAGAGTCTGAAACTATGTATTACTATACTATTCCCAACAACAATTTATTTATTTAATGGGTACCATTAGGAAAGTGTTTAGCTTAATTGTTAAAGAAACATGTTAACACTTAGCTTAATTGTTAAAGCTTCAGTACCATTAGGAAAGTGTTTAGCTTCTGTTTAACTAAACATGATTTACAAAGGTCCTATAACTCTTCTCTTAGCTATTACAGAGTGTATCACCTACTCCAAAACCCTTCTATATCACATAGCTCATTAGTATAGTAGTTAGTAATATGGTGTTTGTAAGTTTATATTTCAAAAAATATGTTTAGAGGAGAATTGCATCAAAGAAAGTTAAATATCTGCAATTTTGCTTTACAAGTTTTTTATTCGTAAAGTTTGATAGTATTTTCAAATTTTTTTATGAATATATGAGTATAAAAGTTTTAGTAAGTATATATGTAATTGCCCTTATCTTTAATTATTTTATAAAATTCACTGAAATAGTGATCAAATTTTCGTCACTAATGTTTAATGACGAAATTTCTTGTCACTATTCATGTAATTTTGTGACTAAATAGTGACCACTTATAAGGTTCGTCACTGACTTTTTACTGATGACCAAAAATTATATCATCACTATTGTCATCTCTAAATAGTGACCAAAAAACATTCTCGTCATTAAATTCTCGTCACTAAAGCTACTTTTTCTTGTAGTGGTGGTTATTCTTCTCAACTGGTTGTTCTCAACTTTACTCCAATTTTATCATTTTTATTTATTTTGAGTTTTATAAGCCATCCATGTTCTATAATTATAGTTTCAATGTAAGCTTAATGTTGGTTTTCGTCATCATAATGTTCTTTAATTTCTTAAGCACCAAACTGTGTTTTAATTTATATATATTCTAAAAACCGTGAGGTTCACTGTAGCAACAGTGCTCATGTAAGTTTCACGTTTGCCAATTTTAGCCCCTGAGGTTAGTGATCAATTGCGAAGTTAGTCTTTAACGACCGTTATCTAACAAACGTGGATTAAATTTGAAATGGAACAGTAACTTCAGGGGCTTTTCTGTACATATAATAAACATAAACAGCCCCTAAGGTTAATTTTTTTTTCACCGTTAGTCCCTAAGGACACTGTAGCAACAGTGCTCATGTAAGTTTCACGTTTGCCAATTTTAGCCCCTGAGGTTAGTGATTAATTGCGAAGTTAGTCCTTAACGACCGTTATCTAACAAACGTGGATTAAATTTGAAATGGAACAGTAACTTCAGGGGCTTTTTCTGTACAAATAATAAACATAAACAGCCCCTAAGGTTAATTTTTTTTTCACCGTTAGTCCCTAAGGACTAACTTTGCAAAGAATGCCACGTTAAAGGACTAAAACTGAAAATAACGTTGCTACAGTGCCAAACAGTGGCTGCTACAGTAAAAAGTCAGTTTGTAATAATGTGTGTACTGTAGCTAAGGATTTTACGCTTTTAGTCCCTCATGTTAGCTATAAATTGCACCGTTAGTCCCCGTTAGCGATCTTTTGCAAATTTAGTCCCTAAAAAAAATAAAAAATAATAAAAGTAATTGACCGTTCTATTTCGAGTTTGGATTAAACACAACATTCCCGCAGCAACGCGCGGGTGCCCCGGCTCGTTACATATATGTGTAATTTTCATTACGTTTTTCAAACTATCGCTTCCATTGACAAAAGTCGGTATTATTAGCGAAAAATTAAAACATTTATTATTACATATACACGGAGTAGTAGGTAAACCCTAAATTTATTCTCCCCGGTTTACACAATATATAACTACATATTTTCAATACACTGGTATAGAAACCTTTATTATTACATATACACGTAGTAGGTAAACGCATACTTAAACACACCACACATGCGTAAGAAGAAACATTGTTTGCTATATTTAATATATATTATCTTCAAGTTGGATAGCTTCAGTCTTCATGGTCTATGGAAATGGTAATTCAACATTGCCATCCTTTATTAGAGGACTTGGATCAATTGAAGCATATGCTAATAGCTTTGGGTTAGCTTGCAAAATCCTCATTTCTTCTTCATCAAGGTTCACCCATGCTTCTATTCCTTCACCATCCTTTGTGTCTACTAAGTTTACAATATTTATGAATACCGGGGCGCCCTCATCTACAACACCGGCCAGCCAAATCGGTTTCCCCCAACCAAAATCAATTTCATAGAAACCCATCTTGCACCAACTTGTAAAGTTGTAGCTATTTATACCCATCCCTTTAGAATCAATTTCCCAAATTTCTTGAATTGACTTCTTCATTTCGACATGTCCTTCATCACCTTGTGCTTTCCTCACAAACTCAACACTGATTTTCATAAAACTTTCGTGCACCATTTTCACCAAATCATGCAATGTTTTCTCATTGCTAGGTGGAGACAGCGCGCCGGCAAACCAAACCATGTTACCAAGTATGTCTTCTGACAATGTTGTTGCAAGTTTTCTACGAAGGTTCACTGCATGGGTTAATAGAGAAGGTTTCTCCAAACCATATGCTTCTTTAGATGCCTCCATTGCACACTCCCATATTAAAGCAGATACCACCTCAACACGTGATGGTTGTTGCACTCCCTTTCTAGCTACCTCGATTTTCAGCGTGGCTAAGGCATCCGAACTAAATACAAATCTTTTCGTGACGCACCTTCCTTCCTTCAACAATAACTGAGATATAGCCATTGACATGTCTCTAAGCCAGAGGCTTTTTGCAGGGAAAAGAGATGGGGCACCTAAGTTCGGATACACAACTTCTTTATCTCCACAAGTCATGTTGGCCCATCCTTTTAAGAACGTGTAGAGTCCACTCGCATCAACAACCTTATGTGAAATGCAGGCACCAATGGCGATTCCACCACATTTAAAAATGCTCACTTGTACATGTGTTACATGAGCAACCTCACTAGATTCATCTAAATTAGGTTCCAATGGCAAAAACCTATGCATCATTTGGTGGTCAGGATGGACCAGAAAGTTTTCAAGACTAAGATGAACCAAAGCAGATACATAGCTAGCTCCAAAATCATTACAATCAATAGAATAATCTTTTTGGATCATTCCAGCAAGAGGGTAAAACTGTGTCAAGGTTTTTGATAGAGATTTCTTTAGAAGCACCGACTTTTCTAGGGCTTCAGAAAGATTGTTGCCATTCAGATTTGGGTAGAACAAGATGAGAGAGCCATAAGGAACATTAGGAAACTGATCTAGTACAGAAAGCTTGAATGTTTTCAAGTGGGGTGGTGTTGGAGAGGATGGCTTGATAAACTCTTTGGAAATTATTTCAATTTCCATAGCATAAAAGTATGGTACAAATCTAGAAAATAGGTTATTGCAAAAAATATGTCACTTTGAAGGCCTTTATATAATGAAATGCTGAGATGTACGTCGTATTACGCTAATATTGTGAGACTGGCTAATTATTTTTCTTATTTAAATAGGGCAAAATACCTATTGATGTATTATTATACTTGCCACAAATGTTACTTTCGTGTACTGAACAAATATATATATTCTTATATGGGTACTGAACTTTCATTTTTTGTTCTTTTTTATGTACTTTGTGACATTTTTGCCTTTGGATTTTAGTAATTTAAGGGGCAAAAACGTCACAAAGTACATCAAATAGACCAAAAAATAAAAATTCAGTACCCATATAAAGAAAGATATTTGTTCAGTACACGAAAGTAATATTTGTGGCAACTATGATGCATTTTTTAGATTTTGCCCATTTAAATACTATGTGTCTGGTCTAAACAAAAGATAGACAAAAATCATGCACTTAGACCACATCCATAGTTTAAAAACAGATTAGACATTCCCAAAGTTTAAAAATAGAAAATACAATTTCGAGTCTAAGCTGTTTTTAAACTTTGAGAATGTCTTATCTCTAAGATGATGTTAGATGGCACTCACACTAAACAGTCTTAGGTAGGATGTAACTAACACGGTGGCGGACCCAGCTGAAAATGTAAGGTGAATTCTATTTTGGCCGCGGCTAAAAATGAAAAACCAAGTTTCTAAGTCGGAACGTGTCAAATCAGATTAGGTCGGACAACACTGTGTTGAATCAGGTGAATCTTTTATATAATAAAACAAAATTTTTATTGAGAATTTTTTATTTTAAAAAAATGCATTCATATTTTATTTAGTAATAATTTTATTTAAAAAAAATATTATTTTTTTATTAGGTAACATTTCATATTTATCCATAACACAAGTAGAAGATAAATACAAAAAATATAGATAAGATGCAATTAATAATAGGATTAAAATTTTTAAATAATTATCTTTAATAATAAAAAACTATAATTAAACATCATAAATCAAACAAAACAAAAATTAAATTAGTTGTTTTTTAATAAATAAAAATATATGATTCAAAAAATTTAAAAAAACTCACGCGTGCGCGGAGATTATAACTAGTACAAATACAAACCAAAATACCATGTTTATGGATTCTGATATAACATTTAAATTAAACTAGACGATTACCCGAGCATAGCAACGAGATTTTATAAGAACAGATAATTTATTGATAAAAAAAGTTTATAGCTTATAAAAAATAATAAAAGTTTAAAGATTTGGTGTGATGTGTTTGAAAATAGCGTGATGGGAAACAATATATGCATTCTAATGGATTTTGGAAGAAGGTTATTGTTTACTTTGAAAAAGAAGTTGGTGCAAACAGAATTTACAACTTGATCGTTACCATTAAGTCCATGGCATTGGGAAAAAAGAAGGAGATGGTAGATGAATACTAGGAGTTGAAGAAATAAGAGTTGGAGCAAAAGAAGTATGAGTTGGAGCTACAAGCAAAAAGAGATTAGAAAGCAACGAAAATGTAGGAAAGAAGATTTCAACTAGAAGAAAAAAAAACTTGAATTTGAGAAGGAAAAGAAATGGGAAAAAGACATCATATTCTATCTCACACCAACCGACTCATCTTTTCCCGCACTACAATGACAAAAGCTACAGGAAATCAAGGATTTAATCAAGGCACGCCATAACCTAGATTATTAGTTTAAGTTTTTAATAAGTATTGTGATGTTTTAATTTTATTTGAATTATTATGTAAGGTTTGAATTATTAATGAAATTTAAGTTTGTTGTTAAAAATGTTTTAAAAAAAGTTAAAAATAAATGAAGGTCGCCGTTACTATGGAACCAATCGCCTGAAGGTCACTGGAGAGAGAAAGCTGACGTGGCAGAAAAAATGAGGGGGATTGACCCGCATTACTGTGTTTAGCCTTAGACATATTATTCTTTTTCATATTTCTCAACACAACTACTTTCCCACTTTGTAAGTGGCTTCCGACCGAATCTCCGGTTATCTTCATTGCTCAATTTCAAAATAAGTTCTTTTCCATTTTGTTTCCTTCATGTTTCTCCTTTTTTCTTCTACAAGGTGGTTCCTGAAACAAATTTAAATAGGCCCCAAAGATACCTTACATATCGCTTCTATTAACTTTCGAGGTCTAAGGTGTGAACCACCTGCCACAAAGGTGGGTCTGCCTATGAACCAACATCATCATCACCAACTCAATGTCATATTTGCATGATCTGTGGGTCCTGCACCAATATACGTTTAATGCTTACATAAAGTGTTAAACACTCTGAGCATATTTTGAAATATTTTGTTTCCTTCATGTTTCTCCGTTTTGAATGATCATTCAACTTTTGTTTGAAATATTTCATATCTAGAATGCATGAGGAAAAATTGAGCCAATATACGTTTAATGCTTACATAAAGTGTTAAACACTATGAGCATAAAAATGGTTACTGATGGTTTTTTCAAGCAAGAATGGCTAATCTATTTTTTCATACAAGATCAATTTTGAATCAGGAAGATTGTTGCTAGTTGGAAAAAGAATTTTACAAAACATTTTATTAAAATGAAAGTAAATTAAATTATGTAATTGTTTATAAAATAATGTAAGGTTTTATAAAATGATGCAAGAGTTTAATGCATTGTGTATGAAAAAACTTTCTTTTATCATTTTTTTTATAGATTTTCACTAATATGCTAAGTGATTTCCACCAAATGATAACTATATATAAAACATGTTTATCTAAACTTTTACTTGATACATTTTTATATTTGTTATTAACAAAACGTAAAGAAATCGTTTGCGATTATTTTTATTAACATTAAGTTTAATAATAGAAGAAAAATGTGTCAGCAGTGTATTATTATAAAGAAAAAAATTGATATTTACAATGTTAATTCGGTGTTGTCTCATAATCATAAATACTTTTGTTTATCAATTTTTTTTTCTTCTAACATGTTGTCATCTTATATTGAAATAAATGTCATTTAGCAAACTTATGATACTTGGAGGTGTATTATGTAATATTTCTTAGTCTGTTTATGCTAATATTAACCTTTTGTTCCAGTTTTGTAGTGTTTTACTTGTGTAGGGGTTAATGTGTAAATTGGTGCTATACTAGCTCTCAACGAGTTAGGGTTTCTCATTCATTCTGTTTTGGTCAAAGTTACACCACAATAAGCTCTTAAAGTTTTTCCAGTTTTTCATCAGTTTGGTTTTTCATTGTTTCCGGTGTTAGATTTATTGTTACAAGATCATCTTGATCTTGATCTTGATCTTGGTTTTAAGTTGATATTGTTTAGTCTTAGTGTGTGAGTTTTGTATTAATTGTAATAGCACCTTATAGAGGGACTATTACTTTTTTCTTTGTATTGTATTTAGATTGCATCTGTGTTTTGGGACAATCCTTCAGTGTTTATAGTTATAATGAAATATTGAATCATCAAGGGGTAGTTGGTTAGGTGATAAACCATTGTGTTAGTTGTTTTGATACCATTTTCACATGTTATCAGAATAAGATGTTTGGTGTGGTTGTTATTACTGATGTAAATTTTACTATTGGTCATCCTAATGGTACTTTAGCTAAAATAACACATGATGGAAAATTAAGGTTAAATAATAATGTGCTATTGTTTGATGTGTTAGTTGTGCCTGAGTATTCTGTGAGTTTGTTGTCTGTCTATAAATGATTAAGGATAGTAAGCTTACTGTTGGTTTTGATGAAACTACATGCTATATTTAGGATTTGAAAAAGGAGAGTGTTCTGGGGACTGGTAGTAAGTTTGGTGGTTTATACATTTTTGATAAGGATCTTACTTGTCATACTTTGACTAATCAGAGTGAGTTTTGTATGTATCATTGATGCATGTCTTAGTTATATATGTCAATTTTTTTTTTATCAATTTATTTTAGACATAGTTACCATATATTGCACCGACGTCATTAGGTATTATTGTTATCGTTGTTGTAGACATAGTTTCTTCAGTAATAATAAAACCTTTCGTAAAAACAAAGAAAATAAAATCTATAATATTAACACAAACATAAAATTCAAACAAACCACATATAAGTAAATTGTTGATAATAACTTTAAGTTGTGAAAAGAAAAACCCACGGTTTCTTTGTTATTCATTTCATTACAAGTATTCGCATTTAGATATTGAGAGTTAATATTCACTTTTTAGTTTTTAACCGGCACATGCACACCAGTGGCGTATATTTTAACCTTTTATAACTAACACGGGATAAATAATGTATCTTATTTTATCACATCGCATAAATAATGATATTAAATTTAATAATGAACAAATATTTTTATTTGCATGCATGCGCATTATATATTACCAGATTTTCACCCGGTCAATGAAACACATTCTTAATAGAAATAAATAAAATATCGTATTATATTATACAGAAAGTCAGAAATTCTGAATTGACATAAATAAACTTATATTATATGGAAATTCGATGCATGCATTTTATCTAATTCGATTATTATCCGGTCAGTGACCGACATTTTATAGTAAAACACAAAGATATACGTAATTACATTGATTAGTGATAACCAAGATGGACCGTACACCTTGAATATTTGAATGAACTCCATTGCAGAATTATAAAACTTATAAGACTTGTAGTTTAACGACAGTTGACTAACTTTAGATGTTTTACAATTTGGTAGTTGTTGATTTGGTTATGGATCAACTCCTGTCTTGAACAACTGTGTAGTATAATATACGCGCATACTTCTAATTTATATAGTGAATGTGCAATTATCCTTTTTAGAAGAATTTTTTTTACATGATTTATGATTCTTAAATATCTCATATTCTTATAGTTAGGGAAACATTCCGAGAAAGACATAAATAAAATACCAAAACTTTATACAACTTTGTTTTGTCACACATTTTTTGGTTTTGTTTCGCAGATTAATAAATTTTCAAAGGGAAACTTGCGTTTATATTCTCCATAATATAACTCATCTATGATGTAGAAAAATCATACCTTAGACTCTTAGAGTGAACCTGTCGTTAAGGATGTTACATGCAACTAAAGATAAGCACTAATATTTTGAAGGGATGAGGTAGGGTGTTTTTTTTTTTTTTTTTTTAATTTATTTATACAACATAGGTTTAAAATGGATTCGCATGTGAAATTGTATGTGAGACAACCTCATGATTATGATTTATGAGGAAAGTGAATGTGAGGGGATTTCACATATAAGCCCAAATATATGAAACCACTCAAAAATTACCCAAATAGATGAAAACATTGTTCAATCTGTAACTACTTGGTTCGATAATATAAAACACTTAAAAATGTGATGTACTAAATACGCATATGTTAAAGTGAACCAACGTTTAAGAATGTTATGTGCAAGTAAGAGAAAACAATAATAATGTGTAGAGACATAAATAAAATGAGGCAGTTTGATGTTTTTTTTGTTGAAAATGAGGTAGTTTTGATGTTTTGTTGTTGATACGACATAGTTTTAGAAGGTTTCACCTGTAAATTTATATGCGAGATTGTCTCGCATGTAATCTTACATGTGAAACTACTCAAATTAAATCAGCCAAATGGTGTCACTTTGATTATATTATTCCAAATTTGAGTGGCGGAACTAATGTATGAGTAGTGAAATTGCTTTTTAATTGCAAATCAGATCAAATCATTATTTGATGCATAACTACTTGGTTTAATAATATAACCTAATATAAAGCACTCAATAGTGATGTAGAAAAAACATATATCGTAGTGAACTCCTTTTAAGGATGTCATGTGCAATTAAAGAAAAACACTACTTCCTCCGTCTCATAATAGTAGTTCATATTTTCTTTTTTGGGATGTCTCAAAATAATTGTTCACTTTCCCTTTAAGTAAAAACTAAAGAATCTAATAAAAGAATATTTTATTTGAGTGGTTGAAAATAAAAGTGGTCCAACTTTTATTAACGTTTGTGTTTTTTGTTTCATAACAATAATTTTGATACGGAGGGAGTAATATTTTGAAGGCACACAATTAAAATGAGGTAGTAGGACGTTTTTCTGTTAATCAATATAATGTAGTTTTAAAAGGTTTCACATGATGCGATATTCAGATTCCTCTATTACTTTGAGAATGTTTCACATGTAAGTTTATGGGTGTGTTTGTTAAAAGTAGCAGTGAGCTGTGAGCATTAGTCGCCGTTCATTGCTTTTTAAAAAAGTATTGGAAAAATATGCATTCTTAAAAGATAACAAAATTCATCGCTCTTTTGCCAAACGAGCACTAAAAATCAAAAAACACATTGCTCACTGTTGATATAAATAATGTCTAAAAACATTATTACCATATATCGATATCTCTATGTTTTGATAATCACAAAACGTAAACTCATTGAACTACAAATTATGACGTAAACAAGTATTTAGTCGTAAATATTTGCTTTAGCATCCATATCACTTAAGGTATGAATAAACAAAGTGTCTAATGCATTTTATGATCAAAGGAATTTTTATTTTTACAAACCTTACATTTTATTAAAATGGGACAAACATTTCTAAACTTATACAAAACATTTTTGTATTTATAAGAAATGTTTTATTCAAAATAAACATTTTGAATTCAAATTTCTACCCAAAAAACGGTCACATTCTTCAGGAAAAACCTCCCCCACAAAAAGACAAAAAATCTGAAGAAATTTTTTTTTCTTAGGCGGCCCCCTTAATTATACTAGGCGGTCTCCTTAATAATTAAGGGGACCGTCACACAATTAAGGGAACCGGCCACGCTCCCTGTCAGATTTTGTCAGAAATTTCTCCCTATAAATACCACCTCAAACCTGAAATTTTTCTCACCTCTTTGCACAAATATTTTCAGATCCAATTCTCTCTAAACATCCTTCTAAAACCCTTTGATCATAAGATTATTAATCTTTGTTTCAAGTGATCCAATCTCTCATATCTCAAAGTGCAAGAGAAGAATCCTCCCCATCATAAAGCCAAAGATGTAGTTAGTGCTTATGTAAAGTTGTGAGCTTTGTATATGTAATAAGTAGATCAAGATGATCTTACTTAGTAGTGAGTTTATGAGTGAGTAAGAAGTAGTGTGAAGAAGTAGTAGTGTGGAGAAGTTATGTAGGTGTGAAGTAATAGATGTGTGAGTATGTAGTGGAGTATAGAAGAAGTTGTGAAGTAGTGAAGAAGTCGTGAAGTTGTGAAGCCATGAAGAAGTCGTGAAGCCGTGAAGAAATAGGTGTGTTGTGAAGGTGTGATAAGTTGTGTAGTAGTAGTGTTCTGAAGAAGGTGTGTTGTGGTGTGAGATTGGTTCTAGCTACTATTAGAACTCGACATTTAGCTTAGTGTCGTTAAATGGTGTAAGCAAAAGTTGTGAAAGGTTTTCTCCGCCAAAAGGGAGCTTGTTGTGTAGTGAAGAAAACTCTCGAGTGTGGTACTCGGGGAGTGGAGTAGGGCAAGGAAGGTGTCCTTGTAGCCGAACCACTATAAATCATCGTGTCCGGTTTGCATCTTCTTTATCTTATCTCTTTACATTCACTCTTGCATTTATCGCTTTATATTTATGCTTGCATATATGTGTTAGGTGTTGCTTATATTGTCATGATGATTGATTGTGTTATAGTTGCAAGTTAATATTGTGAAGATGTGCATAATTATATAATATGATCGACTACATTATTATTCACACTCCTCATATTGAGTTTAACTTAATAGATGATTTGATACAAAACGTTTTAAGATTTCAAAAGGAAAACATATTAACTTAAAGATCAACCAATGCTTTATTCATAAAACTAAGTTTTGAAAACAAACTCAAAAGTACACATATATAATTAATCATATTGATTATATATTGTTTTCATAATAAACTCTAATTGAAGATTTTTCATAAAACGAAAAAGAGGGGAAAACCATTCAACCCCCTTCTAGTTTTCCACACTCACCGCTTCAAATAGCAGCACACCAAACATAGCCTACATGTGAATCCACTAAAAATCACCGAATTGTAGGTCACCTTAATTTAAAAAAAAAAAAAATCAAAATTTGAGTAATGAATTAATGCATGAGTAGTGAAAGTGCTTTGGAATTGCGATTTTGATCAAATAATCTTTCAATTTAGAACTACTTGGTTCAATAATATTAAAAACTCAACAATATGTTGTAGAAAGAACATATATTACCCCACCTTTAACGATGATTTATTTAATTAAAGGAAAACATTAATATTGTGAGAAGACACAACTAAAATGAGGTAGTTTTGATTTTTTTTTTAAATTATTATTATTATTATTAAATATAACGTAGTTTTTTAAAATTTTACATGTAATCTTGTATGTCAAACTACCTCATTTTAATCAAAAAAATTAAAAAAATTGAAAGAAAAATATATTATTATTATTATTATTATTATTATTATTATTATTATTATTATTATTATTATTATTATTATTTTATTTTTTTTCATTATAAAGATCACTTTTATTATTAGCGATGTAAAATTTTACATAAAGTTGGATGGGAGTCTAGACACAAGTTGTGCTCCCACTCCTTTTTGAATACAAAAGCTAACTCTATGAAAGATAAAAACATCACTTTTAGCATTATTTGAGTGGCTAATGACAATAGACTTAATGCGTGAAAGTGTGTCCAAAGCCTCCACATCGAATTCCCCAAACGTAGAAAAAGCAAATGGTATGAACTTGTATCCGTTGTCCTCACATTTGGACACATACTTTCTATTTTTCTTCTCAACGGCATTGTGCAAGGCTACCCCAGGGGCCCATGAAGTCGCCCCAATACCAGCAAATGGAGAGATACCAGTCACATCCAAGCATGCATCTTTACCTTGAAGCCAATTAAATAATAACAAGTCTGCAGGTCGTAGCTCCTTCCCATCCTCCGAAAGGAACCCCATAGGAGCCTCATTACGCACCATGATCCCAACCTTAGAACATATATCAACAAGAATATCACGCACCAGATTATGCCTGAATTTCACGCCCACTTCACTAGAGCAGTGGACTGCACGATCTCCCCATTTGTCCATAAGATGCACATTACAACTCGGGCAAAGGCTACCTTCAGAAAACATAGGTATAGTAAGCCTATAACACAACACAGAGCGGAATTGGCGATGGTTCATCCTCTGTCCCAAGCCGTCAATAGGGATGGTGAAAAGAAAATCTTGTGCATGTGGGGCACGTATACAACCAAGAATAGCCACCTGTCTTGGACTCAGCGAGTACTCAGAAACAAGGTCTTTCTCAATGACACCAAAGTAACACTTTGCCAAGGTTTTCATCATTTGGGGGGCAGAAGCGCCATTGGTGACAGAAAGAGCGTCCATGTTACAAGTAATGTTGAAAGTATTAAGAGCATGCTGAAAAGAAGGACCATAGGAGACATCACTAGTTTTATTTAGTATCTTGTACTGTAGATCACTCGTTTGCATACGAGATGCGAGAAAAGCATACTGGATAATATCACCCGCTGAAAGGATACCAAGACCACCCAACTTGATTGGAAGAGTTGCAAGCCGCCACTGCCAATCACCAAACCCCGGCCCTGAGGCGGTAACATCCCGACCACACGATGTCCCTTTGGGGAAGCTGCGGATCCTGTTCAACACCAAGTCTTTATTATTATTATTATTATTATTATTATTATTATTATTATTATTATTATTATTATTATTATTTATTTTCTTTTAATTTTTTTTATTTGAATTAATAATAAGCTTACATAAAGTTGGATGGGAGCCGAGACACAAGTTGTGCTCCCATTCCTTTCTGAATACAAAAGGAGCTTATTATTATTATTATTATTATTATTACATCACTTTATTAAAAAAAAAAAAAATAGGATTTACAAGAAATTAGTGGGGAGCCTAGAGACTAACTGTGCCCCCACACCTCTAGCTATAGCAAAGCTAATAATAATAATAATAATAATAATAATAATAATAATAATAATATCCTAAGAACATATATTTTATGATGGAAAAAGAATAGATAAGGAAAGTGACTAGTTTTTATACGACAGTAGATAAGCGAAATATAAAATTGCCTCGATCACTAGATCTATTAAAAAAATTTAAATCATAACAATCAAACATTATGAACAGAAATCTTCTAATTCTTTTAAAACATAATAATATCTAGAAGGAAATCAAGCATGAAAAATTTAAGGGTAATATAGCTTTAAGATTTGTTTTATTTTTGAAAGACCCAACTAAGAATTTGCCTAAAAAAAAGAACTTTACTCAAATGCCATGAGTCGAACTACTTGTCTTTGAGTAAAATTTTCATTCGGTACTTTGGTTGGTACGTGAAATATGAAATTGAAATATTATAAACTAAAATCTTCTAATTCTTATAAAACATTGATTAAGATTGTTTTATTTTTGCGGAGCGATTTGAAGTTAAGTGGGGCCAAAACTAACGTAAAAATCATAGCAAAAAAATATCCATCGAAAAATGAATCTATAGTTCTTCTAACCCATGGTTCAACTTAACACTACAATAATTAGGAACTAAGCTAAATTAGAAAGAATAATTTGAAAAGTAGATTTTTATTTCGATGTTGTATACTTTTATGTATCTGATTGGTTAAGTTATTCAAAAGTTCAAGAAGAATAAGGGGGGCTTGTTATAAATATTATTTAGAAATTAGCTTATGGACTATATAACTAATGAATAAAGTAGATTGATTAGGGGGTGGCTTAGCACCCACTAGTCATCATACTAGTTTTGCCGCTGTTTGACAGACCCAGCTAAGAGTATGCCCCGTCCAAAAAATGAATTTTACTCAAATGCCATGAGTCTAACTAGGCTGACTTCTATTTTGTTATTCTTTTGAATTACCTAATGTATTAATAATAATAGGTAATATGTATGGAATTGGTCTGAAAATAATTATACTATGTCAAACAACCGATTTACTCTCGTAAATTAAATATATAGTTAAACGGTTAAACCAATTCATTCTCGCACATTTTATATATGGTCAAAGGGGCATGAAAATTTGAATTTCTTGTACTTGTGAGTCATTTGACTGTATTTTTAAAGTATGAGAATGAATTGGTCGAGAGATTTACATTAGATATTTCCAAACAAATTTTTTGGGCATTTATAGAATACTCAATATTTTATTGTAAAAATACTAAAATGCTTTGAATGTATTTTATATTAACTATTAACTATTAACTATAAATACTATAGGGGAAGAAATTGGTTCCCGTGCCCAAATAAAAAATTGATTCAAAAATACTATAGGGAAAGAAATTGGTTTCCCTGCCCAAATAAAAAATTGGTTCAAACAATAAAAAAATGATTTACGAAGAAAACAAATTACTCCGTACTATTAAACAATTAGTTTCTAAATAATATTAGTCAAAAAATAATAAAATTTACAAAACACACCCTGAACTTTTTAATATTTACGACTTTTTTATATAACAACTTTTATTTGCCAAATATCTGACAGATATCTAGCGCTTTCTTGAATAAAAAAATACTGGCAAAAAAGGTGTCTCGATAACGAATAAAACAAGCTGAATATTGATATACTTTTGACGTACGTACGATTTTATAAAATATTTGAAGTTTAATATTTATATATATTGTTTTTAAATAAAAGAACTTTCAAAATGCACCCTTAACCTATCAAATAATTTTAAAAATTATCCCAATTTTTTTTTTTTTTTTTTTTTTTTTTTTTTTTTTTTTTTTTTTAAAACTATAAGAGTCAAGATTAGCCCCGCCACAACACACTGGTGCCCACACAACATTCATTCCAAAAAAGACGTCGTACGACAACAACAAATATAGCTTGACACAAAATTTATTCCAAACAAATACAACAAGTGTAGGCAAAAAACATATCACGATATCAGAACGAGAAGCCACACCCAAACATTGTTAGTAAATTATTATCACAAAAAATTTCTAAAAATTCCCGCTGCAACGCAGCGGGCACCTTCCCACTTGTTAGAACTATGGAAGGCGATATTGGGCTAGGGATATTTATGGGACCCTATGTCGTGTGTTTGTATCGTTGTTATTAAACATCGTCATAATATTGTGCGTGATACCTTTGTCGACATCTTTTATCAGTCGGAGATTTTAGTAAGTCGTATTATATTCATAGGCCCGAATGTTTTTTGATGTAACATGGCCTAGCCCATAATGTAGAATACTCGATGTATCTTATATATTGTAGACCAAGGATCAAATGAGAAGAAAAGTTAAAATGAGAAGGATGAGAAATAATTATAACTACACATTTGAGATGCATCGACTTGAATTAAATGCATCTCTAGTCTTTTAGATGCACCATAATATATTTTCTAGCAAAAATTTAGATGCATATGCATATATTAGATGCATTTCATCAAGCTAGACAAATCATATACATTTTTCGTCCTCTGCGGGTCAAATTTGTTTTTAGTACTACTTTGCATCGTTTTTACTTCAAAATCACTTTCGAAACTAATTGGGATGCATCTAAATGAATAGAGATGCATTTAAATCAAGTCGATGCATCTCAAATGTGTGGTTATAATTATTTCTCATCATTCTCATTTTAAGTTTTCTTCTCACTGGATCCTTACCCATATATTGTATTGTGATTTTGAATAATAAGCAAGGAATCCCAACCTTCATTATGGTATCAAGCTTAATCAAATAAACGATCCTCTCTTTATTTTCCTCCACAAAATTCGGTCTTCTCCCTCCCCTCCCATCTTTCTGCCGTAATCTAGTAAAACCTAAACCACAAACTCAGCACCTATGGCTAGAGATGACACCCCTCCACCACCTCCCTCAACCCTAACCGCCGATAAACACATACCTTTTAGTATCACCAAGGTTCCTGTTAAATTAAACCTTGAAAAACACAACTTCAATTCTTGGAGTTCTTTCTTTAAAATTCACCTTGGGAGTCTTGGACTCAAATCCCACATAGAAGAAAAGGCATCCACTAGTGCTCCTGATCCGAAATGGTGTAAGCTTGATGATCTCATCAAGATGTGGATCCTATGATCGCTTTGTGATTCTCTACGAGAACATGTAGTCTCCACTTCGGGTAATGCAAAGGACTTGTTGGATCATCTTGAAGGGTTGTTTCATGATAATAAGGACGATAGGGCCATCAACCTTGACAATGAACTACATTCCATCACAGTTGGTAACATGTCTATCAACGAATATTGCCCGAAGATCAAGTCTATGGCGGATAGACTCAAAAACCTCGGCTCTCTAGTAAGTGAAAAAAACTTAGTTATTTATGCGATTAATGGCCTTGAATCTCGGTTTACTACAATTGTCAAAATTATATGTCATCGTGAGCCCCTTCCCACTTTTAAAATGGTACGTAATATGCTATTGCTTGAGGAGTCCGCGTTGAATGAGGTAACTGAGCATTCCACAACTTTGATAGTAACACCTCGTCGCCCACTATTCTTTTGGCCACAAAAAATGAAACTAAAGGTAACAATTCTAACCAATTTAATAAGTCCCAATGTTTACCTCAACTTTGTAATCATTTTAATAAAGGCACATGTAAGTTTGGTGATCGGTGTAAGTTTATTCATGATCATTGGAATAGGTCGGGTTTGAACACGAAAAATCCCATGAGCAATCCCACTGGTCGTGGTTCTGTTAATTCAACACAACCACCAAATGCTACATCTTTGGCTCCACCAAGATACTACTATTCTCGTTTGGCCAATTATACTTCACATCCCAATACCACCCTTCACAGCCCAGCACTACGACCCACCTCATCCAGCCCAGCACCAATATGTGGCCTAATAGCCAACCCAACAGGCCCTCTACACCATCCCATATCTGCAGCCTACTACCCAAGGTCTGCCCGGACCTGCACCCGCACTTTACCCGTCTCAACCTACTTCATTACCTAGTGCTTTTAGCACTATGACATTGCAAGACCCGACTTGGAACATGGACACAGGTGCCTCCTCTCATTTAATTTCTAGTACAAATAATTTAAGTACCATTTTTAATAAACGTTTATTTCCATCTGTACCTGTTGGTGGCGGTAATTCCATTCCCGTTACCAACACTGGGCATAACATTATTCATTCTCCTCATCGCCCCCTTCATCTTCATAATGTACTTGTAACTCCTAACATAATTAAAAATCTCATTTATGTGCGTCAGTTTACTAGGGATAATAATTGCACTGTTGAATTTGACCCTTTTGGTGTTTCTGTGAAGGATTTCTTGACCCACCATATCCTCCTTCGATGTGACAGTTTGGGTGATCTATATCCGGTTACCAAGTCATCCACTATCCCTACTGCTTTTCTCTCCACAAGCTCATCCACGTGGCACTAGTACCTCGGTCATCCCGGTGCTGAAGTGCAACGGTCTTTTGTTTCTCGTCAATTTATTTCATGTAATAACAAAAAATCTACTCATGTTTGTCATGTGTGTCAACTTGGCAAACATGTGAAACTTCCTTTTCATAATTTGGATTCTATTGTTGAACATTGTTTTGATATTATTCATTATAATTTATGGATTTCTCCTATTGTTAGTTCTAGTGGATTTAAATATTATATCTTATTTCTTAATCATTTCTTCCACTATTTTTGGATATACCCCCTTCAAACTAAATCCGACATGTTTGATAAATTTTTGCATTTTCGTAGTTATAATAAAAATCAATTTAAATGTAAAATTAAGATCTTCCAATGTGATCATGGTGGTGAGTTCGACAACCATAGACTTCTTACAATTTTTACGAACCACGACATCCAATTTAGAGTTTCTTGTCTAAAAACGTCCCAACAAAATGGCAAAGCGGAACGCATGATCTGAACAATTAATAATGTCATTCACACACTCCTATTTCAAGCACACCTTCCCCCTCATTTTGGGTTGAGGCCCTCCACATGGTCGCTTATCTACTCAACCTTCTCCCATCAACCTTCATAAATAATGAAATCCCTTTCACAAAACTCTTTAATAAACCACCCGATTACTCCTGTTTATGCATTTTGGGTGTTTTTGCTACCCCCACTTTCACTCCCCTAACAAACTAGCCCTACGAGCAACTCCATGTATTTTCTTGGGTTTTCCCACTTATCACCGTGGCTTCCGATGCCTAAACCTTGAAACCAATAAAATCATCCTTTCTTAACACGCCCCCTTTTATGGAACCCAATTTCCATATCGATCCATGACATCCAACTCCCCACCATTATGCACGTTCCTTGACCCTATACCTCCCTCACTCCTAAACTGAGTTATACTCGATCCTACTTCCAACACACCTCAACACCATCTAGTCACCCAAATACAACCCTCTACTTTTACTAACAACCATACGGCCCAATCCCAAAATCCAAACCAACCGGCCCTACAAACTCAGCCCGTTAACCAACCTAATACCCCATTGCCCCAACACGATACTTAATCCGTGCCCAATACTCATCCCGCTCAAACATCACCATCACCAGCCCATTACCATTCATCGACCCAATATCCACAACCAAATTCCCTACCCAAATGTCCCTGATCCACTAACACCGCCTTTCCCACAACCCGATAATGACCCACCTCGCACTCAGCCCATGGTCACTAGGTCTCAATCAGGCATTGTCAAACCAGTTGAGCGTCTTTCCTTACATACTCATCCATTTCTCCAATTCCTAATCTCCGTTTCTAGCTCTTAAAGATCCTTACTAGAATAATGCTATGCACGATGAGTATAATGCGTTGGTTAAAAATTGTACTTGGGTTCTTGTACCAAGGCATTCTGGTGTTAACATAGTTCATTCTATGTGGCTATTCAAGCATAAGTTTCATGCTCACAGGACTTTGAGCCGCTATAAGGCTCATTTGGTTGCTAATGGAAGTAGTCAGCAAATTGGTATCGATTGTGATGAGAAATTTAGCCTAGTCGTTAAACTGGCTACGATTCGCACTGTTCTTTGTCTTGCTGTGTCTCGAGACTGGCCTATTCATTAGTTTGATGTTAGAATGCACTCTTAACGATGACTTATTTGAGACTGTTTACATGCATCAACCGCCAGGGTTTGTTGATTCTCGGTACCCTCATCATGTTTGCCTTTTGTAGAGATCACTATATGGACTGAAACAATCACCTCGTGCTTGGTTTCAGAGGTTTACTGGATAATCCACCCGAATCAGATTTTACCTCAATCGGCGTGATTCTTCATTGTTCATTTGTAGACAGGGATCTGAGGTTGCTTACTGGTGAGTGCTTATTCACTCACTGTTTTATGAGCAAAAACCGACCCAAATAGACTATTTTGCTAACTAAAATGCCAAAGAAATATGTGTTTTATGTTTGTGAACGTGCAGGTACGGATATTACGCAAAATGGCGAAAAACAAACGGAAATCAACAAAAACGGGCACGAGAGTGGAACGTGTGCAGATTAGTCGAGAAAAGTTAATTCAGAGCCTTAAAAGACCTCAGAGATTAGAGATTTGTCAGTTGTGATCCTTGGATAAAGTTTCATGATATGACAACTTTAGTCCTCCAAGTTTCAACAATTGTCAATTTTAGTCCTTTAAAGAAAGTTTTGAAGTTTGAAGTCAAATTTGGTCCTCCATTAATCGAAGAACGACAATAGATACCCTTGAGAGAAACTTTGAAGGAATTACAGATTTAGTCCCTGGAGATTTCAGAATTAGCAAAATGGGTCCTTGTCATTTTATCCCTTAGCCTAAACTAAATTACACAACCGGATCCAATATTAAATAATAACAAGCCCACTCCCAAATTATACCACCCAGCCCAACACACCATAAGCCCACTTATTATTTTACCCAAACCATTACCAAACCCAGGTCAACCCTTTTTAAACCCGGTCAAATAAATAAAACAAATAAATAAACATACCCCGTACCCTTTCCCCCATATTTTTCCCCCAATTTACCTCAATCCCAGAAAGGAACAGTAACTATGAACCCTAGACCCCCAATCTCAAAATTTACCACAATTAAGGGTATATTCGTACAATCAAGGGTATTTTAGAGCGTGTCAGAGTGATAGAAAGCACAAAAGGGACATCTGGCATGGTTCTATTGGGTGAGACGCGTCTTGGATCCTGCTGACAAGTCAGAGAAGGAATTGCATACACGAATGGGGACAGATGGAGTAATTTTACTGGTCAAGCCACGTCTCAAATTTTCATCCAAAGGCTATTATCAGATCAAAGAAACATAAAAAGGATCAAAGGGCTGTGAGATAAGGAGAAGAAACACAAAAGGTTGTGGATTGCCAGCGTGGAATCAGACCCCAACCCTCCTCACTTTTGCTATAAATAGAGGTTCAATTTAGCTCATTAGTGTGTAGGTTTTTAGATAGTGTTACTCTGCCAAATTCTATTCAGCTTTGTAATCTAGTTTAGCTATTGTAATTTTAATAATAGTTTTAATAAAATTTTTAGTTTTCTTCAATAAATTTTAGCTTATTGTGTTCATTATCTCAGCTTATTTTCTATTTTTATCAGCTTATTATCTGTTTTCATTTAGCTAAGTCTTACTTCATTCTATTACTCTTATTTCAGATTTTATTTTCATTTACATAAAATATAAAAAATATATAAAAGAAATAAAAAAAAAATATATATATATATATATATCACAATTACTAATACAGCTTATCATATAGCTTATTTTTCTTTTTATAAATTTCACTTTAGCTTTTTAGCTACTAGTGAAGTTTTTATTGAGTCTGTGTTAAAAAGATAATCAAAGATGAGAAGGTAATTGAATTGGAGCTATTGGATAGACTGATACAGAATTGAGGAGAAATCAGCCTATCATAAAGATAGGCTTGCTTAGTGAGCCCCATCTGTTCATGCTGAGGGGGAATTACTTGGTAAACTCTTGATTTAGATTTTCCTTTGGTATATCTGATTTGAATTTAGTAGCTGTGTTAATATATATTAGTGTAGATTAGCATTTATTTGAGCACTGTTCCATTGGATACTTAGTAGAGTAGTTGTACTTTTGAGTTTTGTTAGTAGTTGATGATAGATAATTGGAGATTGATAGTAGTATGAGTTTGATAAGATCTGAGTTTAGAATGCTGATTTGAGTTCTGAGTATGTTTTATCATAGAATTTTCATAACAGATTGACTGAGAAGGTGTTGATCTTAATCTGTGTTGGATTGAGTATTTGGAATATTTGTGGATTTTTGATACTTTGTTTCTTTTGGATCTAATTGTTAAAGCTTGTTGTAACTGTTTCATTAATTGAGATCATTATAGTGACTTGTTGTCTGTATTGATGTTGAACATTAAGTGAGTAGTGGAAAAATTGGTTTATCCATTTTGTTCATTCTGATATAGGTTATATCAGGTGTGTTTGGATTTGCTAAGATTTGTGTTTTATAGTGGTTTTAGTTTGGTGTTTCTGCATAATTAACTTGCATTAGGTTAGGTTAGTATAGCTTTATTATAAAATCTGGTAGTTAAAGAGTAATAAGACTAGAAAAATTCTCTGTGCATTGCTGAATTCTATAAGTGGATTTGTGCAACTGGAATTCTTAAATTTGATAGATATTAATTGTATACATATTCTTTCTGTCATAAACTAGCTTGATATATCATTTAGGACTAGAAATTTGCATTAGGAATTCATAAAGTCAAAGTGAGATTGCAAATTTTCATAGTCAACTGTTTCACAGAATTTGTTCTTAAGTTGCTGAACTGAGTTAGTTTTTGGTTATCATTCATAGTTTTGATCACAAATTGGTTTGTAGCTATATCTCTGATTGGTCAATTTTGGAATGGCTGCATAAATTTTGGAACTCAGTGCTTAACTTGGTTGCTTAATTTACTTGTTAAGTTGACTGTTTGGGATTAATTAACTGCTTTTGATTTTGGGCTACTTATCTGAGTTTGTGACTGATTTTTTTAACTTGATCTTGATCTGAATCATATTTGAGATTGATTTAGAATTAGTATCATTGATTTGTTTCTGAGAATTTTTGTGCTTATTCTGCTGATAATCTGTGAGCTTAATTTTTGAGCTTATTGCTATTTGTTAGTGCATCTGTGGTAAATCTGAGTTTGTAATCTGTTATATCCTTGCATTTCTGAGCTTACTTAAGCATTTCATATTTGAGTTCTTAGTTTCATTCAGTTTGGGTCTCAAGTGCTTAATAATAAGCACTTGAGATAAGCAGTTTTACATAAATAAGCAGTTCCACTGCTGATTTTCATTTCAAAAATTTTCCTCAAGTTTCTTTTATTAATTTTGATTTTCTGGAATTTTTCCCAATTTTTCTGAGGCTTTTTACTATTTTTCTTATTTTCTTTTGGTTTTATTCAATTTTTAATTAGTTTTTAATTACCAAAAATTCATAAAAACTCATAAAAAGATCTGAAAAATACAAAAAGACTTTTAGAAATTTTTTTATAATAATTTAGAATTTTCAGATTTGAATTTTTATTTTTCCACCTTATTTTTCTATTTTTCCCTATTTTTAATTCAATTTTAATTCCAAAAATAAATAAAAATTCATAGAAAATAAACAAAAAGTCAAAAAAATATTTTTCCTTGTCTTAAAATTCTTTTTATTAGTTTAAGATTTTTAGAAAATATTTCCAAGTTCGTAGGATCATTTTTTGATATACGATACGTTTTAAATTTTGCGGTTGCATTTTCGTTTTTACATTTTTCATTTCGGTGCATAATTAGCTTGTACTATTTGCATATTTCATATTAGTTTGTGAATACTTGAACTATTTGATTGCTATTTTCACTTTCTCACTTTTCAATTCACGATTTCACGAATCGATATTCTCGATTCCATTCGCCTTCGTTGGGAAAACGACTCGGGTGATCCGTATTTTACGCGGATCACTTCGATACTATACTATATTATATATAATTGGTTTTCACACGAATCACTTACTTACTCATATATGTGGATGGCATTATTCTTACAACATCTTCTACAGTCTTCCTTCAGCAGATTATTACGTCTCTTCATAGTGAGTTTGACATGACTGATCTCGGGGCACTTAATTATTTCCTTGGTTTATTTTTTTGTCTCAGCAGAAGTATGCTCTTCAGCTTCTTGAACGTGCTCACATGGCTACTTGTAACCCCTCTCGCACTCCAGTTGACACATAATCCAAACTGGGTCCGGAAGGAGTCCCAGTTCAGGACCCTACTTTATATCGCAGTTTTGCAGGTGGTCTACAGTATCTCACATTCACACAGCCGGATATATCTTATGCATTGCAGCATATTTGTCTCTACATGCACGACCCATGCGAACCACATTTAGCCGCTCTCAAACGCATCTTATGATACGTTCGGGGAACTATGGATTTTGGTCTTCACTTATATTCATCCACTACAACCTCTCTTGTTGGTTATACAAATGCAGACTGGGCAGGTTGTCCCTCTACACGACAGTCCACATCACGTTATTGTGTCTTTTGGGGTGATAACTTACTTTCTTAGTCATCCAAGCGTCAGTAGACCCTCTCCCGCTCTAGTACCGAAGCTGAATATAGGGGTGTTGCTAACGTTATGGCTGAGACACCTTGGCTTTGTCATCTACTACCTGAGTTACATTCTCCTTTATCTTATGCAACTCTTGTCTAATGTGATAACATTAGTGTTATTTATCTATCTGCTAACCCAGTTCAACATCAGAGGACAAAGCATATTGTGATAGACATTCACTTCGTCCGTGACATGGTTACCGTTGGACAGGTGCATGTTCTACATGTACCATCACATTATCAGTACGCCGATATCTTCACCAAGGGACTTCCTTCTATTCTATTTGAGGACTTTCGATCCAGTTTGAGCGCTCGGCCTCCTCCCACTCCAACTGCGGAGAAGTATTAGTCATAGTATGTTACATAGGCCCGAATGTTTTTTGATGTAATAGGGACTAGCCCATAGTCTAGAATACTTAATGTATCTTATATATTGTATTGTGATTATGAATAATAAGCAAGGAATCATAACCTTCATTATTTAGCTAGTAAGGAAGTCGATATTAGGTTGGGTGGTAGACGTGACAAATCCCTACGCCCAGCAGACATGTTACTTTACTTATGGTTAGAGGGCTTAATGTGTGTGTGGATCTAATTCGATCTTCTCCTTTGACGCAAATAGGGATGACTGATTTTGTGCCCGGTGCGGCGGTGATTGATGCGGCACAACGTCAAAGTGTCAAGTATGAGACTAATTACACAATTACAGGTAGGGATGGAAACGGGGCGGGTTTAGGGCAGGGTGGCCATCCCCATCCCCAAACCCGACTACCAAAGCTCTCCCTAAACCCGCCTTGATCCCCATCGGGGATATAATCGGGGCACCCCGTTGGGGCACGATGCTCCCCCAAACGCGCCCCATATTAATCGGGGATCTTATTGGGTATCTTATTTAGGTGCAATTCTCGACCAAAGCCATACCATTTCACATTTATTATTATTTTTAAACCGTTATCTATAAGTTGAAGAATTAAAAACATATTAATAAACAGTTACAAATAAGCCTTATTAAGTTTTTAATTATAATATAATAAATAGGGCTATAAACGAACAAGGCGAACATGAACGGAGCCTTTTTCATGTTCGTTCATTTAATTTTAACCAGAAAAAATAAATGGACACGAATGCTTAAATGGACGAATTTTCTTGATCATGTTCGTTTATTAAGAAAATGTGTTGTTCATGTTCATTTATGTTCGTTCATTGAGAGACTAAGCGAACGCTAAACGAGCATAAACAATCGAACATAAATGAACATAGACTAATAAGCATAAATTTATACAATTGTGCACAATATATTGTTTTACAAGTGTTTCTTTGTTTGAACAAACCAATTTTATAATTATACAATTAAAGATATTATATACGAACATAAAAAATAAATGAACATAAACGAATGTTAACGAACACATAATCGGACGTTCACGAACATAAGTGAACGGACACGACTTTTGTTCATGTTCATTCATTTAACTAAATGAACATAAAATATTGTCCATGTTCGTTTATTTAATAAATAAACGAACATAAACGAACTTTTTACTGAATGCTTCATCAAAATTTTCACCGAACGTTCAGTTCGTTTACGGCCCTAACGATAAGCTACATCTCGAAAGTTTAAACCATAATAGTATGAGACTAACCGAATTTCTGTAATCACTATTTTACATTCTTACAAAGATTTAAAAAAAATGTTAGAGTAATATTTTTTATTAGGTAAATACTAAAAAAATACTACATAGGTTTATATATATTTGTATATATGTATATATTATTCGAGTGGGGTTGGTAACCCGATTAGCATGCCCTGCCATGCCCAAACTAGTTCGGGTTTTGGATTTCCTCGTCAGGTTTGGTTTTTTTTGGCCATCCCTAACTACACGTATGGTTTTCTCCTATTTTCATTCTCTTGTTTATGGGAATTAGAAAAGGATGCGGTTTGCTTGTTGAAGCAGATTCGAAAGTTCTACATGGCTCAAGATATTGGAGCACGAGTTGTTCAAATTGTATATATGATTAGTTTTGCTATAGCTAAAGGGGTGGGGCTCCAGATAGTATCTCAGCTTCCGACTAATTTTTTAAACCTTTTGATTTTCTAATAATGTCCTTTGTGACTCAAGACATTGGGCACGTGCTGCTATTTACATTTTTAGTATGATGAACTTTGGTATAGCTAGAAGAGTGAGGCCTTGATAGTATATAGGCTGTCCACTAATTTCTTATAAATCCTATGAATTTCTTGTTGCCATCTGTTCTCGGTCAGGGATTTTAGCCCGTAAAGTAGTTGATATCGGGTTTAGTGGAGAAAGGGACAAAAACATACATCTAGTTGATATGTTGCTCTACTCGTGGGATGAAGGGCTTGATGCATGTGTCGATCTGACAGGGTCATCTTCCCTGATGCAAACTGGTATGGTTGATTTTATGCCTGGCTTAATCACCGCACAACGCGAATGTGTCAAGTATGAGGCTAAGTACGCGGATTTTGGATATGGGTTTCTTCCAATCTTATTCTCCTCTTTTCAGGAACTTGATAAGGATGCGGTGACCTTACTGAAGCGGATTCAAAAGTTCTCTATGACTTAAGAAATTCGGGCACGTGCTGCTACTCATATTTTTAGTAGGATTTGCTTTGCTGTAATAAGAGTAGTGGAGGCCCAGATAGAACTCGGCTTCCCACCAATATTTTGAAAATCTTAATAAAGTGATAATAATAATAATAATAATAATAATAATAATAATAATAATAATAATAATAATAATAATAATAATAATAATAATAATAATAATAATAATAATAATAATACCATTTGCTTTTTCTACGTTCGAAGATTGGTAATTCTTTTTATGGTTATTTAAATGATCTATAGTTTAGTGTTGAGGTATCTAGAGGAGGGGAGACTATTCTTCATGCCATGAATATATTGATTGAAGACCTTGAAGATGATGTGGGTCTTTTGATGTTGTTGGTGAATTTCAAAAATGCCTTCGATTTGGTTGATCGTGAGGTTATGATACAGGAGGTTCGCCTTCGTTGTCTTGTTATCTCACATTGGGTAGAATTTTTTTACTGCACCCCAACTAGATTATATTATGGGGAACACGCCTTCTTGTCTTACCAAGGTGCGCAACAAGGTAATCCTCTTGGACCTCTGCCTTTTGCCTTAGTATTACATCATTTGGTATGCAATATTAGAGACTCCTTTAGCTTTTCCTTTCAAGCTTGGTGTCTGGATGATGGCACTATTATCAGAGGTACTTTGGTCGTTGGGTTGATTTTAGAGTTTCTTATGGTATACGGACCTCGTTGTCATTTGTACTTCAATGTTGATAAAACTAAGGTTTTTTTTGCCAATGGAAAAATCTAGAAGCAGGCTTGCGAGTGTTTTCCCGCCTAATATTCTCTGACCTTTGCATGGTGTTAAACTACTGGGTGGGCCTGCTAGCATACACTTTAATTTTGGTAGTGAGCTTGTTATAAATAGAGTTACCAAAACCATTTAACTTATGGGTGTTGTTGCTAAGATTAATGGCCCTTAGCGTAAGTTGCTTCTCCTTCGTGCTTGTGTTGGTATTTCCAAATTATATTATGCTATGCGTACATGATCTCCTCGGGTCTTTGAACGTGCTCAGAGTTCATTTGGTGTGATACTTCATTCTGCTTTGGAGCGTATTATCACTGCTTCTTGATATGGTTTTTGGTGATTGGCAATGGAAGCTTGCCACCTTATCCTTTTCTTTTGGGTGGCTTGGTGTTTACTCTGCTGGTTATGTATTGAACTATGCATTCCTTGTGTCTAGAATCTTGTCTACAAGTTAGTACACTAAGCTGCTCCGACATTCTAGTATTGTCATTTCTAGGCCTTCCGTTTTTTTGGGTAAAGGGTTTATACCCGGTGAATATATAAAAATAACACTGTTCGTACAAGGGACATGAACCACTCTCAAAGACGAACAAACAACATGCTTGGAACATGTAACAAGCACAACAGCCAGCTACTTAACTAGAGAGCTATTAAAAACAGATAAAGCATTACACCCGAAGACAGTTCTCTAGTTCGAATAAGAATCAGCTTCCATTGTGATCTTCTTTTGCTAACTTCCAGGTCTTCCTCATCTTGTCAACTCTAGTGTTTTTCTTAAAATGAATAGATGCAAGCTTTAAACGAACCGTGTCAGCTACAATCTTAGTAATGTGCTCGGGATTCCTTTCTCCATTCCCATGAATACGATTGTTCCTCTCTTGCCACACAAAATAAGCCGTTGCAGCCACAAGTAAACGACCCACCATAGATGTCACATTATTACGTTTGGAAATAGGGAGTAAACAGTCCAAGATATCAGCCCATTTAGGTGAAATATTATGAAAATCAGCAACCTTAAGCACGCGATACCAAACAGCAGCCGAAAAGGAGCATTCGAAAAACAAATGTTCATGCGAGTCTTGTTGAGTTTTGCATAGAGGGCACCTAAGCGTGTTTAGATCAACATCATCGACTACATCCCATTGCTTCAATCTGTCTTGCGTTTTGAGACGTTTTCTCATCACGAGCCATAAGTGAGTAGCATGTCTCGGAATACAAAAACTCGACCAAACCAAATGAAACCAATTAATCACATCTCCACGTTCATGGATAGTTTGCCATACATTTCTGATAGCAAAATCTTGCACAACACCATCATTCGAACTCCATATTAGTTTATCATCCTGCTCATTATTTAACAAAGGAACATTGATATGATTTAATATTGGGAATAGGTTGTAGTGTTGTACCATGCTACGGGCCACAACCAATTTCCATTTGAAACCACATTAGCTACTTTCTCTTGACGATTAAAACCCGCTTGTGTCACCACTCTATTCGTCAAATGATTCATCAATGGGCAACATTCAACCCAATTATCGAACCAAACCAAAGCCTTTTTGCCATTTCCCAGCTTGTAGCGAGTATGAGGTCTTATGATGTCTCGCATTTGTAACAGTTTTCGCCATCCCCATGTAACATTAGCAGCTAGTTGAACATCCCAAAAACTACGGTGTCTCAACTTATATGCATGAATCCATTTCACCCACAATGACATTTTGTCACTTACAATCTTCCAAATATGAGTAGACATTAACGCTATATTGAATGTTTCTAAGCGGTGAATGCCTAACCCACCCTCAGTCGCACACGTCATCCCACGACACTTTAGCTTTCCCACATTTCATTTCCCCTTGACACCATAATAAACCACACATAAGATGCTCGATGTCATGAATAATACCTGTTGGGAGAATAAACAAGACGCCCAATATATATGCATGCAGGACGAAACAAAACGAACTAATTGGAGCCTCCCTGCAAATGAAAGCCATTTATTTTTCCAATATATATTCTCTTCTTCACTCGTTCGACAAGAATTTTATAATCTCTAAGAAGGAGTCTTGAAGATATTAGAGGCACACCCAAATACTTGATCGGGAGAGAACCTTCTTCGAAAGGCATAATACTAAGAATGAAGGCCTTAACATGATCCCGAACATTACAAAAGAAAATGGTACTTTTAGGGATACTTGGTACAAGACCCGAAGCATCCTTAAACTCGTTTAGAGCTTCCATAACAAGACTAGCCGACCGAACATCACCATGAGTGAACAAAATTAAATCATCTGCAAAAAAAATATTGATAATTTTTTGTTTGCTGCATCGGTTATGATAAGTAAAATCACCATTTTCACGAACCTTGCGTTTAAGGATGAGCGATAAAATCTCCATAACTAATGTAAATAAATAAGGCGACATAGGGTCTCCTTGACGAAGACCACGCTTTCCTTTAAAATAACCATGAAGATTTCCATTTATATTGATGGAAAACGAGGTACTCGTGACACATGTCATCACCCACTTGATCATGCTCGGGTGAAACCCGAAACCAATAAGGATTTCCTCCAAAAATTTCCAAATCACCGTATCATACGCTTTTAGGATATCAATCTTGAAGGCACATCTAAAAAGACCTCTGTTCACGTGGTAATTGTGCATTAGCTCTTAAGTTAAGAGGACATTATCCGCGATGCTACGACCCGGAATAAACGCCGACCGGTTATTACTAACAACATCGTTTAGCCCATCCTTAATGCGATTAGTGATAATTTAACTAATGCACTTATAGATGACACTACAACATGAAATTGGACGAAAGTCATTGACAAGAGAAGGCGTAGAAACTTTAGGCAGCAAAGCAAGAATGGTGTGATTAACTTGTTGCAACAGTTGGCCATTCATGAGAAAATCTTTCACTGATCTACATACATCACCACCCACGACATCCCAAGCTTTTTTAAAGAAAACCGAAGTAAAATCATCAGGCCCGGGAGCCTTGTTATCCCCAATAGAAAACATAGCGGAACGAATTTCAGAATCTGTCACCTCACGAACCGTATGATCAACCCTATATCGACTTAACTTCTTGGAAAACAGCCCATGACAGTTAAGAGGAACAATAGGACTTTCACTACCAATAAAATTAGTATAGTGGTCCACGAAAATAGTAGGGACCATATTACCTTCATAAATAACATCATCATGTCCAAACATAAAATCGATACGACTTTGCGCCATTTTAGCTTTCACAGACCGATTCCTTTGATGATGCTTTGGGTGCTTATGGAGACCGGTCTTTTGAGTAATCCAAGTGAGATCGATGCCCCAAACTCATGAAGAAACTGACAGATATATACTTCACATGTGTTACCCAAACGACTGAATTCACGTTTTCCCTATCTACTCAAATTGCCAAATCAAATGCTAATTACAAGACTGTAGCGGATAAACCTCGTCGAGTCAAGTTGTACATGGAATGTGACAAGGTAATAGTGTTTTTACGAATTCTTTTTCTGTAGGTACTTATAGCAAACTTCATCAAAAGAAATGTGATCCGTACAAGATTCTTCGAAAGATCAATGACAGTGCTTATGTGATAGATTTAACAAATACCAGTATTTCAAAGACTTTTAATATTTCCAAAATTTCTGAGTTTCACCCCGACGATGAAGTTGAAGATAAGAGCTCAAGCACGAGTTCTTCTAAAGTGAGGAGGAATGATGAGGAGAAGATCGAGGAGTTAACTGAGAAATACATGAAACACTTGGAGCATGGCTAGAGGACCCGAATAAATAAAACGTGAACCAACATTCCCTAGAGCATAAAGGACTTTCCTTGCTTACGCTATAGAAGCTACGTCTTTAATTTTGTTTTGTCTTAGTTTTCTCCATAGCATAAGGACATGTGTCTCCCTACGCCGTAGAGTTCTCAAATAAGTTTTTATTCATGCGTCTTAATGTTACGCTGTAGAGGGAAACTTTTCCCTGCGTTGTAGATGCTTCGATAGCTGAAAATTTCTTTTATAGTTTGAGTCGGTTTTTACTATGTTTAGTGTACATTTTTCCCAAGATTTACTTCATTTTAAATATAGGGCTTGAGTTCATTGTTTAGCTATTCAGTTATTAATAAATCTTGACTTTTAGTGCTGAATCCTTTGTGATTTTAGTTAACCCATATTAGAATTATTGTTCACTCTTTCGTTCTACGTCAAATAATTAATTACTTACTATTAAAATGACTGCCACTAACCTCAAAGGAACCTAACGAACTAAAAAAATTTCTTCAATATATTGCATATATTTAAGCCTCAATAAGTTTTGTTACCGTCTCACACTGGACATTAAAAAGGCTTATAGCAACTTTTGGAATAAGAACCGGAAACGTTTCATTTTGCACGTCTGAAACCTCGTGACCACGTAGAATCTTCACCGCAGCTTCAACTCACCGAAACTTTCTTGAACATTATCCCCATATTGCCAGAAGAATAAAACTTGAAATCGGTCTTGTCCGAGAGTCTTATAAAATCTCTTTATAGAGTTGCATGTCGTTTGACCTGTGCAATGTGCAACAAGGCCAGAGGATTTTCGAGGACTACAAAATACGTCTTTTAAAACTTCATTTCATCTCAATGATGAAAAACCTAAATTAGTAAAACGTATATAAGACACACCATTCATTTTTGTTCGAGTTAAAAGATTTTTACATATGTATTTTGACCAATTAGTCATATTTATTGCAGATTTTATCATGTAATTAAACATTTTACTATGTTAAACTATCTTTTTTTTTTTTTTTTTTTTTTTTTTTTTTTTTTTTTTAATTAAATCTACGAATGTTTTAACACTCATATGTTGTATGTTGTCAAGTGTATCCATTACTCAATAAAGGATGATTTAAGCTAGAGTTTATTACACAATAAATTAAGAATGAAGAGTTTAGTCATTTAATAGTAAAAAACAAATAGCCCAAGTAAAATAAAAAATTGTCAAGTGTAAATATATTTTTGGACAATTGGCCATTATTTTTAGATTCCATGTAAGAATCTACTACCATTGTTTTTTCGTATGAATTGTTAATGTTGTTTCGTTTCATTATGGAGTTTGTTTAATATTCTAGCTATCTGTATTATAATGCAACTTGATCTAATTGACTGCTGCAAGTTTTGATAGCAGTGAGCCGTGAGAATTAGTATATAAACATTTCGCAACCACCTATTCTATCTCGTGTTCAACAAATTTTTCGTTTTTGGGTAAAAGGTTTTAATAGGTAAATGTTTTGTTAAGGAAAATAAAAGGTCGAAATCTGATGGTTAACTAATGTCAAATCAAGTTTCCTAATAAAAACATTGTTCTATTTTATTTTATCTTAAACTTTGTGTCTAATTTTAACTTACAGTCTATCAGAAAAATCTAAAAGGGAAGGATGACATTTTATTGATCAATATTACAGGATTACAATTTAAAAAATTGTATGCCTTTTCTAGAGTGAAAAGTTTTTTTTGCCATGCATAACTCAGCTCATATCAACTTCATAATTACGAATTCGATATAGCATTCATAATAACTATTTTTTGATTATTTGTAGGAAGGATATCATGAAGGTCGTGGTAAGAGGATCAACCATGGTGGTGCCGGCGGAGGATACACCAAGGACAAAGGTATGGAGCTCCAACGTTGACCTGGCGGCCCCAAATTCTCACACAATGGGTGAGCAATTTTACCGACCGAATGGCACTGCCAACTTCTTTGATACAAAAGTGATGAAAGAGGCCCTAAGCAAGGTTTTGGTTGCGTTTTACCCCTTGGCAGGGAGATTAAAAGAAGACAAACATGGCCGGATTGAGATTGATTGTCAAGGACAAGGCGTTCTGTTTGTGGAAGCCGAGTCCAACGTTGCAATAGATTATTTTCGTGATTTTGCACCAACGTTGGAGCTCCAAAAACTTTTTCCTAAAATCGACTACTCACTTGGAATTGAATCCATTCCAATAGTCGTGGTGCAGGTAACCACAAGATCACATGCAAAATCACGTAATTTCAAATATGGTTAACATAACATAATTTATTTGGTTATCAGAGTCTTGGGGGCGACCCTTTATTATGTGACGGAGGAGTACATAGACATTTTCAAAGGGACATACGAATGACACTAAAAATGCATTACATATCCAAAAGTATGTAAATATTTTTTAAAAAGGTGAAACAAATCAGAAAGGACATCGCTAATTTAAGATCCGGTAAACGAAATTATGTTTGAAATAGTGATAATTATTGAGTGTTAAAATAGCATGAAAATAGCTTGAATTTTGTTTTTAACTTGCATAAGGTAGATTAATATTTTTTTTCCTCAAATCTTCACAAATGAATAATCACAAGTCCTAGTAGTAGTAAATTTGAAGACCTTTAAAATTTCCTTGTCGTGTTGCATATAATATGCTTTGCTTTTAAAAAAAATTATACTTTCTTGTACTTCCTTTACATGTTATATCAAGAGCACAAATTCTTCTATTTTTCTAATTTTAGATTTTTATTCTCACCGATATCTTCCCCGGTTATATCAATAGTATATTAAACATATACAATTTTGAGCAGGTTACTTTCTTTAAATGTGGGGGAGTTTCGCTAGGACTCGGCGTTCACCATTGCGTCGCAGATGGTGCATCTATGCTCCACTGCCTCAACACATGGTCCAATATGGCTCGTGGCCTCGGCATAGCCTTGCCACCCATCATAGACCGTACCAGTCTCCGTGCTCGTGACCCACCACGACCAACTTTCAAGCATCTCGAATACCAGCCCTCTCCTATAAAATCGTCACTTGATACCTCTTTAGACGAGAATATCAATTCTATTTTCAAAGTTACACGAGAACAACTAAACATGCTCAAAGCAAAATCAAAAGAAGGTGGCAATACTATCAACTATAGCACCTTCGAAATACTAGCTGGCCATGTTTGGAAGTGCGTGTGTAAAGCCCGTGGGCTGTTGGGTGATCAGGAGACCAGGCTCTTTATCCCGATTGATGGCCGCACTCGCCTTAAGCCAAAACTACACTACAAAAAAATAGTTGATTCTTCACACTTTGTTTTCACACTTTTCAAAAGTGCGTACAATTTAACTACTTTATTAACACTTAATTATGTGTAAAAATTGTTTACATTAATAAGTGTGAAAAAACAATGTCAAAAAATAGATTTTTCACACTTATAGTTGTATCAAATAAAAGTTCACACTTTTAAGTGTGAAAAATTAGAAAATATCTCCACACTTTTAAATATGAAGGTTATTTGTAACACCCAAATTTTACACACTTTGAGAAAGTGTGGAGAATGCTTAGGTCCCCACACTTTAAGTAAGTGTGGAGAATTTTGGTCCACACATATAAGTGTGGACATTTCTTAGATTTTTTCACACTTAAAAGTGTGAACTTTTTTTTGACACAATTATAAGTGTGGAAAATTAATTGTTTTATTTATTTTTTTCACACTTATCAATGTAACTAATTTTTACGCGTTATTAAGTGTTAAGAAATTAATAAAATTTTACGCACTTTTAGAAGTGTGAAGAAAAAAAGTGTGTAAATTAAACCAATTTTTTGTAGTGCTAGCACCTGGCTATCTTGGAAATGGCATCTTTACAACCACTGCTATAGCTCTAGCTAGAGACATTCAATCAAGTCCTAGTTGGTATGCTTCTAGTAAAATCCGCGATGCATTAGCTATTATGAACAATGACTATCTAAGGTCAGCAATTGACTATTTGGAACTACAACCCATTCCCACTCTGAGGACACTGGAACCCGAGGCCCAAGTTTGTAACAGTTTTAATCTTGAAATAATTAGTTGGATTACGCTCCCTCTTCATGAGACTGACTTCGGTTGGGGTCGACCAATATATATGGGGCCTGGTGCTGTTGCACCGGAAGCAGGTCGGAGTATTATTTTACCTAGCCCGACCAAAGATGGGAGCTTATCGATTGTCATTGCGCTTCAAGCAAGGTACATGAAGCTTTTCAGCAAGTTCTTATATGATATTATCATATAAGTTCCATGTGAATATTTCATTGCATGGCAAATATATCTGTATCAATGTGTATTTGTTTTTTTAAATGTGTTTAATATTACGTATAATAAAGGTACCAAAAGGCTTATAGCTTAGCGGTATCCATCCATGTAACGTGTCTGTGTGTTAGATGTTGCAAAATCAAGTGTTTGTGGGTCTTTCCAACGAAGATAAGTGTGTTGTATTAAAATCTATCCGTGTAGGGTGTTGAATGGTTTTACATAATTGAATGATGATGGTGTGGTATGAATGATGTAACGGAATGAACATAAAAATTGAATGTCACTATATTACTTTTTTTTTTTTTTTTTTTTTTTTTTTTTTTTTTTTTTTTTTTTTTGGTAAAGGGGAGTAATCCTGCACTCTGGTAAATATATAAACCAAAACGTTTAAGTACAATGGATATGGGTGAATCCCACACCTCAACCCGTTACATAGGCGAACTTACATAACGAGATACTTCCTATTTTCTAAACAAGAAAAACACACCATTACTCACATGACAACATAAGACATAACGAAATACATTACTTCCTACGACCTTGGAGCCTAGTGCCATAAATGGCGTTAAAAGCATCCAAATTCCCTGAAAGATCATAAACCTGGTTCGCATAGTCATCGTAGTCATAGTCATCATTAGCATCTTCACACTCATGGCCACCACCAAACAAATTTGCAGACTCATCAAATGGGTTAACAACCACCTCATCATCAGAATCCGAAACCACAATATCTCCCACTTTAGAAAAAGGGTTAACCCTCTTAGTAGAAGAGGTGGGAGGAGAAGAGGAAACACCAGTTGTAGGAGCCACTACCGACTCCTTCTCTTTTAAATCACTCACAAGAGGATCTTGTGAAACACTACCAATCTTAATAGACTCTTCCTCATTAACTTCCATTCTTTTACCTGTCTTAGGAGACTCATCCGCGGTAACTTCCATTGTACGACCAGCATCCACATCCTTGTTGTTGTCAGTAGACGGCATATCAAAGGCATCTGTGTCATCCATATTAAGAGCAGCAAACTGATTAGAAGTAGAAATCTTTGTTCCACTCGTACTAGGTAAATCAGAAGCCTTCTTCTTAGTGCCATCCACCTTGTTAGGTTCTGGAGGATTCTTTTTGGGTTGATACTGAAACTGCTTACCCACAACAGGTTTAGTAAACCCTCATTTACCCTGCATCATAGGACCACCTTGCTTACCCATCCTTTTATTATTGACATTCGTGAAACCATCATTAACCAGTTTAGTAGGCTGAAGTGGAGGTGCAACAACTTTAAGACAATCAACCAGAGTATGACCAAAGATCTTACAGTTATCACACCGAGGTGGTTTCCATTCGTATTCAACCCGTATCTTCTCAATAGTCGAACCCGAACCATCAAGTAATGGTATCTCAACAGTGAAGCTATCCCGAAGCACCTCATTCGTATTCAACCCGTATCTTCTCAATGTCATTATATTACCGTTCCGTTGTCTTGTTTCGTTGTTATTTCGTAATGGAATGAATCATTTCCACATCTTGCACGGTACGTTGTAATAGGCAGTGGAAATAACCGGAGATCATTCCATGCATGTCAGAATGTAATGAAATAAAAATTAGGGGTAACTATGGAATGGAATGGGGTTACGGGCTTAGTGGAATGAATCAAATAATAAGTAATACCATTCCAAAACTCAAAACAAACAACAAATTTTCATTACATTGCAATGACGTATTTAATTACTACTTCGATTTTTAGGTACCAATTAACAGTACTACACATACAATTATACGTATTACTGGTCTGTGTATCAAACCTGTATACGCTAGACATGCAACTAACAATTTCAAGTATCTAATAATAAATTATATTTCATAGTACTGTTTTTACGTTTCAAGTATCTCATTCGTATTCAACCCGTATCTTCAGTACTACACATACAATTAAATTACGGAGTATATTTCATAGTACTAACAATTTCAAGTATCTCATTCGTATTCAACCCGTATCTTCAGAAAAAATTTCAAGTATATATATATATATATATATATATATATATATATATATATATATATATATATGGTTTTTCTACATGTTTTTACGAACTCCCAATACATCGATTTGAGAAACATGTGATATCTTACGTAACATACGAGGCTACGAGCATCTCACGAGAAATATCTAACTTTGAAAAAAATGAGAATCTAACCCACTCTATAACTTTGCAAGTTGGGGTTATACAAAGCACTCCTTAAAACCTAACACAACCTACACCAAAATGACTCCTCCAAAAACACCACGAGGATATTATATACACACTTGCTTGAAAAAGTTACAAACACACAAAAACACCCCTTAAACGCCTTCCTGATCTACTTATATATCTGAGTCTGAAATATCAGAATGCTTCAATAAATTTATCCATTGCAACTCGGCAAAAGTTTTGACACCCAAGCAAAAGTCTCAATATATGTATGAAACGTTACAAAATAAATAAATCAAGTAATGCATATATATGAAAAACTGATCTTATAGCATAGCATATATTGATATAATCTTAAAAACTACATTCTTTATTGTGGGAGAACAGTAGTCCCCAAACAATGTGACCTTTTATTTGAACATGATCTCTTCTATTTGTTGACGAAACTACGAATCCTTTTTCGAAGAGCGCAAGCATTGTCAGCAGAAGAAGCATGTAGGAAAAACACATGGTTTTCCCCATTATCTTCGATAACCTCTATGTCACCTTTCCAACCATTTCTAGCCAATATATCCTTATAGTAAAACCCCCTATCCTTCAATATATCATTCTCAGCAACACAAACAAGTACTTTGGAGCATCCAAGATCCGACACTTTCGGATCCTTATCAGGGTTAATTAACGGGTCATCAAATCCACTTGTTCCCGGGCAAACAAACATCCACAGATCACAACCCAATTTCTTACCTGGATGCTCACGAAACTCTGACCCGATCCGATCCTTCCCCCAAAAGAACGGGTGGAGCAATATTAAACCCTCAACATTTATAATATTTTCCGACCCGACCCGAAGACCCATATGATGTGCAATGTTCCCACCCGCACTATCTCCCCCAAAAAACACGCGACTAAAATCTGGATACTCGTTTAGCCACGTGTCGGGTCCATTTCTATTAACATGTTGAGCGACCCACTTGATTGCTTCCCATGCGTCATCATAACAAGTCGGGATAGGATGCTCAGGGGCTGTCCTGTAGTCTACGGATACTACAACAACGTTGGATTCGGATGATACGAGGTTAAGGAAGTTATGGTACTTGGGTGAGGCGGCTGTTTCAACTATGAACCCTCCACCATGAAAATAAACTAAAAGGGGGAGTTTTTTTACGTCCGAATTGTTGGTAATCTTAGGAACATAAATCCTAACAAAGACATTCACTTCGTGTGAGATAACGACGTCTTTGGATTGAACACCGGTTGATGGGTCGATCCCTGCGGGGACAACATCTTTCCCAGAGAGCTTAAGGAAGGTGCCATTTTTGTATACTCTAATGAAGCCGGGAATTTCTTTGATGATCTGATCTGAAGATGATGAATCCATCTAGACAGAATTTCAAGGAGTTGACTAATATAATACTAGTGTGTAATGAGCTTGATGGGATAACCAATTATCCTTTTATAACTCATTAAACTTATATGTTTTCAATTATGTACGTAGGTACATGGACTAATATTTTATGGACTAATAATTTGGATAAGATCGGTATTCAAAATTTTGTTAAGTAGCTTGTGTGATCCTGATAATCAGGTATTACAGTGTGGTTTAGGGGTGAGCATCGGGCCGGTCCCGACCCGTCCCGACCCGATACCGACTAGCCCGTTTCCCGATATCGCCGGAAAACCAAACCGATTCCCGACCCGTTTGCTAGTCGGGATCGGAATCGGTCGGTATCGGTTTCGGGCGTCGGTTTTCTTTGTTGTTTTGTCGGAATCGTCCCGTCCCGACTCGTCCCGTCCCGACCCGACTCCCGTGTTCGCCGGAATTGCAAACCGACTCCCGACCCGTTTGCTAATCGGGATCGGAATCGGGCCGGCGGTTGGTCGGGATCGGGATCGGTAAACGGGCGGCGGGCGGTTTTGCTCACCCCTAGTGTGGTTAGACTAAAAGTAATAAGACCAAACCATTAGATTGGTTTACCTAACACCCACCCTCCCCACACATGAAAAATAATAATAATAATAATAATAATAATAATAATAATAATAATAATAATAAATAAACGAACGAACGAATTGTTTTGGTCTGTCGTTGGACCGAATGAGTGAAGAGGAAAGTAGCGGTTGGCTACTATTTGATACCATTGGGGTGTTTGTATTTGTAAATAGGAAAAAGTAAAATAATAATAATAATAATAACCCACTTTCTTTTCTATAAACTCCTCTTTTGTATACCAACTCAAAAAATGTCTTCCAAAACTCCTAAAAACAATTTTGAAAGGTTTACAATAGCGTCAAAGGGAGGCACCAGAGTTGAGCATGTGACAACACTATCTATTAAGAGTATCGTGCTACTTACGAGTCGGCTTTCACAATGAATACTGGGATGTTTTGAAGGACCATAGCCAATGGAAATATGTAGAAATCCTAAAGTTTTTCAAAACCAAAAAGGTATCTTCCAAAAATCAAGGACATCGAAAACCACCACACACGGCACTTCGGACCCATTACATATTGGTTTGGATCTGAACGACAAAGCAGCGGATTCGAAGGATGCAAAGGTTCGAGAGGTTCGACCAATGGGTTGAGATATGTCTAAGAAGAAAGGATCATCCTTTGCTTCCCGTTCAAAATCTTCGATTGCTATCGATATTGGTCTTGTTGACGCGATGCTCAGTAAATTCACAAAGGTCGCAACGTCGTTATTTTCGACGAGTTGGAAATCCTCCCGGAGTATTTTAGAATAAAGGAGCGGGAATCAGAAATAAAATATCAGAGACGTAGGGAGTAAGTGGAATTGGAGAGACGAAAGCTTGCACAAGAGGAAAAATTAGAACAACAGAGGCTTGCACAAAAGGAAAAAGAATTACAGCTGCAACGTCAAATATTTGAATTTCAACAAAAAGAAAAATTCAAGAAAGTCATCATGTATTACAATGAACCGCTTGACCATTTAACCGGAAAGCAACTAGCGTCGGTGTTGACCCTTATAAAAAAAGATCAAGGAACTTCAAAATTTATACTATTAGTTTAAGTTTTTAATTTTTATTTTAATGTTTTTAATTTTTATTTTAATTATTATTGTTATGTTTTTAATTATTAATTAGAAAAAAAGTGTTCGGTCACTTGTGTGGTCATTATTACGAGCATTTGGTCAATATTTGGTCTAGGAGAGACAACGCTTAGTTAGTGCTGATGTGCCGGTGCTGTTTGTGGTTTTGATGTGGTCTTGTTACTGCTAGCCTTAAATAAATATATTTTACAAATTAGAAAATATATCTTAATTTATTATAAAATGTATACGACCTCCATCTAAAAATATATAAATGGCCACGTTTTATTTTTTATTCTTTCAAATCACATGTCTTCATATTTAAATTAATCAAAAGAGACTTAAGTCCTGTTTTTGTTTTTTTTGCTTAATGTCTTGTTTGCTAATAAAATACCTTTACATACAGAAAGCTTTTGTGTTTCTTTTTAGCTTGTTACAAACATTATTCATTACTGTGAAAGGGCACAAAAAAGTGAAAAACCCCATCCCTTTCCTTCTAGGACGCCAATCACACCCCACATTACCATAATACCCTCATTATAATTTGCCTACTTTTTTCCAATCTTCTTTCCTGGCCTAACATTTTTAGTTCTTCTTCTTCCTTTAGTCCAAACAAACCATCTAAGCACTGCACCACAAGTCGCTATCGCCGCACCACACAAACCATTACCATCGCTATTGTGCACCAGTAATCACTACCACACCAGACAAATCGTAACCACCGCACCACTAACCACCACCCCCACAAGCTCCACTATTGTCACCTTCGACTACCAATGCTCTTTTAACCATGAACAATCCTCCACCATCACACACTATTGCAGATCTAAGGAGTAGAAAAATCAAATTTTAACAGTTATAATATCTTGTCGTTTGTTACATTCGTGCCGCAGGTGACGTCCCTACTCCATCATATCCTCCTCGCTGTGACTTTTATGTTAAGGAAGATTGATTTGGGTTTTTTATATTCTGGTTTCTTAACTTTTTAAATACCTTAATGGTTTTTGACAAAATTGTAAAACATAGATATAGGGGAAGATGGTAAAAAGGTCATTGGCTGCTATTAAAAATATGTGAAAAAAAAAAAAAAAAAAAAAAAAAAAAAAAAAAAAAAAAAAAAAAAGTTATTTTGCAAGTAATTCTTTTTACAAGCAACCCACATTTTTTAAAATAAACATAGACCCAAAGAGGACAAAAAAAGAAACAACCCTTTAGTGCTCCTAGGATGAAAAAATATAATTTGAAGTGGGAGGATTAATAAGTGGTTTGATTGTTTCGAACATGTTCTATGGCATATAACGGCGGATCACACCTAGCATCAAGTCGATCTCTAGTTGTGGGGGTTTATTCTTTTTCAGTTTTTGGGCATGCTTATATGTAAGTTAGTTCATTTTTTTTTTAATTTAATTTAATTTTATTTTATTTCCTCACTTTGTTGGTTATCTGATGGTCCCCTCCTATATCTTGTAAAGGGATCTTTTCTTTGTAAGGTTGTTTTGTGTGTTAACAAAAAAGCTACAGTTCTATTATAATATTAATAATAATAATAATAATAATAATAATAATAATAAGTGCAAAGAGGCATATTTTATTTATGAAAATTTTATTTAGCGGACATTTTATATATTTTGTCCATTTTCAAATTGGTCAGCTCCCTAATAATCGGCATGTGTGTTGGCACAAAGCTTGTTAGCATTAAAGAAACTGTTGGTCATTCTCATATTAGGAACTTTGTTATTGTGTCATTAAAATGTGATAAGTCATCTGGCTAGTAGACTTGGTAGGTTATTAATTTATATTGCTAAGTTAGTAAGCCTTTTATATTTCATGTAAACCAAGTCCAAGCCCAAGCTCAAGCTCAAGCTCATAGAAAGCCTATGAAGCATCTAGCCTTATGTATAAAAGACACCACACACCTCATTTGTGTGGTTTGTTTGAATGTGTCAAGTTCTCTTTACCATCTCTCTCTCTATAGTCCATCAACAACATGGGAACATCAATTACTTACCGAGAGTTTTTTTTTTTTTTTTTTTTTTTTTTTTTTTTTTTTTAATTCTCATTCTGACGTTTCACTTAACTATTCCAACATTATTCTTTGTGACAGTTAAAGAATCTCAACCATATTGAAGAGTTATAATGGTTTGTCGGAATTACATAACATAAGGCTCCATGATGAAATTAAAAACTCATTAACCAACAGTAAAACAAGCCTTCCAAGATGACTCCACAACAGTTAAATTATCCATATGTAAGTTAGTAATATTCATCTTATATACCCATGCAACACAAAAGTAAAGATAATTTTGCACGAGTGAGTAAAGAAAGGTTGATAACACGTTAAGATAGCAATTACAAAACATGCACATGCAGATAAAAAGTCGCTAGAGCCATCAGCTTTCGAGCATTTTTTATACTACAAATGGAAGCAAGGGTAGTGGTGTTCCCTTGCTGAGTCTCCCTATGTGTTACTCCGAGTCCCCAACAAGGCAACAATAGTCTCCTGGTTATAGGATCTCCCTAGCTTCTTTTTATAAACACACTTCTCTAAACTTTTTAAAAGGTTTTAAATAGGTAATTCTACTATATTAGGCGAGTACCCGTGCATCGGTACTTGAATTGAAATATGAATCGAGATTGGAAGCGGCATTACGAGCAAGAATTGGATGAATCTGTAAAATATGACATAAAATTGAATATAGGTAATTAAACTAAAAAAGTAGGCGATAAACATTCATTCTCTCCTAGCAATAAAGTGTGTAAATAACAGATACAAAGTTAAAAAAATATATATAAAAATATAAAAAATAAAAAAATAAAAAAATGCATAAAACAAGTTAAAAGAATATACCACAATAAGTTGATATTTTCACCAAAGGATATTTGTCGAGTTTCATGCTATTTTAAGTGTTTGACATCCTTCCGCCCAGGAGCGGAGATAGGGGAGGGGCACAAGGCGCATGTGCCCCCCTTCCCCAGCGAAAAAAATTGTAGTGTAAAATTTTGAAAATATCGGGCTTTTTTTTGTAATTTGCCCCCCTTAAGAACCAATTTGTAGTGTAGTTTCTAAAAATTATCAAAGTGTGCCCCTCGAACAAAAATTTCTGGCTCCGCCCCTGCTTCCGCTCCAGCCAATGAGACCGTTAGCGGACCATTATTAGTTTATAATCGTGCATGGCTCATTTGTTATGTATGTACCTATTATTATTTTGTTGATAAATATATCGGTTTAGCAATATATACTCTCAAATTTATATGCTTAAGCGTTAGCACGACACTTGTTGAAGGGTTTAGTCCACCATATTGATTTTTTTTCTTTTCTTTTTTTTGACCTGGGTTTCGACTTGACATTGCGACTTGTCTAATCTCAGGGCGAGTACCTTTTTATATAGTCCGAAATCGACGTAGGTGAACTTCCATAGCTACAAGGGGATTAATTTTCTCCCCGTTGGATTTTTACTTTTGACCACCTCTTTTAAAGGTTGATATTCTTACCGTTGTATCATTCTCGTAGTTGACACTCTTCAATCGTCTTAGATCCTTAATTGACAAATTTGCCGTCGACTATATTACACACCAGACAACTCAATTGCCAAGTTAACCAATATAACTTAACCCAATAAAGTTAACCAATATAATCATGTCACACAAACAAGTGAAATAATGGTTAAAACGATTAAATTTGCATAAAAGATCATATTTCCACATGTACTCACCTTTTGCATTGTCGAACATGCTCTTGTTTTATTTTCAAAATGCTAAACAATATATATTAGAACACTCTCCAACAAATTTTATTGTATTACTTTTGTTTTAAAATGCTGGAAATATGTTCTCTTGTTGCATGATCACTTCTATTTGCTGAGGTGGTTAAGGAAAAACACACATGATCCTCCTCTTTATCCTCGATAACCTCAATGTCACCTTTCCAACAAATTTTACTCGAGATATCCTTATAATAAAATCCTCTATCCTTCAATATATCATTTCCAGCAACACAAACAAGTACCCCAGATCCTCTTTATCCTCGATAACCTCAATGTCACCTTTGTTAGTTTATGAACATTATTTTATTAGTCGTATGTTATGATCGAACTCGAGATCACGTGATTGCACACTTTACGTATGAGACTCGATGTTTAAATAATTAATATAAAATGTTATATTTAATTATTTAATTCACAATAAACGACTAAAGAGCGTTAGGTAATTAATAAACTTGACTAACGGTCGGTAAATGTCAACGGGATACGAAGAAAGTAAAACAAGACAAGAGAAGGTTCTAGAAATCCTCTCTTGAGCTTGTTTTGGTCGAAACTATGGAATCCCACATCGGAAACCATAGCAAACTTGATATCTATCATAAGGATATAAATACATTCCCATGTATTCATCCTTTGGTACACTTGATTTCAATAGAAGGTCAAACTTCTTCTTTTCCTCTCTTGTTCATAGGACAACGAGCGAGACCCCAAGAAAAGGGATTTGCGAGTAACCTTGAACATTACAAAGTGTTTGATAAATCTATTGTGATCAAGAACTAGCATTCACATCGAATCGCTAATAGTACGTGTGTACAAGAACGTGATACAATCACACTATTGATTAATTCTTGGATTGAATTACAAAAGAGGTAAGGGGTAATTCTTATAATCCACATAAACCCTAATTAGGGTTCTTGAGTTGAAGATTGCATTTGATTTTTGTTCGGGCTAGAATCACTATGGTATGTTTACTATTTATATTTGATTAATTAATTAAATGTTATATGATCTTATTATAATTGCTTCCGCTATGCTCACTTGATGTGTTTGGTTTATTTTATATGATTGTCATGATATTATAATTCCAACAGTGGCATCTAGAGCCGTTATAATGTGTAATTAATTATCGAAACGCATAAAAAATGGATCTTGATTCGTTTAGTTACATGTTTTTAGGGTTTTTTAGATTCCTAACCCTAATTTTTTTTATGGGTCGATTTTGACCTTAAAGGGTTTTAGGGTTTTGGTTTTGATTTTTTAATATGATTAGAAACCCTAGGATGTCATGTAATTTGTTATGCGTTTTAGTAAACGATCTTGGTGCAATATGTTAATTGTTAAGCTTAATCCATGAAAAAGTGCATATTTGCATGAATTTTATTGTGTGATAATTTAAATGGTTTAAATTGGATATATAAATATAAATTAATTGTTAAGTTATATCGAAACATGTAAATTTATTAATAGATGTCGAATTGGGGAAGACTCCAATATTAAGTAATCAATTATGTGCTATGTGGTATTTGTTTAGTTTTGGCTTACGCAATCGATTTATCGATGTATGTGGCTCTTTTTCCTAGAAGAAGAAAGCCTTAATTGAATAAATACGTTATACACCTAGATTTGATTATTAATAGGACTATTGAATAAGATTTGCATGTGGCTACATGTTTTATACATATTTAATTGTTATGTTATGTATATGTTTATTTAGTTGTTTTATTTTTTTATTTTATATTACTTGTTTTTGTTTATTATTATGTTAGACATGTTTATAAACGAAAAGGGTAATTTTTTGAATAGAAAAATAATACGGACTAAATAAATGGCGAAATTGTTTTGGTTTTAAGAGTAAATTTCAAAGGATTGGTTGATTGATGTTTTTGTACATAGTGTGCGAAAGGCGGACCGAAGGTTGTCATCCAATGTACTTGTAGAGAAGGGTTTTTAAAGCTCATGCACCTACCGGTTTTCTACAACTGCTTGGTTGCCGACTCTAGACTTACCTATATCACTATATTACGTATATTGTCATCTTAAGGGTGAATTCACCACAATTCCACAATGATTATCCGAAACACTAAGCCTTAGAGCTTATGCAAAAGTACGATATAGTGGACGATAATTGTTGGTAATTCTTTAATTGGCGAACCCGATACTTCAATCAAAACTTTGTTGTTTTACTCTTAGCAAATTGGTAATAAAAATATTTTGTAAAACCAATGTTATGAAGTTGTATGCATGCTTCTTCATATATTATTTTGATCACGTCAAAATTAATACCCTTATAAAATTAAGTCAAACGCCATCTAATTAAGAACACTTGAAGTTGTAATTTACGTCATGTGAAAACTTGGCGAGATTGCAATGGAAAGGTAAATTACATAAATTCATTGCTAGCAGATCAACTGATGTGATGGATTTGTGAGTTTGCAGTTTTTAAGTTAGACAACTTAAATTGAGTAGAAAATGAGATCTTGGACTCAAGGCATTAAGATGGGGATAAAACATGCTTACATTGCAAAAGGTTTTGTGAATGTAAATCCCATAATGATCTAGGAATTGCAATATGATATTGGCAATTATTGTTCGACAATTACCTTGTTGAATACTATCATTACTAGCAGATCAACTGATGTAATGGTACTATGTCAATTAGGATCCTAGCTTTAAGGAAATACTATGGTTTATAAGAATATTTAACAATGGGTATTTTATTTTCTTAAAGATCTAATTATCGAAAATACTGAAATTGAATTTTGTAATTCGTTTTAATGTATTAATGCAACGTTCAAACCGTAAACGCAGTTTGAGCTTTGGTAAATTGATCTCGTTCTGTTTTCAAACAAATGTTTGATTAAGAATAATTTACTTAAAAGACAAATGAAGTCTCCTTTCTATGAAAGAAGAGTGAGACACAATCCTATTCCTTTTCATGAATAAGAAAGGATAATAGGAATATTATATATGTCTAAATTCTAATATAACTCATAGCAAATTTTTTAATAGTTAAGAAAATTGCGAATATTTTTCATAGGGATTTTATCATCCTCATTTGGTGATCAAATTCTTAGTAACAAATATGATATTTGGTTAACAGAAAATTATGTATCACATTTTATGAGTTATTATAATTAGAAGCTAGACTAATTACTGCAAAATGTTTAAAGATAAACTAGTTGTTTTAACTATTTTAAAGGTGCTACATACATTGTAGGATGGTAGACCTGTTAAGGAAGAAATTGTATGCCCAATTTTCAAGTTAATAGCATTTGATGGATAGTCCATCATTTACGTAGTAGAATACACTCTTTAGTGCATAAGTAATTGTTACGCATGGACGTTTAAAGGTGTAGGAAAGTTAAAGACACAATATTTGTTTTCACTGGATATGAAACATTTACAATGTTGTCAAATTCAGTGGGAGTATTGTGTACTTATCACTGAATAAGGAATTATTGTAATGATCTTTAATTCAGTGGGAGTTACAAGCTTTGACATCTTGGTAGCTAAAGATAATTACTTTCCAAGTGTAGACACTCATACTTTTAAGGATAGTCTTGTACGTTTCTTTACTAGACATTGTTGTTTTACATATACTTGTTATGCTAAAATCTATGACACAATCATATTGAACACATAAACAAATGCATGGCATGTTGTTTATCAACTATATGAGGTTGTTCCATGCACAAGTGGGAGAAATGTTATCTTTAATGTGTGCTAGAAACAACTCATAAAGATATGATTTAATGGATTCTTTTGACTACAAGGTAAGAGAATAATGTTCTAATATTAATTCTAGAAACACTTGGTGCTACAATTTATGTTATGTGAGAGCTTAGCTAGATTGCAACAATAAGGTGAATTTCATATTTCAGTACTAGCAGATCAACTGATGTAATTGAACTATGAGAATTTGCAGTTTCTAAATTAGAATAATGTTCTGATATGAATTATACTAGGCTAATTCAAGAAACACTTTGTGTTACAATTTATGTTATGTGAGAGCTTAACTAGATTGCAACAACAAGGTGAATTTCATATTTTCATTACTAACAGATCAACTGATGTAATTGAACTATGAGAATTTGCAGTTTCTAAATTAGATACCTATTAGAACATGTGTCAATATGATATCAAGACTACTTTAATTTATAGATTTATGAATTCATGGAATGACATAAATTAATTAAGTAATCTAATGCTGCTTCAATCTGAACATTTATGTGTTCTTGGAATGACATAAATAAATGAATAAATAAGGTTGTTTACATTATTGTGAAGTAATATATTAACTTGAAATTACTATTGAAACCAAAAGATGGTGTTCATAATTACTTTAGTTAAACATGTTTATGTTTCATTGTAAAGATATAAACATAAAGTCTTTTAATTGTTACAAGACTTATAATAAATAAGACGTTATATTGTTATGTCTTTTAATTAAGACATATACATGAAGTTATTAAATTGTTAAATGACTTATAACGTATAGTGGGGTTATAACAGTTTTTGTTTTCTTGTAAAGACATGAACATGAAGTGACTTTGTAAAAAGTACTTGTGTTATAAAACATGTAATTGGCTTGAAAATTGTTATACCATTAAAATGAATTAGTTGGTAAATAGACAAGTCAAAATGAATATGGTTATCTTAAATATTGTTAGATTGTCTTACAATATTAATACTAATGAAATACCAAATGTTTATGGTATGTTCAGTTAGAAAAATCAAACTCTTGTTATATTATTTGATTAAAGATAACTATGACTTCTTTTCTTCCAAAAGTTATCAAGGTTAGAATGTTGAGTATGACTTGGACATATTTAACAAAAACTCCAACCTAGAGGATTAATAAGACATCATCATATGATGGAATGTGATGAATCACATTAAGTCTTAAATTGAAGTTTTAAATTTGTTTAACTGCTTGTGAAGAGGTTATTAACAAAGTAAAGTAGGAACTGTCAATATGTATTTGTAATATCCCAAAAGAGAATATTGTATTGTTGCTTTATTTGCTAAGTATTTAAAGATAGTATTTAAATTGCTAAAAGCAAGTGGGAGTGTTGATCTTTAAAAGATAAAATTACAAGATATATAATCTTCTAAAATACACTAGTAAATATCATGATGAAGTTTGACATTTGAATGTTAAATCTCAACATGATAATAAAGTTTGACATTTAAATGTTAAATATCAAGATGATGGAATTATCATTCATAGAATAGAAATATATCTCAGATATTTGATGAATATGCTGAGGGCTATGATTTACAGGATTATTGAAAATCTGATAATCATTACGATACATTACCAAATATGAAATTGGGTAAAGTATACATGATATGAATGATTAAGATGCTGTCCATAAAGATAATGAATTTTAGAAATGTGGTTTATCTTAATAGTTAGACTAGAAAATAAAGATGAGTTTCTTCAAAGATAAAGTAACCCTTGTGGTTTAAATCTTTGAATAGAAATCATATGGACAATATTGTGCACGTATTTAATGCATGTCTTATGACAAGATTATTAATCACACTTAAGCAATTAACTGTGATTGAATATTCTTTTCTAAACACATTAAATATATAAAGATTATCATTGTCATATTTATGAAATTGACAATAGAATATCAAAACTCTTTCTTGAGTGATTACTTGAGCGAGGACGATAAGTAATCAAAAGAAGTTTATGAATTCAAATAAATCTTTGGAAGTGTACCAAGTGCAATAATCCATGGATGGATAAATGCATGCATCTAGAAGATTACTCTTATGTTTAATTATTAAATTCATGTTTTGATTTATAATTGAAATAAGATAATTTCTAAGTATTCCTAATAGCTAGTGGGAGTATTATGTTTAATTTCTTAAATCATATATGTTGTAGAACATATAAAAAGTAATATTCCATATAAGTAAATGTTAAGTCTTAGAATGGAATGAAATTTTACTTGTAAGATTTAGAAAATAAGACATATAACCTTGGAATGAATGTTTATTGTTGAAACATGTGTGGTAAATGAATCTAATATAACATGATGTATTATTTAGAAAGTCTAAATGGATATGAATGACATGAATAAAATCTAAGTATGACTCAAAGATCTTTCATGAACATCATGTTTGTTTTATCATGCTTGATTACAAGATGATTTGGCAACATTAATATCTAATTAAAAAGTTACTAGATAACTTGTGTAATATTCTAAATGAATATGTTTGATTATAGAATCACATCCTAAATCTGGAATAGCTTCCAAATTCTATAGATGAACAATTTTTCAATTGTTGTGAAAATTGTCAGAGCCAACAAACTTGAAAGTTTGAAGGGCATCAAACATTACACAATAGATATTAATGTTTACGGAAAGTTTTAATAGTATATTGTTGTTGCATACAATGATGTTATTGAAATTGAGATGACACTCTATACTAGTTATGGTAAGGATTTCGTTCTTTGCTATATGTACTAGTTGTGCTTACTAAAAGCATAAGTTGCATTATACATTAAGAGAATAAGAATACTTTAAACTTTAAAATATTTGGAAGTTTAATTATCATAAATTGGTGGTTAAGGATGTCTCACATTTTTATGAAATATGACATTATCAAAATAGTTGACTATGCACATATAAGAATTTCAATAGTTGAATTCTTGAAATAAGTATTCTTAAAATTTTGATAGATCAAAGTTGGATGATTTATGTCTTGTCAACAAGTATGAATTTCATTGCTTAAGACATAATTCATCAACAAGAGTTATCATGCATTGATCTATTTAGTATTTGGATAAGGGATGTTAAACAATTATTATGATACATTGAAATACATGGTATATTTAATTTATAATATATTGTATCCTATATTTGTATGTTTAATCCATGAATAAATGCTATTCTAAATTGTCCGTTGTCAGTTAATAATATGGGAATATTATTAAATTAAGACAAATCTGAAGGTTGGTGTAATATACTTAAAGTATATTGATGCGTAGTCATGCCATTTAAGATGATATTCAATGATACCGAATATAAGACTTATCCCAACTACATGATGTTACTTTATGGATTTTGTTATTAAGTAAATCATGAGAAGTTATCCTCGGACTTGAGATGCAAGATAAGTGTCATGAATGTAGTACATTTTTGTGGAACAACTTAACGCTATACGTAACTGGTAGTCATAAGGGTTGTTTTCGGAAATGTTACAAAGTTTGTGGGTTTTGCTTGTATTCAAGATAGAATTTGTTCCTTCAAATTTATTTTTTGGAGTTTAATACTGCTGGGCCTCTCGTAGGGTTGTCAAGATGTTTGCATGGCCGTGCCCAAGATCTTACCTGAATATGTTCAGATGATTTGGTAATCTTGATCAATCACTAACAACGAGAAACAGAATGGTTAATTAAGGAATGACTTTGATCCATATCCTTATTAACATGGTATTAGAAACAAAAGGATAATTATAATGAGAAATCATTAAAAGGTTTTTCCAGGAGCCTTACTCGAGTTGTACTAGAGGCATCGAAGTGTTGTTAGACGCTAACCGATGTGATTACACTATTAAAATATGTCCAAGTGGGAGCTGTTAGTTTATGGACATTATTTTAGTAGTCGTATGTTAGGATCGAGCTCGAGATCACGGGATTGCACACTTTACGTATGAGACTCGATGTTTAAATAATTAATATAAAATGTTATATTTAATTATTTAATTCACAATAAACGACTAAAGAGCGTTAGGTAATTAATGAAATTGACTAACGGTCGGTAAATGTCAACGGGATACGAAGAAAGTAAAACAAGACAAGAGAAGGTTCTAGAAATCCTCTCTTGAGCTTGTTTTGGTCGAAACTATGGAATCCCACATCAAAAACCATAGCAAACTTGATATCTATCATAAGGGTATAAATACATTCCCATGTATTCATCCTTTGGTACATTTGATTTCAATAGAAGGCCAAACTTCTTCTTTTCCTCTCTTGTTCATAGGACAACGAGCGAGACCCCAAGAAAAGGGATTTGCGAGTAACCTTGAACATTACAAAGTGTTTGGTAAATCTATTGTGATCAAGAACTAGCATTCACATCGAATCGCTAATAGTACGTGTGTACAAGAACGTGATACAATCACACTATTGATTGATTCTTGGATTGAATTACAAAAGAGGTAAGGGGTAATTCTTATAATCCACATAAACCCTAATTAGGGTTCTTGAGTTGAAGATTGCATTTGATTCTTGTTCGGGCTAGAATCACTACGGTATGTTTACTATTTATATTTGATTAATTAATTACATGTTATATGATCTTGTTATAATTGCTTCCGCTATGCTCACTTGATGTGTTTGGTTTATTTTATATGATTGTCATGATATTATAATTCCAACAAACTTTCCAACCAATTTTACTCAAGATATCCTTAGAGCATTAGCAACCATAACGCCCCAGCTGCGTTAAAGGGGTTTAACCCGCGTTAAACATGCATTAACCACACCGTTAGTCCACGTTAAGGGTGCGTTAACGCTCGGCGTTTGCCACTTAACGCTAAGTTAAGGTGCTTTGTTTAAAAAAAAATAATAAACTTTTGGCCCCTCTAAAGTTTTCAATATTCGGACAAAAAGAAAATATATATTCCAAAACTCCCCCTTGGTTCTTAAACGGTATAGTTCGAGCAGGATAACCAAATTCAAATTCATAATTCAAAGTTCAGTAAAACACAAGAACATATTGGAAAATAAACACGATACAACATATTAAAAACGATACACATTGAAAAATAAACACGATACGAAAAACAAAACATTTCATTCGTCACATTTTGGGTGGTTTCTCAAAATGAACCACACGTGAACATATTCGAAGCTTCACCTACCAAAGCGTTCTTCAAAAATGTTCTTTGCAATCTGGAGACGATTGTTGTCATCCTGGCTAGTACGCTGCAAATGCTTTTCCAAAATACATATTTTCGTAAAAAAATTATTTTTGGGAAAAAAATTATTTTCGAAAAAATAATATTTTTGGAAAAAAATATTTTTGAAAAAAAAAATATTTTTGAAAAAAAAATAATTTCAAAAAGAAAAATATTTTTAAAAATGATATTTTCGAAAAATAAAAAATATTTTCAAAAAAAATTGGAAAAAAAACCATTGGGTGAAAATTTCAAAAATTCAAGGGTAAAATGGTTATTAAAAAAAAAAAAAAAAAAAAAAAAAAAAAAAAAAAAAAAAAAAAAAAAATCTTTATTACTCGGGTAAAATGCAAAAATAGTCCCTAAACTATCATGAAATCGCAAAAATAGGAACGAGACAAAAAGTCACGCAAAAAAGCCACTAACGTTACGCAAATTTGAAAAGAAAAAAAAACCCACTAAGAGCCCTTTTCCGTTAGTTTTCTCGTTAAGTGCCTAGTCATCGAGGGTAGTATTGTCTTTTTACTGTTTATCATCTTCCTCATTGCAAAAAAACCACCCTCTACCGCCACCACGACCACCCTTGCCATCCCTAAACACTATTCATCATCTTCCTAATTGCAAATGAAAACTTAACTTCCTAAAACACTATTCATCATCTTCCACACACAAAATCCCACTAACCAAATGAATCAAAATCAAATTATATTCGTCCTTACACTACAAAAATGGGATTGATTTGGGTCGACAATGTCGACCCAAACGCTGAAGTGGGGTCGTACCAAATGATTTGGGTCGACAATCTCGACCCTTTTTGGTTGTACCAATTTCCCCGTCCCAAAAACGTTTGGGTCGACATTTTTAAAACCAATGGCACGACACCCACTAACCAGTCAAACAATGAATATTACGTTTGGAACGACATTGTCGTTCCAAATTTGTATTTGTTTTTTAGCAAATCATTTATGTAAATACATGAAATATTTTGTAAAATAACCAATGGAACGACAATGTCGTTTCAAAATTTGATTTATTTTAAATGTTTTACAAATTAATATACTAAAAATATTTTGTTAAATGCCCGATGGAACGACAAAGTCGTTTCAAAAATTGATTTATTTTAAATGTTTTACAAATTAAAATACTAAAAATATTTTGTTAAATACCCGACGGAACGACAATGTCGTTCCAAAGTTTTTAAATATTTAAACATTTTACCAACTGGAACGATTTTTCCTTGTAATTTTGGGACGACATTGTCGTCCCATTTTGTGAAGTATGCAAAAAAAATGCAGCAGCAGCCTGCATTTCCAGGTTTTTTCCGGAAAAAACCTACCATTACACAAGCTGTAAATCAACCAATATCCGCAATACCAATTCGGCAATATGATACAATACCAAATTACTCATCTATGACTTAAATTCGACAAACACGATACAAATTAAACTAACAAATACGAACTTTATACAAAAACAAACCAAGATTCGGCAATATATAGATTCTAGTATTACATAACTAATAACAAATAGGATACAAATTAAACTACGCCTAAGCCTACTCCTCCTCCTCCGATTCCTCCCCCTCCTCCTCCTCCCCCTCCTCCTCACTACCACTATCATTAAAATTCTCGGGAATGTGGCTCATATGAGGATTTGTTTGTCTTTTATATTGGTTAAGGTCGGGAGTCGGGTCGGAATAATTAACATTATGATCCGGGTTAGAACTAGTACCCGGGCATGTAGTAGAGTTATGAAATACGGGGCGATAACAATTTTCGAAGGAATTAGGGCTCGGAAATGGGGGAAATGGGGGATTTTGTGGTAATCCTGAAAAGTCAACAGGACACGGATTACCTGAGCTGCTGTTGTTGTTGTAGTGGCTGACAAACTGGCCAAACATAGATTCGAAGTTGGCTTGTCGAGACTGAATCTGTTGCTGCTGAAGTAGGAGTATTTCATTTTGCCTCCTCAACAATTCATTCTCTTGTTCCTTTTGTCTTAAGACCGCCGAAATAGCCTCACTAGCATTGTTTTGTTGTAGCGGATAATGAGAGTACCTCGATGAAGCTTTGCCGCTACCCGGCATTAGCCTGCCAACGCCCTTATAATTTTGCCGGTTGTTACTGTGGGCTGTCTTATCGAGTACTTGCTTCTCAGTCATTAACGGGGCCGTACCGGCTTTAACTTGTTGCCACAACTCCTTCATCGCCAACTGTGTAAGTCAAAATATATATATATATATATATATATATATATATATATATATATATATATATATATATATATACACGTTAACCAAAAAAAAAGAAAAAAAAAGAAAAAAAAAAGAAAAAAAAAGAGGTAAGTTAAAAAAAACAAGTAACTTGATATTAATTACGCATGTTAGGAGATAAATTACTTACATAAGCCTTCTCGTTTTCTTCACTTGTAAAGACGCCATCTTTTCTTGTATGGCCTATCCTATACGTCTCCACGAGTTCTTCAGTCTGCCCGTTCTTCGCAACCCGCTATACATACAACATAAAATAAATTAATAACGAGTTATATATAAACATTATATAGACATTTGAAAATCAAAAAATTATAATGAGTCTTACGCGCTCCGTTCGTCCTTGTACGAACGACTTCCTCCCTTGGTGGGTTTTAGCAGTGTTCTTTGCCCGGTTTTCTGCATTTTTTGCAGATCTCGCCATTCGTCTCAGATCAGAAAACCAGTTGACCAACGACTCCCACTCCGCTTGGCTTCTGCTACCCCACACTGTCGACGGCGGCGGATTTTGCTTTGCCGTCTCGGGTGTCGGTTGTGTGTCAAAGTATGCGGTTTTTATCCTGTTTCTATGCTTGCGCCATAGTAACCGCAGCTGAAGCCCAATCCCAGTACGTATCCGTTCCCCAACCGTGTAGACATTGTACCCAACCCTTATATTGTCGTTCCTGTTTAACCAAGGCGTGAGCTCGAAATAAGTCTGCAAATAAATATACACATTTAAATAAACAAACAATTTAAATATAGCACGCATATCTAAACGGTCGATAATGATAAGAATACAAATATAATAAACAATTAATACCTCGAGTGCGGGAAATATGTGAGCCATAAAAGGCTCCGGAATCTCCTCCCAGTGCTCGCAGTCAAAGGGAAGTGGACTAACTAGTTCCCCCAAAAGACTACTGAACTGCGGTGCCCACGTGCCCACAGCTGTAAAGGTACCTAGATCATCAACGTCAAAGCCGATGGGCAAAGGCCGATTACCGTTCGATTTGAACGCACTCCTTATGACCCGATTTGAGGGCACACTCGAAACCGAAGCTACAAATATAAGTTATTGAGTCGTGAGAATACAAGTAAAAAAATTTAGTTTTATCAATAAAAAACTTCAAATAAAAATCACAATTTCTTACCGAAACAGTAGCCCGGCGTAGTAAAATAGGGTCGGTGTGGTGGTGGTGGATCACCACCGGCATCCCCGCCGTGTGCTTGGGGACCTACACACGCCATCTGTAAAATTATAAGTACAAGAACACACAATTTCGTGGACCAATTAATACTAATAAACACATTCATATAAATATACACATTTAAACATAACATAACATGCAATTTCATTCAAATAAAAGTTACACGTTTAAACATATAGTAACAGTTTCATTCAAATTACAAATTAAGAACAATTTTCATCATCTGAATCATCGCTAGATAAAACTTCTTCAACAACAATCGTTGGGTTCACTTCATCATCATCAGACACGTCAACATCATCATCATCAAGGACATGAGCAACGACATCATCTTCATTATTAACAAAATCAGCATCTTCTTCTTCTGGTGGGGCATCCACTTCTGTTGATTCATGATTTACACTCAAATTCGCAGACTCCAAACCAGGCAAACCAACAGACAATGCAACATCTGATGAACTGCTGCCATGTATAACATCTTGATCAGAATCTACAACATCCCGATCCCAGATCTTTCGATGATGAACATCTTCGACGACCTTCCAATGAGGTGGTCGTCTAGCAGGGTCTTCAAGGTAGAAGACTTGTGCTGCTTGTGTCGAAAGAATGTATTGTTGATTTCTATAAGCATCCTTATCAGTCAAAATATGACGTATGCCACGTTCAATGTAAGAACGCCTAGAGCGTGCCGTAGGGTTATTAGGGTTATGGGTGTCGAACCATAAAACCCGGAACAACACAACCTTTCGGTCACCCAAATAAGTGAGCTCCAGAATTTCCTCCAGTTGACCATAATACATTTCTCCATCAGGGCCGGGTGTTGAAACTCCACTGCATTGAGTGGTATGAAGTTTATCGCGCTCATGCACCAAAAACTTCACACCGTTAACTATGCAAGCGGGGTATGTAAATGCACGCGATGAAGGTCCACATGCCAAAGAGAATAACTCAGGACTACAGCTTGGGTCTTTTGCCACACTCTTTTCACGGATCTACGAAAGAGATACAAACATATTCAGATGAGCAAAAACTCTGGACTACATGGTAATATATCTAATGTGTTTACCTTGTGATTGAACCAGGGAGGAAAACTTGTTTCCACGGTATTGTTAGGAAATTCACTGTAAAAGTTCATGATATTAGAATAATTTATCGAAAACAAATAACTTAGCAAAAAAAGGGTTCTTCAAAATATAAAAAAGAAGAAACATACTCTTTGTACGCCTGGATGTCTGCGTCGATTTCAGGACTGTTGTTAAGTACAAACCATACAACTGCCTGCATAACATCGGGCTTCATCCGAGTATCTACACATCTACCCACTGGTTCGCATACTGACTGGAACACCTGGAATTTATCTGGTTGTTCAGGTGCACCATCGTCATTTCTGTCAAGATGATTAAATCTCGTCTCCACATCCTTAAGATAACGCGAGCAGAAAGTTAATGCTTCTTCTGCAACATAACCCTCCGCTATGGAACCTTCAGGCCTGGCTTTATTTCGGACATAATTTTTCAGCTTCTTCATGTATCTTTCAAATGGATACATCCACCTGAAGTAAACAGGGCCACCTAGAATAGCCTCGTCGGGTAAATGCATAAGCAAATGAATCATTATGTCAAAAAAAAGCAGGGGGAAATATTTGCTCTAATTTAATCATAACATCGAGCATTTGTTTTTTAGCTTTCTCCATGTCCTGCTGCGTCAAATTTCGAGCACAAAGCTGCTTAAAGAATAAGCAGAGCTCGATTAATGGGGGTGAAATGTCTTTGGGTAAGTATTGGTGAACTCCATAAGGAAGTAACCGCTGCATCATAATATGACAGTCATGAGATTTTAGGCCCGTTATGTTGTTATCGTCAGCGGTCACTTTTTTCTTGAAGTTGGATCCAAACCCATCGGGTAGTCTAACTCCTTTGATGAATTGACAAAACAGTTTTCTGTTTTCTGGTGTGAAAGAGTACTTTGGATGAGGCTTATCGAACTTCCCGTTTCCTTTATCAACGAGCCACAACTCTTTTCGAACTCCCAGAGTTTTCAAGTCTTGCCTTGCCTTTACCGTGTCTTTGGATTTGTCGTTCATTAACAAGGTATTAAGCACACTTTCAAACACGTTCTTTTTGATGTGCATGACATCGAGATTGTGCTTTAGTTTAAGAACGGGCCAATACTCCAGTTCGTAGAAGATAGAACACTTACTCCAATTCAATTCAATTTCTCGATTAGGTTTAGGGTTGTCTTTAAGAATACGTGGATGTTTACCCGAGACACGTTTAAAGACTTTACTAATTTGAATCATGATTTCTTCATTGGTAAAGTTTCTTGGAGGATGCCCAGTTTCAGGTTTACCATGGAATTCGCAATGTTTCCTCCTCATTGGATGGTTTACGCGTAAGAATCTTCTATAACCAACATAAGCGATTTTATGCTTCACAGGAATCGATGGAGTGTCCTGATTACATGTTGGGCATGCATAGTAGCCTTGTCCACTCCACCCAGACAAACTACTTCGAGCTGGAAAGTCATTTATGGTCCATAAAACCGCCGCTTTCATGTTGAAATGAGTACCCGTAGCAGCGTCAAAAGTCGGCTCTCCTGTCCATAATTCTTGGAGTTCTTTGATCAAAGGCTGCAAGAAAACATCAATGTCCTTTGCAGCTGATTTAGGGCCGGGAATTAACATCGTCAACATTAAAGAAGTCTCTTTCATACACATCCATGGGGGTGTGTTGTATGCTGTCAATATAACCGGCCACATGCTGTAATTTTGACTCATGTTGCCAAACGGATTGAAACCATCGGTAGCCAACCCTAATCGGACGTTTCTAGGGTCACAAGAAAACTCGGGTTTCATTATGTCAAAATTTTTCCAAGCTTCACCATCACACGGGTGATTCATCTTACCGTTTTCCTTAGACTGTCCAGTAGCATGCCAAGTCATCCACTTTGCGATGTGTTTTGTGTTGAACATACGTTGTAGTCTAGGTTTTAATGGAAAGTAACGCAACACCTTATTGGCAACTTTCTTCCCCTTTTTCTTAAGGTTTTTCCATCTACTCGCGTTGCAGATTGGACAATTATTCAGACTTTTGTTGTGATCTGACCCCCAAAATAAAAAACAATCATTTATACAAGCATGGATCGATTCGTATCCCAACCCGATATCTTTGTATGTCTTCTTGATTTCATAGTATGACGGTGGGAAATTGAATCCATTCTTAGGGGGACATGCCTTTTGCAAAAGAGCTAGAATCATGTTAAACCCTTTATCAGGTATTTTACATAAGACCTTGATGTGCGAAAGCTCTGACGTAAAGTTCAGTACAGTCATATCACAATTTGGACCCAACATTTGGGTGGACCTAGCAAGTAACTCTTTGTACTTGTTAGGAGCCGTTGTTTGAGCTGGTTGAGAACATGTTGTTTGTGTTGGTTGAGAACCTGTTGTTTGAGATGGTGGAGTTGGGTCATTATTTGCAGAAATATCTTGGAAGAATGCATCCATGTCAATGTGTTCAGGTGAAGGTGGTTGTGGTGTGTTGTTTACTACGGGTGGAGTTGGGTCATTATTTGCAGAAATATCTTGGAATAATGCATCCATGTCAATGTGTTCAGGTGAAGGTAGTTGTGGTGTGTTGTTTACTACGGGTGGAGGAAGCGGCTCACCGTGATATTTCCAAGTGGTATAACTTTCGTCCCACCCGTATTTTGAAATGTGTGACTCAAGAGTTTCGAGAGTATGCGCTTTATTCCAAGCGTTACCACAACGAACACATGGGCAAAGAATCTTTTTTGTGATGGGGTGTAACAATGGCTCACAATGCGCAATGAATGCAAAAAGACCATCTAAAAACTCATCGGAATTACGGTTTGCTATAGTGGTCCAAGTCTTATCAATTGTCATGACTGCGTTGCAAAAAAAAAACAGTTTCAAATAAACACATTTAAACATAAAAAGGCGTAATTATGAACTGTTTTGATTACCTAGTGCAACTATGGAAGGCAATCCTAACCCACTCTTTGAATGCCTTGTCTCATATATGAATGCGTATAACCGATTTACTATTTGAAAAAAATTCGGCAGCATTTCCCTTCAACTCCCCAAATATGTGCATTAAAGACATATTCGTAGGAGTGAAAGGGAAATAATGTCGAATTTCTCTCAAATAGTAAAACAGTTATACGCATCCATATCCTAAATGAGACAAAACATTCAAAAAGCAGTCCCAAACAGGGGACTTTCCGAAATTAATTTCTAATAAATTAATTTCGGACGGGTTTTCTATAGGTTGATTAATTTCAGATGGGGGTTGTCCGAAATCAATCACTAGAATCCTAAAAAAAAGTCACATAAGTTTAACAATACAATATCATTCCAATAACAAATACATTACTAATTAAATTACATACTAATAAACAAAAACAAAATATGGAAATAAAGAAAACATACTAGATGTCACAGTTGGTACACGGCTCAAAGAGAAGAAGAAAGATAGAGAGGTGGTGCTTTTGCGATGGTCCTACACAAACATACATTTCATAAAAAAAAAATTACAATTCACATAAGTTTAACAATTATACTAACCAAATTACAATATCATAAGAGTAATTAAATTATATACCTAGTTCGCGGCTAAAATAGAGGAAGAGAAGAAAAGAGAAAAAGAGGAAAAGAGGTGTTGTCCCGGCTCTCCCGGCTGTCCTGGCTAACCAAAAACATTAAAAAAAAAAAAAATGAAAAAAAAAAAAAAAAAAAACCTAAATTAATACCAACTTCATTTTAGCACATCAATACTTGTAAACTTTACTACAATGTCTAACAAAACACAAGCTAAATTAATACCGGCTGTCCATAACTTTTGAGGACGACATTGTCGTACCAAAAAAACACTTTAATACAATAAAAAAAAACACAAGCTAGAGGTGGTCCATAACTTTGTCCCGGCTGTCCATAAATTTTGAGGACGACATTGTCATACCAAAACACTTTAACACAATAAAAAAAACATACCTTTAAATTAACAACAATTAAAAAAAAAAAAAAAAAAAAAAAAAACATACCTTTGACGGTGGTGGTGGTGGTGCTGCTGCTGCCATCTAACGCCACCACAAACACAACACAAAATAGAAACAAAGATTATCAAACCTAGGAATATCAATAACAAAACTAATTAACAAAATGAAATTAACAAAAAATTCATACATTTACACAAACCAAATTAACAAAAATTAAACAAATTGTGCACAGTGGTGCGTGTGTAATTGGTGTTTTGAGGTGATTGTGGTGTCGAATGTGGTATTAATTTGATTGTGTTGGTGTAGAATCGAAGAAGATGAAGATGGTGTATTGATGTGGGTTTTTTTTTTTTTTTTTTTTTTTTTTTTTTTTTTTTTTTTTTTTTTTTTTTTTTTCGCTTCTGATAGAACTGATATGGTTTGACTCGTGGGTTAATCAATTATTAAGTCGTTTGGGTCGACATTGTCGTCCCAATGGGTGCACGATTTTTTTTAATCCCTTTGGGTCGACATTGTCGTACCAAATGGAGTAAGATTTTTTCTTTTTTTTTGCTTTTTTAATTTTGGAACGACAATGTCGTTCCAAATATTGTGGCGGGATAAATTATTTCACGGCGCGGGTACCTTAAATTTTGGTGAAAAATTTTGGAACGACATTGTCGTTCCTTATGGATTTTTTATTTTTTTCATTTATCTATTGCATACTAAAAATGATTTTAATTATTTAATTAATACTAAATAAATTAAAAATGATTTAAATTATTTAATTAATACTAAATAAATAAATAATGATTTAAATTAATTAAAAAAAATATTTAAATTAATTAAAATTATTTAAATAGATGTTGTAATCTTGTTTTGAATTATTTAATTAATACTAAATAAATACCAAAAACGAGACAATCTTTTTTTTAATAAAAAATATTTAAAATTATTTAATTTAATTTAAAATTAAATCCAATAATCTATGCATAACGTGTTAAACGGATGAGTCGAGTTATTTTGACTATGCATAACATGTCAATCGGATGAGTCGAGTTGTTATGACATGCATAACATGTTTAGCGGATGAGTCGAGTTGTTATGGATATCCATATATAACAAGTTTAACGGATGAGTCGAGTTGTTATGACATGCATAACATGTTTAGCGGATGAGTCGAGTTGTTATGGATATCCATATATAACAAGTTTAACGGATGAGTCGAGTTGTTATGACATGCATAACATGTTTAGCGGATGAGTCGAGTTGTTATGGATATGCATATATAACAAGTTTAACGGATGAGTCTAGTTGTTATGAATATGCATAACATGCTAAACGGATGAGTCGAGTTGTTACGGATATGCATAACACGTTAAACGGATATGCATAACATGTTTAACGGATGAGTCGAGTTGTTACGGATATGCATAACACTTGGCCCATAGTTAGGAGTTGCATCTTTCAAACTAGAACAAGATAAGCTGAAACTTTGTTGTTGAGCACGAGTTCCATAATTGCTCGGCTCATTCGTTTAACATCTTGTGTACAACCATATCATCTCGGCTCATTCGTTAAACGAAACATGCGAGTTAATAAACTGCTTTACGCATGGTGAGACATTGTGGTTAACACTTGGCCCATTGTTTAGAATTGCATATTTCAAACTAGAACAAGATAAGCTGGAACTTTGTTGTTGAGCACGAGTTCCATAATTGCTCACCATGCGTAAAGCAATTTATTAACTCGCCTGTTTCGTTTAACAAATGAGCCGAGATGATATAGTTGTACACGAGATGTTAAACGAATGAGCCGAGCAATACTGGAACTCGCGCTCAACAACAAAGTTCCAGCTTATCTTGTTCTAGTTTGAAAGATGCAATTCCAAACAATGGGCCAAGTGTTAACCACAATGTCTCACCATGCGTAAAGCAGTTTATTAACTCGTCTGTTTCGTTTAACGAATGAGCCGAGATGATATGGTTGTACACAAGATGTTAAACGAATGAGCCGAGCAATTATGGAACTCGTGCTCAACAACAAAGTTCCAGCTTATCTTGTTCTAGTTTGAAAGATGCAACTCCTAACTATGGGCCAAGTGTTATGCATATCCGTAACAACTCGACTCATCCGTTAAACATGTTATGCATATCCGTTTAATGTGTTATGCATATCCATAACAACTCGACTCATCCGTTAAACATGTTATGCATATCCGTAACAACTCGACTCATCCGTTAAACTTGTTATATATGCATATCCATAATAACTCGACTCATCCGTTTAACACGTTATGCATAGATTATTGGATTTAATTTTAAATTAAATAAAATAATTTTAAATATTTTTTTATTAAAAAAAAGATTGTCTCGTTTTTGGTATTTATTTAGTATTAATTAAATAATTCAAAACAAGATTACAACATCTATTTAAATAATTTTAATTTATTTAAATATTTTTTTAATTAATTTAAATCATTATTTATTTATTTAGTATTAATTAAATAATTTAAATCATTTTTAATTTATTTAGTATTAATTAAATAATTAAAATCATTTTAGTATACAAAAGATAAATTAAAAAAAAAAAAAAAAAAACAGAAGGAACGACAATGTCGTTCCTTTGGTTTTTTTAAAAATAAAAATGATTTTTAAACCATTGGCACGACATTGTCATTCCTTTGGTTTTTATATAAAATAAATTTGATTTTTTCACAACAGCTAATTGGGAAAAAAAGAAATAAAAATGATTTTTAAACCATTGGCACGACATTGTCGTTCCTTTGGTTTTTATATAAAATAAATTTGTTTTTTTCACAACAGCTAATTGGGGAAAAAAAAATAAATAACAGAAGGAACGACAATGTCGTTCCTTTTGTTTTTACATATAATAAAATTGATTTTTAAACCATTGGCACGACATTGTCGTTCCAAAATGTGTGGGCCCAAAATAATCGCGTTGACTGCTATATTTGGTGAAGAAAGTGGGACCCTTTGTCTAAATGGAACGACAATGTCGTTCCAAATTTTTGCCCCGTCCCAAAGGTGCTCATTTGGTGTAGTGGATTACCTATAAAAAACCGAAATAGAATGAACCGTCTTATTCGACTTGAACTACTTGATTAGCTTGGGAATCCAGCTCCCACGGACCCACTCAAATGAGTCAAAAATAAGGGTTCGTGGACAACGATTGTATTATACAATTGTCATCTTTGTCAACTAGACACAAAAAATGAGAAATAAAGCTAGATATTGAAATAATTTTAAGAGGACCAGGGACGGATCTACAATACAATTATGGGGGGCAGGTGCCCCCCACGGCTAGCCGAAAAAGTTGAAATTTTAGTGTAATTTTTTTAAAATTTTGACCTTTTTTAGAAAGTGACCCCCACCCAAAACTCAAATTGCCCCCCATCCACATACTAAAACTTAACATTCAACGCTCTAACGCCTTATAAATCATTCATCTTTAAGTAAAAATACTAGATTTATCATTACGATCTTATTTTTTTTCCGCATTTTGTTGTTATTGTCAAAAAAAAAAAAATTTGCCCCCCACATCCATTTTCCCTGGGTCCGTCACTGAAGAGGACAGCTCACTGACGATAATTATAGGGTAGAGCCAAATATTTATTCGATCGGGTTCGCGATTAACGTTATACTAGCTGTACATGTAAGAAAAGTTTATTGGTTTCATGTCCACTAAAGCATCCAATATATATTAGTTGAATAGTACGGTAATAGGTCAGTTTGTGTAATTGTGTTAGTTCTTGGTTAGAAGCTATTCTAGGCTTGATGAGGCGGTATTTATTCCAGGCATTGTAGATAGCAATATTTAGTTCCGGATTCTTTTAGTTAGTGGTTGGGATTGCTAGTTAACTTCTACGTTTCTACTTTTTAAGTCACAATCCTTAGGTTATTATATCGGTGGCTAAAATTTTGCACAAGAAGTAGCTTTATATGGAGTGCGTTACCCAGGAGATATTATGTGATAAAACGTAAATTCGTATCACTAGTTAACGAGATTATATATCAGTTGCTAATATGAAGTCTAAAAAGCAAATCGAAAGTGGTTCAGAGCGAAAAGTACCTTTCGAGATTTCTCATGAGTTATTCTACTGTATCTGTGACCTACAGATGACCATTAATTGACCATCCATATTAATATCTCAGAGTTTGCTGCGAACATGGTGGAGTATCCAAAGATGTGATAGAAAAGGCATTTAATGCAATTGAAACAGATTTCCTACATTTAGTAAAAGAATCGTGGCTGGATAGACCTCAAATTGTATCAGTAGGTTCATGCTGTCTTGTGGGTGTGATCTCAAACGGTACTCTTTTTGTGGCAAATCTTGGAGATTCAAGGGCCGTGCTTGGTTGCCACCTTATGGACACTTCACAGGCTTATTTTTTACTCATTTGAGTGGGTCCGTGGGAGCTGGATTCCCAAGCTAATCAAGTAGTTCAAGTCGTATAAGATGGTTCATTCCATTCCAGTTTTTTATAGGTAAGAACGAATATAATTTGATTTTGATTCATTTGGTTAGTGAGATTTTGTGTGTGGAAGATGATAAATAGTGTTTTAGGAAGTTAAGTTTTCATTTGTAATGGGGAAGATGATGAATAGTGTTTAGGGAGGGCAAGGGTGGTGGTGGCGGTAGAGGGTGGTTTTTTTGCAATGGGGAAGATGATGAACAGTAAAGAGACAATACTACTCTCGATGACTAAGCACTTAACTAGGAAACTAACGAACACTACAAGGATAAGGAAAACAGGCGTCGAGGGTTTTCCCGTCGACAGTATGTCGACGGCGTAAGGCAGAAAACGACAAAAAAAAAATGCTTGACCGAGCCCCATCGCGTTGAGTTTTTCATAATCGTATTTTCCCGTCGACATATTTTTTTAACCTCAATAATTCACCAAAGTTGGGTGCGAAATTTACCCGCTAATATGTTCCCGTCGACATGTCGACGGGAATATATTAATCACGTTTTTTCCCACAATTAACGTGTGATTAAAGGTAATAATTTTTTGTTTTGAGATTCCCGTCGACATGTCGACGGGATTTTATTACTAAATTATAAATATTTTTAATAAATGGGTAAAATATTGGGAGGGATTTTTTCCCGCGTTCTTTTTCCCGTCGACATGTCGACGGGAATATCTCCCCAAAAATCAGGCTATATATATCCTCACAAATACATTCCCGTCTCATTTTTTTACCTATATACATTCTCACAAAATTATTTCCGTCTCATTTTACACATCTCACAAATAAGTCAATCGTCAATTCTTACAAGACACACATGACTTGGCGTGGTTGCACAGTTGAAGAGGAGTACTCAAAATTCCTGTCACACGAGTTCCTCTTTAATGAAGCTATGTTAACTTTTGGTCATGCAGTTTATGAGGAATATGGTTCTTTTAAGGACGCTGAACCGTGGATGAGAGACAAGATTATCGAATGGTGTAGGAAAAAGTCGTACTACAAAGAGTACATGGACGAGCTAGATGCTGCTGAAGCTGAAAGTACGTTGGAAACCAAACTTGATAATATGGGAAATAGGGTCACAAATCTTGAAGCTACGTTTGCACATATCAAGAAAATGAGAGCAAGGAAGGGAAAAGATGGTGCGAGTTCGAGTAAAGCGGGAAGTAGCCGCAAAAAAATAAATAAACGGGTTGTTTCGTTTGATCTGTTCTTTTGGTTGTCGAGTTGTTTACTTTGAGTTGTTTCGTTTGGTGGTCGAGTTGTTTAGTATGAGTTGTTTCGTTTGATTGTCGAGTTGTTTAGTTTGAGTTGTTTCGTTTGGTTGTCGAGTTGTTTAGTTTGGTTGTCGAGTTGTTTAGTTTGAGTCTGTATGAAAATGCATGTGGTTGAGAACTCTTGCTTGTTTTAAATAAACAGTTTGCCTTTGTGTTTGATAATTATTGCTCCTTCAGTTCTATTATTTGTGCGTACGAATTTAAAATATAAATGACGTTCAACATCAGTTACCACAACAACATTTTATTAAACAACAACAATAACATCAACAACAACAGCAAACAACATCAACAACAACAACAATAACAACGATAACAGCAACAACATCAACAACAACAATAACAACGATAACAGCAACAACAACGATAACAGTACTACATATGAAATTTATCCATGTCACCTAAAAGGTCACAGAGTATTGCATCCGACTGACATGTGTGGTTGGGATACGTTGCCATGTCAAGTTTTGCCTCCAGTATCCTTAATTTTGTCTCTAGCACCTGTTTTTGTGCCTCCAACACCTGTTTTTGTGCCTCCAGCATGTTTATTCTAAGATCTTTTTTATGACAATTTGAGCACCTTGTTGGAGCAGATCCAGAACCGCTTGATGTTGAAGCTCCCAGAGAACCGATCATCATTTTGGCGAGTCGTTCCTCGTTCCATAAAAAAAATCACATCCATGGTCTGTTGTCCCAGGCTGTTAAAGAGTAAAAACTATTATTTTTAACAACTAACCAAATTATTTATATAATACACGAAAAAGTATGTAATTGTTCACTTGCGAGAAAGGACACGCATAGTATAGTTTACCACGGGAGTAAGATTTACGCGATTCTCGTAGAATCACGTCTCCTCGTCCACAAGGACAAGGAAAAGCTTCAAATTCTGCCATCTTCTTCACCATGATAACAGTGTGAGGTTGAGTGGTTGTGAGTGGTTATGAGTGACTGGGGTGGCCCGATCTACAAGTTAAGGTGATAAAAGGTGGTGGCCAGAAAAAGATTCTGGTGTCCGGAAACTGTTGGTGTCGCCAGAAAACAGAAACTGCTAGAGAGAGATAGAGATATATATATATATATATATATATATATATATATATATATATATATATATATATATATATATATATATATATAGTGAGATGAGTGTGTGTGTGTGTGTGTGTGTGTGTGTGTGTTTATATTGTGAGGATAAGTTGTTAGGTAGAAAAAAAGTTGTTAGGTAGAACCATAGCATCTCGACTCGTTCGTTTAACATCTCATGTATAACCATAGCATCTCGACTCGTTCGTTTAACATCTCATGTATAACCAGTGCATATCGACTCGTTCGTTTAACATCTCATGTATAACCATAGCATCTCGACTCGTTCGTTTAACATCTCATGTATAACCATAGCATCTCGACTCGTTCGTTTAACATCTCATGTATAACCATTGCTTTTCGACTCGTTCGTTTAACATCTCATGTATAACCATAGCATCTCGGCTCGTTCGTTTAACATCTCATGTATAACCATTGCATCTCGACTCGTTCGTTTAACATCTCATGTATAACCATAGCATCTCGACTCGTTCGTTTAACATCTCATGTATAACCATTGCATCTCGACTCGTTCGTTTAATAAATGATTTTTTTTTTTATTTTATATTTTAATAAAATAAAATAAAATATAAGTAATTAATATAGTATTTTGTGATATTCTAATTATTATTTATTTTATATTTTAATAAATTATTTGTTTTAATTATAATATAAGTAATTAATTTTAAATATATATATTTTTTAAATTTTATAAAAGTATTTATAATAAATAAATTTTTTTAATTATATAAATTTAGTTTATTAATTTTATAGAACTTATTTTTTAATATTTTATAAAAGTATTTATAATAAATAAATTTTTTAATTATATTAAAGTAATTTTATAAAACTTCTTTTTTAATATTTTATAAAAGTATTTATAAAAGTATTTATAATAAATAAAAAATTTTAATTATAAAAGTTATTTTCCCGTCGACATGTCAACGGGAATATAACCGCCAAAAATTTCGTGAAAATTTAATACGTCCCGCCATGATGTAAACGACAAAATAACTTTAGAATCCCGTCGACATGTCGACGGGATGATTAAAAGTATATACAAAACAGATCTGGGTTAAACACTTTAGACCAAAAACAGTATACAAAAATTTAATACCTCTCGCCGACGATACTCCACAACCACCATCTCCACGACCACACCACCTCCGGTACTCCACAACCACCACCGGTACTCCACAACCACCACCACACTGTCACTACACCACCTCCTCCACCACAGCTCCACCAACACAACCACCACCGCTACAAGACCACATTCGCTACATGAGCACCACTGTGCACTTCTCCTCCTCCTCTTCTTAACCCCTCCATTGTTTAATTCACTCCTCAACCCCTCCATTGTTTAATTCTTCTTCCCCACTTCTATTGTTTAATTCTTCTTCCCCACCACCACCACTATAAAACAGGTAGTTTAATTTTGTTTTTTATTAATATTGTTTAATTGTAGTGTTAATTTAAGTGTTAATTTTGTACTAATATTATTTTTTATTTTATTTTTTTTATGCATCTGAGAGATAGCGAGAGACAGTAGAGAGAGCCGAGAGCGAGAGCCAAAAGCTGAGACAGCCGAGACATAGGTAATGTGGCCTCTTTTTTATTTATTTTTTTAACTTTTAGTATCCCAACGACATGTACCCGACAACAGTTTTTTAAAAACTTTTGGTAATGTGCTCTCTTTTAATGTAGCCCGAGCCCAAGACCGCAGCCCGAGACTGCAGCCCAAGACCACAGCCCGAGCCCGAGACTGCAGCCCAAGACCACAGCCCGAGCCAGAGACCGCAGCCCGAGACCACAGCCGAGACAGTATGTTTATATATTAGTATATATGTTTGTGAAATGTTAGTGATTAAGTATTAGTTTGCGGATGGGATTGCTGTTAAAGAGCATTTGTATATGCTGTTAAAAGAGCGTTTTTGCGAATGGGATTGCTGTTTAAGCTGATTTTTGGACTTAGGGGTGTTTGTTTAAGCTGCTTTTTTAGGGGTGTTTGTTTAAGCTGATTTTCAGGGGGGGGGGGTTTGTTTAAGATGCTTCTTTAGAGGTGTTTGTTTAAGCTTATATGTGGGATTATGAGCTTAGGGTGTGTTTGTTTAAGCTGATTTTCAAGGGGGGGGGGGGGTGTTTGTTTAAACCCCTTTTTTAGGGGTGTTTATTTAAGCTGATTTTAGGGGGGGGGGGGGGTTGTTTAAGTTGCTTTTTTAGGGGTGTTTGTTTAAGCTGCATTTGGCTTTGTCCAAAGCAACCCTCACCACCACCCACATTGGGTGTTTGGTTTGCACCCGACTCGACTAATGCCGCAAGGATATTTGTTATTTGTTAATTTTGTTATTAATTATGTTTTAATTGTTTTCATTTGTTAAGATGATATTTTCCTATCATTGTTTTTAAGCTGTTATTTTTGTTTATAATTTTTGTTATTATTGTTTATAATTTGATAATTATGAGCTTATATAAGTGATGAGTGCTCAAACACTCATCGTTTTTGATATATTTAAACTGCCAAAACGCACAAAAACAATCAAAAAGATATCAAAATACTTAAATTATCCCAGAGACTGTGTTTTATGTGTTTTAAAAGCAAAATGTGCAAAAACAAAGAAAAAACGTACAAAGTTTGCAGTATTGGCAGTTTCAGTCCCCCAAGTTTCAAAACTTGTCAATGTTAGTCCCTATGCATTTATTTTGAAATAAAAAGTCAACCCAAGGATTTAAAAGTCAAAAATCAAAATATTACATTTTGGGTTGCAAGTTTTCCAAAATTACATATTTAGTCCCTGAAAAATCCAAAAATGGCAAAAGTGGTCCCTGGGAAGTTTTGGAATTTTAAAAATTGGAAAAATACAAAAATGGTTCTTGGAGTTATGGTTATTGGCAACATTGGTCCTTATGGGTACTTTGGAGAAATTACCATTTCAGCCCCTCACTTTTTCCTAAATTACAAAATTGGTCCCTATGGCTAAAACAAACCAACCGGACCCCTTTTGTTAATAATAAACCAAAACCAAACCCAAATACCAACCCACCCTTAGGCCCAGTCCACCACAAGTAAACCCGGCCCACTCCTTTTGTTATAATAGCTTGGGTCAAACAGTCAACCGGGTCAAACCCCGGTCAACTTCTTCTTCCCCCAACAAAACCGTGCAAAACCAGGGCTCTTGCCTCCCCCCTCCTCACCCTTTTCACAAACTCAACCCCCCCACAATTAATACTCACACCTAACAAACCCACCACCATAAATGCCCTCACCAACACCCACCAATACCACTAAAACTTACCCCGATTTGTTTTTGGCGGGAAAACCTAATCAAAGGCTAGGAAGGATTATAATGCAATTGGACGCTTGGGATTTGGTCAAAGGTCATCAAGAAAGACTTGGGAACTCTCATTGTGGACCTGGAACCCATGTGGAAGACTTTGTCTTAGTTTGATAGCTCGTTATATATTTGAAGCTCGTAGAAGCTTTCTGTGCGTGTAATTTTCTTTAGTTTTAATGTTTTTAAGTTTATTTTTCATGTATTGTACCTTTTATTATCAATGAAAGTTTGGTTTTAAGTTAAGTCTCATTTTCAACTTTTCAAGTTCCATTTCAAAGTTGCAAGTTCTAATCAAAGCTTCTAATCAGTGTTTAATTTATTCATAAGCTCTCAAAAACTTAGAAACAAGGTTTTTATAAGTTTATAAGCTTGTGTGAACAATCCTACTTCAGTTTTCAATAATTACTAAAAAAATAAGAAAAATCAAAAATAACTAAAAAATTATTGATCATGTACTGAATGAGCATGGAGCACAGTGTATTTAGGATGGCTGTGGGTTAGGTACCTCATGGGAGGGCATTAGGATTGGTTAACTTGGTTCTTTAGTCTTTATCAGTTGCTTGGAAGGCTTATGTAAGCCTTTTCTTTAATTTTTACTCTTTCAAGTAGTTTGGTTGGTTATTACTGTCTAATTTGCATAATAATTGCTTAAACTAGTGTTTGTAATAAGTAGGTGGTTTTACATGCTTGTTTAAATCTAGTTTTCTTCTATAACTGTTTTTAGAGGGGTGTTTGGTTTGAGGTTGTTAGCATTGTTCTACTTTGTCAATTGTGCATCTCTGTGTTTCAACTAGTTGTGTGGGTGTATAGTAGCTCAGGGAAACCTTTTACTTGTTCCAAAACTCACCTAAAGTCAAAATCACAAGTTAATGCTCACCACAGTCAACTGTGGTGAGTTTTGAAGTGAAAAATCCATCAAACCATTTCACAAAGTGTAGTGTTTACTTAAGTTAACTTGTATACAGCTTAACATATCATTCTAAGTCACTAAATCAGCTACACAAGTTCACAAAAGTCAAACCTTGCAATTTCTCTAAAAGTCAAAAGTACCATATACAGATTTTTGCCAAAACGGCATGAATTGATTTGAATTTTGTGTTGTCATTCAAGGTCTAAAAATTGTTGTGTGTTATCTCTACCAGTAGTATTTTTGATTCCCAAGTTTGTTATATTTTTGTGAATTTTTCCTAGGGACCAAATTGCCCCTTGAAGTTGACTGCAGGGCAAACACCTTGCCCTGTCTCAGCAGACTTGTTTCACACCCCCACCTTTGGTGGTGTTTTGTGACTGACCCAGTGGGTCCCACAGCTCCTACTTTGCACCATTCAACCCCCCTCCTACCCAGGATCAAGGGTTGACCTTTAGTTTGACCTCTAGACCAGTGGACCCCACTTTGTTTGACCCCAAAACCTTGTCCCAAATCTGACTCAGAAACAAGTTGAGCAAACAGCTTATTTGTGCTTTTTGGCTTATTGAAGCCACTAATTTGGCTTATTCTTGCTTATTCTAGTGTAACAAACTCAGAGAAACCAATAGTTGTCATTGTGGACCCCACCTCTTTCCATTTGAGCTAAAAATCCCCCACAGTCAACAAAAGTCAACTGTGGGATTAATAAGCACTCCAAGTGCTTATTTCTTGGGTTGTATTAAAAGTGTTTTTGTTAAAAGTTGTTGTTTTTAGTTTATAATCAGTTTAGAAAAAGAAAAAAAAAAACCAAAAAAAACCAACTTTAATATTAGTGATAGCTTCTATTTAATAGGATTTATCAATTTATTTTTCTTTTTAATTCATTTCTAAGTAATATATCACTTTTATATTTTTAGAAATTCTATTTTAGGTTAAAATAATTTTACAAATTTTCCAGATTTTTATTTTGTCTTCTAGTGGTATTTCTAATTAATTTTAGTTTAATTTAGTTTTAATTAATATTAATCAATTAAATAGCATAATTAGTTTTTATAAAGTATAACATAGTTTTTATAATTTTTCTAGCTTTTATTTTAGTTAAAACATTTTTATAAATTTTTCTAGAATTTTTACTGTTCATTTGCTATTTTTTATAATATAATTAGTTTAATTAGAAATTAATAAGTAATTAGATTAATAATTAGTAATTAGCTTAAAAATACTTAAAATTAACTGTTTACAATTTTTTAGGATTCCTATGATGGTTAATTAGATTTATAAAAAATTTCTTAATTTTCTAAGTCTTTTTAGTATTTTTAATAATTCTAATTAGTTTAATTAGTAATAAATAGATAATTAGTAATTAATTAATAATAAATAATTAAATAGTGTAAAAAAAGTTTTTATTTTTCTTAAAATTTTCTTTAATTATTAGAATTGTAAAAATATCAATTTTACACTTTTAACCCTTCCAGTCTATCAGTTGTATTTTTTTTGTTTTGTTCGTCTGTATACGTTTTTTAATTAAAACGTACGTTTTTAGGTTTTAGCTCAAATCTTTGTAATCTTAATTCTCGTAATCACTCACGTAGCTTTCCTAAGCTATATTCGTTAATAATTTCCAAATAATTCTGATCATAACCCTTTTCTGTGAATAATTACCCGATCACTAATACGCTAAAGTTACAATTCACACTTCAACGGGACTTAACGACCTGGTGATACCTTATTTTACCCGGAGCATTGACCTAGGCTATTTGACTTCATTGACCATTCCTTGGTCAATATAAGTTGGTGGTTTAGCGTCAATCAATTTTTGGCGCCGCTGCCGGGGAGGTGTGCGCGTTTCTCTAGCGTTATTTGAGATTAGTGTTATCTCACCTCTTTCACTGTACAAATACCACCACTTGTGTATATTTTCATAATCAAAATACAAAAAAGTCATTAACACTTTTCCTAAAGTGTTAAAACACCAAAAAAATTAAAAACAACAAAACAGATCGTAACGTTTTCTAAATCTGTTTTCTTTTAAGGTGATTCTTAAAGAAAAACGATTTTGGTAAACGAGACGATACAAAAAATATTTTCCAAAAGTTTTTAAACCCATACACAAAACACAAAAACATTCGTCTCTTTCTTGTGAATAATAATTCTACATAAAAATAAACCGTCGAAAACTAAGACAGAACACCTGCCAACTGGGGGTGTGAACAAATAAGTTCCCAAACCAAAAAGATTAAAACTTGCCTTTGTATCCTTGTGAGTGGTGTACCTTTTCTAAAGAAGCCACTCACTTGTGATTATTGGTTTAAGTTCACTGTGGTTTTGTCTCGACTTTGTTTTGATTGATTTTTGTCCTTAGTGCATGCGCACTCGTTCTTCTAGGTCTACTAGCCCATTACGTGAGCTTGTACGAAAACCTAGAAGACCTCGTAGACGTTCAGCACCAACAGTCAGATCTGAGATCCGTACTGTTGCCACACCCACTATCACCATGGCGGAAGACCGTCCCATGTGTGAACTTCTCCAAGCACCCATCGAGGGTTACGAAGATGCCATTGTTGTCCCAGCCATCGTGGCTGATAATTTTGAGCTCAAAACCGGGTTACTCAATCTTGTAACCTCGAGTCAATTTTACGATTTTGAGAGGGACGATCCTCATGCTCACATTCGATGGTTCAATAAAATCACATCAACCATCAAGTACAAAAATGTCCCGTGTGAAGCAATCAAATTCCTTCTCTTCCCATTCTCCCTGGAGGGACAAGCCCGGATTTGGCTTGAAAAACAACCTCCACGATCTATTGAGACTTGGGAAGATCTTGTCAAAAAGTTTGTGAATGAATTCTTCCCACCTTCCAAGACCACGAGTCTTAAAAACGAAATCACCAAGTTCACTCAAAAATACGATGAATCTTTTGGTGAAGCGTGGGATCGTTTCAAAGAATTACTTCGCAAGTGTCCACATCATGGTTTCTCTGAGTTGATGCAACTCGATACTTTTTACAATGGCGTGAGCCAAGCTGATCAGGATTCTCTCAATGCCTCCGCGGGAGGTAATTTTTTGAGTAGAACCACAAAAGAAGCTTTGCAAATCATAGAAAACAAGTCTAAGGTCCGCTCTACACGAAGCAAACCGATTGTTTCTCAAATCAATGCGGGTCTTTCTACTTCATCTTCTGTGGGTCAATCTAGCACGGAGCTTGACAAGCTCACTGAAGCGATCCAAGCTTTGGTTCTCGCCCAAACAAAGAAAGTCTCATTTCCACAACATCCTCCCCCTGCTGAGGTTAAAAAAGTGGAAGTCTGTGTGACTTGTGGTGGGCCACATGCCTACTACAATTGCACAGCTACTGATGATACTCCATATGAAGCTAATGCTGTTGTCGGGTCCCAAAATCAAGGAGGCAATCAATACCGCCCTCCTATGGACCAGAACTATCGTCCTCACCATTATCCTGGACCTCCCGGTTTTAATCAAAACCAAAATGTCCAAAACCGTGGCCAAAACCAAAATAGAGTGAACCAAGGTTATCAAAACCAAAGTAACTTCAATCAGGGTCACGGTTTCCAAAATCAAAACCAATGTTTCCAAAATCAAGGTTTCCAACATCAAGGAAACTATAACCGGAACCAAGGTCAGGGTAATTTCAACCCCGGAAACTTTCATGGAAACATTCACCAGAATCAAGGGAATTTCCATCATCAAAACCAAGGAAATTTCAATCAAGGCCTCAACCCGAACAATCGAGCTCCAAACATTCCTAATCCGAATCAAGCCATTGTTCCAACCAGGCCTTCATCTGATGAATTGTTGAAGCAATTCATGAAGTCCCAAGAAGAGTTGAACAAGTTGCTGGTCAGCCAGATTTCTGACATCAAGAAGTCTTTAAATGATCGACCCTCAGGCTCAGGTATAACTTTACCGAGCAACACGATCGCTAACCCGAGGGGCGATGCTAAGGCGATCACAACACGAAGTGGGGCTTCATATGATGAACCCGCGATTCCTACTACCTCTTCTTCCTCTCCTCCAAAGGTAGTGAATCGTGAACCTGAGGTGACAAAGGATAAGGTGCAAATTCCTAGCCCACGAAGTACAGCACACGTCTAACCTCAGGTTATTCCCGAAACCAGATGTAAACCTGTAGTTGTCTTTGAACCACCAGAAACTCCAGTGGACAACCCAAAGTCCAAAACTTCTATTCCATATCCATCACGTCTCAGTGAACAAAAGCTCTGCGAAAAAGCTAATCACCAAATGGATAAATTTTTCCAAATCTTCCAAGATTTGCATTTTGATATCAGCTTCGCGGATGCTATTCTCTTGATGCCCAAGTTTGCATCGACAATCAAAAATCTGTTGAGTAATAAAGAAAAATTATTTGAGATGGCAAGAACTCCTCTGAATGAGAACTGCTCTGCGGTTCTTTTGAAAAAGCTTCCTAAAAAGCTTGGAGATCCCGGAAAATTTCTCATTCCTTGTACCTTCCCGGGTATGGTTGATTGCTTCGCCCTGGCCGATCTAGGTGCTAGCATCAACCTAATGCCATATTCTATGTGGAAGAAACTTTTTCTTCCCGAACTCACTCCCACGTGCATGACTTTAGAGCTTGCCGATCGTTCGATTTCTCGTCCCATTGGCATTGCCGAGGACGTGTTTGTTAGAGTGGGAAAGTTCCATTTTCCGGCAGATTTTGTGATTGTTGACTTTGATGCCGATTCTAGGGTCCCTCTCATTCTTGGGCAGGGATTCCTCAGAACTGGGCGCGCTCTTATCGATGTATTTGAGCATGAGATCACATTACGTGTTGGGACGGAAGCTATTACCTTCAACCTAAATCAAACATCGAGATACTCCTCCAATTATGATTGTGAATCGGTGAACAAAATAGATGTCATCGATGTTGCTGCTGAGGAGTATGCTCAAGAGATTTTAGGTTTCATTGATGATTCTTCGAGTGAAAACCTCACTCAATCTTCTCATCCCATCATAGCCAATTCTTCTCCTTCCCTCACTCCGTTTGAGGGAAGTGACTTCATCTTAGAAGAAATGGAGGCGTTTCTCAAAAGTGACTCGATTCCCGATGGAGTCGATAACCAAGAGATCGACCTCGAGAGGGATATTCTCGTGCTTGAAAAATTGTTAAACGAAGATCCCTCTCCTCTTCCTGTTCTACCACAACAACTTCATAAGGAGGAAGTCAAAAATGTTGAGAAAACTGATGACTTCCCCGAGGTTGAGCTTAAGGACTTGCCGCCTCATCTTGAATATGCATTTCTGGAGGGTGATGATAAATTACCCGTCATAATTGCCAAAGACTTAAGTGATGAGGAAAAGGCTGATCTTATCAAGGTTTTGAAGTCTCATAAACAAGCAATTGCTTGGCGTCTCTCAGATATCAAGGGCATTGACCCTGAGTTTTGTACTCATAAGATTTTAATGGAGGACGACTTCAAACCTGCAGTCCAACAACAAAGAAGGGTGAATCCAAAAATTCACGAGGTTATCAAACAAGAGGTTTTAAAACTTCTTGATGCCGGATTGATTTACCCTATCTCGGACAGTCCTTGGGTCAGCCCAATCCATTGTGTTCCAAAAAAGGGTGGCATTACTGTTGTCACAAATGAGGAGAATGAGTTGATTCCAACTCGTTTGGTTACGGGTTGGCGCGTCTGCATTGATTATCGTAAATTGAATGACGTCACCCGTAAGGATCATTTTCCTCTGCCCTTTATGGATCAGATGCTCGAGAGATTAGCAGGGAATGAGTATTATTGTTTCCTCGATGGTTTCTCGGGTTACTTTCAGATTCCCATTGACCTGCAAGACCAAGAAAAGACCACTTTCACGTGCCCCTATGGAACCTTCGCATATAAACGTATGCCATTTGGCTTATGTAATGCTCCGAGCACGTTTCAAAGATGTATGATGGCCATTTTTTCCGACATGATCGGTAAAAGTATGGAGGTCTTTATGGACGATATCTCGGTCATTGGGGATTCGTTTAAAACATGTCTCTCCCATTTAGACAGCATGCTAAAACGTTGTGAAGACACAAAGTTATGTCTAAATTGGGAGAAGAGTCACTTTATGGTCAAAGAGGGCATTGTCCTCGGCCATAAAATTTCAAAAAACGGGATTGAGGTTGACCGTGCCAAAGTGGACGTCATTGCAAAATTGCCTCATCCCACGACTGTGAAAGGTGTTAGGAGCTTTTTGGGTCACGCCGGTTTCTATCGTAGGTTTATTAAAGATTTTTCTAAAATCACCCGGCCTATGACCCATCTCCTCGAAAAGGATGCCCCTTTTATCTTCTCCCCTGAGTGCATCGAAGCCTTTGAAACATTAAAGAAAAGGCTTACCGAGGCACCGATTCTTGTTGCCCCCGATTGGGACTTGCCCTTCGAGCTCATGTGTGATGCTAGTGATTATGCGATAGGGGCAGTCTTGGGGCAACGCAAAACAAAACATTTTCAGCCTATACACTATGCTAGCAAGACTATGACCGAGGCTCAAAGTCATTACACCACCACTGAAAAAGAATTATTAGCTGTGGTGTATGCTTTTGAAAAATTCCGGCCATACTTGATTTTGACTAAAAGCATAGTGTATACGGATCACTCGGCTTTGAAGTACCTTTTTGCAAAACAAGATGCAAAGCCGAGACTTCTTCGTTGGGTTCTCCTCCTTCAGGAATTTGATATCATTATTCGTGATAAAAAAGGAGCTGAGAACCTAGCTGCTGATCATCTCTCCCGCCTTGAAAACCCCAACCAAGATGCTTTCGAGAAAAAGGAAATAAATGAAACATTTCCTCTCGAAACCCTCAATGCGGTTTCATTTCGTGGAGACTCGATTACCCCATGGTTTGCCGATTTTGCAAACTATCTTGCGGGTAACTTCATTGTGAAAGGGATGTCGTCCCAACAAAAAAATAAAATTTTCAAAGATGTAAAACATTACTTTTGGGACGACCCCTACTTGTTCAAGATATGCGCGGATCAAGTCATCCGGCGGTGTGTGTATGGTCAGGAAGCCGCTGAAATCTTAAAGGCTTGCCATGCTGGTCCCACAGGGGGCCACCACAATCCCAACTACACCGCCAAAAAGGTGTTTGATTCCGGCTTTTATTGGCCCTCGATCTACAAGGATGCCCAAGAATTGGTCAAGTCCTGTGACGCTTGTCAGCGTCACGGGAATATTTCACAAAGGAATGAAATGCCTCAGAATGCAATTCAAGTTTGTGAAATTTTTGATATCTGGGGCATCGACTTTATGGGGCCATTTCCATCCTCTCACGGCAACAAATACATACTCGTGGCAGTTGACTACTTGTCAAAATGGGTTGAAGCAAAAGCTTTACCCACAAATGATGCCCGAGTAGTTGTGAAATTTTTAAAAGCTCTCTTTGCCCAATTCGGAACTCCACGTGCTATTATTAGTGATCGTGGTACGCACTTCTGTAATGACAAATTTGACAAAGTCATGCAAAAGTACGGTGTAACTCACCGTCTTTCCACTGCGTACCACCCTCAAACGAGTGGACAAGTCGAAGTTTCCAATCGGGGCATTAAAAGAATATTGGAGAGAACTATAGGTGAGAATCGTGCATAATGGTCGGACAAATTAGATGATGCACTTTGGGCTTTCCGTACGGCTTACAAAACACCCATTGGGTGTACGCCTTATAAACTTGTGTACGGGAAAGCGTGCCATCTTCCGATTGAGCTTGAACACAAAGCCTATTGGGCTCTCAAGCATGCCAATTTCGACCTCAAAATGGCGGGTGATCATAGAAAAGTTCAACTAAATGAATTAAACGAACTTCGTGATCAGGCTTACGAGAACTCTTTGATCTATAAAGAAAAGACAAAAAAGATTCATGACTCAAAAATCAAAAACCGCGTTTTCAACGTTGGTGATCGAGTCCTTCTTTTCAACTCTAGACTCAAGATCTTCTCGGGAAAGCTCAAAACCCGATGGACTGGTCCATTCACTATCGCAAAAGTTTATCCTTATGGTACCGTCGAATTATCTCAAAATGACGGTCCAAATTTCAAAGTGAATGGACATCGGTTAAAGCACTACTTTAGAGAGGACGTACCATCCATGGTCGTCCCGGATCTCCAAACTTTCCCCAAGGACAATTAAATTCGGGGATATAGTCAAGCTAGCGACTCGATGAACAAAAATTAGCAACAATACGGGTTTTCACCCGTATCTCTGATTCTTTCTATTTTCTACCACCGAGTGTGGGGGAATGGCCAACCCCCCCCCCCCCCCCCTCGCTGTTTGAAAAAAAAAAAAAAAAAAAGTTGTATATATATAGAAATAAAGTGATATTAGTATTTCCGCAGTTAGATTCGAATCTTGGCTTTTTACGTTCATAGCTTCGGCATAATAGCCGGGACTTTGAATATTGAGGACAATATTCATTTCTAAGTGTGGGGGGGGGGGGGGGGGGGAATTCTAATGAATTTTATCAAAATATCTTTCAAGAACCCCCGTTTTTGGCCAAAATTTTCAAAATTTTTTCACTTTATTTCAAAAATTTTTGTGGTAATCAGTCCGCCTTATCTAAGCGACAAAGGGGATTGGCTAATCCAGGAGCAAACGGCTCTTGGTAAAGATAACTCAAATCCGTTGACGGCTTGCAATTTGCCCAAAATTGTATGGTTCCTCAACTCCCCGAAAACAAATGAGTTGGCTAGCCCGCAAGATTATGGCTTGTGGTAAAGGCCGTGGAAAATCCATAATTGGTAATCAGCTCACCAAGATGTTGACTAGGTCCATCAAGATGCTGGCTAGTCAAGGAGCAAACGGCTCTTGGTAAAGACTTAACAAATCCGTTGGAAGCTGGTGATTTGCTCAAAATCACACGGTTATCAGGTGTGCCACAGTTCTTACACCTGGCTACTCCAGAAGTGATGGCTTTTGGTAAAGAGTTAAAATCCATCAAGTTTTCTAAAAAATTGCTAGGGACTAGCAATAGTTCAGTGTGGGGGATTGATGAGTGCTCAAACACTCATCGTTTTTGATATATTTAAACTGCCAAAACGCACAAAAACAATCAAAAAGATATCAAAATACTTAAATTATCCCAGGGATTGTGTTTTATGTGTTTTAAAAGCAAAATGTGCAAAAACAAAGAAAAAACGTACAAAGTTTGCAGTATTGGCAGTTTCAGTCCCCCAAGTTTCAAAACTTGTCAATTTTAGTCCCTATGCATTTATTTTGAAATAAAAAGTCAACCCAAGGATTTAAAAGTCAAAAATCAAAATATTACATTTTGGGTTGCAAGTTTTCCAAAATTACACATTTAGTCCCTGAAAAATCCAAAAATGGCAAAAGTGGTCCCTGGGAAGTTTTGGAATTTTAAAAATTGGAAAAATACAAAAATGGTTCTTGGAGTTATGGTTATTGGCAACATTGGTCCTTATGGGTACTTTGGAGAAATTACCATTTCAGCCCCTCACTTTTTCCTAAATTACAAAATTGGTCCCTATGGCTAAAACAAACCAACCGGACCCCTTTTGTTAATAATAAACCAAAACCAAACCCAAATACCAACCCACCCTTAGGCCCAGTCCACCACAAGTAAACCCGGCCCACTCCTTTTGTTATAATAGCTTGGGTCAAACAGTCAACCGGGTCAAACCCCGGTCAACTTCTTCTTCCCCCAACAAAACCGCGCAAAACCAGGCCTCTTGCCTCCCCCCTCCTCACCCTTTTCACCAACTCAACCCCCCCACAATTAATACTCACACCTAACAAACCCACCACCATAAATGCCCTCACCAACACACACCAATACCACTAAAACTTACCCCGATTTGTTTTTGGCGGGAAAACCTAATCAAAGGCTAGGAAGGATTATAATGCAATTGGACGCTTGGGATTTGGTCAAAGGTCATCAAGAAAGACTTGGGAACTCTCATTGTGGACCTGGAACCCATGTGGAAGACTTAGTCTTAGTTTGATAGCTCGTTATATATTTGAAGCTCATAGAAGCTTTCTGTGTGTGTAGTTTTCTTTAGTTTTAATGTTTTTAAGTTTATTTTTCATGTATTGTACCTTTTATTATCAATGAAAGTTTGGTTTTAAGTTAAGTCTCATTTTCAACTTTTCAAGTTCCATTTCAAAGTTGCAAGTTCTAATCAAAGCTTCTAATCAGTGTTTAATTTATTCATAAGCTCTCAAAAACTTAGAAACAAGGTTTTTATAAGTTTATAAGCTTGTGTGAACAATCCTACTTCAGTTTTCAATAATTACTAAAAAAATAAGAAAAATAAAAAATAAATAAAAAATTGTTGATCATGTACTGAATGAGCATGGAGCACAATGTGTTTAGGATGGCTGTGGGTTAGGTACCTCATGGGAGGGCATTAGGATTGGTTAACTTGGTTCTTTGGTCTTTATCAGTTGCTTGGAAGGCTTATGTAAGCCTTTTCTTTAATTTTTACTCTTTCAAGTAGTTTGGTTGGTTATTACTGTCTAATTTGCATAATAATTGCTTAAACTAGTGTTTGTAATAAGTAGGTGGTTTTACATGCTTGTTTAAATCTAGTTTTCTTCTATAACTGTTTTTAGAGGGGTGTTTGGTTTGAGGTTGTTTGCATTGTTCTACTTTGTCAATTGTGCATCTCTGTGTTTCAACTAGTTGTGTGGGTGTATAGTAGCTCAGGGAAACCTTTTACTTGTTCCAAAACTCACCCAAAGTCAAAATCACAAGTTAATGCTCACCACAGTCAACTGTGGTGAGTTTTGAAGTGAAAAATCCATCAAACCATTTCACAAAGTGTAGTGTTTACTTAAGTTAACTTGTATACAGCTTAACATATCATTCTAAATCACTAAATCTGCTACACAAGTTCACAAAAGTCAAACCTTGCAATTTCTCTAAAAGTCAAAAGTACCATATGCAGATTTTTGCCAAAATGGCATGAATTGATTTGAATTTTGTGTTGTCATTCAAGGTCTAAAAATTGTTGTGTGTTATCTCTACCAGTAGTATTTTTTATTCCCAAGTTTGTTATATTTTTGTGAATTTTTCCTAGGGACCAAATTGCCCCTTGAAGTTGACTGCATGGCAAACACCTTGCCCTGTCTCAGCAGACTTGTTTCACACCCCCACCTTTGGTGGTGTTTTGTGACTGACCCAGTGGGTCCCACAGCTCCTACTTTGCACCATTCAACCCCCCCTCCTACCCAGGATCAAGGGTTGACCTTTAGTTTGACCTCTAGACCAGTGGACCCCACTTTGTTTGACCCCAAAACCTTGTCCCAAATCTGACTCAGAAACAAGTTGAGCAAACAACTTATTTGTGCTTTTTGGCTTATTGAAGCCACTAATTTGGCTTATTCTTGCTTATTCTAGTGTAACAAACTCAGAGAAACCAATAGTTGTCATTGTGGACCCCACCTCTTCCCATTTGAGCTAAAAATCCTCCACAGTCAACAAAAGTCAACTGTGGGATTAATAAGCACTCCAAGTGCTTATTTTTTGGGTTGTATTAAAAGTGTTTTTGTTAAAAGTTGTTGTTTTAAGTTTATAATCAGTTTAGAAAAAGAAAAAAAAAAAAAAAAAAAACCAACTTTAATATTAGTGATAGCTTCTATTTAATAGGATTTATCAATTTATTTTTCTTTTTAATTCATTTATAAGTAATATATCACTTTTATATTTTTAGAAATTCTATTTTAGGTTAAAATAATTTTACAAATTTTTCCAGATTTTTATTTTGTTTTCTAGTGGTATTTCTAATTAATTTTAATTTAATTTAGTTTTAATTAATATTAATCAATTAAATAGCATAATTAGTTTTTATAAAGTATAACATAGTTTTTATAATTTTTCTAGCTTTTATTTTAGTTAAAACATTTTTATAAATTTTTCTAGAATTTTTACTGTTCATTTGCTATTTTTTATAGTATAATTAGTTTAATTAGAAATTAATAAGTAATTAGATTAATAATTAGTAATTAGCTTAAAAATACTTAAAATTAACTTTTTACAATGTTTTAGGATTCCTATGATGGTTAATTAGATTTATAAAATTTTTCTTAATTTTCTAAGTCTTTTTAGTATTTTTAATAATTCTAATTAGTTTAATTAGTAATAAATAGATAATTAGTAATTAATTAATAATAAATAATTAAATAGTGTAAAAAAAGTTTTTATTTTTCTTAAAATTTTCTTTAATTATTAGAATTGTAAAAATATCAATTTTACACTTTTAACCCTTCCAGTCTATCAGTTGTATTTTTTTTGTTTTGTTCGTCTGTATACGTTTTTTAATTAAAACGTACGTTTTTAGGTTTTAGCTCAAATCTTTGTAATCTTAATTCTCGTAATCACTCACGTAGCTTTCTTAAGCTATATTCGTTAATAATTTCCAAATAATTCTGATCATAACCCTTTTCTGTGAATAATTACCCGATCACTAATACGCTAAAGTTATAATTCACACTTCAACGGGACTTAACGACCTGGTGATACCTTATATTACCCGGAGCATTGACCTAGGCTATTTGACTTCATTGACCATTCCTTGGTCAATATAAGTTGGTGGTTTAGCGTCAATCAATAAGCTTATAAATGGGCTTATGAGCTTATTTGATTTCGACTTACATTTCATAAGTTTCAATTTTCCGACTGATTTAGAGATTTGTGGGCTTATGATTTAATAAACTTGTATAAGCCGAAAAATTAAGTCTTGTGATATATCATCCGAAAAACAAATAAGCTCATAAGCTACAAATAAGCTCATAGTATTATATTTGATTGTGTTAGACGTTTGTGAATGTTTTAGGATTTTAGTGATTAATTTCGGAAAGTCCCCGTCCAAAGTTAATCATCCTATAGAAACCCGTCCGAAATTAATTTATTAGAAATTAATTTCGGAAAGTCCCCTGTTTGGGATTGCTTTTTGAATGTTTTGTCTCATTTAGGATATGGATGCGTATAATTGATTTACTATTTGAGATGATTTCGACTGTGTTTCTCCTTTACTCCTACGAATATGTCTTTAATGCACATATTTGGGGAGTTGAGGGGAAATGCTGCCGAAATTTTCTCAGATAGTAAATCAATTATACACATTCATATATGAGATGAATCATTCAAAGAGTGGGTTAGGATTGCCTTCCATAGTTGCACTAGGTGAACAAAACAACTCGTAATAACTCCATGGTTATATGTGTTTATGTGTCGAATATTTTGAATGTGTAATAACTAAGAGTTGAACAAAACAATATGCAGTTATGATACTTGATAAGAGTTGGACCCGTTTTGACAGTTGTGTTTCAAAAGAGTTTTTTGATGGTCTTGCCGCATTCGTTGAACATTGCAAGCCGTTATTGAATAGTTACGGCAACATACAATGTCCATGTCGTCTTTGTTGTAATGTTCCATGGGTATCTCTCGACTTACTTAAAAGCCACATAAGCCAAAATGGGTGGGACCCAACTTATACACAATGGCGTGAACACGGTGAACCAGATCCTCTTCCTATAGAAGATAACACAACACAATGTGAGATGAGTGACATGCATGCGTGGCTTAATGATATTTTTGATATTCCTTTAAATAATGAACAATATGAGCATACATAACGAGTATGAAGAGTTACTTGCCAGTTCCACCCAACCTCTTTACCCGGGTTGTGACTTTATGACAACCTTGGATTTTATGTCAAAGTTTACGCATCTCAAGGTCAGCGGTAAATGGAGTGATACTTCATTTAACAATACGCTAAAATTTCTCCAGGAGGTATTTCCTCCCAGGTTAGGTTACAATCTCCCACCATCATACTCTGCTATAAAAAAAAGATTTAAGAAGGTTGGGTTAGGGTATGAGTTGATACATGCTTGTGAAAATGATTGCTTTTTATATCGGGGGACTGGTGCCGAAGATTTGGAGTATTGTCCGGTCTATAAAACGAGTAGATGGAAAGACAAGAACACAGCGGGGAAGAAAGTTCCTAACAAGGTGTTGCGTTACTTCCCTATCATTCCTAGACTACAACGTTTGTACAAGTCTATTCACACCGCAAAACATATGACATGGCATGCTACTGGAAAGTGTAAGGTAAATGGTATGATGCAACACCCGGTTGATGGTGACGCATGGCAGAAGTTTGACAGCGGTAAATATTCGGCTTTGGCTAACGAACCGAGAAACGTTCGATTAGGGTTGGCTGCTGATGGTTTCAATCCGTTCGGCAACCTTAGTCAGACTTACAGCATGTGGCCAGTTATATTAACAACATACAACTTGCCTCCATGGTTATGCATGAAAGAGACTACTTTGATGCTGACGTTGTTGATTCCTGGCCCTAAATCACCGGGGAAGGACATTGATGTTTACTTAAAGCCTTTGATTGATGACTTTCAAGAATTATGGAAAAAACCAGGTGTCTTGACTTTGGACGCTGTTACAGGAAAATATTTCCACATGAGAGCGATGCTTTTATGGACCATCAATGATTTTCCTGCTCGTAGTAGTTTGTCTGGTTGGAGTGGGCAAGGTTACTATGCATGCCCTACATGCAAAGCAGACAATCCGGCTACGCGTGTGATAAGCAAAACAACTTATGTTGGCCATAGAAGATTCTTAAGAAAAAACCATAAATGGAGGAGTGACCGTAATACATTCAATGGTGCAACTAATACTAGAGATCCTCCTAAAAAATATACTCCGGCTGATATCTTGGCTCAACTTGCGATATTGCCCACACGTTTGCCGGCAAAACATCCAGATTATGGGGTGGAAAAATAAAACGTAATACATCCGAACTGAACTGCACTAAACGGTCTATTTTCTATGAGCTTCCATATTGGTCTTCTCTTTCTCTACAACACAATTTAGATGTCATGCATATCGAAAAAAATGTGTTGGAGAGTATCTTGAACACTTTGTTAATGAATGAAAAATCTAAAGACACCGCTAAGGCAAGACAAGACTTGCAAGCTTTGGGTATTCGACAGGAGTTGTGGCTCGGAAACAAACAAAACGGGAAGTGCTCGAAGCCTCAAGCTAAGTACTCCCTCACACCCGATAAAAGAAAACTGTTATGTCAATACATCAAAACAATTAAACTGTCAGATGGGTTCGGATCCAAGTTCAAGTCGAAAGTGACCAAAGATGATAACAATATAACGGGCATGAAGTCTCATGACTGTCATATAATGATGCAACGGTTACTTCCTTATGGACTTCAGCAATACCTGGACACACCGACTTATACACCAATAATCGAGCTTTGTTCATTCTTTAAGCAAATTTGTGCCCGAACTTTGATGGTGAATGACATGGTGAAAGCTGAAGACCAGTTGATCAAAATTTTGTGCAGTCTCGAGCAAATATACCCTCCTGCTTTTTTTGACATTATGATTTACTTGGTCATGCATTTACCTGAAGAGGCTCTTGAAGGCGGGCCTGTTTCATTTCGGTGGATGTATCCATTTGAAAGATACATGAAGAAGCTAAAAAACTATGTACGAAATAAAGCTAAGCCGGAAGGTTCAATAGCGGAGGGTTATGTTGCAGACGAAGCATTTACTTTTTGTTCTCGTTATTTTCGGGGCGAAATAGGGACGAAATTTAATCGTCCTACTGCATCTCAGGGCTGTCCTCGCCCAACAAGTGATTTCCAGGTGTTTCGATCACTATGTAAAACGTCTGGTAAAGAGACAATTATTCGGTTAGGTCTCCAAGAAATGAAGAAAGTGATATGGTATGTACTTCACAACAGTCCTGAGATCGACCCGTACATGAACGAGTTCGAGAGGTACGCGTTTTTATTTTGAAATTTCTTTTTCCCAAGTTATCTTTTCAATTAATTCTAATATCATGTCCATTTTCAGTGAACATCCTGATAGCGACATGCAACAAGAATTTCCTAGATGGTTTGAGACGAAGGTAAACTTATTATATGTATTTCCTTGTATAAATAACGACTATATATATTACTCATCTCCATCTATTCTTATTTTTGTTCATAAATCGGTAAACTTTACATAGACAATGACCCAAGTTGGGCTCCCGACTTATTCGCTTTGGCTTGTGGACCATTATCGACCGCAACCTCAGTTCACTCTTGCATAGTCAACGGTGTGAAGTTTGTTGTACACAGCCGCGATGTAAAACGTACAACTCAGAACAGCGGAATTTGTTCTCCTGGCGAGAAGGAAGGAGAAATGTATTATGGTCAGCTAGAAGAAATTTTGGAGTTCGCGTATACCCAGTTCAAAGTTGTGCTGTTTCGAGTTAAGTGGTTTGACTTGGTCAAAAGTGGTAGAGTCGAACGTTATAACACTAGAAACAACATGACACAAATTTGGGCATGTAGCACAGCGTTTGAAGATCAGCCTTACATTCTCGCAACACAAGCAAAACAATTCTTCTACATTGAAGATCCTGCCAGACGACCACTCCATTGGAAGGTCGTCCAAGAAGTGAATCACAACACAACCTGGGATGTCATTGTGGCAGAAGACGATGATGATGTGATACATGGCAACAACTCATCGAATCTCCAACTGTCTGCTAATTTGAATGATTTGGCATTTGAAACCTTAAATATCGATGGTCGATCAACGTTAGTTGAGGCACCACCACCAATCATTCATTTTGATGATGACGATGAATTTATTGATGATGAGGACGACGATCCTTATGATTTAGCAGACTCTGATGCAAACAATTCTGATTATGAAGTTGAAGATGCGACTGATGCTGTTTATGAAAGTGATGTAGATGTAGCAGATTGATCTTAAATTGTAACTTGTAGAACGACACTTAGCTTATTTGAATGAAATTGTTATGGATTGTTTAAATTTGTATATTTATTTTGAATGTGTATGTATTTGAGTGTGTGCATGCTTATGTTAATTTGTTCCCGAATTTCTATATGTTAATTCAACTTGTACTTTTACAGATGGCAGCAGTAGCGCGAGGTCACGGTGGTGACGATGCCGATGACCCACCACCTCCTTATCGTTCGATTACTAGCGGTCACCGTAGTGGTAAGAAACTTAAACTTGATAACACTACTAGAAAAACAGCTATTCTTGACTCCAAATGCGAGTCAAGAAGAGGCCTTATGACTCGCAAATGCGAGTCAAGGAAGGACCCGTCATAAAGCTTCATGACTCGCATTTGTGCGTCATCCCTCTATGACGCGCACTTATGACCCACGTTCTATGACGCGCATTTGTGCGAGTCATAACCTAATTTTTTTTTTAAAAAAAATAATTTTTTCAGTTCTTAATTTTCTATTAAATGACAATTAAAAACCTGATAATACAAACTTTAAAACACAAATATCAAAATAATGCCTCCTTAACACCATTCTGAAATTGAAAAAATAAGTGAAAAAAGTGAGTACTAAATGAAAAAGGCCCAACGTCATACACAATCCAAAAATAAAAACTATATTAGAAAGGAACAACAGTTTAGGTTAAGCAACCATTTTATTTGATCTTCTGTAAACACGACACCTAGCAGCCGGTATTGATTCAGGCTCATCATTCTCTGCCAGTATGGTGTACCTGTTGAAGCCATGCCAAGCAGATATCAAACACATTTTGGTCCGGAAGAAACTGTGCAACAGCATGCAGAACTTCAGTCCCGACCTCACTTGACAATTGATCAATAACAGTGCCCGTTCGATCCATTAGCTTCACAAGAAATAAATCATCACCAGTGGACAAAACTTCAGCAAAAGCAGTATCAACATCACCAACATGAACCGCATCCATTGCATTAGTCCAGGCTGTCCAAACTGGGTCCCGATCTTGAACCATCTCACCTAATTCATGTTACTTTTGCGTTTCATTAACCGAATGGTAGCCACATTGGTGACCAGCCACTGTAACTCTTCAGATCTGTGAAACCCAAGACCCTTAACCCACCTAGGTCTATCTTTACCTACGCTTCTGCAATTTTACAACAAAAAAAGCATGATCAGCAATACTTTCTACAATGTCAATGTTATTTGGCTTTCGGAAATGAATCGGTCAATGCTATTTTATACATCTCCAGCCCATAAAAAAACCAACAATTGCATTTATGTGGGACTATATAAGGCTGCTTATTTTCTGTGGAGGTCTGATTAAGACCCAAGTTTCAGCATATACTTTAACCGAAATAATAAAATCATAGTATCATACCTTTCCTTCCCCTTGCTCTTCGACTTCTTCTCAGTGGCTTCCATTTCAACCTCACAATTTTCCCCATCGCCACTGCTTGTGATGTCAGCCTGACCATCATTGTTCTCCACATCATCTTCATCAACTAAATTCCTTGCTTTCCCAGTATGAGCAACCTTTTTAGCCCTCCCTGGTCCATCTTTACCTACGGTTCTGCAATTTGACATATAAGAAACATAATTAAAAAAAAAAAAAAAAAAAACAAAAAAAAACCACCAACGACACTTGCATTTATGTGGGACTATAGAATCCAAATATGAAAAGCAGTTCAAGGGCATACCTTCGCTTTTTATCCTTTGAGATTATATTATCTTCATTGGCTTTAGGACCTGGCTCTAATAGTAGAGGTATATTAAAATCTTTGTAAGTGAGTTGAGGACGCTCCTCCTCCCGATCTACAAAATTAGATACAAAACAACGCTTTACAATTTCTTTGGCTGCTTTTAGCATCGGAACTTGATGTGGAAGTAGCACCTTCCATCTCCTGAAAATTGAAAAAATGTTAACCATCTTATACCAAACAAGCTAGCATAAATGAGCAAATAAAACAGCAGAAACTATATAACATAAAGACCAGATGTTTTATCGCTAATGGGTCGAACAAGAAGGACCACTAACTTCAAACAAAATGGGTCAAGTGAGTAGATCAGATGTTATTGAAGTAATATAACCTATGTAATCAAATCAACCACGCTAATGGTCTATATATACAAGCCACGAAAACTTGCAAATCGTTATGCATATAAACGGTTTTTAAATCAAAAAGAGAAATGAAACGAGTTTAACAATTAGACATACCACAAGACGAGAGGGAGAAAAAGATTAAAAGGCGAGATGGATGTGACGGCTGTGTCGGTGGTGGTGGCGGCTTCACCACACGAACAAACAAATCCCAAGATGCAAACCCTCGCTCCAAACCTGATGAAAACGAACCCTTGGAGTCTCCCTCTTGATCGGTGGCAAACGGCGGTGTGAAAAGGGGTAACCGGAAGTAGATAGAGGTGATGGCGCGTGCACCTCATAAATAAATTCGCAAGGGTGATATAAAGGCTGGTGTGGTGGTGTTTTGTTGATATGGATGGTGGTGAGTGACGGAGGTGGTGACCGGAGCAGCGGCGACGACTGCCGGATCTTGGAGAGGTGAGAGAGATATAGTTTTAGGTTTAGGGTAAAAAAACAAATGAAGATAAGGGATATGCTGGATCTTGGAGAGGTGAGAAAGATATAGTATTGTGGTCCGTGTTTTTTAAAAAATTTGAGATATGACACGAATTTTATGACACACAAAAATGCCTATCGTCTAGCCTTCAGATTTTACAATTTATGACAGTTTTTTTGTGACTTACAATTTTGCGTGTCATTATATTGTGTGCGTCATAAAATGCGAGTCAATGATAGACATTTTTCTAGTAGTGTAATTTGAATTTTGTTACTTGTTATTTTATAACGTTTTCACTCACTTCAATTGTAGGTTCGTCACAAAAACCTCGACGAGGAGGTAGAGCGAGACAAGGTGCGGCAGGGGTGGAGGTCAGGATGGCGGCAGGGCACAGGTCCGTGAAGCCAACAAGAACGTAGACCTCAGGAAAGCCGTGACTAAATCGGGCCCGCAATCGATCGAGTTCGAGTATCATGATCAGAGGACATTTACTCATGTTGGGCCCCACCGCGCATGGTTCAGTAACTATGTTGGCGAGCTAGTTAGGTCCTTGCCATTGCGCTATCCCTCCTGGCACGACCTTGACGAAGCGACTCGACAGGGCTTCATGAACCGACTCGGGGTCAGTTATTTTATTTTTCTTTTAATTATATCTCTATATTTAATTCTTTGAATGTGTACATTTATTTAAATTTGTTTAATTGTGTATATTTGTTTATATTTGTTTGCTGGAATTTTTCGACTTGCAGACCCACATGTGCGATCCCAATTGGAAAACCATTTCGGCGGGCCTCAATGTGTATATTGCTAAGGTCTACTCCGACAACAAGGGCACGATGAAGAGGGCTTACTTCGACGTGTCGGGTGGGCCTGAAAAAGTGGATGAGATACGAAGAAACCCTCCTCCGAACGTCGAGCCATCTGTGTCGGAGTAACATATCAAGTTTTACATGAAGGAGAAGAACCTGAAGCGTGCTGCTGTGAACAAGGAGAACCGAAAGAAGTTGAAGGTGTACAGCCGCCACGGTTCCAAGTCATTGGCCGCTATTTGCCACGACTATGTAAGACACACTTTATTTTTATAAAAGTATTTTATTTTTATAAAATTATTTAATTATAATTATATAAAAGTAATTAATTTTAATTTATAAAAGTATTTAAGTTTAATTAAAATAAATATGGTGTTTGGTTTGTCATTTTTAATTTGTTTCATCTTATATATATGCATGTGTATATACAGTTTCAGAACAGCAAGGACAAACAATACCCGTCACTCATCTAGTCGTTTTACGACACACACTGTGACAATGATGGTACGTGGTTGCAGGATGAGGCTCGGGTTCAATATGTAAGTATTTTTTTTCTTTTTTTTTAATTTATTATTTATTTATTTATTTCCTCAAACACGCACTTTAATGATTCATTGAAACATAATCTTGTAATTAACCCGACATATATATATATATATATATATATATATATATATATATATATATATATATATATATATATATATAAATTTTCTCAATTTTTTTCTCAATTAAATAGGAAGAGATGGTTTGGCTGAGAGATCTGGGAGCGAATACGCCGGAAGGGGTGGCATACACGGAGGTGCAGATACTTGCAATGGTTTTGAAGGGCAAGCAGCGGGGCCACATCGCCGGACGGGGTAGGGTCGTACCCGAGCTCTCCAGGCCACCGTTACCATACACCCCGCCTCCACCTCCAGGTATGCACAGTTTGATAATATATTAATTATAGATTACTCGATCATAACTCAAATTAAGTATTGCAATAGTTGTTTTTAAATTTTGATTATTTCATTTTCAGAATACGCCGAGATGTAGAAAAAGCTTGCTGAGGCCGAGAAGAATATTGCTGAGGCCGAGGAGAAGAGCCGGGCAGATGCTGAAGAGCGTAAGGCCTTGAAGGCGCAGATTGATTTGGTCACAGGTTTTATCTCGTCCAACCCGCGATGGAACGAGTATGTTAGTCAGGCGGGTTCTCAGCACGTGGATGGCTCGGGCAGTGGCGCTGGAGGTAGTGGCTCAGCTGGAGGGAGCGAGAGTCGCAGAGGCGATGAGGATGGTTCTGGCGATGATGAGGGTTCTGCTGATGATCATGAGTGATTTGGGATGTAGAGGTACAAACTTGGGTATTTTGTGTTGTACTTATGCTTGAAACAATATTTGGGCGACCCATATGTTAGTATTGTATAGTTTAACCTTTTGGCAACTTGAATGTCGCGGATATTAAAACATTTGTGGATATGGCAGCTAGGTTTAGATATTACCACACCCTGTTTTGTAGACTTTATATGTTTTTATGCATTTTGAGGGTGTTTAGCGATATTTTGCAAGTGTTTTAGCCGATGGCGAGTTATACGTTTAGAAAATGTTGATATTGAGTGGTTATAGGTGCTATGACAGTTACAGGTTTTGGTAGATTTTTTCCGGAAAATCCGAAAAAAATCTAAAAAATTGCTATATTTGCAGCATGCTGTTAGCAGGATGTTATTAATGATACCGTCGACATGTCGACGGCATCATCAAAACAAAAATATTGTTTTTTTTAATTATGCCGTCGACATGTTGACGGCATTATTAAAAAATGAATATTGTTTTTAAAATTATGTCATCGACATGTCAACGGCATAATTAAATAACCAATATTTTTGGTTTAATATTGCCGTCGACATGTCGACGGCATAATATAAAACTTAATTGTCATCTATTAATTAAAACGTTAATTAGTTATACGTTCCCGTCGACATGTTGACGAGAAGAATTTGACGGACATCAAATTCGTTTGACTGGAAAATGATGTGGGACCCACAATGTCAACGGTGATTGTCGACGGGAACGCTGTTCTCGACGAAACACAACCGTCGTTATGTTCCCGTCGACATGTCGACAGGAACGTATTGTTCGGTCGACATGTCGACGGAAAGGGCATAAAAATGTCGCCGTCAGAAGCGTCGATTGTACTAGTGGAAAAAGGGCTCTCAGTGGTTTTTTTTTTTTGCAAATTTGGGTAACGTTAGTAGCTTTTTTGCGTGACTTTTTGTCTCAATCCCATTTCTGTGATTTCCTGATAGTTTAAAGACTATTTTTACATTTTACCCTTATTACTCACATAAAGTAAAAAATTGTCAAAATTGGTGTTCATAAAAGTATTTTTTTGATTCGCTGCACTGAATTAATCCGTGTTATAATATGTTAATTCACTACGCTTCAAAAAAATGGTTGACGATCCAATTACTTTTTTAATATGTTTCCAAACTCACCATAAAACAAACTTTAATGTAATATGTCATGTTATTGAGAAGTGTTATTATTCTCCTTGATCCAGTAAATAAACACATGATACAAATATATAGAAAATGCAAAACTCTAAGCCTAGCCCTAAAATTACATAATGGAGTATGAATATATATATCCTCTAACCCTTATGAGTTATCGCAAAACAAAATACCATAAATGTATGAAATGATACATATTAGACTAATCATATATATTAGCATGCATGCTAAACAATAAAAACCATATTCTTTAGACTGAAATAATTTATGAATACATGCACCTTGAAACAATATCACATTATTTTATTTTAAGGTGATGGATGTCATGCATATTCCTTGAAGCATGATCTCTTCTAGTTGTTGATGAAGGTACAAATCCTCTTGCGAAAGGTGCAAGAGATTTCGGCAAGAGGACTATTTAAGAAAAACACATGATCCTCCTCAATATCCTCAATTACCTCTATGTCACCTTTCCATCCATTTTTACCCAAAATAACCTTATAGTAAATTCCCCTATCCTTCAATATATCCTTCCCAGCAACACAAACAAGTACCCTAGAGCAACCAAGATCCGACACCTTCGGATCCTTATCCGGGTTAAACAGCGGATCATCTAACCCGCTTGTCCCCGGGTGGGCTATTAGCCATAAATCTTTAATTGTTTTTGTCCATGGAAAATCCGACTCAGAACCTATCCTATCCTCCCCCCAAAAATACGGGTGGAGCAATATAATACCCTCAAGATTCAAACTTTCACCCGAAACCGGACCCGAGTTTTCTGAACCAACCCTGATTGCCATATGGTGAGCTATATTACCACCTGCGCTATCTCCTGCAAAAAACACATGGCTAAAGTCCGTGTAATCGTTTAGCCACTCGTCGGGTCCATTTCCATTAACATGTTGTGTGACCCACTTGACTGCTTCCCATGAATCATCAAAACAAGCGGGGACAGGATACTCGGGCGCAGTCCTATAGTCCACGGACACTACAACAACGTTGGATTCGGATGATACGAGGTTAAGGAAGTTATGGTACGTGGGTGAGGCGGCTGTTTCGATAATAAAAGCGCCACCATGGAAGTAAACCAAAAGTGGGAGTTTTTTTGCATTCGAATTTGCAGTATTAGGAATGTAAATCCTAACAAAAGCATCTGTTTCGGGCGAGATAACGACGTCTTTAGATTGAACGCCCGTGTTCAGATCAATACCGGCTGGGACAACATTGGTGCCACCGAGTTTAACGACCCGACCGTCTTTGTAGACTCTAATGACATACGGGATTTCTATAAGGATTTCATCTGGTGATGGATCCATTTGTTGAAAATGTGAGAGCTAAAGATAAGATAGATGTAGAAATTATGTGAATACTCGTAGTATTTATTTTGCTAAATCTGTGTAGGAATCAAATCTTATACAAACATATAAAACAAACAAAAGACGTAATTTTGCATGAGGTCGGGCACACCACGCCCACTCATTGATATTGACGTACAATAAGATAATATATTTTTTCTTGACCGAAGATATTATGATATTTAACATCTTAATTTTTCAAAAATTGTTTGGTTAACGTAGACCATACAAATATACACGTTACAAAATTTAATATCAATGTTTTGCAACATATCTCAATAGAATTTGTTGACATGTAAACATTCATTCTTGCAATGCTAAAAAGGAATCCTGTGTATTCAATCTAGAATCATTTGGAGCTTTTGGTTCTAAAAACTACTTTTATCGATGGAGGTTTAGTGTGTGTGAGATGAGTGAGATAATATTGTCCGGGTGTAATAACGAGAGTCGTTAAATTTTGGAATGGGACTTTATTTATACTTAGTGAAACTAAGTATTTTTATAAACGAGTCCTTACGAACTCGCGTGATACAAGCATGTTTTATCTATTTGTTCATTTCGTAATGTTTGTGTAAATTACTGAGTGTTAGTATGACGGTGAGGCTTAAATATACAACAATCTATAACTGGGGTTGACTCGGGAGAATTTTGTTGATTGTTAGAAAAATTTTGTTAATATTTAGGTAGATGTAGCTATTTTGTTAAGTTATACACTAGTTTAGTTTTCATGTTGCGTTTCTTTACTTTTTTTTTCTATGTTTCTATTCCAAGTTTTAGACAGTGGGACTGATGAAGTATAAATCTAATGTGCATCTGATTGAAATGTGCATAGCAATTCTTAGCCAAATAGTTTTCAAATAAGTTGAGTTAACCTCAAATCTAACGTAATTGTTAAGTATTAAGCCCAAATCGACTTTATTAATTCACAAAGACACAAACTATAAAATGCTCAAATAGTAATAAGTTCTTGTTCATTCGCAAACAAATTAAAAAGATGAAAATTATTTGTATAAATTATAGATATCTGAACTCTTCGACTCACTTTTTCTGATCATATGTCTTTGAGATTTTCTAAAGTACTTTTTTTTATTTACTTTAATTTAATTGCTTTCGCTAAATATATTTATCTTCTTATTAACTTCATTATCATTTCAACAATAGACGGTCTAAGCAATGAAAACTGACAAAAGCGTAAACCAATTCAGTCTATGGTTAAGTAACATCATTTTTCCATCGTGCTTTTATCCCAAATTGATCAACTATGTTAGATTGGACACTACATTATAATTATTACTGTAATTGCCATACATATATTTGCATGTAGAATTGGACTATTAATTACACCTTCGTCTGAGGTAAACTTTTCTTTTCTTTATTCTGTTCTAGACAATATGGTAAACATGCATGCATGTAATAGAACGATCCATATTAAACTACCCAGTTACTCCGTATAACTTGTATGTCAAAAAGATCGGGATACAGCTTTGAATAAACAAAACTGTGTTGGAGTATTTCATTGACCGTAACTAAAATTGGTTGCATTTAGGATTATCAATTTAAAACCATGTCTATCTTTCTTAAAATGGGATATATCATTTCTCAACTTAACAAACCGTACATTGTGCGATGGTATCAAAGTGATAAACAGAGCAACCAAGAATGATTCTTTTATTCAATAACGAATTACAATAGTCGACCAGATTGGCACGAGAACATAACCGAACGATTACACGGTAAGAAAGATCAAAGTGATCAATTATTACACAAGCATATAAAGAGAGTGGGTGAGTGGTAGCAGCTATAGAGAGAGGCTGCGTATGATTGTGTGTTTAGGGTTGAGAGATAGAGATCCTTTTATAGCATGAAGGAATCAATCTTGCCATGGTTAGCCCCTTGATTATAGCAATCAAGCATTCATGGTCCAGGATACTTTCCAAGATAGACAAGAATAATCCCTGAAGATACTCTAACCAATCACTGCTCATCCATTTATTCAAGAGTCCAAAAATAGACCTTTATTCCTGTACACTAGAAACACAAGTGAGATAACAAGGCAAGACATGTTATGGGAGATAGATTATTGAGGTGTTTTCGAACATTCCCCCTTAATCTGATTCCCAAACATGTCAAATAATTTCAATTTTTCACACAGAAATTTGTGCTGATATACTGGAAGGTGCTTAGTTAGAATGTCTGCAATCTGGTTAGAAGAGCCAATTTTGATGGCACTCAGAACACCTTTTGCAAGTTTTTCTCGGATAAAGTGAACATCTATTTCAAAATGTTTTGATCTCTCATGGAAGACTGGATTAACAGCAAGTTGTAAAGCAGATTTGTTATCACAAAACAGATTAACAGGAAGACTGATTTTAACATTTAGATCATTTAGAATTTTTTTGAACCCAAATGATTTCACAGGCTGCAGCAGCCATAGATCTGTATTTTGCTTCAGTGGAGGATTTAGAGAGAGTTTTGTTTTTTACTTTTCCATGAGATCAAGCATTTATTAAAAAAGACACAATAACCAGTTACAGATTTCTTGGTTTTTATACATTTTGCCCAATCTGCATCACTATATCTGTAACACCCCCAAAATACCGCAGCGGAAGACTGTGTCACTGGGGTGCTACTTCATAATACAAAGTACAAGTTATAGAAAACGAACTCTAAATGAGATGTTTTGAAAAGTTACCATTCGATTAATGAATTCAAAGTTACAAACATGAGATTCCAAAGTATGATACATAAATGTATACAAAATGTTTTGAATGGTAAATGATAAAAAGCATAAGTCTTCAGAATATGCAGCTTGACTCTAAGTTCCACGCACTAGCTATCGCCTTACTAACCTGAGATAAACATGCTAAAGTGTCAACACAATGGTTGGTGAGTTCATAGAGTTTGTCTTAAAACAGTTGAAAAGGCCTCAAAAGAATGTTCACACAGCAAAGGCATTGAGAATCCACTCAGTTGCAAATCCCGCCATAAGAGACTTGCAACCTGTGTGTTCACAACCCACTGCTAACATATAGTATGAATAAGACATGTATAAGTTCATCAAAACAATTAAGCAATTAGTAGTGAGTCTCTACTTCATCTCTGAAGACCTCACTTAGGTATGCTGCTCACAAGGAAGGTAATAGCATTGGTTCTACTTCATCTCCGAAACCCAATGCATGTGTTATCCAAGGAGACTTACAAGTACTGGGAGCCTCTTCCCAAAGATAACTGGGAGCCACTACCCAAAGACAACTGGGAGCCACTTCCCAAAGATAACTAGTAGTTACTAAATAGAATAACGCAATTAAGTATAACACAGTCATGTATGTATGCAATCAAGTATAACACAGTCAAGTATAAACGTTTTGAGTATTTGTACAAGTAAGCAAGTAGTTGAGCATGTATCCCCCCCAAGAGTTAAAACAAGTATGAAAAGAGTAGGGGCTATGACTCACCTTAAGTCTATGTAATGAGAAATGAAAGTGGTAGTCGAATCGCGAAAGTCTCTAAGAGCAGCCTATAATAGAACGTTGCGACTTAGGTTTGGAGTAACGTCTAAGAATACGAAGAATTGCCTATATATGTCTTGCATATAGTTCATGATGTAGTACTTTAGTATATAGTGTAAGTCGTTGACTATAAGTGGTCTATGAAACATGTATAGGTTGTATATCTCTTACTACCGTTCGGGCCGACATAATTCAGAAGTCATGGAGTAAACGTTCGAGGAGCCAGGACACTTTAATTCATAAATCCACAACTCGACTCGACGGCTTACTTAATGAACTCCTCACATGAGGCTCCCTACTATTGTAGTATTTGATAACATATATATAAGTTTTGATCTTTAAAAGTTATATGGTCTTTAGCCGTGGCTTTGCCGTGACCTTGGTCATTGTTACCATGGTCTTGAGACTCAAACTTGGCTTTAGCCATGGTTGTGGTCTTGGCTTTAGGTCATTAGACCTCTTGGTCTTAGTAAATCATAACTATTATATAGTGACTTTGGTCTAAAAATGGGCTGTTAATAATTTGAAGAAAATTATCACTCAGAAAGCGTTTTCAGGGCTCGAGCTTCTTTGCTCCTGAACGAAAACGTCGTTCCGGACAACTTTTGTGTTTTAACTTTTTGATGAATCGGACCAGAAGTGGGACTTTCAAAATTGGCAGAATGCAAAACAGTTTGCATAGGCAGTTTTGCCGTTTTGGTTTCGCTAGCTTCAAATGATCATAACTTTTGACTCGGGTACTCGTTTTGGGTGATTCAAATTGCTATGTTTTCCTTGTTAAGTCCTCTTTAACAGTAAGTAAGTGTCAAATATTATAGTTGTACTATTTTGGTCGTGGTTCTCCATAAAAATCACTAGTTTGCTTGTTTACTTGTCATAAGTTAACATATGTATATCAATACTTGTTTTATCCATTTTTAAACATCATGAACATAATAACAAGACAATATATAGTAAGAATGAAATATAAATATCATGAATATGATATTTAGCAAGAAAGTAAGTTAGGGTTTTGCTTACAGCTTGAGGCGTTCTAAAAGAAAGGTAAGTAACTAGTAAGGTACGGACTTTGATAGACTTAAGCTTCACTCTTTGCAATCTATGATAAACCGTGGTTATTTGAAGATTATAACGACGCCTTCTTGAAAGTCCAAAGCTATTTGAAGATTATAACTACGTCTTTTTGGAGACTTTAGAGTTATAACAACTTTTCTTAGAAAATTTCCAAGATTGAAGATCAAACACTAGTTTTCTTTCAAAAACTAGTTAACTTTCTTACAAAATATAAGAAAAGTGCCTTAGGTTTTAGGACTTGAAGGTTATAAGAAGGTGTGGTGCAAGTTTTCTATGTGTTTTAGCTTGGTATTTATAGGGTAGGAAAAATAGTTAACCATATATTGGGTTAGAATTTAACCATGGTTAGTTTAAGACACTTGTAATGATCTAAAGAATCAATGGTCAAGATTTAACCACACATGGTGACTCCCCCCCCCCTAAGTCGGTTCACAAAGGATAAGGGTGACTAGATGAGTAGTCATGGTCTTTGGATGATAATATCCTAAGTATGTAGCTAGTTTTGACTCCGTAAATTGCTAACCGTAAGTTTTTAGGCCACGAAACGTAAAACCGGGTATCCTAAAAATATGTAACTTATAAATATGCTAGAACTTATCAATATACTCCATAATAAAATATAAAATGAGTGGTAGGTTCTATCGGGTGCTAAAACCCTGCTAAAAACTGGAAACACGGGTCTAAAACGCGTAATTCGTGTAAAACGCTGAACTGAAAAACTTAAAATTCCAAAACTTTTGGAATTGTCCTAAAATGAGAGAAAATCATATTTCTATTGTTTATAATGTTTTATGGACATATCGGGATGCTGGAATGACGTTTAAACCTAAAAGTAAATCTCGGACACGGCTTTGTGATTTTTGCAGAAATGATCCGACGAGCGTCAAACTCTCGGATTATCGTTAAAATAGTTTAACTTACGAGAATATGAAATAAAAATTTCTGAGATGAATAGTGAAAGTGAATAGTAAAAAGTGAATAGTAAAAAAATGAATAGTGAATTTTCGGGAATAAAAGTTAACCTGAAATTGCGAATTGTTACAATATCCTTCTAAGACATTATCAAAACTGTTATGATCATACCTTAGACCTTTGCCTGGAGCACCCTTTAGGTATCTTAGAACATTGAGAGCTGAGTCCAGATGAGACTTTAAAGGATTGTGCATATGTTGAGCAGGACAGTGCACAGAGTATGAGATGTCAGGTCTGGTGTGAGTCAGGTATATCAAATTCCCAAGCAACTTTTGGTATCCAGTTAAGTTTTCCAGCAAAGGGTCATCTTTGGTAGGAATGAAAGGAAGCACAGAGTTGGGTTCCATGGGTGTAGACACAGGTTTACACCCAAGGAGACCAAATTCTTTAAGGAGCTCAAGACAGTATTTCCTTTGTGATAGGCATATATCATTTCCAGTTTTTAAAACCTCTATTCCCAAAAAATATTTAAGAGACCCCAAATCTTTAATATTGAACTTAGTTTTAAGAAATACTTTGAATTGTTCAATATCATCCACACAATTCCCTGTAAGAACTATGTCATCAACATAGACTAACAAGGCAATAAACTTGTCATTTTTGGATTTTGTAAATAGAGAATGATCACTGATAGACTGAACAAAACCATGTTCTTTAAAAACACCGACAAGTTTTTCATTCCACTTTCTAGGAGCCTGCTTAAGGCCATAAAGAGATTTAGTGAGTTTACAAACCATGTTTTTGTTGTTATTATCAGAAAAACCTTTTGGAATGGTCATATAAATATCCCCATCCAATTCTCCATATAGAAAGGCATTATTAACATCAAGTTGGAAGAGGGGCCATTTGTTTTTAACAGCTAAGGCAATAAGAATTCTAACAGTGGCCATTTTCACAACAGGAGAGAAAGTTTCAGTATAATCTATGCCCTCTCTTTGGTTAAAACCTTTAGCAACTAACCTTGCCTTATATCTATCTACTTCTGCATTGGGTTTGTATTTGATTTTGTAAATCCATTTGTACCCTATGGCTTTTCTATTATTAGGCAAGATAGTTATGATCCAAGATTTATTTTTGTTTAGGGCTTCTATTTCAGCATTCATAGCATCAATCCAATGAGGGTAAAGAATGGCTTCCTCATAGCAGGTAGGTTCGACACTCTTATTCAAATTAGAAGCAAAACAAAAACTGTCAGAGTCAAGATTAGAATAATAAACAACTTTTTCAATGCCAAATTTGACTTTTCCTTCAACAATAAAATCATTAAGACTTTTTGGCAATCTTGTGGGTCTGGTAGACCTCCTTGTAGTGATGGCTGGCAAGCCTCCTTGATCAGAATTGGACTCATTAGAGTCAGAGTCAGAGTTGACATTAGTGTTAATGTCAATGGAGTCTGTTTCAGGTGAAACAGTGCCCTTAGGGTGTGTATTTTCTTCTATGGATGTTGCAACAGAGTTACCATCCTCACTGGGAGAATTCAACTCTGTGCCTTCATCATTGGAAGACACTCTCCCTTCATCACTAGGACTTTTAGGGTTGTCAACATAAAAAAAGTTTTTGTAATTTAAATCTTTTGACACACCAGTTTCAAAGACTTGTTTTTGAAGATTGTTTTTCATTTTGAAAGGGAATACAGTTTCATAAAACTTGACATCTCTTGAAAATAACACATTTTTTGTTTCCAAACTTAAGAGTTTATAGCCTTTTTTCTCATTTGAGTAGCCAATAAAGACACATTTTTCAGATCTGCTATCAAACTTATCAGAGTTATTAAGAATAGTAGCATAGCATAGGCAACCAAAAACCTTAATATGAGAGAGTGTTGGATCATGTCCATACACAAGAGAGAATGGAGATTTTCCAGACAACACAGAAGAAGGTAACCTGTTGATAATGTAAACAGCAGTGAAAACACATTCAGCCATAAGTAAAGAGGTAATTCCCCCTGAAACATAAGGGATCTAGCCACATTAAGAAGATGCCTATGTTTCCTTTTTGCAATTCCATTTTGTTGAGGTGTGTAAACACATGATGTTTGGTGTAAAATACCTTTATTATGAAAATATTGTTGCAATCTGTTATTGACAAATTCAGTCCCATTGTCACTTCTAAAGGTTTTGACATTACATTCAAATTGATTAAGCAACATTTGAGAAAAGTTAATAATGGAATCATAGACATCATCTTTGCCTTTAAGCATATAAACCCAGACAGATCTAGAATAGTCATCAACAATAGTTAAAAAATATTTATATCCATCTCTACTAGTGATCTTATAAGGTCCCCAAACATCAAGGTGCATAAGTTGGCCAAGTTTAGTAGATTTATGTTCACTTAGAGGGAATGGTTCCCTGGTTTGTTTAGCTTTATGACAAGTATCACAGAGATGATCAGATTCAGTTGGACTATTAAAGTTAAGGCTGGGTTTAAGGACATGAAGGACTTGGTCAGAAGGATGACCAAGTCTTTGATGCCAAAGGGTTCTAGAAACAAAACATGTAGAGATGCTGTAGTTAGAGGTAATCTTACACACAGAGTCAACATCAAACAGGTATAGCCCATTATATTGATTACCAATCCCCACATTCCTTTTTGACAAATCCTGTATATAGCATTTAGATTCATCAAAACCAACAAATAACTTGCTATCTCTAGCAAGTTTATGAACATATAATAGACTAACAGTGTAACCAGGTACCACTAAGACATCATGTAAGGTGATGTCGTTATTGATTTTCAAGTCACCAATTTTGGTGATCAATGCCTGGGGTACCATTTAGGTGTCCAACAGTAAAGCCAAGTTTAGAAACATCAACTACATTAACCAGATAATTAGAAGAACTAGTCATGTGTTGGTTTGCCCCAGAGTCAATAATCCAACCCATATTGATTTTAGCTTTTAGACAATTAGTGTTTCCATTGAAATATTTTTCAAAGTTTAGGTTGAATTTCACACTTCCATTAAAAAAAGTTCCGGAAAAACATTTACCTGCCATATTGGCATTGACAGAGCTGTCATTAAGAAGATTCATAAGTCTGGTCAACTTATTGGACAAAGAGACAGGAGAATTGTTGTTTTTGTCAACACTGACATCAGCGGAAGCATTGTTACTGGTAGCAGGTTTGGTATTGGCATTGAAGTTCCTTTTAGGGTGACCAGCAGGGTAGCCAATGATTTCAAAACATCTATCAACAGTGTGTCCAATCTTATTGCAGTTAGTGCATTTAAGGTTAGGATTGGGTCCTCTGTTACTAGGGTTATTACCAGAAGAAGAGTTTGAGCCTTTATTAAACTTTTTCTTGTTATCAAAAAATTTTGATGCATAAGCAGTGGCATTAGGTTTAGTTAAACCTGTCCCAGATGAGTAATTTCTATGGGATTCTTCCCCTGAGACAACAGAAAAAGCTGTTTTTACAGATGGTAAAGGTTCTCTGGTTAAAATATTGCTCCTGATTGGTGCATAAGTGTCATCAAGTCCCATTAAAAACTGCATTAGTTTGATAAGTTGATTGTGTTTTTCAAAGTGTTTTGCAGCATCACAAGTGCATGATGGAAGACTGACCATAGAATCAAATTGTTTCCACAAAGAGTTGAGATTGTTGTAGTACTCAGCAAGAGAGGACCCATTTTGACTCAAAGAGTTAATGTTTTTATGTATATTAAACACAGCAGAACCATCAACTTTATCATAGGTTTCTTTCAACTCATTCCACATTTCATAAGCAGTTTCAGAATATATGGCACCAACAAATAATTCAGGGCTTAAGGAATTTAGGATCTAAGTAAGCACAACAGAGTCACACATATCCCATTGATTGGCAAGGCCATCATTAGAAATATCCTTTTTGCAACTACCATCAATAAATCCAAGTTTGTTGTGATTTCTTAAAGCAAATGTCATAGCAATACTCCATATTTTATAATTCTCAAGTCCAGTAAGTTTAACAGATACAATGGGAGTACCACTGGTATCATTAGGGTGCAAGTAAAGAGAATCACCAAAGGCAAGTTTCAAGTCAGAAGAAGAACTAATGTTAACCACAGTATCAATAACATCATCACCATTAACATCATCACCAGACATGGTGAAAAAAGCAAACTAGAGCAGATAAGACAATAAAGACAACTAATCACAGGAAACAAGAAAGAACAAAAAAGAAAAACCACACCTATGATTCAACAAGTACCAAGTCTGTGGACTGGGGTAGGCCAGAGCAGGTATTCATACCACTCAAGAGGTGGCAGATCAAGGAGTTAACCTACCCGTTTGCACCCACACAACTCGAATACTGTCGATTCAAAGAATGAAAGAGACTTACAGTGCTTTTGGAGAGGAGATGACAATGGCCAGTCACAATCACCCTAGATTCACTTAGTCTAGGGTTGATTATGATAAATATATACCCGAGAGCACTCCAAGATAAAAAAAACCCCAAATCAAAGAGAATTAGGGTTTCAGGAACAAGCCCTAATTATCCAATTGCTTCAAAGTGCTTCCACGACAAGAACCCCCAAATCAGAACCAATTAGGGTTTCAGAAGAAAAACCCTAATTTTTCCAATAAAGTTCCAATAGAATTAGATCTACCAATTTGACCAACGCGGATGTCCTAGAACACAATAGACAACCACCGAAGAGAATAAGAATCAAGAAACCCCAATTTCTAGAAAAGCCCTAGAACTCGGATTAGAAGAAGATCAATAGCCTAGCGCTCTGATACCATGTGCGATGGTATCAAAGTGATAAATAGAGCAACCAAGAATGATTCATTTATTCAATAACGAATTACAATAGTCGGCCATATTGGCACGAGAACATAACCGAACGATTACACAGTAAGAAAGATCAAAGTGATCAATTATTACACAAGCATATAAAGAGAGTGGGTGAGTGGTAGCAGCTATAGAGAGAGGCTGCGTATGATTGTGTGTTTAGGGTTGAGAGATAGAGATCCTTTTATAGCATGAAGGAATCAATCTTGCCATGGTTAGCCCCTTGATTATAGCAATCAAGCATTCATGGTCCAGGATACTCTCCAAGATAGACAAGAATAATCCCTGAAGATACTCTAACCAATCACTGCTCATCCATTTATTCAAGAGTCCAAAAATAGACCTTTATTCTTGTACACTAGAAACACAAGTGAGATAACAAGGCAAGACATGTTATGGGAGATAGATTATTAAGGTGTTTTCGAACATACATCAAAACAAACGTATTATTGTCACTATAAACAAAATTTTCACTTATTTTACAGCCAAAAAATTCGTTTCATATAAGCTATGGCCCAATCACGACCAACCAACGCTAACTTAATTTACCAAAACCTAATTACACTATCCCCTAAATGTTATCACTATTACCCTAATTTACCTCAAACTAAAACGCAGTCAACACAACTTTTCTCCCCCCCCCCCCCCAACCCACAAAAGCAATCACATATTAAAGCTTTTATTGTAAAACTTTAGCGGCTGCACCATCGATCTTGTCACCACCATCCATCATCTCCATCTATAATTGTAATAATTCTAAATAAAGAATAAAAAACGAAAAAAAAAAAAAGAAGATTTGGGGGATTAAGGTTTCAAGCGAAGGCTCGTCTGAAAATGATCGGACAACGAATTGGTTTCATGGCCGTCGTTTGATTCTCATCTAGCTTGATTTGTAGTTGCTTATTACAATCGGCTTCAAGATCTTTTGTAAAGGTCTCGGGTAAAATAATGTTTCTATTTATGTTCGAGTATTTCATTGAAGATCTGTGATGGGTTTATGTTCAACTACAAAAAAAATCTTCAAAAGATTTGTTGATATTTTAGTTGTAGTTGTTGATTGTTGGACGTGAGGTAATGGGATTAGGCTAGTGGTTATCTGGTTGTTTGTTGTTGATAATGGCTATTTCTTCTATTCATCTTCCTCTTCTTTGTCGTTTGACTTTTCTTAGACCGATGAAGATGTAACAGATTGGAGGTCACATATGATTGTAGGATGTTATCAGTTTCATACTATGGTGGTGAAGAATCGTTAAAAAAATGATGGTGGTGAAGGTGGTGAAGATGGTGATAGTTTGTTATTTATAGTCTTCAAAAATCGAACTGAAAAGTCACATTTAAAGACTTATTGATTTAATTGTCTGTAAGTGTTACGCCCCATTCCCGAGGAAATGACATGACCGAAAATAGACCTCGAGTTACTCTTTAACTAACTGATAATAATCTATTACATACCAGCCCTTCAGACTATTTTTAAATTAAACTAGTCTCAATTACCTTTAAAATGATTTTTGGCACGACTTCCGACGAGCCACATTTGATTTTATACAAAATAAAGAAAACAACCAAAAACTGCAAAACCCTTCTTGTGTAGTAAAGAACCCTCTTATGCATTAAGGACCCCCTCATGTGCACTACTACCTTGTTGTGCACTATTACCCTCTTGTGCCCTAAGGACCTCTCTTGTCCACTAAAGAACCCCTCTTGTGCACTATTACCCATCTTATGCAATAAAGAACCCCTCTTATGCACTATTAACTTAGAATGACTTGAAATACCTTTAAATATAAAATCAACACTTAAGAGCACTCGCATTGTTCACCTAGGACCTGCGTTAAGGGATTGTTAACACGCGTTAACTTCGCGTTAACCACTGCATGCACTTGCGTTAAATTGGAGTTAACGTGGGACGTGAGGATCTTAACCTTGCGTTACCATGTGTTGTTTGTAATAAAAAAAAAGTTACACTTCATATCCTTCCAAACGGTTACTAGCTGTTAAACTCAAAAAAAAAATTCACTTCCCCCCCCCCCCCCCCCCAACGTTAACAAACGGCTATATGTCTAAAAAAATTCAAAACCTTTTCCAACTAATATAAATACCCATTCAACATACTTCTGTTTTCCACACTTTCACTACTCATTATATTCTATTCTACACTTCTAATAGCCAAAATAAAATGTCACAAGGCAACAACAACGAGAACGACTCATTAACGAACCTCCTCGGTGGGTGGGAGAACCCATACGCGGGTTCAACGTCAAATCCGAATTAGGATAACCCAAACCAATTAGGTCTGACGAGTGAAGAAGTTTTTCAACAACATCAAGCATTACGGTAATGGCAAGAAAGCCAACAACGAAACTCCCTAAATACCGATTTCCAAAATCTCCAATTCACTCAACAATCCCAACATTCCCAAATGGAAACAAACGAAGTTCCCGAAACACCTACCTCTACACCAAAGAAATTCAAATCTCGTATTAAACGAAAGTCCAAAAGAAACAAAGAACCAGTCGACGATGATGAAGGACACGAAGAAGGCATCAATACACGTTGGCAATCAAGTGAAGAAAAATTACTTGCAAAGTGTTGGGTGGCCGCTAGCGAGGATTCAAAAGTCGTTCTTTCCTAATCGAAAGATACGTTATGGCAACGGGTTCAAAATGAGTTCAATAAAACCAATTTTGTGAAAGGCGGCAAAGATATGATACAAGGGAAGGGGCGTACATTGAACCGTGATTGCATAAAGTTCAACGCGTGTTTCAAACGTGCTCAACACGATAAGAAAAGTGGGGAAAAGGATATGGATATCCTCACACAGGTGAAAGAATATTATCGTGCGGAGCACAAATCGGCCCTGTTTAATAATGAGGCGGCTTGGAGTGTTTTGCGTGCTCATAGAAAATGGGATGCGCCAGATCCTATTGATTTAACCGGTGATGTCCCAAGCCAAACAAACGAGGCATTGTTTGGACATGATGCATAAGCATGTCCGATAGAAAAAAAGCGGGCTTTGAAGAAACAAAAATCCGAGACAACGACAAGCACCGGGGGCACGAGTACCGGAGGGACTGTTTCGTCGGCTCAATTCGGGGAGACTATGCACCAAGAGTCTCGGGCAAAACGTGAAGATGCGGCTAGGGATTATCAGGAGACCGTAGAAAACCAAACCACCCAAACGAGTTTGAAGGAGTTTGAATTTTTGTTGCTCGATACAGAAGGCAAAGATCCACATTATGTGGCGTTGGTCAATATGGAAAATGACCGAATCATCAAAAAATATGGGCTACCTCCTCGTCAAGAATGAATAAGTGTGTTATGTTGTGGTTTATTTTTTTTTATAATTCCGTATTGTTTTTTTTCGTTACGTATTTTTTTTGTTGTAACTTTTTTTTAGTGCGTATTGTAATCTCGTTTAAGAATTAATGTTATGATTTTTAATAAATGAAGTGTCAGTTTTAGTTTAGGGTTGAATTTGAAAATATTTGAAAAGTTAAGTTAAAGTGAGTTAAAGCTGAGTTATGATTGGGGGTGTTTTTTTGTGAGTTAAGGTGAAAGTGTTAAAGTAGATGTGGCGCTGACGTGGCGGTGTGTTATGTTTTAACCTGAGTTATGATTGAGAATGCTCTAAAACTTATATTTAACATATGTAATACATTTTAAATAAAAATATACCATAAACCTTTTTTCCTAAAATTCTTGACCCTTTTGACTCAAAATGGGTTTAAATGGACCTTTTCTCAAACACTCCTTTTCTGAATAACCTTTTTGTGCACTTTTGACCAATTTTCCAGAAAACAACTTTTATAACATGACATAACACTAAAACTTTGAGAAATCATTAGGACATTATAAATATCAAATATATGTATAAAATTAGTCTTAATGACCTACGAAAATATGCTTTACAAAGTGACATGTGTTGTGCCAAATACCCGTTTTGACCCGTTTGCATACACAACTTAAACAAAACTCTTTAACATGCTTTAGGACCTATAAAATGACTTTTAAACCATTACAAAGACTTGACATTACAAACATTTAACCCATTTAAGACTCTCAGGGAACAACTTTGACTTCGAGCTCGGTATCTAGAACTAAGCTTCTATATGCATATAAAACTTCTAATCCCTGCTTCTAAATCTTATACCATAATTCAAGCATATCACTTGCAAAAGAATCTACAAAACATTGTAACACTATAACATAAGCTTTCGCTTAGTAAGTAAAGGCAATAATATGATATCATACATCAATTACACATATAAGCATTTGTACACATTGCTATTAGCCGAGAATGAGCTTATCAATACTATAACACAAATATTAACACATTGACCTCATCTTTCTATCACTTAAATTCCCTTAACACATACCTTAACCAATCTATTCCTAATTCACACATAATAAATTAGTAATGCCAAAATAACCTTCGGTCCATAAATCATCCAACACCATAGGCCACAAATCTATCAAATCTTTAATACAAAATACACACAATACATATATAAGCAAAATCTATAGAATCTTACATTATAACCATTTACTTACCTCAGCTCAAAGCTAAGCTGCCATTCATTATTTGACCATCAACATCATTCATCATCATCATTCTTCACTTGCATCTCTTAACATCCCTGATCATCATATAATCATATAATGATCATATGATAATTAACTCAAAAATTTAGTAACTTGAATTTAATAAAACTTATTCTATAATCATTATAACTTCTTTAATTAGCTTAAAAAACCATTTTTTACCCAATTCTCAAATTAGGGTTCATGAACCCTAACTTCTTAATTCTTCAATTAAATCATTAATTGAGATACTTACTTGCATAAGATCATTACTAGGGCTTTATCTTTTGAATTGGAGCACTAATCAACTTTCAATTGATGATCAAGAATGTATTTTTCTTCCTTTCTTTCTCTCTTGGGTTGACACAACACACACACAAACAAGGATAATATCCATAAATCTAAAATCCAGGGATTTTCTAGATAATACTTTCTTCATACCTAAGTTATTTTACCAATTGACATTTTTGGTCCCTCAAGACCCTTTGCTTATAATTTGTCCACATAATACTTTCTATAACATTTAACACTTGACAACCTTAGTCCCTTGTATTTTCTTTTCTTATAGTTTGACTATCGGGCTGACTTCAACTTAACATCCATTGACTAGCCAATCATATCGAGTCTACCGACTCTTAAAAGTCTAAGTCAAACTATTCCAATGGCATTTTCATTATTAAATATTTAAAACTTAATTTTAGGTGTAACAATAAGCAACTGAAAAGATTGATAACATCAAATAACCTGATTATCTTAACATCTATATCCATGGTTTAAGCTTATAATTACTTGATTTAATGATAAATAGGTGTCATTCAAAGGGACCGCTCATTTACGATAGGTTTATGACTGTTTTACAGGTGGATGCATATCAAAAGATATTTATTCTCATCGCTAGGTGTGACGGCAGGAAAACATATATAACTTTTGAACTAAAGTTTGAGTTCTTGAAGAATTTGCTACAAATCCAAAGATAATCACGTAGATATTCACAATGTTTGAGCGATACAATTATATGAACAAGTTACAAGCTTTCGGCCGTGTCTCTAAATTGATCTATGTAACCATACATTTACACATGTATATTAGGGTTGGTGTTTTGTATGTGTAAGCAATTTTTTGCCCATAGTTGTATCTTTAACTGGATTGGTGTTTTGCTAGTGTTTTGATAATGCTTATCTCATTATTGCCACTTAAATTCTACATCATAAAATAATTTTCATCTCAAATTTTGAATTAATTGGTGGAAATATAACATTAGTTTTCATTTTTTCCCCAAAAATATCATTCGAGTCAGCTGGTTCTGTACTAAAAACAGGGCTCTTACAACATTTACAGTCCGGTTCTAATAGCGGATTCTATATGTTTTCCACTTAAGAGTCCCTTTGCCCTTTCTCGCTGTTCGTAAAACTAGACTTGGGATGGGTTTTAAAATGGGATTGTTGCCCCTTTTTTTTTTTTTTTTTTTTTTTTTTTTTTTTTTTTTTTGAACCGAGAGTAATAATAATAATAATAATAACTATTATGTATTTATCTCATTCAGACGTTCAGTGGCGGAACTTTAACACTTATTTTGGGGGGGCCGAATTTATTTTGGGATGGCCGAATCGGAGATTTGTTTGTGAACCCAACTAAATTACCCTTAAAACATATAATATTTACACTAGTTGCCGCAACTTTTGGGTGGCCGAGACCCTCCCCGCCCCTTAAAAGGTCCGCCCCTGCAAACGTTTCACTTAACTATTGCACGACACGATGTTGACGGGTTTGAACCATCTAATGGAGACCCGCTATATATATGTAGTACATAGCGATCATGGACTGAGTAGTCCGCCATATCGATATATCAACAGGATCTTCAGTGACAAACTTAATTGTCACTGACACTCTTCAATCGTCTTTGATCCTTAAACCTTAATTGACAAATTTGCCATGATAAATAAACTAGTGTACGCCATTATATATATTAATGGCCAATTGCAGTTAAACACTCAAACCACAATCCGTACACGATCTATAAATACTACGTATAAGTCTACCATATTAAACACTAGACGACTCAATTACCAAGTTAGCCAATATAATCATGTCACACAATCAAGTGAAATAATGTTAAAAAAAGGAAATTTGCATAAAAGATCATATTTCCACATGTATAGTTGTCACCTTTTGCATTACTGAACATGCTCTCGTTTTATTTTTAACATGCTAAACAATATTAATTAGAACACTCTCCAATCAATATTATTTTATTACTTTTGCTTTAGATTGCTGGAAATATGTTCTCTTGCAGCATGATGCAATTCTGTTTGTTGAGGTGGTTGATGAAACTACAAATTCTCTTACGCAAGTTACACGAATTATTAGAAGAAGGGTTACTAAGGAAAAACACATGATCCTCATCTTTATCCCCGATAACCTCAATGTCACCTTTCCAACCAATTTTACTCAAGATATCCTTATAATAAAATCCTCTGTCCTTCAATGTATCATTTCCAGCAACACAAACAAGTACCCTAGAGCAACCAAGGTCCAATACTTTCGGATCCTTATCCGGGTTTTGAAGAACAGGTCATCCAATCCACTTGTTCCCGGGTGAGCAAAATTCCATTAATCTTCTATTATTTGCTTCCATGGGTGACTCAGCTCAACTCCGACCCCATCCTATCGTTTCCCCAAAAATACGGGTGAAGCAATATAATACCCTTGAGACACATTCGGTTAGGAGGATTTCCAATCCTGCCAGGATTGCCGTATGGTGTGAGATATTGCCATCTGTGCTATCTCCTGCGAAAGATACTAGACTAAAATCCGGGTATTTGTTAAGCCACTGTTCAGGTCCATTTTCAAAACAAGTGGGGACAGGATGCTCAGGCGTGGTCCTATAGTCCACGGAAATAGAATAAAAGAGGGAGTTTATTTATGTCGGAATTGGTTATTTTGGGAATGTAGGGCCTAACGGAGACGTTATATTTTGGTGGAGATAACGCTATCTTTGGATTGAACGCCCGTGGAAGGGTCGATGCCTGCTGGGACAACATCGGTGCCACTGAGTTTAAAGAACTGGCCAAGTCACAAGCATATTAAAAAAAAAAAAAAAAAAAAAAAAAAAAAAAAAAAATTGCAATTACCACGTATGTAACATAGCTATTCATTGATGATAAAAAAAGCCATGCAACTATATATGCTATGACATGATTTTCTAAACGGTGACATGATACATGCTACAAAAGTTCGGAACTCGCTTTGCTATTCCTGTGACAAATCCGAATTTTATCATTCTATCTAACTAACACTTAAAATGTTTATTATTTTAATCTCGACTGATCATCTATACTTTGAAAATTAAGGTATTGTAAACAACGTAACAACATAACAATGTTCTGAAAGAGATACAAATGGGATTATAACACAAAATAAGAGCATATAAATAGGTACAATACATAAGATATACATGGTAAGCCCACTAATTTAGCTAATCACCATCAATATACAACTAATGACTGTGATTATCCTCTAATGTCCAACTCACACAAATCATTTGATGCATATCCATGATATACGGTTAACACTCCCCCGCAGTTCGAGCGGCGAAATCGCGAAAGCTCGGACCGGAGAGTAAAAACTATTAAACAATAAACCAAAACTAATAAATAATTGTTGAAGAAGACATTTGACAGCAAGCGGAAGCACATCTTCAAGCAGCAGATATAAACACGCAACACATCGGATAAACCAAAGTATCCGAACAAAACAGGATAAACCAAAGTATCCTGACCAAATGGGATAAACCAAAGTAGCCCTTACCAAACAGGATAAACCAAAGTATCCTGACCCAAAGGATAACCCAAAGTATCCCCACAACAAACAAACGGGATAACCCAAAGTATCCCCTACAACTAAAACAAAGGAAATTACAACTAAGACTCATGCACTAACATCAAAAGAAAAGTTTAGAAAATGAAAGTTGGTTTTAAAACTTCAACCCCCAAAGAACCTTCCGAACAAACGGGGCGTGTTTTCCCTAAAAAACATAAAGATCCACTTCTTCTTTTTTTCTTTCCTTTTTTTTTTTTTTTTTTTTTTAATGTAAACAGTGAAACCACATGATTTATTAATTCATGGCTTTTGTGACCATTCTTATTGTCGAGTGACAAAAAGAAAAGCAATTAAAGGACTTGCTAAACATCCATTGCATCCATAAAGCCTTAACTAGATAAAACGAGAAATGAAAATATCATTGCAAAAGAAATCATCAAGATAAAAAACAAAGAAAAAGTAAATAAAGTGAAAGTGAAGAAATAAAGTGATGTATACGAAGGCTACATTTTTTTTGGATGGATTATTAGGTTTAGTGTTGATGATTGGAATTTGGACAGCCAATTAATGCCAGCAAAGCAAATTGCATACGAAGGCTACATTGTGATTGATAGGGTTTGGCTCCAATACCATGAAAGAGATACAAATGGGAATATAAAATGAGAATGATTTTTATTGATTCATTACCCACAAAATAAAAGCATATAAATAGGTATAATACATAAGATATACATAGTAAGCCCACTAATTTAGCTAATCACCATCAATATACAACTAATGACTGTGATTATCCTCTAATGTCCAACTCACACAAATCATTTGATGCATATCCATGATATACGGTTAACATGTTCTTATGTTCCTCGGAAATTAAGTTATCGGAACTTGCTTCGCTATTCCTATGACAAATCTGAATTAAGTTATTGCATGACCAAGTTAATTTCAAACAACTGATTTATACAACACTTTTTTCCAAAAGAAAATCAAGGTTTATCATGATCTACTTACTCTTTTTTAATCTATTTATCAAGTTGATTTACATTATTTTCATGTAAGATTAACGATAGTCGATTTACGAGTTCAGTTAGTTTGATTAAACTTTGATTACAATTGAACATTTAATACAAATGGTATACCAAAAACATAAATTAGGGGTATTCATGAGTTAGGAATGCCTGAAACCTAATTGTTTATATTAGTTAGATTGTTATTGTTATGAAAATTTAAACTACAAAATATTTTATTTGATTGTATATGAATCTACTATTAGGGGGTGGCATCGTACTCGGCATTGCCTTCGGTGTCTTCGGCATTACTCGGCATCCCCATTGCCAGGGGTTCGGCATGGTGGATTCGGCATGGCAATCGGGCTTCTTTACCGAAACAGTAAAATTACGAAATGCATTAATTTTTTTGACCGTTGCCCCCTTAAATGTTGTTACCTTCTCTTTATTAATTAGGCAGGAAATGTTTAGGCATCCTTAGGCATGACATTGCCACTAAAAATGAAACTTTAGGCATGTTTAGGCATGAAATGTGTTGCCTTCTCTTAATTGGTCAATTTAAATAAAACTTGATAAACCCTTAGTCAACAATGCCACCCCTAGGTGCCAATACTTTCAAGATCCTCATGAGAAATATATAACACGTGAAACATTCCAACATATAGTACATGAATAATCTAAGCACACACATAATTAATTTGAAAATTGTCAAGATTTGTTACTAATAATAGTCTTCATTCATTAAATTGAAAGACTTTCACACATAACTAATTAATTCGAGTTGATGTTTCAACTAGATTGTTTCAAAAGTCCAAATAACAACTACCAGTGAAGACTTTCGACCGGAAAGTTTGAAAGAGTTGATCAAATGAGAGATGAAATCTAGCTATATATTTATACTAATCATAAGTACCTTAAGAAAATATTACAAGAACATAGCGGTTTTAATTTTCTATATTCTGAGTTTATCAACTCCCAATTTATTAACTTGAGAAACATGTAATATGTTATGCTGAATATTTGAATAAAAGCCAACTTTAATCACCTGAGGCTTTCGACCAAGTAGTATGTGGGTGTGCTCATCAACTAATAAGAAGTTATTGATTCAAGTCTCTTAGAAACCTTTATAAGATAGACAATATAATTGTGTAAAAAATTGTTTTACAAAAAAGCCAAACTCTAATCCAATCTATAAATTTGAATACCACAGGAAAGATTTGCATGTTGGGGATTAGAAAAGCATTAAGAAATCTTTTACACAACAATTAAAGGCTGAGCTAGAAAAATTATTTCGGATTCCCTGCACTTGATTTTTATCCATGTCAAACCAAAAGCCAAGTCAAAATGTCAAAAGCGAACCAAGGTCCCAAGCATCTATAGAGTTGAGATACATGAAAAACCAATACATGCCATAGAACATATCAATCAATCATAGCCATTCATTTATATTTTTCATTTTATTTTTCAAAACAACATATCTTGCAAACGGTAAATCTTCAAGTTACAAAAAAAATACCATCGCGACGAGAATTAAATGATCTTTCTATAGATATGCATTGTTATATACTTTCGACGATTTTTTTTTTTTTTAATTTCCGCCCAGAAAGAATCATATATGATTCGTAAAAATCATATATGATTCGTAAAAAATCATATATGATTCGTACGAATCATATATGATTCGTAAGAATCATATATGATTTGTTAAAATCGAATCATATATGATTTTTCTGGGCGAAAAAAAAGTTCATCGAAAAAAATGTTCGTCGAAAGTATATAACAATGCATGTCTATAGAAAGATAATTTAATTCTCGTCGCGATGGTATTTTTTTTTACCTAGACGATTTACGGTTTACGAAATATTTAAGTTTAAAAAAAAAGTAGAAGTTTATTTTTTTATTTTGATAAAAAAAAATGAATGTTTAATATTACTTGATAGATTCTATGGTAAAAGTTGAATTTATAAATAACTTTCGGCAACATCTATAATTGTTACATGAAATATATGCACATGAGATTTAGACTTTTAGTCGATTTTAAACCATTCAATTTATAGTCATATCAACAACCCATATACCCTTTACTCCGTGTTATAATATGTTAATTCACTACGCTTCACAAAAAAAATTTCCGATCCAATTGCTTTTTGAATATGTTTCTAAACTCACCTTAAAACCTTGTCATGTTATTGAGAAATGTTATTATTCTCCTTGATCCATTACATAAACACATGATAAAAATATATAGAAAATGCAAAACTCAAAGCCTAGCCCTAAAATTACATAATGCAGTATCCTGATATAATAATATATATATCCTCTAACCCTTATGAGTTATCCCAAAACAAAATACCATTAATGTATGAAACGATACATATTAGATTAATTATATATTAGCATGCATGCTAAACAATAAAAACCATAATTCTCGAGAGTGAAATAATTTATGATTACACCCTTGAAACAATAACATATTACTTTATTTTAACGTGATGGATGTCATATTCCTTGAAGCATGATCTCTTCTAGTTGTTGATGAAAGTACAAATCCTCCGCCGCAAGGTGCAAGAGATTTCGGCAAGAGGACTAGTTAGGAAAAACACACACTACTACAGAAAAGCTCTTTTAGACCTTCTTATAAAGACCTTTTACAAAAAACACAGGTCTAAAAGACACTTTAGGCTGCCAAAAAGTCTTTAAGACCCGTTTATTTGGTTCCCACCGGTCTAAATATAAAAAATGCAGTTGAACAGGTTGCCTTGAAAACAACGGGTCTAAAAGACTACTTTTCTAGACCGGTCAGTTTAGTTTGCACCTGTCTAAATGTCAAAACACTTTTGGACCGGTTAAAATTAAATACACGGGCCTAAAAAGTTTTATGCGGGATCAGTTCAAACATTTCAATTTTTTTCAGCCAAATTCAAACATTTCAATTTTTTTTAGCCAAATTCAAACATTTCAATTGACCACCAAAAGAAAAGCAAGATAAACTCACTCTTTCTCTCTAGATCTACACTGCCATCAACCCTAACCACCACAACACCAGCCACCGTCACCTACAGTACCACCGGTGCCGCTTCACCTAACCTCCACCATCAGATCTGTCACCAAACCCTATCCACCACGGTTAGTCGGTCACCTACCACAGCTGTCTTAGCTAACCCCTAACCTTGATGAAGACAACAAATGATCGAGATTTTGTTTGGGGTTAGCTATAGCAGTGGTGCAACTAATTTTGTTAGGGGTTATCATGTCAGTCGGTCAACCACGGTGAGTGCCTGAGTGGTATTGATTTCCTAATTAAGTTTATATATGTTACAATTATGGTTTTGTGAGAATTTGTTATTTATTTTATTTTTTTTGTTCGATTAGGCAGTGATGCTCATTTTGTTGACTAGTTGATCTTTATTGAATGTTTTTGTTTGATTTAAAAAAAAAAAAAAAAAAAAAAAAAAAAAAAAAAAAAAAAAATGGTTATGAAGGTGTATAGTGATAATCAAGATAGTTTTGGACTAATGAGGTGTTTCGGACTAATAAGGTGTTGCGGTAAGCTTATGCTCACTAGTAAGCGGTTGCTAATTTGCTATTTGCTTATATAGCACTTAATTAAACACCGACAGTGATAACATAAAAGTTGTCACGGCTTCATTATTTGTATTATGGTGTGCAACTTACATAGTTGACTTGGTTGTAACATGGTGTTGAATTACGCACTGCACATAAGAATTGTATTCCCAGTTTTTGGTTTTTTGTTTTTCCATATAACTTGAGCTTATATTATATTTTAATTTCAATACTTCTTGCGTAAGTTAACTTGCAGAGGCGAAGTGTAGAAGGCGAAGTGGTAGTGGACATCAATAGGAAGTTCAAAACAGGAAGGAGTATCAATGTGAGCAGAGACAATGTAGGAGAAACTCAAAGGTTTGTTGACTTTTACTTTATTCTATATAAGATGTCTTGTTGCAGGTTAATGTAGCTCAAATAGGAATCTATGTTTATTGTTTTGGTTTGCTTACAATGTTTAATTTGCAACAACTTGCAGGTCTAACAACAGGAACAAGAAGACTGTTACTATTCAAGCTATAAAGTTTATATTTGTGTTATGACTATATGAGTGAGTCTTAGCGATTTAGGTAGATAATCAAGTTAAAAGATGTTTGAAGCTCCTTATTTAGGATATTTTGTAATGTTTATTTTCAATTGCTTATAACAGATGCTTAAGATTCTCTATTTAGACTACTTTAAATAATCAATTGCCTATTTAGCTCATATGGGTTGTTTGGGAATGCTTAATTAAATTGTTGCTATAATAGGAATGAGAGTGTTTGTGATTACCCGTTGAGACTATTGCATGTAGTAGGTCTGTTTCGGATTGCTTATTAAAATTGATTAGAAAGTTTACAAGCAGTTTCAATAAGCAATCCCAAATATCCCTGTTACAAGCATGAATTTCAATAGGCAATCCCAAACAGTCCCTTCCCTTCATTGCAGCAAGTTAATAGAGCAATCCCAAACAGCCCAGATTTTTGTTTTTTTGAAAAACCACATATAGACCGGTTTATATAATAATAACCGGTCTTATAGAACTCTTTTAGACCGGTGCGTGAACCTGTCTATATGTCCAAAGGAACCGGTCTTAAAACTTATCTTTTAGACCGGTGTCTTGACCGGTCTTTATATCAAAAACCTTTTAGACCTCCCCCCATTTAGACCCCCAGTGTAACCGGTCTAAATAGCGTTTTCAACCGGTCTAAAAGAGCTTTTTTGTAGTAGTGACATGATCCTCTTCTTTATCCTCAATAACCTCTATGTCACCTTTCCATCCATTTTTGCCCAAAATAACCTTATAGTAAATTCCCCTATCCTTCAATATATCCTTCCCAGCAACACAAACAAGTACCCTAGAGCAACCAAGATCCGACACCTTCGGATCCTTATCCGGGTTAAACAGCGGGTCATCTAACCCGCTTGTCCCTGGATGGGCTATTAGCCATAATTCTTTAATTGCCTTGATCCATGGAGAATCCGACTCCGACTCCATCCTATCTTCACCCCAAAAATACGGGTGGAGCAATATAATACCCTCAAGATTCAAACTTTCACCTGAAACCCGACCCAAATTTTCTGAACCAACCCTGATTGCCATATGGTGAGCTATATTACCACCTGCGCTATCTCCAGCAAGAAACACATGGCTAAAGTCCGCGTAATCGTTTAGCCACATATCGGGTCCATTTCCATTAACATGTTGTGCGACCCACTTGACTGCTTCCCATGAATCATCAAAACAAGCGGGGACAGGATGCTCGGGCGCAGTCCTATAGTCCACGGACACTACAACAACATTGGATTCGGATGATACGAGGTTAAGGAAGTTATGGTACGTGGGTGAGGCGGCTGTTTCGATAATAAAAGCGCCACCATGGAAGTAAACCAAAAGTGGGAGTTTTTTTACGTTCGAATTTGCAGTCTTAGGAATGTAAATCCTAACAAAAGCATCTGTTTCGGGTGAGATAACAACGTCTTTAGATTGAACGTCCGTGTTCGGATCAATACCGGCTGGGACAACACTGGTGCCACCGAGTTTAACAACCCGACCGTCTTTGTAGACTCTAACGACGGGCGGGATTTCTTTAAGGATTTCATCCGGTGATGAATCCATTTGTAGAAAATTGTGAGAGCTAAAGATAAGATAGATGTAGAAATTATGTGAATGGTATTCATTTTGAAAAAATCCACACTTAAGCAAACAAAAGATGTAACTTTGCATGAGGTCGGGCACACCATGCTCACTCATTGATTATGACGTACAATATGATAATATCTTACATCTTTTGTTTGGTTAAAGTAGACCACACAAATATACACATTACAAAATTTAGGGAAAATCAACTAAAAATGTAATAAAATTCTTCATATTTCTAGTTGTGTTTAGTCAATTTTATTTTATTTATTTATTTATTTATTTATTTTTAATGAAATACACTAAACTTTCTTTTTCGACTTTTGTCTGTATTACACATGTAAAATGATAATTTTACCTTTCGCTTTTAAAAGTTTAACTATCATTTTTGGTCTTTGTGGTTTACCAGGTGTAGTGGTTTTAGTCCATTAGTTTGAAAGTAACGGATCTTATCTAGTTTTCAACAATCCGTAACATTTTTTGTCCGTTTTTACTAACACCGTCTATTTGACTTTTGTTGACTGTTAAATACAAGGATATGTTTATCTTTTTCAAGCATGTTAAATAAAAAAAAAACATATACACAAACACGCATAAACCCAATCAAATATCCAACCAACACCATATAAACATTCTCATCTATTTCTCTATACTTTTATCATTATTTAAATTATCTTCAACTAACAAACACGTGATAATCACCGTCAACCAACAAACACCTCCTCCCACCATGACATCACCACCAAACCACCACTACCAACTCAACAAACCACCACGACATCATCACCACTAACTCACAAAACCACCAATACATCACCATCAACCACCAAACCATCACCACAAACACCCCTGCCATCAAATCACCACCAAATCACCTCCATCGACTCACCAAACCATTGACCATCACCACAAACACCCCCTGCCATCAAATCACCACCACTGACCTACCAAACACCAACACGACATCACCACCACCGACTTACCAAACCCCACCATGACATCACTACCAAACCACTAAACCCCACCACGAAATCATTACCATCGTTTGGATACACCCACCGATCCCCACCACGGCATCACTACCAAATCACCAAACTATCAAAAATCATTATCAACGTCCAAAAAACATCACCACCTGTAAGATGTATACCAGATCTGTCCGATGATGGTGATGGGTTTTGGTTGTAGTGGTTTCCTGGTGGTGCATATTTGATTCAGTGGTGGTGGGTTCGTGGTATTGGTGGTTGGATCTTTGCATGGGTGGTGGTGGTGGTAGTTTTGTGATGATGGTGACGGGTTTTTGTTGGTTTTGGTGAGGTGCGTGTTTCCTTATTTTGAAGAAAGAGTTTTAACAAGATTAAGGTGATATGGTGTAAAAGAAATGTTTTTGAGAAGCTAAAAAAAAGGTTGAACCATTTTTGTGTATATAATTTTTTTAGTAGTAACAACAACAAGAAGAAGAAGTCAAAGTAAAGGTCAACGAAAAATAGACTGAAAGTGTTACGAGTCACCTAAAACTAGACAGAATCCATTACTTTTCAATTAAAAATGTCTAAAACTGTTATACTCAGTAAACCACAAGGACCAAAAATGTAATTAACTCTTAAAAGTGAATGGTAAAATGGTCATTGTACATGCGTTAATACACATAAAATTCGAAATAACAAGTTTAGTATATTTTATTACAAAAAAAAAAAAAAAAAAAAAATGGCTACACACAACTAGAAAAATGAGAAAGTCTACTACACTTTAACGTGATTGAATTTATTGACGTGTGAACATTCGTTGTTTCACTTCCAATGTTAAAAGGAATACTGTGTATACTATGACAAGTGTGATACATGTACAATTGTTTACTGTAAGGAATAGAGTATGTCAATCAAATTTTAAAATGTACAAATCACTTCCCTTTATTTATACATAGTGAAACTAAGTATATCTATAAATTACAAGAATAGTCTCTTGACTATTTCCTCCATATCAATTCTATACTAATCTAGTATTATCTGCCTTTCATCATAATTTTGCATTCTAACAATCTCTCGTTATGTAATGAGAGGCTAGATTTGGATCTTCAGTGTCTTCGAGTCAAGTAAATCTTTGAAGCTTGAAAATGTTGAGAATTCTGTAAGAAAGTTGAGGCCGACCTTGTAGCACATTCTTTTTATGAAGGTATTAAATTGGTTTTAGTCTTTAATTCTTTAAACCAAAATATTCTCAAAGAAAATTGGTAAACTTGATCTTGTTCTAAACTTGAATCTTTAAAAAGCATGTATAAAATCTTTTTCTTTACTGGTGCAAATATTGTACATATATCATCTTTATGTTTTAATTATAATAATTATACATTATGAGACATTTAAAATCATTATGGATAACTCAAAACCAAAAGCATGCGAAAACAATATCCAAGTCGTCTTTAACCTGACAAAATTTGATCTTTCAATACATATTCGTACATGATATTTAAGATGTTTATAATATCACAAGTGAATTATGACCTGAAGAGATCTTGTCAACATGACTAGTCCTATTTTATAAAATCCAACTTAAAACCTTTTTACAAAACCCAAACCAAGCCACTTAGTCAACTCAAAACATTTTTAAAACCTAACTCAAAGTCTTTTATAAAAGCCTATGTTAGTGCAAATGTTACGATGTTTAATCTATACAATATCTTCATGTTTTAATGATGACAAACATATAACTTGTAATACATAAAGCAAAGTGCACAAGTTACTCGTTTACACAAATCATCAATGCCGAAACGCAACAACATCTCTCGGCGGCTCAAGTCTACACCACTTCAGATATGAACAAACACCATACTAACTTAGTTAAGTGATCAAAGAATTTATTGTACCTAAACTTCATATTTTTATGTGACAAAATATTTTTACAAAAGTATTTTTGTAATTAAGAAGAAATGTTTTATTAAAGAAAATAAATTTGAATTTCAAATATTCCAACAACTATTTTTCTAACCTGAAATCAAATAAGTTTTTCACCACTTCAGAACAAAAATGGGAGCGTCTGTCGGACGGTCCCGTAAACAGTGGCGGTCCCTTATTGATAAAGGACCTTCCAAGTTTTAAGGGACCGTCCCCCCCCCCCCCCCCCCCCCCCCCCCCTCACCCCTTCTCCTCCTGGTGGCTATAAATACTGGACTGTTTCACACCCAGAAAAAGTAATCCTCATAGCACAAAATTTTCTGTTCTTTCCTTCTTGTTCTTTGACTACTATAACTCGTTGGTATATATTCATAAGTGATCCCTTCATCCTCTATCTCAAGTGCAAGAGAAGAACACTCGAAGTGGTCAAGAATCGAAGTGTTATTGAGTCCACACATAAATGTAACTAGTGTTTCTCCTCTAAACTCTATTCTTGTATATTAGTATATCCGACTTGTTTGTGAGTCGTGATTAAGTGTGCGGATAAAAATGGACAACGTGTAAGTCCGTAAACAAAGTAGAGGCTTTAGATGCAAACTCTACATGGGAAGTCACCACTTTGCCAAAAAGGAAGTTACCAATTAGCTGCAAATGGGTGTACATAATTAAATTCAGGGCAGATGGTACAATTGAGAAGTTCAAAGCTAGATTAGTTGTAAAAGGGCACATTCAGAAGGAAGGGATTGATTACAAGGAGACTTTTGCTCCAGTGGCCAAGATGGTTTTAGTCGGACTCTACTTACTGTTGTTTTGCACAAGAATTGGTTCAGTGAATATCTTGACATAAACAATGCCTTCCTCCATAGTGGCTTACATGAAGAAGTATACATGTCTCTACCACAAGAATATCCTACCACCTCCTTAAACACAGTTTGCAAACTCAAAAAGTCATTATATATTCTCAAACAGGCAAATAGACAATGGTTCAATAAATTGACAACCTTTCTCTTATCCTTGGGGTTCAATCAAAGCTATGCGGACACCTCCTTGTTCACATTCATCAAAGGCACTCACTTCCTTGCCCTGCTCATTTGTGTGGATGATATAATTCTAGCTGGAAGTGACAAGTCCATGATTCAATCCATCAAACACAAATTTAGAATTAAAGACCTTGGTCCACTACATTATTACCTTGGCATAGAGATTCTCCATAACTCCACAGGCCTTGTTATGTCCCAAAGGAAATATGCCTTGGATCTTTTACAATGTGCAGATGCCCTCTACCACAAACCTTTTACCATTCCATTGGATCCAATCAAGAATCTCAACCTCATAGATGGAGAACCTCTCCCTGATCCTTCCTTATACAGAAAATTGGTGGGCAAGCTTATTTACCTCACAAGAACCAGACCTAACTTGTCTTTTGCTGCACAAGCTCTCAACCAATTCTTTTATGAACCAAGAATTACTCATATGACAGCTTTATACAGAGTCTTAAGGTACATAAAGCTTTGCCCTGGCCAAGGTTAACACTTCCAAAAGAGTGACAATCTCAGTTTTTCAGCATACTGTGACAGTGATTAGGCATCTTGTCCCATTACTAGGAGGTCTGTCATAGGCCATGTCATATTTCTTGGACCTTGTCTGATATCCTCGTCATCTAATAAACAATGGGTTGTTTCAAGATCCTCCACAGAGGCTAAGTACCGAGCACTTGCAGACTATACATGTGTGCTTACCTAGCTACTATGTCTCTTTACAGACCTGCAAGTTCATACTCCTACCCCCATACCTATTTTCTGTGACAATGAATCTACTATAGCATTAGCATCTAATCTAGTTCACCATGCTAGAACAAAACATATTGGGATAGACTGCCATTTTGTTAGAGACAAAATAAAGAACAACCAAGTTTCTCCTCTGTTCATTCCCTCAAACTTGCAGGTTGCTGATGTTATGACAAAAGGATTACCAAAGGCTTTACACTATAATTGCTTATCCAAGTTTGACATATGTAATCCATACACATTGCCAACTTGGGGGGGGGGGGGGGGGGGGGGGGGGGGGAATGAGGTCATAATGGCACAAGCTCAAGTCCATAAGTTCGTTAAGTTAACAATGTATTCCAACAGTCCAAGCCTAACAGGTCAACAAAGCTCAAGCTACATCAGAAGGCACAAGTAAACTGTGGGATTATGTAATATGTCAATATGTATATGTAGAGTAGTAACAGTTACATTGTATTAGTAATAGTTGTACTGTGCAAGTAGGTATAGCTTAGTTTGACTTTTAGTATTTGACTTTCGCTTTATAAATAGAGTGTTGTATCTTCATTTCATTCTAATGAGAATATGACAGTTTTTCCCGCCTTATGGCTTAATCTCATTCTCCCTAAAACTTTAATAGACCACAACAACAGATAAATATAACAGTTACTAGTATCGGTTAGGCTTAATGATATAACGCCAAATCGTTTCGCTACAAGTGAACCCTAGAATTCGTGAAAGAACCACAAAGATCAGAGTAACAATAATGATATCACAGACAAAGGAACAAGATTTGATCGGGAGAAGAAATCACCAGAACGAAAAACAAACCCTAAAAATACGATTACCAGAACCCTAATAATTGTGCAATCCAAACCAAGAATTCGTACTGGATAATGATAAACACAGGTGTTATCAATCACAGTAACGAATTTATTTAAGGAAAAACTCAAAGATTAAGGCTGGATCGATAAGATCAGGGGTGGTTTCTTATTCGCCTAGAGAGAGAGTAGGTTTTATTCTAACTTGATTCCAATTTCTGAACTTGAGAAACATGTAAATATGTTATGCTGAATATTTGAATAAAAGCCAACTTTAGTCACCTAAGGCTTCGGACCAAGTAGTATGTGGGTGTGCTCATCAACAATAAGTTATGGATTAAAGTCGATCTATTAGATTATTAGAAACCTTTGTAAGATCATAGAAAACATAATTGTGTAAAAAATTGCTTTAAAATTTGTATGCCACTGGAAGGATTTGCGTGTCGGGGATTAGAAAAGCATTAATACCTCTTATACACAACAATTAAAGGCTGAGCTAGAAAAATTATTAAAGAGGGAAAACTAGAGACGAACAGATGATCGTCATATCAGATTTATTTCGGATGCCTTGACTTGATTTTATCCATGTCAAACCAAAAGCCGAGACAAAATGTCAAAATAGAAAAGGTCCCATTGTCCCAAGCTTCGATAATTGTTATAAGTGTTTTGAAACCCGGGTCGACTTGGCCGGGTTAACTGGTTCGGCCAAAAAATGAGTAAAAAACCCCGGGTTTTTAAAACCGGGTTAACCAAGTTAGACACAGCCGGGTTTTAAGTGACCCGGGTTAACCCGGTTCTCGAAACCCGGCCGGGTTTCATTTTTTCAAAATTTTTTAATAAAACCCGGGTTGACCCGGTGGTCAAATCAGGTGACCCGGCGGGCGAACCTGTTGACCCGGTTAAAAAAATAAAAAAATAATAAATTGAAAACCTGATTGACCCGGTGGTCGAACCGATTGACCCGGTGTCCGGTGACTCTATCGGGTCGATTTCAAACACGGTTTTCAAAACATTGATTGTTACATGTATATACATGAGATTTAGACTTTAGTCGATTTTAAACCATTTACTTCACAGTCATATCAAAAATTCATATACCTTTTACTCCGTGTTATAATATGTTAATTCACTACGCTTCACAAAAATAATTTCCGATCCAATTGCTTTCTGGAATATGTTTCTAAACTCACCTTAAAACATACTTTATTGTACCTTGTCACTAGTTATAATACCCGCACACGCCCGGGTGTTTTAAAATTTTTTTAATCATATATTTTTATTTATTAAAAAACAAATAATTTAATCTTTGTTTTGTTTGATTTATAATGTTTAATTATAGTTTTTTATTATTAAAGATAATTAATTAAAAATTTTAATCCTATTATTAATTGTATTTTATCTATATTTTTTGTATTTATCTTCTACTTGTGTTAATTGTATTTTATCTATATTTTTTTTATTTATTTTCTACTAGTGTTATGGATAAATATAAAATATTATTTAATAAGAAATTTAATATTTTTTTTAATACAATTATTATTAAATAAGGTATAAATTGATTTTTTTAAAATAAAAAATTTCCAATAGGGTTTTGTTTTATTATATAAAAGATGTTACTCAGAAATGTTATTATTCTCCTTGATCCATTGCATAAACACATGATACAAATGTATAGAAAATGCAAAACTCTAAGCCTAGCCCTAAAATTACATAATGGAGTATCCTAATATATATATATCCTCTAACCCTTATGACTTATCTCAAAACAAAATACCATAAATATATGAAACGATACAGATTAGATTGACCATATATTAGCATGCATGCTAAACAATAAAAACCATAATTCTCGAGACTGAAATAATCTATGATTACACCCTTGAAACAATAACATATTATTTTATTTTAACGTGATGGATGTCATATTCCTTGAAGCATGATCTCTTCTAGTTGTTGATGAAAGTACAAATCCTCTGGCGCAAGGTGCAAGAGATTTCGGCAAGAGGACTAGTTAGGAAAAACACATGATCCTCTTCTTTATCCTCAATAACCTCTATGTCACCTTTCCATCCATTTTTGCCCAAAATAACCTTATAGTAAATTTCCCTATCCTTCAATATATCCTTCCCAGCAACACAAACAAGTACCCTAGAGCAACTAAGATTCGACACCTTCGGATCCTTATCCGGGTTAAGTAGCGGGTCATTTGACCCGCTTGTCCCCGGATGGGCTATTAGCCATAAATCTTTAACATTTTTAATCCATGGAAAATCCGACTCCGACCCCATCCTATCTTCCCCCCAAAAAAAAAGGGTGGAGCAATATAATACCCTCAAGATTTAAACTTTCACCTGTAGCCCGACCAGAATTTTCTGAACCAACCCTAATTGCCATATGGTGAGCTATAGTACCACCTGCGCTATCTCCAGCGAAAAACACATGTCTAAAATCCGGGTATTCGTTTATCCACGTATCGGGTCCATTTGCATTAACATGTTGAGCGACCCACTTGACTGCTTCCCATGAATCATCAAAACAAGTGGGGACAGGATGCTCGGGCGCAGTCCTATAGTCCACGGACACTACAACAACGTTGGATTCAGATGATACGAGATTAAGGAAGTTATGGTAAGTGGGTGAGGCGGCTGTTTCGATAATAAAACCTCCACCATGGAAGTAAACCAAAAGTGGGAGTTTTTTTACGTCCGAAATTGTGGTCTTAGGAATGTAAATCCTAACAAATGCATCTGTTTCGGACGAGATAACAACGTCTTTAGATTGAACGTCCGTGTTCGGATCAATACCGGCTGGGATAACACTGGTGCCACCGAGTTTAACAACCTGACCGTCTTTGTAGACTCTAACGATGGGCGGGATATCTATAAGGATTTCATCCGGTGATGAATCCATTTGTACAAAATTGTGAGAGCTAAAGATATGATGTTAGAAATTATAGGAATCGTATTTATTTTGCAAAATCTATGTAGTAATCAAATCTTACAAACATATAAAACAAACAAAAGATGGAATTTTGCATGAGGTCCGGCACACAATGCTCACTCATTGATAATGGCGTACAATAAGATGATATATTATTCGTTGTGGGCGAGATTGTCTATATACTAGTATTTAATGCTGTATCTTAATTTTTTCAAAACCTGTTTGGTTAACGTAGACCATACAAATGAGAAAATGATTTTCATACTCACACTTTTAATTAGAACACTCTATTATATGCATTACATACTTGTATAATATTTACAGTATGTTTTAAGTGCTTGTACAGTGTAGTCTCCCAACAAAAAAGTGAGTGTTCCAATCACTTCCCATACAAATATGTGAAGTGATACTCTCCCGAATGTTTTTTATTCATCCACAGCAATTTACTACTTCATCCGTCCCGAATGTTTTGAAATTATAATATGTGTAATTAATACTAGTTTTGATTGATAAAAAGACATTTTTACCCATGTATTTAATATATAAATAAAAAATAAGTAATTAATGCAAGTTTAATTATAAGGGTAAAGTAGGAAAACTAGTTATAATTACTATCCATATATAAAAACTACACTCTTATTTTGGGACAAATATAAATAGTAAGATATACTCATTTTTTAGGACGGAGGGAGTATCATTTTGCATTTTTACCATTCTCATTTTTCATTTAAAATTTCTCATTTTGTTCATCACTATCTCTTTCGGTTATCGTCTAGTGCCTCACTTCCAGTTATCACGGCTGAGAGTGTAGGAATCGGTAACCTACAACCCCTGGTCACTAGCACGGATAACTCGATCGAGAAGATAAGATGTCGACAAGAAAAGAATGAGCAATGCACAAGTAAGTATCCCTAATCGATTCTTGATTAGTATAGAAAGAATGCGTACCAAATCCGTCCCTCCCCCCCTCACCTCCTTTTATAGAGATGAGAGGGAGGGTAAACCGACTCTAACAAGACTCATAGTCGGCTGTTACAAGGACACGGGTTGGGCTTGGGACACAAGCCAACCAAACAGACTCTTTAAGCTATGACGACTAAACATTAACACTAAGACCCGTGGACTTAACAATAAGCTAATATAGAGACTAAACTTGTAACAATTTCCACCTTAGGCTTTATATTAGCCTACTCCGACACTCAGCAACTCCAAGCAGTGCTGTAACTTCCGTCCAGGTACCACCTTCGTCAAGGCATCAACAGCATTGTGTTCAGTACCCACCTTCAGAACTTCAACCGTCTTTGCTTCCAAGACCTCTCTGATAAAGTGGTAACGCACATTGATGTGCTTAGTCCTTTCATGAAAAACAAGATTCCGCGATAAGTGAATCGCGCCCTGATTATCACAATTAACTGCAACAGTGTTAAGCTCCACGCCCAACTCTTCTAAGAGTCCCCTTAGCCAAATAGCTTCCTTCACAGCCTCCGTAAGGGCCATATACTCCGCCTCTGTAGTTGAAAGAGCCACCACGTGTTGTAGCGTTGCCTTCCAGTTTACAACACATCCCTGTACTAAAAACGCGTAACCTGTGATTGACCTACCTTTATCCGGATCCTTTGCGTAGTCTGAATCAACAAAACCTGTTACGTCTACATGGTTGCCACGATTTGTCCCATACACCGAACCCACGTTTGCAGTACCCCGCAAATATTTCAAAATCCACTTCACTGCTTCCCAATGCTTTTTACCTGGATTCGCCAAATATCTGCTAACAACACTTACCGCATACGCTATGTCTGGCCTCGTGCACACCATCAAGTACATTAAGCTCCCAACCGCATTTGCATATGGCACCCTACTCATCCTTTCAACATCACAATCCCTAACCGGACAATCCTTCAACGACAGCTTGAAGTGCCCACCCAATGGCATCTTAACTGATTTCCCATTGTCTATTCTATAATTATTTAAAATCTTAGAAACGTACCCGGATTGTGACACCCTCAGAATCTTGCGACTCCGATCCCTGATGATCTCCATACCAAGAATCTTCTTTGCTTCCCCGAGCTCTTTCATGTCAAACTCCTTTTTAAGCAAAGACTTGATAGACCCAATCTCAGCCTTGCTTTTACAAGCAATAAGCATATCGTCTACATATAACAATAGATAGATATACTCACCTGGTGCATAACTCCTGTAATATACGCAGCTGTCGTAACTGCTACGCTTGAACCCGTTGCTCAGCATGTACTCATCAAACCTCTTATACCATTGCCTAGGTGACTGCTTCAAACCATAAAGGGATTTCTTTAACAAACATACCTTGTTACCTTGTTCATAACCCGGTGGCTGCCTCATGTAGATCACTTCTTCAAGATTCCCATGTAAAAATGCCGTCTTTACATCAAGCTGCTCTAGCTCATAATCTCTACACGCAGTCAATGCAAGTATAACCCGAATAGATGTGTGTCGAACTACTGGCGAAAATACTTCATTATAGTCAATACCTGCCCTTTGTGTGAATCCACGAGCCACCACCCTCGCCTTGTACCTAGGCTTTTGAACACCTTCAATCCCTTCCTTTATCTTGAACATCCATTTGCAGCTCACCAGTTTTTGCCCAGCTGGATGATCCACTAACTCATAGGTCTCATTCTTGTTCAGAGAATCCACCTCTTCATCCATAGCAGCTTTCTACTTAGATCTATCTTTACAAGTAACTGCCTCCTGGTATGTCAATGGTTCATGAGTATCTTCTTCCTCTGCTGCAGCAAACGCGTAAGCAGCCATATTACTCTCATCCCGAAACCTCAAAGGTTTCTTTCTTGTCCTTGGCTCTCTATCCCGAACCAACTGATAATCTGTGAGATCCGGTGCTTGATCATGATCCTGATCCCCTGCATCTTCATCATCGCCATCTTCCTGACCATCAATCAGATCTTCCTCAAGCGAATGATTATTTAACCTTTGCAGTTCCACCTCAACCTGTAATTCCTCAACAGACTTATCAGTACCTGCACCAGAATCCTTCAACGTGTCTTTGTACATGATACTTTCATTGAAGACCACGTTCCTGCTAGTGACTATTTTAGGTGATTCATTATCAAGCCTATATAGCCTGTACCCCTTCACACCTTCAGGATACCCCAAAAGAACGCATTTTACCGCTCTCGGCTCGAGCTTACCTTGTTTAACATGTGAATATGCGACACAGCCGAAAATCCTCAACATCCCATAATCACTTGGATGTCCCGACCACATCTCCATAGGTGTCTTTTTCTCAATCGCTGTCGATGGTGACCTATTTATAAGATATGCGGCCGTACATGTCGCTTCCGCCCAGAAGGTCTTGGGCAATCCAGACTGAATTAATAAGCAGCGTACCTTATCCATGAGAGTTCTATTCATCCGTTCTGCTAATCCATTCTGCTGCGGTGTCCCGGCAACTGTCAAATGTCTAGCAATCCCACTCTCACTACATAGCTGCTCAAACTCCCGATTACAGAACTCAAGACCATTATCTGTCCTCAGCTTCTTAACCGTCCTCCCAGTCTGATTCTCTACTAACTGCTTCCACTCTTTGAACTTTCCAAATGCTTCGTGTTTGAATCTGAGAATATAAACCCATACCCTCCTGGAATAATCATCGACAATAGATAAGAAATACCTCTTACCTCCCAATGATTCCACCTGAGACGGACCCCATAAGTCTGAATGAACATAGTCTATCACTCCCTGAGTAGTGTGCCTTCCTACACCGAAACTGACTCGATGTGACTTTCCCATAACACAATTCTCACAAAAATCGAGCTTACCTAGACTCTTCTTGCCAAACAGCTCCTGCTTTTCTAGCACCTGAAGTCCCGCCTCACTGATATGTCCCAGTCTTTTGTGCCAAACTTGCGCAAGACTGTCTTTTTCTTCAACACTAGCATTAAGCTCACCCACCACTGCATGGCCATCCAAAGAGTATACGCAATTATCCCTTCGAGTTCCAGATAAAATAACCCTAGAACCATTAATCACCTTGATTTTGCCCGACTACATTTTTACGGTATATCCCTCTTTTTCAAGAGTTCCCAGCGATATCAAGTTTCTTTTCAATTCAGGAATATACCTGACATTGTGTAACACAAAACTTGACCCATCTTTCAGTTGTACCCTTACTTTGCCAATACCTCTGATCTTGGACTCCCTGTTGTCACCCAACAGTACCCTGCCCCCATCGCATTCTAGAAAATCAAAAAATATATCTAACCTCGGTGCCATGTGATAAGAACCTCCTGAATCCATGATCCAATCTAGCAGAGCCTCTGCACTCATCACCATCATCACCTCAGAACCGTCATAAATCGAACCACTAGAGCTTGGCTGATCATCTTTCTTGACGAAACCATTTGACTTCTTGCGATTATTCTTTGGACAGTTTCTCTTCAAGTGCTCCTCAGATTGGCAAATAAAGCACTTGAGTCTTCCACCTCGAGACTTCGATCTTGACTTTCCCTTGGACTGATGCGAATTCCTGCAATCAGTTCTTCCCCTCACATATAACCCTTCACCATCATCCCCCTTCGCCTTAGACCTTTCTTTGATTTCCTTTGAATTCAGTGTGGCCATCACATCCTCCAAAGTCAAAGCTTCCCGTCCATAGAGCAAGGTATCCACAAAGTGTTCGTATGATGCTGGTAAAGAAGTGAGTAATAATAAAGCAAGATCTTCATCCTCGAATTTTACCTCAATATTTGCTAAATCAAGAACGATTTTGTTGAACTCATCTATATGCTCGGAAATCGTACGTCCAGCCGGCATGTAGAATGTATACAACTTCTTCTTTAGGTACAACTTATTGGCCAAGGACTTTGTCATGTATAAAGTCTCAAGCTTGGACCAAACCCCCGCTGCAGTCGTCTCCCCGGTAACCTCTCTCAGAACCTTGTTACCTAAACACAAAATCATAGCACTATGAGCTTTCTTGTTTAGCTCAGCTTTTGCTGTAGCATCCATATTCTCGGGTAAAACCTCCAGAGCTGCTTCACATCCATGTTGAATTAATAAAGCACGCATCTTGACTCTCCATAACCCGAAATCACCAGTTCCATCGAATTTCTCGATTTCAAACTTGGCTCCCGTCATTCTTTAATCCCTTTATTAATTTGCTAAACCTTGTAAAAACCTTCACAATCACAAACTAATAAAGTCCTTGTGCAATACCCTCTTAATTAAAATAACCTTTTGTTTTTATAAATAAAACAAAATAACCCAAGTATTAAATATATGGTCTTATTATAAAAAGTTGTGTTGACTTTTAAACAAAAAAGGCAACAACCAGATGTGGTACTGTTCTTCTTCTTCCTTTATCACATCAGGGAAAAACAACCACCGATCTTCGATCTCCGATACACCAAAAACCAACAATCCCTTAGATCTTCTATACCTTGTCACAAACCCGAACAATCGAAGATCCAAGAACCCTTACTGTCGATATCGAACAACAATTAAACCCTTCTTGATCGATCCTAATAACCAGCGACACCCGCGAACCTGGGCTCTGATACGACTTGTAGGAATCGGTAACCTACAACCCCTGGTCACTAGCACGGATAACTCGATCGAGAAGATAAGATGTCGACAAGAAAAGAATGAGCAATGCACAAGTAAGTATCCCTAATCGATTCTTGATTGGTATAGAAAGAATGCGTACCAAATCCGTCCCCCCCCCCCCCCCCCTCACCTCCTTTTATAGAGATGAGGGGGAGGGTAAACCGACTCTAACAAGACTCATAGTCGGCTGTTACAAGGACACGGGTTGGGCTTGGGACACAAGCCAACCAAACCGACTCTTTAAGCTATGACGACTAAATATTAACACTAAGACCCGTGGACTTAACAATAAGCTAATATAGAGACTAAACTTGTAACAGAGAGTTATCACTATTGTAATCGGTCTATAATCATTTGGAGTTTTTGAAGAAGTTGTTCTGTGATTCAAACTTTTATCAATCATATAACTTTGTGGGTGATTTGGAGGTATCAAAACCATGTTTGCTTTGAACTTAAAACTCCGCGGAAAGATACTATAGTTGATGATATAAAACTTTAATTACTCACACGTTTTGATTAATCATAAGAACACAAAGATAAAACCGTTGTGGTATGATTGGACATTTCATCCAATAAAAGCTTATCCAAATATGATGTAATTGTTAATTCTAGCAAATTGCTATTTTTTTTTTTAATAAATTTATGTCGTTCTAAAAAAATCAATGAATCATAATGTAGAAAGACATCTTTCTCCTATTAATTACTAAGACATTTCATAAATTTAAGTAATACACATTTGTATGCACATTTTACAAACTAATATAGCACGTCTGTTACAAAACTTGAATTGAATGTTGTCATTGCCGGCTACCTTTAACGTAAGTTTAAATACAAATTAATATGCAATATTACAAAGAGAAATAATTGGCACACCTAAAATTTGTGCCTAAATATGTGTGGCATCAATTCATTAGTTGTATAAATCGAACCCACTTTTTTACAATCCAATCAAGTAATAACACATAAGTTAAGCACAAAATTAGTTATCTCTTTTATGTCTCCCAATCTTTTTCCTATTACAAATAGTTAATGTTATGTATAATACATTAAACAATAATTCTTCTACACATAATTTTAAAACCTTTATTAATGTAAGTTAATGTCAAATTTTTGTTTGCTTATGGACTTTTAAAATTTTTAAAATTGCATATTCAAAAAATATTTATCCTCTATGTAAGTATTTTATACAAGTTTAGTGAAATCCTAATCTTTTTTGCTAATAAATTCAATTGAAAATAATGGTATATGTTAAAGTATGAAGATTTTCAGGTGATTTATAAAGTATGAAAATGGGTAATTTTTTTAATATCGTAACTTATATAAGCAATGTTATATATAGATTTATTTATATATTGTAAGAAATAATCTATACTTTTTTATGTTTACGCATTATATAATATTCTGATGAATATCACAAAACATCTACTAACTAGCAAATACATTTCATCTCCAATCATTACAATCTCGTAATATTACTAGCTATTTTTTCCATATCGTTATTACATAGTGATGCACAAGTACTTGGTATTTTAACATGAAATAATGTGCGATAAATATTTCTTAAAATTTTGGCCATGCGAGTCATTTTCACAAAAAAATTTAATCGAAAAATATTGCTCATCAAAATTTTTGACAACATAGTACCCGCCGTCAAAACGCACGAGTACCCTGCTAGTGCGAGATAAGAGAGAAAGTAGAGAGCGAATTTTTTCTGAGTACTATATTATCTATTAAGTGTAATAATAAGAGCTATTACATTGTGTCATGAAGCTTTATATATACTTATGGCATGCTTGGTTGGATGTATTAGAGGGTGAGGAATGAGAAAGGTAATGATTAGTTATGCTTCGTTTACTATTATGCAATGGACTATTACCCAAAACAAGGTAATAGAGCATTACCCTACAAATTCGGTGTTATAGAATTTATTACTCATTGCATTCCTTAGTATTCCCTTTACCTTTACCTTTCATATTCCTCTATTTGAACCAAGTGTCCAATTAGTAAAACTAAGTATATAAATTACAAGAATAGCCACCTCTTTATCAATTATATCTAGGGTGGAAACAAGCTGAGCCGATCCCGAGCCTGCCAGAACTCGAGCTCGGCTCATTTATATTTAAGAAAGCTCAAGCTCGAGCTCGGCTCTGTTCGAGCCTTAAAATTTGAGCTCGAGCTCGGCTCGTGTTATGATATATAAAGCTCGAGCTCGGCTCATTTTATGATGCGTTTTTATAATGCTCGAGCTTGGCTCGTGTTTTGAGCTTGTTTGTTCTTGGTTGTCCTTGGTCCAAAACAAGAGAGTAGAATGAAAAATAAAGATGTGAACAAGAAAGAGCAGTAAACAACATTACCAACAACCTTAATCTATCCTATGTCATCTCAATCAACTACAACATCAAGCATCACAACAACAAACAACCACCTCACAACACTCCCCATTTCACAGTCAACCACAATAAACAACCAAGAGTCGAACTTAAAAAGAAAGAAAACAAGATCTTAGTTTTTCTTTCATATATCATAGACAGCTTCAAGATCTTAATAGCTCGAGAGAAAATCATTATAGATCTAAACGAACAAACCAAGAACAATAACTATACCTACCCGAGCCCTATAAAAGATCTTAAGCAGTAGGAAAGATTCAAGTTTAGATTTTTATGGTTGATACTAACTGTGGTACATTTATTTAGTATGCAGATGAAATAAAAAAAATAGAAGGATGGATGCTGCGTTTTTGAGAAGTTTGTTTGGTGGGAGAGTGTGTAAAGAAGACGGAGATGGGGTGTAATATTGTGATTAAAGATTAGGGTGAGATGGGTTATATAAATGAGATTGATAGTTACTATGTGTAACACCCCCATTTTTCATTGATCACAGCGGATTAAGATATATTTTTCACAAGATAGGAGAAAACGATTCAAAAAGAGACGTTTTTGAAAAAGATGTTATCATTCATTTATTTATCAGAGTTTTTACAGTAAAAGATATACTTTTACAAAAAGAGAGGTCCCTAAGATACGTTTTATGACACAAAACTGATGAATGATAACTATTCTGGACATCCTCATGTCCAGTACTTCTCCGTGCCAGGATTCCTATAGTGCCTAATTACCTAAGATAACATGCTAAAAAGTCAACACGATTGTTGAGTGAGAGTCATAGGTTTAAGTAGTTAAGGTATGAATACAAGTTCCACAGGGTTCAGCTTAAACCCTATGTGTGGAAAGGTTTTAGTGATAAAAGGTATATTACACTAAGCTAATGAACCACACGTTAACAGTCCGGGTCATGGGGTCTACAGACCAAATCATGAGGGGACGGGAAGGATAACTTTGCCAAAGTTAATCCTTCAGTGGGTTCAAATATAGTACTTATTGGTACCAACCAGAAAGATGTTAATACCAACGGGAGTTGTCAAACTCCAATAGATCTATCAACTATATTCGCGTTCGCGTGGGTAAAATATCTCAAACGATTAGATTCATGAATTTTGGTTATTTAATGATGGCAGATAGTTTACTCGTGCTATAACTAATGGAAAAGACTTGTATTCGGTTTAAAGCATGTATCCCCCTCACAGTGTTGTAAAACATTTAAAAGTGAGGCTATAAAAACTCACCTGGATCTTAAGGTAACTAAAGTAGGGGTTTAGATAACTCACTCACGTATCCTGGGGATAGTGTAGGTGTGTGTATGTCAAGTCTTAGTCTAGGTTTTCTTAACTAATCACTATTAGGTTTATATATATATATATATATATATATATATATATATATATATATATATATATATATATATATATATATATATATATATATATATATATATATATATATATATATATATAACATAACACCGTTCGTGCCATCGTAATTTATAAGTATGTGACTCCTCACATGAAGTTCCCTACTATTGTATTATGTTATCAACAAAATACCGTTCGGGCCATCATAATTCAAAAGTTAATACTCCTCACACGAAGCTCTCTACTATTGAGTTATGTTGTTATTAAGATTTAGTTTTAACATAACATCGTTCGGACCATCATATCTCAGAAGATTGAGGAGCCATGGCACTTTAATTTGTAAACCCCGCAAACTCGTCAAAACGAAATATCCACATAGTACTCCTCGCATGAAGCTCTATAGTATTGTGTTACGCTTCTAACTTAAATAGGTTTTATATTTTTATGAAAATAGTCCATTTTTACCTTTTAAGTTTATATATTTACATTTTCCACCCAATACTTCAAACTTATAACAATTAAGCATATAACTTTCTAACTTTTGCACATTTAATCCCTATTTTAGAGAAAGGACAAAAATAGTCCCTAAACTATACTAACTTTCATTATTTACCCTTTTTACCATTAACTTTATAATATTTGCATGATCAGTCCTTTTTAGTTTATAACTTGTTTAAATTTCTATCCTAAAGTTTCAAAATGAATCCTTACACTAAGACGTTCTAGGAAATGTAAAAAATAGTCCCTAGACTTTCTAGTTTCAGGAATTTATGATATATACCCCTATGAATGTAAAGTTTTGCAAAACTAGTCCTAAATGCATGTAAATTATAATTTAACATAGCAACTAAGTTTCTAAGCATATGTTTAGCTAATATATGTTTAACTAAGTCACCTAATTCAGATTATAGCATGTAATAGAGCAATTTAACACATAAACACATAATTTTCTAAATCTAGGGTTTCAAAATGAAAACTTCTAAAACTAAGTAATCAAGGCTATCCTAAGGGTTCTAATGCATGTTCTAAGAGTCCTAGGTCTATTCTAAGGTTACTAGATCAAAATTTAAGGCTTACCTAGATCGTATAAGGTGTAACGAGGCAACTAGGGTTTCTAGGTCTTCTCTCAGCTCAAACCACACCTCGACACTACCAAGGCCTTGCTACTTGACTTATATGGGTCTATTACTACCGAATGTATGTGAGGTAAAGAGTAGAAGAGGTGTGGAATGAAGAGGAGGGGAGGGGAGGGGTATTTATATGTGCGTATGGAGTAGCGAGCACGCATGGTGCTGCTAGGTGTCGAGGAGGGGGGAGGTAGAGTAAGCAAGGCTATGGGTATTTTGGCAGGTCGAGGAGGTGATGAGGAGAGGCTATGGAGTAGCTAGGGGGCCGAGATAGGTCGGTTGTGGTCAGGGGAAGCTGAGGGAGGTGGTTTGGAACAAGGTGGTGACAAGTAGGTTATCCACCTACTTGCTTGGGTGGTTAGAGGTACTAGGGTGCTATACTACTATTAGGGAGGTTCTAGGGTGGTTGCTTGATAGTTTTAAGGTGCTTAAGTAACTTAGTTTAGGTGTTTAGGTCAAGTTTTAACCTAGTTTTGTTTAGTGAGAGTTTAAGGTTTTGCCTTAGGTTTAGTGCTTTATTTAGGGTCCAAATGATGTTTAGTAACTAATATAATGTCTTAAGTATCTTATACTATGTAATGATAACTTATGATAAAGATTTGGGATAGTTTAGACCTAGTTTCGGGAAGTTATGACCTAGTTATGGTTTTATGCTTATATGACTTATACCTATGTTCTAGGGAGTTGTACTATGATCTAGGGGTTCTAATATGTCCTAAAGTAACTAATGTAACTCATACCTAAGTCTTATATACTTTCAAGTTAGTTCAGATAAGCAATTAAGGTTTTAAAGCTAACCGAGATCACATAGGTGCATTTAGGGTTTTCTAGCAAGTATGGGGTATTATAGCGATAGTTTTCTTAGTGAAAATATGTTTGTAACCTTGACTTGACATACCGAAATGTTTACAACAAGTAAACATGATAGTGGTTGGCATGGGTGGATACGTGAGCTTGTCTAGAGATTAGTTAGGTCGTAAGGATGTAATAAAGCAAAATTTTAGCCCGGGAAAATACTATAGGCATTTCTAATCCTATTTTGTGCTTAGTGAGGGCCTAAGTTTAAGTTAGTAAGGCATTTCTAATCTTATGTGCTTAGTGAGGGCCTAAGTTAAGTTAGTAAGGCATTTCTAACCTAAAGGGAAGTTAGTGGGTTGTTACAGTCTCCCATCCTCAAAGAAAATCTCGTCCTGAGATTTAACTAGAGTTAGTGTGCAAGAGTGAGAATAGATGGGGATATTTAGCACGTATTTGATCATCTCGTTCCTAAGTATATTCTGGTCATCTTTGGGAGTCCCAGCGTACCTTAACGTTAGGAATCTGGTGGTGTTTTAAATTTTTGACCTCTCGATCCATAATTTCCACTGGTTCTTCAGTGAAATTGAGCTTATCGTCCAATTGAAGCTCTTTTATAGGAATGACGAGTGATTTGTCCGATACACACTTCTTAAGATTTGAGACATGAAACGTGTCGTGTATATTACTTAGTTCATCCGGTAATTCAAGTCGGTATGCTACTGGACCAATTCGTTCTAAAACCTTAAATGGTCCAATGTATCTCGGACTAAGCTTTCCTTGCTTTCCGAGACGAAAGACACCTTTCCTAGGTGAAACTTTCAACATAATTGATGAGGCAAAAAATGAACCATTTTTAGGGGGTCATTTAAGCCCGGATTTGAATTTATTTGATCAAATATTGCCATAAATCGTTCCTTTTATCATTTTAGGTACTTTTGGAGTGAATTCTGGAAAATGAAGCATTTTGGACGTTTTTAGAGCATAAAAGTGAAGAAAACGACAAAGTCTTAATTTTCCTTGCTGGGAACAGTACCTGACGGCGTCAAGAGTCTTCATGTGACGGCGTCAAGAGTAAAACAAGTGTTGGAAGTGGTGACGGTCCAGAGAAAATGTGACGGCGTCACGTATGGCCGTCAAGGTTCAAGATATGGTGACGGCCCAGAGTAATATTACACATGACGGCGTCAAATCTGGATCTAGGCAATCCGATCTCATTATGGGCGGCGAGTTGACGGCGTCAGAAATTCTTTCTTGACGCCGTCACCCTGTAAAATCTATATATAGTTTTGCAATCTTCATTCATTAGAGAGGAACAAGTAGGGTATAACTTTGGAGAAACCCTAGCACTAATTTTACTGTTCTTTCAAGGGTTTTTACCCTTTGAAACCTTTCATGTTCAATTGAGATAAGTACTCTTTCAATTCAATCAATATATCTATGTGTTGCTTGAATATATCTTACGCTTGTCTTGAATTTAACATGCTAGGCTAGATCTCTTGTGTGTTTGCTTAGATGTAGTGAAACCTAGATGTTGATTATGGGTTGATTGTTTGTTTATAGTTGTTACTATAGGTAAGCCTGGTGCGATTCCCAAATACATAGAAAAGGAACACAAACAAGCGGTTTACTATAGGAATGATGAGGATAGACGTAGAGGAGTAGAATATGTTATGAATAAAATACTTGGTTTCTACAAAGAATGCTTGCAACTAGGTCCAGAATACAAAACTAATAGTGGAGATGACCTAGAGAATGAGACCAACGATGAGGTCACGTAATTGCCCATGACCTTGAGTCTAGCTACAAGACTCGTAAATAAAGAAAAGCGCTTCTTGGGAGGCAACCCATGTTTTGTGTGATTTTGTTTGATTGTTATTTGTTTCCGTATGCATGCTTTAATTTTATTGTTGGTAGATCATGTTTCAAAACTAAAATTGTGAAAATACTTTATTTTGTGGTTTAACTTCGTCTTAACTTCATACAAAGGTATTTCGCAAAAGATAAGTGTAAGGGGAAACCCCAAATTTGTTTCTAAGAACGATATTGATCATGATTCTCCACAATAATAAATGAGCATGTATATTAGTATTTGTTAGAGTCAAATGCTTGTATCGAGTCATAATGATGTTTTGCAGGATTTTCCAGGAAATAGGACATAAGTTTTTCCAGAAATTTTCCGGAAACTTAACGTAAAGATTTCTGCAGGTCACTTCTGACGGCGTCATGAGTTAACTCCTGACGGCGTCATGTGTAGAATTCTAGAAATTTTGCTTGTTTTGTTTTTCTAACGGAGTCTTGAAGTTTTCGTTAATTCTTTAGTTTTATAAACTCCAGAAAATCTGCAAACATTCATTCCACAAGCATTATATCTTAATTTGTTTTCTAGGATTTGTTAGTATATATAGATTGCCGCTGATTTTACGCGAGGTTGCCTTGTTTGTTTTCTCAGGTTTAACAGGTTATGTATGACAAGAAGATTATTTATATTTCTGGAAGGGAAGCTTTGATTTTTCATTTTCTTGGAGGAAGATCTAACCTTGTTACCACACTATCCACACCGAACGAATCAGGGGAGTATTTGATTTCATTCTTTTACCTATTTCACTTTTACATTCTTTAATTGAACATTGGGGACAATGTTCATCCTAAGTGTAAGGGGAGGGTAAATGATGATACCTTATAGGATACACTTTCACTTGAGTTTGTTTGTTTGATGATAGGTGTGTAATAAAACTAAGAGAAATACTTGTTAGTGTAATTTTAGCGCCAAATTTAAATTTTTTTACAACATTTAGGAGTGAAACTTTAGCCTTAGCAAGCGTCTCATGGATAGGAGTTGTATGACTAGCACAAAATCGTACCATTCAAAAAAAATTCCACCCAAATATGTGAGGTTCGCCTTTAGATTTGATAGGAAAAGCATTTACTATTAGTGCTTATGAGTGTACCGGTAGCATTTAGATTCTAGAACTTGCATTAGTGATGCATCCCGAGACCGCTAGTGAGACTACATTCGTGTAGTAGGATTTACTACATGATAAGAGGCATTACAATCACCCTTGTGTTAAACCCGTATCATAATTACTTGACCATTTAAGTCATATTACTTGGCTAGTTAAATCAATTAATTTTTCCCACACCTTAGCGTTGTACTCATTTTTAGTACACGAAACCCTTAGTACACCCCTCCGGGCCTATCTTTTCGTTTCTAACTTTAAGCATCTTACTTAAAGGAAGAATTTGTTACACCCCACTTAAATGTACACCCAAATTGCCTTAGCCTTCCGTGTATGCACTCATCTTTAGTGCATTATTGTTACATGTTCAAACCCTTAGTTAATTATCTAATTGGTTACATGGTTGCTAAGTCGAGTCATATCCTTGAACATATTGTTTTGGGACGATTGGGACTCATGGGTAAAGTACTTATGTTATGGAGTAATGGGGAAGAACATCATATTTACTACCCCCATATGTGTGTTAATCTTAAAAGTACTCCGAGTGTTTTGATTATCTTGATTCGAGTCATTAGATTAGTTTTTTGTAAAGTATGTAAAAATTCAAGTGTAAGGGGAAGGTTCATTCCCTATGATGTATTATTTTGGATGGTAGGGTAAAAGTGTATGCAAAAAAAAAAAAAAAAAAAAAAAAAAAAAAAAAAAAAAAAATCGAAAAAAAATTAAGAAAAAGAAAAAAAAATAGAAAAAGAAAAGAAAAAAACATAAGGACTACCATCCCGTTTCATTCTATGTTTGTTTTATGTTTTTTGTTATTTTTCATTTATTAGATTAAGTCGAGTCTATTCTTGGCTTAGCAACGCTATATTGTACATGTAATTAACCAAGATTATTAACTCGCCACCAGTAAAGATTGCCTATATCCAACAAAACCGTGTATTCCATATCCCTACACCTAACGTTATAACCTTTTAAAAGATCTCTTTGATAGTTTATCCTAGGTGCTTACGCCATGTGGTGGAGGTTTGATCCTTTCCCAAGCCTATGGTAATCTATTTTGCTATGAAAGGTAGTGAGAGATGTTTCCCATTTCCATATTGTGATATATACTTTATTACACCCGAGAGATGTGAGTATCTAAATACTATTTGTAAGGTGCTAGTGTATGACCTCCGTGCTTGTCTTTGGTCTTTAGTGAAACGATTATTTGTTGTAATTACTTTTATATTAGTGTTAAATGACCCCTAACTTGTATTTTGATTAAAATAAAAGCGCATTTGCTTGAGGACAAGCAAATCTCAAGTGTAAGGGTATTTGATGAGGCGAAAAATGAACCATTTTTAGAGGGTCATTTAAGCCCGGATTTGAATTTATTTGATCAAATATTGCCCTAAATCATTCCTTTTGTCATTTTAGGTACTTTTGGAGTGAATTCTGGAAAAGGAAGCATTTTGAACGTTTTTGGAGCATAAAAGTGAAGAAAACGGCAAAGTCTTAATTTTCCTTGCTGGGAACTGTACCTAACGGCGTCAAGAGTCTTCATGTGACGGCGTCAAGAGTAAAACAAGAGTTGGAAGTGGTGACGGTCTAGAGAAAACGTGACGGCGTCACGTATGGCTGTCAAGGTTCAAGATATGGTGACGGCCCAGAGTAGTATTACACATGATGGCGTCAAATCTGGATCTAGGCAATCCGATCTCATTATGGGCGGCGAGTTGACGGCGTCAGAAATTCCTTCTTGACGCCGTCACCCTATAAAATCTATATATATTTTTGCAATTTTCATTCATTAGAGAGGAACAAGTAGGGTATAACTTTGGAGAAACCCTAGCACGAATTTTGCTGTTCTTTCAAGGGTTTTTACCCTTTGAAACCTTTCATGTTCAATTGAGATAAGTACTCTTTCAATTCAATCAATATGTCTATGTGTTGCTTGAATATATCTTACGCTTGTCTTGAATTTAACATGCTAGGCTAGATCTTTTATGTGTTTGCTTAGATGTAGTGAAACCTAGATGTTGATTATGGGTTGATTGTTTGTTTATAGTTGTTACGGATGAATGATTTCGATGTTAGGCTTAAGAAAACTGGCAGACTTCCATAGGTAACATGCTTGAACGTCTTAAGAAACATGAACCAATGAGTACTAGGTTATTATGGTTGTATTTAATGCATGAGCGAATTCTAATGATCCCATGTTAGGAGCTTCTAGAAGGCTCGACATAGGAGTGAAGTAGGAGCTTATAGAGTTGGGGAAGTACGTACGCCACCCCACGAATGGTATTAAGGAATATAACCCGTCATCCATGCGATTGTAACAAACTATCAACCTGTAAAAGATATCTAGGGATTAATGAAACCTAAGTAAACATAATTCACCCCATTATTGTTCACACCACTAGTTTAATTAGCTTTATTTTCATTTCTGTTATTTTATTTTGATTGCATCTTAGTTATTGGGTTAGTTGATTAGCAACTAATTCCGCCCACTTTTCCACAAACCCGAGATTTTAATTGCTTTCTTAAAATATAAAAAATACAAAAAGAATCATCCCTCACCTCTAGATCTAATTTTTAGGCTTTATAATCCTAGCGACACTATTCCTGAGTTGAACGATCAATCCCCCGGTACTTGTCACTATACTATACTACAACGATCAGGTACACTGCCTGGTGGGGGTTGTAAGCTTCTCGAGATCCCTCGAGAGGCAAAGCCTGGTGCGATTCCCACGTATCAATAACCCTATCTCCGACCTAAAATTCTAAAGGCTTACGTCTTATATCGGCATAACTCCTTAGCCGATCCCTTGCAGCTTGTAAGCGTTGTCGGATTTGAACCATTTTCTCATTTGTCTCATGGATTATCTCTGGACCCATAAGTTGTACTTCTCCAACTTCGGCCCAGCAGACAGGGGATCTGCACTTTCTCCCATAAAGTGCTTCATACGGTGTTGCATTAATACTAGCGTGATAACTATTGTTATATAAGAATTCTACCAACGGTAAGTGTTTCTCCCATCCTTTTCCAAAATCTATCACACATGCTCGAAGTATATCCTCGAGTGTTTGGATAGTTCTTTCACTTTGACCGTCAGTTTGCGGATGATATGCCGTACTCATGTCTATCTGAGTACCTAAGGCCTTTTGCATAGATTGCCAAATCTCGACGTGAAACGAGAATTATGATCCGATATGATGGATATTGGCACTCCATGTCGGGAAACTATTTCCTTGAGGTACAACCTAGCAAGGGTTTCCATATCATCTGTTTCTCGTATAGGAATGAAGTGAGTTGATTTTGTAAGGCGATCAACTATTACCCAAATAATATCATGCCCGTTGAATGTTCTACGTAGTTTAGTGATAAAATCCATTGTAATTCTTTCCCACTTCCAAATGGGAATCTCAGGCTGTTCCAATAAGCCGGATAGCTTTTGACATTCAACCTTTACCCTAGAACATGTTAAACACCTGCCCACATATCTAGAAATGGATGCCTTCATGTCGGGCCACCAATAGTGTTTCTTCAGATCCTGATACATTTTGTCAGAACCTGGGTGGATGGAGTACTTTGATTTATGGGACTCGTGCATTATTATGTTCCTTAAGTTACCATGATAAGGTAACCATCTCCGACCCTTAATACAACGAGTTCCGTCTGAATGTATTTCAGAAGCCTTATCCATCCCTCGTAAATTCTCAAGTTTACGATCCTTCATTTGGAGGGCTTCATTCTGGGCTTTGAGTATTTGAGAAGGTAAATTCGAATGTAGAGTCATAACTAACGACCTAACTCTAAGTGGTTCAATTCGTTCCTTTCAGCTTAAAGCATCTGCTACTTACGTTAGCTTTGCCAGGGTGGTAATGAATCTAACAATCGTAATCAGCGAGCAGTTCTATCCATCGACGTTGTCTCATGTTCAATTCTTTTTGATTAATAATATGCTGTAGGCTTTTGTGATCGGTGAAAACCAGACACTTAGTGCCATACAGGTAATGTCTCCATATTCTTAGAGCGAACACTACTGCTCCTAATTCTAGATCATGTGTAGTGTAGTTTTCCTCATGTGTCTTGAGCTGTCGTGATGCATAAGCGATTACTTTATCCTTTTGCATTAATACAGCTCCAAGACCTCTACACGAAGCATCACAGTAAACGAAAAAATCATTGTTTACATCTGGTAATGCTAAGATCGGAGCTTCACATAACTTTCTCTTCAAAAGTTGGAAAGCTATCTCTTGATCTTTCCCCAATCAAACTTCCAATTTTTCTGGGTTAGCTCTGTCAAATGTTTTGCTATTTTTGAAAATCCCTCAATTAACCTTCGATAGTAGCCTGCAAGTCCTAAGAATTGTCGTATTTCAGTAGGATTCATAGGATGCGGCCAATTCTTAACGGCTTTGATTTTTGCTGGATCGACATGAAGTCCTTATTTATCTATCATGTGTCCGAGAAATTGCACAAAACTAATCCAGAATTCACACTTAGAGAATTTTGCATAAAGTTTCTCCATCTTAAGTAGTTCTAGGATTATTCTCAAGTGTTTAGCGTACTCTTCCTCGTTACGTGAATAGATAAGGATATCATCTATGAACACTATAACAAATTTATCCAAGTATGGTTTACACACCCAGTTCATGAGATCCATTAAAACCGCTGGTGCGTTTGTTAAACCAAATGGCATAACTTGAAATTCATAGTGCCCATATCTCGTTCTGAAAGCGGTCTTAGGGATATCTTCTTCCCTCACTTTCAGTTGATGATAACCTGATCGTAAGTCAAATTTTGAATATACGCTTGAACCTTGTAGTTGATCAAATAAGTCATCAATTCTGGGTAATGGGTATCGATTTTTGACAGTAAGTTTGTTCAATCCACGATAATCGATACACATCCTCATAGATCTGTCCTTCTTCTTTACAAATAGGATAGGAGCTCCCCAGGGTGATGTACTTGGGCGTATAAAACCTCGATCGGTTAATTCCTGAAGTTGTTCAGAGAGTTCCTTCATCTCTGAAGGGGTTAACCTATAGGGTGGTTGGCTATAGGTGCCGCTCCGAGAATTAAATCGATTTGAAATTCTATTTGACGAATAGGAGGTAGGCCAGGTAAATCCTTTAGAAAAACTTCTGGGTATTCCTTGACTACAGGGATCTCCTCCAGTCGTTTTTCATCTGGCGTAGTCTCTGTTACTTGAACCACGAAAACTTGACAACCTCGTGACATGTATCGTTCCATTTTGATACATGAAATGAAGTTAAGTCAAGTTTTACTTTGATCTCCTTGGATAGTTAAAGTCTCACCGCTGATAGGTACATGGATGATTTTCTTGTCACAAAGAATCTTTGCTTGATTCTTGGACAACCAATCCATTCCCACAACAACGTCAAAACTACCGAGTCTAATGGGTATGAGATCAATCTCAAAGGGGTCGTTAAATAAAGTTAGGGTAAAACCCTTGATGACCGTGTTAGTACTAACTAAATTTCCATCGGCCATTTCTATCTCATAGTAATTATCTAAAGCTATGGGTTTAATCCTAAGTCTAGAGGCTAAGGGTGTAGATACGAAACTCCTATCGGCTCCAGAATCAAATAGTATTTTAACTAAGTGATTGTTTAAGAGAAACTTACCCATGACTACGCTTGGATCTTGTGGATCATTCCTATCCCTCAACATATATGCTCTACCCTGGGCACCATCAGTATTTTTCTTTAGACATCTATTTGCATAGTGTCCTTTTTCTCCGAAAGTATGACAAATGACTGTTGCTAGTGGTGGATTACCCCCAGTAACTGGTCCTTTGTTCTTGCAATCCTTTAAGTGATGGCCCACCTTGTTACATGTATTATATTTAATGGAACAAGGCCCTATGTGATGCCAGTTGCATTTCTTACACAGAGGGACATTCCCAGCATAACCACTTCTCTCATTTAGAGTGGTGGCATAATCTCTTGCATTCTCTTGCCTTGGTTGAGGATAGGGGTTTGTACGGTTACTACTAGTGGTATCACGAGTGTTACCGAAAGCTCTCCCATCATGAAACATTCGTTTATTATCGTAGGGCACTGGCACAGGGTTGTGCTTTATTACTTGGTCCATTAACCTCAAAGCTATGTTAATGGCCTCCTCTAAAGTTTGAGGTTTAGAGGCAGTAACATTCCCTTCGATACTTCGGGGCAAACCTCCTATGAAAACTTCTATTGTCGTTTCAACAGTCGGCACCATTGTAGGACACAAAGTTGCCAACTCTTGAAATCTCCTAATATAAGTTTTAACATCGTTCCCCTTCAAAGTCAAGTTATAAAACTCATCCTCCATTTTCTTGACTTCCGTTTGAGGGCAGTATTTCTTAATCATAAGTTTCGTAAACTCAACCTAAGATAACTTGTATGCCTCCTCTATTCCAACTTGTACGCCTCCTCTATTCCTATGGGTTGGGCATACGAGTTCCACCAAGATAACGCTTCCTCAGTAGGCATACCAGTCGCAAACTTAACCCTACAATCCTCAGTACAGTTACTACGGGAAAATACTGATTCACATATCTCATACCAGTTAATCAATCCTATGGCCCCGTCTGTCCCTTTAAAATTGAAGGGCTGATAGATCATAAATTCCTTGTAGTTACTCTTCTTCACTACAGGAATTTCGGAGTTTCTAGCCATGTTTGCATCCTTAGCTCCTAGTGCTGCAGTCACACTGTCAGTCACTAGTCGCTGAATGTCTTCCTGAATCATGGCGGGAGTAGTAGGAGTAACGGGAGTGGTAGCTCTTGTACGTGCCATTCTATAGGTAATATGTGATAAGAATAGTGTCATAGTTTATGTTCTAAGTGCTTAGAAGACTATCTGATACCGGATGGGTAGGGAATCTTAAAACTAAAAGGAAGAATTTCCTAACAAGAATCGTTATATTTCACCGAAGATAGTAGTGATTCTAAGTGATCCTAAATTATTTTTAGTGTTCCTAGGTATGTTTACTTGTTTTAATTTCCTATATGTTCTAGTTCTTAAATCCTAAGGCAGTCTATAGTGTGTCCTAAGGCAACAGGGGATCCTAATACGGGATACGAGTTTTATGAAAAATTAAGTATGAGTAGATTAAAACTTCTATTTTATAAAGTGATAACCTAGCAAGTACCCGTTTATAACTATAAACATATATTATCTAAGTCTATAACCTTATTTTAATTCTTTGTTACCCTTAAGTTCCTGAATGGCTAAAAGATCATCCATATCAGACCTATGATTATCCCAAATATCCTCGATAATCATTTCTAAAGTGGAAAGACTAACATGTGCAGTACTTACTTCATCAGAGTGTCCCTCATATTTTGTTTGTAACCTAAAGATTTGATTACGAGTTTTCTCTAATGCATTTTCTAACCTATTTCTACCTATTCCTAATTCCCTAATCCTAGTTTCTACTTCTTCCATTCTTCCTAAAGATAATTTATCTAAATGACTAAGTATTTCCTCTATTTGTTCATCATGCCTTTCTAAAGGCGTTTTATATGAACTACTACCTATTTCAAACCTAGGGGGAGGTAATGGTGGTATAATACGTATTTTCTTACAGGGAGATGAAACTATTTCGGGAACATAATGATCTTGACTATTATAGTGGGGTATAGATGGGGTAGGGGTTATAGTAGGTATGGTAGGAATTTTTCCACCATATGCTTGCATATACCCATTATATGCCTGCATATAGGGATCATTCGGGGAAAGTTCTAAACCTAAGTTAGTTAAGATGTTCTGAGCTAATTCTTCCGGAGAATTAGAACCAGAAGATGAGTGAGTAGGAGTAGCCGGAGCATACTCATAACTATCGTATGAAGTATCCGTATCATCGGTATCCGACACGATGATAAGATTATTAAAAGATGACATATCTAACTGTAATACCCGAAAGAGTATCTTAGCATAATTCTAACCTAAGTAGATATATCCTAGAGGCAATACTAATAGTGGGGATTCCATCCTAGAGGCAATAGTGAGGTATCTAACCTAAAGGCAATTTGGGGAATCTAACCTAAAGGTAAGTTAGGAATCCTATCCTAAAGGAAAATTGGGAGTCTAAAGGCAAGTTAGGGGATTCTAGTGGCACGAAGGACTTTTGTTGGGAATTATATTTATTGATTTGATGATACAAAACAAGAAGAATGAAACATGAACGGCTTGAAGTGACAAGAAGGAATTCTACAAAAGATAGGAAGGACTTACTTGCAAAAGAAGTTTTATTTATTAGTCCTTCGTAGTATTTTGTAAATCCTAATATCTCTCTATATAAAGAGATCAAGGGTGTAGGATTTTATTATTCAAGTCTTCCACAATGTAGACGTGTAGTAAAGGTGTGTGTGTGTAAACTAGGCGTAGAAGATAAACGCCTAGGGTTTAGTGTTTTAGTTTAGATAACGTGTTCTACTTGATCAAGGTAGAACATGTTAAGTAGTTTGTAATCGTTAGAGAAGTGAATGATAATGAAAAACCTTGTTCATAATAATGATTGATTCTATGTTTGAATATTCCGCCTTCATTATTATGTGTTCCCAGATATAATATTAGACCTCGTCTAAGAGCTACAACGATCTTATCAACTTTTTTGAAAAAGTGGTTATAGTTTCGGAAAAATCCTTTGTTCTCTATAACCAAGGCTCTGATGCCAATCTGTAACACCCCCATTTTTCACTGATTGCAGTGGATTAAGTGTTTGGGGTATTACTCATGGAAACAAAGACAATATAATAGAAAACGACTCGAAAAGAGACGTTTTTGAAAAATGTTTTATCATTCATTTATTTATCTGAGTTTTTACAGTAAAAGATATACTTTTACCAAAAGAGAGGTCCCTAAGATACGTTTTATGACACAAAACTGATGAATGATAACTATTCTAGACGTCCTCATGTCCAGTACTTCTCCGTGCCAGGGTTCCTATAGTGCCTAATTACCTAAGATAACATGCTTAAAAGTCCACACGAATGTTGATTGAGAGTCATAGGTTTAAGTAGTTAAGGTATGAATACAAGTTCCACAGGGTTCAACTTAAACCTTATGTGTGAAAAGGTTTTAGTGATAGAAGGTATATTGCACTAAGCTCATGAACCACATGTTAATAGTCTGGGTCATGGGGTCTGCAGACCAAACCATGAGGGGACGAGAAAGATAACTTTGCCAAAGTTAATCTTTCAGTAGGTTCAAATATAGTACTTATTGGTACCATCCAGAAAGATGTTAAAACCAACGGGAGTTGTCAAACTCAAATAGATCTATCAACTATATTCGCGTTCGCGTGGTTAAAATATCCCAAACGATTAGATTCAATGAATTTTGGTTATGAAATGATGGCAGATAGTTTACTCGTGCTATAACCAATGAAAAAGACTTGTATTCGGTTTAAAGCAAGTATCCCCCTCACAAGGTTGTAAAATATTTAAAAATGAGGCTATAAAAACTCACCTGGGTCTTAAGGTAAGTAAAGTAGGGGTTTAGATAACTCACTCACGTATCCTGGGGATAGTGTAGGTGTGTGTATGTCAAGTCTTAGTCTAGGTTTTTCTTAACTAATCACTATTAGGTTTTTATATATTAACATAACACCGTTCGGGCCATCGTAATTCAGAAGTATATGACTCCTCACATAAAGCTCCCTAATATTATATTATGTTGTTAACATAATACCGTTCGGGCCATCATAATTCAGAAGTTAATAGTCCTCACACGAAGCTCCCTACTATTGAGTTATGTTGTTATTAAGGTTTAGTTATAACATAACACCGTTCGGGCCATCATATCTCAGAAGTATATGCAATAATCGTTTGAGGAGCCAGGGCACTTTAATTCGTAAACCCAGTAAACTCGTTAAAATGAAATATCCACATAGTACTCCTCGCATGAAAATAGTACTGTGTTATGCTTCTAACTTAAATAGGTTTTATATTTTTATGAAAATAGTCCATTTTTACCTTTTAAGTTTATATATTTACATTTTCTACCCTATACTTAAAACTTATAACAATTAAGCATATAACTTTCTAACTTTTGCACATTTAATCCATATACTTATATATTTTAGAGAAATGACAAAAATAGTCCCTAAACTATACTAACTTTCATTATTTACCCTTAACTTTATAATATTTCATAATTAGTCCTTTTTAGTTTATAACTTGTTTTAATTTCTATCCTAAGCTTTCAAAATGAGTCCTGACACTAATAACTTCTAGAAAATATCAAAAATAGTCCCTAGACTTTATAGTTTCAGGAAATTATGATATATACCCCTATGCATGTAAAGTTTTGCAAAACTAGTTCTTAACGCATGTAAATTATATTTTAACATAGCAACTAAGTTTATAAGCTTATGTTTAGCTAATATATGTTTAACTAATTCACCTAATTTAGATTATAGCATGTAATAGAGCAATTTAACACATAAACACATAATTTTCTAAATCTAGGGTTTCAAAATGAAAACTTCTAAAACTAAGTGATCAAGGCTATCCTAAGGGTTCTAACGCATTTTCTAAGAGTCCTAGGTCTATTCTAAGGTTACTAGATCAAAATTTAAGCTTACCTAGGTTGTATAAGGTGTAACGAGGCAACTAGGGTTTCTAGGGCTTCTCTCGGCTCAAACCACAACTCGACACTACCAAGGCCTTGCTACTTGACTTCTATGGGTCTAATACTACAGAATGTATGTGAAGTAAAGAGGATAAGAGGTGTGTAATGAAATGAAGGGGAGGGGAGGGGTATTTATAGGTGCGTATGGGGTAGCGAGCACGCATGGTGCTGCTAGGTGTCGAGGAGGGGGAGGTGGAGTAAGAAAGGCTATATATGGGGTATTATGGAAGGTCTAGGTGGTGATGAGGAGAGGCTATGGAGTAGCTAGGGGGCTGAGATAGGCCGGTTGTGGTGAGGGGAAGCCCAGGGAGGCGGTTTGGAGCAAGGTGGTGACAAGTTGGTGATCCACCTACTTGCTTGGGTGGTTAGAGGTACTAGGGTGCTAGCCTACTATTAGGGAGGTGCTAGGATGGTTGCTTGATAGTTTTAAGGTGCTTAAGTAACTTAGTTTAGGTGTTTAGGTCAAGTTTTAACCTAGTTTTATTTAGTTAGAGTTTAAGGTTTTGCCTAGGGTTTAGTGATTTATTTAGGATCATAATGATTTTTAGTAACTAACATAATGTCTTAAGTAGCTTATACTATGTGGTGATAACTTATGGTAAAGATTTGGGATAGTTTAGATCTAGTTTCGGGAAGTTATGACCTAGTTATGGTTTTATGCTTATATTACTTGTACCTAAGTTCTATGGAGTTGTACTATGATCTAGGAGTTCTAATATGTCCTAAAGTAACTAATGTAACTCATACCTAAGTCTTATATACTTTCAAGTTAGTTCATATAAGCAATTAGGGTTTTAAAGCAAACCGGGATCACATAGGTGCATTTAGGGTTTTCTAGCAAGTATGGGATACTATAGTGATAGTTTTCTTAGTGAAAATATGTTTGTAACCTTGAATTGACATACCAGGATGTTTACATCAAGTAAACATGGTTGTGGTTGGCATGGGTGGATACGCGAGCTTATCTAGAGGTTAGTTAGGTCATAAGGATATAATAAAGCAAAAATTTGGCTCGGGAAAATTCGATAAGCATTTCTAATCCTAGTTTATGCTTAGTGAAGGCCTAAGTTTAAGTTAGTAAGGCATTTATAATACTATTGTGCTTAGTGAGGGCCTAAGTTAAGTTAGTAAGGCATTTCTAACCTAAAGGGAAGTTAGTGGGTTGTTACACTATGTACTTTAGATAGTAATACATATACGATTATATGTATTATACATGTATACATACACAAACTATATCAGAGCTGTAAGCCTAATCGAGCTCTGTATATAAAGCTCGGGCCCGAGCTCATTTAATAAATGTGTAAAACCCTAAAATTCTGATTTCACATTTTCCATTTAATTTGAACCTTAACATAAGTTTTGTAATGATTAATTAAATACCTAAGAATATATGTTATATGATATTATTACATTGAATGAAAATTTAACCTAAGATATCTACATAAAATAAGTAATATAAGTTTGTAAGAAATTAAAACTTTCCTAAACCACTACAAGACTTCCACACGTTTTCTTGGTTCATCTACCATACGACTCACACAATTTCAAGGGATAAGAACACAATCTCAGCCCATAATTCATGCTAGCATAATCAGACAATATCAATCATAACTAATTTGCAATTACCACTTCCCTAGAACTATAAATGCTCCTCTATCAAATCCCTATATGATCCGGTTCTTTTCTCTCTTTCTTTGTCATACTATAAAACACAAAAACACACATAACTTCTTGCTATCTTTTTCTTCAAGTATAAAGGGTTTTAAGTTGTGGTTGTGGTGGAACGAATCGTAGGGTGTTGTTGTATTCATGGGTTATAGGGCTGCAATGCGGGTATTGAATTCGTGGGGTTGTGATCGTTTTTCTTGTTCTCTTTTCCGGTCTCGTATATCAGCAAAGGTATGACTTTCCCTTTTGCTTTTCCCTTCAACTTGACACACTAACATACACTGGTATACTAATCTGAATTAAATAACACCTAAACCTAATTGTTAACATGTTCTTATAATTTGGTTAAATTGTTGATGTTCGTTAATATATAATCAACTTGAATTCGCCACGTGAAATCAGAACTTCAACACGTTAAAAACTTGTGTATTTGATCTGTTCTGATTGGCCTATGTTCTGATCTGATTAAACCCGTATTTATTCGACCTAATTTAATCTGTTCAACCCTAATCTTACCCTTAATACATGCTTATAAATCTAGAACAAACCCCAGAGTAATTAATAATGGGGCATACATAATTAATGAGATGGATTAGGGCTTGGTTTTGTGTCATTTTATGTGGTTTATGTATCGTTAATCTGAATTTGTATATGTATGATTTGTGTGTCAATATTAAGGGCTGTTGTACATGTATAATATTGACTAATTAAACCTACGAAACATGTGTTTGCAATCTGATCTAAAAAGGAATTAGACATAGGACTTGTTGGTCTCGTTATAACACTTAGATGTCTTGTTAATATTGTGTATTATGTATGCTTGCATGTGTGATCTAGAGTAGTCGTTTTTGTCTTAGTAAAAAGGTGTTAAGATCTGATTATTATGGTTTACGAGTCATAGTGTTGGTTTGGTTAAACGTTTAGTCATTTTGGGAAGGGTTTGGTCTCGTTAAACATATAGTTGCATGCTGTCCAAATTTGAGTCAAATTGATGGGGATCTAAATTAATGATACCAACATGTTTTGCATAATTTCTGAGTCTAAAACTAAGTTCATGAAGTGTACTAATTGTATATCAAATTTCATAGACATGGGAGGTTGGGAGGGTAGTCTTTTGATTTTTGGAAGATTATGTATCAAATCTGAGAAATCGAGTCTGAAAATCATTTGGTGTTTTTGATTTTTAGTTTTCAAACCATAAGGAATTAAGAGCTCTAATCTGACAAAATTATGGTAATTACCTAACATGTATACGTATTTGTGATAATTATTTGAGCACCTCGACGAAGAGGTGGTTAGCGGAGAGTTTCGGCGAGGCACCTCGGTGTTGTGGCGAGGCTTGGCGAGGAGGTCACGGTGGACTGGCGAAGGATGAGTTTGTGCACACCTTGTGCAGTTGTGCTCTTACATACGCATGTATCACAAAAGATTTGATTTGTCAATTTGTTCAACCAAACATGCAACTATTTATTAATTCGGGTATATATTTGTTTATCACAAGTCATAACTAATATTATTGTTACACGATTACAAACGCCGGCAAAGTTAGTACCAAACAAAAAGTATATAACCATGGCTCACTTGATTTTTTGAACTAAAATATAATGGATATTGTCGTTAAATATGAACTTTATTATGTAACATTTATTTCTATAAATAATTAAATTAAAGTTAACTTAGACAACCCGTATAATACATGGGTATTAAACTAGTTTACTTAAAAATGCGTTAAAAATATTATACATTAATAATTTGATAGATATACTTCGCGGATATAAATAAAATTAATCATGAAAGTAAAATGAGATACAAATTTATCCCATTTTTTCAATACCGTAAACTAAATTTCATTGTAGATAAACATATACCGTATATAAACCAAATATAGACATCAGGATAATATTCATGCACGTAGCTTTAAAATAGAGAAACGGTATAATGTATGTTTTTTGGGTAAAAGGTCAACGACCCGGTAAATATATTACTCCAAAAAATATTTAAGTACAATGGATATGAATGATTCCCATATCTCAGCCCGTTACATAGGCAAAAGACTTACATAACAGGATACTTCCTATTTTCTAGACAAGAAAACAAAACCATTTAAAGACTCGGACAAAAATATAAACTACTACCTACGACCTTGGAGATTAAAGCCATAAATGGCATTAAGAGCATCCAATTCCCCTGAAAGATCATAAATTTGCTTCGAGTAATCATCATAGTCATCCAACTCATCTTCACGCTCATGACCTCCACCAAAAAGATTTGCTGATTCGTCAAACGTGTTAAGAACCTCCTCCTCATCACTATCAGTTACCACAATATCACCCACCTTAGAGAACGGGTTAGCCCTCTTAGTGACAGAGGCAGACGGAATAGGAAAACCTTCATCATCCACAAGGGTAGCTTTCCCATCGATAAGTAGCTTTTCAAGCTTACTAATTTTCTCAACTATAGGAGTAGAACCAACCTCCTTAGTTCCCATTAAATCACTCACAATCGGTTCTTGTGATATAGTACCAGTCTTAACCGACTCATCCTCATTAACTTCCATTGTACGGCCAGCATCCACATCCATGTTGGTGTCATAAGTAGGTATACCAAACGTATCTGTATCATCCATATTAAGAGCATCAAACTGGTTAGATGTAGAGATCGTTGTTCTACTAGAATTAGCCACATCAGGAGTCTTCTTCTTATTGACACCAACATTCTTGGGTTCAGGAGGAGTTTTTTGGGTTGATACTGAAACTGCTTACCCACAACAGGTTTAGTAAACCCTCCTTTACCCAGAATTGTAGAACCACCTTGTTTTCCTTTCTTCCTGTTATTGACAGTCTTGAAATTATCATTAACAGGCTTAGTAGGCTGCACAGGAGGTATAACAACCTTAGGACAGTCAGTCAGAGTATGACCAAATATCTTACACTTGTCACAACGAGGAGGTTGCCACTCATATTCAACCCTTATCTTCTCAATAGTCGAACCCGAACCATCAAGTAACAGTATCTCAACAGTGAGGCTGTCTCGCAGCACCTCATCCGACTTCACTTCTATCATGCATCTAGCAAAACTACTACGGCCCCACGATTCCTTGCACATTTGGCTTGTAAAAGCATCTAACCTTTTGGGCGTACCAATCAGTGTGGCAAGAAGACTGAGGCCATCATCAGAAAACATAGCAAGGGGAACATCATGGAATTTAACCCAAACAGGGATGTTAGTCAGATCCTCTTTAAGTAGATTAGTGTTCAAAGTCCATGGTTTAAGAATAATAGGAACATTTCTGATCAACCAAGGACCGTTTTCAAGCACATCATCAACACCTTTCTTCGAATTGAACTTAAAGAAGAAGAAACCCTTTGCATTCATCATTACCTTTTGAACACCAAACTTAGCCCATGCATTGCAGACATAATAATCAACAACAGGAAAAGCAAGGCGTTGGCCAAGGAAATAACCATAGAGAGTATTCTCAAACCTCGTGTTTACCTCTTCCACTACTTTCAATGGAACTGAAAGGTCAACATCATCCTTCTTTTTGCTACGTTCTAACCTCCGAAAATTAGACACGTGTTTCTGAGGTTCATTAGAAGTCGCACCCGCATAAGAAACCGACTTCACACCATTACCACTAGTAGTATCAACCATGAATGCATTAGGACCAGAAGTAGTACCATTCAAATTAGATTGAAGCCCACTACCACTCAAATTGTGCGTATTAGCACGAATATCACTTTGAATTTTATTCATGGCTTCATCAAAATTCTTATGCACATTAGCAATCAATTGCTCCACATTAGGCTGTTTAGAACCATCCTTATCATTGTCCATATCCACAATATCAGCCCATTGTGACACATTAACAACATTAGTATCAACCGGTTCCACTTGATTAGGCACTTCAATAGGTGAACCTGTCGTATCATTCACATTCAAAGGACCACTATTAGGGTTCATCATTGAGTTAGAACGCAACTCACTAATGCTAATAGTGGCTGTAACATCTTTATCACCAATTAAAACACTTGACCCCGGCGCCTCTTGATTAGTTGTAGCATCATTAGTCACGTTATAAACTGAAGCACCTTTAATACTAGCATCATCATGAAGATTAGAAGCACTTGGTACTTGCGAAGGATCCCCATACCCATCTCTACGACCAGTAGTGACCTGAGTCACATTCAATTCGCTAGTACTTTGAGGTGTAACGCACCTCACAGCTTGTCTAGGCTGAGAAACATCGGCGTTCCCAGCCTCATCTTGTTTCAAACACTTCATACGAGCAGCCAACTCATCAACATTAACGCTTGGAACATTAACATCATTCTTATTATTGAAAAACCCTTTATTCATCTCTCCACCCACGACCAGCAGTAGCAAAAATAAAAGTAACCAGTTAACAAAACCCTAACTAAAAAGTTAGGGTTTCAATCGAACAACACCACACTACACTAACCAACACCCATAATAATCAACATACTAAGGATAGAATCGATTCAATGAAGATTAAACAGGTGGCAAACCGACTTAGGATCAAAGAATATAGAGCAGCGATCAAAAAGAACCCTAAAGTCGGTTTGAAAAAAGAAGAAACCGATTAACAAAACCCTAACAAAAATGATTTAACAATTACCCAAAAAACAGTGAATTAAGCAATGAATTGGAAAGGTTAATGATTAACACGAATGCTAAATCAGTTAAACTTACAAATCGACACAAAAAACACAAGATTTAGGTGGATAATATGAAAAAACGATGAAGGTTAGTAAGGGTTTAGAAAAATCGCCATAGGAGAGTCGGTTTTAGGGTTTGTAATATGATAGAATCCGGTATAATGTATGTTCGTGCCTCTTTTAAGATCCTATACGTATTCATGCACGTAGCATTAAAAGGTGCACACTAAACATATTGTTGGACCCCTTTTTAAAGCTTTTCTATGAAGCATGGATGCTTTTATATTAAAAAAGTATTGATGCAAGAAATTCCAGAAGAACTCAAGACTTGATTTATGACGGTTTCCATTCCATACTTGACTTAGAAGCAAAGACTAGATTTGGGCCCACGCCGAACAAAATTACTCAAACTATTACTCGTAAATGGGTTTGTTAGGGTTTCCGTCTCATATCGTTCATCTTTTTTATTATGTGATGTTATCAAATAATTGTACACTTCATATTTTAACCAATGTTTTGAATAGGTAAGGATGATATTTGCTTCTTTGAAGAGTGTAGTAGATCCACCTTTTTAAACAGTGTTTATTTTGTTTGTGGACAAAAATTTTAAGAGTGAGGTGGTGTTTAACTGAATGACCCCGGTATAGATCTCCAATTTAGTATACGGTGTCCAATTTATCAAGTTAACTAGATATCAGTTACTTTTTGCCTTAAAAAAATATTTAGTACAAAATGCTTATAGTTTAATAAAAAATTGGTAATTTCATATGTCTCATCCGCAAAATTATAAATTTCATACTTACTCAAAAAATGTTTTAAAAACATTATATATTATGCATTCAAAAATTGTAATTTGAATATAAATAAAATTACTCTTAAGATTAAAGTATTAATAAAAATAAGACTATTAGTCTACTGTATTATATTATGCACGCACCAATAAAATATCAAAAATAAGTTAACAGTTGTAATTGAAAGTTAAACTTTATTTATCGAAATAGTATTTTAAACATTATAACGCTAACCTCCTTAAAATGAAGGGTTTTACCTGGTTGGAGTCTGTGTGGCGGTGGGTTCAAATCTCATATATTAGTCGGCTAAAAGGTTCGGAAATCATGGTTACCAAAAAATAAAAATAAAAAAGAGTTTTTTTCAGAAGACAGACGAATTACATATTGTATTTCTGATCAGTTTTGTTTTTGGACTTGCTAATCGGACAAAGTTATTCTTTATAAATTGAAATAGCGTGGTACAAAATAGCTGGGAAACTCGAAACCAAACCATTAAAATTAAAGGGTGTTTTTGCTAGAGGAAAAATAATGAAATTGGATTAAATTCTATTGTATAGTAAAGAGAAATACAAAAGTAAAGAATTGAAGAAAAATTGATGAAGAAAAAAAAAGAAACGGTTTGTATAATTCGGTTAGCCTTATTTATTTATTTATTCATTCATTCATTTGAGAATTTAGAGAATTATTTTATTTTATTTTATTTATTATTTTTTGAATTATTATACTTTCTTTGCAATAGCTTCAAATTTTAATTTTGTTAAATATGTACTTAGTTAATAAATTTTTATGCAAACAAATTACGTGTATAACATCGGATGCTCAAAACATTTTGGAAAAAAATGTTGGTAAAATTATCATAGTATAACTTATTTATATGTTTTTCAAAGGAAAAAAGTTATTCAGGATTATTTTTTATTTTAATTTTCTGACGCTAACAAAAAAATGAAATTTAATGAATTTTTTATTCAATTCCCTTTTCTAAATTGTATTTTTTACTTCAATCATTTCTAATCTTACCAAATAAACGTGTCTAATGAGATTTCTTAATCATTTTCCCTCCGAAACACCAAATGAACAAATTGGTTTGTTTAGTTCTTCACAATTATAGGCTTATAACATTACCCTTTTTTTTTTCTTTTTTTTTTTTTTTTTTTTTTTTCTTTTTTAATTACATAAGGATACATTCTTGGACGTTCTCGAAGTGACATTATTTCAACCATGTCGCCAAATCTAACCATATTCAACAAAAAATAACGCCATGGTAAGTATTCAAGAATGGACAAAGGGTGAACCTAGTGAAAAGGATAATGTAACATAATACTACATGCATTCATAAAATACTTCAAAAAACTTCTATTGTGTGACACATAAAGTCATAAAGTACTTTAAAATATTTTCAAGCCTCCCACTTTGGAAAATTAACCATAGGCATATATATACTTCTAGACTTTGCTAATGATTGGCTTCCGAAAAATAATTTTCAACGTCGGTTCATTAGAAGTACTTTTAAGAATTAGAATCTTCGAACATTGTTTTCCAAGCGAATAATATATAAAACTTTATGTGTTTTAATTTATTAGAAGTAAATGCAAAATACTAACAAATATGATTACTTTTTTGTGATCATAAAGTTCAAAGTTTTTCACTCGGTCGTAATTTGAATGAGATTTTGAATTAAAACAAATACTACTCTTGTGCAAAATTGTCCAGAAATAAATTAAAACAAATCATAAGTTGGTTTTTATTCTCATATTTAACTTAAAATCTTCTATAACTGATTTTGCTTAGAAATCTAGACCATCTTATTACTTTCTTGAATACTGTTTGCATTTTCTTTTACAAATAAGCAAACCCTAATACTATATCAACGAAATCCTGAATTATAAGCATAAAAATTAAGTAATCTCAAACACCCTCATCATAGTTGTTGAATCATGTTGTCAACAAACCTGAAACGTCGAAACACGGAATCAAGAAAGCATGATATTAGTTGCACAAGAACAAGAACTCAAGTCAATCGACTTGTAGAAGAACCTTAAACAAACATATACCACAAAGTATAACCGAACGATTATGCCTATTAAACAACTAATCGGTTACAAGGAAAGAACAATAAGATGGGTGTGTTGGTGCCACTCGACATTAAGGGATCACAACCCTTTTGTTGAGGTCTTGTTGGAGTTGTTATTCTTGATTCGTGGTTTCACTCTAGAAATCGGTTTGTTAGATTTTCATAGTTTTTTTAGCTTATGCAATATAATTTTCTGGTTCATGTCAACTCAAAATACTTGTAAAGAGTGTTTTAAGTCTTTTTCTTTTTTTGAACAATTTCAATGTACTTGTCAAATGTGATTTTGTTCACAACTTGCAATTCTCTAAGCAAGAGTATAAAACCCTAGTTTCAAATTTCTTAGCCTTGTAAATTAATACTATAACATACTGTCCGGTAATGCTTCAAGTGAACAAAACAAATGCATAACAAAGTTATTATTATATAGTAGAATATAAAAAAGAACACATGCAAATCAAAATGATTTGTTAATTTTACAATAACGTAGCTAACAAGATATAAAAAGCCATCGTCTAAATACAAGACTTATTTCGAGTTCCATTGATGAAGGAAGAAATGTTCTTGCGCAAGGCATAAGCATTGTCACAAGAAGTATTGAAGAGAAAGAACACATGATTCTCATTTTTTGACTCCAAAATCTCCAATTTTCCATCCCATCCACTTTTTTCCATCAAGTCCTTATAATGCAAACCTCTGTCCCTAAAACTATCATTTTCTGCAACACTAAGAAGGATCTTCGAGCAGGCCAATTCCGAAAGATTTACGTTCTTTTCCGGGTTAAACATCGGATCATCTAGCCTACTACCTAACGGATTCGCGAACATCCAAAACTCATCTGTATACAGTTTCAGTTGCTTGAGCTTGTCACATTCAGATCCAATGGGGTCATTTCCTCCAAAGAAAGGGTGAAGCAAAATAAGACCCTCCAAATTTATCCCGTGGATTGGTTTTAGCCCAGCTCGAATAGCCATGTTGTGTGCAATATTTGCCCCCGCACTATCTCCTACCAAAAACACCTTATCAAAGTCACCATAATTAGTTAACCATGGCTCTAGACCAACTCCTTTGCAATGAGAAGCAACCCACTTGAGGGCTTCCCATGAGTCGTTGTATCCAGTTGGAAGAGGATACTCGGGCGCGAGCCTGTAGTCAATGGATACAATGATCACATTTGACTCAGATGTTATAAGGTTAAGTGTAGGGTGATACGTAGGTGATCTTGGGGATTCCACTACGAAGCCCCCGCCATGATAGTAAATTAGAATAGGTAGTTTTCGGCCCGTTGTGATAGTTTTGGGAATGTAAATCCTTGCATTGAGGTTGGTTTTGGGTGAAATGACAATGTCTTTAGAATGGACTCCAGTTAAAGGATCGACTCCGGAGGGTAATGTTTTGGTCCCTATAAATCTTTCACATCGACCATCTTTGTGTACTCGAAGGAAATAACGGACTTGAAGGGGAAATTCATCGAGTGTTGGTTCGTTTTTCTGCATAATGAACGAAGACATCTTCGAATAATTGTGGGGAAAGATTTTGGACTCGGGGAGTATTTATCAGCAATAAAAATGACTGTTAGAGTCAAGAAAACAATGTTTGTGATGTGTAAAATACTAAACAAAATGAAATAAATTTAATGTCCAAAAGTGACCTAGACTTTTATTACAAGAAGCTCCAGTTACTGTATCATTTATTATTATTATTATTTTATTTTATTTTATTATTTTTTTCTTTCAAGACAAGTCAAGTCAAAATTTATGATCTTTTATTAGAGACAGGCAACTAACGACAATTGCATGTACAATAACAATATGGATGGATTATACTAGTAAAGACCCAGAATTACAAGTGATACCATGCATTTTTTTTTTTTTTAATATTATTTTTTATTTTTAAAGTTTGTTTATACCATAAAAATGTGAAATGGAAGTGTGGAACAAAAAGTATAAAGTTTAACAAGTCACAAATATTAAATTGAAAAAAGTATAAAACAAAAACTAATAAAAAACTATGTTGTATTATAAACAGATAGTTAAAGAGGGAGGAGGTTATATATATATATATATATATATATATATATATATATATATATATATATATATATATATATATATATATATATATATATATATATATATATATATATATATATATATATATACTTATTGATGGCCAGAAGGAATACAAATAACATAACCCTAACAATGTACTTGGTATTAAAAGGCCTTTCACCGGTAAAATATATTACTTCAAAAAACAATTAAGTGAAATAAAATGTGATTGCAGTATCACATTAACCTCAAGCAACCGTTTGAACAACCACTAAATTATTTATTTTATGACAGACTATAAATGAGCAACTAGCTACAAACAACTAGACCACCAATTCAAACTAGCATAAAATACGACACATCAAACTTTATACATAACCAAAAAAACGACATATCCGAGTCTAATGTCATGGATGCAAGCAGTCTTTAATTGAGTCGCAGAGGGAATACAACCATCAAAATAATCATCATAAGTATTGTAGTCACATGCCTCTTTCCATTGCTCCAAGAGACTCTTCTTGTTCTCTCTACCACCAAAGTAATTAGTCTCGTTGTGATCATCAAGAACTTCATCATCGTCGCTATCAGAAATAACCACATTTCCCATATTAGAGAATGGGTTACCCACCTTAGTTGAAAAAGTATCAGAAGTAGAAGAAGTACTACGCTTAGTAGCCGCAGCGTACTCATTTTCTTACAAGTCACTCACAAGCTGATCTTATGAACCCTTACCATTTGGTTGAAACCCATCCACATCCTCCTCCACCAATGAGATCAAAACATCAAAACAATTAGAAGACTTAGTGTTTGTACCAGATTTAGCATTAGACGAAGAAACCATAGGATCCGAACTTTGATTGGTAGCTGCCGTCGATTTTGTTCCCAAAAGTTAGCTTGTGGCTTATTAACCTTAACATCTCCAATAGGCCGGGATTGAGAAGAAGCAGCCACACTTTTCCCATTATTCTTCCTATTCCATACCTCAGAAAATCCCTTGTCATGATTATCTTCCAGATTATAAGCCGATGCTCCCATATTAATGTCATTGCAAACCGTCTCCTTAACACATGGACAATTACAACGATCATGCCCAAATGGTTTACGCTTGACGCAATGAGGAAGCTTCCATTTATACTCTACGTTAATAATTTCCTTAGTATATCCACTACCATCCTCTTTTGGAATGGCCATAGTAACGTTGTTTTTCAATTCAGAATCCACGCTTAATGCAACAAAAGCACGAGCAAAAATAATACGGCCTCATGAATCGACACACATAGAACATGTAAAATCATCCAACATAACAGATCTCCAGACTTGAGTAGCAATCAAACTCAAACTGTCCTCCGAATATGCAACTAAAGGAATGTTATGCATTTTAATCCAAACCGAAACCTTAGTTACCTCATTCCTAGTTAAGGACACATTAGGAGTCCATTTGTTCAGAATAAGTGGCAAATTGCGGATGAACCAAGGACCTCTTTGAAGAACACGATCGACACCATCTTTAGAATCAAATTAAAGATGTACACACCAGCTTCATTCTTCATAAGCTTTTTCAATCCAAGTTTTTCCCATGTATTAGTAACATAATTATGAACAATAAGGAATGCAATATTCTTACCAACGAAATACCCAACAAGGGTATTATCTTACATGCTCAACACGTTCTCTATAGTAGCCTTAGGTAACACAGTATCATGATTATCAATACGATACTCATTAACTAAGGGCCTGAAATTAACCTTCTTTGTCGTCCGATCCAGATTGAAAATATTGGCAAATGTAGCAGTCCTGTCAATGTTTTTGAACCGGATCAGAACCATTATGTACGTTAAAGTTGTTCCCCAAATTAGTACCATCACACGTAACACTAGTCTTGATGGTTGGACCAGAGGATGAATTAATGGTACCCATATTCACAGCATTCTCGTTACCAGCATCATTTACACACTTACCCTCAAAACTTGTTCCCCAAATTAAACGAATTGATTGTAAGATCAGTAAGGTAGAAACGATTTTGAAACCCTAATGAATTGCAAAATCACCCAACCCTTAAAACTTTGTTCCCCACAAAAAATCTGATCCTAGATTATGATTAAATGAATTTAATCACTGTCTTTTTACAAATAATCGCAAGAAAAACAAACGGGTAGGAGATTAGATGATAAGCATTTGGAATTGATGGTTTTCAGAAAATCACCACCTAGAGAGAATAGCTAATTAGCTATTATCTCTACTACTTATAAAAAATATATATCTATAAATACAGAGGGTTGTGTTATTGGTACCCCTCCTAGCCTACCAATAAGTATATTGCTAGGGTTGTGTTATTTAAATCATGTATTTATATGTTGTAGAAGCAACGAACCACTACCTTCCTTCTAGAAGTGTCTGGCCCTTCGTAGGCTTGTAGACTGAGTCCTTTTTCAATATCTGTAAATAATAATGAACAACGCGCGTTAGCCTCGTTTTAGTGTGTAGCCAGTGATCAAGCTCTTGCTTAGAGTAAGAGAGGGTGAGATGAAAGATAATGAGCAATAAATGTGAGAAAAGAAGTTGTGGTAGTGAGTACGTGTGTGTGCTAACTGCTAACCACCTCAAGTTGTTATATTTATAGTATCAAAACCACTGTATCTGATGTCACCTTAGGATAGAAAGCTGGACAAGTCCTTTAGAATCTGGGACATTTGTATTGGAGACAGGAGGGCATCATTACCCGGCTGATAATAACACTCTTCACATATAATTGATACTTTTGGTGAGGCCGACCTTTATCCTAATGGCTTACCTAAATTATTATGCTACTTTGGGACAAGCATCATAAGCTGGCACCGAACAACGTGAAAAATTGTACACATTTTTTGATATTTGGATGGATCTCTTGGGTAGGCACCGAAAGGCATACAAGCCTTTCGGGCATGTTACGTCGTCATATGCATTTAAAACTTTAAGAATCGGGAACAAAACATTGAAGCCAAAATGTTGATGTAAAAGATGTGATTTTAAAATCTGCATCTTCCTGCTTTAGAATATATATTTTTAAATCATCGCGTGCTTTATCATAAAAAGCAAAACCCAACAATAATAGCTACTCGCACAATTCTAAAATAATTGTCTCTTGACAAAAAAACAAACAGTTTAAGAAAAACATAATTATTATTATTTTTTCTCTAACTTTTTACAGAATGACATTTTTATTATTAATTAATTAATTATTGTTTTACTATATCTATTTTTAATAATGGGCAATTAATTTGGTACATCCAAAAAAATGAAACGTGAACAAAAATAATAGAATAGATGGAGTATATTATCAGTATATCATTATAATAGTCAATGTTCATTAATTAAAAAACTCTATATTGACCATTTGGATACATATAATTTTCTCGATCATCAAACGTAACGGGACATTTGTTTTATTTCAATAGCTCTAGAACAAAAAAGACTCGGTCATCTTTTAATACTTTCAGTCCCTGACGAAGGGGCCGGTCTTGACTCTTGAAGCTCCGAAAGTTTCCCTACCTGGTCTCTCATTCCTTAATTAAGAATTCGAGTAGAACTTGATAGTGGACCCGATGTACATGGCCATCTATGAGGGTGTGCAATGTGAGCAACCGTTCAGAGCCTTAAAATTCTTCCCGTTAATAGTTATATGCATGCGTATACATATTTTTCACTAAGAAAATAGTATTTAGATGAAAAAATATCTTAAATGAGTAATATGTTAAAACTATTAGATAATTAATTGTATTATATTTTATAAACGGTGATATTTTATATATAATATTTTTTTCTCGAAAGGCCTCATTTTTTAATTTCATTTAGGGCTAGAATTCATGGGACGGCCTTGGCGATGTATATGGCCAGAAAATTTTAAAAGCTTAGCTTGTATTGTCCATTTAATTATAAGAATTCGAGTGGAACTTGATAACCAATTGGATCTTATTTACATTTATGTACATTAAAAGTACATTACATGCTATTGTGTTTGCGAAGACGTAGATACTTATTGTGATATACCTCAAACTAATTACGAGTAAAAAAGTAACGTACCAAATTTATGTAACATGCATCTTAAATGCATAGCGCGAGAATATGCATTGGCAGAAACGCATCGGCCCATAAAACATGGGCTACTATATATGTTTGATAAGTGATTTTGTGGTACAAAACATTAAATGGTTAAATATTATACGTATGAATCTTTAGCAACATTATTACATTAACTGAAGTTGTAGCTAGTGACATCAAGACGTATATTATAAGTAGTAAAGAATAGCATTTATTTTTATAGCGGTAGTTGGCGGAATAGTTTTAAGGTAAAATTTACTATCTTAGAATTACACAAAAAAATATCAAACTAAATTCACATACGTACATCACAACTTTTGCTTAGGGCTGTAGGGGTGTTCGATATACGGACTTAACCGAAAAATTATCGCCCGAAACAATATGATAATGGTTATCTGGTTTTGGGCGATTCGGTCGGTACGTTATTTGGTCCTAACCGAAATATTTAGTTGGTTTTGAATTGGATTGGGGTTTTGAAGATCAATATCGGGGCTCAACCGAAAGCCGATGATATATATGTACGTTCATTTTCACATGTATGGAAATGTCAACAAGTTTGTTCAATAAGATTAAATTTTTTGAAAGTTGGACTCATCCAGCTTTCCTTTTATAAAACCAAATCGTCAACATTACTTGTTGCTCGTATTTAGTTGGTCCATTTCCTAGTAGCATATTCCAAACTCAATGCTCTTCTTCTCTTTGACGTGGTTTGCTCGTCGTTTCAACTCAATTGCTAAATTACCAAGACATCATGTTATTCTTTTTAATTCTAAGTTATGTTGTATTTTTTGGTAGGGTTTTCAACAATAGATTAATGGATAGCTAAAATCGTCTTAGAAACTAAGTGCATTCAAGTTTGATGCTTGTTTCGCTTATTTGGATTTTTGGGCCCCAAGATGTTTATATGGGTGGTTTGGATCGGTTTTGGTCATAGCTGGGGTATTGTGTGGCTATGTTTAATCTTAAAAACCGAATAAATCCAACCAATTAACGTCATTTATCTGAAAACCAACCATTTAAACGACCAAAAGTTTTGCTTGTTGAAACAAATTCCACCACTTAGTGAAATTGGTAAGTGGACTAGGCAAATGATTAACTACTATAAGGATAAATGGAATGAGGTTCATGGTAATGGGGGCAAAAGTAAGTGGTGTATGAAAACATTGAATTGGATGAGAATGATGTTTTGCGAAAGTGGTAGCAACACTCTCTTTACTTAGTTATAATGGATTGCAAAATTGCTACTTGGAATGTAAGAGGTTTGGGGAAATTAACAAAAAAAAAAAAAAAAAAAAAAAAAATGAAGTAAAGAATTTGATAAAGAATGAGAACCTTAGTGTGTGTGCAGTGTTAGCATCCCATATGAAAAATGATAGGATAGTTAAGGTTTGTGACAAGATGTTTGGGAATTGGAAGTTGGCAACATAATTTGGAATTGAGTAATAAGGGTTGGAGTATTATTGTGGGCTGGAATAATAACATGGTTCAGTGTCATCTGGTGTAGAGTACTAGACAATCAATATGTTATATGGTGGAGGTGCTCAAGTCTAACATCAAGTTTTTTGTACTTTCATTTATGCTGCAAACCATGACAGAGATAGAATAGAGTTGTGAAAAGATTTGAATATGTACAAGAGAATTATTATGGATGAAGCTTGGGCCATAATGGGAGACATAAATGTTATTCTTAATACAAATGAACACGATATCATATGTCAATCAAGATATGAAGAAATTTCAAGACTATGTGAATGATATTGAGATGGAGGACTTATGCCGTTCTGGATTCCAATATACCTCGACTAAGAGCCTATTGAATCCTAATGCTACTATGGTAAAGAAACTTGTTATAGCCATAGCCATGGTGTTGGCGTATGGCACCCCTATAATGCGGATGACAGTACCGTATAGCACGGCTATAACAGTCTGATACTGTACACTCTTATTATCTGAAGCGACTTTCTCGCCAAACATCACTCATGCAAAACATATGCTTAATTTGCTAAATGTTGGATGTAATCGTACCCCTTCACGCATGAAAAAGGATGTGACCATGATTGGTCCTTTCTAGATCTACGAACCTTCACTCGTGGTTGTGCTGAATTTTGCACAACCTAGTGGTGTAGACCACAAAACGAGGAGAAATAAAAATGTATTATTAGGGTGATTTATTTAAAGTGGCAGATGAGTTAACCACTTAACGAGAGTAAATATAGTGGAAAGATTAGAAGAAAAGATAATGATATGACGCTCACGTTTGAACGTGGTCAAACCGCCACCGCTACATCTAGCCTAAAGATTCGTTTGTCAAGCTAGACCCCTCACCTTTGAAGTTTTAAGATCCACGTGTTATAGAAAAAATTGAATTTAACAAAACGAATATAAAAACTAGTCTTGATTCAATAAGCTAAGCAAGAAATTAAAGAGTAGAAAGTTTTATTAGATTTTCATTTTCTTGGTTGTGGTCTTTTGGGCGGCTTCTAATTATTCAAGTCTTCACTTTGAAACATATACTGATTTTGGGGCCACCCCCACATAAATTAGTCAATTACGGAGTATTTTGATAGGTTAGTTGGTCATTATATAGAGTAGTAAATGCTTATTCAGGGTTTGGGAGTGGCATGATACGTGAGACAAATATATATGGCGATACCAAAACAATAGAAACTATTTATTTTTATCAGTTTTTCGGGAAAGAAATTAAAAATCTTATAACAAACTAAATACACATGTTATTCAGTTAACCTCCCTAATCATAACACCTTATACTTTTCCACATTTGTAGGATATGATCTCGAATTGACATTTCAACTTCGCCAAAATCCTGTCAATTATTGGTGAAGACTTTGAACATGGCTTGTATTCAAGAATAGGCTAAGGGTAGACCACGTGAAAACGACAGTGTAACAAAAGAATAAATGCTAACTTTTGAATATATTAAAGAAAGAACCTTCTATCAATTGATACGTTAAAATAATACCTTGAAAACATTCGCTTAGGAAATAAGGGAAGTGTTACTACCAAAAAATAATAATAATAATAATAATAATAATAATAATAATAATAATAATAATATTAATAAAAAAAAAAAAAAAAAAAAAAAAAAAAAAAAAAAAAAACCCTCATATGTATGCTACGAAGCTTTAAACATTAATTATATATCAAGTAAAGAAACATACAACTTACTGTGTTTTTACCTATTAAAATTAGCTAAATATATAAGAAATCTGAATGTGATTCTTAGAATAAACTTATAAGACTGACATTGGTTTAACACAAATAATTTAAAAGGTGCTAATATAGCACGTCTCTTTCTTTTTGGGATAGTTTAAAAGGTGCTAATACTAGTATAATAAGTGTTCCTTTCTTTTTGGGAAAAAAATGAATACATTATACACTGCATATGGCTTGAAAGGGAAGCAAGAGGCCTTTCAATTAGATTGAGGTTGGAATTCTAACCAACTAGATGGATATCACGTACAAGTCATTACGCAAAATCAGTTGAAATCTGATCAGCTGAACTCCAGTTTTTACTTTTATATATGTTTGACAAAATAGCTTAAGCATAACGTTTTTAAGACATACTCCGTATATTTCAAGATACGAACGCACATGCATGGATATATATGTAATTAGCATTTTTGGAAGTTCAAGCACTTTTTAAGAGCTATATTCTACGAGCTTCTATCTTTATAAGCTAGTACAAGCTTGAGTGTCGATCTATGTGGTCTAGCCCTTGCAGAAACTTGGATATCCTCAAACAAATGGATTATACACGAGGTTAAAAAACATGTACTCTTATTGCAGTACGAAAACATGTCTCCATCGGATGGCAATAGGGTCGTTGCTACTTGAATTTGATTATGTAAATAAAAGAACAAGGAATTAAGTTAGATAAGAGAATGAGTGGTCAGCAGCTATGTGGTATCACCAGTTCACCAAAGGGTGTTATCACTACGCCGACCTTGACTCCATGCGTGAAAAAACAAGAATTGCTTAGACTATGTTTATTGGTGACCTTTGGTGTGGGTTGTGGGTTGGGGTCACGACCGATTCTCCCCTTTCAACCAATCACAAATTGACATGTGGCAATCGGTTGTGACTTTAGGTCACTAAGTGACCACAAATTGGCAATCTCTTGTGACCGGTTGTGACTTTAGGTCACCAATAAACATAGTCTTAGTGCACACACCACATGATGAATTTCTATCTTCTTTCTTTTTTGTGTGGGTGGCATGTTTGTGTTTTTGTGAGGTGTATGTAAATGAAAAAGGTTTTAACAAGTGTTACATAAGTAAAGGGGTGATCAATAGGTAACGAGAAAAAAATACTTATATGATGCGACGTGAAACTAATTAGACCATCATCACTTCGTGTATGGTCTAAACACGAGAAGAAAATAGGGAGCATGAATCTTAACGCTACTTAAACAAGGAAGACAATTTGCACACTTTAAGTTTTTTTTATTGACACACGTTAATATCCAAGCATAATAAGCATCATGTGAGGCATGTACAACTATTTACGACATTGAATAGAGTGGGGAAATCAAAATTCAAGTATGTAAATCACTTAACTTTGAACAAACATCACTTAAATAAATACAAAAATATATGTTCACTAATGAGCATGGATACACATACCCACTGGGTAGTTTACCCGGATGAGGTGTCACTGAATCATTGAGAGAGAAATAACAATATTCTCTTTTTTCCTCCAACAAAGTATTAATTATATTTTAGTTGTGTTTTTATTTCTAGTGGGTAGACTATCTAGTGGGTAGCTTAAGTTTTCTCCTTCACTAATAAATCATTCCTTAAATCATTACATTTCTTTCAGAAGCTGTAAATGTAATTTAGCTAACTCAACCAATAGTAGGGCTGAGCATCGGGTCAGAACCGACCCGAACCGAACCGACCCGAACCGAGAAAACCGAAAACCGAAATTCATGAAAAACCGAAACCGAAACCGAACCGACGGGCCGTCGGTTCGGTTCGATTTTCGTCGGTTCGGTTCGGGTTTGTCGGTCCATGTGTATTTTAGCATGTTTTTGTCGGTTTTGGGCCGAACCGTACCGACCCGAAACCGAAATTCATGAAAAACCGAAACCGAAACCGAACCGACAGGCCGTCGGTCAAGTTCGGTTTTTGTCGGTTCAGTCGGTTTCGTCGGTCCGGTTCTGTTTTGAACCTGCGGTGCTCAGCCCTAACCAATAGCACAGAAAGTACATAAATACACAAATTAACATGGACAAAAGTCCACACAACAATACCAAGAAGCAAAAGGAATCACGTGAATCAGCACAACATTCACCAAAATCAGTTTAGTGTTGATATAATTAATGAAAGGCCAAAGACAATAAATGATCAGCATACGATATATAAGATAATATTAAACAAAAAATACAATTTATTTAGTACATTCATGTCACAAACACACAATATAACAACAATTTGTTCTGCAAGAACGGAAAATCAAATACAATTATTACTAAAGACTATTTAATTTTGAGACCGATTGATGAAGGAACAAACAGTGTTACGCAAGTTACATGCATTCTCACAAGAAGTATCAAACAAAAAGAACACATGATTCTCATTTTTCGACTCCATAAACTCCAATTTTCCAGCCCATCCACTTTTTTCCATCAGTTCCTTGTAAAGAAAACCCCGGTCCCTAAATGAATCATGTTCAGCAACAGAAACAAAGATCCTAGAGCAGCCCAAAGCCGAAAGATTCGGGTTCTTTCCAGGGTTAAACAACGGGTCATCTAACCCACTCTTTGACGGATTCGCGAATAACCAAAACTCATCAGTATAACCTTTAAGCTCCTTATGCTTTCCGCATTCCAATCCAATGGGGTCGTTCCCTCCAAAATAAGGGTTGAGTAGAATAAGACCTTCTAAATTTAGTTCTTTAATAGGTTCTAGCCCGGCCCGAATAGCCATGTTATGAGCTATGTTCGCGCCGGCACTATCTCCAATCAAGAAAACTTTCTCAAAATCACCATAATCATTTAACCACGCTTCGGGTCCACTACTCTTAGAATGAGTAGCAATCCACTTGATTGCTTCCCAAGAGTCGTTATATCCGGTAGGTATTGGATATTCCGGAGCCAGCCTGTAGTCAATAGCAACAATGACTACATCTGACTCCGCAGTTAGAAGGTTTAACGTAGGTTGATAAGTAGTAGACTTTGGGGAGTCGACTACAAACCCCCCACCATGATAATAAATCAATACAGGCAATCTACGGCCCGTTGTAGCATTTTTGGGAATGTAAATTCTTGCATTGAGGTTGGTTTCGGGTGAGATTACAACGTCTTTAGAATGGACTCCGGTTAAAGGATCGACACCCGATGGTAAGATAGTCGTCCCGACAAATCTTTCACATCGACCATCTTCGTGTAGTTTAAGAAAAAAACGAAGTTGGATGGGAAATATGTCGGATGTTGCTAACTTTCCTGGAGCAGAAGTAGAAGGCATTTTTCTTTGTAATGTTTGTTGGAAAAGATTATGGATTTGGGGGGTATTTAACAACAATGGAGGAATGAGCATACATCACGTGAAAACGCTAGTTCACTATGCAATATTAATAGAATATATTTTGTTTACTAGAACCTTCAATGTTATGCGACATCATGCCATGTGTTATTTGGACTCGTTCGAAATCAAACATTATTTATGGTCTAAGATATTTTCAAATTTGAGCACAGGTAGCATAAGCAACAATGTCGTCTCGAGAATTTCGATGACCCTTTGCCATAATTACAAATATATATATGCCTTACTAGACACGAAAATGTTGAACATTTGGCCGACTATGAGTTTAAAATTTCGTGAGGAAAATATAAATTAACGTTTATAACATTATGATTAATTGTCATTCGAATAATGAGCATACCAGATGTAGATGATAACTTGGTTGCAACTTATAATTTTGAAACTTAAAACCTTTGTTAATTATAGATATAGATGATTCATATACATACATTTACTATGAAATGGGCCTCATGCTATTGTCGTCTTCATGGCTGGCATAAGGAAAATACGAATAAAAAATATGGGTCTTTTATGTTATATTTATATATGTGTTAATGTGTATAAGGAATCAACTAAAAATATGTGGCCGTAGGTAAATAATTAAAGGGCCTGGTGTCATTGCACAGCCTGCATACCTCTGAGCCGGCATTGGTTAATCAAGCATAAACTAACAATGATACTTGAATATACACAAATACACTTGGTATTAAATATAAATATGATTCAATAAAAAAAGAAATATATAAATATGATTATATATGCTTCAATCGTACGTATGTAAGAAGACTTATTTTGTGGGATGTTTAGTTTCCATCTTAATTCACCTCATTATCGAGAAGTGATATGTATTGTTCTTAGTTTGGTTAATATAAAGTTTTATTTCAACAAAATTTGATACACAAGTATTAAGTTTTCCGTAGAATTAGGGTATATAATTGAATAAGAACTATGGAGTTAAATATGTTAGGGAAAATGATAAACATATGTTTAAAACTAAAAAGGATGACTTTCAGTTTTTTCAAAATTAGCCTGCTACATCGCTAATTAAAAATCATAGCCTGCTTTATTAAAACAATAGCTAAATTAACAGCATGATTATTATTACTATATTATAGATATTTATTACTAGTAATTGTTTAAACAAATTATGCTTGCAGCTGCGAATATTAGTTAAATAGTAGATTCTTTTTTATATCATTTTGTGGTTCAGACTTTTAGAGTTTGCTTTGTAGTTGGGTTTGATTGAATATGTAAATCAGTAAACTACAAAATGATTTGGAATGCTTTTTAATAAATTGCTGTTAAAAAAAACATAATGATTTGGAGTTCTATAGGTAATATTATTATGAAATCAAAACAAGTTCGTAAAAGGTTCCTAACACATTCTTTTCTGGCTTCTATTGTTAGAGAATTCAGAGAAGGTATACAGACAACAAAAATCCAATTTTTGTGTCAAAAAGAAGACTAACAAGACTAGGAGCTATTTTGGCTTAATAGTGTACCCTAAAAAATTGACTCGACCCGAATGCCTAGAAGGCTAGAAATTGGAGAGAAGGTGTCTCCAATAGAATACATGCAAGTTGACATGTTAACATGTTGACCCGAATGCTTAGAACTTTGGACACATACGATATGTGATGTGCATATGCAAGTTGACATGTTGGAGACCATATGCAACCACTTATGGTTAGGTGTGTACACATAAACTGATTCTCTTAAAGTGAGATGGTTTTAACGGGATTTTGTATATTTTTATATGGTGAGAAGTTCATATCTAGCTATCGGGAGGACGTATATTTTTTAACGGCAAATTCATTCTAAAGACTAGCAAGAAGCTACTTATAGTAACAACTTACGAAGAGTTCATACAAGAGTATGTTGGATTCACAATCCATTCATTGTTTCGACTTCCTTTTACGATGTTGAATGCAAGAGTGAGATAGGATCTTGATCTCTTCGACTAGAGTGTCTTTTCTTTAAGGCTTCAATTCAAAACAAACATGATTTCTGTATCTCAAAATAACCCAAGTAGTTGTTTGAAATTTTGAATCACCTCGTCAAAACAAGACATAATATTGTTATTAAAATTAACCGATTCACTCCAAATAATGAGATTATCTTTCGGGTAGTCTATAACTCCACTAACCATATTCCACAAACAAGCGACTAAAGGACACTCAACAAATAGGTGTTGGGAGGTTTCAGTGGCCACATCCCTAAAGGGACATCTTGTTGAATGTAGGTCCACTCCTCGACTATCTAAGTTGAACCAAACAGGAATACGATCCGCATAAAGTCTCCGAGAATAAATGTTGATTTTAGTAGGAATATCTCTATTAGTAATAGCCACATTAGAAAAATACAATAGAGAATTTTCAATCATTTTCCTTGAACTTGACACAATAAAGACCTTTGAAGAATTAAAGGAACAGTCCCAGACGGGTTTTGCTTGTTTTAAAATCATCATGTAGCAACTTCAACAGTCCAAGCAATTGGGTGTTCTCACTGCCACTCCTTATGGGTCTTCTCCAAATAAAATTAAATACGTGTGGATCCATTAGATTGACAAACATATTTCACGAATGAAACAAGACTTAATAATGTTTTCCGAAAGTGAGTTTTTTCTTGAATGAAATCTCTACCACAAAAGAGTCCTTTTAGACCTCCTTATTAAAACCCCTTTCGAAAAGTACCGGTCTATTAAGCAATTAGGCTCACCAAAACTAATATGGACAGTTTTAAATTCCGAACACCAGCTCATATATTAAAAAGGTTATTTAGAGGTGTCTTGTTAGATACATGTTTTGTAGGGATTTGTTGTTTTCTAATTTTCCAAATGATATAAGTGATTAAATTTATTTGAAGTTTTTATATAACTAATTTATCCAAGTTTTCATTGACAGCCATGCTTCTATCTATTTTTTTATACAGTTTCTTGGAGTTCTTTTTAGCTCTTTTGTCTGCTTATTGTAAGGATATAATGGGTGAATTAATGGTGGAAGCACATAACATGGAAAACAAGGTAAAAAAAACTTAACCCGTCAAATGGTGGTTTCATGAGTCGCAAATCTATTTCTTTCTTGTGGTTAGTTCTAGATTAAGGGGTTTGAATTGTAACTACAAATGGAAGAATTAGTTGGGTCTCTTAGAGTGTCGGTTTTGTTTGGTGAGTATGAAAAATGATACACTATATGTGATTAGAAAGGTTTTTGAATTATTTGTAACCCTATGTGATTGAAGTTGTTTTGAGGTAAACAAGACTCATGAACTCATCTAAACCATTGACTTATGAGTTATGATAGTATATAGGGGCTCTTTGGGTTGTTCATTGAAACTACTTATGAAGATAGTATTTAGGATCATGGTTGTCAGGATCTCGATCCTTATCTTAATATCTTACGATTTTAAGATAGTGCAAAGCAAAAATTATCCGAATCTTATATAGGATCTTTGAAAAATTAAGATTCCATAAGATACCGATCTTGACTCTAGAAACTTAAGATATAATCCGATCCGATCTTACTTTTCTCGAACCACAAAATAAAAAATTACAAATTTATGATTGTGTTTTGTAAAATTTAAAAAACAACATGTTAATCTTCTTAAACATTTCATAATCAGAATTTATGACAACATTTCTATGAAACATTTCTATAATTTAAAAAAAACAAGAAAAAAAAATTCTATGAAACATTTATATAATTTTGAGTTTATAATATATAATAATTTATAGATTTGTATAATATTACAAAAACTATTAACAAAATGATATTATTGTAGGTTCGTAAGATCCCGATCCGATCTTACGATCTCGATCTTGCAAAGACGAAATCGATCCTAAATTGGACCCTAGAAATCGATCTTAAATAGTACCCCGATCTTTAAAATATTCTACTTCTTGATACAGCTTATAATATACTTATATAGGGGCAGTTTTGCAATGCTTATTGGTAGGACTTAAGTATCGATATATTATTTACAAGTTATATCATACTGACAAGACTTATGTATTGTAGAAGAAGATATCATGGTGGCGGATACGTGAAGCAAAAACATATTCTAAAAGTAGATCACTATATAATGATTTGATTGATTGTTAATCACCATCACTTAGACCTCCTTAGACCTCATATGATGTGTATCCATTAACTCATGAAGTCTGTGATGTATTGATTAGAGGTCGTATATCATATCCTACCTGCCTAGCTGATAAATGCATATTGCCAAGATGGTGAGTAACTAAGTACCAGGGTCGTCCCGTGAATTTTGGAGGCCCTGTGCCTTATTATGTCAGAGGCCCTTGAAAAATATATATGTGCAACCAAATTAGTAAACTTGACTAATCATGCACAGTAAAAATAGTTTTTGTACCCTTTTTTTCATCTTATAATAGATCTTATGTATTTTTTTAGATAATCCATTCCCAAGACTTGTAAAAATTACAATATCTTTTAAATTCTAAAGATTAACATTGAGTTTTTCTTTTCCTTCTTTTTCTGTTTTTTTTAAATATATATGCAAAATCGTTTGCAACATACTTATACCCAAAACATTTGTTACAAATTGATGGTGGCTTAGAAGATGCTAAAGTGCTAAACAAAATACTCCGTACCATAGATTGACATACTATAATATATAGGGGTTAAACTTGTAATTTACCAAAAGTAAAACACAAATATTGGGTTCCAATGAAAAGTCTGAAACAATATCCTGCATATTTACACCATTAGAAACAACATCTAAGCTCTCTTTCTCTAATCTACAACTCAAATCATTAAATTATAACATTGTGAAATGTATTTACTCCTTTATAAAACACCATTTACTGTATAAAAACGTTAAAAACTAGGTTTATACTAACGCCACAAATTCAGAAATTGGGGCCCTAAGAAAATGGAGGTCCTGTGCCGTCGCACACCTCGCACATGCTTAAATCCGGGCCTGCTAAGTACCATTATCATTCAAAGTGTTAGTGCAGAGCATTTTACAGGCCTGCCATATGTAATCTTAGAGATGCTTAATGGTTTGCCAATGGCCACTCTAGTTAGTTGTTTATTTTGTAATGATAATTTTTTGTAAACTTACTGATGAGGAGTTGAATACCAAATGTGACATATGATGAGGCGAAAAGTGAACCACTTTTGAGGGGTCATTTAAGCCCGAATTCGAGATTATTTGATCAATTATTGCCCTAAATCGTTCCTTTTGTCATTTTAGGTACTTTTGGAGAGAAATCTAGAAAAGGAAGCATTTTGGACGTTTTTGGAACATAAAAGTGAAGAAAACGGCAAAGTCTCAATTTTCCTTGCTGGAAACAGTACCTGACGGCGTCACAACTCTCTACATGACGGCGTCAAGAGTTACAAAAGAGGTGGAAGTGGAAAATACACGTGACGGTCCAGAGTGTTTTCAAGCATAGGACCTGACGGCGTCACCAAGGCCGTCAGGGTCCATTTGTACATGACGGCACAGAGGAATAATACACATGACGGCGTCAAAATCATATCTAGGCAATATGATGAGGCGAAAAATGATCCGTTTTTAGGGGGTCATTTAAGCCCGAATCCGAATTTATTTGATCAAATATTGCCCTAAATCGTTCCTTTTGTGATTTTAGGTGTTTGGAGAGTGAATTCTGGAAAAGAAGCCATTTTGGACGTTTTTGGAGCATAAAAGTGAAGAAAACGGCTAAGTACCAAATTTCCATGCTGAAGATACAAGGTGACGGCGTCAGACAAGAGGAATTAATTACCGAAGGTGGTGACGGCGTCAAAGTGGCAAGAATAAAATACCGTGATTGATGACGGCGTCACATAGGCCGTCATAAGTGGATCAAGGTCGTCCGAGGAAGTATATGGCAGCGAGGTGACGGCGTCACATGTAACTCTTGACGCCGTCAGCCTGTTTTTCCTATATATAGTTTTCTAGTTTTTTCATTAAGGAGAGAAGTTTTAGTGAAACCCTAAAGACGATTTTGGTGCATCTTTTACAGGTTTTTCAAGGGTTCCAAACCCTTGAGACCTTGCATTGTAATTGAGATAAATGTTCTTTCAATTCAATCAATATGTCTATGTGTTGGTTGTTTATATCTTGTTCTTATCTCAATTCCATTATGCTAGGCTAGATCTCTTTTGTGTTTGCTTAGATCTAATGAAACCTAGATGTTGATTATGTGTTGATTACTTGTCTATTCTTGTTTTGGATGAATGATTTATATGTTAGGCTTAAGAAAACTGGCAGATCTCCAAATGGTAACATGCTTGAACGTCTTAAGAAACATGAACCGAGGCGTACTAGGTCTTTATTGGTTGTATTTAATGCATGAGCCACTGTTTACAATCCCTATAGTTGTGCTGGGTCATGGTGTAGGAGGAGATAAGAGCTCATAGAGTTATGTTTACAATCCCTATAGTTGTGCTGGGTAATGGTATTAAGGAATACAATCCGTCATCCATACAAGTATAACAAGTAATTAACATGTAAAAGATATCTAGGGAGTAGTGAAGTCTAAGTAAACACAATTTCTCCAATTACTGCTTACAACTTTAGTATAATTAGTTTATTTTCATTTTTATTATTTTATTTTGATTGCATCTTAGTTTTGGGTTAGTTGACTAGCAACTAATTCCGCCCACTCCTTCAAAACCCGAGATTTTACTTGCTTTCATAAAATATAAAAATACAAAAATAATCATCCCTCACCTTTAGAACTATTAATTAGGTTTTCTAACCCTAGCGACACTATTCCTAAGCTGAACGATCAATCCCCCGGTACTTGTCACTATACTATACTACAACGATCAGGTACACTGCCTGGTGGGGGTTGTAAGCTTCTCGAGATCCCTCGAGAGGTAAAGCAAGGTGCGATTCCCACGCATCAAGTTTTTGGCGCCGCTGCCGGGGATTGTCTATCTTTACATTTATTCCACAACTTTCGCAAAAGAGTGCGGCGCCATCAAGTTTTTGGCGCCGCATCCCGGGGAATAGTTATTGTCTAGGATAGGATTTCTTTTTATTAGGTCTACTTGCTAGATTCCTTTCTAGTAAGATTTTTTATTTTTACTTTTTAAGTCTTCTTTAGTCTATCTTATTTCTTCGTACCTTTGTTCGTAACTCTTTACCATCCGACATCATGGAAGGTGGTAACATCTTTGAACCCATCATCCCACCACAACAAAACCCACCATTAGAACCCCTTAGGCCCCAAACCTTAGGATAGTATTCCCGACCTAGCCACCAAGGCTACCGAAACACCATTGAGCTCACCGGAGACAATGTGACCCCCTTGCGATCCGACACCATCCGGTTGGTACAAAGCGGATGTGCATTCCATGGACTTCGTTCCGAAGATCCAAACCAACACCTTAAGGACTTCCTCAAAATCGTAGATTCCATAGACCTAGGTGTTGAAACTAGAGAGACTACTCGTTTACGCCTATTCCAATTCTCTCTACGGGATCAAGCTAGTCAATGGCTTGAGCGTTTACCCGCGGGATCCATCACCACATGGGATGATCTCACCACTCGTTTCCTTGCTCAATTTTTCCCACCGGGGAGAACTACTAAACTTAGGAATGACATCTTGATGTTCCAACAACGTCAAAATGAAACATTTTATGAAGCATGAAGCCGATATAAAGACCTACTCCGAAAAGTTCCTCATCATGGGATCGAACCATGGCTGCAGATCCAAATCTTTTATGGTAAGGTTGACTATCAAACAAGGAAAGTCATTGATTACGCAGCCAAGGGTAGGCTAGATAGACTTAGCATTGACGAATGCTGGAAAGTTCTTGAGGAGTTGGCACAATACGAAGAGGAAGGATGGGAGGACCCGATGCTCCCGAGCAAAGCAAAGCTTGATTACGCACATGCCACCCAAGAACAATTGTTGGGAAGCATCGAGAAACAGGTAAAAGAACTGATGAGTATTGAGAAACTGGCCGCTGAACCCGTGTGGAACCCTAATCCACATAGGAATACGGTTATCAGCCAAAATTTTCCTGAACGCTCACGGCAAGAGGAATTCGAAGGAATAATGGTAACCTTCATGGATAATCAGGAAAAGCAAATCCAGCACCTTGAGACACGCATGGAAAGCACTCATAACGCCTTTTTGAATTTCGCAGACCAATTCATATCAAGGGTCAAAGAAAAGATCAAAGAAAATTCTATACCTAAAAGAATTGAGAAAGTCTTCGAGGTGTCAACCTCTTTGGTATTTGACCAAGAGGACAGCGGGAGATTCTCCTCAAAAGCTTTACCATTAACTACCCCCCATTCTCATAAACACCCCCATACGGAGAAAAGCTCGCAAATAAATAGCATTTTCGTTGGATGCTTGCGAACTACATTCCCGATCTCATCCAAAAAACGTTCTTTTGGTTTTAAACCCGGTGTAAAGAGGTCACACCTCATAAATACCATTGATTTGAAACCTCCTATTGAACAACATCTTTCTTCTCGCGCCAATGACCCGTGCATAAGGATCAACTTGGCCAAAACATTACCCGACCCCCGCTGCTACCTCACCTCTTTCCGCGACAGTAATGAGACATTCGACCCTGGTGGACCTCGTTAACGAAATAGCTACTCATGGGTTTTACTTGTGTTTAGTTATTCACGCAAAGAGCAGGGACTAAACTTGAAACTACTCCAAACCTCACCCCACACGGGCATCTGACGGCATCAGATTTAACCCTTGACGCCGTCAGCTCGACGGATCAGCAATATTAACCCAAAACCAATCACTTTCCAACCATACCCCACAAATCTCACCCAAGTGTTGCTGCTACTCCGACTCTCAAACCCCCAATTCGACATCTTCCGCCTCCGATCTCTACTTTGTAAGTAAGTTTTCCTTATCTTTTCTCGGTTAATTATCCTTAGGACCCGTCAATTTGAAAAAACCCCTTTCGCCCGAAACCCCATTCTTGACCCACCATTAGCAAATCGTAATGCCATCCAATTGGTGATTTGTAATCGTGGGGTTACCATTTGATGATGTTGTCTCACCCAAATCATGCATTAATTTAGGGAAAAACCATCATGCCTCAGATTCTTTGACCCCCCACCCCTGTTTCCTGATTTAAGGAGCGTTTGGGTAATGGGTTAAGAGTTTGAAAATTGATTTTTCCCTCGCATTTGCATGGCTATAATTCTGATCCATCTGACGGCGTCAAAAATTACTCTTGACGGTGTCAGATGTGTCTGACTGCATAAAGTTCGTATAAATTTCGCGTTCTAATCGTTTCCATTCACTCCACCTTTTTTCCAGGAAAATGAGCAAAAGGTCTCGCCAACAAAAGGGTAGTTCTTCTAGATCTCAAGGGGTCAACTATGGGGAATTAGTGCACAGTTGGGGGGAGTTCAATGATGTGGATACTAGTACCAAGTATGAGGAGTTGTGCAACCACCATATCGATGCTGGGGCGGTGGTTGACTGGGATTTTCTAAGAGCCAGTGGGTTGGAGGCTGCATTTGTAGGGAGGTTCCGCACAGATGGGTTTGCGGGACCGCAATGGGAGAGATTGTTTAGGTTGAGAGAGACGGTATATAGTGAGTTAGTACGGGAGTTCTTTGCGACCTTCCGTTTTGATCAAGCTGAGGCTAGGGGAGATATGGGGGGCACCACGATATATTTTAGGCTAGGGGGAGAGTTGAGGTCTTGATCTGTGGCTGAGTTTGGTTGGAGGCTTGGGCTATATACTAGTGAGGAGGTTGATGGGGCTTTTCTGCTGAATTTATTACATGGAGAGACTCAGCGGAATGAGATGAGGTGTGTTACCTTTTGGCCAACCATAGGTAATGGGGCTTACACCTCGACTACTAGGGCTGCATCAATCAGGGACCCCATTGTTAGGCTAGTTCACAGGTGCATCACATACAGCTTGTCTGCACGTCATGGCACCATTCACCGTATCACTGCTTCGGACTTATTTTACTTGTACACCATCTTTTCTGAGGATGTCTACTGCAACATCCCGTTTTGGGTGGCCAGTTACTTGAGGACCAGTGTGGGTGAGAGGGATATCGACAAGGTTTATGGGGGGATGTTCGTCACACGGTTGGCTCGTTCCTATGGTCTTCTTACTCCTCAGATCATAGGGTACTTGAGCGACTGTGGGAACTGCAGGGTAGTGAGGGCGAAATCCCTTAGGCAGATGAGCATTGTGATGCAGATGGGGGATGGTGTCTACACATGGTACATAGGGGCTAATGATGAGGATGATGACGGTGATGATGAGGGAGTGCCCCAGCAGCATCAGTTTGCCGGGTATGAAGAGGGGACGGCTGATTACTACCGACACATGAGTCGGGGAGACTGGCAGGCACATCAGGGTGCCTGGATGGGTCAGATGGACACGTGGCGAGCTGCTACTGACCAGCGCTTTGACTGGATGTATGATCATACCGTCCGCCAGATGCAGCACCTCTCCACCCGAGATCAGCTTGAGCCTCACCTGCAGATTGACCCCTTCCCAGGCCGAGAGACTGACTACCCTCCATATGGGTACACTGGACACCTCCCACCAGGCTATGATTATCGTTTTGGTCCTCTCCCTCAGTGATCCATCTTGATATCTGTGATTCTTGAACAATTTATTTTTGGTTGTACGATTTGAAACATTTGGTTTGTAATAGTTTAGGATTCGGCCTTTGTTGGCTTTGGACAATTTTCATTTCTGTTCTTTTAATTAGTATTATGCACGATTAGCTTTTAATTTTTTATTGATGGTTTATCTTTGCAACCCATGTTTTGTGTGATTTTTATTTGTTTGATTGTTATTTGCTTCCGTATGCATGCTTTGTTTTTTTTATTGTTGGTTGATCATGCTTCTAAAATAAAACGTGAAAATACTTTACTATGTTGTTTAGCCTAGTCTTAACTTCAACCTAAAGGTATTTTTGCAAAAGATAAGTGTAAGAGGAAACCCCAAATATGTTTTTAAGAAACAAACCGATCATGATTCTCCACAATATTTAATGAACATGTGTATTCGTATTTGTTAGAGTCAAATGCTTGTATTGAGTCATAATGAAGTTTTGCAGGATTTTCCAGGAAGTAGGACAAAGTTTTTCCAGAAATTTTCCTGAAACTTAACATAAGAATTTCTGCAGGTCCATTCTGACGGCGTCAGGGTATTGCTCTTGACGGCGTCAGGAGTTAAAATCTGAAAATTTTACCGGTTTTGTTTTTCTAACGGAGTCTTATGGTTTTTGTGAATTATTAAGTTTTATAATCTCCAGGAAATCTGCAAACTTCATTCCACAAGCATTATATCTTACTTTGTTTTCTAGGATTTAGTAACTTATATAGGATGCCGCCGATTTTACGCGAGGTTGCCTTGTCTATTGTTGTCAGGATTTACAGGTTATTTGTGACAAGAAGATGATTTATATTCTGGAAGGGAAGCTTTGATTGTTCGTTTTCTTGGAGGAAGATTTAACCTGGCCAACCTATAATCCATACCGAGCGAATCAGGGGAGTATTTGATTTCATTCTCTTTACTTTTTAACTTTTACATTCTTTACTTGAACATTGGGGACAATGTTCATCTTAAGTGTAAGGGGAGGGTAAAAAGATGATACCTTACATATGCACTTTCGCTTGAGTTTGTTTTGTTTGATAGTAGATGAGTAATAAAACTATGAGAAATACTTGTTAGTGTAATTTTAGCGCCAAATTTAAAATTTTTTACAACATTTAGGAGTGAAACTTTAGCCATAGCAAGCGTCTCATGGATAGGAGGTTGTATGACTAGCACATAACCGTATATTCAGAAAAATTTTCCACCCAAAAATGTGAGGTTCGCCTTTAGTTTTGATAGGAAAAGCATTTATTATTGGTGCTTATGAGTGTACCGGTAGCATTTAGATTCTAGAACTTGCGTTAGTGATGCATCCCGAGACCGCTAGTAAAACTACATTCGTGTGGTAGGATTTACTACATGATAAGAGGCATTAGGATCACCCTTGTGTTAAACCCGTATCATAATTACTTGACCATTTAAGTCATATTACTTGGCTAGTTAAGTCAACTAATTTTTCCCACACCCTTAGCGTTGTACTCATTTTTAGTACACGAAACCCCTAGTACACCCCTCCGAGCCTATCTTTTCATTTCTAACTATAAGCATTTTACTTAAAGGAAGAATTTGTTACACCCCACTTAAATGTACAACCAAATCGCCTTTGCCTTCCGTGTATGCGCTCATTTTTAGTGCATTATTGTTATTTGTTAAACCCTAAGTTAACTTTCTAATTGATTACAGGGTTGCTAAGTCGAGTCATATCCTTGTACATATTGTTTTGGGACGATTCGGACTCATGGGTAAGTACTTATTTTATGGAGTAATGGGGAAGAACATCATATATTACCCCCATATGAACATTAATCTTAAAAGTGCTCCAAGTGTTTTGATTTTCTTAATTCGAGTCATTAGTTTAGTTTATTGTAAAGTATGTAAAGATTCAAGTGTAAGGAGAATTCCCATTTCCTATGATGTATTATTTTGGATGGTAGGGTAAGAGTGTATGCAAAAAAAAAAAAAAAAAAAAAAAAAAAAAAAAAAAATCGAAAAAAAAATCAAGAAAAAGAAAAAAAAAATATAAAAAAAAAGAAAAAAGAGAAAAAAAACATACGGACTACCATCCCATTTTCATTCCATGTTCATTCTATGTTTTTATTATTTTTCATTTATTAGCTTAAGTCGAGTCTAGTCTTGGCTTAGCAACGCCATCTTGTACATGTAATTAACTGAGATTGTTAACTCGCCACTAGTAAAATTTCCTTTATCCAACAAAACCGTGTAATTCATATCCCTATACCTAACATTACAACCCTTTAAAAGACCTCTTTGATAGTTTATCCTAGGTGCTTACGCCATGTGGTGGAGGTTTGATCCTTTCCCAAGCCTATGGTAATCTATTTTGCTATGACAGGTAGTGAGAGATATCTTCCATTTCCATAATGTTATATTACTTTATTACACCCGAGAGATGTGAGTATCTAAACACTATTTGTGAGGTGCTTGTGTATGACCTCCGTGCTTGTCTATTGGTCTTTAGTGGAACGATTATTTGTTGTAATTACTTTTATATTAGTGTTAAATGACCCCTAACTTGTCTTTTGAGTAGAATAAAAGCTCATTTGCTTGAGGACAAGCAAATCTCAAGTGTAAGGGTATATGATGAGGCGAAAAATGATCCGTTTTTAGGGGGTCATTTAAGCCCGAATCCGAATTTATTTGATCAAATATTGCCCTAAATCGTTCCTTTTGTGATTTTAGGTGTTTGGAGAGTGAATTCTGGAAAAGAAGCCATTTTGGACGTTTTTGGAGCATAAAAGTGAAGAAAACGGCTAAGTACCAAATTTCCATGCTGAAGATACAAGGTGACGGCGTCAAGACTACCATCTTGACAGCGTCAGACAAGAGGAATTAATTACTGAAGGTGGTGACGGCGTCAAAGTGGCAAGAATAAAATACCGTGGTTGATGACGGCGTCACATAGGCCGTCATAAGTGGATCAAGGCCGTCTGAGGAAGTATATGGCGGCGAGGTGACGGCGTCACATGTAACTCTTGACGCCGTCAGCCTGTTTTTCCTATATATAGTTTTCTAGTTTTTTCATTAAGGAGAGAAGTTTTGGTGAAACCCTAAAGACGATTTTGGTGCATCTTTTACAGGTTTTTCAAGGGTTCCAAACCCTTGAGACCTTGCATTGTAATTGAGATAAGTGTTCTTTCAATTCAATCAATATGTCTATGTGTTGATTGTTTATATCTTCTTCTTATCTCAATTCCATTATGCTAGGCTAGATCTCTTTTGTGTTTGCTTAGATCTAATGAAACCTAGATGTTGATTATGTGTTGATTACTTGTCTATTCTTGTTTTGGATGAATGATTTATATGTTAGGCTTAAGAAAACTGGCAGATCTCCAAATGGTAACATGCTTGAACGTCTTAAGAAACATGAACCGAGGCGTACTAGGTCTTTATTGGTTGTATTTAATGCATGAGCCACTGTTTACAATCCCTATAGTTGTGCTGGGTCATGGTGTAGGAGGAGATAAGAGCTCATAGAGTTGGGGAGTTATGTATGCCACCCCACGAATGGTATTAAGGAATACAATCCGTCATCCATACAAGTATAACAAGTAATTAACATGTAAAAGATATCTAGGGAGTAGTGAAGTCTAAGTAAACACAATTTCTCCAATTACAGCTCACAACTTTAGTATAATTAGTTTATTTTCATTTTTATTATTTTATTTTGATTGCATCTTAGTTTTGGGTTAGTTGACTAGCAACTAATTCCACCCACTCCTTCAAAACCCGAGATTTTACTTGCTTTCATAAAATATAAAAATACAAAAATAATCATCCCTCACCTTTAGAACTATTAATTAGGTTTTCTAACCCTAGCGACACTATTCCTAAGCTGAACGATCAATCCCCCGGTACTTGTCACTATACTATACTACAACGATCAGGTACACTGCCTGGTGGGGGTTGTAAGCTTCTCGAGATCCCTCGAGAGGTAAAGCAAGGTGCGATTCCCACGCATCACAATACGATTTCTATTATGGCGGCGAGTTGAGGGCGTCACAACTTTACACATGACGCCGTCACCCTGTAAAATCTATATATAGTTTTCCAAATTTCATTCATTAGTGTGCAACTTTAAGGGAAAAACCCTAGGTCGAATTTTCCAGCTTTTTCAAGGGTTCCAACCCTTTGAATCTTTCATGTTCTATTTAAGATAAGTACTCTTTCAAATCATTCAATATGTCTATGTGTTGTTTGATTATATCTTACGCTTGTCTTCTATTTAACATGCTAGGCTAGATTTCTTTTGTGTTTTCTTAGATGTAGTGAAACCTAGATGTTGATTATGGGTTGATTGTTTGTTTATAGTTGTTACGGATGATTGTATTTGATGTTAGGTTTAAGAAAACTGGCAGACTTCCATTGGTAACTTGCTTGAACATCTTAAGAAACATGATCGAAGGTGTACTACGATTTTTGGTTGTATTTAATGCATAGGAGAATTCTAATGATCCTATGTTAGGAGCTTCTAAAGGCTTGACATAGGAGTGAAGTATCCTATAGAGTTAGGGAATATTGTACACGGCCCTAAGACTAGTATTAAGGAATATCACCCGTCATCCATGCAATTGTAACAAGCTGTCAACCTGTAAAAGATATCTAGGGAGTAATGAAACCTACGTAAACACAACTTTCCTCATCATTGTTTACACCACATTAGTATAATTAGTTTCATTTTCATTTCTGTTATTTTATTTTGATTGCATCTTAGTTAATTGGGTTAGTTGGCTAGCAACTAATTTCGCCCACTCTTCCACAACCCTAGATTTTACTTGCTTTTATAAAAATATAAAAATACAAAAAGAATCATCCCTCACCTCTAGACCTAGTTTAGGAGGCTTTCTAATCCTAGCGACACTATTCCTGAGTTGAACGATCAATCCCCCGGCACTTGTCACTATACTATACTACAACGATCAGGTACACTGCCTGGTGGGGGTTGTAAGCTTCTCGAGATCCCTTGAGAGGTAAAACCTGTTGCGATTCCCACGTATCAAGTTTTTGGCGCCGCAGCCCAGGGAATAGTTATTGTCTAGGTTAGGATTTCTTTTTATTAGGTCTACTTGCTAGATTCCTTTCTAGTAAGATTTTATCTTTTATTTTTAGGTTTTCTTTAGTCTATCTTATTTCTTTGTTTCCTTTGTTCGTAAACTATCTTGATGGATAACAATAACATTGATCCGTTTGATTCCTGTTATTCGTGTTTTTTGTCGTAGGATTTTCCAAATGCCCGCCCAATCCCTTTAGTGGAAAATGAGAACCCACCAAACCTCTCACCTAACCATCACTTTGACAATAATTCTGAGATGGAGGAGTCTGACCATGATGATGACCATAGGGCTAGTCCTTTTTACTATTCTGACTCCGATGAGGACCTAGATGATGGTGACGTAATTAATGAGAATAAGATGGAAGATGAAGTGGACCTTCTTAGGTATGTCGACCCTAGAACAAGAATTGAGAATGATAGCCCATTTAATATGCAATTTCCTTGTAAAATTGCATTTAGGAGCTTTGATGCCTACCTTAACTCATCTCTACCAATGAACATAATCACGCGTAGTGAATGCAATAAAATCATGGTAGATGAGTTAGAATACAAAGGAGATAATATTTTTGCTAGGGCAATGACATTACATGTGTTTGTAGGAAGCTTTGTTTATCTTTTTGAGTTCATGGTTATGGAGAATCTAGGAGAATTTATCGATAGTAAGTTAACCCAAGTTGTGTTTGGAAAACCCTTCAAAAGGTTAAGGAACCTTGATGAAAAACTCATGGAAGGGTTAATTACATTCTCGGATGGGATGCAGATTTTGTTTACCAAATGCCCCGTGCACACCCTAGGTTCAAGGATTTTTCTATGGAGAAATGTAGTAGGTATCCACCCCTAGAAATGCTAAGTGAAAATGATAATTGGAAAGGGCTTAAATATCCTCATGAAAAGAATAAAAGGTATTATCGCGGATGTTTAGAGCTAAGTGATGACTATAAGAAAGATGAGGCGACTATTAGATGGCTCACCCTAGGGTATGTGAGCATAAGCGACACACGATAGCCCATGACCTTGAGTCTAGCTACAAGACTCGTAAAATAAAGAAAAGCGCTTCTTGGGAGGCAACCCATGTTTTGTGTGATTTTTATTTCTTTGATTGTTATTTGTTTCCGTATGCATGCTTTATTTTTATTGTTGGTAGATCATGTTTCAAACTAAAATTGTGAAAATGCTTTATTTTGTCGTTTAACTTCGTCTTAACTTCATATAAAGGTATTTTGCAAAAGCTAAGTGTAAGGGGAAACCCCAAATTTGTTTTTAAGAACGAAATTGATCTTGATTCGCCACAATATTAAATGAACATGTGTATTAGTATTTGTTAGAGTCAAACGCCTGTATCGAGTCATAATGATGTTTTGCAGGATTTTCCAGGAAGTAGGACATAAGTTTTTCCAGAAATTTTTCGGAAACATAACGTAAAGATTTCTGCAGGTCACTTCTGACGGCGTCAGGAGTTAACTCCTGACGGCGTCATGTTCAAAATTCTGGAAATTTTGCGAGTTTTGTTTTTCTAACAGAGTCTTAAAGTTTTTGTTAATTCTTTAGTTTTATAAACTCCAGGAAATCTGGAAACATTCATTCCACAAGCCTTATATCTTAATTTGCTTTCTAGGACTTGTTAGTATATATAGATTGCCGCCGATTTTACGCGAGGTTGCCTTGTTTGTATTCTCAGGTTTAACAGTTTATATATGACAAGAAGATGATTTATTTTTCCGGAAGGGAAGCTTTGAATGTTCATTTTCTTTGAGGAAGATATAACCTTGTTACCACACTATCCACACCGAACAAATCAGGGGAGTATTTGTTTTCATTCTTCTACCTATTTCACTTTTACATTCTTTAATTGAACATTGGGGACATTGTTCATCCTAAGTGTAAGGGGAGGGTAAATGATGATACCTTATAGGATACTATTGCACTTGATTTTGTTTGTTTGATAGTATGTGTGTAATAAAACTAAGAGAAATACTTGTTAGTGTAATTTTAGCGCCAAATTTAAATTTTTTTACAACATTTAGGAGTGAAGCTTTAGCCTTAGCAAGCGTCTCATGGATAGGAGTTTTATGACTAGCACAAAACTGTGCCATTCAGAAAAATTTTCCACCCAAATATGTGAGGTTCGCCTTTAGATTTGATAAGAAAAGCATTCATTATTAGTGCTTATGAGTGTACCGGTAGCATTTAGATTCTAGAACTTGCGTTAGTGATGCATCCCAAGACCGCTAGTGAGACTACATTCGTGTAGTAGGATTTACTACATGATAAGGGGCATTAGGATCATCCTTGTGTTTAAACCCGTTTCATAATTACTTGACCATTTAAGTCATATTACTTGACTAGTGAAGTCAATTAATTTTCTCACACCTTAGCGTTGTATTCATTTTTAGTACACGAAACCCCTAGTACACCCCTCCGAGCCTATCTTTTCGTTTCAAACTTTAAGCATATTACTTAAAGGAAGAATTTGTTACAACCCACCCAAATGTGCAACCAAATCGCCTTAGCCATCCGTGTATGCACTCATCTTTAGTGCATTATTGTTATTTGTTTAAACCCTTAGTTACGTATCTAATTGATTACATGGTTGCTAAGTCGAGTCATATCTTGTACATATTGTTTTGGGACGATTGGGACTCATGGGTAAAGTACTTATGTTTTGGAGTAATGGGGAAGAACATCATATATTACCCCCATATGTGCGTTAATCTTAAAAGTACTCAAAGTGTTTTGATTATCTTAATTCGAGTTATTAGATTAGTTTATTGTAAAGTATGTAAAAATTCAAGTGTAAGGTGAATGTACATTCCCTTTGATGTATTATTTTGGATGGTAGGGTAAAAGTGTATGCAAAAAAAAAAAAAAAAAAAAAAAAAAAAAAAAAAAAAAAAATCAAGAAAAAGAAAAAAGAAATAGAAAAAGAAAAGTGAAAAAACATACGGACTACCATCCCGTTTCATTCTATGTTTGTTTTATGTTTTTGTTATTTTGATTCATTAGCTTAAGTCGAGTCGAGTCTTGGCTTAGCAACGCCATATTGTAAATGTAGTTAACCAAGATGATTAACTTGCCCTCAGTAAATATTGTCTTTATCCAACAAAACATTATAATCCTTTGAAAGACCTCTTTGATAGTTTATCCTAGGTGCTTACGCCAAGTGGTGGAGGTTTGATCCTTTCCCAAGCCTATGGTAATCTATTTTGCTATGACAAGTAGTGAGAGATGTTTTCCATTTCCATATTGTGAGATATACTTTATTATACCCGAGAGATGTGAGTATCTAAACACTATTTGTGAGGTGCTAGTGTATGACCTTCGTGCTTGTCTTTGGTCTTTAGTGGAACAATTATTTGTTGTAATTACTTTTATATTAGTGTTAAATGACCCCTAACTTGTATTTTGATTAGAATAAAAGCGCATTTACTTGAGGACAAGCAAATCTCAAGTGTAAGGGTATTTGATGAGGCGAAAAGTGAACAACTTTTGAGGGGTCATTTAAGCCCGAATTCGAGATTATTCGATCAATTATTGCCCTAAATCGTTCCTTTTGTCATTTTAGGTACTTTTGGAGAGAAATCTGGAAAAGGAAGCATTTTGGATGTTTTTGGAGCATAAGAGTGAAGAAAACGGCAAATTCTCAATTTTCCATGCTGGGAACAGTACCAGACGGCGTCACAACTCTCTACATGACGGCGTCAAGAGTTACAAAAGAGGTGGAACTGGAAAATACACGTGACGGTCCAGAGAGTTTTCATGCATAGGACCTGACGGCGTCACCAAGGCCGTCAGGGCCATTTGTATAAGACGGCCCAGAGGAATTCTACACATGACGGCGTCAAAATCATATTTAGGCAATACGATTTCTATTATGGCGGCGAGTTGACGGCGTCACAACTTTATACATGACGCCGTCACCCTGTAAATTCTATATATAGTTTTCCAAATTTCATTCATTATTGTGCAACTTTGAGGGAAAAACCCTAGGTCGAATTTTCCTGCTTTTTCAAGGGTTTAAACCCTTTGAATATTTCATGTTCTATTTAAGATAAGTACTCTTTCAAATCATTCAATATGTCTATGTGTTGTTTGATTATATTTTACGCTTGTCTTCTATTTAACATGCTAGGCTAGATTTCTTTTGTGTTTGCTTAGATGTAGTGAAACCTAGATGTTGATTATTGGTTGATTGTTTGTTTATAGTTGTTACGGATGATTGTATTCGATGTTAGGCTTAAGAAAACTGGCAGACTTCCATTGGTAACTTGCTTGAACGTCTTAAGAAACATGATCGGAGGTGTACTACGATTTTTGGTTGTATTTAATGCGTAGGAGAATTCTAATGATCCCATGTTAGGAGCTTCTAACGGCTCAACATAGGAGTGAAGTAGGATCCTATAGAGTTAGGGAATATTGTACACGACCCTACGACTAGTATTAAGGAATATGACCCGTCATCCATGCATTTGTAACAAGCTATCAACCTGTAAAAGATATCTAGGGAGTAATGAAACCTAAGTAAACACAACTTTCCTCATCATTGTTTACACCACATTAGTATAATTAGTTTCATTTTCATTTCTGTTATTTTATTTTGATTGCATCTTAGTTAATTGGGTTAGTTGGCTAGCAACTAATTCCGCCCACTCTTCCACAACCTGAGAGTTTACTTGCATTTATAAAAATATAAAAATACAAAAAGAATCATCCCTCACCTCTAGACCTAGTTTAGGTGGCTTTCTAATCCTAGCGACACTATTCCTGAGTTGAACGATCAATCCCCCGGTACTTGTCACTATACTATACTACAACGATCAGGTACAATGCCTGGTGGGGGTTGTAAGCTTCTCGAGATCCCTTGAGAGGTAAAACCTGGTGCGATTCCCACGTATCAACATACGTTGTCATGGATAATATAATATAAGTATTCATTGTATTTTTTTTCAAGCTCTCTTATTAATCCTTTTAAAAAGTGTATTTGACTGATAAATGTGAGTAAATTTATGGTTTTAAATTTCTTCTAGACTTAATTCGGTTAAGAAATATTTACCTTTAAGTATCTAAAGTTTGTTAATTTGTTGAATTCTTTATATCAAAATTTTCCTTCTGTTGTTGTTAAAAGCGCTCAGGCATTGCGTTCTCTTATATTCTTTTTCTGACTCTTGTACTTGAGAACTAATAATGTCGTTTTCTATAGTCTTTGGTGAAAAACAGAAGGTTTGTAGATGATGAACTCTATGATTGATGCTAAAGAGAACACAGCAGATAGAGAATGGTGGCGCTAGTGAGCTTCTTATTATATATGTTCATTTTTTATTAGAATGAGTATGTAAGTGATCTCCCCGAAAAAAAAATGTTATATCATCCGGTTTTCGAAGTTCCATTTGAAGCTAATGTATGTTTTTTGGTATTTGGCTTTTGTTGAGTGGAATTAGCAATCCGAAATAGCTTTTTATATGTAGATTCAACAAGCAACCCAAAAAATATTTCTTATAAGCATTTTGTGTTAAACAATGCTTACAAAGAGGGCTGTTTGGTATTGCTTATTACAACTACATTTAAGTGGGGCTGATTGGGATTGTCATTTTTATTATTATTATTTTTTATTATTTTTTTTAATTGCTTTTTAACCGGTTAGAATCTAGAACCCGGTCTATAAACTAATCTTTTAAACCAGTGGAGAAGCCAGTCTATATGTGATTTATCTTTTAGACATTCCTTCATCTAGACAGGTTTGATAACTGGTCTAAAAAGTCCTAGGAACCAGTTTAAAAGGTGCTTTTTCTAGTAGTGTTTTTACGTCTATGATTTAAAGACTAAGTTTAGCATTCAATGATCGGCATTCATCATTTACACGTTGTGTAGTATTGACACTTATTTTGGCCAAGTACAATATAGATGTTAACTAGCTAATAATAAAACATGATTTTCAAGATTTGCTACGAATCGGGTTGATAAATGTACAAATCCTATTACGTAATATATGAGTATTTTCACATGATATATTCGATAAAAAGAACACATGACCCTCGCCTTTGCTCTCCAGCACCTCCACTTTTCCCTTCCATCCACTCTTCTCCATCACCTTTTTATTATTCATACCCCTATCTTTCAGTATATCATTCTCACCAACACACAAAAGTATCTTGGAGCAACCAAAAACTGAAATATGAGTGTCCATGGTTGGATTATATAAAAGGTCATCTAACCCGATCCCTAATGGGTTTGTGAGCATCCATAACTGATCTGCAAATGCTTTGAACTATTTATTCTCCCCAGCGTCCGCCCCAATTGGGTCTTTTCCACCAAAATAGGGGTGAAGAAGAATCACACCCTTGAGGTTGATAACGCCATCCAAATTCATCCCGGCACGGATAGCCATGTTGTGGGCGATGTTGGCGCCCACACTATCTCCCACAAAGAACATGTTTTCAAAATCAGCATGGTCATTTAACCATGACTCGGGACCATTGATGAGGCCAAAAATGAACCACTTTTAGGGGGTCATTTAAGCCCGGAATTGAATTTATTTGATCAAATAATGCCCTAAATCGTTCCTTTTTTGATTTTAGGTACTTTGGGAGTGAAATCTGGAAAAGGAAGCAATTCGGACGTTTTTGGAGCATAAAAGTGAAGAAAACGCCAAAGACTTAATTTTCCAAGCTGGGAACAGTGTGTGACGGCGTCAAGAGTAAAGATCATGACGACCCAGTACAGAAATGAAGGCGTCACAAAGTAGAGCGTCAAGAGTTAAATGTGTGACGGCCTGCAAAAGTGGATAACATGACGGCGTCAGATGTAGATCAAGGCAGTCCAAGAATTATTTTGGCGGCGAGATGACGGCGTCACAAGGTTGTTCTTGACGCCGTCAGCCTCTTATATCTATATATAGTTTTCTAATTTTCATTCATTAAAGAGGAACAAGTTTGGAGAAACCCTAAGGCCGAACCATATACGTATTTTACAGCTTTTTCAAGGGTTTTCAGCCCTTGAACCCTTACATGTGTTATTGAGATAAGTATTATTTTAATTCAATCAATATGTCTATGTGTTGGTTGTCTATATCTTGTGCTTGTCTTGATTCCACCATGTTAGGCTAGATTTATCTTATGTTTGCTTAGATCTAATGAAACCTAGATGTTGATTATGTGTTGATTACTTGTTTATGGTTGTATTGGATGAATGATTTCAATGTTAGGCTTAAGAAAATTGGCAGATCTCCAAATGGAAACATGCTTGAACGTCTTAGGAAACATGAACCGATGTGTACTAGGTTTTATTGGTTGTATTTAATGCATGAGTAAATTCTAATGATCCCATGTTAGGAGCTTCTTAGCAGGCTCGACATAGGAGTGAAGTAGGCACTCATAGGATAGAGGAGTTAAGTACGCCACCCCATGAATGGTATTATGGAATACAATCCGTCATCCACGCAACTATAACAAGTAATTAACGTGTAAAAGATATTTAGGGAGTAGTGAAATCTAAGTAAACACATTTCTCCACTTATTGCTCACAACCTTAGTTTAATTTCATTTTATTTTCATTTTTAGTATTTTATTTTGATTGCATCTTTAGTATTGGGTTAGTTGACTAGCAACTAATTCCGCCCAAATCCTTCAAACCCGAGATATTTACTTGCTTTCTAAAAAATATAAAAATACTAAAAAGAATCAGCCCTCATCTCAAGAACTAGTATTTAGGTTTTCTAATCCTAGCGACACAATTCCTAGCTGAACGATCAATCCCCCGGTACTTGTCATTATACTATACTATAACGATCAGGTACACTGCCTGGTGGGGGTTGTAAGCTTCTCGAGATCCCTCGAGAGGTAAAGCCTGGTGCAATTCCCACGCATCAAGTTTTTGGCGCCGCTGCCGGGGAATAGTTATTGTCTAGGTTAGAATCTCTTTTTATTAGGTCTACTTGCTAGATTCCTTTCTAGTAAGATTTTATTTTTATTTTTAGGTTTTCTTTAGTCTATCTTATTTCTTTGTGTTTTTGTTCGTAACTTTTCACCACCCGACATCATGGACGATGGGAACATCTTTGAACCCGTCATCCCACCACAACAAAACCCACCACTAGAACCTCATAGGCCCCGAACCTTAGGAGAGTATTCCCGACCTAGCCACCAAGGCTACCGAAACACCATTGAGCTCACCGGAGCCAATGTGACCCCCTTGCGATCCGACACCATCCGGTTGGTGCAAAGCGGATGTGCATTCCATGGACTTCATTCTGAAGATCCAAATCAACATCTTAAGGACTTCCTTAAAATCGTAGATTCCATAGACCTAGATGTTGCAACTAGAGAGACAACCCGATTACGCCTATTCCAATTCTCTCTACGGGATCAAGCTAGTCAATGGCTTGAACGTTTACCCGCGGGATCCATCACCACATGGGATGATCTCACCACTCGTTTCCTTGCTCAATTTTTCCCACCAGGGAGAACTACTAAGCTTAGAAATGACATCTTGATGTTCCAACAACGTCAAAATGAATCTCTTTATGAAGCATGGACTCGTTTCAAGGACTTACTCCAAAAAGTCCCTCATCATGGCATAGATCTTTGGCTCCAAGTCCAAATCTTTTATGACCATATCGATCTCTCCACGAGGCGAGCCATTGACCAATCGGCCGGTGGTAAGCTACGTGATCTAAGTGCGGAACAATCATGGGAACTAATAGAAGATCTTGCTCTCTATGACAACGAAAGTTGGAATGATCCCCGTGACTTGAACAAAACGGTCAATGCAATATCCTTGCCTTCGAACAATTCTAGCACTCCCGACCGTAGGATCATGGAACTTGAGGACCAAGTCAAGTTTCTCATGAAATCTTACGAAGCTCCTAAGCCTTCAATCCTAGTGAACAAAATCACTTCTTCATGCGAATTATGTAGTGGTCCCCATGACACTCGTGATTGTGTGGAACTCCCTGGAACAGCTTTTGCGGACTACGCATCCTCGCGTACCGACGAAGCGGGAGATAAGTGGTACACTTTCAAACCCGAGCCAAACCCTTACGGTGATTCCTACAACCCCTCTTGGAAAAATCACCCAAACCTTAGGTGGAAACAAAATCAACCCAATTCTTCCAATCCGCCTAATCGTTACCAACCAAACGGTCCACCCTCCAACCGTACTTTCAACAACAATCCTTCTAACAACTATGGTAGTACCAACAATCTTGAATGATTGATGTCTAAATTCATGGCATCTCAAGAAGCTCGCATAGCTAGGTTCAAAACCGAATTCAACCAACAACAAACGGAGATGACCAACAAGATAGACAACTTGTTGAAAGCCCTCAACACCCAAGCGTTAACTACACCTAGGAAGGACACTAGGGACACCAATAACGGAATCCAAATTAAGGATCCCTCATCATCCAAACATGTCCACTTTGTTAATGTTGTCACCAATAAGCCAATAGATAAGGAGATAGAAGAAAGTGACAAGGATGAAGTTGGAGTAGAAACCGAGACTAGGGATGAAAGTAGGGAAGTTGAGGTTAATAAGGGAGAGGAGTTAGAGGAAGTAGAAACTATAGAAAAGCACTTTGATAAGTTGCCCACCAAGGAAGAACGGGAATACCATAAGGATTTATTCGATAGTCCCGAGAGACCATATATCCTTGGCACACCCCTTATCAAAATGGGAGACCCCTCTAACATTAACATACCATGCAATATCGGGCATATGCATATATGGAAAGCTTACATCGATCCTAGATCTCCTATAAACATCATGACTAGGACTTATTACAATTGGGTGATAAAGAAACAACTTGATTTTAGGATGATGCCCAATAGGAATTTGATAAGTAATTTTGTAGGGAGAGTGAAAGGATTGCATGTGATTATAGGTAATTTCACTTATGAGATCGATTTTATGATAGTGGAAGACACTCGTCCCGTGATAGATGATTGCCTAAGCCAAATAATATTCGGAAAACCATTTGTTGAGGCCACTAGGATGAGTTATGATCCGACTTTAGGGATAGTTAGATTCAAGGAAGAGAATGATGAGATTGCCTACCAAATGCCCTACAAAATTGAGCAATACCGCCTTCTCTCTAATATAGAAAAGGAACACAAGCAAGCGGCTTATTATAGGAATGATGAGGATAGACGTAGAGGAGTTGAGTATGTGAAAAATAGGATGCTTGGTTTCTACAAAGAATGCTTGCAACTAGGTCTGGAACACAAAACTGGTTTAGAAGATGACCTAGAGAGTGAAACCAACAATGAGGTCATGTAGTAACCCATGACCTTGAGTCTAGCTACAAGACTCGTAAATAAAGAAAAGCGCTTCTTAGGAGGCAACCCATGCTTTGTGTGATTTTATTTTGTTTGTTTGTTATTTACTTCCGTATGCATGCTTTATTTTTATTGTTGGTAGATCATGTTTCTAAACTAAAGAGTGGAAATACTTTGATTTGTTGTTTTGGCCTAGTCTTAACTCCACCTAAAGGTATTTTTGCAAAAGATAAGTGTAAGGGGAAACCCCAAATATGTTTTTAAGAAACAAACCGATCATGATTCTCCACAATATTAAGTGAACATGTATATTCGTATTCGTTAGAGTCAAATGCTTGTATTGAGTCATAATGAAGTTTTGCAGGATTTTCCAGGAAGTAGGGCCAAGTTTTTCCAGAAATTTTCCGGAAACTTAACATAAGAATTTCTGCAGGTCACTTCTGACGGCGTCATGAGCTTGCTCTTGACGGCGTCACGTGTAAAAATCTGGAAATTTTACCAGTTTTGTTTTTCTAACGGAGTCTTAAAGTTTTTGCTGAATTATTAAGTTTTATAATCTCCAGGAAATCTGCAAACTTCATTCCACAAGCATTATATCTTACTTTGTTTTCTAGGATTTAGTAACTTATGTAGATTGCCGCCGGTTTTATGTGAGGTTGTCTTGTTTGTTTTCTCAGGATTTACAGGTTATGTATGACAAGAAGATGATTTATATTCTGGAAGGGAAGCTTTGATTGTTCATTTTCTTGGAGGAAGATCTAACCTGGCCACCTTATTATCCATACCGAGCGAATCAGAGGAGTATTTGATTTCATTCTTTTTACTTATTTCACTTTTACATTCTTTACTTGAACATTGGGGACAATGTTCATCCTAAGTGTAAGGGGAGGGTAAAATGATGATACCTTACAGATACACTTTCGCTTGAGTTTGTTCGTTTGATAGTAGATGTGTAATAAAACTATGAGAAATACTTGTTAGTGCAATTTTAGCACCAAATTTAAATTTTTTTACAACATTTAGGAGTGAAACTTTAGCCATAGCAAGCGTCTCATGGATAGGAGATTGTATGACTAGCACACAACCGTACTTTCAGAAAAATTTTCCACCCAAATATGTGAGGTTCGCCTTTAGATTTGATAGGAAAAGCATTTACTATTAGTGCTTATGAGTGTACCGGTAGCATTTAGATTCTAGAACTTGCGTTATTGATGCATCCCGAGACCGCTAGTGAGACTACATTCGTGTAGTAAGATTTACTACATGATAAGAGGCATTAGGATCACCCTTGTGTTAAACCCGTATCATAATTACTTGACCATTTAAGTCATATTACTTGGCTAGTTAAGTCAATTAATTTTCCCCACACCCTTAGCGTTGTACTCATTTTTAGTACACGAAACCCCTAGTACACCCCTCCGAGCCTATCTTTTCGTTTCTAACTTTAAGCATTTTACTTAAAGGAAGAATTTGTTACACCCCACTTAAATGTACACCCAAATCACCTTAGCCTTCCGTCTATGCGCTCATTTCTAGTGCATTATTGTTATTTGTTAAACCCTAAGTTAACTATCTAATTGATTACATGGTTGCTAAGTCGAGTCATATCCTTGTACATATTGTTTTGGGACGATTGAAACTCATGGGTAAAGTACTTATTTTATGGAGTAATGGGGAAGAACATCATATATTACCCCCATATGTACGTTAATCTTAAAAGTACTCCAAGTGTTTTAATTTTCTTAATTCGAGTCATTAGATTAGTTTATTGTAAAGTATGTAAAAATTCAAGTGTAAGGGGAATTTTCATTCCCTATGATGTATTATTTTGGATGGTAGGGTAAGAGTGTATGCAAAAAAAAAAAAAAAAAAAAAAAAAAAAAAAAAAAAAAAAAAACATACGGTTACCATCCCGTTTCATTCTATGTTTATTTTATGTTTTGGTTATTTTTGATTTATTAGCTTAAGTCGAGTCTAGTCTTGGCTTAGCAACGCCATATTGTACATGTAATTAACCAAGATTGTTAGCTCGCCACCAGTAAAAACTGCCTATATCCAACAAAACTGTGTATTTCATATCCCTACACCTAACGTTACAACCCTTTAAATGACCTCTTTGATAGTTTATCCTAGGTGCTTACGCCATGTGGTGGAGGTTTGATCCTTTCCCAAGCCTATGGTAATCTATTTTGCTATGACAGGTAGTGAGAGATATCTTCCGTTTCCATATTGTAAGTTATACTTTATTACACCCGAGAGATGTGAGTATCTAAACACTATTTGTGAGGTACTTGTGTATGACCTCCGTGCTTGTCTTTGGTCTTTAGTGGAACGATTATTTGTTGTAATTACTTTTATATTAGTGTTAAATGACCCCTAACTTGTATTTTGAATAGAATAAAAGCGCATTTGCTTGAGGACAAGCAAATCTCAAGTGTAAGGGTATATGATGAGGCGAAAAATGAACCACTTTTAGGGGGTCATTTAAGCCCGGAATTGAATTTATTTGATCAAATAATGCCCTAAATCGTTCCTTTTTTGATTTTAGGTACTTTGGGAGTGAAATCTGGAAAAGGAAGCAATTCGGACGTTTTTGGAGCATAAAAGTGAAGAAAACGCCAAAGACTTAATTTTCCAAGCTGGGAACAGTGTGTGACGGCGTCAAGAGTACTTTCCTGACGGCGTCAAGAGTAAAGATCATGACGACCCAGTACAGAAATGAAGGCGTCACAAAGTAGAGCGTCAAGAGTTAAATGTGTGACGACCTGCAAAAGTGGATAACATGACGGCGTCAGATGTAGATCAAGGCAGTCCGAGAATTATTTTGGCGGCGAGATGACGGCGTCACAAGGTTGTTATTGACGCCGTCAGCCTCTTATATCTATATATAGTTTTCTAATTTTCATTCATTAAAGAGGAACAAGTTTGGAGAAACCCTAAGGCCGAACTATATACGTATTTTACAGCTTTTTCAAGGGTTTTCAGCCCTTGAACCTTTACATGTGTTATTGAGATAAGTATTCTTTTTATTCAATCAATATGTCTATGTGTTGGTTATCTATATCTTGTGCTTGTCTTGATTCCACCATGTTAGGCTTGATTTATCTTGTATTTGCTTAGATCTAATGAAACCTAGATGTTGATTATGTGTTGATTACTTGTTTATGGTTGTATTGGATGAATGATTTCAATGTTAGGCTTAAGAAAACTGGCAGATCTCCAAATGGTAACATGCTTGAACGTCTTAGGAAACATGAACCGATGTGTACTAGGTTTTATTGGTTGTATTTAATGCATGAGTAAATTCTAATGATCCCATGTTAGGAGCTTCTTAGTCGGCTCGACATAGGAGTGAAGTAGGCACTCATAGGATTGGGGAGTTAAGTACGCCACCCCATGAATGGTATTAAGGAATACAATCTGTCATCCACGCAACTATAACAAGTAATTAACGTGTAATAGATATCTAGGGAGTAGTGAAATCTAAGTAAACACATTTCTCCACTTATTGCTCACAACCTTAGTTTAATTTAGTTTTATTTTCATTTTTAGTATTTTATTTTGATTGCATCTTTAGTATTGGGTTAGTTGACTAGCAACTAATTCCGCCCAAATCCTTCAAACCCGAGATATTTACTTGCTTTCTAAAAAATATAAAAATACAAAAAAGAATCATCCCTCATCTCTAGAACTAGTATTTAGGTTTTCTAATCCTAGCGACACTATTCCTAGCTGAACGATCAATCCCCCGGTACTTGTCATTATACTATACTACAACGATCAGGTACACTGCCTGGTGAGGGTTGTAAGCTTCTCGAGATCCCTCGAGAGGTAAAGCCTGGTGCAATTCCTACGCATCAACCATGTCCTCTAGCATGGGTAGCTACCCACTTTATCGCTTCCCGGCGCCAACCTGTAGTTTACAGACATGATAATCACATTGGATTCTTTTGTAATTAAGTTAAGTGTAGGTTGATAGGTGGAAGAAGCAGCAGATTCGGTCACAAAACCACCACCATGATAGTAAATCATCGTTGGGAATTTCTTATTTGGTACAAGGGTTTTGGGAACGTAGAGTATCACAAATACGTCTGTTTTTAGTGAGATAACAACACCTTTAGATCGAACACCTGTCAAAGGATCAGTTCCCGGAGGCACGATATTATTTCCGATGTATCGTTCACATGTGCCATCATTATTTATTCGCAACCAACCATGAAGCAAAAATATCATCAAATAGGGAGGGTTTGAAGCGTAATGTTAGGGCTCCTAGGAGGTATGCGAATTCTGATGTTAGTACTGGGAAAAGAACTAATAAGGGTAGTAATGGAAGTAATAATGGTACTGAGAAGGAAAACTTGGGTGAAAAGGCAGATCTAGTGATTTTGAGTCAGGATAGTGTTGAATCTGTTGAATCAGAGGTGAGTAGTAGTGCTGAGAAGAAGAGTAAAGAGGTGGATGTAGTGTATAGTGCTGTAAGTGAATCAGAGGCAGTTGTGGAATCAGAGGTTAGTGTAGCTCCAACTGAGAATACTTTTGTTGATAATAATAATGGTGATAGAGATGCAACTAAACAAAATAACATGAGGAATATCACAAATGAAGAGAATACTTTTAATGATAATGTTGGAAATAAGAGTCCCTATGTTAATGTGGTCAAAGGGAGTGTGAATAACGTTGATAATCATTTGATTTACATTGCCCCAAGGATCAATGAAGATGGTATTGAAACTGTTCTTTTTGATGATGATATTGTACAAGAAGGATGTGTGAAATGGCAAAATACTTTGTGTGGTTACTTTGTGGGACAAAATATGGGGTTTAATGAATTGAGGTATCATATTAGAAGAATGTGGGGTAAATTTGGATTCAAAGAACTAATTGTGAATGATAGTGGGATCAATTTGTTTAAATTCAAGGATAATGAAGGTATGCAAAATGTTCTTGCTAAAGGGCCATGGATGGTGAATAATAGGCCATTGTTTGTGTTAAAATGGAACCCTGAGATAGGGATGAAGAAGATTGAGCCTGTTAAGTTGCCTGTTTAGGTCAAGCTTATGAATGTTCCAATGGAGGCATGGAGTTTAAAAGGCATAAGTGCTCTAGCTAGCAGTCTAGGTAGGCCACTAATTATGGATGAAATGATAGCTAGGAGGTGTCAAAATGGGATTGGAAGGACGGATTATGTAACACCCCAACCCGATAAGGGTAGAAGTATTACATTACAGTGGCATATCAGAACAAACACAAGCATATGATTCATACATACAAAGAAATTCAGGGTTACAAATGAAAATCTGAAACTACAAGGTTACAAAGAAAATAAATACTATGCCTAATAAAGTGAAACTTCATCTAATCGTCTCTAGTCCAAAGCATAGTCTTCTAAGTCCAGTCACACTCTCTTCCGATAACCCAGCTTCCTACTAAAATCTGCCGCAGGAAAAGGAAATGCGGCTGAGCTTAAAAAGCCCAGTGAACAGATATATAAACAAAGTAATGATAATGAAACAGAACTGAAATATAAGGCATTGGGGAAATAGAATAAGGAATAGATAAAAGAGAAATAGAATAGAAAGAAGAAAGGATAGTCATCTACCACGAGCCCAGAAACATATCATATCATATAAGCCGTCAATACCATAATTCTTCATAATCATATAGAGGGGAGTCCTCTCAGATAATCAGATAATATGAGGGGTGTCCTCATTCTTCAAATGGGTGGAGTAGCGAACTCCCAGAAATTTGTGAAAGGCATGTATAGCACACAGTACCAGTCACCAGACATATATCATAATCATAATCATAGTTAAATCCACTAAACAGATCAGATCTAGGATGCATCCATACGCCCCCGCAGAAATCATAGTGGCCATAACAAATCATATCATAAAGTGCGCATATCATATAACAGAAAGGGGACGGTGTAGCCAAATCACTAGGGCCACACACTAGTCATGCCAGTGGTGCATCACAGACACGCCCATGGTACCTCCATAGGTAGGGAAACAGAAATGGCTCGGGTATCAAACTAAGAGTCAGGTCTCAAAGTCATACAAAAGGTCATATAGCAAGGTGTATCTCAGAATCATATCAAAGGTTCATAATAGCAGTTCATAACAAAGGGTTCATAGCAGAAATAGTATTCAAGGTCCAATCAGAGTTTATCAGGTCAAGGTTCATATTCAAAAATCAATTCATGGTTCAGTTCAAAAGTCCGTTTCAAAAGTTTCTATTAAAAGTCCAATTTAAATAATCCTTCAATCCATGATTTTCATAAAACAAGTTCTATAAGTAATTTGCATAAAAATAGTCTTTCAAAATACAGTGTTCATAAAAGTTAATAACCTTTCTTTTAAAAAGAAATTTAGCATCATTTATAAACATCTCTTTAAACTTGTTCTTCTCAAAACATTTCCATGGTATAATTTAAAAGGTTTTCATAACATAGGTTCATGACGAGGATCATATCAAGTGGGATCAACAGAGAAGGTTCAAGTAAAGGGAATCATAGCAATGGCATCAATTCGGGAACTAACGGATCAGAATATGAAAGAGATCATGAGAAACCTTTTGAGAAAGGTCAGAATATCTGTACCTTAACCCGCAAGTGCAAACATGATAGAAAACATAAAGGTCGGAAGCAAAACTCCTTCTTCAGCGAATCTACACGAATTTATGATCAGCTTATTATTAATAACTTATTCCATTCAGATTTCTCATTTTAGTCGGCTTTCCAGTTTTAGTAACTTTCCATTTAAAGTGACTTTCCACTTTTAGCAGGTTTCCATAAATAGTAAGTTTCCACTTTTAGAAAGTTTCCATATTTAGTAAGTTTCCACTTTTAGAAAGTTTCCATATTTAGTAAGTTGGATTGATCATCATTATTTATGGAAATAAAGTATCTTCTAACCTTTTTACTCATTTGGTCCTTAGGGTTTCATAACTTTACATTTTAACCCTTCACTTTCCAAAATTACACTTTAAACCTTTTAGTATTCAAAGTTACACTTTAAACCCTTAACTTATCCATTTTACCTAATGAGCACTTATTTCAAGATGTTATTCGAATGACTCCTCAAACTTTCACAATTTACACTTTAAGTCCCTCAAGTTATAAAAGTTACATATTTAACCCTTTAATTTATAATTTCAACTTTTAATTATCCATAATTACGTATTAAGCCATTTAATTATCAAAATAGCACCAAACCCCCTGAATATATTTTATTACTCAAATTAGTCCCAAGTTTCCAGAAATTACACTTTTAGTCCCTCTACTTTAATTATTTTCAAAACAAACCCTAATTAAGTTTAAAATACATTTTAATCCATTTAAATGTAAAACTTACACTTAGCACCCTCATCATATATTTTTGTCGAATAGTATACAGCCCAAATTAAGTTCCAGAATTAACCCACAAGTTTTAAAAGTTACAAAACTCACCCAAAACTTATATATATAAATCGTATAACATAAAATCATAGGATTAAAAACCCTAATCAAACCTAATCCATTTTTAATCATTTCCAGAACATTAAGGATCATTAATAATTACAAAAACAAGCCCTAATTCATAAAATCAAATCGTATGGATTTTTCCCTTTTATTTATACACGTTTTATTTAAAAATCGATAAACCAAAATAATTCGAAAACACATGATTCAAGCCATGATAATTCTTCCAATAATTTTCCAGATCATATCACATCATAATAAGTGTATAATAATTTTATTAATAATTATTCTGGACCGGAGTATATATTTCACAATTATACACGTTTTTAGGGTTTTAATTCACGAAAATGATGTCGAGCATGCATGGGTCGAATCAAACATTTTATTTGGTGTTCATAAGGTATAAGGGACCTGAGAAAAATACCAAATCAATTTTGGAACGTGTGGAACCAGCAGTTCGATCAGATGTGTATTCGGTTGACCAAAACACTCCAAAAATCGTCACGACTTCACCAAAGGCCTAGCAACCTTGAAACCAATTTTCGTGGGTCTTATTACATGTAAGGAACATCAGAAAAATGATAGATGAATTATAGAGTGGTCGAATTAATCAGAAACGATTTACCTTATTTTTAGGGTTCGAAAAAAGAAAACACTTGTCACGATCGTATGAGGCCTCTACAAATCGAAAGCGAATTTCCTTGGCTTCCTTGGATGATTTATAATCACAGAAAAATGCTTAGAAGTCATGGGAGAGTCGAATGGAGGCTAGGGATTTTCTTTTGTGTGTTATTAAAATCGGTTTTTAGGGTTTTCTTGGAATAAAAGATATGGTTTGGTTTTTATTTGGAGTATGCCGTGTATAGGGGGGGGAAAGGCCAGAAATTTCGTGGTTTTTGGTTGGGATCATATTCTCCCATCATTATCTTCCATTTTAAAGAGATATTATCCATTTAAATCAAAATTAAATTAATTAAATGTAATTTTTACCATATTCGGCCATGTAAGGGCATTTTTGTAATTTCACCACTTGTGAAAATGTTAATTGTGATTGTTAAAATTATATGGATACATAACTTGTGCATTGTTAGAAGTTTGGGATTTATTTGATACTTTAATAAGCTTTTAAATAAGTTTTAACTTGTAGGGGCATTTTGGTCTTTTCACATGCTTTTAGATTTTAGGTGTTACAACTTCTTCCCCTCTAAAAAGAAAAATTTCGTCCTCGAAATTTGAAATCACTAAAGTTATACGGAGTCGTAGCACACCGCAAAAGGTCGTCACAAGCATTCTCACGCCCGAGGAGGTTCTTCCAAAAGATATTCAGACCAACCGGTTTCTCATGACTCGTAATTATTGTCAAAACAGTTTCAGATTTCTCAGAAGGGCATATCATATTGAATTTGAATCAAAAGGATAATGTACCAAACATAACGGATGATAAACGAATTCTCCAGGAAGAGGTATAAAATACATAGGATTTTCATCGAATTGATTAGGCGAATCAGATGAGAATACATTGAATTTTAGCAAACATGGGGTGACATAAGGTTTAACTCTTCAGCTTCTCAGATAGTCTCGGCTTTTAGATAACCTTCCAAAGGTATTCTCATAAACAAACAGGTCTCATTTCCTCAAAGTCCACAATCACATATTTTACTCATAGCAGATCATAATGGACAACTTCACGAATGCGAATCGTATACGGACAGAAAGCATATCGTTAGATATCGTCAACGGCAGAAATTTCATAATGGAACCTAAGATTCTTATCAGAAGTTGCAAAGATCAGCAGAACACGTGTCGAGAGTCCAAACGTTTCGAATCGTATATCAAGGACAGCAGATTAAACGTATAGGTAGAATGAACCTAAAGTCTCACTAAACTCAGATGATCTTGATCAGATGCCAGAATTCTAAAGCTTCTAAGGCACTCCTCGAAATATCACATGCCCACCATAAGTGCACGTTATATGATGTAAGTATTATCACGTTGGCCAGGCGTCATAATACTGGCATCATATACATATGCCCTCATGATGGTCATACTTTATCTCAAGTCGTGAACACACAAACTTATTTAAATCCACCTAGTCCACCTATAGTCTCAGAGGTCACCAAAATCAAACAACATAACTAAGAGAACGAAATTACTCGAAGAGTAACGGAGATCCGAGAATGTCATTCAAAATTAAGGTACGTCATCAGTAACGTCAATTCTTTACAGCATCATCTCGTCTAAACACAATGTCCACTTCAAAATCCGTCCACTAATTTACAAATTTCAAAATTTCTTACAAGTTGGGGTAGTCTGTTTATTCTTGTCCATCTTACTTCATGATTAAAAGAATTTAAAACTCGAGTCTGGTTCCTCCGGTCTTCAGCAGCTCCTCTTGGTAGTGTGGCATCGTAACGGCAGTCTCTGACACGATCACTGTGCATCCCTCCATCTGCAGGTCTGCTTCTGCTCTCAATTCATCTTAGTACAACTAAAATGAATAGAGAAATAAGACTGCGTGTCTTCGACAGGTCTTCTGTCATGGCTCCAGGTTTTAGGGTACATGATGTTGTTGTCGACTCCAGGTTGTGTGTTGAATGGTTCGTCTTCTTTGGTCTGGTTGTCTTGATGCCCAAACTGAAATCTTCACGTGTTGCATGATATATGATTGAGCATTATCCCAATTCCTCTCTCCGTCTTATATGCTTCTTCCATGGTAATGCTTGTCGCAACCATCTTCTACTACTCTTCCACCCGGTTTCAAACTCCGATAACGGTCTTCAATCTCACCAATAATCTCTATGTTCTTCTTTCGTTTTAGAACACAACACAATGTCATACTATGACAATTTGTCCAAAACATGCGAAAACATGATTATTCTAGCCAACACCATCGGCATCATTCAAGCTCACAAATGTGGTAACGAGTGCAAAGGCATCTTCAGAAATCATCTCAGGGAATTTTCACATCGCCTTCTTTCTTCTTCAAGAACTGAAATACTTCCCAAAGGTTACTCTCGGTTAGTTAACCCCCTTCTTAGAAGTTTTTGTGGTTGCTTCTTCAGCCTTCAAATCTAAAATGATGCAATCAAATGCGGGGTTCAAGGGAGAACAAATTAATCATTGATACACGGAAACAGATAATGATTAGTGATAGTGGTACGTTTAAGTTCACGATAGTCGATACGTCATCGCATACTTCTCTCATTCTTCTTCGTTAACAAAAATCATATTCCATCAGCTCCTTCAAACACTCAACTTCTATGGCACCATGGTTTCTTCTACTGAGATCAGTTCAAAGGAGTACCAAGAAGGTTCATCAGAGAATACCGGAAAATCTTCGTACAACAAAAATTTCCCAATAGCAGAACTTTCTAAGGGTTGATAATAATGGTTTTCAGGAAAACTTGATAATCACATGAGTTCGGGTTTGGGGTTTTCCATAGTGGTAGAAATTTTAGCAGATGTAGAGAGTCATCATAATGAAATAGAGTGAAACAGATTTTTAAGGTCACATTTCAGATATGGTAGTCTATGGTATCTTCACGAATAGTCATTCAGTCCAAAAGACCGTTCAATCAGACATCTCAAAGTCAAAGGATTCATAGAGTGAATACAGTCGTCAAATCATACAGATAGTTCATATATCAGGGTCGAGTACATGATTCAACAAAAGTGTTGGGATGGATAAACGAACAGTTCAATGTGTGGGAATTTCTTTTAGCTTCTAGCATAAGTAGCAGGTAGGATGTGTATCATTGGTAATACGAACATCGTATAATTGTCAATCGTGAGAGTTACAGAATCTCAGTCATCAGCATCATCATGCTTAGTTAACAATTCCATACAGAGATAGTATTTACATCGTACCCTTCCAAAGGAAATGGTTGGCAGAACAAGGTTCATCATTCAAAGAGAGGAAACAAAACTTCTCATATTCGTGGTTCATAATTACCAGAGTTCTCATAGGAGTAGTAATGGATCATACAGAGTTAAGTAGTATCGGATGATACATTCATACTCATCATAAGTAATGAATTCACAGAATGTGTCGAACACATTGCGGTTGAATGACCTACGATATGGTCAAAAAGGTGTCAAATAGCTTATTAAACAAATCGGAGGCGGAGATCAAAATCTGAAGATGAAACTTAAATGTGTAAGGTATCCAGGTAGCTTTCCGAGGTATTCCAAACTTACTTGGTTACTAAGCTTAAGTTGCAAAACTTCTAACTTCTGAAACAAAGGTCCTTATAAGGCTTATCTAAGAGCAAAGGCACGATCAGAGTGATGCGGAAGTAAATGATACTTACATGAATGTCTTAGTCTACCCATTCCTCGCCGATAATAACTCGGGTTCCTATGGGGAATCCTAATGTAAAGTTTCAAAGGTTGTCTTATGAGTGCCTACAGGGAAAACTTAGGGGTCCAAACTTCACAGGTCAAGGGTAAATGTATTACGAATCGCAGCCTGGCTCTGATACCATAATTGTAACACCCCAACCCGATAAGGGTAGAAGTATTACATTACAGTGGCATATCAGAACAAACACAAGCATATGATTCATACATACAAAGAAATTCAGGGTTACAAATGAAAATCTGAAACTACAAGGTTACAAAGAAAATAAATACTATGCCTAATAAAGTGAAACTTCATCTAATCGTCTCTAGTCCAAAGCATAGTCTTCTAAGTCCAGTCACACTCTCTTCCGATAACCCAGCTTCCTACTAAAATCTGCCGCAGGAAAAGGAAATGCGGCTGAGCTTAAAAAGCCCAGTGAACAGATATATAAACAAAGTAATGATAATGAAACAGAACTGAAATATAAGGCATTGGGGAAATAGAATAAGGAATAGATAAAAGAGAAATAGAATAGAAAGAAGAAAGGATAGTCATCTACCACGAGCCCAGAAACATATCATATCATATAAGCCGTCAATACCATAATTCTTCATAATCATATAGAGGGGAGTCCTCTCAGATAATCAGATAATATGAGGGGTGTCCTCATTCTTCAAATGGGTGGAGTAGCGAACTCCCAGAAATTTGTGAAAGGCATGTATAGCACACAGTACCAGTCACCAGACATATATCATAATCATAATCATAGTTAAATCCACTAAACAGATCAGATCTAGGATGCATCCATACGCCCCCGCAGAAATCATAGTGGCCATAACAAATCATATCATAAAGTGCGCATATCATATAACAGAAAGGGGACGGTGTAGCCAAATCACTAGGGCCACACACTAGTCATGCCAGTGGTGCATCACAGACACGCCCATGGTACCTCCATAGGTAGGGAAACAGAAATGGCTCGGGTATCAAACTAAGAGTCAGGTCTCAAAGTCATACAAAAGGTCATATAGCAAGGTGTATCTCAGAATCATATCAAAGGTTCATAATAGCAGTTCATAACAAAGGGTTCATAGCAGAAATAGTATTCAAGGTCCAATCAGAGTTTATCAGGTCAAGGTTCATATTCAAAAATCAATTCATGGTTCAGTTCAAAAGTCCGTTTCAAAAGTTTCTATTAAAAGTCCAATTTAAATAATCCTTCAATCCATGATTTTCATAAAACAAGTTCTATAAGTAATTTGCATAAAAATAGTCTTTCAAAATACAGTGTTCATAAAAGTTAATAACCTTTCTTTTAAAAAGAAATTTAGCATCATTTATAAACATCTCTTTAAACTTGTTCTTCTCAAAACATTTCCATGGTATAATTTAAAAGGTTTTCATAACATAGGTTCATGACGAGGATCATATCAAGTGGGATCAACAGAGAAGGTTCAAGTAAAGGGAATCATAGCAATGGCATCAATTCGGGAACTAACGGATCAGAATATGAAAGAGATCATGAGAAACCTTTTGAGAAAGGTCAGAATATCTGTACCTTAACCCGCAAGTGCAAACATGATAGAAAACATAAAGGTCGGAAGCAAAACTCCTTCTTCAGCGAATCTACACGAATTTATGATCAGCTTATTATTAATAACTTATTCCATTCAGATTTCTCATTTTAGTCGGCTTTCCAGTTTTAGTAACTTTCCATTTAAAGTGACTTTCCACTTTTAGCAGGTTTCCATAAATAGTAAGTTTCCACTTTTAGAAAGTTTCCATATTTAGTAAGTTTCCACTTTTAGAAAGTTTCCATATTTAGTAAGTTGGATTGATCATCATTATTTATGGAAATAAAGTATCTTCTAACCTTTTTACTCATTTGGTCCTTAGGGTTTCATAACTTTACATTTTAACCCTTCACTTTCCAAAATTACACTTTAAACCTTTTAGTATTCAAAGTTACACTTTAAACCCTTAACTTATCCATTTTACCTAATGAGCACTTATTTCAAGATGTTATTCGAATGACTCCTCAAACTTTCACAATTTACACTTTAAGTCCCTCAAGTTATAAAAGTTACATATTTAACCCTTTAATTTATAATTTCAACTTTTAATTATCCATAATTACGTATTAAGCCATTTAATTATCAAAATAGCACCAAACCCCCTGAATATATTTTATTACTCAAATTAGTCCCAAGTTTCCAGAAATTACACTTTTAGTCCCTCTACTTTAATTATTTTCAAAACAAACCCTAATTAAGTTTAAAATACATTTTAATCCATTTAAATGTAAAACTTACACTTAGCACCCTCATCATATATTTTTGTCGAATAGTATACAGCCCAAATTAAGTTCCAGAATTAACCCACAAGTTTTAAAAGTTACAAAACTCACCCAAAACTTATATATATAAATCGTATAACATAAAATCATAGGATTAAAAACCCTAATCAAACCTAATCCATTTTTAATCATTTCCAGAACATTAAGGATCATTAATAATTACAAAAACAAGCCCTAATTCATAAAATCAAATCGTATGGATTTTTCCCTTTTATTTATACACGTTTTATTTAAAAATCGATAAACCAAAATAATTCGAAAACACATGATTCAAGCCATGATAATTCTTCCAATAATTTTCCAGATCATATCACATCATAATAAGTGTATAATAATTTTATTAATAATTATTCTGGACCGGAGTATATATTTCACAATTATACACGTTTTTAGGGTTTTAATTCACGAAAATGATGTCGAGCATGCATGGGTCGAATCAAACATTTTATTTGGTGTTCATAAGGTATAAGGGACCTGAGAAAAATACCAAATCAATTTTGGAACGTGTGGAACCAGCAGTTCGATCAGATGTGTATTCGGTTGACCAAAACACTCCAAAAATCGTCACGACTTCACCAAAGGCCTAGCAACCTTGAAACCAATTTTCGTGGGTCTTATTACATGTAAGGAACATCAGAAAAATGATAGATGAATTATAGAGTGGTCGAATTAATCAGAAACGATTTACCTTATTTTTAGGGTTCGAAAAAAGAAAACACTTGTCACGATCGTATGAGGCCTCTACAAATCGAAAGCGAATTTCCTTGGCTTCCTTGGATGATTTATAATCACAGAAAAATGCTTAGAAGTCATGGGAGAGTCGAATGGAGGCTAGGGATTTTCTTTTGTGTGTTATTAAAATCGGTTTTTAGGGTTTTCTTGGAATAAAAGATATGGTTTGGTTTTTATTTGGAGTATGCCGTGTATAGGGGGGGGAAAGGCCAGAAATTTCGTGGTTTTTGGTTGGGATCATATTCTCCCATCATTATCTTCCATTTTAAAGAGATATTATCCATTTAAATCAAAATTAAATTAATTAAATGTAATTTTTACCATATTCGGCCATGTAAGGGCATTTTTGTAATTTCACCACTTGTGAAAATGTTAATTGTGATTGTTAAAATTATATGGATACATAACTTGTGCATTGTTAGAAGTTTGGGATTTATTTGATACTTTAATAAGCTTTTAAATAAGTTTTAACTTGTAGGGGCATTTTGGTCTTTTCACATGCTTTTAGATTTTAGGTGTTACAGATTATGCTAGAGTAATGGTAGAATTTGAAGCATGCAAAGTAATGAAAAATGAGATCAAAATTGAGTACACTGATAAGGAGAGGAAGGTTAAAGGAACTAAGATGGTGACTGTGATGTATGATTGGAAGCCAGAATGTTGTAACCATTGCAAGGTGTTTAGACATAGTTTTGAGAAGTGTGATGCTAGGCCTAGAACAGTGGAAGAAGTAAAAGCTAAGGCTGATGAAGAGGCATGGATTAAAAATTTGAATGAGGCTAGTGTTGCAAAGGCAAGTGAAGTAAAATAGGGTACTAATGGTAATTGGCAACAACAGAGAAAGGGAGGCCAACAAAGATGGAATAACCATAGGCAGGAGTATAGAGAGAAGAATGTAAATGTGGAAACAATGAAGAATGTGGCAAAAACAATGGACAGTGGAACTAGTGTTGAGAAGAATGATAAAGGGAAAGGAAAAGAACAAGTTTATGGAAATAAAACTGCTAGTAAGGATAATACAGAGACAGGAAAAAGGAAAAATCAATTTGAGGTTCTAAATGGTGTTGAGGAAAATGATGATTAGGAGTTAAGTATACTGAAGGGTAGAATGATGCTTGATACTTTTTTCAATAAAAATTTGCAGCCTAGTTGTGTTGAATCTTGCACTTGGACACAAGATATGATACGGTACTTTAAAGACCAATGGGAAGTGGATAAAATCAAAGAGAAGGAAGCTGCTAGACAGAATCAGGAAGATGTATTGGAGAATAGGGGTGCTTTAGCTCAAACCATGACTGCAGATAATGTCATTGGAATGAGTAAGGCTGCTTTGAATTAAACCTCTTGTTTGAATTGGTGTAGGTAGGAGTTTATTTTTCTGTTTCTATGGATTTTAATATAGTTACTTGGAATATAAGGAGTATGAATAAACTGAAAAAACAAAAAGAAGTGAAAAGAATGATTGTTGAAGATAGTATTCAAGTCTGTGCTATATTAGAAACACATGTAAAGCCTCATAAGTTACCTAAGGTGTGTGAAAAGACCTTTGGGAACTGGAATTGGACTTCTAATGTTAGTCATAGCATTAATGGGTGTAGAATTCAAGTAGGATGGAATAATGATAAAGTGAATTTAATGGTTCTGAGCAGTTCAAGGCAATCAATATTATGTGAAATAGAAACCATTCCAAATAGAGTCAAAATCTTTTACAGCTTTGTGTATGCTGCAAATACTGGTAGAGAAAGAAATGAGGTCTCGATGGAGTTAAGAAGAGGTAAAAGTGTCACTTATGGGTGGCCATGGTTGGTAATGGGAGATTTCAACACTACTATTAAAACTATGGAACACTCTACTGGTGGCTCTGTGGTAACATCAGACATGCAGGACCTTATTGATTGTGTAAATGATACTGAATTGGAGGACTTATGTAGCACTGATATGTTCTTCACATGGATCAAATCACCCCTAAATCCACAAAACATCATCCTTAAAAAACTTGACAAAGCCATGGTTAATGAAAGTTTCATTGAAGCATTTCCTTATGCCGCAGCTGAATTTCTTCCTTACTTGGTCTCTGATCACAGTCCAGTTAAAGTGAAATTTCCTCAATGTTTTGATAAGAAGATAAAGCCTTTCAGATTTGCTAATTACATTGCAAACAAAGAGGAATTCCTTCCAACTGTGGCTAGTGAATGGAAGAATGAGATCAAAGGTTGCAGAATGTATTGTTTAGTCAAAAAGATGAAGCAATTAAAGAGTAAGATGAATAAACTTAACTGGAAGAATGGCAATTTGTTTGAAAAAGTGAAAGCTTGCAGAGAGAAGTTGAAGACTGCTCAAAATGACCTTGATGCTAACTCACATTGTGAAACTCTTAAAAAATGTGAGGTTGAAGCTTTGAATGAATATAATGAGGCTATTAATGATGAAGAGGAATTTCTATTTCAAAAAGCTAGAGTGGACTGGATAAGCAAAGGAGATAGGAATAATGTGTATTTTCACAAGTTACTAAAAAGCAGAAGACAAAAAAGTAGAATTTTATGAGAATGGTAATAAGTACATGGGAAAGGAGATGAAGGAACAATTTGTTAAACATTTTCAGAGCTTTCTAGGTGCAACTAATACAGCTGATGCTAACTGGAATTCAATGGTGTATTTGGAAACAAACTTAGCACATAAGAGGCTGCTAAAATGGTAGAAGATGTTACTGACAAAGAGATACAAATGGCTATGTTCAACATTGATGGTAATAAGGCTCCAGGGCCTGATGGGTATACATCTACTTTCTATAAAAAGGCTTGGTCTATAGTAGGAATGGATGTGTGTATGGCTGTTAAAGAATTTTTTAAAACTGGGAAACTTTTAGGTGAAGTTAATGCAACCTTGTTATCCATGGTCCCTAAAATCTCTAATCCAACCAAAGTCTCTGATTTCAGGCCAATAGCATGTTGTAATGTGATTTACAAATGCATAAGTAAGATTCTAACTAAGAGATTAAAGTCTGGATTACAAAAATTGGTTAACCTGAATCAGAGTGCTTTTATATAAGGGAGAGCTATTCAAGACAATATTCTTATTACTCAAGAAATTCTCAAAGGATATGACAGGAATAGTGGGCCTAGAAGGTGTTGTATGAAGATTGATTTAACCAAAGCATATGATACTGTGGATTGGAGATTTCTTGAACAAATTCTAATGCAGTTTGGATTTCATAATAAAATGGTTAATTGGATCATGATGTGTGTCACAACTGCTAAGCAATGTTCTGAAAGGCTCAAGGCGCACTAAGGCGCAAAGGGGGTCAAAGAGCCTCGAGTCGAGGCGCAAACCAAGGCGCGGGATTCATAAATATGAGGCGCACTATATATTTAGGTTTTTTTTATAACATATGTGACAACTTATGCAGCTTAAATAACACAAAAATATCAATATTTAATGCATAATGCCACTTAATAGTTATTACATCTAACAGAGGTTGCATTTAATCCTAAAATATTAAGCAGACAACATATCAGAATCCGTGAACTACCCTAAATTCCTTAATATACATTACAATATATGAGTTTATGACTTATGAAATTTAACAATTACCATGTATCAAACTATCAACTATCAACAACGAAAAATTTATAGTTGTTTGGTAACACTTAACACTAAAGAAACAACATTTGTATCTGTTAATAAGCGACTATTCTTAGACATTAGATTACAAAAAAAAAACATAGTTCTTTGTTGATTGTGTGTTTTAGTTTTTTTTCTAAAATATTAGGGTTATTAGATACTTTATTGTAGGACCTTAGATTAACCAACTTTATCACAAATATAGAAGATTAGAAGAAGAAAGATGGTGACTTGGTGACTTATATGTGATGTATATGATTCGTGAATAGAGAGAGAGATATAAGAAATATGAGAGCTTTTATTCAAAGAAAACACACACAAATACACACACAAGCACACACCTCAAATGAGCCTTTGAGGTGTTTAAATAGTAAGATACATGAGATGCCCTATGGGCTTTCTATGGGCTTGGGCTTGGACTTGGTTACATGGTTGGATAACTAGGCTTATGAAACATAGCATATAACATATTAGCTTGCCAAGTCCAAGGCCCAATGACTAATCTATTACTAATCTTAACAAACGACACAAAGTTACAATATGAGAATGACCATCACTTCATAATTCATATTTTTAATGCTAACAATCTCCCCCTAAGGGGTGGTCATTCGAATGATGCTCCACGTGAGTGGGTCTTCCGTGTTCTTTGTCTTCAACTTTGTGTGTCGTTGTAGAATAGTCTTTAGTCTTTGTTCCTTCATGCTTTGTGATCTTTGATAACTGATTTTTCATCGTTCTTTGTTCCTCTGCGATGTGGGGTTATCTGCCTTTCGTCACTTCTGCATCTGTGGTGGTTGTTTGCCATTCCAACATGCTCATACGTCTTTGGACTTTGATATTCATATGCACGTAGTTCCCTTTCTTTCACTTTGATCTTTAGTCTTTATACTTTGTAGATTCTTCTTTTTGGCGTAGAATCTTTCTTTGAACTTTGTGTTGTATAGATCTTTGAGGGAGCTTTCTTTAACTTCCAGATGTATGTATGAGCACGTGGAATCTGTCGCCATGGAGATGAAGTGTCCCTGCATATAAACAGTTAGCAATAAAACATCCGGTACTTACAGATAAGAATTAGAGATCATCAACAGCATAGTGTGAAGACTCCTTCTAATCCTTACCAAGGCCGTTCCCATGTCAGATACTCTCGAGAGAGCTTACAAGACCTACTAAGTAGCTCAATGACTGGGTGAGTCGCTGGGGATCACTCCACGACTGTAGACCGTTTGAAACCACCGCGGACACTAAGCGTAACCCATAAAGAATTACCGAAGTGACCTGCTGTCAGGGCAGTTTGATGTTGACCCTGGCAGGAATTTCCATTCAATCATTGAGAATCACAAAAGTGAATCCTCTCATAAATGTTCTGGCAGATTGCTAAGATCTGCGTAGGACTCTTAAGTTTACATCTGGTGTCCCTAATGTTGAACAACCAATGTAGAAATATCATGTGTTCCTATGAGATCTTCTGATGAATCTCGGGGCTCTAGACTCGATAAGTGCACATTTGGTTTCCTATGCGGAGATTAGGGAGAGGTCTCCTGCTTCAATATCAATCATCTCTATGAGACAGATCGATAGATTACACCGGTTCCCTGTGAGAATGAAACAAGTACCTTTTAAGAGATACCCGAGTGGTTAAGAAGGTTTAGTGCAGTGCGTCACTGGGTCCATGACGTCTTTGTCTTCAATACCGGTGTCACCTTAGTAACAACCAGTAGCATATGAATTGTGCCCGGTGTCTGCCCTAAGGTTGAACATATGGAGGGCTATTTCTTTTCACCCTTTTTCATAACTTTTCTTTTTAATTCTTCAACCCCTTCTTTCTCCTTTCTCATTTTCTCCTTTTTTCAATCATACCTAAGGACTTCTAATTCTAATCTATTGGATTTGTCCTTGGGCAGATCCCTCCGGCTCTGGCGGATCATAGGACGGTTTTTCCTAACCTTAGTCACCTTATAACTCCATGAATCCTATAATTGCCATGAAACCTTTTGTGAAAATCTCTCAAAGTGTTTATGATAATAAAACACATTTTGTTGACACTTCGAGAGTTTTGCATTTCTTTTGAAGGACTCCCCCTTCACATGTGCTCATGAATATTTTAAAAATTTGCACATGCGTGAAGAGTTTGCACTTTTTGAATTGATCCACTTTCAGTGAACATGACCGATTCGAGACACGCTTACATCACCAGTTAGACTAGCTTGAAATTATTACCCGTCCTGGTCAAGTCCAAAGAAAGTTTCTCGAGACGGTACATTCTACTCGGACAAGTCCTATTCGAGACACGCTTACATCACTAGTTAGACTAGCTTGAAATTATTACCCGTCCAGGACAAGTCTTTTCGATTACTGACATTTTAAGCTTCGTCAATTCATTGGTACTTACTGAGTCGAGCTCTTTTGAGATTCTGCCACAATCTTTAAACATCTTTGATCACATTTTAATCATGTCTTCTCCCCCTCAAAAATAGCATATCGTGATATTTTTGATATCAACTGATTAATAAAAAGCTTTTGGAGAGAAAGACAGATTTTGCATGAATTCGAAACATTTTTGTTTTTATGAAATACTCCCCCTTAATGATAGCATATTTAAAATTACTTAAGGGTTTTGAGGGAGTTATCTTGAGCACTCATTTTGAGAGATTTTGAGAAATCTTTTGAACAATCTTGGAAAAAGTGCTCAAGAATTTGTTTGAAAACGAGTTTATGCTTGAAATCTTTTTCGTTTGTTTAGACTCGAACTTTTTGAAAAAGAGTTCATCATTGAACGTACGAGTCCTTGATTTGAAAATAATCAGAAGTCGTCATTGAACGTACGGGTTTCGTACTGATGTATACGAAAGCCACTGTGAAGAAAATTTTGAGAAACGACATGTTTTAGAAAAAACATTAAAAAGAACTCCCGCTCAAGCATCTGTACATATCCGTATCATTGTTGAATGACATTTCTAGAAACGTACAGAATATTGATTTATACGAGAGACATGTCGTGAGAAGAATATTTTTGGATTTTTTTTGATTTTATATTGTTTTTGTATTTTTGAAAATTTTATATTTTTGTATTTTGTTTTTGTTGGTTTTTCAAATTTTGTATTTTGTTTTTCAAAAATATTTACAGCGAAGCGATTTTGAAAACATTTTTCAAGAAGATTCGAGAAGACGTTCTAGCTCCTCAGGAGTTAGGTTTCGCATGCCAATTCATCGAACTAAATAGTCAAACCGTTCTTTTGGAAGGGCTTTAGTAAAAAGATCGGCGAGTTGATAATCAGTCTTAACGAAAAATAATTCAACAGTACCCTCTTCCACGTGTTCTTTGATGAAATGGTAGCGGACTTTGATATGCTTCGTCTTAGAGTGATGTACGGGATTGCACGAGATGGCTATGGCACTTTTTGAGTCACAGTACATAGGTATTTGGTCAAAAGTAAAGCCATAATCTGTGAGCTGTGTCCGCATCCAAAGAACTTGGGCACAACACGCAGATAGAGACACATACGCGGCTTCGGCGGTTGATAGCGCAGTACAATCCTGTTTCTTAGAAGACCAGCTTACAAGCTTTTCACCCAAAAATTGTGCTCCACCTGATGTACTCTTTGCTGTTACTTGATCACCAGCATGGTCTGCATCTGAAAATGCTGTTAGATTAAACTCCGAATCCTTCGGATACCAAAGTCCCAAGTTAATGGTGCTTCGTAGGTACCGAAAGATCCGTTTAACCTCTTTGAGGTGAAGTTCGGTAGGCTTTGCCTGAAACCGTGCTAATAAACAAACAGCAAATTGAATATCGGGTCGACTAGCGGTTAGGTACATAAGAGAACCGATCATGCTCCGATATTTCTTCGGATCGATGGGTTTTCCAGACAAATCAGCACCTATTTTTGGTGAAGTGACCATTGGTGTACCAACAGAATCACAGTTTTCCATACCATGTTTTTTCAAAATCTCAATTGTATATTTAGCTTGATTGATAAAAATACCACGAGGGGATTGATGGATTTGTAAACCAAGAAAGAATTTTAGTTCCCCCATCATGGACATTTCAAATTTGCTTTTCATGAGATTTTCAAAATGTTTTGAATGGTTAGGATTGGTTGATCCAAAAATAATGTCGTCCACGTAAATTTGAACGATCAAAATGTCATCTTTAAACTTTTTGATAAACAAGGTGTCATCAACCGTTCCTTTTGTGAAATTGTTTTTGAGCAAGAAAGATGATAGTTCGTCATACCACGCTCTTGGAGCTTGTTTTAAACCATAAATTGCTTTCTTAAGCTTGTAGACGTAGTCTGGATGATCTTTGTTGATAAATCCCTCTGGCTGACTCACATACACTTCTTCTTTCAGAGTTCCATTCAAGAATGCAGTCTTAATGTCCATCTGATAGACTGTGATGTTTTTGTGAGCTGCATAGGCTAAGAAAATCCGGACTGCTTCAAGTCTAGCTACAGGCGCGAATGATTCTTCGAAATCTATCCCTTCTTCTTGTGGATAACCTTTAGCCACGAGACGAGCTTTGTTGCGAATGACAGTCATTTCCTCATCCAGTTTGTTCTTCCACAACCACTTGAGATCAAGAACACGTTTATCAAGTGGTCGTTCAACAAGTTCCCAACTATCATGTAACAGGTATTGAAGAAATTCCTCCTGCATCGCTTCAATCCATGGGTTTTCTGCCATTGCTTCCCGAATGTTCTTTGGTACTTTGGTGCTTATTGAGCAAATGTAAATGCACAATTCGAGATCAGTGGCAAGTTGTCTCCTCGTCTGAACTGGCATTGAAGGATCACCAATAACATGTACTAACGGATGGTCTTTTGTCCATTGAAACGTAGAAGGGTACCTTTGGTTGAACGAATGTGTGTTAGATGGTTCTTGTAACCTTGAAGAAGATTCAGCAGAGTCTGATGCAAACGGGTTTTCAAATACTTCTTCTTCTTCTTCTAACGCAGCATCGTTTGAATTATTTGTAGGTTCTTCTTGAAAATTTGTGTTTTGGTTTTGCTCATCAACTCTTGGTATGTCAGTTTCAAGTACTGGAGTTGCTTGAGTAGATGTAGATGATGTTGATGTAGTTGGTGCTTCAGCTTCGATTGTTGTAGATGCATCTTGTGATGGTGGTGGTGGTTGATGGTTTTGAGCGGGTGCAGCGGAATGTAGTTGAGATGCATTTGTCGAAGTTCCACCATAGTATTCATCAAACATTAACTCGAAGAAATTTTCCAGTTCTTGTTCTGAAGGTTTATCCGTGTTTGTTGACTGAGCTCCTTGAGGCACGAGTCCTGAACTGATGTGTCCAGAAGTCTTATGGTTTGGTGCGGGTCCTAATCCGTTTTGATTAGAAGCCATCGGATTAAGCGCGGGTTCTAGAGCGTATCTCTCAGAAGCCATTTGTGAAATTTCGTCAAACTTCACATTCATCGTCTCCATTATCCTTTTTAGACGTCTATTATACACCCTGAATGCCCTCGAGTTTTCTGAATATCCAATGAAGATTCCAATATCACCCTTAGCTTTTAACTTCCCTAGATCTTCTCTGTCATTCGTCGGATAGCACAAAGCGCCATACACGTGAAGGTAAGAGATGTCAGGTTTACGGTTGTTCACTAGCTCATATGGGGTTTTATTGAATCTCGGATGGACTAGGGATCGGTTTTGAGTAAAACAAGCAGTGGCTACAGCATCAGCCCATAAGAATAGTGGTGCACTAGAAAAAATCAGCATTGTGCGAGCAGCTTCGACAAGAGTTCGGTTCCTTCTTTCAACTACCCCATTCTGCTGTGGAGTTCTAACAACTGATGTTTGATGTGTAATTCCAACATCTTCGAGGTAAGTTCTTAATTCCTGATTTGTGAATTCTGTGCCATTGTCTGTTCTTATAATCCTTACTGGAGCTTGTAGTAGAACTTGAATACGCTTCAGAAAGGTGATGATGATGCCTGGTGCTTCGTCTTTTGATCTCAAAAACTTTACCCAAGTATATCTTGAATAATCATCAACAATAACGAGAATATACTTCTTCCCATTAATGCTTTCAACTCTCATTGGGCCACATAAGTCCATGTGCAACATATGTAACCTTGCTTCCGAACTAGGTACGGTTTTGGGTTTATATGATGCTCTTTTACTTTTTCCTTGTTCGCATGATGGACAAAGGTGTTCCTTGGTGTATTTGAACTTAGGAAGTCCGGTGACGATGTTGTCTTTGGCTAACTTGTTGATGGTGTCAAAATTGAGATGGGATAAACGTCTATGCCACAGCCAGGACTTAGTTTCGGTTGCCCTTGTCATAAGACAAATTGGTGATGTAGAAGCCATTTGGTTGATGTCGATAGCATACAAATTTGTACCACGATTACCAGTTAAGAGATCATCACCAACCAAATTTCTAATAAAAACCGTGTTTCTTCTGAATGCAACTTCTAAATCTGCATCACAAAACTGCCCAACTGAAAACAAGTTGTGTCCCAACCCTTCGACGTAGTAAACTCGAGTGATTAAAAAATTCCCAAACTGAAGATCTCCATAACCCTGAATAGCTGCTACATGATCATTACCAAAGCGTACAGTTCCCATAAATTTCCAGATGAAGTTGATCAGCAGCTTTAAATTCCCGGTCATGTGCTTGGAGCAACCCGAGTCGACGATCCAAAGACATATTTCGATAACCTGCCAAGAACAGAAGAGTTTGTATTTGGAAACCGTGTTGAATTTGGTTCCATGGGGTTAGGAGTAAAAGCAGAATCACACTCATAGACAGTTGCTACGTGTTTAGCTTGAGCTATTTCTAATTTGCCGTCCTGAAGAGTGAACTCTCTACCCATCGGAATCCACATACAAAACTTAAGATAGTTCCTAGGCATTCGACTAATAGTGGTAGTCCTAAATCGTGCAACTAATCGTTCTAAAGATTTGGATCTAGCACTAGGTCTTTTTGGAACATCCTTCTGTTCAGGCGTGACATTCATATTCTTAGAAACACATTCATCATGAACATCATTAATTAAACATTTCTTGCATATCAAACAAACAGAGTCATTACATGCATTAGAAACAGTACGTTCGACATTACATTCAGATGAAACATGTCTCTTATTACAAAGCGATAAATTCCTAGGGTGTTCTTCTACTTCTTCAACTTTATTCTTGCTACTACTCTTAGAAACAGGCGAGACTCTATTGTTCCTTGTATTGCTCTTAGGCTTTAGTCTGCTGCTCCTAGAGGTGCTTTCTAATCCTGTAGAAGGTAAGGCACACACATTAGGATTTATACTGTTGTCCTTTTTAGCATCCCTAGATTCTTTAGAATTAGCCTTTATGCACTTGTCATTTGTCTTAGATGTTGAGGCAGACGCATTAGTGGGACTAATCCTAAAAAGGCCAGGTGCTATCACTTTTGGTGTTTCGACAACCGCTTTTCCTTTATCAACAATCTTAACATTTTCACTTTTCTTAGGCAAGGGTGTTGGAGTGACTGGTTTTGTCAAATCCTTTTTCTCATCGACTTTTGGAGCAAACCGTGAAATTGACATTTTTGGTTTTTGAACCGTGTTTGAAACATTTGGTTTCTCCGTAGTCGACGGTTTTGCAAACTTAGTTTCCTCACCCTTTCCTTTTTGACTTTCAAGCTGAGCCCTCAAAAGATCATTTTGCTCTTTCATGTTCTTTAAGGCACGCTCATACGACAATTTGTCATACTTGCATTCTTCCTTTTTTCGATCAAGTTGTTTAAAATATGACACATTTTCTTTTTCAAGCTTTATAAGAGCATTTTCATATTTTGAAACAATTTCAGAGGTCTCAGCTCTCAGTCTTTCATCGTCTTGAACAGAATATGTTTGTAAAATGATGGACATAATGTCAGTGGTCATAACAGCTTCGAAGAGAGAATTATTCAGGTTTTCCAAAACATTTATGTTTTCACGAGTATCATTAGCTTCATTTACCAGGGATTTGTGGTCCTTGACAAAGTCGGCCGTTTCTTTTAAGAAAGCTTGTTCAAAATGGATTACCCTCGCACTGATGTTATTCAGTGGGATAGTAATTTCGTTTTCAAAAACTTTTTTCTGTTCAATATGAAAACTGGAATGCCAGTTGTTAATATTGATTGTAGTTTTAGAAGCAACGATGTTTTGAAGTTCTTGAATTCTCTTTTTAACGTCATCCAAAATTTCTCTAGCCTCACTTGTATTAAAAGTGTTGTTAGAAGAAATTTGTTCCATTTTTGAAAGAGATTTGGAAAAAATTACTTTCTTAGAAAACATTTTTGCGAATGGTCGTTTTATGGAAAACACAGATGGTTCTTTTTGTGGAACAAAAGTAATTCCCGAAAGTTTGTTCAATTTGTTGTAATCGATGGGTTTCAAATCCTTTTGTTTCATTTTAGTAATGCTCTCTTCGACATGTTCTATCGTTTGCACAGAATCCCGAACGACGGGAGGATCATGTTTAGTGTAAATCACATTACCATTATACAAAACATTCTGTTCTTGCTGAGCTTTCTTGAGATTACTGGGGGTGTTGTTACCGAGAGCCACTTTATGTTTCGTATGGTAAACCGGATTAGTTTGATTTGAAATCATTTTCATTGTTTGACTTGACTGACCCGACTTAACCACCAATTCTTCTAAGTGAGCAATCATGTGTTCTGACTCTACGATTTCTGCCAAAAGTTTGTCTTCTTTCTTTGCAAAGTCCTTTTTCAGCTCGTCCCTCTCTTTTTCAAGATTGGTATAAGCTGATTTTTGTTTAGAAAGTTGGTTTTGTAAATCAGAAATTTCCGCGTTTAAAGATTTTATCTTTTTGAAAGAATTAACATCAAGTGTGTCAAACTTGAGTTGCAATTGTTTTTCTCTTGAAACGGAATTTTGATAACCAGTTTCTAATTCAGACAATCTTTTGTTATGAAATTCAAAAGCTTTAACGTTTTCTTTGTAACTCTCAAGCTCAGTGGTCAATTTAACATTCGCGGCCTTAACATCGCGATTGACCTTTTTCACATTCTCAATTTCAATACGACAATTATTCAATAATGATTCAAACAAAGCACGTGTTTCCTCATCATTCTCAGCATGCTGTGAAACGAAGCCTCCATTATGATTCACATCTGGAGTTGCTGAAGGAGTATTGCTACTACTTGGCGTGTCCAGGTATGTATCATAAGTGGGTGCTAGCTTCTCAGAATGCTGTTCCTCATGAGGAGACATATCAAATATATCATTATTGTGACATGTGTTGAAGTTAGATACCTCAGATGGTGCACTGGTGTCATAAACAGGAAGTGTGTCAGAATCCGTGTCATACTTAGCTTCCTGAAGATTCGCCATGAATATGCAGTTCGCATCGATATCCTCTCTATCTTCCATGTCATCCATAAGAGCCATAAAATCATTCTCCTCTGCGTTCAACTGAAATCCTGCCTCTGCCTTTTGTGCCAACATCACTGCTTTCTGCAAGTACGCTGAGTCTCTTTTGTTCGGCTTAGTAGGACAGTTCCTTGCCATATGACCTACACCCTGGCAGTTGAAACACTTTACCGGATTACCCTGATTCATATTTCCCAAATTCCCAACTACAGGAGCTGCAACATTTCTATTCTGATTACCCATTGCCTGATTACCAACATTCTGACCCCTCTGATTTCCAACAAACTTACCCAACTGATTCATCTGATTTCCTGCATACTGACCTGCATTCTGCATATTCTGATTACCCATATTAATCCCAGTAGCATATCCCTGTTGGTTCCCATAAACTCCAACCATTTGGCCTCCATTGCCCATATTGAAACTCGGCTGAGCAATCTGCTTGTTGCGAGTGTTCGATGAAATCCTTTGGTTGTTGTTAGTTGGTGTGGAATAACGTCCTTGGAATGCCTTTGTCAGAAAAGCAAACGCTTGAGTCAAGGCTGCAGTGGCTTCATCATTTTCAGTGAATTCTGGTTCTTGGAACTGTGGGTATTGTTGTTGTGGAATAACATGTTGTTGTTGCTGTGGGTAGAACTGTTGTTGGTAGACCGGTGTTGGTTGTTGAATGTATGATGGTTGCATGTAGTTGTGAGTGGAAGATGATGATGGTTGTTGTGTGTTCACTGGTAGTGGTGTTGGTGTAGTAGCAATTAATGCGAGAGGATCATGATTCTTTGCCAATCTTTCTTTCCTTACTTCATTAGCCTCAGCTTGATTTTGCTTCAGAAAATCATAAAGTTGATCATAATTCACCTTATGTAAATCCTTTGTTTGATTGACAATTGTAACATAACGACCCCATTCTTCTGGAAGGTTATTGATGAATTTGATGTTTGTAGCAATTGTTCGAGGTGTCAACTTGTTTCTGATTAACTCATTCATCAAAGTGCAAAACCTTGTGTAGTAGGATTCAATCTGTTCACCTTTAGTGGATGTGAAATTCTCCCATTCAGTAAGAAGTTTGTTCTCAACGTCTTGTTGTCCAATCTCTGTTCCATGACAAATCCTTCTAACACGTTCCCACATAGCATAAGCAGTTTCACAGCTGTCGACCGCAGCAAAGATCTCCCGTGGTAATCCAAGTTGGATTAAATGCATTGCCATATCATCAGCGGCGATCTGCTTCTTGTCTTCCTCTGTGTAATCTGCTTCTGTTTGTTCACGCACGAATGGTTGAGTAGGAGGTGTTGTATTTGGATTGCCTTCAATTTGAACTTGTCTTGGCTGGAATGGTCCTTTTTCAATGGATTGAATCATTAATTTACCATCAGGCTTTGTTTTGATGTAACGAAGCATGCGGCTTGTCCATGGGAGATATCCACCTTTTTCAAGCATTGGAGGTCGGTTTTCCGCACCAGCTGCATGAATATCTTGCTGAGTAGCCATTGATGAAGTGTAGATTGATAAAGTTGATTCTTGGATCGTTCCAACGAAATAGGAGTAGAGTTTAGAGTGAGTTGATGCAAGTTTTTATGGTGAAAATTTTGACTGAAAACCTTAAAACCTCAATAACTTCTTCTCGGAGCGTTTTTAGGCCTCGAAACTTCGCCTAAATCGATTTAGCGTGTCGTTCTCCTCTGTCTCACGGTCGTTTTGACAGCTGATTCGTCGAAAACGGAGTTACGGTTCAAAAGTTATGGCCGTTTGAAGTTTGGTCGTCAAAAACCTCACTTTCTCGAAAATTTTCAAGTTTCTCGAAAATTATCAAGTTTCTCGAAAATTATCAAGTTTCTCGAAAATTATCAAGTTTCTCGAAAATTATCAAGTTTCTCGAAAATTATCAAGTTTCTCGAAAATTTTCAAGTTTCTCGAAAATTATCAAGTTTCTCGAAAATTATCAAACTTATCTAAATAATACAATTTAGAGAAGTATCCCAAGTCGAAGTGTTTTTTCTAACTTATACAAGGAAGAAAAACACCGAGTAAGCCACGGAATCGTCTGAAGATACTTGTAGAAAAGTTCTCGATAAAAGGTAGCCAAATCGTGTAGCTCAAAGCACTCCAAAATCAAGTTTGTGTTCCAAGAAACTTGTACTTTTATGCATAAAATCACCAAAACTTGAAGAAAGTTCCAAACTTGATGATTTTTATCAAACTTTTTGAGGATCTCGAAAACAAGTACAAAACAAAGTCGAATTTTTTAAGCTAGAAATATTCAAAAAGATTAAAACTTTCTTGTTAGATAAGGTTTATAACACTAGTTTGTAATCAAAAAAGTGTTAAAAACCAAGAAAAAACAAGAAAAGTAGGATTTTTTTTTTTTTTTTTTTTTTTTTAAAAAAAAAAAAACGTGAAATATGCTTAAAAAATACGAAACAAACAAACTCTTAACCCTCCTAAATCATTGTTAGGCGATTGATACCACTTGTAGGACCTTAGATTAACCAACTTTATCACAAATATAGAAGATTAGAAGAAGAAAGATGGTGACTTGGTGACTTATATGTGATGTATATGATTCGTGAATAGAGAGAGAGATATAAGAAATATGAGAGCTTTTATTCAAAGAAAACACACACAAATACACACACAAGCACACACCTCAAATGAGCCTTTGAGGTGTTTAAATAGTAAGATACATGAGATGCCCTATGGGCTTTCTATGGGCTTGGGCTTGGACTTGGTTACATGGTTGGATAACTAGGCTTATAAAACATAGCATATAACATATTAGCTTGCCAAGTCCAAGGCCCAATGACTAATCTTTTACTAATCTTAACAAACGACACAAAGTTACAATATGAGAATGACCATCACTTCATAATACATATTTTTAATGCTAACATTTATAATTTAAAGGGCCAAATGTATATAACACGTAAGCTCAAAATGTATCTTACTATTAAGAAAAAAAAAGGCCAAAACCCCGTTACATCTTCTAGACGCACAAATCCCCAAGGCGCTGCGATTTTTACGGGATTCATGCATGTCGTGAGACTCGATCTAAAAAAATCCCAAAGGCTGGAGCCTTGTGGGATTTAGGGAGTAGGCGCGCCTTAGGCGCGATTTTTAAAACATTGCTGCTAAGTTCACAGTATGTATTAATGGTGAGAGAAGAGGATACTTTAAAAGTGGGAGGGGTTTAAGGCAGGGTGATCCCATATCACCTTACCTTTTTACACTTGTTATGGAGGTTTTTACATTACTGATGACAAGAAATACTCAAAGTAATGGTAATTTTAAGTACCATGTAGGATGCAAAGAGCTCAAATTAACCCATCTCTGCTTTGCAGATAATTTGCTAGTAGTTTGCAATGGTGATGTGGAGTCTGTGAGTATTATTAAAGATACTTTGTTAGAATTCAGTGGTATGTCTGGATTGCTTCCTAATATGGCTAAAAGCACAGTCTTCTTTGGTAATGTCAAGGATGAGGTGAGTAGAAACATTCTTCATATTCTGTCATTTAAAGTGGGCAAACTTCCTATGAAGTACCTTGGAGTACCTCTGATCACCAAGAAGATAGGTGTAAACGTATGCAAGCAACTAGTAGAGAAAGTGAAGAATAGAGTTGAAGATTGGAAAAATAAGTACTTATCTTACGCTGGAAGATTGCAATTGATTGCATCTGTTTTGTCTACACTGAGTGTGTATTGGGCTGCAATGTTCTTACTTCCCAAATCAAGTGTTAAAGACATTGACAGAGTTCTTAAGGGATTTCTATGGTGCAAAGGAGAGTTAAGAAGAGGTAAGGCTAAAGTAGCTTGGAAAGATGTATGTAAACCTAAGAGTCAAGGAGGTTTAGGAATTAGATTTCTAAGTGAAAGGAATGAGGCTCTCATGATAAAGAATATTTGGAATATTGCTGATGGTAAAGAAACATTATGGGTCAAATGGGTACATGCTGTGAAGCTCAAAGGAAAAAGTATATGTCAAGTACAAAAAGAATACAATGATAGTTGGATGTGGAATACTTTGCTTGAACTAAGGGCTAAAGTGAGGTATAACATGGTTAAAAAGATTGGCAATGGCAAGAAGACAAACATGTGGTATGATCAATGGAGCAGCTTGGGGGTACTTAAAGACACAATTTCCACAAGAAGTATACACAATGCCAGACTTTCTGAGAACATGACAGTTAATGAAATGATATACAACCAGTGGAGATGGCCTAGTGAATGGTATGCTCAGTATCCTTTGCTCAATAATCTTGGAGTTCCTCAATTAGTTAATAAAGATGATATCACTAGGTGGAAGAAAAATGATGGTACAGTTTGTGATTTTTCTACTAAGATTGCTTGGGAACATCTAAGTCAACAAAATGATATGGTCAAATGGAATAAGGTTGTTTGGTTCTCTCAATGCAATCCAAGAATGGCTTTCATTCTTTGGATGACTATTAAAGAGAAACTACAAACCTAAGATAGATTTTTGAAGTGGAGCAATGATCAGAGTATGAAATGTCCATTATGCAAAAAAGTAAATGATTAACATGATCACTTGTTCTTTGAATGTGAGTATTCAAAAACTATATGGATATAACTTAAATCTAAAATGGAGATTGCATGGATGTCCAATTCATGACGGGTTTTGATTGAACAGTTTACTAATGAACCTTGTAATAACTTCATTGGTAGTGTTCTCAAGAGAATTGGATTGGCATCTAGTGTCTACTACATTTGGAAGGAGAGGAATACAAGACTGTTCACAGGTGAAGTAACGAATAATGCAAGTTTATTAAAGATCATTGAAAGTAACATTAAACTGCAACTTAATTATGAGTTTAACTGTTAAAAAGTCAGTGGAAGTGATGAGAATAGCTAAGAAATGGAATGTGGTGATGAATTTTGCTAAGAATAAGATGCTCTCTAGTGCAACAATTCTTTAAGAGAGTGTTTGGGACATGGAGTATTGATGCTTTAGAATGCTCCTTGCTAGGTGTTCTGAGGGCCTTGTATCTTGTAGTTGTTGAAAGGGTGATTGGTTACTCAACACACTCATTAGGGGTGCCAAGAGAGGCAACTAATTTTGGGTGTTGCTCTGTCCAACTCAACTTAGTAGACAACTGCATAAAGTAGGTTTCCAGACTTTTGGTGGAGTGCCAACCTGATGATGTATATTCTTATTTTCATGGTGATGGAGGTGTGGAAATAGGAATGGGAAATGTAGTCAAGGTGGGATGTGTCCTTGGGCAACTCTGTGCAATGTGAGTTAGCTTTGTGCATACGAGTCCTAATGGAACAGGAGTTTTGATCTCCTTGTTGGTGATGCCCTGAATAAGAGCCTTTAGTGACATTTGTATGGGCTGCAAATGGAACTAGGAAGGGTGTTTGTTCAGTAGAAATGTAGTCAACAAGGGATATTTCTTCATGGTTGCCTAGATGTTAGCATGTATTTGCTAAGTCTAGAAAAATAGTGAATTTGAATCAGTTTAGTTCCTAAATGCAAGCTTTGAAAGTATCTGTTTTAGTATTTCAGTCAAATGAGCATGTTCATTTGTACTGCAGTGAATGTTTGTTGTAAATTGCTGATTCATAAATTAATAAAATTCATCATTTCAGAAAAAAATAAAAATAATAATAAAATAAAATTAAAAAAAAAAAAAAAAAAAAAAAAAAAAAAAAAAAAAAACCCATGAAAATGGATTGGAAATTCGTCGGATGATGACATATACTTTGAGTGAAGTTCGGGATTCAAATTTGTTGCTAGGTTGCATGAGTACAACGTATTCAAATGGATTATGGATCTGTTGTATCATATAAATAAGAAGTGCCTTTAATGAAGGTGCTATTAAACATCTAGGTACAATAATTACGAATGATAGGCAAGTCGTTGTCTTAATGGAAATGGTCTTTTACAGGATGATAATTATACTCCTTAAGTTATGGTGTTTTATTTACGCACAATTTATTTTTTCTTTATTTATTTGTATAGTGAAACGCTGAATTTTTTTTAATTAATCTTTATACGCCATATAGGCAATATCCTAAAATCATAAAATCTGGAGAACACATTTCATTCATCATAATAATAATAATGACTTCGATCTGAACATAAGTTTCCTCAAAACGACACATGGAATCACTATTAACATGAAGTGCGGGTGTTAACCCAACCTCTTTTGACCCATAAACTAAATACAATATGTTTAGCATCAAAAGTACCACTACTAAAATATATTGGGGCGTATATAAGCTGATAACAAAGAAGTATATATGGATGAGATGTTCGTCACGTATGCTCACGAGTATTACCGTTCTCTCAAAATCACCTTCTTTAATCTACAAGCCGAAGGTCCACTTCCTACCTGATGAATCATAAACGTAAACATAAACTTGCTATAATCATGAATACTATATAACCAAATTCTCATTGGACCCTTTTACTAAATATTCGTTATTAAAGTTAAACTAAAACTGAATTCTTGTCACTTTATCTTGAACTAGTAGTGAGCTAGGTTAAACTAGAACTATAAGGTGCTTCACGAGCACAATCAACTATGAGTGCATAATGAACACGATTATTCCAGAGAGGACTGAGTGCATAAAGCACGACATTTCCACATAGGACTCAGTGCATAAAGACGATGTTTTGACACAGGACTGGGTGCATAAAGCACGATATTTCTAAACAGAACTGATTGCATAAATCACGTTATTTTCATATAGGACTGAGTGCACAAAGCACGAATTACTCGACTATGCCCAGCAATCATCCGGTTCGAATACAAATTCGTACCTGGCTATCATCGTGTTCGTATACATGATCATTCCTAACCATTGTACTATTCATATACATGTTCATTCCTGACTACCATCGTGTTCGTATACATGTTCAATCCTAACTACCATCCAATTCGTATACATGTTCATACCTGCATATCATCCTGTTCACATGTACATGATCATACTATATCGGGCATACTACTTAAGCATTAATCATAAGCGTACATAACATATAACTACACTGCTAAACGTGTTATGGTAATCCGTTACTCACTTTAATATTTTAATTTATTTGATGGGTTAATAATCAACTTTCTTTTACAGAAAACAACATAAGATTGAATTAACTTAATATTCTATAGTTTTCAAATTATTAATGACTCAGGACGGTATAATCAGTCATGCTAAAAATATTTTAATTTATTTGTATAAACTTATACTAGCAGGGTCCCCGCGCGATGCAGCTGCGGGCACTCTGTAATTTATTTTTTTCGTTTAATAATTTATTTTATTTGTACGTTTTTTTGGCAATAGCTTTACTGATTAGGTTTTTATGACAAAAGTTTGATGAAATTTTGCTTCGTTTGTATTATTTTATTTATTATTTATTTTATGTTTTTGTTTAGTAGTTTGCTTGGTTTGTAAAATATGTGAACATATTTTAGTTTATTATGTTCTTTTTGACAATAAATTTACGGATATCAAAAATTTCGTTTAGCTCGTGTCCGTTCGGGCTCGAGCCCGTTTGACCCGTGCCCATTCGAGCTCGAGCCCATTTGGCCCATTGCCCGTTCGGGCTTAAAAATTTGTATAATATGCTTTATTATTTGTATTAGTGACATTTAATGCAGGAATTGTGTTTAAGTTGGTTGTACAATATGCTTGATAATTTGTATTTCTTATGTAAGGGGTGTTTTAATAAGTGTATTAATTGTATTTATTGACTATTTAATTAATTGTATTTAATATACATAATGATCAATTTTAAGTCATTAATTTTAAACTTTAATGGCAAAAACAAAGTGGTGTGTACTTTAAGCTTCTAAACTTGTAAATGTCTAATTATATTTCATTTATGGACTTATGGTATTAATTGTCAAATTGCGTTTGAATCACTTGTACTTTAAGCTTCTAAACTTGTAAGGCTTAATTTTAAGTATTTTAATTATAGTAGTCAGATTATGGCTAGTGATTATATTTCACTAATTTATGAATAATGTGTAGGTGGATGCAAGAGAATATAATGCTATCATTAGTATGAATTTTGTTCTTAATGACAATTTTATATTCTTTTTTACATAACATTCATATACATCATAAAATGTGTCAGCACGGATTCTTACACTTATGAAAATAGTGTAATTTCTTTGAAACACTTGTATTTGCATACATGATATTTTTATTTATGTCTTTCTTATTTTGCCACCATTAGTAGTTTGACATTTTTCTTATTGCTTCAACTATATCCTTGACCAAGATATATGATCTTAAAATTTTTATCATTATATAATCAAATTCACTTGAGGGGATAATATCTTATTGATAGTGCGTTTTTGAGTGCGTATAAAAAATATACACAAAGTAGACGTGAGTGAAATTTGCTAATTAATCTTTAGGAAAAGTTTAACTTGCAAAAAACTCGTGAATACAATATATATATATATATATATATATATATATATATATATATATATATATATATATGTGGTTGATGAGGCGAAAAATGATCCATTTTTAGGGGGTTATTTAAGCCCGAATCCGAATTTATTTGATCAAATATTGCCCTAAATCGTTCCTTTTGTGCTTTTAGGTACTTTGGGAGTGAAATCTGGAGAAGGAAGCAATTCGGACGTTTTTTTAGCATAAAAGTGAAGAAAACGCCAAAGTCTTAATTTTCTATGCTGGGAACAGTAGGTGACGGCGTCAAGAGCAAATCCTTGACGGCGTCAAGAGCAAATTTCATGAATTTCCATGACGACCCAGTAGAGTTTTGACGGCGTCACGTGAGAAGGGCGTCAAGAGTAAAAGAGTCATGACGGCCTGGAAGTGTCTAAGTCTTGACGGCGTCAGAAGTAGATCTAGGCAGTCCGAGGAGAGTTTTGGCGGCGAGGTGACGGTGTCACAAGATTACTCTTGACGCCGTCAGACCTGTTTTTCTATATATAGTTTTCTAATTTTTCACATTTGAAGGAGAAGTTTTGGAGAAACCCTAAGTACGATTTTGGTGCAACTTTTACAGGTTTTTCAAGGGTTCCAAACCCTTGATACCTTGCATTGTAATTGAGATAAGTGTTCTTCTAATTCAATCAATATGTCTATGTGTTGCTTGTCTATATCTTGTTCTTGTCTCAATTCCATTATGCTAGGCTTGATCTCTTTTGTGTTTGCTTAGATCTAATGAAACCTAGATATTGATTATGTGTTGATTACTTGTTTATTCTTGTTTTGGGTGAATGATTTATATGTTAGGCTTAAGAAAACTGGCAGATCTCCAAATGGTAACATGCTTGAACGTCTTAAGAAACATGAACCGAGGCGTACTAGGTCTTTATTGGTTGTATTTAATGCATGAGCCACTGTTTACAATCCCTATAGTTGTGCTGGGCATGGTGTAGGAGGAGATAAGAGCTCATAGAATTGGGGAGTTATGTATATCACCCCATGAATGATATTAAGGAATATGATCCGTTATCCATGCAATTATAACAAGTAATTTGTTGACATAAATAATGTATGAAAACGTTATTTATATTTTTCGATATCTCTATATTTTGACGATCACAAAATGTAAACTCGTCAATCGTTTGATTACTACGTAAACAAGTATTAAGCTAGTTTATATCATTATATCCAACTTAATCACTTAAGGTATGGATAAACAAGTGCTTAATACATCTCATGATCAAAGGGGTATTTAATTAACTAATACAAAGTTTATTTAATTATATAATCTTATTATATATTTTTGAAAAACACTTTTGGTATTAAGGAAAAATGTTTTAATCATACTAAATATATGATTTCAAATATTTAACCAAAATCAGTTAGTTTTTCACCAAATAAACTTTCCCCACTAAAAGACAAGTTTTCTGGCCGTTACAGTTGGGCGGCCCCCTTAATTATAAGGGGCGGTCCCCTTAATTTTAAGGGGGCCGGCCATGCTTTAAGGGGACCGGCCAGGCTCCCCTGTCAGAAACTGTCAGATTTCTTCCCCTATAAATACCACCTTAATTCTGGAATTTTTCCTCACCTTTTGCACAAAATTTTCAGATCTACAATCATCTAAAACTCATCCAAAACCCTTTGATCATTTGTATATTAATCTTTGTTTCAAGTGATTCAATCCCTCATCATCCATTCTCATTCTAAGTGCAAAAGAAGAACTCTCTACAACCAAATTCAAGAAGTGTTGAAGAGTTGTTGTGTATAGTGTATATATATTCATTTGTGAATATTGTGTTGTGCTTGTTATTATTTGTCTAGAAGATAAAGAAGTTGTGTAGATAGTAGAAGTTGATTAGTAGTGAAGTAGGATAGTTGTGAAGATTGGTGTGTAGAAGAAGGTGTGTAGAAGATTGGTGTGTAAAAGCTAGGTGTGAAGAAGATTGGTGTGTAGATTGGTGTGAAGATTGGTGTGAAGATTGGTGTGTAGATTGGTGTGTAGATTGGTGTGTAAATTGGTGTGTATATTGGTGTGTAAGGTTTTCTCCGCCATAAGGGAGTTTGTTGACATAGTGAAGAAAACTCTCGAGTAGGTGACTCGGGGAGTGGAGTAGGAACAAGGAAGGTGTCCTTGTAGCCGAACCACTATAAATCCTTGTGTTGTGGTTTGATCTTTCTAACTCTTCTCATTACTTATTTATTTACCTTTGCTGTATTAGTTTTGTTAGTTAGTTATCATACAATTGTTCATATAGTGCAAGTATTGAATTCACATAAATCAGAATCGAAGTTTTTAAAACAAACTTGTACTTATAAATTTTAAAAAGGACGTAAAACTATTCAACCCCCCCTTCTAGTTTTCCACAATTGGTATCAGGAGCCACGTCTAGCAAGATTTTTAAAATATATTGTATTTTAAAACTTGTAACGATCTATGGAATCTGAAAAATATTTAGAAGGGCAATCTATGTAAAGACCACCACTATTTGAAAGTGATGGATTTTTATATTGGAAAAATCGATTCGAAACTTATGTGAAATCAAAAGATCTAGATCTTTGGCATATCATTTCCAATGGTGATTTTTTACCTATTCAAAATAACCCTGAAACTAAGAAAGATGAAATCGTACCTTTTGAAAAATAAAATGATGATTTAAAAAGAAAACTTGCTAAAAATAATGAAGCAAAAATGGTTATTTACAATGCGCTACCACGTAAAGAGTACGAAAGGATCTTTATGTGTGAAACCGCAAAAGAAATTTGGAACTCTTTATTAATAACTCACCAAGGTAATAATCAAGTCAAAGATAATAAAATTGATCTACTTGTTCAACAATATGAACAATTCACGATTCCGGAAGAGGAATCAATTGATAATGCTTTTGCTAGATTTAACACTATCATCACAAGTTTAAAAGCACTTGATGAGAATTTTTCTAGTAAGAATTTTGTTAGGAAATTTCTTAGAGCTCTTCACCCAAAATGGCGAGCTAAAGTGACGGCTATTGAAGAATCAAAGAATTTGTCAACACTACAACTTGATGAATTAATTGGAAATCTGAAAGTCTACGAAGCAATTATAAAGAAGGACTCTGAAATGGTTAAAGGAAAACGTGAGCAAAGCAAGTCAATCGCCTTGAAAGCTAGAAAGGAATCCAACAACGAAGATAGCTCATCTTCCGAAAGCGATGACGAAGAATATGCCATGGCCGTAAGAGACTTCAAGAAATTCTTCAAAAGGCGAGGAAGATTCGTTAGACAACCACACGATGAAAGAAGAACATCTCAAAAGAATAATGATGACAAGTATAGCAAGAATGAGAGAAAGTGTTTCAAGTGTGGTGATCCGAATCACCTCATTGGAAAATGTCCAATGATGACAAGAGATCAAAATCAAAGAGCATTCGTTGGAGGTGCTTGGAGTGATAGTGAGGAAGATGAGAATGAAACAACAAAGGATGAAAAGTGTCTCATGGCCAAATCATCAAGTGAGGTACGTTCCGAATCCGAATACTTTAGTGATGAAAATCTATCATTAGATGAAAAAGATTTAGATAGTGAATACAATAGATTATGTAAAATAGGACAACTAGTTATGGCTAAAAATAAATCACTAAAATACATAAACAACCAACTAGAAAATGAAGTGCTTGAACTAAAAATTAAAATACATCAACTTGAAAAAGGAAAAGAAATTGTTGAAGAATGTAAAACATGTCAAGAGCTTAAAAGTGAAAACAACATACTTAAGGATGAAATTTGCAAACTTGATAAATTTGAAAATAGTAGTAACTCACTTAGTAAAATTATAAGTATTCAAAGAATATCAGGAGATAAAACCGGACTAGGATTTAACTCAACTGAATCTTCAAAAAGTGGAGCTAAAAACGTTAAATTTGAAAATGAACCAAAATCTTCAATACTTAATCCTAAACATTTACTCATAAAAAATAAAATAATACCTATCGCTAGTAATGAAGAAATAAAACCATTTTATAAACCATCTTTAAAAACCGAAGTTGGATCATCTAAATCTAAAACAAGATCTAAAACTCCACCACCTAGGAAACCAAATAATTCTTATCCTAGACCTAAAACACCTCAACCAAGAACAAACCATAATAGACGAAACTTTAACTATAATCAACAAATGTGGAACTTCAATCCGTGGGGAATGTTTCCACCTTATATGCATCCAAGTCAAATACAAAACATGTTTGGACCAAATAACTTTGGACAAATGAAACAATGGGCACCAACGTAAATAATATTCGCCATCCAAACATGGAACTTTTCATTGTCACCTCTTGTCCGATTTACTTCTTGAAGACCTTGAAGATTAACGCATTAAAGACAAAAGGTACACATTTCCTTTTAAGTTCCTTGTCTAGAAATGCATGCTTAGTTTAGTGTGTTATATTTATGTGATTTTACTTGACTTATTAATCTCTATTTTTTTCTATATTATATCTAAATATACATATATACATATATATATATATATATATATATATATATATATATATATATATATATATATATATATATATATATATATATATATATATATATTATATACTTAGCTATATTTAGGATCTTATAACCTAGGAAATTCATTTGTTGATTTTCTAGAACTAGAGATTGTTCGTTTACGAACATTTCTTTTCCCCATTTGCCTTATTGATCTTTAATGTTCAATCAACACTCATGCTGATGAAGTGAGATGAGTCGAAAAATCTATGGATGAAACAAACTCCCGGCTTCCGTTGCATACGTCTCCCTCCTATGTTCTCGTCTTATAAGCCCATACTATATAAATTATTTATATATATATACTTATAAACCTTCCACAACTTTCTCGTTTGCTTGACAACTTGATGAATTTCATCCGAAACGATCAAGAAAATTTTATTGACAAAATGTCAAGTAAAAATGTCAAGTAATTCCTCTCGTGCGTATACTCCTCAACGTATTTTTGATTAAATATAAATCTAGTATATATATATAAATATTTTCTTGTTTGTTCCAGAAACCAAAACTTGAAATATCAAATTTTTAAGGGCGGCCCCCTTAATGTTTAAGGGGACCGGCAGCCAATACAAGGGCGGCCCCCTTAATGTTTAAGGGGACCGGCCCTCTGAGAGCTCAAGCCCGCTTTTCCCTTTCTTCCTTTTGCCAAACACTCCACTTTTTCATCCCTCTCTTTCCCTGCTTCTGCTGTGACGAAATTCAAAACCCAAAAACACCTAAAATCACTTCCAAATCACATAATTCGGGTTAATTCGCAAAGGGCAAATTCATCTAACACAATCACCACTACATATTGTAAGTTTTTCATGACACATTTCATCTAATTCCACCATATTCGATCATACTCATGATTATGCATGTTTTTATAAAATTCTTTAAATTCACAATTTCTTTCAAATTAAGCTTTAAATACTCATAACTAAATGCTTCCCATAGGATTAGAATGATTTATCAACACTAGAAACTAATATTCATAAAACTATAATGTCAAAAAAAAAAATTTCAAAGTTTATACACTCCTTTTCAAAATTTTAGTAAACACATTGTTGAATAATGTCTTGAAAACGTATTAAAACTAATTACATTATACTTGTGTAACTTGTAAAACTTGAAATTACATATTTTTTTCGACTAAGAAAAACTATGTTGGCTCACAATATAGGGGTGTTTGGATTATGTCCAAATAATATCAAAACATAGTCATTATAATTTTTATAAAACTTTGTTATAATTATAAACCTTAAAATTGTTTATCAAACTCGTCAAGATATATAATTCATATGTATATTGACGCACTTGAGTTATAAGTCACTAGTTAAGGAAGCGTTTGGTTTATTACTAAAAATGACATTTTTAAGTAAAAATACAAACCATCTTTTTCAAAAACAAATTACATGCATAAGAAACTCGCAAGAAATAGCTAGTTTTACAATCTAATGAAAATCTAGCAAATTTCATGATATATATAGATGTTTAAAGGGCGTTTGGATTTGTCCATAACCACCCATTAAACTTCGTAAAATATATCTAGAACGAGTTAAAAACAACATTAAGGAACATGGTAATCTACTTCTTAGGATTAGCAACGAAGTATGTTTACGTTCCAACATAAGCCTTAACAATAAACATATACTTTTATCTTTCTTTATATTTATTTTGGTCTTTTTGTATTGTTGATGTGTTTAGGTGAAAATGCCCAAAGCAACTACCGAAGATCTTTCTCACACTAAAAACTACATTCCCAAAGTTTCTCAACTCCCTACCACATCTCCTTCCATTGGACTTATCTATCGTCAAATTGAAGATAGAAATATTCATGAGGGACGTGTAGTAGATCTTGCTTTTGCTCAATCCGAATACATAAATCGCTTGTTTTCAAGCATCAACTTCAATTGTCTTTATGAAATTAATGAACCTATTATTCCTCGCTTCATTATGGATTTCTATAGCCAAGTCACCGTCCAAACCAATGATCTTGGTTTCATCACCATCTCTTTCATGATTCAAAATGAATTTATCACCCTAACTCTCGAACAATTTGGTCATATCCTCCAAATTCCATTTAGAGGTCAAGCCGTTTTCTCAAACGAGTGGGTCCTCGAATCTCTTAATCGCTATCGACCAACCTTCGGTCCATATCTCGACTAAATTCCTCATCCCGACGAAATTCGTCAAGTCCTTGGTATAGATCGTGCCACCACAAGTCGAAAAATAAAATCCAAAAACGTTCAAATGTCTCCATTCCAACTTCTCCTCAAAGAATTAAGCCCTCACATGAAGCGTTGGGAAGAACTCATTCGTGAGAATGCGTTTGGTACTGGAGGTCACCGGGACCATCTCCCGGCTAGCCTTGCTCACATGTTGTATTGTATAGCTGTCGAAAAGCCATACAATTTGGCCTACTTCTTTATCAAACGGATTGAGTGTGCTAGAAAAACTCCCAAAGCCAACCTTCCATATGGAATGTTCCTTACTCGTATCTATCGTCATGTTATCGAGTACTACCCCGATCTTGACAATAGTATTTATGAGTCCATCTATCCCACTCTACGTACTCTCGCTCTAAAACAAGCTCGACGAACTCGAAGTGACAAGGGTAAACCTCGTCGTCATAGCTTTCATGGATCATCCTCAAGGCAAGATGATGACGATGAGGAGGAAAACATCCATGATGCTAGTACCCCTTCGTTTTCTGAGTTCGTTGACGATTTAGAGGATCTTGACTATCCCAACTATTCTACTCCATCTCCAAGTGATCAAACTGAAGAAGTGCTTCATGAACGAACTACCGAGATGCTTAGAAGACAAAAGAGCTTGCACGAAGAAGTTAGAGGTGGCTTCAAATCTATTGGGAAGACTTTGAAGGGTATCTTCGGGAAGAAAAAGAAATGATATGGTCGGATTATGTTTGTTAAACAATGTTTTATTTTTTTTTGTCTTGTGTGCTATTTGTCCGAAGTTTATTCGGAAATACTTGCTATTTAAATATGTGTTTAGGATGATAACTTGATTGTCTTTGACATTTTTATGCATGTTTCTCTTGATCCATATATATGTTTGCATGATTAGTTAATGGTTATATAACTATATGACATGTATGCTTTCTAATAAACCAAAACAAATGTGAAATGTCCAAATTGAGCTTGCTGCACATTCAAACCAGAACATAACATCTTTCCAGAAAATTTTTGAAAATTTTTGGTTTCTGGGTCGTCAGATGGGCGGACCCCTTAAATCATAAAGGGCGGCCCCCTTAAAATTAAGGGGACCGGCCATCTGAAACAGTTTTTACACTGTTTTCTTTTGCATCATGTGATCCCTTTTGCTAGTCCCAGCTATCATTACTCTTAAAAACCAAACTGATTTTGGAATATAACATTACAATTTCAAAATAATTCCACTTCTAAACATGTTTTCCCACTATATAATCCCCATGCATGTTTAATTCATAATTCATCATCCTCATCACTCATAAACCATCATCATGTCATCACCAAGAACCACCCATTCAAACAATGCCAAGAAACAAAAACTTGTCATTATACCACCCAAACAACTCTTCATTGATCTTACAAATGAAGACAACACCACCCCATCACCACAACCTCAATGTTCATCTCCTAGTGCACCAAATGCACCCTCCAAAACACCCTCAACAAATGGAAATTCTACTTCCTCCATACCATCCACTTCATCCATTAATGACTACATAAACACCCACTTATCTCCTCCACCAATGGTTCAACCATCACAACCTACCAATGAACACTCCACCCTTGCATTAACCCTCTCATTATCACCATTAACACCTCTTGATGCACATTTCTCATCATCCCCTATCAATCCACCAACCTATAACCCCGTCCCATGGAGCTTACTTGAAGCTCATGGTGACACTTGCCTTTGTTGCATCCACAACCGAACAATTGTGTTCGGACTAAGAGATGAAATGCAATACATGTTTTCTCATATTGAGAACTTGTTGCATCCACCAACAATAAACACAACCCCTCCACCACCATCAACAAACACTCCTCCTCCATCACCATCTCCATGTTCACCATCCATTCCTCCCAACTAAACATGCTTGGTGATTCACAAATAAAAGTACCTTAAACCATTTTGGATGGCAAGCTCTAGAGAGGACTTTTATGTTTGAGCTTTGGTTTATTTGTTATGTGTTGATTGTAAGCCTTTAGGGCCTTTGTTTGTAGCATTACTTGTTTCATTTGTTGATGTAATGCTTGATGTATTATTTTCACTTGATTAATGATATGGTTATGTTTAGTCTATTTTTTTTTTTGCATGCTATATACATATATATGTTGCTTGCTACTAAATATTTTTGCAAGATATCCATTTCTCGTTTCCTTTTGGCCTCAAAACGAGGGGGAGCTTACATCAAGGGGGAGCTTCCGTTAACACGGGATAACCTTTTTGATGCTCACAAAAAGGGGGAGAAGTGATATAAACTCACTCTAATACTTGTATATAGACTAATTTTCGACTAATGAGTTTAAATTTTGTAATCATCAAAAAGGGGGAGATTGTTTACATAAATAATGTATGAAAACGTTATTTATATTTTTCGATATCTCTATATTTTGACGATCACAAAATGTAAACTCGTCAATCGTTTGATTACTACGTAAACAAGTATTAAGCTAGTTTATATCATTATATCCAACTTAATCACTTAAGGTATGGATAAACAAGTGCTTAATACATCTCATGATCAAAGGGGTATTTAATTCACTAATACAAAGTTTATTTAATTATATAATCTTATTAAATATTTTTGAAAAACACTTTTGGTATTAAGGAAAAATGTTTTAATCATACTAAATATATGATTTCAAATATTTAACCAAAATCAGTTAGTTTTTCACCAAATAAACTTTCCCCACTAAAAGACAAGTTTTCTGGCCGTTACAGTTGGGCGGCCCCCTTAATTATAAGGGGCGGTCCCCTTAATTTTAAGGGGGCCGGCCATGCTTTAAGGGGACCGGCCAGGCTCCCCTGTCAGAAACTGTCAGATTTCTTCCCCTATAAATACCACCTTAATTCTGGAATTTTTCCTCACCTTTTGCACGAAATTTTCAGATCTACAATCATCTAAAACTCATCCAAAACCCTTTGATCATTTGTATATTAATCCTTGTTTCAAGTGATTCAATCCCTCATCATCCATTCTCATTCTAAGTGCAAAAGAAGAACTCTCTACAACCAAGTTCAAGAAGTGTTGAAGAGTTGTTGTGTATAGTGTATATATATTCATTTGTGAATATTGTGTTGTGCTTGTTATTATTTGTCTAGAAGATAAAGAAGTTGTGTAGATAGTAGAAGTTGATTAGTAGTGAAGTAGGATAGTTGTGAAGATTGGTGTGTAGAAGAAGGTGTGTAGAAGATTGGTGTGTAAAAGCTAGGTGTGAAGAAGATTGGTGTGTAGATTGGTGTGAAGATTGGTGTGTAGATTGGTGTGAAGATTGGTGTGTAGATTGGTGTGTAGATTGGTGTGTAAATTGGTGTGTATATTGGTGTGTAAGGTTTTCTCCGCCATAAGGGAGTTTGTTGACATAGTGAAGAAAACTCTCGAGTAGGTGACTCGGGGAGTGGAGTAGGAACAAGGAAGGTGTCCTTGTAGCCGAACCACTATAAATCCTTGTGTTGTGGTTTGATCTTTCTAACTCTTCTCATTACTTATTTATTTACCTTTGCTATATTAGTTTTGTTAGTTAGTTATCATACAATTGTTCATATAGTGCAAGTATTGAATTCACATAAATCAGAATCGAAGTTTTTAAAACAAACTTGTACTTATAAATTTTAAAAAGGACGTAAAACTATTCAACCCCCCCTTCTAGTTTTCCACATAATTAAACGTGTAAAAGATATCTAGGGAGTAGTGAAATCTAAGTAAACACATTTTCTCCAATTACTGCTCACAACCTTAGTATAAATTAGTTTATTTTCATTTTTTGTATTTTATTTTGATTGCATCTTAGTTTTGGGTTAGTTGAATAGCAACTAATTCCGCCCACTCTTCCAAAAACCGAGATATTTACTTGCTTTCCATAAAATATAAAAACACAAAAATAATCATCCCTCATCTTTAGAACTAGTATTTAGGCTTTCTAATCCTAGCGACACTATTCCTAAGCTGAACGATCAATCCCCCGGTACTTGTCACTATACTATACTACAACGATCAGGTATACTGCCTGGTGGGGGTTGTAAGCTTCTCGAGATCCCTCGAGAGGTAAAGCCTGTTGCGATTTCCACGCATCAAGTTTTTGGCGCCGCAGCCCGGGGAATAGTTATTGTCTAGGTTAGGATTTCTTTTTATTAGGTCTACTTGCTAAATTCCTTTCTAGTAAGATTTTATTTTTATTTTTAGGTTTTCTTTAGTCTATCTTATTTCTTTGTGTTTTTGTTCGTACTAGTGTGGTCTTTATGGAATCAAAGAGTCGCCGTTTAGAAATTAGCAAGAGGCTTATTGCGCATAAAAGAATAAAGAGAGAAGCTAACACATTTAAGAAATTCATTAAGCCTCTCCAAATGAAAATTGAGTTCACAAACTTCGCTCCAACCCCGGATGAATTAAGTTACCACAAGTTCATCTTACAACATCCTTGCCCCTCGAAATATAGAAAGACACCATGGATTAGGAGGCATAACTTCAGGAACATTAAGATTCCCTGCATGATTGGGTACATGTCTAGAGAGCATACATACATTGACTTAAAAGCACCCATGAATATCATGTCTAGGCTCTATTACAATTGGATAATGAACGAAAGATTAAGCCCTAGAAAAGACCCTTACAATTCTAATAGGTTATGTAACTTTGTTAGGAGAGTTAATGGGGTACACATCTTTTTAGGAAATTTTACTTATCAATGTGACTTTATAATCCTAGAAGATGTCAGAGGCATTATTGATCCACACCTTGGAGAAGTAGTTTTAGAACAACCTTTTGTTGAGAAAACTAAGATGTATTACGACCATGAGAAGGGGATAGCTCAGTTTACTGATGGGATGGAGAAGGTCACTTTTATGATGCCTCACATAAAGGAGGAATTAAAGGGCATCAAGAATCTACAGATTGATGAAATTCGACCTTATGAGGTTAAGGAAGATGGAATCACTGATGAAGCCTATTGTGAGAGGAGGAAAACATATTATTCGGGTTGCGTGAATCTAGGCCCGGAATACAAGCGTGATGAGAATTGGGTTAGATGTTTTGAGTTAGCACAAAAGTGGGAAAGGAAAACGTAGTAACCCATAACCTTGAGTCTAGCTACAAGACTCGTAAATAAAGAAAAGCGCTTCTTGGGAGGCAACCCATGTTTTGTGTGATTTTATTTGTTTGTTTGTTATTTGCTTCCGTATGCATGTTTAATTTTTATTGTTGGTTGATTATGTTTCTCAATTAAAATGTGGAAATACTTTACTTTGTTGTTTAGCCCTAGTCTTAACTCCACCTAAAAGTATTTTTGCAAAAGATAAGTGTAAGGGGAAACCCCAAATATTTTTTTTTAAGAAACAAACCGATCATGATTGTCCACAATATTAAATGAGCATGTATATTCGTATTTGTTAGAGTCAAATGCTTGTATTGAGTCATAATGAAGTTTTGCAGGATTTTCCAGGAAGTAGGACCAAGTTTTTCCAGAAATTTTCCGGAAACTTAACATAAGAATTTCTGCAGGTCCATTCTGACGGCGTCAGAGGTTTACTCTTGACGGCGTCAGGAGTTAAAATCTGGAAATTTTACCGGTTTTGTTTTTCTAACGGAGTCTTATGGTTTTTGTGAATTATTAAGTTTTATAATCTCCAGGAGATCTGCAAACTTCATTCCACAAGCATTATATCTTATCTTGTTTTCTAGGATTTAGAAACTTATATAGGATGCCGCCGATTTTACGCGAGGTTGTCTTGTCTATTTTCTCAGGTTTTACAGGTTATGTACGAAAAGAAGATGATTTATATTCTGGAAGGGAAGCTTTGATTGTTCGTTTTCTTGGAGGAAGATTTAACCTGGCCATCCTATTATCCATACCGAGCGAATCAGGGGAGTATTTGATTTCATTCTCTTTACTTTTTCACTTTTACATTCTTTACTTGAACATTGGGGACAATGTTCATCTTAAGTGTAAGGGGATGGTAAAAAGATGATACCTTACATATGCACTTTCGCTTGAGTTTGTTTTGTTTAATGGTAGATGTGTAATAAAACTATGAGAAATACTTGTTAGTGTAATTTTAGCGCCAAATTTAAATTTTTTTACAACATTTAGGAGTGAAACTTTAGCCATAGCAAGCGTCTCATGGATAGGAGATTGTATGACTAGCACATAACCGTATATTCAGAAAAATTTTCCACCCAAATATGTGAGGTTCGCCTTTAGATTTGATAGGAAAAACATTTACTATTAGTGCTTATGAGTGTACCGGTAGCATTTAGATTCTAGAACTTGCGTTAGTGATGCATCCCGAGACCGCTAGTGAGACTACATTCGTGTAGTAGGATTTACTACATGATAAGAGGCATTAGGATCACCCTTGTGTTAAACCCGTATTATAATTACTTGACCATTTAAGTCATATTACTTGGCTAGTTAAGTCAACTAATTTTTCCCACACCCTTAGCGTTGTACTCATTTTTAGTACACGAAACCCCTAGTACACCCCTCCGAGCCTATCTTTTCGTTTCTAACTTTAAGCATCTTACTTAAAGGAAGAATTTTGTTACACCCCACTTAAATGTACAACCAAATCGCCTTAGCCTTCCGTGTATGCACTCATTTTTAGTGCATTATTGTTATTTGTTAAACCCTAAGTTAACTTTCTAATTGATTACATGGTTGCTAAGTCGAGTCATATCATTGTACATATTGTTTTGGGACGATTGGGACTCATGGGTAAGTACTTATTTTATGAAGTAATGGGGAAGAACATCACTTATTACCCCCCATATGTACGTTAATCTTAAAAGTGCTCCAAGTGTTTTGATTTTCTTAATTCGAGTCATTAGATTAGTTTAATGTAAAGATTCAAGTGTAAGGGAAATGTTCATTCCCTATGATGTATTATTTTGGATGGTAGGGTAAGAATGTATGCAAAAAAAAAAAAAAAAAAAAAAAAAATCCAAAAATCAAGAAAAAGAAAAAAAAAGAAAAAAAATATAGAAAAAAAGAAAAAAAAAAAAAAGAGAAAAAACATACGGACTACCATCCCGTTTAATTCTATGTTCATTTTATATTTTTGTTATTTTTCATTTGTTAGCTTAAGTCGAGTCTAGTCTTGGCTTAGCAACGCCACATTGTACATGTAATTAACTAAGATTGTTAACTCGCCACCAGTAAAACTTCCTTTATCCAACAAAACCGTGTATTTCATATCCCTACACCTAACGTTACAACCCTTTAAAAGACCTCTTTGATAGTTTATCCTAGGTGCTTACGCCATGTGGTGGAGGTTTGATCCTTTCCCAAGCCTATGGTAATCTATTTTGCCATGACAGGTAGTGAGAGATATCTTCCGTTTCCATATTGTAATTTACACTTTATTACACCCGAGAGATGTGAGTATCTAAACACTATTTGTGAGGTGCTTGTGTATGACTTCCGTTCTTGTCTATTGGTCTTTAGTGGAACGATTATTTGTTGTAATTACTTTTATATTAGTGTTAAATGACCCCTAACTTGTCTTTTGAGTAGAATAAAAGCGCATTTGCTTGAGGACAAGCAAATCTCAAGTGTAAGGGTATATGATGAGGCGAAAAATGATCCGTTTTTAGGGGGTCATTTAGGCCCGAATCCGAATTTATTTGATCAAATATTGCCCTAAATCGTTACTTTTGTGATTTTAAGTACTTTGGGAGTGAAATCTGGAAAAGGAAGCAATTCGGACGTTTTTTTAGCATAAAAGTGAAGAAAACGCCAAAGTGTTAATTTTCCATGCTGGGAACAGTAGGTGACGGCGTCAAGAGCAAATTTCATGAATTTCCATGACGACCCAGTAGAGTTTTGACGGCGTCACGTGAGAAGGGCGTCAAGAGTAAAAGAGTCATGACGGCCTGGAAGTGTCTAAGTCTTGACGGCGTCAGAAGTAGATCTAGGCAGTCCGAGGAGAGTTTTGGCGGTGAGGTGACGGCGTCACAAGATTACTCTTGACGCCGTCAGACCTGTTTTTCTATATATAGTTTTCTAATTTTTCACATTTGAAGGAGAAGTTTTGGAGAAACCCTAAGTACGATTTTGGTGCAACTTTTACAGGTTTTTCAATGGTTCCAAACCCTTGATACCTTGCCTAAACGTAAATTAATTGTAAAAACGTACAAGTTAATTTAAGAAAAACGCGAGTGCGCGAAATAAAAAGTGATTTTAATGCTATGCTAATCCTACGGGGGTAAAAATTATTTTTCTACGTTCTAAAAGCTTTAAAGAAAATTTTTGAAAGAAGAAAAATATTTTTTAGATTTTTATATTTTTATAATGAATTAAACACTAAAATAATAAAATAAGTCCTAGAAAAATAGTAACACTATTTAGAAATATGTGAATTTTTTTGGGAAAGTATAATACTAAATACAGAAACAGGGAAAAATAAGAACCTGAAATAAGCAGTGCTAAATAAGCAGCAATAAGCTATTCTAAAAACTGATAAGTGAATAAGCATAAGGTACTGATGAGTGTCTAAATACTCATCATTTTATACTAATCTGAGCTGCCAAAACATACAAAAACACTCTAATATGCATCAAAATACTTAAAATATCTTAGAGATGTGTTTTATATGTTTCAAACACAAAATATGCAAAAACAAATGAAAAACGTACAAAGTTTGCATAATTGGCAGTTTCAGTCCCTCAAGTTTCATATATTTGCAAAAATAGTCCCTGGTGAATAAAAACTTGTACAAATGTCATCAAAGGTCCTTTTTAATCATAAAGTTACACATTTAGTCCTTTGGTGCAAAGTTTCATAAAATTACAAGTTTAGTCCCTATACTTTGGAAATTGACAGAAATGATCCCTGGGATTTAAAAACTTTGAGAAATTCAATTTTGGTCCTTGTACTAATAATCTTTTGCAGGAATGGTCCTTCGTGTGAAGTTTGGTGGAATTACATAATCAGTCCCTGAAGTTTGGTGAATTGTCAGTTTTAGTCCCCGGGTATTTAAAAAATGAAAAAACATCAAAAATACCCTTGTACTATTCACCCTTGTCAAGTTTGGTCCCTATGAGAACTTTGATAAACTTACAAAACCAAACCCTTAACTTTTGCCAAATTACATAATTGGTCCTTGTTAGTTAACAATACAAACGGACCCTTTTGTTATTTTACTAAAACCAAACAAAACCCAATCCATATACACATCCCCAGCCCACCTTTTTCCAGCCCAATCCCAAGCCCAGTCCACCCCTTGGTCAAACCCGGTCAAAACCACAACACCACCCAGTCATCCCTTCCCTCCAAAACCACCACCACCACTGGTATTCCAAAACCACCACCACCACCTGTCCCAACTTGCTCCCCACACTTCACCACCTCACCCTCCACCTCACACAACACCCCAAACCCCATTAATGCCCCTAATACCCTCTCCACGCAACAAACAGTACCCACAAGACTTTTGCCGCCAAAAAGCATTTTAAACGGTTAGGATTGATTGGACCATATCAATGGCTACAAAATGGTGGGAAATACCCCAGTGGGTCCCACAAGCTTAAAAAAGGGCTACAAAAGAGATGAGAAGCTGTGATGAAAGATTATTAGTTTAGGTTTAATTTAATTAGGTCGTAGGTAGTGTAATCTTTAAATTCAGTTGTAATTTAAATCAAACAAGCTTGTATCAGTTAAATTTCATGTATTACAATCTTTAATCAAAGTTAATTTCAAGTTTCATTGGTTATCTCAGTTTATTCATTTTCAAGATTGCTCAAAAATCTCAAAAAGTTGTTTGATATTGTTAGTTGTTATTAAGTAAGTTCAGAAGCTCATATAAGCTTTGACAAAGCTTAATTAAGCTTTGGAAAACCTTAGTTGTTTGTTTAACTCATAAACAGAAAAATTCATAAAAAAATCAAATAAATAGTGAAAAATATAAAAATCTAGTTACAAGCAGTTTGGAAGCAAGGAGCAGGGTGTTATTTGGATGAACATGGTTTAGAATCCTATGGGGGATACTAGGTTGTGATCTTGGTCTTGGTTTCATCATCTCAGTCCAATTCCATTTGTAAGCTTTTATACCCATTTTTACTATTTTACTGAATGAGTATTTAATCAGCTTAGACTTTAGTAATTTTAGGTTTCTATATTGTTTATTAGTTATAACATTAATTAAAATCAGTATTGTTTTCATTGGAAATCATTTGTACTAAAAACCAAAAATCTCACAGTGAAATACTCAAGTTTGACAAACCTGTGTATTTTACTTATGGCATGATTGATTTGTGTTCATTTGATCTTAGTTAAGCATAATTTAGTGTTAGGAATGAGTTTTATAGATTAAAATCTTGTCTAGCTTTGAGAATCTTACAAACAGTCATTTAAAGGTGTGTTTGGCTCAGCTTGTTACTGAGAGTGTTTGGTATCATTAGTCATCTAGGTTAGTTTACTCATGTTACTTTAGGTCATACTAGGTTATAGCAATCTTAAAACTCAGGCATTAAACCACAAAAAGTCAAAATCACAATTGATCACCCCTCACAGTTAACTGTGAGGGATTTGTGATCCACAAACCCACCCATTACCTTATTAGTTGTAGCTTTAGCTTATTTTAGGTCTACAATAGCTTAATATAACTTATACAATCTGTAGTGATCCATAGAATTTCACATAAGTCAAACTAGCAAGTTTCACTAAAAAGTCAATTTGTGCATCTCAGATTTTCTCAAATATTGGGATAATTGTTTAGAAATTAGGAATAGGTTTTAGGCATTGAAACTTTTTGTAGTATTAATCTACCAGTCCATCTTTAAGATTCAACAATCCTTATACTTTTAGGATTTTTCTACTGGGTCCCACTCAAGCCCAAACTTGCGTGCAGGGAGAACATCTCCCCTGCACACCAGATATCAGGCCAACACCACCACTTTGGTGGTGTTTTGTGGCCATCTCAGTGGGCCCCACACCCTCTAGTTAGTTTCTTTGAACCCCCTCCTACCAGGGAACCTAGATTGACCACTTGTTTGACTTGAATCACTGTGGACCCCACCTAAATAAGCCCATCAAGTTTGTCCCATTCTGTGTTCTAATTCAGTTTTTGGATTAGCTTAATTGTGCTTATTAGCTTATCTACTGAGCTTATTTGACCAATTTAAGTTTTGACAAGTCCATAAGACTTATTTGAACCAGAATATACCATAGTGGGTCCCACACAAGCTCATTTGAGCTTATTTCCCATCTCAGTCAACAAAAGTCAACTGTGGAAGCAATAAGCTTCCACAGTGCTTATTAATAAGCTAGAAATTAGTTGTTTTTACAAAAGTTGCTTATTTTTATATATAATATAGTTTTGTAAAATAAAAATCAAGAAAAACCAACATAAAAATAAGTGATAGTTTCTATTTAATTTAATTTAATTTTAATTTTCATTTTTAGATTTTTATTAAGTAATTTGTGTTTTTATATTTTTATTAATTTCATTTTAGGCTAAAGTAATTATAATAATTTTCTTAGATTTTTATATTGTCATTTGATATTTATTAGAATTAAAAATAGTTTTAATTAATAATTAATAAATAAATAAGTTTTAAATAGCATAATTAATTTTTATACAGCAACACCTAGTTTTTATATTTTTTATAGATTTTATAAGTTATAATATAGTTTTATAAATTTTTTCACAATTTTCTAAGTTAGTTTAGTATTATTTGTAATTTAAAATAGTTTAATTAGTTTAATTAAGATAAATAGTTTTTAATTAATAGAAAATTCATAAAAAGACAAAAATATTTATTTTTATTTTTTATACTTTCTTCAAGTTCATTTTTAAGTTTAGAAATTATTTTTATAAATTTTTAGTTTAATTTGTAGTATTTATAATTTTTAGTTTTAATTAAGTTAGTTTTAATTAAATAGTTAAATAAGTTTTTAATTAAATAATTAATAATAAATAATATAATAATCTAAAAAATAGTTTTATTTTTAGTTTAATTTTATTTTAAGTTTAAAGTTTATAGAATTTTCAATTTTAACCCTTATAGTTTATTTTTCCTTAAAACTCACCTTTTTCTCAGTACGCAGTCGCGTCTGATTTTTAAATTGGTGAACGTTTTAACGTTTTAGATATCTAGGTTTTACGTAATCATTTTAATAGTTATTTTAAGTTATAAAACCCTAGTTTAAACACACACACACACATCTTATACCTTTCCTGTTCACATTCACTAATCACAAGATTCGTTTTTAATATCATCACAACCTCGTTGGGACATTACGACCCGGGAAAACACTGTATTCCTCGGAAGCATTTGCCTCAGCTGTTTGACTATTACAGTTGGCCATTCACAAGTGGCTGATCAATAATTATCTGACCGTTTGAGGCGAATCAAAATTTGGCGCCGCTGCCGGGGAGGTTGTGCGCTTATTCTAAACGATTTTGCGTATTAGTGATTCTGGATATACATCCATTGTATATTTACCATCTTTTATCCATATTTTTATAAAACAAAACACAAAAATATTCACCTTTACACCCCTACCTATTTGATTCTTCATTTCTCATCCCCAAAACCCTTTGATTCTACCTTCTTCCACTTATCTCATAATTGATTATAATGGCATCTCTCGATGACGATTTCTTTAAACAAAGGGCCTTTAAAAGCGAAGTTGAAAAACTTATGGCCTTGTCAAAAATGTCGAGATGTCATGTTGATTATGATGGACCTTCGATTCCTATTCCCTCTCCGGTGAGGGAAAGAGATCACGAAACCGAGGTGACAAAGGACCTTGTACTTTCCTCTGACGATGGAGGTGCTAAATATGTCCAAACCACGGTTGTCCAAAAACCTGAGCTCACAAATGCTCCTAAACCTTCAAAAATCAATCATGATCTTTCATGGTTTACGGTTAAAAGTTTGTCAAGCAAACGTACAGAGCTTAGGGTAGTGACTGAAAAGAACGATTTACCCAACCTTCACAATTATCAAAAACAAAAACCCGAGACCATAACGGAAGTGGTGGAAATTCCTAGCTCTAAGAGCACACCACTTGTCCCACCTCCAGATTTTGTCCCTTGTGACGGTTGTGGTGAGCCTCTTTTCGGTTTTCCATGTCGTTGGTGTACATGTATACAATGTGGTAATGATATTCAAAACGGGAGTTGTTTGTTTTGTGGGTCGAGTAATTCATTTGCTTATGATCCTAATCAAAACTCATTCAACAACTCCTCAAATTTTTCAAACTACCCATCACATTCATACGAGCAAGAATCATATTATCCAAATATCAATGATGCTTCGTATCAAAATATACCAAGCCAGACTCAACAGTTTTACTGTTGTGAGTACTGTGGAGGTCCACACTTTAGCTCTGATTGTCAAACAAGGAATCCATTTCTTTGTAACAATTACGACTATTCGTTTCAAGACCCACCTCCCCAGTACCAAATGAACCAAGCAACTCCTCAAAACCAGCAATATCCTTGTCTAGAGGTTCTTGAGAAACTTAAAAACATTAAGGAGGAGTTAGCTAATATGTCGTTTCACAATGCACCAAGTTCTTCTTGTGTATATTGTGGGGGTCCTCATAATGATGATCAATGTCAACCTTCCGGTTTTGACACATCTACACCTCCACAAATTCCACTCATTCAAAATTCTCGTGATAAATCTATCGCAGAATCACTTGCTGAAGAACGAGATTCTGGGAAAAGCATGGAAGATTTAATTGCTGAGCAAAGAGTAGCCAAAATACGTGCCAATATTCGCTATGCTGCTTTTTATGAGGACGATGATGACAGTGATGATGATGATAACATTGTTATCATTCAAAAAGAATCATCAAGTTCATCAGTTGAGACTCCTTCCATGCATATACAGGGAGAAAAGAATATAACTGAATCACCAGCAGTAGAAATAATGGAACTTGTAGACTCCATTGCTGCTAGTCCTTCTCATCTCCCTGAGTATGATGTTATCACACCCGAGGTTCCCACTCACTCTCTGAACATGGGGGACGAGCATCTTGACACTATTCCTGCAAAGGAATCGGACGAATTCATAAAGTCTAGTGTTGAGAACCTTGTCTCAATCCCAAGTGAGTCACAGGGAATTCTTGATCATGTGTGTGATATTCCTTCCCCTCTTGTCTTTCCAAATAATCATACTGAGATGTTCTCTGATTCTGATGAGAACTATTCTTTATCTTGTGGAGACATAAGTTATGTGGGGGAATTACCTTCTGAGCTTGTCAACTCAGAAGAAGAGAATGATGAAGAAATACACCAAGACGAAGCTCTTCGTCTTACATTACTAAATGCTAATCTTCTCATTTCTAGAATTGAGGCTTTTAATGAAAGGCCTATTTCATCTCCTATCCCCGTCAAGGATAGTGAGGTTTTGATTAATGATTCTATTCCTGAATTGCAAACGTTCCATTTTGATCAAACGGAAGAGAAGATAAGTGGTATCACCACTTCTCATTCTTATAATTCTCTTCTCGTTTATGAATCATTTACTTTTGAGGAATTCCCCAGTGAACTAACTCAAATCAATCCCGAATACGAATCATTCACCTTTGAGGAGTTCTCCGGTGAACTCACTCATATCATATCTCCTCCGGAGTATGATACTTTCTATTTTGATCTAGAAACACCCATAATATGTCTTGATCAAACGAGCTTAAATGAGGAGATTCATGAAACAATAAATTCTCCTATTGAAGATGAGGAGTTAATCATGATTTTCATCATGACTTTCTTTCTTTTCTTCATATATCCCGTGGCTTATCCTATTCTTCACTCCTTCGGGAATGAAGACACTATCTTTGACCCCGGCATTCTCATTTATAAATTTTGAGCCGGGTACTTGTCTCATCGGTGTGGAACTTTCACGTGCTTCAAATGTTTATCCGAACATCTTGAATGAAAGTCCGATTGAGATTGTCTCTTCCACTTACTTCCCCATAGATTTTTAAATTGTTTTTTTTCTCCCGATCTGTTCAGGACCTCTTTATTACAGTTAACCGTTCATAAGCGGTTAGCTTGCGTGATAAACCTGACAGTTTGGGAGAAAAGGAATCAAATACGGGGTCGAGTCAAGCTAGTGACTCGGGAATCAAAAAACATTAGCAAAAACATGGGTTTTCACCCGTGTGTAACACCCTAGTGTGGGGGAGATGCCCCACATGTTGTATATATATATATATATCCCTAAAAAAATAAAAAAAAATTAAAAAAAAAATTAAAAAAAAAATGTACATATAGTGATAGCTTCTATTTAAGAAGTTTTATCTAAAAAAATAATAATTGTATGTATATACATTTTAAATAAAGGCTATAGAGTATTTCCTTCTTACATTCTAAGTTCGGTTTAACACCCGGTACTTTGAATATTGAGGACAATATTCAGTTCTAAGTGTGGGGGGAGATTCGTTATTCTAACGAATTTAAACACATGTTCCATCAAGAACCCCCATTTTAGCCAAAATTTTAAATTTTTTTTCTCACTTAGAACGCAATAAATGGTATCAATCCTCCATGTCTAACCCACAACAGGATTGGCTAATCCAGGAGCAAACGGTTCTTGGTAAAGATAACTCAAACCCGTTTACGGCTTGCAATTTGCCAAAAATTGTATGGTTCCTCAACTCCCCATTATCCTCAAAAGCTAATGAGTTGGCTAGCCCGCAAGATTATGGCTTGTGGTAAAGGCCATAGAAAATCCATAATTGGTAATCAGCTCACCAAGATGTTGACTATTCCATCAAGAGTTGGCTAGTCCAGAAGCAAACGGCTTTTGGTAAAGACTAATCAAATCCGTTGACAGCTGGTGGTTTGCTCAAAATCACACGGTTATCAGGTGTGCCACAGTTCTTACACCTGGCTACTCCAGAAGTGATGGCTTTTGGTAAAGAGTTTTTCAAATCCATTAAGTTTTTCTCAATAGATTGCTAGGGACTAGCAATAGTTTAGTGTGGGGGATTGATGAGTGTCTAAATACTCATCATTTTATACTAATCTGAGCTGCCAAAACATACAAAAACACTCTAATATGCATCAAAATACTTAAAATATCTTAGAGATGTGTTTTATATGTTTCAAACACAAAATATGCAAAAACAAATGAAAAACGTAAAAAGTTTGCATAATTGGCAGTTTCAGTCCCTCAAGTTTCATATATTTGCAAAAATAGTCCCTGGTGAATAAAAACTTGTACAAATGTCATCAAAGGTCCTTTTTAATCATAAAGTTACACATTTAGTCCTTTGGTGCAAAGTTTCATAAAATTACAAGTTTAGTCCTTATACTTTGGAAATTGACAGAAATGATCCCTGGGATTTAAAAACTTTGAGAAATTCAATTTTGGTCCTTGTACTAATAATCTTTTGCAGGAATGGTCCTTCGTGTGAAGTTTGGTGGAATTACATAATCAGTCCCTGAAGTTTGGTGAATTGTCAGTTTTAGTCCCCGGGTATTTAAAAAATGAAAAAACATCAAAAATACCCTTGTACTATTCACCCTTGTCAAGTTTGGTCCCTATGAGAACTTTGATAAACTTACAAAACCAAACCCTTAACTTTTGCCAAATTACATAATTGGTCCTTGTTAGTTAACAATACAAACGGACCCTTTTGTTATTTTACTAAAACCAAACAAAACCTAATCCATATACACATCCCCAGCCCACCTTTTTCCAGCCCAATCCCAAGCCCAGTCCACCCCTTGGTCAAACCCGGTCAAAACCACAACACCACCCAGTCATCCCTTCCCTCCAAAACAACCACCACCACTGGTATTCCAAAACCACCACCACCACCTGTCCCAACTTGCTCCCCACACTTCACCACCTCACCCTCCACCTCACACAACACCCCAAACCCCATTAATGCCCCTAATACCCTCTCCACGCAACAAACAGTACCCACAAGACTTTTGCCGCCAAAAAGCATTTTAAACGGTTAGGATTGATTGGACCATATCAATGGCTACAAAATGGTGGGAAATACCCCAGTGGGTCCCACAAGCTCAAAAAAGGGCTACAAAAGAGATGAGAAGCTGTGATGAAAGATTATTAGTTTAGGTTTAATTTAATTAGGTCGTAGGTAGTGTAATCTTTAAATTCAGTTGTAATTTAAATCAAACAAGCTTGTATCAGTTAAATTTCATGTATTACAATCTTTAATCAAAGTTAATTTCAAGTTTCATTGGTCATCTCAGTTTATTCATTTTCAAGATTGCTCAAAAATCTCAAAAAGTTGTTTGATATTGTTAGTTGTTATTAAGTAAGTTCAGAAGCTCATATAAGCTTTGACAAAGCTTAATTAAGCTTTGGAAAACCTTAGTTGTTTGTTTAACTCATAAACAGAAAAATTCATAAAAAAATCAAATAAATAGTGAAAAATATAAAAATCTAGTTACAAGCAGTTTGGAAGCAAGGAGCAGGGTGTTATTTGGATGAACATGGTTTAGAATCCTATGGGGGATACTAGGTTGTGATCTTGGTCTTGGTTTCATCATCTCAGTCCAATTCCATTTGTAAGCTTTTATACCCATTTTTACTATTTTACTGAATGAGTATTTAATCAGCTTAGACTTTAGTAATTTTAGGTTTCTATATTGTTTATTAGTTATAATATTAATTAAAATCAGTATTGTTTTCATTGGAAATCATTTGTACTAAAAACCAAAAATCTCACAGTGAAATACTCAAGTTTGACAAACCTGTGTATTTTACTTATGGCATGATTGATTTGTGTTCATTTGATCTTAGTTAAGCATAATTTAGTGTTAGGAATGAGTTTTATAGATTAAAATCTTGTCTAGCTTTGAGAATCTTACAAACAGTCATTTAAAGGTGTGTTTGGCTCAGCTTGTTACTGAGAGTGTTTGGTATCATTAGTCATCTAGGTTAGTTTACTCATGTTACTTTAGGTCATACTAGGTTATAGCAATCTTAAAACTCAGGCATTAAACCACAAAAAGTCAAAATCACAATTGATCACCCCTCACAGTTAACTGTGAGGGATTTGTGATCCACAAACCCACCCATTACCTTATTAGTTGTAGCTTTAGCTTATTTTAGGTCTACAATAGCTTAATATAACTTATACAATCTGTAGTGATCCATAGAATTTCACATAAGTCAAACTAGCAAGTTTCACTAAAAAGTCAATTTGTGCATCTCAGATTTTCTCAAATATTGGGATAATTGTTTAGAAATTAGGAATAGGTTTTAGGCATTGAAACTTTTTGTAGTATTAATCTACCAGTCCATCTTTAAGATTCAACAATCCTTATACTTTTAGGATTTTTCTACTGGGTCCCACTCAAGCCCAAACTTGCGTGCAGGGAGAACATCTCCCCTGCACACCAGATATCAGGCCAACACCACCACTTTGGTGGTGTTTTGTGGCCATCTCAGTGGGCCCCACACCCTCTAGTTAGTTTCTTTGAACCCCCTCCTACCAGGGAACCTAGATTGACCACTTGTTTGACTTGAATCACTGTGGACCCCACCTAAATAAGCCCATCAAGTTTGTCCCATTCTGTGTTCTAATTCAGTTTTTGGATTAGCTTAATTGTGCTTATTAGCTTATCTACTGAGCTTATTTGACCAATTTAAGTTTTGACAAGTCCATAAGACTTATTTGAACCAGAATATACCATAGTGGGTCCCACACAAGCTCATTTGAGCTTATTTCCCATCTCAGTCAACAAAAGTCAACTGTGGAAGCAATAAGCTTCCACAGTGCTTATTAATAAGCTAGAAATTAGTTGTTTTTACAAAAGTTGCTTATTTTTATATATAATATAGTTTTGTAAAATAAAAATCAAGAAAAACCAACATAAAAATAAGTGATAGTTTCTATTTAATTTAATTTAATTTTAATTTTCATTTTTAGATTTTTATTAAGTAATTTGTGTTTTTATATTTTTATTAATTTCATTTTAGGTTAAAGTAATTATAATAATTTTATTAGATTTTTATATTGTCATTTGATATTTATTAGAATTAAAAATAGTTTTAATTAATAATTAATAAATAAATAAGTTTTAAATAGCATAATTAATTTTTATACACCAACACCTAGTTTTTATATTTTTTATAGCTTTTATAAGTTATAATATAGTTTTATAAATTTTTTCACAATTTTCTAAGTTAGTTTAGTATTATTTGTAATTTAAAATAGTTTAATTAGTTTAATTAAGATAAATAGTTTTTAATTAATAGAAAATTCATAAAAAGAAAAAATATTTATTTTTATTTTTTATACTTTCTTCAAGTTCATTTTTAAGTTTAGAAATTATTTTTATAAATTTTTAGTTTAATTTGTAGTATTTATAATTTTTAGTTTTAATTAAGTTAGTTTTAATTAAATAGTTAAATAAGTTTTTAATTAAATAATTAATAATAAATAATATAATAATCTAAAAAATAGTTTTATTTTTAGTTTAATTTTATTTTAAGTTTAAAGTTTATAGAATTTTCAATTTTAACCCTTATAGTTTATTTTTCCTTAAAACTCACATTTTTCTCAGTACGCAGTCGCGTCTGATTTTTAAATTGGTGAACGTTTTAACGTTTTAGATATCTAGGTTTTACGTAATCGTTTTAATAGTTATTTTAATTTATAAAACCCTAGTTTAAACACACACACACACACATCTTATACCTTTCATGTTCACATTCACTAATCACAAGATTCGTTTTTAATATCATCACAACCTCGTTGGGACATTACGACTCGGGAAAACACTGTATTCCTCGGAAGCATTTGCCTCAGCTGTTTGACTATTACAGTTGGCCATTCACAAGTGGCTGATCAATAATTATCTGACCGTTTGAGGCGAATCAGGTACCCCTACTATATTAAATTTAAAACTAAAGGAAACCAAACAACAAAGAATAGATGGCACAGATGATTGTGTGGTTGCTGTGTGGTGGGAGTGACCCAGGTTCGATTCCTGGTGCACGTCTTTTTATTATTATTATTATTATTATTATTATTATTATTATTATTATTATTATTATTATTATTATTATTATTATTATTATTATTAATATTATTATTATTATTATTATTATTATTATTATTTTTGATTTCTGAGAAAGACTTTGAAAAGCAATAAAAGACCAAAGGTTTTTGTGCAGAATACTTTTCTAAAAACTAGGTGTAAGCTAAATTAAGTTTGAATGAGACAGCATGTTGTACTACATCAAGAAACATGAATTTGAAAACTATCAAACTAACTTGAAAACAAAAAAAAAAACTACAACAAGCTGCTATAAGCTACTCCAAAAAATGAATAAGCTAATGGCTAACCAAGGGAATCCTAAATAAGCACTAAGGGTACATAAATAAGCAGTTGGAAAGCAATCTTAAAAGCACCTAATAAGCAATAAACAAACATACCTACCCTATGGCTGCAGTTGGGGAAAAATGGACAGAAACGCCGCTAAAAAAAATCTTAAAAATTCAAAAAAAATTTGAGAAACTAGGATACCATCCATTTAACTTGCGTACCAAATTTCAGGTAAAAATGACTTATAACGAACGAATGAAAAATCAAAAACCACTTCTGGTCTGCACATTCTCTTGACAGATTCGGCTCTAAACGGGCTAGTTTGGGGCTGAAAATAAGCAAAAGGCACCAAAAAGCTCACTCACCTAGAGACTAATCACCAGAGAACATGTATGTAAAGTTACAGCTAATTTGGAGCTTTTATTGGGCTTATATAGGATCTGATATAGGGCTGTTTGGGATAGTTTTTGACAGCAAATGGGTGTAAAATGGGGACAAAAATTGAGTTTTTTTTACCCATGAAGTCAAAGGCAGGTATATGTACTACTACCCTAACCTTTTGTGGACTAATCTAAGACAAAAGAAACAACAACTAAGAGCTAAACTCAATTCTACCCTATCTACTTAGAGGAAAACAGTTATGATGAAAATTTTAGAGGAAAAAAAACTTTGAATCTACTTGAAACCACTGAAATTTACTTGTAAACAACTGAGAACAACAAGCCTGAGCTGATCTAAGTAAAAAAAATGAACTAAACAAATTCTTGGACCAAGAAATCTCTTGTCCCAAACAGTCCTTTAGAGGGGACTATTTTGGGGTTTAAGGCTGAGCAAGTTGATTTGGTCTAAAGTTTTGAAACACAGAGTTTAATTGAAGCTTAATAACACTTAAATGAGCAACTTGTCAACACAAAAGAAGCAGTTTAAATAAGCAAGGGACATAAGCAGTTAAGCTAAATTGAAACAGTGAGATTGCGAAGTTCTTAAACTATCTCCAATCTACCCAATAAGCATATAAGGCAACACTGCACTAAATAACAATAATAAACAAGAATGAACAGAGATAAGTATTGAGCAGGGCAATAAGCTGAGTAAAAATTAGATTTAAAAGCTGTAAAGGAAGGAACTTAGAAAATTTAGAATGCTTTAAATTAAAACTTTCATTAAAAAGGTACATCAAGACTAAAATTAACATAAGAAAAATGCTTAAAACCCTACTGAGCCTTCTTGGCTTTACACTTTCTCTATTTATAATAAAACTAAAACTAGGGTTCTTATTCCGCTTGTGCTTGTTCTGTGAGATAAAAGAGGAATCAACTTCAATAACCAACTTGTGCTTCTTGGGAGCAAATCCCAGCCATTTAATTGCTTTTGGAATAATCTCATCCCTTGAATTGGTTTTGGTGCCCAAAAGTGAGTTATGGATTGGTGACCTGGAGTGGATACCCGTGAAGGGGGAGACTGGTATTGGTGAGGAGGTGAAGCTTTTGAGGTGGGGATGGAGTGTAGCAGGAAAAAGCTTGGAGGAGGGTATTGGTATGGCGGGTAATATCAGGTGAGGAGGAAGATGGGTGAGTTTGGGGGGGTGTTAGGTTTTGTTATAAGTGGGCTGGGGTTGTGGGTTGAGAGTGTAGCTGGGCTAGGGATAATGGATTGGTGGTAGTGTTGAGTTAGATTTAGGATTGTGTTAAATAATGGGTTAAGGTTAGGTTTAGTTTAGGATTTAATTAACAAAAGTTAATCAAGGGACTAACTTTGCAATTAGGTTTAGGACTAGCGGTAAAAATGTAATTTTGGTTTTGGGTTCGTTTTTCCATGCTTACTCCGTCGCCATATTCCGGGGTTGATTTTGACTCTGTCTCGGTAATCCAAAATGCACAGCTGTTATCGAGTCGATCAAAAAATGTCTGTTTTCGCTCTGTTTTCAATCCTTTTATACCTGAAACAAATAAAAACACACTCCAAGGATATTTGTAGCATTATTTGATCATTTTTTTGATGTTTTTGGTTGTTTTGGCTCGTAAAATGGAGTAAAAGATATGTGTAAAAGGACACATATCAAATCTCCCACACTTAGCAATTGCTAGTCCCTAGCAATCCGATCATGTGAATTAATGAAAGGAATTCCATAATCCAAGAACAACCCATTTTTGAAAATTTAATGGATTTGATGTCTCTTTACCAAAAGTCATTACTTCTGGAGTAGCCAAATGTTTCAGTTCAAGTAAGAACTATGGTACACTGATAACCATATGATTTTAAGCAAACCACCAGCTGTCAACGGATTTGATTTGTCTTTACCAGAAGCCGTTTGCTTCTGGACTAGCCAACTCTTGATGCAATTATTAGCATCTTGGTGAGTTGATTACCAATTATAGTTTTCCACTGCCTTTACCACAAGCCATAATCTTGCGGGCTAGCCAACTCTTTTACTTTTTAGGATATGGAGAGTTGAGATACCATACAATTTTGGGCAAATTGTAAGCCGTCAACGGATTTGCTATATCTTTACCAAGAGCCGTTTGCTCCTGGATTAGCCAATCCTTTTATCGGTTAGACATGGCGGACTGATAACCACAAAAAATTTTGAAGCTCAAGTGAAAAAAATTTAAAATTTTTGACAAAAACAGGGGTACTAGATGGTAAAATGTGATAAAATTCGCTAGAATTTCCCCCCACACTTAGAATTGAATATTGTCCTCAATATTCAAAGTCCCGGCTATTATGCCGACTCTTTGAACGTAAAAGGGAAACATTACAAGCTAAATGTGGAAACACCGTTTTTTCACTTTATTGGTAACCACAGCAGGGGTAACTCCCCCACACTTAGGGTGAAAACCCCATATGCATGCTACTGTTTTTGTTTACCGAGTCGCTAGCTTGACTCCACCCCGAATTCATTGGTTCTTGGGGAAGTATCATGTGGAAGAGACAATCTCCATCGGACATTCATTCAAGATGTTTGGACAAACATTTGAAGCACGTGAAAGTTCCACACCAATAAGATAAGTACCCGACTCAAGATAATGGTAAATGGAAATGCCGGGGTCAAAGATAGTGTCTTCATTCCCGAAGGAGTGAAGAAGAGAGGAAGTCACCAGGTAGGTGAAGAAAAGAAAGAAAATCATGATAACAATCATGACTAGATCTTCATCCTCAAGATCAGGTTCAGTTTCCTGATTTTGGATTTCATAGGTTAAGCTCTTTGGTTTGGACAACACATCGGGAGGGAGGGTAGGTAAATTTGTCATAGAAATACAAACTCTCATGATTGAGACTCTTTCCCCCCGATCATGGTTTTTCTTGTCATCCAAGTAATCATACTCCGGAGGAGTGATGATATGAGTAAGTTCATCGGAGAACTCCTCGTGACGAGAATAAATTACATGATGTGAATCAGTGAACTCTTGTTCTGTTGTGGACTCATCACCATCCTCGTTCTAAATATCAAAGATTGGATTATCAGAAATCAAAGTGAATTCAGATTCGAATTCAAACAGAGGATTAGTGAAAGTTATTTTGAATGCTTCGGGAACAAGGTGATTAACATTCTCTATTGGACTGTTGGGATAAGAATTGAGTGAATGATCGTGATATAAGAGATTTTCAATTTCTCCCAGATCGGCATCGAAATCAAAGAGACCATCATCACTTCCCAATGGAAGTGGATTGATGTGAGTGAGTTCATCGACGAACTCCTCAAGAAGAGGATCAACATCAGAATGTGGAAGTGATGCCTCAACATATTCAATGTCTCCATAAGATGTATGATCATCGCTAAAATCGGAGAAAGTCTCGAAATGATCTTTTGGACACTAAAGAGGGGAAGTAAGATCACACATATGCTCAAAAATTCCCTGTGACTCTCCTGGGATTGGGACAAGGTTCTCAGCACTAGACTTTATGAATTCGTCCGATTCCTTTTCAGGAACAGTGCTAAGATGCTCGTCCCCCATGATAAGTGAGTGAGTGTGAACTTCGGGTGTGATAATAACAGACTCAGGGAGTTGAGAAGGACTAGCAGACATGGGTTTTATAAATTTCATTTGTTCTTCTGCAAGTAATTCCATCATAGTCTTTTCTCCTTGCGATTTTTGGATTGGCGGGATTTCAACTGATGTACTCGATGAATCTTTTTGAATAATAACAACGTTATCTTCATCATCATCACTGTCATCATCGTCATCAAATAGAGCAGCATTGCGAAGATTGGCACGTATTTTAGCTACTCGTTGCTCAGCCAGTAATTCTTCCATGCTTTTTCCAGAATCTCGTTCTTCAGCAAGTAATTCTGCCATAGTTTTCCCACGAGAATTTGGAATGAGTGGAAATTGTGGGGGTGTGGATGTGTCAAAACCGGAAGTATCAACACTAGAACAAGGATTAGGTTCATAGTAATTCTGACTCCTCGTTTGACATTGATAATTGTAGTGAGGACCCCCATAATATGCACAAGAAGAACTTGGTGCATTATGAAATGGCATATTAGCCAACTCCTCATTTATTTTTTTTAATGACTCTAGAGTCTTTAGAAAAAAATCTTGTTCAGTTTGTGGAGGAGTTGCTTGAAACATTTGGTACTGTGGAGGTTGGTCTTTACACGAATAGTCATTACTGTTACAAGGAATTGGATTCCTTGTTTGACAGTCGGAACTGAAGTGTGGGCCTCCACAATACTCACAAGAAAAGTTTGGTGTATTTTGATACGAAGCATCATTGAGATTTGGATAATATGATTTTTGCTCGTATGAATGTGATGGGTAGTTGGAAAAATTTGAAGAGTCGTTGAATGAGTTCTGATTAGGATCATAAGCAAATGAATTCCTCGAACCACAAAACAAACAACTTCCGTTCCGAATATCATTACCACATTGTTCACATGTACACCAACGACATGGCAAACCGAAAAGCGGCTCACCACAACCGACACAAGGAATAAAAGCCAGAGGTGGGACAAGTGGTGTGCTCTGAGAGCTAGGAATTTCCACCACTTCCGTTATGGTCTCTGGTTTTTGTTCTAGATAAACGTGAAGATTAGGCAAGTCGTTCTTTTTAGTCACTGCTCTAAGCTCTGTACGTTTGCTTGACAAACTTTTAACCGTAAATCCTGAAAGGTTAGGATCAATTCTTGATGGTTTGTCATTAATAGCGCGTATCTCGGGCTGTGAAGGGTAGTTGGAAGAATTTGGTGAATCATTGAGAGAATTTGGATTTATGAACAAATTGCACGAAGTGCAAAATCTGTTACTACAATTGTTTACACACTTCTCACAAATACACCGGAAACAACGATAGCCGTTATCAATCGGGCTTTTACAATGAAAACATGTGTAGCCGAGAGACGCCATAAGAATTATACATGAGAGAGGTATAAGAAGGTAGAATCAAACGGATTGAGGGTAAAGAAGATTATTTTTGGGTTTTCGAAATACATTTTGTAAAAACAAAGAAGGAAAATATTTTTGGTTTTTTTCGAAAAACAACTCAAAAACGAGACCGAGACAAGGAACTTAAACCAATAATCACGAATGAATGGCTTCTTTAGAAAAGGTACACCACTCAAAAGGATACAATGGCAAGTTTTAATCTTTTGTTTGGGAACTTATTAATGTTCACACCCCCAGTTGGTAGGTGTTCTGCCTTGGTTTTTGGCGGTTGTTTTTTTTATGTTTATTTAATTTAACAAGAAAAACGAAAAATGTTTTTGTATTTTTTTTATATGATAGATATATATACAAAATAAAAGGAAAATATTTTTGTGTTTTATAAGTTTTTTAAAAACGATAACTTCTTGACGAAGGTTCTACAAGTCACTAATCGTTAAAATCGTAACAATATTGTCGCAACACAACCTCCCCGGCAGCGGCGCCATTTTGATAATGCGTTTATGAGTGCCTATCAAAAATATACACAAAGTAGACGTGAGTGGAATTTGCTAATTAACCTTTAGGAAAAGTTTAACTTGCAAAAAACTCGTAAATACAATATATATATGTGATACCAGGTAGTGATTACCCGGGTCGTGTCCCAACGAGGTGTGAATGGGCAATATCGTGTGAGATTTGTGATTAAAATGCTTGTATGGATGATGAGAGATTATTTGGTATTGTGGAATTACGAGAAATTGCAAATAACGTATGAAAAATAAAATTAACGCAACTAAAACATGAATTCGAACAAGGAATGAAAATTAAAAATTAAAAACTAATTAGGATTCTACGGGAATGGAAATTAGGAAGCTAGGAAACCCTAAACGTAAATTAATTGTAAAAGCGTACAAGTTAATTTAAGAAAAACGCGAGTGCGCGAAATAAAAAATGATTTTAATTCTACGCTAATCCTACGGGGGTAAAAATTATTTTTCTACGTTCTAAAAGCTAAAAGAAAATTTTTGAAAGAAGAAAAATATTTTTTAGATTTTTATATTTTTTATAATGAATTAAACACTAAAATAATAAAATAAGTCCTAGAAAAATAGTAACACTATTTAGAAAATTGTGAAATTTTTTGGGAAAGTATAATACTAAATACAGAAACTCGGAAAAATAAGAACCTGAAATAAGCAGTGCTAAATAAGCAGCAATAAGCTATTCTAAAAACTGATAAGTGAATAAGCAAAAGGTACCACTACTATATTAAATTTAAAACTAAAGGAAACCAAACAACAAAGAATAGATGGCACAGATGGTTGTGTGGTTGCTGTGTGGTAGGAGTGACCCAGTTTTGATTCCTGGTGCACCTCTTTTTATTATTATTATTATTATTATTATTTTTTGATTTATGAGAAAGACTTTGAAAAGCAATAAAAGACCAAAGGTTTTTGTGAAGAATACTTTTCTAAAAACTAGGTGTAAGCTAAATTAAGGTTGAATGAGACAGCATGTTGTACTAAATCATGAAACATGAATTTGAAAACTATCAAACTAACTTGAAAACAAAAAAAAACTACAACAAGCTGCTATAAGCTACTCCTAAGAATGAATAAGCTAATGGCTAACCAAGGGAATCCTAAATAAGCACTAAGTGTACATAAATAAGCAGTTGGAAAGCAATCTTAAAAGCACCTAATAAGCAATAAACAAACATACCTACCCTATGGCTGCAGTTGGGGAAAAATGGACATAAACACTGCTAAACAAAATCTAAAAAATTCAAAAAAAAAAATATGAGCAACTAGGATACCATCCATTTAACTTGCGTACCAAATTTCGGGTAAAACAGACTTATAACGAACGAATGAAAAATCAAAAACCACTTCTGGTATGCACATTCTCTTGACAGATTCGGCTCTAAACGGGCTAGTTTGGGGCTGAAAATAAGCTGTAAGCAATAAGCAAAAGGCACCAAAAAGCTCACTCACCTAGAGACTAATCACCAGAGAACATGTATGTAAAGTTACAGCTAATTTGGAGCTTTTATTGGGCTTATATAGGATCTGATATAGGGCTGTTTGGGATAGTTTTTGACAGCAAATGGGTGTAAAATGGGGACAAAAATTGAGTTTTTTTGACCCATGAAGTCAAAGGCAAGTATATGTAGTTATGTACTACTACCCTAACCTATTGTGGACTAATCTAAGACAAAAGAAACAACAACTAAGAGCTAAACTCAATTCTACCCTATCTACTTAGAGGAAAACAGTTATGATGAAAATTTTAGAGGAAAAAAAACTTTGAATCTACTTGAAACCACTGAAATTTACTTGTAAACAACTGAGAACAACAAGCCTGAGCTGATCTAAGTAAAAAAAAATGAACTAAACAAATTCTTGGACCAAGAAATCTCTTGTCCCAAACAATCCTTTAGAGGGGACTATTTTGGGGTTTAAGGCTGAGAAAGTTGATTTGGTCTAAAGTTTTGAAACACAGAGTTTAATTGAAGCTTAATAACACTTAAATGAGCAACTTGTCAACACAAAAGAAGCAGTTTAAATAAGCAAGGGACATAAGCAGTTAAGCTAAATTGAAATAGTGAGATTGCGAATTTCTTAAACTATCTCCAATCTACCCAATAAGCATATAAGGCAACACTGCACTAAATAACAATAATAAACAAGAATGAACAGAGATAAGTATTGAGCAGGGCAATAAGCTGAGTAAAAATTAGATTTAAAAGCTGTAAAGGAAGGAACTTAGAAAAATTTAGAATGCTTTAAATTAAAACTTTCATTAAAAAGGTACATCAAGACTAAAATTAACATTAGAAAAATGCTTAAAACCCTACTGAGCCTTCTTGGCTTTACACTTTCTGATGAGGCGAAAAATGATCCGTTTTTAGGGGGTCATTTAAGCCCGAATCCGACTTTATTTGATCAAATATTGCCCTAAATCGTTCCTTTTGTGATTTTAGGTGTTTGGAGAGTGAATTCTGGAAAAGAGGCTATTTTGGACGTTTTTGGAGCATAAAGTGAAGAAAACGGCAAAGTACCAAAAATCCAAGCTGAGGATACAAGGTGACGGCGTCAAGACTTGATTCTTGACGGCGTCAGACATGGAGAATAATTTACCGTAGCTGGTGACGGCGTCAGATGGAGAGGTGACGGCGTCAAAGTGGCCAAGAATAATTTACCGTGGGTGGTGACGGCGTCACATAGGCCGTCATAAGTGGATCAAGGCCGTCCGAGGAAGTTTATGGCGGCGAGGTGACGGCGTCAGAATTAACTCTTGACGCCGTCAGACTGTTTTTCCTATATATAGTTTTCTAGTTTTTTCATTAAAAGAAGAGAAGTTTTGGTGAAACCCTAAAGATGATTTTGGTGCCTCTTTCACAGGTTTTTCAAGGGTTCCAAACCCTTGAGACCTTGCATTGTAATTGAGATAAGTGTACTTTCAATTCAATCAATATGTCTATGTGTTGGTTGTTTATCTTTTGTTCTTATCTTAATTCTATTATGCTAGGCTAGATCTCTCTTGTGTTTGCTTAGATCTAATGAAACCTAGATGTTGATTATGTGTTGATTACTTGTCTATTCTTGTTTTGAATGAATGATTTATATGTTAGGCTTAAGAAAACTGGCAGATCTCCAAATGGTAACATGCTTGAACGTCTTAAGAAACATGAACCGAGGCGTACTAGGTCTTTATTGGTTGTATTTAATGCATGAGCCACTGTTTACAATCCCTATAGTTGTGCTGGGTCATGGTGTAGGAGGAGATAAGAACTCATAGAGTTGGGGAGTTATGTATGCCACCCCACGAATGGTATTAAGGAATACAACCCGTCATTCATACAAGTGTAACAAGTAATTAACATGTAAAAGATATCTAGGGAGTAGTGAAGTCTAAGTAAACACAATTTCTCCAATTACTGCTCACAACCTTAGTTTAATTTTATTTTTATTATTTTATTTTGATTGCATCTTAGCTTTGGGTTAGTTGATTAGCAACTAATTCCGCCCACTCCTTCAAAACCCGAGATTTTACTTGCTTTAATAAAAATATAAAAATACAAAAATAATCATCTCTCACCTCTAGAACTATTAATTAGGTTTTCTAATCCTAGCGACACTATTCCTAAGCTGAACGATCAATCCCCCGGTACTTGTCACTATACTATACTACAACGATCAGGTACACTGCCTGGTGGGGGTTGTAAGCTTCTCGGGATCCCTCGAGAGGTAAAGCAAGGTGCGATTCCCACGCATCAAGTTTTTGGCGCCGCAGCCCGGGGAATATTTATTGTCTAGGTTAGGATTTCTTTTTATTAGGTCTACTTGCTAGATTCCTTTCTAGTAAGATTTTTATTTTTATTTTTAGGTCTTCTTTAGTCTATCTTATTTCTTCGTGCTTTTGTTCGTAACTCTTTACCATCCGACATCATGGAAGGTGGTAACATCTTTGAACCCATCATCCCACCACAACAAAACCCACCATTAGAACCCCTTAGGCCCCGAACCTTAGGAGAGTATTCCCGACCTAGCCACCAAGGCTACCGAAACACCATTGAGCTCACCGGAGCCAATGTGACCCCCTTGCGATCCGACACCATCCGGTTGGTGCAAAGCGGATGTGCATTCCATGGACTTCGTTCCGAAGATCCAAACCAGCACCTTAAGGACTTCCTCAAAATCGTAGATTCCATAGACCTAGGTGTTGAAACTAGAGAGACTACCCGTTTACGCCTATTCCAATTCTCTCTACGGGATCAAGCTAGTCAATGGCTTGAGCGTTTACCCGCGGGATCCATCACCACATGGGATGATCTCACCACTCGTTTCCTTGCTCAATTTTTCCCACCGGGGAGAACTACTAAACTTAGGAATGACATCTTGATGTTTCAACAACGTCAAAATGAATCTCTTTATGAAGCATGGACTCGTTTCAAGGACTTACTCCAAAAAGTCCCTCATTATGGCATAGATCTTTGGCTCCAAGTCCAAATCTTCTATGACCATATCGACATCTCCACGAGGCGAACCATTGACCAATCGGCCGGTGGTAAGCTACGTGATCTTAGTGTGGAACCAATGATGAGATCACGTAGTAACCCACGACTTTGAGTCTAGCTACAAGACTCGTAAATAAAGAAAAGCGCTTCTTGGGAGGCAACCCATGTTTTGTGTGATTTTTATTTGTTTGATTATTATTTGCTTCCGTATGCATGTTTTATTTTTATTGTTGGTTGATCATGTTTCTCTACTAAAAATTGGAAATACTTTATTATGTTGTTTAGCCTAGTCTTAACTTCAACCTAGAGGTATTTTTGCAAAAGATAAGTGTAAGGGGAAACCCCAAATATGTTTTTAAGAAACAAACCGATCATGATTATCCACAATATTTAATGAACATGTATATTCGTATTTGTTAGAGTCAAATGCTTGTATTGAGTCATAATGAAGTTTTGCAGGATTTTCCAGGAAGTAGGACAAAGTTTTTCCAGAAATTTTCCGGAAACTTAACATAAGAATTTCTGCAGGTCCATTCTGACGGCGTCAGGGTTTGCTCTTGACGGCGTCAGGAGTTAAAATCTGGAAATTTTACCGGTTTTGTTTTTCTAACGGAGTCTTATGGTTTTTGTGAATTATTAAGTTTTATAATCTCCAGGAAATCTGCAAACTTCATTCCACAAGCATTATATCTTACTTTGTTTTCTAGGATTTAGTAACTTATATAGGATGCCGCCGATTTTACGCGAGGTTGCCTTGTCTACTTTTGTCAGGATTTATAGGTTATTTGTGACAAGAAGATGATTTATATTCTGGAAGGGAAGCTTTGATTGTTCGTTTTCTTGGAAGAAGATTTAACCTGGCCAACTAAAATCCATACCGAGCGAATCAGGGGAGTATTTGATTTCATTCTCTTTACTTTTTAACTTTTACATTCTTTACTTGAACATTGGGGACAATGTTCATCTTAAGTGTAAGGGGAGGGTAAAAAGATGATACCTTACATATGCACTTTCGCTTGAGTTTGTTTTGTTTGATAGTAGATGAGTAATAAAACTACGAGAAATACTTGTTAGTGTAATTTTAGCGCCAAATTTAAATTTTTTTACAACATTTAGGAGTGAAACTTTAGCCATAGCAAGCGTCTCATGGATAGGAGGTTGTATGACTAGCACATAACCGTATATTCAGAAAAATTTTCCACCCAAAAATGTGAGGTTCGCCTTTAGATTTGATAGGAAAAGCATTCATTATTAGTGCTTATGAGTGTACCGGTAGCATTTAGATTCTAGAACTTGCGTTAGTGATGCATCCCGAGACCGCGAGTGAGACTACATTCGTGTGGTAGGATTTACTACATGATAAGAGGCATTAGGATCACCCTTGTGTTAAACCCGTATTATAATTACTTGACCATTTAAGTCATATTGCTTGGCTAGTTAAGTCAACTAATTTTTCCCACACCCTTAGCGTTGTACTCATTTTTAGTACACGATACCCCTAGTACACCCCTCCGAGCCTATCTTTTCGTTTCTAACTTTAAGCATTTTACTTAAAGGAAGAATTTGTTACACCCCACTTAAATGTACACCCAAATCGCCTTAGCCTTCCGTGTATGCGCTCATTTTTAGTGCATTATTGTTATTTGTTAAACCCTAAGTTAACTTTCTAATTGATTACATGGTTGCTAAGTCGAGTCATATCCTTGTACATATTGTTTTGGGACTATTGGGACTCGTGGGTAAGTACTTATTTTATGGAGTAATGGGGAAGAACATCACTTATTACCCCCATACGTGCGTTAATCTTAAAAGTGCTCCAAGTGTTTTAATTTTCTTAATTCAAGTCATTAGATTAGTTAATTGTAAAGTATGTAAAGATTCAAGTGTAAGGGGAATTCTCATCCCCTATGATGTATTATTTCGGATGGTAGGGTAAGAGTGTATGCAAAAAAAAAAAAAAAAAAAAAAAAAAAAAAAAAAAAAAAAAAAAAATCGAAAAAGTCAAGAAAAAGAAAAAAAAATAAAAAATAAAAAAAGAGAAAAAACATACGGACTACCATCCCGTTTTTATTCTATGTTTATTTTATGTTTTTGTTATTTTTCATTTATTAGCTTAAGTCGAGTCTAGTCTTGGCTTAGCAACGCCATCTTGTACATGTAATTAACTAAGATTGTTAACTCGCCACCAGTAAAACTTCCTTTATCCAACAAAACCGTGTAATTCATATCCCTACACCTAACGTTATAACCCTTTAAAAGACCTCTTTGATAGTTTATCCTAGGTGCTTACGCCATGTGGTGAAGGTTTGATCATTTCCCAAGCCTATGGTAATCTATTTTGCTATGACAGGTAGTGAGAGATATCTTCCATTTCCATAATGTTATATTACTTTATTACACCCGAGAGATGTGAGTATCTAAACACTATTTGTGAGGTGCTTGTGTATGACCTCCGTGCTTGTCTATTGGTCTTTAGTGGAACGATTAATTGTTGTAATTACTTTTATATTAGTGTTAAATGACCCCTAACTTGTCTTTTGAGTAGAATAAAAGCTCATTTGCTTGAGGACAAGCAAATCTCAAGTGTAAGGGTATATGATGAGGCGAAAAATGATCCGTTTTTAGGGGGTCATTTAAGCCCGAATCCGACTTTATTTGATCAAATATTGCCCTAAATCGTTCCTTTTGTGATTTTAGGTGTTTGGAGAGTGAATTCTGGAAAAGAGGCTATTTTGGACGTTTTTGGAGCATAAAGTGAAGAAAACGGCAAAGTACCAAAAATCCAAGCTGAGGATACAAGGTGACGGCGTCAAGACTTGATTCTTGACGGCGTCAGACATGGAGAATAATTTACCGTAGCTGGTGACGGCGTCAGATGGAGAGGTGACGGCGTCAAAGTGGCCAAGAATAATTTACCGTGGGTGGTGACGGCGTCACATAGGCCGTCATAAGTGGATCAAGGCCGTCCGAGGAAGTTTGTGGCGGCGAGGTGACGGCGTCAGAATTAACTCTTGACGCCGTCAGACTGTTTTTCCCATATATAGTTTTCTAGTTTTTTCATTAAAAGAAGAGAAGTTTTGGTGAAACCCTAAAGACGATTTTGGTGCCTCTTTCACAGGTTTTTCAAGGGTTCCAAACCCTTGAGACCTTGCATTGTAATTGAGATAAGTGTACTTTCAATTCAATCAATATGTCTATGTGTTGGTTGTTTATCTTTTGTTCTTATCTTAATTCTATTATGCTAGGCTAGATCTCTCTTGTGTTTGCTTAGATCTAATGAAACCTAGATGTTGATTATGTGTTGATTACTTATCTATTCTTGTTTTAAATGAATGATTTATATGTTAGGCTTAAGAAAACTGGCAGATCTCCAAATGGTAACATGCTTGAACGTCTTAAGAAACATGAACCGAGGCGTACTAGGTCTTTATTGGTTGTATTTAATGCATGAGCCACTGTTTACAATCCCTATAGTTGTGCTGGGTCATGGTGTAGGAGGAGATAAGAGCTCATAGAGTTGGGGAGTTATGTATGCCACCCCACGAATGGTATTAAGGAATACAACCCGTCATTCATACAAGTGTAACAAGTAATTAACATGTAAAAGATATCTAGGGAGTAGTGAAGTCTAAGTAAACACAATTTCTCCAATTACTGCTCACAACCTTAGTTTAATTTCATTTTTATTATTTTATTTTGATTGCATCTTAGCTTTGGGTTAGTTGATTAGCAACTAATTCCGCCCACTCCTTCAAAACCCGAGATTTTACTTGCTTTAATAAAAATATAAAAATACAAAAATAATCATCTCTCACCTCTAGAACTATTAATTAGGTTTTCTAATCCTAGCGACACTATTCCTAAGCTGAACGATCAATCCCCCGGTACTTGTCACTATACTATACTACAACGATCAGGTACACTGCCTGGTGGGGGTTGTAAGCTTCTCGGGATCCCTCGAGAGGTAAAGCAAGGTGCGATTCCCACGCATCACTTTCTCTATTTATAAAACTAGGGTTCTTATTCCTTTTGTGCTTGTTCTGTGAGATAAAAGAGGAATCAATTTCAATAACCAACTTGTGCTTCTTGGGAGCAAATCCCAGCCATTTAATTGCTTTTGGAATAATCTCATCCCTTGAATTGGTTTTGGCGCCCAAAAGTGAGTTGTGGATTGGTGACCTGGAGTGGATACCCGTGAAGGGGGAGACTGGTATTGGTGAGGAGGTGAAGCTTTTGAGGTGGGGATGGAGTGTAGCAGGAAAAAGCATGGAGGAGGGTATTGGTATGGCGGGTAATATCAGGTGAGGAGGAAGATGGGTGAGTTTGACTGTGTATGGTTTGACTGGGATGAATAATATGGGGTGTTAGGTTTTGTTATAAGTGGGCTGGGGTTGTGGGTTGAGAGTGTAGCTGGGCTAGGGATAATGGATTGGTGGTAGTGTTGAGTTAGATTTAGGATTGTGTTAAATAATGGGTTAAGGTTAGGTTTAGTTTAGGATTTAATTAACAAATGTTAATCAAGGGACTAACTTTGCAATTAGGTTTCAGACTAGCGGTAAAAATGTAATTTTGGTTTTGGGTTCGTTTTTCCATGCTTACTCCGTCGCCATATTCCGGGGTTGATTTTGACTCTGTCTCGGTAATCCAAAATGCACAGCTGTTATCGAGTCGATCAAAAAATGTCCGTTTTCGCTCTGTTTTCAATCCTTTTGTACCTGAAACAAATAAAAACACACTCCAAGGATATTTGTAGCATTATTTGATCCTTTTTTTTTTGATGTTTTTGGTTGTTTTGGCTCGTAAAATGGAGTAAAAGATATGTGTAAAAAGACACATATCATTTATGCTTATAATTTTATCACATTTAATTGAGAGAATGAATATCTTTACATTGATCATTATATTATCATATTCTCATGATTAAATAAAGGTTTTCATGTTTATCCTTTCATCACATTCACTTGAGAAAATAAAGGTTTTCACGATGATCATTAGGGGGTGGCATCGTTCTCGGCATGATCTCGGCATCACTCAGCATCACTCGGCATCCCCAATGCCAGTGGCTCGGCATCATGAAATTGGCATGCTCAGCGGGGATCTTCACCGAATCGGTATGATGTATAGCAATTAATTTTTTGACCGTTGGACACATTTAAGAATCTGAATCTTGATGGGTCAAAATGGTTTAAAAAAAATGAATCTTGAATCTAAAAAACTGAAATATCATAATGGGTCAAGATTAAATCTTGATGGGTCAAAAAAACTTACAAAAGTATAACAAAAGGTGGACATGTTGATAAAAGAGTGATGACTGAAAAATAAGTTAAAATAGGTGAATGAACCATCTCTTTCTTCTTCACTGACTCTGATGCACCCATTCTTACACACAGTACAATGGTGTTTGCGTGTGTTTTTTAACTAATGATATGATTTACTAGTTTGTGACTCAGAAGACTTTTGTGACTTGGAAGATATGAATTTAAAAAATAAAAAATAAAAAGTTAAGGCATGGTTAGGCAACACATTGCACTAAAAATAAGTAGTTAGGCATGGTTAGACATGAAATGTGTTGGCTTCTTTTTATTGGCTAATTAAAATTAATCTTGAGGCATGCTTAGGCAACAATGCCACCCCTTATATTATTACATTCTCATCAGGTTTTATGATTTATCTTTTTTAAGCTCATTATTTTCCAGCCTATAAGGAGACATGAAAACGATTAAGAAATCTCACGCTACAATATGAGTAAAGTTTAGGCATTGTAATGTACTACGTAGAATTGAACATGATTTTTAATTTTAAAATTATTCATCATTCATATATGATTTGAAAAATGCAAGTATATACTACACCTTATAAGTGAAATATTCCTAGATAGCTTTCTGAATCACAAAATGTATTTATGTGATATCGTAACACTATATGATCCATGTAACCATGTACAGAGCTGTTAAAGTTTATTCAAAATTAGTTATAGTCAAAGAAGTAAGGCTAAAACTTAAAGCCAAAGAAGTAAGGCTAAAATTTAAAGCCAAAGAAGTAAGGCTAAAATTAGTTATAGCATTGTAATCTTTACTTTACTTTCACATCTTATATTTATAGTTAATTCATTACATGCAGTTTAAAATGCAAAATTGTTTTCATGATGATTAAACTGATAGTTCGGGTATAAAGTATGCATAGTCTCTGAAATCAATATGAAGATATTATCCTAAACCAATAGCAATCTTTGGAGTTAAATAACCAGTCATAAACGAAATTATATATATGTTAATTTTCTTACAAATAAAGTTTTCTGAGAATCGAACCAAACATGAATATATGTAGACTTTACTCCATTTGTCTTAAGACTCGAGTAAAGAGCTACTTTTTCTATCATAGCCGTTTCATAGGCTCCATAAATATGTAATAATTAAGTCTCAAAAAAACAGCGGTTTTCCACAAGTTCAACATCAGCACACAAACCTCAACTTAATTAGTTAAAAGAGATAATTCTGAAAATGCCCCAGTTATCCAATGCTTTTGTTTTTCTAGATAGAAATTTTTGGTTTTATTTTTTAGACCAGGGCAACTTGTATTTTTTGGTCAATTAAAATTTGCAAGTGACAAGTGTGATTTTACGGATTACAAAGTAGGGCAACTTATATACTTTTTGAGCAACTGGTGTACTTTTTGGACAACTGCTATACTTCATGTCGGACAGTGGCGACACATGGTTGGCTAATGCAAGTTGTCTAGGGCAACTAGTCTAGAAAAGCAAAAGCAAAAGATTCCGTCTAGAAAAATAGAAGGATTTGGCAACTGAGGTATTTAAAGAATTATGCCTTAGTTAAATTAGATATTGTGTATAGCATGTGAATTATGATATTTGAAAACATATAGTACAACATTACTAAATTGTTCATGCTTCACCTTTGTTAGTCATCTATTTATAATGGCCTCTAATTTTCCCTCAAAATATATGTCAACCTCTGAAGAATTCCCGGTCCATTTTCATGGTTGGTTGCGAATAAACAAAGATGGTCGATGTGAAAGATTCATTGGAAACGATATCGTTCCTGCTGGGGTCGATCTCTTAACCGGTGTTCATTCCAAAGACGTTCTTATCTCACGTGAATCTAATGTTTTTGTAAGGATCTACATTCCCAAAACCATACGCAAACGCAAACTTCCTACTTTAATATACTATCATGGTGGCGGATTCTTGATTGAATCTGCCTCTTCTTCTACCTACCACCCGACACTTAACTTGATTACACAAGAATCCAACGTCATTGCCGTGTCAGTAAACTACAGGCTAGCACCCGAATATCTTATACCAACAGCGTACGAGGATTCTTGGGAAGCAATTAAGTGGGTGGGTGCTCATGCTAATGGGAATGGTCCGGAGTCATGGTTAAACGACTATGCTGATCTTGAGAATTTGTACTTTGCTGGGGACAGCGCGGGGGCCAACATTGCTCACAATATGGCTATCAGGGTCGGGTTGAGCCCTGTAAAGTTTATTAACCTAAAGGGTGTTATTCTTATCCACCCGTATTTTGGAGGAAAAGATCCTATTGGGGTTGAGGCCAATACGAAGAAGCATCAACATCATAAAGCATTCATGGATCAAATGTGGTTGTTGGCAAACAAGTCTGGGGTCAGTTTAGATGACCCGTTGTATAATCCAGCCATGGACTCACGTATATCAGGCTTTGGGTGTTATAAGATACTAGTGTGTGTTGGCGAGAACGATAAATTGAAGGGCAGGGGTTTGAATTACAAGAAGGTGATTGAGAAGAGTGGATGGAAAGGAAAAGTGGAGGTTATGGAGAGCAAAGGTGAGGGTCATGTGTTCTTTTTGTCTAATGTTTTATCTGAAAATGCTCGTATTTTACGAACTAGGATTTGTATGTTTATCAACCCAATCCATAGTAAATCATGATGATATGTCTTTCTTAGTAGAATCTTGTTGTTTATCGGTGCATTGTTTGAGTACACTTAGTAAAATGACGAGTATATATATATTACAAAGCTTAAATTTAGTGTTGGTCAACATATTAAGTATTCGAAACTCTATCTAAATTCCCGAATAAGGACAATACTTCTGTTTAAAGTGCTGATCTTCTAAAGTTTGTTTGTTAGATTTTTATTGTCAAACCCCTATTCAGCCAAAAAGGTCGGAATTGAAACCATGATTAACCGAAGGAAAAATAAATAAATAAATAAATAAATAGAGAGAGAGAGAGAGAGAGATTTTTGTTGTCTATCAAGTTTAACAAACAGACAACTTATTATTTTATTTTATTTTTTTATTTTTGCAGGCAAGGAAAATATAAAAAAATAATAAAAAAAAATAAAAAAAATATAGCTTTGTGTTGAGACTTGAACACTTGAACTCGCAACCCCTTGTGCTTATGATCTTGATACATTTATATACTCGCTGGTAGAACTGGAGAAGAGTAGCACTTGAACTCACAAGCTCTTCAAAACATGAATCATTTGTCGATTATATTATAACATACATGTTGCAGCGGAAAAAAAAAATGGTTCTAACATAGTATTAAACATGCCTTACAAAGAACCTATCGACATTACATGATAAAGGATGAATGAATGAATGAAAGATGGAAACATGACTTGCTTTAGTAAGGTAACTCAACGCAACACACAACAACATATTTACCATTTTTGTTTATCATGACCAAACTGCAAGAAAAGCCATTAATCCAGCCCCGAGGAACAACGAAATATAAGACACCACTTGAAGCTTACCACTGCGTCTCATCTTCTTGCTCAAGAAATCAGCAGCAATAAGATCAACCAAAGCCATATAAACCAAAATCCCCGCGGATATTGAATCAAGTATGCCTTCAATAACCAGAGCTCGGGGGCTATTGGGGTTATAAAATGAGGAGATAATCATGCCTATACCAACCCCAAGAGGAGTTGTTATAGCAAAAAAACATGCCATTATAATCGAATGTAGGGACCCGAGCTTTGCTAGGGAGATACTGTTAGAATATAAGAATCATGACAATCATAAATAGGTAAACACATTTGCGGAAGCGTAGGAACATCTATAACATATAAGAGATTAACATAAATTAAATAGGAACGTACCTTTAGTGATTCTAGCAAAACAAGAATCAATTAATAATTTTGAACATGTGATGAACCCTAATTAGGGTTTATATGGATCAATGATTAACCCCTTACCGTTTTGTTAATCGATCTCTTAATAACAACTAAAGTAAGTTGTTACCTCATTCTTGTACACACGTACTATAACCAAATTAATGTTAATGCTAGTTAATGTAAACACAAAAGTTTGTTTAGTAAAAAACAAACCAATCGACCCTTGTGAAGGGGTGTACGATCGGCCAAAGAACAAGAAGAGAGAAAACAAGATTTAGGGTTATAGTTAGTGCACTAAAGGTTGGAAACAAATAACCCTAAGCCTTGTATTTATAGTGTGTAAACTTAGAGGACAAGTTAGCTTAGGATTGGGCTTCCCCTCCCCCAAGTCGACCGGCCATAGGATCCAAGAGGGATTCTAGATCCTTCTTGGCATCTAATTACACTCTAATCCTTGTTCTTTGATACCTAACGATAGTTAGTCCATACAGTTAATTACTAACAACCATTAGTCCTTATTTTGTGTTTTAAATAATTAAATATACATAACATTTTATATATTAATTATTTATCATTAATTCCTTCATATGTAATGTGTGCAATCCCGAGGTCTCGGGTTCGATACTAGACATTTAACTTATTAATATTTATCCAATATTCCAACAGCTCCCACTTGGATATCTATTAATAGTAAAATGACATTGGTTAGCGTCTAGCAACACGCCAATGCCCCTAGATCAACTCGAGGAAGGTTTCCTGGAAAAAACCTATAATGATTCATCATTATTATTATCATCCTTTTGTTTCTAATACCACGTTAATAAAGATATGGATCTTAGTCATTCTTTAATTAACTATTCTGTTTCTCGTTGTTTATGATTGAGCAAGATTACCAAAACATCTGAACGTATTCCAGATGGACTTTGGGCGTGCGCACGCAAACATCTTGACAACCCTACGAGGGGCCCAGTAGTATTAAACTTCAAAACAAATTTGAAGGAACAAATTCTTTCTTGACTACAAGAATAACCCATGAACTTTGCAACACTTCTGAAAACAACCCTTATAACTCCCTGTTACGGTGAGCGGTAGATTGCTTCACAAAAATGCACTACATCCATGACTCTTATCTGGTATCTCAAGTCTGAGGATAACAAATTCATGATTTACTTACTGACAAGATCCATAAAGTAAAATCATGTAGTTGGGATAAGTCCTATATTCAATTCATCGAATATCATGTGAAATTGGTATGTCAACGCATCAATATACTTTCAAGTATATTCTTAACCAATACTCAGATTTGACTTAGTTTAATGATATTCCTATATCATTAATCGACAATGGACAATTTAGAATAATATTAGTTATTCACGGAATTAAACATGCAAATATATGACACAATTTATTATTAATGAAAACAAACGTACTAAGTACTTTGATTCATTTATAAATAATAATTGCTTAATGTCCTTTATCCAAATACCAAAATAGATCAATGCATGATTATACCAGTTAATGAATTTTCCTCAAGTAATAATTTGAAGACAATTATGCCTCAAGTAATGACAATCATACTTGTTGACAAGGCATTATTTCATCTAACTATGATCTATCCGAATTTTGAGAATACTTCTTTCAAGAATCCAATAATTAAATTCTTGTATGTGTAAATCCAACTATCTTGATATAGTCACATAATTTTTCATAAATAGTGTGATATCCTCAATCACCAACTTATGACAATCAAACTTTCAAACCTTTTAAAGTTTAAAGTATTCTAATTCTTTAATGTTTAATGCAACTATGCTCTTAGTTGAGCACAACTAGTTCTCATGAAATCCTTCATAACTAGTTATTGAGTGTCATCTCAATTAAACCAGCATCATTGTATATTAAACACAATATGCTCTTTAAAATTTCCGTAAACTTAATATCCATAGTGTAATGTTTAGGAGCTATTCCAGGTTGAGGATCATTATTCTAATTTCAAACATTTTCCATTAGAATATCTATTACACAAGTTATATAATAACTTTTAATTGGATATCAAATATTGTCAAATCATTTAAGCACTTAAGCATGATACAACAATAATACAATGCACATGAAAATCCTTCAGTCAAACTTAGATTATTTCATGTACTATCTTTACAAATATGTATATCCATTTACTAAATGATATATCATATTCTATTAGAATCATTTACCGCACATGTTTATTAAATAATAAACTTTTGTTCCAAGGTTGTATGTTTTATTTTCTAAATCTTTCACTTACAGTTTCATTCCAAACTAAGTCTTAACATTTCACTTATATGGAATGTAACTTCTTATATGTTATACGACATATATGATTTAGTAAATCAAACATAATACTCCCACTAGCTTTCAGGAATATTTAGAAATTACCTTATTTTAAATATAAACCTAAACATAGATTTAATAATTTATCATAAGAATAATTTCCTAGATGCATGCATTTATCCATTCATGAATTATTGCACTTTGTACACTTCCAAAGATTTTCTTGAATTCATAAACTCCTTTTGATTACTTATCGTCCTCGCTCAAGTAATTATTCAAGAAAGAGTTTTTGATATTCATTGTCAAATTTCATATTCATATAAATATGACAATTTACCATCTTTGTATCTTTAATGTGCTTAGAAAAGAGTATTCAATCATAGTTAATTGCTTAAGTATGATTAATAATCTTGTCATAAGACATGCATTAAGATATGTGTACAATTTTGTCCATATGATTTCTATTCAAAGATTTAACCCACTAAGGTTACATTATCTTTGAATAAACTCATCTTCATTCTCTAACCATTAAGAATTAAGATAAACCAAATTTTAAATTTGAATATCTTTATGAACAGCATCTATAACACTCATAGTATGAGTAATTTACCCAATTCATTATTTTGGTAATACTACATCATATAATCATCAGCATATAAATTAAATATCTGAGATATCCAAGTGGATCTATGAATGATAATTCCATCATCTTGAGGTTTATCATTTACATGTTAAGCCTCATCATGATTTTAACTAGTGTGGTTTTAGAAGATTATGTATCTTGTAATTCTATCTTTTCAAGATAAAATACTCCCACTTGCCTTTAGCATTATATAGAATATAAGTACTTAACAATTAGAGCAACAATCCAGCGTTCTCTTTTAGGACATTACAAATACACATTGATAGTTCCTGATATTCTTTTGTTAACAACCTTCTTATAAGTAGCTTAACAAATTCAGAACTTCAATTTAAGACTTAATGTGATTCATCACATTTCATAGTTCAACAACGTCTTATTAATCTTCTAGGAGTCTAATTGAGTATATTCAAGCCATACTCAATTTCTAACCTTAATAACTTTTAGAAGAATAGAAATCATAGTTATTTTCAATCAAACAAGAGTTTGATTCCCTAACTGAACATACCATCTTTATGTGGTATTTCAATTAGAATTAATATTGTAAGAAGATCTAACAATATATATAAGATAACCATATTCCTGTTGGCATACCTATTTATCAACTTAATGGTATAATAGTATTTTCAAGCCAATTGCATGCTTTATAACCCAAGTACTTATTAATCAAGTCACTTCATGTTTATGTCTTATAAAACATAAGCTTGTTATAATCCCACTATACGTTATTAATCATTGATCAACTCAATGACTTCTTGTATATGTCTTAATTAAAAAACCATAACAAGCTAACGTCTTACTTAATTATAAGTCTTGTAATACTTAGAAGACTTCATATTTATAACTATACAATAAAGTATAAACATGTATAATTAAAGTAATCATAAACACCATCATTTGGTTTCAATAATATTTTCAAGTTAACATACTACTTTATTTATTTATGTCATTCTAAGAATACATAATTATTGAAGTAGTATTATATTACTTCATGCATTTATGTCATTCGAATAATACATAAATATTAAAGCTGAAGTAGTATATTTATTTGACACATATGTTCTAATAGATGTCTAATTTAGAAACAGTAAATTATCCATGTTGGTCTCACGCATACATGGAAATTCACCTTGTTGTTAATATTTAGCCTGCGTCTCACGTTTACTAAATTTCAACACCAAGTGTTTCTAAGATTAGATGTATTAATCTAATTAGAATTATAATCTCTTACTTGCATTTAAGAGAATCCTTTAAATCATATTCTTATGTGTTGTACTTTGCACATAATGAAGATTTCTCCCACTTGTGCATGGTACAACACCATGTATCATATAAACAACACGCACGCGTTTGTTAATGTGAACAATATGATTTGTGTCATAACTTAGTAGATATAGAGTTTACTCAATCAATCAAGGAAACGTACATGACTATCCTTGAAAATATTAGTGTCTATATTTGGAAAGTAATTACCTTGAGATATTCAAAAGATAATCTAAGTTACAATCACGACAATAAGTCTTGTAACTCCCACTGAATTAGAGAACTAATAATAATCCCTTATTCATTCATAAGAACACAATACTCCCACTGAATTTGACAACATTGTAAATGTTTCATTAATCGGTGAAAGGATATATTGTACTTGTTTACTTTCCTACATCTTTTAAGAAAACCCATTCAAACAATTATATATAGGTTATAAAAGGATGTAATCTACTACATAAATGTGATTCATCACATTCCAAACTATTAACTTGAAAAAACTGGGCATGCAATTTCTTCCTCTATAGATTTACCATTCCAACAATTGTATGTAGTATCTGTAAATGGTCAAACCAAAACAACTAGATAAAATAATCTAATTCGTCTTTTACCATTATGCAGTAATCAGTCTAGCTTCTAATTTAATAACTCATAAGGTGCATATACTCTTACTATTAAAGTTTGCTATGAGTTATGTATTTAGAATTTAGATAATTCTAATCATCCTATTGTACCTTTCTCATTCATGAAAAGGATTAGGATTTAAGTCTCACACTTCTCTTAATGGAAAGAAGACTATATTTATTCTTTTGTAACATTGACTCTAACCAAAAACCCTAACGGGTGTAGATCAATTAAAAGAATAACTTACGTTTACGGTTTTGAGTTGCATTAATACATTTAAAGAATTTGCAAAATTCAATTTTTAGTATTTTCGATAATTTATATTTCCAAGAAAATATAATACCCAAGGATATATTCATATAACCAACATATTTTCTTGAAAATCTAGGATCCAACTTTACATAAATTCCACCACATCAGTTGATCTGCTAGTGGTGAAAGTATAAAAGATGGTAATTTGTCGAACAATAATTGGCAAACACTTTTCCAATTCCTAGATCATTATGGGATTTATATCAAATTGATTCATCAATTTGTCATGTAAGCATGTTTCATCCCATCTCATGTCTTAAGCTCTAGGTCTCACGCATCAACTTAATTAAGTTGTCTAACTTAGAAACTGCAAATTCTCCATGTGTGGTCTCACGCACACTCGGAAATTTACCTTGTCATTAAAATTTAGCCTGCGTCTCACGTTTACTAAATAATAACTTCAAGTGTTTCTTATAGTTAGATGGCATGTAACTTAAATTTTAGGGTATAAATTTTTGATGTGAAAATCAAAACATGTATAAAGATGCATGCACTCATCTTTATAACATAAGTTTTCAAAACCTTTTTATTACCAATTCGTGAAATTAATACACAAAGTTTTACTTGAGGTTTAATAAACCTTAAGATGACTTTCTACAATTATGATTTTAAAAGTAATTCGTTTAAGACATATTCAAGATTGTGATAACCAAGGCAGACTCTAAGGCTCTTTTCTAAGCCTTCAAATCACGGTTATGAATATCGTCTTAAAGGACTTAATTTTAAAAGCATATTTGTACAAAACATCAGTCAAGCAAAAGTTTATGGATTCAATCTCAAAATCATGTAATAAAGTATGAATTTTGCTAGTCTCGCCTGGGAGCTGATTACCGTGCGAATCGGACCACTAGCGGCACTTAAGACCTTGCAAGATTCTTACTTTATCACTTAGGGTTTCACCATTATTAGTTTGTATTATTTTCTTTATAAAAAAATTACCCTTTTATTGCTTACAAACGTGTCCAACAATTAAACAATAAAACAAGTAATAAAGACAAATCAAAACAACTAATAACATAACAATTATAAAGGTGAAACAATTAGCCACATGCAATCTTTTTAGAAAAGATCCTAACAAAATCAATTCTGGGTTTTTATATGTATATAATTAACTAGGGCCTTCACCTCTAAATGGAAGTGAGCCACATACATTGACAAGTCAATTGCGTAGGCCAAAGCTAATCACATACCACATAGCACATAATTGATTTTAATAATTATGGGGTCTTCCCCAATATTATATCTATCTAAATATGTGAAAAGCTTAACAATTAATAAACAATTAATAACCCATGACTAGCATGCATGTTTCGTCACGGATCAAAGCATAACAATTACCAATTAGGTCAAGGATACGCCCAAATAACACATAAACATGTAGGCAACCTAGGATTTCTAATCCAATTAATTAATAAAACCACAAACCCTAATTAGGGTTCATGGAATAAATCGACCCCCCCCCCCCAAAATTAGGGTTAGGGTAAAAAAACAAAACCCTAGATCCAAAACATGTATCTAAAACAATCAAAATTCATTTTTTTTTATGTGTTTTATGTAATCAATTACATGTTATAGCAAGCTCGTGATACCACTGTTAGAATATAAGAATCATGACAATCATAAATAGGTAAACACATTTGCGGAAGCGTAGGAACATCTATAACATATAAGAGATTAACATAAATTAAATAGGAACGTACCTTTAGTGATTCTAGCAAAACAAGAATCAATTAATAATCTTGAACATGTGATGAACCCTAATTAGGGTTTATATGGATCAATGATTAACCCCTTACCGTTTTGTTAATCGATCCCTTGATAACAACTAAAGTAAGTTGTTACCTCGTTCTTGTACACACGTACTATAACCAAATTAATGTTAATGCTAGTTAATGTAAACACAAAAGTTTTTTTAGTAAAAAACAAACCAATCGACCCTTGTGAAGGGGTGTACGATCGGCCAAAGAACAAGAAGAGAGAAAACAAGATTTAGGGTTATAGTTAGTGCACAAAAGGTTGGAAACAAATAACCCTAAGCCTTGTATTTATAGTGTGTAAACTTAGAGGACAAGTTAGCTTAGGATTGGGCTTCCCCTCCCCCAAGTCGACCGGCCATAGGATCCAAGAGGGATTCTAGATCCTTCTTGGCATCTAATTACACTCTAATCCTTGTTCTTTGATACCTAACGATAGTTAGTCCATACAGTTAATTACTAACAACCATTAGTCCTTATTTTGTGTTTTAAATAATTAAATATACATAACATTTTATATATTAATTATTTATCATTAATTCCTTCATACGTAATGTGTGCAATCCCGAGGTCTCGGGTTCGATACTAGACATTTAACTTATTAATATTTATCCAATATTCCAACAGATACACCCGCCTAGTGCAAACCCTTCAAAAAACTGATGGAATGATAATGCTCCGAGCAAGGGTCTAATTGTACACGGGCTTTGTGAAACGCCTAGCGATAGTCCAATCATGATGGAATGTGATACAACTCCAAGTTCCAACACCTAAAGGTAGATTTAATTTATAAGAAACAAACGATTCTCGACAAGAGATATCTTTTGGCAAATGAACTTTGTTTGGATAAATTATGTAAATGAGATCTAGCATTGCCATTTTAACTAAGTTCTTAAGGGAATGTTATAAGAGTGTTCATAATTTTATCATATGCGTGCTTATCTGCTTATCTTTAAAGCATATAGAACAGTTTTAAGTGTTTGGATGAAACAAATTACCTGATTATTTTAGAGTAACTAAGCACTTTAAAATAATTCAGCATATGTCACCGTGTTTTGTTTTGAGTAGATAAGCAGTTTAATATAAGTAATCCCATACACCCCTAACTATGAAACGTACCCAAATCAAGCAATTTATAAGTAAATAAGTCGTATTTTAAAGTTCTACTAAGTCTGAAGTTGCTTAATTACATACTGTAGTGTTCTTTTGGCACAAAAAGGCCACTTTTTACGAAAGTTAGATCACTTTTATCCCCATATCATACCTGTGAAACTACAATATGCCGAACACCACTCTCATCATCATCACCGAAACCATGTGAATGCATTCCCACAATGTGAATCTTGCCACCTTCTGCTTCACCAAAGACATTCTCATTCACTGCCCCCGGAACTATCAAAGATTCAGATTCACAACCAGCGGAGTCATCTTGTACATCTTGGATTTTCCTCACTTGTTTACTTTCATAATACTGAGTACTAATAACTTCAACAAGCAAGGTGATCAAAGCACCCATCATTGCTATAAATCCCGAAAAAGGGAAGTGAGACCATGGAGTTTCAGGGAGACAAGAGTTTATTAATGACTCTGTCGCTTCTGGCAACATGTGCACGAATCCTGTTGCTAAGATGACACCAGCAGCGAAGGCTTTGGTGGCTAAAAGGAAACTGGAGTCGGTTTTGAGGAGACGCCAGTTTTTCCCAATAAATGGGATAGCAATACCGATGACTCCAGTAAGAAGAATGGTGGCAATGGCAACAAATTTAAGAATGAGAGCGGTTTTATCATCACGGCATGGTTCTGCCTCGATTGAGCCACAACTACTGGTTGACATGGATTCAGAAAAGTTCCTGAAAAAAGATCCTTTTGAGATCCAAAAGAGTTGGTAACTAAATAAGCATTGAAAGGTATTTGGTATTGCTTATTACTATTGCTTTGCAGTATTTTAACAAAAGTTTCTGCTTTTTAGGGTGCTTGGGATAACTTATCCATATGGCGTACCATCTGATTTTTAGGGTGCACTGAAATAAGCTTTATATATTTGAACAAGCAAGTTGAAAAGTGTGAATTGAAATTAATTTCATTATAACTGATAAGAAACAGTATGCCCATAATGATTCTTAATAAGCAAATCACAAACACCACTTTATTAAAACAGGCGCCTTTCTTAACTAAAAATGTATCATAACTTAATGCATTATCAAGCTAGAACGCATAAATTAAAACCAATCATATTCAATCATAATCAGTAACATGGATCATTCAATGCTTATGTTTGCTAGTAATAGACGATGATCCACCATTTATAATGGTGACTACATATGAAACCCTAGAAACCCTAAACCCACAAACGGGCTTGGGCCTATATATCTTCTAATACATACAGGTTCTGATTATAACTTCGGGATCATTTTACATTCAAAATTTGCAAAACAAACCAAGATATCTTATTGTCACAACTTAAAGTAGCTCCATATCCTAAGGGGATCGAGCTTAGATAATTTTCCGAGCTGAGCTAGTTCATAACTTAAATTACCACTACTTCTATACATAATCCAAACTATCATAAAGGGTTATCGAATTATTTACCTGGTGAAATCCAAACTTTCTCTGAAATATTAAATAAAGGGTAGAACTCCTGAATGAAAATCCAACAAACGCAATTAAAATTCAACTTGTTTATATATAAAAAGCTTGTAAATATATATAACAAAATCTAGACAGATTGAAACCTGAAACAAAGACATGATGAGTTTACGTGTTCAAGTTTGAGATTAAAAATTTAAGGAAATGTTGATGGATGATAGTATTCCAGTTGCACACGATATGTAGATTGGAAAAATGCTTTGTATAATAAAATGTCGTCATAGTTACACTAGTGAACAATGTTTATGCAGGTTTCGTGTAGAGAGTCCTGAGAATTTGACAAAGTTGTGTCGACACCATATGTAATTCTGTGTCCTGTAGATTTCTTTCTATTTGTACTATTTGATTGATTTGCAATCAAGGTCCTTCAGGTTTGGCTATCAAGTCGATTTTAGAAAGTTTTATTAAGGCATATTCTAGATTCGATTCCTTGTATAGATGTTTGAATATATAGATGTTGACACCATGTGTATCTATGCAAGTTTTTTTTTTTAAAGATTGAATTTTATCTATTTGAAACTATTCTGTCATCTCACCACGCATGAAGACACTCCAGGATTTGTACATATATATACATCAACGTGATGCATAGGAAAGTGTGATATGATATCCCTTATTACTTGAAACTGGATAGAGTTGCGCACCAATCTAGGGAATTTGGGTTAATTAAGAGGCTTTGTGATATATATTGTGAGATAGGTCAGAAAAAAAATTGCCTTTCAAAAAGAAAAGAAAAAAATTAAAATTTTATAATATCTCGATCTTGACAATAAGAACTTAAGATCTAATCCAATCCGATCTTACGTACTTTTTTCATTCAAAACGCAAAATAGAAAATTTACAAAGTTATGAAATATGTTTTATACAATTTAAAAAGAACATGTTAATCTTTTTAAACATTTCGTATTCATAACATAAGACAATACTTCCATGAAACATTCATATAATTTTGTGCATATTATATATAATAATTTATAGATTTAAATAATATTAAAAATACTATTAAGAAAATGATATTATAGTAGAATCTTAGTATCCTGATCCGATTTTACGATTTCGATATTGCAAAAACAGAATCGATCCTAAGTAGGATCCCGATCTTGAAAACTTTGCTTTATTGATCGATAGATATAATACACTAGATGAGTACATGTGCATAACAACGAGGTTTAACTACGGGAAACAACTATACTTGTTATATTTTGTTTATTTATTTTCATTAAGTATAAATAACACAATAATTTTTAAAAAAAAAAATGTTGCAATATAGTGTGTTATATACTACGTAGTAGAGTTTGTGAATGAATTTAAAAAATAAATAAATAATAATTTTTTTAACACATTCAAGAAATGTTGTCAACATTATTATATTAAGGCAACATTATTTGAATTTTAATGGTGGGAATTTGTGTTTTAAAAGAGTATTTTGAGGATCGAAGATTACTCATTTTTAAGTTTTTAAGTTTTAAGGTAAAAAATTCGTGCTTTATATGTAGTATAGATAGAAATCTAAATGACCTAACTCACAAGCGTGGGCTTGGGCCAACATATAATACTGGATAATACTCCCGCACAATTCGAGTGGCGAAATCATGAAAACTTGAATTGGAGACTAAAATTATTAAAAATATATATATAGTTATCTTGAACCAAAAAAACAAGAAAAAGAAAAAGTCAAGACTTTGATAGGTACCCACTTGCGTAATCCGAAAAAGAGTGATTTTATTTTCTTTTTTTATACGACTGCCTAGACTAATAACGGCACATGACGGAGCGTTTGGCCGGTGGATGCAACGATTCCGAATGATTTTCTTCGAAACTTAATTATGAATCCATAATCGCTAACGATGTCAAATAAGTCTAACCGGTTTCAGAGTTATAAGTAAAGCATTGAGCGATTGTTGTTTTCTTAATAAAGTTGCTTGTTTTGGTGCGTCATTTTGGCTACATTTGCGGTTTCGGTATGCTTTTCTTTGTAATTTAATTACGAAGCCACAGCCGCGGACCTAGTCAGTTAACTTCTTATGGTACGGATATACAGTGGGTTGCATTTCAACCGTTAGATGATAAAAACCCCGTAGGTATTATATTTTATTGATGCGGTATTTATATAATATAAATCCATAAAATTTAAACCCTAAACCCTAAACCTAAATGACATTTCAATACTAATCTAATACTCCCCCGCAACCGGGCTTTGGCCAACTATTCTAATATACCTCTAATACTCCCTCGCAATTCGAGCAGCGAAATCGCGAAAGTTCGAATTTAAGTGTAAACTATAATTACTAAGAGAGAGAGAGAGAGAGAGAGAGAGAGAGAGAGAGAGAGAGAGAGAGAGAGAGAGAGAGAGATCTTGATAAATAATCAAGACTTTGATAGCAACCAGTCACAACGGATAAACGTAATTTGAAAAAGAGAGATTTTTTTCGACGACTATATGGATTTATAACGGCGAGTGAAGGCATGTCCGAGTGGTCGAGGCGGCGATTCCGGTAGCATTTTCGTTGTAATTTAATTATGAATCCACGGCCGCTAACATCGTCATCTAATTTTATCGTTTTTAAAGTTATAATCAAAACAGTGAGACAATGTTGTTTTCTAAACTCGGCAGCTTGTTACGGCGCGTAATAACTCTTTATTAGTGCTACGGTAGTGATTCCAGTATGTTATTCTTCAAAATTTAATTACGAAGCAAATAACCATGAGGCATCAGTTAACTCCTTACGGTTGAGGAGTTATTGTCAAAACAGTGAACGACTAGGGTTTAATCCAAAAATTGATATTATTTTATATTAGAGAACGAATAACCGTCGACGGCTAGGGTTTGACGAGGTGGCTTGAGACGTCAGATGAAGGTTTTTGACTAGGTCTTAGGATAAGACCTACTCTGACACCATGTTAAATGATGAAAACCCCTTAGGAGTTATATTTTATTTTTCAATATCTATACTACATATAAAGGAAAAATGGTCAAAGTGGAAAAATGAAAAAGTGAAAAGTCAAGTAATGTGAAATGTTGAAAAATCTTATTAAAGGAAATTATGAAATATAATTAATACTCTTATTAAAACACCCTATTAGTTAAAAGTACAATGATTTATTCACATTTTACAACCAATTAAAAACGTATCTACCAAATTAAATACAACCAATTAAAACAATTAATACAAATCACAAACCGGGTTAACCCGGGACACTTCAAACCCGACGGGTTGAACCAGTTTAATTTGACCCGTTTTCGACCCAACCTAGCAAGTTGACCCGGTTTAAATCGATCAATTTTTCGACCGGAACTGTTCAACCGGTTGAACCACCCGTGTCGAACCGGGTTTCAAAACATTATGTTTAATTCTCAAATCTTCAAACTTTTATTATTTTTCGTTTATAACCCATAAACTTTTTTTATCATTAAATTGACCTATTTTTTACCAGAACGGTTCTACCGGTTCAACCACCCGGGTAGAACCGGGTTTCAAAACATTATGTTTAATCCCCAAATCCTCAAACGTTTATTATTTTTCGTTTATAACCCATAAACTTTTCTATCACTAAAAATATCTACCGCTATAAAATCCCGTTGCTATGCACGAGTACTCATCTAGTATATAATACATAGAAACCCTAATGACCAAACACATAAGCGGGCTTGGACCAACATAATACTGGCTAATAATTTATGGTAAGTTTGGGAACGTGATTAATTATAAACCAAATCAAAAACGAAAATTGAAAAAAATACGAATTTTGAAGGTAATTCCAAATTAAAAGTGTAAAAAGTGAAATTTGTTGTTGGTTACAAATGGGGTGTTCAAAAAATCCGAGAAACTGACAAATCGAGCCGATCTGCTTAATATGAAACCGGAAAAAATTGATAACCGAAGAAACCGAAACCGAGAAGACCTAAAACCGGAAAAAGCTTATCACGGTTCGATTCGGTTTCTATTTTAGTTATCCGTAGTTACCAAGCCGAACCACGTAAATATACGTGTAGGTTTTAATTAATTTTTCATAAAATTCAACAAATATTGATGTATTATTGCACTAATTATATAGTAGGTGTAAAGAAGTTTTACTTATCTAATGCAAAGATTTTCTAACATGTATGTATTACATTTAATTAAAGTAGTGTATAAATGTCGAATAAATAGTCTTAGTTAATTTGTTATATATGGTGATTTGAATGTTTTTATTGTTACAAAGCAACTTTATTGTAATTTTTATATTTTCAATGTTATATAAGTTTATAACAAAACATTTTACTTTCAAGATTTTGTTATTATTCATCCGGTTCGATTCGATTAATAATTTATACAGTTAATCGTGACCATAATTGTAGGTAACCGCTCATTTCGGGTACCCGTATATCAGGTTACCCTCCTAGCACGGTTCATTTTTGGATAGCAAAATAAACTACCCGCCCCGCGATTGATAATTAAAATTTACGTGTCCACATTAACTAGTCCTCTAATTCCAAAAGGATCAAAATTGTTGCATTATGAATGGGTATCTTTTCAAGCCTTGTTCTTTCTCGCATTGGTCCATATACGGGTCAACTAGTTCTTGTATATGCTTCACATCAATATAGGGATCGGGTATAGCACGGGCTACACCCATCTTGAGCCCGCAAAATGTGAAAGAATGATTATTATTATTATTATTGTTAGTGTTACTAACTAAATCTTTTCCCGTGCTAAAGGGTTTTTCTTTTTCTTTTTTTATTTTTTATTTTTATTTTTATTTTTAACCGTGATTAAGTTAAATGGTACTTGGGCGAATTTTGTCAAACTTTGGAACTATCAACTATTGGTATGCGTTGACAAGATAGAGAAATAGATGGGTTATGTCTAGAAAAAGAAAACACAAACATTGAGAGAGAAATACTTATGAAACCCGGGAGATCGAAAATAGTACAATATATGAGAATGATGCACAATGTATTGACTTTGTTAAATCAATTTTCCTTGTTACTTGTATGTTGTATCCCATTTAATTTTTACATACACTAGCACAATACATGTTAAGTTTTCTTGTTACTTGTAGCCTGTTATATTTTTACATACACAAGCATAATACCTGTCTTTAACAAGGGCATATAATAGTTTTGTTTGGGTATTTTACATGTTTTTCACAATTTTAATCGTGGTTTGATGGCAATTTTGTGATGGTGTAGAGACAACCCAGTGATATTCTAGCAAGTACTATGTAGGGATGTGTGGTAATCTAGACCTAACATGTCTAGATGAGTTTATATGAAAAAATGGTAACTTGTGCTTTGATTAGTTTTAACACTTCACAGGTCTACTTGGGTTACATCCAATTTTTTTGAAAAAATATGTACGTTGAGTCCCACGGTTTTGTTAGACTAACATAAACGTGCAAGCAACCACTACACGATATAAACCCATCTAGAACCAACAGATTGAGTATTTAGTTAACATCTTTCATTTAGCTCCGCTTTTCTTTGAAATAGCCGGTAACAACGACTACTTATAAGGAATGTGAATTATTAAAGAAAAAGAGATTGGAGAATGACAATTAGGTATAATTAGTGACTGACTATGGTTGAGCATGGAATGTTTTGGGATGGACATTTGGTTAAACCAAAACCTGAATCGAAGGTTTAGTTTTTCGCATTTTCTAAAACCAAGTCCCTCGGCTTTTGCTTATTTATATCTTGTATCCTCTAGTGCTTTCGTATAAAATTGGATTCACAAATTAAAGTATGTGTAACTTGTAAGTTCTTGTTAATATTTAGGATATTAGTTCGTCAAAAAACATATATATATATATATATATATATATATATATATATATATATATATATATATATATATATATATATATATATATATATATATATATATATATATATATATATGTTCAATTTACGAGTTCATAGAATCAAATATGTTACACAAGAGGATACAAGAGAAGGAGTATGAGGTATCATCTTCTTTCACTTGGTCCTCGAATGGCCATTGTTAAACAAAAAACCTTAATGACTCAGAATGCAAATCTTTTTGGAAGGGAATAAAGGGACAAAGTTAAAAAGCAAGAAACGATAGTTTTTAATTACCTGTTAAAAACATGAACCCAACGAATCATTGACTTTTTCTATAGGTATATAAACAATATTTCGATCTTATAGTATTCAATTAAAAATACAAATGATTAGGGTGACCATTATTAGGTTGACTTTCTTGCCGTGGGGTGCAAGTGCTTATAACTCAACCAAACTTATTTATAAATTGCATGTATTGATCTTTAGGAATAGGTGTCTCTTTCTCTCTATCTCTGTCTTGCTACAAAAAATTGGCCTACATTGAGTTTAGTTGTATAGTCAATTGGCGAACACAGATTTCCGACACTGAAATTGGTTAGTGTCAACATATAAGATCGTTATTTTGTTCTTTCCTAGAGTAAGAAGCATTATATATTAAATCCTTGTGTTTTTTGTTATGGTATATGATTTTATGAATATTTTGCTATTGCAGAGTAAGATGAAAGAACCAAAGGAAAGTCTGGTAGAAATAGACTTACCTTATGGAAGCACACAACGCCTTGTCGACTCAGATAAAAACACTAATCAACATGATTCAAATATTGCCGAGTATACAGCTTGTTCAAATGAGCTCAAAAAGGATATCACCAAAGAACTATATCAAATTCTGAGTCTTTCTATGTCTTGTATCATTCAAGAAATTGATAATCGCAAGGTAAATTAATATAGATTCCAATATTCATAAAATGATTAATATAAACTAGGTGTTTTATCAACCGGTTAACTAATTCACAGAAGGTATTCATTTCTATTATTTAAGCTATATAAGAGTGGCTTATATAAAATTTACTTTACCGGTTTGTTATTTTAAATGTAAACAACCTTAAGTTCTAAGGCAATACAACTAATATGTGCCGCTTTGTTGTTTCATAACCAAATTTGAAAACAGAAGGATGAAAATTGCATAAACAACGAATTAATGTGGCTTTCAAGCCGTGATAAGCAAATGGAATGGATGACACAAAAAATCAAGTATTTTGAAAATGCTCCAGGAGAAGTGAAACCTCACTTACCGATGAGATCAATACCAAGAACTTCTGGTTTTTTACATTTGACAGAAAAAGATGATGCAACCCCTGTAAGCTATTTGATCTCATTTTCTCATAAGTACTTATGATATTAAAGGAGGTATATAAATTTATTTAGGTTTCACACTTTTTTTTTATCATTGCTTTTGTTTTCTTCCACATTTAACGATTTTTGTTGTTTGGTTGGTTATCATTTAGTTGATTGCCAACATGAATTTATGAGATAGAAAATAGAAATAAGGACAACTGTGGTGAAGCATTTGAACTAGGTTTAAATCTACTGTGGATTGATAGTGAGTTTTGTAGATTTATGTGGGTACCGACAAGAAACGCTGCCACAATAGGATCAAGAAAGGGAGGATGGACTTGGAATATATGAAACAGGTTCAGGAAGACCTTATGTCTTCAATGAAATCGGGTGAAAGGCCGGTCCATGGTGCGCAAGAGCTTAACTATGTGGTACATATCGATAAGCAATAAATAAATTTTGTTGTTTCTTACCTAGTTACCTTCAACATAATTTCTAAGAAATTATTTTATCTCATGTTCCTGTTAAAAGATGGAGAGCCTCGTACACAAGATCCAACATGGCAATAGTAAGCAGGCAGAAGAAGCAAAATTATATCATGAAATAAGAAAGCTCAACGAAACAATAGAGATATACACAGCACCAACAGAGCCTGCAGACCCTCCTAAATGGAGAGGAGATCCTGGAAGGTCGTCAAGGAGACGAGCCCGTGACAAACAATACCAGCAGCATCAATTGAAGGTAAATGGGTTTATACCTCTTTAAATTTCAACACTTAATTGGTCCATCGTATTATATATTACTAGTCACTTAATCCCCAGTTATATACTACTAGCTTTTGCTAAACCAACTAGAGGAAGCTCAGAATGATCAAAAGATACGCACTATTAAAAGGACCCGACTTAAAATAGAGCTGGATGTTTTGAAAAAGAATATCAGATATATGGAGAGGGTACTTGAAAAGGTTTCATTGAGGAAGATGAAAGTCATGTCAGGAGAGCAAAAGAAGAAGGTGGTATATGATCAGCCTGGTTTTTCATTTTTATACATATATATATATATATATATATATATATATATATATATATATATATATATATATATATATATATATATATATATATATATATATATAGTGGAGTAAAATAAATATTGATCATGGCAATCAGGATAACTAACTTTTGTTGTTTATATTCAGAAATCAAGTTATAGTGAGTACGAACCACTCATGACATATGTGAAAGAGCTAGCAGGAAAAGGGGATATTGTGGAACTGATGCAAGTTTGCAACAAACTCTAAGTTATAATCACCAGAGTAACTAATAATATCTTTTACAAAAATGTTCAAGTGTTTTTCATTGTAATTTCTTCATCTAATGGATAAACTCTTCACCACACAAAGTTAGTACCATGCTTGGTTGAATGTGTCTTGTTGTCTTTCGAAAATCGAATATGGTTTTATTAATAGGTAGGTAATGACATCAATGATTAAAAATAAGTACAAACAAAACATCTCTAATACGAGATTGCAACAACTTTTACTATAAAGCAATTAAGAACTATAAGTGAACACTTCAACTATTCACACTATTAATTTGAATAATCTAAATCATGGATGATAGGTTGAAGAATGCGGATTGAACCAGACAGAGCAAACTGCAAATATAAGTGTCCTGATATGAACATAAGAGGAAGAATTTGATGTTGAACTGTTTGATTGTTACCATTTGATATGTAACTTCATTTTCTATGTACTTGTTCCCTTTGAAGTGATTATAACCTAAGTATTAAGTTAAATCACTTCACCATGTCAACTAGATGTATGTTTAAACAAGTTAAAAAGCTGTATACAGAAACAGTTTAAACAAAAGAACACAATAAAGTTTTTCAACATTTAAAATTTTTACTTTGAATGAATCAAACACAAACCTAAGTAGTGTGTTTAAGTAAAACTATGCAAACCACTAAGTATATTTAGGGACATAGTTCTAGCCTTCTAGGAGGAGTAAATGTTATCACAAATGCTAATACAATAATTGTATGAGAAAACATTTACTCCTTTACAACATTCTTTTATATAGGCAAATACGAGGTGGATACCCGTGGGTCAAAAGCAATGTGTCAAGCATCTAACTGAAAAAGTACATTGATAACTTACTGCATTAAATGTTTCTATTCTTGAAACATATCCAATCTTGCTTTAGGGTACAGTGCAGACAACTATTTACCCTTTTCATACAAACTCTTACAAATTCTTGTATTTTATTAACTTTCTTGATAAGTAGCTTTCACTTACCAATTAAGTTAAGTTATCGCTTATTTGTTTAAGTAATTTAGATACTTTTCCTAAGTATCTAAGTTCAAGATGTCTTGGTCTAAAGATGGGATCAAAGGGACAAGATGAGATATTATTATCACTCATTGAATCTATCATCTTATTCTTGGTTTAGAGACTTTACAAGTTGAGGTCCGCCTCAAAAAGTAGTGAGTCTTTCTTTATCTCTGAAGATGACATCCTGAATGTTACTATCATTCAGGGACTTCATTCACGTTGAGTATTTAATATTCAAATCGTAGTCAAAGATTATTGGGCATTTAATTTGCCCAACAATATTACAACATAAAGATGATACGTTTGGTTTTATATCACTTTATAAAAATAATCAATAGAAATAAAGTGTGTGAGTATAATGTCTTATATGATACTCACAAAACATCTAGAGATCAATCCACGTACCGTAACTTAAAAATCAGTATCTATTTCTGAAACTATATATACATTTTATCTGATACTAGACGTGTACCTGTGCATAGCGATGAGATCTTATATCGACAAATAGTTATAGTGATATTTGTGGTTAAGTGTTTCGTGTAAGGTTTGGCGCATTATAATTGGATTTCGGTTTTTTCTTTTCTTTGCTTTTATCGAACTTAACGGTGTGTATTTAGTTCAAAGGATAATTCCGTATATACCATACTAAATATCAAAATGTTATATTTATTCAAAATATAAGTTTTGAGAATATTATGTACAATGTAGTTAATGCATGTTTTGGGTAAATATGGTATTATGATATTCAATATCTTATAAGAGATAGAAAGATTAATTTTTTATTAAAATGGCTACACCTTTTAAATTACATAAACTTAGGCGGTGTTTGTTTTATTGAAAAAGTGATTCTTGACCACCAATCATCATCTCACACGATATGTGTACACATGTATTTTGGGACTTAAATCCACAACAATTTAGTTGATGAGCATGTTAGTCACAAATCACTAAGCTTTGGGTATTTATTTTATGTTGTTCGTCATTAATTCTTGAATATCTTATACTATATAAAGCTTATCCCCTAAATTTAATGTGCAAGAGGGGTTGTGCACAACCATTAGTACGGTACACACAAGTTGATGCATACCGAAATAAATATACACAATTTCATTTTATGATACTGAATGCTAATAGTACTGTTCAAATCTGCTAATGCATAGCTATGTAAGAATATGAAGTGTTCATGGAGTTATAGCATCCTGCAATTACAACCAAAGAGAATACTAACCATCATGGAGTTATAACACACACAAAAAAGCTGACATCTATAAATTAGAAGAAACACCCACCTTATTCGGTCTCCTCTGCTCTCTCTCTCTCTACCTTAAGACACCCTTGCTACCCACCACCATTAACCCATTCCCCATCACTGCCGCCACCATTACCCTAATTGCCGCCACCCTCTGGCTGGTAGTTTTTGGTGTGCTTGGTTTTTTTGGGTGTGCTTAATGGTTTGGGTGTCGTTGGTGGCTTCATGAGCATTCAAGATCGGTTAACGACTACAACAACCCCATTTTCCTCAATACTTTAAACGAAAACATCAAAGATTCAATTAAAAGATCTAGGGTTTAGTCATTTCAAGATTATAGATCTTTAAAGATCTTACAACACCCATCATCGATCTTAACAAACCAAAATCTTTTAAAGAAAAAAATAAACTCGAGTAACCTTCTGGAAACAAGAATCCGAGAGGTTGAGTAACAAAACCAAACAAACCTATCACTTACCTGGGTTTATGAAACTTACGGGTTTTATGAAAACATAAGAAGGTTTAGTGTAAAGGGGTATTTGTGATTAGGTTTGTGCAGATAAAGAAGCAAGGGACAAATTATTATTTTTTTCCTGTGGCAGCGTTTGGTTTAGAAAAAATAGTATGACTGCGTTTCTTCATAGAGAGAAATTAGGGTTGTGAGTGAGCATTATTAGGGATGGTATGATTTAATTATCATTAGAATTAAGCTTACCAATTATGGGCTGGGTATTAGATAAGTGGGTCAACAGATTAATTTCTTCATTTGAATGCTTGGGCCAAAATTGTTTATATCAAACATATAAAACGAAGAGATAAATTTTCATATATTCTCACACAAATGTGTTTATTGTAATAAGTTTCTTTGAGTTTTAATGTATATTAATTACTTATGGTGTTCAGAAACAAAAGAAATGTTTAGGGTACTTTTATTTTGAACAAGAAAAAAAGTTGATCGTCAATATTTTTTCTCTTTGAATGTCATAAACGAGTGTACATGGTTCGCGCTTCGCCACGACTATTAAATATTTGTAACATCCTTTGATCAAAGCCTCAAAGTGTTGTCCATATTAACGTTTGCAGTAAACAAATGACCTTATCGAAGTTGTATTATTTTTATTTTGATTATTGGATGAGCACTAAATAGATTCATCACTAACTAGGTTGATGACTAACGATTCAAGATAATACAATATACAACCTAAGTGTATCACACGGGTCTAAACAAATCACAATTTAAAAGTTACCGAACATAATTTAAAAGTTACTTAAGGCACAATGCAAGTAAGAACACAAATATACTAATGATTCACATTAGTGAATTTCAACATTAAATAAAAAGACACACAAAAAATAAATTCCTTACGGTTATCACCTTGAATAATGAATATAAATGACAAACTACATAATTGTTGCTCGACCCCATTTGTAAATTATATGGAGTAATAACAAATAAAAAAAAGTTAAGTTTAAGACATAAGCATTAGAAAAAAACCGGTGCAACACAATCAAATCAACTAAAATAAATACAATACATTACATATAACTAATCACATAGACTAAAATAAAAGGATAATAACAATTAGACATATAAGTTCCGCCATATGCTCATTCAACCGTCTGCACCAACATTACGTACAAAATACATAGATATTCAACCAATGACCGTGCATCGCACGGGTTGGATAAAGCCTCGTAACAATATAAACACAAATAGAAAATTCCGAGAGAAAAAATATGAGGTATTATCATTTAACTTTTTCTATAGACATAAACCATATACTCCGTATTTAACAAGGAAACTGTTTTGCGCTCCGATCAGCTGCGCATAAACCTAAAAAGCCAAAGTTTATTGAGTTACAACTTAATTTTAACAAAGAGAGATGATTTTCACACTCTACAAAATGATTGAGACACTTTAATTTATTATGTTTGAACATTTATATCATCACAATTACCTTTACATTTTCATCTCTGTGTGGGTATAAATGTCCAAACACAATAAATTAAAGTGTCTCAATCATTTTATGAAGTTTGCAAATCATCTCCCTTTAACAAAACACCACACCTTAATTATAATCATGATTCATGCCTATAACTCGAACCAAATGCTAAACCTTTTAGCATTACAGCCTGCAAACTTATGTGTTTATAATAATTTATGAAATGTAAGTAACGCCAAGGAAAAGGAATACATGCTTCATAATGAGATGCAATTCTTGTTAAATCAATACTCGTTTTTTGTGGTTAGAAGCAAACCAATCTTTCGCACATCATAATTGGATTTCGGTCTTCTTTTCTTTTACACATATTGTGTTCTCAAGTATCATTTCAGGAAGGAAAGTAAAGCAAATGAAGTGAAACAAAAAAGGTTGTGTTATCGAGTATCACTTAAGAAAGAAAAAAAAAAATGGCTGCAAAAAAAAATTATTTGGTTAATTTTGAAGTAAAATATTTTCTCCTATAAACTCTGAGAATTGAGCACTAATGAACTTAATGGTGTGTATCTAATCCTATATATTACAGGAGATAGAAATATATTACTCCGTAATTCTTTTCCTAAAAATTGCTACACCTTTTAGAAACACATAAACAAACTTAAGCCGTTTATGTTTTATATTTTTTCTTTATTTATTATTATTATTATTATTATTATTATTATTATGAGGAAAGTGAATATGAGGTTGTTAGGCATCTAAGCTTATATGAAAAACTCATCAAAACTACGTCGTATTGTTTCAAAACTACGTAGTTTTGATTATTAGACCTCAAACTAGATTTCCTAAATCCACTCAACCGTAGAAATGAAAGTCATTCAGAATTAAATTCATATTTTGAAATGCAAACTAGTAAAACCAGCCCCACCATTACTAGTTTGTAAGATAGTGTGTATTCGAATTATTATTTTTAAATTATGAAGATGATAAATAAAAATGATTAGATATTCAAACAAAAGGTGTTTTTTGCAAAAAAAAGAAATGAATGAAAGGTCTAAAATGGATCGGAGTTGTAAGATGCTTATTGGATGAATGTTGATGGCGTATTTAACAGAACATTACATTTATTTGAGATTAAACTTAAGGAATAGAAATATATAACTTGAAAAACGGTTAAAGAAAATGAAATTATTCATTTTGAATATTAAGTAAGATTTGCTCAAATCAAAATGGTTTTAAAAGGTTTTTCATGTAAGCTTAGATGCCTAACAACCTCATATTCACTTTCCTCTTATTATTATTATTATTTTAAAGTGATTCTTGACCACTTATCTTTGCAGGCGGCAAGAGAAAAAGGGGAGAGGTATGTTTGTTTTATTGCAACATAAAAATATATAATCACTTTTTTTTTCCTTCAATATTTGAGACAAATATAACGTCTTTTCACTCTTCAACAAACCAAACCCTACTTCTCCTCTTTATATCCTCTCTTCTTACCCACCACTTCCACCTTTCACCTTTTTAGCCACATTGATGCGTGAGAATTGCACCAGACTTTACCTCTCGAGGGATCTCGAGAAGCTTACAACCCCCACCAGGCACTGTACCTGATCGATGTAGTATAGTATAATGACAAGTACCGGGGGATTGATCGTTCAGCTAGGAATAGTGTCGCTAGGATTAGAAAACCTAAAGACTAGGTCTAGAGATGAGGGATGATTCTTTTTGTATTTTTTATATTTTTAGGAAAGCAAATAAAAATCTCGGGTTTGAAGGATTAGGGCGGAATTAGTTGCTAGTCAACTAACCCAATACTAAGATACAATCAAAATAAAATACTAGAAATGAAAATAAACTATATTAAACTAAGGTTGTGAGCAATATATGGGAGAAATGTGTTTACTTAGATTTCACTACTCCCTAGATATCTTTTACACGTTAATTACTTGTTATAGTTGCGTAGATGACGGATTGTATTCCTTAATACCATTCATGGGGTGGCGTACTTACTTCCCCAATCCTATGAGTGCCTACTTCACTCCTATGTCGAGCCTGCTAGAAGCTCCTAACATGGGATCATTAGAATTTATTCATGCATTAAATACAACCAATAAAATCTAGTACACATCGGTTCATGTTTCCTAAGACGTTCAAGCATGTTACCAAATGGAGATCTGCCAGTTTTCTTAAGCCTGACATTGAAATCATTTATCCAATACAACCATAAACAAGTAATCAACACATAATTAACATCTATGTTTCATTAGATCTAAGCAAACACAAGATAAATCTAGCCTAGCATGTTGAAATCAAGACAAGCACAAGATATAGAGAACCAACACATAGACATATTGATTGAATTAAGAGAAGACTTATCTCAATAGCACATGTAAGGATTCAAGGGTTGAAAACCCTTGAAAAGCTGTAAAATTCGTACAAGGTTCGGCCCTAGGGTTTCTCCACACAAGTTCCTTTTAATGAATGAAAATTAGAAAACTATATATAGATTTTAGAGGGTGACGGCGTCAAGAACAAATGTCTGACGTCGTCATCTCGCCGCCAAATAATTCCTCAGACTGCCTAGATCTGGATCTGACGCCGTCATGTAGTCCCCTTTTGCAGGCCGTCACACAATTAACTCTTGACGCTCTACTTGTGACGCCTTCATGTTACTTCTGGGTCGTCATGGATTTTACTTTTGACGCCGTCAGGATTGCATTCTTGATGCCGTCATACACTGTTTCCAGCATGTAAAATTAAGTCTTTGGCGTTTTCTTCACTTTTATGCTCCAAAAACGTCCGAATTGCTTCCTTTTCCAGATTTCACTCCCAAAGTACCTAAAATCACAAAAGGAACGATTTAGGGTAATATTTGATCAAATAAATTCAATTCCGGGCTTAAATGACCCCCTAAAAGTGGTTCATTTTTCGCCTCATCATATACCCTTACACTTGAGATTTGCTTGTCCTCAAGCAAATGCGCTTTTATTCTAATCAAAATACAAGTTAGTGGTCATTTAATACTAATATAAAAGTAATTACAGCAAAGAATCGTTCCACTAAAGACCAATAGACAAGCACGGAGGTCATACACTAGCACCTCACAAATAGTGTTTAGATACTCACATCTCTCGAGTGTAATAAAGTTATATCACAATATGAAAATGGAAAACATCTCTCACTACCTGTCATAGCAAAATAGATTACCATAGGCTTGGGAAAGGATCAAACCTCCACCACATGGCGTAAGCACCTAGGATAAACTATCAAAGAGGTCTTTTAAAGGGTTGTAACGTTAGGTGTAGGGATATGGAATACACGGTTTTGTTGGATATAGGCAGTCTTTACTGGTGGCGAGTTAACAATCTTGGTTAATTACATGTAAAATATGGCGTTGCTAAGCCAAGACTAGACTCGACTTAAGCTAATAAATCAAAAATAACCAAAACATAAAATAAACATAGAATGAAAATGGATGGTAGTCCGTATGTTTTTTCTCTTTTCCTTTTTCTATTTTTTTTCTTTTCTTTTTCTTGATTTTTTCGATTTTTTTTTTTTTTTTTTTTTTTGCATACATTCTTACCCTACCATCCAAAATAATACATCATAGAGAATGAAAATTCCCCTTACACTTGAATATTTACATACTTTACAATAAACTAATCTAATGACTCGAATTAAGAAAATCAAAATACTTGGAGTACTTTTAAGATTAACGTACATATGGGGGTAATAAAATGGTGTTCTTCCCTATTACTCCATAAAATAAGTACTTTACCCATGAGTCTCAATCGTCCCAAAACAATATGTACAAGGATATGACTCGACTTAGCAACCATGTAATCAGTTAGATAGTTAACTTAGGGTTTAACAAATAACAATAATGCACTAAAGATGAGTGCATACACGGAAGGCTAAGGCGATTTGGGTGTACATTTAAGTGGGGTATAACAAAATCTTCCTTTAATTAAGATGCTTAAAGTTAGAAACGAAAAGATAGGCTCGGAGGGGTGTACTAGGGGTTTCGTGTACTAAAAATGAGTACAACGCTAAGGTGTGGGAAAAATTAGTTGACTTAACTAGCCAAGTAATATGACTTAAATGGTCAAGTAATTATGATACGGGTTTTAACACAAGGGTGATCCTAATGCCTCTTATCATGTAGTAAATCCTACCACACGAATGTAGTCTCACTAGCGGTCTCGGGATGCATCACTAACGCAAGTTCTAGAATCTAAATGCTACCGGTACACTCATAAGCACTAATAGTAAATGTTTTTCCTATCAAATCTAAAAGCGAACCTCACATATTTGGGTGGAAAATTTTTCTGAATAGTACGGTTTTGTGCTAGTCATACAATCTCCTATCCATGAGACGCTTACTATGGCTAAAGTTTCACTCCTAAATGTTGTAAAAAATTTTAAATTTGGCGCTAAAATTTCACTAACAAGTATTTCTCATAGTTTTATTACACATCTACTATCAAACAAACAAACTCAAGCGAAAGTGTATCTGTAAGGTATCATCATTTTACCCTCCCCTTACACTTAAGATGAACATTGTCCCCAATGTTCAAGTAAAGAATGTAAAAGTGAAATAAGTAAAAAGAATGAAATCAAATACTCCCCTGATTCGCTCGGTATGGATAATAAGGTGGCCAGGTTAGATCTTCCTCCAAGAAAATGAACAATCAAAGCTTCCCTTCCAGAAAAATAATCATCTTCTAGTCATACATAACATGTAAATCCTGAGAAAACAGACAAGGCAACCTTGCATAAAAACGGCGGCAATCTACATAAGTTACTAAATCCTAGAAAACAAAATAAGATATAATGCTTGTGGAATGAAGTTTGCAGATTTCCTGGAGATTATAAAACTAATATTTCAACAAAAACTTTAAGACTCCGTTAGAAAAACAAAACTGGTAAAATTTCCAGATTTTTACACGTGACGCAGTCAAGAGTAAACTCATGACGCCGTCAGAAGTGACCTGCAGAAATTCTTATGTTAAGTTTCTGGAAAATTTCTGGAAAAACTTGGTCCTACTTCCTGGAAAATCCTGCAAAACTTCATTATGACTCGATACAAGCATTTGACTCTAACAAATACGAATATACATGTTCATTTAATATTGTGGAGAATCATGATCGGTTTGTTTCTTAAAAAATATTTGGGGTTTCCCCTTACACTTATCTTTTGCAAAAATACTTTTGGGTGAAGTTAAGACTAGGCCAAAACAACAAAGTAAAGTATTTCCACTTTTTAGTTTAGAAACATGATCTACCATCAATAAAAATAAAGCATGCATACGGAAGCAAATAACAAACAAACAAAAATAAAAATCACACAAAATCATGGGTTGCCTCCCAAGAAGCGCTTTTCTTTATTTACGAGTCTTGTAGCTAGACTCAAGGTCATGGGTTACTACGTGACCTCATCTTCAAACGTTACATCTTCCTCACCAATCATTTCATTATTATTTTCTTGATAATGTTTTACACGTTGTATGTTAACAGTAAATTCTCTACCTTCATCGTCTAATAACACAACGGCTCCAGTTTTAGAGGAACTTTTCACCGTAAATGGTCTGTACCATCTAGACTTGAGTTTCTCTGGAAATAATCTTAACCGGGAATTGTATAATAGGACTTTGTCCCCTTCTAAAAATTCCTTGGGTTTCTTAATTCTTTGGTTATGCCATCTTTTTGCCCTTTCTTTATATGTAATGGAAGATTCATAGGCTTCTAATCTAAGCTCATCAAGCTCGTGTAATTGCAAGAACCTATTGGTTCCGGCAATTGTATAATCTAAGTTACATGCCTTAAGCGCCTAATAAGCTTTATGTTCTAATTCTACTAGCAAGTGACATGCCTTACCATACACCATGCGAAACGGGGTCGTTCCAATAGGTGTCTTGTAGGCGGTTCGGAATGCCCATAAGGCTTCGTCGAGTTTAAATGACCAGTCTTTTCTATTCTGACTAACCATTTTTTCAAGTATTCTTTTAATAGCCCTGTTTGTGTTTTCGACCTGGCCTTTGGTTTGCGGATGATAGGCGGTGGAAAACCGATGGGACACTCCATACCTCTTCATGACCTTCTCCACTTGCGCATTGCAAAAGTGGGTCCCCCTATCACTGATGAGGGCTTTAGGAATCCCGAATCTAGCGAAAAGCTTTTTCAGAAAATGAATAACTACCCTGGCATCGTTGGTCCTAAGGGCTTGTGCCTCTACCCATTTCGAAACATAATCTATGGCAACTAAAATGTATTCGTTCCCCCCTGAAGATGGAAAGGGTCCCATGAAGTCAATTCCCCAGACATCAAAGACCTCACATGCTTGTATAAAATTCTGAGGCGCTTCATCCCTATGTGATATGTTCCCGGCCCGTTGACATGCATCGCATGCCTGTACCATTTCTTTGACATCACGGAAAATTGTGGGCCAATAGAATCTCGCGTCGAAAATCTTTCGGGCGGTGGTGCTTATCCCATGATGCCCTCCAGAGGGACCAGAGTGACATTCCCTCATAATCTTTACTGCCTCACTTTCCGAAACACAACGTCTTATTATTTGGTCAGGACACCTTCGGAATAAAAATGGTTCATCCCAGAAGTAGTATTTTAACTGAGAAAAGAACCTTTTTCTCTCGTACTTAGTCAGGTGCTCTAGAACGAGTCTGCTTGCGAGATAGTTGGCAAAATCGATGTACCAAGGCTACGAATCAATCATTGACATGAGTTGTTCGTCAGGAAATGAATCCCTAATCTGACTTCTATCGTGCTCATCCAAGGGGTTTTCAAGACGAGATAGATGATCTGCGGCCAGATTTTCTGCCCCCCTCTTATCACGAATCTCAACATCGAATTCTTGTAACAACAAGATCCACCGAATTAGTCGTGGCTTAGCATCCTGCTTAGCAAAAAGATATCGAAGAGCCGAGTGATCAGTGAAAACGACTGTCTTTAAAAGGACAAGATATTGCCGGAATTTGTCGAATGCGAACACTACGGCTAACAATTCCTTTTCGGTGGTGGAGTAATTCTCTTGAGCGGGATTCATGGTTTTGCTAGCGTAGTAAATAGGTTGGAATAGCTGTCACGCCGTTGAGCCAATACAGCCCCGACAGCGAAATCGCTAGCGTCACACATGATTTCAAACGGTAACTCCCAGTTGGGTGTAATCATGATTGGAGCTCGTGTGAGCTCCTTTTTTAAGAGATCGAATGCATCCTTGCATTCTTAAAAGAAATCGAATGGAGCATCCTTTACGAGCAATTGAGTCATTGGTCGAGCTATTTTGGAGAAGTCTTTGATGAATCTCCGATAAAACCCGGCGTGCCCCAAGAAGCTGCGTATTGCTTTAACAGTCGTGGGGTATGGTAACTTAGATATAGCTTCAACTTTAGCTTGGTCCACCTCTATCCCATTCCCTGAGATCTTATGCCCTAACACAATTCCTTCTTTCACCATGAAATGACACTTTTCCCAGTTTAACACCAAGTTGGTTTTCTCACAGCGTTTAAGCATTTTTTCTAGATTAGCAAGACAGCGGTCGAAGGAGTTCCCGAAGACCGAAAAGTCATCCATGAACACTTCCATGCTGTCTTCCATGAGTTCGTGAAAGATTGCGGTCATGCATCGTTGAAAAGTGGTAGGGGCATTACATAGCCCAAACGGCATTCTTTTGTAGGCGAACGTTTCATAAGGGCAAGTAAACGTGGTCTTTTCTTGGTCCTCAGGTGCTATGGGAATTTGAAAATACCCTGAAAATCCATCCAAGAAGCAATAGTACTCGTGCCCATACAATCTCTCTAACATTTGGTCAATGAATGGTAAGGGAAAATGATCTTTCCTCGTGGCATCATTGAGCTTTCTATAATCAATGCATACCCGCCATCCAGTAACTATTCTCTGGGGTACCATCTCACCCTTGTCATTCTTAACTACAGTCATTCCACCCTTCTTAGGTACAACCTTTACAGGACTAACCCATGGGCTATCTGAGATTGGGTAGATCAATCCTGCATCCAGAAGTTTGATGACTTCTTTCTTTACCACTTCCTTAATGTTAGGGTTCACCCGCCTCTGGGGTTGCACGGTAGGTTTATAATCTTCTTCCATGAGAATCTTATGTGTGCAAAAAGTTGATTCAATCCTCTTAATGTCGGCTACACTCCATGCGAGCACTCCCTTATATTTCTTTAGGACATCTAAGAGTTTACCTTTTTGTTCATGTTCGAGGGAAGAGTTTATGATTACCGGCAGTTGGTCCTCTCCCTGAAGGAAGGCATACTCTAAATGGTTAGGAAGTTCCTTAAGATCTAACTCAGGAGGTTCAATAATAGAAGGATTAAGCTTGTTTTCGGGCTTTCGGAGCTCGAGATGCTCCGTTGCCTCTTGTCTAGGGTAGAAGGAGACTGCACCAACATCCTCCATCTTTTCCACCTCTAGCAAAGGCAGAAAACTCTCGTCCCGTAACCAGCCTTCCTTGATTTGTTCATCAACACAGCTATCAATGACATCTGTGAGTTCATCGACCTCCCCAATGAAATAGAGCTGGTTAGATGCTTCGAGATAGAGATCCATAGAGTCCTTAATGTCGAAGGTTGTGCTATCGGTTCCCACTCGTAAAGTTAACTTGCCGTCATAAACATCAATGACTGCACGAGCGGTAGCAAGAAATGGTCTCCCTAAGATGATGGGTACCAAGTCATCCTCCTCCATATCTAGGATTACGAAGTCGACCGGGAATTTGAATTTCCCAACTTTAACTAGCACATTTTTGCATATCCCTACGGGGTACTTGACTGATCTATCGGCTAGTTGGATGTTCATACGGGTAGGCTTTAATCCAGAGTATCCTAATTTAAGGAACATAGAGTGAGGCATGAGATTGATACTCGCCCCCAAATCGGCAAGAGCATTCTTTATTGATAGAGATCCTATGGAGCAAGGCAAGGTGAAGCTGCCTGGATCGTCTACCTTTTTTGGTAGCCCTCGATGGGTCACCACCGAACATTCTTCCCCCAGGGTCACAAGACCCTCGAGTTTCGTTCGGTTAGCGAGTAGTTTTTTAAAGTATGCGCTGTACTTTGGCATATGATAACAAGCATCAAGGAGGGGTATGGTGACTACTGAGTCTTTTAGATATGACAAGAATCTTTTATTATCATTCTCAGTTTTCTGGTTTTTTAATCGGGATGGGAATGGGATTCTCACAGGTTGGTTAGGTGGGGTTGATGGGGAAGGGGTCGTCAAGGGAGGTTGGTTGGGAGTCTCGCTGCCCACATCCTCCTCCTCCTCGCGAGGCTTGTTTGGATCGGGAGTGATGGGGGACGAGCTCGGGTAAGGGGGTCCTTGGTTGTTGTTCCAGCTCGAGTGGTTATCGCGAGCATGGGGTCTTTTTGGCTTACTGATGGCATTTCAAGGTTATCGAGGGCTGAGTTAAGCTTGTTGAGCCATTCTCCAATGTCATTCTGCTGCTCGTCAACAAGTTCATTAAGACCTTTTAATTGTAAACCTTTTTCTTGAGTGAAGTGACCAAGGTCATCTTCAAAAGTGCTCTTGATTTCGAATTCAGGACCTTCCTCTTCTTCTTTTCTTTTTACCAGATTTCCCCAGAGGGTGTAATCGTCATTTTGATAAAAAGGCAAAAGGGAGGGATCAGCATAGATGTCACCTCCTGACAAGCATGCATGTTCAGTCGTGGTTTCTCCTCCGCATTCCTCTACCTCATGCGGGCCCCCACAGTAGTCGCAGATCAAGTAAGGATTTGAAAGTTGTTTGGGTAACTGCGACCCAGCTAGGTACTCCATTCTTTTGTGAATTTTTCTTAACCGATCTGAAGTGATTTCAGAAATGCTGACAGTCGGCTCAGGTTCATCCCAAGTGTCATCCTGGTCTTGAGCATATTCTTCAATCCTATCCCATCCTTCTTCGGCACTAAGATTGGCTAATCTCCCTTTTCTAGATTGGTTGATCCCGTTCCGATCATTAGAGGAGACACTGTCGTAGAAGATTTGGACCAGAAGCCAAAGTTCGATGCCATGATGGGGAACTTGTCTTATTAAATCCATAAATCTAATCCACGATTTATGGAAGGGTTTGTCCTTCCCTTTTCGGAAACGGAGGATCCTATCTCTAAACACTGAGGTTTTTCCAGGTGGAAAGAACTTCTCATAGAACTTGGATATGAGTTGCTCCCATGTGAAAATAGATTCAGAAGGGAGTTTATCATACCACTCTTGGGCTTTTTCATAGAGGGTGAAAGGAAAGAATCGTAATCGGGACGTATCTCTAGTAGCCCCATCCGTATGGAGGGTGTCTACTATTTTCAAGAAGTCTTTAATATGTTGAATTGGATCTTCCTCATCTAATCCATAAAACTTACATACACTTTGGACAAGCCAAACATCGGTCGCATGCAAGACCTCATTGGTGTGTTCGTTTGGGTAGACAATGGCATTTGAAAAGCCACGAGGGTTTGGGGAGGAGTAGTCCTTAAGGCGCTTAGGAGTAGGAGTTGCGGGAGTACTCATCTCGTTGTTGGGTTGGGAGCTAGGGGTTGTAAGGTGATTTTCTGAATTTTCTTCAGAAAGGGGTGCATCAAAATCGATGGCAACGTGATGAGTGCTCAAACACTCATCATTTTTGGTCAAATCTGAACTGCAAAACATACAAAAACACTCAGTAATGCATCAAAATACTAAAAATATTTCAAAATTGTGTTTTATATGTTTTAGATGCAAAACGAGTAAAAACAAACGAAAAACGTACAAAGTTTGCAAAATTGGCAGTTTCAGTCCCCCAACTTTCATAAAATTACGAATCTAGTCCCTGGATATTCAAAATATGGAAAATTATCACCAAAGGTCCTTTTTACAATCATAAGTTGTCATATTTAGTCCTTTGGTGAAAAATTGGAAAGTTTTGGAAATTTACACTTTTGGTCCCTGGAGTTTCAATTATTGGCAGAAAAGGTCCCTGGTGGGATATTTTTGAATGAAAAATCAATTTTGGTCCTTGGGAATTCACAAAAATCATTTTTAGTCCCTGGGTGAAAGTTTTATGGAAATTACATGTTTGGTCCCTGTATTTTGCAACTTGTCATAAACGGTCCCCGGGAATTTGAAAAATGAAAATAATGCAACTTTGGTCCTTTTTATATTCACATGTGGGAATTTTGGTACTTATGATAAATTTTGAAAGTTGCAAATCAGCCCTTGGATTTTCTGAAAATTACAACTTAGGTCCTTGTGGTTTCTTTGGTAATAAAACAAACGGACCCTATTTTGTTATCCCATAAAACAAACCCAATCCACCCAAATAACACCCCTGATCCAAAACACTTCCCCAAGCCCACCAAGCCCAATCCCTTTTAAATAAAAATCCACTCACCCCCGTTAATACTCCTTCCCAGTTAAACCCTTTTACCTTCACCCTTAACCTTCATTTCCCTCCACTTGACCTGCTAATCCAAACCACCCCATCACCAACTCTGTCCTCAACCCACTCCATGTTCCCCCAACTCATAACTACAAAACAAGAACCATTTATGGTCCTGAAAATACTCCAAGCAACATGAGGGAATTTTTGGCGGCAAAAACCATTCAAGGGTCAAGATTGAGTTCAATCATCCAAGGGTCAATTTTTATTGATGGGAAAGAAAGAGGATGCATCCAGGGACTATAAAAGTCAAGAAAAGAGAGAAGAAAGAAGTAGTTAGAGTAGAATAGTTGTAGTGTAACCTAATTATGTCGAATTAATGTAATCTAGCTTTTTAGTTGTGATTTTCAGTTAGAATAGCTTGTAATATGTTCTTCTAGTATATTGTGAACTTTATGTTGTTATAATTTCAGTTTCTCTTTATATAATTCAATTTGTAGCATTTACAAGAAAATTCCATTTCCACTAAAAGGTGTTCAAAGTTGTTACCATCTGTTTGTTTAAGCTTATTTAAGCTCAGTTAAAAGTTTTTCAAAGATTTCAAGGCAAATAAATTAGTGTAGCTCAGTTATCAAAAATCATTGGAGATAATCCATAAATAAAGGATTCAGTTTGGTGATCGATTGAAGCAAGGTTTAAGGGTGGTTTTGGATTGCAGAGGTATTAGTGACTCAAGGGAGTCTCTAGGATGTAAATTTGGTCCTTGGTTCAATATCCTTTCCATTGGAGTCACTTGTAAGCCCAATCTCAGATTCTTGCTTCTTTAACTGTAACCATTGCTTATTCTGTGTTTGTTCCAGCTTATTCTAGTTCTCATTTGCTTATTAGATGCACATTAGATTAGGTCTTGTGGTTTGATTGTGTTTTCATTAAATTCTTACTTTAACTGTGAGATTAGCTCATATTAGCATCTTGCTTAATTGTTTATAGGAAGTTGCTTACTTTCAATTCTAAACTGGTCTTTGCATCATATTGTTGCTAGTTTAGTACCTGGTTTTCAGTTTTATAGCTTAAAAGTCCATTTCCTTTTGAGAACTCAAAACAGTTAAGTTATATAGGGGTGTTTGGCTCAGGTTGTTACCCTGAATTTTAGGCTGCCTTTGTTGTTAATTTTAGTTAAGGTAAGTTTGTCTAGGTCTATTGATTGCTGTTAAGGAGTAAAAACCATAAGTCTTCAATACAAAAGTCAAAATTCGACCTTCACCCCCATCATCAGTTAACTGTCAAGGCTTGGGGTGTGAAACCCCACCATTTCAATTCCATATTAGTTAATTTAGCCTAGAATAGTTTTGTTTAATCATAATATATCAATTTCAGTCATTAGGTTCAAGTTAAATTTCATTAAAGTCAAATCTTAAGTTTTTGGAAAAAGTCAAAAGTGCACATTTCAGTTTTTTTTCAAATCTAGCTTGATTTTTATAGAATTTTGTACAAGGTTTTAGGGCTTAAATCTTGTTGTTACTTGTTCTCTACTAGCTAAACTTTAGTGTCCTCTAGTTCTTTGATTTTTAGGAATTTAATTGTGGGCCCCACAGCCACCCAAAGACAGCTGCAGGGCAGCCACACCCACTGCTGCAGCAGCTCAGTTCTACCACCACCACTTTGGTGGTGGTTTCTGATCACATCAGTGGTCCACCACCTTCACAAATTGATTCCCTCAACCCCCCTCCTGGTAGACTTGTGGTTTTGACCCAAGCTTTGACCTCAAGGCCTGTGGACCCCACTTGAAATCACCACAGAAATCTGTCCCACTTTTCAGCCCAGAAATAATAAGCAAGTGCTTATTGATTAGCTTATAGCTTATTCAGTGGTCCCATTGTGCTTCTTTCTGCTTAAACATGTTCATATAAGCTAATTGTATCAGTTTTCACCATTGTGGGCCCCACTAGATCTCATTTGAGCTTATTTTGCCCCTTGGTCAACCAAAGTCAACTGTTTGGCTTTTGGTTCCATAATCAGCTTATTTTTTATTTCTAAAAAGTTTGTTTTTATAAAAGTTTGTTGTTTTTAGGTGTATAGTAAGTTTGTAAAAGAAAAATCCAAAAAAGTTAATTTAATTATAAGTGATAGTTTCTATTTAATGTAATTTAATTTTAATTTTCATTTTTAAATTTTAATTGAGTACTTAGCTATTTTATATTTTTATTAAATTCCTCATATATTAAAGTATTTATAATATTTTTTTCAGATTTTTGTTTTATCATTTAGTATTTATTAGAATTAACTTTAGTTTTATTAATTATTAATTAATATTAAGTTTAAAATAGCATTATTAGTTTTTATTGTAACACCTAAAATCTAAAAGCATGTGAAATGACCAAAATGCCCCTACAATCTAAAATTTTAAATTAATAAGTCCTTGAAGCTCCAAATTGATCCCAAATCCTTGTAAACAAATAATCTATGAAACAATACAACACTAAAGCACCTAAATAATATTGTGACACATTAAAAATGTTATTTTGGCACCTTAAAAGTTACTAAAGCCGAATTATATATTAAAAATACAATTTAAATTAGGTAATTATTTAAAAAGGGTGTTATACATGGTAAATTTAAATCAAATCAATCCAAATTGATTGAGTCTTCCATTGAGCCAAAAATCTTGCCCATTCCCTCTCCTAAACTCGGCATTATCCTTTTATTTAGCCAAATCCTTTTATTTTTGAAACCGAGTAAACCCTAAACACAAAATAATTCGACTTTCATTCATACAAATTTCTGGAGGTCCAAGACTAATTTTCCTGAGTTCATTGTCGTGCTAGGAAGCCAAGAAAAATAGCCACTCGATTAATAAAAGCCTGAATCTTTCATTGTCGAGTTTTGTTCTCAAGTGAGGTAAAAATTCATTCTGATCCCTGCGACCCTTGTAAAATTCGTTTTCTATTTTTCCTGAGTTTCTTACATCATATATGATCTGGGAAAATTGATTCCAAGGGTTGTTGGTCGCGTTTGTGGTCGTGGGAATTTTGGTGTTGTTTTATTCAATCCGAGAGAAGTATTTTCGCCCAGCCTATTCTACTCGTCCCAGATCTGGTCTGGTATTTTTCTCACGTCTCTTACATCATATAAGACCCATATAAAATGTTTGGTTCGATCCATGCATGCTCTATGAATTATTTGCGATTTAAACCTTAAAAACGTGATAAAATACTAAATAATCATGTACGAATTTTCTGGGTGCAAGACTAAATTTTTCTGAGCTCTATATAATCCATATAACCTGGTAAAAATGTCCATTCAAATTTACATGGCCTGTAAAAGTCGTGGTGGAATTATTTGTAAAACCGGATTTACGAAAAATAAAGAAAAGAAAGAAAATAAAAGAAAACCCTAAATCGATTAGGGTTAGGGTTTGAGGCATGAGATCTGGTAATTAATGATGGTTTAAGGTTGTTAGAATCATGGGGTAATAATTAGCATTTGATTTTAGGGTTTGTTATAGTTTTGGTTAATTTTTAATATAAACCGATTGGAAAATTAATAGTATAAGGGTGTGTTTTGCCAACTTTGAAACTTCTGGGAAATTTTTGTAATGTCATATAAATCAGTAGGAATATGGGAAAAATATAACCTATGGGTGCTAAGTGTAAGTTTTGCATTTAAATGGATTAAAATGTGTTTAATGATGAATTAGGGTTTGTTTTGAAAATAATTAAAAGAGAGGGACTAAAAATGTAAATTTTCAGAAACTTGGAGCTGTTTTGAGTATTTAAAAGTATTCAAGGGGTTTTGTGATAAATTGGTAAATAAATGGCTTAATATGTAACTATTAATAATTAAAAGTTGAAATTGTAAATTAAAGGGTTAAATATGTAACTTTGATAACTTGAAGGACTTAAAGTGTAAATTGTGAATACTTGAAGGTATATTCATATAACATGATAAAATAAGGGATCATTATGTAAAATGGATAAGTTAAGGGTTTAAAGTGTAACTTTGAATACTAAAAGGTTTAAAGTGTAATTTTGGAAATATAAGGGTGTAAAAGGTAAAGTTATGAAACCCTAAGGACCAGATGTGTAAATATGTTAAAAGATACTTTGATTTCATTAATAATGACTCAACTTTCTAATTATGGAAACTTTCTAAAAATGGAAACCTTCTAAATATGGAAACTTGCTAAAAGTGGAAAGTCACTTTAAATGGAAAGTTCCTAAAACTGGAAAGCCGACTAAAATAAGAAATCTAAATTGAATAAGTTATTAACAATAAGCCGATCGTTAATTCGTGTAGATTCGTCGAAGAAGGGGTGTCTCCTTATGCTTACGTATGTTATGATTTTCGATGGCGATTAAGGTACAGATATTCTGACCTTTCTCAAAAGGTTTCTCATGATCTCTTTCATATTCTGATCCGTTAGTTCCCGAATTGATGCCATTGCTATGATCCCCTTTACTTGAACCTTCTCTGTTGATCCCACTTGATATGACCTCCGTTATGAACCTATGCTATGAAAACCTTCTTAATGATACCATGGAAATGTTTTGAGAAGAACCCATTTGAAAAGATGTTATAAATGATGCTAAATTACTTTTAAAAGAAAGGTTATTTAACTTTCATGAACACTATATTTGGAAAGACCATTTTTATGAAAACTGTTTTAAAAGATTATTTAAATTGGACTTTTAATAGAAACTTTTGAAAAGGACTTTTGAACTGAACCATGAATTGATTTTTGAATATGAACCTTGACCTGATAAACTCTGATTGGACCTTGAATACTATTTCTGATATGAACCCTTTGTTATGAACTGCTATTATGAACCTTTGATATGATTCTGAGATACACCTTTGTTATATGAACTTTTGTATGATATGAGACTTGACTCTTAGTTTGATACCCGAGCCATTTCTGTTTCCCTACCCATGGAGGTACCATGGGCGTGTCTGTGATGCACCACTGGCATGACTAGTGTGTGGCCCTAGTGATTTGGCTACACCGTCCCCTTTCTGTTATATGATATGCGCGCTTTATGATATGATTTGTTATGGCCACTATGATTTCTGCGAGGGCGTATGGATGCATCCTAGATCTGTTCTGTTTAGTGGATTTAACTATGATTATGATTATGATATATGTCTGGTGACTGGTACTGTGTGCTATACATGCCTTTCACAATTTCTGGGAGTTCGCTACTCCACCCATTTGAAGAATGAGGACACCCCTCATATTATCTGATTATCTGAGAGGACTCCCCTCTATATGATTATGAAGAATTATGGTATTGACGGCTTATATGATATGATATGTTTCTGGGCTCGTGGTAGATGACTATCCTTTCTTCTTTCTATTCTATTACTCTTTTATCTATTCCTTATTCTATTTCCCCAATGCACTATATTTCAGTTCTGTTTCATTATCATTGCTTTGTATATGTATCTGTTCACTGGGCTTTTTAAGCTCAGCCGCATTTCCTTTTCCTGCGGCAGGTTTTAGTAGGAAGCTGGGTTATGGGAAGAGAGTGTGACTGGACTTAGAAGACTATGCTTTGGACTAGAGACGATTAGATGAAGTTTCACTTTATTAGACATAGTATTTATTTTCTTTGTAACCTTGTAGTTTCAGATTTTCATTTGTAACCCTGAATTTCGTTGTATGTATGAATCATATGCTTGTGTTTGTTCTGATGTGTCACTGTAATGTAATACTTCTACCCTTATCGGGTTGGGGTGTTACAATTATGGTATCAGAGCCCAGGCTGCGATTCGTAATACATTTACCCTTGACCTGTGAAGATTGGACCCCTAAGTTTCCCTGTAGGCGCTCATGAGACAACCTTTGAAACTTTACATTAGGATTCCCCATAGGAACCCGAGTTATTACCGGTGAGGAATGGGTCGACTAAGACATTTATGTAAGTATCATTTGCTTCCGCATCAATCTGATCGTGCCTTTGTTCTTAGACATAAGCCTTATAAGGACCCTTGCTTCAGAAGTTAGAAGTTTTGCAACTTAAGCTTAGTAACCAAGTAAGTTGGGAATACCTCGGAAAGCTACCTGGATACCTTACACATTTAAGTTCCACCTTCAGATTTTGATCTCCGCCTCCTATTTGTTTGATAAACTGTTTGACAACTTTTCGACCATATCGTAGGTCATTCAACCATAATGTGTTCGACACATTCTGTGAATTCATTACTTATGTTAGGTATGAATGTATCACCCGATACTACTTAACTCTGTATGATCCATTACTACTCCTATGAGAATTCTGGTAATTATGAACCACGAATATGAGAAGTTTTGTTTCCTCTCTTTGAATGATGAACCTTGTTCTGCCAACCATTTCCTTTGGAAGGGTACGATGTAAATACTATCTCTGTATGGAATTGTTAACTAAGCGTGAGGATGCTGATAACTGATATTCTGTACATCTTACAATTGACAATTATGCGATGTTCGTATCCTCCCTGATACTATTGCTAAGAAGCTAAACGAAATTCCCACACATTGAACTGTTCGTTTATCCATCCCAACATTTTTGTTGAATCATGTACTTGACTCTGAGATATGAACTATCTGTATAAATTGACGACTGTATCCACTCTATGAATCCTTTGACTTTGAGATGTCTGATTGTACGGTCTTTTGGACTGGATGGCTATTCGTAAAGATACCATAGACTACCGTATCTGAAATGTGACCTTAACAATCTGCTTCACCCTATTTCATTTTGATGACTCTCTACATTTGCAAAAATTCCTATCACTATGGAAACACCAACTCCGAACTCATGTGATTATCAAGTTTCCCTGAAAACCATTATTATCAACCCTTAGAAAGTTCGGCTATTGGGAGATATTTTGTTGTACGAAGATTTTCCGGTATTCTCTGATGAACCTTTTTGGTACTCCTTTGAACTGATCTCAGTTGAAGAAACCATGGTTCCATAGAAGTTGAGAGATTGAAGGAGCTGATGGGATATGATCTGTGTTAACCCTTTGTGATTCTCTTTGGATGCTCTTGTTTGTTTATGAAGAAGAACGAGAGAAGTATGCGATGACGTATCGACTATCGTGAATTTAAACGTACCACTATCAGTAATCATTATCTGTTCCCGAGTACCAATATTTAATTTGGTCTTCCTTTGAAACTCCGCATCTGATTGCATCACTTTAGAGTTGAAGGCTGAAGAAGCAACCACAAAAACTTCTAAGAATGGGGTTAACTAACCGAGAGTAACCTTTGTGAAGTATATCAGTTCTTGAAGAGGAAAGAAGGCGATGTGAAAAAAATTCCCTGAGATGATTTCTGAAGTTGCCTTTGCACTCGTTACCACATTTGTGAGTTTGAATGATGCCAATGGTGTTGGCTAGAATAATTATGTTTTTCGCATGTTTTGGACAATTTGTCATAGTATGACATTGTGTTGTGTTCTAAAACGAAAGAAGAACATAGAGATTAATTGGTGAGACGACCCTTTGTTCTGGAAGAAAATTTTGATTGACGTTCAGAAAGCATAGTAGACAACCCTACCCTGTATAATGTAAAGACAGAGCTTTCACAAGAGGGACCAAGATTGAAGACCGTTATCGGAGTTTGAAACCGGGTGGAAGAGTAGTAGAAGATGGTTGACACAAGCATTTCCATGGAAGAAGCATACAAGAAGAAGTGAGGAACTAGGATAGTGCTCAATCATGCATCATGCAACACGTGAAGATTTCAGTTTGGGCATCAAGACAACCAGACCAAAGGAGACGAACCATTCAACACACAACCTGGAGTCGACAACAACAGCATGTACCTTAAGACCTGGAGCTATGTTAGAAGACCTGTCGAAGACACGCGGTCTTGTTTCTCTATTCATTTTAGTTGTACTAAGATGAATTGAGAGCAGAAGCAGACCTGCGGATGTAGGAATCCACAGTGATCGCGTCAGAGGCTGCCGTTACGACGCCACAGTACCAAGAAGAGTTGCTGAAGACTTGAGGAACCAGACTCGAATTTTAAATTCTCTTAATCATGAGGTAAGACGGACAAGAATAAACAGACTACTCCAACTTGGAAGAAATTTTGAAAATTGTAAATGAGTGGACGGATTTTGAAGCGGACATTGTGTTTAGACGAGATGATGCTGTGAAGAATTGACGTTACTGATGACGTACCTTAATTCTGAATGACATTCTCGGATCTCCGTTACTCTTCGAGTAATTTCGTTCTCTTAGTTATGTTGTTTGATTTTGGTGACCTCTGAGACTGTAGGTGGACTAGGTGGATTTAGATAAGTTTGTGTTGTTCACGACTTGAGATAAAGTATGACCATCATGAGGGCATATGTATATGATGCAAGTATTATGACGCCTGGCCAACGTGATAATACTTACATCATATAACGTGCACTTATGGTGGGCATGTGATATTTCGAGGAGTGCCTTAGAAGCTTTAGAATTCTGGCATCTGATCAAGATCATCTGAGTTTAGTGAGACTTTAGGTTCATTCTACCTATACGTTTGATCTGCTACCCTTGATATACGATTCGATACGTTTGGACTCTCGACACGTGTTTTGCTGATCTTGCAACTTCTGATAAGAATCTTAGGTTCCATTATGAAATTTCTGCCGTTGACGATATCTAACCATATGCTTTCTGCCCGTATACGTTTCGCATTCGTTGAAGTTGTTCATTATGATCTGCCATGAGTAAGATATGTGATTGTGGACTTTGAGGAAATGAGATCTGTTCGTTTATGAGAATACCTTTGGAAGGTTATCTGAAAGTCGAGACTATTCGAGAAGTTGAAGAAGTAAACCTTATATCACCCCATGTTTGCTACAATTCAATGTATTCTCATCTGATTCGCCTAATCAATTCGATGAAAATCCTATGTATTTTTATACCTCTTCCTGGAAAATTCGATTATCATCCGTTATGTTTGGTACATTATCCTTTTGATTCAAATTCAGTATGATATGCCTTTCTGAGAAATCTGAAACTATTTTGACAATAATTACGAGTCATGAGAAACTTTTTGGTCTGAAGATCTTTTTGGAAGAACCTTCCCCGGCGTGAAAATGTTTGTGACGACCTTTTTCGGTGTACTACGACTTCGTCTAACCTTGCGACTTCAAATTTCGAGGACGAAATTTCTCTTTTTAGAGGGGAAGAAGTTGTAACACCTAAAATCTAAAAGCATGTGAAATGACCAAAATGCCCCTACAATCTAAAATTTTAAATTAATAAGTCCTTGAAGCTCCAAATTGATCCCAAATCCTTGTAAACAAATAATCTATGAAACAATACAACACTAAAGCACCTAAATAATATTGTGACACATTAAAAATGTTATTTTGGCACCTTAAAAGTTACTAGAGCCGAATTATATATTAAAAATACAATTTAAATTAGGTAATTATTTAAAAAGGGTGTTATACATGGTAAATTTAAATCAAATCAATCCAAATTGATTGAGTCTTCCATTGAGCCAAAAATCTTGCCCATTCCCTCCCCTAAACTCGGCATTATCCTTTTATTTAGCCAAATCCTTTTATTTTTGAAACCGAGTAAACCCTAAACACAAAATAATTCGACTTTCATTCATACGAATTTCTGGAGGTCCAAGACTAATTTTCCTGAGTTCATTGTCGTGCTAGGAAGCCAAGAAAAATAGCCACTCGATTAATAAAAGCCTGAATCTTTCATTGTCGAGTTTTGTTCTCAAGTGAGGTAAAAATTCATTCTGATCCCTGCGACCCTTGTAAAATTCGTTTTCTATTTTTCCTGAGTTTCTTACATCATATATGATCTGGGAAAATTGATTCCAAGGGTTGTTGGTCGCGTTTGTGGTCGTGGGAATTTTGGTGTTGTTTTATTCAATCCGAGAGAAGTATTTTCGCCCAGCCTATTCTACTCATCCCAGATCTGGTCTGGTATTTTTCTCACGTCTCTTACATCATATAAGACCCATATAAAATGTTTGGTTCGATCCATGCATGCTCTATGAATTATTTGCGATTTAAACCTTAAAAACGTGATAAAATACTAAATAATCATGTACGAATTTTCTGGGTGCAAGACTAAATTTTTCTGAGCTCTATATAATCCATATAACCTGGTAAAAATGCCCATTCAAATTTACATGGCCTGTAAAAGTCGTGGTGGAATTATTTGTAAAACCGGATTTACGAAAAATAAAGAAAAGAAAGAAAATAAAAGAAAACCCTAAATCGATTAGGGTTAGGGTTTGAGGCATGAGATCTGGTAATTAATGATGGTTTAAGGTTGTTAGAATCATGGGGTAATAATTAGCATTTGATTTTAGGGTTTGTTATAGTTTTGGTTAATTTTTAATATAAACCGATTGGAAAATTAATAGTATAAGGGTGTGTTTTGCCAACTTTGAAACTTCTGGGATATTTTTGTAATGTCATATAAATCAGTAGGAATATGGGAAAAATATAACCTAAGGGTGCTAAGTGTAAGTTTTGCATTTAAATGGATTAAAATGTGTTTAATGATGAATTAGGGTTTGTTTTGAAAATAATTAAAAGAGAGGGACTAAAAATGTAAATTTTCAGAAACTTGGAGCTGTTTTGAGTATTTAAAAGTATTCAAGGGGTTTTGTGATAAATTGGTAAATAAATGGCTTAATATGTAACTATTAATAATTAAAAGTTGAAATTGTAAATTAAAGGGTTAAATATGTAACTTTGATAACTTGAAGGACTTAAAGTGTAAATTGTGAATACTTGAAGGTATATTCGTATAACATGATAAAATAAGGGATCATTATGTAAAATGGATAAGTTAAGGGTTTAAAGTGTAACTTTGAATACTAAAAGGTTTAAAGTGTAATTTTGGAAATATAAGGGTGTAAAAGGTAAAGTTATGAAACCCTAAGGACCAGATGTGTAAATATGTTAAAAGATACTTTGATTTCATTAATAATGACTCAACTTTCTAATTATGGAAACTTTCTAAAAATGGAAACCTTCTAAATATGGAAACTTGCTAAAAGTGGAAAGTCACTTTAAATGGAAAGTTCCTAAAACTGGAAAGCCGACTAAAATAAGAAATCTAAATTGAATAAGTTATTAACAATAAGCCGATCGTTAATTCGTGTAGATTCGTCGAAGAAGGGGTGTCTCCTTATGCTTACGTATGTTATGATTTTCGATGGCGATTAAGGTACAGATATTCTGACCTTTCTCAAAAGGTTTCTCATGATCTCTTTCATATTCTGATCCGTTAGTTCCCGAATTGATGCCATTGCTATGATCCCCTTTACTTGAACCTTCTCTGTTGATCCCACTTGATATGACCTCCGTTATGAACCTATGCTATGAAAACCTTCTTAATGATACCATGAAAATGTTTTGAGAAGAACCCATTTGAAAAGATGTTATAAATGATGCTAAATTACTTTTAAAAGAAAGGTTATTTAACTTTCATGAACACTATATTTGGAAAGACCATTTTTATGAAAATTGTTTTAAAAGATTATTTAAATTGGACTTTTAATAGAAACTTTTGAAAAGGACTTTTGAACTGAACCATGAATTGATTTTTGAATATGAACCTTGACCTGATAAACTCTGATTGGACCTTGAATACTATTTCTGATATGAACCCTTTGTTATGAACTGCTATTATGAACCTTTGATATGATTCTGAGATACACCTTTGTTATATGAACTTTTGTATGATATGAGACTTGACTCTTAGTTTGATACCCGAGCCATTTCTGTTTCCCTACCCATGGAGGCACCATGGGCGTGTCTGTGATGCACCACTGGCATGACTAGTGTGTGGCCCTAGTGATTTGGCTACACCGTCCCCTTTCTGTTATATGATATGCGCGCTTTATGATATGATTTGTTATGGCCACTATGATTTCTGCGGGGGCGTATGGATGCATCCTAGATCTGTTCTGTTTAGTGGATTTAACTATGATTATGATTATGATATATGTCTGGTGACTGGTACTGTGTGCTATACATGCCTTTCACAATTTCTTGGAGTTCGCTACTCCACCCATTTGAAGAATGAGGACACCCCTCATATTATCTGATTATCTGAGAGGACTCCCCTCTATATGATTATGAAGAATTATGGTATTGACGGCTTATATGATATGATATGTTTCTGGGCTCGTGGTAGATGACTATCCTTTCTTCTTTCTATTCTATTACTCTTTTATCTATTCCTTATTCTATTTCCCCAATGCACTATATTTCAGTTCTGTTTCATTATCATTGCTTTGTATATGTATCTGTTCACTGGGCTTTTTAAGCTCAGCCGCATTTCCTTTTCCTGCGGCAGGTTTTAGTAGGAAGCTGGGTTATGGGAAGAGAGTGTGACTGGACTTAGAAGACTATGCTTTGGACTAGAGACGATTAGATGAAGTTTCACTTTATTAGACATAGTATTTTTTTTTTTTTGTAACCTTGTAGTTTCAGATTTTCATTTGTAACCCTGAATTTCGTTGTATGTATGAATCATATGCTTGTGTTTGTTCTGATGTGTCACTGTAATGTAATACTTCTACCCTTATTGGGTTGGGGTGTTACATTTATTAAGTGAAATCTAGTTTTTATATTTTTTATAGCTTTTATATGTTATAAAATAATTTTAGAAATTTTATTAGAATTTTTACTGTTCATTTTCTATTTTTCTTAATTTAAAATAGTTTAATTAGTTAATTAGTAAGTAATTAGTTATTAATTTATAGAAAATCCACAAAAAGACAAAAACAATTATTTTTAATTTTAAAACTTATTTTTAGGTATTTTATAATTTTAGGAATTTTATTTTTACCTTTTTAGTATTTAATTAATATTATATTGTATTAAAGTGTTTTAAATATTAATAATTAGTAATAATTAGTAATTAAGTAATATTAAATAATTAATTAATGTTAAAATTTATTTTCTTTTTCTAAAAATTTTCTTTTATCTTTTAATTTGTAAAAAGTTCATTTTTACCCCCTGGGTGTTTTCAGATCTCAGTTTTTACTTTTTATTTTGTACGTTTACGTTTTATTTAAACGTAACGTACGCGTTTTAAGTTTTAAACGTTTCTGGTTTTTCCCACTTTCTTGTCTTATTCAAATAGCTTGTTTAAGCTATTTTCTTCGTATATTCCTTAGCTTAATCACACACAAACCCCTTTTAATCCAGATTCACCCGATCACGAAACCGTTTGTTAACCATTCACACCTCGTCGGGACATAACGACCCGGGGAAACCCTATATTCCGCGGAGCATTGACTCTAGGCTGTTTGACTTTGTTGACCATTATTTGGTCAATATAAGTTAGGTGGTTTAGCATCAATCAAATTTTGGCGCCGCTGCCGGGGAGGTTGTGTGCGTATCTAAACGGTTTTTCTGATTAGTGTCTTTGGAATTCGTTCCATTGTACATTTATCCATCCTTGTTCATATTTTTCCATAAAAAACCCAAAAATATTTTTCCTTACCCTCTATCCATTTGATTCTACCTTCTTATACCCATCTCATGTATAATTCTTATGGCGTCTCTCGGCTACACGTGTTTTCACTGTAAAAGTCCGATTGATGACGGCTTTCATTGTCTCCGGTGTATTTGTGAGAAATGTGGCAATAATTGCAGTAACAGATTTTGTGTTTTGTGCAATCTGTTCATAAGTCCAAATTCTCTCAATGATTCACCAAATTCTTCCAAGCCCGAGACACATGCTATTAATGACAAACCTTCAAAAATTAATCCTAACCTTTCACGGTTTACGGTTAAAAGTTTGTCAAGCATACGTGCTGAGATTAGGGCAGTGACTGAAAAGAACGACTTACCCAATCTTCACGTTTATCAAGAACCAAAACCCGAGACCATAACGGAAGTGGTGGAAATTGCTAGCTCTAAGAGCACACCACTTGTCCCACCTCCAGATTTTGTTCCTTGTGTCGGTTGTGGTGAGCCGCTTTTTGGTTTACCATGTCGTTGGTGTACATGTGTGCAATGTGGTAACGATATTCAAAACGGGAGTTGTTTGTTTTGTGGGTCGAGTAATTCATTTGCTTATGACCCTAATCAAAACTCATTCAACGACTCTTCAAATTTTTTCGATTACCCATCACATTCATACGAGCAAGAATCATATTATCCAAACTTCAATGATGCTTCGTATCAAGATACACCAGTCCAGACTCAACAGTTTAATTGTTGTGAGTACTGTGGTGGTTCCCACTACAGTTCTGATTGTCAATCAGGAAACACGCTTGTCTATGAGCAGTTTCCTGATAACAATTATGACTACAGCACACACGACTCACAGCCACATCAGTTTTACTGTTGTGAGTATTGTGGAGGTCCACACACTAGCTCTGATTGTCAAACAGGGAATCCATTTCCTTGTAACAATTACGACTATTCGTTTTCAGACCCACCTCCACAGTACCAAATAACCCAAGCAACTCCTCTTGCTACTGAGCAAGACATTTTAATAGAGGCTCTTGAGATATTGAAAGAGCTTAAGGAGGAGTTGGCTACTTCATCATTTCAAAGCTCTCATGAGAAATCCATGGCAGAATTACTTGCTGAAGAACGAGATGCTAGAAACGAATTGAGCAAGGAAGAATTGCTAGTATTAGAACAAGCAGCTAAAACACGTGCCATATTTCGTAATGCTGCTCTTTACGACGATGATGATGATGATGTTACCCTTGATTTTTCTCAATTCTGTAAGGGTTCATCACTTTCATCTATAGCAATTCCTTCCTCGGAAAATCAGGGAGAAAAGACTATGATAGAATTACTAGCAGAAGAACAAATGAAATTTATAAAACCCCTGTCTGCTAGTCTTTCTCAACTCCCTCAGTCTGTTGCTATCACACCCGAAGTTCACACTCACCCTGCGATCATGGGGGATGAGCATCTTAGCACTGTTCCTAATAAGGAATCGGACGAATTAATAAAGTCTAGTGTTGAGATCCTTGTCCCAATCCCAGGAGAGTCACAGGGAACTTTGGATGATATGTGTGATATTCCTTCCCCTATTGAGTGTACTAAAGATCAATTTGAGACTTTCTCAGATTTTAGCGATGATTATACATCTCATGGAGACATTGAGTATGTTGAGGCACCACTGCCTCATTCTGATGTTGATCCTCTTCTCGAGGAGTTCGCTGATGAACTTGCTCACATCGATCCACTTTCATTGGAAAGTGATGATGGTCACCTTGATTTCCAAGCCGATCTGGGAGAAATTGAAAGTCTCCTATATCATGATCCGTCGCTCACTTCTGATCCCGACAATCCAATAGAGAATATTAATCTCTTTGTTCCTGAAACATTCAATACCACTCTCACCAATCCTCGATTTGAATTCGACTCTGAATTCACTTTGATTTCTGATAATCCACTATTTGATATTCAGAACGAGGATTGTGAGTCTATTCCGGAACATGAGTTCACAGATTCACATCTTGTGATTAATTCTCTTCATGAGGAGTTCTCCGGTGAACTCGCTCATCATGTTATGACTCCTCCGGAGTTTGATATCCCGGGGGGAGATGCACTCAATCTTGAGGATTTGCAAATTCCCACCCACCCTCCCGGGTTGTTTACGAGCTTACCCTTTGAAATCCAAACTCAGGCTATTGAGCCTCCTCTTGAGGAAGAAGATCAAATCATGCTTTTCATCATGGTTTTCTTCCTTTTCTTCACCTATAGGGTGACTTCTTCTCTTCTTCACTCCTTCGGGAATGAAGATACCATATTTGATCCCGGCATTTTCATGTATCACTATCTTGAGCCGGGTACTTATCTCATCGGTGTGGAACTTTCACGTGCTTCATATGTTTGTCCAAACATTTTGAATGAAAGTCCGAGTGAGATTGTTTCTTCCACATCATGCTTCCCCAAGGACAAATGAATTCGGGGTCGAGTCACGCTAGCGACTCGGTAAACAAAAACAGAGCATGCTTATAGGGTTTTCACCCTAAGTGTGGGGGAGTCCCCCATGCTATGGTTACAAGAGTGAAAAACAAAATGGTGTTTTCCACGCTTAGCTTGTAATGTTGCCCTTTTACGTTCAAAATGTCGGCATAATAGCCGGGATTCTGAATATTGAGGACAATATTCATGCTTAGTGGGGGGGGGGGGGGGGTATTCGCTATTCTAGCGAATTTTATCACATTTTACTATATAATACCCCCGTTTTAGCCAAAATTTCAAAAATTTTAAAAAAAAATTCACTGGTGCTTCAAAATTTTTGTGGTAATCAGTCCGCCTTGTCTAAGCGACAAAAGGGATTGGCTAGTCCAGGAGCAAACGGCTCTTGGTAAAGACATATCAAATCCGTTGACGGCTGGCAATTTGCCCAAAATTGTATGGTTCCTCAACTCCCCGAAAACAAATGAGTTGGCTAGCCCGCAAGATTATGGCTTGTGGTAAAGGCCGTGGAAAATCCATAATTGGTAATCAGCTCACCAAGATGTTGACTATTCCATTAAGAGCTGGCTAGTCCAGAAGCAAATGGCTTTTGGTAAAGACTACTCAAATCCGTTGACAGCTGGTGGTTTGCTCAAAATCACACGGTTATCAGGTGTGCCACAGTTCTTACAGCTGGCTACTCCAGAAGCGATGACTTTTGGTAAAGAGTTTTTCAAATCCATCAAGTTTTCAAAACAGTATTGCTAGGGACTAGCAATAGTTTAGTGTGGGGGATTGATGAGTGCTCAAACACTCATCATTTTTGGTCAAATCTGAACTGCAAAACATACAAAAACACTCAGTAATGCATCAAAATACTAAAAATATTTCAAAATTGTGTTTTATATGTTTTAGATGCAAAACGAGTAAAAACAAACGAAAAACGTACAAAGTTTGCAAAATTGGCAGTTTCAGTCCCCCAACTTTCATAAAATTATGAATCTAGTCCCTGGATATTCAAAATATGGAAAATTATCACCAAAGGTCCTTTTTACAATCATAAGTTGTCATATTTAGTCCTTTGGTGAAAAATTGGAAAGTTTTGGAAATTTACACTTTTGGTCCCTGGAGTTTCAATTATTGGCAGAAAAGGTCCCTGGTGGGATATTTTTGAATGAAAAATCAATTTTGGTCCTTGGGAATTCACAAAAATCATTTTTAGTCCCTGGGTGAAAGTTTTATGGAAATTACATGTTTGGTCCCTGTATTTTGCAACTTGTCATAAACGGTCCCCGGGAATTTGAAAAATGAAAATAATGCAACTTTGGTCCTTTTTATATTCACATGTGGGAATTTTGGTACTTATGATAAATTTTGAAAGTTGCAAATCAGCCCTTGGATTTTCTGAAAATTACAACTTAGGTCCTTGTGGTTTCTTTGGTAATAAAACAAACGGACCCTATTTTGTTATCCCATAAAACAAACCCAATCCACCCAAATAACACCCCTGATCCAAAACACTTCCCCAAGCCCACCAAGCCCAATCCCTTTTAAATAAAAATCCACTCACCCCCGTTAATACTCCTTCCCAGTTAAACCCTTTTACCTTCACCCTTAACCTTCATTTCCCTCCACTTGACCTGCTAATCCAAACCACCCCATCACCAACTCTGTCCTCAACCCACTCCATGTTCCCCCAACTCATAACTACAAAACAAGAACCATTTATGGTCCTAAAAATACTCCAAGCAACATGAGGGAATTTTTGGCGGCAAAAACCATTCAAGGGTCAAGATTGAGTTCAATCATCCAAGGGTCAATTTTTATTGATGGGAAAGAAAGAGGATGCATCCAGGGACGAAAAGAGAGAAGAAAGAAGTAGTTAGAGTAGAATAGTTGTAGTGTAACCTAATTATGTCGAATTAATGTAATCTAGCTTTTTAGTTGTGATTTTCAGTTAGAATAGCTTGTAATATGTTCTTCTAGTATATTGTGAACTTTATGTTGTTATAATTTCAGTTTCTCTTTATATAATTCAATTTGTAGCATTTACAAGAAAAATTCCATTTCCACTAAAAGGTGTTCAAAGTTGTTACCATCTGTTTGTTTAAGCTTATTTAAGCTCAGTTAAAAGTTTTTCAAAGATTTCAAGGCAAATAAATTAGTGTAGCTCAGTTATCAAAAATCATTGGAGATAATCCATAAATAAAGGATTCAGTTTGGTGATTGATTGAAGCAAGGTTTAAGGGTGGTTTTGGATTGCAGAGGTATTAGTGACTCAAGGGAGTCTCTAGGATGTAAATTTGGTCCTTGGTTCAATATCCTTTCCATTGGAGTCACTTGTAAGCCCAATCTCAGATTCTTGCTTCTTTAACTGTAACCATTGCTTATTCTGTGCTTGTTCCAGCTTATTCTAGTTCTCATTTGCTTATTAGATGCACATTAGATTAGGTCTTGTGGTTTGATTGTGTTTTCATTAAATTCTTACTTTAACTGTGAGATTAGCTCATATTAGCATCTTGCTTAATTGTTTATAGGAAGTTGCTTACTTTCAATTCTAAACTGGTCTTTGCATCATATTGTTGCTAGTTTAGTACCTGGTTTTCAGTTTTATAGCTTAAAAGTCCATTTCCTTTTGAGAACTCAAAACAGTTAAGTTATATAGGGGTGTTTGGCTCAGGTTGTTACCCTGAATTTTAGGGTGCCTTTGTTGTTAATTTTAGTTAAGGTAAGTTTGTCTAGGTCTATTGATTGCTGTTAAGGAGTAAAAACCATAAGTCTTCAATACAAAAGTCAAAATTCGACCTTCACCCCCATCATCAGTTAACTGTCAAGGCTTGGGGTGTGAAACCCCACCATTTCAATTCCATATTAGTTAATTTAGCCTAGAATAGTTTTGTTTAATCATAATATATCAATTTCAGTCATTAGGTTCAAGTTAAATTTCATTAAAGTCAAATCTTAAGTTTTTGGAAAAAGTCAAAAGTGCACATTTCAGTTTTTTTTTCAAATCTAGCTTGATTTTTATAGAATTTTGTACAAGGTTTTAGGGCTTAAATCTTGTTGTTACTTGTTCTCTACTAGCTAAACTTTAGTGTCCTCTAGTTCTTTGATTTTTAGGAACTTAATTGTGGGCCCCACAGCCACCCAAACACAGCTGCAGGGCAGCCACACCCACTGCTGCAGCAGCTCAGTTCTACCACCACCACTTTGGTGGTGGTTTCTGATCACATCAGTGGTCCACCACCTTCACAAATTGATTCCCTCAACCCCCCTCCTGGTAGACTTGTGGTTTTGACCCAAGCTTTGACCTCAAGGCCTGTGGACCCCACTTGAAATCACCACAGAAATCTGTCCCACTTTTCAGCCCAGAAATAATAAGCAAGCGCTTATTGATTAGCTTATAGCTTATTCAGTGGTCCCATTGTGCTTCTTTCTGCTTAAACATGTTCATATAAGCTAATTGTATCAGTTTTCACCATTGTGGGCCCCACTAGATCTCATTTGAGCTTATTTTGCCCCTTGGTCAACCAAAGTCAACTGTTTGGCTTTTGGTTCCATAATCAGCTTATTTTTTATTTCTAAAAAGTTTGTTTTTATAAAAGTTTGTTGTTTTTAGGTGTATAGTAAGTTTGTAAAAGAAAAATCCAAAAAAGTTAATTTAATTATAAGTGATAGTTTCTATTTAATGTAATTTAATTTTAATTTTCATTTTTAAATTTTAATTGAGTAATTAGCTATTTTATATTTTTATTAAATTCCTCATATATTAAAGTATTTATAATATTTTTTTCAGATTTTTGTTTTATCATTTAGTATTTATTAGAATTAACTTTAGTTTTATTAATTATTAATTAATATTAAGTTTAAAATAGCATTATTAGTTTTTATTAAGTGAAATCTAGTTTTTATATTTTTTATAGCTTTTATATGTTATAAAATAATTTTAGAAATTTTATTAGAATTTTTACTGTTCATTTTCTATTTTTCTTAATTTAAAATAGTTTAATTAGTTAATTAGTAAGTAATTAGTTATTAATTTATAGAAAATCCACAAAAAGACAAAAACAATTATTTTTAATTTTAAAACTTATTTTTAGGTATTTTATAATTTTAGGAATTTTATTTTCACCTTTTTAGTATTTAATTAATATTATATTGTATTAAAGTGTTTTAAATATTAATAATTAGTAATAATTAGTAATTAAGTAATATTAAATAATTAATTAATGTTAAAATTTATTTTCTTTTTCTAAAAATTTTCTTTTATCTTTTAATTTGTAAAAAGTTCATTTTCACCCCCTGGGTGTTTTCAGATCTCAGTTTTTACTTTTTATTTTGTACGTTTACGTTTTATTTAAACGTAACGTACGCGTTTTAAGTTTTAAACGTTTCTGGTTTTTCCCACTTTCTTGTCTTATTCAAATAGCTTGTTTAAGCTATTTTCTTCGTATATTCCTTAGCTTAATCACACACAAACCCCTTTTAATCCAGATTCACCCGATCACGAAACCGTTTGTTAACCATTCACACCTCGTCGGGACATAACGACCCGGGGAAACCCTATATTCCGCGGAGCATTGACTCTAGGCTGTTTGACTTTGTTGACCATTATTTGGTCAATATAAGTTAGGTGGTTTAGCATCAATCACAACGCTAGATGGTTCAGGAGTTGAGTGAGATCGTCTTAACCTACGCATTTCTCTTTCGTGTTCTGCATAAGGCAAGACAAGGTTTCTAGTGGAGCTACGACTCCTAGTGATCCTAAGGTTAGAGAATTCGTCAGTTGCCATAATGGCGGATGATAGAGAGGTACAAACAAAAACACGAAGAATAAGATAGACTAAAGAGAACCTAAAAATAAAATTAAAATCTTACTAAAAAGGAATCTAGCAAGTAGACCTAATAAAAAGATATTCTAACCTAGACAATAACTATTCCCCAGGCTGCAGCGCCAAAAACTTGATGCGTGGGAATTGCACCAGGCTTTACCTCTCGAGGGATCTCGAGAAGCTTACAACCCCCACCAGGCAGTGTACCTGATCGATGTAGTATAGTATAATGACAAGTACCGGGGGATTGATCGTTCAGCTAGGAATAGTGTCGCTAGGATTAGAAAACCTAAAGACTAGGTCTAGAGATGAGGGATGATTCTTTTTGTATTTTTTATATTTTTAGGAAAGCAAGTAAAAATCTCGGGTTTGAAGGATTAGGGCGGAATTAGTTGCTAGTCAACTAACCCAATACTAAGATGCAATTAAAATAAAATACTAGAAATGAAAATAAACTATATTAAACTAAGGTTGTGAGCAATATATGGGAGAAATGTGTTTACTTAGATTTCACTACTCCCTAGATATGTTTTACACGTTAATTACTTGTTATAGTTGCGTGGATGACGAATTGTATTCCTTAATACCATTCATGGGGTGGCGTATTTACTTCCCCAATCCTATGAGTGCCTACTTCACTCTTATGTCGAGCCTGCTAGAAGCTCCTAACATGGGATCATTAGAATTTACTCATGCATTAAATACAACCAATAAAACCTAGTACACATCGGTTCATGTTTCCTAAGACGTTCAAGCATGTTACCAAATGGAGATCTGCCAGTTTTCTTAAGCCTAACATTGAAATCATTCATCCAATACAACCATAAACAAGTAATCAACACATAATTAACATCTAGGTTTCATTAGATCTAAGCAAAAACAAGATAAATCTAGCCTAGCATGTTGAAATCAAGACAAGCACAAGATATAGACAACCAACACACATAGACATATTGATTGAATTAAGAGAAGACTAATCTCAATAGCACATGTAAGGATTCAAGGGTTGAAAACCCTTGAAAAGCTGTAAAATTCATACAAGGTTCGGCCCTAGGGTTTCTCCACACAAGTTCCTTTTAATGAATGAAAATTAGAAAACTATATATAGATTTTAGAGGGTGACGACGTCAAGAACAAATGTCTGACGCCGTCATCTCGCCGCCAAATAATTCATCGGACTGCCTAGATCTGGATCTGACGCCGTCATGTAGTCCCCTTTTGCAGGCCATCACACAATTAACTCTTGACGCTCTACTTGTGACGCCTTCATGTTTCTTCTGGGTCGTCATGGATTTTACTTTTGACGCCGTCAGGATTGCCTTCTTGACGCCGTCATACACTGTTTCCAGCATGGAAAATTAAGTCTTTGGCGTTTTCTTCACTTTTATGCTCCAAAAACGTCCGAATTGCTTCCTTTTCCAGATTTCACTCCCAAAGTACCTAAAATCACAAAAGGAACGATTTAGGGTAATATTTGATCAAATAAATTCAATTCCGGGCGTAAATGACCCCCTAAAAGTGGTTCATTTTTCGCCTCATCACACATCAACTTTTACCATATAATATTCTTATAACACAAAATAAAAATAACTCCTCGTCAATAACGTTCTTATAACACACCGAAAAACCTACTCATTCCACTTTTATATTAAAAAAAAAACGATACTTTCGGGATTCCATGCCCATGGATTGCCTTATTATAGCTTTTTTTTCATGTTATGCCGTCGGTGATGGTCTTATAACGCCAAGGGACGGTGCAACCATGTCTCCGACATAAGAACAAAATGGCTCTAACGTGGAGCTATAACACACTACATCTAGCGCTCTAATTTATAATTTTTATTTATTTATTAAACTATAAAGAAAAATAAAACTGATAAGAAAAAAGCATCAAAACACCAACTGACTATAAAAAATAATTAAAAAAAAAAAAAAAAAAAAAAAAAAAAAAAAAAACCTCGTGTAGGAAAATTGTAGATGAAAATAAAGCATAAGATTACAAAAAGAGGTTATTTTTAAAAGCTATATGAAGTAGTATTTGATTGTGATATATATATATATATATATATATATATATATATATATATATATATATATATATATATATATATATATATATTAATGAGGCGAAAAATGATCCGTTTTTAGGGGGTCATTTAAGCCCGAATCCGACTTTATTTGATCAAATATTGCCCTAAATCGTTCCTTTTATGATTTTAGGTACTTGGAGAGTGAATTCTGGAAAAGAAGCCATTTTGGACGTTTTTTGAGCATAAAAGTGAAGAAAACGGCAAAGTCTCAATTTTCTATGCTGGGAACAGTACATGAAGGCGTCAAGAGTAACTCATGACGGCGTCAAAGTCCCAAGAATAAAATACCGTAGTTGATGACGGCGTCACACAGGCCGTCAGAAGTAGATCAACGCCGTCCGAGGAAGTATTTGGCGGCGAGATGACGGCGTCACACCCTTGCTCTTGATGCCGTCACCCCTATTTTCCTATATATAGTTTTCTAGTTTTTCACAAAAAAAAAGAGAGAAGTTGTTGAGAAACCCTAAAGACGAATTTGGTGCAACTTTTACAGGTTTTTCAAGGGTTCCAAACCCTTGATACCTTGCATTGTAATTGAGATAAGTGTTCTTCTAATTCAATCAATATGTCTATGTGTTGGTTGTCTATATCTTGTTCATGTCTCAATTCCATTATGCTAGGCTAGATCTCCTTTGTGTTTGCTTAGATCTAATGAAACCTAGATGTTGATTATGTGTTGATTACTTGTTTATTCTTGTCTTGGATGAATGATTTTATATGTTAGGCTTAAGAAAACTGGCAGATCTCCAAATGGTAACATGCTTGAACGTCTTAAGAAACATGAACCGAGGCGTACTAGGTCTTTATTGGTTGTATTTAATGCATGAGCCACTGTTTACAATCCCTATAGTTGTGCTGGGTCATGGTGTAGGAGGAGATAAGAGCTCATAGAATTGGGGAGTTATGTATGCCACCCCATGAATGGTATTAAGGAATACAATCCGTCATCCATACAATTATAACAAGTAATTAACGTGTAAAAGATATCTAGGGAGTAGTGAAGTCTAAGTAAACACATTTTCTCCAATTACTGCTCACAACTTTAGTATAATTAGTTTAATTTCATTTTTAGTATTTTATTTTGATTGCATCTTAGTTTTGGGTTAGTTGAATAGCAACTAATTCCGCCCACTCTTCCAAAACCCGAGATTTTACTTGCTTTCATAAAAATATAAAAATACAAAAATAATCATCCCTCACCTTTAGAACTAGTAATTAGGCTTTCTAATCCTAGCGACACTATTCCTAAGCTGAACGATCAATCCCCCGGTACTTGTCACTATACTATACTACAACGATCAGGTACACTGCCTGGTGGGGGTTGTAAGCTTCTCGAGATCCCTCGAGAGGTAAAGCCTGTTGCGATTCCCACGCATCAAGTTTTTGGCGCCGTTGCCGGGGAATAGTTATTGTCTAGGTTAGAATTTCTTTTTATTAGATCTACGTGCTAGATTCCTTTCTAGTAAGATTTTATTTTTATTTTTTAGGTCTTCTTTAGTCTATCTTATTTCTTCGTGCCTTTGTTCGTAACTCTTTACCATCCGACATCATGGAAGGTGGTAACATCTTTGAACCCGTCATCCCACCACAACAAAACCCACCATTAGAACCCCATAGGCCCCGAACCTTAGGAGAGTATTCCCGACCTAGCCACCAAGGCTACCGAAACACCATTGAGCTCACCGGAGCCAATGTGACCCCCTTGCGATCCGACACCATCCGGTTGGTGCAAAGCGGATGTGCATTCCATGGACTTCGTTCCGAAGATCCAAACCAACATCTTAAGGATTTTCTCAAAATCGTAGATTCCATAGACCTAGGTGTTGAAACTAGAGAGACTACCCGTTTACGCCTATTCCAATTCTCTCTACGGGATCAAGCTAGTCAATGGCTTGAGCGTTTACCCGCAGGATCCATCACCACATGGGATGATCTCACCACTCGTTTCCTTGCTCAATTTTTCCCACCGGGGAGAACTACTAAGCTTAGAAATGACATCTTGATGTTCCAACAACGTCAAAATGAATCTCTTTATGAAGCATGGACTCGTTTCAAGGACTTACTCCAAAAAGTCCCTCATCATGGCATAGATCTTTGGCTCCAAGTCCAAATTTTCTATGACCATATCGACATCTCCACGAGGCGAACCATTGACCAATCGGCCGGTGGTAAGCTACGTGATCTTAGTGCGGAACAATCATGGGAACTCATAGAAGATCTTGCTCTCTATGACAACGAAAGTTGGAATGATCCCCGTGATTTGAACAAAACGGTCAAGGCAATATCTTTGCCTTCGAACAACTCTAGCACTCCCGACCGTAGGATCATGGAACTTGAAGGTCGAGTCAAGTCTCTCATGAAATCTTACGAAGCTCATAAACCTTCAAGCCAAGTAAGCAGAATCGCTTCTATATGCAAACTATGCAATGGCCCTCATGAGACCCATAACTGCATGGAACTTCCAAAACGTGCTTATAACGAATTCACATCATCACACGTAGGTCAGGGTCCTCGAACTTCTGCTGAAGCCTATGAGGCATGGAAGGATAAACCTAATTTTAGAGGGTACCAAACGCGAAGCGTATCCTTCAATGACTCCTCACCACTCACCTGGTCCGAGCATTTTCCATCACAAGGCATTCCTAGGCAAAGCTGTGAAGATACTTTAAAAAAATTCATTCTATCTCAAGAACTACAGCTCGCTACGCTCGAGGCCAAATTTAAACAACAGCAGGCTGATGTAAACAACAAGATTTGTAATCTGTTGACTGCTATCAAAGAGCATATTGATAATAAGCCCATTCACGTTGATGAGGTTAAATCTGCTACCGTCATGAGCCCACCAGCCTCCCCTGTAAAAAATAAAAAGCCCTAGCAAGTTATTCAAACATCTATCTCCTAACGGAAAAGAACCTGTCAACTCCCCTGGACCAATCCACTTCGTAAACACCATCACCACAATATCTGCTTCAACATCCAACCCAACCCAACAACAAACTAACAAATTCAGTCAGACAACGAAAGATGAGACCTCAAGGGTTGACCATGCTTCGGCAAGGAAACCTACCGACTCACCCGAGCAATACACCGCGCAAGAATTCGGCAAACCGGATGAAGGGAAAGAGAAATCGGAAGAGCATGAGAGAGATCCAACCATTTTGGGTAAATCTATTATAGAAGAACCCGAGAGAAAAATGGAGGATGTTATGAGTGTGGGTAGCAATCAGACTAAGGAAAGTAACCCTAAAGTTTTCAAGATCCCTTGTACCATTAAGGAAAAGCTCTTAACCGATAGTCATATAGATCCTAACTTCCCAGCCAACATAATCCCCCTTTCCCTATACCACAAAACCTTCCCTGAGCACATTGCGTGCGAGAGAGTAATAGAAAATTTATCAATTAGGATTGGAGAGCTTGTTTACAATACTGACCTCACCGTGGTTGATGACGTGGACCCTCTCACCAATCAAACGTTAACCAACCTTGTCCTTGGAATACCATTTATCAATGAATCGGGAGCAATCCTTGATGAGAAAGATGGTAGTGTAGTACTCACCAATGGTATTAGGAAGGTAATTTTTCGTAGGGATAGTGAGGAGGTATACGAGTATCGTCCCTCTCTTGAGGGGAATATATATGGGTCAAAGGATGGAGAGTTGGGGAAGATAACACGACGTGATCCGAATAATCTCAAAATCCCCTGCATGATCGGTCATAAATACTTCGATAACATATACATTAATGTATTCCTGCCAAAGAATTTTATGTCATTGTTTCATTATAACAATATCTGCAGATGAGGAATGATTTATAAGGGAGAGAAAGTGGTTGGTAAGGATCACGAAATCCAGGTGTTCGTAGGAAATATGGCATTCTCTATGGAATTCACGATTGTAGACAACATAGAGGACTATGTCGACCCTAGGTTATCACAAGTTGTCTTTGGAGCGCCCTTTTGTGAAATCACTAATTTGATAGTGGATGACTTGAACGGAATCATGACCTTCACTGATGGGATTAGGAGGATTTCATACCAAACGCCATACAAGAGAAAAGACCTTAAGGAAATAGATTGTGACGGACTTGATATGATGAGCTCCCAACTTATCTTGTGTGATGAAGATGTTAGGAGAGGGTGTAGAAATATTTCTGATTTATCATGTGGATTCTTTAAGAATGCTAGTAAGCTTGGCTCTAAGTATCGACAAGATATTTTCGAGTTCGAAGATCCGAAGTACTTGCACTATGAAAGCGATACTAGTTTAGAAGACGACCTAGAGAGTGGAACCAATGATGAGATCAGGTAGTAACCCATAGCCTTGAGTCTAGCTACAAGACTCGTAAATAAAGAAAAGCGCTTCTTGGGAGGCAACCCATGTTTTGTGTGATTTTAATTGTTTGATTGTTATTTGCTTCCGTATGCATGCTTTATTTTTATTGTTGGTAGATCATGTTTCTAAACTAAAATGTGAAAATACTTTACTATGTTGTTTGGCCTAGTCTTAACTCCAACCTAAAAGTATTTTTGCAAAAGATAAGTGTAAGGGGAAACCCCAAATATGTTTTTAAGAAACAAACTGATCATGATTCTCCACAATATTAAATGAACATGTATATTCGTATTTGTTAGAGTCAAATGCTTGTATTGAGTCATAATGAAGTTTTGCAGGATTTTCCAGGAAGTAGGACGAAGTTTTTCAAGAAATTTTCCGGAAACTTAACATAAGAATTTCTGCAGGTCCATTCTGACGGCGTCAGGGGTTTACTCTTGACGGCGTCAGGAGTTAAAATCTGGAAATTTTACCGGTTTTGTTTTTCTAACGGAGTCTTATGGTTTTTGTGAATTATTAAGTTTTATAATTTCCAGGAAATCTACAAACTTCATTCCACAAGCATTATATCTTATCTTGTTTTCTAGGATTTAGTAACTTATATAGGATGCCGCCGATTTTACGCGAGGTTGTCTTGTCTATTGTTGTCAGGATTTACAGGTTATGTATGACAAGAAGATGATTTATATTCTGGAAGGGAAGCTTTGATTGTTCATTTTCTTGGAGGAAGATTTAACCTGGCCAACCTATAATCCATACCGAGCGAATCAGGGGAGTATTTGATTTCATTCTCTTTACTTTTTCGCTTTTACATTCTTTACTTGAACATTGGGGACAATGTTCATCTTAAGTGTAAGGGGAGGGTAAAAAGATGATACCTTACATATGCACTTTCGCTTGAGTTTGTCTTGTTTGATAGTAGATGTGTAATAAAACTATGAGAAATACTTGTTAGTGCAATTTTAGCACCAAATTTAAAATTTTTTACAACATTTAGGAGTGAAACTTTAGCCATAGCAAGCGTCTCATGGATAGGAGATTGTATGACTAGCACATAACCGTATATTCAGAAAAATTTTCCACCCAAAAATGTGAGGTTCGCCTTTAGATTTTATAGGAAAAGCATTCATTATTAGTGCTTATGAGTGTACCGGTAGCATTTAGATACTAGAACTTGCGTTAGTGATGCATCCCGAGACCGCTAGTGAGACTACATTCGTCTGGTAGGATTTACTACATGATAAGAGGCATTAGGATCACCCTTGTGTTAAACCCGTATCATAATTACTTGACCATTTAAGTCATATTACTTGGCTAGTTAAGTCAACTAATTTTTCCCACACCCTTAGCGTTGTACTCATTTCTAGTACATGATACCCCTAGTACACCCCTCCGAGCCTTTCTTTTCGTTTCTAACTTTAAGCATTTTACTTAAAGGAAGAATTTGTTACACCCCACTTAAATGTACACCCAAATCGCCTTAGCCTTCCGTGTATGCGCTCATTTTTAGTGCATTATTGTTATTTGTTAAACCCTAAGTTAACTTTCTAATTGATTACATGGTTGCTAAGTCGAGTCATATCCTTGTACATATTGTTTTGGGACGATTGGGACTCATGGGTAAGTACTTATTTTATGGAGTAATGGGGAAGAACATAATATTTATTACCCCCATATGTACGTTAATCTTAAAAGTGCTCCAAGTGTTTTGATTTTCTTAATTCGAGTCATTAGAATAGTTTAATGTAAAGTATGTAAAGATTCAAGTGTAAGGGGAATTCTAATCCCCTATGATGTATTATTTTGGATGGTAGGGTAAGAGTGTATGCAAAAAAAAAAAAAAAAAAAAAAAAAAAAAGGAAAAAAGAGAAAAAACATACGGACTACCATCCCTTTTCATTCTATGTTCATTTTATGTTTTTAGTTATTTTTCATTTGTTAGCTTAAGTCGAGTCTAGTCTTGGCTTAGCAACGCTATCTTGTACATGTAATTAACCAAGATTGTAAACTCGCCACCAGTAAAACTTCCTTTATCCAACAAAACCGTGTAATTCATATCCCTATACCTAACGTTACAACCCTTTAAAAGACCTCTTTGATAGTTTATCCTAGGTGCTTACGCCATGTGGTGGAGGTTTGATCCTTTCCCAAGCCTATGGTAATCTATTTTGCTATGACAGGTAGTGAGAGATATCTTCCATTTCCATAATGTTATATTACTTTATTACACCCGAGAGATGTGAGTATCTAAACACTATTTGTGAGGTGCTTGTGTATGACCTCCGTGCTTGTCTATTGGTCTTTAGTGGAATGATTATTTGTTGTAATTACTTTTATATTAGTGTTAAATGACCCCTAACTTGTCTTTTGAGTAGAATAAAAGCGCATTTGCTTGAGGACAAGCAAATCTCAAGTGTAAGGGTATATGATGAGGCGAAAAATGATCCGTTTTTAGGGGGTCATTTAAGCCCGAATCCGACTTTATTTGATCAAATGTTGCCCTACATCGTTCCTTTTGTGATTTTAGGTACTTGGAGAGTGAATTCTGGAAAAGAAGCCATTTTGGACGTTTTTGGAGCATAAAAGTGAAGAAAAAGGCAAAGTCTCAATTTTCTATGCTGGGAACAGTACATGAAGGCGTCAAGAGTAACTCATGACAGCGTCAAAGTCCCAAGAATAAAATACCGTAGTTGATGACGGCGTCACACAGGCCGTCAGAAGTAGATCAAGGCCGTCCGAGGAAGTATTTGGCGGCGAGATGACGGCGTCACACCCTTGCTCTTGACGCCGTCACCCCTATTTTCCTATATATAGTTTTCTAGTTTTTCACAAAAAAAAGAGAGAAGTTGTGGAGAAACCCTAAAGACGAATTTGGTGCAACTTTTACAGGTTTTTCAAGGGTTCCAAACCCTTGATACCTTGCATTGTAATTGAGATAAGTGTTCTTCTAATTCAATCAATATGTCTATGTGTTGGTTGTCTATATCTTGTTCATGTCTCAATTCCATTATGCTAGGCTAGATCTCCTTTGTGTTTGCTTAGATCTAATGAAACCTAGATATTGATTATGTGTTGATTACTTGTTTATTCTTGTCTTGGATGAATGATTTTATATGTTAGGCTTAAGAAAACTGGCAGATCTCCAAATGGTAACATGCTTGAACGTCTTAAGAAACATGAACCGAGGCGTACTAGGTCTTTATTGGTTGTATTTAATGCATGAGCCACTGTTTACAATCCCTATAGTTGTGTTGGGTCATGGTGTAGGAGGAGATAAGAGCTCATAGAATTGGGGAGTTATGTATGCCACCCCATGAATGGTATTAAGGAATACAATCCGTCATCCATACAATTATAACAAGTAATTAACGTGTAAAAGATATCTAGGGAGTAGTGAAGTCTAAGTAAACACATTTTCTCCAATTACTGCGCACAACTTTAGTATAATTAGTTTAATTTCATTTTTAGTATTTTATTTTGATTGCATCTTAGTTTTGGGTTAGTTGAATAGCAACTAATTCCGCCCACTCTTCCAAAACCCGAGATTTTACTTGCTTTCATAAAAATATAAAAATACAAAAATAATCATCCCTCACCTTTAGAACTAGTAATTAGGCTTTCTAATCCTAGCGACACTATTCCTAAGCTGAACGATCAATCCCCCGGTACTTGTCACTATACTATACTACAACGATCAGGTACACTGCCTGGTGGGGGTTGTAAGCTTCACGAGATCCCTCGAGAGGTAAAGCCTGTTGCGATTCCCACGCATCATATATATATATATATATATATATATATATATATATATATATATATATATATATATATAAAATTTATTATAAGCTCTAGTTGTCAAATAAATCATATATTTTAAGTTGCTTATTTTTATTTTTATATTTTAAAATAAGCACTCTCAATAATCTTATGTAACCAAAATATCCAAAAGCAACCTCAAACACACACGCACAGTTACATCTAAGAGTAGGGGGTAAGTTAACCTTCCCCTACATTAAATCTTAACGCTGCAACAAAAAGAGCCACGTTACCTTACCGCCCTACACGTTAAATGGGTGCGTTAAATGACCTAGGCAAACTATTAACGTTCGTTAAGTTGCATTGTTTGTAAATATATATATATATATATATATATATATATATATATATATATATATATATATATTATATGTAAAAAAAAATCCGCCCCTTGACCAACGGCTATATTAACGTTGGATTCAAAAAAAAAAGTTTCAATTTAGACCCCTAAGTTCCTTTACCGTTTACAAACGGGTATTGATTGGGTCTAAACCGTCAGATTATTATTAACCAAAGTCAATAAGTCAAAAACAGCTTAGAACCAATACTCCGGTGATAGTATAGTGTTTTCCCGGGTCGTTAAAGTCCCAGCGAGATTGAAATGGTGTCGTTTAAAATCGTTTATGAGAAAGTGAGGACAGTAGCCAGATGCTGTGGAGTTGATATTGCTACTGTTATTTTGGTATTTGTACACAGGTATAATATTCACAAAAATCAGATAACAGATATATGCACGTATTCACAATTCAGATCACGTAACAGACAGAGAAAGTGGGATTTTGGTATTTATCAAACTACAGGGGGTGCTTTTGACACTTTTTAAAACTTAAAATTAAAAATGAAAATGAGATTATGAAAATAATTAAAATACTATTTGAATATTATTTAATTAATAAACCTATTTAAAATCTAAATTAAAATCTAATTTAAATTAACTAAAAATTATAACTATTACAAATTAAACTAAAAAGTTGCAAAAATATTTTCTAAACCTAAATTAGAACTTGAAGAAAGTATAAAAAATAAAAATAAATATTTTCGTCTTTTTGTGGGTTTTTTATAAATTGAAAACTATTTAACTTAATTAAACTAATTAAACTACTTTTAATTAATATTAATACTAAATTAACTTAGAAAATTAAGATAAAATTTATACAATTACTTAACCATCACTGGAATCCTACAAAATTATAAAAACTCTAAAAATTATGTTTTAAGATTAAACAACTAATTATTTACCTTTTAATTAACTTAAGTCTATTTTAAACAAATAAAATAAGAAAAATGGAAAATGAACAATAGAATTTGAAACTATATTTTCTAAAAATATATTATACTATATTAGAGCTAGGAAAAATATAAAAACTAAGTTTACTTTATAAAAACTAAATATGAGATTTAATACTTAATATTAATTAATAAACAAGAAAACTAAGATTAAATCTAATTAATACTAAATGACAAAATAAAAATCTGAAAAAATTATCAAAATTACTTTACTATATAAGGTAATTAATAAAAATATAAAAACACTAAGTACTTAATTAAAATCTAAAAATGAAAATTAAAATTAAATTAGATTAAATAGAAACTCTCACTTATTTTAACTTTGGATTTTTTGGATTTTTCTTTTACAAACTTATTTTACAACTAAAAACAACAAACTTTTGTAAACACACTTTTGAAATTAGCTTATAAATAAGCTATAAGCACCCCCCTTGGCTTACACAGTTGACTTATGTTGACTGTGTGGTCAATTTAGGTCAAATGAGTGAAGGTGGGGTCCACAAGGGTAAAAATGTGTACCAACAAGCTTAACAATCACAAATAAGCCAGAAACAACAACATTTGATCACAAATAAGCTGAATAAGAACCAAATAAGCACTTTGCAAATCTGAGTTTCACTCAGATTATGGGACAGACTTTGGGGCCTAAACTAAGTGGGGTCCACTGGGTTAAAGTCAAACCAATGGTCAATCCACACTCCCTGGTAGGAGGGGGGTTGGAAAAAGCCAACTTGGACCACTAGGGCTCACTGAGGTGGTCTACAACCACCACCAAAGTTGGTGGTGTGGTGGAGGTCTGATATGCACAGGGCAAGCTCTTGCCCTGCAACTCACTTTGAGGGCTTGTGGGACCCACTTAGACTTTCACAAAAATTAAGCAAAAATTAGGGCTTGAAGTTCAGCTGATAGACTCTCACTACAACAAGTTTCAACCTTTAAATCCCATTACACAAATCACAATGGAACTTGGAAGATTTGCAAAAATCTAAGAATATGAATTTGACTTTTTGATGAAAACTCAAATTTTGACTTTTATGAAATTCCAATGATCTTTACTGATTCAAAGTGATGTAAATAACTGTAATGAGACTAAATCCAACAATCTTAACTAATTATGAAGAGATTTAATGGGAAATCTTACTCAGAACCTTAACAGTGAACAAGATTAAGGTTCCCAAATTGGATTTTGACTTTTGAACTAATAATGTACCAATTTTATTGCTTACTGAACCTATTCAGACTTAATGTGATTTGATATAACCAAATACAACACCACTAATGCCCTGGTGAACCCTGAACAAGCATAAGCCAAACACCCCTTATGTTGGACTGTTTTGATCTTATCAAAGCAAATGGTCCTTAGGGTTTGTAAACTTGATGTTTAACTGATAATTATGATTAGATAAACCTATTTAAGCACTTAGAAACAACATGTAACAACCACAACACAGATATACTACTTATACTACTTTATGACAGTTAAATCTAAGATTATGAGTAACTAATGATTCTAACAAACTAGAGATGATTATCAAATTTAAAACTACTCAAACAATGCTTAAACAATACAATAAAGCACAAATTAACAGATATAAGCAAGCAATTTAGAATCTAACTAGTAACTAGGATTTTAGTGGAAACTTGAAATGAGACAAAGCTTACAACCAACCCCTAGCTGAACAAGGGGCTTCTCCACAGAAGCCTATCTTTAGATAGGCCAATTAAGCTCCAAGCTTGATCACCAATATCTCTTAACACCTGAAATCAAAGATTAAGCACAACAGTTGACCATGGTTGACCATTTTTAGATTTTTAATTTTCTTCTAATATGACTGAGTTTTAAAGTTTCTAAAGCTTTGATAAGCTTAATGGAGCTTATGTGTACCTAACTCAGTCCATGATTCAAGCTTAAACTCTAGCAGACTATGATTCAGATTTAACAAATGGAATGTGAAATTTGCATAAACAAGATAAGTTGAATAAACTTGCTTATATTAATTTGAAAAGATGAACAATACATTGAATTAACTTCTACAATTGCTTAAAAGTTTTTTACTACACTACCATTACTAAAAAGACTTATACGATTACAATTAAGCTAAAAAAAACTAGACACTGCTTCATCTTGCACTCTTTTCCTTTTATAGCCTCTGATTAGGGTTCCCAGCTGCCCTCTGATCAAATCCCACCTCTTTCTTCATCTTTTGGTCCACTCATGAGCTGCCACGTGTTTTTGGCGGGAAAGAGACAATTTGCAAATTACTCTGATATACGCAAGGGGGAGGTGGTGCATTAATTGTGATGTGAGGGTAGGTGCAGGGAGGTGTGGGGTTGTGATGATTGTCTTGCAAGTGGTGGTGGTGGAGCTGCGAAACCAGGGGGGAAATGATGGTGGTTTGGCGGTTTTGGGGAGGTTTGACTGGGTTTGACCGAGGGGGATTATTTAAAACGGTTTAGGGTGTAAAGTGGGCTAAGGATTGGGCTTGGGGTAAAGGGTGGGCTTTTGATGGATTGGGTTTGGTTTTATTATTTTTGGGAAATAATATTTAAGGGTCCGGTTTGGTTAAGTGTTTCACAAGGACCTTTTTTGTAATTTAACGAAAGTTGAGGGGTGAGGTTTTTGCATCTTTCCAAAGTATTTCAAGGATGTAATTTGCCATATGTGAATAGTGAAAGGGTCCTTTGATGATTTTTCAATTTATTTTTCATCAGGGACTGAAACCGTCAAACTTTCAAACTTTCAAAATGGTAAAAATGATGAGTATTTACACACTCATCAATCCCCCACACTAAAACATTGCTAGTCCCTAGCAATCTTTTGAGAAAAACCTGATGGATTTGAAATTCTCTTTACCAAAAGCCATCACTTCTGGAGTAGCCAGGTGTAAGAACTGTGGCACACCTGATAACCGTGTGATTTTGAGCAAACCACCAGCTGTCAACGGATTTGATTAGTCTTTACCAAAAGCCGTTTGCTTCTGGACTAGCCAGCATCTTGATGGACTAAGTCAACATCTTGGTGAGCTGAATACCAATTATGGATTTTCCACGGCCTTTACCACAAGCCATAATCTTGTGGGCTAGTCAACTCATTTGCTTATGAGGATGCGGGGGAGCTGAGGAACGATACAATTTTTGGCAAACTGCCAGCCATCAACGGGTTTGAGATGTCTTTACCAAGAGCCGTTTGCTCCTGGACTAGCCAATCCATTTGTCATTTAGACTTTGGCGGACTGATTACCACAAAAATTTTGAAATAAAGTGAAAAATTTTTGAAATATTTAGGCCTAAAAATGGGGGTACTTAGAAAGTTTTGTGATAAAATTCGTAAGAATTTTCCCCCCCACACTAGAACTGAATATTGTCCTCAATATTCAAAGTCCCGGCTATTATGCCGAACCTCAGAACGGAAAAAGCTAATATTCAATGCTAACTGTGGAAATATGGATTTTATTTTTCACTTTATTTATCTGTACATACAATCACACTTTTTTTTTTTTTTTTTTTTTTTGAGAACTTTATATACATATTTACTTTTCAACAGGTGGGGGACGGCCACTCCCCCACACTAGGGTGGTAGAAAGTAGAAAGAAGTCAGAAATACGGGTGAAAACCCATATATGTTGCTAATTTTTGTTCACCGAGTCGCCAGCTTGACTCGATCCCCGAATTCAATTGTCCTTGGGGAAAGTTTGGAGATCCGGGACAACCATGGGTGGTATGTCCTCTCCAAAATAATGTTTCAATCTATGACCATTCACTTTGAAGTTGGGACCTTCGGGTTGAGATAATTCAACAGTCCCGTATGGGTATACTTTAGCAATAGTGAATGGTCCGGTCCATCGAGTTTTTAATTTCCCCGAGAAGATCTTTAATCTTGAATTGAAAAGAAGGACTTTGTCACCGACATTGAAAACTCGGTTCTTAATCTTAGAGTCGTGAATCTTCTTTGTCTTTTCTTTGTAGATCAAAGAGTTCTCGTAGGCTTGATCACGAAGTTCGTTTAATTCATTGAGTTGAACCTTACGGTGATAACCCGCTTTATGAAGGTCGTAGTTAGCATGTTTCAAGGCCCAGTAGGCTTTGTGCTCGAGCTCGATCGGTAAATGACACGCCTTTCCGTATACAAGCTTGTATGGAGTACACCCAATGGGTGTTTTGTAAGCTGTTCGGAAGGCCCAGAGTGCATCATCTAGTTTATCCGACCAGGAAGCACGGTTTTCACCTACTGTCCTCTCAAGAATCCGTTTAATACCACGGTTGGAAACCTCCACCTGCCCACTTGTTTGGGGGTGATATGCGGTGGAAAGACGATGAGTAACACCGTACTTAAGCATGACTTTTGCAAATTGATCATTGCAAAAGTGAGTACCGCGATCACTAATGATGGCACGTGGGGTTCCAAAACGAGCAAAGAGGGATTTCAAGAATTTCACAACTACTCGGGCATCATTAGTAGGTAAGGCTTTAGCCTCAACCCATTTTGACAAGTAGTCAACAGCCACGAGTATGTATTTGTTTCCACGAGAAGATAGGAATGGCCCCATAAAGTCAATGCCCCAGACGTCAAAGATTTCACAAACTTGAATAGAATTTTGTGGCATTTCGTTCTTTTGTGAAATATTCCCGTGACGCTGACAAGTATCGCAGGCTTTGACTAACTCGTGGGCATCCTTATAGATCGTGGGCCAATAGAAACCGGAATCAAACACCTTTTTGGCGGTGTAGTTAGGACTATGGTGGCCCCCGGTGGGTCCAGCATGGCAAGCCTTAAGAATATCAGCGGCTTCCTGTCCGTATACACATCGCCTGATGACTTGATCGGCACAGATTTTGAAGAGGAAGGGGTCGTCCCAGAAATAATGTTTGACGTCTTTAAAAAATTTGTTTTTCTGTTGGGACGTCATCCCCTTCACGATGAAGTTACCCGCATGGTAATTTGCAAAGTCGGCAAACCATGGGGTAGTAGAGTCACCACGAAAAGTAACCGCACTGAGTGTCTCGAGAGGGAATGATTCATTTATTTCTTGTTTCTCGGACACATCTTGATGTGGGTTTTCTAATCGTGAGAGATGATCAGCAGCAAGGTTCTCAGCTCCTTTTTTATCACGAATAATGATATCAAATTCCTGAAGGAGGAGAACCCAATGGAGAAGCCTCGGCTTTGCATCTTGCTTTGCAAATAGGTACTTCAAAGCCGAGTGATCCATATACACCACGCATTTGGTCAGGATCAAGTATGGCCGGAATTTCTCAAAGGCATACACCACAGCTAGGAGTTCTTTTTCAGTGGTGGTGTAATGACTCTGAGCCTCGGTCATAGTTTTACTTGCGTAGTGTATAGGCTGAAAGTATTTTGCTTTTCGTTGCCCCAAGACCGCACCTATGGCAAAATCACTAGCATCGCACATAAGCTCAAAAGGTAGGTCCCAATCGGGGGCAACAAGAATCGGTGCCTCGGTAAGCTTTTTCTTTAATGTTTCAAAAGCTTCGATGCACTCAGGAGAGAAGATGAAAGGAGCATCCTTCTCGAGGAGATGGGTCATGGGCCAGGCAATCTTAGAAAAATCTTGGATAAACCTACGGTAGAAGCCGGCATGACCCAAAAAGCTCCTAACACCTTTTACGGTGGTGGGATGAGGTAATTTAGCAATGACATCGATTTTGGCTTTGTCAACCTCAATCCCGTTCTTTGAAATTTTATGGCCGAGGACTATGCCCTCTTTAACCATAAAGTGACTCTTCTCCCAGTTGAGACTCAAATTCGTTTCTTTGCAACGTTTAAGCATTTGTTCCAAGTGGGAGAGACAGGTCTGAAATGAATCCCCGATGACTGAAAAGTCATCCATGAATACCTCCATAGTTTTCCCGATCATGTCGGAAAAAATAGACATCATGCACCTCTGGAACGTGCCTGGTGCATTACATAAGCCGAAAGGCATACGTCTGTAAGCAAAAGTTCCGTAGGGGCATGTGAAGGTAGTCTTCTCTTGATCCTGGGGATCAATGGGGATTTGGAAGTAACCCGAAAAACCATCGAGGAAGCAGTAGTATTCATTCCCCGCAAGTCGTTCAAGCATCTGGTCCATAAAAGGGAGAGGGAAATGGTCTTTACGGGTGGCGTCATTTAACTTTCGATAGTCAATACATACTCGCCAACCCGTGACCAAACGAGTTGGAATCAACTCGTTATCCTCGTTGGTGACAACGGTAATGCCACCCTTTTTAGGGACACAATGAATTGGGCTAACCCAAGGACTGTCAGAAATAGGGTAAATCAATCCCGCATCAAGAAGTTTAAGAACTTCTTGTTTGATAACTTCATGGATTTTTTGATTTACCCTTCTCTGTTGTTGCACTGCTGGCTTAAAGTCATCCTCCATTAAAATTTTATGAGTACAAAAGTTCGGGCTTATGCCCTTAATGTCGGAGAGTTTCCAAGCGATTGCGTGTTTATGTGACTTTAGAACCTTTAGGAGTGCTGCCTTTTCCTCAACTTTTAAGTCCTTAGCAATAATGACGGGTAATTTATCATCACCCTCCAGAAATGCATATTCTAGATGAGGAGGCAAGTCCTTGAGCTCAACCTCGGGAAAGTCTTCAGTTATTTCAACATTTTTGACTTCCGCTTTATGAAGTATTTTTGGAGACGGAGAGGGTGAAGGATCGTCATTTAACAATCTTTCAAGGAGAAGAATGTCCCCCTCCGGGTCAAGATAGTTTTCATCAACCCCATCGGGGATTGAGCTATCCTGAGCAAGAAAAGCCTCGAGCTCTTCCAGAAGGAAGTCACCTCCCTCAAACGGAGTGAGGGAAGGGGAAGAGTCGGAAATGATCGGATCAATAGAAGGAGTGGTACTGCCACTCGCTGAGAAACCAAGGACTTCTTGAGAAGACTCCTCAGACGCAACATCGATGATGTCAATTCGGTTAACCGTTTCAGCGTCATAATTGGATGAGTATCTTGAAGTCTGATCAAGATTGAATGTTATGGCTTCGCCATCAACACGTAGAGTGATTTCTTCTTCGAGTACATCGATTAAAGCACGACCCGTTCTTAAGAATCCCCTCCCGAGAATGAGAGGGACTCGTGGGTCAGCATCGAAATCAACAATCACGAAATCTGCCGGAAAATGGAACTTTCCTACTTTCACGAAGATATCTTCGGCAATGCCGAGAGGACGGGATATGGTACGATCTGCAAGCTCGAGTGTCATGCAGGTTGGAGTGAGAGCAGGGAGTGAGAGTCTTTTCCAGACTGTGTAAGGCATCAGGTTAATGCTTGCGCCAAGATCGGCCAAGGCAAAGCATTCAACCATCCCAGGGAAAACACAAGGAATGAGAAATTTCCCGGGATCTCCAAGCTTTTCGGGAAGCTTTTTCAAAAGCACTGCTGAGCAATGCTCGTTAAGAGGAGTTTTTGCCATCTCACAAAGTTTTTCTTTGTTACTTATCAGATTTTTGATTGTTGAAGCAAACTTAGGCATGAGAAGAAGAGCGTCCGCGAAGCTAATATCAAAGTGTAATTCTTGGAAAATTTGATAAAATTTTTCCATCTGATGGTTAGCTTTTTTGTGGTTCTTTTGTTCACTCAATCGTGAAGGATATGGAATTGATGGCTTAGGATCATTCTTTGGGATTTCATCAGAACTCGCAGGGGGATCAAATACAACTTTCGGCTTATGAGCCGGAACCGGGACAACTTGAGGGTGGACGTTGTTGGTACCTCCGTTATTAGTAGGAAGTACCTTGCCCGTAGTAACCTCAGGCTCACGTTCCGCTACCTTAGGAGGAGAAGAAGAGGTAGAAGGAATCGAGGGTCCATTGTATGATACCCCACTTCGGGTGGTGATCGCTTTGACATCGCCCCTCGGGTTAGCGATCGTGTTGCTCGGTAATGTACCCGGGCCCGAGGGTCGATCATTTAAAAACTTCTGAAGCTCAGAGATCTTGCCGATCAATAACCGATTCGTTTCCTCTTGTGCTTTCATGAATTGTTTTAGCACTTCTTCGGAGGAAGACGAGGGTGGAACAACGTTTTGATTTTGAACAGGAGGATTTTGAACACGGTTGTTTTGAAAATTCCCTTGATTTTGATTGTTGTTACCCTGAAAAGTGTTTCTCTAATTGAAATTACCCTGATTGTAATTCCCTTGATTCTGGTTTCTTTGAAAATTTCCTTGAAAACCTTGGTTTTGGTAGCCATTTTGAAAATTGTTTTGATTAAACTGGCCTTGATTTTGATTCGGGTTTTGGAAATTTGAGTTTTGACCTTGGTTAAAATCCTGATTAGCGTTACGGTTTTGATTTTGGTTAAAACCGGGAGGTCCGAGAAAATTGTTGGAACGATAGCTTAAGAGATTACGGTCCCCTTGCGGTTGGTAGGAATTACCCCCCGTATTGTAGGAACCGTGAGCAGCATATACGTTCTCTGGAGGAAAGTCAACAGTAGCTGGACACTCGGAATACAGATGAGGGCCCCCACAAGTTTCACAACTTCGGGCCACGGCTTTCACTTGTTGATTTTGAGCCTGATTTTGCATCGTTTGGCTTATTCTCAACACAGCCGTAGAAATATCATCCATCTTTTTGGTAAGAGCTATTATTTCAGGAGATGATGATGAGGGAGTAACTGAATGACATGACGCATCCCTCTCCGCAGAGGAATCCCAAAAGTTATGATGGGCAGTCATGTTCTCGATTAGGTCATAGCACTCCTCGGGACGCCTTTTCATAAAGGTCCCACCAGCAGCAGCATTGAGAATGTCTCGGTGCCTCAATGTCAGACCATTATAGAAGGTATCTATGATGGTAACTTGCAACATATTGTGGTTAGGACACCGATCAATGGCTAGCTTATAACGCTCCCAAGCCTCAAAAAGAGACTCATCGGGACGTTGCCGGAAGTTGCTGATATCATTTCGTAACTTGGTAACCATGGATGGTGGAAAATATTTTGCTAAAAACTTGGTTACCATTTCATCAAAGGTTCGAATAGAATTCTTTGGAAGTCGGTCAAACCATGCAGTGGCATGATGAGTGAGAGAATAGGGGAAGAGGTACAGCCGAAGGGCATCATCCGTGACACCATGCTGTTTCATGCTTTGGGTGACCGTGAGATATTTGTCAAGATGCTTATTGGCATCATCACCCGGTAATCCGTGAAATTGACACGAATTCTGGACTTGTTGGATCATGTGGTGCTTGAGGCCAAAGTCCGTAGCCTCAATAGTGAGTGGTGCAATAGGCCCACCCCGCCCTTGTAGGGTAGGCTGGCACAGCTCCTCCATCGTTCGGAGATCGGGAGCTGGCTCACCCAAGGGAGGGTCAGGGGGTGGTAAAGGTGGTGGTGGCCCAGCGGCCATTTCGGTCTTTGGTTCTTGTGTGTCAGAACGTAGCTCGTGTACGTTTTTCTGATGTTTACGTTTTGTTTGTGACCGAGTGCGCATGCACTAAAAACAATTTTTCAAAACAAGATCGAGACAAAACCACAGTGAACTTAAACCAGCAATCACAAGTGAATGGCTTCTTTGAAAAAGGTACACCACTCACAGGGATATAAAGGCAAGTTTTAATCTTAAGTTTGGGAACTTATTATGGTTTTATTAATTAATTTTTTGAAAAACTGCTTTAGGCTTATGGGTGTGTGTGCAGAAAACTTGGGAAATATTTTTGGAACTGATTCGTTAACCTAAATCGTCCCTTTAAGATTACTCGCAGGCTGGCGGGAGGAAGTAAATAGGTTTCCTCTTCAGTTCGCAATTTAATGTCAGAACTTACCTTAAACCAACTGTTTCAGGTTGTAATCTTAAAGAACACGAAGTAATTTAACTTCACAGTTTGTTTTTGATTGTTTTTAATTTTTTTGGTGTTTTCAACACTTCAGGAGAAGTGTTAATGAACGTTTTTCGATATGATTAAGTTTTTACAAAAACTTTTTACAAATTTGTGTGAAATTTGTACAGGGAGGGTTTTGAAAACCACTAAACTTAAAACGATTTTATAAAACACGCAACAACCTCCCCGGCAGCGGCGCCAAATTTTGATTGGGTCTAAACCGTCAGATTATTATTAACCAAAGTCAATAAGTCAAAAACAGCTTAGAACCAATACTCCGGTGATAGTATAGTGTTTTCCCGGGTCGTTAAAGTCCCAGCGAGATTGAAATGGTGTCGTTTGAAATCGTTTATGAGAAAGTGGTACTGAGGACAGTAGCCAGATGATGTGGAGTTGATATTGCTACTGTTATTTTGGTATTTGTACACAGGTATAATATTCACAAAAATCAGATAACAGATATATGCACGTATTCACAATTCAGATCACGTAACAGACAGAGAAAGTGGGATTTTGGTATTTATCAAACTAGAGGGGGTGCTTTTGACACTTTTTAAAACTTAAAATTAAAAATGAAAATGAGATTATGAAAATAATTAAAATACTATTTAAATATTATTTAATTAATAAAACTATTTAAAATCTAATTTAAATTAACTAAAAATTATAACTATTACAAATTAAACTAAAAAGTTGCAAAAATATTTTCTAAACCTAAATTAGAACTTGAAGAAAGTATAAAAAATAAAAATAAATATTTTTGTCTTTTTGTGGGTTTTTTATAAATTGAAAACTATTTAACTTAATTAAACTAATTAAATTACTTTTAATTAATATTAATACTAAATTAACTTAGAAAATTAAGATAAAATTTATACAATTACTTAACCATCACTGGAATCCTACAAAATTATAAAAACTCTAAAAATTATGTTTTAAGATTAAACAACTAATTATTTACCTTTTAATTAACTTAAGTCTATTTTAAACAAATAAAATAAGAAAAATGGAAAATGAACAATAGAATTTGAAACTATATTTTATAAAAATCTATTATACTATATTAGAGCTAGGAAAAATATAAAAACTAAGTTTTACTTTACAAAAACTAAATATTAGATTTAATACTTAATATTAATTAATAAACAAGAAAACTAAGATTAAATCTAATTAATACTAAATGACAAAATAAAAATCTGAAAAAATTATCAAAATTACTTTACTATATAAGGTAATTAATAAAAATATAAAAACACTAAGTACTTAATTAAAATCTAAAAATGAAAATTAAAATTAAATTAGATTAAATAGAAACTCTCACTTATTTTAACTTTGGATTTTTTGGATTTTTCTTTTACAAACTTATTTTAAAACTAAAAACAACAAACTTTTGTAAACACACTTTTGAAATTAGCTTATAAATAAGCTATAAGCACCCCCTTGGCTTACACAGTTGACTTATGTTGACTGTGTGGTCAATTTAGGTCAAATGAGTGAAGGTGGGGTCCACAAGAGTAAAAATGAGTACCAACAAGCTTAACAATCACAAATAAGCCAGAAACAACAACATTTGATCACAAATAAGCTGAATAAGAACCAAATAAGCACTTTGCAAATCTGAGTTTCACTCAGATTATGGGACAGACTTTGGGGCCTAAACTAAGTGGGGTCCACTGGGTTAAAAGTCAAACCAATGGTCAATCCACACTCCCTGGTAGGAGGGGGGGTTGGAAAAAGCCAACTTGGACCACTAGGGCTCACTGAGGTGGTCTACAACCACCACCAAAGTTGGTGGTGTGGTGGAGGTCTGATATGCACAGGGCAAGCTCTTGCCCTGCAACTCACTTTGAGGGCTTGTGGGACCCACTTAGACTTTCACAAAAATTAAGCAAAAATTAGGGCTTGAAGTTCAGCTGATAGACTCTCACTACAACAAGTTTCAACCCTTAAATCCCATTACACAAATCACAATGGAACTTGGAAGATTTGCAAAAATCTAAGAATATGAATTTGACTTTTTGATGAAAACTCAAATTTTGACTTTTATGAAATTCCAATGATCTTTACTGATTCAAAGTGATGTAAATAACTGTAATGAGACTAAATCCAACAATCTTAACTAATTATGAAGAGATTTAATGGGAAATCATACTCAGAACCTTAACAGTGAACAAGATTAAGGTTCCCAAATTGGATTTTGACTTTTGAACTAATAATGTACCAATTTTATTGCTTACTGAACCTATTCAGACTTAATGTGATTTGATATAACCAAATACAACACCACTAATGCCCTGGTGAACCCTGAACAAGCATAAGCCAAACACCCCTTATGTTGGACTGTTTTGATCTTATCAAAGCAAATGGTCCCTAGGGTTTGTAAACTTGATGTTTAACTGATAATTATGATTAGATAAACCTATTTAAGCACTTAGAAACAACATGTAACAACCACAACACAGATATACTACTTATACTACTTTATGACAGTTAAATCTAAGATTATGAGTAACTAATGATTCTAACAAACTAGAGATGATTATCAAATTTAAAACTACTCAAACAATGCTTAAACAATACAAACAAGCACAAATTAACAGATATAAGCAAGCAATTTAGAATCTAACTAGTAACTAGGATTTTAGTGGAAACTTGAAATGAGACAAAGCTTACAACCAACCCCTAGCTGAACAAGGGGCTTCTCCACAGAAGCCTATCTTTAGATAGGCCAATTAAGCTCCAAGCTTGATCACCAATATCTCTTAACACCTGAAATCAAAGATTAAGCACAACAGTTGACCATGGTTGACCATTTTTAGATTTTTAATTTTCTTCTAATATGACTGAGTTTTAAAGTTTCTAAAGCTTTGATAAGCTTAATGGAGCTTATGTGTACCTAACTCAGTCCATGATTCAAGCTTAAACTCTAGCAGACTATGATTCAGATTTAACAAATGGAATGTGAAATTTGAATAAACAAGATAAGTTGAATAAACTTGCTTATATTAATTTGAAAAGATGAACAATACATTGAATTAACTTCTACAATTGCTTAAAAGCTTTTTACTACACTACCATTACTAAAAAGACTTATACGATTACAATTAAGCTAAAAAAAACTAGACACTGCTTCATCTTGCACTCTTTTCCTTTTATAGCCTCTGATTAGGGTTCCCAGCTGCCCTCTGATCAAATCCCACCTCTTTCTTCATCTTTTGGTCCACTCATGAGCTGCCACGTGTTTTTGGCGGGAAAGAGACAATTTGCAAATTACTCTGATATACGCAAGGGGGAGGTGGTGCATTAATTGTGATGTGAGGGTAGGTGCAGGGAGGTGTGGGGTTGTGATGATTGTCTTGCAAGTGGTGGTGGTGGAGCTGCGAAACCAGGGGGAAATGATGGTGGTTTGGCGGTTTTGGGGAGGTTTGACTGGGTTTGACCGAGGGGGATTATTTAAAACGGTTTAGGGTGTAAAGTGGGCTAAGGATTGGGCTTGGGGTAAAGGGTGGGCTTTTGATGGATTGGGTTTGGTTTTATTATTTTTGGGTAATAATATTTAAGGGTCCGGTTTGGTTAAGTGTTTCACAAGGACCTTTTTTGTAATTTAACGAAAGTTGAGGGGTGAGGTTTTTGCATCTTTCCAAAGTATTTCAAGGATGTAATTTGCCATATGTGAATAGTGAAAGGGTCCTTTGATGATTTTTCAATTTATTTTTCATCAGGGACTGAAACCGTCAAACTTCAGGGACCATTTGTGTAATTTTCACCAAACTTTCCACCAAGGACCAATCCTGTCATAAAAGGTTAGTGCAAGGACAAAATTTGTTTTTCTCAAAGTTTTTCATATCCCAGGGACCATTTTTGACAATTTTCAAAGTTCAGGGACTAAACTTGACATTTTGTGAAACTTTTCACCAAAGGACTTATTATGTAACTTTTTGATTTAAAAGGACCTTTGGTGACTTTTTCAAGTTTTTAGAATGACCAGGGACTAGATTTGACAACTTTTGAAAGTTGGGGGACTGAAACTGCCAATTATGCAAACTTTGTGCGTTTTTCATTTGTTTTTGGTATTTTTGCATTTGAGACATGTAAAACACTTTCCTGGGATATTTTCACTATTTTGATTCATTATTGAGTGTTTTTGGATGTTTTGGCAGCTCAAAAATGGTAAAAATGATGAGTATTTACACACTCATCAATCCCCCACACTAAAACATTGCTAGTCCCTAGCAATCTTTTGAGAAAAACCTGATGGATTTGAAATTCTCTTTACCAAAAGCCATCACTTCTGGAGTAGCCAGGTGTAAGAACTGTGGCACACCTGATAACCGTGTGATTTTGAGCAAACCACCAGATGTCAACGGATTTGATTAGTCTTTACCAAAAGCCGTTTGCTTCTGGACTAGCCAGCATCTTGATGGACTAAGTCAACATCTTGGTGAGCTGAATACCAATTATGGATTTTCCACGGCCTTTACCACAAGCCATAATCTTGTGGGCTAGTCAACTTATTTGCTTATGAGGATGCGGGGGAGCTGAGGAACCATACAATTTTTGGCAAACTGCCAGCCATCAACGGGTTTGAGATGTCTTTACCAAGAGCCGTTTGCTCCTGGACTAGCCAATCCATTTGTCATTTAGACTTTGGCGGACTGATTACCACAAAAATTTTGAAATAAAGTGAAAAATTTTTGAAAAATTTAGGCCTAAAAATGGGGGTACTTAGAAAGTTTTGTGATAAAATTCGTAAGAATTTTCCCCCCCACACTAGAACTGAATATTGTCCTCAATATTCAAAGTCCCGGCTATTATGCCGAACCTCAGAACGGAAAAAGCTAATATTCAATGCTAACTGTGGAAATATGGATTTTATTTTTCACTTTATTTATCTGTACATACAATCACACTTTTTTTTTTTTTTTTTTTTTTTTTTTTTTTTTGAGAACTTTATATACATATTTACTTTTCAACAGGTGGGGGACGGCCACTCCCCCACACTAGGGTGGTAGAAAGTAGAAAGAAGTCAGAAATACGGGTGAAAACCCATATATGTTGCTAATTTTTGTTCACCGAGTCGCCAGCTTGACTCGATCCCCGAATTCAATTGTCCTTGGGGAAAGTTTGGAGATCCGGGACAACCATGGGTGGTATGTCCTCTCCAAAATAATGTTTCAATCTATGACCATTCACTTTGAAGTTGGGACCTTCGGGTTGAGATAATTCAACAGTCCCGTATGGGTATACTTTAGCAATAGTGAATGGTCCGGTCCATCGGGTTTTTAATTTCCCCGAGAAGATCTTTAATCTTGAATTGAAAAGAAGGACTCTGTCACCGACATTGAAAACTCGGTTCTTAATCTTAGAGTCGTGAATCTTCTTTGTCTTTTCTTTGTAGATCAAAGAGTTCTCGTAGGCTTGATCACGAAGTTGGTTTAATTCATTGAGTTGAACCTTACGGTGATCACCGCTTTATGAAGGTCGTAGTTAGCATGTTTCAAGGCCCAGTAGGCTTTGTGCTCGAGCTCGATCGGTAAATGACACGCCTTTCCGTATACAAGCTTGTATGGAGTACACCCAATGGGTGTTTTGTAAGCTGTTCGGAAGGCCCAGAGTGCATCATCTAGTTTATCTGACCAGGAAGCACGGTTTTCACCTACTGTCCTCTCAAGAATCCGTTTAATACCACGGTTGGAAACCTCCACCTGCCCACTTGTTTGGGGGTGATATGCGGTGGAAAGACGATGAGTAACACCGTACTTAAGCATGACTTTTGCAAATTGATCATTGCAAAAGTGAGTACCGCGATCACTAATGATGGCACGTGGGATTCCAAAACGAGCAAAGAGGGATTTCAAGAATTTCACAACTACTCGGGCATCATTAGTGGGTAAGGCTTTAGCCTCAACCCATTTTGACAAGTAGTCAGCAGCCACGAGTATGTATTTGTTTCCACGAGAAGATGGGAATGGCCCCATAAAGTCAATGCCCCAGACGTCAAAGATTTCACAACCTTGAATAGCATTTTGTGGCATTTTGTTCTTTTGTGAAATATTCCCGTGACGCTGACAAGCATCACAGGCTTTGACTAACTCGTGGGCATCCTTATAGATCGTGGGCCAATAGAAACCGGAATCAAACACCTTTTTGGCGGTGTAGTTAGGACTATGGTGGCCCCCGGTGGGTCCAGCATGGCAAGCCTTAAGAATATCAGCGGCTTCCTGTCCGTATACACATCGCCTGATGACTTGATCGACACAGATTTTGAAGAGGAAGGGGTCGTCCCAGAAATAATGTTTGACGTCTTTAAAAAATTTGTTTTTCTGTTGGGACGTCATCCCCTTCACGATGAAGTTACCCGCATGGTAATTTGCAAAGTCGGCAAACCATGGGGTAGTAGAGTCACCACGAAAAGTAACCGCACTGAGTGTCTCGAGAGGGAATGATTCATTTATTTCTTGTTTCTCGGACACATCTTGATGTGGGTTTTCTAATCGTGAGAGATGATCAGCAGCAAGGTTCTCAGCTCCTTTTTTATCACGAATAATGATATCAAATTCCTGAAGGAGGAGAACCCAATGGAGAAGCCTCGGCTTTGCATCTTGCTTTGCAAATAGGTACTTCAAAGCCGAGTGATCCGTATACACCATGCATTTAGTCAGGATCAAGTATGGCCGGAATTTCTCAAAGGCATACACCACAGCTAGGAGTTCTTTTTCAGTGGTGGTGTAATGACTCTGAGCCTCGGTCATAGTTTTACTTGCGTAGTGTATAGGCTGAAAGTATTTTGCTTTTCGTTGCCCCAAGACCGCACCTATGGCAAAATCACTAGCATCGCACATAAGCTCAAAAGGTAGGTCCCAATCGGGGGCAACAAGAATCGGTGCCTCGGTAAGCTTTTTCTTTAATGTTTCAAAAGCTTCGATGCACTCAGGAGAGAAGATGAAAGGAGCATCCTTCTCGAGGAGATGGGTCATGGGCCGGGCAATCTTAGAAAAATCTTGGATAAACCAACGGTAGAAGCCGGCATGACCCAAAAAGCTCCTAACACCTTTTACGGTGGTGGGATGAGGTAATTTAGCAATGACATCGATTTTGGCTTTGTCAACCTCAATCCCGTTCTTTGAAATTTTATGGCCGAGGACTATGCCCTCTTTAACCATAAAGTGACTCTTCTCCCAGTTGAGACTCAAATTCGTTTCTTTGCAACGTTTAAGCATTTGTTCCAAGTGGGAGAGACAGGTCTGAAATGAATCCCCGATGACTGAAAAGTCATCCATGAATACCTCCATAGTTTTCCCGATCATGTCGGAAAAAATAGACATCATGCACCTCTGGAACGTGCCTGGTGCATTACATAAGCCGAAAGGCATACGTCTGTAAGCAAAAGTTCCGTAGGGGCATGTGAAGGTAGTCTTCTCTTGATCCTGGGGATCAATGGGGATTTGGAAGTAACCCGAAAAACCATCGAGGAAGCAGTAGTATTCATTCCCCGCAAGTCGTTCAAGCATCTGGTCCATAAAAGGGAGAGGGAAATGGTCTTTACGGGTGGCGTCATTTAACTTTCGATAGTCAATACATACTCGCCAACCCGTGACCAAACGAGTTGGAATCAACTCGTTATCCTCGTTGGTGACAACGGTAATGCCACCCTTTTTAGGGACACAATGAATTGGGCTAACCCAAGGACTGTCAGAAATAGGGTAAATCAATCCCGCATCAAGAAGTTTAAGAACTTCTTGTTTGATAACTTCATGGATTTTTTGATTTACCCTTCTCTGTTGTTGCACTGCTGGCTTAAAGTCATCCTCCATTAAAATTTTATGAGTACAAAAGTTCGGGCTTATGCCCTTAATGTCGGAGAGTTTCCAAGCGATTGCGTGTTTATGTGACTTTAGAACCTTTAGGAGTGCTGCCTTTTCCTCAACTTTTAAGTCCTTAGCAATAATGACGGGTAATTTATCATCACCCTCCAGAAATGCATATTCTAGATGAGGAGGCAAGTCCTTGAGCTCAACCTCGGGAAAGTCTTCAGTTATTTCAACATTTTTGACTTCCGCTTTATGAAGTATTTTTGGAGACGGAGAGGGTGAAGGATCGTCATTTAACAATCTTTCAAGGAGAAGAATGTCCCCCTCCGGGTCAAGATAGTTTTCATCAACCCCATCGGGGATTGAGCTATCCTGAGCAAGAAAAGCCTCGAGCTCTTCCAGAAGGAAGTCACCTCCCTCAAACGGAGTGAGGGAAGGGGAAGAGTCGGAAATGATCGGATCAGTAGAAGGAGTGGTACTGCCACTCGCTGAGAAACCAAGGACTTCTTGAGAAGACTCCTCAGACGCAACATCGATGATGTCAATTCGGTTAACCGTTTCAGCGTCATAATTGGAGGAGTATCTTGAAGTCTGATCAAGATTGAATGTTATGGCTTCGCCATCAACACGTAGAGTGATTTCTTCTTCGAATACATCGATTAAAGCACGACCCGTTCTTAAGAATCCCCTCCCGAGAATGAGAGGGACTCGTGGGTCAGCATCGAAATCAACAATCACGAAATCTGCATGAAAATGGAACTTTCCTACTTTCACGAAGATATCTTCGGCAATGCCGAGAGGACGGGATATGGTACGATCTGCAAGCTCGAGTGTCATGCAGGTTGGAGTGAGAGCAGGGAGTGAGAGTCTTTTCCAGACTGTGTAAGGCATCAGGTTAATGCTTGCGCCAAGATCGGCCAAGGCAAAGCATTCAACCATCCCAGGGAAAACACAAGGAATGAGAAATTTCCCGGGATCTCCAAGCTTTTCGAGAAGCTTTTTCAAAAGCACTGCTGAGCAATGCTCGTTAAGAGGAGTTTTTGCCATATCACAAAGTTTTTCTTTGTTACTTATCAGATTTTTGATTGTTGAAGCAACCTTAGGCATGAGAAGAAGAGTGTCCGCGAAGCTAATATCAAAGTGTAATTCTTGGAAAATTTGATAAAATTTTTCTATCTGATGGTTAGCTTTTTCGCGGTTCTTTTGTTCACTCAATCGTGAAGGATATGGAATTGATGGCTTAGGATCATTCTTTGGGATTTCATCAGAACTCACAGGGGGATCAAATACAACTTTCGGCTTATGAGCCGGAACCGGGACAACTTGAGGGTGGACGTTGTTGGTACCTCCGTTATTAGTAGGAAGTACCTTGCCCGTAGTAACCTCAGGCTCACGTTACGCTACCTTAGGAGGAGAAGAAGAGGTAGAAGGAATCGAGGGTCCATTGTATGATACCCCACTTCGGGTGGTGATCGCTTTGACATCGCCCCTCGGGTTAGCGATCGTGTTGCTCGGTAATGTACCCGGGCCCGAGGGTCGATCATTTAAAGACTTCTGAAGCTCAGAGATCTTGCCGATCAATAACCGATTCGTTTCCTCTTGTGCTTTCATGAATTGTTTTAGCACTTCTTCGGAGGAAGACGAGGGTGGAACAACGTTTTGATTTTGAACAGGAGGATTTTGAACACGGTTGTTTTGAAAATTCCCTTGATTTTGATTGTTGTTACCCTGAAAAGTGTTTCTCTGATTGAAATTACCCTGATTGTAATTCCCTTGATTCTGGTTTCTTTGAAAATTTCCTTGAAAACCTTGGTTTTGATTGCCATTTTGAAAATTGTTTTGATTAAACTGGCCTTGATTTTGATTCGGGTTTTGGAAATTTGAGTTTTGACCTTGGTTAAAATTCTGATTCGCGTTACGGTTTTGATTTTGGTTAAAACCAGGAGGTCCGAGAAAATTGTTGGAACGATAGCTTAAGAGATTACGGTCCCCTTGCGGTTGGTAGGAATTACCCCCTGTATTGTAGGAACCGTGAGCAGCATATACGTTCTCTGGAGGAAAGTCAGCAGTAGCTGGACACTCGGAATACAGATGAGGGCCCCCACAAGTTTCACAACTTCGGGCCACGGCTTTCACTTGTTGATTTTGAGCCTGATTTTGCATCGTTTGGCTTATTCTCAACACAGCCGTAGAAATATCATCCATCTTTTTGGTAAGAGCTATTATTTCAGGAGATGATGATGAGGGAGTAACTGAATGACATGACGCATCCCTCTCCGCAGAGGAATCCCAAAAGTTATGATGGGCAGTCATGTTCTCGATTAGGTCATAGCACTCCTCGGGACGCCTTTTCATAAAGGTCCCACCAGCAGCAGCATTGAGAATGTCTCGGTGCCTCAATGTCAGACCATTATAGAAGGTATCTATGATGGTAACTTACAACATATTGTAGTTAGGACACCGATCAATGGCTAGCTTATAACGCTCCCAAGCCTCAAAAAGAGACTCATCGGGACGTTGCCGGAAGTTGCTGATATCATTTCGTAACTTGGTAACCATGGATGGTGAAAAATATTTTGCTAAAAACTTGGTTACCATTTCATCAAAGGTTCGAATAGAATTCTTTGGAAGTCGGTCAAACCATGCAGTGGCATGATGAGTGAGAGAATAGGGGAAGAGGTACAGCTGAAGGGCATCATCCGTGACACCATGCTGTTTCATGCTTTGGGTGACCGTGAGATATTTGTCAAGATGCTTATTGGCATCATCACCCGGTAATCCGTGAAATTGACACGAATTCTGGACTTGTTGGATCATGTGGTGCTTGAGGCCAAAGTCCGTAGCCTCAATAGTGAGTGGTGCAATAGGCCCACCCCGCCCTTGCATGGTAGGCTGGCACAGCTCCTCCATCGTTCGGAGATCGGGAGCTGGCTCACCCAAGGGAGGGTCAGGGGGTGGTAAAGGTGGTGGTGGCCCAGCGGCCATTTCGGTCTTTGGTTCTTGTGTGTCAGAAAATTAAAATTATAAGATAAAATTTATACAATTACTTAACCATCACTGGAATCCTACAAAATTATAAAAACTCTAAAAATTATGTTTTAAGATTAAACAACTAATTATTTACCTTTTAATTAACTTAAGTCTATTTTAAACAAATAAAATAAGAAAAATGGAAAATGAACAATAGAATTTGAAACTATATTTTCTAAAAATCTATTATACTATATTAGAGCTAGGAAAAATATAAAAACTAAGTTTTACTTTATAAAAACTAAATATGAGATTTAATACTTAATATTAATTAATAAACAAGAAAACTAAGATTAAATCTAATTAATACTAAATGACAAAATAAAAATCTGAAAAAATTATCAAAATTACTTTACTATATAAGGTAATTAATAAAAATATAAAAACACTAAGTACTTAATTAAAATCTAAAAATGAAAATTAAAATTAAATTAGATTAAATAGAAACTCTCACTTATTTTAACTTTGGATTTTTTGGATTTTTCTTTTACAAACTTATTTTACAACTAAAAACAACAAACTTTTGTAAACACACTTTTGAAATTAGCTTATAAATAAGCTATAAGCACCCCCTTGGCTTACACAGTTGACTTATGTTGACTGTGTGGTCAATTTAGGTCAAATGAGTGAAGGTGGGGTCCACAAGGGTAAAAATGAGTACCAACAAGCTTAACAATCACAAATAAGCCAAAAACAACAACATTTGATCACAAATAAGCTGAATAAGAACCAAATAAGCACTTTGCAAATCTGAGTTTCACTCAGATTATGGGACAGACTTTGGGGCCTAAACTAAGTGGGGTCCACTGGGTTAAAAGTCAAACCAATGGTCAATCCACACTCCCTGGTAGGAGGGGGGGTTGGAAAAAGCCAACTTGGACCACTAGGGCTCACTGAGGTGGTCTACAACCACCACCAAAGTTGGTGGTGTGGTGGAGGTCTGATATGCACAGGGCAAGCTCTTGCCCTGCAACTCACTTTGAGGGCTTGTGGGACCCACTTAGACTTTCACAAAAATTAAGCAAAAATTAGGGCTTGAAGTTCAGCTGATAGACTCTCACTACAACAAGTTTCAACCCTTAAATCCCATTACACAAATCACAATGGAACTTGGAAGATTTGCAAAAATCTGAGAATATGAATTTGACTTTTTGATGAAAACTCAAATTTTGACTTTTATGAAATTCCAATGATCTTTACTGATTCAAAGTGATGTAAATAACTGTAATGAGACTAAATCCAACAATCTTAACTAATTATGAAGAGATTTAATGGGAAATCATACTCAGAACCTTAACAGTGAACAAGATTAAGGTTCCCAAATTGGATTTTGACTTTTGAACTAATAATGTACCAATTTTATTGCTTACTGAACCTATTCAGACTTAATGTGATTTGATATAACCAAATACAACACCACTAATGCCCTGGTGAACCCTGAACAAGCATAAGCCAAACATTGGACTGTTTTGATCTTATCAAAGCAAATGGTCCCTAGGGTTTGTAAACTTGATGTTTAACTGATAATTATGATTAGATAAACCTATTTAAGCACTTAGAAACAACATGTAACAACCACAACACAGATATACTACTTATACTACTTTATGACAGTTAAATCTAAGATTATGAGTAACTAATGATTCTAACAAACTAGAGATGATTATCAAATTTAAAACTACTCAAACAATGCTTAAACAATACAAACAAGCACAAATTAACAGATATAAGCAAGCAATTTAGAATCTAACTAGTAACTAGGATTTTAGTGGAAACTCGAAATGAGACAAAGCTTACAACCAACCCCTGGCTGAACAAGGGGCTTCTCCACAGAAGCCTATCTTTAGATAGGCCAATTAAGCTCCAAGCTTGATCACCAATATCTCTTAACACCTGAAATCAAAGATTAAGCACAACAGTTGACCATGGTTGACCATTTTTAGATTTTTAATTTTCTTCTAATATGACTGAGTTTTAAAGTTTCTAAAGCTTTGATATGCTTAATGGAGCTTATGTGTACCTAACTCAGTCCATGATTCAAGCTTAAACTCTAGCAGACTATGATTCAGATTTAACAAATGGAATGTGAAATTTGAATAAACAAGATAAGTTGAATAAACTTGCTTATATTAATTTGAAAAGATGAACAATACACTGAATTAACTTCTACAATTGCTTAAAAGCTTTTTACTACACTACCATTACTAAAAAGACTTATACGATTACAATTAAGCTAAAAAAAACTAGACACTGCTTCATCTTGCACTCTTTTCCTTTTATAGCCTCTGATTAGGGTTCCCAGCTGCCCTCTGATCAAATCCCACCTCTTTCTTCATCTTTTGGTCCACTCATGAGCTGCCACGTGTTTTTGGCGGGAAAGAGACAATTTGCAAATTACTCTGATATACGCAAGGGGGAGGTGGTGCATTAATTGTGATGTGAGGGTAGGTGCAGGGAGGTGTGGGGTTGTGATGATTGTCTTGCAAGTGGTGGTGGTGGAGCTGCGAAACCAGGGGGAAAGGATGGTGGTTTGGCGGTTTTGGGGAGGTTTGACTGGGTTTGACCGAGGGGGATTATTTAAAACGGTTTAGGGTGTAAAGTGGGCTAAGGATTGGGCTTGGGGTAAAGGGTAGGCTTTTGATGGATTGGGTTTGGTTTTATTATTTTTGGGTAATAATATTTAAGGGTCCGGTTTGGTTAAGTGTTTCACAAGGACCTTTTTTGTAATTTAACGAAAGTTGAGGGGTGAGGTTTTGGCATCTTTCCAAAGTATTTCAAGGATGTAATTTGCCATATGTGAATAGTGAAAGGGTCCTTTGATGATTTTTCAATTTATTTTTCATCAGGGACTGAAACCGTCAAACTTTCAAACTTCAGGGGCCATTTGTGTAATTTTCACCAAACTTTCCACCAAGGACCAATCCTGTCATAAAAGGTTAGTGCAAGGATAAAATTTGTTTTTCTCAAAGTTTTTCATATCCCAGGGACCATTTTTGACAATTTTCAAAGTTCAGGGACTAAACTTGACATTTTGTGAAACTTTTCACCAAAGGACTTATTATGTAACTTTTTGATTTAAAAGGACCTTTGGTGACTTTTTCAAGTTTTTAGAATGACCAGGGACTAGATTTGACAACTTTTGAAAGTTGGGGGACTGAAACTGCCAATTATGCAAACTTTGTGCGTTTTTCATTTGTTTTTGGTATTTTTGCATTTGAGACATGTAAAACACTTTCCTGGGATATTTTCACTATTTTGATTCATTATTGAGTGTTTTTGGATGTTTTGGCAGCTCAGAAATGGTAAAAATTATGAGTATTTACACACTCATCAGGTATAATAATAATAATAATAATAATAATAATAATAATAATAATAATAATAATAATAATAATAATAATAATAATAATAATAATAATAATAATAAAACCCATTTTATTACATCTATAAATACCATTCACCCACACAATATTTTTTCACACTTCCAATACTGTTTATAATCTACAATACACTTCTATTAGCAAAAAAAAATGTCGGGCGGCAACAACAACAACAACGACGGCTCGTTTACGAATCTTCTCGGTGGTAGGTGGAATAACCCATACGCCAGTTCTTCCTCAAATCCGAATTGGGGTAACCCAAATGAATTCGGTATGTCGAGTCAAGAAGTTTTCGCACAACATCAAGCTTTCCAATATTGGAACGAAAGCCACCAAAACACCCTAAATTCCAATTTCCAAAATCTTCAATTCACTCAACAATCACAACAATCCCAAACGGAAACAAATGAAGTTCCGGAAACACCTACTTCTCCCTAAAACCAAAAAGTCGTATTAAACGAAAGGCAAAAAAAATCCAAAGACCCTGTAGAAGTCGAGGAAGAAGATGCTGGAAAACTGAAGAACTTTCGTTGGACGCCAAGGGAGGAAAGATTGCTTGCCGAGTTTTAGGTGGCATGTTCAGAGGATCTGAAGGTCGGGCGTTCCCAATCTAAGGATACGTTATGGCAACGAATAAAAGTAGAGTTCAATAGAATAAATTCAAAAGAACGCAACAAGGATATGCTACAATCTAAGTGGAAAACGTTGAACCGTGATTGCACTAAGTTCAACGCTTTTTACAAAAAGGCGCAATACGAGCAAAAAAGTGGTGAAAGTGAAGTTGATATCCTAACACAAGCTAACCAACTGTATCGTCAAGAAAACCCGCCGTTCACCAATGAAGATGCTTGGAACGTGTTGCGTAAACATCAAAAATGGAACGCGCCGCCGGCGGTTGATTTAACCAGTGACGTCCCAAGCCAAACAAACGAGGCTTTGTTTGGTCATGATGAAGAACCACGGCACATTGAAAAAAGCGGGCTTCCAAGAAACAAAAATCTGATACAACGACAAGCACCGGAGGCACGGCTAGCACCGGTGATTCCTTTTCTTCGTTCAATTTCGAGGAGATTATGCGCGAAGAGTATCGGTTAAAATGTGAAGAAGCGATCAAGGCGTATCAGGCGACGGCAGAAAACCAAGCCACACAACAGAGGTTGAAGGAGTTAGAATTTTTTATGCTCGACACTACCGGCAAGGATCCAACCTACGTGGTGTTGGTCAATATGGAAAAGGACCGAATCATCAAGAAATTAGGATTGCCTCCTCGTCAAGAATGAATAATTGTGTGATGTTGTGATTTTTATTTTATTTATTTATTTATTTTTATTAGCGTTTGTTTGTTTTTTTTAGATTTCGTATTGTAATGTGATCGAATTAATGTTATGATTTTAAATAAATGAAGTATTTGTTAAAGTTTGGGGTTGAAATTAAAAATAATTGAGGTGTAGGTGAGTTAAGGTGAATTATTGGTGAGTTATGTTACCAGGGTGGAAAGTCAAGAGTTAAGGTTAAAAGGTTAAAGCTGATGTGCCGCTGACGTGGCAGTGAGTTAAGATTTAACTTATGGGCAACTTACCCTTTGTTCTAAGGGTGGCAATTTCTGACGTGACACGAAATCCGATCTGAAACTGACACGAAAATTAACAGGTTCGGTTGAGTTAAATATATTTCGGGTCGGGTTTGGGTCGACCCATCTAACCTGTTTATTAAACCGTTCATGTTCGGGTTGGGAATAAATTAAGTGGGTCGACCCGCCAATCCGTTTAAGATTTTTTTCTTAAATTAAAAGTTATTTATATTTTATTATACAAGTTAAGTGGGTTAAACAGGTCGACACACAAACTTGTTTAACTCGTGTAATGTGACAACTTTTGTATAAAAAAACGGGTTAAATGGGTCAACCCGAAACCCATTTAACCTATTCAACCCGTGTTAAATAGGTCAGGTTCGGGTTATGTGTAAACAGGTTAGGGTTGACATAGCTGACCCGATGATTTAAATTGGTCAGGTTTGGGTTGAGGTTTTCTGACCCACCAACCTGACAACCCGAACCCGTAAACCAAACCCGACTTACTTACATCTCACATACACTCTCTTAATAAAAGCCTCTTCTTTGGGTCTTCAATTTCTTTCTTGTTCTTCAAATTTGGGTTAGTTTTTTATTTTATTAAAAAAGATAACGGGTAATTAAAAACAAATTTTGGAGTGAATTGGGTCGACTCTGCCGTGGGGTGCAAGTGCAAAACCAAACTAATCTATAAATTGACCCTTAAGAATAGGGATCTCTCTCCTTTTGTTTTTACAAAAAGATTTGGCAAAGTTGTATCATCGATAAACTCAGTTTTCCGAAATCGGTTAGTGTGAACCTATACTATAAATTCGTAATCTTTTTCTTCTTTCTTAAAGAAAGAAATATTATATTATATATTACATACATAATCAATCTTCTCAAATTTATCTTCATTGTTCTTAATGGTTTTTGTTTATTTGTATGGTTTATGATCGATTTTATGTGATTTTGATGTTGCAGACTGATCAGATGGAAGATAATATAGAATTACACTTGCCATATGGAAGCAAACAAGGACTCATTGAGTCGTATTGTGATCTGAACAAGCAGGAGATGTCAAATAAAAACACTAAACAACTTGATGCGTATACGGTCGAGTATACATCTTCTCCAACTCCTCCAAGGCAGGTCAAAAAGGAAATCGCCGAAAAGCTATGTCAAATTCTGAGTTTTTCTATGTCTAATATCAAAGAAGAACTTAATAAGTGCAAGGTAAATGTAGATTGTAATGTTCATACTATACATTGATTGATATATGTCACATGCATTTACTTCTTAAAATTTCATATCATGTATACATTGTTTACAAGTTAAATTATATAAGAGTCTTATATACATGTTACTTTACCTGTTTAAAGATTTTACAAAAGTTTACAGTTTAATGATTTTAAGATCAAAAACTTATAACTTTGAAGTATATATATTTTGTTAGGGAATATAACTGACATGTGTCTCTTTGCTCTTTCGTAACTAAATTCTTAAACAGAAAGATGAAATGCGCATAAACAACGATATAATGAGGTTTTCAAGCTGTGATAAGGGAGGGGAGTGGAAGAAACGCCATATCAAAATTCTTGAAGAAGAGTTAGGAGAAGAGGAACCTAAATTACCGATGAGATCTATTCCAAGAACTGATGCTGGTTTCTTAAAGTTGGAGACAGAAAGATATTGGGAACAAGGCCGTTATAAGCACAGGGTAAAGGCAAGTAAAGCAAGCAAGTTCTTTAGGTCGTCCAGTTTAATGAGGCCCGAAAAAGTTTATATGTATAATTGTTTAATGTTTATTGTTAGTCGTCAATTATGTCAATACCAAATACAAATCTAGTTATTCTAAAATTTGAAAGTAAGAGAAAAACGTGATTACTTAGTATAGTGTTGTAAATTTGTTAAGGCCCTTATCTGAAATTTCACTTTAGGTAGGAAACACCCGTAACTCGATTAATTGATCTCATTTTATCTCAACTGATTGTGATTTTAGGAGAAGCTTAGACACACATTTGAGACTCATGCTTTTGTAAATTGCTTTTGTTTTGTTCCAAATTTTACGATTTTTTTTTTTTTCTTTTTTTTTTTTTTTTTTTTCTTTTTTTTCGCCAGAAACAGAAGTTTTAACAAGAATTTTGTAGTTCCACCATTTAGGCTATTGCTTAGAAGAAGTTTCACACTTTTCTTTAACTTAATCGAATATCAGCAATAATTTACGAGATACAAAATAGAAATTTTGACAAATCGATTAACACAATGTTTAATTGCAGACTGATGTAGGTGCCGACAAGAAACGTTGCCATAATAGGCTCAACAAAGGGAGGATGGACTTGGAATACTTGAAACAAGCTCAGGAAGAACTTCTATCAATGAAATCAGGTAACTATGTGGATGATGGTCCCCAAGAGCTAAACTATATGGTACGTATCGATAAGCCATAGAAAATTTTGCTTTTCCTTATCCTCATCATACTTTTCAACAAATGGTTTATTTCATTTTTCTGTTGAAAGATGGAGAGCCTCGTACACAGAATCCAACATGGAAATAATAACCGGGTAGAGGAAGCAAAATTATATCATGAAATTAGAAATCTCAGCGACACAATAGAAATATACGCAGAACCAACAGGACCTAATGAACCTGATAGTTACTGGCTATATAGATATCGGCCAAGGAGCAAAGTCTCTGAAAAACAATACAGACAACAGGTATATACCTCTTTAAATTCTGGTCCGTCGTATTATATATTACTAGTCAATTAATTCATGTTTATATACTACTAGATTGTGTTAAACCAACTAGTGAAGGCTCGTACTGTTAGAAGGGATCAACTTAATATAGAGTTGGATCTTCTGAGAAAGAGAATCAGATGTATGGAGAGGGTACTTGAAAAAATTTCTTTGAGGACGAAGAAAGCCTACAAATGTGCTTATAAACTTGGAGGGCAACAAAATGAGATGGTATATCTTCTCTCCTATAATAGTTTTCATTTGTAACATATCTAGTGGATAATAAATATTTATGGTAACCATGATAACTAACTTTTGTTGTTTATATTCAGAAAGCAAGTAATAATGAGTACAGACCGCTCATGACATATGTGAAAGAACAAGCACAAAGAGAATCGGTCATGACATATGTGAAAGAATTAGCACGAATAGGGGACATTGAGGAACTGATGCAAGTTTGTGATAGGCAGCTTTTGATGGTTGCAGCAAATTCTAATTTATAATCACCATATTAAATAAACTTTTAATTACAAGAATGTTTAAGTGCATGTACTCTTTTGAATATCGAGTATGATTTTATTAATAGATAGCTAATGAGATTGAGGGCTGAAAACAAGTGCAAACATGAAACAACACATCAGTAATGAGAGATTGCAACAAGTTTTACTAGAAAGCAAGAACTATAGTGAAACCTCTAATTCTTCACACACTATTGATTTCACACTTAAGTTTTGATATTAGTTTAATTTTCTGGTTGAAACGGAGCAAACTGCAAATTTAGGCGTTGCTAGATGAACATATATGAGAAGAATTTCATTCGACCGTCACTTCAAACCAATATCTTTTTTGAAACAGTACAGTTTATCTGATATGCATGAGCAACCAGTGATTACATATCCACGGGCAACTACATCTTAGAGCTATATTTTACCAGTTGATTACTAAACTGGTAACTCATTTGACAAGAGTTTTGGTTTTCTGTCACAGATCCCATACGTGTGCCAGCACTTTACTGGAATATATTGGAACTATTAACTAGAAAGAGGTTTATTGTCGATCTACTATTATATCATTCATTAGATACTTGGGGTCAAGCTAATAATTGCAAAATGGACCGTCGTGCAGTTATATTAGCTTCATAATGGTTCAGATCACAGTTTACGATTAGACTATTATTTGACCTGATTTAATCATAGGTGTTGTCTGTTAATGTTTATAAAGTAGTTAAAGACGAGATTACTAAATTGATTGTGATGTTTGCTTCCATGACTAATTTGCTCAACCAGAATAAGGCTGGGCTCCCTTTCCATTCAGCGCACGTTTTATTAATTTCAAACTACCCAATATTTACTACTCTTTAAAAATAAAGTTTCAAGTGGAGTTCATAAACCTCAACTTCTTAAAATTTTAGTTTCGAAAACAAAAATTCTCAAAATATTGACCACTTGATTTCTGGGCGTAAGTTTGTTTATACAATAACCATATTGTTGTATAAAATAACCGAAAATACATGTCGGAACTGTTGACAGTATCCAGGGACAATATTGGGAGTCCGGGATCCATATGTTCATATAAAGTGACATAGTGCATTAATACATCCTCTCCGATGCAACTTTTAGGCTTTACTACGAATAGGATTGATGAAGATGCATATCCACTTGCGCAATGTGCAAGAATTTTCACTTGAAGTGTTATGCAAAAAAAACACATGACCCTCCCCTTTGCTCTCCATAACATCAACTCTTCCTATCCATCCACTTTTTTGCATCACCTTTTTGTAATACAAACCCATACCCCTCAACTTATCCTTCTCACCAATACACACAAGTATCTTAGAACACCTTAAGCCCGAAACATTCAGGTCAGTACCCGGGTTAAACAGCGGGTCATCCCGTCCAATCCCCTTTGGGTTTACCAAGTTCCACAAATAGTCCTTTGCCGCTTCAAACTCCCTATCTTTCCTCGTCTTTGGTTCAATAGGTTCCTCTCCATTGAAAAATGGGTGAAGCAAAATTAGGCCCTTGAGCTCAATTTTACTAACAACATTAAGGTTTAATCCAACCCGAATAGCCATATTGTGGGCAATATTAGCCCCCACACTATCACCACCTAGAAACACATTTTTAAGATCAGCATAGTCGTTTAACCACTTGTCAGGACCATGTCCTGAATCATGGGAAGCAACCCATCTGATCGCTTCCCATGAATCCTCGTACATAGTTGGGATAGGATATTCTGGCGCTAGTCTGTAGTCAACCGAGACTGCAATGACATTAGATTCTCTAGTGATCAAGTTAAGCGTCGGATGGTATGTTGACGAGGTGGCAGATTCTATCATGAACCCACCTCCATGAAAATATATCAGAATGGGGAGTTTTTCATTCGAGGTAGTGGATTTAGGGATGTAAATTCTAACAGAAACGTTGTTTTTTGATGAAATGACGACATCTTTTGATTGAACACCGGTTAAAAGGTCAAGTCCAGCAGGGACCGCAGTAGTTCCAGCCAATCTTTCAAACCTGCCTTCTTTGTGAATTCGACACCATCCACGAATTTCTAGCGGAACTTCTTCTGAGGTTGATATGTATGTCGACGGAGAAACAGAAAACATTTGTATGTGATTATCTAAGATACCTTGTTTGTAATGTATACTACATCCCACGAATACTATATATAAGAACCAAAAGTAAAATAACAAAAAAAAGCTGTCATGAGTTGGATAATACGTTATTCGTTACTATACATATTAAATGAAGTGGCTAAGAATAAGCAAAAACAACAACAATGTGAATATGACGTGATGACACTCCTTGTACGTTCTTGCAAAAGATAAAATAAAATGATGTAAACTTTGTTTCCATAAAATAAAATAAAGTAATGTTGAAAACTTATCATAAGCTCAGCTCATAGCAATTCAATGTTTAATATAAGCTAGTTGATAGATAATGGAAATTGTCACGTACGTAATGACACATTAATTCGAGTAGCAACCATGGACTCAACAATTAAACATTATGAGAGTGTGAATGATGATTCATTTTACACATGGGTATTTAGAGAGAAAAATAATAATAAAAAAATAAAAAAATGATGGCCATTTATCATCACGTACGTAATTACAACGTTACTCGTGTATATTGGTAGCTTGTTATCGATTGGTTTCAAATATTATATTCGGCCCAATGGTATGTTCATGGGTTCTAATCGAATCAAATTTAGACAGATCAGCCCAAACTAAAAATCGAATTCAAATTACTATATATATAATGTAACGTCATAAACGACGCCTACATTGTCGTTTCGGTTTTCGCTTTTTCTGGCCCAGTCCATCACGTTGTCCAGGCCCGTATCTTGGCCTGTTTCTTTTTTTCTTTTTTTTTTCTTTCTACACGTTATTTGAGGCCACCGCTTACACAATCATACTTATCTTCTTCCTTCATCTTTTCTCGATCTTTTGTTGTCACGGGTTCTCGCCTTTTTAGTTACTTTGCTTAATTCTGAGTTCATTCGTTGTAGGTAAAGTAGTATTAAGTCGTTGTTGCTGGTGTTTTTGTTGCTGGTCCTCCGAATAGTGATGTCGATGCTTTTGATACTCTTTTAGATTCTCACAACGGTCGTGATTGGTATGATGGATATGTTGGATACCGTGTCGGATGGTATAATGATGCCTGACACTCAGTCTCATGGTATAATGAATGTGGATGCTTCGTTTCATTACACTAACGTCTAGCGTGAAAGAGCTCTTCCAAATGCGGATGTTATTGGTACGCGGGTGAGGTTATCGAATGGTGTGACAATTAACGAGCCTGATCCGACTCGGCAGATCAGGAAAAGGCGGTTTCCGGTCTCTATGGATGTTGCTGGGAAGGGAAAGAGGAAGGCGGATGACATACCAATGTTTACGGAAAATGGTATTGTGGATTTTTTTTATTTGTGTTTTTCCGTATGTAACTCGAGTTATTGATTTGAATGCTACTTGACCAACCATATCTTTGTTGTATTCGTAAAAGAAAATATTCTAAGAAACAACTATGTCCATTTAACGTATCTTAACAAGTATGATACCGAGTACAGGTTAGAGAAATATCAATATGGAATTAGTTTTTAACTAAATATCTAAATAGTTTAACTTACCAGTTAAAATCATAACTTTTGTCTTGCCATTTTTGTATGCAGATTCTTATGCTATTGATGGATGTCTTCCTCAGTATATGTTGCCTGCTCGCCACACTGTCGAGGCTCTTTCGCTTTCTTCCGGTGACATTTCTGTGTAACTATGTCCGTCATTTCAGAAACTGATTTGGTTTTCGATGTTGTTGTTCCAGCTCAGCTTGGGGTGGGGAGTAGTAGTCGTCTCACCTCCGTTGTCGATTGCGGTGTGTTATACGTGTATACACAGTTCATTTGAACTCTTGGGTTTCGTGTTTTGCCGGTTTTAGTTACTAGGTTTTTTTTTAATTTTTTTTTTAATTTTTTTTTTCTCTGCAGGTTAACCGACTACTTCTGTTGCTGCCCGCAGGTCTAGCGTTCTATATGCGAGTGCATCCACCGCTGATGAATGTGAGTATACTGTTTGTTTCTAGCAGACACATACGCTGCCTTTCCTTTGTAGTAAAAATTTATCTTTTGCCGTTATTGTGACAGCTGAACCTACGCGTTCCTGCATCCGCCTCTCTTCCTTCGGGTGTGCATCATACCTTTTTTTTAGATTGCTTAAGATCAGCAGATGGCAAATTGGTGACTGCATTTTTTTGGGGTAGTTAACATTCAGACCGACGAAAAAGCCAATATCATTGATTAAATGTACTTGGCCAAAGAAAGGTGAGAAGCACGAGAGGATGTCGTAAAAGTTAATTTGCTGCAAATTCTGTTGCTATATCCTGTTCTGTTTCCCATATCTCTTTGCACAAGTCTGATTTACCACTGATATCGGCTTTTTTTGTCATTCTGAAAGTGGTTTCTAATCAGAAAGTGGGTTTACTAATTCTCCTTATCAAATTCGAGGTATGCTTCCCACTATCTTATAAGCCACTGCCCAATGTACCGCTCTACATTTAAGTGACAGATATAACAGCCGTATGCAGAGACATGAGAATAGAAAACAAAAGTTACCACAAGTTTATAACAGCGGCTCAGCAACGGATTAAACAAATATCCTTCTGCAGGTGTTGTTTCACGCCGAGCACCAGCAACAATAACAAAGGAAAGCTACCTTTAAACCCACTCAACACTGTGTCCCAGGCATGTCGTCTACTGTTAGTACTGCTGTAGCAGCGTGTTCTTCTCTCGATAGGCATCTAATGCCTCAACAAGTCAATGAAACATGTATGTGTAGGTACCCTTGATGCGTGGGAATTGCACCAGGCTTTACCTCTCAAGGGATCTTGTGAAGCTTACAACCCCCACCAGGCAGTGTACCTGATCGTTGTAGTATAGTATAGTGACAAGTACCGGGGGATTGATTGTTCAGCTAGGAATAGTGTCGCTAGGATTAGAAAACCTAAATATTAGTTCTAAAGATGAAAGATGATTATTTTTGTATTTTTTATATTTTTTAGAAAGCAAGTAAAAATCTCGGGTTTTGAAGGATATGGGCGGAATTAGTTGCTAGTCAACTAACCCAATACTAAAGATGCAATCAAAATAAAATACTAGAAATGAAAATAAACTATATTAAACTAAGGTTGTCAGCAATAAGTGGAGAAATGTGTTTACTTAAATTTCACTACTCCCTAGATATCTTTTACACGTTAATTACTTGTTATAGTTGCGTCGATGACGGATTGTATTCCTTAATACCATTCATGGGGTGGCGTACTTAACTCCCCAATCCTATGAGTGCCTACTTCACTCCTATGTCGAGCGGCTAAGAAGCTCCTAACATGGGATCATTAGAATTTACTCATGCATTAAATACAACCAATAAAACCTAGTACACATCGGTTCATGTTTCCTAAGACGTTCAAGCATGTTACCAATTGGAGATCTGCCAGTTTTCTTAAGCCTAACATTGAAATCATTCATCCAATACAACCATAAACAAGTAATCAACACATAATCAACATCTAGGTTTCATTAGATCTAAGCAAACACAAGATAAATCTAGCCTAGCATGGTGAAATCAAGACAAGCACAAGATATAGACAACCAACACATAGACATATTGATTGAATTAAAAGAACACTTATCTCAATTACACATGTAAGGGTTCAAGGGCTGAAAACCCTTGAAAAACCTGTAAAATTCGTATATGGTTCGGCCTTAGGGTTTCTCCAAACTTGTTCCTTTTAATGAATGAAAATTAGAAAACTATATATAGAAAATTAAGGCTGACGGCGTCAAGAACAACCTTGTGACGCCGTCATCTCGCCGCCAAAAGAATCCTCGGACTGCCTTGATCTACATCTGACGCCGTCATGTATTAAGTTTTTTCAGGCCGTCACGTATTTAACTCTTGACGCTCTTCCTTGTGACGCCTTCATTTCTGTACTGGGCCGTCATGAAATTTACTCTTGACGCCGTCAGGATAATGCTCTTGACGCTGTCACACACTGTTCCCAGCTTGGAAAATTAAGTCTTTGGCGTTTTCTTCACTTTTATGCTCCAAAAACGTCCGAATTGCTTCCTTTTCCAGATTTCACTCCCAAAGTACCTAAAATCACAAAAGGAACGATTTAGGGCAATATTTGATCAAATAAATTCAATTCCGGGCTTAAATGACCCCCTAAAAGTGGTTCATTTTTCGTCTCATCATATACCCTTACACTTGAGATTTGCTTGTCCTCAAGCAAATGCGCTTTTATTCTAATCAAAATACAAGTTAGGGGTCATTTAACACTAATATAAAAGTAATTACAACAAATAATCGTTCCACTAAAGACCAATAGACAAGCACGGAGGTCATATACTAGCACCTTACAAATAGTGTTTATATACTCACAACTCTCGGGTGTAATAAAGAATAAATTACAATATGGAAATGGAAGATATCTCTCACTACCTGTCATAGCAAAATAGATTACCATAGGCTTGGGAAAGGATCAAACCTCCACCACATGGCGTAAGCACCTAGGATAAACTATCAAAGAGGTCTTTTAAAGGGTTGTAACGTTAGGTGTAGGGATATGAAATACACGGTTTTGTTGGATATAGGCAGTCTTTACTGGTGGCGAGTTAACAATCTTGGTTAATTACATGTACAATATGGCGTTGCTAAGCCAAGACTAGACTCGACTTAAGCTAATAAATGAAAAATAACAAAAACATAAAATGAACATAGAATGAAACGGGATGGTAGTCCGTATGTTTTTCTCTTTTCCTTTTCTATTTTTTTTCTTTTTTTCTTTATTTTTTCGATTTTTTCTTTATTTATTTTTTTATTATTTTTTTTTTTTTGCATACACTCTTACCCTACCATCCAAAATAATACATCATAGGGAAGGAACATTCCCCTTACACTTGAATTTTTACATACTTTACAATAAACTTATTCTAATGACTCGAATTAAGAAAATCAAAACACTTGGAGTACTTTCAAGATTAACGTACATATGGGGGTAATATATGATGTTCTTCCCCATTACTCCATAAAATAAGTACTTTACCCATGAGTCCCAATCGTCCCAAAACAATATGTACAAGGATATGACTCGACTTAGCAACCATTTAATCAATTAGATAGTTAACTTAGGGTTTAACAAATAACAATAATGCACTAAAGATGAGCGCATACACGGAAGGCTAAGGCGATTTGGTTGTACATTTAAGTGGGGTGTAACAAATTCTTCCTTTAAGTAAGATGCTTAAAGTAGAAACGAAAAGATAGGCTCGGAGGGGTGTACTAGGGGTTTCGTGTACTAAAAATGAGTACAACGCTAAGGTGTGGGAAAAATTAATTGACTTAACTAGCCAAGTAATATGACTTAAATGGTCAAGTAATTATGATACGGGTTTAACACAAGGGTGATCCTAATGCCTCTTATCATGTAGTAAATCCTACTACACGAATACAGTCTCACTAGCGGTCTCGGGATGCATCACTAACGCAAGTTCTAGAATCTAAATGCTACCGGTACACTCATAAGCACTAATAGTAAATGATTTTCCTATCAATTCTAAAGGCGAACCTCACATATTTGGGTGGAAAATTTTTCTGAATGATACGGTTATGTGCTAGTCATACAATCTCCTATCCAAGAGACGCTTGCTATGGCTCAAGTTTCACTCCTAAATGTTGTAAAAAAATTTAAATTTGGCGCTAAAATTACACTAACAAATATTTCTCTACCATCAAACAAGCAAACTCAAGCGAAAGTGTTTCCTATGAGGTATCATCATTTACCCTCCCCTTACACTTAGGATGAACATTGTCCCCAATGTTCAAGTAAAGAATGTAAAAGTGAAATAAGTAAAACGAATGAAATCAAATACTCCCCTGATTCGCTCGGTATAGATAATAAGGTGGCCAGGTTAAATCTTCCTCCAAGAAAATGAACAATTAAAGCTTCCCTTCCAGAATAATAATCATCTTCTTATCATACATAACCTGTAAATCTTGAGAAAACAAACAAGACAACCTCGCATAAAATCGGCGGCAATCTACATAAGTTACTAAATCCTAGAAAACAAAATAAGATATAATGCTTGTGGAATGAAGTTTGCAGATTTCCTGGAGATTATAAAACTTAATAATTCAACAAAAACTATAAAACTCCGTTAGAAAAACAAAACTGGTAACATTTTCAGATTTTTACACGTGACGCCGTCAAGAGTAAACTCATGACGCCGTCAGAAGTGACCTGCAGAAATCTTTACGTTAGGTTTCCGGAAAATTTATGAAAAAAACTTATGTCCTACTTCCTGGAAAATCCTGCAAAACATTATTATGACTCGATACAAGCATTTGACTCTAACAAATACTAATACACATGTCCATTTAATATTGTTGTGGTTCATGCTCAATTTCGTTCTTATAAACAAATTTGGGTCTCCCTTACACTTATCTTTTGCAAAATACCTTTATATGCAATGTCACACCCCGCCACGGCGAAAACGCGCGGGTGTAACTTCATGGATATCATCACAACACCTGGTGTCAACATAGAGAACAACTACATGCACATAAATAGAGCAATGTACCAACACACAGTGTTGTAACAATACCCAAAGATAAACAAAATAAAATCCAAAACAAAGCGTAAATCCAAACATAGATGATAACCACTTCAAATGCAACTAAGGTCTCGTCTATCCACATCCTGCTATCTTATCCTTAGAAAGCTCACCTGAAAATGATGCTTAAAACGTCAACATAATGTTGGTGAGATTCATAGGTTTAAGACTCAACACACAAGGCAACCGAATTCACTGTGATTACAAAATATAGCTGGACAAATAATTATAGTTATCATATAGCTACATGCATTTGCAAGTTAATATCCACACATAAAGGCAACAACACTCATAAGGCAACCATTAGGACGGCTCGTGTCCTCCGATCCCATAATTAGTACCACAACAGGACGGCTCGTGTCCCCCGACCCCATAATTAGTGCCACATCAACATATCATCAATTAGGTCGCATGCGCGAGCAACAGGGTAAGCACCCTCCCAATTGAATCCCAAAAACCAGTAACGAGTAGGAGTATTACTCTCCAATTGGATACTCCCCCCCCCCCCCCCCAATTGGACCACACAGCATTATCATCACATTATCCAATCCACATAATTTGGTACGAGTAGGAGTATTACTCTCCAATTGGATACTCCCCCCCAATTGGACCAAACATATATATCCACACAAGCAAATAACCACACATAGCATACATACGACAACATTATAAGTCCAAGCTATTTAATACCACACACATAATCACAGTAAATCAAATCATTTAAAACAAGCATCATTCCCATCCCAAGTTTAAAACAAAGTAAAAATATGGGACTATGAACTCACCTTAAACTCCGCAGCTCCACAAAACAATACACAATCTATAGCACACAAAAATAATCCACATTACACAAGGTCAAGCTAAAAGCTACAACCCATGTAATACACATATGATGGATGTCTAAGACTCATATGACCCACCATGGATCTCCTAGACACCACACTAACCACTACCATAACTTAATACTCACTAAATCCCTTGCACTCTAAAACTCAGAAAACGCAGAATTTTTGAGTACATTCACTCACATAAAATCATGACAAATAAAGCTCAACAACTCACACCAAAAATTTACCATGGTCTCTCATAAACATAGAAGCTAATCCCAGAAGGCCATGGACCAATAACACACACAAGTATTCATAGAAAATTCAAACTTGTCAACTACTCAAATTCGGATCTGAACGCACACCAAAAAGTTTTGATTTTTAATAATTACTTCCACAAGTTTTTATCGCGAATCCTCTTCGTGGTAGTCTCATATAACCTAAAACTTAACTATTCCAGAAGACCAAGTCAAAATACCACTTTTACAATCACATGCCAACCTCAAACTTTTACCCAAAATTTGTCCCGGTTTGACAGCTTTGACACCTTAACAAAGAAAAATCAAAAGATCGACTTCCCGACCTCAAAATTGATCGTGGCTGGACTTTTTGGAAAGCTCTTTCATTATAATTCAATTTAGACTTAAAATTCGTGACTTAACTCATCGCCATCTGTTATGTACACTCATATCTTTACAGCCTTACAAATCTGTCCAAACCTTAACTCAATAACTAGCATGTTTTACGCTCAATTCTCTTAACCAATCATCATACTATTATCATTAATTGATCCCAACATGTTTAATAACATTAATTTACAGAAGTTAACACAAACCCTAATCCACCATACTTAATATTACATGAATTAGATTAATTAATCAATTAATTGAACATAAGGTTTAAAGATTTTACCTTGATTCTTGATTATTGCTCCCAAATTACAAACCCTAATTTTTCTTCTTCTTTTCTCTCTTGGATCGACCCATAATTGCAGAAAAAACGTTTTAGGGGTGTTTGGTTTGATATATATATTAATTATGGATAATCCTTGGGCCTAAGAGTCATATTTGGACTCAAATTGGGTTTCCTTTTTCCCCCCCTTATCCCTTAAATCCGAATTTTACATATATAAAATATATATATTTTTATTTTTTTTATTAAATTTATTTATTACACTCAAAACCTCATAATTTTCATATTTTATAAACTCCCAAAACAAAACCTAACGTCTTACGCGATAAACCTTAATTTTACGATAAACCGGAAAAAATATCATTTTCAAAACAAAGTTTCCAAAAATAGAATTTCACACTCTTTTTGAAATATAACTCATAAAAACAAATCCCACGTAACTTACTAACGCTCAATTACTTGAACGAAGCCTCGTTACCAAAAACACAAAAACACCAAAACTACACAAGTTATTTCTACACCACAAAGGTGATCAAAATGAACTTTTCCAAACTCCAAACCTTCCAAATCACAATAAAACCATTTACGCAAAGGGATTTAGTGCTAAAACTCACCTATATCACTCATATATCACTTCAAACACCTAATACACACCAAACAAACGTCAACTGAGTCAAGACTATCAGTCAAACTGACCTGCTAAAACCACGGTTGTTACATCATCCCCCACTTAGGGAAATCGCGTCTCGAGATTTCAACTACTATAGTCACCACTCACAACATCATATAGATTTTTAAGCGGAAAAATACCACCCCATAAAATCACAGAGGGAAAAATCGCAAAAATGTGAATCGACTAAATACTCGAATTCACACGATAGAAAACACCCCGTCACTCCAACGATACACGCAAATAGATACACTCCCCGATCAATAACACCAACAATCCAAACGACTTCTCACAGGTAGGTACGATACCCCCGAACCAAATGAAAAGCCAAATGGTAACCGCAAGACGCACTCACAAATAACAAATACCCATAAAACAAACATTAATTACCTCTGATTCCTCACGCTCCCAAGTAAACTCAGGACCACGCTTAGAATCCCACCATACCTTTACTAACTCTATCTCACCACACTTCAAACTCTTAACATCTCATTTCCATAATCTCAACAGGTTTCTCGACAAAACGAAAAGTCTTGTCAACCTTACTCTCATCTAATGGCATATGCAGACTAGCATCCGCCAAACACTTCTTTCAATTAGATACGTGAAACGTATCATGCACTTTACTTCACTCCTCAGACAAATTCAACCGATATGTTTCAAATCCAATCCTTTCCGTAAATCTCAAATGGTCCTACGTATCTCGGTGCTAGCTTGCCTTTCGTACCGAAACGCACAACACCCTTCCAAGGAGATACTTTTAACCACACAATATCACCAACACCAAACTATAAGGCTTACAGCAATTATTCGCATAACTCTTGTTGGCGATCTTTTGCTGCCTTAAGTCTTTCCTTAGCCAGAAAACCTTATTCGTAGACTCTCGTTCTAGTTCAGGACCAATTAGTTGGCTTATTCCAACCTTTGCCCACAGAACAGGTGACCTACATTACCCTCCACACAACTTTTTACACGACACATACTCCATACTAGAATGATAATTGTTGATATAGGAGAACTCAGCTAAGGATAAATGTATACCCCGGCTTTCTCCAAAATCAAACACACCCATGCTCTCAGCTCACCATCCATCGCCTGATTTGTACGCTCACTTAGTTCACTCATTAGAGAATGATAAGTCGTACTCATCTACATACACGTTCTCAAGACTCTATAACCCGTTTACCACTATCGCGAAGTAAGTATTTCATCATGTTTCTTGATGATCAACGCGACACCCCATGGCTCATTACCAACTCACCAAGCGAAAATTCTCGCCTACTCCTCCATACATCTCTTGCTAAGGTAATAATACGTCTTATCCATTCTCGGATGTATCAAATACCTTGCATGACTGCTGTCCTTATGCTTCGTCTCAATGAAACCAATAGCTGATCCGCAAAGTACTTTCCTCCATCTTTGTTCCTTTCCATTTACTGGTCTAAACCAAGTAATCATTCTTCTTTCATGTTCTCAACCTTGAGCCTCTCTCTCTAGGCTGCCAGTATCATCCTCTTAACTCCGAACCGAATTATCATAACCATTGCTCACAAACATCCAAGTTTCACTCGTTCACTCCCGCTCAGCGCTCTTACCACGATGTCCTCCCTTCCTTGACGATAGCGAATCAGATGATCGTAGTCACTGAGAAACTCCACACCCAACTTTTCTTCAACATATATTAACCTCTTGTCAAATATATGCTAAAGATTCTCATGATCTGGGTAGACCACACTTTCTGCTCCATACAAATATCATCTCCAAGTTCTACTCCCCAACTTTAAATCACGTATCACACAGTTCCTCTTATGGATCTTCCACCTCCGCGATGCCTACGCAATCTATAGAAAGATAGAAATGAATCGTCAATAGTACTTGCCAATCCTGAGGACAATCGTCTCTCAGATGGTGTCTCAGGTACTTTCCACGCTTCACTACTTTTATCTTACTAGCGTCCACGAACACTCGCTATCGTTGACCACCCTCCTGAAGAACGTACATCTTAAAGCTACACCTCTCACTTGAACAACTTGGCAAACATCCTCTTCTTCTTCAACGAACCAATTGATAATCAAAACGACAATATATCCTAAGTTAACGACGCGAACCATGAAACCGATCGAACTAAAACGTATATCAACGAACTCTAAAGGGGTACGAATTACCGACCAATGAAGTAACAAACATCAAAATCAAAGCTAGAAAAACACAATGAAAAATTTTCCCAATAAAAGTAGACACGGATAAAATATTTCATGAAAACCCATACAAAGAAAATACAAAATACACGTACCCATAAAACACCCACAAGCATACCTCAACGAAAGAAACACTCGATGAACCAAATACATAACAAGTTTGGTAAATGAGAACCATAGACAGTTCTTATTCCCGTACTCGACCTCTCAAAAACAAATGAACACCATTTTTCTCAAGACATATCTTAAACTTATACATTTTTTTTTTAAATATATATAAACCATTTTATGTAAGACATCAACATAACCATTTTTTTTTTCACACTTCATTTCCCATAAAAATATTAGTTTCCATCAAACAACCTTCAAATACCCAAAACGAATTTGTAAAATGCCATAAAGACTCTAACACAACCTCTTAATCGAACGCAAAAGACATTGAAGAATTTCGTAATCAAAATAATCCTTAAACGAACTCATACCAGTGATCACTCACGCAAAAACATTGCAAACCAAACGATGAACTTACAGACTCATTCGTACAACGATCAAACCAAAATCATAGAAAAACACCAATACTAACAGGTCACAAAATTCAATTGGTGTGTGTGTAAATGAGGGATTAAATATCCACACCAACTCGTCACGAACTAAAAATACTCGAAGAATAATATAATATTCATTCACAGAATGAATGCAAGGAATAACCAAATAAACGAACTAGTATCCAACGAAACGAATTCGATTACCCAACACCTTTCACGACGTCAAATAGAAAGATTATGGCATCTGTACCATCATGGTACGAGTAGGAATGCCAACCAAAGAATTAGATATACAAACGAGCGTCTAACAAATGAATTACCTTAAATACCACAACATAAGTACCCACCGATAATTGAGGTATCAACATATGATAGGTAGGATGGAATCTTACCACCTACACACCCCAACATATAACGACTGCCCAATCGGTTAAGAGAATACTTCTCTTACCATACAGCCATCACCAACATGATATCACATACCATCTACAACAACATATAACAACAAACATCAATCAATGCAATAATGGTCACAAGTCCACACGCGTGATACCCTTATAATTATGTTCGCGACCATAGTTATAAGCCTATTCCACATGCATACTTACTTCCAAAACCACACATCTCAATGATAACACACATATACCACATAGCACCTAATACACTATGCAATCCATGCTATCATACTTGCAAGTCCACTTGTGTTGTGACGCATGTATAATTATGTTGGCCACCATAATTATCTATGCCCCCTTTCACAAATGTACTCCCTCCTATGACAACACATCATGCAAACCATCACGAAAACAAAAACAAAAGGCGTTGCAACAATCATCTCGCATGGAACAATTCCAACGATAACGTAAACTCTATAATCAAAAATCACTTGGATAGGGTCGATCCAGTATCCAAGAGTAATCACGCTCCAACATGGCTCCAGACGGCAAAAGACAATATACAAATTCCAAAACATAACACAAAACAAAATACGTCGCATAATGGCTCAACTCCACTCTCGCACTTATCTCCCCACTCAGATCAATTCAACTTACTACTCGCTGTGGACTCTAGATCCGAATCCACACCATTCCATCCTAACTCCCTTTTATCTTTACTCAACCAACCATTCCTGTTTCCTACATGTTGAGGTAATCGACAACATGCAAAACCATCTCTATTTCTTTCTTCCAATTCCTCATGATTCACAAGTGCATATAACTCACGAGGTTTAGACTAAACCACCTCTCCTTCCTAAGTGAAATGAGGACACCACCAAGGGTATTTGGTAATGGCTCCATCTCCAGAAGTCGTCGTGATTCCAAACCTCTCCACTTCTTCTCCACCATAAACGTCCTCTCCTTGTCCGAACGTAGATACATTCTATCGGAAACTCGGATTATGCGTTTAGTCTGCTTCATCCTACCACTTCTCTCGCATCCGATAGCGACAACGGTTGTCCATCGAAGCATCTTACGTGCGGAAGACGATATAATAAAGTCGATATATATAATAATACGTATAGGAGATAAAATAGACGTCCGAAACTCAATAAAACATCTCATAAATATAGGAAAATAGACATATAAAATACTATACATACACATAGGTCCTAAATGCAACTATATGAGGGACTCCTAGGCTATAGTCTAGGTTAAACCACCTAATTCTCTATAACCAAGGCTCTGATACCAATCTGTCACACCCCGCCACGGCGGAAACGCGCAGGTGTAACTTCATGGATATCATCACAACACCTGGTGTCAACATAGAGAACAACTACATGCACATAAATAGAGCAATGTACCACACACAGTGTTGTAACAATACCCAAAGATAAACAAAATAAAATCCAAAACAAAGCATAAATCCAAACATAGATGATAACCACTTCAAATGCAACTAAGGTCTCGTCTATCCACATCCTGCTATCTTATCCTTAGAAAGCTCACCTGAAAATGATGTTTAAAACGTCAACATAATGTTGGTGAGATTCATAGGTTTAAGACTCAACACACAAGGCAACCGAATTCACTGTGATTACAAAATATAGCTGGACAAATAATTATAGTTATCATATAGCTACATGCATTTGCAAGTTAATATCCACACATAAAGGCAACAACACTCATAAGGCAACCATTAGGACGGCTCGTGTCCTCCGATCCCATAATTAGTACCACAACAGGACGGCTCGTGTCCCCCGACCCCATAATTAGTGCCACATCAACATATCATCAATTAGGTCGCATGCGCGAGCAACAGGGTAAGCACCCTCCCAATTGAATCCCAAAAACCAGTAACGAGTAGGAGTATTACTCTCCAATTGGATACTCCCCCCCAATTGGACCACACAGCATTATCATCACATTATCCAATCCACATAATTTGGTACGAGTAGGAGTATTACTCTCCAATTGGATACTCCCCCCCCCCCCCCCCAATTGGACCAAACATATATATCCACACAAGCAAATAATCACACATAGCATACATACGACAACATTATAAGTCCAAGCTCTTTAATACCACACACATAATCACAGTAAATCAAATCATTTAAGACAAGCATCATTCCCATCCCAAGTTTAAAACAAAGTAAAAATATGGGACTATGAACTCACCTTAAACTCCGCAGCTCCACAAAACAATACACAATCTATAGCACACAAAAATAATCCACATTACACAAGGTCAAGCTAAAAGCTACAACCAATGTAATACACATATGATGGATTTCTAAGACTCATATGACCCACCATGGATCTCCTAGACACCACACTAACCACTACCATAACTTAATACTCACTAAATCCCTTGCACTCTAAAACTCAGAAAACGCAGAATTTTTGAGTACATTCACTCACATAAAATCATGACAAATAAAGCTCAACAACTCACACCAAAAATTTACCATGGTCTCTCATAAACATAGAAGCTAATCCCAGAAGGCCATGGACCAATAACACACACAAGTATTCATAAAAAATTCAAACTTGTCAACTACTCAAATTCGGATCTGAACGCACACCAAAAAGTTTTGATTTTTAACAATTACTTCCAAAAGTTTTTATCGCGAATCCTCTTTGTGGTAGTCTCATATAACCTAAAACTTAACTATTCCAGAAGACCAAGTCAAAATACCACTTTTACAACCACATGCCAACCTCAAACTTTTACCCAAAATCTGTCTCGGTTTGACAGCTTTGACACCTTAACAAAGAAAAATCAAAAGACCGACTTCCCGACCTCAAATTTGATCGTGGCTGGACTTTTTGGAAAGCTCTTTCATTATAATTCAATTTAGACTTAAAATTCGTGACTTAACTCATCACCATCTGTTATGTACACTCACATCTTTACAGCCTTACAAATCTGTCCAAACCCTAACTCAATAACTAGCATGTTTTACACTCAATTCTCTTAACCAATCATCATACTATTATCATTAATTGATCCCAACATGTTTAATAACATTAATTTACAGAAGTTAACACAAACCCTAATCCACCATACTTAATATTACATGAATTAGATTAATTAATCAATTAATTGAACATAAGGTTTAAAGATTTTATATTGATTCTTGATTATTGCTCTCAAATTACAAACCCTAATTTTTCTTATTCTTTTCTCTCTTGGATCGACCCATAATTGCAGAAAAAATGTTTTAGGGGTGTTTGGTTTGATATATATATTAATTATGGATAATCCTTTGGCCTAAGAGTCATATTTGGACTCAAATTGGGTTTCCTTTTCCCCCCTTATCCCTTAAATCCGAATTTTACATATATAAAATATATATATTTTTATTTTTTTTATTAAATTTATTTATTACACTCAAAACCTCATAATTTTCATATTTTATAAACTCCCAAAACAAAACCTAACGTCTTACGCGATAAACCTTAATTTTACGATAAACCGGAAAAAATATCATTTTCAAAACAAAGTTTCCAAAAATAGAATTTCACACTCTTTTTGAAATATAACTCATAAAAACAAATCCCACGTAACTTACTAACGCTCAATTACTTGAACGAAGCCTCGTTACGCAAAAACACAAAAACACCAAAACTACACAAGTTATTTCTACACCACAAAGGTGATCAAAATGAACTTTTCCAAATTCCAAACCTTCCAAATCACAATAAAACCATTTACGCAAAGGGATTTAGTGCTAAAACTCACCTATATCACTCATATATCACTTCAAACACCTAATACACACCAAACAAACGTCATCCGAGTCAAGACTATCAGTCAAACTGACCTGCTAAAACCACGGTTGTTACATGCAATTAAGACGAAGTTAAAAACAAAATAAAGCATTTTCACAATTTACTTTGAAACATCAGTCACAAACAATAAAAATAAAACATGCATACGGAAACAAATAAAATCAAACAAACAAATAAAGCTTGGGTTGCTTCCCAATAAGCGCTTGTTTTTGTTCGAGGCACGAGCCTGACTCTACCCTTATTTAACAAAAATAGGAGATGTTTTCCCTACACTTTGGATTAAGTGCGGGTGGAAGTAGCGATACACACCCTTAGGGTGGAAATATGCCTCGTGAGGAAAGTGTGGTGGATGAATTATATGCTCAAAGGGGTGTGCTCCTATCATCATAACCTTACCAAATTCAATCGGGTTAATGGGTGGATTAAGATTTTCTCCTAGAAAGGGATCATTTTCTATCAACTTCAATAGACTACTAGTTGGGGATCCATCTTGACATAATAAACCCGGTTTAAACCCATAATGTTTCTTGTGATCAATCATAAATGGGTGATGTAAGCATGTAAGGTCATTTTCCACTCCTATATTGGCTTCCATTCCACATGGTTTAGAGTCTACTACCTTTGTCCTAAGACTACCCGGACTATATGGTTTGATGGGTGGATCGGAACCTATTTCAATTCCTAAATTTTCATCCAAGGATGGAAGATTAGGTAACAGTTTTGGTTGAGGCTTCGGTTCATCAAAACTAGGAACTTCTCTAGAACTAAGAGTAAGGTTATCATTATAAGTATTCAAACCTATATCCTCTAGTGGTGTTTGGTACAAGGGTTCTACCTCTATTGGGGCTCTTATGGTCTCTTTTACTTCTTCCGGGTAAGTCACGGGTGGTGTGTATTCCTCAAGTGATGGTGGGAGTTGTGGGGTACTTTGTAGGTTTGTGTTATTTACCTCATCCTTCCTTTTCTCAACATCACCTATATCCTCATCACGTGTTTTAGTAGAATCTAACCTAAACATGTTCCCAAGTATCTCAAATCCTTCTCTAGCCATTTCAAGTTCTAAGTCGGATTCATAAGAACCTTCCTCAATAACTTGATTACAATGTTCAATTTGCCTAAAGGATTCATCTTTTTGCTCAATATGATCATGTTCGGCTAAATCCTCCTTAATTGTTTCCTCAAGTTGTGATGTATACAAACCCATCAATTCATTGAACTTATGGTTCACGGTTAGGAGGCTTTTCTCAAAATTTTTCCAAAGGGTCTTACTAAAAGGAATTGATACTAACAATGATTGTTTAATATAGGCCACACATACACATAACTCATCAAACCTATCAAACTTTACACCCATCTCCTCTTGTATATAGCTAAGGTCACTTAAAAATTCATTGGAACAACAGGAAGCAAATCTATCCGAGTAAACTAATTGTTCCTCTATTGTTAATGATCTAAATGGAATCTCATCCGCTAGGAAGACAAATGAAAATGGTTTTACAAACAAAGGGCACAAAGAAAAAGATAGACTAAAGGAATCCTATAAATAAAAATAAAATCTTACTAGAAAGGAATCTAGCAAGTAGACCTAATAAAAAGAGATTCTAACCTAGACAATAACTATTCCCCGGGCTGCGCCGCCAAAAACTTGATGCGTGGGAATTGCACCAGGCTTTACCTCTCAAGGGATCTTGAGAAGCTTACAACCCCCACCAGGCAGTGTACCTGATCGTTGTAGTATAGTATAGTGACAAGTACCGGGGGATTGATCGTTCAGCTAGGAATAGTGTCGTTAGGATTAGAAAACCTAAATACTAGTTCTAAAGATGAGAGATGATTATTTTTGTATTTTTTATATTTTTTAGAAAGCAAGTAAAAATCTCGGGTTTTGAAGGATATGGGCGGAATTAGTTGCTAGTCAACTAACCCAATACTAAAGATGCAATCAAAATAAAATACTAGAAATGAAAATAAACTATATTAAACTAAGGTTGTGAGCAATAAGTGGAGAAATGTGTTTACTTAGATTTCACTACTCCCTAGATATCTTTTACACGTTAATTACTTGTTATAGTTGCATGGATGACGGATTGTATTCCTTAATACCATTCATGGGGTGGCGTACTTAACTCCCTAATCCTATGAGTGCCTACTTCACTCCTATGTCGAGCCGGCTAAGAAGCTCCTAACATGGGATCATTAGAATTTACTCATGCATTAAATACAACCAATAAAACCTAGTACACATCGGTTCATGTTTCCTAAGACGTTCAAGCATGTTACCAATTGGAGATCTGCCCGTTTTCTTAAGCCTAACATTGAAATCATTCATCCAATACAACCATAAACAAGTAATCAACACATAATCAACATCTAGGTTTCATTAGATCTAAGCAAACACAAGATAAATCTAGCCTAGCATGGTGAAATCAAGACAAGCACAAGATATAGACAACCAACACATAGACATATTGATTGAATTAAAAGAACATTTATCTCAATTACACATGTAAGGGTTCAAGGGCTGAAAACCCTTGAAAAACCTGTAAAATTCGTATATGGTTCGGCCTTAGGGTTTCTCCAAACTTGTTCCTTTTAATGAATGAAAATTAGAAAACTATATATAGAAAATTGAGGCTGGCGGCGTCAAGAACAACCTTGTGACGCCGTCATCTCACCGCCAAAAGAATCCTCGGACTGCCTTGATCTACATCTGACGCCGTCATGTATTAAGTTTTGCCAGGCCGTCACGTATTTAACTCTTGACGCTCTTCCTTGTGACGCCTTCATTTCTGTACTGGGCCGTCATGAAATTTACTCTTGACGCCGTCAGGATAATGCTCTTGACGCCGTCACACACTGTTCCCAGCTTGAAAAATTAAGTCTTTGGCGTTTTCTTCACTTTTATGCTCCAAAAACGTCCGAATTGCTTCCTTTTTCAGATTTCACTCCCAAAGTACCTAAAATCACAAAAAGAACGATTTAGGGCAATATTTGATCAAATAAATTCAATTCCGGGCTTAAATGACCCCCTAAAAGTGGTTCATTTTTCGCCTCATCAACCTTCGCTATTATTAATAATATACGACTTTATTGGTACAAGATATAACTGAGCGTTTAAGTTATTCTAATTCTATACAACAGGTTTATTTTGTTTATTTATTCGACACCGGATGTATTTTTTTTTTTAGAAATTAGTGATTTTTATTTAACACCCTTTCTACTGGATGGATCATGTAGGATGGATCGTGTAGGATGGATCATGTGTTACTTAATAGTACCTATGTAAGATGGATCATGGGTGGGTTTAGGGGCTGAAATCAGGGTGTTTAGGTGCTGAAACGGGGGCTGACAAGGGTCAATTTAGGTAGCTAGCCAGTGGAAAAATTGCAGATTATAATTGCGGAAAAGGAGTATGATTATGTACTAATTGCAGATTATAATTGCCGAAAAGGAGTATGATTATGTACTAATTTTGTCCTACTTAGAAACCAGAAATACGTTGATGTTCTTCGACATTTATCTGCATATTTGTGAATAAAGTAAACCTTTATAATACAAAACTGCATCAACAATATTCCGTCTTGCAATGTATGGGAGTGTCTAAATGTGCGGTCAAAAAATATTTTCAAATGATCAATTTTGATTGCTATGGTTCTAATCGACATTACTTGGTTGTAATATTGCAGGATATAACTTTCTTCTGGAGGAGGAGACGAGGGAGTTATGCGAGAAACCTTGATTATTGCACATGGTGTCAAACTGTTTAACTTGAACCAGAGGTGATCTAGATGTCGTTCATTCCAATCACATGTTTATTGACTGGAATTGATGGCAACGGATTATTGACACATGCCATCAAGCTTTATATATGCTGTAAGTAAAGAGACTACGCTTTTTTTTTTTTTTTTTTTTTTTTTTTTTTTTATGCATATGGTTTATCACATTCAAGTTCTGACTGTAAATTACCGGTCAAACATGCCTAGCAATGGTCGTAATGGGTAATTTCGTTCGGGTCAAGTAAAGTTAACCTATTTTATATAAATATTTAGTGTAAATGTGATTACAGACACTATCGTTTTAATAAACAATTGAACATTTTCAGTAAAATGATTTATATAGTTTTATACATAAAAGTATTGTTAGTATTTTCTAAATTAAAAAAAAAAAAAAAAAAAAAAAAAAAAAAAAAAAAAAAAAAACATGGTTCTAAAGATATATTTGCCAATTAAGATATATAACGGCATTGACGAGGGAACACTCAAGATTGGGTCCGGTAACAAAACCACCCCAACGTGCCACAACGACTATATATAGTGGGTATTCTTTGGAAAATGCTATATCTTGGTTGACAACTCTATGCAGCAAATGTATCAAGCAATATGTTTCGTTTAAAGATTACAGGTTTTAAATTTGTTACTTTTATTTTAGGTTTCCTAACGTGTGGTCCGTTAGTGTTACTTTGGCCACTCAGCGTGCTCCTCGCACTGCTGTGTATGGTAACAGCAACGGTGGTGGATTTAACTGTCTTTATGGTATACGATGTAGGTGACTACAAATTATGGCAAGATCAATATCCATTCATCAGAAAAGCTACCGTAGGAGGTGGCATAGCAAGATGTCCATTGGCAGCAATAAGAATTGGTTGCAGTGCACTCTTGATATTGATCCATACATGGTTGGTGATGGTAATAAAGTTTACGTAGATTATGTTTGAACTATTGTAGTAACTGTTAATTTTTTTTTTGTCCATATGCATTTTTAGTCCATAAATTGTTGGCAGTGCTATGATATGATTTTATTAGTCTAAGATATGACTTCAAAAACACATATGAGTTTCACATTGATTGTTATATAGAATTAGCTCCAGTTCGTACGTAATTACATGGTGCAATGATCAACGACATAAAACAATGCCCCGCCGCAACGCGGCCGATCGACGCCCACCTTGTTATGTTAATACATACATTTATATAAACTTAGGTTTTCAGTTTATGTTTTGCCAAAACTGAAAACCAAACACTTAATTAAGCTCGATTTGATTTTGAACAGAAAAGCGTTTACCAAATTTGATTTGGTTCTAAATCGGGTCTTTTTGAGTTTTGATATTTTATGAAAACCCTTAGTTTGAAGTTGATATACAATGTACTAGTTATAATGTTTGCGTACACGCGAGTTTTTTTTAAAATTTTTTTGAACGATATATTTTTTTATTAAAAACAAATAATTTAATCTTTGTTTTGTTTTGTTTGATTTATGATTTTTAATTATATATTTTTATTATTAAAGATAATCATTTAAAAATTTTAATTTAGTTGCTTCTTATTTATATTTTTTGTGTTTATCTTCTACTTGTTTAGTATATCAACAAACGAATTTATAAATTAAAAAATAATAATTCAATTATTACCCAATAAGGAAACATTCTTTTTTCCAAAATACGAAAATCCCTACTTGAGGTTTTGTTTATTGTATAAAAGATTAGGGATCACTTAAGAAATGAAATAAAGTTAACCAAATAGTTAGGCAAGTCGATTTTTTATCTTTTACTTTTTATTTTGGTAAAAGGGTTACACCTATTAAAATATTACTTATCTAAAAAAACAATTAAGTACAACGGATGTGGGTGAGTCTCATACCTTAGCCCAAAAAAGGCAAACCAAAAGCGTCTACAGTACTTAATACCTAACCAAGCATAAAAATTGACATGCCATACTTATGAAAAATTGAAGAACTCATGAAATGTGTTTGACAACAATGGTGGAATTATACAATGCTTTTGTTACAAGATCGAAAAAATAAATTGACAACTACAATCCGCCTGAACCCGAACACAGATACGTCCAAAGTTAATCTTTCTTAGCAAAATAAAATAAAATAGATATATTAAATATATGCCCATAATCTTCAACCCTAGCTTCATAACCATTACATTATTTGCAATATTAGACTGGTTTTTAGAAGAAGTGTTGCATCATCATTCATCTCTCACGAGTGGTTCACCATAAAAGCCAAGCACCACCACGCGCAAATACTGATGATCTGCACCACCCTTATGTGTGTGTGGCTTTTATTATTATTTATTTTGGTTTGCGAGTGTGTGAGGTAATATTGTCAGGATATATTTGTATAAAATGACGTATTTTTATATTTCTAGTTTGGTGGTGAGTTAAGCGGTGACCATAAAAGATAAAAGGTGATCAGTTTGATTGCGTTGAATGATGATGAGACGCTGATATAAAGTTGTTGGTGACAGTGACTATGTTAACCGGGTCGGGTTTGGGTCAATTCTCGTCAGGTCAATGTCGGGTCAACCCTAAAAAACATAGCTAAACGCGACCCTTTATAAATTCGGTTTAGTCATGTTCGCGTCAGTTTGGGTCCTGTCCATTCAGGTTCGGGTTAACCAGAATATGAGTAAAATGTAATAAAATTGCCTATCTGAACTCGTTTATATCAATAGTTTATATAAATATTAAAAACAATTAGAAAAAACCTTTAATCGGGTCGACCCGAACCAGAGTTAGCCAAACACTTTCAACTCGATACCCGACCCTATTTAGTATTCGGGTTACTCGGTTGACCCGAATATAATTATTCATCCGAGTAACCTGACCTGAATAGACTTATTAAGGTTTGGGTTTGGGTCAAGTCTGAATCGGGTAAGATTTTTAACACCTCTAACGGTGATCATAAAAACTAACATCATCTCCGGCTAGAACCACACGTTCAAAATTTGGATGGTTGGTTATCCATATGTCAAATTTGTCCATAACCCATTTTAAAGCTAGAACATAATCAAACCCTAATTTAGTCAAATTGTAGGTATACCATATTTTTTCATAGCAAGCAACTAGACCAGACATGGAGGCCCATTTCATCACATGTTACGTGCTCCAAGACAGCCCTTAACTTTGACTTGAATTATTCCTCTTGTTCCCACTTCAACTCAATCTACACCATCCATTCAAACGCCTTCAACAAGTCAACGGTTAGATTAATATCCACATATACCTCTCAGATTAGTTAGCATTTATGAATCAAGATCTATGTTCAGTGGGCCCAACTAAAAGTGGTTTTTCTTCAAGTCTTTTATATTAGTACGGTTGATCTACCGTCCCATCAACGGCTGTAAACAATCCTAATCACCAATACAGCCCACGAAGGTGATTTCCTAGATCCAAACCCACCTCCCTACTTATGCGATTTGTCAATATTAGTCTCTATAGTTTTGTTGAGTTGTCAAGAATTATCCTTTTCATTTCCATAAAAGGGTACTTATGCATGATACTATTGGCCAATGTAAATTGACTCATGATAGGTTGGTTTAAATACCAATGTGTAACATTCTATTGCAAACATAGAATAAAATATATATTTTTTTTGTCTCTTGCATAGCAGAATAAGTAAAATTTGTTTGAGAGAACATTAGACATGCTAACATACCGAAGTGTGTTTGGAAACGAAGTGGATCATCTATAATAATCATTGCTCACTTGTTGGTTGATTCAAAACATTTAAAATTAAGTCACCATTTTATAGAAGTTACGTTTAGGCTGCTAGTATATAAATCCAATTCTGGTCAAAATGTAATTATTAGTTCATATCTTTTAGATATACAAGGGTAGGGGTGCAAACGAGCCGAGCCGAGCCCGATTCAGTTTTAAAAAAAAATTAGGCTCAAGCTCGGCTCGATAGCTCGTCAAGCTTTAACCATCCAGGCTTGAGCTCGGCTTGATTCAGTTTCGAGCAAAGCTCGAGCTTTGCTTGAAAAACTCGAATATATGTATATGATTACACATTTACGCCCCTATTTCACCATGTAGCAAAATAAATATCTCAATATATCTTAGTAATAAATTTAATTAGTTCATTGTAATATTAACATTCACTAATGCATGGTAATTTTTTTCCAAGACAATAACAACTAACAAGATAAGAAAAACAGAGTCACTGGAAGTAACACATAAACATACATAAATAAAAGTTGAAGATAAATGAACTTACAAATTCTTCCAAATAACAGATTAACTCTAAACTTAGGGAGTTAGTACATAGTAGCTGAATAATTAAAAAAGATAATACATGATGGGACTATGGTTGATGAAGACAAAGTGATGGCCAAGAAGTGTGCATTGTTTAGATTGTAGAATACAAAATATTAAGTAGAAATAATTAAGGTTTGAATGGTATATAGTTAATTAATTGTTTATGGAGTAAGTCCTTCTAATTAGGTTAATACTCAAATTAACCCTCATTTACTTAAAGCTCGAAAAAGCTCGAGCCGAGCTATCAAAAGCTCGGGCTCGGCTCATTATATGTTTTGAGCCAATATATTGGGCTTGAGCTCGCTAAAAGCTCGACTCAATCGAGCCAAGCTCAAGCTCGAGCTCGAGTTGCTTGATAAAAGCTCGGCTTGTTTGCACCCCTATACAAGGGTGTAGAACTGTAAAAGGTAAATACGTTCTTTTCCACTTAGACTTATATTAAGTTTAAGTAAGTTAAGTGTCAAATTTGTATGCGGCTGTGTGTAAAAAATTAAGATATATATCATGAATAAGTAAATAATGAAATGAAAGATTAAAGGGAAGAGATAACGAACACAATGATTTATAGTGGTTTGGGATGAGGGTTTCGATTTGGTACGTCTAGTTTGGAATCTGCGACACCTATACTATTCACTAGGATCAAATCTTTGTAGTGGATAAGCCGTACATCTTACCTTTCACTGATATACACCTAGACCTAAGCTAGCACCTAACGGAGTCAACAGCTGAAACCACCCACAAAGACCACGCGAACTCTCAACACAATTACATACACTTCCACACAAGGAAGTATCAAACCCCAATGCTTGACCGCACTCGGTATAAGACTTTACACCCTTGCTTCTCCGCACTCGGAGTCCGACTGTACACACTTGTTTCTCCGCATCTAGAGCAAGACTTTACACACTCGCTTCTCCGCATCAGGAATAAGACTTGCCACTTAGTTACAAATAACGATGAGAGTTTAAGTATTGTGCTACAGGAATACAAAACAGAAGATTAGGAGAAGATATAAGATAGAAGAAGAAAAGATTATAGACAACACACAAGAGTGGATTAGTTTCTTATTTGTTCTTCTCTTACAAAAAAGTTTGCTTTACATAGATGATAGAAAATACGAATAGACACAAAAAGTTATGAAAGACTTGGAAAAATATAAAAGAACGATAAGAGGGAAGAAATGTTTGGCAAGAGATAAACCTGTGATCTTCTTTACCTATAAAAGTCATTGAAAAACTTTTTCTCATCGGAAGTAAAGCTTGATTCTTTAATGACTTAAACTTCCTCGAATCATTTGAGGAACTAACTTGATCAAAACTTTCTCTCACACAATTTACGTATTCTATTATTAAAGTACAAAAAGAAAGCCTTGCAAAGTTTTTCTTGCATTAGAGTAGAATTAGTTATGATAGGTAGAAGATAGTGAGGAAGATGATATAAATTGTGTTCTCGACTATCACTTAAAGAAGGAAATTAAAGGAAATGAAGTGAAACAAATGTTTTGTTCTCGAATATCACTCAAAAAGGGAAAAAAAAATTACTGAAAAAGAAAAGTAATTTGATTAATTTTGAAGTAAAATATTTACTCTAAAAATTAGGCTAAAAACATGTATATTTTATTTATTTACTTTTCTTTACTAAAAAAAACTTCAGAATTTAACCCAAAAAAGCCATTCATAGTTAATGCATTGTGATTTGTGAATTGTGATTACTCCAATTAGCATAGGAAAACAAAAGAAAGATAAAGGGTGAAGAATGCAAATACCACCTCTAGATTTAAATCTCATAAACCCATCATTGACCTCTCTTTTCCTTCCACCATCCTCCAAAAAAAGTAAAAAAACCAACCCTGCTTTCTCTCCAAAAACACCACCCTCCCTCCCTCATCCCCTCAGCGCCGCAATCCTTAAAAACCACGAAAACCTTAAACAACCATATACATATATCCAATATGCAACAACCAAACACCAACGTAAACAACCCAACTCCAAACACAGACATAACCCAACAACAACAGCAACAGCAATGGTTAGCCATGCAACAATACCAACAACAACAATGGTTAGCTATGCAACAACAAGGATATCCAGCTGCAGCTATGCATCCTGCTGCTATGATGTATCAACAGCCGCCAGCTGCAGCTTACATGCCTTACGCTGCAGCTTATCAACAACATGGACAGTATCATCATCACCAACAACAACAGCAGCATGCTAACCAGATTCAAAGTACCAGTGAGGATAATAAGACCATCTGGGTTGGTGATTTGCATCAATGGATGGATGAGGCTTATCTCCAGTCGTGTTTTTCGCAGACTGGCGAGGTTTGGTTTTTCGCCTTTTTTAGGGTTTTTATAAAGTTGTTTGTATCCATAGTGTTGATAATAAGCCGATAAGTTATAGGCCATAATAAGCCAAAAAGGTAAGCTTATGAAACATAAGCCCAAAACCAAATAAGCCGTAAGCTGAAACAAACTTCCCCTATATATGAGTTGTAGTAGTGAGAGGATTGTATAGAGGGTTTAGATTGAAGTGAATGCGAATGCATTCTTTGAGATTGAGAGTCCATAGGTCGAAAAGTTTCAAAATAAGGGGTGTTAGATTATTTGTTTTTCGGCTTATATTACATAAGCCCCAATTTTCTGGCTTATATTGAGACTTGTGGGCTTATATAAGTTTAGTATGATATGAGAAACTCATATAAGCCCATAGGTGTCAAAATAAGCCAGGAAATTGTGACTTATAAAACATAAGCCAAAATCAAATAAGCTCGTAAGCCAACATATAATCTTAAACAAACACCCCCTAAGCCACAAAATTAAAAGTGAGCTTATGAAACATAAGCGCAAAACCAAATAAGCCATATATAAGCCGAAACAAACACCCCCTAACTGTTTATGACGATGTAAGGAATGTTTTGCTTAGGGAGGATTTTGGATTTGTATGAGGTGTGGTAGGGACTAGGGAGAGAGTTGTATAGAGGGTTTAGGTTGAAGCAAATGAGAATGCATTCTTTGAGATTGAGAGTCGTTGTTTTCCGAGTGAGAGAGTCTAATCAACATGGTGTGTATGATGTAGGCACATTTTTGGGGTGGTTTGTGGAAGTATAATAAAGAGGAACATATAAAGCTTCATGTTTCTTCTAATGTGTAATTGGTCAATTGATTTTTGACTTCTAATTGTGTCTCTTGATTTTGATAATTTGTTTGGGAAATCCAAGCTGAAGATAAGACTATTGATATTGTCTACAGGAGAGAAGCCTATGAGGGGTTCTCGATACGAATGGTTTTTTAGATGGACTATACAGAGGTTTCAAACATGATGCGTATTTAAATAAGAAAAAAAGGTCAAAGAAAGTAATATGGAGTAGTTTTTTTTTTTTTTTTTTTTTTTTTTTTTTTTTTTTTAATAAACTTTACTTGTATTCTATTTTGAAGATTCACATCATGTCCATATGCCCTGCATAGTTCCATTCGAAAACCCATCGTGGCGAAAATCCTTCATGCGTTTCTTTTCGGTTGACGAAATTCAAAGCTCAAACAAAGTACTAACAGTTATAAGCTGCAAATTCTCTTGACCAACTGCACAAAGTAGGCACTTGAAGATACCATCACCTAACTTTATAATCTGCTCCTTAGTTTCACTTTCAGAGATTACGCTCTAGATGCAAAAATATCATCCTCAACATGGAGAAGCTTTTTTGAGTTGGACTGTTGGAGTCTTACTTAGAGGACACGATACTTGATCTAAAGAATGTACTAGCCATTTGCTTCAAACATAGCTTCTATATGGCTCTCTTGATATATACTAGTACTATATTTCAAATAAAGCTAAATTATCTCTATGTGAAACGTTCTTTACACAATCACATCCAGATGATACAAATTTGGCATACGGGTTGTTATGTGCCACTGTTTTGAAGATGTCATCGTTCATTATTCCTAAAAGTTGATGGTCTTAACATTTAAATTCCATGTTTACATTTACCATCTGTCTAAACCCATGGTTTGAGAAAATACATCGTTGTCTTTATCAGACCTCATGATAAAATTGGACTTACGCATATTGATTCGGCATTGACACCCATTGCTTGATGTATTTGTAAATTGTACACAAAGATGCAATGAGGAATTGATGCAAGGATCTTGCTACATGATTTACAATTTTGTTGACATACTATTGCATTTTACTTGTTATATCTTTCGTAGTATCTAATATCTTCTGCATATTTTTATACATATTTAGGTACAAACTATAAAGCTCATAAGGAACAAGCAAACTGGTCAATCAGAGCGTTATGGATTCATCGAGTTTGTTTCTCATTCAGCTGCTGAAAAAGTTCTTCAAACCTACAACGGGACAATGATGCCAAACACTGATCAAGCTTTTCGGTTAAACTGGGCGAGCTTTAGCACTGGTGAAAAGCGTGGAGCAGACACTGGTTCAGATTTATCTATTTTTGTGGGAGATTTGGCTCCAGATGTGACCGATACAATTTTGCTTGAAACATTTGCCAGTCGATATCCATCGGTTAAAGGTGCAAAAGTAGTTGTTGACACAAATACTGGTTGTTCAAAAGGATACGGGTTTGTTAGATTTAGTGATGATAATGAAAGGACGAGGGCTATGAATGAAATGAATGGCCAATATTGTTCTAGCAGGGCGATGCGGATTGGTGTTGCAACTCCTAAGAAGCCATCAAGTCAACAACAATATGGTCAACAGCAACAATATGGATCACAAGGTGTGTTCTTCTGACCCTTTTTCTGTGTTTTTGTATCAACATTTGTTCGCATATACCCATTGTCCTGATTTAGCCATAATACTTTTTTTGTACATCTCGGTCATTAGATGGTTGTGCTCTGCTTGGCTTTTTAAGTTTTTTGTATAAAAAAAGGAAACACACAACCATCTCTTGATGACTCTAGATGGACAAAAATTTGGTAAACCTGGACAAAAGCCTGTATTGTATGTATTCAAGTAGATTTATTCAATTCTTGTGTATAATTAGCTGTGCTATTATCTGGCGGAGGTGGTTCATTTGGTGCTATGTCTCAAAACTCTCAGTCTGACGAAGATTCTTCTAATACAACCGTATGTTGGTTTTGTTTGTTGTTTAACTATAAGTATCATATTTGTGTATTTTGCTAACGTGTTGACTTTTACACAGATTTTTGTCGGTGGACTTGACTCGGAAGTCAATGATGAAGACTTAAGGCAAACCTTTATTCATTGTGGCGAGATTTTATCGGTTAAAATACCTATAGGGAAAGGATGCGGTTTTGTTAGATTTGCAAACAGGTACTTATTTATTGTGTCGTTTGTGTTTATATTTAATGGTGTTGTTTTTGTTAACTTATACATGATTTTTTGTTTGTTTATTAATTATACAGAAGCAGCGCCGAGGATGCAATTCAGAACATGCATGGCACGGTGATCGGCAAGCAGACAGTTCGTATATCGTGGGGTAAAACTCCAGCTGGCAGACAGGTATGCATTATTTGATTTCTTTATTTTATGACTATATTCTTAAGTTTGTGATTGATGTTAATGGTGAAGTTGATGAAAATATTTGTCAATTTCTGTATGGCTCTTAATATTGCAATGTTTGATTTTACATGTGGATCCATAACTGAACTTAGTTGTTAATAAAAAAGTCTAAAGTAACCTTTAGTAGTCATACAAGTAGGGATTTTTGGACCCTTACCGAGCCTTAATCATAGAAGTGGTCGCAATGAAAGAATTAGTTAACTTCTCTTTATTTTGCATTCTCACTGGATATGTTATGTGCAAATGGAAATTATTTTTATTTGCATGAGAGATAATATCTTAAAAAATTTATCAGCATCTTTCTGTTTCAGTAAACGGTGCCGTCAATACTTCGCTGGAGTATTATATACTCTGTTTTGTGTTTAGTAACCTTAATTTTGTATCATGTATATGGGAATAGATGAGTGAGACGTATCACATTAATTAAATTTTGCCCTTTGAGAAAGCTCAACTTATTAAATACATGAAGACTTTATACGGGTTACGCGCGGGATGTATTAAGTCTTTATTATAAGTTAACCAAATAATTCTTACTAATCCTCAAAGTGGTTTAGTTTTTTATTAGTGATCTTTTTCAAGATCAATTTGATTGTTAATATGAAGATTTTCTGTTTAGAGATGTGAGATTTTTTTTTGTTACTGGTGGCACTTTGGTTTTTGAGGTCAAAATCTCACCTAAGTAGTTATTGACGTTGCATGACCATAGCTAACTAGAACATGTGTGAGATTATCAGTGGTCGAAGTATTACAACTCAACTTGCCGACAATTACAGTTTCTGTATGAAATTTTCAGCAATTTTGTTGTCCATTTATAGCGATTACTTATTCATGTCACGATGAGAAGTCAGATAATATTATTTTATAGATAGGACATCTGTCATTTTCTTGAGATAGCATAAATGGTCATAGCCTCACTTAAGTTAGGCTGCTCAAACTTATATTTGATTAGAAGGCACGTTCGAAGTTACAGACTTTGAGTAATCTTGCATGTCAGTGTGATCCTAGACTTCAAATATGAAGAAAGTTATATAACTATGTAGATAAATTAAAATATGTCCTTTGACTTGTATATCTGAATTTAAGCTGTGACATGCTCGCATACAGTTTATTTGGCGTCAAAAGAGTTAGGAGTCAGCATCAAAGATTGATTGTGAGGGAATTGGGGATTGTCATTAGCTTTGCAAATGCTTACTTTTTCTTGTGATTCTTAAGAGATACTGGTGTTTCTTTGTCATGAAACCAACAAACCGAGTTTTTCCCCCCACATCCCTTTCCGTTAAAACGTGCTGGTCCCTGTTTTATGGTTTTGTTAGACCTGAGACGCGTGCATGTATGATATCTTATATTGATAGATAGTTATTGCCCTTTTGGTCTTATACTCTTATATATAGGTTTAGTAGGATACTGTGGTTAGGAGTAGAAGAGATTTGTATGACTGACTATTGCAAGTAGAGTTGGTTTTCCCCTCAATAGTATACCCTTTACGCACGAGAGAGCCTGTTACTTGAATAAAGGTGGTATCATGCTCTTTAAGACGACAAGTTAGTATTAGAGTATGGTGAAGAGACAGGCTTCTTAATGGGCCTGATTTTGGGGTAGAATCATGCCAAATAACATTGGCCTGTTCTTTCACAGGGAAATTTTTTTTATAGGAGGCTTGAAGCCCCTACTAGACAAGGTCCAGTGCATAAATACAGTGTTTAATGTAAAGTCTAGGCAAACTTTTGTTAGGTATTTTAGTGTTAGTATGAGGTCCAAGAAACTAGGAAGTTAACTGAGGACTTACTTCGAAATTATTGAGAGGAAAAATTGAACAAGGTGAGGACATTGTTTTTTCTGGAGATGGAATAATGTTCCCACCCACCTATTAACTTTTTGGATTGAACTAATATTATTCTATGTATTAGATGTATATTATTTACGATTAATATCAGTGGTGTTAGGAGATGATTATTAGGCCTCTTATCATAACAATCCATGTGTAATTCTGAATTCTATCTGGGACCACAGGTCATATCGGTTTGGCCCTTTTCGCGTCTTTAGTACACATTTAATACACTATGAAGACAGCTTCATTACAATCTATATCATATGTCCATTGTACAAAGTACATTTTACCAACAAATAATCCTAGATAACATTTATACAACACCGTTCTAAAGTTAAAGCACATTTACAGTTCGAAATCTGTGTTTTTTTTTTTTTTTTTTTACTGACCCCGTGAAATTACAACTTGTCTGACAGAACGGTAACTACCAGGGGAAACAAGGTTATGGTGGTGGCTATGGATATGGTATGCAACAGGGTCAGGATTCGGGCATGTATGGATCTAACGGGTACGGAAATCATCAACAGCCCGTAAGCTAATGTTCCTGAAACGAATACGGCCCTCAATACTGTTCTGTTTCTTTTAGTTGAGACCATGATGAGATACTAAAGACATTATATTTTATTTTTGTTTTATGGCATACTTATAAAGTGTAACTGGAAGTTATTTCAGGTCTTAAAAGAGTTTAAAGTTTTGGGGATAATTTGTGGTATCATTTTTGAGTTATTTTTTGTTACTTGTTCATATTGGTTAGATGTCCTGATCTTGCTACGAGAGCACTTAGGTTCGAAATTATGGAAATATCTTGATATGGCCGCAAAAGGTTAAGAAACAGTCATGGGTATACCTTAGTTAAGCCGCTTACACCTAAGTCAAGACACCTCTTTTGAGAGGCAAGTAACTATCTCACAATATATATACGACATATCTATCTCACATGTGTTAAGCAAAACTTAAAGTCACAACCGACTAGAACCCACAACCATTTGGTTGGGGAGCATTCTCATACATCTGGTACTATTGGGACGCAAGTATCTATCTCACATGTCAAAGACTTGCTTTTCTCATGCTAATATAACATGAACATGGGAAACTTCAATCTACTATATAATTCATATGAGTTGGTCAATGATCTAAAATTGGTATTTGATTTCAGCTATGAGCCACCTAATGAATTACAAATATATATACAGATTAGGAGTTAAAAGCTAATGGTCATATAAGTATTTCTGTCATACTATACATAATCAATTGCTAAATGAAACTTACAAATTTATATAGTTAATTAGGAATCAGAAGCATTACAAGTTTACTTTTACTTCACAATATAAAGGTGGAATTTAGTAACATAGTGGCATATAAATACAAATATTCTTTGAACTAAAACTACAAGCTACGACAAGTAACCTTTCTTAATTCAGAAACTCAGTGAAAACTTTAATCACATGCATTGCTTGTTCAAAATAAAGCCTAAACCAATAATTATAGTAGGTTCTTTGACACGCATAAGGAAAGAATAACATGTCATGGTTAGTCTCAACTTTTTTTTAGAAAGGCAAGTCAATCTCAATTTGATTTGAAATTTCACGTCGGTTATGTTTCTTGTTAGTTTGTATATTGGGTTTTACAAGGTTGTACTTATTTATTTTTTTAACTTCTCCTCAAAAAAATGAAGTTTGTCACTTCTCTGTATATGAAACATATGCATTTCCTTACAGTTTTACAAGAAAAAAATATTAATGGTTAAACCCTCAAAAAATCTCTCTTTTACTTGGTTTAAATGACGATTTTATAGTTGACTGTCATGTCAGTAACTTAATTTTTTTTATGATTAAGATACTGACATGACAATCAACTATAACATCGTCATTTAGTTAAACGGTAAATCAGGCAAATAGATTAGGTTTTTCTTATTCGGGTTATCTAAGGAGGGAAAGCATTTTTTGAATCAGTTGTACGCAACCTCACCGGGTTAATCCTAGGACTGTTTCCGACCCTTCCATTGCCACCCACAAATGTGCACCTCTTTACACAAGATTAATAGTAAAGCCATGTGCACCATATTTGTTTCCAATATCTTATCTTCGTCATCCGTATCCACCATAAAATCTTTTTTATCAGCACTAAGCAGTTTAACCTTTTCTTCCATGTCAGCTAACAGCTTTTCTGTCTGTACTAAGCCTTGTTACCTACTTTCCCATTTGGACAATTCTTTGCAAAGTGACCCTGTTGACCACAGCCAAAGCATTTTGGTTCTTGATTGTCTTGACCACCTTCATTCTTGTCATTCTTCTGAGCACCTTGTCTTATAACTTCACCTCTTGGTGGAATATCTTGTCTTTTGTTCAATGCAGTGGGTGCAGAAGTGGTTCAAAGATTGTTGTTGGTTGGGCGTTTGTAGAAAGATCTTTGAATCTGTTTTCCATGTAATGCTAAGTTGTGAACAATTTGAGTGGAGTCAATTGCATCATCAACTGGTGAGTAGTGTGGGTCATTGTTTGAGTTGAAGGAAGATTGATTTTGGTGGTAATGAAACTAAAGCAATAGGATCAACAACTGGTGGGTGGTTATGTGGAGAGTTGAGCTGAAATTCTTTTTCTTTCTCTTTTCTTTTCTGTTAAAGAATGTCATTGACTTCAACCTGATTGTGTTTCAGAAGATCAAACAAGTTGTTGATGTCTTTAGCGGTTAAGTCTTGACATGATTGCAATGGTGAAACATCTCCATTCAGGTTGTAGGTTTGTAAGAAACATAGTGTTGTGCTCAGTGTTTGATCTTTTGAGGTTATGACGGTTCATTTCATTGATAAGCTTATTGAATTGAATGTATGCATCTTCAAGACGTTCCTCAGGTAGTTGCTTGAAAGACTGATAATTCCATAGAGCTAGAGTCTGTTGAGTCTGTGTGCCGACATCTGCACCTTGCATCAATCTTTTCAAAGCTTTCCATAAGTCATGAGCAGTGAGATTGCTGTCAATGCATTGTAGATGTCATTGCTTAACCCATATAGAATTAATTCTTGGCACATATATCAGCTTCAAATTGAGCAAGTTCATTTTGACTTAGATCATCTTCAGTTAGTAGTCGTTTCTGTCCCTCATGTTCGGGGTCATCAATCTCTTTCATTACATAAGGACCGTGTTTGATGGAGTTAATCAACAACTTATGTTCTTTGTAGCCCATTAGTACATTCATAAACCTTGAAGAACATTGAACATAGTTTCCTCGGTACAACATGGGAGGCTTAGCATCACTCCCTGCTGCCAATGCATATTGAGTAGTAGACACTGTGATGGTGGATCTTTGATATGAGATGTTGTTTGTGATTGAGTGTGGTGTTTTAGTTTGTTTTAAGTTGAGATGGTTGACTGTTTGGAATTTTAAGTTGTGATATGAAAATGATTAAAGTCTCTTAAGGATTTAAAAATTGATAAAAGTCTCTAAGTCAAGGTGCCGCAACAAAGTCTCGTGAACAGTAACAATCGCAACTTTCTGGTGGAAATTGGGCCGAGTTTCCTTTCGCAAAATGTGGGTGACAGTGAGTTTTGGAAACTCAGGTATTGCAAAACTTTGTGCTATCACAACAATACACAGGCTATCGCAACAATTTCTTGCAATTTGAGCAGAGTTTTCTTTCGTAAACAGTGGTTAACCAAAAGCTTCGCAAAGCAAGTATCACAACCCTTTCTATCGCAGCCTAAATCAACTGCTATCGCAAACTAAAGTAGCTATCGCAACTATTACTAAGCCTAGTATCGCAACCAAAACCCTCACTGATGCAAGCAAACTGATGCGGACAAACTGATAAACCCTATTTTTATGAACAAAATTACACTTTTTCTAAAGCCCTTAAAATCTTCACTAAATTCACAAAAGTTTTGAATAGAATGATGAAAGCTCTCTCATTTCCCACAAATATTATCCTAACATAATTTTTATAAGATTAAACACGTTAAAGATTAATCTTTATACTACATATGAAGGTTAAGATATTCTAAAGAGAGAAAGTTCTTAACTTCAATAAAATCAAAACTTTTACAACTAATGAAGATTAAAAAAACACTACGTGAAACAACGAATCATATTTGGCTCTTGATACCAATTGTTGTTCCAATAATATCATGTCTACTTAATAATCTAAGAGAGATAAATTGGGTGTGGAGACTTTAGATAAGAGAAAACATAGAAAGTCTCGCATAGATAATGATAAGAACACACACCTCATTGCCCATGAGGCAGGGGGTATTTATACCCATACAATAGCCAAGCATACTATTGCAACTATACAAGTGTTGCAATAGGAATATGTTGTTGCAAGTACTACAACATACACAACATACCCTAAATTATTACAAAAGATAAATAGAAGTCCCTATACTAATGATTTACACTTTTCGTGTTCCAACACAATCCAACACATAAAAACAACACTTTGTTAAAGAATAATAACATGCATGATAAACCTGACAATAAAAACAACACTTTCTTAAAGAATAATAACATAAAACAAGACTTATATGCCATCACGCTCAAACGTCATCAGGTTCATATGTCATTAGGCTCAAATGCCACCAGCGTTAAATGCCAATAGGCTCAAACGCCATCAGGCTTAAATGCCACCAGACTCAAACGCCATAGCAATAGGCTCACATGACATTACCACATTATAGTTATATGTTTGAAACATATTCCATCGGTGATTGACTAGGTCCATCCTGTCTTTTGTATCCTCATACTTAATTCACATTACATGTAACTAAACAAATGAAAGATTGTCATAAGATAGTGGCAATACCAATGAATTCATATATACACCAGTTTCTTGTATCTTAGAGATACCCAAAACAGTCAAACAGACTAAAATTTGCATATTGGTTCATGTACGTACAAGGAGATCATGTCATTAACCCGAGTGGCAATTAGTTACATTTATTTGATCACTAAATGCTAGATATCACTAATATTTAATGAGCTTCAAAATCACCATCAACCCTTGTTTGGAAAGATAAATATTTTTCTAAGATGTAAATACAATTATGATGGTATCAGAGTCGTCTCACGTTTTGTGAGGCCTAAAGCGAAAAATATGAAATGAGACATTTTCCAAAATAATTTGTTGTTGTTAAATTTAAATAATTTAAGGGACTTACAAATAGTTATATCAAAATTTGGATATCCGAAATTTGCGATATGGTTTTATGTTAGACCCATTATTTTAGCTAAGTTTTTTCAATTTGGATATCCGAATACGAATATTTTTTGAACACCTACAATCTAAATCAAGAAATCCTAGAAAGTAATTTGAATATTTTGTCAAAAAATAATAAGATTACATAATATGTATATAATGATAAGATGCACGAATATATATGAAATAAAAAAACTAACTTTATGAATTTATAAACATCTGTTACGAATATCTAATACACGCGTCTCTACGTTTTTGGACTTTGGTATGGTATGGCAGTCGAGTCGTGTTAGCATCATGGCTACCTGAACTTCTAGTTGGTTCAACTAGCTTACAACAAACGATAAATCGCAAGGGCCACCCGTCATGTTCATAAAAACATGCTTACAAGACGCGCTATATATGTTGAAGATATTTATATCTCTTATCCCATTCAATAAAGCTACGCAAGCCTTACTACAAGCCTTTTCTTCGTAACGGCTACCGGAGGCACAACTCTGCACAAACTCATCACATGTCTCGTCGGACGCAAGTGCATGGCTCCATGCAAAATCGACCGCTCCCTTAGTATCACTTTTTTTTGGGTAAAGGGTTTCCCTGGTAAATGTATTACTAAAACATTATGAGTGACATCTCATATCTCAACTCCTTACATAGGTCGTAAAGCTAACATAACAAGCAAACCTACTTCTAAGAATGGAGTAATGACTATAACTAGATTACATTTGGAATAAAAGACTATAAACGTAACTTACGACTTCTTCTGACTGCGAATCTTGATATCCTAAGCATCACAGAAAGCCAATTGATCTTCAGATAAATCATGAGCATTGTACTCATCATCATCATCATCATCATCATCATCATCATCATCATCATCATCATCATCATCATATGGATCATCATTCTTCATTTCCTTCCAGCGTTCTTACAAACTCTTGGTCCCCTATTATCACTTACATCATCCAACAGTCCATTGCCTATCTGTTGGAAAAAAAAACATATTAAGATTATTATGATCATCAAAATTAAATTAAAGAAAATGCAAAAAATCATTCTTTTTATTTGAATGGAATAAACATTCTTTTTCAAGAGCTGAAATATTTTATTTGATTAGTTACCATAATCCCTTTCAAGTTTAATATAGGGGTCAAGTCTGGGAGTCCTTGAAGTCATGCAGGATAATATCAGCTAACTTAGGGACATAATAACCTGTTGTTCATGACGCATGATAAATAATTGGTAGCCATGTGTCCTAAAAATTAAAATAAGAAGTTAAAAAACAAAATAATATTCAAAGTTATGTAAGATATCAAATAGAGATATTATTCAATATGTTTTTTTGCCTATCTACAAAATAAGATTTCAAGTCTATTTATAATAGAACATGACTCAGAGAATAAGCTAACATAACCTTAAACCTAATGGACACTAAGCCTTTAGGCTTAGGGCTTAACCTATCATCTAACACTCCCCTGCAGTTTGAATGGGAGGTTTCAGACGTACAAACTAGATATAATGTGGAAATCTCCTTATTCTTTACTTATTCCTTTCTTTTTCTCCTCTTCTTGGTTGTTTGTTTGCAAGGAGATGGACTTGCATTGTTGACATAATTGTAAACTGCTTCGCGATAACAGTTTCAAAAATAATTTGTTGTTAAATCTAAAAAATTTAAGGGACTTGCCAATAACTAGTTTCACAAATTTGGATATCCGAAATTTGTGATGATAGTTTTATGTTACACACTTAGACCCATTATTTTAGCTAAGTTTTTCAATTCGGATATCTGAAATTTCAAGTAACAATTTTATATATCCGAATATCCATAATTTTTGGAAAAATTTTATATGAGTTCCAAACCTAACATTTATAAAGCCCAACTTTATAAATTTATTATAGTGTTCGCTAAATAAACATCTGTCACATATATTTTTTTAACAAGCACAACCTAAATCAAGAAATCCTATAAAGTAAGTTGAATATTTTATAGAAAAATAATAAAGATTACAGAGGAACAATCCTCTGTTCCAGGAGACTTGTCGGGCATAGAGCGTCTTACCATCAGGGTAAAGACCAAATGGACCAACCTCCGTAAATCCACCAATGCCTAATGACGAACATCAAGGTCCTACAAAACAATATTGAAAACATATTCTGTTACTTATAGCCTATTTATATAAAATTATAGAGCGTTGAGTGTCTTAAGAGTTTACCTCCAATAAGCCATAAAATCAGTGCATCACTTTGTAGAGGAATTACAGGACACTTCTAAAAAGTAGTAAAAGAGGGATCACCCTGAAGATGCATTAACAATTATGCTCCCGACATACTGTTTGAGGTTGCCAGTATTTTTCGGGTGTCCAGGAAGACCATCTTTTAATAGATAGTCTTCTTTGACATTCTTTTTCACTCCTACAAAACAAGTAATGTTGTTGGATAAAATTTTCCAAGATCAGAACAGGAGCAACATTTGCAAAATATCTGGCACATCTGAAATTCAAGAGAGTCATTGCCTGGTTTAATGGCCCATAAGATGCTCAAACAGCTTTAGTAGCTACAATTAAAAAAAATACCATCACAAGTAACATATTTGGTTTTAATTAAGTTTAATTAATACAGAAAAAAGAGCTAAAGATGATATTAGAGTCGTCTAATGTTTTTTTTGTAGGCCTTAAGCGAAAAATCTGAAATGAGACATTTTCGAAAATAATTTGTTGTTGTTAAATTTAAATAATTTAAAGGGCTTGTCAATAACTAGTTATATCACAAATTTGGATATCTGAAAATTGTGATGATGGTTTTATGATTGACCCGTTATTTTAGCTAAGTTTTCCAATTCGGATATCCGAAAATTCGGATATCCGAAATTTCGGATAACAGTTTTATATATCCGAATATCCATAATTTTTGGAAAATTTTTATACGAGTTCCTAAACTAACATTTATAAAACCCAGCTTTACGAATTTAATGTAGTGTTAGCTAAATAAACATCTGTTACATATATTTTTTGAATACGCACAACCTAAATCAAGAAATCCTAGAAAGTAAGTTGAATATTTTGAGGAAAAATAATAAGATTACATGACATGTATATAAACATTAAGTTTGTTAAAATATACAAAATAATGAAAACTAATTTTTCAAATTTATTGTAGTGTTAGCTCAATAAACATTTGTTACGAATATTTAATACACGTGTCTCTTAGGTTTTGGACTTTTTTGATTACTTGTATAAAACTAATATGTATATATTTTTTAATAGTTTTATAAATATTACTATGGGGCGGTTCCGGTTTTTCGATTTGGGTGTTCATATAAAACCGAAAACCAAACCAAATTTATGGTTTTTTTAAAACCAATACTGTACTATTAGTTTTTAGAGTTGGTTCAGTTTTTTTGGGTGTTTTTTTTGGTTTTATTGCTCCCCCCTATTTTTAAGCGTGATAAAACCATCATAAAATTAGGGGGTGTGAATAATACTGTTTTTTTCAACGACATTTGATTAAAACATTAGTATGTGATTCAATTCATGACTTTGTTTTTGCATAGTTTATCAGTTCATTTTTATAAACTTTTCTATACTATGTATCCTTATTGTTGATCACGTGTAATAAATATTATATTTACGTACATTATGTAAAACAATGCAGAAAATCAGAACAAGTTTCATTTCCCCTCTCTTGGTATATAAAAGTTTAAGACATCTGAGAAATAAGTATAATATAAATTAGACTGAAAAGCAAAAACTAAATTTAAAAGTTCTACAGCATGTGCAATCACATCACAAAGACTTGCCTTTTACCATATTAAGTAAAAGTAAAGTTAACGCTGCGTTCTCGAGTTTATATTTGAAAGGAAAAGAAAGTAAATGAGAGGAAAATGACTACTTTTTGTGTTCTTGAGTTACTTTAGTAAGGAAAAGAAATGATTTAGAAGGGAAAGTGGATGGAAATTTTGGAGTAAAACTTATTTGAGGGGAAAGTGACTGAATATTCTTATTTTTCTGCACAAAGATGATCTTGCCCTTATTTTTCGCATAGGTGTATTCTTCTTCTTTCTTTCTTTTCAGAACGCTACTTGTCTTCTTGTCATCTTAAGCTTCGTTTTTCCTTCTCATGTCTCATTGATCTCTGTTGTCATCTTAAACTTTTTCCTTTTTAAATGCTTTGAAAAAGAAAATTATTGTTGTTGTTTTTTACTGTTCCGATAGAATACTGGCCAGGATGCATTGCTCTGTTTCTTTGAACCCTACTTTAATATGATGTTGGTCTTGGGCCAATAAATGGCAACCAAATTATGTTAGCATCAAATCATACTTCGTTCAAAAAAAGAATATTAAATCATATGCATCATGTACGAGCTTGAAGGGTTAAATAAGTAAATTTGTAGCTCTTTTTCAAATATATAATATTAAAAATAATTATGTTTCAATTGCTTTCTTTTGCTTTGGATGAAACTCGAGAACGTAAATAAACTTTGTAACTTTCTTTCTTAATCATTTCCTTTCTTTTCTTTTTCTTTCTTTTCTTTTAAAAGAAACTCGAGAACAAAGTGTAAGATTCTCAACTCTTGTCTTAGCTAAAACGTGTCAAGTGATTATTCAAACATTAATTATTTCTTCTCAAGCATTTTATTCACTTGTGAACATGTCATATAAATGCATCAAAGTAAATTGAAGTAAGTACAAAGCATTATACAACTCACAGACTTTGTTATATTTTCTTTCCAAATTGCTTTGAGTGCGATTTCACAAGTCAATTAGATACTCATACTAGCTTCATCTTTGTCATCTTCTTTTTGTTTGGTAATTTCTTATATATAGACATTCTTAATGACTTCATTGTGGTGTATTTAAAAGAAAGATGGTCTTGTTTGTTATATTACATTTGCAATCGAAGCTGGTTACTAGGTGATTGATTAGGCATCGACTTTAACTCGTTTTAGACTGACAAGACATGTTGTTATTCTTGTTCCCTTTAATGTTTCCAATTAACAACATAATTTTGAATCTCAGTTACTAAACAGCGTAGCCAATTAGGATGAACACTTGCTAAAGGAAGGTCTCCAAGGCTAACCAGCAGGGTTTGCCTTTAAACAATATGCCGGTCACATTACGATGAATGAATCCACACAGAGAGCCTTATTCTACTACTTTGTGAAAGTGGTGGAATAAGTCTCTCTGTGTGGATTCAATCACGGTAATGTGACCCATAAATTATCTAAGAAAAAAGCCAAATTAAATTCACAAATCATTTCATTAACCAACTAGAGTCATCACTAGGCAAGCACAGAAGTGCTTAGCCTTACATAATATACGATCAACACATGATAATAATATTCGAGGTAATAGACATAGTCATGGCGTATGAACAATCAAACCGAATTAAATAATGTGTTCTTGATGCTTGAAGTCTTGATCTCTTGATGTTTGAAGCTTGTGAATGGTTATGGAAGTTGTGGGAGATTGCCAACGTCTTCTATAAGTTATAAATCACTTTTGTAAATAGTTAACCCATGAATTTAGATAAAGTTATATGAAAGATATGATTATGATGGTATCAGAGCCGTCTAATGTTTTTTTGAGGCCTTAAGCGAAAAATCTAAAATGAGACATTTTCGAAAATAATTTGTTGTTGTTAAATGTAAATAATTTAAGGGACTTGTCAATAACTAGTTATATCATAAATTTGGATATCCGAAATTTGTGATGATGGTTTTATGATTGACCCATTATTTTAGCTAAGTTTTTCAATTCGGATATCCAAAATTTTGGATATCCAAAATTTTGGATAACCGTTTTATATATCCGAATATCCATAATTTTTGGAAAATTTTTATACGAGTTCCAAAACTAACATTTATAAAACCCAACTTTACAAATTTATTGTAGTGTTAGCTAAATAAACATCTGTTACAGATATTGTAGTGTTAGCTAAATAAATATCTGTTATAGAATTTATTGTAGTGTTAGTTTCAAAAATAATTTGTTGTTAAATTTAAAAAAATTTAGGGACTTGCCAATAACTAGTTTCATAAATTTGGATATCCGAAATTTATGATGATAGTTTTATGCAAGGTTGTAAAAATCGCTAGGCGTTAGTGAGGCGGTCGGGTAGGGCCTAGCGATTATTCGGTTAGGCGGGGATTAATCGGGGATTAATCGGATTAGAATTTTTATGCACAAAATTGTAATTTTAGATATTATATTATATTATAAGTATAAGATAAGCATAATGCATCAAAGTTCAGATATTTTAAGTGTTCAAATATAAACATAAATACGTAATTCTTTAAAGTTTGAAGTCAAACATAGATATTACTCGCTTTGTTGACCATTTTTAAGCGATCTTTGACTGATTTTGTACGATTAATCTGTTTGTTGACCAATTTTTAAGCGATTTTGTCCGACTTTTAAGCGATTTTGTTGACCGAATTTTAAGCGATTTTGTCCGATTAATCCGATTAGACCGATTTTGTCTGATTTTGTCCAATTAATCGGTTTGTTGACCGATTTTTAAGCGATCTTTGATCAAAGCGATTAAATAGGCCGATTATGACAAATCAAGACGGTTAGTGAGCGATCAACGATTATGCGGGGATTAATCGGCCGCCTGGGCCGATTTTTACAACAGAGGTTTTATGTTACACAATTAGACTCATTATTTTAGCTAATTTTTTCAATTCGGATATCTGAAATTTCAAGTAACAATTTTATATATCCGCATATCCATAATTTTTGGAAAATTTTTATATGAGTTAAAAAACTAACATTTATAAAACCCAACTTTATGAATTTATTATAGTGTTAGCTAAATAAACATCTGTCACATATATTTTTTGAACAAGCACAACCTAAACCAAGAAATCCTAGAAAGTAAGTTGAATATTTTATAAAAAAATAATAAAGATTACAGAAGAACAATCCTCTGTTCTAGGAGACTTGTCGGGCACAGAGCGTCTTACCATCAGGGTAAAGACCAAATGGACCAACCTCTGTAAATCCACCCATGCCTAATGACGAACATCAAGGTCCTACAAAACAATATTGAAAACATATTCTGTTACGTAAAGCCTATTTATATAAAATTATAGAGCGTTGAGTGTCTTAAGAGTTTACCTCCATTAATCCATAAAATCAGTGCATCACTTTGTAGAGGAATTACAGGACACTTCTAAAAAGTAGTAGAAGAGGGATCACCCTGAAGATGCATTAACAATTATGCTCCCGACATACTGTTTGATGTTGCCAGCATTTTAGGGTGTCTAGGAAGACCATCTTTTAATAGATAGTCTTCTTTGACATTCTTCTTCACTTCATTACTGGATGTACCATCATCCAAGTAATGTTGTTGGATAAATTTTTCCAAGATCAGAACAGGAGCAACATTTGCAAAATATCTGGCACATCTGAAATTCAAGAGAGCCATTGCCTAGTTTAATGGCCAATAAGATGCTTAAACAGCTTTAGTAGCTACAATTAAAAAAAATACCATCACAAGTAACATATTCGGTTTTAATTAAGTTTAATTAATACAGATATAAGAGCTAAAGATTATATCAGAGTCGTCTAATTTTTTTTAGGCCTTAAGCAAAAATTCTGAAATGAGACATTTTCGAAAATAATTTGTTGTTGTTAAATTTAAATAATTTAAAGGGCTTGTCAATAACTAGTTATAACACAAATTTGGATATCCGAAATTTGTGATGATGGTTTTATGATTGACCCATTATTTTAGCTAAGTTTTTCAGTTCGGATATCCGAAATTTCGGATAACAGTTTTATATATCCGAATATCCATAATTTTTGGAAAATTTTTATACGAGTTCCAAAACTTACATTTATAAAACCCAACTTTATGAATTTATTGTAGTGTTAGCTAACTAAACGTCTGTTACAGATATTTTTTGAACACGCACAACCTAAATTAAGAAATCCTAAAAAGTAAGTTGAATATTTTGTGGAAAAATAATAAGATTACATGACATGTATATAAACATTAAGTTTGTTAAAATATATAAAATAATGAAAACTAATTTTACAAATTTATTGTAGTGTTAGCTCAATAAACATTTGTTACGAATATTTAATACATATGTCTCTTAGATTTTGGACTTTTTTTATTACTTGTATAAAACTAATATGTATATTTTTTTAGTAGTTTTATAAATATTAGTGTGGGGCGGTTCCGGTTTTTCGATTTGGGTGTTCATATAAAACTAAAAACCAAACCAAATTTATGGGTTTTTTAAAACCAATACCATACCATCTGTTTTTAGAGTTGGTTCAGTTTTTTTTTGGTGTTTTTTTCGGTTTTTTTGGTTTTATTGCTCTCCCCTATTTTTAAGCGTGATAAAACCATCATAAAATTAGGGGGTGTGAATAATACTATTTTTTTCAATGACATTTGATAAAAACATTAGTATGTGATTCAGTTCATGACTTTGTTTTTGCATAGTTTATCAGTTCATTTTTATAAACTTTTATATACTATGTATCCTTATTTTTGATCACGTGTAATAAATATTATATTTACGTACATTATGTAAAACAATGCAGAAAATTAGAACAAATTTCATTTCCCCTCTCTTGGTATATAAAAGTTTAAGACATCTGAGAAATAAGTATAATATAAATTAGACTGAAAAGCAAAAAGTAAATTTAAACGTTCTACAGCATGTGCAATCACATCACAAAGACTTGCCTTTTACCATATTAAGTAAAAGTAAAGTTAAGATTCTCAACTCTTGTCTTAGCTAAAACGTGTCAAGTGATTATTCAAACATTAATTATTTCTTCTCAAGCATTTTATTCACTTGTGAACATGTCATATAAATGCATCAAAGTAAATTGAAGTAAGTACAAAGCATTATACAACTCACAGACTTTGTTATATTTTCTTTCCAAATTGCTTTGAGTGCGATTTCACAAGTCAATTAGATACTCATACTAGCTTCATCTTTGTCATCTTCTTTTTGTTTGGTAATTTCTTATATATAGTCATTCTTAATGACTTCATTGTGGTGTATTTAAAAGAAAGATGGTCTTGTTTGTTATATTACATTTGCAATCGAAGCTGGTTACTAGGTGATTGATTAGGCATCGACTTTAACTCGTTTTAGACTGACAAGACATGTTGTTATTCTTGTTCCCTTTAATGTTTCCAATTAACAACATAATTTTGAATCTCAGTTACTAAACAGCGTAGCCAATTAGGATGAACACTTGCTAAAGGAAGGTCTCCAAGGCTAACCAGCAGGGTTTGCCTTTAAACAATATGCCGGTCACATTACGATGAATGAATCCACACAAAGAGCCTTACTCTACTACTTTGTGAAAGTGGTGGAATAAGGCTCTCTGTGTGGAATCAATCACGGTAATGTTACCCATAAATTATCTAAGAAAAAAGCCAAATTAAATTTAAATTTATTGTAGTGTTAGCTAAATAAACATCTGTTACACATATTGTAGTGTTAGATAAATAAACATCTGTTACAGAATTTATTGTAGTGTTAGTTTCAAAAACAATTTGTTGTTAAATTTAAAAATTTTAAGGGACTTGCCAATAACTAGTTTCACACATTTGGATATCTGAAATTCGTGATAATAGTTTTCTGTTACACACGTAGACCCGTTATTTTAGCTAAGTTTTTCAATTAGGATATCTGAAATTTCAAGTAACAATTTTATATATCCGAATATCCATAATTTTTGGGAAATTTTTATATGAGTTCCAAAACTGACATTTATAAAACCCAACTTTATGAATTTATTATAGTGTTAGCTAAATAAACATCTATCACATATATTTTTTGGAACAAGCACAACCTAAATCAAGAAATCCTAGAAAGTAAGTTGAATATTTTATAGAAAAATAATAAAGATTACAGAGGAACAATCCTCTGTTCCAGGAGACTTGTCGGGCATAGAGCGTCTTACCATCAGGGTAAAGACCAAATAGACCAACCTCCGTAAATCCACCCATGCCTAATTACGAACATCAAGGTCCTACAAAACAATATTGAAAACATATTCTGTTACTTATAGCCTATTTATATAAAATTATAGAGCGTTGAGTGTCTTAAGAGTTTACCTCCATTAAGCTATAAAATCAGTGCATCACTTTGTAGAGGAATTGCAGGACACTTCTAAAAAGTAGTAGAAGAGGGATCACCTTGAAGATGCATTAACAATTATGTTCCCGACATACTGTTTGAGGTTGCCAGCATTTTTCGGGTGTCCAGGAAGACCATCTTTTAATAGATAGTCTTCTTTGACATTCTTCTTCACTTCATTACCGGATGTACCATCATCCAAGTAATGTTGTTGGATAAATTTTTCCAAGATCAGAACAGGAGCAACATTTGCAAAATATCTGGCACATCTAAAATTCAAGAGAGCCATTGCCTGGTTTAATGGCCCATAAGATGCTCAAACAGCTTTAGTAGCTACAATTAAAAAAATTACCATCACAAGTAACATATTTGGTTTTAATTAAGTTTAATTAGTACAGAAATAAGAGCTAAAGATGATATCAGAGTCGTCTATTGTTTTTTTTAGGCCTTAAGAGAAAAATCTGAAATGAGACATTTTCGAAAATAATTTGTTGTTGTTAAATTTAAATAATTTAAGGGACTTGTCAATAACTAGTTATATCACAAATTTGGATATCCGAAATTTGTGATGATGGTTTTTTGATTGACCCATTATTTAGCTAAGTTTTTCAATTCGGATAACAGTTTTATATATCCGAATATCCATAATTTTTGGAAAATTTTTATACGAGTTCCAAAACTAAGATTTATGATGTAACACCCCCAAAATTTGGTACAGCGGAAGACTCAACAAGCTTTCGAGGTGTTACGGGGATTGGTATCCAACACAAGACATAAAAGAACGAGATAAAGTAAACAAGAGAAAAACACAACCAAACGGGGTTTTTAAAGTTTACATTTATCCCAAATTCATTCAGAGTCAGGCCCAAAAGAAATAAACGTAGGTCCACATTTTAATATCAGAGTTTTAGAAAATAGATCCATAAACCAGGTGCCATTGCCAAGCCTTCCAATCCATGCATCCAAATCATCACTTAATTACCTGAGAAAACGTGCTAAAAGTCAGCTTTCGCTGGTTAGATCATAGGTTTAAATTCATACTCAATATAGTGGACATATACGCAAAACGCTTGCTAGCTAGACTAAGGATTCCACTAAAATCCTACGGATACCCTCCGCTCCAACATAACACACGGATACCCTCCGCTCTAACTGATGAGGCGAAAAATGATCCGTTTTTAGGGGGTCATTTAAGCCCGAATTCGAATTTATTTGATCAAATATTGCCCTAAATCATTCCTTTTGTGATTTTAGGTACTTTGGGAGAGAAATCTGGAAAAGGAAGCAATTCGGACGTTTTTGAAGCATAAAAGTGAAGAAAACGCCAAAGTCTTAATTTTCCATGCTGGGAACAGTAGGTGACGGCGTCAAGAGTAACTCCCTGACGGCGTCAAGAGCAAAATTCCATGACGACCCAGTACAGATTTGACGGCGTCATGAAGGTAGGGCGTCAAGATTAAAAGTCATGACGGCCTGGAAATGATTAAGTCTTGACGGCGTCAAATGTAGATCAAGGCAGTCCGAGAATAGTTTTGGCGGCGAGGTGACGGCGTCACAAGCTTTGTCTTGACGCCGTCAGACCTCTTTTCCTATATATAGTTTTCTAATTTTACACATTTAAAGAGAGAAGTTTTGGAGAAACCCTAAGTACGAACTTGGTGCGAATTTTACAGGTTTTTCAAGGGTTCCAAGCCCTTGATACCTTACATGTGTAATTAAGATAAGTGTTCTTTCAATTCAATCAATATGTCTATGTGTTGGTTGTCTATATCTTGTTCTTGTCTTAATTCCATCATGCTAGGCTAGATCTATCTTTTGTTTGCTTAGATCTAATGAAACCTAGATGTTAATTATGTGTTGATTACTTGTTTATACTTGTTTTGGATGAATGATTTATATGTTAGGCTTAAGAAAACTGGCAGATCTCCAATTGGTAACATGCTTGAACGTCTTAAGAAACATGAACCGACGCGCACTAGGTCTTTATTGGTTGTATTTAATGCATGAGCCACTGTTTACAATCCCTATAGTTGTGCTGGGCATGGTGTAGGAGGAGATAAGAGCTCATAGAATTGGGGAGTTAAGTGTGCCACCCCATGAATGGTATTAAGGAATACGATCCGTCATCCATGCATTTATAACAAGTAATTAACGTGTAAAAGATGTCTAGGGAGTAGTGAAATCTAAGTAAACATATTTTCTCCACTTATTGCTCATAACTTTAGTATAATTTAGTTTATTTTCATTTTTAGTATTTTATTTTGATTGCATCTTAGTATTGGGTTAGTTGATTAGCAACTAATTCCGCCCAAATCCTTCAAACCCGAGAATTTTAATTGCTTTATAAAAAATATAAAAACACAAAAATAATCATCCCTCACCTTTAGAACTAGTATTTAGGCTTTCTAATCCTAGCGACACTATTCCTAAGCTGAACGATCAATCCTCCGGTACTTGTCACTATACTATACTACAACGATCAGGTACACTGCCTGGTGGGGGTTGTAAGCTTCTCGAGATCCCTCGAGAGGTAAAGCCTGTTGCGATTCCCACGCATCAAGTTTTTGGCGCCGCAGCCCGGGGAATAGTTATTGTCTAGGTTAGAATTTCTTTTTATTAGGTCTACTTGCTAGATTCCTTTCTAGTAAGATTTTATTTTTATTTTTAGGTTTTCTTTAGTCTATTTTATTTCTTTGTGCCTTTGTTCGTAACCACCCGACATCATGGACAACGGGAACATCTTTGAACCCGTCATCCCACCACAACAAAACCCACCATTAGAACCCCTTAGGCCCCGAACCTTAGGAGAGTATTCCCGACCTAGCCATCAAGGCTATCGAAACACCATTGAGCTCACCGGAGCCAATGTGACCCCCTTGCGATCCGACACCATCCGGTTGGTGCAAAGCGGATGTGCATTCCATGGACTTCGTTCCGAAGATCCAAACCAACATCTTAAGGACTTCCTCAAAATCGTAGATTCCATAGACCTAGATGTTGAAACTAGAGAGACAACCCGATTACGCCTATTCCAATTCTCTCTACGGGATCAAGCTAGTCAATGGCTTGAGCGTTTACCCGCGGGATCCATCACCACATGGGATAACCTCACCAATCGCTTCCTTACTCAATTCTTCCCACCGGGGAAGACTGCAATGCTTAGAAATGACATCCTGATGTTTGAACAGCAGCAGGGTGAAACTTTTTACGAAGCTTGGGCCCGTTTTAAGGATCTCCTCCATAAGGTCCCTCATCATGGTATAAACCATTGGTTATTAGTCCAGATTTTCTACGACCATGTTGACTATCACACTAAGCGCACAATTGATAGGGCCGCGGGAGGTAAACTGCGTGATAAGAATGCCGAGGAGTCTTGGGCAGTTATCGAGGAGCTCGCCACTGATAATCAGGAGATGTGGGAGTTTAATCATACTGTAAAAGCGGCTATCAATGCAGTCTCAACATCTGGAGGGACCACCGAAATCCCCGATGAACTCCTATGCAAACTCGAGGCCAAAGTTGACTATTTTGAGGAAAGGCAAAGGAGGCCTTTAAGTCCTAGACGAGCTACTGTCAATTCTGTCTCAAAACCAACTTCGACACCATTATCTGAGTCGCCTTCTAGAGAAAATGTTGAGACTTTCCAGAACTACACCCCACCTTGTTCCCCTCCCAAGGAACTTAGCTCGGAGTTTGAAGCTAGGATGAGAGAATATATGGAAACTCACTCAGATCGGCTTGCTAGATTCGAGGAAGCAGTTAATAAGCAAAAAGAGGAGATGCAGGAGAAAATGAATGAGATGATAAGTCTGTTAGAGGAGTATGCCAACCAGAGAACCCCCGAAAGAATACTACTAAGGAAAGAAAGCGCCACTCCCACCACCCAATTTGTTAACTCCATCACCATTGTCCAAAAGGATAATGAGAAGGTAGAAACTCCTGCTAAACAGACCTTAGAAAAACCACCAGAATCCCAACCTTTGAGCTACTACCTGAAACATGATATAAATAAAAACACCATAACAAATTGGATTAAGGGTGATAGGCGTAACCAACCTTCCAGACAAATTTCTGAGAAAGAGGAAGAAGTGAAAGATGAGTATGATACGCTTCCTGGAGGATCAGTATTCGAGAAGCTATTGGTACAAAAAGTGGCTACTAAGCAGTTAGCATGTGGGAACTTTGAGATACCAACGAGCATCGGGGACTTGAAATATCTTAGTGCTTTCGCCGACCAAGGATCGGAAGTAAATCTTATGCCCCTAACTATTTACATCCAACTAACATCAAAAATGCCAGCGCCTACTCGTGTTAGGTTATCTCTTGTTGGACACTCGTACGTATACCCCCTAGGAATCGCAGAAGATGTATTAGTTAATGTCGCATGATTCATGTACCCCGTTGATTTTATGATCATCGATGATAAAGGAGATGGATGCATGCCAATAATCCTTGGGGCACCATTCCTCGCCACCGCTAGGGCTGTCATTAAGTATGAAGGTCGGAAGATTGAGCTTAAATCTGGAAAAAGAAAGATTAGCTTCCCCATGACCCCGCGAAGTGGGCATGAGAATTTGAGTTGGAGAAAGATCAAAAACAACATTGGCACGACACCCATTCGTGTTCAGAATAAAATTCTTGCATGGGAGGCAAGAATCAAAAGCTATAAGAAAGCCAAAAATGAAAGAAGAAAAAGCAATAAGGTTCAGGTCGAACTCGAACATACTCGTCCCGCAAAAAATCATATACCATTTGAGGAAGGGAACTTGGTACTCTTGAGACACTTGGAAACAACAATACCACCCGATAAACCAAGTCCTTGGTGGTATGGGCCATTCACAATCGAAGGTGTGAGCCAAGATGGGGTAGCTAACTTGAGAAGCAAATTAGGTGGGATGGTGATTGCGAGTATCGACAGATTGAGACACTACCACCATAACAGTAGTGATCGCAACTACATGGGATATATCATTTCAAATGATGAGATCACGTAGTAACCCATGACCTTGAGTCTAGCTACAAGACTCGTAAATAAAGAAAAGCGCTTCTTGGGAGGCAACCCATGTTTTGTGTGATTTTATTTGTTTGTTTGTTATTTGCTTCCGTATGCATGTTTTATTTTTATTGTTGGTAGATCATGTTTCTAAGCTAAATAGTGAAAATACTTTACTTTGTTGTTTTGGCCTAGTCTTAACTCCACCTAAAGGTATTTTTGCAAAAGATAAGTGTAAGGGGAAACCCCAAATATGTTTTTTAAGAAACAAACCAATCATGATTCTCCACAATATTAAGTGAACATGTATATTCGTATTTGTTAGAGTCAAATGCTTGTATTGAGTCATAATGAAGTTTTGCAGGATTTTCCAGGAAGTAGGACCAAGTTTTTCCAGAAATTTTCCGGAAACTTAACATAAGAATTTCTGCAGGTCACTTCTGACGGCGTCAAGAGTTTACTCTTGACGGCGTAGAGTGTAAAAATATGGAAATTTTACCGGTTTTGTTTTTCTAATGGAGTTTTATGGTTTTTGTGAATTATTAAGTTTTATAATCTCCAGGAACTCTGCAAACTTCATTCCACAAGCATTATATCTTATCTTGTTTTCTAGGATTTAGTAGCTTATATAGGATGCCGCCGATTTTACGCGAGGTTGTCTTGTCTATTTTGTCAGGTTTTACAGGTTACGTATGACAAGAAGATGATTTATATTCTGGAAGGGAAGCTTTGATTGTTTATTTTCTTGGAGGAAGATTTAACCTGGCCACCTTATTATCCATACCGAGCGAATCAGGGGAGTATTTGATTTCATTCTCTTTACTTTTTCACTTTTACATTCTTTACTTGAACATTGGGGACAATGTTCATCTTAAGTGTAAGGGGAGGGTAAAAAGATGATACCTTACATATGCACTTTCGCTTGAGTTTGTTTTGTCTAATGGTAGATGTGTAATAAAACTATGAGAAATACTTGTTAGTGCAATTTTAACGCCAAATTTAAAATTTTTTACAACATTTAGGAGTGAAACTTTAACCATAGCAAGCGTCTCATGGATAGGAGATTGTATGACTAGCACATAACCGTATATTCAGAAAAATTTTCCACCCAAATATGTGAGGTTCACCTTTAGATTTGATAGGAAAAGCATTCATTATTAGTGCTTATGAGTGTACCGGTAGCATTTAGATTCTAGAACTTGCGTTAGTGATGCATCCCGAGACCGCTAGTGAGACTACATTTGTGTGGTAGGATTTACTACATGATAAGAGGCATTAGGATCACCCTTGTGTTAAACCTGTATCATAATTACTTGACCATTTAAGTCATATTACTTGGCTAGTTAAGTCAACTAATTTTTCCCACACCCTTAGCGTTGTACTCATTTTTAGTACACGAAACCTCTAGTACACCCCTCCGAGCCTATCTTTTCATTTCTAACTTTAAGCATTTTACTTAAAGGAAGAATTTGTTACACCCCACTTAAATGTACAACCAAATCGCCTTAGCCTTCCGTGTATGCGCTCATTTTTAGTGCATTATTATTATTTGTTAAACCCTAAGTTAACTTTCTAATTGATTACATGGTTGCTAAGTCGAGTCATATCCTTGTACATATTGTTTTGGGACGATTGGGACTCATGGGTAAGTACTTATTTTATGGAGTAATGGGGAAGAACATCACTTATTACCCCCATATGTACGTTCATCTTAAAAGTGCTCCAAGTGTTTTAATTTTCTTAATTCGAGTCATTAGATTAGTTTAATTGTAAAGTATGTAAAGATTCAAGTGTAAGGGAAATGTTCATTCCCTATGATGTATTATTTTGGATGGTAGGGTAAGAGTGTATGGAAAAAAAAATTGAAAAAATCAAAAAAAAAAAATAGAAAAAGGAAAAAGAGAAAAAACATACGGACTACCATCCCGTTTCATTCTATGTTTATTTTATGTTTTTGTTATTTTTCATTTATTAGCATAAGTCGAGTCTAGTCTTGGCTTAGCAACACCATATTGTACATGTAATTAACCAAGATTGATAACTCGCCACCAGTAAAACTTCCTTTATCCAACAAAACCGTGTATTTCATATCCCTACACCTAACGTTACAACCCTTTAAAAGACCTCTTTGATAGTTTATCCTAGGTGCTTACGCCATGTGGTGGAGGTTTGATCCTTTCCCAAGCCTATGGTAATCTATTTTGCTATGACAGGTAGTGAGAGATATCTTCCGTTTCCATATTGTAATTTACACTTTATTACACCCGAGAGATGTGAGTATCTAAACACTATTTGTCAGGTGCTTGTATATGACCTCCGTGCTTGTCTATTGGTCTTTAGTGGAACGATTATTTGTTGTAATTACTTTTATATTAGTGTTAAATGACCCCTAACTTGTCTTTTGAATAGAATAAAAGTGCATTTGCTTGAGGACAAGCAAATCTCAAGTGTAAGGGTATATGATGAGGCGAAAAAAAATGATCCGTTTTTAGGGGGTCATTTAAGCCCAAATTCGAATTTATTTGATCAAATATTGCCCTAAATCGTTCCTTTTGTGATTTTAGGTACTTTGGGAGAGAAATCTGGAAAAGGAAGCAATTCGGACGTTTTTGAAGCATAAAAGTGAAGAAAACGCCAAAGTCTTAATTTTCCATGTTGGGAACAGTAGGTGACGGCGTCAAGAGTAACTCCCTGACGGCGTCAAGAGCAAAATTCCATGACGACCCAGTACAGATTTGACGGCGTCATGAAGGTAGGGCGTCAAGAGTAAAAGTCATGACGGCCTGGAAATGATTAAGTCTTGACGGCGTCAAATGTAGATCAAGGCAGTCCGAGAATAGTTTTGGCGGTGAGTTGACGGCGTCACAAGCTTTGTCTTGACGCCGTCAGACCTCTTTTTCTATATATAGTTTTTTAATTTTTCACATTTAAAGAGAGAAGTTTTGGAGAAACCCTAAGTACGAACTTGGTGCGAATTTTACAGGTTTTTCAAGGGTTCCAAGCCCTTGATACCTTACATGTGTAATTAAGATAAGTGTTCTTTCAATTCAATCAATATGTCTATGTGTTGGTTGTCTATATCTTGTTCTTGTCTTAATTCCATCATGCTAGGTTAGATCTATCTTGTGTTTGCTTAGATCTAATGAAACCTAGATGTTAATTATGTGTTGATTACTTGTTTATACTTGTTTTGGATGAATGATTTATATGTTAGGCTTAAGAAAACTGGCAGATCTCCAATTGGTAACATGCTTGAACGTCTTAAGAAACATGAACCGACGCGCACTAGGTCTTTATTGGTTGTATTTAATGCATGAGCCACTGTTTACAATCCCTATAGTTGTGCTGGGCATGGTGTAGGAGGAGATAAGAGCTCATAGAATTGGGGAGTTAAGTGTGCCACCCCATGAATGGTATTAAGGAATACGATCCGTCATCCATGCATTTATAACAAGTAATTAACGTGTAAAAGATGTCTAGGGAGTAGTGAAATCTAAGTAAACACATTTTCTCCACTTATTGCTCACAACTTTAGTATAATTTAGTTTATTTTCATTTTTAGTATTTTATTTTGATTGCATCTTAGTATTGGGTTAGTTGATTAGCAACTAATTCCGCCCAAATCCTTCAAACCCGAGAATTTTAATTGCTTTATAAAAAATATAAAAACACAAAAATAATCATCCCTCACCTTTAGAACTAGTATTTAGGCTTTCTAATCCTAGCGACACTATTCCTAAGCTGAACGATCAATCCTCCGGTACTTGTCACTATACTATACTACAACGATCAGGTACACTGCCTGGTGGGGGTTGTAAGCTTTTCGAGATCCCTCGAGAGGTAAAGCCTGTTGCGATTCCCACGCATCAAGTTTTTGGCGCCGCAGCCCGGGGAATAGTTATTGTCTAGGTTAGAATTTCTTTTTATCAGGTCTACTTGCTAGATTCCTTTCTAGTAAGATTTTATTTTTATTTTTAGGTTTTCTTTAGTCTATCTTATTTCTTTGTGCCTTTGTTCGTAACCACCCGACATCATGGACAACGGGAACATCTTTGAACCCGTCATCCCACCACAACAAAACCCACCATTAGAACCCCTTAGGCCCCGAACCTTAGGAGAGTATTCCCGACCTAGCCATCAAGGCTATCGAAACACCATTGAGCTCACCGGAGCCAATGTGACCCCCTTGCGATCCGACACCATCCGGTTGGTGCAAAGCGGATGTGCATTCCATGGACTTCGTTCCGAAGATCCAAACCAACATCTTAAGGACTTCCTCAAAATCGTAGATTTCATAGACCTAGATGTTGAAACTAGAGAGACAACCCGATTACGCCTATTCCAATTTTCTCTACGGGATCAAGCTAGTCAATGGCTTGAGCATTTACCCGCGGGATCCATCACCACATGGGATAACCTCACCAATCGCTTCCTTACTCAATTCTTCCCACCGGGGAAGACTGCAATGCTTAGAAATGACATCCTGATGTTTGAACAGCAGCAGGGTGAAACTTTTTACGAAGCTTGGGCCCGTTTTAAGGATCTCCTCCATAAGGTCCCTCATCATGGTATAAACCGTTGGTTATTAGTCCAGATTTTCTACGACCATGTTGACTATCACACTAAGCGTACAATTGATAGGGCCGCGGGAGGTAAACTGCGTGATAAGAATGCCGAGGAGTCTTGGGCAGTTATCGAGGAGCTCGCCACTGATAATCAGGAGATGTGGGAGTTTAATCATACTGTAAAAGCGACTATCAATGCAGTCTCAACATCTGGAGGGACCACCGAAATCCCCGATGAACTCCTATGCAAACTCGAGGCCAAAGTTGACTATTTTGAGGAAAGGCAAAGGAGGCCTTTAAGTCCTAGACGAGCCACTGTCAATTCTGTCTCAAAACCAACTTCGACACCATTATCTGAGTCGCCTTCTAGAGAAAATGTTGAGACTTTCCAGAACTACACCCCACCTTGTTCCCCTCCCAAGGAACTTAGCTCGGAGTTTGAAGCTAGGATGAGAGAATATATGGAAACTCACTCAGATCGGCTTGCTAGATTCGAGGAAGCAGTTAATAAGCAAAAAGAGGAGATGCAGGAGAAAATGAATGAGATGATAAGTCTGTTAGAGGAGTATGCCAACCAGAGAACCCCCGAAAGAATACTACTAAGGAAAGAAAGCGCCACTCCCACCACCCAATTTGTTAACTCCATCACCATTGTCCAAAAGGATAACGAGAAGGTAGAAACTCCTGCTAAACAGACCTTAGAAAAACCACCAGAATCCCAACCTTTGAGCTACTACCTGAAACATGATATAAATAAAAACACCATAACAAATTGGATTAAGGGTGATGGGCGTAACCAACCTTCCAGACAGATTTCTGAGAAAGAGGAAGAAGTGAAAGATGAGTATGATACGCTTCCTGGAGGATCAGTATTCGAGAAGCTATTGGTACAAAAAGTGGCTACTAAGCAGTTAGCATGTGGGAACTTTGAGATACCAACGAGCATCGGGGACTTGAAATATCTTAGTGCTTTCGCCGACCAAGGATCGGAAGTAAATCTTATGCCCCTAACTATTTACATCCAGCTAACATCAAAAATGCCAGCGCCTACTCGTGTTAGGTTATCTCTTGTTGGACACTCGTACGTATACCCCCTAGGAATCGCAGAAGATGTATTAGTTAATGTCGCAGGATTCATGTACCCCATTGATTTTATGATCATCGATGATAAAGGAGATGGATGCATGCCAATAATCCTTGGGGCACCATTCCTCGCCACCGCTAGGGCTGTCATTAAGTATGAAGGTAGGAAGATTGAGCTTAAATCTGGAAAAAGAAAGATTAGCTTCCCCATGACCCCGCGAAGTGGGCATGAGAATTTGAGTTGGAGAAAGATCAAAAACAACATTGGCACGACACCCATTCGTGTTCAGAATAAAATTCTTGCATGGGAGGCAAGAATCAAAAGCTATAAGAAAGCCAAAAATGAAAGAAGAAAAAGCAATAAGGTTCAGGTCGAACTCGAACATACTCGACCCGCAGAAAATCATATACCATTTGAGGAAGGGAACTTGGTACTCTTGAGACACGTGGAAACAACAATACCACCCGATAAACCAAGTCCTTGGTGGTATGGGCCATTCACAATCGAAGGTGTGAGCCAAGATGGGGTAGCTAACTTGAGAAGCAAATTAGGTGGGATGGTGATTGCGAGTATCGACAGATTGAGACACTACCACCATAACAGTAGTGATCGCAACTACATGGGATATATCATTTCAAATGATGAGATCACGTAGTAACCCATGACCTTGAGTCTAGCTACAAGACTCGTAAATAAAGAAAAGCGCTTCTTGGGAGGCAACCCATGTTTTGTGTGATTTTATTTGTTTGTTTGTTATTTGCTTCCGTATGCATGTTTTATTTTTATTGTTAGTAGATCATGTTTCTAAGCTAAATAGTGAAAATACTTTACTTTGTTGTTTTGGCCTAGTCTTAACTCCACCTAAAGGTATTTTTGCAAAAGATAAGTGTAAGGGGAAACCCCAAATATGTTTTTTAAGAAACAAACCAATCATGATTCTCCACAATATTAAGTGAACATGTATATTCGTATTTGTTAGAGTCAAATGCTTGTATTGAGTCATAATGAAGTTTTGCAGGATTTTCCAGGAAGTAGGACCAAGTTTTTCCAGAAATTTTCCGGAAACTTAACATAAGAATTTCTGCAGGTCACTTCTGACGGCGTCAAGAGTTTACTCTTGACGGCGTAGAGTGTAAAAATATGGAAATTTTACCGGTTTTGTTTTTCTAATGGAGTTTTATGGTTTTTGTGAATTATTAAGTTTTATAATCTCCAGGAACTCTGCAAACTTCATTCCACAAGCATTATATCTTATCTTGTTTTCAAGGATTTAGTAGCTTATATAGGATGCCGCCGATTTTACGCGAGGTTGTCTTGTCTATTTTGTCAGGTTTTACAGGTTACGTATGACAAGAAGATGATTTATATTCTGGAAGGGAAGCTTTGATTGTTTATTTTCTTGGAGGAAGATTTAACCTGGCCACCTTATTATCCATACCGAGCGAATCAGGGGAGTATTTGATTTCATTCTCTTTACTTTTTCACTTTTACATTCTTTACTTGAACATTGGGGACAATGTTCATCTTAAGTGTAAGGGGAGGGTAAAAAGATGATACCTTACATATGCACTTTCGCTTGAGTTTGTTTTGTCTAATGGTAGATGTGTAATAAAACTATGAGAAATACTTGTTAGTGCAATTTTAGCGCCAAATTTAAAATTTTTTACAACATTTAGGAGTGAAACTTTAACCATAGCAAGCGTCTCATGGATAGGAGATTGTATGACTAGCACATAACCGTATATACAGAAAAATTTTCCACCCAAATATGTGAGGTTCACCTTTAGATTTGATAGGAAAAGCATTCATTATTAGTGCTTATGAGTGTACCGGTAGCATTTAGATTCTAGAACTTGCGTTAGTGATGCATCCCGAGACCGCTAGTGAGACTACATTTGTGTGGTAGGATTTACTACATGATAAGAGGCATTAGGATCACCCTTGTGTTAAACCTGTATCATAATTACTTGACCATTTAAGTCATATTACTTGGCTAGTTAAGTCAACTAATTTTTCCCACACCCTTAGCGTTGTACTCATTTTTAGTACACGAAACCTCTAGTACACCCCTCCGAGCCTATCTTTTCATTTCTAACTTTAAGCATTTTACTTAAAGGAAGAATTTGTTACACCCCACTTAAATGTACAACCAAATCGCCTTAGCCTTCCGTGTATGCGCTCATTTTTAGTGCATTATTATTATTTGTTAAACCCTAAGTTAACTTTCTAATTGATTACATGGTTGCTAAGTCGAGTCATATCCTTGTACATATTGTTTTGGGACGATTGGGACTCATGGGTAAGTACTTATTTTATGGAGTAATGGGGAAGAACATCACTTATTACCCCCATATGTACGTTCATCTTAAAAGTGCTCCAAGTGTTTTAATTTTCTTAATTCGAGTCATTAGATTAGTTTAATTGTAAAGTATGTAAAGATTCAAGTGTAAGGGAAATGTTCATTCCCTATGATGTATTATTTTGGATGGTAGGGTAAGAGTGTATGGAAAAAAAAATTGAAAAAATCAAAAAAAAAAAAAATAGAAAAAGGAAAAAGAGAAAAAACATACGGACTACCATCCCGTTTCATTCTATGTTTATTTTATGTTTTTGTTATTTTTCATTTATTAGCATAAGTCGAGTCTAGTCTTGGCTTAGCAACACCATATTGTACATGTAATTAACCAAGATTGATAACTCGCCACCAGTAAAACTTCCTTTATCCAACAAAACCGTGTATTTCATATCCCTACACCTAACGTTACAACCCTTTAAAAGACCTCTTTGATAGTTTATCCTAGGTGCTTACGCCATGTGGTGGAGGTTTGATCCTTTCCCAAGCCTATGGTAATCTATTTTGCTATGACAGGTAGTGAGAGATATCTTCCGTTTCCATATTGTAATTTACACTTTATTACACCCGAGAGATGTGAGTATCTAAACACTATTTGTCAGGTGCTTGTATATGACCTCCGTGCTTGTCTATTGGTCTTTAGTGGAACGATTATTTGTTGTAATTACTTTTATATTAGTGTTAAATGACCCCTAACTTGTCTTTTGAATAGAATAAAAGTGCATTTGCTTGAGGACAAGCAAATCTCAAGTGTAAGGGTATATGATGAGGCGAAAAATGATCCGTTTTTAGGGGGTCATTTAAGCCCAAATTCGAATTTATTTGATCAAATATTGCCCTAAATCGTTCCTTTTGTGATTTTAGGTACTTTGGGAGAGAAATCTGGAAAAGGAAGCAATTCGGACATTTTTGAAGCATAAAAGTGAAGAAAACGCCAAAGTCTTAATTTTCCATGCTGGGAACAGTAGGTGACGGCGTCAAGAGTAACTCCCTGACGGCGTCAAGAGCAAAATTCCATGACGACCCAGTACAGATTTGACGGCGTCATGAAGGTAGGGCGTCAAGAGTAAAAGTCATGACGGCCTGGAAATGATTAAGTCTTGACGGCGTCAATTGTAGATCAAGGCAGTCCGAGAATAGTTTTGGCGGCGAGGTGACGACGTCACAAGCTTTATCTTGACGCCGTCAGACCTCTTTTCCTATATATAGTTTTTTAATTTTTCACATTTAAAGAGAGAAGTTTTGGAGAAACCCTAAGTACGAACTTGGTGCGAATTTTACAGGTTTTTCAAGGGTTCCAAGCCCTTGATACCTTACATGTGTAATTAAGATAAGTGTTCTTTCAATTCAATCAATATGTCTATGTGTTGGTTGTCTATATCTTGTTCTTGTCTTAATTCCATCATGCTAGGCTAGATCTATCTTGTGTTTGCTTAGATCTAATGAAACCTAGATGTTAATTATGTGTTGATTACTTGTTTATACTTGTTTTGGATGAATGATTTATATGTTAGGCTTAAGAAAACTGGCAGATCTCCAATTGGTAACATGCTTGAACGTCTTAAGAAACATGAACCGACGCGCACTAGGTCTTTATTGGTTGTATTTAATGCATGAGCCACTGTTTACAATCCCTATAGTTGTGCTGGGCATGGTGTAGGAGGAGATAAGAGCTCATAGAATTGGGGAGTTAAGTGTGCCACCCCATGAATGGTATTAAGGAATACGATCCATCATCCATGCATTTATAACAAGTAATTAACGTGTAAAAGATGTCTAGGGAGTAGTGAAATCTAAGTAAACACATTTTCTCCACTTATTGCTCACAACTTTAGTATAATTTAGTTTATTTTCATTTTTAGTATTTTATTTTGATTGCATCTTAGTATTGGGTTAGTTGATTAGCAACTAATTCCGCCCAAATCCTTCAAACCCGAGAATTTTAATTGCTTTATAAAAAATATAAAAAAACAAAAATAATCATCCCTCACCTTTAGAACTAGTATTTAGGCTTTCTTATCCTAGCGACACTATTCCTAAGCTGAACGATCAATCCCCCGATACTTGTCACTATACTATATTACGGATAACCTCCGAAGTATTAATAACCTATAGGTGCACACTATTGTATCTAAATAAGCAAACATTGAATAGTACACACGAAACCGTGTGACTAAAGCTGACAATTCCAAATAAGCCAACCTTGAATAGTACACACAAAATATATGTGACTAAAGCTGACAATATATCCTAGTCCATACGCATAGCAAGTTTTAGAAAGAATATAGAAGCGATAATAGTCCACATAAATAATTTGCACGTTTCTCACCCCAAGTATTGAAAACATAGTTCAAGAGTAAAAGTGGGGCTATGACTCACCTCAAGTCCAGCAATCATCAAAAGAAATCGATAGATGTAAGATGTATAGTAAGTCAAAAGACGGCAACTACGGACTCGGCACGACTTAACAATATCAACTCGTTCAGAAATCATTTCCGCAAAATCAAATATTCCCAAACCCGAACGTATTCCATTTTACTTCCGAAAATCCATTTCTCGTATAAATCTCGTATTAGTTTGGAGTTTGGCATTTGGTATCTATGCGGGTGGTGAGTCGACACAACTCAAACCAAGAAATCACAACGAAAATAAATAATAAAACCATCTATAGGTCTAGTATTAGCCCAATATATTATTTAAATAAATCATCGTAGTTTATCAAATCCGTCGATTCGATAATCTCCCCATATTTATTTACGTAATATATCACTCTAAGATTATACCCAAACCTAAATCATATTGCACGTAAAGTTCTACATGGTAAGTATCAAAGCTTAATAAATTCCCTAAATATATCGTCAAGCTTACCAAATTCGTCAATTTGGCAAACCTCGCGAGATATTTAGTAATTCATTGTTCTCGTACACATACCATAACCTATGGGCTTCGTAGGATACAATACCCATTAATAAGCTCATTTCATATAACTAGATAGACCCTATTTAATCCGTCGATTAAATAAGTTACATAGTTATAGTAAATGGACGTATTAACGTCACATATCCGTGACAAACACGAAAAGTCATAAAACAAGTAGTAAAGCCCACTTGGACTCAAGTGACCACAATCCAGTATAACTCGATAGTTTCCTCGTTTATTTAAAAAAAAGTATTTCATTTAATAATTATCCAACATAAAAGATTTCGTCGTTATTTATAGTCATTTAATTATAATAACGCTCCCGACATCTATTACACTACTTTCATAGTATAGTATTTATCGTCATGTTATTATAATATTACTCGTGATCGTTTTATTTTTAATATACGCATTTATATATTTATATATACGTTTATCACGTCTATATAATTATATAAACGTTTATATTACCAATAATATTATTACGAGTTTTATTATTAGCGTTTGATTATAAATATTTATCGAGTCATAAGAGATGGTCACATGTCCGAGTCATCACTCTCGGCTCATTGTCCAAGTCCAAACAATAATAAACAACACAATCAAGTAATCAATCTCCGTCCAACAATACCCATAACACGTGCTACAACAATAGGGTCCGACTACGGCACCCGACTAACCTATCTCCGTCATCTAATTTGACCGTCTCACAATCGGTCCCCATACTATATCATACTTGTCAACACAACTCAACAAAATAAATATCCAAAACCAATACCGAGACCATTAGAGTCTCGGCCTCCTTTTCACTCCATACGTCCACAACCACAAAACAACAACAGTGATAAACCAACAACAATAACATGGAACAATAACAAGAAAACATCAAAATATATATGTGTTCCGGGTCGATTTTACCAAGTCAAACCCGTGCCGAGAGACCCACTTGGGTCTCGGCTACACCACGAGTCAAGGTGACTCAAACCCAAGACCACTTTGGTCTCGGCTTAGGCTCATCCGAGCACACCAAAACAGCCAAACAGACCCTTAGGGTCGCGGCATCACAAGGACCACAACAAGTATCCATATAGAAATCAAGACTCAAGTGAAACAATCCTTCCACAAAATCAAGACCCTCGCTACCAAGTCTACGAGATCAAATCCCAACAAGGAAATCAAGCCATAGGGCTCGAACCACACGAGACCGTGAGCCACGGCTCGTGTAACGAATCGACCCAACAAAACAAGCAACAACCCAGATACCAAACGGATTTATTTAACCCATATTATCAAAACCCATTAGTATTTCGTGTTTTAACCCATAAACCAAACGAATATCGTTAAATTCGTGACCCTTGGGTCACGTTTTTACCAAAATAAGAGTGAAACTCGTCTTACCCTTGATCCTTAAAACCCAATACGTGTCAAAGTTCGAAAACAAGAAGATGGTGGTGATTCTTGGTGTTTAAATGAGATGAAATAAGGGGTTAAAGGGCGCGTGTAGTAGTGGATCTAAGAGAATAGATGATGAGGATTAAAGTGGTGGTGGTCGTGAGTGTTGATGGTTGGCGGTGAGGCTGTGGTTTGGCGGGAATGGATGTGGCGGCTAGGTTTAGCAAAAGAGAGAGATGAAATGTTGAAGAGGTTGTGTTTGTTTGTGTGTGGTGTGAAACCAGGAAACCATAAGGACGAATTTTTGTAGCCATACTCTTTTTATTACTTTCTTTTCTTTCTTTTAATCTAACATTAATAATAATAATAATATGTAGGTTACTCATAATGATTAACATGTATGGTTCTTGTGATTATGGATCGAATATGGGATTCAAGAGAGATGTTATATAGAAAAAGAGATGGGAGCCTTTTCTAGAGAGAGAAACAAGAGATATTTGATTAGTGTAATGAAAGGTCCAACCCTCTCCCTTGGGTGGGAGAGGGTATATATACTACAACTACTTGGTGCTCCATGAAACGAGCTGTAGAGTGAGCTGACAGAGGGTAAAGACCCGACCCACTCTACGAATACTATTTACATATTTAACTACTAATAAACTATGTACTAACTATAATAAGGATAATTCTACGAGCTACGTAATGCTTAGCAATACTTGGGGTGACCGAGTCTGTAACACCCCAACCCGACAAGGGTAGAAGTGCCACAAGGATGGTGACATATCAAAGCATACATACATAATATCATACACAACGGAAGTCTTAAACATAATTCAATATGAAAGACCAAGCCAACACAGCTTAAGTCAAAGTACATAAGTTCAATGATGAAGAAATAATCCAAAGGAAATAAGAACATAATCCAAATCCAAAGTCATAACATAGGGTGGTCATCTAAGGTAAAAGCTCCAACACAAGCTCTAACTCTCATCCCATAGCAAAAGCCCAGCTCCTAGCTTAGATACCTGCCGCAGGAAAAGGAAATGCGGCTGAGCTTAAAAAGCCCAGTGAACAGATACATAAACAAAGCAACGATAATGAAATAGAACTGAAATATAGTGCATTGGGGAAATATCATAAGGAATAAACAAAGGAATAATAGAAATGAAGGAATAGGATAGTCCTCCACCACGAGCCCAAAACTCAAAGTCATATCTCAAAGTCATAAGCCTTCAATTCATAATCTCACAATCAGAGGGGATACCTCTCAGGCAACCAGATAATATGAGGGGTGTCCTCATGTATCATAAGGGTGGAGTGATCAGCTCCCAGGGGTTGTGAAGGGCATGTATAGCACACAGTACCAATCACCTCAAAGTCAACTCAAAGTCATAGTTAAATCCACTAAGCATACATGTCTAGGATTGCAACCCATACGCCCCTTACTCAAAGTCAATCTCAAAGTCATATACTCAAAGTCATAATGGCCATAATAATAATCATAAAAAGGGACGGCGCGAGAAATCACTCACCCACACATGAGTCATGCCAGTGGTGCATCACAGACATGCCTATGGTACCTCCATAGGTAGGAGAAACATAAATGGCTCGGGTATCAAACTAAGAGTCAGGTCTCAAAGTCATGCAAAAAGGTCATATAGCAAAGGTTTATCTCAAAGTCATCTCAAAATCATATCAGGGTTCAATCAAAAGGGAACATAGCAGTGGCTTGGGGAATCTTAACTGAATCATAACTCAACATCAATGTATAGGAACCTTTTACTGAAAAAGGCAGAGTATCCGTACCTTATTGCAAGCACAGAAAATAGAAACAAACTCAGAAAATAGATGTGGCTCAGGACCTCTCCTTCTTCACACCTAGAGGAGAAGAGGGGGAATCATAATTCATTCTTAAATTCATGTCTTTCCATTTAAAGTAACTTTCCATTTTTAGCAAGTTTCCATAAATAGTAAGTTTCCACTTTTAGAAAGTTTCCATATTTAGAAAGTTGAATCATTATTAATGGAAATAAAGTATCTTTTAACCTTTTACTCATTTGGTCCTTAGGGTTTCATAACTTTGCATTTTATACCCTTTACTTTCCAAAATTACACTTTAAACCTTTTAGTATTCAAAGTTACACATTAAACCCTTAACTTATCCTTTTTACATAATGAGCACTTATTTTAAGATGTTATACGAATGGATACTCAAACTTTTATAATTTACACTTTAAGTCCCTCAAGTTATAAAAGTTACATATTTAACCCTTTAATTTATAATTTCAACTTTTAATTACCACTAATTACATATTAGGCCATTAAATTATCAAAGTGACACATAAATCCCTGAATATATTAAATTACTCAAAACAGCTCCAAGTTTCTGAAAATTACATGTTTAGTCCCTCTCTTTTAATTATTTTCAAAACAAACCCTAATTAGGTTTAAAATACATTTTAATCCATTTAAATGCAAAACTTACATTTAGCACCCTCATTATATATTTTATTCGAATATTGTACAGCTCAAATAAAGTTCCAGAACTAACCCTTAAGTTTTAAAGTTTACAAAACTCACCCAAAACTTTTTAGCCAAATCGTATAAACCAAAAACAAGGAAATTAGAAACCCTAATCCATCCAATTCATTTTTAATCATTACCAAATCATTAAAGATCATTAATAGTCACAAATTTCCAGCCCTAAACACAAACCCTAGATCCCACGATTTTATTTTCTTTTTCTCTTTATACGATTTAATCAAAACAAAATAATTACGAAACACAATGTTTTAGGCCATGATAATTCTTCCAACATTTTTCCAGATCATATTACATAATAACATATGTAAATAAATTTTATTAATAATTATTCTGGATCGGAATATGTATTTCACAATTAAACACGTTTTTAGGGTTTTAAATCACGAAAACGATGTAGAGCATGCATGGATCGATTAGAGCATTTTAGATGATGTTCATAGGGTGTAAGGGACCTGAGAAAAATACCAAACCAATATTCGAACGTGTGGAAAAGGCTGTGCGAATTGTTGTGTACGCGTATGAGCAAAACGACCCAAAAATCCACACGACTCCAAAAGCTTCTCCAAGACCTTTCTATCATTTTTCCCAGAGTATACATGATATGAGGATTATGAGAAAAATCATAAATGAATTTTAGAGAGGTCGAACAAATCATAATCGATCTTACCTTGTTATTAGGCGCGACAAAGGGAAAACCAAAACCACGATCGATCCAAGCTTCAACAATTCAAAAGGGTATTTTTCTAGGACTTCTTGGATGTTGTTTGATCACAGAAAAATGCCTAGGAATGATGGAGTTGTCGAATGGAGGCTGTGAGAATTGTTTGTGTGTTTATTGAAATCGGCAATTAGGGTTTTTAAAAGAAAAGATATGGTTTTTGGTTTTAAAAAGGATATGCCGTTTGATGAGGGGAGGGCTTGGTCCAGAATTTTCGAAATTTAGGTTGGGAGAATATTTGGTGATAATTATCTTCCTTATTTACCAAGTTTAAATCATTTTAAATCTCTTTAAAATTCATTTTATTTCATTCGGCCCTATGAGGGGTATTTTGGTAATTTTACCACTTGTATAAATGTTAAATGTAATTGTTAAAATTATTTGGATACATAACTTGTGCATTGTTTGAAGTTTGGGATTTATTTGGATACTTTATAAGCTTTTAATTAAATTTTAAATATGTAGGGGCATTTTGGTCATTTCACATGCTTTTAGATTTTAGGTGTTACAACTTCTTCCCCTCTAAAAAGAAAAATTTCATCCTCGAAATTTGAAAGGAATCAGAAATGAAACGAATCGAAACATAACGGAGACATACCAGATCAGAATACAAAGTGAGGATAACTAGCTCGAATAGACTCCTCGGTTTCCCAGGTAGCTTCCCGCTCTGGGTGGTTCCGCCAAAGAATCTTAACGAAAGGAATAACTTTACGCCTCATAACTCGCTCTTGGCGATCAAGAACAGCTTCCGGCTCCTCCGGAAGAGACATATCGGCCTGAATCTGATCGAAAGGATAGGACACCACATGCAAGGGATGATAATTGTATCCCCTTAGAAGAGATACATGAAAGACGTCGTGAACATGTGATAACTGCGGAGGAAGAGCTAAACGATACGAAACCTCTCCAATGCGCTCCAAAATCTCAAACGGTCCAATGAATCGAGGACTAAGCTTGCCCTTGATCCCGAAACGTTTAACTCCACGAAACGGCGAAACTTTAAGGAATACCCGATCACCAACACGAAACTCTAAGTCACGCCGATGCTTATCAGCATAACTCTTTTGACGCGTACGTGCTTCCTTCAATTTTTCCCTAGCAACATCCACTTTCTCGGTAGCAATCTGAACTAACTCCGGACCTTCAATAATACGCTCACCAACCTCATTCCAACAAACTGGAGCTCTGCACTTCCTACCATACAACATCTCGAAGGAGCCATACGAATACTCGCGTGCCAGCTGTTGTTGTATGCAAACTCAACCAAACACAAATATTCGTCCCAGTTACCAGTCCACTCTAAAGCACATGCCCTCAACATATCCTCTAATGTCTGGATGGTCCTCTCCGACTGACCATCTGTCTGAGGGTGAAAAGCCGTGCTGAACTTAAGGCGCGTACCCCATGCCTTATGCAATCCCTTCCAGAAACGAGATGTAAACCGTGGGTCTCTGTCTGATATGATGGCAGTAGGCATACCATGAAGCCTAACGATCTCCTGCTGAAATATGTCCGCCAACTTACTAACTCTGTAGTCCACACGAATAGGGAGAAAGTGAGCAGACTTGGTTAGTCGATCAACAACCACCCAAATCGCATCATGCTTCTTACGGGTAAGAGGTAAACCTGTAACGAAATCCATGGAAATCTCTTCCCACTTCCACTTCGGAATCTCCAATGGCTGCAATAACCCACTCGCTCTTTGATGCTCAATCTTTACTTGCTGGCAAGTCAAACACTTCGATATAAACAACACCACGTCATGTTTCATACCATTCCACCAAAAATGTTGTTTAAGATCCCTGTACATCTTGGTAGAACCAGGATGAATAGTGAACGGGGAACTATGAGCCTCTGATAGAATAGTCTCTCGAAGTTCCGGATCGTTAGGAACGCAAAGACGATCCTCAAACCAAACCACACCAAATTCGTCAACTCTGAACTCTGACTGTTTGCCTTCCTCAACATTTTGAACTATAGACCACAGCTCACCATCCTCCTTCTGAGCTTCCTTTATTCGCAAGATAAGATTGGACTCAACTTTAAGACTAGCCCAATAACCATCCTGACCTCGAATACAAAACTCCACATCCAGAAGCTTTAAGTCATGCAAAACTCGAGGATCAAACTCTAAACTCGCAACCATACCAGACTTCCTACTGAGAGCATCCGCGACTACATTCGCCTTACCGGGATGATACTGAATATTAACATCATAGTCCTTCAGGAGTTCTAACCACCGCCTCTGTCTCATATTCAGTTCCTTCTGAGTGAAGATGTACTTAAGACTCTTGTGGTCGGTGAAAATGTCACAAGACTCTCCATACAAATAATGGCGCCAAATCTTTAGCGCGAAAACCACAGCTGCTAACTCAAGATCATGTGTCGGATAATTCACTTAGTGAGGTTTCAACTGCCTCGAAGCATAAGCAATCACCTTTCCATGCTGTGTCAACACACATCCCAAACCTTTCTTCGATGCATCACTATATATTTGAAAACCACCTGAACCAGATGGAAGAGTCAAAATAGGTGCAGACACTAAACATTTCTTCAACTCCTCAAAACTACTTTCCCTCTCATCAGTCCAAACAAACTTCTCTCCTTTCCTCATCAATTGTGTTAAAGGCAAAGCGAGACGCGAAAAGCCTTCAACAAATCTCCTATAATACCCAGCAAGACCCAGAAAACTCCTTACTTCCGTCACGTTTGTAGGTCTCGGCCATTTTGTGATAGCCTCAACCTTCGCAGGGTCCATAGTAATATCGTCCGCAGAAACAATGTGACCCAAGAAGGCTACTCGATCCAACCAAAACTCGCATTTCGAAAACTTCGCATATAATCTCTGCTGTCGAAGAACTTCCAGAACCATACTAAGATGTTGCTCGTGTTCCTCCTCGGACTTAGAATACACAAGGATGTCATCAATGAAGACAATGACGAACTTATCGAGGAATTCGTGAAATACCCGGTTCATAAGGTCCATGAAAACTGCAGGAGCATTGGTCAACCCAAAAGGCATAACCAAGAATTCATAATGATCGTACCGAGTTCGAAAAGCCGTTTTAGGAACATCTTGCTCCCTCACCCGAAGTTGGTGATAACCGGACCTCAGATCAATCTTAGAGAAATGCCTCGCTCCTTGCAATTGGTCAAATAGATCATCAATGCGTGGAAGAGGGTAACGGTTACGGATTGTGATACGGTTAAGTTCCCGATAATCAATACAAAGACGCATGCTTCCATCCTTCTTCTTAACAAACAATACGGGAGCACCCCATGGAGACACACTCGGACGAATGAATCCATTATCTAACAATTCTTGCAATTGCTCCTTCAGTTCTTTCAATTCGATCGGTGCCATACGGTATGGAGCTTTAGATATGGGTTCAGCACCCGGAATCAGATCGATGCTGAACTCAATTTCTCGAACAGGAGGAATACCAGGAAGTTCATCTGGAAACACATCAGTAAAATCGCGCACAACGCGAATACCATCAATGCTCGGAACATCCACAGAAGTATCCTTGATAGAAGCAAGGAAACCAATACAGCCATGTGAAATCAGCGTCCGGGCTTTCATAGCCGAAATAATCTTTACGGATTTCAGAGGTTGTGAACCAGAATAGACAAAATCAGGATGATGAAGATTACCAAAGATCACTTTACGAGCATAACAATCAATGGTCGCTTTATGAGCAGCCAACCAGTCCATGCCCAGAATAATATCAAAGTCAATCATATCGATGGGAAGAAGGTTCGCAGCACGAATACGATCATCGAAACGAAGAGGGCAATTCACATACTCAACATCAATAATCACATGAGTTTTCATCAGAGTAGCAATAGATATACGGTTCATTAGTCGTTTTGGGATTATGTTTATTTTATTTGCAAGTGAAGTAGATATTATGGAATGTGTAGCACCGGTGTCAAATAAAACAAAGACAGTACGATCTCCAATAAATAGAAAACCCGTAATAGTACCTGAGGAACCAGCTGCCTGATCACGAGTCATAGAGTAAACCCGGCCTGAATTAGGAGCAGCCCTAGCATCAACTTTAGGTTCACCAACCTTCTTCTTAGGACAGTCGATGACTTTGTGATGAGTAGATCCACACCAGAAACAACCACCAGAAGCTTTATAACAAGGACCTGGATGAGTCTTCCCACAGAAAGTACATGTAGGAGGAAGGGGTAGAGCTTCAAAAGACTTCTTCTGACCCGACGATCCCGACTGCTGATACTGCTGAGAATCCCTACGTCGGTTGTTATTATTCTGCCCTTGACGATCACCACCATACCTACCAGTATCCCGACGATCTTGGTTCTTGTAATCCTGCTGTCTATTATTATAACCACGGTCCTGACGACCCCTCTGATCATACCCCTGATCCTGTCGACCCCGAGAATCCTGCCTATGGTCCTGCCGACCATGATTACGAGAATCCACCCTGTTACCATCCCTATCACGCTTATAAGACACCCGATCCGCATGTAGCAACTCAATGTTACGGGCGGCATCCTGCACTCCAGCAACATCCTCAAAAGTAGTGTTAACGATCTTGTCCAACACCCACTTCTTCAAAGCCCATTTAAAATGACGTGCCTGACGCACAGCATCACCAGTAACCTCTGGCCCAACAAAACTAACCAAACGCAAGAATCTCTGCATAAACTCTCCGGATGACTCCTGATCACCCTGACGAATCGACCCGTACTCTCTCTCATACCTTAACTGTTCTGCCATAGGAAGATACTGTCTGTAAAATGCCTCAATGAAATCAGCCCACGAACAAGTCTCAGCAAAATCACCTCCTTTGGCCTGAACAAGAGCAGTCCACCAGTTCTGAGCATCACCTTCCAATTTAAATGTAGCCAAACGAGTTTTAAACTCGTCACCACATCCCAGAACACAAAACAATTTCTCAACATGTGTGATCCAGTCCTCCACTTCATGGGGAGTAGCAGCGGACTTGAATGAGAGAGGCTTGAGCTTGTTAAACCTCTCGATCCACACATGGATACCAGTTGGGGAACATGAGGTGAAGCATTAGGTTGAGCATTTGGTGGAGTAGAAGGTCTAGCACCACTACCAGAAGGACTCGGCCCATTCCTGAGGTTATTGGCCACTTCAGTCACTACTCGTGGAATAGCAGCTTCCAAAGCAGCGTTAATCATAGCTTGGAAATCAGGGGCATCATCATCCCCATCAGTGTACTGAGTAAAGCGGGTGTTCACCATCTGAATGATCATGGAAAGGGATTAGCAAAACATAAGAGAAAATAAGCACGAAATGGAAGACGAAGCAGAAACCTATGCTACCCAAATCCTCACCAGTCAAACCTAAAGTCTTAAAGGTCAAATCCTAAGGTCCATAAGACTCACAGGCCATGTTTATGTACTACAGGTCGCAGCCTGGTCTCTGATACCATAATTGTAACACCCCAACCCGACAAGGGTAGAAGTGCCACAAGGATGGTGACATATCAAAGCATACATACATAATATCATACACAGCGGAAGTCTTAAACATAATTCAATATGAAAGACCAAGCCAACACAGCTTAAGTCAAAGTACATAAGTTCAATGATGAAGAAATAATCCAAAGGAAATAAGAACATAATCCAAATCCAAAGTCATAACATAGGGTGGTCATCTAAGGTAAAAGCTCCAACACAAGCTCTAACTCTCATCCCATAGCAAAAGCCCAGCTCCTAGCTTAGATACCTGTCGCAGGAAAAGGAAATGCGGCTGAGCTTAAAAAGCCCAGTGAACAGATACATAAACAAAGCAACGATAATGAAATAGAACTGAAATATAGTGCATTGGGGAAATATCATAAGGAATAAACAAAGGAATAATAGAAATGAAGGAATAGGATAGTCCTCCACCACGAGCCCAAAACTCAAAGTCATATCTCAAAGTCATAAGCCTTCAATTCATAATCTCACAATCAGAGGGGATACCTCTCAGGCAACCAGATAATATGAGGGGTGTCCTCATGTATCATAAGGGTGGAGTGATCAGCTCCCAGGGGTTGTGAAGGGCATGTATAGCACACAGTACCAATCACCTCAAAGTCAACTCAAAGTCATAGTTAAATCCACTAAGCATACATGTCTAGGATTGCAACCCATACGCCCCTTACTCAAAGTCAATCTCAAAGTCATATACTCAAAGTCATAATGGCCATAATAATAATCATAAAAAGGGACGGCGTGAGAAATCACTCACCCACACATGAGTCATGCCAGTGGTGCATCACAGACATGCCTATGGTACCTCCATAGGTAGGAGAAACATAAATGGCTCGGGTATCAAACTAAGAGTCAGGTCTCAAAGTCATGCAAAAAGGTCATATAGCAAAGGTTTATCTCAAAGTCATCTCAAAATCATATCAGGGTTCAATCAAAAGGGAACATAGCAGTGGCTTGGGGAATCTTAACTGAATCATAACTCAACATCAATGTATAGGAACCTTTTACTGAAAAAGGCAGAGTATCCGTACCTTATTGCAAGCACAGAAAATAGAAACAAACTCAGAAAATAGATGTGGCTCAGGACCTCTCCTTCTTCACACCTAGAGGAGAAGAGGGGGAATCATAATTCATTCTTAAATTCATGTCTTTCCATTTAAAGTAACTTTCCATTTTTAGCAAGTTTCCATAAATAGTAAGTTTCCACTTTTAGAAAGTTTCCATATTTAGAAAGTTGAATCATTATTAATGGAAATAAAGTATCTTTTAACCTTTTACTAATTTGGTCCTTAGGGTTTCATAACTTTGCATTTTATACCCTTTACTTTCCAAAATTACACTTTAAACCTTTTAGTATTCAAAGTTACACATTAAACCCTTAACTTATCCTTTTTACATAATGAGCACTTATTTTAAGATGTTATACGAATGGATACTCAAACTTTTATAATTTACACTTTAAGTCCCTCAAGTTATAAAAGTTACATATTTAACCCTTTAATTTATAATTTCAACTTTTAATTACCACTAATTACATATTAGGCCATTAAATTATCAAAGTGACACATAAATCCCTGAATATATTAAATTACTCAAAACAGCTCCAAGTTTCTGAAAATTACATGTTTAGTCCCTCTCTTTTAATTATTTTCAAAACAAACCCTAATTAGGTTTAAAATACATTTTAATCCATTTAAATGCAAAACTTACATTTAGCACCCTCATTATATATTTTATTCGAATATTGTACAGCTCAAATAAAGTTCCAGAACTAACCCTTAAGTTTTAAAGTTTACAAAACTCACCCAAAACTTTTTAGCCAAATCGTATAAACCAAAAACAAGGAAATTAGAAACCCTAATCCATCCAATTCATTTTTAATCATTACCAAATCATTAAAGATCATTAATAGTCACAAATTTCCAGCCCTAAACACAAACCCTAGATCCCACGATTTTATTTTCTTTTTCTCTTTATACGATTTAATCAAAACAAAATAATTACGAAACACAATGTTTTAGGCCATGATAATTCTTCCAACATTTTTCCAGATCATATTACATAATAACATATGTAAATAAATTTTATTAATAATTATTCTGGATCGGAATATGTATGTCACAATTAAACACGTTTTTAGGGTTTTAAATCACGAAAACGATGTAGAGCATGCATGGATCGATTAGAGCATTTTAGATGATGTTCATAGGGTGTAAGGGACCTGAGAAAAATACCAAACCAATATTCGAACATGTGGAAAAGGCTGTGCGAATTGTTGTGTACGCGTATGAGCAAAACGACCCAAAAATCCACACGACTCCAAAAGCTTCTTCACTACCTTTCTATCATTTTTCCCAGAGTATACATGATATGAGGATTATGAGAAAAATCATAAACGAATTTTAGAGAGGTCGAACAAATCATAATCGATCTTACCTTGTTATTAGGCGCGACAAAGGGAAAACCAAAACCACGATCGATCCAAGCTTCAACAATTCAAAAGGGTATTTTTCTAGGACTTCTTGGATGTTGTTTGATCACAGAAAAATGCCTAGGAATGATGGGGTTGTCGAATGGAGGCTGTGAGAATTGTTTGTGTGTTTATTGAAATCGGCAATTAGGGTTTTTAAAAGAAAAGATATGGTTTTTGGTTTTAAAAAGGATATGCCGTGTGATGAGGGGAGGGCTTGGTCCAGAATTTTCGAAATTTAGGTTGGGAGAATATTTGGTGATAATTATCTTCCTTATTTACCAAGTTTAAATCATTTTAAATCTCTTTAAAATTCATTTTATTTCATTCGGCCCTATGAGGGGTATTTTGGTAATTTTACCACTTGTATAAATGTTAAATGTAATTGTTAAAATTATTTGGATACATAACTTGTGCATTGTTTGAAGTTTGGGATTTATTTGGATACTTTATAAGCTTTTAATTAAATTTTAAATATGTAGGGGCATTTTGGTCATTTCACATGCTTTTAGATTTTAGGTGTTACAACTTCTTCCCCTCTAAAAAGAAAAATTTCATCCTCGAAATTTGAAAGGAATCAGAAATGAAACGAATCGAAACATAACGGAGACATACCAGATCAGAATACAAAGTGAGGATAACTAGCTCGAATAGACTCCTCGGTTTCCCAGGTAGCTTCCCGCTCTGGGTGGTTCCGCCAAAGAATCTTAACGAAAGGAATAACTTTACGCCTCATAACTCGCTCTTGGCGATCAAGAACAGCTTCCGGCTCCTCCGGAAGAGACATATCGGCCTGAATCTGATCGAAAGGATAGGACACCACATGCAAGGGATGATAATTGTATCCCCTTAGAAGAGATACATGAAAGACGTCGTGAACATGTGATAACTGCGGAGGAAGAGCTAAACGATACGAAACCTCTCCAATGCGCTCCAAAATCTCAAACGGTCCAATGAATCGAGGACTAAGCTTGCCCTTGATCCCGAAACGTTTAACTCCACGAAACGGCGAAACTTTAAGGAATACCCGATCACCAACACGAAACTCTAAGTCACGCCGATGCTTATCAGCATAACTCTTTTGACGCGTACGTGCTTCCTTCAATTTTTCCCTAGCAACATCCACTTTCTCGGTAGCAATCTGAACTAACTCCGGACCTTCAATAATACGCTCACCAACCTCATTCCAACAAACTGGAGCTCTGCACTTCCTACCATACAACATCTCGAAGGAGCCATACGAATACTCGCGTGCCAGCTGTTGTTGTATGCAAACTCAACCAAACACAAATATTCGTCCCAGTTACCAGTCCACTCTAAAGCACATGCCCTCAACATATCCTCTAATGTCTGGATGGTCCTCTCCGACTGACCATCTGTCTGAGGGTGAAAAGCCGTGCTGAACTTAAGGCGCGTACCCCATGCCTTATGCAATCCCTTCCAGAAACGAGATGTAAACCGTGGGTCTCTGTCTGATATGATGGCAGTAGGCATACCATGAAGCCTAACGATCTCCTGCTGAAATATGTCCGCCAACTTACTAACTCTGTAGTCCACACGAATAGGGAGAAAGTGAGCAGACTTGGTTAGTCGATCAACAACCACCCAAATCGCATCATGCTTCTTACGGGTAAGAGGTAAACCTGTAACGAAATCCATGGAAATCTCTTCCCACTTCCACTTCGGAATCTCCAATGGCTGCAATAACCCACTCGCTCTTTGATGCTCAATCTTTACTTGCTGGCAAGTCAAACACTTCGATATAAACAACACCACGTCATGTTTCATACCATTCCACCAAAAATGTTGTTTAAGATCCCTGTACATCTTGGTAGAACCAGGATGAATAGTGAACGGGGAACTATGAGCCTCTGATAGAATAGTCTCTCGAAGTTCCGGATCGTTAGGAACGCAAAGACGATCCTCAAACCAAACCACACCAAATTCGTCAACTCTGAACTCTGACTGTTTGCCTTCCTCAACATTTTGAACTATAGACCACAGCTCACCATCCTCCTTCTGAGCTTCCTTTATTCGCAAGATAAGATTGGACTCAACTTTAAGACTAGCCCAATAACCATCCTGACCTCGAATACAAAACTCCACATCCAGAAGCTTTAAGTCATGCAAAACTCGAGGATCAAACTCTAAACTCGCAACCATACCAGACTTCCTACTGAGAGCATCCGCGACTACATTCGCCTTACCGGGATGATACTGAATATTAACATCATAGTCCTTCAGGAGTTCTAACCACCGCCTCTGTCTCATATTCAGTTCCTTCTGAGTGAAGATGTACTTAAGACTCTTGTGGTCGGTGAAAATGTCACAAGACTCTCCATACAAATAATGGCGCCAAATCTTTAGCGCGAAAACCACAGCTGCTAACTCAAGATCATGTGTCGGATAATTCACTTAGTGAGGTTTCAACTGCCTCGAAGCATAAGCAATCACCTTTCCATGCTGTGTCAACACACATCCCAAACCTTTCTTCGATGCATCACTATATATTTGAAAACCACCTGAACCAGATGGAAGAGTCAAAATAGGTGCAGACACTAAACATTTCTTCAACTCCTCAAAACTACTTTCCCTCTCATCAGTCCAAACAAACTTCTCTCCTTTCCTCATCAATTGTGTTAAAGGCAAAGCGAGACGCGAAAAGCCTTCAACAAATCTCCTATAATACCCAGCAAGACCCAGAAAACTCCTTACTTCCGTCACGTTTGTAGGTCTCGGCCATTTTGTGATAGCCTCAACCTTCGCAGGGTCCATAGTAATATCGTCCGCAGAAACAATGTGACCCAAGAAGGCTACTCGATCCAACCAAAACTCGCATTTCGAAAACTTCGCATATAATCTCTGCTGTCGAAGAACTTCCAGAACCATACTAAGATGTTGCTCGTGTTCCTCCTCGGACTTAGAATACACAAGGATGTCATCAATGAAGACAATGACGAACTTATCGAGGAATTCGTGAAATACCCGGTTCATAAGGTCCATGAAAACTGCAGGAGCATTGGTCAACCCAAAAGGCATAACCAAGAATTCATAATGATCGTACCGAGTTCGAAAAGCCGTTTTAGGAACATCTTGCTCCCTCACCCGAAGTTGGTGATAACCGGACCTCAGATCAATCTTAGAGAAATGCCTCGCTCCTTGCAATTGGTCAAATAGATCATCAATGCGTGGAAGAGGGTAACGGTTACGGATTGTGATACGGTTAAGTTCCCGATAATCAATACAAAGACGCATGCTTCCATCCTTCTTCTTAACAAACAATACGGGAGCACCCCATGGAGACACACTCGGACGAATGAATCCATTATCTAACAATTCTTGCAATTGCTCCTTCAGTTCTTTCAATTCGATCGGTGCCATACGGTATGGAGCTTTAGATATGGGTTCAGCACCCGGAATCAGATCGATGCTGAACTCAATTTCTCGAACAGGAGGAATACCAGGAAGTTCATCTGGAAACACATCAGTAAAATCGCGCACAACGCGAATACCATCAATGCTCGGAACATCCACAGAAGTATCCTTGATAGAAGCAAGGAAACCAATACAGCCATGTGAAATCAGCGTCCGGGCTTTCATAGCCGAAATAATCTTTACGGATTTCAGAGGTTGTGAACCAGAATAGACAAAATCAGGATGATGAAGATTACCAAAGATCACTTTACGAGCATAACAATCAATGGTCGCTTTATGAGCAGCCAACCAGTCCATGCCCAGAATAATATCAAAGTCAATCATATCGATGGGAAGAAGGTTCGCAGCACGAATACGATCATCGAAACGAAGAGGGCAATTCACATACTCAACATCAATAATCACATGAGTTTTCATCAGAGTAGCAATAGATATACGGTTCATTAGTCGTTTTGGGATTATGTTTATTTTATTTGCAAGTGAAGTAGATATTATGGAATGTGTAGCACCGGTGTCAAATAAAACAAAGACAGTACGATCTCCAATAAATAGAAAACCCGTAATAGTACCTGAGGAACCAGCTGCCTGATCACGAGTCATAGAGTAAACCCGGCCTGAATTAGGAGCAGCCCTAGCATCAACTTTAGGTTCACCAACCTTCTTCTTAGGACAGTCGATGACTTTGTGATGAGTAGATCCACACCAGAAACAACCACCAGAAGCTTTATAACAAGGACCTGGATGAGTCTTCCCACAGAAAGTACATGTAGGAGGAAGGGGTAGAGCTTCAAAAGACTTCTTCTGACCCGACGATCCCGACTGCTGATACTGCTGAGAATCCCTACGTCGGTTGTTATTATTCTGCCCTTGACGATCACCACCATACCTACCAGTATCCCGACGATCTTGGTTCTTGTAATCCTGCTGTCTATTATTATAACCACGGTCCTGACGACCCCTCTGATCATACCCCTGATCCTGTCGACCCCGAGAATCCTGCCTATGGTCCTGCCGACCATGATTACGAGAATCCACCCTGTTACCATCCCTATCACGCTTATAAGACACCCGATCCGCATGTAGCAACTCAATGTTACGGGCGGCATCCTGCACTCCAGCAACATCCTCAAAAGTAGTGTTAACGATCTTGTCCAACACCCACTTCTTCAAAGCCCATTTAAAATGACGTGCCTGACGCACAGCATCACCAGTAACCTCTGGCCCAACAAAACTAACCAAACGCAAGAATCTCTGCATAAACTCTCCGGATGACTCCTGATCACCCTGACGAATCGACCCGTACTCTCTCTCATACCTTAACTGTTCTGCCATAGGAAGATACTGTCTGTAAAATGCCTCAATGAAATCAGCCCACGAACAAGTCTCAGCAAAATCACCTCCTTTGGCCTGAACAAGAGCAGTCCACCAGTTCTGAGCATCACCTTCCAATTTAAATGTAGCCAAACGAGTTTTAAACTCGTCACCACATCCCAGAACACAAAACAATTTCTCAACATGTGTGATCCAGTCCTCCACTTCATGGGGAGTAGCAGCGGACTTGAATGAGAGAGGCTTGAGCTTGTTAAACCTCTCGATCCACACATGGATACCAGTTGGGGAACATGAGGTGAAGCATTAGGTTGAGCATTTGGTGGAGTAGAAGGTCTAGCACCACTACCAGAAGGACTCGGCCCATTCCTGAGGTTATTGGCCACTTCAGTCACTACTCGTGGAATAGCAGCTTCCAAAGCAGCGTTAATCATAGCTTGGAAATCAGGGGCATCATCATCCCCATCAGTGTACTGAGTAAAGCGGGTGTTCACCATCTGAATGATCATGGAAAGGGATTAGCAAAACATAAGAGAAAATAAGCACGAAATGGAAGACGAAGCAGAAACCTATGCTACCCAAATCCTCACCAGTCAAACCTAAAGTCTTAAAGGTCAAATCCTAAGGTCCATAAGACTCACAGGCCATGTTTATGTACTACAGGTCGCAGCCTGGTCTCTGATACCATAATTGTAACACCCCAACCCGACAAGGGTAGAAGTGCCACAAGGATGGTGACATATCAAAGCATACATACATAATATCATACACAGCGGAAGTCTTAAACATAATTCAATATGAAAGACCAAGCCAACACAGCTTAAGTCAAAGTACATAAGTTCAATGATGAAGAAATAATCCAAAGGAAATAAGAACATAATCCAAATCCAAAGTCATAACATAGGGTGGTCATCTAAGGTAAAAGCTCCAACACAAGCTCTAACTCTCATCCCATAGCAAAAGCCCAGCTCCTAGCTTAGATACCTGTCGCAGGAAAAGGAAATGCGGCTGAGCTTAAAAAGCCCAGTGAACAGATACATAAACAAAGCAACGATAATGAAATAGAACTGAAATATAGTGCATTGGGGAAATATCATAAGGAATAAACAAAGGAATAATAGAAATGAAGGAATAGGATAGTCCTCCACCACGAGCCCAAAACTCAAAGTCATATCTCAAAGTCATAAGCCTTCAATTCATAATCTCACAATCAGAGGGGATACCTCTCAGGCAACCAGATAATATGAGGGGTGTCCTCATGTATCATAAGGGTGGAGTGATCAGCTCCCAGGGGTTGTGAAGGGCATGTATAGCACACAGTACCAATCACCTCAAAGTCAACTCAAAGTCATAGTTAAATCCACTAAGCATACATGTCTAGGATTGCAACCCATACGCCCCTTACTCAAAGTCAATCTCAAAGTCATATACTCAAAGTCATAATGGCCATAATAATAATCATAAAAAGGGACGGCGTGAGAAATCACTCACCCACACATGAGTCATGCCAGTGGTGCATCACAGACATGCCTATGGTACCTCCATAGGTAGGAGAAACATAAATGGCTCGGGTATCAAACTAAGAGTCAGGTCTCAAAGTCATGCAAAAAGGTCATATAGCAAAGGTTTATCTCAAAGTCATCTCAAAATCATATCAGGGTTCAATCAAAAGGGAACATAGCAGTGGCTTGGGGAATCTTAACTGAATCATAACTCAACATCAATGTATAGGAACCTTTTACTGAAAAAGGCAGAGTATCCGTACCTTATTGCAAGCACAGAAAATAGAAACAAACTCAGAAAATAGATGTGGCTCAGGACCTCTCCTTCTTCACACCTAGAGGAGAAGAGGGGGAATCATAATTCATTCTTAAATTCATGTCTTTCCATTTAAAGTAACTTTCCATTTTTAGCAAGTTTCCATAAATAGTAAGTTTCCACTTTTAGAAAGTTTCCATATTTAGAAAGTTGAATCATTATTAATGGAAATAAAGTATCTTTTAACCTTTTACTAATTTGGTCCTTAGGGTTTCATAACTTTGCATTTTATACCCTTTACTTTCCAAAATTACACTTTAAACCTTTTAGTATTCAAAGTTACACATTAAACCCTTAACTTATCCTTTTTACATAATGAGCACTTATTTTAAGATGTTATACGAATGGATACTCAAACTTTTATAATTTACACTTTAAGTCCCTCAAGTTATAAAAGTTACATATTTAACCCTTTAATTTATAATTTCAACTTTTAATTACCACTAATTACATATTAGGCCATTAAATTATCAAAGTGACACATAAATCCCTGAATATATTAAATTACTCAAAACAGCTCCAAGTTTCTGAAAATTACATGTTTAGTCCCTCTCTTTTAATTATTTTCAAAACAAACCCTAATTAGGTTTAAAATACATTTTAATCCATTTAAATGCAAAACTTACATTTAGCACCCTCATTATATATTTTATTCGAATATTGTACAGCTCAAATAAAGTTCCAGAACTAACCCTTAAGTTTTAAAGTTTACAAAACTCACCCAAAACTTTTTAGCCAAATCGTATAAACCAAAAACAAGGAAATTAGAAACCCTAATCCATCCAATTCATTTTTAATCATTACCAAATCATTAAAGATCATTAATAGTCACAAATTTCCAGCCCTAAACACAAACCCTAGATCCCACGATTTTATTTTCTTTTTCTCTTTATACGATTTAATCAAAACAAAATAATTACGAAACACAATGTTTTAGGCCATGATAATTCTTCCAACATTTTTCCAGATCATATTACATAATAACATATGTAAATAAATTTTATTAATAATTATTCTGGATCGGAATATGTATGTCACAATTAAACACGTTTTTAGGGTTTTAAATCACGAAAACGATGTAGAGCATGCATGGATCGATTAGAGCATTTTAGATGATGTTCATAGGGTGTAAGGGACCTGAGAAAAATACCAAACCAATATTCGAACATGTGGAAAAGGCTGTGCGAATTGTTGTGTACGCGTATGAGCAAAACGACCCAAAAATCCACACGACTCCAAAAGCTTCTTCACTACCTTTCTATCATTTTTCCCAGAGTATACATGATATGAGGATTATGAGAAAAATCATAAACGAATTTTAGAGAGGTCGAACAAATCATAATCGATCTTACCTTGTTATTAGGCGCGACAAAGGGAAAACCAAAACCACGATCGATCCAAGCTTCAACAATTCAAAAGGGTATTTTTCTAGGACTTCTTGGATGTTGTTTGATCACAGAAAAATGCCTAGGAATGATGGGGTTGTCGAATGGAGGCTGTGAGAATTGTTTGTGTGTTTATTGAAATCGGCAATTAGGGTTTTTAAAAGAAAAGATATGGTTTTTGGTTTTAAAAAGGATATGCCGTGTGATGAGGGGAGGGCTTGGTCCAGAATTTTCGAAATTTAGGTTGGGAGAATATTTGGTGATAATTATCTTCCTTATTTACCAAGTTTAAATCATTTTAAATCTCTTTAAAATTCATTTTATTTCATTCGGCCCTATGAGGGGTATTTTGGTAATTTTACCACTTGTATAAATGTTAAATGTAATTGTTAAAATTATTTGGATACATAACTTGTGCATTGTTTGAAGTTTGGGATTTATTTGGATACTTTATAAGCTTTTAATTAAATTTTAAATATGTAGGGGCATTTTGGTCATTTCACATGCTTTTAGATTTTAGGTGTTATAGAGTCTTTAACTGAATAATCGTATTCCTAACAATCTCCCCCTAAGGGAGGTCACCCCAGAAGATAAGTACTGAATTCTTGCATGCATGAAATCTTGTAGCTCGTAGACTTTGATTCTTCAAACATGTCTTTGTACATTCAGCAGCAGGCTCTAGATGACTTGTTCAATGAGTTAGATGATCTTTGGCATTACTTTGAGTTCATCATCCAAATGAGTATCTGCAAGTCATCTTTGAGTAGTAATGTCTCCATGTGATTTGAACATCTTTGTGTTTGCATGCTCACACTTTTCTGGATCATGATCTTCTGCATCAGAGTTGTGGAAGCATAAATGAAGCCCAATCAATGATCATGATTTCCTAGATTGTGAAGTTGAAGTGTGAGCATGTGTTGATGGATCAACATCTTTTCAGCAATCAACCGCAACCGTCAGAAATTCTTGCAAGTAGACAGTTAGCAACAAATCATCCGGTACTTATAGGTTTGGAGTTAGAGATTGTCAACAGCACAGTGTGAAGACTCCTTCTAATCCTTACCAAGACCGTTCCCAATCGGTAAACCCTAAGAGGATTTACACGAACTACCTAAGTAGATCAACGAATGGGTGAGTCGCTAGAGATCACTCCATGACTGTTGACCGTTTGTAACCATCGCGACCACTAAGCGTAATCCACAAGGAATTACCTAAGTGACCTGCTTTCAGGGCTGCTTGATGTTGACCCTGGCAGGAATTTCCATTCAATCACTGGGAGTTACAATAGTAACATCCCTTATAAATGTTCTGGCAGATTGCTAAGATCTGCGTAGGACTCATAAGTTTACCACTGGTGTCCTTAATGTTGAACAACCATGGTAGAAGTGTCACGTGTTCCTATGAGATCTTTTTATGTATCTCGAGGCTCTAGACTCAATAAGTGCATTTGGTTTTTGCTATGCGGAGATTAGGGAGAGGTCTCCTGCTTCAATATCAACCATCTTTAAGAGATATGTCGATAGATTACATCGGTTCCCCGTGAGAATGAAACAAGTTCTTTTAAGAGAACTTGAGTGGCTAGAAGGTTTAGTGCAGTGCGTCACTGGGTCCATGACGTCTTGTCTTCAATACCAATGTCGCCTTAGCAACAATCAGTAGATTATGAGTTGAACCCGGTTTCTGCCCTAAGGTTGAATAATTGGAGGGCTATTTCTTTTCACCTTTTTTTATTTCATTTCTTTTTAATTCTTCAACCCCTTCTTTCTCCATTCTCACATTTCTCCTTTTTTTCATAATCATACCTACGGACATTCTAATACTATCTTTTTGGTATTGTCCATGGGTAGATCCCTCCGGCTCTGGCGGATCATAGGACGGTTTTCCTAACCTTAGCCACCTTATAACTTCATGACTATCCTATGTTGCCATACACCAAATCATTGAAAATTCTCTCAACGTGTTTATGATTAAGAAACACATTTTGTTAACACATTGAGAGTTTTGCCATTTTCAAATGCTCCCCCTTAACATGTGCACCGATGTTTTGATGATGAATTTGCACATGTCGGGAAGAGTTGCACTTTAGAATTGATCCACCTTTAGTAAACATGAACAGGCATTCGAGACACGCTTACATCACTAGTTAGACTAGCTTGAAATTATTACCCGGCCTGGTCAAGTCCACAAAGGTTTCTTGAAACGGTACACTCTACTCAGACAAGTCCTCTTCGAGACACGCTTACATCACTGGTTAACCCAGCTTGAAGTTATTACCCGGCCAGGACTAGTCCTTTCGATTGATGACGGTTGTGTTTCGTCAATTCATGAGTCAAGACTGAGATGCATTCATATGAGATGCAAGGATCCTTTTACACAAACCATTTTGCTCCCCCTCAATGTGTGCATTGATATACGAAAGAGTTTAGCACATATAGGGGAGCATTTGTTTAAGTCCAAAACAATCACATTTTATATCAGATTTCATATATAAATCACATTTTCTCCCCCGATCAAAAATTTCAAACCATTTGAGATTTGTGATCCCAAGTGATTTAAATAAGTTTAAAAGTTTGGGAGCAAGATGTGGTCTGATTAAAAATATTCTGATATTGAGACAATTCATTACTCCCCCTTAATCAATGAGGGAGAATGTTAGTGTCAGTTATGATGAGTTTATAAATGATTTAAAGTTTAACGAGAAACTCATGAAAATAAAAAATCATGTACTGACACATAACATTTGATACCACACTACTTATGACGCACAAGATAACTGGTGGTGGTGGTGAAAGATTTGTTGTCGTTGTTGCTACCGATGTTGTTGTTGTGGTGAAATCAAAGCCAGTCAATGAAGTTTGAACATCTAATCAAATGGTTAGAGCAGGAGCAGGCACATTCACATCAGCCATGGAATCTGCATATGAGTATCAACAAAGATATGCATACATGCAGATTCACTCTTAATTAATTGCTACCATGTAGCAGCTAGCCTACTCATAATACCATATTCATATCATGATCAAAGAACATTCAAGCAACTCATCAAAATTCTATCTAGCATGAAGAGAAACTAGCAATCATGAACATTCATTGCAAGTTTCTATCAAACATAAACAACAATCACTAACATGGTAATTCACACATATTTCCAACATTCAAATCAGGAGCTTAGGAATAAGATTCTAACCCTGTAACTACATACCTAAGCAAATCTTGAGAACACGAACACATAATCAACAACACTCAAACAATTATCAGCAAACAGCAAACGAAACACAATCAATCAGATTATACGAATGCCAGAGGAGAGAACAAGAGCATCAAACACAATGGTTTTCTAACATCATTAAGATTATAGATTTTAACGTATTTAGGGGATTAAGCGAGGATACCAACATGAGACAAATGGACCTTCTAGTTACATAAAGATTCTAGTTACATAAAGCTAGGAAACTATACGCAAATAGCACATAATGCCCTAAACTTTCTAACAACTGACACATTTGTCCATTTAAGATAAAGCTTAGTAAGTTCCTCTTCAACTAATACCCCATTAACAACAAAACCTTTTCTAACAATTATGAGACAACCAAGAAATCCGTTTGATGATATAAATAAAATTGGAAATCACTCTCCCCCTCAATTGATGACCCATTGTCATTAATTGAGTGACAAATTTTATGAAGTATCTAAGACTGATTGATTTACAAGCAACACGTTACCACCATGTATCTCACAAATAATTTTCCGAAGAATCATAGAAAGAAAATTATTTGTTTAAATAAAAAGAAGACTTCTCTTCTTAAACAAGAAATAATGCACTGAAACGTACATTAGATCGGAAAGGCACGAATAGAAAGTAATTCATGCCTTTGTTAGGAACAGTCGTCCTATTGGCGATGAACTTTCCCCAATACTAAGACCGGGTTACTATCTGAAGTAATAGCAAACCATAGTTTTGAAGACCGGGTTACAGCCTGAAATGACTGCAAGCCATTTTTTGAAGAATATTTAGAGAAACGACATGTTTTAGAAAAAAAACTTTATTTGAAACCGAAAAACTCTTGCTCAAGCATATGTATGATTCCGTGTCATTATTGAATGACATTTCTAGAAACGTACATAATATTGATTACACAAGAGACATGTCGAGAGAAGAATATTTTTGGATTTTTATGATTTTTCTGATTTTTATGGGTTTTATAGGTTTTATATTTTTCTATTTTCTTTATGGTATAAGATATATACAAGGATATGTGAAGCAAAACCATTTCTCCTCATTTTCTTCCTGAAGACGTTTGAGAGATACTGGCGAAGGACTCTTCATTCCAAAGCGCTGGAGAATAAGTTGAAATCGTTCTCTTGAGAGAGCCTTAGTGAAGAAATCTGCCAGCCGAAATTCTGTCCTCACGAAGTAAAGTTCCACTACCCCATTCTCATCTTATTTTACCATACCTTAGGAGAATCCGTTTCCCAGGAGAAACTTTGACAGTGTATCAAACCATGTCCTAGGCGTCTGTTTTAGGCCAAAGAGAGCCCTTTTCAGACGATAGACATGGTTAGGACGATCAAATATACAAATCTTTCTGGTTGACTGAAATAAAGAACTTTATTCAGCTCGCCATTTAGAAATGCAATTTTCATATCCATTTGATAGACCGTCATGTTCTGACTTGCAGCATTGGCGAGAGATATTCAGATAGCTACAATACGAACAACCAGAGCGAAAGATTCCTCTAAATTAATGCCTTCCTGTAGACGATATCCCTTAGCAGCAAGCCTTGCCTTGTTCTCAGAATGACATAATGCTCATCAAGTTTCACTTTGAAGATCCACTTAGAGCTATAATCATTGCACAGTCTGGAGGTAGTACTGATTCGCCTCAAACGGTCAGATAATTATTGGTCAACCACTTGTGAATGGTCAAGTATAATAGTCAAACAGCTGAGGCAAATGCTTCCGAGGAATACAGTGTTTTCCCGGGTCGTAATGTCCCAACGAGGTTGTGATGGTATCAAAAACGAATCTGTGTTTAGTGAATGTGAACAGGAAAGGTATAAAAGTGTGTGTGAGTGATTACACTAGGGTTTTTATAACTTAAAATAACTTAAATAAACTATTAGAACAATTACGAAAAACCTAGATATCTAAAACGTTAAAACGTACACCAATTTAAAATCAGACGCGACTGCGTACTGAGAAAAATGTGAGTTTTAAGGAAAAATAAACTACAAGGGTTAAAAATGAAAATTCTATAAATTTAAACTTAAAATAAAATTAAATTAAAAATAAAACTATTTTTTAGATTATTATATTATTTATTATTAATTATTTAATTAAAAACTATTTAACTATTTAATTAAAACTAATTTATATCAAACTAAAAATGATTAACACTACAAATTAAACTAAAAATTTATAAAAATAATTTATAAAACTTAAAATGAACTTGAAGAAAGTATAAAAAATAAAAATAAATCTTTTTGTCTTTTTGTGAGCTTTTTATTAATTTAAAACTATTTATCTTAATTAAACTATTTAAACTATTTTAAATTATAAATAATACTAAACTAACTTAGAAAATTATAAAAAAAATTTATAAAACTATTTTATAACTTATAAAAGCTAGGAAAAATATAAAAACTAGGTGTTGCTATATAAAAATTAATTATGCTATTTATAACTTAATTATTAATTAAACTATTATTAATTATAATAAATACTAAATGACAAAACAAAAATCTGAGAAAATTATGAAAAATACTTTAACTTAAAAGGAAATTAATAAAAATATAAAAACACAACTTACTTAAATAAAATCTAAAAATGAAAATTAAAATTAAATTAAATTAAATAGAAACTATCACTTATTTTTATGTTGTCTTTTCTGGATTTTTCTTTTACAAAACTATATTATATATAAAAATAAGCAACTTTTGTAAAAACAACTAATTTCTAGCTTAATAATAAGCACTGTGGAAGTTTATTGCTACCACAGTTGACTTTGGTTGACTAAAATAAGAAATAAGCTCAAATGAGCTTATGTGGGACCCACCTTGGTATATTCTGGTTCAAATAAGTTGATTGGACTTGTCAAAGCTCAAATTGGTCAAATAAGCTCAGTAGATAAGCTAATAAGCCATATTAAGCTAATCCAAAACTTAGTTTCAACACAGAAATGGGACAAAGTATTGGGTCTGATTTAGGTGGGGTCCACAGAGATTCAAGTCAAACCAAAGGTCAATCTAAAGATTCTGGTAGGAGGGGGGTTGAGGGAACCTAACTAGGTGGTGTGGGGCCCACTGTGGTGGTCACAAAACACCACCAAAGTGGTGGTGGTGGCCTGGGTCTGAATGAGCAGGGCACACCTTTGCCCTGCAAGTGACTTTGAGAGTGAGTGGGGCCCAGGGTAAAAATCACAAAAATGTTAGGATTGTTGAATCTTAAAGATGGACTGGTAGATTATTACTACAAAAAGTTTCAATGCCTAAAACCTATTCCTAAATTCTAAACAATTCTCCCAATATTTGAGAAAATCTGAGATGCACAAATTGACTTTTTAGTGAAACTTACTAGTTTGACTTATGTGACTTTCTACTGCTTCTAATAAGCTGAAAATGTAATATTATGCTATAATGAAACTAAATTATGATAATATAACAAGTTATGAGCTAAGATTAATGATCATAGATTCCAAAAACCAAATCAGTTAACTGTTGTGGGAATTGATATGGAATTTTGACTTTTGGTGTTTAACTACTTAACTACTGAGTTGAACTAAGCTATTTGAGACCTAAGTAAACTATTTGAACCAGAAATCACAACAAAAACACAACAATCAGTGGTACAAACCACTGAACCAAACACACCTTAATATGATTGAATTGATGATTTCAAAAGCTAAACAAGATTTTAGTCTATAAAACTGATTCCAAATACTTTAACATGACTAATTAAGATCAAATGAACATAAATCAACCTCACCACAAGTATATAAATCAGATTTGTCAAAAATGAGTTTTCCACTGTGAGAATTTTGATTTTTTAGAACGAATGATATCTGATTAATAAGCTACCTATATTAAGCTATATATAAACTTAACAACAATACATAAACATAAAAAACACAGAAACTTAAGCAATTTAGACTACTGAAACAGTAATATTAAAAATTAATACAAAAGCTTACAAAATGGATTTGATTGAGGAACAATGAACCATGAATCATAAACAATACCTAGTGTCCCCCATAGGACTCTAATACCATTTCCAATCCAAATGATACCTGCTTCTTGCTTTTCCTTCTTGTTCACTTGATTTTTATATTTTTTACTATTTTATTTGATTTTTTAGGAATTTTTGCTTTTCTATTCTAAACTGATGATTAAGGATTTCTAAGACTTGTTAAAGCTTTGTCAGAGCTTATATAAGCTTATGAATCAATTACAACAACAAATAACAACAAACAATACTTTGTGAGATTTTTGAGAAATTGAGAAATTCAAAAACTGAGATACTGAGCTGAAACTTAAAATTAACTTGAATTAAAGATTTAAACACATAAGATTAACTGATACAAGCTTACTTTAATTGAAATTACAACTGATATTGAAGTTTACACTACCTACGTTACACTACTCCTAAGCTACAACTAATAATCCTTCTCTTTTGCTTCCTTTCTTCTTTATAGCCTTTTTTTGAGTTTGTGGGACCCACTGGGTCCTTTCCCACCACATCTTAGCCGTTGATAAGGTTTAATTAATCCACACCGTTCAAAAGTACTTTTTCGCGCCAAAAAGTCAATCACGTTAACTTGGGCAGCTATGGGTTGCGTGTGAGGGATTTAGGGGTTTGGAGGGTTGTGTGAGGTGGAGGGTGAGGTGGAATGAGTCTTGGAGGCCAAGGTGTGAAGAAACCAGATAGGTGGAGGGGTGGTTTGTGAGTCTGTGTGGTGGGGTGGTATTGGGGAAGAAAGGCGGGGTCAACGTATATGTTTGACCCGGTTTTATTTATTAAAAGGTGGACTGGGCTGGAAAAGGGTATGGATCAGGGGTGGGCTTGGTGATGTAGTTGGGTTTGTTTGGATTTGGTAATTATAATAAAGGGTCCGTTTAGTTTTTAAGGTATTAAATCACAAGGACCAACTTTGTAATTAATTCAAAGTTGAGGGCTGGGTTTGGGATTTATCCATAGTTATCAAAAGGGTTTAAATTGTCACATGTGAATAGTACAAGGCATTTTTGATATTTTTTTAATTTTTTAAATACCCGGGAACTAAAACTGACAAACCTTCAAACTTGAGGGACCAATTATGTAAATTCATCAAACTTCACACCAAGGACCATTCCTGCAAAAGATTAATATTACAAGGACCAAAATTGCTTTTCTCAAAGTTTTTAACATCCCAGGGACCATTTCTGTCAATTTCCAAAGTACAGGGACTAAACTTGTAATTTTGTGAAACTTTGCACCAAAGGACTAAATATGTAACTTTATGATTAAAAAGGACCTTTGGTGACATTTTCATGTTTTTAGAATAACCAGGGACTAGTTTTGCCAATTTATGAAACTTGAGGGACTGAAACTGCCAATTATGCAAATTTTGTACGTTTTTCATCTGTTTTTGCATATTTTGCATTTGAAACATATAAAACACACTTCTAAGATATTTTAAGTATTATGATGCATATTTGGATGTTTTGGCAGCTCAGATTGGTATAAAATGATGAGTATTTAGACACTCATCAATCCCCCACACTAAACTATTGCTAGTCCCTAGCAATCTTTTGAGAAAAACTTAATGGATTTGAAAAACTCTTTACCAAAAGCCATCACTTCTGGAGTAGCCAGGTGTAAGAACTGTGGCACACCTGATAACCGTGTGATTTTGAGCTAACCACCAGCTGTCAACGGATTTGATTAGTCTTTACCAAAAGCCGTTTGCTTCTGGACTAGCCAACTCTTGATGGAATAGTCAACATCTTGGTGAGCTGATTACCAATTATGGATTTTCCACTGCCTTTACCACAAGCCATAATCTTGCGGGCTAGCCATCTCATTAGCTTTTGAGGATAATGGGGAGTTGAGGAACCATACAATTTTTGGCAAATTGCAAGCCATAAACGGGTTTGAGTTATCTTTACCAAGAACCGTTTGCTCCTGGATTAGCCAATCCTGTTGTGGGTTAGACATGGAGGATTGATACCATTTATTGCGTTCTAAGTGAGAAAAAATTTTAAAATTTTGGCTAAAATGGGGGTTCTTGATGGAACATGTGTTTAAATTCGTTAGAATAACGAATCTCCCCCCACACTTAGAACTGAATATTGTCCTCAATATTCAAAGTACCGGGTGTTAAACCGAACTTAGAACGTAAGAAGGAAATATTACTAGCCATTATTTAAGATGTATATACATACAATTATTTTTTAAGATAAAACTTCTTAAATAGAAGCTATCACTATATGTACGTTTTTTTTTTCTTTTTTTTTTTTTTTTTTTTTTTTTTAGAGGATATATATATATATATATATATATATATATATATATATATATATATATATATATATATATATATATATATATATATATATATATATATACAACATGTGGGGTATCACCCCCACACTAGGGTGGTACACAGGTGAAAACCTATATACATGCTAATGTTTTTGATTACCGAGTCACTAACTTGACTCGACCCCGAATTCATTTGTCCATGGGGAAGCAAGTGGAAGAGACAATCTCAATCGGACTTTCATTCAAGACGTTTGGATAAACATTTGAAGCACGTGAAAGTTCCACACCGATGAGATAAGTAACCGGCTCATAATTTATAAATGAGAATGCCGGGATCAAAGATAAAGTCTTCACTCCCGAAAGAGTGAAGAACAGGATAAGCCACAGGATATATGAAGAAAAGAAAGAAGGTCATGATGAAAATCATGATTAACTCCTCATCTTCAATAGGAGAATTCATTGTTTCATGAATCTCCTCATTTAAGCTTGTTTGATCAAGACATATTATGGGTATGTCTAGATCAAAATAGAAGTTATCATACTCCGGTGGAGATATGATATGAGTGAGTTCACAAGAGAACTCCTCAAAGGTGAATGATTTGTATTCGGGATTGATTTGAGTGAGTTCATTGGGGAACTCCTCAAAAGTAAATGATTCATAAACGGGAAGAGAATTATAAGAATGAGAAGTGGTGATACCACTTATCTTCTCTTCCGTTTGATCAAAATGGAACGTTTGCAATTCAGGAATAGAATCATTGATCAAAACCTCACTATCCTTGACGGGGATAGGAGATGAAATAGGCTTTTCATTAAAAGCCTCGATTCTAGAAATGAGAAGATTAGCATTTAATAATGTAAGACGAAGAGCTTCGTCTTGGATTATTTCTTCATCATTCTCTTCTTCTGAGTTGACAAGCTCAGAAGGTAATTCCCCCTCATAACTTATGTCTCCACAAGATAAAGAATAGTTCTCATCAGAATCAGAGAACATCTCAATATGATCATTTGGAAAGACAAGAGGGGGAGGGATATCACACATATGATCAAGAATTCCCTGTGACTCACTTGGGATTGGGACAAGGTTCTCAACACTAGACTTTATGAATTCGTCCGATTCCTTTGCAGGAACAGTGTCAAGATGCTCGTCCCCCATGTTCAGAGAGTGAGTGAGAACCTCGGGTGTGATAACATCATACTTAGGGAGATGAAGGACTAGCAGTAATGGAGTCTACAAGTTCCATTATTTCTACTGCTGGTGATTCAGTTATATTCATTTCTCCCTGTATTTCTATTGAAGTAGCTTCAACTGAAGTTGAATCAAAAGGTTCCTCAGACACCTTTGGGATTGGAACAAGTTCATTTATTTCCTTAAGAGGAGTTACTTTGAACTGCTTGTCCCCCATTATTAAGATATCTGAAGGGTCATTTGAGTTTTTATCTTCAATTGGTTCATCCTCGTCACTTATATCCTCAAGATGTAATGAGTTAACAAGAGGTTTTTGTTTCTTAAGAATCTGATCCGTAAGACTGTTTATTCCATCTTGAATGGTATTGTTGAATTGATTTTGAGCTAAAATCATTTTAATCAATTCAGCTTTAGCTAACTCGTCCTGAGTAAGTGTTTGAGGGTTTGTGTACTGTGAAGGCTGGTTAAAACCAAATTCATGATTGTTACAAGGAACCTGTTCATAGACAAACTGATTCCTAGTTTGACAATCAGAGCTGTAGTGAGGGCCTCCACAATACTCACAAGAAGAACTTGGCTCATGGCGAAGCGAAATATTAGCCAACTCCTCCTTAAGATCTTTGATTTTCTCAAGAACCTCAAGACAAGGGTCTTGCTGGATATGAGGAGTTGCTTGAATCATTTGGCACTGTGGAGGTGGGTCTTGAAACGGATAGTTGTAATTGTTACAAGGAAATGGATTCCTTGTTTGACAATCAGAGCTAAAGTGTGGACCTCCACAGTACTCACAACAGTTGAACTGCTGAGTCTTATGGTGTGGAAGTTGGTGGAATGAATCAGTCATGTCAGGGTAGGAATAGGGATTCTGGTTATAGACAGACACGTTTCCTGACTCTACCATGCCACAACTGTGGCAATTACCACCATTATAAGGACTACCACAACATTGACAGACAAGAGGGTGAGAATAAGACATAGAAAGAATCAAAGGTTTTAGGGGATGAGAAATGAAGAATCAAATAGGTAGGGGTGTAAAGGTGAATATTTTTGGTGTTTTTGAAAATTTTTGTAATACTAATAAGAAGGAAAATGTTTTTGGTTTTTTGTGTTCGTTGAAAACTGATTTTAAAAAGTTTTCGGGAACTGTTTTGGTTTTATATGATATAAGTATGAACAAGGATGGATAAATATACAAATGAATGTGTATTCAGATTCACAAATACGCAAAATCGTTTAAAATATGCGCACAACCTCCCCGGCAGCGGCGCCAAATTTTGATTCGCCTCAAACGGTCAGATAATTATTGGTCAACCACTTGTGAATGGTCAAGTATAATAGTCAAACAGCTGAGGCAAATGCTTCCGAGGAATACAGTGTTTTCCCGGGTCGTAATGTCCCAACGAGGTTGTGATGGTATCAAAAACGAATCTGTGTTTAGTGAATGTGAACAGGAAAGGTATAAAAGTGTGTGTGAGTGATTACACTAGGGTTTTTATAACTTAAAATAACTTAAATAAACTATTAGAATGATTACGAAAAACCTAGATATCTAAAACGTTAAAACGTACACCAATTTAAAATCAGACGCGACTGCGTACTGAGAAAAAGGTGAGTTTTAAGGAAAAATAAACTACAAGGGTTAAAAATGAAAATTCTATAAATTTAAACTTAAAATAAAATTAAATTAAAAATAAAACTATTTTTTAGATTATTATATTATTTATTATTAATTATTTAATTAAAAACTATTTAACTATTTAATTAACACTAATTTATATCAAACTAAAAATGATTAACACTACAAATTAAACTAAAAATTTATAAAAATAATTTCTAAAACTTAAAATGAACTTGAAGAAAGTATAAAAAATAAAAATAAATCTTTTTGTCTTTTTGTGAGCTTTTTATTAATTTAAAACTATTTATCTTAATTAAACTATTTAAACTATTTTAAATTATAAATAATACTAAACTAACTTAGAAAATTATAAAAAAAAATTATAAAACTATTTTATAACTTATAAAAGCTAGGAAAAATATAAAAACTAGGTGTTGCTATATAAAAATTAATTATGCTATTTATAACTTAATTATTAATTAATTATTAATTAAACTATTATTAATTATAATAAATACTAAATGACAAAAAAAAAATCTGAGAAAATTTTGAAAAATACTTTAACCTAAAAGGAAATTAATAAAAATATAAAAACACAACTTACTTAATTAAAATCTAAAAATTAAAATTAAAATTAAATTAAATTAAATAGAAACTATCACTTATTTTTATGTTGTCTTTTCTGGATTTTTCTTTTACAAAACTATATTATATATAAAAATAAGCAACTTTTGTAAAAACAACTAATTTCTAGCTTAATAATAAGCACTGTGGAAGCTTATTGCTACCACAGTTGACTTTGGTTGACTAAAATGAGAAATAAGCTCAAATGAGCTTATGTGGGACCCACCTTGGTATATTCTGGTTTAAATAAGTTGATTGGACTTGTCAAAGCTCAAATTGGTCAAATAAGCTCAGTAGATAAGCTAATAAGCCATATTAAGCTAATCCAAAACTTAGTTTCAACACAGAAATGGGACAAAGTATTGGGTCTGATTTAGGTGGGGTCCACAGAGATTCAAGTCAAACCAAAGGTCAATCTAAAGATTCTGGTAGGAGGGGAGTTGAGGGAACCTAACTAGGTGGTGTGGGGCCCACTGTGGTGGTCACAAAACACCACCAAAGTGGTGGTGGTGGCCTGGGTCTGAATGAGCAGGGCACACCTTTGCCCTGCAAGTGACTTTGAGAGTGAGTGGGGCCCAGGGTAAAAATCACAAAAATGTTAGGATTGTTGAATCTTAAAGATGGACTGGTAGATTATTACTACAAAAAGTTTCAATGCCTAAAACCTATTCCTAAATTCTAAACAATTCTCCCAATATTTGAGAAAATCTGAGATGCACAAATTGACTTTTTAGTGAAACTTACTAGTTTGACTTATGTGACTTTCTACTGCTTCTAATAAGCTGAAAATGTAATATTATGCTATAATGAAACTAAATTATGATAATATAACAAGTTATGAGCTAAGATTAATGATCATAGATTCCAAAAACCAAATCAGTTAACTGTTGTGGGAATTGATATGGAATTTTGACTTTTGGTGTTTAACTACTTAACTACTGAGTTGAACTAAGCTATTTGAGACCTAAGTAAACTATTTGAACCAGAAATCACAACAAAAACACAACAATCAGTGGTACAAACCACTGAACCAAACACACCTTAATATGATTGAATTGATGATTTCAAAAGCTAAACAAGATTTTAGTCTATAAAACTGATTCCAAATACTTTAACATGACTAATTAAGATCAAATGAACATAAATCAACCTCACCACAAGTATATAAATCAGATTTGTCAAAAATGAGTTTTCCACTGTGAGAATTTTGATTTTTTAGAACGAATGATATCTGATTAATAAGCTACCTATATTAAGCTATATATAAACTTAACAACAATACATAAACATAAAAAACACAGAAACTTAAGCAATTTAGACTACTGAAACAGTAATATTAAAAATTAATACAAAAGCTTACAAAATGGATTTGATTGAGGAACAATGAACCATGAATCATAAACAATACCTAGTGTCCACCATAGGACTCTAATACCATTTCCAATCCAAATGATACCTGCTTCTTGCTTTTCCTTCTTGTTCACTTGATTTTTATATTTTTTACTATTTTATTTGATTTTTTAGGAATTTTTGCTTTTCTATTCTAAACTGATGATTAAGGATTTCTAAGACTTGTTAAAGCTTTGTCAGAGCTTATATAAGCTTATGAATCAATTACAACAACAAATAACAACAAACAATACTTTGTGAGATTTTTGAGAAATTGAGAAATTCAAAAACTGAGATACTGAGCTGAAACTTAAAATTAACTTGAATTAAAGATTTAAACACATAAGATTAACTGATACAAGCTTACTTTAATTGAAATTACAACTGATATTGAAGTTTACACTACCTACGTTACACTACTCCTAAGCTACAACTAATAATCCTTCTCTTTTGCTTCCTTTCTTCTTTATAGCCTTTTTCTGAGTTTGTGGGACCCACTGGGTCCTTTCCCACCACATCTTAGCCGTTGATAAGGTTTAATTAATCCACACCGTTCAAAAGTACTTTTTCGCGCCAAAAAGTCAATCACGTTAACTTGGGCAGCTATGGGTTGCGTGTGAGGGATTTAGGGGTTTGGAGGGTTGTGTGAGGTGGAGGGTGAGGTGGAATGAGTCTTGGAGGCCAAGGTGTGAAGAAACCAGATAGGTGGAGGGGTGGTTTGTGAGTCTGTGTGGTGGGGTGGTATTGGGGAAGAAAGGCGGGGTCAACGTATATGTTTGACCCGGTTTTATTTATTAAAAGGTGGATTGGGCTGGAAAAGGGTATGGATCAGGGGTGGGCTTGGTGATGTAGTTGGGTTTGTTTGGATTTGGTAATTATAATAAAGGGTCCGTTTAGTTTTTAAGGTATTAAATCACAAGGACCAACTTTGTAATTAATTCAAAGTTGAGGGCTGGGTTTGGGATTTATCCATAGTTATCAAAAGGGTTTAAATTGTCACATGTGAATAGTACAAGGCATTTTTGATATTTTTTTAATTTTTTAAATACCCGGGGACTAAAACTGACAAACCTTCAAACTTGAGGGACCAATTATGTAAATTCATCAAACTTCACACCAAGGACCATTCCTGCAAAAGATTAATATTACAAGGACCAAAATTGCTTTTCTCAAAGTTTTTAACATCCCAGGGACCATTTCTGTCAATTTCCAAAGTACAGGGACTAAACTTGTAATTTTGTGAAACTTTGCACCAAAGGACTAAATATGTAACTTTATGATTAAAAAGGACCTTTGGTGACATTTTCATGTTTTTAGAATAACCAGGGACTAGTTTTGCCAATTTATGAAACTTGAGGGACTGAAACTGCCAATTATGCAAACTTTGTACGTTTTTCATCTGTTTTTGCATATTTTGCATTTGAAACATATAAAACACACTTCTAAGATATTTTAAGTATTATGATGCATATTTGGATGTTTTGGCAGCTCAGATTGGTATAAAATGATGAGTATTTAGACACTCATCAAGTACCAATTCCCATACTTCAAGTCGATCGAAAGTGCGAGCTTCATCTTGCATCGCATTAACCCAATAGTCTTTAGAGATAGCAGTCTTGAAATCTTTGGGTTCGAATTTGGATAGTATGGAACTATAACAGCACCACAAGGCATGGGTGGTAAGTTTCCTTAGTGTGAACACCGTTTGAGAAGGATATCCAATAATGTTGTCAATCGGATGATCCTATATTCATTTTCTGAGATGTTCATGTGGATGTAGGTAGGAACATGAAGAAGCCGTGTTTGTATTCCCTGAAGAGGATGTCTCAGAAAAAGATTCATGAGCAAACAGGTTTTAGTACGGAGCATCTTCAAGAGGAGCTAATGAATTCACTTCAAAAGAATTGTCGACTGCAGTGCCTTGATGAACCGAAGGAGATTGAAGGTATGACGATGATGGTGAGTAACTTGCAGATTGAGCATCTTGATCAATTCAAAGAGACACTGATGGACCATTTGAGTTGTACAGAACTGGAGCAGCGGCAGCTGGTGGTGTAAGTGAATCATCAGTAGGTGTCTCGAAGTATTCATCAAATGTTTGGTCAAACTATATCTTCAAATGCTCACTTGTAGGTGGTACATAGGGTACATGCAGGAGTGGGATTCTGTACAAGACCTGAACTGAATGGTTCAGGAGACAAAAGTTTAGACGCGGGTCCTGCACTGATGTGTACAGGAGCCATTTGCTCAGTCAGCTCAACGAATGTGACGTGAATGGTTTCCAAGTTTTATCGGGTTTGTTTGTTGTAGATTCGGTATCCCTTACAATCTGGAGCATAACCAACAAAGAATCCATGTAAACTGAGATTCGGTATCCCTTACTTGCAGCTGTTTAATGAGTTTGATGATAACCTCTGGAGTCACATCCTTGGTTCTCAAAAACTTCACCCATGTAAACTGAGAATAGTCAATGTCTATTACAAGAACATACTTCTTCCCATTTATACTTTGCATTTTCATTGGTCCGCATAGATCCATGTAAAGGGTGTGAAGAACTTCCATGATGGTATTGACAGTTTTGGGTTTGTGTGTATGCTTCGTGCTTTTGCTCAGTTGACAAGCCGATCAAAGATGATATTTATCGAACATAAATCAGGGTAGACCTCGCACCAAATTCCTGCAAGCAAGAGCATCGATGGTACCAAAGTTCAAATGACTTAAACATCAGTGCCATAGCCATGTTTTGTTCATTGAGGCATTAGTCAATAAGCAAATAGAAGAGGACCGCATCATGACTTCAATAGAGATGGTGTATAAATTGGCGCCATGAAAACCTTTAAGAAGATCAGCACCATCCAATTCTCTGATGACGCATGTGTAATTTCTGAAGGCAATCTTCAAGATCGGAATCAAGATATTGACCAACAGAGAACAAATTATATTCAAGTCCTTCCACGTAGTATACCCAGGAAATTAGCTGTCACCAGAAACATAATCTTCATAACACATAATTACCCCAAAATGGTAGTTCCCGAATCTAACTGTCCTGATAAACTTATTCACGAAATTCTCGAGCCCCGAGCGATCCCCAATCATATGTTTAGAGCAGCCTGAGTCCAAATATCAAAGGACGAAAAGTGCGACCTGCATTTGGAAACAGACGAGAGCAGAAAATTTGGAGTGTCGGATCCCCAATTTGAGTTGGGTTCCAATTGGTTAGTGCAAACAAGTTCTGGAGCCACTGAAACCTTAGGTGCATTCGTTTCAATGGTGGAAATTTCACTAGTAGATGCAATGGGCCTAGTTAAAGAACATTGGGTCTCCAAAGGGAAGGTTCTACCAGTTGGCTTCCATTCCTTAATAGGCACTACTTTAGAATTAGTTATCCTAGTTAAAGGGCACTGTTCTCCTAAAGTGAATTTCCTTCCAGTGGGCTTCCATTGATAACCAACATTGGCAAACAGTTTACCTGTTGCTTTCCAAATTTGCTTACTTTGTTTAGCTCTCCAAACTTTCTTAACTGGGGTTTTGTTAAACGACTTCAGAAATTTCTCAACACATTTATCATGATTACTCAAAATTATGCATTCATTACATGTTTTGCAACGTGAATTAGGTTTTGAATTATGACTCATTTTGCTCAAGTTGGACTTAATGTTCCTCATGTGGTCATCTACTTTCTTTTTAGGAACACTTTTAGCAGGTGAAGTCCTATAATTCCTTCTATTTCTCTTTGGTTTAGACTCTCTGGCTTTAGTGTTACTATTTACTCCTGTAGACGGACTAATGGGAATTTTAGTCTTATTCACTTCCGGTTGCTGAACATGTTTTGATGTGTTGGGTTCTGAAGTTTCCAAGGGTACCTCAAAGGTAACATGCTTGTTCTTAGTCATAGATGATGATGCAGTAGACCTATCTCGCTTGCTATCAATTTTAGGACATGTACCAATAGCATATTCTAAGAGTTCCTGAGATCTATTAGTGAGAAAGCAGGCACCTACAATAGCATCATCAAGTGGTTTTGCTATCCTATCCTCTTCAATGGTTTCATGAAGCAAATCAAGGCACTCCTTAAGATGTTTAAGATAGTCACTATGAACCAACTTATTATTCCTAAGGGGAAGAGGAATATACACAGCATCACAAGCATACTTCTTACAAGCAGAAACCTTTTGAACAATATTATCACAATTGATGATTGGCATTTTCTCTTTTGCCAGAGTCTTTAGATTCTCAATCTCTTTAAGCAAAGAAGTTATCTTTTCATTGTTTATATCACGTGTGATCTTAATTGAATCGTATAACTCTTTGTAATGTTGTTTGACTTTTGAATTTTCAGCACGAAACCAATCATTTTCATGTTGCAATTTATTGATGGTATCTTGAATTTGAAAATTCTGAGAATCTATAGACTGTGGTTTTAGGGTGCCAATCACATCACACTTGTTTGACTTCAATTGGGCAATTTGGACCCTCAGGTTCCGAATCGTGTTAGTGTGAGCTTGAATCTTTTCATCACGTTTGGCTAATTCAAAATATGCATCAAATTCAGGAGCATCCGAAGATGTCTTGGCATTTGAGATTTTAGTACTTTCTTCTAAATGTTGATACTTTAATTGCAAATTAAGATTATCAACCTCTAGTTTTGACAAATGTCTGACCATGTTATCATGGTCATCGTTTTGAATTTTCTCACGCAATTTTAAATTCTCCCCCTCAAGCTCAATAACACGATTCTGGAGAGCGGTCAATGCAATAGACATCTCATGAAATTGGCAGGCAGATATCGTAGAATCAGTAGCAGTATAAAATACATCCTGAGCAACACATTTAGTAATCAAATTCTCATTCATGATGAGAATATTTTTCCTCGCAACTTCACTGCATTTAAGATCAATTGCCAATTGTTTACCCTCATTTTCCACATCATTAAAAACCTTTTTCATTTGAGTCACATCATCATTAATGGTATTTTTAAGGCCCTCAAAATGTTCTTTGAGAAGTTTGAAAAATGGCATGACTTCAGTTAGGTAACATTGTTTTGTTTGCTCAAAACCTCTTTCCCCTTCAGTAATACCCGTTGGTGTTATTCTCTTTTTACATGTTTTATCAAAATCAACGAATAATTGACCAAGGACATATAAGGCAATTAGTGTATTATTTTGCGTGGGGAGAGTAAATGGTACAAGGTGCCTGGGTGTATTCAGGGGATAAGTCGTTGGGTGAGCAATCCTAAAGATAGTGCGTGTGTTGCCCACAATTCTTTCAGCTTTCATTTTTTCTATGTCTATTTTCCAGAAGACTTGCTCTGGAGTAAATTTCTTTTGTGGGACAAAGACAGCTAATTGATTATCTTTAGAGTAATCATAATTGTACAAGATTTTATTAGCTATGCACAGGGGATCCTTTAATTTCTCAGCTAGTTTTTCTCTGGTTCTATCTTCTATCTCATTGCCCTCATCATCAGATGTAGCATCAGGAGGGGCATGATTAGGCTCAAGCATAATGTTTGCATCATATAATGCCGGTTGTGCACCTATACCGCTTCTAAGGAAATTGGTTTTTGGCTTAGTAGAATCCTTCTCACTATGATCATCACTCAACTTCCTATGTTTATGCATCATTTGAGCAGTTTGAATGGTTTGGCCTTGCGTGTATAACTTATCCTCAAGTTTGTTTTTCAGCATTTTAAGACTAGAGAAATCATTTAGGAGTTTTGTTTCCTTCTCTTTGAAATCATGTTTGAGTGTGTTTAAACCATTTTGAATCTCTTGTTTTTGTTTAACAGTTTGATCCAATTGTTTTTGCAAAGATTGTAACTCCTTTTTCAATGTTTCTCGCTTAAGATTATTTTCAGATATATATGCACGCATTTGCCATTCCATGTGTCACACCCCCAAAATACCTGAATGGCAGCGGAATTGAATGCCTGAGGGTGTAACGGTCATAGCACACAAGCAAGGATATATTGAACGACCTAAAGTGTCGTTTAGAAAATACATCGTTTGATTCATTCAAAATATTCAGAGTTATAAAACATAGGTCCCAAAAGTTAGAAAAGGTTTAAGGAAATAATTTAGTACAATCAAACGATAGTTCATAAGTGCATGAAATCCAAAAAGAGACGCGTCATCCTTGATACACAAAATGACTCCATGCATGCCATGAGAATATGCCTTAGTTACCTGAGAAATACATTGCGAAAACGGTCAACATAAAGTTGGTGAATAATCATAGGTTTGTAAGTAAATCGTATGTACATATACCACAAGTAATAAGTAAACCGACAAGAATGTCAAAAATGCTACATTGGCTCTTAAGCTCATGACCCCGAAGCTAGACTTTGTAATGGCCCCACCAGAGTGTTTACCAGACACTCAATTTATTAAGACATGAAATGCATTCGTCCCGTTGGAGCAACCCAACGCGAATGGAGGCGTCACCCTCGATAGATCTATCCACTCACTCTCGCTTAGCAATATAACTAACGGTCCATGATATATAAGGGGACTTAACTTGGTAGTAAGGCAACTTAAGCAATGTATGGAATTTGTAATACTTGGGCATGTACAAAAATAATTGTGCAATGTATTCTCCCCCGTGGGATTTGAAATCAAATAAGTAATTAAAACGGGGCTATGAGAACTCACCTCGAAAGGATGGTACAACGATGGTACAATGATGTAAAAGTAGTCGGGACAATGAGGCGCGAACACTAACCGCAACCTAAACGAATAATCGCGATCTAATTAAGATCAAGCCATAATGAAATGAATGCACATGCACATGATACTCATACCACTCGTAATTTGGAAATACTAGTTATCGTCATGGTAAAATAGTTTCCATACTTAGGAAAATAAGTCCATATATAGAAGTATATAACTTGTCGTACTATCTTGTATGAAAACATTAGGGTTAAATTCATCGTATCGAAAACCTTAAAATAACGTCGTTAAGTCGTATAAATATTCTCTTGGGTCATACGTATTCATTTGTTAAGAATATAGTCCTTAGTAACATTTCCAGAAAATATATCATTTAGTGCGTAAGTTATTATTTTTATTTGTGACCAAATATATATATATATAGTTTTGACGATGTTAAAACGGGTATAACTTGGTCGTTTTAAGCTCATTTTCCTCGTTCTTTATATCCACGGATTCGTTTTTGTATATACTAGTATATTTTTGATAACTCGGCTCCTCTAGGTTACGTTTAATGCCTCTATTTACCCGTCGAAGTCTGCCAAACAGCAAGCAGTTTTTATAAAAATAGTTTTCGTCGTTAAATTTGCAAAAATCATATCTCCTTCGTTATAAGCTCGTTTTAATCCGTTCTTTCGCCTAAAGTTTCGTTTTTGAAAGTATTTTCTAAATCTTTGGTCAAAAATTAGCCATCAACCACTGATTTTCCCACGAAATAAAAATAGGGACAGTAGGTATTTCTAATGTTTCAAAAATCGTTTCTAGGGTTCTAATCTAGTTCCATCTTCATTCAAACCACTTTCAATCACCACAAAACTAATCTAATCCTACCATACACCTTCTTAGGGTGTCATGGGTTCCTAAACATCACAACCAAGTAGATCTAACAAGGATCTAACCAAAAATCACTTCTAGGGCTTGTAAGTTCCAAAAGTTTGTAAAAATATAGTGGTATAACTATTTTGTGCATGGATCAAAGCATGAAAGCTATAAGATATAAGTAAATACTTGATGAAAACATAAAAATTAACTTGGTAACTTACTTTGAAAGGTGGTGTGATTAGATGATAAAAACCTTAGTATCCTTAAGTTTATATTTCAAAACCTTGTAAGAATAACTAAACCAAACTAAAATAACACTTGATCTTGAGAAAAGTTTTGGTCTTGCCCTTCCTTCTTGTTGTTGCCGTGAGTTCAAGAGAGAAAAGAGAGAAAAAATGAAATTTTTGCTAGTTGTGAAATGAGATAAAAATCTAGTAAAGTTTTATGTATTATATGTATTATTATTATTATATAAAAAGTTAGTATAAGCATTAATGAATCTTCAGTGAGTTAGTAGATTTGTAAGTGATTGGCAAGGGGGGGGGGGGGGCGGCAAATCAAAGGGGGGGGGATGAATGTGAAGACTTTTGATGTATAATGTATTATGTTGTGTATTATTGTGTTTATTTGTAGTTTTAAAATGTACCGGGTACCGGGTTAACTAAAAATAAATTTTAACGGAGTTAACCGGGATAAAATAAAGTTATAAAAATTATAAAAATAGGTTGGGTAAAATTATTGGGTGTTTAGATAATTATCGTTTAATTTCTACGAAAACCGTCGAAATTTTAGTAAACTTAAGTTAATAATTAAAATAAATATCCAAAATACCGGGTAAATTAATATTATAACTTTTATATTATAAAAATGAATATAAAAATATATTGGGATCATAGTCGGGAGTGTTGGACATGTTAGTCGCATTTATAGTTCGCGTATTAGTGTTTATTTAAAATAAACATACGTAAATCGTTAATAGTACCAAAAGTATTAATTTAATTATCCTACGAGTGGAATAGTATGCAAGTGCCCTAATGATGATATGCAGACTATTTCTAGTCCGTATGAAATGTCCCTGATAATAATGCATGAATTCGCTCCTGAACCAATACGGTTACGCGAATTTGAATACTCGCAAACTAAATTTACGATGACATGAGTAATGCACGTGAATAGTGGTTTTCTCTCAGAAATGAATAGTGTCAAGTGAATAGTAAAATTTCTGAATGTGTCTCGAAATGTCAAATTGACCTAAAAAACGATGAATAGTGATCAATGAATAGTAATTTGTGAATAGTAGAATGTCGAAGTTTGGAAAAATGACCTGAAATTGTGGGTTGTGACAGTCGCCCATCCAAAAAGGAATTCAGTCCCTGAATTCAGTTAGTGTTGGTCTCGGTAATAGGCTCGGTGAAAAGTTGTGGATACTTGCGTCGCATTTGGTCTTCTCGTTCCCAAGTAAACTCGGGTCCTCTTCGAGAATTCCAACGAACCTTCACGTTCGGAATTCAACTTTGTTTCAACTGTTTGATCTCGCGATCCATTATTTCAACTGGTTCTTCCACAAAGTTAAGCTTGTCATCAAGTTGTATTTCTTCTAATGGTATAATGGCAGACTCGTCCAAAAGACATTTCTTGAGGTTCGAAACATGAAACGTGTTGTGTACGTTGCTAAGTTCTGATGGAAGTTCAAGCTTGTAAGCAACCGGACCAATCCTCTCCAGGATCTTGAATGGCCCAATGTATCTCGGGTTCAATTTCCCGCGTTTTCCAAATCGTATTACGCACTTCCAAGGCGAGACTTTCAACATGACCTTGTCTCCGACCTGAAATTCCAATGGTTTACGTCGAACATCTGCGTAGCTTTTTTGTCGACTTCTAGTAGTTTCGAGTCTCTCTCGAATCTGAATTATCTTTTCTGTTGTTTCTTGTACCATCTCCGGGCCAGTACATTGTACTTCACCGACTTCGGCCCAACAAACTGGAGATCGACACTTACGACCATATAGTGCCTCGAATGGTGCAGCCTTTATGCTCGAATGGTAACTGTTGTTGTAGGAAAACTCGATCAACGGCAAATGGTTAGCCCAACCATTTCCAAAGTCAATCACACATGCTCTAAGCATGTCCTCAAGTGTCTGAATAGTTCTCTCGCTCTGACCATCGGTCTGAGGATGGTAAGCAGTGCTCATGTCTAACTTGGATCCAAAAGAATCTTGTAATGACCGCCAAAAGTTTGAAGTAAAACGACTATCTCTGTTGGAAATGATGGAAACTGGTGCACCGTGTCTTGAGACTATTTCCTTGACATAAAGTCTAGCAAGTTGTTCCATGGAATAAGTCTCTCTAATGGGTATGAAATGAGCTGATTTGGTAAGTCGATCAACGATTACCCAAATAGCATCGAAACCTCCTGACGTCTTTGGAAGTTTAGTGACAAAGCCCATAGCAATACGTTCCCACTTCCATTGTGGAATTTCTGGTTGTTGAAGTAACCCTGACGGTTTCTGGTACTCGGCTTTCACTTTAGCACAAGTAAGACATTTGCTGACGTACGTAGCAATTTCTGCTTTCATGTTCGGCCACCAATAAAGCTTTTTGAGATCCTGATACATCTTATCAGAACCTGGATGAATAGAGTACTTCGACTTGTGTGATTCATGCATAATCAATTCTCGCACTCCACCATAGAGTGGTATCCAACTTCGGTCTTTGAAACATAACACTCCATCTGATCTCTTTACAAAGCCATTATCGCTTTCTGGCATACCATAAATTTTCTTGTGTGGTCGATTTTCTTCCTTGAGAGCCTCAATCTGAGCTTCTAGAATTTTTGATGGTAGTGGCGAAATGATTGTCATTCCCAATGACCTAACCCTCAAAGGTTTGAGTCGTTCTTTTCGGCTAAGTGCATCTGCTACAACATTTGCTTTTCCTGGGTGATATCGGATTTCACAATCGTAATCACTCAACAATTCTAGCCAACGACGTTGTCTCATATTAAGTTCCTTCTGATCGAGTATATGCTGTAAGCTCTTGTGGTCGGTAAAAATTACACACTTAGTACCATAAAGGTAGTGTCTCCAAATCTTGAGTGCAAAAACTACCGCACCCAACTCCAAGTCGTGCGTGGTGTAATTCTTCTCGTGTATCTTAAGCTGTCTAGATGCATAAGCTATCACCTTCTCGTTTTGCATTAGCACAGCTCCAAGTCCTTGATGCGAAGCATCGCAATATACCACAAAGTTCTCAATACCTTCAGGTAGTGACAAAATCGGTGCGCTACAAAGCTTTTGTTTCAATAATTGAAATGCGGACTCTTGTTTCTCTCCCCACTCGTACTTTTCATTCTTTTGTGTCAGCTTTGTCAACGACTTCGCTATCTTAGAAAACCCTTCAATAAACCTTCTGTAATATCCGGCAAGTCCTAGGAATTGACGAATTTCCGTAGGAGACTTGGGCGTAGCCCAATCCTTAACTGCCTCGATCTTTGCTGGGTCGACTTGTAAACCTTGGCTATCAATAACATGGCCAAGAAATTGAACTCTTCGTATCCAAAAATCACACTTTGAAAACTTGGCATACAATTGCTCCTTCTTGAGTAGTTCCAGGATTGTTCTGAGATGTTCTTCGTGATCTTCCTTACTCTTGGAATAAATCAAGATATCGTCAATGAATATGATTACAAACTTATCAAGATACGGTTTGCACACCCTATTCATGAGATCCATAAATACCGCAGGTGCGTTGGTTAATCCGAAAGGCATTACCTGAAACTCATAATGACCATAGCGTGTTCTAAATGCCGTCCTCGGGATATCCTCTTCCCGAACCTTAAGTTGATGGTAACCGGATCTTAAATCAATCTTGGAATAAAAACTAGAACCTTGTAACTGGTCGAACAAGTCGTCGATTCTGGGGAGTGGATAACGGTTCTTTACCGTTAACTTGTTCAGCTCACGATAGTCAATGCACATTCTGAAAGTTCCATCCTTCTTCTTCACAAACAAAACCGGCGCTCCCCAAGGTGAGGAACTCGGTCTAATGAATCCTTTGTCCGAAAGTTCTTGTAGTTGATTCGACAATTCTTGCATCTCCGAAGGTGCAAGTCTATACGGTGCTCGCGCAATTGGTGTAGCTCCTGGCACTAATTCGATTTGAAACTCAACTTGGCGTGTAGGCGGAAGTCCTGGCAATTCTTCCGGAAAAACTTCTTGAAATTCCTTAACAATTGGCACATCTTCAAGTCGTTTCTCATCCGACTTCTTCTCCGTGATGTGAGCCAAGAATGCATAACAACCCTTCTTTATGTACTTCTCGGTTTTAATGCATGATATGATACTAAGTCTAGTTCCACTTCGCTCTCCACGAACAACCAAAGTTTCACCATTATAAGGAAGGTGAACAACTTTCTCATCACAAATAATCCTCACTCGATGCCGAGATAACCAATCCATACCGATAACAACGTCGAAACTTCCAAGTTCTACGGGCATAAGGTCTATATTAAATGGATGGTTTAGGAAATTTATAGTGCAACCACGAACAATGGTGTTGGTGTTAACTAAAGACCCATCGGCTAGTTCAACGATATAGGAAATGTCTAATGGGGTTGGTTCTATGTTAAGTAAAGGTGTAAATGCAATAGAAACAAAACTTCTATCCGCTCCTGAATCAAATAAAATGGATGCATAACGATTATTAACGAGGAACGTACCCGCAACAACATTCGGGTCTTCTTTGACATCTTCTCCTCCCATAACATAAGCTCTTCCTCGAGCCATTCCATTTTGGATTCCAGTTCCTTGATTCTTCTTCTTTGGGCACTCATTCTTAAAGTGTCCAAGTTCTCCACAGCCAAAACATGTTACCGGTGGTTTTTGATTGCCACCAAAGTTTGGACTCTTGCAATCTTTGGTGTAGTGACCAGCCTTCTTGCAGTTGCCACATAGATCTGGGCAACGTCCTGGGTTATGATGCTTCTGACACCTTTCACACTTGGGTAGATTACCCTCATATCCTTTCCTTTCCGTTGGTCCTGCAGCATAGGCCCTTGCCACTTCTTGCCTCTTAGGTGGCGGCTGAACAGCGTTTCCACCTTGGTTGTAATCAAACCTTCTCTTGTTGTTGTTATTGCTATTGTTTGGGTTGTTGTTTCGGTTATTGGGATAGTTGCGGTTTCGATTGTTGTTATAGTTGTTGTTGTTTCGAGTGTTGTTGTAGTTGGTGTTGTTTGAACGATTATTGTTGTTGACAGCAGCTTTTCCTTTTACCACTTGGACCATGAGTTTCTGAGTTATGCGAATAGCCTCTTCCATTGATTGAGGATCAAAAGAAATCACATCTCCTCGAACACTTTCAGGCAATCCACCAACAAAGTTTTCCATCTTTTTCTCATCGTCAGGAACCATAGTTGGACATAGTGCAGCCAACTCCTGAAACCTCCTGAAGTAGGTCTCGATGTCATCACCTTTAGTCACAAGCTCATAAAATTCTGTTTCCAACTTTTGCACCTCGGTACGAGGGCAAAACTTCTTAGACATCAGTTTCTTGAATTCCTCCCAAGTGAGCTTGTAAGCATTCTCCATACCAATCGGCTGAGCATACGAATTCCACCAAGACATAGCTTCATCAAGAAGCATACCTGTAGCAAATTTTACCTTGCTGACATCCGGGCATCCGCACATAAGGAATACATTCTCAGTCTTTTCAAACCAGCGGATCAAAGCAACCGCTCCTTCAGTGCCCTTAAACTTGATGGGATCACTAATCTTGAAATCTTTCCATGTACATTCCCGCTTAGTAGTGGGTGGTTCAACTGTTCCTGTATTAGAAGCAGTCTCAGCAGCCCTAGCAGCAACCTCAGCTCTCTCAATCTCCAGAGCCTCTGCAATACTATCCCTGACTAACTTGCGGATAGCGGCTTGAGTCATAGCGGGTGTTTCTGGTGCAGTCTTACTCTTCCTTGGTGCCATACTTCTGATAAATCACAATGGAAATAACCATGAGAAAAATCATAATAGAAATAGTCATCGAACCAAAGATATACACCCACAACATGTATAAATATATACAACCACAACAAGTATAAATACAACCACGACATGTACGAATACAACCACAATCTGTCTAGATACAACCACGACATGTATATATACAACCACAACCTGTATAAATACAACCACGACATGTATATATACAACCACAACCTGTATAAATACAACCACGACATGTATATATACAACCACAACCTGTATAAATGCGATAATAATAAAGAGCAACCACGAAACATCATAAATATAATCACAACACATGAATATAATACATGAAAATTTCGGCCTACATGGACCGATATAATATATATAGCACAACATTTCCAACATAGTAGAGTCGCACTTGATATATTTGTTTGTACAACAACCAAAAGACTACAAGTTCTTGAACTATGTCCCACACCCCGGGACTAGGAAAATAATAAAAGCTAATATAATACCAGTCTACGTCTAGGCTCCTCCAGGTGCTCTAGATGGTCCAGGCTCTCCCCTCAAGCGGCGAATCTCACGATCCATCGCAACCACGATCTCCTCAAGATGCTGGACTCGTAACTGAAAAGAAGCATCTCTGCGCTCCAATACGACTAACCTCTCTCGGATCAATGCCAACTGGTCTACCTGCTCCCACTGAGTCTCCTGCGTCGCCTGAGCTCTATCTCGAATCTCAGGTAACTCATCCCTAAGTAGATCAATCTGCTCCTGGTGCCTCAACTGTCGTGCCTCGAGTCCATGGTAAGACACATCAATACTAACTCTGCCCTGAATCAAATCCTCAACCTGCTCCTCGACAGCCTCAAGTCGAGTGGTGATAATCTCATCAACTCTATACCCCAAACTATCAACTTGCTCTTGCTGAGCATCTAACTGATCCTCTAGTGTAGCAGCTGTAGGCCCCCTAGCCGCAGCCGCTCTCGAACTCTCACCTATGTGGTATACTGGTGGTGGTGAAAGGTCAGCAGTCTCGGTAGTAGGTGAATCTGATGTGGTAAGCCTTGCACGCTTCCTGAGCGGCAAGAGTGAGGTAGGTATAGGAGTGGTAGTGGGTATGGCTGGTGGTGGTGGAGTAGGCACAGTAGGACTAGGGAGACTCCTATAAGTAGATGTAGCTGGGCAAACCCTCTTCCTAGCAACCTGAATAGTCTTACTCCTAGGAAACATAAGTCTCGGCTCTGAATGAATAGTAGTAGTAGGAGATGATGGTATGTCAGTGGGTACAGTAGGATGGACATGGGGGGTAGGAGCCGTCTCCTCCTCCTCGAAAGGCTCGGTGTCATCATCTGATGCCAAAAGTGGCAACTCAGGTGTAGGAGAAACAAGTGGTGAAACAGCAGTAGAGGACATAGAGCCCTCATCATCAGAGTCTGATATAGAGTAAAGTATGACAGTGTTTGGATTCGAAGACATGTCTCTGTGATAATCAAGGTGAAATAAAAATAAATAACTCGTAAAATGGAATCACAAAAAAAATAAGTAAATATGCACTTATGATGAAATGATGATATGCTATGATGGTGTGGTTATAGTCTAGGGTCCATGATGCATCCTAGTTCGCTATAACCTTAGCTCTGGTACCAATCTGTCACACCCCCAAAATACCTGAATGGCAGCGGAATTGAATGCCTGAGGGTGTAACGGTCATAGCACACAAGCAAGGATATATTGAACGACCTAAAGTGTCGTTTAGAAAATACATCGTTTGATTCATTCAAAATATTCAGAGTTATAAAACATAGGTCCCAAAAGTTAGAAAAGGTTTAAGGAAATAATTTAGTACAATCAAACGATAGTTCATAAGTGCATGAAATCCAAAAAGAGACGCGTCATCCTTGATACACAAAATGACTCCATGCATGCCATGAGAATATGCCTTAGTTACCTGAGAAATACATTGCGAAAACGGTCAACATAAAGTTGGTGAATAATCATAGGTTTGTAAGTAAATCGTATGTACATATACCACAAGTAATAAGTAAACCGACAAGAATGTCAAAAATGCTACATTGGCTCTTAAGCTCATGACCCCGAAGCTAGACTTTGTAATGGCCCCACCAGAGTGTTTACCAGACACTCAATTTATTAAGACATGAAATGCATTCGTCCCGTTGGAGCAACCCAACGCGAATGGAGGCGTCACCCTCGATAGATCTATCCACTCACTCTCGCTTAGCAATATAACTAACGGTCCATGATATATAAGGGGACTTAACTTGGTAGTAAGGCAACTTAAGCAATGTATGGAATTTGTAATACTTGGGCATGTACAAAAATAATTGTGCAATGTATTCTCCCCCGTGGGATTTGAAATCAAATAAGTAATTAAAACGGGGCTATGAGAACTCACCTCGAAAGGATGGTACAACGATGGTACAATGATGTAAAAGTAGTCGGGACAATGAGGCGCGAACACTAACCGCAACCTAAACGAATAATCGCGATCTAATTAAGATCAAGCCATAATGAAATGAATGCACATGCACATGATACTCATACCACTCGTAATTTGGAAATACTAGTTATCGTCATGGTAAAATAGTTTCCATACTTAGGAAAATAAGTCCATATATAGAAGTATATAACTTGTCGTACTATCTTGTATGAAAACGTTAGGGTTAAATTCATCGTATCGAAAACCTTAAAATAACGTCGTTAAGTCGTATAAATATTCTCTTGGGTCATACGTATTCATTTGTTAAGAATATAGTCCTTAGTAACATTTCCAGAAAATATACCATTTAGTGCGTAAGTTATTATTTTTATTTGTGACCAAATATATATATATATAGTTTTGACGATGTTAAAACGGGTATAACTTGGTCGTTTTAAGCTCATTTTCCTCGTTCTTTATATCCACGGATTCGTTTTTGTATATACTAGTATATTTTTGATAACTCGGCTCCTCTAGGTTACGTTTAATGCCTCTATTTACCCGTCGAAGTCTGCCAAACAGCAAGCAGTTTTTATAAAAATAGTTTTCGTCGTTAAATTTGCAAAAATCATATCTCCTTCGTTATAAGCTCGTTTTAATCCGTTCTTTCGCCTAAAGTTTCGTTTTTGAAAGTATTTTCTAAATCTTTGGTCAAAAATTAGCCATCAACCACTGATTTTCCCACGAAATAAAAATAGGGACAGTAGGTATTTCTAATGTTTCAAAAATCGTTTCTAGGGTTCTAATCTAGTTCCATCTTCATTCAAACCACTTTCAATCACCACAAAACTAATCTAATCCTACCATACACCTTCTTAGGGTGTCATGGGTTCCTAAACATCACAACCAAGTAGATCTAACAAGGATCTAACCAAAAATCACTTCTAGGGCTTGTAAGTTCCAAAAGTTTGTAAAAATATAGTGGTATAACTATTTTGTGCATGGATCAAAGCATGAAAGCTATAAGATATAAGTAAATACTTGATGAAAACATAAAAATTAACTTGGTAACTTACTTTGAAAGGTGGTGTGATTAGATGATAAAAACCTTAGTATCCTTAAGTTTATATTTCAAAACCTTGTAAGAATAACTAAACCAAACTAAAATAACACTTGATCTTGAGAAAAGTTTTGGTCTTGCCCTTCCTTCTTGTTGTTGCCGTGAGTTCAAGAGAGAAAAGAGAGAAAAAATGAAATTTTTGCTAGTTGTGAAATGAGATAAAAATCTAGTAAAGTTTTATGTATTATATGTATTATTATTATTATATAAAAAGTTAGTATAAGCATTAATGAATCTTCAGTGAGTTAGTAGATTTGTAAGTGATTGGCAAGGGGGGGGGGGGCGGCAAATCAAAGGGGGGGGGGGATGAATGTGAAGACTTTTGATGTATAATGTATTATGTTGTGTATTATTGTGTTTATTTGTAGTTTTAAAATGTACCGGGTACCGGGTTAACTAAAAATAAATTTTAACGGAGTTAACCGGGATAAAATAAAGTTATAAAAATTATAAAAATAGGTTGGGTAAAATTATTGGGTGTTTAGATAATTATCGTTTAATTTCTACGAAAACCGTCGAAATTTTAGTAAACTTAAGTTAATAATTAAAATAAATATCCAAAATACCGGGTAAATTAATATTATAATTTTTATATTATAAAAATGAATATAAAAATATATTGGGATCATAGTCGGGAGTATTGGACATGTTAGTCACATTTATAGTTCGCGTATTAGTGTTTATTTAAAATAAACATACGTAAATCGTTAATAGTACCAAAAGTATTAATTTAATTATCCTACGAGTGGAATAGTATGCAAGTGCCCTAATGATGATATGCAGACTATTTCTAGTCCGTATGAAATGTCCCTGATAATAATGCATGAATTCGCTCCTGAACCAATACGGTTACGCGAATTTGAATACTCGCAAACTAAATTTACGATGACATGAGTAATGCACGTGAATAGTGGTTTTCTCTCGGAAATGAATAGTGTCAAGTGAATAGTAAAATTTCTGAATGTGTCTCGAAATGTCAAATTGACCTAAAAAACGATGAATAGTGATCAATGAATAGTAATTTGTGAATAGTAGAATGTCGAAGTTTGGAAAAATGATCTGAAATTGTGGGTTGTGACACCATGTTCTGCTCACGTCCAGTGAGTTCAAATCTAGCACATTGTTCGTACATAGCCACTTGATCCTTAAGGATATTAAATCTAGTGGTCAAGGAGTCATCAAGGTTATAGGCAGTGTACTCATGCACGACACAATCATCTTTTAAGACAGAAGATGCACTACATTGTACAACAGACACTTCATTGTGTTTCATATGTTGTTCACATGGGTCAACATTGCTATTTCTCATGTCAACGACATCTGAATCGACATTGTTTGTCGGTTGTACTTTGTTAGGAATCTTTTGTTCATCAACAATGTTACACAGTTCGAGTACCTTAGCACATGACACATGTTCTTTTACCGGTCTGATATCTGCATCCACATCACGTGTAAGAGTCATTGAACTGTTCGTTGTGCCAAGCTTTTCAGTCTCTGATCCTCTGCCTTCGATGATAACTGACCCAGCATTCGATGCTTTGCCCGAATCCACACTACCATCACATGGTTGCCCCCGACATGCCATCACTTTGTCTTCATACTTGTGCTCGTGCTTTGCTCTTTCCATAATGTACTCTTTCACATTACCCATGAGTTGGAGTAGTGTGACTCTGAACACGTCAACTTCAATTCCCGTATGAGTGGCAAAGCTCTTTTTCGTCATTTGACTCTCATGATCATACTCCTCAGTGAATCATGAATCAATGAACGCTTGGAGTTGGTTGTTGATCACACAGAATGCAGCCATAGATCTATCTTTAGAAAATTCACCCTTTTCAAGTTGTTGTTGAAGTTGATCTAAGTGTAGAGTCATTTTGACTGTGAAAGTCTCAACATTTTGACCAAAGAGTGTTGCGAATGCACGATTGAAACCTCCCAAGTATCCAGGTTTTGCAAAGAGAACCTTGAGATGTGAATGGAGAGATCGAAAACATTCAATGCGACTATTCTTTGCATTATCGGGCAATTTAATTGGCTGATGAAGCACATTATCATTAGAATTCGAGCACGAAGATTCCATATCAGTGATTGTATGTTAAGAGTGGTGATTGTTTGTTTTGACAAGGTTATATGTTGTTTAGTTGTGATCTTGGTTCGGTTGATGCAAGTTTTTACGGTGAAATTTTAGGTCTGAAAACTTAAAACCACAATAACTTCACTCCGGAGGTGATTTGGGCCTCGAAAAATTCTTTTCACGACTTCGTGGTGAAACCTCACAATATTCAGCCTATTTCGGACGTTTTGACAGCTAATTCGCTGAAAACGGGGTTACGGTTCAAAAGTTATGACCGTTTGAAGTTTCGACGTAAAAAGTCAACTATGGTCAAACAGAGTTAACCGCAGGATCCGGCAAGGTAACCGCAGGTAAGGTAACCACAAGGGGAGTTAACCACAAGGTGAGATAACCGCAGGAAGTGACTAACCGCAGGGAGCAACTAACCGCAGGGAGCAACTAACCGCAAGGAGTTAACCGCAGGAGAGATAACCACAAAGATCTAACCGCAAACCACTTAATCGCAGAAAGCTAACCACAATGAGCTAACCGCAGACCACTTAACCGCAGAAAACTAACCACAATGAACTAACCGCAGACCACTTAACCGCAGAAAACTAACCACAATGAACTAACCGCAGACCACTTAACCGCAAGAGCTAATCGCAGTATACAAAAATCCAAATCTGTCACTTTCCTTGCGATTTGTTTGTATTCCCAAAATAGTAATCGCAGCAAACTAACCGCAGAGATCAGGAACTAAACGCAGACAAGCAATGCAACAGTAGACTTAACCGCAACTATGAAATACGCCCAAAATCAAGTCCAAACTTCAAATAGATTAAAGATATGGTATAGCCAACTGAAGCACAATGTTCAACTAACACCTATGATCATAAAAGTACATCACTAACATGTCAAATAACACAAGAAAGATCAAACCAAGCCAAGAACCATTCGAACCAAATAAAGTCACAAAACCAAGCACCAAATTCGAGCACAAACCAATCCCTAGGATGTAACCATGGCTCTTGATACCAATTGTAGGTTACTCATAATGATTAACATGTATTGTTCTTGTGATTATGGATCGAATATGGGATTCAAGAGAGATGTTAGATAGAAAAAGAGATGGGAGCCTTTTCTAGAGAGAGAAACAAGAGATATTAGATTAGTGTAATGAAAGGTCCAACCCACTCCCTTGGGTGGGAGAGGGTATATATACTACAACTACTTGGTGCTCCATGAAACGAGCTGTAGAGTGAGCTGACAGAGGGTAAAGACCCGACCCACTCTACGAATACTATTTACATATTTAACTACTAATAAACTACGTACTAACTATAATAAGGATAATTCTACGAGCTACGTAATGCTTAGCAATACTTGGGGTGACCGAGTCTTTAACTGAATAATCGTATTCCTAACATAATACTATTAAGGGTATTATTAATATTTAGGGTAAGGTGGCTAGGTGTAATTTACACGGACCAAAACCCGAAACTCGTTTCAAAACATTTAATATCTCACGAGACGTTCCATAAATAAATATATATAGTCGAGTCCGTAAACTCAAGACATAAAATTTTAGTTAGGTTATTCTAGTGCCGGAGTCAACGTAGTGCCAATAAAATCTCGGAATAAATTCTCATCACATCGATAATCCAAATTGATTCCATAAAATTTTAAATATAATCAACCAAAATTTTGGTTTTTATAAGTTCGTTACGAATAAAAATTTAAATATAATTTATAAACGAACTTTAACGTAATGCGGGTTTTCAAAAATGGCTCCCTAATTTGCCAGTTGTCACATCCTCCCAGCCTCAGAAGAAACCCGTCCCGGGTTTCTCTCGGAACAATCCATCTACGAAGTGAAAAGCTTCGGATATCACTTTCGGAACTCGTCCTTACGTTCCCACGTAAATTTTGGTCCATGTCGGGAATTCCAACGAAGCTTGACGAGTGGAATGCGACTTCGCTTGAGTCGTTTAATCTCACGATCCAATATCTCGATCGGCTCTTCCACAAAGTTCAATTTCTCATCAACTCGAATATCTTTCATCGGGATAACCGGCGTCTCATCAGAAAGACATTTCTTCAAATTACTAACGTGAAACACATCGTGAACTTTACTCAGTTCATGTGGTAATTCCAACCGATAAGCCACGGGCCCAATTCTTTCCAAAATAAGAAATAGTCCAATGTAGCGGGGGTTGAGTTTCCCACATTTCCCGAAACGTATCACACCTTTCCAAGGCGAGACTTTCAGCATCACTTTGTCTCCAACCTGGAACTCTAGGGGTTTACGTCTCTGATCGGCATAACTTTTCTGTCTATCCCTAGCTGCTTGTAATCGATCACGATTTTGAGTCACTTTCTCAGTAGTTTCCAATATAAGTTCGGGGCCTGTGAGTTGACTATCTCCAACTTCAGCCCAACCAATAGGCGAACGGCATTTACGACCATATAAAGCTTCAAATGGTGCAGCTTTAAGACTTGTGTGGTAGCTATTATTATAGGAGAATTCCGCAAGGGGTAGATATTTCTCCCAACCTTTACCAAAGTCTATGATGCATGTACGAAGCATATCCTCCAAAGTCTGAATAGTCCTCCCACTTTGACCATCGGTTTGGGGATGATATGCAGTACTCATATCAAGTCTCGTCCCCAAAGCGGCTCGAAGTGATCGCCACAAAGCTGACGTAAAGCGGCTATCGCGATCAGAAATAATCGATATCGGGACTCCATGTCGAGAAATAATTTCCTTCACATACAACCTCGCAAGTTTGTCGACACTATCATCTTCACTAATCGCCAGGAAATGAGCAGACTTAGTCAATCGATCCACAATTACCCAGATAGCGTCACAACCGCTAGTTGTCTTAGGTAATTTGGTAATAAAGTCCATTGTAATCCGCTCCCATTTCCAAACTGGGAGTTCTGGCTGCGTCAATAATCCTGACGGTCTTTGATGTTCTGCCTTAACCTTAGAGCAAGTCAAACACTTACTAACGTACAACGCTATATCTGCCTTCATATTTGGCCACCAATATAACTTTTTCAAATCCTGGTACATCTTGTCAGACCTAGGATGAATAGAGTACCTTGACTTATGCGACTCATGCATAATCAACTCTCGAATTCCTCCATACAATGGTACCCAAATCCGATCTCCTAAACATAATACTCCATTAGAACGCTTAACGAATCCTTTCTCATTTTCAGCCATCCCAAATATGTTCTCAGCAGGTCAGTTTTCTGCTTTCAACGCTTCCGTTTGAGCTTCAATTATTTGAGACGGTAATGGCGATACGATAGTCATTCCCAATGACCGAACTCGTAACGGAGGTATCCTCTCCTTTCGACTAAGAGCATCAGCAACAACGTTTGCCTTACCAGGATGATAGCGGATTTCGCAATCATAATCGCTTAGCAACTCGATCCAACGTCGTTGTCTCATGTTGAGCTCTTTTTGATTCAAGATGCGTTGTAGACTTTTGTGGTCAGTAAATACAACACACTTGGTTCCGTACAAGTAATGTCTCCATATCCTTAAGGCAAAAACCACAGCACCTAACTCCAAATCATAGGTGGTGTAGTTCTTCTCGTGCCTCTTGAGCTGTCGGGAAGCATGAGCTATTACTTTCTCTCGTTGCATTAACACGACTCCCAAACCTTTATGAGTAGCGTCACAATAGACGACAAAGTCCTCACTACCCTCAGGCAACGCTAAGATAGGAGCACTACACAACATCTCCGTAAGTAATTGAAATGCTTCCTCTTCTTTATCTCCCCATTCATATTTAACATTCTTTTGGGTCAATTTGGTCAACGGTTTTGCTATCTTCGAAAATCCCTCAATGAATCTTCGGTAATAACCGCCTAATCCCGAAAATTGACGAACTTCTGTTGGGGTCGTAAGTGCAGCCCAATCTTTAATCGATTCAATCTTAGCAGGATCTACATGAACTCCTTGTCTATCAATCACATGACCCAGAAATTGTACCGTCGGAATCCAAAATTCGCATTTAGAAAATTTAGCATATAGTTTCTCCTTCCTGAGCAATTCTAAGATAAGTCTTAGATGCTCCTCATGCTCCTTCTCATTCTTCGAATAAATTAGAATGTCATCGATGAATACAATCACAAACTTATCTAAGTAAGGCTTACACACCCGATTCATGAGGTCCATGAATACCGCCGGTGCGTTGGTCAACCCAAACGGCATCACCTGAAACTCGTAATGCCCGTAACGGGTTCTGAAAGCTGTTTTCGGAATATCTTCCTTGCAAACTCGAAGCTGATGATATCCTGATCTCAAATCGATCTTCGAATACACACTCGATCCTTGAAGTTGATCGAACAAATCGTCAATCCTCGGTAACGGGTATCTATTCTTCACCGTTAACTTGTTCAGCTCTCGATAATCAATACACATGCGAAACGATCCATCCTTCTTCTTCACAAATAAGACCGGGGCTCCCCAAGGTGAAGAACTTGGTCTTATAAATCCCTTTTCGGCTAACTCCGCTAATTGCTTCGACAACTCTTCCAATCCAGTAGGTGCAAGACGATAAGGCGCTCGTGCCACGGGTGCAGCACCAGGTATCAACTCAATCTGAAACTCTACTTGTCTAGTAGGCGGAATTCCTGGCAATTCATCGGGAAACACATCCGAAAAATCACGAACTATAGGTACATCTCCAATGCACCTTTCCTTCTTCTCCTTCCCTCCTTTCTCAGAGATTTGAGCTAAGAAAAGGCAACATCCTTTTTCCATTAGCTTCGGTAGCTTAGTGCAAGAAATGACAGCTAATCTGGAGGGGTTCCTCGAACCTTTTCGATCTCCTTGTATATTTAAAATCTCTTTGCCGTAAGGCACTCGCACGATTTTCTCATCGCAAAGTATATGAGCACGATACTTCGACAACCAATCCATACCAATGATGACATCGAAACTTCCTAACGTGACGGGTAGAAGATCTATGTTGAATGGACGATTCAGAAAGTTTAATGTGCAACCGCGAATGATAGTCCTAATCCTTTCTATGTTCCCATTAGCTAACCCTACGTCATAACCGATTCCTAAGGCCATCGGGGGTTTCTCTAATAAGGGTACAAAGGTAGTGGACACAAAACTTCTATCGGCACCAGTATCAAATAGTATGGAAGCATAATGATTATTGAGAAGGAACGTACCAGTAACGACGTTCGGATCTTCTCCTCTCTCGTTCCCAAGTGCATACACTCTTCCATGAGCAACTCCAGCTTCCACACGTTGGTTCCCATTATCTTGTCGTTCACGGTTTCCTCCAGCTCCACGGTTTCCATTATTGTACCCATTACCACCTGAACCTTAATTTCCTTGGTTCCACGATTCTCTACACTCATTCCTATAATGTCCCTTCTTTCCACATCCATAACAAGTAACATTTGCCTTACTCATAGTTTCAGGAGTATCTTGAACCATAGCAAGGGGTCGTGCTCTACAATCCCTAGCTACATGTCCTCTCCTTGAGCAACTCTGACAAATCACAGTACATTGTCCTGTACGATTCTTGTAGCAACGACCACACTTGGGTGCATCACCATTTTGGTTCCTTTTATCTCCATTCCCAATAGCATAAGCCTTAGCAACAGCTTGTCGCTTGTTTCGGTGATCATTACCCTTAGGGTGATGGTCTCTCTTTCTCTTTCCATTCTTATCCTTATCAGCCCCTTCCAATTCCAATGAATCCATTAATTGTTGAGCGATTGTGATGGCCTCATGGATATTTGCATGTCTAGCAGCAATCACATCATTCCTTGTAGCCACAGGCAACCCATCGGTATACCGCTCAATCTTTTGAGTCTCAGTTCTAACCATATCGGGGCAAAGCAAGGCCAACTCCTGGTAACGACGATTGTAAGTCGCCATATCAGTACCCTTCACTTTGTGATTCCAAAACTCAACCTCCAGCTTCTTAAACTCATTTCTTGGGCAGTAAGTCTGAATCAGCAAAGACTTAAATTGCTCCCAAGTCGTAGCATAAGCCACATCACTTCCAACCGAATTACGGTAATTGTTCCACCAAGTTAAAGCTTCATCCTTGAAAGTAAAAGAAGCAAACTTTACCTTCGCATTCTCCGCACAACCACTGACATTAAACACTGACTCAGTCTTCTCTATCCACCTGACCAAGTATACCACTCCTTCAGTTCCACCATACTCAATGGGTCCACAAATTTTAAACTCCTTGTAGTTACATCCATTAGCACGAATAGGTGGGAATGTTCCAGCAGAATTGTTGGAATGATTTGACTCAGCTAGTAGCTCAGCAACTCATTTCCACAAGTTGATTGATCATTGCTTGATCCACAGTAGGTGCATTAAGTGGAATATGGTCATTGTCTCCCTGAACATCAACATTTTGATTCCTGTTGTTGTGGTTGGTAGTGTCCAGGTTGTCAGGAGTAGGGGTCTCAACATTTTGAGTAGGACGGCGTCCTCGACGACCAGGGGTAGTCGTTGCAGGACCAGTTCTGGTAGCTCTAACAGGGTTTCGTCGTGAGGCATTTAACATAAGTCACAATACAAGGTTCGTAAGTCTCCACTAACACGTACCATAACGTCTAACAAGAATCCGATTGGTGAAAGTCGAAATACGAACGTAATACCAATACAATATCAGCCACGCAAATAGGAACACAATTCTCCATGTATGCCAAAAACCGTAGAATATCATACGAAATCACCATCGTCCATACAAGTAGCGGTCGATACTTCGCTCCAAAATACCAAAAGACATAATAAATACTAATCGTTCCATACGAAACGAACATACAATCCGAATAACATGACTTAAGGGATAGAATAACCATCTCAAGTCGGTCAGACACCCGCGAGATCTTCTCACCCTGTACAGTAATCCAAGTCCACATCCTACCAGTCTCACCTAACTCTGCATGCTCAACCGAAACCTCAGAAGGTGCATCCGACGCCACAGGACTACCAGGTGGTGAATCAAACAAAACGGATGATCAGGTGAAACCGGCTCTAATGGATGTATCGGGGAATCGGGCTTCGTAGAATGAACTGAATGTGCTAGCGACCCATCATCATCAGGCATCTCCTCCTCCTGAGGATCATCATCTTCCTCATCCTGAGGGTCATCATTCTCTTCCTCATCTTGAGGGTTATCATTCTGCTCACCCTCGTACTCCTCCTCATACTCCTCATCGGAGGGGTACTCCATCAATCGTCATCTCTGAGCAGGTGAACCACGAAGCGATAAAATCGGTGACTTAGGGCGTCAATGAGACGATAAAGTAGTGGCCGAACGCATGACCAACACGTATGGGTCATCAGGGGCCATAGTGATCTACGAGGGGCGACGCGTACCAGCATAAACATCCTCAATAACATCGTACGAATAGGTGGTCATGGTTTGTGACAACGGCGTAAGGTAGGTGTAAGTGTTTTAAAACAACTAAATCGCGAACTCAAAATACCATATCAAAATCATCATATAATTCCCAATCATATATATCAAGAAAGATTTAAAATACCGCATTACTAAAATCATTCATAAAATAATTAAGCCATATAATTCCTCAAAACGCATATAATTCCTCAAAACGCCATCATATCACTAAATCAATAAACCTCAAATCCTCAAATCATCTCAAATATCTCATAATACCTCAAAATATTCGAAGATGTATCGGCTTGGCGGGCTGGCGGGCAATGGTCAAGGATCGTTTTCTATAAAAATTCGGTTATAGTTTAGGTGTTTATTTACCTAGTTCTCTATAACCTTGGCTCTGATACCAATCTGTAGCACCCCGAAAGCTTGTTGAGTCTTCCACTGTATCAAATTTTGGGGGTGTTACATATGAAACCCAACTTTACGAATTTATTGTAGTGTTTGCTAAATAAACATCTGTTACAGATATTTTTTGAACACGCACAACCTAAATCAAGAAATCCTAGAAAGTAAGTTGAATATTTTGTGGAAAAATAATAAGATTACATAACATGTATATAAACATTAAGTTTGTGAATAATGAAAACTAATTTACAAATTTATTGTAGTGTTAGCTCAATAAACATTTATTACGAATATTTAATACATATGTCTCTTAGGTTTTGGACTTTTTCGATTACTTGTATAAAACTAATATGTATATTTTTTAATAGTTTTATAAATATTAGTATGGGGCGGTTCCGGTTTTTCGATTTGGGTGTGCATATAAAACCAAAAGCCAAACCAAATTTATGGTTTTTTTTAAAACCAATACCGTACCATCAGTTTTTAGAGTTGGTTCAGTTTTTTTGGGTGTTTTTTTCGGTTTTTTTGGTTTTATTGCTCTCCCCTATTTATAAGCGTGATAAAACAATCATAAAATTAGGGGGTGTGAATAAAACTGTTTTTTTCAACGACATTTGATTAAAACATTAATATGTGATTCAGTTCATGACTTTGTTTTTGCATAGTTTATCAGTTCATTTTTATAAACTTTTCTATACTATGTATCCTTATTGTTGATCACGTGTAATAAATATTATATTTACGTACATTATGTAAAACAATGCAGAAAATTAGAATAAATTTCATTTCCACTCTCTTGGTATATAAAAGTTTAAGACATCTGAGTAATAAGTGTAATATAAATTAGACTGAAAAGCAAAAATTAAATTTAAAAGTTCTACAGCATGTGCAATCACATCACAAAGACTTTCCTTTTACCATATTAAGTAAAAGTAAAGTTAAGATTCTCAACTTTTGTCTTAGCTAAAACGTGTCAAGTGATTATTCAAACATTAATTATTTCTTCTCAAGCATTTTATTCACTTGTGAACATGTCATATAAATGCATCAAGTATATTGAAGTAAGTACAAAGCATTATACAACTCACAAACTTTGTTATATTTTCTTTCCAAATTGCTTTGAGTGCGATTTCACAATTCAATTAGATACTCATACTAGCTTCATCTTTTTCATCTTCTTTTTGTTTGACAATTTCTTATATATCCTTGACATTCTTAATGTCTTCGTTGTGGTGTATCTTAAAGAAAGATGGTTTTGTTTGTTATATTACATGTGCTATCGAAGTTGGTTACCAGGTGATTGATTAGGCATTAGCTCTTACTCGTTTTAGAGTAACAAGACATATAGTTATTCTTGTTCCCTTTAATGTTTCCAATTAACAACATAATTTTGAATCTCTGTTACTAAACAGTGTAGCCAATGATGATAAACACTTGCTAAAGGAAGGTCTCCAAGGCTAACCAGCATGGTTTGCCTTCATTACAATGAATGAATCCACTCAGAGAGCCTTATTCTACTACTTTGTGAAAGTGGTGGAATTAGGTTCTTTGTGTAGATTCAATCATGGTAATGTGACCGATAAATTGTCTAAGAAAAAAGCCAAATTAAATTCACAAATCATGTCATTAACGAATTAGAGTCATCACTAGGCAAGCACAGAAATGCTTAGCCTTACATAATAGACGATCAACACATGATAATCAAATTCGAAGTAATAGACATAGTCATGGCGTATGAACAATCAAACCGAATTAAATAATGTGTTCTTGATTCTTGAAGTCTTGATCTCTTGATGTTTGCAGCTTGTGAATGGTTATGGAAGTTGTGGGAAATTGCCAATGTCTTCTATGGTTGGGAAAACGTAACCCTAATAAGAGCCTAGTTGGTATTTAAGAGGAAAATGCCTAGGCCCGTCATTGGATACGGTGCATACATATAAATGAATATATTCCATATATACTTGTTATGCACTTTTCCAAGTCACTGAGTCTTCCATGTACACAACGTACGCACCAAAAGCCTATACGCCGTATATTCTTCTAAAATTAGATAAAACCACTAGATAATAGCTTTTATATGGCATATACATAAGAATAATTATTGATTTTGTTATTGTTATTGATTCTGCAGAAACATTGCAGAAGTCTTTGTACCTCAAAAAGAAAAGACAAAAGAACAATTGTCCTTCTCAAAAGTTTACAAAAAACCAAGTGTTCAAATGTCGATTTGAAAATTTGTTTCTAAACCAAATGATTTTAGTAACAGTGAGGGATCTTCAAACGATACTCCTAACAAGAGTGTTGCAAGAGGACTTCTTGATGAAGTTAAATCCAAAATTGAGATACATCAACACTCAATTTAAGGAAAAACAAGATTGACTGTGAACAATTGGAATTCAAGTGTTCATTTAGAGTAAAAAAAGATTTTGAAAATGAGATAACTCCTCAAATTCAGATGGTTAATACGGGTTTAACTCAATTGAAGGAAAAATTGTTGGTGGTTAGAAGCCCAGAACAGGGTTAAGATAATCAATAGCCTAACTACGTACCAATTAAGGTTACCGGATATCACTTGAAATCGTGTTATCACTTTCCAAAGTAAACTATTCGACCCTAATGCCTGGGTATCACGAATATCTACTTGGGATAAGACCAAATGTTTGTTAATGATTTAGGCACAAATCAATAACCCTTTACGTTTAAGTGTTATGTGTTTCTGTATATATTTCATTCATGATTTGATCTTCCTATATATAGGCAAGATTACTCAACCTTAGTAAATGGAATTAAGAGTGATTTGGCCCATTAATCCCACTTAATTTGCCTCCATAATAATAGGTATTAGTGGTTACATGACCAATTAAACGTGGTCATGAGTGCAGATGTAACTGTCATTTGAATAGGTCAAATCAGTTACATATAGCACTCTATCAGCAGAAACTCTGCTCCAGCAGGATCCTGGCACTGGTAGCAGGAACCAGTACTCAGTAGGAACCATCAGCAGGAACCAGCTATCAGCAGTATCCTGCATAACCACTATATGAGTCAGGGTGTTCAGGGACCTGATGGGTGTACACTCCGTACCTCCAAGCCCATTACCAGGTGTGAACTAATGTCACACCCCGCCACGGCGGAAACGCGCGGGTGTAACTTCATGGATATCATCACAACACCTGGTGTCTACATAGAGAACAACTACATGCACCTAAATAGAGCAATGTACAAACACAAAGTGTTGTAACAATACCCCAAAATAATATAACCAAAACAAAACATAAATCTAAACATAGATGATAAACCACTTCCAATGCAACTAAGGTCTCGTCTATCCACATCCTTCTATCTTATCCTTAGAAAGCTCACCTGAAAATGATGCTTAAAACGTCAACATAATGTTGGTGAGATTCATAGGTTTAAGACTCAACACAAAAGGCAACCGAATTCACTGTGATTACAAAATATAGCTGGACAAATAAATTACAGTTATCATATAGCTACATGTATTTGCAAGTTAATATTCACACACAAAGGCAACAACACTCATAAGGCAACCAATAGGACGGCTCGTGTCCCCCGATCCCATATTCATTACAACAGGACGGCTCGTGTCTTTCGATCCCATAATCATCAATTAGGACTCATACGCGAGTAACAGGATAACATCCTCCTAATTGGATCCCATCAAACATATCAAACATCAATTAGGTCGCATGTGCGAGTAATAGTATAACATCCTCCTAATTGGATCCCATAAACATCCACACAACAAATATCACACATAGCATGCATACGATAACATTATAAGCCCAAGCTCTTTAATACCACACACATAATCACAGTAAATCAAATCATTTAAGACAAGCATCATTCCCATCCCAGGTTTAAAACAAAGTAAAAATATGGGACTATGAACTCACCTTAAACTCCGCAGCTTCCACAAAAACAACTCACAATCTATAACACACAAAAACAATCCACATTACACAAGGTCAAGCTAAAAGCTACAACCCATGTAATACACATATGATGGATGTCTAAGACTCGTATGACCCACCATGGATCTCCTAGACACCACACTAACCACTACCATAACTTAATACTCATTAAATCCCTTGCACTCTAAAACTCAGAAAACGCAGAATTTTTGAGTACATTCACTAACATGAAATCACGACAAATAAAGCTCAACAACTCACACCAAAAATTTAACATGGTCTCTCATAATCATAGAATCTAATCCCAGAAGGCCATGGACTAATAACACACACAAGTACTCATAGAAAATTCAAACTTGTCAACTACTCAAATTCGGATCTGAACGCACACCAAAAAGTTTTGATTTTTAATAATTACTTCCACAAGTTTTTATCGCGAATCCTCTTTGTGGTAGTCTAATATAACCTAAAACTTAACTATTCCAGAAGAACAAGTCAAAATATCACTTTTACAACCACATGTCACCCTCAAACTTTTACCCAAAATCTGTCCCGGTTTGACAGCTTTGACACCTTATCAAAGAAAAATCAAAAGACCGACTTCCCGACCTCAAAATTGATCGTGGCTGGACTTTTTGGAAAACTCTTTCATTATACTACAATTTAGACCTAAAATTAGTGACTTAACTCATCACCATCTGTTATATACACTCACATCTTTACAGCCTTACAAATCTGTCCAAACCCTAACACATAATCTAACGCGTTTAACACTCAATTCCCTTAACCATTACCCATAATATTAACATCTAATCATCCTAACATGTTTTACTTCAATAATTTACAGAAGTTTACAAACCCTAGATTCCATCATATTAATTATTACATGAATCATAACAATAATTGATTAATTACACATAGGGGTTAAAGATTTTACATTGATTCTTGATTATTGCTAGACAATTATGAAACCCTAATTTTCCCCCTCTTGATTCTCCATGTCTCGACCCATAATTGCAGAAAAATGTTTTAGGGGTGTTTGGTTTGGTATATATATTAATTATGGATAATCCTTTGGCCTAAGAGTCATATTTGGACTCAAATTGGGTTTCCTTTTTCCCCGTATCCCTTAAATCCGAATTTTACATATATAAAATATATATTTTTATTTTTTTTATTAAATTTATTTATTACACTCAAAACCTCATACTTTTCATATTTTATATATTCCCATATCGAAACCTAACGTCTTACGCGATAAACCTCAACTTTACGACAAACCGGAAAATAATCATTTTCAAAATAAAGTTTCCAAAAATAGAATTTCACACTCTTTTTGAAACATAACTCATAAAAACAAACTCCTCGTAACCTGCTAACGCTCAAGCACTTGAACGAAGCCTCGTTACGCAAAAACACAAAACACCAAAAACTACACAAGTCATTTCTACACCACAAAGGTGATCAAAATGAACTTTCCAAAATTCCAAACTTTCCAAATTACAATAAAACCATTTACGCAAAGGGATTTAGTGCTAAAACTCATCTATATCACTCATATATCACTTCAAACACCTAATACACACCAAACAAACGTCAACCGAGTCAAGACTATCAGTCAAACTGACCTGCTAAAACCACGGTTGTTACAACTAATCCCACAAGTGCACTAAATTTTCCAACAAAAATGACATGACTACGAATAATCGGATAACAGTTTTATATATACAAATATCCAAATAACTATAATTTTTGAAAAACTTTTATATGATTTCCAAAATTGACATTACATAAAACTCAACTTTTAATAAATTATGATCACATCTTCGGATATCCAAATATGATATGTTTTGAACACCTACAACATAAATCAAGAAATCATAGAAAGTAAGTTGAATATTTTATCGAAAAATAATAAGATTACATAATATGTATATAAAGATGAGATGCGCAAACGTATATGAAATAAAAAAACTAAATTTAAGAATTTATTTTGGTGTTAGCTAAATAAACATCTATTACGAATATCTAATATAAATGTGTTTTAGTTTTTGGACTTTGGTGATTATTTGTATCAAAACTAATATGTATATCTTTTATCAGTTTTATGAATATTAGTATGGGGCGCTTTGGTTTTTTCGGTTTGGGTTTTGTAACACCCTCAAAAATCGGGTCCAGCGGAAGCATACATGCAATGGGGTGTTTCGTAAATTGGTATCATAACATAAGGTACAAAGAATGGTTTTTATTTCATTCGTTGAGAATAAAATTCATTATCAAAAACATTATGTTTACATTATATAAAAGAAGTGCGGAAATAGGCCTATAAATAATTGAAGTGGTCCCAATTGTATTATCAGAGTTGTCTATGACCATGCCCCTTGCCAAGCACCTTCCAATAGTTAGCTATCATCTTAAACATGAGAATACACGCTAAAAGGCCAGCTTACGCTAGTGAGTTTATAGGTTTCAGTTTAAAACAGTAGTAGAGATGGACCAAGAATAAATAGATTGCTATATTGGTCTAAGATAGATATAAATCACGGAATCCACATCATGAGCCGCCCTCAAGGAGGGTCTCATATCATAATCATAGCAAGCGCAAGTAATTTAGCATCAATATAAATGATTATATTGAAGTGACAAGTAGGGCCCTAGAGATATCTAACCTTAGCCAGTTGATAAGATATAGCAATTAAAAGTAGTAGTAGGTCCAGAAAATAGTTGAGCTAGGAAGCTTGTATTTATATCAGGCAATCACATAATGCTTTCGAATAACCAATTCAAGTATACCAATCAATCAAATCTTAATTAAGCATTTCACGAATTCAGATAAACAATCATTAAGTTTAGTTAAAACAAGCATGTACTCTTTCTTAAAAAATAGTTATGAAAACCGTTAAAAAGTGGGGGCTATGAACTCACCTTAGCCATAACAATGCAATGATCACGACTGACACAACTGACATCTTAGAGCTAATCACAACTATATTCAGAAGATAGGTACGACGAGTACAAAGATGGAGTAACCTAATACGCATACGATTATCTCAGAAAATAGCTCGCGAAATAATAAAGTCTATTGAAGATAATGTGTTGTAGTTTTCGTGGATTATTCATGTCATTACTTGTAAAAAGTTTAGTAAATGATTCGTGTGGTGTGGTAAGAAGACATATACTCAAGTTGGAACTCACGCCAAAATGAAAAAGACATCGACATACAACTCACGCCAAAGAGGAAATGACATCGACAAGATCAAGAAATACTGACAAACTCAAGCCGACAAGGACAAAACTAGAAATTAACGATAAATAGCTATACAAATAGGTCAATTGGTAGTTTCGGTGTTTACCCCAAATCCCCATTTAATTTTGTATAAAATATAAACGTTTTTATAAATAAGAGGTAAGTTTAACTAATAAAAACCAATTTTCTCAAATAAAAGTTTAATAAGGAGTATTTATTTATTAGTTGAAATTATTTCCATATTGCACATTGGTCGCGAATCAAATATATTAAATTCGTCTAGATTCTAATATATTGTATCCATTCCAAGTCCGATAAGTCCGAGAATGTCATTGTCCAATAATTTAAGTCCGATATATGTCCAGGTATTATTAATCCGTTAAGTATTTATGTACCATGTCAAGTATCTAATCCAATGTATAACCGAAACGTACCAATTATCTCGAGAGTCAAAACAAATAAAAAAATTAATCTGAAAATACAAGTGGAAAATAATTTAACAATTTAAGACTTAACATAAAACAGTTATAAAATTAAAAATTCACATCACATATTACGTGTGAATGGGATCCAGCCCATTTCTAAATCAAATGCACTACTCAATCCATTTTCAAATCACAAAAACCAGGTCCAATCCCCCATAAATAAAACATAACACATTCTAGCAGTTTTTTGAATATGTATTTTTCAAATTAAGCTCAAAACAACAACACTCCATTAACGTCTTCTTTTGCATTCAAATCAAAACAACCAAAACCTCTTTTGTGATACTTTTGTTAAACCAAAACAACCAACTCTTGACACCTTGTGGTGTCTTGAGCCGTGACATACAAACGAACCTTTATCGTGAATAACAAGTAACATCAAACAAACACACCCTTATAGTTTGTTTTGGGCTAGTGCGCCCGAAACCAAATTTCAAAACCAAATGTAGCCTTGTCGTAAACGCACCCTATGTGGGTTGCCGTTGGATTAAACCCGCGAAGTTACACCTCTTGGAAGTTGGCTGGAACTCCGATGATGGCGCAAGATATGGTGGTAGGTAGGGTTTTATCATAAATGGGGAGGGGAGAGTAATAAGTAGGTTTTTATAGCCATGACCTAGGGACTACAATGAAAATAACAAAGGACTAGGGGTGGCAGTGCAATTTACCCTCAAGGACCAAATCTGTAATTTGTGATATCTTTTGGAGCTTAGTGAGTCAGGGCTTATTTAGGGTAGCAAACGGTAGGTTCGGGACACGAGGATTGTTTCATCACGCTCAGATTAAAATTTCTGATAAAATCGACTATAAATACGTCTAGTATCTTGAAATAAATAAAATAATGAAACCAAATTGTCGGTTTTCCGAATAGGACAAGACGGGAATTTTACGGGTTGTCACATGTTTTCTTATAAAAATTAAGTAGGACTGAAAAGCAATGTTGCAAAAATCGTGAATCGGTGGTCGGGCGGTCGACCACCTTGCAGCCTGTAATCGGTCAAGGCAGTGATTAATCGGTTTGGCATTTCCTGCATGTTTTGGGAATTTCTAGAGAGCAAACTAAAGATCTTAACTGATTCCAAGCCTTCTATGTTTACAAACCTCAATAAAAGGCTTCAATTCTGATTATGAGGCCCATTGTACGTTATAAGTGAGATAAACGATCCCCAAATTAAGTAAAATGCTTAAATTTCTATTTTTTTTAAATTGACCGATTCGGCCGATTTTTGACCGATTCGGCCGATTGTTGACCCATTTTTTCTGATTTTTTTGCCTAGGCCGATTTTTTCACCGATTTTCAAAAATCGACAAGGTGCATCACCGATTAGCGATTAATCGGCCGATTTTTGCAACATTGACTGAAAGTATGATGATCGATGTGGTTCGAGAGGTCAAGGTTGATGATAAATGATAAACATAGTGATAATTCTATAGAGAAAGAGTAAAGAGAAAGTGAGGTGAATAAGAAAAGATATTATTATGACTAACAAAATGTTACACACCCACATCCCTCATGGAGAGTCATGAGGGGTATTTATAGGCTCATTACATCAAAACTTTGCAACTTGAACAATACTAGTCCCTGCGGGCAAAGATTACTACGTATCTCGTCTAATTCACGTGAAAGATGCCAGCTACACAAAATACTGAGGCTAACAATCTCCCTCCAAGATGACGTCACACGTGAATGGTTACAATGAGACCTATAAATATATAAACTAAGTAAATTACAATAATAATAAACGATGTTAATGTTGTTGAACTGCAGAATCTCTGCAGTCTAGATGCTTAGGACGACTTGAAGTTCCTTCTTCCGATGATCTTGATATTTGATCCTTGTAGCTCTGAACTTCAATAGTAATGGTCAAGTTAGGTTATTACTCCCTCCTAACTAGTGAGCCTTTTCTTTTTTCTACTCCCTCCTAAACTGACAACCCTTAAATATCTTTAATCTTCTAATCATGCAGCGGATAAAGTAGACAAGACACTTGAATGTAGCACAATGGTTGTATGGTGGGGTAGCATCATGTCAACGTAACTTACATAGATTTGCATCCAAGTTGGTAGATAAACCATGATGTGCATATTATTGGTGCCTCTTCGGTTCCGGATTAAGCACAGTTCTCTCAATCAACCAAATCACGAACATGGACTATGAAACAATAACACCCGACAAACCTACCAAAAAATCAATGGTGTGTATGCTATAGCCCTTTTTCATTAACCTGATAAATCTCCGTGTACACTACTTCTCCTTCCTGATGGTTGCAAGTTATCAAAATCATCATAATGTTGTGTACATGCCGTAGAATTACCCTTGTACTGAAAGCAATATTAAATCCATAACCGCCTGTTTAAGCATAATTCCGTGAGAATATGTAAAAAAAAATAGAAAAAAAAACTCTCAATACAGTTCTCTCAAAGTAAGCTGTAATCAAACCTTATTTTAATTCATCCGGCTAATAATAATGACCACATATGGAGATAACCTGATATGACAACTTGAAAAAGAAGTAAATATCCCAACTTTGTGACTTAATGCTTGTACTATCCTTGATTAAGAACCTATACTGTGCACAAATCACCTCTTAGTGCTATAATACCCAAACCAATATAGGTAGTGCATGAAATATTTCCTCTTGAACAATCCACAACTCCGTGTGACAATGAGTACTACAACGTAACTTCTTAAAGTGATAGCTATACACTGTGAGCACTACAACGTAATTCTTTACATCAGGTAAAACTAGATAGTTAAGTCTTAATCACTATGAAAAATGCCCAAAAAAGTTATCTTGAGACATGCAACCAACCAACCAGCGTGTCTTAGATAAATAAGTACACCCGTGAAACGCCACTTCAATTCCAAATAAGCGATACCGTACAAAAACCCCGTAGTTATTTTGCTAAAAAATAACAATTCTAGTCGTGAAGTAAGTATCCTCGTGAAAATCAGTAGTCTAAAATACCACTCATTTTACCAATATTAAAAAATTGTATCCAATATTTTTGTAAACAAATTTCAGGATTGCAATTTTTATTTTCAAATAATAAGCTCAGCCTTTTGTGTGATCCATCAGCCCAATCCAATATCTAAACAAAATAAGCAAATCTCAGCCCAACACACTTCGGGCTAACCAATCCACCACAAGCTCTAATAGTTCGGATATTAGACCAAATCCAATAACTTTCCATATTAAGAATATTACCGTTACTCTTTGGCTCATAACCTAAACAAACACTATGATAAACTTCCTTTGAGTTCATCTAAACTCGAAGGTTGAGGGTTTTGTGATCAAATTCGAAGTTTAAGGGTTTCTATCCAGAAACTCGAAAACCTTTAAAGTTACAAACTTGAAATAATCTCAGATATGCACAAACCCAGAAAATCCGACTCAAAACCCACTTTTTTAACCCATTTTGCTCTTCATTTTGACCACAAATCTCACTGGCTTGGTAAAGAACAGTCACGATAAGATATCAGTTTACATGAAACTGTTATTTGGACAAAAAGGACACAAAAGACCGTTTTTGAAAACCTGGGAATAACTTTTTTTTTTGAACAGAAAACCTGGGAATAAAGAACGAGACTTTAACAAAGGTACGCACCACACAAAATGCCAATTGTAGAACCGAAAGTATGATGAAATATGTGGTTTTGGAGGTCGAGGTTCATGATAAATGATAATGAGGGGGAATTGTATATATATATGCAACCAAAACTTATAATCCCGCTCAAATGTTAATCCAACAGCTAAGATTAGTCCAAAAATTAAACGGACAACAGCTAGTTTCATTTTCATACCACTATAAAATTAAAAAAACACACACATGTCAAATATTTAAGTGTGAAATCACAAAAACGCTCTCTATCACCACCTACTTCCACCGCGGATCACCACCGTATTTATTACTAACCACCACCGTGTTCATCACCTATCACCACCATAATTACCACCGTTCACCACCGCTAATCACAATCATCATAATCGAAAACGGAAAAAATCTCACAATTAACTGTAAATTCGTCTAATTATCTTCCTTTTTGTCACTAAATCAACGATATTGAAGCGTGCATAAAAAAATCTCACAATTAACAGTTATAACTGTAAATTCGTTGCACATCAAGTGTTTGACATTAATAGCAGATTTAAGATTGGAGTATATTATATTCGCATGCGAACAATATCAGTAAGCAATAAAGTTTTGATGTTATTAGTGTATTTAATTTTTGTTATAGTATCTTCGCATGTGAAGATTATGAGTTAGGAATGAAGTTTTGAAGTTGTTAGCGGATTTAAGTTTGGTTTAGATTATATTCACGTGTGAAAAGTATTAGTAAGTAATGAACTTTTGAGGTTATTAGTGTATTTAAATTTAGTTATAGTATCTTCGCATGAGAAGATTATCAATTAGGAATGAAGTTTTGAAGTAATTAGACGATTTAAGTTTGGATTAGATTATCTTCGCATGTGAAAAAAAACCAAAAAAGCAGGTTTATGGGCGTTTGGGATTGGTTATTGAAACAACTTATCTGATGATTTGTGAGTGACATAAGCTGTTTTGGATAAGCAATTTGGAGTGGTTGACATCATATTTCATATTTTAAAAAAAAAATAAGGAGGTTAGCAGTTTTAATAAGCAATCCCAAACTAGTTATCTTCGTATTTTGTGATTGTTTATCAGAAAATTTGTTGGTGATATAAGCTGTTTTGATTAAGGATTTCTGAGTTGCCTGTTTCAAACTAGTTATTTTAAAGAGTAATAAGCAATGTCATACACCCTTAAGCTATTTGTGTTATAAGCTTATGGACTTAAATGTACTTGAATCCGAGTATGCTTAGTGCATTTTGATACATTAGAATATCAGATAAACAGTTTTAAGGACGTTTGGGATTGTTTATCGAAACTGCTTATCTAATCATTTGGAGTATTTTGGAGTTGCTAAATTGAGTGATTTCAAATTGCTTATTCAAGAAACCAATATGCAGGCTAACCGTTTTACTAGAACTAGGAAATTAGAACTAGATTACAATCCTAAAGTGATCTGATCTCTTGAGTGTTCACGTGCATACCTCCAACAGAAGTAGGCATCGGCCCTAGCAGAAGAAGTAATACACATGTTATTCAAGACAATAGAGCGATATGTTACTTTCATTACTGTTATTTGTTTGGTAGACTTTAATCCTTAACGTTCAAAATATAGGAGTGACCTGTAGTTTGCTGGTTTTTAATAAGATAAATGGTTGTCTTTGTATATTGATTTGCTTTTTCGGTGTCTGAAACACATGCACGGGTAACCTACGACCAGTTGCTTAGGAATGTTAATGGTTCAGAGGGTCAAGTGTATCTTGTACTTCATCATTATACATCAAAATTTTCACTTCAATCATATTCAGAATTCAATTTCACCATAATCAGTTATCACTATAATATTGTTGTTTTCCCATACCCCGCTCCGGCGGGATTGGGTATAGTTGTTGGTGTCCCACATTCAGAATACGTACGCTAGTTTTGTTCTAGGAAACTGTGAATGCAAATGAATGAAATACGTGATGTAACTCAAGAAAATGACTAATAATCAAATCCTTTTGAATGTTCAAAGTCACGAAACTAATGGGAAAAGGGCATTTGCATTTGAATATATGAATCTGGTAATATATATCGCCAATAGTGCTATTTAGCTTTTGCAGTATGGTTTTAAAAGTTCTGATTTTGTTCTGTTTTCAATCCATCTTTATCTCAAACATGATTGAATCAATGTCCTAGTTCTAATTTAATCACAATACTCTATATTGAAAACATCACCTTATTGAAAAATGCATAGAGGACCATGAGTAAGTATGATAATGTCCAGTTATGTCAAAATTATGTTTTTGTTTGTATGCAACAGGTCATTTTACAAACTCGTTTTGTACGTTTCAGGCGAATTATTTGGTTAGGTGATCTTAATTACCGTTTCGATTTTTCATATGAGGAAACATGTGAATTGATTTCCCAAAAAGCTTGGTGCAAGTTGTTAGAGAGTGATCAGGTAAGACCCATTAGCTCTGAAACATAACGAACTAATGAGTTAAAGTTGCAAAAACTTTTGGCTAAAAAATTGTAGCTTATACGAACATCAGATCATTTTATTGATCCAAAATAGATCTATTATTACGAATGAGTTAAATCTCAGCATACTATGTATTATAAAAGAAAATACTATTAACATGCCTAATAGCATTTACATATACTCGGATCATTTTTCAAATTGCTATAAGTCAATTTTAAAATAACTTGTATACAATAAGTTATTAGGAAAAATCAACTTATTATAAAATAGTATATCAGCATGAGATGTATAAGCTAAAATACATATTAGATCAAAAATGAAAAATGATCAGTTTTAACATTTACATATTATAAAAGTATTTTCCTAATAGCATGACGGGATTCATATTGCGCAGTTGCTCATCTTAATTTCTTATATTTTTTATTTGACTTTTGAACTGTATTAATGTCGCTACATGTATGCAGTATAGTCTGTCACTCTATCATATATGCATGCATCCATCATAAGAATCGACAAATAACAAAATAAGTAATTTTTTACTCATTGCAGATGTTGGAACAGGTGGCAAAATGGATGTTTGCCAAAGGCCAAGGGAAAGATTTTCAAGAATGATATCCATCTATAGTCATCGGAACATGCCTGTGAATGTAATTGAGGTACCTTTAAAGTTGTCATTTTGCAGCCATTGTTCCCTTTTTTACTGGCAACGTTAATTATACTATATACTCAAACCCAAAAATGAACGGGGTTCCAAGAAATTACTTATGAAAAAGGTCTTTGGGGGTTGTGTTTTTCCTTAAACGGGTAAACGAGTTTAGCTAAAAGGGAGAACTGAGTCAAACGGGTTAAAAGTTGCCAAGTTTTAATTTTAATGTATAAATGGTGTCTATGCATCAACGTACATTACATGTGATTATTAACTAAAATATTTCTTAAGGTTGTATGATTAAAAGTAATGAGGTTGTTATATTTTGGGTACTTAATATTTGAGGTCGAAATCTCACTGTGCGCAACCCAATACCATCACATTTGAAACGGCAATGGAGTGGCGAACAAGTTTTGAATGAGATGTTTGGTTGCTATTTTTTCTGTCAAAATAGGGTGTTTGGTTGCTGTCAAAATTATTTTAAAAAACCCACAAAAACCCTTATAAACCTTCAAAGTTACCCTGCGTTTTGGGTTATATTGTCTCTGTGCTGCTCGACTCTGAACCGGCAAAAGTGTTGTTATAGTAGCATATACATGATATCATTCAGCTAACCTTTTCAAAAACACCTTTAGTATAACACCCATTATTCATAATTCTCAAATTTTCATGTTGTTGTTCCTGTATCCAGTTGCTAAATCAATATGTAAAATATGTTCTTTTTGCAGTGCCTTCTTCACGTTGTTGTTCCTTCACATCGCTGATCCGCTTATCGCTACTCAACTGTTTCATCTCTACTTGGCGCTTCTTCAGGTTAGATTTTCCTATTTTGTTTATCGCTTCATGTTGCATTGTTTTTGCTGTTTTACTATATGGGTATGTGTAATTGTTTTGCAAGATGCATTCTTTGGTGTTTTTATGATATGGGTATGAGTTAGTTTTGCTTAATAGTGGTTTGATCTGATGGAATTAGGAATCTTTTGCTTTTTTTACCATCTTGGTTGTATTATATATGTGTTAGCCGAGTGGGGCGGTTTGATGATAATTGGTGGTATGAGGCGGTTTTGGTTATGAGGGGTATTTGGGACATTTTTTATATGTTTCATGTCCTGTTTTTTTGTTGGGTCAAATACCATTTGGCCATCATCATATCTGAACACTTCATTATCTTGTTACCTATTTCTTTGTTTGGGCTTCTTTCTTGATTACTGACTTGGCCACTTAGGTACATTAGATATCTTGAGATGGAACATAAAAATTAATATGTTTAGTTGAAGAAGTTTAAGGTCAATAGATGTTTAGTTGAAGAAGTTTAAGGAATCGAGTTAATTAAATTCTTATCAAAATCGACGTATTTCATTTCAGCCTTAAAAATTAATATGTTTAGTTGAAGAAGTTTAAGGTCAATAGATGTAAGCAGTAAAGAGATTGGGAGTGATAAAAGGGCTATTGTTGATAATCGTTAATCCTACAGACTGACAGTCAAGGTGCGTTAGGTTACTTACCATTTCCATCACTAGCAGTGAGCTTATTTAACTTATATTATGATAAAATAAGTTAATTCATTAAAACAATGCATATCCGTAATCGTTAGGACCATAGAAAATTTTATGTGATTCGTAAGAATCATATGTGATTTAAAAAACTTCAGCTGGTCATCTCCTTGATGGTCATTCCCAATAGCAATTTATTGTGTCATTGGTCATTTAAGTGACTTAGGGCAGTGGAAACTAGAGATGTGCAGCAAATTGTATAGTGCAATCCAGATTTTATAGTGTTTTTCAATTGATGCGATGGTATGAAGTCTAGAAACATCATAACTGTAAAAAAAGACACGAGGCATGAAGAACTGACAAAGCAACGGAAATGCACAACAAAGATGCTAAGTTTGCTTCTTAGCACTCCAGATGTCACCATTACAGTGTGCATATTGTACAAAGCCATTTCTTCACCCTTGGTGTCCCTGTTATGGGAAGTGAAATTGTATCTCTTTATCTTAACGAAAATGTATACCATCTGTATCTATCATCGATCTAATACCTTGGCCTCTTTACAGAGCCTCCATCGTACACATTAGGTATCCAAAACAATCTTTTACGATATGCTGCATATGCATATAGTGCAGCACATGCTAGCACGTTTTGTTCATCTTCCAAATTGTCCGCAAGACCATCTCTTAAATCTATACCTCAGTGCATGTAGCTTTTAGCCTTTTAATAACCAACTAACACCTCGGCTTAAAAGAGGCAAATATTTGTATTAGATAAGTTGGCAAAGTATGTGCCATATACTGGAACAATCATCATACACTACTTAAGCAGCGTTCTAACAATCGCTGGCTCTGAGACTGATTGAGGGGGTGGGGGATGTACGTAGACAAGTGGTCAGCTATATGGGCGTTGATCTGTTTCATGGTCTAAGAAGGCATATATTTGAAAATTTGTTTCCATTCCATAGGTATAAGTAAGCTAACACTATCTATTCCCTTAATATAAACCTCCATTCGGGCATAATTTCATATACTAAGAGCAGCTTTGGTTACACTTAAATGGTTTCTGTTTTCTTATTATGTTCGTTTATGAAGGAAAACTGGCCTATGTTAAGGACCCTTTGTAACCATTTTATTTCCATGAATCTGTTGTCTGTGAATGAATGAATATGCACTTGAATTTCAAAGATGGATTAAAGAGGCTATAGAGCTCGTTAAAGTCCCAGAATCAATCTAGTCACTTTCCCTGTCGTCGGCAGAGCTCATTAAAGTCCCATAATCAATCTAGACAATTTAGATATAGTATCTATTTTTATAATATAGATGCATAATTTTTTTCTACTGATACTGAAATGTGGTTTAATATTGATTATTTAACGGATAATTATCTCCCAAAATAGGGTAACTTTGAAGTTTTCAATATATTTAATTGTGTCCTATTTGTGGTAAAAGATATGAGTTTGGTTGCTGTCAAAATAGGACACAATAGTTATGATGGCTATTATGTCCAAACGGGTCTAACTAGAATATGTCTGACCTGCACACCAAGCTCGGTTGGTGTACAAATGGAGTACTTCTAAAAGATACATTTAATTTTTTGTAAAGTTGCATGAAAAAACTGTTGATGCATCAAACTTTGTTTAATTTGCAAGTTGCGTTGCCACTGAAACACTTATAGTAACTCATGTGGAGCCTAATTTGCGTGTTTGGGTGATGAAATAGGAGCTGAAATGAGTGGGTTCAAGGGACTGAAATGGCTCAGTTTGGAGCCTTAAATGGGTGTAGGATTGGATGCTGAAGTGGGGGTTAAAACGGGTGTGTTTGGGTGCTGAAATGGGGGCTGAAGTGGGGTGCGTTTTGGGGCTGAAATGGGTGGGCTTGGGTGATTAAATGGTGCTGAAATTGGTATGTTTGGGGGCTGAAGTGAGGGCTAAAATGGGTCCGTTTCGGGCTGAAATGGGTTTTAGATTGGGGGCTGAAATGGGTGCTGTCAAAATAGGACGTGTAGTGCATATGAACTCTAAAACAACTTATAAGATAGTTTTAGGTTGCTGTCAAAACAAGATCCATTTAATTGTGTCCTTTTTAATATACTTTCTTAGGGGCTGTTTGGATAGGTTAATTTGAGCAACCATTTTGTGTAATGACATGTCATTAAGAGCTGTTTGGCTACCGTATTTGAGCAACCATTTTGGCGTAGTAACATGTTCTTAAGGGCTGTTTGGATAGCATGTCCTTACCGGCTGTTCTTAGGTACATAAGTAAACAAGCCCAGTAAAAGACTTGAAAGGTGAATTGTATGGAACGAATATTTGAAAAGTGAATTGTCCATGTCGTATTTGGTATTTTTCATTTGGTCACAGTAACAATGGGATAACCACAATTGACCTCTTTTTTTCCTTTCCTTTTTCAGTTCCGCAATGAGGTCACATCAGCTTGATGTGAGGCGCAACATGTCTGCCATTTGCACTAGCTCACGCGTTTCTCTTTGTCAAGTAAAGTTAACAAGTCATGTGTGAATGGTTTCTGTGCGAGCTAACTATAGAAAGAGTACCTTTGAAGATTTTCATACCAAGCAACTTTTGTCACCTGCTCATTAGTTCTCTTAAAAGCTTGAACAGGTAAAATGTACTCTATCTCATATCTTAAAAAGACTACTTTGAATAGAAGTTTAGCAATAATGTAAATTAATAGTGTTCAAGGTCCAACTCAAATGTACATCTTCTATCTTATTAATGGAATTTAGCCATTTAGGTGATTGGTCAATCTTTGTGCAGGTAAAACATGTAAATTTCAAAAGAGGATACAAACCATGTTATTATCTAATCCAGTTTATTATTTAAATAATATAACAGTTACTCTTTTTAGTAGGAAATGTTGAACATGCTCAGTATATGCTTATTTCTTATTACCTAGATATAACTCTTTCACTTGTTCAAAGAGTAATGTGTAGTTGAGTATATCTCTTGGTCATTTATTTTTTATTTTTTTATTGTTGGTTTGTTTCTAAAGTTGCCTAATGTGGATGATTACGATACGGGTAGTTTACCTTTAGTCTTCATGTGTACTTAGAGGGTGTTTGTATGTGCTTTTGAATCGATTATGAATATAAATTTGAGTAATGTATGTCATAGTAGTTAGTTTAGAGCATTTGGGCAATACAATTTATAATTAAAATTGCAATTGTGGTAAGGTTACTAGTTATGGATATAACTGTAATATACTTCAAATATTTCGTAACTTCAACAAGTGAAAGTGCAACTATTGTATTTGTTACAACTCGTAGTAGTTATTTGATCCATTACATTGAAATTTCAAGAATATCTCCCGCTTATTAGAACTTTTTGTTTCTTGTCAAAACTATAATTCCTTCTACATGATATGTCCCTGATCTTGGTATTTTAATGCTTTATTAGATTCTTATGTCTAATGATTTACTGTAGTTGTGGAAGTAAAGATATGCGATTGTTATATATTTAAGTTAATGTATAATGTCATCAATTGATTAGGATCGTGAATTATTTCAAACGGGTCAAATCAAAACATTTTCGCTAGAAGTGGAACGGGTCACACAGGTTCAAAGATTTAAATTATCATTGGCAGATGATTTTATTTTTGTAAGCATAATTAAGGCGTCAATTATATAAAAGAATCACTATAACATATGTTGACCCAAGTTTTGACCTGTACTAAAACTGAACCGTTTTGTGACCTTTACTTTAACCAATATTATGTTATCTCATAGTGTACGGGTCTGAGTGTTGGCCTATCACCAAGGTCCAGGCTAACAGGGTAGAGGTGGCAGAACTGAGAATGCTAAGATGGACTTGTGGTAAAACCTTGCTTGACATGATCCCGAACGGAGTTTTTAGAGCTAAACTCGAAGTCGAGAATATTATCTCGAAGATGAGAGAAGGAAGGTTGAGGTGGTTTGGGCATGTCAGGAGAAGGCCACAATCAGCGCTGGTTAGAAAAGTCGAAGCGCTTGTAGTGGATGGAGTGAGAAGGGGTAGACCCAAACTCAGGTGGGAGGATAGACTTAAACTCGACATGAAGGAGCTGCTCTTGTCCGAGGACATGACCTCAGATAGGAACACGTGGAGAGATAGAATTTTTGTGGGTAGTCTCGTCGGTTTGGTGCTTTGTTTTTGCTCTGCCTTAGTTTTAGGCCCCGGGCGTTGCTTTGCCTTGCTCTTTGTTGCTCCTTTAGGTTTGCCTGCTTTTCTTGCTTTTGCTTTGCCTTAACTTTAGGCCCCGTGCGTTGCTTTGCCCTGCCTTGTGTTGCTTCCTTTGGTTTGTTTGCTTGTCTTTGTGCCTTTGCTCTTTGTTTGTTTGGCGTGCTTTTGCCCGTGTACCCTTGCCCCTTGGCTCTTTGTTCTTTTTGCTTGTTTTGCCTGCTTGTGATTGCCTGCTTTTTGCTTGTGGTGTTTTGTCGTTTTGCTCTCTGGGCGTTGCTCTATCACCCACACACCTGCACTTGCCGGAGGTCTCTTTGGAAACTCCCGGGTGTTTCCTGGGGTAGGGGTAAGATCTGTCTACGTTCTACCTCCCCCATACCCTGCTCCGGCGGGATTGGGTTTGTTGTTGTTGTTGTTGTTGTTGTTGTTGTTGTTGTATGTTATCTCATAGTCTTCTTCTCTACACATTACGAGTACACTGATTAATGTTTAACTGATCATATAAGGCATGGATTGTTTCTTCTCTACACATTATGAGTTCATTGATTAATTGTAGGTGTACCTGAGTTCATTTTACATGATAGTCCTGATGCAAGTGCCACTTGTCACCCAATTGGTGAACCAGAGTCTGTCCAACTAATGCTAGAAGAGAACCATGCACCTCCGGCTATGCTAAAGTTTGCGAGGACAAGAAAGTTATCTGTCGAACGATCTGACCTTAGAAAGTATATGCTTTATCTTCTTAAAGTTAATACATGAATGTTAAATCAGGAAATTTTGATCCATTCACCTATGCACAGATTGATTCGCGTTGTGTTTTATCTGGCATAGGCCAAATTCTGAACTTTAGCTAAAAGGGGAATGGGCCGAATGGGTTAAGGTCACCCAAAGTTTACTTTTAATGCATACATTACAATTTACTAAAGCATGTTAGAAAAAAGATGTATATTATAACTGTAATAAATATTTAACATTCTCTAATTATTTATATGCCAGCCGAAGGTTGTTGCAGAAGCGGCAGTTCTTTCACTCACACAGAGCTCAGGTAACAGTTTCTATAATACAAAGTTACAAACTAATCATTTTTTTTAATTATTATTATTATTATTTTTTATTTATTTATTATTATTTTTTTTAAGAAATGGTCTTGTTTTCTCTCATGAATGTGTTGTATTGTTTCATATGTATAGCTGCATATTTTCCTTCTATTTTGCGCCCAACATTAAACTACTACGTATTGCCAATGGCAATGGAACAAGTGCTTGCTGAACGAGACAGTGAAGACGAAGTATTGTGATATGACCCTGTTATCTTGCGCCTATGCTGGAACAGAAGATGTTTTAAAGGTAATTTAATCACAAGGTAGAGGTAGCAGTTTTGACCCATTTACCTATGAATGGGTTAATCTCAGTTCTCAAACCCGTGATACGGAACACTTGTTTCTTGAACTTCCATTGTTGGAAGCTAAACTGTGCGAGTACCTCGACAAAATGTCAGTGGAAGGCTCGTGGAGTGAGATGCCATTAACGCCGCAAATGCTTGGCTTAAAAAAGGATTGAGGCATCACTGTATTACAAGAGATCTAAAATGGGGTGTTTGGTTTCCCCTATCAGAAATTTAAAGATGACGTATAAAGAAATTCCTTGTATTTCTGAATTACTCTTTTTCCTCACCTAGTAAGATGACAATTCTTAGCAGCATAAGTGGCATTTTTAAGCCAATATATCATGTCTTTTGCTGTTTAATGTTTTCTTATCATGGTTCTGCTACCACGCATATTTTGTAGGTTTTCTATGTATGGTTTGAAGCACCTATCGGATAGGCTTTGGAAACTTATGGCAAAATTGCATGTCGATGTGTGATGAAAACCCCTGAAGAACATCCTACTATGGCTGAGGTCGTCGTAGAACTCGAGAAAGCATTGAGATTACAGGTACATTTTATGCTACTGATATTGTGTCACATACTTGCACAAGACGCAGAACACAACTAACATTTCATAATTTGTGTTTTTGATCCAGGGCGGGGAGGTATCCGATCTCTACATTCTTGGTAGCAGTAATGGCAATGGTCTAACTGAAGAAGCCATCAACGATCAGGAAGGGGATGACACGGGTGAGACAGTTACTTCCTATATAGCAGAGGTTGACTCCAAGGTGACTGAGGAAACTGTTGACATTACTGCTCCGGTGAGTTCATCTTGAGTTTTAACTAGAATTCATGACACGGAATGAAATTTCCAAAGCATTCATGACCTGTTTAGTACATGAGCTGTCATGGAACTTGGTAGTTGGTATTACCCCCATTGTCACTTCTGGATTGGTTATGCAGCTTTTAGCTGGATCCAAAATTATTGAAGTTGATAACAATGTCCGTGAGGATCGTGCACTATTGTAAGTCTCTTCGTTTCTACAATTTTTTGTTTGAACTTAGTATGAACTGGTTTTTGGTTGTTAAGTTTTATAACGTTTAGTAGTGTAATGCTTTAAGTTATCTTTTGATTGACAGTCATACGTTGTTAAGAAAACATGTCATGTTTTATTCACTTCGTTAATGTATCGAGAATTATGCCTTTTAAAATCGGCATTATCTTTAATAAACTGTGAAAAAACTGACAAAACCTGTCTGAAATCCTGATGCACTCATGTGAGCATTTAATCTTTAACTGTTACTCCTTGATATTTTCTTATGTAATTTTGTTTAAACTTGTGATTTTTCTAGGAACGGTGCACAGAAGTTGCTTGGTATCTTGATTGCCGTTGGTGAGGCTGTTGCCTATGTTCTTTCAGGAATGTACGGCAGTGTTGGTCAGCTTGGTGTTGGAAACACCATCCTCATCATCGTTCAACTATGTTTTGCTGGGATTATTGTGATATGCTTGGATGAACTTCTCCAAAAGGGATATGGTCTAGGCTCTGGAATCTCATTGTTCATAGCTACCAACATCTGGTAAGCCACTGATCCTTCCTTATGCCCTTATGTATAATACGTAACGACTCCTGTTATACCCCGTCTCATACGTTGATTGATCATGCAGTGAGAGGATCCTCTGGAAAGCATTCAGCCCAACAACCATCAACAGTGGACGTGGTGCTGAATTCGAGGGTGCTGTTATTGCTTTGTTTCATCTGCTGATCACTAGATCGGATAAAGTTAGAGCACTGCAGGAAGCTTTCTATCGGCAGAATCTGCCTAATGTGACTAATTTGCTTGCTACCGTGTTGATTTTCCTCATTGTTATCTACTTCCAAGGCTTCCGCGTTGTGTTGCCTGTGAGATTTAAGAATGCTCGTGGGCAGCAAGGTTCTTACCCCATCAAATTGTTCTACACTTCCAATATGCCTATCATTCTTCAGTCTGCACTTGTTTCCAACCTTTATTTCATCTCTCAGGTATCATGATTATATCTTCTCAGTTTGTTAAGGCTTTTATTTTTACACTTTCTGGATCAAATTTTCTGGTATTTAATTGTTATGTAGAGTATTGATGTTTTTGCTTTGAAGCGTCTCAGCTCGTGATGGCACCTGCGTACATGGCATTTGTTATGTAGGTGATTAAGTCAAGGCTTGTGCTACAAATACAGTTTACAAGGTAAAGTATGGTCATAATAAGCTAATAATACAATGGCATATGACACTTTTTTCTCTTACCGGGACGTAATCAACTAATAAGTATAATGATATACAATAGCATTCTTAAGAGATCCCTATGTTCTTTCACTATCAGGGACATTTTAGATGTATCTCAGTAAGCAAATTATTCAATTGAATCCATTTTGCATCGAGTAATTATTTTGGGTTCACCCTTCAAAGCTACAATTTTGGCTCATTTTACAATATATAGAGTGTAGTTAACGTTTTATGACTTTATCTCTTAAAAAGGTCGAATGCGCAAGTATTTTGTTTTTCTTTAAAGCAAATGGGTTGAAAGTCATAAACTTTATATACGATATTAAAACTTCCTAATCGTCTGAGTTATTTTTAAGTGTCGTATCTCTGGTATACACTAGTATTGGCGTTGTCCTCCTGATACTAGCTTTTTAACATCTGTGTCACAGGTGTAGGGCAAGGATGTGGTTGGCGTTTCCAGTGGTAAAGAGACTACTGCAATGAACGCGGAATCGCTAATTTCACTAAAACTAAAAGTTCAGAGAATTTGTCCTCTAAACCTGACATTTACGAGGGGTCTGCTTCATTGAAAGAACCTGAGCCCGTGACACCTGCAAACGAGGATCCTGTAGATGAAAACATCAAAATGTTAATTATCAGCAACCCCACCTTTGATTGATAGTAACATTGGTGATGCAACAAGCCATCCAGATGAGTCACAAGCAGCAGCACATTGCACGAAAACTTGATGTTTGTGCACATAATTTTACTCGGCCCATAGTATTGTTGCAATAAACAATGAGAATTAGTTTGTATCAATTACTATATAAGTAGTTAGTTTAAAGAGTGACATAATGTAAGAAAAATAGATGTTTTAAATGTTGGCAAGTGTGCTTTGGGAATGAATAGATGTTTTGCATACTTTTGAGATGTGAATTCTACCATCATACTAATACTAACTGTGGGCGATCATGGACGATGTGCATCTTCTTCCTCCTTTGCGTTTGTGATCTCGCATCTTCGTGGTTCTTGGTGTGGCTCGTCTAAGCTTCCAGTGTTCTTGGTTTGGTTCTTGGCTAGTGTTTATTACTAGTGTTTATTCACATGCTAGTGAATAAAAGTTATTCACGCGCAAAGAAAAAAAAATATATTGTCATGTATAAATATACGTGTATTATTAGTGAAGAAAGTTTATTCACACGCGAATAAAAAATATCTGCCCATGTAAAATGTGCGTGTATTTACTAGTGAAGAAAGTTTGTACGTGTATTTTCTAGTAAATAAAGCTTATTCATACGCAAATAAAAAAGTATATGCTTATGTATAAATGTACGTGTATTTACTAGTGAAGAAACTTTATTCACACGCGAAGAAAAAAGTATATGCTAATGTGTAAATGTACGTGTATTTACTAGTGTTTATGCTCACGCGAAGAAAAAAGATATGCTCATGTATAAATGTATGTGTATTTACTATTGTTCATTCACATGTGAAGAAAAAGTTTATTGTCATGTATAAATATACGTGCACTTGTATTTATTCACCCGAGAAGAAAATCGTATATGGTTATGTATATATGTATGTGTATTCACTAGTGTAAAAAGTTTATTCACGCGCGAAGAAAAAAGTTTATAAAATATACGTGTATTTAATAGTGAAGAAATTTTATTCACACGCGAAGAAAAATAATATAAAAATGTACGTGTATTTACTAGTGAAGAAAGTTTATTCACATGAGAAGATAAATGTATATGCTCATGTATAATGTACGTGTGTTTACTAGTGAAGAATGTATATTCACATGAGAAGATAAATGTATATGCTCAGGTAAAAATATACGTTTATTTAATAGTGAAGATGTTTTATTCACACATGAAGAAAAATATATACATGCTCATTTATAAATGTACATATTGTTAGAATATTAGAATCATGACAATCATATAATTAGGTAAACACATATGCGGAAGCGTAGGAACATCTATAACACATAAGAGATTAACATAAATTAAATAGGAACGTACCGTGGTGATTCTAGCCCGAACAAGAATCAAAAGCAATTGTCTTTAACAATATGAAGAACCCTAATTAGGGTTTATATGGATCAATGATTAACCCCTTACCGTTTTGTTAATCGATCCCTTGATAACAACAAAAGTATGTTGTTACCTCGTTCTTGTACACACAAACTACTAACGAATTAAAGGTGATGCTAGTAACAAAAACACAAGATTATTCCAATAAGGAAAATCGATCCAAAACACTTATGGGTGTTTGGACGATCGGTTATTACAAGAAAAGAAGAGAAGAAAACTTTGGTTAGTGTGTGTGCACAAAAGGTACCAAAGTTTTGATCCCTAGATTTGCTTATATAGTGAATGAATATCTTGGAGGACAAGTTAGGGCAAAGGGTTACCCCTTTGTTTGTGGATCGACCGGCCATACCCTCCCAAGGGGTGTTCCGGATCCTTCTTGTCCTCTATTTCCATTCTAGTCCTTAACGTTTGCTCTTAACGATAGTTAGTCCATACGTTTAATAACCAACGATCATTAATCCTTTTACTTGTGTTTAATTAATAAATATACATAACATTTAATATTTATTAAACTTCAATTCTCGTTTGTAATGTGTGCAATCCCGAGGTCTCGAGTTCGATTCTAGACATACGTTTATTAATATATATCCATAAACTCCAACAGCTCCCACTTGGATATCTATTAATAACATAATGACATTGGTAAGCGTCTAGCAACACGCCAATGCCCCTAGTTCAACTCGAGTAAGGTCTCCTGGAAAAACCCTTAATGATTAATCATTATTATTATCATCCTTTTGTTTCTAATACCTCGTTAATAAAGATATGGATCTTAGTCATTCTTTAATTAACAATTATGTTTCTCGTTGTTTATGATTGAGCAAGATTACCAAAACATCTGAACGTATTCCAGATAGACTTTGAGCGTGCGCATGCATACATCTTGTCAACCCTACGAGGGGCCCATCAGTATTAAACTTCAAAACAAATTTGAAGGAACAAATTCTTTCTTGACTACAAGAATAACCCATGGACTTTGCAACACTTCTGAAAATAACCCTTATAACTCCCTGTTACGGTGAGTGGTAGATTGCTTCACAAAAATGCACTACATCCATGACTCTTATCTGGTATCTCAAGTCTAAGGATAACAAATTCATGATTTACTTACTGACAAGATCCATAAAGTAAAATCATGCAGTTGGGATAAGTCCTATATTCAATTCATTGAATATCATGTGAAATTGGTATGTCAACGCATCAATATAATTTCAAGTATATTCTAACCAATACTCAGATTTGCCTTAGTTTAATGATATTCCCATATCATTAATTGACAACGGACAATTTAGAATGACATTAAGTTATTCACGGATTTAAACATGCAAATATAGGACACAATTTATTATTAATGAAAACAAACGTACTAAGTACTTTAATTCATTTATAAATAATAATTGCTTAATGTCCTTTATCCAAATACCAAAATAGATCAATGCATGATAATTCTAGTTAATGAATCTTGTCTCAAGTAATAACTTGAAGACAATTATGCCTCAAGTAATGACAATCATACTTGTTGACAAGACATAATTTCATCTAACTTTGATCTATCTGAATTTTGAGAATACTTCTTTCAAGAATTCAATAATTAAAATTCTTGTATGTGTATATCCAACTATCTTGATATAGCTACATAATTCTTCATAAATAATGTGATATCCTCAATCACCAACTTATGACAATCAAACTTTCAAACCTTTTAAAGTTTAAAGTATTCTAATTCTTTAATGTTTAATGCAACTATGCTCTTAGTTGAGCACAACTAGTGCTCATGAAATCCTTCATGACTAGTTATTTAGTGTCATCTCAATTAAACCAGCATCATTGTATATTAAACACAATATGCTCTTAAAATTTCCGTAAACTTAATATCCAATGTGTAATGTTTAGGAGCTATTCCAGTTTGAGGATCATTATTCGAATTTCAAACATTTTCCATTATAATATCTATTACACAAGTTATATGATAACTTTTAATTGTATATCAAATATTGTCAAATCATTTAAGCACTTAAGCATGATACAACAATAATATAATGCACATGAAAATCCTTCAGGCATACTTAGATTTATATTCATGTTCTATCTTTTCATAATATATATCCATTTTCTAAATGATATATTATGTTCTATTAGAATTTATTTACCGCACATGTTTATTAAATAATAAACTTTAATTCCAAGGTTGTATGTTTTATTTTCTAAATCTTTCACTTACAGTTTCATTCCAAACTAAGTCTTAACATTTCACTTATATGGAATGCAACTTCTTATATGTTATACAACATATATGATTTAGTAAATCAAACATAATACTCCCACTAGCTTTCAGGAATACTTAGAAATTACCTTATTTTAATTATAAACCTAAACATAGATTTAATAATTTATCATAAGAATAATCTCCTAGATGCATGCATTTATCCATTCATGGATTATTGCACTTTGTACACTTCCAAAGATTTTCTTGAATTCATAAACTTCTTTTGATTACTTATCGTCCTCGCTCAAGTAATTATTCAAGTAAGAGTTTTGATATTCATTGTCAAATTTCATATTCATATAAATATGACAATAACCATCTTTGTATATTTAATGTGCTTAGGAAAGAGTATTCAATCATAGTTAATTGCTTAAGTATGATTAATAATCTTGTAATAAGACATGCATTAAGGTATGTATACAATTTTGTCCATATGATTATTTCACAAAGATTTAAACCACTAGGGTTACATTATCTTTGAATAAACTCATCATCATTCTCTAACTATTAAGAATTAAGATAAACCAAATTTTTAAAATTTTGAATATCTTTATGAACAGCATCTATAGCACTCATAGTATGAGTAATTTACCCAATTCATTATTTTGGTAACACTACATCATATAATCGTCAGTATATTCATTAAATATATGAGATATCCAAGTGGATCTATGAATGATAATTCCATCATCTTGAGGTTTATCATTTACATGTTAAGCCTCATCATGATTTTAACTAGTGTGGTTTTAGAAGATTATGTATCTTGTAATTCTATCTTTTCAAGATAAAATACTCCCACTTGCCTTTAGCATTATATAGTGTATAAGTACTTAGCAATTAGAGCAACAATCCAATTTTCTCTTTTAAAAGATAATCTAAGTTACAATCAAGACAATAAGTCTTGTAACTCCCACTGAATTAGAGAACGTAATAATAATCCCTTATTCAGCCATAAGAACTCAATACTCCCACTGAATTTGACAACATTGTAAATGTTTCATTAATCAGTTAAAGGAAATAGTGTACTATTTACTTTCCTACATCTTTTAAGAAAACCCATTCCAACAATTATATAGGTTCTAAAAGAATGTATTCTACTATGTAAATGTGATTCATCACATTCCAAACTATTAACTTAAAAAAAACTGGGCATGCAATTTCTTCCTGTATAGATCTACCATTCCAACAATTGTATGTAATATCTTTAAATGGTCAAATCAAAACAACTAGATAAAATTATCTAATTCGTCTTTTACCATTGTGCAGTAATCAGTCTAGCTTCTAATTTAATAACTCATAAAGTGCAAATCATCTTATTATTAAAGTTTGTTATGAGTTATGTATTTAGAATTTAGACAATTCTAATCATCTATTTAACCTTTCGCATTCATGAAAAGGATTAGGATTAAGTCTTACACTTCTCCTAATGGAAAGAAGACTAGATTTATTCTTTTAGTAAAATTGACTCTAACCAAAAACCCAAACGGGTGTAGATCAATTAAAAGAATAACTTACGTTTACGGTTTTAAGTTGCATTAATACATTTAAAGAATTTACAAAATTCAATTTTAGTATTTTCGATAATTTATATTTCCAAGAAAATATAATACCCAAGGATATATTCATATATCCAACATATTTTCTTGAAAATCTAGGATCCAACTTTACATAGATTCCACCACATCAGTTGATCTGCTAGTGGTGAAAGTATAAAAGATGGTAATCTGTCGAACAATAATTGGCAAATAATTTTCCAATTCCTAGATCATTATGGGATTTACATCAAACTGATTCATCAATTTGTCATGTAAGCATGTTTCATCCCATCTCATGCCTTAAGTTCTAGGTCTCACGCATCAACTTAATTAAGTCGTCTAACTTAGAAACTGCAAATTCTCCATGTGTGGTCTCACGCACACTCGGAAATTTACCTTGTCATTAAAATTTAGCCTGCGTCTCACGTTTACTAAATAATAACTTCAAGTGTTTCTTATAGTTAGATGGCATGTAACTTAAATTTTTAAGGGTATTTTTATTTTTGATATGTCTATCAAAATATGTATAAAGATGCATGCACTCATCTTTATAGCATAAGTTTTCAAAAAAACTTTTAATTTACCAATTCGTGAAATTAATACACAAAGTTTTACTTGAGGTTTAATAGACCCTAAGATGACTTTTTACAATTATGATTTTAAAAGTAATTCGTTTAAGACATATTCAAGATTGTGATAACCAAGGCAGACTCTAAGGCTCTTTTCTAAGCCTTCAAATCACGGTTATGAATATCGTCTTAAAGGACTTAATTTTAAAAGCATATTTGTACAAAACATCAATCAAGCAAAAGTTTATAGATTCAATCTCAAAATCATGTAATAAAGTATGAATTTTGCTAGTCTCGCCTGGGAGCTGATTACCGTGCGAATCGGACCACTAGCGGCACTTAAGACCTTGCAAGATTCTTACTTTATCACTTTTGTTTCACCGTTATTAGTCCATATTATTTTCTTTATAAAAATTACCCTTTTATTGCTTACAAACGTGTCCAACAATTAAACAATAAAACAAGTAATAAAGACAAATCAAAACAACTAATAACATAACAATTATAAAGGTGAAACAATTAGCCACATGCAATCTTTTTAGAAAAGATCCTAACATAATCAATTCTAGGTTTTTATATGCATATAATTAACTAGGGCCTTCACCTCTTAATGGAAGTGAGCCACATACATTGACAAGTCAATTGCGTAGGCCAAAGCTAATCACATACCACATAGCACATAATTGATTTTTAATAATTATGGGGTCTTCCCCAATATTAGATCTATCTAAACATGTGAAAATCTTAACAATTAATAAACAATTAATAACCCATGACTAACATGCATGTTTCGTCATGGATCAAAGCATAACAATTACCAATTAGGTCAAGGATACGCCCAAATAACACATAAACATGTAGGCAACCTAGGGTTTCTAATCCAATTAATTAATTAATAAAACCACAAACCCTAATTAGGGTTCATGGAATAAATCGACCCCCCCTAAAATTAGGGTTAGGGTTTCGAAAAAATTAAAAAAAAAACACAACCCTAGATCCAAAACATGTATCTAAAACAATCAAAAATTGTTTTTTATGTGTTTTATGTAATCAATTACATGTTATAGCAAGCTCGTGATACCACTGTTAGAATATTAGAATCATGACAATCATATAATTAGGTAAACACATATGCGGAAGCGTAGGAACATCTATAACACATAAGAGATTAACATAAATTAAATAGGAACGTACCGTGGTGATTCTAGCCCGAACAAGAATCAAAAGCAATTGTCTTTAACAATATGAAGAACCCTAATTAGGGTTTATATGGATCAATGATTAACCCCTTACCGTTTTGTTAATCGATCCCTTGATAACAACAAAAGTATGTTGTTACCTCGTTCTTGTACACACAAACTACTAACGAATTAAAGGTGATGCTAGTAACAAAAACACAAGATTATTCCAATAAGGAAAATCGATCCAAAACACTTATGGGTGTTTGGACGATCGGTTATTACAAGAAAAGAAGAGAAGAAAACTTTGGTTAGTGTGTGTGCACAAAAGGTACCAAAGTTTGATCCCTAGATTTGCTTATATAGTGAATGAATATCTTGGAGGACAAGTTAGGGCAAAGGGTTACCCCTTTGTTTGTGGATCGACCGGCCATACCCTCCCAAGGGGTGTTCCGGATCCTTCTTGTCCTCTATTTCCATTCTAGTCCTTAACGTTTGCTCTTAACGATAGTTAGTCCATACGTTTAATAACCAACGATCATTAATCCTTTTACTTGTGTTTAATTAATAAATATACATAACATTTAATATTTATTAAACTTTAATTCTCGTTTGTAATGTGTGCAATCCCGAGGTCTCGAGTTCGATTCTAGACATACGTTTATTAATATATATCCATAAACTCCAACACATATATTTACCAGTGAAGAAATCATGTGAAGAAAAAAATATATGCTTATGTATAAATGTACATGTATTTAATAGTGTTTATTCACACACGAAGAAAAAAATACATGCTCATTTGTAAATGTTCGTGTATTTACTAGTGAAGAGAGTTTATTCACATGCGAAGAAAAAATTATATGCTTATGTATAAATGTAGGTGTTTTTACAAGTGAAGAAAGTTTATTCACACGGGATGAAATAATTATAAGCTCATGTATAAATGTACGTGTATTCACTTGTGAAAAAGTTTATTCGCATGCAAAGAAAAAAATGTATATGCTCATTTATAAATGTACGTATATTTACCAGTGAAGAAAGTTTATTCACACGTGAAGAAAAAAAATATATGCTTATATATAAATATACGTGTATTTAACAGTGAAGAAAGTTTATCCACGCGTGAAGAAAAAAAATATATGCTTATATATAAATGTACGTGTATTTACTAGTGTTTATTCACACACGAAGAAAAAGTACATGCTCATTTGTAAATGTCCATGTATTTACTAGTGAAGAGAGTTTATTCACATGCGAAGAAAAAATGTATGCTTTATGTATAAATGTAGGTGTATTTACAAGTGAAGAAAGTTTATTCACACGCGATGAAGTAATTATAAGCTCATGTATAAAATGTACGTGTATTCACTTGTGAAAAAGTTTATTCGCAAGCGAAGAAAAAAATATATATGCTCATTTATAAATGTACGTGTATTTACCAGTGAAAGTTTATTCACATGTGAAGAAAAAAAATATATGCTTATATATAAATGTACGTGTATTTACTAGTGCTTATTCACACACAAAGAAAAAAGTACATGCTCATTTGTAAATGTCATTATATTTACTAGTGAAGAGAGTTTATTCACAGGCAAAAAAAAAATATATGCTTATGTATAAATGTAGGTGTAGTTACAAGTAAAGAAAGCTTATTCACACGCGAAGAAATAATTATAAGCTCATGTATAAATGTACGTGTATTCACTTGTGAAAAAGTTTATTCGCACGCGAAAAAGAAAATATATGCTCATGAATAAATATACGTGTAATTATTAGTGTATTCACAAGCGAAGAAAAATATGTGTTTATATATAAATTTAAGTGTATTTACTATTAAATAAAGTTTATTCAAACGCGAAAAGAATATATGCTCATGTATAAATATACATGTGAAAAAAAGTTTATTCACATGTGAAGAAAAAAATATACTCTTATATAAGTGTACGTGTATACTAGTGAAGATATTTTATCACAAATGAAGAAAAAATATATGTAAAAATATTGTTTTTTTTATACTAGACGTGTAAAAATAGGAGATATTGATGATTAATAGACAATTATTTAAATCTTGTAAGAATATCTTCACACGTGAAAATTATGAGAAAGGATTGAATATTTGATCTTATTAGCGTATATTTTATACAAGAAATGCAAAAAAAAAATGAGATATTGGTATTTAATAGACGGTTATTTAAGTTTTGTAGAAATATTTTCGAGCGTGGAAATTATGATCAACAATTGAAGCTTTGACCTTAATAGCGTATTTTTTATGTTAGAAGTGCAAAAATAAAAGATATTGAGGTTTAATAAATAATTATTTAATTTTTGTTAAAAAAATATCTTTACATGTGAAAATTATGAACAAATATTGAAGCTTTGATCTTATAAGTGTATTTTTTATACTAGAAGTGAAAAAATAGTAGATATTGATGTTTAATAGACGATTATTTAAATTTTGTAAGAATATCTTCGCACGTGAAAATTATGAGCAAGGATCGAATATTTGATCTTACTAGCGAATATTTTATACAAGAAATGTAAAAATAGGAGATATTGATGTTTAATATACGATTATTTAAGTTTTCTAAGAAATATCTTCACAAGTGAAAATTATGAGCAAATATTGAAGCTTTGGTCTTACTAGTGTATTTTTTTTATACTACAAGTGCAAAAATAGGATATATTGATGTTGAATGATGATTATTTAAATTTTGTAAGAATATCTTCGCACGCGAAAATTATGAGCAAGGATTGAATATTTGATCTAAGAATATCTTCGCACGTGAATATTATAAGCAATGATTGAATATTTGATCTTACTAGTGTATATTTTATAAAAGAAATGCAAGAAAATGAGATATTGATGTTTAAAAGATGGTTATTTAAGTTTTGTAAAAATATCTTCATACGTGAAAATTATAAGCAAGGATTGAATATTTGATCTAAGAATATCTTCGCACGTGAAAATTATGAGCAAGTGTTGAATATTTGATCTTACTAGCGTATATTTTATACAAGAAATGCAAGAAAATGAGATAGACGGTTATTTAAGTTTTGTTAAAATATCTTCATGCATGAAAACTATAAGCAATTGAAGTTTAATCTTACTAGTGTATTTTTTATACAAGATTTGCAAAAATAGGAGATAATTATTGTTTTAATAGAAAATTTTTTAAGTTTTGTAAAAAATATCGCCGAGCGTTAAAATTATGAGGAAGCTTTGATCTAACTAGAATAGACAATTATGTAAGTTTTATAAGAATATATATTCGAGCGTGAAAATTATGAGAAAGGATTTAAGCTTTTGATCTAACTAGCGTATTTTTTATGCTAGAAATGCAAAATTAAGAGATATTGATGTTTAATAAATGATTATTTAAATTTTGTAAGAAAATCTTCGCATGGCAAAATTATGAGCAAATATTGAAGCAAATACTAATTTACATAACACAAAGGAATCTACGTACACAACAATTGCCTGCTCACAAAACAAGAAAATCATTATATATGAAAATAAACATGTCTAAGGATCCAAGCTAGCCCTCGCAGTATTCTACTTTATACCACTTCTCTCGAATTCAATGTGCCACCTTTGTATTTTTTTGCACACCGATCGTTACTACCCGCAGAACCATGGTAACAGAAAGCATGTGTCCTTCTCTCCATTTTTGTGACAAGCACCACAAATTGCACCTGTGTGTGGAACCTAGACACTCTTTGTTGCGCTCCATGTTATGTTTGTTCGTTTTTCTCAACATATTACTTAATTAAAACTGTAATTTATGACACAATAAATGTACGTAAAAGGAAGAATGTATAAAATATTAGGAGTGAATTGTAGAAAGTAGAAACTGCTTCAAGTCAAATTGTAGAAAGGTCTTTAACTAAGTTAATCAACTTTTTTCGTACCGAATTGAATTCTGTGGCTAATAGTGACTTTCCTAATATAGAAAAAGGTAAAACATAATCACATTGTATTGTCATTTGAATTTTTTCTTCATTCAGGTAAGCATATACTAGTTGGTAGACATAGTGACCCCACTCACATTTAAAGCTTATACCTCGATTATTCCTTCAACATGCAAAGCTCCCTTCAATTCCTTGTGCTTTTGGAACAAGACAAATTAAATATGTTGCTTTCACCTTGATTACCTTTTAATCTGTTTGTCATATGTAGTTATAAATTTAAGTCAATCATTTTTATTGGCGGTTCACTTCAATCTGCGTTATATTTTCTTGGTTTTTAGTGTTGTTTATATCATACGTGTATTGGTACAAGAAACAAATAAACCATAACATAAACATAAAAGTGTAGATGATGATACCTTAAACCTGTTGAATGTCGAGACTCAAAACATAAACAATAAGAAAAATGTTGAGGCATGTGACACTCACAGTTTCCTGAGACAGATTCGTCCTCTTCACGGTGTTCGAGAATCGTAAACGTTTATCTCCCAGTATACAACAACGGATAACTCCGTTAGCACTAACGGGTTATCAAGGCGAACTAAAATCGTGCCTTCCCTCTATTACAAACCAATACAAAATGAATCAACATCGAGGTCAACAGCGAAAGGAGAGGAATGAGTTATGAGTTATCGGTGTACTAGAAATGAGATGAGATCTCTCAATAAAATCCTGGCAAATTAAGCAACAAAACAACTATGCAAGGAAGTGTGTATGTTCCGGTTTCGTATTTCCTATGCAATTTGTTAGGGCATCAACCTAGACCGTTTATGCGTTTGCAAAGTCTAGACCATATAGAATGGCCATGCCCACCTAGTATGTGCATTTTCTTGACTTGCATATCACCCCTAAGAAGTATTGGGAACCTTTCATTCAAATTTCATTGATTTGGTTAAACGATTTGAAATTGATGGTTTATCCTAAGTAAAAAAAAAAAGGGGGGGGGGGGGGGGGGGGGGGGGGGGCGGGGGGGGGAACAACCTCTCCTATACTGAAATACATGTAGTAACACTTAGCCAAACTATCAAGTAACTTTCCAAGTTGTCACAAAACTGCACTTCACAATAAAACCACGATTCATTTTAGTTTGATAAAGCTAATGTCGAATTGTAGATTGCGGATAATTTCCACATTTAATATATCTGCAAGTTTGATTTCAACGATAATCATGTCTTTATAGCTTCTTATGATTTCAACGATGATCGAGTAAGTAAAGTAGCGTCGTGTTCTCATGTTTAGAGAAAGATAAAGTAAAAGCAGCAACCTATACTAATATCTCATAGAAATTTATGTTTGCTTTGAAACAATTATATATATTGCCTGAAGATGAAATTAGTGATAAGTATTGAGTGCAAATAATCACATATTTCACAACACTGTCTGCACATATCAGTGGATAACTTTCATCCATCTGCTCATTAGGAGAAAAATTATCATTGATTTATAAGTCCTAAGATTTAAGGAAACCGGGATATGGTTAATGATGTTATTCACTTTGCTTACTAGTCCAATACACTTTTATAAGTAGTTTCTTGAATCATGTTATAGGAGAACTTATTATGCCCAAACACTGGATTTATGAGCTTTAGTATGATGTAGTAGTCTCTTTTTGCTAGTCATGCCACATTTTTTATTCTGAGAAGTAATACTGAGATATATAATTTTTTTATCTTTTTTTATTTATTTTTTATTTATTTATTTTTTTTATTATTTTTTTCTGAATACTTGATCAGACTTTCCAACAACTTAGTTCACGATAAGAGCATTGGGAGTGGGTGCGGTAGCATGCGGTGCGGGGTCCCTCATGCACGGGAATACCGCCGCCTCCCCCTCCATACCGCACGGTAAGGACCTTTCGAGTGAAATACTCGCGCACGGGAAAGAAAAAATTTTTGGAACGATGGAAGAAATATTACTGTTGGAAGGAACGTTGGGGTGGTTGTGGTTGTGATGGGTGGAAGGCAAAAAAAATATATATATATATATAATAAAAATAAAAAAATAAAAGAAAAAAAAACCACTTTAGAGAAAAGAAAAAAAAAATGTATACCGAGCCTCATTTTAGAGCGAAAAAAAAAGAAAAAGCATACCGATCCAAACCAAGAAAAAAAAAGTGGGTGAAAGGTGAGTGAAGTGGCGCCTCTAAAAATATGAGTGAGTGATGAAAACGATGAAGATTAGTTTTTTAGTATTATGTAATGTTATTTTATGTTTTTTAATAATATTATGTAATGTTTTTTTTTTTTTTTAATGGAATTTAAAAAAGAGAAAAGAAAAAAGAAAAAAAAAAGAAAGTGAGTGAAGTGTGAGCGAAGTGGCGCCTCTAAAAATATGAGTGAATGATGAAAAAAGTGAGAAATGATGTCGCATAAGGGGATTGGTTGGGAGTGGGTGAAGGGAGTAAGGGTGAGTGAACCACTCCCTCCCCTTAGAGCATCCACTATAAGAGGTCCATGAATAGGTTTAAAAAACTTGAAAAAGTTTATATTTTGTTTCAACCATAGTGAGAAATCTAGGTGGCCTGAAAAGGTCCTAGTTTTTGGACCTCTTCATAAACTCAACACAATTAATGCATGTGTAACGTGAAACATGTATAAAGTTGTAACACATTTTTTAATCATAGTGAGAAACAAGGGCGCAACTACATAGGGGCGGGAGGGGACGCCCGACCCCCCGAATTTTTTTTTTTGCGATGTAGGGGTATGTGTAGAAAAATTTCGGTATATTCGGTTTCGACCCTCCAAAATTTCAGTATTACCCGAAAATAGCGTTAGAAAAAAGAAATTTAGATCCCGACCCCTCACTGAAAATTTTCTAGCTTCGCCACTGGTGAGAAAAGGTTTATAAACTCAAAAGGTTTATAATTTATTGATATGTGATGACATGGAACACTTATAAAGCTTTATAAATTTTAACAATAGTGGATGCCCTTAATGATCGTGTTTGAAATTGATTTTTCAACTCGTAAGCTTTAATGAGCAAAGTGTCTACATATCTACGGTGTATCTCAATTTTTTTGAAATTATATATTCTTCTTTCATTGAACTTATTCCTAAATCCAAAACCATAATCCTTTATCACGTAACTTTGTTTTGTATGCAGGTAAAAGGAACCAAAGAAAAGAAAGACTGGTGCTCCTCAAAGGTGGGCTCAGTTTAATTTGATTTCGAGGTAACCATCAATCCCATGTTAAATGTCTTTTTTCTTCTTTATATATTGAATAACAATTGATTATGTACATAATTCTAATTATTGTGTTTGATTGTTAATCATAGACGCTCATTGTGTCCTGATAAGGATATAGAGGAACTATTAGATTCGATATCTAGCTAGGAAGTGTGTAAAAACTCTCGAGTAAAGACATAAAGCGAAGAAGAAAGATGTTTAACCCAAAACATAACATTACAAATACCATTTAAAAGATGACAATATAAATTAAATTTCAATTTTTTTTTTCTTCTTCCAATAATAATTCAATTGCACATGATAAATTCATTCTAATATTTCTCAAAGAGCATTCGAAAGCAACTACTTATATAAACAATCACGCTAAAAAGTATCATTTAACCATTTAAATGTTGCTTTACATACATGCTAGTGCACATTTTCTTGAATCAATTCGCACATATGAGCTACATCAATAGAAAACGCACATAAATTACTTGTATAAAAAAATGTATTAACATAATATATATATATATATATATATATATATATATATATATATATATATATATATATATATATATATACACATATATATATATATATATATATACATATATATGCTTATTTATAACAATCATCTAAATATGTAAGAAACAAAGAAAATAGTTGGTATCCCAATCTTTAGTTCTGTTTATTTGAGCATGCATGATCTTGTGTGATTTTCATGGTACCTGCGTATGATAACTAAATTAAAAAAAAAAAAAAAATACCAACTTAATTACAAAGATTTAAAAGATGTGTGAATCATCTCCAAAATGTTGCAAAAGAGAATTTACATACCGCTACCAACAATCAAAGATCTAAAAGATGTGTGAATGATCTTCAAATGTACATACTAAATGTGATTTTGGCCGGTTTATATAGGCAAGAATTAGGTTAAATCATTAATTTTTTTTCTTGCAACCTTTTGCAACTCTTGCACTTCATCTAACCGACTTTTAATTCTATACTAAATGCCTTGTGATCAATTCGGTCAACCCTTGCACTTTATCTCCTTTCATGATTTTATAGTTATTATGAGGCTGCATTGAATTTCGAGAATTAACTATCTTGTACTATATGCAATCTTGACGCCTACACAATAAATTAGAGGGCCTAATCTTATAGTATTATAGATTTTATATCACTCTTTTAAATCAATTTTAAATTATAATATAGAGAAGGCGCTAAATTAGATCGCAACTTGGGGAATCAACTGTGGAATGGCGATAGTTTATCAGTTCCAACTCTTGATTTATATTGCAAACTTCTAATAGAATGATTTTTTCCTGAATGAATAGTCTTTCCCCTTATATTCTATATATAAATCGTCACAAGTTTCTTTCTTTATGCCTTCAATTATTTTCTTCAACTCCTTTGAATTAAAATTTGCTAAAACATTCTCCATTGTCAAACATTGCCATCATTGCGTTGCAACATACTCCCTAGCACATAAGTTGTGCGTCCTACTAATTTGGTAACCAAGACACGAGTTAATCACAAACAGTTTTATTAAAAATATCACAGATTTTATCCCCTCTATCTTATTTACATTGGACACCAACAGAAACACACTCGATCCACACTCTACCCAAGCTATCAAAATAAGAATCAGTATTAACTCGTAACTTCCAGTAGTTGTCAAAAAGTGAAAAATAAACAAAAATATTTTAATAATATTTTAATGATAGTTTTTTAACAAATAATATGTTTAAAAAATGAACAAATAATATCTTCTCACTTATTATTATTGGTTATTTTACAAAACATCTTCCTATAATAAAACTTAGAGTAAATTGCAAAAATCGTCCCTAAAGTTTGACCAATTTGCATGTTTCGTCTCACACATTTTGAAAATGCAAGGATTGTTCCTAAAGTTTGGCCGATTTACATGTATCGTCCCTAAAGTTTGGCCCGTGTGCATGTTTTGTCCCTAACATTTCAAAATATTCGGGACACGATATATGGCCAAAAAGGACGATACATATATGCCCCAAAGGTTAACTTTAGGGACGATCTTTGCAGTTTCGAAATGTGTGAGACGAAACATGCAAATGGGCCAAACTTTATGGACGATTTTTGCAATTTACTCTAAACTTATTAAAACCTCTTGGTCAATGTCACGTCTTAAAGTCACGACTCTCATATCTTCACAACCACACACCATCATTCTATCCATCAGAATTTGAGTACATTTCTTACACGAGGAAGAAGATCATATATCTAGCAATCTTGCAGGTACTCTCTTTATGAATCAAGTTACTATACACACACATTTATTTTCGTTGATATTACGTTGCTTGAAATGCTTGTATACGATATATGGTTTCATTTTTCAATACATTTATGTTTCTTGTTAACAAAACAAACATGATAAAATCCAGTTCGCAGCTTCATCAATATTACTGATCACATGCATGTAGTAAAGCAAAATCTCGAGTTAATATATGTGGGTCAGTTGGTAAGTATATTTCAGACGAGGATATTAAGAGGCTTTTAGTTAATCCTCTTTGCATTCGTATGATAATACTGAAACATATTTCCAAATATAATTCCTTGTGATAGACCCTTTACTAGACTTTCAGATATGTACGCTGTTGAAAAACATAACATGAACCATAAAAGATCTTTTATTATCAAAGGAAGATGAACCTGGTACAACACTTGTTTGAACCGGTTAACAACAATAATAGCTTAATCTGATCTCAAGCAGATTAGCAACCAAGAAACAAACTACAACCTGATCTCAAGCAGGTGTATAACAAGAAACAACATAGAACCTGATCTCAATCAGGTAATGATTACAAGAAACAATCTGATCTCAATCAGATAACCAAGAACCATAAGAATAAAGATGAAGCTTGATTACAACTTCACAAATAAGAATCGGTAGCAGCCTTTGGTGTGGGTGATATAACGGCTATGTAAATAGCCGTTAGGAGAGAGAGGTAGAAAATTACATTTTGAGAGAGAGAGAGAGAGAGAGAGAGAGAGAGAGAGAGAGAGAGAGGGTTATTTAGAAAACCAGCCTGTTGTATCTAAGTGATATACGGAGTATAAATACTCTCCTTCCCAACGGCTCAATTTGATAAAGACATAACCAGCCCCTCATCTTTCCATCTTCTTTAATCACGGCTTAAACTTCAATAATCATGTACCAGAGAATAAAAGAGCGACAAAGATAGTCCCTGTAATATATTTCCAGGTTGAGAGTTATACTTTCAACATACGCATACCAGTCATTAATCAATTTGTTGACTTTGGCAAATCTAAAATCTATTAATGTGTTGTGAAGTCTAACATTAATATTAATATGACCAAAGATTAATCTCGACAGAGCAGAGAGCATGTTAGGGATACGTGAATTTATAGGACATAAAAGTGTTTACAAGAAAAACAATTTCAAACACTTTTTTTTTTTTTTAAAACACTTCATAACTGTTTATTTACTAACAAAAAAGCATAGATTCGACAAACTAATCCCGCATCTGATTCTTTTTGTATTTTTCTCAACAGCAAAATGGTTGATGCTTTAGTAAATGCTGCTGCTGAGGGGATATTAGGAAAAGTGGTGTCCATAATTTCCATTGCGCTGGGTTACGAAGATAAGCTGACTGAACTCCGTGATACGTTGGATATGATTCGGGCAAAGCTAAGCGATGCTGAAGGGAAAAAGGGTACAGCGGCTGTGAGGGTGTGGCTGGGAAAGCTAAAAAGCATACTCGATGAGGCTGATGATGTGTTGGATGATGTTCACTATGAAATGTTGGGGCATGAGGTGAAAAAACGAGACCAGGCTAGAGAGAATTTCACTTTCCAAATTTTGAAAAAGTTAAAAGTTGGTAGTGAAATGGGTAATAAAATTGAAAACATCAACAATAAGTTATCCTTGAGTTATGAAAGAGCAAAAAATTTACGACTTCAAGATGAACAGTTTAAACCAGCTGGGAATAGTTACCGTCCGGGTACTGTTCCATACTTGGACGAATTCAAAATCATAGGGAGGGAGAATGATGTACTGCGTATTGTAGAGCTTTTAACTAACTCAAGAGAAGGAAAAAAGCTTACCATTGTTCCCATTGTGGGAATGGGTGGCATTGGGAAGACTACTTTGGCTAAGTCAGTATACAATGATCCCAAAATCGAGCAACATTTTTTTAGAGCTTGGTTGTGTGTGTCTGTTAAGGTTGAAGTCGATACACTTCTCGCAAATATCTATGAGTCTGTTGCACGAGAGAAAGTTAAGTCTCTTATGAGGGTTAATCTAATTAGAAATCTTCAAGAGAAGTTGGGATCCAAAAGATATTTGCTAGTTCTAGACGACGTCTGGGATGAAGAGTGGGCATATTGGGATGAGTTCAGGAAGTGTATGCTACAAGTGAAATCAGATAATGGAAGTGGCATTATTGTAACTACACGGAAACGCAACATAAGTAGGAATGCTACTATTGAGGATTCACATGCTTTAAAAAGTCTTTCGAATGAAGAGTCTTGGGTCATGTTTAAAGAAAGAGCATTACCGTTGCCGGAATTTGAGGAGATAGGGCGTGATATTGTAAAAAAGTGTCGTGGTTTGCCCTTGTTAGTTGATACAGTAGGAAGCATGTTGCGTCATTACAATACCGACAAAGGTAAGTGGTTGTCCATCCAAGAAAGCAAGGTTTGGGATGAAGAAGAAACGGGTGGAGTTCTAAGCATCTTGAAACTAAGTTTTGACAATCTACCAAACTCTATAGTCAAGCAGTGTTTTTTATATTGTGCGATCTATGAGAAAGATGAAGTCATCGAAAGGGAAGAAGTTGTCCAGCTTTGGATGGCTTTAGGGTTGGTTCAGACAGATACAACGAGAAACAAAGAGATGCAGGAGGTGGGAAATGATATTTTCAAAATTCTTGTAAACAATTCCTTGTTTCAAAACGTTAAAAAGGATGAATTTGGTGACATTTATGGGTGCCAGATGCATGATCTGGTCCATGATCTTTTGTTATCACTTTCGAGCCATGAAATTTCCCGTTTGGTGGTCAGCAATGATGTACAAATTCCTGCTGTAAAACATCTCGCTCTGCAACAAAAAGATTATGAGAATTCAGTGTTTGATATATTCAAAGAGGATATGACAAGTAGAACTCTGCAGACGTTGTTCTTCGCGGGTGAAGTCAAGGAGAACATTTCATTTCAATATTTCAAGTGCTTGCGTATCCTAAAGTTGAATTCATCTACCCTAAAGGAGGTACCAGAGTCAATCGGAGAGTTGGTGCATCTTAGGTATCTCGATCTGTCACATACCCGCATCAGAACTCTTCCAAAATCTATTGGTAAACTTTACCATTTGCAAACTCTGAAGCTGCTTTACTACTCTGAAGAATTTCAATTCCCACAGGAAATGAGAAATTTGATAAGCTTGTGCCATCTTGTGTTTAAGTCATACCAACCACAACCAAATGACGTGGGGCTATTGACTTCTCTTCGAACATTGCCATCCTTTAAAGTGGGTCAACAGAAAGGACGTCAAATAGAAGAACTAGGCCCTTTAAAACACCTTGGTGGGATGCTGCAAATATGCAATCTTGAAGAAATTGACAGCAAAGAAGATGCTCTCAAGGCAGATTTAATAAGAAAACCAAATTTAAAGATGATTCAATACCGTTGGAGAAGGTGTGATGAAGGTGGTAACTGAAATGACAAGGAGGTACTGGAAGGCTTGCAATCCTCTCCAAATGTGAAAATCTTAGAAATTGAAAACTTTTCAGGTGATAGTTTTCCAGAATGGGCATTGAGGATGAAAATTAAAACCGAAAGGAATTGGACCCCCCTTGCCAAGCTTGTGAAAATCAAATTATCTGATTGTCGCAATTGCCTCAATATTCCAATGCTGGAAGACCTACCACTTCTTCAGGATCTAGTTTTGTTTAATTTGGAGAAGGTGACGTGCTTAAGTAGTTCTTCAGACCAAAGGAAGCCTTTGTCTCCATCGTTAAGATCATTGACTCTCAATGGTATGAAAAACCTTGAAAAGTGGATACATGCAGCAGTGAATAGCTCAACGATGTTATCTCTAGTCCTCGAGAGGTTAGATATTTCACATTGCCCAAAGATCATTCTCTTAGATGAATCTCTTCAACACCCTCTCAAAAATTTAAGGATTCAGGATTGTGAAAATTTAGAGTCCGTTCGAAGCATACAAGGCCTCACATCTCTGCAGTATTTGTGGATCCACGGTTGTCCCAGTCTTTTAGAAATACCCGATTTGCACAACCAGAGATGTTTGAAGGACCTAACAGTCATAGATTGCAACAAATTGACTTGCTTGCCTGGGGGATTTGACTGTCTTTCCTTGTTAGACAGTTTGTATATAGGTCCATTCTCGAAGGAGCTCCATTCTTTCCCAAGTCTCTCAGGCATCGAGAAGTTGGGGAACCATCTTAATTTTTTACACCTGACTGGTTGGGAGCATTGGGAGTCAATCCCGGAAGAGATAAAACACCTCACAACACTCAGAACTTTAGAAATTTGGGGATTTGGAGTGCGAGAATTGCCTATGTGGTTAAAGAATATGTCATCTATTCGAGAAATATGTTTCGACAAGTGCAAGGGGCTAAATGAAGAATCAGTTTTACAGGGTGTGCAAATGGAAGCAACACATGTTTATTTAAACAGTTATCGGATAAAGGGTAAGGATCCTCTAAGAAATAACTATAATGGCATATTTGAGATGCATCGATTTGAATTAGATGCATCTCTATTTATTTAGATGCACCACAATTAGTTTCGAAAGTTATTTTGAAGTGAAAACGATGCAAGTAGTACTAGCAACAAATTTGACCCGCAGAAGACGAAAAATATATAGGATTCGTCTAACTTGATAAAATGCATCTAATATATGTATATGCATCTAATTTTTAGCTAGAAAGTATATTGTGATGCATCTACAAAATTAGGGATGCATATAATTCAAATTGATGCATCTCTAATGTGTAGTTATAGTTATTTTTCATTCTTCTTATTTTAATAATTTTCTCATTTGATCCTTACTCATAGGATAAGAGGTTGACGTGGACGAATATTTTGATGATTATTTCAAGCAAAAAAGATGGAATTAAGAAGTGAGAAGCCTGATGATACCGGCCATGTATTCTCTGGATGATAACATCACGTTGACGTTGGTGTGAATTGTGAGCACCAACTGTTTGTTAAATTTCCTCAATTAAACTTCTGCATCTATAAGTTTAATCTTTATGTCCGATTGTGTTAACTTTGTGTTACATTGTTTATGTGATTTGCTTATTTTAGTAACACCAATGAATTAGTGTACTTTTGTCATTCTATAAATTATGTTTGAACTAATGTGCTCCTTATCATGAATGTTATTAACGTGGTTAATAAAAGACCGCACATTGTTGCGGAACTATTCGATTACTCTGTTAGAATGTGTCTTCTTTCTTCTAGTGAAATCAATTATATCTCATTTATCGACTTACATAACGTACATCAAGGTGTTATGTTATTTTATAACATTAACTAAAAGAACCAAAAGGCTTTTGTTTCAATTATATTTCATATGTGAGAATGCTCTCCAACTAAATCGTTGCGAGTTCAATTCTTGCTTAGAATAACGTGAGATTGATTTATTGTGTAAATATTCTGACATAGTTAATTGTCTGATTAAAAAATAACTACAAGATATGTAAGATGTTTCTTAAATTTCCAAAATTATTGAATCTTCTATTAATCCTTTTGCGCTTATTAATTTCTATAATCAATTACATAGAATTGTGACTATATTAATAAAGATTTTGTTGTATCTTCTTGTTCTTAAAGGTAAATTTCAAAATTCTGATCGAATATCAAGTTATTTATATTTAAATGACAAAGGTGTACTTGTATCACATGTGTCATGATTCTCAGTTGATCAGAACCATGCACCTTCCACGTACTATAAATGATGAGCAGAACCTTAACTTTAATTTCAGAATGCTACGAAGATTACTGTCAAGTATAGAGAATGGCTAATGTTATATAGTTCTCTAGTATACGTTGTCACCACCATGAAAGAAAAGAAGTGATTTCATTATGTGGAATATTGTTAACATATTATGCACTTCTCATCACTCGCTACCTAAGGTATGCGCGCTAGCTTATTCCAGAATGAGGCAAAAAAAAAAAAAAAAAATGTCTTCCTCCTTGGAAGCCTTTTTTTTGTGTATCCCTGTTTGGCCTACCTTTTTTGTTGGGTAGGTCTTTTATTGAAACGAGGTTTTAAACCCGCGCGTTGCCGCGGGGTGTTTTTATACAACTAATTCTCATACACATGTAAAATTCGAAATATATTTTACCATTACTGTATAAAAACCGCTCTAGATTATGCTTTTTAACCTGTTTTGAAAGATATCATTAAGTTACAAAATTAACTCCCTAAGAGTACACAAAAGGGTTATAGCCCGCGCTTCACTGCGGGATATTTGGCTAAAGAAGTAATTATTCTTTAACAATCTACTTTGTATTCACGCATGCTATAAAATACAGCAAAAGAACCATCATCCCATGGGACAGTCATGGCAACAGCTTGAAGAAAGCATCATTTCAGGCATATATTGAATCTGCTTACTGATTGACGCATGATCATTCTGTCTAATATGTTGTGCATTTCTGGATCATCTGAGTTCGATTCAACAATCAATGAGGCCAAGTAAAATTTGACAATTGGGTTGTATTCCTGCAAGAAACATAGCTCTCATGTTATTTGCCTATTTTTATGCAAAATATAAATAACTTAAAAAAAATCTTTAAAAGGTAAAAGAAAGCTCCAATCTAAAAAAAAAAAAAAAAAAAAAAAAAAAAAAAAAAAAAAAAAAAAAAAAAAAACTTTGTTTAGATGTAGTACCTTAAAACTTTCATATTTAAAATGCTACTATGGAAGCGTTCAATTTTTGTTCTAAAGCTAGAGCTAATCTACCATATACCACTATTACGTAAAACATAAAGATATAGCTTGCAACTACAACTTCCATTAACTAAATTGGTAACTACATCAGATCATTCATTGCAGCTGGTGAATTGGTGGAAGATTTCTGTTAATATATCAATTCAACAACTTTTCTAATAAGATTGAAAAAAATTCCGCAAGTCAAACACCACGCGAACCTATTTGGACATGTTAGCCAGTCCAAACATCTTGTTCCATGCTAAATAGATATTGTATTTGCTACCAATAATCCTAGACAAAATAGATATGTTACGAAGTAACTAACATGAACAGTTAGCAGTGAGCCTTAATGTATTCCAATAATCGATTTCCATGTGCCAAAATCAATTGCAACTTTATCATCTCTTGCTTATAGTATTGCAACAATTAAACCAAATTCCCAAACCCACTCATAACAAACTCACTTCTAATCAACATTTTACAATGCATGGAGGGTTTACACTAATCTAAAAGTAATCGGCAAACAGGTGGATTTGGAACATGCAATATAGATAACCATGATAAGCATTTCACTTATATTTCGTTAGAGTTAATTTGCAAAATAGTGGCCTAAATAGAGTCTATGACAAATGCATTTAAGTGATTAAACAAAGTAATAACTCCTGATAAATTGACACACAAAAGTAGGATTGAGCTTAAGTCGAAGGCCGAGCCGACCCGAGCAATCCAGAACTAAACCACGATATTTTAAAATACTGTGAACCGAAAGTGAACCGAAATGCCTCCCTTGATTTTGGTTAGCCGGGTATAATCGGTCTTTGTTAGAACGGAACTGTGCCAACTGGAAATAAAATCGGGCCTTCAATATTTGTACTACTATAAAGTTTATGTGTGGTATGAGATGTTTAAAATGAAGGCCTAAGCTTATTTTCTACTAATCTAAACCCCTTTTAATAAGCTCTAAAGTCTAAGCTTATAAGCATATCGAAACAATGAATTGGGTCAATGTATATAAGCATATGAAAACAAAAAAAATGGGTCATAGTCAATAAACTTATTTGTTTCCTGCTTAAGATATCTAATAAGCAAATACGTAACTCAAAGGCGAATTTACTTGCACAAAAGACTGTAGTGACCACCAACCATTCCACCATAGTGATTACTTAGTCCATATAGCTTGTAGCGAAAAGAAAGCTGTTAGGGAAATACCTGAAATTTGTAACATGAATTCCTTTTAGAGGGAATGTGGATCAAGAGGCGTAATAAAGCACAAAACACTTGAGACATCTTACTTCCAATGTTTTATATAGAGAGATATTCTCAAAACTCATCAAAACTTATTTGGTTTAATTTTGCCTGTGTGTAGTTGCACGGTGTCTAGAATATCAAAAAGGGGTTGAATTAACGTAAAGTGAATTGAAGACAGGTAACCGCGATGATGAATAGAATCACAGATAGCAAAAACAAAAAGAACCGACAACAGTCATCCAAAATGTTTCAGTAGATGTGGCAAAAAAAAAAAAAAGGCTTATCGAGTAACGGGTAAAATAGGTAATTTTAAATGGCTTGAGCAGCAACATCTTTATTCCAAAACACATTTTGGGTGTGTTTTAACCCATTTGATATGCTGCCTTATTAGGCAATTTTTTTTTGACCCGTTTATAGGCCCAGGCGACCAATTCAGTAGTAAATGGTTCAAAAACATCACCTCAAGAAAATAGTTTAAACATTCCTTACCAATTACGCTAAAGTACTCCAAGTTGTTTTTTCTCCTGTGCTAGTGTGCTAGTGTTCTGCAAGTGATTACTGGTGTTTATGGTTGAGAGAGGTTATGAAAAGCTTACATTAGCCGAAGATGGACTTGATGCCAGATGAATTTCAGTAGCAAGAATGTGTGAATGCTTGTGTATGTTGTTGAACTGAGACATTTTAGAATGCTTCATAACCCCAAGCTGAGTTTGAATCTCTATCCATTGGCTAGAGGTGATTAAAATATTCAAGGATCGGAAGAATGCCACACATAGAACAACGACCTGCAACAAAAACGATCAGCAACTTATGCCATTTATATTAAAAAATATTCCATCAAGTAAATTCACATTTACAGTTAATATTCAAGATACTAAATGTCCATTCTTGTGATGAATCAAAGGATAGCCATTCAAACATTAAGTGCTACCATAAAACTGTCTAGTCCAAGTTTAGTGTGCATCAATTCAATCATTAATTTACTACTTATATCTGTTATCTAAAAGAGTATCTCTTAGATTTTGAGCTTGACCGGGACTGTGCGCAAAGTACCCATATAAAGCTCATTAATATAAAACATGTATCTAGCAAAATAATCAACCTTCCAACTTATTATACACATCAGTTCTACAACATTGACTCTTTCCACACCTGACACAATCTTCAACCTTACTATGAACAGAGGAGAATATTCAACTTTTGATCTATTATTTTAAGCAACTTGCTACAAATCGAAACAAAAAATAACAAATCTAATTAATGAAAAGTAACAAACCTGAGAACCCCATCCAATAACACCAATCTGCTTCATACCTTTGAATGCATCAGGCAACAAATGGAATAAATCTCTTCCTCCCCTCATACTACGTTAAATAAATAAATAAAAACATCAGATGCAATAGCGGTACCTTCTTCTTTATATTTAAACAGATAATGCTTATTCATAAAAACAGCTTATTTGGTGTCAAAACACATTGTAAGATAAATTGATTGGATTAATTTATTTAAGTTTTCCTAAACACATAGTTTTTTAGCTAACTTATTTAGGTGCTTATTTTTGCTTATCCAAACACTCTCTTGAAAAATGTTTTTAAAGGGCTAAAAAGTATGCTTTTATTTAAAATCGCTTTTCAAAAACTATATGCAAAGACAATATTACAGGCACAAAAGTTACCCAATTTAGCCCCCACTTCAGGAACAAAATACAATGATTTCAGTCCCATTTTATCACCTAAACCCACCCATTCCAGCAGCCAAACGCGTCCACTTCAGGCCCCATATCATCAACGCACTCCAACATCCATTACAGACCCCAAAACTTACCCATTTTAGAACGGCTACTGCATGAAAGTTAACGATTCTGGTGTATAAGTATGTGACTGATAAACATATATAAGTATGATAGAATAAATGTGTCATCTTCTCATAGAATAGATTATTTTTCGGCTTAAGGACTTATTTGAATTTGAAAAAGCTTATTAGCTAACTTTTTTTTGGTTATGAGCTTATATCCCAAAATCAAATAAGCTCAGTAGTCGGGAAATTAAGGTAATCCAAACATCCACTAACAAAACATCTAATCCATACTATCCAAACCTTAATTCGCACTTAAAAACTGGATGACACAACTCAAAAATGACTTTCAGTTTGTTTAGTTACTTTAACATTTGCATTGTAATAATTACTACAGATTCATAGTAAAACAACTCAATCTCAAGACAAAAACCAAAACCAACAATGTTATACATCAGGATGACATCTTTTTTTAAAGCACCTTTTCTTTTTTCATAGCATTAACCATCTCCAATTCTATCATACATTTTACTACAAAATAAGCCGACACAGCTCAAGACGTCGACGTCCTTCATATACAATTTTATCATACATTTTTTACTACATTCAATTATAAAAAAATAAGTTCAGGAATTTCATCAAATACTTTAACTTGTGTCAAAACTTTCATCAAACACATGGTAGGCACACTTCCACTTACCTTTTCCACACCAATCAGACACAACCCCAATTCCCAATTTATCCTAAACATTATTAATAAACAACACACCTTGTGTAATTGTTGTTGTTGATGATCCTATCCCAAAATATAGGCACCTGCAAAATTTTATTAAATCCAAAATTGCTCAAACCAACAATCACAATCTTTAATTGAAATAAAAAACTATAATCCATGAGTCTTTCTTGTTCAAGATATTGGCAGTCCCTGTCCTGTTCCTTGCACCAAAGCCCTGATAATGGTTATCTGACGATTAAATCAAGTGGCGGCAATTTAGTGAAATTATATAACGATAAAGGCTCAATGTCATTACCTGCTATCGTGAGGTTTAGCGAAAACCCAACAGCGGCCTCGTACCATAGCAAAATGTGCAATCGTATTGAAGCTGATGTTCCGTCTAACAGCATTCTGGAAATCAAGATGTAAGCAATCCTGTAAGCCCAAAAAAAGTAACATCATCAGGTTAAAAAAACTAAATAAGCCTATAAGCAGGGAAAATAAGGTAATCCAAACACTTTTTAACAAAATGCGATAACTAAACACAATTCTCAAAACTCTCGGCTTCATAACATAAATTAATTAATCGTATCAAACATACGGGTGTAGCTAAACTTCTTATGTTTCACTCTCAAGTCTTAACAAACATAAACTATAAAATTGACACGAAACATTCATAATACTGTTATACCCAATCAGTTTTCGGTTTTCATCCATTGTTACCATTCACCTTTTTAACACTACAAATTTATAAAAATAATATAATCAGCCTAAATTAACAAACTTTATTCACTAAAATTCATCGAAAAAATGTTACCTTCAGATGGAAAGCACTCATACCTGAAACCCACAATCAAAAACCAAAACTGAAAAAAAAATGGCGAAAAAATTAAACTTTACCCTTTATCACCTCTTCATCTGCAAATAAGCAAGCTTAACACAAATCAGAACTCCTCTCCTCATCTTTCATGTTACAAAAGAGCATAACATAAATTATCAATCCTTAACACAAAACAACAAAATATCCAAATTACAATAAAAGCATAATTTGAAAATCCATAACCTTATTAACCCTAACTAAAACCCCCGAAATTCTAAATTGAAGCAGAATTTGTTTGATTATTGATAAATTAAATACAATAACATAAAAATTATAGCTAATTAATTCATCAGTGTGATTCCGCCCAATTTTTTTTAGGGTTTGCTTAGAATTTTTTTTATAAAAGTGTTTAGTATAATCAATAAAATTAATAGAAAACAAAAACCAAGTGAAAATAAAACAGATAATCTTACCTGATTTATCATCATATTTCTCAATAATCTGTTAGTGTGTGTGCGTGTGTGTTTTTTAGAGGGGCGAATGGTGCGGGAGGGATTTGAGAGAAGATATAGATGCTTGTGTGTGCGTTTGTGTGTGTGTTTTGTGGGTGGTCGAATTTGTGGGAGAGTTCTGGAATATGTGGGAGATAAGAAGCAGTATAGTATGTGTATGTGTTTGTGTGTCTGTTTTTGTTGAATCACTCACAAAGTGCACTGTAGAAACCTGTAGCTGCTACAGGGACCTAGGAGTCTATGATGAACAGTAAATGTCTCTTATACTATTGTATAATGCCTGGCTTTAAAAAAAAATGCAAAAAATTAATAAAGTTCACACAGAATAAAGCTAATCACTATGCAACCCACTCACCCAAACAAGTACATACAAAGAATTGAATTCTGCTATTGAAGGATAAACTTGCAATGCTAAGCAATTTCTATATATGAAAAAGGTGATGATAAGACCTATGCGATGTATATCAACCTATGGTGTCCACTGGTTAGGTGTGGTTGAAATGGAGGGAATTTGGAGTATTTTTCTATTTGATTGTTACATACAAAGGCGTTTGATTGTAACTTTTAAGCATGTTGATAAGTTGGATAATTTGGTGATTGTTCTTTTATCACTTAGTAACACTAGTTATAATACCCGCGCACGCGCGGGGCTTTTTTAAAAATTTTTAATAACGTATTTTTGTTTATTAAAAAAATAAATAGCTTATTTTTTGTTTTCTATTTTTATTACAGTTCTTAATTTTGTTTCATGATTATGTTTGATGTACGGTGTAAAAGTTTTATTTTCGTAAAGGGTAAAAACTATAAAATGGTCACGTACTTTGAAGTTTTAACCGACTTGAAAGAGTTACTTTTTTATTATCTTACTACACCACACCAATATGACCTGTTTATATTAAACTATTAGCTGAAATGGCTATAGTACCCTTGTCTTATTTGTCTTACATAATCTTCAACTCTAATAGTATAATTGAAGGCTAAAAAAAAAATGATGCATACATGTGTTTGTACTTTTAATGATTGTTTGTATTGTAGTCTTAGACTATTTATATTCAAAGGTGGCTTATGTTATAACTATTTAATGCAGTGGCTTATTATTAAAAAGTTTTCACAATAGTCATTGGTAAAAAAATATTAACTCGTCCGACATATAAAACTTGAGAACATATATAGTGTAAAGATTCATACCTGTAACAACAGATTACCAACTTGATTAGGATGCCATTCAAAACAGTTCACGATGTCAAAAACCAAAACTGAAAAAGTCTCGTGTGTGCATATTTACTATATAAATAACGAAATTAAAATAAGCGACAAATATGATTTGACTAACGAAGATATAAGCAGCCGCAATTAACAAAATCATTGTTTTTTCATAATACATGTATCAACAAAAACTATATAATTGTAGCAACTTTAGCATCCTTCCTTCATATCCTTCACAAGCAACTGAAGTGGAAGAATCTCAATCACTGAGCACAAAAATCATCTAACAGTACAACAAAAATTAGAAACAAAGCTGCTTTCATACTTTTTGCTCAAAATTCATCTAAAAAGAGGAATGCCACTTTAACCATTACAGAGTTCAAGGGATTAAAAAGTACCAAGTGGTATCACAATTGCAATATCAAGATTATGACTATACAATGTAAAACTGCAAGAAAACATCAATCTAAACCCCCAAACCCAATATATATTTTCAAACTTTACACCTAAACCAACAATTAAATCTAAACATATGATTAATTATGGATATCATAATCAATAATTAAGTAAATAACATACCTTGGATCCATGGCTTTAAGACTGAATCACGACTAAAAAAACGACAACCATCATAAATAGATAATAAACAACTTAAAAGATGTTCAAAGCTAAAACTTTAGTAAAACAAATCCACTATCGGTCCTAATAGGGATCTTAATCAAAGAGGCACTTACATTACTTTTTTTTTTTTTTTTTATGTCAGGCAAACACTTTACATAATTATAAGTACCAAAACAACAATCTTTGTTACTGTAATGAAACTAATTACAAACTAACTGTCATCATACACATCTAACTTCACAAATAGAGTATATATACCGCGATGAATATGAAGAACTTGTGTGACCAAGTGCATTAGTTGATATGCTTTCAAAACCATGAGAAACTTCTCACGCTATCAATGCCATCAGAATTAGCCACCTACATAAATGAACACAAAGGGTTAAGAATGCAATTGTTTATCGATATACAGTTAGAGATAGTTCGAAGCCCATCTAATAATCATCATTTGTAAAACTATGACTATGCACACATTACATTATAGAAAAGAAAATAAACTATTTCTTACCACGTGTTGAGCATACATTCTGCTGACAATTGCCCTACATGGAATCGGCTCGTCTATGCAAAACTCAAGGCTTGGTGAAACAGAGCCGGTAGTATCCAAGATCACGATGCATGTAGAAGTGACAATTTCGACCCAATTAATTATGAATGGGTCGATTCGGGAAATGTTCCATTTATAACTGGTTAACGTGTAATTTCAATACCATGAAACGGATTACCTTGAATTCTGTAGAATATGAACATCTAGATTCGGGTGGCCTTAATTCATGGTAGATGATATCCATGTTTGAGTTAGAGTCAAGAACTAGAGAGAGAGAGAGAGTTTGGAACCTTGAGATAAAAGAAGAAGGAAAAATTAGATTGAAAAATGAAAGGCTCACCCTCTCCACATGTGGAGAGGGATATATATAGTCCCTACAAGATAACTAATAAAACACCCACACCCGGGCTGTGGATCAGGTATACAGTGGGTAAAGACCCGTCCTTCTTCCACGGTGTTACTTAAACTAATACTAATTAACTAATAAACAAACTAACTACGAGCTAACTTAATGCTATTACAATAATTAGGTGACCGAGACTTTTACAGGAATATTTGTATTCCTAACAATCTCCCCCTAAGCGAGGTCACCTTTGAAATTAAGCTCTTTTGTCTTTAAGCATTCTTTAGTCTCTGTAGCTCGTAGGATCTGATTCTTCACTTTTCTTCACACTTTGTACTTCAAGCAAGCAAACTTGTGATTAGAATTCCTTTGAGATATGTGATCTTTGAGCTTCCTTTGAGATCATCAGCCAAAGTAAATCTCCAAGCTCATCCATAGTTGTATTGCCTTCATGTGATGGAGTGACTAAGGACCATCATGCTCACACCCTTCTGTATCTGGAGACGTTGCATTAGAGTTGTAGATCAGGAGACTTTCTCATCAGAGTTGCGGAAACGTTGTTGGTAGTCTCTCAACATTTGTTGTAGCAAGTCTCTTATCTTCATTGATAGTGTGGAGGATGTGTGAGCATGAGGTATGGATTGACCCGATTCAGCTGGACACTGGAGCCATCAACGCCATCTTTATATGTGTCCCTGAAATAAAACAGTTAGCAATAAAGATAGAGAATGAATATGGCTTTGTCATTCGTTCTGCGAGGACAGACTACCCTCCGGTTTTGTGAAAACCGACCTGTGATCAGGTAGAGTCTCTTTTAAAGAGGACTCTCCTTGACAGGAATTTCCAGCTTGTAGTAATGAATTTTCCAAAGAATCCACTTCGGAATCTTCATACTTAGCATGTTCTCATACCGGAACGTCTCAAAGCAGACAGCACGATAGAGTGAATCGGTGAATAAATATTCACGGATTGATGAGAAATTGATTTATAGAAATCACTCGCGTGTCATGTGATAAACATTTTTGAGACACGACGAGAGTTTTATACTTTGAATCACATTTCCATCAAAAATACTTTTGTTTGAAAGATATTACACAATCAATGTGCTCGAAAGATAAGTTGATGAGCACATTGAGAGGTTTTGGCAAAAGTATCCGTCAATCCATATCCTGGAACAAGTTTGATTCAATTATGAATCGCACCATTGTTGCTTTCCAGTTGTCACTTGATCATCGATCCAAGATGGATCTCACATGTCACCTACCAAGAGCTTGAAAGATGTTCGCTCTAGAAGGATTTCCATCTTCATTGTGAATATTTTCATATCACTCGGATGTTCTGGCAATACCACAAGGATAATGCGTAGGACTCTAAATATTTTATCTTATTTTCCACATTGTGTGAAACAATAAGCATATTTGGAATGTGTCCTAACGAGATTTATGGATGATCTCATGGCTCTAGACTCAATAGTGCGTTTTGATCCGCTCCTGGAGACTGGGGAGGCGTCTCCTGTTTTAGGTATCAACATAGCTCGCAATGAGCGGTCGATACATTGCACAGGGTTCCCCGTGAGAATGAAACAAGCTCTTTTAAGAGAACTTGAGTGGTTGGGAAGTTTTGGTGCAGTGCGTCACTGGGTCCATGACGTCTTGTCTTCAATACCGGCGTTACCTTAGTAACCGCCAGTAGCATATGTATTGAACCCGGTTTCTGCCCTAAGGTTGAATAATTGGAGGGCTATTTCTTTTCACCCTTTCTCATTATATTTCTTTTTCATTCTTCAACCCCTTCAGTGCTTACCGAGATTTCATCACTAGAACCTTGTTGGGTTTGTTCCAGTCCTAGCTCTATCTCAGTCCGCACTCTTCCCTTTCTCACTTTACTCCTTTTTTCATAATCATTCCTAAGGACTTCTAATCTATCTATGGATTGTCCCTGGGAGGATCCTTCCGGTTCTGGTGGATCATGGGAACTTATACCTAACCTTAACCAACCTTATAACTCCATGCATAAAGATAAATGGTCGGTCTTTGGTATAACTTCCACAAACGCCTTTTGCTCCCCCTCAATATGTGCATCGATATTCGAAAGTGTTTAGAACATATGTGGGAGCCTATTATTGAGTACAAAAGATCACTTTTGATTATCAGATTTCATATTTAAATCACATTCTCTCCCCCGATCAAAAATTTCAAATCTTTCGAGATTTTTGATCTCAATTGATTTAAATAATTTAGAAAGTGTTTTTGGGAGAGAAATGCGGTCAAGTTTAATATTTTCTGATAAAAGGAACTTTTTCATGCTCCCCCTCAAACTGTGAGGGAGGTTGTTATGTGTCAGATTTGAAGAGTTTGCAAAAGATTTGAAGTTTTAATGAAAACTCTTTGAAAAATTTACTCATTCTGACACATAACCATCCCAAATCGGATTGTTGTTTTTGTATTGTACAAAGTGTGGGGAGTTTTGTTGATACATAAAATTTTGAGAAATCACTCTCCCCCTCAATCAATGACGGATGTTAAAGAATAAATATTTTCATAAACTATTAACGTCATTGATTGAGTGAAAATTTTATCAACCTTTTGAGTTCAATTTGATTTTCATTCAAAATTTCATGGTACCACCAAGTTTTGCACAAACACTTTCCGGAAAAATCATAGAAGGGAAAGTATTTGGCGATAAAAAGAAGACTTCTCTTCTTTATCAAGAAATAATGCACTTAAGCGTACATTAGATCGAGGGTGCATGAATATAAAGTAATTCACGCTCGGATGAACGGCACCCTTTGCTAGGAACAACCGTCTTTTTGCGACGTGTTTTCCTCATTTTTGAAAACCGGGTTGCTATCTGAAGTAATAGCAAGCCATATTTAAAGTCCGGGTTGCAGCCTGAAATGACTGCAAGCCATATTTTTGAAGAATATTTTGAGGAACGACATGTTTTAGAAAAAGACTTTATTTGAAACCGAAAAACTCTTGCTCAAGCATATGTATGATTCCGTGCCATTATTGAATGACATTTCTAGAAACGTACATAATATTGATTACACAAGAGACATGTCGTGAGAAGAATATTTTTGTATTATATATATATATATATATATATATATATATATATATATATATATATATATATATATATATATATATATATATATATATATTTTATGATTTTTCAGATTTTTATGGTTTTTTTTTATTATTATTATTTATTTATTTTTTTTATTTTTTGTAGGTATTATATTTTTCTATTTACGTATTGGTATAAGATATGTACAAAGGATATTATGCAGTTTAAGAAGATGTTGACTTCAATACCGAAAAGAGGATATCGGTCTGCATGTTGTAGAAGTCAGTAGTCAACATCTCTTAAACCTTCTCCACCAAAGCTTTCGAGGCTCCTGAATAGTCGTTTGAACTTGAGCCTTCTCATTGTGAAGCTTTGATAGATCAGCAACGTATCATCTCACGCTTGAATAGTTCTTCTCAACATTCTTCCTATTGAAGGCTGAGGTAATGCGTACCAAAAAGTATCCAGAGACCACTTCCCCCCAAGTAGTTGAAATGATGCAACCAGTCTCATTATATGAAGCTCAGAAACCCGAAGTACACACACAATCAATTGTGTACATCTTTTGTCATCAGAAACTGTTTCTTACATCTCTTCCCCTACGTAGTTGGAATAATATACCAAAAGAACGAGTTAAAACACTGATTTCCTCTGCGGTCATGACATTTGTCTTCCCGGAATAACTTCAATTAAGTAGAAGTGTAAAGCTCATCACGTGTACTCGTTGTGCGTTTCGATGTATGTCTCCTTCCCCCTTGTTGGTTTTGACGCCTCAGAATCAGCAACACATATTACGCCCATATACTTGAAATCTTGTGAGAGGAACAAAATAAGCTCAAATATATCCTATGAGAATCAACTTGCTGAAGAGCAATATGAGAACATCTAATTAGGGATTAACTCAGACTTTTCACTCTCCCCTAATTAGTGCTCTCCCCCAGACTGACAACCTTTCTGATGAACACCCATAATAGAAGGAAGACTTTGGACGAACACCCATAATATGAAGAGGTCATTTGATAACCAAATACATGCCGTCTTTAGTCTTCTAATCACATAGCGGAGAATGTAGAGAAGACTGTAGACACGACCTACTTCAAGATTGCCCAATATGGAGGAACATAATACCAACCATCTTCATCTCACCAAATGCCTTCCAGTAACTTTACATATAACCCATCAGCCCGCAGCGCACACATGAAACGATAACACCCATCCGAGAATAAAGAATAGACTGACGAATCGACCTTCTTCAGTCTTTAGTATAACACCAAAGTAACAAGTTGAACCACTGATCATCTATAGAATGTATCCATCCTTGGATATTAAGCCCTGATCACGTAGACCTGTTGTGCGTCCTTGATGTACACATTCTCTCTCCCCTGATGGTTACGATTAATCATACCATGGCATAACAGTGAAACGTTAATACTAAGGTGACATGTTGAACCACTGATCATCTCTGCGGCTTTTCAACACCGGAATACACGATTAAGCCCGATCACGTGAACCTTTTGTGCGTCCTTGGTGTACACATTTCTCTCCCCCATGATGGTTACGATTAATCGGAATCATCATCATTATGTGTACATGTAGCCTGATGACGTATACATGAAGCATTGACTAGAAACCCTTTGTTACTGATTGAATCAGCCCGTGAGACTATGTCGATTAGCATTCCATGACCATGTTCTTCAACACCTTGATAGAGAGGAAGAAGTAGTGTTGGAGAACCATGCATACCATGACCATGTTCTTCAACACCTTAATAGAGAGGAAGATGTAGTGTTGGAGAACCATGGTTAGCACGACTCCTGAACTGACGTATTCAGGAGTCGTATGAGCATTTCTCAATCATCATCCAACATGTAGATTAATATTCACCCTTTCCCCCCCTCAAAAATTGCATATGCCAGCCAACTGCAATTTTTGATGATTGAACTAGTGAATATGAATACCATCAACGGTAGGAAGCTCCACTTGACGGTACTTGAGGACTGACATGTTGTTTATTCACCCTTTCCCCCCCTCAAAAATTGCATATGCCTGTCGAATGCAAGTTTTGGTTGAATAAGTGAATAATAGAATACTCCAATATGCGCCGATCCACTTGAAAACAGAATAAGCACGGAAAGAGCATGAACTTGTTGATGAGAATGGCCATAAATAAGAAGATTCCTCTTCTTTTGAAGATAAAGTGCACTCAAGCATACACTTTTCTTTTCATTGATGAGCGGGGCCTGAAGTGTTGTCAGCAGACGCCATAATGTTGAAGTACGAGGCCTGCACTGAAGTGTGCAGACGTCATCTCTCTCTTTTCTTCTACTCTCTTGCTAACTCGTTACCAACCCCATTATCATTCTGTTGGATATATGTCGTGACTACAGATGGAGAGAAACCCAATATGATGAACTTGAGACCGAAGTAATATGACCCGAGTTTGTGACTTAAACTTGTAATAATGCGAGACAAAGAGCGGTGTAGAGACTTCGTGCAACATCGAATCCCTAAGTAGTCTATACTCTTCAACCAACCAACCATCAAGTATAAGATGTACATCACCTCTTGGATATCCACAACTTCATGTGACACTGAGCACTACAACGTGACTCCTTAAAGTGATAGTTATTTTGCAATGGAGAGAAAGAAAAAATAACTAGATATCCAAGTCCTTGTCGTTGTATTGAAAGCTCGAACAAGGATCTTGAAGAATCTTCATCCAACCTTCCCGATATCTTCAGATACTAAGTACACGCACCCATGAAATTTCACTTCAGCCTCAAATAAATAGTACTGAACTAACCCCGTAGTCACATTTCGTCAATTCAATGCCTCAATCTAGCCATTTGTGATGTTATGGCTGAACTTTGATAATGGTTTTAACCCGACCATGGTCAAGAGCACATAGCCCATCATCACGGGATTTTACAAATCTATAGTTTAAACCGAGAAATAAGTTCTTTCGCGGGATTTTACAAAACCAAGAAGAAACCGTGAGATAGTAACAGGTTGAATGTGGCATGACTGATTTGGTTATGGAAAACATCAGTTTGGGTTAAGAATATCATGTGAGAATTACAGATCACATCACAATTTTAAAGTCTTTGTCCAATTAACCAACCTCGAACACAAACAATTTTGACCACATGATGAAGGAACCCGATATACCAATCTTGAAAATGAAGCAGAATTACTCAAATTTGTTACCTAAGCTTGCATTGTTGTTGGAAGAACGGTGTAGAGAATTTGTGAACCATCCAAATCTCTAAGTACTCAATACTATCTTGACAAAGTATGAGACAATCATCACCTCTTGCGATTATCCACAACGTTATCTACGTGTGACACTGAGTACAATAACGTAACTCCTTTAAGTGATAGTTAACCAGGTCTTCAACCATCCACCCCGACTTCTGGAAACTAGATAACCCAAGTCTTCAACTTACATCTTATGCGCGAGCAAGTTATCATTGAAATCCTGCATCCAACCATCCCCGATTTCAAGATAAAATAGGTATACTCTTTCATGAAATCCAACTTCACCCTCAAGCAAGGGATACCAAATTAGCTTCGTGATCATTTTGTGCGGTTGAGCAATCAAAGTGAGAAGAAACATGCGCAAATTCTTAGGAGTGCCCAAGACTCATAGTCAGACCAATCAAACATAGCTGTCTGAACCAGCTGCTTGAATGTCATCCGAAACAGTTGACATCTCAATATCTTCAAACGGGATTTTACAACTTATGTGACTTAAACCGAGAAATGTTTCTTTTTAGGGATTTTACTAAAGTCAACAAAAGAAACCGGAAGATATCTTCAACAAGTTAAACTTAGAGAGAGATACCGGATGAGTCACAATTCGCACTAAGTGTCATGTCGTGACAAGTCAAGTTACAATATATCAAATTGATATTAGTCAAGTCGTAAGGATTAACTCACAACGTCAGATAACAATTTGATTAATCGAAACGACTTAAGTTACAACAATTCACTAATTGCAAAATGATTAACCAATCACACGAATCTCATCACTTAGTAACTTGCCAATAAGTTAGAGATAGTCGCTAAAGAGTGAGCAAACCTCTAGAGACTGATCCACTGAATCCTGAATTGTTGAAACCGGAACTGCAAAGATTCACACTACAGGAGACGGAATCGCTAGGAAACTTGCGCAAATTCTCCCCCTCAAAAAGGACATGCAATGACCTTTTTGCCAAAGAACTGAAAGTCTGTGATAGTCGTGAGTTTGTCATGCGCAAATCAGATACATGGAAGAAGACACATAAACCTACTGCAGAGAAGATGGTGATAAAGACATGCTTGTAGTAACACCTTGCTGGACTCCTCATCAATGATTTAGCAGATTAATGATTCATAGTAGTTCGGAATATGCTAGACCACTGGATGAAATGTGCTTAACTATAGAGTGAGTAAAGGGTTAAAGCACGTCTCTAAACAAATCACCTCCTGTCTTTAAGTCTGACCATCTCTTGAGAAGTTCTTGTACTACAATCCCATTAGAAGCTTGAGAAACAACAATCTCTTGATGAAGCATGATAAAGGACAAGTTAGAGACTTATACTTGCATTAAAATCGTGATTTAGAACCTATATTGAGCACAACAACGTAACTCCTTTAAATATAGGTAGTGACATATACCCAACCTTCCATCCTTAATTGTATATATCCACTTCTTGAACATCCAAGTCTAATCACCTTAAATACACTCGAGCAAGGGTCACCAAACATCGTGCATCCATCCACCCCAAGATGTTTGTGACACTAAGTATGCCAGCCCGTGAATTAACACACCAACCAAGTCACCGTAATTTCCCAATTCCTGCTGATCTCGAAGCACAAACTTATCCCGAAGATAATAGTCAGATCCCGTAAGTTTTAATATGTCAAAAACCAAGTCCAGCCTATCGAATCTTTCGCGGGGTTTTCTAAAAACATCAAGAGTAACCGCGAAATTAACAAGAACATCTAAAGGGTGAGTTGCAATACTAATCTTCAAAACTTAAGTCAACAAAGTCAAGTATCAACTTGATCAAATTGCAGCAAGTCAAGTCGCATTTTGAAAAATCGCAACAAGTCAAATTGCAGACAACCAAATTGCAATACGTCAAATCGCAAGTATTAACTCGCAACGTCAAATCGCAATTGGTCAAATCGCAATCAGTCAAGTCGCAACAAATCAAAACACAATTTGACGAACCGCAGTTAATCAAATCGCAAGTTGTCAACTGTAACTCAAGTCGCAAAAATTAAATTGCAGGCTCACTCAAATCATAGGCATCCACAATGCTGACAAGCTTAAAAACTCTGTAATCACGTCGACATAAATATATACCCCGAAATTATATCCACTAAACTCGAGAATATCACAACCAGATTAATATTCAATCCTGGATTCTTGAAGCTCAAACAAAGTCGTTGCCCAAAATTTATACTCAATCCTGATAACTGGATTCTTGAATGTGATTTTATGTTAAGAGTGATGATTGTTTGTTTTGACAAGGTTATATGTTGTTTAGTTGTGATCTTGATTCGGTTGATGCAAGTTTTTACGGTGAAATTTTTGGTCTGAAAACTTAAAACCTCAAAATCTTCACTCCGGAGGTGATTTGGGCCTCGAAAAATTCATTTCACGACTACGTGGTGAAATCTCACAATATTCAACCTGTTCCGGACGTTTTGACAGCTTATTCGCTGAAAACGGAGTTACGGTTCAAAAGTTATGACCGTTTGAAGTTTTGACGTAAAAAGTCAACTTTGGTCAAACTGATAAGCAAACCGCAGTTGACCAAAGCTAACCGCAGTTGACCAAAGCTAACCGCAGTTGACCAAAGCTAACCGCAGTTGACCAAAGATAACCGCAGTTGACCAAAGCTAACCGCAGTTGACCAAAGCTAACCGCAGTTGACCAAAGCTAATCGCAGTTGACCAAAGCTAACCGCAGTTGACCAAAGCTAACCGCAGTTGACCAAAGATAACCGCAGTTGACCAAAGATAACCGCAGTTGACCAAAGCTAACCGCAGTTGACCAAAGCTAACCGCAGTTGACCAAAGCTAACCGCAGTTGACCAAAGCTAACCGCAGTTGACCAAAGATAACCGCAGTTGACCAAAGATAACCGCAGTTGACCAAAGATAACCGCAGTTGACCAAAGCTAACCGCAGAATAGAGACAAAACAGTCACTTTCGTCCTTTTTCGTCTTTTTCCTGTTTTAGAGTTAACCTCAACCAAGAACAAGCTAACCTCAACCAAGAAACAAGCTAATCTCAACCAAGAAACTTGCATTAAATCACATCAAACATCAAACTAATCAACTAATTCAACCTACCCAAGTGAAAAGTTAAGTACTACAACACCTCAAAACACAACAATACCACCAAATCATCAAAATCACCACAACCAATAATCAATTCGAGGTGTGTTCATCAAAAAAAATTTCGAACCAACTAAACCAAGCTACAAATTAGAGCACCAACAATCCTAGGATGAAACCATGGCTCTTGATACCAATTGTAGAATATGAACATCTAGATTCGGGTGGCCTTAATTCATGGTAGATGATATCCATGTTTGAGTTAGAGTCAAGAACTAGAGAGAGAGAGAGAGTTTGGAACCTTGAGATAAAAGAAGAAGGAAAAATTAGATTGAAAAATGAAAGGCTCACCCTCTCCACATGTGGAGAGGGATATATATAGTCCCTACAAGATAACTAATAAAACACCCACACCCGGGCTGTGGATCAGGTATACAGTGGGTAAAGACCCGTCCTTCTTCCAAGGTGTTACTTAAACTAATACTAATTAACTAATAAACAAACTAACTACGAGCTAACTTAATGCTATTACAATAATTAGGTGACCGAGACTTTTACAGGAATATTTGTATTCCTAACAAATTCAGGACAATCTCGTTTGCGCTGAAGCTCCAAACCAAAAGCCTAAAGTAATACATACCAATATTAGCAATCAAAAGATAAAAATCTCTGAGTGTATATAAAATATCCAATGCGAAGCATTAGTTGACAAAGTGGCTCGAGCGTCACACCTCTTTCTATAAGTTTAAACAAATAAACATTAGAATCTTCACTAATGCTATAACTGACTTCCCACCATTGACTGGACCAAGTTCCCGGGTCACAACGCAAACACATAATTAGTCAAGATCAAACCTTTAAAACAAAATTGCAACAGCGAGACCGACGTGTATCAGCCTTAGCATCATAGTTGAACACTGCATTGCAATTACAGCCCCTCAATGAAAATTAAGAATACAAAAATATAGCTATGATTTTGAAAAGGTTATAATATGTACCAGTTCACCTCTTTGTTTTTTTGTATGATATCCAAAAGTTGCGCGTTCATACCTGTTTAAAGATTGGGAAATAAAGGTTTATGTATGACCTTTGATTTAAAAAAAAATAAAAATAAAAATAAAATAAAATAAAATAAAATAAAATAAAAAAAAAAAAAAAAAAAAAAAAAAAAAAACTTACTTGACCTTCAAGACCTGCGTAATCAGCAGGGTTAATGATAGTAGTTCGAATATTGAGCTCAATAAGGATTGCATCTGGAAAGTCATGTTGAGATGCTTGTTCTGTCTATATGGGGTGTTTGGCAGATGGCCTTGTACCATGAGTAAAAGACTTTTGGATTCTATTATTTCTAAGCTGGTTGGTACTAAGGTGGTGGTCCAATTAAGTTTTAGAAGTATAGATTTGAGAGGTTACATACACATGAGCTTACATAGCAACAACCCTGGCTTCAGACCATTTCGCCAAAACATACCCATAAGGCCATAATAGAGTTTGCAAAATAGGTAGGTATGCTTAATTTGATAGCAATTCATAATGAGTATTTTTTATAAAAGTAAAAATGGCCTATTGGATAGCTTCTTTTCAAGGGTAAATCTCTGTAACGCTTCACAAAACTCGTATACATTTGAAAAATTCTGACCAACCCCAGAAATGGCTGATTTCCAAACAAATACTACAGTGAGCCCTACAAACTCATCATTTTCTTGATCACTCATGTCAGCTTTAGTAGGTCGTGGGCGGTGTGCTCTTTTTTCTACCTAATTTTGCCTCCCTAGAATCATCTTCTTTAGTAGTTGATCCGCCACATTTTTTCTGTGATTTTTTACTTTCCGAATTTTCTTCATTAGTTTTCTGGCCTTTTCCCGGAGATTTTTGCAGCACAGAATCAGATACTATTGTGGGCTAGCATTAGCACCAACTTTCCAAGTTGGTGTCCATTTTTGTTTTTTGACAGCATCAGCAGGGGCGCAGAGCTAACATTGACATCCATTTCATTCTAACTATTGGCCTTCTTCCATTTTGAAGATCAGTTATAAATAGCTAATGCTTCATATTCTGACAACTCCAGACTTTTCATTCTGATTTGATGCCTATATAAACATCTGAGCTATAGCTTTTAATTGTTAGTTTTTTATACTTGAGTTGTTTTGAACTGGTGTATATAAGTTATAATCCAAATATGGCGTTATCAGGTTGTAGATGATAAGTTTCGAGTATTTGGCTATACTTAAGCTGGTTATGACTATTTTACTTAGGAGTAGCTGCAACATAATTGATTAGTATTATCATATCATTCAGGGACATTTTATGAAGGGTTGTTTAGGATTGCCTGTTTAACTACTCATTCAGGGTTACAACATAGCAGATAAGCGGGTATATTGAACAATCATAAATGCTTTTTAGTCTTTTATAAATGGAATTTGCGAATATCAGAACTGCATCCAAACACATTCTCTTGAAATCTGTTATGCTACTTGATGAGTGCTCAAACACTCATCGTTTTTGACGTAATTAAACTGCCAAAACATACAAAAACAATCAAAAAGATATCAAAATACTTAAATTATCCCAGGGATTGTGTTTTATGTGTTTTAAATGCAAAATGTGCAAAAACAAAGAAAAAACATACAAAGTTTGCAATATTGGCAGTTTCAGTCCCCCAAGTTTCAAAACTTGTCAATTTTAGTCCCTATGCATTTATTTTGAAAGGAAAAGTCAACCCAAGGTTTAGAAAGTCAAAAACCATAAAAATTACACTTGGGTAACAAGTTTTCCAAAATTACAAGTTTAGTCCCTGAAAATCCAAAAATGGCAAAATAGGTCCCTGGGAAATTTTGAAATTTGGAAAATGGAAAAATGGTTTGTGAACTTTGGAATAATGGCAATATTGGTCCTTGGAAGCAAATTGGGAAAAGTACACTTTCAGTCCTTGAAGTTTGGGAAATTACAAAATTGGTCCTTGATAACTTACAACCAAACCGGACCCTTATTATATTTAACCCAAAACCAAACCCCAAATCCATTACCCCATTTATCCTAATCCAAACCCACCCCTGGTCCATGAAACCCCAAAGCCCAATCCCCAGCCCAAGTTCAAAATTATAAAAAGGGCAGGGTCAAACGGTCAACGAAGGTCAAACGACCTTTGACCCGTCTTCTTCCCCCAACAAAGAAGCGCAAAACCAGGGAAACTCATCCCCCCTCCTCTCACCTTTTTCACCCACTAGCCCCCCACAATTAATGCCCACACCAACTTAATCCACCACAATAAATTACAACACCAACCCCCCACCAGTTCCACTAAAAATTGCCCCGACACGTTTTGGCGCCAATTTTGCAATCAAAGGCTGGAAATGATCTCAAAGCAATTAAACGGCTGGGATTTGGTCAAGGGGTCAACATGAAGCTTGTGGGACATCTAGATTTCAAAAAGAACCCATGTGGAAGACTTAGGCTCTAGTTTTTACCTCGTTATATATTGTAGCTCATCTTGGAGCATTGTAGTGTGTAATATTTTAGTTTTGAATGTTTTTTTAGTTTATTTTAATGCATTGTAATCTTTGTTATCAATGAAAGTCTGTTTTAAAGTTTAATTCTCATTTTCAATTTTCAAGTTCCATTTCAAATTCTCAAGTGCTAATTAAAGCTTCTAATGTGTGTACAAGTCATTTATAAACTTATGTAAACTCAGAAAACAAGGTTTTATAAGCTTTATAAGCTTGTGTGAACATCCTAAACTCAATTTCTATAAATATTAAAAATAATTAAGAAAAATCAAAAATAAATAAAAAGTTGGTGAGCAAGGGTTGAATAAGCTTGGAGCACAGTTAATAAAGGATGGCTGTGGGTTAGAGACCTCATGGGAGGTCATTAGGATGGTTGATTTGGTTCTTGGGTACTTGGCAGCTTAGCTTGGAAGGCTTATGTAAGCCTTGCTTTTCATTTTTACTTTCCTAAGTAGTCTAGTCACTTGTTATTGTCTCAATTACTTATTTAGTGCTTAATTTAATAGTTGTGATCAGTAGGTTGCTTTGTATGCTTGTTTGAATCAAAATTTCATCAACAATTGTTTTTAAAGGTGTGTTTGGTTGTAGGCTGTTTGTATGGTTATGCTTGTTCAGTTGAGCATCTCTGTGTTTCATTAAGTTTGTTGGGTGAAATTAAGGTCAGGGGAATCAAATTTTTACTTACAAACACCATCAAAAGTCAAAATCATATACATCTCATCACCACAGTTAACTGTGGTGATCTTTGGACTCAAAACCATTAAAACCTTGTCATAAATTGGTGTTTTTACTCAACTTAGATTTCATATAGCTTATCATAACATATTTGATCATTAAATCAGCTATCTAAGTTCATAGAAGTCAAAACTTAAGTTTTCCTAAAAAGTCAAAAGTGCATAGCTCAGATTTTTGCAAAACTTGGGAGAATTTATCTGATTTTTGTGTTTGGATTGGAGGTCTGAAATTTTTTGTGGGTTAACTCTATCAGTAGAACTATTGAATTTCATAGTTTATACATTTTTGTGATTTTTTTCTTTGGACCAAAATGCCCTTGGAACTGACCTGCAGGGCAAAGTAGTTGCCCTGTCTCAGCAGACCCCAGCTCACCACCCACCTTTGGTGGTGTTTTGTGGCTAACCCAGTGGGTCCCACACCTCCCTTTTGGTTCCATACAACCCCCCTCCTACCTGGGAAGCTGTATTGACCATTTGTTTGACTTCAAGACCTGTGGACCCCACTTTGTTTGACCTCATAAGTTTGTCCCCAGTCTGCCTCAGAACCAAATAAGCAAACAGCTTATTGAGGTGTTGTAGCTTATTTAATCAGCTTATTTGTGTGTTATCTGTTTAAATTTGTTCATTGTACTTGCTTACATCTGTTTTCACCAAAGTGGACCCCACACAAGCTGGTTTTATCTTATTTCCACTATTGGTCAAGAAAAGTCAACTGTCATAGGTTTAAACACTTGAAGTGCTTATTTCCTTGACCTCAGTCAAACTTACTTCACAAAAGTTCCTTATAAACTTGTAATAAACAGTTTGGAAAAATAAAATCTCAAATAAGCCCAACTTAATAGAAGTGATAGCTTCTATTTAAGCCAATTGGCTTATTCTTCAGCTTATTAATAAGCAATTTCCATTTTTATAATTTTCCTAGGCTTCTGGTGTGTAAAAATAATTTTTGTAATTTTTTCAGATTTTTCTTGCATCATTTAGTATTATTCTTAATTAAAAATAGTTTTTAGTAATTATTAAATAGTTAATAATTAATAATAATTAATTAGTAAATCAGAAAAATATAAATTAAATTTTAAAATAAGTTTTTAGTTATTTTTAATTTTTCTAAATTTTATTTTCACTTTTCTAGTGTATTTTAATAATTAATTAGAATTTAGGTTATTTTAAATAATTAAAAAGTAATTAATAATTAATTAATAATTAGTAATAATTAATTAAATAGTCTTAAAAATATATTTTCATTTCTAAAATTAGTTTTATAGTATTTTAGATTTTTCTAAGTTTAATTTTTATTTTTCCTAGTTAATTTCATATTTATTTATAATTTAGGTTAATTTAGTTAATTAAAAGTAATTAGAAAATTAGTATTTAATTAATAGTAATTATAAAATTAGTGTAAAAATTAATTTTAAATTTCCAAAAATTTTCTCTCATCATTAGGTTTGTAAAAAGTTAATTTTCATACCAGTAGCCTTCTCAGATCACTTCGTTCACTTTTATCCCTTGTACGTTTGTTCGCGTTTTCGGCAAACGTACGGTTTTTAAGTTTTAAGTGATTTATTCTCAACCTTAATTCCCGTAATCATTCACATAGCTTTCCTAAGCTATTTTTGTTAATAATCTCCGAATAATTCTCACAACAAACCCTTTCTGTGAATAAACACCCGATCACAAAGCACGCTAAAGTTACAATTCACACCTCAACGGGATTTAACGACCCGGTGATACCTTATATTACCCGGAGTATTAATCTAGGCTATTTGACTTTGTTGACCATTCTTTGGTCAATATAAGTTGGTGGTTTAGCATCAATTAATTTTTGGCGCCGTTGTCGGGGAGGTGTGCGCGTTTCTGCAGCGTCTTTTGAGATTAGTGTTATCTCACCTCACTCACTGTACAAATACTACCAATTGTGTATATTTTCAAAATCAAAACACATAAAAAAGTCATTGACACTTTTCCTAAAGTGTTAGAACACCAAAAAAATTAAAAAAAACAAAAACATATCGTAACGTTTTCTGATTCGGTTTTCTTTTAAGGTGATTCTTAAAGAGAAACGATTCTGGATTACGGGACGATAACAAAAATATTGTCCAAAAAGTTTTCATCCCTAGTGCATGCGCACTCGTTCTTCAAGGTCCACTAGCCCATTACGTGAGCTTGTCCGGAAACCTCGAAGACCTCGTAGACGTTCTGCACCAACAGTCGGATCTGAGATCCGTACTGTTCCACCTTCAGCTGTCATCATGGCGGCTGAACCCACTATGAATGAGCTTCTCCAAGCACCCGTCGAGGGTTACGGAGATGCTATCGTTGTTCCGGCAATCATGGCCGAAAATTTTGAGCTTAAAACAGGGTTGATAAACCTGGCCACCTCACGTCAATTCTACGGTTTTGAGAGGGACGATCCTCAAGATCACATTCGATGGTTCAATAAAGTCACATCCACCGTCAAATGTAAAAATGTCCCTGAAGAGGCAATCAAACTTCTTCTCTTCCCTTTTTCTATCGATGGGGCTGCCCGGGTTTGGCTTGATAAGCAACCCCTTCGATCAATTGAAACATGGGAAGATTTGAATAAGAAGTTCGTAAATGAATTCTTTCCTCCTTCCAAAACCACGAGTCTTAAGAATGAGATCATGAAATTCACGCAGAAATTTGATGAATCCTTTAGTGAGGCATGGGATCGTTACAAAGAATTGCTCCGAAAATGTCCTCACCACGGGTTCTCCGATCTCATGCAACTTGATACTTTCTACAATGGTGTAAGCCAATCCGATCAAGACTCTCTAAATGCCTCCGCTGGAGGTAACTTCTTGAATCATACCACAAAGGATGCTTTAGCGATCATTGAGAATAAATCTAAGGTCCGCATTCCCCGAAGCAAACCGGTTGTTTCCCAAGGGAATGTTATTCCTTCTACCTCATCGCCCGTGGCTCAGTCTAGCACCGATGCTAGACTTGACAAACTCACGGAAGCTATCCATGCATTGGTTCTCACCAAAAGCAAGAAAATTTCTTCTCCTCATCCTTCTCCACAAGCTGAAGTAAAAAAGATAGAAGTTTGTGTCGCTTGTGGTGGTCCACACTCATATTACAATTGCACTGCCACCGAAGGCAATCCATTCGAAGTAAATGCAATAGCCGGCAATTCCAACCAAGGAGGTAGCCAATACCGTCCTCAAGTGGAACCAAATTACCGGGCTAGCAACCAGGGTGGACCACCCGGTTTTTCTACACCTCAAAATCCAAATAGGTTTAATCCTAATCCACCAAGGGGGCCTAATATGCAAAATCAAAATCATGCCCCCGTCAATCAGTACCCACCCCAAAGGGGTAATCAAGGGTATTCAGCTCCAAATTATCAAGAACCCCTCCCAAACGAACTCAATAACTACATCAAGGTTAATGAGACCAAAATGAGGGCAATGCAAAATCAAATCTCAAATTTGAAGAATGATTTCCAATCATCAATAGCCAAACAGGGTCATGAGCTGAAGAGTGAGTTGATGGCAACAAACAACAAAATTGATCAATCTCAAAGCAAGATTGAGAATATGTTTGCCAGTCTTATGAGTCATCTCACTCCACCCTCTACATCAGGAGGTCTCCCGGCTAATACAGTTGTTAACCCCAAGGGTGAACTCAAAGCTATTACTACACGCAGTGGTAAAGCTTATGAAGAGCCGCCACTTCCTCCTATTCCTCCTCCTCTTTATTCCGAGGAAGTAGAAATTGAGCCTGAGGCAACCACGGACAAGGTGCAATCTACTAGCCCACGAAGTACCGCACACGTCCACCCTCAGGTTGTTCCAGAAATTGTACCAAAACCAGGACTTGTACCAAAACCGGGAGTTGTATTTGAACCATCAACAACTCCTGGAGAGAACCCTAAATCCAAACCTTCACTACCATATCCATCTAGGTTACAAGACCAGAAGCTCCGCGAAAAAGCAAATCATCAAATGGAAAAGTTTTTTCAAATCTTCCGAGATATTCATTTTGATATCAGTTTCGCGGATGCTCTCCTGTTGATGCCTAAGTTCGCATCGACAATCAAAAATCTGTTGAACAATAAAGAGAAAATATTCGAGATGGCTCGAACTCCGCTCAATGAGAACTGCTCTGCAGTTCTTCTGAAAAAGCTTCCCAAGAAGCTAGGAGATCCGGGAAAATTTCTCATTCCATGTGTTTTTCCCGGAATGGTTGAGTGCTTCGCCCTGGCCGATCTAGGTGCGAGCATCAACTTGATGCCTTATTCAATATGGAAAAAGCTCTCTATTCCAGAACTCACAACCACCTGCATGACTCTCGAGCTGGCAGACCGCTCAACATCTCGTCCCCTCGGCATTGCCGAGGATGTATTTGTGAAGGTGGGAAATTTCCACTTTCCGGCAGATTTTGTGGTTGTGGATTTCGATGCTGACCCACGAGTTCCTCTCATTCTTGGGAGAGGATTCTTAAGGACGGGTCGTGCGTTAATTGATGTGCACGAAGAGGAAATAACTCTTCGTGTTGGTAATGAAGCTGTAACCTTTAACCTCGATCAAACTTCGAGGTACTCCTCTAATTATGACGCCGAAACGGTTAACCGAATTGATGTCATTGATGTTGCGTCTGAGGAGTACGCTCAAGAGGTTTTAGGTTTTGTCAATGATTCTCCGAGTGAAAACTTCACTCCATCTTCTCACCCCATTATTGCCAATTCTTCTCCTTCCCTCACTCCGTTTGAGGGAAGTGACTTCATCTTAGAAGAAATTGAGGCCTATCTCAACAGTGATTCGATTCCCGATGGAATCGATAACCAAGAGATTGACCTCGAGGGGGATGTTCTCATGCTTGAAAAGTTATTAAACGAAGATCCCTCTCCTCTTCCTGTTCTACCACAAAAACTTCATAAGGAGGAAGTCAAAAATGTTGAGAAAACTGATGACTTTCCCGAGGTTGAACTTAAGGACTTGCCGCCTCATCTTGAATATGCATTTCTGGAGGGTGATGATAAATTACCCGTCATAATTGCTAAAGACTTAAGTGTTGAGGAAAAGGCTGCTCTTATAAAGGTTTTGAAGTCTCATAAACAAGCAATTGCTTGGCGTCTCTCCGACATCAAGGGCATCGACCCTGAGTATTGTACTCACAAGATATTAATGGAGGATGACTTCAAACCTGCGGTCCAACATCAAAGAAGGGTGAATCCAAAAATTCACGAGGTTATCAAACAAGAGGTTTTAAAACTTCTTGATGCCGGATTGATTTACCCTATCTCGGATAGTCCTTGGGTCAGCCCAGTTCATTGTGTTCCAAAAAAGGGTGGCATTACTGTTGTCACAAACGAGGAAAATGAGTTAATTCCAACTCGTTTGGTTACGGGTTGGCGCGTCTGCATTGATTATCGTAAATTGAACGACGCCACCCGTAAGGATCATTTTCCTCTGCCCTTTATGGATCAGATGCTCGAGAGATTAGCGGGGAATGAGTACTATTGCTTCCTCGATGGTTTCTCGGGTTACTTTCAGATTCCCATTGACCCGCAAGACCAAGAAAAGACCACTTTTACGTGCCCCTATGGAACTTTCACATATAAACGTATGCCATTTGGCCTATGTAATGCTCCGGGCACGTTTCAAAGATGTATGATGGCCATTTTTTCCGACATGATCGGGAAAAGTATGGAGGTCTTCATGGACGATTTTTCGGTCATTGGGAATTCGTTCCAATCATGTCTCTCCCATTTAGACAGCATGCTAAAACGTTGTGAAGACACAAAGTTATGTCTAAATTGGGAGAAGAGTCACTTTATGGTCAAAGAGGGCATTGTCCTCGGCCATAAAATTTCAAAAAACGGGATTGAGGTTGACAGAGCCAAAGTGGACGTCATTGCAAAATTGCCTCATCCCACGACTGTGAAAGGTGTTAGGAGCTTTTTGGGTCATGCCGGTTTTTACCGTAGGTTTATTCAAGATTTTTCTAAAATCGTCCGGCCTATGACCCATCTCCTCGAGAAGGATGCTCCTTTATTCTTCTCCCCTGAGTGCATCGAAGCCTTTGAAACATTAAAGAAAAGGCTTACCGAGGCACCGATTCTTGTTGCCCCCGATTGGGACTTGCCCTTCGAGCTCATGTGTGATGCTAGTGATTATGCTATAGGGGCCGTCTTGGGGCAACGCAAAACAAAACATTTTCAGCCTATACACTATGCCAGCAAGACTATGACCGAGGCTCAAAGTCATTACACCACCACTGAAAAAGAATTATTAGCTGTGGTGTATGCTTTTGAAAAATTCCGGCCATACTTGATTCTAACTAAAAGCATAGTGTATACGGATCACTCGGCTTTGAAGTATCTATTTGCAAAACAAGATGCAAAGCCAAGACTCTTCCGTTGGGTTCTCCTCCTTCAGGAATTTGATATCATTATTCGTGATAAAAAAGGAGCTGAGAACCTAGCTGCTGATCATCTCTCCCGTCTTGAAAACCCTCACCAAAATGCTTTCGAGAAAAAGGAAATAAATGAAACATTTCCTCTCGAAACCCTCAATGTGGTTTCATTTCGTGGAGACTCGATTACCCCATGGTTTGCCGACTTTGCAAACTATCTTGCGGGTAACTTCATTGTGAAAGGGATGTCGTCCCAACAAAAAAATAAATTTTTCAAAGATGTAAAACATTACTTTTGGGACGACCCCTACTTGTTCAAGATATGCGCGGATCAAGTCATCCGGCGGTGTGTGTATGGTCAAGAAGCCACGGAAATTTTAAAGGCTTGCCATGCTGGTCCCACGGGGGGCCACCACAATCCCAACTACACCGCCAAAAAGGTGTTTGATTCCGGCTTCTATTGGCCCTCGATCTACAAGGATGCCCAAGATTTGGTCAAGTCCTGTGACGCTTGTCAACGTCACGGGAATATTTCACAAAAGAATGAAATGCCTCAGAATGCAATTCAAGTTTGTGAAATCTTTGATATCTGGGGCATCGACTTTATGGGGCCATTTCCATCCTCTCATGGCAACAAATACATACTCGTGGCAGTTGACTACTTGTCAAAATGGGTTGAAGCGAAAGCTTTACCCACAAATGATGCCCGAGTAGTTGTGAAATTTTTAAAAGCTCTTTTTGCCCGATTCGCAACTCCACGTGCTATTATTAGTGATCATGGTACGCACTTCTGTAATGACAAATTTGACAAAGTCATGCAAAAGTACGGTGTAACTCACCGTCTTTCCACTGCGTACCACCCTCAAACGAGTGGACAAGTCGAAGTTTCCAATCGGGGCATTAAAAGAATCTTGGAAAGAACTGTAGGTGAGAATCGTGCATCGTGGTCGGACAAATTAGATGATGCACTTTGGGCTTTCCGTACGGCTTATAAAACACCCATTGGGTGTACGCCTTATAAACTTGTGTACGGGAAAGCGTGCCATCTTCCGATCGAGCTTGAGCATAAAGCCTATTGGGCTCTCAAGCATGCCAATTTCGACCTCAAAACGGCGGGTGATCACAGAAAAGTTCAACTAAATGAATTAAACGAACTTCGTGATCAAGCTTACGAGAACTCTTTGATCTATAAAGAAAAGACAAAGAAGATTCATGACTCCAAAATCAAAAACCGCGTTTTTAACGTTGGTGATCGAGTCCTTCTTTTCAACTCTAGACTCAAGATCTTCTCGGGAAAGCTCAAAACCCGATGGACTGGTCCATTCACTATCACAAAAGTTTATCCTTATGGTACCGTCGTATTATCTCAAAATGACGGTCCTAACTTCAAAGTGAATGGACATCGTTTAAAGCACTACTTTGGAGAGGACATACCATCCATGGTTGTCCCGTATCTCCAAACTTTCCCCAAGGACAATTGAATTCGGGGATCGAGTCAAGCTAGCGACTCGATGAACAAAAACAATAGCACAATACGGGTTTTCACCCGTATCTCTGATTCTTTCTATTTTCTACCACCGAGTGTGGGGGAATGGCCAACCCCCGCTGTTTGAGAAAAAATGTATATATGCATATAAGTTAAAAAAAAAATTGTATATATATAGAAATAAAGTGAAATTTGGTATTTCCACAGTTAGATTCGAATCTTGGCTTTTTACGTTCAAAGAGTCGGCATAATAGCCGGAACTTTGAATATTGAGGATAATATTCATTTCTAAGTGTGGGGGGAAATTCTAGCGAATTTTATCAATATATCTTCTAATGCCCCCGTTTTTTGCCAAAATTTTCAAAATTTTTTCACTTTATTTCAAAATTTTTGTGGTAATGAGTCCGCCAGGTCTAACCGACAAAGGGATTGGCTAATCCAGGAGCAAACGGCTCTTGGTAAAGATAACTCAAATCCGTTTACGGCTTGCAATTTGCCCAAAATTGTATGGTTCGTCAACTCCCCATATCCCATAAAGTGAATGAGTTGGCTAGCCCGCAAGATTATGGCTTGTGGTAAAGGCAGTGGAAAATACATAATTGGTTATCAGCTCACCAAGATGTTGACTAGGTCCATCAAGATGCTGGCTAGTCCAGGAGCAAACGGCTCTTGGTAAAGACAAATCAAAACCGTTGGAAGCTGGTGGTTTGCTCAAAATCACATGGTTATCGGTGTACCATGGTTCTTACTTGAACTGAAACATTTGGCTACTCCAGAAGTGATGGCTTTTGGTAAAGAGTTTTTCAAATCCATCAAGTTTTCTAAAAAGATTGCTAGGGACTAGCAATAGTTTAGTGTGGGGGATTGATGAGTGCTCAAACACTCATCGTTTTTGACGTAATTAAACTGCCAAAACATACAAAAACAATCAAAAAGATATCAAAATACTTAAATTATCCCAGGGATTGTGTTTTATGTGTTTTAAATGCAAAATGTGCAAAAACAAAGAAAAAACGTACAAAGTTTGCAATATTGGCAGTTTCAGTCCCCCAAGTTTCAAAACTTGTCAATTTTAGTCCCTATGCATTTATTTTGAAAGGAAAAGTCAACCCAAGGTTTTGAAAGTCAAAAACCATAAAAATTACACTTGGGTAACAAGTTTTCCAAAATTACAAGTTTAGTCCCTGAAAATCCAAAAATGGCAAAATAGGTCCCTGGGAAATTTTGAAATTTGGAAAATGGAAAAATGGTTTGTGAACTTTGGAATAATTTCAATATTGGGCCTTGGAAGCAAATTGGGAAAAGTACACTTTCAGTCCTTGAAGTTTGGGAAATTACAAAATTGGTCCTTGATAACTTACAACCAAACCGGACCCTTATTATATTTAACCCAAAACCAAACCCCAAATCCATTACCCCATTTATCCTAATCCAAACCCACCCCTGGTCCATGAAACCCCAAAGCCCAATCCCCAGCCCAAGTTCAAAATTATAAAAAGGGCAGGGTCAAACGGTCAACGAAGGTCAAACGACCTTTGACCCGTCTTCTTCCCCCAACAAAGAAGCGCAAAACCAGGGAAACTCATCCCCCCTCCTCTCACCTTTTTCACCCACTAGCCCCCCACAATTAATGCCCACACCAACTTAACCCACCACAATAAATTACAACACCAACCCCCCACCAGTTCCACTAAAAATTGCCCCGACACGTTTTGGCGCCAATTTTGCAATCAAAGGCTGGAAATGATCTCAAAGCAATTAAACGGCTGAGATTTGGTCAAGGGGTCAACATGAAGCTTGTGGGACATCCAGATTTCAAAAAGAACCCATGTGGAAGACTTAGGCTCTAGTTTTTACCTCGTTATATATTGTAGCTCATCTTGGAGCATTGTAGTGTGTAATATTTTAGTTTTGAATGTTTTTTCAGTTTATTTTAATGCATTGTAATCTTTGTTATCAATGAAAGTCTGTTTTAAAGTTTAATTCTCATTTTCAATTTTCAAGTTCCATTTCAAATTCTCAAGTGCTAATTAAAGCTTCTAATGTGTGTACAAGTCATTTATAAACTTATGTAAACTCAGAAAACAAGGTTTTATAAGCTTTATAAGCTTGTGTGAACATCCTAAACTCAGTTTCTATAAATATTAAAAATAATTAAGAAAAATCAAAAATAAATAAAAAATTGGTGAGCAAGGGTTGAATAAGCTTGGAGCACAGTTAATAAAGGATGGCTGTGGGTTAGGGACCTCATGGGAAGTCATTAGGATGGTTGATTTGGTTCTTGGGTACTTGGCAGCTTAGCTTGGAAGGCTTATGTAAGCCTTGCTTTTCATTTTTACTTTCCTAAGTAGTCTAGTCACTTGTTATTGTCTCAATTACTTATTTAGTGCTTAATTTAATAGTTGTGATCAGTAGGTTGCTTTGTATGCTTGTTTGAATCAAAATTTCATCAATAATTGTTTTTAAAGGAGTGTTTGGTTGTAGGCTGTTTGTATGGTTATGCTTGTTCAGTTGAGCATCTCTGTGTTTCATTAAGTTTGTTGGGTGAAATTAAGGTCAGGGGAATCAAATTTTTACTTACAAACACCATCAAAAGTCAAAATCATATACATCTCATCACCACAGTTAACTGTGGTGATCTTTGGACTCAAAACCATTAAAACCTTGTCATAAATTGGTGTTTTTACTCAACTTAGCTTTCATATAGCTTATCATAACATATTTGATCATTAAATCAGCTATCTAAGTTCATAGAAGTCAAAACTTAAGTTTTCCTAAAAAGTCAAAAGTGCATAGCTCAGATTTTTGCAAAACTTGGGAGAATTTATCTGATTTTTGTGTTTGGATTGGAGGTCTGAAATTTGTTGTGGGTTAACTCTATCAGTAGAACTATTGAATTTCATAGTTTATACATTTTTGTGATTTTTTTCTTTGGACCAAAATGCCCTTGGAACTGACCTGCAAGGCAAAGTAGTTGCCCTGTCTCAGCAGACCCCAGCTCACCACCCACCTTTGGTGGTGTTTTGTAGCTAACCCAGTGGGTCCCATACCTCCCTTTTGGTTCCATACAACCCCCCTCCTACCAGGGAAGCTGTATTGACCATTTGTTTGACTTTAAGACCTGTGGACCCCACTTTGTTTGACCTCATAAGTTTGTCCCCAGTCTGCCTCAGAACCAAATAAGCAAACAGCTTATTGAGGTGTTGTAGCTTATTTAATCAGCTTATTTGTGTGTTATCTGTTTAAATTTGTTCATTGTACTTGCTTACATCTGTTTTCACCAAAGTGGACCCCACACAAGCTGGTTTTATCTTATTTCCACTCTTGGTCAAGAAAAGTCAACTGTCATAGGTTTAAGCACTTGAAGTGCTTATTTCCTTGACCTCAGTCAAACTCACTTCACAAAAGTTCCTTATAAACTTGTAATAAGCAGTTTGGAAAAAGAAAATCTCAAATAAGCCCAACTTAATAGAAGTGATAGCTTCTATTTAAGCCAATTGGCTTATTCTTCAGCTTATTAATAAGCAATTTCCATTTTTATAATTTTCCTAGGCTTCTGGTGTGTAAAAATAATTTTTGTAATTTTTTCAGATTTTTCTTGCATCATTTAGTATTTTTCTTAATTAAAAATAGTTTTTAGTAATTATTAAATAGTTAATAATTAATAATAATTAATTAGTAAATCAGAAAAATATAAATTAAATTTTAAAATAATTTTTTAGTTATTTTTAATTTTTCCAAATTTTATTTTCACTTTTCTAGTGTATTTTAATAATTAATTAGAATTTAGGTTATTTTAAATAATTAAAAAGTAATTAATAATTAATTAATAATTAGTAATAATTAATTAAATAGTCTTAAAAATATATTTTCATTTCTAAAATTAGTTTTATAGTATTTTAGATTTTTCTAAGTTTAATTTTTATTTTTCCTAGTTAATTTCATATTTATTTATAATTTAGGTTAATTTAGTTAATTAAAAGTAATTAGAAAATTAGTATTTAATTAATAGTAATTATAAAATTAGTGTAAAAATTAATTTTAAATTTCCAAAAATTTTCTCTCATCATTAGGTTTGTAAAAAGTTAATTTTCATACCAGTAGCCTTCTCAGATCACTTCGTTCACTTTTATCCCTTGTACGTTTGTTCGCGTTTTCGGCAAACGTACGGTTTTTAAGTTTTAAGTGATTTCTTCTCAACCTTAATTCCCGTAATCATTCACATAGCTTTCTTAAGCTATTTTTGTTAATAATCTCTGAATAATTCTCACAACAAACCCTTTCTGTGAATAAACACCCGATCACAAAGCACGCTAAAGTTACAATTCACACCTCAACGGGATTTAACGACCCGGTGATACCTTATATTACCCGGAGTATTGATCTAGGCTATTTGACTTTGTTGACCATTCTTTGGTCAATATAAGTTGGTGGTTTAGCATCAATTACTACTGCAATGCCAAACACCCTCTAATTCAGCAAAAATCATCTATAAATAGCAAACTTTGCATTTTAAGGTTAGATTGTGAACATTATGGCCATGCCAAAGTCAGCTATCTTACCCACTTCTATTATAGTCTTTCAAAGATAACTTCAAATATTTTTACAAAAAAATCAGCGATGTACGCATATAGTTCATCAGATATGATAACAAATTTAGGTCCAAATTCAGCGTAGAACAGGAACATAATAAAAAATTCAGCGTAAAAGTAACATTTGGTGCAGTTCTTTGTTAGTACAGAACATAAACGTTTAGATCATTCATTTTTTTTATTGATCAGAATAATAGTTAAAATTTAACTCTAAATGTAGCTAATTAAATAAAATTTTTACATTTATTAAGAAAAAACTATATTACTCACCTTGAGTCTCAGTGTCGATCGATCTTACACCCTCAGTTTCCATAGCACGGGTCAACAAAGGACCGTAAGAACATCGTTGTTCCAGGTCGCTATGAACAATCTCTAGCCGTCATTTCGTTCATCTTGGACTATAAGCAAAATATACGCCTGCATTTAATGGTTTTTGAAAACCAAAATGACGGTTAAGCATAAGGGTAACATATAAAAGCATATTTTCAAATGAATACGTTGTATTAGGAAAGAACTGTTACTCACCTTGAGTCTGAACTTTGATCGATCTCGCACATTTGGTTTCCGCACCACGGGTGACAAAAGGACCATAAGAATGTCCTTGTTCCAACATGATGGTTATGGTTGGTGTCTTCATGCCGAATAAGAAAGTTCTGTCTCCAATTCTTTGAACCTCAAAGTCACTTATTTCTGCAATACTAAGAGTCGGACCAAAAAGAGGAGTGTAGACTTGCCGATATGATCATAATGGTTTATCGTCTTCTCCATATATGTAGATGTTAGGTTCACCATCGACACCAATGGAATTTTTAGATATAAGCAAATAATAATCTGAATGATGCATTACCCTTCCTTTTTCATGGTTTATCCTTCTTATAAAAAGATATACAGTTAAAAATTTTCCATCTTCACTCATTTAATCAGTGATGGATTTGAGGCAAGAAAGTCATAACATACTTATAACAGTTTAGTTACTAAATGGTTATATGATATGCATGAAAACATATGGTACAAAAATTTATAATCTTTACTGTTATTACTAAAAATGTCAGTTTCGGCTAAAAAAATAACTGGCCCGCCCTTGACCTGGCCTAAACAGGCCCGTCGGTCTTAGAAAGCCCGATGAGAACTCATGGATTTGAAAAGAGATGTCAGAGCGGACAAAAAAAAAATCCCGAGCTAAGGCCCTTCCCAACAATTCAAAAATCATTTTTGTTTGTATTTTATGAGCCAATATAGGTAGCTTTAACCCTTACAGTAAGTTTTGACCAATATGACCCGTTTTATTTTCAGTTGAGCTTCATTCGTTGGACATAAGAAACACCACGTGTTACCAAAAACCATTTAAACTAAACCCCGATACCCTTTTAACTTTGAAAGATAAAATATACCAAAATCCACCATTAAACAACAATCATTGGAGAAACCTAATTTGGACTTGTAATTAGCAAGCTGGGATCAGCAAGTGCATGATGACAGCTTATAAAAAAATGCAGACACTAAGTACTACAATTGCAATTTCAAACCATTTTCGTGGGCATGTTTTTCTCTAACAGGTCAAACGTGTGGAATAAAATAAGAGGGGGTCAAATGCATCAAAAGTCACCCAAAGTGCATTTCCAAAGCACAAAACCTCCTAATTTGGTTTTTCATATAGCTAATTATTACTAAAAGAATATAAATTATGAAATGGTATTAATAAAATACTTATTAGAGTAGTGCTATTTAGGCCTAAAATGCAAGCCTAATTACATGCCTAATCCACTTAACATTAGACACATGTATTGTACATTTTTATCTCCAAATTTCCACTAATCATTTTCTCAAATTCACCAATCAAGTCATTAGGCATATTAGTAGGCTTACTTCTTAGGTATAAGAATCATTTTACTACTTATTGATTCAAATAAAACGTGCTGGATTACCCATTTTAGCCTACCCGACCCACCCATATAATAACTTCTAGTGCAATTACATACATTCATCAAAGAGAATGCACTGATTGCCATCTCACATCTAATGAGGAGACAATTAGTTTTATTTTAGGTGCTCGTGCATTCCTTCAAAACACGGAAAGCATAAACTATTTTCCTTTTTAGGAAGAAAGAGAAGTGGATATTGTTCCTCAATGAACTACGAAACAGAGCGAATATAGCAATACCTGCCCATGAACATCTGCTTCCACAAATCACTTAAATAATTGTTAAAAGTATATATGTTAGCATTTTCACATACCTTTCTTTATCTAGGTTGAACCTGAATATTGTTTTGTAAACCAAACTTGAATCCTTGAATCAAATCATATCAGCAACGGTAATTAAATTCCGCAGTCGCCAAAAGGATGATTTGGTGTCATCCTGATTTAAAAAAAAAAAAAAAAAAAAAAAAAAAAAAAAAAAAAAAAAGCCATAATGGAACTTATCACTGTATAAGATATCAAGTTTATTTTGAATGAAACATACTCGCTGGACAAACTGACAGGAAGGACACACGGGACGAACTCACTAAACGATTTCACACTCTTTACTGAACCAACATGTTGAACCTAATACTCATATTTTATCTCATGGCACTAAATTAAGATGCGACTAAAAATTTACAAATATGGAACTCAACTGATATAAAACATCAACTATTAAGCAATTATTAGAAAAACTAATGTATAAAAAGTTAGGCTATGTTCAAACTTTTATTAACTATTTCCGATTTGTAGGTAAATCGAAAGAATTAATATATTTAATAAAAAGAACTATTCCCATCCTCATTTGTAGGTGCATTTATACACCAAAGTGGGTATTGCATAGCAAAGAATTACAACCAATTAGACCTAAGGCATCTTCTAATAAAAAAAAAATCAAATTTGTTAATCTACGAACATAAGAAAGCATGTGTGCAGATACTCACCTTCTCACCTTCACCATTTGAAGTTTTAAGAACATAGGTTTCCCGTCTGAGAAACATCATTGACAGCCTCGAGAGCACAAACATTCATCAAACACCTTAAGAACAAAAAGGAGGATTAATGTTTCAAGAGTGATTAGAAACCAAGCAAACCGATTGAAAATACCATTGTACACGAAACAAATAGGATAAATTCATTTAAAAGCAGGTCAAACCAAGATGTAAATGTAACTTAGATAGTATGTTGGCATTGAACACACTTTAAACCATAAAAGAAATATATATTTGGCTTTATATCTTCACCACATGTTCCAGAATTTTCAACAGTTGAAGAATATTTCATGGAGATGGAAACCTGATATATTTACTTTTACTGTTACAAAATAAGTTATGAGCGAATTGAGATTACTAACACCATGGCATAACAGATATTGCATCACCTAATGTATTTCCCATACCATGAGAAATAAGAGCACACTTTTTAAAAAGTACATTTGTTATTTTCGTGTGTAGGATATGTATCAATAGGACTGTCTGGTTGTAGTTACTTGACATCTCAATCTTGGTTTTCTTTCAAACTTGCATATATAATGCAAAAGACAGTGTTTATAATAAGGGAGTGTTTGGGTAAACTTATAAAAAAAGCAAGTCTTTTGCCAAAAAGCCATCTTAAAATCGATAACCAGTTTTGCTTTTTGCGGAATTTTGTATCCATACATTTAAAAGGGATGACGGAGCGAACCTGAGTTACTTAATTACCGAACTGATCTTGTGCAAGATCATAAACTGAGTCCAAAATCTCATCCGCTACAAATTGATTGTGTAATTCATCTTGTAAGCCTCTAAGTTTACATGAAAAATAAAACACAATTAGAAGAACCTGCCTGGTTGTGTCTATCATAATTTGAGGGAGATCTTCTAGACTGACCTCTTGTGGATACCTAATGGCTTGCGAAACTCATCTTTCGTTAAATAGTATCCACCTTAAACATGTCTTTCAACTACAGCCATGACATATGGTCCAAGCTTCCTTGCCGAAAAGAAGAGAAATCAGTGTACCCTACAATACGACCATGAATATAAAAATAGCCCTTACATACCTTGATTTAAGGTGAGTTGAGCTCAATTATAAGCCAAAGGTTGTAGCGCAGGTTCTCTATTACCTACCACTGCAAATGCGCAAATGTAAGTTCCCACATAAGCTCATATCGCATATTTCATCAACTCAGATTATTTGGGCAATATAGTTTTTATTCATATAGTTTGATTATTTTGTCATTTTTATTTTGGAACCTGAGACATTGATCCACATAATTTGGAGCGGTTTTACCGTTGACAACTTCATCTGCATACTGCGCTAGCTGTACAATAATTTCAAAACCTCGTAAATACATAAACACATAATCATTCAGAAATTAATTTTATTTATTTGTTACTGATAGACTTACTGCTTGAATGTTCATACGTAGAGATGCTGCAGGCCCCGCACGTAATAGACTCCAGCATGCATCATACTAAGGCTACTCACCTAGCTTCCAGTATCTTACCTATTTAGTAAACAATTAGAAGGCCTCATATAAATATTTTTTCATCTTCAATATTATCAACAAACATGATACCAGTTAATGATTAGCACTATCTCAACAATGTACGGAAGATGATTGTCAAATTGAAATTGAATCAATATAAGGTTACCACTCATAAAGAAACCGGACAGAAGTCACAATTTGGATTAAAGAGCTCAAGGAAAATCTTGTCTATAAATAATCCAACCTCAAAAACATTACTGCATAAAACACTAATCATAATTCAAAACAAACGAAGCATTACTAAACGGTAAAGAATCATCTACTAATAAATTCAACGGGTTAGCTCTCCATATTATCCACATATAACCCCTAAAATAATCATCAAAATATGAGAAACCCAATAATCAAATCAACATACATAATCGTATAACCCACAATCAAACAAATCAGTCAATATACTACAAAACAATTCAACAATAAAATTGGGGAAAAATAAAAAGTAATCCGTAATTCATCAAAAGGTTGTAAGTAAAGAAAATTTAATGGGTTATAACCTTTGTTGGGGGATACTTGTGTCCAAACAATGGATGATCGGTTTCATGATGATTCGATTTGTTGGTGATGATGATCGATGATCTCATATTATGATATAATGGCGTTGATTATGATAGACATATATGATTTATAATTTTCTGATAGCAATAGTATTTAGAAGTTTAGAAGGAATGTAAGTCTCATCCCGATTGTATGTTTATCCCGATTGTATGTTTAGGTTTTTGCCAAATAAAGAAATATTTAGAAGAAAAAAAATCAGATTAAAAAAATTATTACTAAAAAAGGAATGAATTGATTTTTTTGAAATGAAAAAATTCCAATAGGGGTTTAATTTATTATATAAAAGATAATGTTGCATATTCTTGAAAGTGAGTGTTTTCTATTAAATTATTGGAAAAAATCAAGGTTAACATTTTCCTCTACAAGTATGTTTCACGACTACCCACATCCCACATCCATCTCTCGATCTAAACAACCCACATCCCACATCACCATCACCAACGAACACAAAAACCAAAACCCCATACAGATCCGACGACACAAGTAGGGTTGTCATTCAGGTTGACCCGGTCGGGTTCGGGTCAACTCGGGTCAAGTCTTCAAAAAACATACCCGAACCCGACCCTGTTTAGAACTCGGGTCAACTCGGGTCGGGTCAATCGGTTCAGGTCAACTCGGGTCGGGTAAACCGGGTCGGGTCAATTCGGGTTTGGGGTCAGCCCGAGTATTTTTACATTGTAAAGTGTTAGTTTAGTCGGGTCAACTCGGGTTCGGGTCGGGTCGAGGCTAAAAAAACATACTCGAACCCGACCTTGTTTAGAACTCGGGTCAATTCGGGTTGACCCGATTGACCCGAATATGATTTTTGACCCGAGTTGACTCGACCCGAGTTGACCCGAACCCGGTCGGGTTCGGGTCAGGTCGGGTTCGAGTCGGGTTTTATGACACCCCTAGACACAAGTAACCCACGAATGAAGGTTAATTTTGGCTTCAAGATCTTGAATAAAGGTCTCGGATAGGTTTTGTTTTTTACTTAAAGATCAATGATGGGTCTTGTTACTGCTTGTTTTGATACCAAAATAAAAATCAATTTCACCTTCTTTTTCGTAAGTGATTGTTTTTGCAGAATAAGCTACATGAGTTTCTTTTTTTGTTGCATATTTAATAATTTTGATGGAGTGGATGTCTCTTTGGTACTCGTATATTTTTGGAGATGGGTTAGGATATAAATGTGAGGGTATATGTGTAATTATTGTGGTGATGTTTTATTGTTTTTCGATAGGGTGGCCGGAGCGGCGGTGGTGGCCGGAGTGGATGGTGTTGGTGGCCAGAGTAGGTGGTGGTGGCTGGAGTAAGTGGTGGTGGCTGGAGTTGTATAATAATGAAAATGTACAAGTTTTAAAGCAATAGGTACAAAAGAAAGTGTGAGGTTATATATGTAATTTACACTAAAAGAAAATAAGAAATAATATAAAAAGATCATACTTTTTAGCTAAATGACAAAATAGCAAAGTCGCCCAAGAAAGTAGGTCCCAATCGCCCAAGAAATGAGTGAAGTAAGTTGTACTATGTAAGTACATAGTGGGGACATCAAAAGTGACACGTGTCACAATTATGAGAGAGTTACCCAAGAATTCTTAGAAGAGAGTCGCCCATGGAGTATTTGAGGAGTTGGATTTTTTTTGAAACATATGAGGTAGATACATGTGTACCTTTGAGGTAAAGAAAGAATTTGCTCAAGAGAAAATTTTGATTCTTAACCAAATATGTTTTTGGTTGTAAGCATCCTTCTTTTTTGACATTGGCATATGCATTGTCAAGAGTCCATTCACCTACTGGTGAATAATTGGTTCAAACCTTCATCTCCTATGTACAGGGGCTGTTTCTGCACATTGCAGAAACTATACTAACTCTAATAGTCTTTCTATCTTTGTTTGTTTATGTTGTATTGTTCAGGGGCTAAAGCTGGTCAAGCTGATTCTTGGTGTATATATGGAGGAGCGAATACCTGGTTCCAGGACACACCTCATCTTCTTCTTCTCTCTCACTGATGATATCAATTCCATCTCTCTTGTGAGGCTGTCTCATTGTTGACTGATCAACACATTGATCCAGTTGTTGTTGTATAGACTGGTTGAATACATCACCAGATTCTATCTTTCTGTTATCTGTCCTTGTATTGTAACATTACAATTATCTATTTGAATCAAGGGTGGTTGGTTGGATTCAATCCTACTTGTCTTATAATTTCCACACTTTATATATATATCATTCAACATTAATCAACACTTCATATTCCAGTCTAAATATAACAATGACTACTCCTTTAATCCTCTTCTTTTTCTTCATCTTATTTTCTGAGGCTAAATATCAGCAGCCGATGAGCCAAGGTGACAAACTAGTTGAACACAGGCTGTCCCAAGTACAAAAATGTGCAAACCCTAACATGGTCACAGATTTTGACTCATTGGCTGCTCGCATTCATGAGTCTCAGTCTTGTGCGAACAACAAGGAAGACCATTTCATGAAGTATGGTCTCCCTGGCCAACCCTTATCAACATTGGGGTTAAAGCAGTTTGCTGGAAACCTTGATGTTGATGTCAAGTCAGGGAGGTCACTTTTTTACTACCATGTGGAGTCACAGTCCGATCCTGCTTTCAAGCCGTTAATACTTTGGCTGAATGGGGGTGAGTAAATAAATTATAACGAGCTGCTATAGTTTACCTTTTGTCTGTGTGTTATGAAATTTTATATACAAATGATGCATGTGCGTGATTTTTTTTATGCATGTAGGCCCAGGATGTTCATCTGTTGGGTTGGGGGCCTTCACCGAAATTGGTCCATTCGGGGTTAACCCTGATAAAACACTTTATGCTCGAAAGTTTGCGTGGAATGAAGGTTAATTACTTACCTTTAAATTGACACTTAAAAAATTACTGTATAAAATGTAAGAACTGATTTGATGTTGTGTTTGATGGATGCAGTGGCAAATATGTTGTTTCTGGAGTCTCCAGCGAGTGTCGGGTTCTCCTACAGCAACACGACCTCCAACTACAACGTAACTGGAGACAAAATTACAGGTAGTTGCCTTTCTATCAAAAACAACTGATTAAATTATGTCTTAATATATGTTGTTCTGTTTTGTTCTCTAATAATGAATTAATTTGCATGTAACGACGCAGCTGAAGACACACTTGTCTTTCTGAAGACTTGGTTTGACAAGTACCCGCAATACAAGGGCAGAGACTTCTATTTGGCGGGAGAAAGTTACGCCGGTTAGTTCAACTTGTACATTTATTTAGTTAGAGTTTCTATGTAGCTTGATTACATATATTGTCAATGCTAATTAAGTGTATGTGTCAATTACAGGCTACTATATACCAGAACTGGCCGAAGTAATTTTAAACTTTACTAGGGATTCACAGTCCACATCCCCCATCATCAACCTCAAGGGATTTATGGTATACACATAACATATGCTTAATGGAAACAACTTTTGATTTTCAGTTTTGGTTTCTTGAGATTGGTTTCATTTTCTTATTATGTGATGACAATAATGAATTAAACAGATCGGAAATGGGTTGCTGGAAGATGTAAATGACACTATAGGAATAATCGATTTTGTCTGGATGAATGCGTTGGTTTCAGACGAAACTCGTCAAGAATACCTCAAGGCCTGCAGTGGTGGTGGCTTCTATCAGTCATACGAGTGTACTTTAGCTTTTCATAAAACACTAGTTGAGATTGGGAGCGTAGATACTCTAAACATCAATGGGCCGTTATGTATCGATCCATCATCCCCAGTGAATGTGAGCACGAGTGGCGGCACGAGCGTTGATCTATGTGACATCTTGTACGTGTCGGAGTACCTCAACCTTCCACAAGTCCAAGAAGCTTTACACGCTAATAGGACAAAACTTCCCTACCCGTGGTCACCATGCTATAGTCAAGCACACCATCGATGGCATGATACTCCGCTGAATATGTTCCCGATTTACAAGCGGTTGATGGGGCATAATTTAAGCATACTATTATACAGGTAAGTTAGTTTTAATTCTTAGCTAGCTTGCTTCCAAAGATATTTTATTTGAGTAATTAGTGATCAAATTTCATACTGATACACTCATTAATATATTTTACACGTAACAGCGGAGATGCGGATGCATGTGTCCCGTCCATTGGAACTCGTTACGCGCTTGCTGCCATGGGCCTGAGAATAGTTTTGCCATGGGAATTGTGGAGTGCATATGGGACATTTGAGGTAATCGATTAAGCTTTTATAGACAGTATAACCTAATTCAACTTAAAAGACAGTCCTAGTTAACCATACATGTTGAGTTTTTAAGACTGGCCGGCTTGATTGGTTATTAACAGGTGGCCGGTTATCGTGTTGTATGATGGATTGACGTATGTAACGGTCCGGAAGGCTGGACATGAGGTCTCTCGCTCCCATCCAGACATACTAGTTATAATGTTGAACAGATTGTTAGCTGGTAATGTATGGTTATAGATGCAAATATTAATCTATACTTGCAATTTGTAATGGAACCTTTAATAGTTGAGTAACATTGTTCATGAGCATCAAGAGGAAAAGTAACATGGATTTAGTACTTACATTGTTCATATAAAGGTAGATGTATGTGCTTGTTAATTAAGTAAAAATAAGTGGGAATGGAAGGAAAAGATTCTTGGTCCAAAAATGTTCAAGGATTAAACAAAGTGTAAAAGGAGACGAAACCAAGAAGCAAAGTTACAACTTTTACTTTTAACAAATGTATGATTGTGTGCTTTTCTTGTTCATAACTATACACAATTGAATTATCAGTTACATCACTCAAGACGTGTAGTAGTACAACATGTTTTACATGTTGAATACATTTAACTTCGAAACACATGAATAATTACTTTATGGTGGCCTCTTGGTTTTTACAATAAAGTTTTACTTTTGTGTTGAGTTGGTGTCCTTATGAATGTTTATTTTTTTGACCTAAAGTACGTATGGAATATATTTAAAAACCTTTCACTTTTTAAAGACAAGGAACAAAGCCGGATCTATACATATAGCAGCTCCTTCCAACTTTATATATATATATATATATATATATATATATATATATATATATATATATATATATATATATATATATATATATATATATATATATATAGCCATTTTGCCGAGAGAAAGTAGATCTTATTGACAGGAAATTAAAAGACAACGAACTTCATTTGTGAGGTACATATGGAACAAAATTGAAAGTGTACAACATCAATATGTCAAGGAGGCACAATGAATTGAAAGAGCATATATAGTCGGAAGAATTGTAAGTATGTATCATCGTCCAACAGTTGTGAAATGCCAAATTAATTGTATTGTAAGTTTGTCACGTAAGCAATATAAGCAATGTTGTCTAAGTGGCGGTGGCGGTGGCGGTTTCACTTAGAAAAGAACTCCCTCCAGAGACATGTTATCACTTCATTTCATGGTTCTCTTGGGGGATTAAACGTTGAGAATCCTATTGTTATTCGGTCATTCCTTAGTCCTTGGTTTTCGATTATATCTTTAAACAAATCACTTCCCCAACCACAAGTGAACATTCATAACATTTTCTGCAAAAACATCAGGGATGGTTGTTCTACTTACTTCTGGTCAAAAAACTGGATTGGTGGGAGTCCTCTAAAAGCTTTTGTACCCACGTTTGTAGTTACCGGAAACAAATCAATCTTGTAAAGTGACGAAAAGATGCAACAATTTCAATGGACAAAAAACAAGATCTTGGGCTTGGAGAAGGCCCATCAGTGTTGGGCTGGATGCAACACAATTTAATGATCATCAGATACATGGGAATGTAACTTGAATCCCACCAAAGTATTCATAGTATCATCTCTTCGTTGGAACATTGAATCCTACACTCTCCTGTCAATTGAAGATAACATTCGTTGGAATCGTTTTCTCCCTATTAAGGCAAACATTAATACATGGAGCCTTTATTTGGATCGGTTACCTACTAGACATAATCTTGATGCTCGCGAAATAGATGTTCACTCTACTAGTTGTGCAATTTGCGAAATGTATATTGAAGCTACCCATAACTTATTTGTTGATTGCGCGTTGGCTGTCAAATTTTGAGACTCGATTGCAGTTTGGTGGGGATTAAGTGATGCTCCTAAATCTATAGATTCACTACTCAAGTGGGCGGATACAGTAAACTTAAATGCCTCATCAAAAATCTATTTCGATGCGGTAGTACAAACTAAGGCTTGGATTATTTGGAGATATAGGAACCAGGTTTGTTTCAATCTAAAACCACCCCCCGAAAAGATACTCTCTTGAACGATATTAAGGTTTTTCCACACTCTTGGATCGTAAATAGGAACAGATCTTAAAAGCCTAAATGGTATGCTTGGATTTATGATCCAATATCTTTTGGTAACATTATATTGTAATCCTCTTTTTCTAGTTTCTAGCTAGTTTAATAAAATTGTTGTTCAATAAATTAAAAATAAAATAAAAAGAAATATAAAGGATGCAATCCAAATAGGAACATAGATGATAGTGTAGAAACTAACGAACCAAACTCATTAACTTTTATTACATAATAATGAAAAAGGGTTTGTACAAAGCATATAAATAGACAAGAAAACAAAGTCATACCCTAATCATAGATGGGCTAAATAAGCCGACAAATTTGGCCTTATTTACTCACATCCCCCCTCAAACTCACAACACTGCAGCGAGGAACATTGAGAGTTTGTCAAATAGAAATCGGAAGCTCGGGCTACAGTGAGCCTTGGTAAATATAACTGCAATCCATAAAGTAAACAGAACAAACGGCAAAGAAATGGTGCCCACCTGAAGATAGTGACGACTGAAATGACAATCAATCTCTATATACTTGGTTCTGTCATGAAAAACCGTGTTGTACGCAATCTGAATAGCACTACGATTATCAAAATATAATAGAGTAGCACTAAAAATATGAAGACCCATATCTGCAAGTAACAAACGTAACCAAACAATCTCGCAAGTAGTACTGGCCATGGCACAATACTTGGCTTTAGTTGAAGACCTTGAAAGAACATGTTTCTTACTCCACTACGAAATTACTGAATCTCTAAGAAAAACACAAAGCCTAGTTGTAGACTTGCGAGTAACAGAGTCACCGGCCCAATCAACATCACAATAAGCACGCAACTCTAAAGAAGATGTGGAAGGAAATAAGAGTGTCTAAAACTGAGTACCTCGAAGATACCAAAGAATCTGTAGGACAACAGCCCGATGAGCTGTAGTGGGAGCAGTAATAAACTGACTAACAATGTGGATAGCATAAGCAATATTTGGTCGAGTCACTATAAGATAAACCAAACTCCCAAAAGTAGTGTGAAATAAACTAGGATTGTAACACCCCGAAATTTGATTAAGCAGCGGAAGTCTAATCAGGGTCATTACGGTTTAGTACACAGTCATACTCATAGAAAACAATTCAAAAGATAGTCAATATCATTCCATGAAAACTCAAATATTCAGAGTTACAAACATTTTTCCAAAATGTTAATTGTTTAGCAAAAGAAGTGATGAGTTTGTAAAGAATGATATAATTATTGAAATGAAAAGGGAGGTCATGTGCCCTTTGCCAGCTCCGTGCCGCCATGCTTGCTAATTTCCTGAGATAAACATGCTTAAAAAGTCAACACAAAGGTTGAGTGAATCCATAGTAGTTTAAATAGTAATAGTGTGAACACAAGCCAAGCATTTGAAATAAACAAGCCAAGATAGACAGGTCTTGACTAAATGGGTGTAATATTGCTCCTAAGCCTCACGAAACGCAAGCCTTAACATTGATTCGACATATCATAAAGATAATAACAATCACCTACACCACAACGGATGTAAATGACAAGGGGCCCTCGGTGACAGGAAATGTGCCAAATTTCCATAATACCTCGAATATAGCACACCTCCTGCCAAGTGATCACCTTGACAGAGGCGGGCTGCCATTCCAATAGATCTATCAACTATATTCGCGCTCACTCGCAAGTGATTAAGGTTCGTGATATGAGGGACTTGTAGCACAGGTGTCAACTTAGGCAATATCAGGTGATAACAGCATACAGAAAAATACTTGTGTTCGATTTATAGCATGTATCTCCCCACGAGGTTTAAAACAATTAAAAATGTGGGACCATGAACTCACCTGAAAGGTGCGTAATCACAACGGTGCTCAAAAGTGATGGTGTACTGCTACGACTAGCAATGAAATTCCTCCGACTTGCGACCTAAATAATACATTGTAATCGGTGTTTTAGATTCGTGTTGTAAATGACATGTGATATGTCGCGTGTACGGTGATATTCGTTCGGGTGTCTTAATATATACCAAAATAACCTCGCATAGTTATTTGTATCGTTATTACGAACCGGTGTTCAATAAATATTAACTTGTTGTGAAAATAATATCGTTTAAAAATATTTATGATTAAATATTTTTACTAAAGTTATTTATATATTTTAAAGTTAAAGAAAAATATATATGTATTTATAAAAATTATATGAAATAATTAATTATAAAATACCTTGTCAAAATTTAACCCTTAACTTTACAAAATTACACTTTTTACCCTTTTGGTTAAAAATAGTTTATAATTTGGTCCTTTTGTACATTTTACACTTTATTCCCTTAACTTGGGCCAAAAGACAATTTTTACCCTCGATTTCTAAAAGAATTCGGTTTAGCCAAGTTTGATTCGAAAGTTTGTAATTTTGACAATTTTAGTCCCTTAACGCGGGACCTTTGCAAAAGTAGTCCAAAAATCTAATTTCGAAAAGTTATCTTTTAGTATACGAATATATGTTCAAATCTTGTAAAACCTCTTCTAAAATCAACCTTGAAGAATTCGAAAACATTTCTAAATCTTTCAGTTTCCAACCGAAAATCCTTAATTGAAATATACTTTGGGCTCGTTAGCCCATTTAAAGCCCAAAAGAGTGTTTTGGTTTGTTAACAAATACGTTCGACCAGGATTGGTTTTGGCTTTGTTTTCGTGGTGTAAAGTCGTATAAAGTTTGCATGTCGGGTTAGTTCGATTAAGTGGGAGCCAATGAATTAGTATGCCGAATAATAAATGCATGTCGTACGTGTAAAAACAAAATAACGAGGCCTTTCCTCAAGGGTGGTCGAGGCATGTGAGTGAAGTCGTTATGAGTGCAATGAAAGTGTTAAACTCAATATAATGTGTGCGTCGTGTGATGAGTATACGTGATGTTCATGAAACTAACATACGAAATGAAAAGGGGTGAATAACACTTACAACACCAAAATTTGGTGGTGATGAAACCGTGTGTACGAGACAAACGAACGAGTAACGTGGTACACCTTTCCCCATCAAGCAATCCTTTATCCACTAGAGTTATCCAACTCGTTTCAACCCAACACTTCGCTTGTGTGCTCCTTGTGTTCTTCGATAGTAACCAAAGGAATAGAGAGTGTTTGAATCTTGTGAATTCTTGCAAGTGTGAGACAAATGTGCATTTAATATGGGTTTATATATAGGAGAGGCAAGGTAGTTGAGTGTTTGATCTAGTGAGACACAACCCTTGGTTGTCATTCGAGTATAGACAAACATGTCTCTTTGGCCTTGCTCTTGTCACGTCGAGTTAGGGTAGAAGGAAGCAAAGAGGGTTGCTTTGGATTATTTTAAGTGTAGCTAGGCTTAGTAGAGTAATTAAACAATAGGAATTAGAGCTCATGTGGTATACTTGTTGGGGAACCATGGGACACTCGAACCTTTGTGTAATAAATCTCTTGGTGTATAATGCTATGGACCGTGGGTTTGACGGCTCAATATGGTGGCTTCTTGTCGTGGGATACAAAGTCAATGGAGAGGTGATAAGTTTGTGTCGAGCTCGAGGGAAACCAAGAAAAGAAACGTGGGTTTATTTAGGTAGCAAGGGAGTTGGTTTCATGCTTCGTGTGACATGCTACGTAAAAAAAAGAAACATATCTAGTCGTGTGGGCTTGTGATCGATCGGCCCAAGTGAATCAAAGAAAAGAAGCAAACTGTGTGGGCTTGTGGTTGTATTTCGGCCCAGTAGCAATGCAAAAGAAGAAATGGCATTGGGCTAAGGGTGACGTCCGGCCCAAAAATATAACGGTGTATCGGTGATTGGTAAAATTGTGAAATTAATCTCGGTGTCGGTGTCGGTTCGTGAAAACCATAAATATTTAAACGGTGTCGTCATACGTATATATATACTCGTATATATATAGTAATAATAATTGTAATAGTTAATATATACATAATGTCATATATATATATATATATATATATATATATATATATATATATATATATATATATATATATATATATATATATATATAATTTCTCGGTGTTCAAATGGGTGTCGGGTCGCAAGTGGGAGTTACCGGTGTTAACCTCATTGGGTGACATCCAAGAGTGACAATCGGGTGATATCGGGTGACAAATCACAATCGGGTGTCAAACAAACGGTGATCAAAACAATCGGATGTCAAACAAATGGTGATCATATAAAAAAATTTTCAAATTAGCCCGCAAAAATGGCTTAGATTAAAATAGTGCCGATAATTAGCATTAATAAATGACCTGGGATTTTACGGTGTATTACAGTACCCACCCGTTAGATTGGATTCGTCCCGGAATCCAAAGTTGAATCGGTGCTCGGGGTTGTCTCATCAAATAGTTGTGGGTATTTGGCACGCATTTGATCCTCGCGCTCCCATGTGTGCTCGGGTCCTCTCTTAGAGTTCCATCTGACCTTAACAATGGGAATGCGACTTTGCTTAAGTCGTTTGACCTCCCTATCCATAATCTCAACGGGTTCCTCAATAAAGTTCAACTTATCATCGATTCTGATCTCTTTCAACGGAATCACAAGTGTTTCATCCGATAAACACTTTTTCAAATTTGACACGTGGAAGGTGTTGTGCACTCTACTGACTTCCTCAGGTAGTTCAAGTTTGTATGCCACGGGACCGATCCTTTCAATGATCTCGAAGGGTCCAACGTATCTTGGGTTTTACTTTCCACGTTTTCCAAACCTAATCATCCCTTTCCAAGGTGATACCTTAAGCATGACCTTGTCTCCAACTTGAAACTCTATTGGTTTCCTTCGCACATCGGCATAACTCTTTTGCCGATCCCTAGCGGCTTATAATCGTTGCCTAATCTTTACTATTTTCTCAGTGGTTTCAAGAATCAACTCGGGACCTGAGAGTTGTACATCTCCAATCTCAGCCCAACAAACTGGTGATCTACACTTTCTTCCATAAAGTGCTTAAAACGGTGCAGCCTTAATGCTAGCGTGATAACTGTTGTTATATGAGAACTCTGCTAACGGTAGGTGTCTATCCCAGCCTTTTCCAAAATCAATTACACATGCCCTAAGCATGTCCTCAAGGGTCTGTATAGTCCTTTCACTTTGACCATCAGTCTGTGAATGGTAAGCTGTACTCATATCTAACTTAGTTCCCAAGGCTTTCTGTAAAGATCGCCAAAAGTTAGACGTGAAACGGCTGTCTCGGTCGGAGATAATAGAAATCGGCACTCCATGCCGGGAAACTATCTCCTTAAGGTACAAACGTGCAAGAACATCCATATCATCAGTCTCTTTGATTGGCAAGAAGTGTGCTGACTTCGTGAGACGATCGACAATAACCCAAATAGTGTCCAACCCACTCGATGTCTTGGGTAATTTCGTAATGAAATCCATTGTAATCCTTTCCCATTTCCACATTGGTAGCTCGGGTTGAATCAAAAGACCAGATGGTTTTTGATGTTCAGCCTTTACTCTTGAGCAGGTCAAACACTTACCGACATACTCAGTAATGTCAGCTTTCATGTTTGGCCACCAATACAACTTCTTTAAATCTTGATACATCTTGTCTGAACCAGGATGAATGGAATATTTAGACTTATGAGATTCGTGCATGATGAGGTCTCGTATTCCTCCATACAATGGAATCCAACTTCTGTCCTTGAAACACAGCCTTCCATCTGGTTTCTTGACAAATCCATTCGTGCTTTCTGGCATGCCGTAAATCTTCTCGTGCGGTCTATTCTCTTCTTTAAGGGCCTCAGCTTGAACTTCAAGAATTTGAGACGGCAGTGGTGATCTAATTGTCATACCCAATGACCTAACTCTGAAGGGTCTAAGTCATTCCTTTCGACTCAAGGCATCTGCTACAACGTTTGCCTTCCCCGAGTGATAACGGATTTCACAATCATAGTCACTTAACAACTCTAGCCATCGACGTTGTCTCATGTTCAACTCCTTTTGATCTAAAATCTGCTGAAGACTCTTGTGATCGGTGAAAACCGTACACTTGGTTCCATATAGGTAGTGTCTCCAGATCTTAAGAGCGAATACCACCGCTCCTAATTCTAGATCATGAGTAGTGTAGTTCTCCTCGTGGGGTTTAAGTTGTCTAGAAGCGTAAGCGATTACTTTAAGTCTTTGCATCAATACGACACCCAAACCTTGGATTGATGCGTCACAATATACCACAAAGTCCTCACTTCCTTCGGGTAGTGCTAATATCGGTGCTTCACAAAGCTTCTGCTTCAAAAACTGAAATGCCGATTCTTGCTTATCTCCCCAGTCAAACTTCTTCTTCTTCTGTGTTAACTCAGTCAAAGGTTTAGCAATCCTTGAAAAACCTTCAATAAACCTTCGATAATATCCGGCAAGACCTAAAAATTGGCGTATCTCGGTAGGACTCGTTGGTGACGCCCAATTTTTAACAACTTCGATCTTGGCGGGATCAACATGAATACCCTTACTGTCGATAACATGCCCAAGAAATTGTACTTTCTCAATCCAAAAATCACACTTGGAAAATTTGGCGTATAATTTCTCTTCTCTGAGCAGTGTTAGTTTAGCCTTCAAGTGTTCTGCGTGCTCTTCCTTACTACGTGAATAAATAAGGATATCATCGATGAATACAATCACAAACTTATCCAAATAGGGTTTGCACACTCGATTCATTAAGTCCATAAATACAGCGGGTGCATTTGTTAGACCGAATGGCATTACTTGGAATTCATAGTGACCATATCTTGTCCTGAAAGCCATCTTAGGGATGTCTTCTTCCCTAACTCTCAGTTGGTGATAACCCGATCTCAAATCAATCTTCGAGTAGACACTCGATCCTTGCAGTTGATCAAACAAATCATCAATCCTTGGCAACGGATATCGATTCTTAACAGTAAGTTTGTTCAACTCACGATAATCGATACACATCCTGAAGGTTCCATCCTTCTTCTTCATAAACAACACCGGGGCTCCCCACGGTGATGAACTAGGGTGAATAAATCCTTTATCCGACAATTCCTCCAATTGTCCAGTTAACTCCTTCATTTCCGACGGTGCAAGCCTATAGGGTGCTCGTGCTACGGGTGCTGCTCCTGGCATCAAGTCGATTTGAAATTCCACTTGACGAGTCAGCGGAAGGCCAGGCAAGTCCTCGGGGAAAACTTCTGGAAAGTTCCTGACTACTGGCACATCCTCGAGTCGCTTCTCTTCCGACTTCTTCTCGGTGACTTGAGCTAAAAAGACTTGACATCCTCGTTCGATGTACTTCACAACTTTGACGCAAGAAACGATGCTCAGACGTGTCTTACTTCGCTCTCCGCGAACAATCAAGGTTTCGTTATTCAGTGGAATGTGAACGACCTTTTCGTCACAAATGATCTTAGCGCGGTTCTCGGATAACCAATCCATTCCTACAACGACGTCGAAACTACCGAGTCTAATAGGCATAAGGTCAATGTCAAATGGGGTGTCTAGTAGTCGTAGGGTGCAACCTCGGAGTATAGTGTTAGTGCTCACTAGCTTTCCATCAGCTAGTTCAATCTCATATGTGGTGTCTAGTTGGGTGGGTGTAATATTAAGCAGGGGTGCAAGGGAAATAGATACGAAACTTTGATCGGCTCCGGAATCAAATAAAACTTTAACGAGGCGGTTGTTTAGAAAGAACGTACCCGTGACTACGTTCGGATCTTGTTGGACATTTCCATCACCCAGCACGTATGCTCTCCCACGTGCATTGTTATCCTTGTTAGGGCACTGACGCCTGTAGTGTCCTTTCTCTCCACAAGCATGGCATACCACAGCCACGGGTTGCAAGTTGGCTCCTGTCGCCTTGCAATCTTGTGTCTTATGTCCAACCCTTGAACACTTCCCGCACTTAGCATAGCAGGGTCCATTGTGATGCATCTTACACTTGTCACAGAATGGAAGAGGTCCAGCATACCTAGCATCCTTAACTGGTGCGGCGACATAAGCTCTGACAGCTTCCTGTCGTTGGTTCTGTTGGTTGTGGTGGGTGTTTCTGTCATGTTGATAGTTACGGTTGGGGTTTCGGTTGTTGCTGTTGTTGTTGTTGTTGTTGTTGTTGTTGTTGTTGTTGTTGTTGTTTGTCCTTCGATCATCAAACTTCCTTTTGTGATCGTTGTTCCCCTAAGCAGAGTTACGCTTAATCTCCCGGTCTAGCAGTCTTTGGGCAATAGACATTGCTTCATCCAAAGATTGAGGCTTAGACGAGGTGACGTTTCCCTCAATGCTCCTGGGTAATCCCTCAATGTACCTTTCCAACAATTTTTCCAAGTCGGGAACCTTTGAAGGGCAAAGTGTGGCAAGCTCCTGAAATCTCCTATCATAAGCCCTGAGATCATTTCCTTTCACAACCAACGTGTGAAACTCATCTTCTAACTTCTTGATCTCGCCTCTAGGGCAGAACTTCTTCAACATCTTCTCCTTAAAATCAGCCCAGGTAATCTGATAGGCCTCCTCCACACCTATCTTCTGAGCAGTTGCATTCCACCAAGACAACGCGTCTTCCAACAACGTTCCAGTAGCAAACGAGACTCGGCTTTCCGCGGCACAACCGCTCCTCACAAACACAGTCTCAGTTCGCTTAAACCATCGAGCGAGCTCTGTCACTCCTTCAGTCCCTTTGAAGTGAGATGGTTTACAAGCTATGAAGTCCTTATAGGTGCACTTTCGAGTCGCAGCGGACTCGCTCTCAGCAGTGGCTCGGTTATTGCTACTAGTTCGTGCCATTATAGCAGCCTGCTCTTCTAAAGCTGCAGCAACACTGTCGACAACCAACTTTCTTATAGCGGCCTGGGTCATAGCGGGTGACGAGGTAGTAGTAGCGGTTTTCCTTGGGGCCATAATTCTATAAAATCGCAAGTGCATAAGTACAAATCCCAAACATCAATAACAAGAGTAATAGTGTAACCAAACTCATAATAGTCGAGATCATCACAAAGTACATATCACAACCACACCATAAATACATACATCAATATAAACCATATCATTCATAAATAAACATCACGACATGTAACAACACACATGGAAATTATAATGAATCTCAATATGGGAGCATAATAAAAGATCAGACAACTAGAACATCATAAATCAATATCGATACATTACAATCGTAACCAACATAAAGTTTTAATAATTTTTGAATTCATTGTTACAAAACAATAAGATACAACAATTATTAATGCCACAGGCGGCAAGTTAATATGTCTCTGTAAGTAATGACATGTCATAGATCTATGAAGGTCCAGGTGCGCCTCCTGATCTCCTCTCCAGCTCTCTGATGATCCTGATCATCCCTAACATCTCCATATCCCTGGATCTCTCACGGGCCTGAATCTCCTCAATAGTGGCTGAAAGTGTGTGGATGGTAGAACTAGATGCAACTAACTCATGTGCCTGATGCTCCATCATCTCCAGTGTGATGGCCGCAATCGCTCTCAAATCATCAATCTCGTGCCTCTGAACATCTAGCCGATGACCAAACTCGGTGATGGTAGCCTGTGCCTCCTCGATCTCTGTCCCCATCATCTCAAATACCATCTCTAAAGCTCTCCTATGTACCACGAGGTTCGTGACCTCCTCCTGCATACCCTCAATCCTCTCCAAGGATATATCCTCAATAACGCTCAACAGCTCATCGAGACGATCCTCATGTCTCACTAACCTAGCAGCCAAAAGAGGGATAGTATGGTGTATCGGCTCTCCAGTGACCGGTAACACCGCTGAAGAGCCATCTCCAAGCTCAGCAGCCCTAGGTGATCCCTCAACCAATCTCCATCTACGTATGTAGTCTAACAAAAACGACCATCGACGAGCATCAACCAATCTATGAATGCCAGGTGAGGTGGGTGTCTCGGTGGGAGTAGGTGATGGTACAGGTGATGTAGCAGGTGATGGTATCGGTACGGTGGTAGTCTGTGAGTAGAAAACTGTAGGTGGTGGCATAGGTGGCAAAACCTCAGAGGTGTGGGGTGCGGTGTAAGTAGGTAGCATGTAAGGATGTGGCTCAGGTGGGGGTGATACGGGTGATGGTGGAGGTGCTGGTGATGCCACAGGTGTCAAATCTGGCATAGAAACAGGTGGTAGTACAGATATGGGTGATGGTACAGGTGTAGGTGTAGGTGTAGGTACAGGTGGTGTAATAGTAGAAGCAGGCAAAATACAGACTCGTTTCCGAGCCGTGCATTTGCGGGTATAGTCTCCCTCATGATATCGAAACAACTCACCAAAAGGCTCAGGCTCATAGGGCTCAAGAATCCTCACTCGCTTGCGCCGACGAATCGGTGCAGGCGGGGATGATGGTGGGATAGAAGCAGCAGTGTCAGAAGTATCGGAGTCAGAAGACTCGTCATCAGCATCTGAACCGGAGTGGTGACTAGCAGGTGGTGTAGGACGATCATCAGCCGCAAGAAACTGCTGAGATGTCAGGTACTGATCATAAAGGTATTGTCCCTGTGTCATAGGTCCACAGACAGGACGAAAAAGAGGCTGAATAGCAAAAGAATCAATGGGTGTAGAAGCAACCTCACCCTCCTCAAAGGGCTCAGTATCAGCAGAGGGGTCTCCAGATGGAACAGGAGATGGTATAGCAGGTGATACAGGTTGGGTGTCATGGTCAGAATCATGGGTGTCTCGGGTGTCATGGGTGTCATAATCAGATAAGTCAATAGTAGGGTGAGTGGATGATGCTGGTACGACGTCGTCACTGTCGGACAAAATAATAACCGGGGGTGACATGGTACTGTAATATCCCAAAAATAGCAGTGATATAAGTCATTTAGTCTACATAATGCTACATGCACAGTGATCATAGTGTCACAGTGAGCTAAATGCAATGGGTGCTAAAAATCAAACCTTAAAACATGACGTTGGCAAGCGCTGGCACGGAGGGCACTTTGGTGATAAATAGTTTGTTTAAAAATCCGGTGAGGTTAGAGTCCAATGTTTTGAAAAATCATTTGGTTCTCTATAACCATGGCTCTGATGCCAATCTGTAACACCCCGAAATTTGATTAAGCAGCGGAAGTCTAATCGGGGTCATTACAGTTTAGTACACAGTCATACTCATAGAAAACAATTCAAAAGATAGTCAATATCATTCCATGAAAACTCAAATATTCAGAGTTACAAATATTTTTCCAAAATGTTAATTGTTTAGCAAAAGAAGTGATGAGTTTGTAAAGAATGATATAATTATTGAAATGAAAAGGGAGGTCCTGTGCCCTTTGCCAGCTCCGTGCTGCCATGCTTGCTAATTTCCTGAGATAAACATGCTTAAAAAGTCAACACAAAGGTTGAGTGAATCCATAGTAGTTTAAATAGTAATAGTGTGAACACAAGCCAAGCATTTGAAATAAACAAGCCAAGATAGACAGGTCTTGACTAAATGGGTGTAATATTGCTCCTAAGCCTCACGAAACGCAAGTCTTAACATTGATTCGACATATCATAAAGATAATAACAATCACCTACACCACAGCGGATGTAAATGACAAGGGGCCCTCGGTGACAGGAAATGTGCCAAATTTCCATAATACCTCGAATATAGCACACCTCCTGCCAAGTGATCACCTTGACAGAGGCGGGCTGCCATTCCAATAGATCTATCAACTATATTCGCGCTCACTAGCAAGTGATTAAGGTTCGTGATATGAGGGACTTGTAGTACAGGTGTCAACTTAGGCAATATCAGGTGATAACAGCATACAGAAAAATACTTGTGTTCGATTTATAGCATGTATCTCCCCACGGGGTTTAAAACAATTAAAAATGTGGGACCATAAACTCACCTGAAAGGTGCGTAATCACAACGGTGCTCAAAAGTGATGGTGTACTGCTACGACTAGCAATGAAATTCCTCCGACTTGCGACCTAAATAATACATTGTAATCGGTGTTTTAGATTCGTGTTGTAAATGACATGTGATATGTCGCGTGTACGGTGATATTCGTTCGGGTGTCTTAATATATACCAAAATAACCTCACATAGTTATTTGTATCGTTATTACGAACCAGTGTTCGATAAATATTAACTTGTTGTGAAAATAATATCGTTTAAAAATATTTATGATTAAATATTTTTACTAAAGTTATTTATATATTTTAAAGTTAAAGAAAAATATATATGTATTTATAAAAATTATATGAAATAATTAATTATAAAATACCTTGTCACAATTTAACCCTTAACTTTACAAAATTACACTTTTTACCCTTTTGGTTAAAAATAGTTTATAATTTGGTCCTTTTGTACATTTTACACTTTATTCCCTTAACTTTGGCCAAAAGATAATTTTTACCCTCGATTTCTAAAAGAATTCGGTTTAGCCAAGTTTGATTCAAAAGTTTGTAATTTTGACAATTTTAGTCCCTTAACGCGGGACCTTTGCAAAAGTAGTCCAAAAATCTAATTTCGAAAAGTTATCTTTTAGTATACGAATATATGTTCAAATCTTGTAAAACCTCTTCTAAAATCAACCTTGAAGAATTCGAAAACATTTCTAAATCTTTCAGTTTCCAACCGAAAATCCTTAATTGAAATATACTTTGGGCTCGTTAGCCCATTTAAAGCCCAAAAGGGTGTTTTGGTTTGTTAACAAATACGTTCGACCAGGATTGGTTTTGGCTTTGTTTTCGTGGTGTAAAGTCGTATAAAGTTTGCATGTCGGGTTAGTTCGATTAAGTGGGAGCCAATGAATTAGTATGTCGAATAATAAATGCATGTCGTACGTGTAAAAACAAAATAACGAGGCCTTTCCTCAAGGGTGGTCGAGGCATGTGAGTGAAGTCGTTATGAGTGCAATGAAAGTGTTAAACTCAATATAATGTGTGCGTCGTGTGATGAGTATACGTGATGTGCATGAAACTAACATACGAAATGAAAAGGGGTGAATAAAACTTACAACACCAAAATTTGGTGGTGATGAAACCGTGTGTACGAGACAAACGAACGAGTAACGTGGTACACCTTTCCCCGTCAAGCAATCCTTTATCCACTAGAGTTATCCAACTCGTTTCAACCCAACACTTCGCTTGTGTGCTCCTTGTGTTCTTCGATAGTAACCAAAGGAATAGAGAGTGTTTGAATCTTGTGAATTCTTGCAAGTGTGAGACAAATGTGCATTTAATATGGGTTTATATATAGGAGAGGCAAGGTAGTTGAGTGTTTGATCTAGTGAGACACAACCCTTGGTTGTCATTCGAGTATAGACAAACATGTCTCTTTGGCCTTGCTCTTGTCACGTCGAGTTGGGGTAGAAGGAAGCAAAGAGGGTTGCTTTGGATTATTTTAAGTGTAGCTAGGCTTAGTAGAGTAATTAAACAATAGGAATTAGAGCTCATGTGGTATACTTGTTGGGGAACCATGGGACACTCGAACCTTTGTGTAATAAATCTCTTGGTGTATAATGCTATGGACCGTGGGTTTGACGGCTCAATATGGTGGCTTCTTGTCGTGGGATACAAAGTCAATGGAGAGGTGATAAGTTTGTGTCGAGCTCGAGGGAAACCAAGAAAAGAAACGTGGGTTTATTTAGGTAGCAAGGGAGTTGGTTTCATGCTTCGTGTGACATGCTACGTAAAAAAAAAGAAACATAACTAGTCGTGTGGGCTTGTGATCGATCGGCCCAAGTGAATCAAAGAAAAAAAGCAAACTGTGTGGGCTTGTGGTTATATTTCGGCCCAGTAGCAATGCAAAAGAAGAAATGGCATTGGGCTGAGGGTGACGTCCGGCCCAAAAATATAACGGTGTATCGGTGATTAGTAAAATTGTGAAATTAATCTCGGTGTCGGTGTCGGTTCGTGAAAACCATAAATATTTAAACGGTGTCGTCATACGTATATATATACTCGTATATATATAGTAATAATAATTGTAATAGTTAATATATATATATATATATATATATATATATATATATATATATATATATATATATATATATATATATATTAATAATTTCTCGGTGTTCAAATGGGTGTCGGGTCGCAAGTGGGAGTTACCGGTGTTAACCTCATCGGGTGACATCCAAGAGTGACAATCGGGTGATATCGGGTGACAAATCACAATCGGGTGTCAAACAAACAGTGATCAAAACAATCGGGTGTCAAACAAACGGTGATCATATAAAAAAAATTTCAAATTAGCCCGCAAAAATGGCTTAGATTAAAATAGTGCCGATAATTAGCATTAATATATGACCTGGGATTTTACGGTGTATTACAAGGATCATGTAAAGGATCACCACCTGTAGGGGTATATTTAGCTTTATCATCAAGAGGAATGTAGGCAATCTTATTATCTGTCATTCTGGCATGATCAAACAAATCGGAAATATACTTGGACTGAGATCGAAGATAAACTTTCGGTGACGAAACAACCTCAATACAAAGAAAATAACATGGTAAACCTAAATCTTTAATAGGAAATCGATGAGACAACTCTGTCTTCAACAATTCAATTCCATCATAATCATCTCCGGTAATAATCATATTATCAACATATAAGGACAAAAAAATACGTCCAGCATTTGAACATTTAACAAATTATGCGGAATCATGATGGCTAGAGACAAATACAAGAGAAGTAACAACTGTGGAAAACTTCTCATACCAAGCACGCGGTGCTTGTTTGATTCCATAAAGAGCTTTTCAAAGCTTACAAACATCACCTGAGTAATGAGGAACGCCAAGAGGTGGTTTCATATAAACTTCTTCATTTATGTCATCATTAAAGAAGGCATTCTTGACATCCAATTGAGATATTTTCCATTGACAACTAGAAGCCACTGCAATCAAAGTTCGAACAGTTGTCATCTTTGCAACAAGAGCAAATGTCTTTTCATAATCCATGCCATACTCTTGATAGTAACCTTTAGCAACAAGTTGAGGCTTATATCTTTCAATGGACCCATCAGATTTGGTTTTAGTCTTGTAGACCCAACAAGAGCCAATAGCACACTTTCCTACCGACAAAGGTACCAAGTCCCACGTGTGAGTTTGATGCAATGTAGTAAGTTCCTCAGCCATAGCACCTTGCCAAAGTGGAACACAAATAGCTTCTGTATATGACACAGGCTCATGAAGACTGTGTATAGAAGCTGATGTGAGAATTGCGAACCCTCACTGGAAGTTTTACAATCCTCTAGGCAGCGTACCTAACTGTTGTAGTGTAGTATAGGTAAGTCTCGGGGGATTGATCGTTCTCTAGGGGAATAGTGTCGTTAGGTCAAAATGTATGTCAAGATAGGTCTAGAGGTGAGAGATGATTCTTTTTGTACTTTTATATATTTTTAGAAAGCGGGTAAAAATCTTAGGTTTTGAAGAGGGGCGGAATTAGTTACTAATTAACTAACCCGAAACTACTAATTAAACTAACAAACAAGAAAAGTATATTGGTGGTAACTCTTATGATAGAAAAAGCAGTGTTCACTTAGACATCCTTACTCTCTAGTTATCTCCTACTGATTTGTTGAATTGTCACATCATTGTTTTAATTGAAGCGTTATATTCCTTAATATTGGTCGTGGGAAGGTGCCGAAGTCCCCAACTCTATGAACATTAGTCTCCCATAAAACCCTTAAAGTCTATTAAGTTTTCTAGGATCTACTAGTTGGAATTCACGCAATAAATACAATATGGAAAACCAATAGTGCACTCTATGTTTGTGTTTTATTTTTATAAGACGTTCAAGCTAATACATATAAGAACTTAGCCAGCTTTCTTATCCTAACGCGAGACAATCAATTAAATAAGAGACGACAAATCAATATTCAATAACTAGGTTTCATTAGATCTAAGCAAATAATAATTAAATTAAGCTAGCATGTTAAAGCAAAGACAAGATAAACAAATAATCAAACAATACATAGACATATCAAATGATTAAAGGGACAACTTATCTTTATTGAAATATGAAGTTCATGGGCTATAAAAGCCTCACAAATGCTGATAAAATCATCTAGGTTATGCCTCTTCAAAGTGTTACACGAATTGTGAAAAACATGCGAAAGAATATATAGATTTACAGTTGTGACGACGTCACTTGCAAAGTGTGACGTCAACTCGCCTCCAATTAGGGTTTCGTCTTGTGCAAGTCGCCGTTGTGACGACATCGCTTAGGATGTCTGACGCCGTCCTTTGTTAATTTATCTGAGCTGTCACTTGTTAGCTTTGTATGAAATCTTGGTCTTCAAATACACCGAAATCCGTCAGGTTATAGAGTCTTTAGATTTATCTAAGCTTTCGCTTGTTAATTCTGAGCCAAAAATCCATCTTCAGTTGCAAGTGACGGCGTCACTTGTTAGAGTGTGACGTCATCAGGACCCCTTTCTTGACAGAATTTGGGACTTGATCATTTTCTTCACTTTTGCTTGTTGTTTTGAGCCCAAAACATGTCGTTTTCCAGATTTTCCATCCCAAGTACCTAAAGTACAAAAAGAAATTATTTAGGGCAATATTTGATCATATAAATACGATTTTGGCCTTAAATGACCCCTTAAAAAGGTACCAAATAATTTCTTATCAAAAGCAACAAAAGAAGCAAACGAACTAGAATAGCAAGAATAAACAAAATCATCCTTTTTAGTGGACTTACGAATACTTGTGGGTCGAACATTTGGAGGAGGACCCGTTGCAACTTCAGAAGATGATTGAGTAGTCATGGTAGGGGTTTAATTAGCGGTTGATGTAGCTTCAGAAATTATAACTAGTGGTGTTTCAATAGTGGTGGTGGTTCCTGGTGGTGTTTTATTGGTTTCTGAGGTTGTTTCTGGGACAGGTTCTGTTATTATGGGAGACAAAATAGGTGGAGGTTCTTGAGTGACATCATCAAAGGGGTCAATTTTTATAAGTTCAGATTGTGTCAAATTGTGTGAACTAGCAGGCACAGAATAATACAGAATGTGTTCTAAAAACTCTACATGGGTATACAACTTCTGACCAACTGGATCATAACAACGATATCCTTTTTGACTAACGCCATAACCCAGAAACACACATAAGGTGGACTTTGAAGATAATTTCGCATGCTCAACATGTGGTTTTAGAACAAAACAAGTACAAGCGAATACACACAATGATAAATAATTAGGCAAAGTTCCACACAATATCTCAAAAGGAGATAAACCAGAATTATGTACAGTTGGGATTATATTAATCGCATATGTGGCTGTAAGAACCGCTTCCCCAAAAAATACACTTGGAACATCAGCAGACAACAAAAAAGTCTAGCTGTCTCAACAAGATAACGATGCTTCCTTTCAGCAACACCATTTCTTTGAGGTGTGTCCGTACAAGAGGCCTGATATGTAGTCCCATCCGATTTAAGTAAACCAACAAAATCATTAGAAGTATATTCACCCCTTAAATCACTGCGAAAGCATTTTATGACTATCAAATGTTAAGTTTTCACAAGAGCTCTAAATTGTTTGAAAACTGTAAGAAAATTGGACCTACACTTCATCAGATAAACCCAAGTATAACAAGTGAATTCATCGATAAATGAAACATAATATCTGGAACCTCCTTTCGTGGATACAGGAGAGGGTCCCCACACATCAGAATGCACTAAATCAAATGGAGCATTAGAAGAGGTAACACTATTACTGAATGGTAATGCTAAAAACTTAGCAAGTTTACAACCACTGTAATCAGAAATATCATGAGCATCTAGCTTTCTCAACGCACCTGTAGATGCTAAAAATCGTAAACAAGAACCAGATACATGACCCAACCGAGAATGCCATAAATAAAATGCTGAAGAAGAACGATTCAACCAAAAAGAAGACAAATCCACTCTAGATAATGTGGAACCATATATGTCCCTAAAGTGATCCAAAAAGTAAAATCCCCTTGTCTATGACCTGTCCCAACCACCTTTTGAGTTTTCCGATCATATATAGAACAATCAGATGCAGAAAATTTGACATCACATCCTGAATCACAAATTTTACTAACAGAAGGAAGATTCATAGTAAGGCTCGATATGTAATAAACATCAGATAAAGCAACAGAAGGTGTGTCAACTGAACCAATGCGAGCCGGGCTTTTAGAGATGAGGCCTTTTGGCGAAGCCAAATCAATTTCGGGCCACCCTGTTAATGGCATCAAATCACCATTAGCTGCCACAATTGATTTTGTAGAATTAAAATTCAGCGAAATGAATTGTGACAAAAGATAAGACATGTGATGAGTGGCGCTCGAATCTAATATCCATTTAAAAAATGATGCGAACCCTTTATTCGACAAGGTTGACATAGCATACTGAAAGGCTAAAAAATTCTTTAACGGCTCTATCGTGTCAAAAAATATCTGAAATTACACATACATATTTACAAATTTTTGAAACTGCTCAAACAATAATGCATCCGACCTTATATCATTCTTCATGCTAATTAACAAAGACAACCCAATAATTGACAGCTTCAAGGAAAAAAAAAATCAGAACCTTCGAACCGAACCAATATTCAAATGTTTCCCATACACTAAAACCAAATAAATTTACGTACACGGATTGTCGGCAAACTAATGAACCAAACTGAAAAAGGGTTTGTACAAAGCATATAAATAGACAAGAAAACAAATTGCTCTGAATCATAGATATGCTAAATGGGCTGACATATTAGGCCTTATTTACTAACAGATAAATCTTTAATTTTATTTTCGTATGAATATTCAGCTTACAACTTTGTCTCATGGGCATAGATCTTAAGCTCTAGTTCAGATCAAAACTTTTGTAACTTAATTTTAGGGGTGTGCACGGTTCGGTTTGGGTCGGTTTTTGGCTAAAACCGAAACCGAACCGAAATGTTCGGTTTTTATAGAAACCAAAACCGAAACCGTTCGGTTTTTGGCGGTTCGGTTTTTTCGGTTTATTATCGGTTTCTAACCGTTTATATTTGGGAATGGAAAATTTATACCAACAAACTTGTATTACATAAAAAATTGGTTATTCTTATTATTATTTTTTTTTTTTGTCAATGTAAGCATAATAATGTTTATTATATAATTATATAATTACACACATATAGATGAGACACACATATGTAAATGAACATATACATAGTATGATCATCGTTATATATTTATTGATATATTCTCAAGTAAACACATAACACGACAAACACACATATAAACATAATCGTTAATATAAATATATTATAAATCTACCCGCAAAATGAATATGAATTTATAAATTTGATTTATTTAGTGATTTATTCATATTATATTAATTATATATTATTATATAAAAAAATCGGTTCAGTTCGGTTTTTACGGTTCGGTTTTTGGACGAAAACCGAAACCGAACCGTATATTTCGGTTTTTGAAAAATCAAAAACCGAACCATCGGTTTTTAGTTTCGGTCGGTTTTTTTGATTTGGTTTCTTCAGGTTTTGGTTCGGTTTCGGTTTTTTCGGTTTTGTTTGCTCACCCCTACTTAATTTTACATGCTGCCTTTGTTATTATAAGTTTAGCTTTTATTTAGTCACTTTTGACTATTCGAGGTCCCAAAATGAATTTATGTTTTAAGGGGCATTTACATATATCCTCAAGAAAACCCAATATTTGCATATTTACTCAAAGCATCCTTTAATAGCATTGTAGATCATTCATTCATTAAAGTAATTTTTGAAGTTTGATTGAGTATATATGTAATTCACCCTAAATGTAGCATAAATTAATTCTAAGAGTTAGATGTAGAATAGACACCACTTGCAGGCCATATGCCTAGCGTAGTGGTTATCAATCTGTTAATGAACCGTCGAAAGCGGTTCAGTACAGAGCATTTGTGAGGATTAATATAAAGTTATAAACATGGGAATTTATTATTATTATTATTATTATTATTATTATTATTATTATTATTTTTTATTATTATTATTTTTTTTAATAATAAATTTCATTAATACATAAAAAAGTTTACACAAAGTTGGATGGGAGTTTAGACACAAGTTGCGCTCCTACCCCTTTCTGAATACAAAAGCTTATTATTATTATTATTATTATTATTATTATTATTATTATTATAAAACATCACTTTCATTAGAAACAAAACTATAGGATCACAAGAAATTAGTGGGGAGCCTCGAAACTATCTGGGCTCCCACACCTTTAGCGATAGCAAAACTAATCCTACTGAAAATATGAGCAGCAGCACGCGCCCCGATGTCTTGAGTTATAGAGAACTTCCGGATCCTCTTAAGTAAGGCCACCGCATCTGCCTCAAGTTCCCCCAGAGAGGAAAACGAGAAAGGGATGAACCCATATCCAATATTCGCACATTTAGCTCCGTACTTGACGCGCTTACGTTTTGCGGCATCAATCACCACACGACCTGGCACAAAATCAATCATACCAATTTGTGTGAGGGGAGATGACCCTGTCAAATCGACACATACGTCTTGTCCTCCATCCCAGGAATAAAGCAGGATATCAGCTGGTCGTAAGACTTGCTCACTATCTCCACCCAACCCAATGTCGACCTCTTTACGCGCCGAGACCCCGGATCGAGAACAGATATCAACCAAGGTATCACACACTATGTTATGTCGGGAAGATAGGCAAATGTGGATTCAGCCATTTTGGTAACACGTGTGAAATATATATCTGTCATTTTCTTCATAAGTTTGAGGGCAGCGATCTCATCCGGGTTACTTAGAAGGTCAATCTCCATTTTCGTATTAAACGTGTTCAAGGCCGCATCGGAGGAAGGTCCAGGGGTTACAACATCAGAATGTCTAAGGAGCTTAGTATGTAGTTTGGCAGATTGTAGTCTAGACGCAAGGAATGCATAATTCAAAGCATCCCCTGCTGAATATACGCCAAGCCCCCCAAATACAAATGGCAGGGTTGCCAGCCTCCATTGCCAATCACCAAATCCAGGCCCAGAAGCGGTGACAATACGCTCCAGAGAGGAGCGCAGTGCCGCATCAAATGCGATGTGAGCACGCTCAAAGACCCGAGGAGAACATGTGCGCATAGAGAAATATAACTTGGAAATGCCGGCACAAGCACGAAGGAGCAACAACTCACATTGAGGGTCCTTATTATTATTATTATTATTATTATTATTATTATTATTATTATTATTATTATTATTATTATTATTATTATTATTATTATTATTATTATTATTATTATTTTTTATTTTTTATTTTTTATTTTTTATGAAAGATTATTTTTCATTGAAAAACAAGGAAATTACATGAAATTGGAGGGGAGTCTAGAGACAATCTGTGCTCCCACTCCTTTTTGAATACACAAACTAACACGATGAAAAACAAAAGCCCCGCTCTTAACGTTGTTAGAGTGGCTGCTGGCAATAATCCCGGCACGCGAAAGTGTATTCAAAGCTTCCACATCAAGTTCCCCAAACGTAGAAAAAGCGAAAGGGACGAATTTGTATCCATTGTCTTCACACTTGGACGCATACTTCTTCCTTTTCTTTTCCACATCATTATTCAAAGCGGCCCCAGGAGACCATGACGTCACCCCAGTCCCAGCAAACGGAGAAACCCCAGTCACATCCAGACATACGTCCTTACCTTGGAACCAGTTAAACAATAGCACATCTGCTGGACGTAATTCTCGCCCCTCCTCCGACAGAAACCCCAGTGGAGCCTCTTTACGCACCATAATCCCTGTTTTGGAACATATATCAACGAGGATATCACGCACCAAATTATGCCTAAACTTAACTCCCACTTCGCTAGCGCAGTGGACCGCGTGGTCCCCCCACTGGTCCATACGGTGTACATTGCAACTCGGGCATAAGCTGCCTTCAGTGAACATAGGAACCGCAAGCCTGTAGCATAACACCGATCGAAATTGGCGAGGATTCATCCTTTGTCCTAGACCGTCGATAGGGATGGCGAAGAGGAAGTCCTGCGCATGTGGGGCGCGGATACTGCTAAGTATAGCCATCTGCCTTGGACTTAGTGAGTACTTGGAAACAAGGTCTTTCTCAATGACACCGAAATAACACTTTGCCAAGGTTTTCATCATTTGGGGGGCAGGAGCGCCCCCGGTGACAGTGAGGAAGTCGGTATTATAAGTAGCGTTGAACGTGTCCAAAGCATGCTGGAATGAAGGGCCATGCGCAACCATACCCGTTTTGGTGAGTATCTTATCCTGTAAGTCGTTCGTTTGCATTCGAGAAGCGAGGAAAGCATATTGGATGATATCCCCCGCAGAGAGGATGCCAAGGCCACCGAGCTTTATTGGGAGAGTGGCAAGCCTCCACTGCCAATCACCAAACCCTGGCCCCGAAGCAGTAACAATCTTCTCCAAAGAGGCACGTAACGTCTGATCGAACTGAATTTGGGCCTCTGATAAGTACAAGGGGGAGCACGTTCTCAAAGCATACGATAATTTCGAAACTCCTGCACAGTTACGCAAAAGGAGAAGCTCACATTGCGGATCATTGAGTTTGTTAACTGCCTCGATTAAATGTATGGTTTTGGAGACCCTTTTAGAAGCCAAATCCCGACAGAATCCTTCGTCCAAACTAACTGAGCCACCAAGGAGTTTGACACCAATGAGCGGGCGAGCAATATTTATAGGGAACACACCATCCACTCTGCTTCTAGGGTCTTCGGCAGGCCAGAAGAGTTCAGTCTTGTCAACATTTAAAAACAAACCCCGAGCGGGGCCCTCTGTCCTGATGATGTCCAGCGCCTTAGCGACCATGAGCGTATCTCCAACAATAGTCCCATCATCGAGGTACCACGCCTGTAGGGTAAGCTCACATGACTGATTGATAGCATGAATCAAAGGGTGCAGAGCTAGGGCAAACAGTAAAGGGCCCAACGGATCACCTTGTTGGACACCCTGACATGACCAAAGGATAGAGTCCTCATAATAGAGCCTGGCAGGGCGCGCATAACAGAACTCAACCCAAGGAGCAATAGGAGGGCATCGCGCCCTAGCTTCCTGAAGCAAGACATTCCTGTCAACAAGATTGAAAGCATTCTTAAAGTCCACTAAAAGCATGGAAAGTCCAACTTCACACCCCTTCGACTCAATGAGCCTGTTAACAGAGTGAAGGACAGCCTCGCACCCCCCTGGGACTCTAACCCCGAATTGAAAATCCTGCAAGTAAGAGTTCATGGAATCACCGACCGAAGAAGAGGCAATCTTTGACACAAGCCGGCGCCAAACAGTACCGACAGCAATAGGGCGTATACCGCCACCAGGCTTAACTAAAGGAGTCAAGGGGGCACTAGCAATATATTCCCCCAGTTGACTAGGGCATTTTCCACTAAGGAACAGATTAACAACTCCAGTAATGGACCCAAGCAAGTCATCAGCAATAGCAGACGCCGCGCCCCCCAAAATATCCATCAAATGTTGTGCCCGTAGCCCATCACGACCACACGACGTCCCTTTGGGGAAGCTGCGAATCCTATTGAGTACCAAGTCCTTGTCGACAGAAAGGGCGTCCTCGTCAAGTGAAAAAGAGGACAGGGTCGGCTGGGGGGCATAGGGGTGTTTGGCCTCAAGCTCCAATAGCGTGTCAGGTGTGGATGGGGCGACACCAGAAGACGTGAGCACCTTAATAGCAGCAGTAAAATGCCCGTCCCCAAGTTTACGCTTGCACAATTCTAGGTTGACCCCGTTATGATCCTTAAGTTTCGTCATCCCTTTGAGAGATGGAGGCACTTCGGCTAACCGATCCATCACCAGACCAAGCCTGTCCACGGGATCCCTCCATCTGAGAATGGCGCGGGAAATACAGTCGAGCTGGCAGCGTTCTCTCTCACCAGAACGTCGTTGAGTTCTGTTTGTTGGCACAAAGGCGGAGAGCACACATGATGGCAAAATAAGGAGTTGCACCCATGCAGATAAGTCCCCCGGGCACAATAGTACCTTATCCAACGCTCCACGAAAAAGCTTAGCAAATCCAAGTCGCGCCCTAGGGGGAATACATTTAACTGTACGTATTTTCTTTGAGAAAACCCGATCAAGGATGTTGAGGTCATAAGTGGACTCACAACCGAGAGGGGGTATCCCAGAAGCAGCTCCCTCAATACCCTTATCACCAGTGAGAGTACTATCTGACCCGCCAGCAACACTCTCCTCAACTATATTCAGGGCCGGCCTCATGGGTGTAGGAATACCATAAATCGCTACTTCGTCAAAACGAGGTGCCGGAACCATATCACCAGCGGCATGTTTGCAATTTTTACTAAAGGTGTGAGTGCAAAAACACTCCCCACAAAGCCAAATGCCCGCTTGATGAAGTGCCTGGTCAAGAGTAGAAAATAACGAGAAGTCACTCGCAATGCGTGATTTGTGGTGAGCCTTTAAATCGTTAGTCTTAAAATGGCGCGTACCCAAGTGGTCAATAAAATATTTCTTAGTAAATCCCTTCCGGTTCCCCCCACTGCACCCCTCGTGTCCTTGTAATGGGCAGGATATACGAAGTGCACCGAGGCTATCCATAATGAAGAAGTGAAGTCCACCAAGTAGAGTGGTATAGGCCAACTCAAAAATGTCCACTCAAAAATTAAATGGTATAGTCCACCAAATAAAATGAAGAAGTGAAGCCCACTAACAAACAAGCCCTCAAAATTGCCTGCTCACACAAAGCACCAAAATAAAATGTTTTTTAACAGTGGGCCCCACAGAAACTTTGCACCAAACCAAACGCAATCTCTCTACTAGTTTTAACGGAAATCAGAGCAAACCGCAAACAATGGTCCCAGCAATAAAAACTACTCGCAATGCAAAGTATATGGTAGTGGACCCCACGCCAAACAGCAATCGCAAGGCAGTGTCCAAAGTAAACCGCAACCCCCTTCTTCACCGGTTCCCAACCAGCCAACAAGCTCTTCTTCTCCAACAAGAAAACGCCAAACACTGACCAGGTGAAACAGAAACGCAGCACAAACACAAACACGACAGGACAAGAAACAACAACGAACTGTACAAAGAGCTATACAACTATCTAAAGGGTAAAAGGAATATGTACAGTGCAACCCACCTTCACCATTCAACCGGAGTGTTGAAGTCAACTGAGGGCGTTGACGGAGGGGAGCAGTGACGGCCACCAAAGGGCGGGGGCACCCAAGGTCGAGAGGTCAGGGATCGCCCATAGTGAAAGGTGTATTATTATTATTATTATTATTATTATTATTATTATTATTATTTTTATTATTATTATTATTATTATTATTATTATTATTATTATTATTATTATTATTAAAACATAATAATTTTACATAAAGTTGGATGGTAGTCTAGACACAAACTGAGCTCCCACTTATTTCTGAATACAAAAGCTAACTCAGTGAAAGATAAAAACACCATTATTATTATTATTATTATTATTATTATTATTATTATTATTATTATTATTATTATTATTATTATTATGTTTTCAATCTACTTTGTTTTCATAACAAAGAATCAATTTTAATTGTACCAAATTTTGGTCTTTTATGAGGAGGCTCGAGTCTGTTCAAAAAAACCTATAATATGAATGGGGCTTCAAAAAAAAATAAAAATATATAAAAAATCATTAAAAGGCATTTTCCGGGTTGCATCAAATTAATTAAAGCCCGATCATGTGTAGATAAACTGATTTGCGCTTGATCAATAAAGTTTTGACATGAATGAGCTTTGATCCAAGAAAACAATCTTTTTCAGTGATATGTGTTTTATTGAACTACACATTAATGATGAAAACTAACACTGCTACGTACCTTGAGGTTTGTGTAAATCGCAAAGCAAAAGAAACTTGTCGTTGAACATAGATCGTGTGATTTAATGTACATAAATAAATGAATCAAAATTTCAAAAGGTTAATATAAAAATATGTTACTAAACTTTTCAAAGACGTTCGTCTAAGTTACTGAACTTTTATTTTATTCATTTAGAAAACCTTTTTTTTGAAAAGCTAGAATTAAATAAAGGAAACCTCCAAAAAGAGACAAAAAACATAGTACAAAAAAAATAACCAACAGCCAGAGGAGGCAACCCAAGAAGCCATACCAAACAGGCCTAAGCTACAATAAAAAACCAAAATGGCCAAAAGAAAGTAACCAAACAGGACCTAACCAAGAGAACTATACATCAGGGGGCTTGAAATAAATCAAAAGGCTTCGAGACCCAATTGTTCCAGTTGGTTATATGCGATTTGAAGCGAGCAGAAATCCATAGCTTTGACAAAGTTTTTATAGAGGGGAAAATATCTTCTTCCCGTATGCTAGAAACCGAGTCTGGAACAACATTGACGATTCTATTCCTCCACTTCCAAAGAGCCCAAACAATAATAGAGACAACACCATGAAGGACTTTGTTTAGGCGATCACAACCAAGCGACCAGATTCTATTAGAAGCGATATCAGAGATTGTAAACGAAGGAAGGAACAAGGGTGGATTCAAACCCCACCAACACCACACTTTTCTCCAGATAGAAAAAGCACAGGGGCAATTTATAATGCAATGCTCAATTTCCTCAGCGGTGCTGTCACAAAAAGGGCATAAGCTTGAAGAGATGTCTACTCCCCGTCTAACAAGATTACCGAGGGTGGGAAGCCTGTTAAGAGATGATCTCCATACGCATATATTCACCTTTCGAGGGATCCAAGGATTCCAGAAATGATGGTAACCAATAGTGGAGGCGCCAAGAGAAAGATTTTGGATTGACTTAACAAGAGTGTTGACTTTAAACTTACAAAACATGACATTTGAGGTTACTGAACTTATAAAAATGTTCACTTAGGTTACTGAACTTTTAAAAACATGACATTTATATTACTTAACATATCCAAAAATATATGATTACTTCACTCTTATCAACACTAAAATATGATGCATATAAGTTCAGTAATCTAAGTGAACAAAATGAAAGTCCAGTAACTTATGCGATTTTTTTTTTTAAAAGTTTAGTAACATATTTATATATTAACCCAAATTCAAATAACGATAAATCAAATCTCAAGTGGGTGTTGTGTTCTTGCAATTTGTTCGTAGACACGATATGAAATAACAAATAACCCTAAATAGTTAGCTTAGAAAGAAAGCTAACATAACCTAATTAATAGATAAATACATCAGCTAAAAGGTCGAAAATCATGATTAAAAAAAAGACACTTTAAAAATTACATATTTTTCCAAAATAAAAATTTTCAATGCGTGATATATAATGCTATTAAAACATGTTTTAAAGAAATATGTAAACATTGAACTCAGTCAAAAAAAGTGACATGTAAATATTTAACTGAGTAAAAAAAGTGAAACACAGTTTGAAGCAGAATAAAACAAACATTGTTGTTAATAAAAAAGTACTTTACAAACTTCGATGTTACCAATAAAATTTATTTTATTATATTTGTATTATACAATTTTATACTTAAATTCTTTTGTTACTAACAAGGTACTTGCGCCCGCCACGTTACGGCGGGTATTTTTGGCATATATTTTGGTTCGGTATTTGCGTGTATTTACGTTTACTAATTAACCTTTCCTTTTGGTTTGTGTTGTGTATTATGAATGGACCTACTACGTTGGTGGCGGTGATGCACGGGCAACATCTTATTTTTAGAGGTTGTCGTTTTCTGGTATGCGAAAACCTTGTTATATTTTTTGCTACTTTCGACTTTTTGGTATAACTTTAGTTAATAGAAAATACTTTTTAGGGCATTTCGAAAACCTTGTGTCTTTTGTTAAAATGGTTGTGCACAAATAATAGGTAGTTTGTGTTAAAAAAAAAAAATGTTTTGTTAAAATGGTTGTGCACAAATAATAGATGGTTTATGTTAAATCAAACAGTAAGTAGGTTTGTATTTCTGTGAGCTGGAATATACCTGACATCTTGTTGGTAGATTTAATTGCCCCAAAAAAGGGGGAATTGCATATATACCCAATAAAACATGAATATTTGCATATTTTCTCAAAACATAAGTTTTTAATGCACAATGTACAATGATGTTTAAGCATGTTTTAGGTATATATGCAAATATGAAAATTTTAGTGGGTATATATGTAATTGCCCCATTAAAAAAATCATCCGAAAAAGAAGAAGAAAAAAATGAAGGAAACGGGGCTGGACATTTTGCGGAGTAAAATAAGCCTAACAAAATTTATTAGTAAAAAAATGGTTTATGGAACAATCAAAGGCACTGTTTGAAGCTACTTTAGTATATACGAGCGGGTTTGCTCGCGCGTTGCTGCTGAGCGGCCGTGTTTTTCATTTTGGGCAAGTTTGTATATTTCATGAGTACCATAAATCTATAGAGGCAATAACTCCTGAACTAAGTGTCAATATCATATTGTATAAATAACATTTGTAAATAAACGATAACTACAAAGTTTAAAATCAATATGGCTTTTGTACAGAAATTTATAAAAGATATTGATTCAGATTCAACAAAGTAAATGTAGGATTGTTGAAAGAAGGCACAACCATCAATTCGGTCGTTGCGATCTTCTTTTTGGACTCGATGTTTTTAGCTAGTTCTTTTCTACTCGACTGCAATAAAAAAAGAATAACATCAGCAATTAATTCCCAACTACGGTTTCAACTTAATGTGTGTGAGTAATAGTGCGGGTTCACTACTCTCCATCATTTGATTAGCAACAACAGTTTCTAATCTAAAATTCTGCATAAAATTAACCTATATCAATATTAATTTCACTAATGTTGAATTCAGTTTGGTATAAAAGTGCAGTTATTAGAGGACATAGAAAAAGATTCTTACGATGAAATCCACGAAGCCTTGAAATAATGTTCTGTATGTTATCCACTCTTTCACCATAAACTTTAGTCAAGCTTGCAACAATGACACACAATACTCAAAATCAGCATCATTAAACTAATTTCACACCCAAAACCCCTTACAAAAACCAGTGTTGTAAAAATCGGCCATGGCGGCCGATATGGCGGCGCCATGGCGCTTGGCGGTGGTCCACCGCCACGATATTTCCCATATCGGTCTAACTTGGCGTTTTGGTCAAAATCGGTCAAAATCGGTCAAAAATCGGCCTTGGCGGCGGTCGGTCAACGACGGTCAACGGCGGTCAACGGCGGTCAACGCCAGATCTGGGTTTTTTTTTCAGATTCACGCCGGTCAATTGATGGTCAACGCCGGTCAATTGATGGGGTTTTTTTTTTCAGATCTGGGTTTAGGGTTTATTAGTGTATTAATGTATTAAAGTGAGGGTGAAGGGTGGGTGTATAAATGTTTTAAAATGAGGCTGCAACTTGGTTTTAGGTTTAGGGTTTAAATAAGTTTAGAATTTTTAACATTTAACCCCTCTATCTTTTACTATTTTACATTTAGTCTCTAAACTTTATAAATTTTACTCAAAAAGTTTAAAATAAGTTTATGTATTTAAACATTTGTCCCCCTCCATCTTTAATAGTCTACATTTAAGTCTTAAACTTATATATAAAAAAGGCCAAAACACATATTAGTACCCCAAACTTGTCAAACTGGATCATTTAGTACCCTGAATTTTTAATGGTGCATGATAGTACCCCGAACTTGGCAAACTGGAATTACTACTACCCTATACCAAATTAACTAGTACATAATTTATCATTTTTTAATTTATGCTAAAAAATTAATTTACTAAAGCTAATGTAATATAAATGATTTGTAGTTAAAGTTAGGATAATTAATTATATTTCATTAAAAATTTAGTTTATTTTATTTTTCTTTTAGTTAATATAATATTATGTTTAGCTATTGAGAATAAATTCATATTTGAAATAATATATTTTAAAAAGTGAATTTACTGCACTACTTTGATATATGTAGATATCCGTATTATATACCAAGTGTTCGTTTCAAATAATTTTGAGACCATAACAACTTAACTATTTATTTGTTCATATACATATGTTAAATTGAAAATTACAAAAACTCTGATATAGTTAGTTGTAAGTTGATCTAAAAATTATATGAAACAAACATTTAATAATATACAATTTTTTTTTGAGCAAGCATTTAATAATATACTATGAAGATTTATTAAGAGTAGTGCGTTAGAAATATTTTAGAGATACTATCTATATACTTTTTATATTCTTAAGAATTAATTAAAATAATATATCAATTTTCAAAAATTAAAAATAATTAAATTTTAAGAAAAAAATATATTTATCTAGCCAAAGTTTTACTATAAATTATTTATTAAAAAAACTTTACTAAATTGACATTTAGAAAAAAAAAAAAAATTAATTATTGAGTTAATTAGTATAGGGTAGTAGAAATTTTATTTTGTCAAGTTTAAGGTACCATATGACACCCTTAAAAGTTCAGGGTACTAGATGATCCAGTTTGCCAAGTTAAGGGTACTAATATGTGTTTTGGCCTATAAAAAATTTAGTTTTAGTTAAATGTGTGGTTATTGACTTATTTTGTTAGGATATTACTAATATTTATTTTTTAAAAATAATTTTCTTTATAATTTATGGTCTCCGATATATCACTGATATATCGCCGCCATATCGGTCTTGGCGCTTGGCGGTGGTCGACCGCCGAGGTACCGCCGAGCGATATTTACAACACTGACAAAAACAACTTGCACACTCCATTACTGCTGCTATTTTGCAGCAGTCCAAAAGATTACCCGAATTTCCATTAAAAGCCACTGAAACACTCGTTAAAAGCGACCCAATTCACCCTTTTATTGCTGCTGTTTCACAGCAGGTTTCCATTATAATGGTGAGATTGATTACAGGAGCTAGTTTTAAAAGAATCAATCAATCATCTTTTTTTTTGGTTATATATTTCAAGAATTCTTACTCTATTGTGACAATTAGGAAGCAAGATCTAGAAAAGTGGTAATACATAGTAGTAATAGTAACAGAAAAACGAACCTGCAGATCAGCGAACTACTCTTTTCAATGTCAATTTGGTCAATATACTGCCCACATTTGACCAAACAAATTGCCTGCTCGTAAGCTTTGTTACCACAACACCTGGATTGCCTGTTAAGTGTAGCTCTAGAAACTGTGTAGTTGACCGAAGCACCAATTTAGGACAATAACCTTTCACTTTCTTAGACGCGGCACCCATACCTGCACTTCTTTTGTGGAGTAAGCACTTCAAACTATTAGTTTTACTTCGAGATACATGTATAACTATCTGCATACCACTTTATGTATCTCGAAGATGTAAAAAGAACTTTTATGCTGTAAAATCCATGTTTCTGCACCAGTTTATGCTGTAAAAACATCGTGTAAAAGCTGTAAACAACACCATATAAAAGCTCCATATTCCCCTGTTCAAACAGTCAAGTGTCTGGCATATTCCTGGTGTTCAAAGGGCGCAAATTCTGCTGTAAAAACAGCAGTTAAAAACTGTGAAAACAGCGTTTAGTAGACCCACAGAAACCCACAGAAACTAAAATATCTTCAGCAAAAGAATTTGTGCCCTTTGAACTGTAGAAACTTAGTAAAAAAAATGGCACGGCATACTGTAAGAAAAACCCACAGAAACCCAAAGATATTGGAAAAATAACCTCCATCGAGTTTTCTGAGGTAGAAACTTGAACACTAAATTACCTCAATCGAGTTGTCTGAGTTAGAAACTTAGAATGCTGGGATAATTCATGTGGTAGTCGAAGCTCAAGTAACCATATTTAGTCTCATAGTGGCTATCATCTTCGTAGTCTTCGTAGTCGGTAAGAAAAACAGACTCCCTTTCATCGTCTTCAAGCCCATTGAATTGGTAATCGATATGCAAAAATAGAAACTAATATTAGAGTCACTTACCTTAATAAGCTTGTGTCTAAATCAACTAAAGACAAACTACATTTAACCCGTTAACCCACTTAAACAGCCCCTTTATAGGCAGACTTTTAAATAGACAAAATCGGAGCCATTTGTGAAATTTGGAACTCTGATTAATTCATTCATAAGAAATCGATAATCAAAAATAAGTTAATTTTTTCCTTTTCTTAAAGGAATGTAAATGCTATAGTCTGTTACATGAAAACAACGTGTCATTTTGATCGCTTTTAGTACTTCCTGAAACTCAAACAACATTCATGATTTTACAGTCCAAAGTCTTGTTTAACCTTAACTTCGGCAACCCTTATATAGGTGTATTTCAACATATATTAAGACGTAACAAAAAACTGTAACAACACATAACACAAATCAGGACAGTACACCATATTTATAAAACGCTAGTATGTAGCCATACTTGCAGAGCGAGATCGAGGCTACCATTTTTGTCCTGATCAAAATACAAAAGCTGCAAAAATCAAAAGCCTATTATTCAGCTTAGATACCAATATAAATAGCAATAAGCATTAGTACTTAAAGTCAATATTGGGATTTAAAAAATATAACAGGAAAATCAGTTAGACGCTGTCAAGTGATCAAACGTTTAAATTTATAACATGAAAACCGAGGTTGTCAAGTGTTTTGCATCCATATTCAACACCCACAATTTGGTTTAAGTAAAAAATTAACTATAAAAGGAACAGGTCAAATGGGGAGACAGGGTGAAAAAAGGGTCGAAAGTCACATACATTATATTTCAATTGAAATGAACCTGCAAATCATACGGTATATTTAAGAAGTCTAAATTAGGTTCATCAGTTTCCTCGGCAGCCTCATCTTTTTGAATCATAGTCAATAATTGTATACGATAGGATGTTTTTGCTTCCCTTACAAATTTTTAAGGGAGTATTAATCTGTTCATTTGTGGTTCACTCTGATAACTTTTGCTATTGCCTTTTCATTTCTTTCCTTCCTTCAGTTTCATTACTGATATCAGCTTCAGATTTGGAACTCCAAAAGCATCAATTGAAGCAGTTGAGAGCACTAACCCATGCATAAAAAAAAATATTTACATAAAAACGGAAAGCCAAAAAGATAAAGAAAGATGTGCAATATGCTCATCAGCTTGACATCACCTTCATTCACCACAATTCACTTGTCTCCACAGGTCGAGTTTCCAAAACTTTAGCTTCATCAATAACAACTACAGGAAGAGAAGGTAAGAAGCCCGTGTTTGTGTTCGAAAACAACAAACTCAATGACATTAATACGATTTTTGTATCCCTGCAATACACGACATCAGCTTAAAGTTATAAGCCTAACAAAAGAATCAAAAGTATAAAATAGGATATATACAAACAAAGTCCAGAATTTATTTAACGGAAACAATAGGCATAAATTGAAGATAAAATGCTTATGAGGGTGTTTGTCTAAAAGCTTATTTCACGATTTTTATATGCTCAATACATCAGCCTAACTACAGCAACAAAACAACTAAAACATTGACAATACTTTAAAACTTACAAACAGAAAAAAAATAAAAATAAATAATTAACTTATTTTTAATCGCAAATAGTTAACACAATAAGCATATAAACATCATTAAATACATATTAAATTATGATCCATAAGAGCTCATCTCGTTACATGTTTTGATCTCGTTTTGGAAATTCATAATCACAAATGACATCTAACACAATAAACACATTAGCAGCTTAAATCAGGAGAAACATGGCTACATAAGGGATTCATTCGAGCCGTTGTAAGCTATAGCTATGTTGTTACATGTCTCAAGTTCATTTTATAAACTTCAGCTCTACTTCTGGTCCAGTGGCGCAGCTTTTAAGGGGGGGGGGGGGGGGGGGGGGGGGGGGGGGGGGGGGCGCCCGACCCCCCGAAATTTTTTTTGCGATGTAGGGGGGTATATAGTTTTCGTGTAGAAAAATTTCGGTATATTCGGTTTCGACCCCCGAAAATTTCGGTATACCTGAAATATAGCCTTAGGAAAAAAAAATTTAGATCCCAACCCCCACTTAAAAATTCCAAGCTTCGCCACTGTTCTGGTCGAATGGTTAACCTAACAGATACTACACTAATTGATCATATCTAGACATACCAATGTAGCAACAATGTGAATATACTACACAATAACTATAGAATCATCAAACCAATCAATTTAAAGGAACTAAACCTTAGTAATAAAAAATAATAATAATAAATACTTCATTCAAACTTTGTGTAATCTATGTTAAGTAGTTACCTTATAGTCAATGTTATAAATGGCGTAAGGCGTGGCGTGGCGGCAAGGCCACGCCTCAAGCCTTACGCGCCATGGCGAAGCCATGGCGTTTTTTGCGGCGTGACTAAGGCGGCGAAAAAATATTTATATATTTATCATTTATGTTATAATATCATATTTCATATACATTTGAACTACTATATTAGACATTTAACTACTACTTATTATATAATTATCAGACCCAAATAACAAATAGCCCAAATTTCAAATGATCGTTCAAATAGTTATTAAAATAATAATAATAATTAAAAAAAAAAAACAAAAAAACCAAAACTGTTTCAAAAAGGCGCGCCACGCCTTACCAAAAGGCGCGCCTTTTCACGCCTTGTCATGCCTTTTCCCACGCCACGCCTAGAGCAGCCGCCATGGTCTATTTCGTGGCGGCGAGGCCACGCCTCGCGCCTTGGCGCCGCCTTGGCGGCGCCTTGGCGCGCCTTTTAGAACAATGCTTATAGTGTTAGCAGGATTCACATTCTTCAAAATCTAATATTTTGCTTCATTGTTGACTTCGTAAGCTTGTAGAGCCATTGTTCCATCCTCGATTAGACCATGTGATGAAGCCAAATCTCGCCTTTTTCATCCACTTTATCCTGAACCCAAAAAAACAATGCTCTGTATTAACATAAAAAAAAAAAAAAAAAAAAAAAAAAAAAAATTCTAGCTTCATCTTCATGTCCATTTCTCATTCTTATAATCTCTCTAAAAAATTGAAAAAAATAAATAAATAAATAAATTTTATATACCTAACCATTAGCATTTTATAATCAATCTCATCGTCTTTCTCATCTTCATCTTCATCCCGATGTCTCATACTCGACACCCATAGAACCTGCTTGAAAATGAAATAAAAAAATTTTCAAACCCATTTGAATACCATCAAAACCCACATTAGAAACATTTAAAAAAACGGTGCCATATCCGGAACCCAAAATTCAATCGCCTGCAATATTACACCACATAGGAAAAAAAATTATAATAATAAGAAAAAAAATTAGGGTTGGTACCTACCTCACACAAATTGGTGGTTCTTCAATCTTCAATTTGTTTTACAACAAAACTTAAATGCATACTACATGGAGAAACCATATAAATAATCTTATGTGCTAACTTTACCTTGTATCTCAATTGCAGGAAACTACAGCAACTGCAAATACTTGTAAATTCAAATGCTCCAAACGATGGTAGTTTATACTTTATTTTTTTTCTTTCTAATTTTGTTTTAGTTGGGTTGATGTATCTTTTCTCTTGTATCTTGATATGAGTTTGAAGAATCAGGTTCATGAACCTTCTTTTAGTCCACAAAATGGTCAAAAGTCGGTGTACACTTGGTAGTTTTTCGTAGAGTCGTACAGTTTTTAGATATACACTTGTTGTATTTTGGTGTTAGCGTACAGAGATTAGAACGTTATTTAGCACTCCAATGTAAACGTACAATGATTATCCCATATTAATAGGTAATTAGGGCAAAACGGGATGTGAATAGTCCGGTTTGCATGCCACTTTAACCAATCAGATTTAGGCAACACCACAATCCACTAACTAATGGGCCTAGATATTAAATCCATAAAAAAAGACCAATCCGGATCCATATTATGTTGTAACGGGGGACGTAAAAAACCATTAATGACCCAACACACTTTTGGGTTTTAGTATATCTTATAATATAATGAGTGGACTACCATGTTGGGCCAAAGGCCTGTAAGTATACGAATGAATTTTGGAATATTATATTTGAAATGCTCAGTACGTTTAAGTTCCTTTAGTGTATATATATATATATAGAATGAGTGGCAGTAGCCCGCCGCGTTGCGGCGGGGGACATTTACAAAAGGTTTCATTGTGATACAATAGGTTTGATAATAGTTGTCGTTATAAGAACAATTGTTCACAAACGACATGCAACATCAGAAACAATAACAATAAAAAACGGCTAATAAAAGTAATTAGAAACAAAAATCTCAGATATTATTGTACATCATATCTGCAGGTGTTACCTACCTCGATATCGGTGTGTGTAAAAAACCCCAGAATGCTTCTCGAAGAAGGTGATATACGTATGAAGAAATGATTTTCTAGAATTTCCCATGAATATATCGGATGTTCGTGAGACTACACAAAAGGGATTCACCTTTAATAAGGACTTGAAGTTTGATCAACCGATCAATTACCAAATATTAATAAGTAAATGGTATACATGTTCAAAACAGGTTAAACCAATTATATTAAAGGCGTGTTTTTTATGACGCAATTTGGAACTTCTTTAAAGGAATTTATCTATCAAAGTAATTACATATGTTTCATTATACGAAATACTAATAGGATAAGTTTGGATAGAAATTCGGCCATTTATGGGCCTGAAAGGCCACGGTTTGTCAAAATTGTGGGCTCAGAAGCATGGGCTTACCCTAGATAACATTATTTTAGTGTATCAGGAAGGTTACGGGCGCCGTCCATTGTCCCATGTTACATATAGAATGTCGTTGCATTTTTTTGTTCATCTTTTTATTAAACGACACATGTATTTCCTTAGTTTTTTTCATATGTAATGTCACGTTTTATACACGCAATTGATATGCATGATATTTAAGCACCAAAAATAATTACTACGTACTGTATAAAACTAGCCAGTCTATCGGGTATCTCAAAAAGAATTTGGGTCCATTTGGTTTATAAGTGGGTTTTGAATAGGATTTTGATTTGGTTTAAGATTTGATTTAATAATAAGATTTGATTTATTTATTTTATTAATTTAATAATAACATTTGATTTAAAAATATTATCTAAAAATAAAAGAAGTTATATATGTGTGAGAGAGAAAGAGTGATGATATGTTGTAATAAAAGTATGTGAGAGAGAAAACCCACTATCCCCTCTAATTTTACTTTTGGTGGGCCTTCTCCAATATTTAAATGTCAACCCCATATAAAAAACAACAACTTTCACCATCAATACTAAATCAAAATCCAAAACCCCCCAACCAAAAGAGCCCTTAGTTTTTATGATTTCTGTTTTGGCATGTTTTATATCATTTTTTAACTCTACATATACTTTTATTAACAGTTTTTATTTTATTTTATTTTATTTTATTTTCATATTTAGGTGTTAATGGAATGAAGATGGACAACTCAAATGTTTGATGTTGACCGGATAGTTTTGCTCTCCAAGACTATCTATCAGTTGGAGAAAACAATACATGCATGTTTATTTTCTTAATAATTACAAACTAAATTGTTTATTTTATCATTGACACATTATTTATTATTTATTTAAAAAATTAATTGAATAAATTTAAGGTATTTGTTATTTGTTAATTTAGTCACACACGTAACTTCTTAATGAATAATTCCTTTCAAGATACCCATGATTTCACGGACCTATAAGCTATATACACTATAGAAATGACATGCTTTAAACCATTTTTTAACTTTACATATGTTCTTATCAACAACCTCCTTTTAGTTTCACTTTTTTTTTTTCTCTCTCTCTCTTAATGTTTATATGTTCACAGAATGAATATTGGCTACTCAAATGTTTGACATTCATAACATATATTGCTCTTCAAGACAATCAAAGTTGGAGAAGACAATACATGCACAATTATTATTTTAATCGTTACAAACCGAATTGCGTATCAAATCATTGACTTATTACCTATTATTCCATTTCAAAAAATAATGAAGCCTGTTTATGTTTGTCGTTGTTTTTTACTTTATTCAAACACGTTATCTCTTAATGGATAATTTCATTAAAACTCCTCGTGATTACACATGTCTAAAATATTATGTTAAAAGTAGGTGTTCTATAATGATGTGATAGAAGTAGATGTCCCGATAATGTTATTAAGAAATATTGATCAATCAAATGGATAATGTAACGGGACACGACTTCAAGTTGTTTAATTAACAAGAACTTCTATTCAAGCACAAATAATTAATGGAACACATTTCGAAAAAAAAAAAAAAGTTATCATACCACGGTTGGGAATTACTCTGTCTAATAAACGTTTACCTCTAAAGATCGTGAGGAATCAATATCATGTGTCAGTGGCATTTGCCATGACAATAAACAAGAGCCAAGGGCAATCACTTTCAAAAGTTGGGTTGTAACTATCACGTCCTGTTTTCACACATGGATAACTATATGTGGCTCTTTCACGCATCGAAAGCATAATAATAATAATAATAATAATAATAATAATAATAATAATAATAATAATAATAATAGTAAATTTGAAGGTTGTTTCTGTTGTGGATAGTAATCTATCAAAAACTACTACAAATGTAGTATATAAAGAAGTTCTTTAAGGTTTATGGTTAACGTGAAAGATGTATGTACAATATACATTTTTTTTTTGTAAAAGGATTACGTAATGGATATTCACATGAATTGTTACGATGGTCACTACATACATTTGCTTCTCAAGACCATCAAAATGGAGATCACGAGAAAGTAGACGTTTATTACATAGATATTTACAAGCATAGTAGTTTATATTATCATTAACTTATAACTTATTATTCAGTTCAAAGAATATTTCATACCATTTACGTTCGTTGTTCTTACTTACTTTATTCACGCACTTTGTTCTCTTGATGCATAATTTATTTAAAAACCTCGTGATTCCATAGGTCTATAAGCTATTTACATATATACCTAATCAAACTTCAAAAATTACATATTTCTTCAAAATACAAGTTTTCAATACATAATGTACAATGTTATTAAAGCATGCTTTGAAAAAATATGTAAATATTGAACTCAGTCACAAAAGTGAAACATAGTTTCAATTGACAGTTTTTTAACACAAACTTTGTGTATTTGTTTAATTAATAACAAAAATAAAATAAAAATAGTTTAAACTATATTTAGCGGGTAAAGATAGTATTTGATTGATTGAGAAGAATAATAGTCACACATTTTTAAAACTGTAATTTATTTAATGTCCGGAACAATAACTTTGGGAAAGAGGGTGTATATAATTATTCAATTCATAATTACTAATGACCTTTCCTTTGAGATAAGTATTTGGTTACTATTTCATTAGAAATGAGTAATATTTAATCTTTTTTACTACATATAATGCATAAATATTTTTCTTTAATCCTCAAAAACTTAGAAATGAGTAATATTTAATCTTCAAAACTTAAATTCTAAGAGGAGAGTTATTTTACATACCAAACTTTTTTTAGAGCATCCACCATGAAAGTTTAAGAATAGGTCTAAACAATTATGAAGAGGTCCAAGAATTTTTATATCATAGTGAGGAACCATTTCATGCCTATGTGGCATGAAAAGGTCTAGGATCTTGGAGAGGTTCAAAAAATGTTTATTTCCTTTTCTTTTCAACTAAATAATAATTGAAGAAATTTTATAAACCTCAAAAGGTTTATCCATAGTAACAATAGGTTCATAACATAAAAAGTTTTAAAAATTAATGACATTATAAGATGTGGCAATTTCATAAACCTTTAATAGGTTCATCCATAGTGGATGCCCTTACATACCAAGAGACTCATCCTACCATTCATTTAAAAAGAATTAATGTTGAGATTAAAAATATTTTAATATTTCACATATCTATACTACCTATAAAACAAAAATGGTCAAAGGTGAAAGTGGAAAAGTCAAGAAAAGTGAAATGTGAAATGTTGAAAAATGCATATAAGAAAATTATGAAATGTAATTAATATTTTTATTAAAACACCCCATTACTTAAAAGTACAATGATTTATACACATTGTACAACCAATTAAAACAATTAATACAAATCACAAACCGGGTTGACCCGGGACGCTTCAAACCCAACGGGTTGAACCGGTTTAATTTGACCCGTTTTCGACCCAACCTAACAAGTTGACCCGGTTTAAATCGACCAAATTATTGACCGGAACGGTTTAACTGGTTGAACCACCCGGGTTTCAAAACATATCTAGCAAATTAAATACAACCAATTAAAACAATTAATACAAATCACAAACAGGATTGACCTGGGACGCTTCAAACCCGACGGGTTGGATTGGTTTAATTTGACCCATTTTCGACCTAACCTAGCAAATTGACCCGGTTTAAATCAACCAATTTTTCGACCGGAACGGTTCAACCGGTTGAACCACCCGGGTCGAACCGGGTTTCAAAACATATCTACCAAATTAAATATAACAAATTAAAACAATTAATACAGATCACAAACCAGGTTGACCCGGGACGCTTCAAATCCGAAGGGTTGAACCGGTTTAATTTGACCCGTTTTCGACCCAACCTAGCAAGTTGACCCGGTTTAAATCGACCAATTTTTCGACCGGAACGGTTCAACCGGTTGAACCACCCGGGTCGAACCGGGTTTCAAAACATCATGTTTAATTCCCAAATCTTCAAACTTTTATTATTTTTCATTTATAACCTATACACTTTTTTTTTTATCAATAAACTATTTGTCGCTATAATATCCCGTTGCTATGCACGGGTACTCGTCTAGTTTTTTATAATTTAAATATCTCTTAAACCGTTAATCGTTAAACAAAAATAATTACACAATCGCGACGAGCATTTAATTATCTTTCTATAGACGGCCATTTTGATATATTTTGAACAAAAAAAATTTTTCATTACTAAAATTTGCATGAAAAAAATCACATATGACATTAGTATTAAATCACATATGATATGTAATATCACATGTGATATTAGTGTTAAATCACATATGATATGTAATATCACATGTGATATGTAATATCGCATATGATATTAGTGTTAAATCACATATGATTTTTAATGCAAATTTCAGTAATAAAAAAATATTTTTTTTTGCCGAAAGTATATGAAAGTAAAGATAATTAAATGCTCGTCGTAACGATATATTTTTTTCGCTTAACGATTAACGGTTTAAAAGATATTAATATTTGAAAAAAAAGGATAAAAGTGAGTTTTTTAAATTGATGTGATTAATCTCATCTATTAGATCAAATAAAGATAAAAATTGGAGATTAATCCCTTGATATATGTAAAAAAAAAGTTTGATACTAAAATGATCTTAAATCAAATTCTAATATTTTATTTACTTTCCTACAAAAATGTTTTTTAAAAAAGATTTTGAAGCAATTGCATTAAAATAGCATTTATTTCTAAAATTAATGGTTCATTCTAAAATTATTCACTCTCTACCATTTTTTATTTTATTTTTTCAAATTCATCACGATCATGTTTTCAATCATGATCCATATTTCAATCTCAATTTGTTTAAGTGGAATTAGTATTATATTGTAGTCAATTCGGATGATTATGAAGAGTTGCCAACATCACGGAAGGTTTAACCACAATATTTCAACTATAACTATATGCCGCTATAAAATCTCATCGCTATACACGAATAGTAATATAAAAATCACAGATAAAATAACATTAATAAGCAATATATATTCGAAAGAGACAAGGATAATATTGATTAATTATTGATATAAAGATGTTGATTTTAAATGAATCAACATGTATGACAAACGCATCTAGAATGTGGACCTAAAGGAGTACCCTCGCATTGTCCGCTGGCACCATGACCAAATCTCTGGACACATGTGTCATTACAACAAGCAGGTGGGCATGAAGGGCTGCATAGAACATCCTGCAAGTCGTGAGAGCATTGATCACCATTTGGGTTAACCAGCGAAAACTTTTGAGCAACGACATCATGTGCATTCAAGATATATGCTTGTTCACCAACTGCATGCATGTTACGTACATTATGAATTGTTAATCAAACCAAATCATATGTTAGGAATATTAAAAACACAAAACTGAAATATATTACCTAGCAAACAGACAAGGACGAAGATCATGTAAGTGTTCATGATAAGAAATGGTCTGTGAAAATGACTTTACTATAATCTTTTTCTTTTTCGATGAAGAATAATACCTTTACAATGCTTGATGTTGTTAACTTGGTGGTAATCGTGATTTTATAGCCCTTGCGCATGCCTTAAATATGGTAATAAATAAATTACAGTTACATATTACTATAATAATGTTAGCATTAATTCACAAGAAACGTTTTATTCTTTCCGTGGTTTTTTTTGAAATGAAAATATTTGCATTGATTAATATTAGTCAATACATTGGAAACTGAAAAAACATTTATTATAATATCATTTAATTTAAAAAGATAAAAATATAAACTAACTTTATTGAAAAAAAAAAAAAAAAACACTTTTAATCTCTTTCTTCCCAAAACATACAACAACTCTTTTAAACACACAAACTCTTAGGTGGTGTTTGTTTTTCAAAATTGCCTCTTAACAACATCTTAATCTGACTCATTCATATGCGGTCAGACATTTGAGTCATTAAGACTATTTGTTTATTTCAAGTCATTCAGAGACGGTAAGAGACAATCTATGTTAAGAGGGTTTATTTTTTTTCTGACCATTAAGAGACAGTAAGAGGCATAACCTCTTATTGAACTAAATGTGAAGAGGGTGTCTTAACACCTCTTAATGTTTTTTTTTTTTTTTTTTTTTTTACTATTATTATTATTATTATTATTATTATTATTATTATTATTATTATTATTATTTATTTATTTATTTTCACCTTGTTTTTCGTATTAAAAGTATTAAATGCAATAATTGCATATGTTTTGTTAGACAAAGAATGTATAAGATGATATGTGACCATTCATAATTTTTTCAAGTTGATAGGTTCGGTTTCAGACTCATATATCTCAACTACGAGCTATATAGTTAATCGTTTTAAAAAGTTCAATTTAAACTCTGTCACGTTTATTTTTGTCAAATAAACATAAAATTGCATTTTTTAAAAAATACTTATAACTTTAAACTGATTATTATATTATAGAATTTGTTTTATTATATTTAATAATTTTTTATATTGTCGACTACAATGGTTTTATATTATATTGTAAAACCTCATAGTTTAATGCATCCAGACATTTTTACAAAAACAAACAGTTTTATTTGAGTTAGATTCAGATCTCTCAACCACTTATTTAGATTAAGATGAGAATCAGATTCAGACTTTTCTACCACATATTCAGATTCAGATGTGAAAATCAGATTTAGAGCCTCTTAATAAACAAACGACACCTTACTTTCTCTATCTTTAAATATCCGGCCACCTTATCACCATGTCTCCAATAAATATTGGCGGAAAATATCATCTGCAACCACCCTATCAACTCGCCCTATATCGTCTACGGCCGGAATCTTCCAATCGGATGCTTTTTTCCAGCGACATCACCACAACAATTTCATTATTATTACTTGCCACCCAGACTCTACCTTAGTAAATCTAGCCACTATCATCAGTTGGGAATTTATAAATTAATTAATTAAATCTAGCCATCATCAGCTGGGAATTTATAAACAATTTCATTCTCTTGTTTGGAATTTTTATGTTTTTTTTTGTTTGGATATTATGTATTCTTATTTGAACTAGTCTTTGAGCTTTGTTTGCATTTATGATTTACTAGTTATAATATCTGTGCACGCACATGTTTTTAACATAAAATTTTTATTATATATTACTATAGTTTGTTACTAATTCCGTAAAATTATATTGTGCATAATAATTATTATTTATTTATTTCGCGTTATTATTTGAACCAAATGATCTAAAAAATTTACTTTAGATGATTTATACCGTTTCTTCATTATGTGTTTAAAAAGTTATTTTCACTTCATATTCATAGCCTAGACATATTCGGAGCCTAGACATGAACAAAATCTAACAAAAATAGTGAATGAATACATATATATATATATATATATATATATATATATATATATATATATATATATATATATATATATATATATATATATATATATATATATCAATGACAATGATTTCAATAATCCAAAAAGACGTATAAATGCAAATATATATCAATGAATGATTTCAATAATCCAAAAAGACGTAATATGATATTTTGTTCTTAATAATGTCAACAATCGAATTGGCAACATGTGCAAACAAAGATAAGACACATAAGTGGGGAAAAAAAGAGTGATCACAAAATCTAGCATATTTTCATGAGGCACGTACATTGTATCATAGATGGGTAATCTTAGGGGGGTGGCAATGCAAGGGTCACGAACCCAAATCATATAATGCCGATCGGCATGGACCAAAACCACCAAATCGGTATGAGCATTTCGGCAAGGGGGAGGGGCATATATTGCCGATTCGGCATGGAGCAAAACCCAACAACATTTGAACTTTTTCATTAAATATCATTAATTACATTGACCCATTTGCCATTGCCACTAAATATTGAAAGAAAGTCATGATGAATTATAAAATGTGTTGTTGCATTGTGATTGGTTGAACATGTTTTTGTCACTTGCTTTTTGAATCACCATTGCCACCCCCCTTAATCGCACTAAGCACCAATTCACCCATAAACAAATGGGAACCACATAAATTAAGTGGAAGAAAAACCTGTGAAAAATATAAATTTAGCAATTAATGTAGTCATCCGTCATTTAAAGAAACTACAAACCCAAAACACCCTCTAAAATTGTAGTTTTGTAATAGACTCAAACGCCCATAAAAACTACAGCAGCCATACCCGAACACCCCTTAAAAATTTTGGTTTCACATCATATTCAAACACCCTAAATACAACAACATCCATACCCAAAAGCCCCTTTAAAAGTGCATTTTACAGCAGCTCAAACACACTTTAAAGTTTAGTTTTTCAGCACCCCCAAACACCCCTAAAAACAGCAGTAGACATACATAAACACCCCTAAAAAAACTCCCTTAAGTGTAGTTTTTTCAGCACACCCAAACACCCCTAAAAACAGCATTAAACATACACAAAAACCTCTTAAAAACTGCATTTTGCAGCAGCCCAAACACCACTTAAAAGTTCAGTTTTGCAGCACACTTGAACACACCTAAGAAGAGCAGTAGACATGCATAAACACCCTTTTATAATTGCAATAGACATACACTTACGAAATCTATATCGACCCATGATGGATACGGTGTTGTAACCCCATATAATGTACCATGTGCTGTTATATGAATATCAATAAAATAAAAATCATTGAATGTGACAGATATAGATTATGTTTTTAATCAACGTTGATAATTCTGAGTGTGCATGGAAATATTATATTCAGAAGTTAAGATTATTATTGAAAAAAAATACAAAGTCTAATCATATTTGGCACATTAACTATTTATAAAGAGTCAAGTTTGTTTGAAAACTGAGAGGTGTTTCGGACCCACCCCAACCGATACAAAAATATTAACCATTTTGACTCATAACCCGTCCCGACCTGAACATCGTTCCAGCTTTATTAGATGTTAACAGAAATTAAAATTTCCAATTCTCTTTACCAAGTCATCTAAGATGGCCAGCTTTGGGTCGTGTGAGTCTCACGTCTACCAATGATTTTTGCACAACCTACATAACATTTGAATAAAGACATGTAAGAACATAATATATCGATGCCTGATCTAAAAAAGGACATGTGAAAACAAATGAGCACTAAGATGATATATACTATAGCTGGTTTGACATAAATGATGACATGGAGATCAGTACACAAAAGTGCTATAGTTACTTATGAATGGGTAGATTTGAGCTACGTTGTTGTCTCTAAGGAGTCGCCAAATGGTAACATTAAAACAATATGCTTAACCGGTCAAAAATGGCCCCAAGGCATATTTTTTGTGTAGGCATCCTCCAAATTTATTCTATTAAAAATAAAATACATTTTGTTGAAATATGACACAACCCAAATAAGACTATCTTAAGACGCACCATTTTAAGTGAAGTAGGGGCAGACCCTTGATTCCATTGATACTGGCGGATAGATAGAGGTCTTCTTGACCGGATTATGCATCCAAAAGAATATCAAACGGCAATCAATAGATAAAATTGGTAATCCTAATTATGAATAATTCCTTCTCATGAAACCTGGTCATATCTGTCGGATGCTGCTGAATGTTGATGCAATACATGAGCTGCAAAAATTGCGTCTACATTTTGAAGACCTCCACCATTCATCATCATTAATTAAGTTTCAGTCAATAACCAAACATTGACCGGTTAATTCATTATTTGCATATCAAGTGTTAATAGATCAAGTTAAACGTTCAAGTTCAAGTTTCAACATCAATATACTCATGGTGTGGTAGTTTCAATCAAGTTTCAACATCAATATACTCATGGTGTGGTAGTTTCAATCAAGTATTGTGGACCTGCAAGTTGATGATCCAACTAAGTGTGCATTATAACAGTAGGTTCCGTAACTCCTAATATCACAAGAGGTTGACAACCAAGTAAAGAGTGTATGATGCACAAACTAAAGTTTCAACAATACTCAAGCTATACAAATCAATCAAAAAGTTACTTAACAACCTCACTATTATATCCGATCATAAATTTAAGTTGATTTTTTTTTTGTTTTTTTGTGCCGAATACCTGTATCTCTGTTAAGTTGTTCTCCAAATGTGATGTCAGGTACATTGGTCCTGCAAGCTACATTGATCCCCACTACATGCATCATTCAAGCTACATTGGTCCTGCAACGGAGAAAATATTGATCAACATAAACATGACATTGTCTTGTTTGATAAGGGAAACATATCAACTGCAGAACGTAGGAGTAAGCAAGTTGGAAACTGTTATTAATGTGTAGAGGTAGAAATTCAAACCCATTACAAAATGAATGGATCAATCTGGTTTATGTTTTATCTTTACTTCAGCAAATATGTAAATTAAAAAAAGACTATCGCCTGTTGCACAAACGGCGCTGCATTAATAGCAATCCACATTCAGTTTCACCATTTACAATTATAACATAATTTCTTATCAACGTTATCCTCTTTCTTGTCAGGGCAATTTTAGAGACTGTGACCACGCTGCCGATACAACAAACATATCTACAAATACATTTTCAAAAACTATCAGTTCATACAACATCTTAATAAGTCAACAATCACATTTTCATAAATGCATTGACAAACCAGAAACATGACGCCCAATCACTCTTAAAATCAACATAAACCAAAATATCCTGCTAGTAACTGTTCAGAAATGTTTTAAGGCAATTTATACTACTTCATCATAATGAAGTTATATAAGCTGGATTAAAAAGCCAAAACCAAAAAGGCCATAAGCCGGCTATATAATCTGAAAAAACACCCCCATCAAACAGGCCATACATGAGTTTAATTTGGCATAACTATGGAATGGAAAAAATCATGAAATGTTATTGTTATAGTCATGATACTCAAGTTCAAGCAACTTTATATTCTAGAGTTGAACTAAAAGGGAAGAATGTTTACATCCACACTAAACACAATAACATAAACCCATAACTCAATTGGGTCAAAAAGTTAAAACCCTAAATTTATTAATTAAAGATTTAACCCAAAAACATACCTTTGATTAACCCTAAAAACAAAATCACTGTGATTACACATTTAAAATCTTTAAATGAATAACCAAAACTAGATCTCTTTTATGGTGGCTCAATTGTGGTGACTGGGTGGTGGTACGGTGGTGGTGCCAGGGGAGGTAGCAATGATGCGTGGAATTACACCCTCGCAAAAGGTTTTACCTCTCAAGGGATCTTGAGAAGCTTGCAATCCCCACCAGGCAGTGTACCTGTTCATTGTAGTATAGTATACTGACAAGTACCGGGGGATTGATCGTTCAACTCAAGAATAGTGTTCGTTAGGATTAAAAAGTCTACTAAACTAGGTCTAAAGGTGAGGGATGATTCTTTTTGTATTTTTATATTTTAAAGAAAGCAAGTAAAATTTCGGGTTTTGAAGGAGTACTAGCCAACTAAACCAATTAACTAAAGATGCAATCAAAATAAAATAAAACTTAAACTAATTTGTGGTGTAAACAATAATAAGAGAAAATGTGTTTACTTATTTCACTACTCACTAGATATCTCTTACCGGTTGATTAGATTGTTACAATTGCATGGATGATGGGTTATATTCCTTAATACTAGTCGTAGGGCTGTGTACTATCTTTCCTAACTCTATAGGCTTCTACTTCATTCTAGGTCGAGCCGACTACTAGCTCCAAACGTAGTATCACTAGCAGTTGCCTACGCATTAAATACAATCAATAAATCGTAGTACACCTCCGATCATGTTTCTTAAGACGTTCAAGCAAGTTACCAATTGGAAGTCTGCCAGTTTTCTTAAGCCTAACATCGAATACAATCATCCACAACAATTATAAACAAACCATCAACCAATAATCAACATCTAAACTAACACAAGAAAAACCTAGCCTAGCATGTTAAAAAGAAGACAAGCATAAGATAAAATCAAATAACACATAGACATATTGAATGATTATTGGAAAACTTATCTTCAATTGAACATGAATGGAACAAGGGTTGAAACCCTTGTTTTTATAGAAAATTTGTCTAGGGTTTTCACAAAGAAGTTCTCCAAAAGTTCCACCCTTAATGAATGAAAATTAGAAAACTATATATAGATTTTACACCTTGACGGCGTCACGTTATAGCTTGTGACGCCGTCAACTCGCCGCCAAGATAAAATTCGTATTGCCTAGATCCACTTCTGACGCCGTCATATGTAATTTTACTCTGGGCCGTCACATGTATTCTGACCCTGACGGCCTTGGTGACGCCGTTAGGCCAAATTGCCTTGAAATTGTTTTGGGCCGTCATGTGTATTTTCCATATCCACCTTTTTTGCCTAGCTTGACGCCATCACTTGTGTAGCCTTGACGCCGTCAGGTACTGTTCCCAGCAAGGATTTTGAGACTTTGTCATTTTCTTCACTTAATCGCTCCAAAAATGTCCAAAATGCTTCCTTTTCCAGATTTCTTCTCAAAAGTACCTAAAATGACAAAAGGAACGATTTAGGGCAATAATTGATCAAATAATCACGAATTTGGGCTTAAATGACCCCCTAAAAGCGGTACACTTTCCGCCTTATCAAATACCCTTACACTTGAGATTTACTTGTCCTCAAGCAATTGCGCTTTTATTCTAATCAAAATACAAGTTAGGGGTCATTTAATACTAAGATAAAAGTAATTACAACAAATAATCGTTCCACTTAAAACCAAAAACAAGCACGGAGGTTATACACTAGCACCTCACAAATAGTGTTTAGATACTCACATCTCTCGGGTGTAATAAAGTATATATCACAATATGAAAATGGAAAACATCTCTCACTACATGTCATAGAAAATAGATTACCATAGGCTTGGAAAATGATCAAACCTCCACCACTTGGCGTAAGCACCTAGGATAAACTATCAAAGAGGTCTTTTAAAGGGTTATAACGTGAGGTGTAGGGATATAATAAACACGGCTTTATTGGATAAAGGCAATATTTACTGGTGGCGAGTTAATCATCTTACTTAATTACATGTATAATATGACGTTGCTAAGCCAAGACTCGACTCGACTTAAGCTAATAAATCAAAAATAACAAAAACTTAAAATAAACATAAAGGAAGCGGGATGGTAGTCCGTATATTTTTTTCACTTTTTCTTTTTCTATTTTTTTTTCTATTCTTGATTTTTTGATTTATTCTTGCATACACTTTTACCCTACCATCCAAAATAATACATCATAGGGGATTTACGTCCCCCTTACACTTGAACTTTTACATATTTTACAATCAACTATTCTAATGACTCGAATCAAGATAATCAAAACACTTTGAGTACTTTTAAAATTAGCGCATATATGGGGGTAATATAAAATGGTCTTCCACATTACTCCATAACACAAGTACTTTACCCATGAGTCCCAATCGTCCCAAAACAATATGTATAAGATATGACTCGACTTAGCAACCATGTAATCAGTTAGACAATTTACTAAGGGTTTAAACAAATAACAATAATGCACTAAAGATGAGTGCATACACGGAAGGCTAAGGCGATTTGGTTGCACATTTGGGGTGGATTGTAAACAAATTCTTCCTTTAAGTAAAAATGCTTAAAGTTATAAATGAAAAAGATAGGCTCGGAGGGGTGTACTAGGGGTATCGTGTACTAAAAATGAGTACAACGCAAAGGTGTAGGAAAAATTAATTGACTTTGTTAGTCAAGGTAATTGACTTAAATGGTCTAGTAATTATGATACAGGTTTAACACAAGGGTGATCCTAATGCCTCTTATCATGTAGTAAATCCTACTACATGAATGTAGTCTCACTAGCGGTCTCGGGATACATCACTAACGCAAGTTCTAGAATCTAAGTACTACTGGTACACTCATAAGCACTAATAATGAATGCTTTTTCTAACAAATCTAAAGGCGAATCCTCACATATTTGGGTGGAATTTTTTTTTAGTGGTATGGTTTTTTTGTGCTAGTTATACAACTCCTATCCATGAGACGCTCATTAAGGCTAAAACTTCACTCCTAAATGTTGTAAAAAAATTTAAATTTGGCGCTAAAATTGCCCTAACAAGTATTTTTCTCAGTTTTATTACACACCTACTATTGAACAATCAAACTCAAACGTAATAGTATTCTCTAAAGTATCATCATTTACCCTCCCGTTACACTTAGGCTGAACATTGTCCCCAATGTTCAATAAAAAGGATGTAAAAGTAAAGAAGGTAAAAGAATGAAAACAAATACTCCCCTGATTCGTTCGGTGTGGATAGTGTGTCAACATGGTTAGATCTTTTTCCAAGAAAATGAACTTTGAAAGCTTCCCTCCAGAAATATAAATCATCCTCTTGTCCAATGTAACCTGTTAAACATGAGAAAACAATCAAGGCAAACCTCGCGTAAAATCGGCGGCAATCTATATACACTAAAAATCCTAGAAAGCAAATTAAGATATAATGCTTGTGGAATGAATGTTTGCAGATTTCCTGGAGTTTATAAAACTAAAGAATCAACAAAAACTTTAAGACTCCGGTATAAACAAAACTCGCAAAATTTTTCAGAATTTTTGTACCTGACGCCGTCAGAATGTTCCTGCAAAAATCTCATGTTAAGTTTCCGGAAAATTTCTGGAAAAACTTATGCCTTACTTCCTGGAAAATCCTACAAAACATCATTATGACTCGATACAAGCATTTGACTCAAACAATTACTAATACACATGTTCATTTAATATTGTTGTGGTTCATGCTCAATTTCGTTCTTATAAACAAATTTAGGTCTCCCCTTACACTTAGCTTTTGCAAAATACCTTTATATGTAATTAAGACGAAGTTAAAAGCAAAATAAAGCATTTTCATAATTTACTTTGAATCATGATCCACAAACAATAAAAATAAAACACGCATATGGAAACAAATAAAATCAAACAAACAAAACAAATAAACAAATAAAACAAATAAAACTTGGGTTGCCTCTCAAGAAGCGCTTTTCTTTATTTACGAGTCTTGTAGCTAGACTCAAGGTCATGGGCTATTACGTGACCTCGTCATCGGTTCTTGTTCCTAGGTCATTCTCGATCGTGGTTTTGTATTCCAGACCTAGTTGCAAGCATTCCTTGTAGAAACCAAATATCTTATTCATAACATAGTCTACTCCTCTGCGTCTATCCTCATCACTCCTATAGTATACTGCTTGTTTGTTTCCTTTTCGATGTTTGATAAAAGACGAAATTGTTCAATCTTATAGGGCATTTGGTAAGCTATCTCATCATTCTCATCCTTAAACCTAACTATCCCTAGAGATTGGTCATAATTCATCTTAGAAGCCTCAACAAACGGTTTTCCGAACACTACTTAACTTAGGCAACCATCTATTACAGGACAAATATCCTATACAATCACAAAATCGGTAACATAAGTGAAATTTCCTACAAAGACGTGCAATCCTTTCACTCTCCCACAAAGTTACTCATCCAACTCGTGTTAGGCATCATCCTATATCCAAGTTGCTTCTTCATTACCCAATTGTAATGAGTCCTAGTCATAATGTTTATGGGAGATCTAAGATCGATGTATGCTTTCCACACATGCATATGCCCAATATTGCATGGTATATTGATGTTAGAGGGATAACCCACTTTGATGAGTGGTGAACCAAGGACGTATGGTGTCTCGGGGTCATCGAATAGATCGTTATGGTATTCCCATTCTTCCTTGGTGGGTAACCTATCGAAGTATTCCTCTACATTTTCTACTTCATCAACTTTCTCTTCCTTTTTCTCTACAACTTCCTTAATCTCATCCGTGTCACTTTCTTCCTTATTATTGTCGACCGGCTTAATAGTAACTACATTGACAAAGTGGACGTATTTAGATGATGAAGGGTCCTTAATTTGGGTTCCGCTACTAGTGTCCCTAGTGTCCTTCTTTGGTGTAGTTAGCACTTGGTTGTTGAGAGCTTTCAACAAGTTGTCAATTTTATTGGTCATCTCCGCTTGTTGTTGATTGAATTCGGATTCAAACTTAGCTGAGATGCCATAAATTTGGACATCAATCCTTCAAGATTATTGGTACTACCATAGTTATTGGAAGGATTATTGTTGAAAGTACGGTTAGAGGTTGGACCGTTTGGTTGGTAACGATTAGGTGGATTGGAAGAATTGTTTTGGGGCATGTTTTGGTTTTGCTTCCACCTAAGGTTCAGGTGATTTTTCCAGGAGGGGTTGTATGAATCACCGTAAGGGTTTTTCTCGGGTTTGAAAGTGTACCACTTGTCTCCCGTTTTGTCGGTACGCGAGGATGCGTAATCCGCGAAAGCTTGTTCGGGGAGTTCCATGCAGTCACGAGTGTCGTGGGGATCACTACATAATTCGCACGAAGAAGTGATTTTGTTCACTTGGCTTGAAGGTTTAGGAGCTTCGTAGGATTTCATGAGAAACTTGATTTGGTCTTCAAGTTCCATGATCCTACAGTCGGGAGTGCTTGAATTGTTAGAAGGCAAAGATATTGCCTTGACCGTTTTGTTCAAATCACGGGGATCATTCCAACTTTCATTGTCATAGAGAGCAAGATCTTCTATGAGTTCCCATGATTCTTCCGCACTTAGATCACGTAGCTTGCCACCGGCCGATTGATCAATGGTTCGCCTTGTGGAGAGATTGATATGGCCATAGAAAATTTGGACTTGGAGCCAAAGATCTATGCCATGATAAGGGACTTTTGGAGTAAGTCCTTGAAACGAGTCCATGCTTCATAGAGAGTTTCGCCTTGAAGTTGTTTGAATATCAAGATGTCATTTCTAAGCTTAGTAGTTCTCCCTGGTGGGAAAAATTGAGCAAGGAAACGAGTGGTGAGATCATCCCAAGAGGTTATGGATCCCGTAGGTAAATGCTCAAACCATTGACTAGCTTGGTCACCTAGAGAGAATTGGAAGAGACGTAATCGGGTCATTTCTCGAGTTACAACATCAAGGTCTATGGAGTCAACGATTTTAAGGAAATCCTTGAGATGTTGATTAGGATCTTCGGAACGAAGTCCGTGGAATGTACATCCGCTTTGCACCAACCGGATGGTGTCGGATCGCAAGGGAGATACATTGGCTCCTTTAGTGAGCTCAATGGTGTTTCGATAGCCTTGGTGGCTAGGATGGGAACACTCTCCTAAGGTTCGGGGTCTAGGAGGTTGATTTGGTTGTAGTGGGTTTTGTGGATGGTTATGCTATGGTGGGTTGATGAGATCAAAGAGATTACCACCTTCCATGATGGCGGATGGTAAAAGTCACGAACAAAGAAGCGAAAAATAAGATAGACTAAAGAAGACCTAAAAAAAATAAAAATAAAAATCTTACTAGAAAGGAATCTAGCAAGTAGACCTAATAAAAAGAAATTCTAACCGAGATAATAACTATTTCCCTGGGCTGCGTCGCCAAAAACTTGATGCTTAGAATTCCACCCTCGCAAAAGGTTTTACCTCTCAAGGGATCTTCGAAGCTTGCAATCCCCACCAGGCAGTGTACCTGTTCGTTGTAGTATAGTATAGTGACAAGTACCGGGGGATTGATCGTTCAACTCAGGAATAGTGTTCGCTAGGATTAAAAAGTCTACTAAACTAGGTCTAAAGGTGAGGGATGAGTCTTTTTGTATTTTTATATTTTAAAGAAAGCAAGTAAAATCTCGGGTTTTGAAGGAGTGGGCGAAATTAGTTGCTAGCCAAATAACCCAATTAACTAAAGATGCAATAAAATAAAATAAAATAAAATAAAAGTTAAACTAATTTGTGGTGTAAACAATAATTAGAGAAAATGTGTTTACTTAGATTTCACTACTCACTAGATATCTCTTACCGGTTGATTATCTTGTTACAATTGCATGAATGACGGGTTATATTCCTTAATACTAGTCTTAGGGCTGTGTACGATCTTCCCTAACTCTATAGGCTTCTACTTTATTCTAGGTCGAGCCGACTACTAGCTCCTAACGTAGTATCACTAGCAGTTGCCTACGCATTAAATACAACCAATAAATCGTAGTACACTGATGAGTGCTCAAACACTCATCATTTTTGGTCAAATCTGAGCTGCAAAATATTTAAAAACACTCAAAATGCATCAAAATACAGAAAATATCCCAAAATTGTGTTTTATATGTTTCAGATGTAAAATGAGTCAAAACAGATGAAAATCGAACAAACTTTGCATAATTGGCAGTTTTAGTCCCCAAACTTTCAAAATTTGTCAAAACTAGTCCCTAAGCATTTATTTTGAAAGATAAGTCAACAAAAGGTCCTTTAAAAATCAAAAGTTGTCAAAAAATGATCTTTGGATGAAAGTTTGAAAGAATTACAATTTTGGTCCCTCGACTTTCACTTTTGGCAGAAATAGTCCCTGGGTGTTTTAAAATGGATAATTATATCAAAGGTCCTTGTGGAAATTATAATATGACAAAATTGGTCCTTGTAATACTTTGGCAGGTTGGCGATTTCAACCCCTCAAATTTTCAGAATCTACAAAATTGGTCCTTATGAAAACTACTTATACCTTATGGACCCTTATGTAATAACTTAACCCAACACCTAAACCCACTAATAAAAACCACTCCACCCTTTCCTGATCCACCAAACACCCTGGCCTAAATCCACTCCAAGTCCACCTCACCTTTGATACTAAAAACCACCCCGGTCAACCATCCAGTCAAACTCCACCCTGTCTTCCACTTTCCCTCCTCATACCCATTGTACAAAACACCACCATCTCAACCCTTCACTTCTACACGCCACCACTCCCTCAAAAGCATCCCCTTCACCTCCCCCCATATCACCTCCTCCAAGAAGTCACAAGATACCACCTACCCATTATGGACACCCTGGCAATCCAAAAAGACACCACAATTGATTTCCCGCCAAAATAAATTGACGGCTCAGATCAAATTTGCTCATCCAACCGTTCATAGAAAAAGTGGGAAATGTTCAGGAACCCTCCTTGGTCTATTTAAATGAAGAAAAAGAGAAGAGAGAGGTAGTTAGTTAGTCAGCAGGTGTTAGAGTAGTTAAGTAGAAATTAGAAATTAGTAAAGTTTATGTTAAAATGTAGTTTTATGTTTCAAGCTCAGTTAGTTTTAAGCTTTCAAGTTATTTGTGTCCAGATTCTCAATTTGTTTTCTAGTATCCAAGTTTAATGAAAAATTCAAGTTTCATGACAAATCTCCTTTATGCCTAAATAGTTTTCATAAGCTCTTTGTATTCTGTTCCATAAGCTCAATTTACTTCAACAAATGCTTCTAGGAATCTCAATTAGTTACTTACTGATTCAGTTACATACTTTCATAAATAGTCAATGAAAGTCAAAGTAGCACTTATGGGTGATGAGTCAGATTCAGATGGACCATGGGTTGTACTAGTTTGTTTCTAACAAGCTAGAACTTATATACATCCATACTTCCTGAGTTGAGCTAGGATTGAAGTAAGTTTTCTTTATTAAAATTCCATTTTAGTACAATTTGCTTAATTTTTCTTATTTGCTTTGGCTTCTATTTAAATCAGCTTGTATAATGTAGTGTTTAGCTTATAGCTACTAGACACTGCTTATTGTAGTTGATTGAGTACCCTTAGTTGAATTGTTCATGATATAGCTTAAGTTTTCATGCTAACTGCCTAGATTTAGCCTAATTGCATTTTCTTTTTCCTGTGATTCGTTGTGCTGAAAACCTGTGTAATTAGCCTTAATTTAGTTTAAGTAATCTGTATTAACCATTAAAACAGTAGGTTTATAGCTAAAAGTCATAGTTGTAGTGCAAATCATCCCTTTAAGGGGTGTTTGGTTTAACTGTTGTAGGACCTCAAAACTATCAACTTTAACACAAATATAAGCACTAGATGAAGTAAAGATGGTGACTTGATGTAATATATGTGTGGCGTTAAACTTGAAAGAGAATAATAGATGAAGAGAACTTTATTAATAAAACACACACAATACATACACAAGCACACGCCTCAAATGAGCTTTGAGGTGTTTATATAGTAACTTACATAATGCCCTAAAAGGCTTTCTATGGGCTTTGTCTAATGGGCTTGGTTTACATTTTCTAATAAAAGCTTACATGATATACTTAATAAGTACCAAGTCCATAGCCCAATATTCTTAACTATTACAATACTTTTCGACTCAATAATGATCGTCACTTTTAATGCTAACAATCTCCCCCTAAGAGACGATCATTGAGATCTCCCTTTGATTACATAAATGATCAACACTTCTAATGCTAACAATCTCCCCCTAAGGGTGATCATTGAGATCTCTCTTTTGTGACCTTGATCTTTGATCTTTGAAGCTTGTTCTCTTTGAATCTTTGAGTCTTTGTGTAATAGCTTTTCTAGATTCTTTGTTCCAATCATGCTTTGTGATCTTTGATAAATGTCGTTTGGTTGTTCTTGCCTTTGATCAACATCTTTACTCTATTGTCTTTACGTCTTTTCCAACATGATCATACTTTGTTTGACATTGAATCTTTGTGAAGTTCTCTTTTCTTTGACTTTAATCATTGTTTCTTTAGTTTTGTAGATTCTTTGACTTTGACTTAGAAATGTTCTGAAATTTGCTTTGCTTTGATCTTAGAAGAGAGCTTTGCAGGGTATGAGCATGTGGATCTTTGAGTGATGGTAACGGTCTTTCTCCAAGGAGCATTCATTAGTACCTGCATAAAACAGTTAGCAATAAAGTATCCGGTACTTATAGGTTCAGAATTAGAGATCGTCAACAGCATAGTGTGAAGACTCCTTCTAACCCTTACCAAGGCCGTTCCTATTTCGGATACTCCCGAGAGAGCTTACGAGACCTACTAAGTAGATCAACGAATGGGTGAGTCGCTGGGGATCACTCCACAACTGTAGACCATTTTGAAACATAGTAACCATCATGATAGATAAGGCAAGATCCGTAGATCTCATAAAGACTCTTAGAACTTGTGTCCTTTTTGGCGAACACAAGTGTATTCATAGGAAGTGTATCCTAAGAGATCTTTTAATGAATCTCATGGCTCTAGACTCGATAAGTGCATAATTTGGTTTTCCTATACGGAGACTAGAGAGAGGTCTCCTGCTTCAATATCAACCATCTCTAAGAGATAAGTTGATAGATTACACTGGTTCCCCGTGAGAATGAAACAAGCTCTTTTAAGAGAACTTGAGTGGCTAGAAGGTTAAGTGTAGTGCGTCACTGGGTCCATGACGTCTTTATCTTCAATACCGGTGTCACCTTGGTAACAACCAGTAGCATATGAATTGAACCCGGTTTCTGCCCTAAGGTTGAACATTTGGAGGGCTATTTCTTTTCACCCTTTCATTTGCTTTTCTTTTTAATTCTTCAACCACTTCTTTCTCCTTTCATTCTTCTCTCATTTTTTTAAATCATACCTAAGTACTTCTAATTCTAATCTATTGGAATTGTCCTTGGGTAGATCCCTCCGGCTCTGGCGGATCATAGGACGGTTTTTCCTAACCTTAGTCACCTTATTACTTCATGACTATCCTATTGTTGCCATCAATCCATTTGTGAAAATCTCTCAAAGTGTTTATGATAATAAAACATACTTTGTTAACACTTCAAGAGTTTTGCATTTCATTAGAAGGACTCCCCCTTCACATGTGCTCATGGATTGTTAAGAAATTTGCACAAACGTGAGGAGTTTGCACCTTTTTGAATTGATCCACTTTCAATGAACATGACCGATTCGAGACACGCTTACCTCACTAGTTAGACTAGCTTGAAGTTATTACCCGTCCTGGTCAAGTCCAAAGAAAGTCTCTCGAGACGGTACATACTACTCAGACAAGTCCTATTCGAGACACGCTTACATCACTAGTTAAACTAGCTTGAAATTATTACCCGTCCATGACAAGTCTTTTCGATTACTGACATTTTAAGCTTCGTCAATTCATTGGTACTTTCTGAGTCGAGCTCTTTCGAGATTCAGTCACAATCTTAAATCACTTTTGATCACATTATAATCATGTCTTCTCCTCTTCAAAAATAGCATATCCATGGTATTTTTGATACCAATTGATTAAAACCTTTTCTATTTGGATAGCATATGGGAGAAACGGATGTTTGTAATTCCGACCACTCGGTTTTCTATTATGGTTATGCCAAAAACTGACCCAAACCGAACCGTGCACACCCCTAGGAAGTAATCTTTTTTTTGGGTAGGTTATAAGATTGTAAAGTATTTCTTATTTAGTATTTTGGTTGTTGCACAATAGGTGTTGTTTTATGCCCATGTAACGGGCCGAGATGAGAGATTCATTCTCATCCGTTGTACTTAAATGTTTTTTTGAGTAATATAATGATCTCCTTTTACGAAAACAAATAATAAAAAAAAGAAAAAGAAAAACATGACACTGAGTTTGGCAAAGAATTTATCGTCACCCAAGATCCCTATTCCATGTTTTTCATCATCCAAGGTTCGTTTGACCATTTATCTTTCGTTCAACATCTGTTATGTTCCCCATGTGCCTTGCACATTTGGGAAAAATGGTCATTTCGGGTGTTGTCTAGGGACAGACCTATATATATGCCGGCTGTGGCACGGGCCACACCCTATTTTGGGTCGCGAAGTGTAATATTTTTCAAAAAGTGTCATTTTTTGGTATTTACAACCCTCGATATTCGTGCTATTTCCTTTATAGTGCACTTTTATCTTAGCTCAAGAATGCTTTATAGGTGCGAATTTTTACACCTATTAAAAGAAAGAGTTTGTACAACACCCTTCCGAAAATCCTAGGTCCGTCCCTAGCTAGTCTTGTCTTATTATTTGTTCTTGGATATACCTATGTCTATCGTTTTCCAAATGAGTGTCGCGGATACATATAATTCAGAAGAATATGTGAGTGATTTATCCATAACATCTCTTTCCTTTATCAGGAGTTCTACCAATTGATATCTTCCAAAAAAATAATTCAAAGTCAATTTCTTGATTTGTATCTTCAATTTTAGTAAACTTAGAAAGTTCTTCTGTCAAACGCCTATTTAATGAACTTACAAAATCTTTCAAATTGTATCTGATTAAATCCATGTATTATGGACATAGCGTCTATCTCGGATTAATTTGAAATTGTTGGTCATTTATATTCATCCATATCGAATTCTCTAAAGAAAAAAAAAAACATTTTTGCTGGCGCATTATCCATCAAAATCAAATATAGCAATTATGGAATTTGGGTTCTATGAATCTTTGACTGGAACCTATGAGACAGGTGGAAAAAAAGTTTTTATTGAAGTTTAATTTTCATTTTTAAGAGATGCAACCGAAACATAATTGATAAAAAAAAAGTCCTAGAAACCCAATTCTCTTACTTAGGCTTACCATTTTGACCTCATGTGCAAGGCACAAAGGGACATAACGGATGTTAACTGAAAGATAACTATCAAAGGGACCTTGGATGATGCTGTTGATGTGGCTAGTACAAGTGGTATGAAGATTGCTACATCAAACCAGTTTGATGCCCTTCATATGGATGATACTAATGACTTTGGTATTCCTACCAATGAAGTGACTAAGGATGTGAATTCTGGTATTAAAAAGGAAGCTAAGGAGGATGGTTCTCAAAAGACTGGTAATGCATCACAAGAACTGATTGTGAGTGATTCAATGGGAACTAATGCGGTTGGTCCTACTCCATTTGTTGCGAAAATTGGGGAGCTTGAAAAGCTACTTATTGATGGGAAAGCTACTCTTGTGGATGATGATCGTCATCCTATTAAAAATGTTGATTATCCGGGTAATGAAAAGGGTTCTTCGTCTACTTCTTCTAATAAGAGGGTTAACCCATTCTATAAGGTGGGAGAGATTGTTTATTCTGACAGTGATGAAGAGGAGGTTGTGAAACTTTTGATGAGTCCATGAACCTATTTGGTGGTGGTCATGATCGTGAAGCTGATTATGATGCCTATGATTATGATGAGTATGCAGATCAGGTCTACAATCTTTCAGGAATTCTGGATGCTTTTTATGACATGTATGGTATCAAGCTCCAAGGACTTTGATTGTACAATAAATTGCACGACCAGGACTTCGATGGTGATCAAAGGATATAGGGGATGTTGTGGCTGAGCCAAGCTTGTGTCTAACCTGAAATAAGAAATACGAAGACACTACGTTAAGTGATTGCGCAGGGGTTAGGCACTTTGAACCACCTCCGGCGTGTGAATAAGTATTTGATATGAGAAGTTAAATGAAAATTTGGTAAAGTAGAGTAGTGGAGATTGCATACCAAATTAATGACTCATCCAAGACTATTTATAGGTAATGAAATAACCTTGGAGAGTGTTCACACATTTCTTGGAGATCATGGGGGCGTCCCATGATTTATGGTAACCGCTAGGGTTTAGTGCCCCACTCCTCCTGGGTTAGCGGGGGAGCTAAGGAGGAAGAGGAAACGTGGGTAAGACTTGGTCTTACCAATGTTTGGACTTAGCATTGTTCCGTCCTTACAACTTATTGAAGGATACCCCGAAGGGCTTAATCCTTCGACTGGCGAATTCCCACTTGGTAACTAGATCACTAATGATTAGTTTTACGCCATCAAAAGTTTTAGGTGGCTATCTAGAGCCTTCGATATGTAGGTTGCGATAAGGTTCGAAGGGGGGGGGGGTCCTTCGAGCTAACCGAAGGGTACATCATCAAGCCCCCTAGTTGAAAGTTAGATATGCGTACGAGGATATATGGTTTTCAACTCTATCACAAACTCATACGTATTAAATCATGTCGTAGAGGAATACGAAATGAAATAAAAGAAATGTGTGTGTTTCTCAAACACGCATTAAATGTGCTTAAATACCATCTAACCACTCATATAATATACCACTTGCCTCAACATCGGTAATCCCGACATGTCCCTTCAAAATTTAAAAATCCATTTGAAGTCCGGGTAGATAAGTATGTAAAGACACGTGTACGACGAGGATTAAAACAAGGGACGGTATAAATCCTTATTACCCCAACCCTAAATCACTTTTACTCCTACGCCAAAAATCCACTTCAACATACTGTGTGCAAGTCCGATCAAAATCCATCCATAGCAGTATGCGTGATTAATCTTTGCAAGCAAAAAAAGGTAAATTCCCTTTTGTCAAACTCGAGTTTTTCGTAACAGCATTGCTCTGTTTTAGTAATTATGGCCAAAAATTTCAAGTTTGTTATCAAAGAACAAAAATGTACTTTAACCAAAGATGAATTACATGATTTTCTGAAAGATTATCCCATTTCTAAGAAGTATAAAATCATGCTCCCCACCAAACATCAAGCTATATTCGATGCCCTTAAGGGTTATGTAGGGCTTTATACTCATGCTTTTACTTTGTCAAACTTAAGAATATCATTTCACCCTTTGATTCTGTATTTTATGCAATATTACAAAGTACACATATCTAGGTTCAACCCTTTTGGCATAGCCAAACTCACAACGTACATAGTGATGTGTAAAGCCTATGGGTATGAGCCTACGTTGACAGTGCTTAGGGGCTTTAAGAACGTATACCCCGGTGGGGATTGGTTGACATTTACCAAGAGAGGTGACTTTGATGTTCCAACTATACTTTTAAAACCGTTTTCAAGTATTACGGAATGGAAAGGGAGTTTCTTTTACATTCAAGACACAATAATACTTCTCGAATATCCTGCTATATTGGATGAAGCATACAAGTTTGACAAAAAAACGTTTCAAAGATGACTTGCCTTACACTGTTTGGAGGAATCCATTGTATCAACGTCTTGTCCGTTATCCAGTGAATGTACAAACGTTCCCTGAGCCCATACTTTAAATGGCTGGTATATTTGATCACTTGGAGGGTTCTCCTTTGAAGCCTGAAATAGAATGTGGTGGACAAAGTAAGTATATTCTCATTTAAATATATAAAATAACTTTTCTGATAATATTTATCTTTTCTTTTCTGTTTGCAGAAATGGCTTTCCGAAATGTTGTTTTTTCTGGTGGTGCAAAGGAGGTGAGCTTCCTGCCAAAGGATCCTAATGAGGTCAGCTACAGAGTTGGCTCACCTTCCGTTTCAGTCAATAACCAAGAGGGTGATGCTCAAATGATTGAGCCCATAGCTTCTGTCCAACCAACCAAGCCTTCGAAGTCATCAAAGCCCGTGGATGTGGAGGGGACTTCTCAGCTGGTAGAGAATGTTGCTGACTCTGATGATCCTCCTTCGGAGGATGAGCAGGTAACCATCCTTGGTACTGCATCTGGTATTGCTGACAGGGTGCGAAACATGAAAGTTCAAGTGCTAAACCTGTTAAGGCTACTCTAAAAAGGAAGTTGATATTGCCAACCCCTCCAACCAGGAATACTAGGCAGAAGGGGCAGCTTTCCACCCAAAAGGCTGTTGAGATGGACGAGGACATTCATGGTAAGTCCATGTTTGTTTTTTTTTAACAAAATCATAGTTATGTCTATCTCACAATTGTATGTCATACAGGTCTTTCCAATACCAAGGAGCTACCCAACTCTTTAGCCTGTCATCATCTTGTGGAGCACATCACTCCCGCTAGTTGGAGGAGTACTTTGACCAACATGCCCATCAAGGAACTATATGATTTGCACGACAAAAGCTATACAAGGCAGGCCGAGTTGGACAATCACTTGAATACTTGAACAAGGGAGGTGGTGTGTACCCTTGAGACTGCTAGGGAGAAGATGGATGCCATTTTGGCAAGGGAAAAGAAGAAGGACCAAGAATTTGCTGCAATTCAGGCCAAGTGTGAGGAGGCTTTAAAAGATCTTGAAAAGAATCCCCTTGTGCAAGAACTCCGTTCCGATATCCATGATCTGGAAAAGGAATTAAAAGAAACTCAAACAGAATGTAAGAGACTATGATAGGAGGAGGCTAAAATTGCAGGGTATAAGGAGGAGATTGCTGAGTTAGAATTTAAGTGTGAGGGCTTCGAAGAGAAGAGGTTGAAGCTGGGTAAACAAGAGACCAAACTACACGAAGAGTTGGATCGCTTCAGGCGTAAGTATAAAGTTCTTAGGAAATATAAGGTTGCGATGGTCTCAAAAGTTGTTCCTTATATAGAAATGGAACTATATCACAGCTATGAGATAGGGAAAGTGATTGCAGATCTTGTGAATGCTGCTATCTATCACGGGAAATGCACCACATGGGAGGAGATTGCAGGAACTGGTAAGCCTATGGATTTATCGAAGGTACCTTACTACAGTACCACCCACGAGGCCGAATATGACAATGCTAGCAATGCCTTAACTGCGGCAGAGTACCCCTTCCGCGATGAAGCTACTAAGGATCCGATGGCTTCTGTCGAAATTCTTCTTTCTAAGAAACCTCGCAGGGTGAAGCCACCATCCGCAAGCAAGAAGGATACGACTATGAAGCCACCATCTGTGAAGACCACCACTGAGAAGCCAGTATCTCAGACAGGAACTCCTAAGAAGCCCCAGTCTCCAAGTAACAAAGATTCTATGGTGCAACATCCCTCTCCTACTAACAAGGCAGATCTTGAGAAGCCCTCTTCTCCCAGCAAGGCAGGCTCCGAGGAACTCATCTCACCCAATCAACAAGGAAGTCCCAAATCTGATGGTAAGTGAAGGCTGCAATCTTTGCAGTAATTTGGCCCCGGGGGTGGTATGTACCCTCCATACAATCTTAACTCGTCCTTTGTAGGTGATGACCTACACTTTGAACAATTTATGTTGCATGTTTAAATGGCTTCCGCCCAGACAATATTTGCTACTATCTTTTGAGCAGCTGCCTCATATGCTGCATTTGAAGGTATGTTACACACACACACACACACACACACACACACACACACACACACACACACACACACACACACACACACACACACACACACACACATATATATATATATATATATATATATATATATATATATATATATATATATAATGCAATAGGGAGATGTATTCCCACTTTTGTTTATGTGTTTCTTCTCTTATCATTTATTAATAAATGTTATCATATACGTTAGGGTCATAATAGGCACCCTTGTCGTTTGTAATGTTAACCAAGAGTTTTTGGCAACCATATAATTTGACTGCTGACGGAGGGTCGTGACCCACTCCATCTTTATCCTTTTAGTGCATAGGGCTTTGAGTACCCTAAGACTCTTAGGAAAGTTACTGTGAGTTACTTGGGATGTTATTAATAGTCAGGACAAGAGTGTCTTGATACATCCTTCGAACATTAGAACTTTAATTACTTGGTTATTCAAATCTTTGTTGTATGAAACAGAACAAGAAATTCAAGGGAAATATGTTATATCATTAATTGGGTAGGGAGAATTACATCATTTTAAGAAATGAAAACTAAGACACCTACCATTAATGCATCTTTCCCATAGTGAGAAGAAATCGATACATGAATTAAAATAATCTAACTGCAAGTCTTGCGTTTAAAACTTACGAAGGGTATGGCATTCTGTCTGTGTCTTAGAGGAAAGTTGCTAGCTTGTAGACCTGATTATTGTAGCCTGTAGCCAGTGACATGTATCCTTTGTTAAGAAGGACCATTCGTTTTATTAGGCTTGAAACCTAAACTGATGGTAGTGGATCACCAAATTCCTTTTTGCTATGAATTTTATGTCTTCGATAACAAAAGGTTGTTACTTCATGGCTGTTAGAAATCATCCTGTTGAGTCTTGTTGCTCAACTTCAGATTGAAAACTAGGCTCGAGGAGATGCTTATTTTCTCTTGGATTAGGCAAAGTTATGCATGTCTTCGAATCACCAAAGTGTGGCTTTCCTTCTCCTTCGACCCTGAGGGCTCCTTTGTTGGAAGACATAATGGGTTTGTCAAATTCAAGAGACTCGTAGGCCAGTCCTTCGGCAAAGTTATGCATCTCGTACTCTATATCGTATTCTTCCAATTCCATGGCCCACTTGGCCATTCTTCATGATCTATTGGGCTTCAGGAGCTCCCATTCGATTGGTTTATCGGGGAGTACCCTAATAGGGTGGTCCTTGAAATACCTTCGAAGACGCCTCACAGCATGAACCAGGCCAGGGTAAATTTTTCCGATTCTGTATAGTTCCATTCGGCTCCTTGTAAGGCCCTCCTAGCGAAGTATATTAGTACATGTACTTTTATTTTTTCCACCAAGAGTATGGCACTAACATCATTGAAGGGTATTGCGAGATGTAGGAACAATATCTCATCTTTGGCTGAGGCCGTAACGGTTGGCAAGATTTCCATGCATTCCTTCCACTTTTAGAAGGATGTTTCGGCATCTATACTCCATCGGTAGGATATTTCTCTAGTGCCTCCATTATGAGCTTTTCAAAGTGATGAAGACCTGGTGACACCTATCGATAAGAATTTTATGAGTGCTTCCATCCTAACTTCCAAGCTATAAGCCCCTTCTGGTGACCTTTGAGCTTGTGCTTTCGAGATAAATTTCTCTTCAGAAAAAATAGCCCGGATCCTTTGTTTTGTGAGTGGATGTTCGTTAGGATGTTCTCTTTCAATACCCAAGGAGCACATCCTTGGATTTAGTTTTAAATTGATTTTTCTCAACAGCGCGAATGTTTCATCGATATCATAGAGTATGTCCTCCTTCGTCTTGCTTTGTGTGATCAGGTATCCACCATAAATTCTCAGGTTCCTCCCTATTTGTTTTTTGAAAACCCTTCCTATCAACCGATGATACGTAGCCTAAGCATTCTTCAAACCGAAGGGCATCCTTTTGTAACAGTAGATGTCTTGTCAAACATGAAAGGCTGTTTTTCTTCGTCTTCTTTTGCCATCTGTATTTGATGACATCCTTTGTTTGCGCTGAGAAAGCATTTCCAATAAAACCCAGTCGATTGTTGCATTTTTCCTGTTAGAGGGCAGCTTTCTTTTTGGCAAGCCTTGTTAATGTCTTCGAAGTGCACATGTATTTTCCATCCCTTGTCTCTTTGCCGGGTTGCAATTGGGTTAGTGATCAATGATGGATTTTCTACCTTTCTTAGTATGCCTGCCTCCATGAGTTTGCCTACTTCTTTACGTATGGCTATACCTCGTTCGGGTGTCACACTGTGAAGCTTCTGCTTAGTTGGCTCAATGTACGTAGACTCATTAAGCTTGTGTTCCATGTTAAGAGACTTGTTGTCGATTACGAGTGTTTTTGGTACCCCTGTCATGTCTGAGTGTTTCCATGCGAACACATCTTCGTAGGCTTTTAGTAGTTTTTCCAGCTTCCTTTTGAAGGCGGTGGGAAGTTGCCTTCTAATTGTCATCCCCTGTTCAGGATGTGAGTCATTTATTACAATCTGTTCCTCATGTTCCTCTGCGTCCTTCGTAGGTTTTCAGTTACCTTCTTCATCCTTCTTTCCTGCCTCCTGTGTTCTTCTTTCGTCGTAACTAGAGAAGATAGTTCCCACGCCATGTGTTGTTTGGAATTTAACCGTGGCGTGTACAGTGGAGACTACGATACCCATCTTTTGCATAGTTGTCCTTCCAATTAGCATATTGTACGGAGATTTGGACCTTACAATTGAGGATTTTTGTTATTACGAGTTTTCCTTCTCCTAGCGTTACTTCTAAAGGTATTTCTCCCAGAGGCCATGAGCGTTCCCCGGAGAATCCAACCAGAGGTATCTTCGACTCTACTCATTTGGATCTAATTGAGGGTTTGAGCATCATAAAGCAATGTTCGTAAATTATCTCGTAGGAGCTTCCACAGTCCATATAGACTTTGTCAACCTCCATATTCGATACTCTGACTTTAATGATCACTGGATCCTTCGAAGGGGGTTTTCCTGCCTTGATTGGGAACGTTATTTCCCCTGCTTCGAGTATTTCCCTTTCAGATACCCTCCTTTTCAAGTTGGAGGAACCCCATCGAACCATGAGGATGGGGGCTTCCTAGGGAGTGGTGTCTTTTCCCAGTTGTGTATCGGTGGTCTTTTCCTTACCCCTATTTATTCCCTTCACGAGGTATGTCAGTTGCCCGGCTTTCACCGCCTCTTCTATCTGTTTTTTCAACTCTCGACAGCTATTTATTTCGTGACCATAATCTTCATGAAAATGGCAATACTTAGCTGTATCCCTATTCTTGCCCTTACTGGTCATGCGTGGGGGTGTCTCGAAGGATTTCGTAGCCTTTTCCATTGCCAATATTTCCCTGGGAGATTTTGTGAGGCCTCCAAATAAACCGTGGTTCGGGCCTTTGTTATAAGGAGTGAACCTGTTATGGTTCTTGTTCTTGTTCTTCGATCCCTCCCATGAGGAGTGTTTTGCTATTTTATTGCTTTCCACCAGAGCCCCATTGGTGGATACTTCTTTGGCCTCTATCCAAGTGTACGTCCTTTCCATAAGACCCTTGTAACTCGCAGGAAGGTCTGTGGATAGGAATTCCACCATGTGACGGTTTCGTAGGCCATGCACGAAGCCAGAGATACGTTGCTCTTCATGTAAGCCCAGGATTTGCAGACTCTCATCTGTGTATCTTGTGACGAAACTCCTCGTGCTTTCTTTCTCCTTCTGCTTAATGTTATGCACTGTAAGGCGAGTCTTTGTGTATTTCTTTTGTTGACTAAAGTGTGACCTGAATTTGGCCTTCAGATCATCAAGCTTAACGATGCTGCTTGGTTTCTGCCCATTCCACTAGATACGGGCAGAATCTCGGAGGGTATTGGTAAACATGTGGCAGGCTACTGGCATAACCCACTTTTGCATCCTGGTCGCTCCTTCGAACAAATGTATAAATTTGTCCGGGTCCCCCTTTCCATCATAGGTGCCTATGTGCGAAGGCATCTTCAAACCATCAGGTAAAGGATAATCTTCGATCCGCATTACAAAAGGCGTTGAAGGGCCTGTAGGCTCTGGATATAGACAATTGTAGGGTGGCATGTTTGTGGGGACGGTGTTATAGGGATTGTGAGGAGGAGGTGCCCCCGAAGGGGTTTGGTTAAGATAAGGAGCATAAGGGGTATTCATGTTAAAAGGATAGCTGTTAAACATGGTGTACGGAGGGTATATCACGGGCTGCCCGTAGGGTGTAGTAGCTTGTGGGAAATGGTGATTACTAGGTTGACTGTTTATGGGAGGATAAAGGTTTTGAGTATAACTCTTAGTCTGGAACTGAGGTTACATACCATTGTGAGGGAGGTTCCCTCCCATGTTGAAGTGAGGTTGATTGCCTTATACACCAGATGCGTGAGAAGGCTGTAGAGGCATCTCTGTCTGGAACTGAGGTTACATACCATTGTTAGGGAGGTTCCCTCCCATGTTGAAGTGAGGTTGATTGCCTTCTACACCGGATACGTGAGAAGGCTGTAGAGGCATCCCTGTCTCAGTTCTCCCCAAATGTGCAGCTAGCAAATGAGGTAGGTTTAGTCCCGAGCCATCCCTTCGTTGGCTCCTCCTATTGGAACTTCACCTGCTACTCCTTCTCTCCTTGTGGGAGCCCTCTCGGGGACTCCCTCAAAGCTAACAGATCTTCCACCTGTCCTTCGACCAATAGGGGATCCAATGCGTAGGGCAGCAGGAGTAGCCCCTGGCGTCGAAGGCCTTGGCTCCATCTCTATTTCTTCATCGTACTCATCACTGGAATATTCCAACTCCCTTCGCATATCTGTGTTACAAATTTGCCTCCTACGGTCCCTTAGCAAAGATTCCAATGCTTTATAATTAGCCTGGAATATTCGTACTCATCACCATAACGCAATACATGTTATTTCAAACACAAAATTTGTACTACACACAACTTAGGTCTTTTTTTATCTCTTACACCAAAATTAATGTACCAGCTTCGAGTCTTGTCTTTTAAAATGTAGTAGAGGTTATCATAATTTGTGATTATAATACTCACGTTTAATGATGAAACTAAACATTATATATTAAAGCACGTGGTATCGTGGCCTATGCTAAATAGCCACCTCAGCACTCACTTTTAATACTCATACACCAAGATACTTGCTTTTTCATGGCTTGAAATATTTCTACTTTTTGAGTTCAAAGCGATAGATGACAAAGAATTGGTTTACTTTTATAATGAAAATGGAAGTGAGACAATGAAAATGGCTATTTAGAACGTATAAGTCTTTAATTATATGATAAGGGTTGTAATGATAATTTGATTAGTAATTTTAGTAAATGTTTACTAATGCTATTGACCGCTCAACGTTTGTAACATTCATTGCGTATAACATAGATTAGTTGCGTCGTTACATCTCCAATTGAGTTTGGCTTAAATAACAAATTCTCGCATGATAATTTCCATTGCACAAGCCTTTGGTTAATATGTATTAAATGCATCAGGTTTTTAAAAACTTGATGCATTGTAGATGCTTTAGTAACTATGTATGCTTAATAATTTAAGATATTCATGAAAGTCACAAATACTTTATAATGTAGAAGATGTTATCATAAATACTAAATAGTTTAAAAAAAATAATAATTTGCGATTATAAATACTCACGTTTAATGATGAAACTCAAGATTTATATATTAAAACACGTGGTACCGTGGCTTAAGCTAAATAGCCACCTCAACATCTCACTTTTAACACTCACACACCAAGATACTTTCATTTCATGGCTTGAGCTATTAATACTTTTTGGGTTCAAAGCGATAGATGAGAAAGAATTGGTTCACTTTTATAATGAAAATGACAATGAGACAATGAAAATGGTTTTTTATAATGTCTAAGTCTTTAATTATATGATAAGAGTTGTAATGATAATTTGATTAGTAATTTTAGTAAATGCTTACTAATGTTGTTGACCGCTCAACATTTATAACATTCATTGCATGAAACATAGATTAGTTGCTTTGTTATAGCAAAATGTAAAATACACAACAATTCTCTTTTGAAAATACGTCATCATTTAGACCTTTTTAAGAAGAAAAAAAAAATGTAATATCATAACATTAAGACCTTTATTTGTTGAGATTACATACACAACTTTTGTCGAAACTCAACTTTCGGATTTGAATAATTGAAAGGATGATATTTGTACCAAAACTCAATGGCAAAATATAACCATGGTTTTAAAAACTCATTGATCGACTTTACCATTCTTCCACTTTATTTTTCATATCTTATAGTTTTAGTATAAGATGGAAAGTTCCATCGGTATGCAATTGCTCTTTTTCTGTTTTAGTTCAGAGAGTCTTATTGTGTTTGTTTGTGTAAGATAATTGACGTTAAACATATACAACCTTTTGTCATTCACTAAACGAAACATCCCTTTTTTTATATCAAATGTTTATATATATTTTAGTTTAATTGTCCTTTTCAAGCTGAATTAGAATGACCATTTTTCCAATGCTAAAATGTGTATTTACATTTTCAGCTTTACCAAAGATAACAAACAAATAAATAAAAGAGTTTGTGCATTACGGATTGAATGAGCCTATTTTAATAAATTAACATGATAAAAAAAATTACGCATGATTAATATGTATTGACATACTCCGTAATCAAATCGATAGTTATATATAAAGGTTGGCACCAACTACCGCTACAAATTATCATGAAGATTTGTCTATAACTTTGTGTAGTTGTGAAGCTAATGTTTATATCTAACCTTGTAGAAATTGCATACAAATAATAGTGAATAATAATAAATTCAATGGAAGACAAACGTCACCGAACTTGAGTGCCAGCCAATGACAATAGTATAATGAAATTTAGCCCATTCCTGAAATTTTCGGATGGGCCAATCAAATAACCCAACAACAAATTCACCCTAAATTTTGGGATATACTGTATAAACTCATACCCTAATATTTCTTACTTGATGTACCTCACGCCTACTACATCACAATATCACATAGCCACCACAGTAATCCCATTTCATCTTCAACAAACCAGTTTACCCATCTATTTTCTTACATTTCAACAAATATGAAATATAATAAACCAAAACTCTTACAAAGTTTTTCTTTCTTCTTCATTGTAAATCGAACAACAAACTAAGATTTTTCTTCATCTACTTTAAAGAACACAAAAAAAGTTGCTTCAAGATCTTTTTATGGTCTCAGGTAGGTATTAATTATGTTGTTCATGGGTTTTGATTATAGATCGATGAGGATAGAGTTTCACACTCAAAATCTATAAAGATTTTTAAATTAGGTGAAAACAGGTCTAAGATCGTTTTGACCTTGTTCTTTCATGTCTGGGTCTTTGTGTATGGAGATACTATGGTTGTGGTTTTGATGAGGATGGGATTAGGGTAGAGATTGAAGTTTGTTGTTGTTGATGACTGTCGGTGAAACCAATAGTTTGTGAAGATGCAAATGTGGTACTTATAGGATCCAATGGACCTGTTAGATTCTACATTATTTGGCATGGAAACCTGAAAGGGTGTTTGTTTTTGTGCGTATGGTAGAAGCTTGATTATACATTAATGAGTTTATAAGAATAATAGACATTACACATGAGTATCTATTTAATAATAGACGTTTCACATGAGTACATTGAGTTTATAATCGTTTTTTGTTACTTCATTAATGTAAGAGCATTAATGCTTCATAACAATATGCAAGGCTTTAGACATTTCAGCTTAAAAGTTCTTAAAAGCTTCAAAATAAGCTTCGATGTACTGAATTCTAGCTTAAACCATATATTTAAGTTTCTTGACTTGTGACATTAATGCTCACATTCAATAGGGGAACTCATTTATATATATATATATATATATATATATATATATATATATATATATATATATATATATATATATATATATATATATATATATATATAGATGATTGATTTATCATGCATCATAACTATATAACTAATTGATTTAACTAAGTAATTTACATACAAATTATAAGATAAAAATATAAAATAAAAAAAGGACACCCTAGTTCACCCGTGTGCTCTTTCACTATAAAACAAAACAAAATGTGTTTACTTTATTTTTTTAACACTTTTTGTGTATTATATGTACTTTACCTGTCTTCTTCTTCTTCCTCCTTCTTCTTCACCACACCAACCAAATAAACCAGCTCGATCCATATTCATAAAATGTGTACTGTATACGTCAACAACAGGCCCAGAAACGCGTTTAAAAGGCCTAGAAATGTCTCCCAAACGTTTACTGCTCAAGATCTCGCGTTTCCAGTAAACATGAAACGTTTTCATTTTCCGGAAATGTTTTCGGCACGTTTCCACGTGTTTCTAGCCGTTTCCCCTTTCCGAAATGTTTCCAGTACGGGAGACGGCACCCTGACAGCATTTCCGTGCAACATAGCAAATTAGAACAACTTGAATACAAAGTGCTTTTCCACTCTTGGATTCTCCATAGGCATAAAAAAGCAAATCCCACTTGGTTTGAGTGAATTTGTAATCCTAATCATGTTTGTACAAACTCATTGTAATCTAATTAATTCTTTATAATATCTTTGTAGCATCGACTTAACGATTCTTTTGAAGTGTTTTTTTGTTGATTCTTTATTTACTACTTTCTGCGATCTTCTTGATGGGTTAGGGATACGTACTTTCATATATATAAAACCCTAACTTGCGTTAGGGTTTTTTCTTTTATTTATTGTACTTGCTTATTGCTGGATCTTGGTTTTGTGTTTGTTTCTTGATTTTGTTCGTGGGTTTGGAGAGATGGAAAAGGTTGGTATTGGTGATTCTAATAAGAGCTCCTCGTATTGCTTGGCCGATCAAGCAAGTTTGACGATTGGTGGTGTCAAGGATATAGGTACGGCTAATGTTGCATCCACGAGGGTGCAATCTGATGGTACCAAGAAGTTTTTCAAAAAGAATAGTGATGCTATGGATGCGATGGTTGCTGGAATATCTACTAACTTGGCCGAGGATCCCAATACATTAACACAACCTGTTAATGTGAACTTAAAGGAATTGAGTGCTCGATTCAAACGTTTTAAAACTCGCGAAGCTGCTAGGTGTGTTAGGAACCCTAATGAGGACCTTGTGAAGCCGGTTTCACTTGGTACTATGCAACCTAATTCTTGTAACGCAGATACAACCACTACTAGCTTTGGTGAGTTGAGTTTAGCCTCAATGATGAACCCTAATAGTTTTACTTTGAATGTGAATGTTGCAACAGGTTCTTCTACTGATGTTATTAAGCAAGTTGAGCCGATTCCACTTGCATCTCCTCCTACTAATACTAATGTGATTGATTCAGTGGTGTTGGATACTTGTAAGAACTTCACAGATGCTATGCATCAACTTGCCTTGAAGAATGTGGAGAATATGGCTATTAATGATGATGGTGAGGATAGGGCCGCTACCATTGGGAGTAATGTTCCTAATGATACATCTTTTTCAGCTCCTTATAATACTTGTGTTCTACAACAACCACAATGTCCTACATCTTATGCGGGTGCTACCTCGAATGAACCTAACAAACATGTGTATAATTTTCGTAGGTTGGAAAGTAGTAACAAAAAGAATGGAGTTAACCTTTCTGTCCTATTGAAAGTAGTTGAAGAGGTTAATGTCAGATTTGAAAAGACACTTTATTGATATTTTCTTGGTAAACGCATTGCTTTTCTTGTTGTCAATTATTATGTACGCAATGTGTGGGCTACGTATGGTGTACATAAGGTTATGATGAATGCCAAGGGATTCTTTTTCTTTAAGTTCAATTCGAAGAAAGGTGTGGAGGATGTCCTTGAAAATGGTCAGTGTTTGATCTAAAATGTCCCTCTTATTCTTAAACCATGGACATTGAACACCAATCTACTTAAAGAGGATTTCACCAACATTCTAGTGTGGGTTAAATTTCATGATGTTCCTATTGCTATGTTTTCTGATGCCGGTCTTAGTCTCCTTGCTACTTGATTGGGATACCAAAGATGTTAGATGCTTATACATGCCAAATGTGCAAGGAATCCAGGGTTCGTAGTAGTTTTGCTAGATGCTTGATTGATCTTAAGGCGGATGAGGCACTTAGGGACAACCTACCTATTGAGATACCACTTTTTGATGGGACTGGTTCAACTATTGAGAAGATACGGGTTGAATACGAATGGAAGCCACCTCGATGTGACACGTGTAAGCTGTTTGGTCATACTCTGACTGATTGTCCTAAATCTCTTACTCCTCCTATTCAGCCTACACCGAGTGTTACTGTTAGTGATTGTTTTCAAACTGTAAACAACAAGAAGAAGGGTAAGAACGGTGTTTCAACTGGTACGGGCAAATGGGGGTTTACTAAACCTGTTGTGGGTAAGCAATTCCAATATCAACCTAAGAAGACTCCTCTGGAACCCAAGAAAGTGGTTACCACTAAGAAGAAGGATGCTGATGTGGCTAGTACAAGTGGAACTAAGATTACTACTTCTAACCAGTTTGATGCCCTTAATATAGATGATATGTATGCTTGTGGTATTCCTACTAATGACACCAACAAGGATGTGGATTCAGTTCTTACAATGGAAGTTAATGAGGATGAGTCGTTAAAGACTGGTAATACATCACAAGAACCTCTTGTGAGTGATCTGAAAAAGAAGGAGCCGGTTGGGGCTCCTAAACCTAGTGATTCTTTTACTCCGCCCACCTCTTCTACTAAGAGGGTTAACCCTTTCTCTAAAATGGTAGAGATTGTGGTTTCTGATTCTGATGATGAGGTGGTTGTTAATACTTTTGATGAGTCTGTGAATCTATTCAGTGGTGGTCACGAGTATGAAGAAGATTATGATGACTATAACTACGATGACTATGCGAAGCAGGTTTATAATCTTCCAGGGAATTTGGATGCTTTTAATGCCATGTATGGCACCAAGCTTCAAGGTCTTAGGAAGTAATCTTTATTTCGATATGTCTTATGTTTTCATTTGAGTAGTGGTTTGTTTTCTTTATTAAGAAAATATGAAGTATCTTGTTATGTAAGCTATTCACCTATGTAACGGGCTGAGATATGGGATTTCACCCATATCTATTGTACCTAAACGTTTTTGGTTAATATATTTACCAGGGTGCAAGATTACTCCCCTTTACCTAAAAAAACTCATTGTAATCTTTCTTGATGTATTATTTCATTTCTTGTTTTTTATTAGATCATTATACTGTTATAAAAAAGCACATTGGCTATAATTGTCATTACATATTATTTTTTCTTCTTTTTTCTTTGATGACTTTTTTTTCACATTTTTTTTCATCAACCTCCTTCTTCTTCTTTTTATACTTCACATCTCCCCCATACTTCGTATAAGCATAATCATAAAAATACAAAACATAAAGGTGATCAATCTTCATCTTTGTCGAAATGACACACACGAATGACAAAGTGCGGCTATGGCAAAAAAAACCCGAATCTGATACCTGACCCCAATTTGACCGGGAAATCCCCGAGTTGACCGGGTATGGGGATGGGGGTGGGGAATCCCTGATACTTAAAAGTGGGTATGGAGGCGGGGATGGTAATACCCTCGAGTCCCCAAACCTATCCCAAAATATCTTTTCAACATAAATAAAATTATATATGTATATAATATTTGAAATCTTTTCAAATAATAGCTAATATACTCTTTGAAATAACCTTTCACAATTTATACTCTTTGAAAGAAATAAGCTAGTAAACTAAAAAAATACGACATTCGAAAACCTTAGTTCGTTAAAGCAAACATACAAATTCTTGTTATCACCTTATTGTTGTTTTCAGGTTAAAGTGCTTTCATCTTCTAATTTTTGTTGTTATAATTATGATTACCATAGTACTGAATGAAAAGATACACTTGAAAGAAGTCTTTATCAGTTACTATTAAATGCTAAACGAAAAAATTTGGTTTAGATAGATACACTCATACACATATTGTAGTTCGTTAACTTTAGCACTCTAAAAATCAGACATAATGGATGACAATGTATTAAGTTGTTTGGTAGAATAATAAATCATTGTGCCATTCAAAAAAGAATAAAATAAAATAAATAATAAATAATAATTCATTTTTGTCGCTGGAGTGCTTCATTTATAACAGGGAAAAATCCCCGATTCCCCAACGGGGATCGGGACGTAATTTTGACCCCCAAAGGGGATGGGGATGGGGATAACTATTGAACTTCAAGGATGGGCATGGTATCAATCATTCCTCAAATACCTGGCCCCGTTGCCATCTCTATGGTTAACTCATAATCATCAAAAACAATCCAACACCAAGCAACTAGAAACCCACCATTTTAGACTTTGACAAGAGGGTTAAGCTAAGGTTTAGAGTGTAAAATATTTTTTTGCTTTTTTAGTAGATGTAACAAAAGAAAACAATGGCTTAAAGGGTCTTATAAGGGTATCTAGCTCTAAAAATAAGTGCTAACAGATGGGTCCATATAGGTGGTTAACTGACCGATTTGGTTAGCTAATATATCATTAGATGTAAACGGATGACCGTTTGCGTTAAAATCCTACGGTTGCCTCTTTGTCACATGAAACATTGTAACTTAGGCCAACATACAAGATAAGACTTTACCAACGTGGAGCGGCTTTTTTCAAAAAGATGAGGGGGAAAGTCAGTATTCAAGTTGGCGGTTGGGATTCATTTTGTAGACAGAATGGCACCAGCTGCCACGGTTGGGATTCCATCCGTGTTTAATTTTTCGGATAAACAATGTAATTTTGATTCTCGATTTCTAAACAGTGTAGCTAATGAAGATGATCACTTGCAAGGAAGGTCTCCCAAGCTAACCAGCAGGGGTTCCCTTAAAATATTAGAATAAGGCTAACCATAATGTGACCGACATGTTGTTTAAAGGCAAACCTTGCTGGTTGTCCTACAATATTCCTTTAACAAGTGGTCATCTTCAATGGCTACACCGTTTAGTAATTGAGATTCAAAATTATGTTGTTCATCGGAAACATTAAGGGGAACAGGAGTAACAGCACGTCTTGTCAATCAAAAATGAGTAAGAGCCACTGCCTGATCAATCACAACAACACCAACTTTCTTTCAGATACACCACAATGAAGTCATTAAGAATGTCAAAAATTACCAAACAAAAAGAAAATGACAAAGATGAAGCTAGCCACTAATATTGTGGCTAAATGGAGGTACCCAATATAAATCTCATAAACATATTAATGATTTGGAACATTAGTTATAGATTTACTGAATATCTATTATACAGGACCTTGATCCTCTTCATTTGGCATGGGGGCTTTAATAGAAATCAGGCCTTTTGGTGTGAACCGGATGGAAAAACACCGTATGTAAGGGAATTTAAGTGGAACTAAGGTTCTTTGTATATAAAACAACCAATTAAAAGTATAAAGTTTTCTATACTTTTCTTGTTGTTAATATTGATGGATGCGTTTTGCATAATGATATGCAGTGGCGAACATATTGTTTCTGGAGTACTCTCCTGCTGGTGTTCGATTTTCATATTACAACAGTTCTTATGATTATGTCGTATACAGCAACAAAAATACCGGTATGTATCTATATATGCTTATAAATGTCACTATATTCCTCTAAATCTGATTTCATGTGTTTTTACAAATATTTTTATCTTTGCTATAGGGGGATGCGTATATATTCTTAATGAAATGGTTTGAAAAATACCCTGTGTACAAGGACAGGAATTTCTACATGGCAGGTGAAAGTTACACAAGTAAGACTTTTGTTTATTTGATCATTAATTGGCTATAATTTTCATTTATTACAAATCCATGCAGCTATTTATTATTTAGTGTATTTGAGGGTATCATATTCCGGAATTACCTGAAATCATTCTACAAAAATTAAGGAAGGACTCAAACCCCATAATCAACCTTAAAGGGTTTATGGTAATTACTTAATGAAGCTTATGATGTTTGTTTCTTTGTAATTTAATTATCTTGATTATCATATAACTGTTTATTAACAAAATTTCTTATTAAAAAATTGGGGTTGCTCGATGATGTTAGAGATACTAGGGGAATGGGAGATTTCGCATAGACCCATGACTTGGACGCAACTCTTGAAGTGCTTTTGAGAGGCTGCATCAAGGGTGGACTATATGAAAATTCCCAATGTTCTAAGGCTTATGTCACACTGATACATATTTATTTGATACCTTTTTAAGGGGTTATTTAAACCTAAAATCGTGTTTATATGATAAAATATGACTCAAATCATTTCTTTTTGTATTTTAGGTACTTGGGACGCGAATTCTGGAATTTGGAGCTTTTTGGACATTTTTGGGCGAAAAAGTGAAGAAAACAACAAAGTCACGAAAAAACTGTCAGGAAAAGACACCTGACGGCGTCACATTATAATTTGTGATGCCATCACTTGGTATTTTTGAGCTTGGAAAAACTAACACATGACACTTCAGAAAACTTTGAAGATTTTACACCTGATGGCGTCATGTGTAATTGGAAGAAGGGCGTCACATGTTAAGTTTATGAGAGATGGCTCAGAAAGATCAAAGAAGGACGGCGTCAGCCATAAGCTGACGGCGTCAAAAGATAAAGAGCGATGGCGTCAGAATGGCAACCTGCACTGTTGGTCCCCTTTACTAAGTTAATAGTTAACTAAAGAGTTAACCTAACCAAGTTTCATGGCTTTTTAACACATATAAAAGGATTAACAACAAAGATAAACATAAAGAAAAGAGACACAATATTTTCAACGTTTAATTCTTATTAGAAGTTAATCAAAAGAATTATACCCAAGTGTTTGTGGAATAACACTTGGGATTGAAATGACAAGTATGGTATGGACTCCTCACTAAACTCAAACAAAGTTGAGCGACAACTAAAAGGTCACACTGAGCTATCTCAGGGACTGTGTTGTTCTTTGGAGGAGTAAAAGTGGTTTGTGAATGCTTAGCATTAAATGCACAAACTTGTCAACTTTTACTCCTCAATTATGCTATCTATTTATACACAAGTAAATTACAACGTTACTGATAAAGACAAAAAGATGACCTAACTAGTAGAGACAAAATACTTATATATTTTATCTTTGTTAGTCATGTTGGGTAAAAGACAATGTGCCTTTCTGAAGCACAGTGATGACACCATCCCGACGTTATGCCATTCAGGGAAAGTTTGACTTCAGGTTGATAAGGACACCTGTTGATACATTTAAACTTTCCCGCCTTGTCCCGCCCATACTTCAGTCTTCAAGTCTTCAGTCTTCAGTCTTCAGTACTTTAATAGTTGTTGAGGAGTCTTGGGGTTCAGTGAGTTATTGTCATCCTCACTGAACCCATCACCTTCTTCTTGGCTTAGATGACACTCACAGAGTTCCGCCTCACTGAATGGTGAACCTTTCTTCATAGACTCGTTCTAAGCATCCTGAAGATGACTCACTGAGATACTGTTCACTCAGTGAATTTTTGTGTTTACGGATCTTAAACACTTAGGTTATTTTATATTCAAATCCTGGTTAGAAGAAGATTGGGGAATTCAGTGACCTAACAGTCTCCCCCTATTTGGATATACAAATAGCCTAAGTGTTTCATGATTCAGTGTGAGTTGGAAGGAGTCTTCATCTCTCACTTAGTGTTAATGTAATTAGAGTAGGACACTGATAACTTAAAAGAACTTCAATGTTTATTAATTGTTATTACAGATCCTATTGATAATACAAAAACTAAAAAAAAAGATAGTTGTTGCAGATTCAGATATTCAGATGGTAACCAAGAGCCTCAAGCTTTGCCTTCTTAGATCTCAGTAGATGCTTCTCAGGGTGCTCCTCAATCTTAGCTTTAAGGTCCAGGAAGAACCTCATATTTTAAACACACCTGACAGGGGAAGCCAACATGAGGTACATTAGCATTGCCTTTATCCCAGCCTTATCAATGTTAGCCCATCTTTGGAAAGCAGGGTTTCCATACTCATCAGTAAAGCACATGCCTCTTTCAGGAACTTGAAAGACCACATTGTTCATGAAGGTGATTCCTTCAGGAAGAGACCTGTCACACTCCAGCCCTGGGACCTTGATCTCAGGCTCCAACTCAATTTGCTTCCTCTTCCTTTTGGAGGCCTTTGGTGGAGCAACTTGAGTGGATGAAGCAGGAAGTATAGAAGGAATGCCAAGAGCTTCAGGCATGTCATCAGCTTTTCATACCTGAGCTTCAGTGATTTCAAGAGACTAGGAACCACCACATTCTGCTTCTTGGAGATGATTGGTCGGAGCTCATCCAGCTCTAAGATGCCAAAGTTAGCGAACCTGAATGGATCATGGATATCCATTACTCTTTGGTCTGGTCCCCTGAAGATAGTGACAATTGCAGGACTGGTGTTGTGATGGATTTGGATTTCAGTGATGGTTTCAGGTTTCAGCCTTTCTTTCATCACCCATGTGTACCTCTCAATCCTGGTCTTTCTGACCTGAGTGTCCTTCCTGAGCTTTTGTTCTCTTTCCTTTTTCAGGGCGCTCATCTCTTCCCCCTGAGCCTTTTTGAAGACAGCCCCAGCTTGCCCAGCGGCCAGTTCCTCAGTTGTCAAACCAATCTTTTCAGCCTCTTCGTGAACAACCTTTATGAGTTCAGGTTTTCTCATCCTTTCTTCAACAGCCACCATTTTTAGTATCTCATCTCTCTCCAAATAGGCCTGAATTTCAGCATTAGTGAGGTGATGGTGATGAAGCGAAAAGTGTACCGCTTTTAGGAGGTCATTTAAGCCCTAATTCGAGATTATTTGATCAAATATTGCCCTAAATCATTCCTTTTGTCATTTTAGGTACTTTTGGAGAGAAATCTGGAAAAGGAAGCATTTTGGACGTTTTTGGAGCAAAATAAAGAAAACGACAAAGTCTTAAAATCCTTGCTGGGAACAGTACCTGATGGCATCAAGCTTGGCAAAAGAGTTGGATATGGCAAATACACATGACGGCCCAGAACTATTTCAAGGCAATTTGGCCTGACGGCGTCACCAAGGCCGACAGGGTCAGATTACACGTGACGGCCCAAAGTAAATTTACACATGACGGTGTCAGGATTTAGCCTGATGACGTTAGATGATTTAGAGTGACGATGTCAGGAAGAAGGCTTACACAAGAAGAAACCTTAGTGAAACTGTCACAAGATGATCGAGACAATCATAACTTGCGCGTGGAGTAGCTGACACTGTTTTGGCCATAACTTTTACATACGAACTCAGATTTGAGCGATTCAAAAAAGGAAACGATCGGGAAGAAAAAATTCTTCGATTTGGTGAAAAAATGGTCATGACGCCATCACCCCTTAGGGCTGACGCCGACAGAAAATCTACCTATAAATATAACCTTATTACTTCATTTTTGTAAGCCCTAACCCTAAGGTCGATTCCTGGGTTTAGGTAGGTTTTTTTCCAGAAACTTAGAGGGTTTAAATCACTCCATAAACATCTTGTAATGGTTTGTTGATTCTATCTTAATTCATGTCTTCAATTATCATTATTGTTGCTTGTTCTTCATTAATTGTGCTTGGCTAATTCACCTTTTGTCTACTTATGATTGTGTGAAACTCATATATAATTGATTAGATCTTATTGATTCCTTGTTGATGTTTGTGTCTATCTTCATCAATTAGGGTGTGACACTTCGATAGGTCTAATTGGTTTAGCTTATAATTCTTGTTTCCTATTGTCTCTTGTTTAATTGAATGATATCGATGCTAGGCTTAAGAAAACTGGAAGACTTCCAATTGGTAACTCGCTTGAACGTCTTAAGAAACATGATCAGAGGTGTACTACGATTATATGGTTGTATTTAATGCATAAGCGAATTCTAGTGATCCCATGTTAGGAGCTTTTAGTCGGCTCGACATAGGAGTGAAGTAGGAGCTTATAGAGTTAGGGAAGATCATACACGGCCCTACGAATAGTATTAAGGAATACAATGCGTCAATTAAAACAAGGATGTGACAATTCAATAGGTAGAATTGGATAGCTAGCAAGGAGTAATACATCATAGGTAGATACGCTTCATTTACCTTGTAGAACCCTAGTTTACTTTTCTTGCATTTGTAGTTAATTGGGTTAGCTGACTAGCAACTAATTCCGCCCACTCTTCCAATACCTGAGATTTTTACCTGCTTTTCAAGAAAATATAAAAACACAAAAAGAATCATCATTCACCTTTAGACCTAGTTAGATTAAATTCAATCCTAACGAACACTATTCCTGAGTTGAATGATCAATCCCCCGGTACTTGTCACTATACTATACTACAACGATTAGGTACACTGCCTGGCGGGGATAGCAAGCTTCTCAAGATCCCTTGAGAGGTAAAACCTGTTGCGAGGGCGCAATCCCGCGTATCAAGTTTTTGGCGCCGCTGCCTAGGGAATAGTTATTGCTTAGGTTGAAATTTTAATTTTATTAGGTCTACTCATTAGGTTTCTTTCTAGTGAGATTATTTTATTTTATTTTTCTAGGTTTTCTTTAGTCTATCTTATTTCTTCGTTTCTTTGTTCGTAACCATTACCATCCGCCATCATGGAATGTGGTAATATCTTAGATCCCATCATCCCACCACAACCAAACCAACCTCCTAGAGACCGCACCCTAGGAGAGTACTCCCAACCAAGCCACAAAGGTTACCAAAATGCCATTGAGCTTCCCAAAGAAGCCATTGTAGCCCACCTGCAACCCAACACCATCCGGTTGGTGCAAAACAGATGTGCATTCCACGGACATATGTCTGAAAACCCAATTCAACACCTTAAGGAATTTCTTAAAATTGTAGATGCCATTGACCTTAACGTTGCTACTAGAGATACTACCCGATTGCGTCTCTTCCATTTCTCTCTTCATGACCAAGCTATCCATTGGCTTGATCGTCTACCCGCGGGATCTATCTCGACTTAGGATAATCTCACCACTTGTTTCCTTGCTAAATTTTTCCCACCGGGGAGAACTACCAAACTAAGGAATGATATCTTGATGTTCCAACAACGTCAAGGTGAAACTCTTTATGAAGCATGGACTCGTTTCAAGGAACTACTCCACAAAGTCCCCCATCATGGCCTCGATCTTTGGTTTCAAATCCAAATCTTTTATGATGGAGTTAATCACCAAACTAGAAAAGCTATAGATCACTTTGCCAATGGTAGACTAAGCAAGCTCAGTGTTGATATGTGCTGGGAGGTCATTGAGGACCTAGCACAATACGAAGAAGAAGAATGGGAAGATCCAATGTTCTTGGAGGAAGGAAGTTTAGATTACATGAATGCAACCCAAGAATAGTAAATATACGTTTTTGGAATATTCACGACAAGAGGAATTCAAAGGGATAATGCTGACTTTTGTAAACAACCAAGAGAGGCAAATCCAACAATTAGAAGCCCGCATGGAAAACACCCGAAGTGTTTTCATGGACTTGGCTGATAAGTTTATATCAAGGATTAAGGAGAAAATTAGGGAAGAAGCTATACCCAAGAAGATCGAAATGATTTTTGAACTCTCAATCCCTAATGAAACAAGCAGCGATGGGCACAATGAAAGACCTCTCTCTGTGAGTTCAACCCAGAATAACTTCTTTTCTCATAAGCTTCCTTTTGAGAAAGGGAACTCTCACGCCTATACCATAACCTCTAAATCACTCAAACCAACCTTGATGCATAGGGTCTCGATGATTTCTCAAACAAAACCCATTACCCATAAAACCTCTTTCCAACATTCCAACCTCAAAACGCCAACACTCCACTTCCTTGATGAAAGCAAGTTTGAGTATGAAGATGAAGATGAAGATGAAGATGATGTTGAAATAAAAAATATGGGAACCGGAATGGATGAAGAACCGTTAGAGCATACTATTTATGAAAATGGCAAGAGCTCAAATCTTTGTCATAAAACTCTTCTAACTTCAAATCCACCCATCAAACCAAAGGATTCGGGTAATCTAACAATGAAGGTGGTAGACTCTTTCCCCATTCACTCACCCCCTTCACCTCACGTGGCATATTTCCACCCTAAGGGTGTGTATCGCTACTTTCACCCACACTTAATCCTAAGTGTAGGGAAAACCTCCCCTATTTCCATTAAATAAGGGTAGAGTCAGGCTCGTGACTCAAACAAAAATAAGCGTTTCTTGGGAGGCAACCCATGTTTTTAATTGTTTGATGTTTTTTATTTTATTTGTTTGTTTGTGTCATATATGCTTAATCATAGTTGTTTAATTTTCATGTTTCGAATAATTTGTGGAAATGCTTTATTTTGTTTTTAACCTCGCCTTAATTGCATATAAAGGTATTTTACAAAAAGACAAGTGTAGGGAAGTTTATATTTTGTTAAAAAGAATGAATTTCGAACATGAAAAATTTACAATTCATGATTAGCATATATTCTATCTTGTTTGTGTGTCAGTACTTGTGGATATGTTTTATGAGTTCCTATTTGTAATTCATTCCACAAGTATCCTATCCTTTTATTTCTTTGTTTTGTGTTTATTTCTAAGTCTGGAATTACATCTAGTTGTGATTTTTGTTCGGTTTGATGCTTTGGTTTTTGTGTTTGTTGATTACAGGTTACATTTGTCAAGAAGATAATTACATTTCTGGAGTGGAGCTTATCATGTTCATTCTCTTGGAGGAAGATTTAACCATGTTGTCACATTATCCACACCGAACGAATCAGGGAAGTATTAGTTTCTTTCATTCTTATTTATTTTTACTTTTACATCTTTTATCTAGAACATTGGGGACAATGTTCGGTTTAAGTGTAGGGAAGGTATATTAGAAACTATAACTCCACTTGATTTTTGTTTTGTTTGATAGTGAATGTGTAATAAAACTGAGAGAAATATTTGTTAGGGCAATTTTAGCACCAAATTTAATTTTTTTTGCAACATATAGGAGTGAAACTTTAATCTTAATAAGCGTCTCATGGATAGGAATTGTATGACTAGCACAAAAACCATACCACTCAAAAATTTTCACCCCAAAAATGTGAGGTTCGCCTTTAGATCTTTACGAAAAAGCATTCATTCTTAATGCTTGTGAGTGTACCGGTAGTATTTAGATTCTAGAACTTGTGATAGCGATGCATCCCGAGACCGCTAGTGAGACTACATTCGTGTAGTTAGGATTTACTACATGATAAGAGGCATTAGGATAATCCTTGTTTCACACCTGTAATATAATTACATTGACTTCATAGGTCAAGTAATTCTCTCACACCTTTGCGTTGTACTCATTTTTAGTACACGATACCCCTAGTACACCCCTCCAAGCCTATCTTTTTCGTTTCTAACTTTAAGCATCTTACTTAAAGATTTTTTACAATCCACCCCAAAATGTAGACCAAAATCACCTTATCCTTCCTTGTATGCACTCATCTTTAGTGCATTATTGTTACAACAATTGTTAAACCCTTAGTTAGTTGTCTAATTGATTACATGTTGCTAAGTCGAGTCATATCTTGTACATATTGTTTTGGGACGATTGAGACTAATGGGTAAAGTACTAGTGTTATGAAGTAATGGGGATGACGTCAATTATTACCCCCATATGTGCGTTAATATTTAAAAGTGCTCCAAGTGTTTTGATTATCTTGATTCGAGTCATTAGAATAGTTGATTGTAAAGTATGTAAAAGCTCAAGTGTAGGGAGGAAACGAGCTCCATTTCATGTATTATTTTGGATGGTAGAGTAAAAGTGTATGCGAATATATATATATATATATATATATATATATATATATATATATATATATATATATATATATATATGAAGAAAAAAAAGTCGAAAAAAAAATATGAAAAAGAAGAAAGAAAAAAAAGAGGTGAAAAATGAAAAGAAAAAAAATAGAAAAAGAAAAGAGAAAAACATACGGGCTACCATCCTGTTGACATAGATAATGCATAAAAACGTTATTTTTAGATATCTCTATGTTTTGACGATCACAAAATCTAAAATCATCAAACGTAAGATTACTACGTAAACAAGTATTAAGCTAGTTTATAGCAATTTATCCAATTTAATCACTAAGGTATGAATAAACAAGTGCTTAATACATCTCATGATCAAAGGGGTATTTAAATTAATTAATACAAAGTTTATTTAATTATATAAACATATTATATATTGTTGAAAAACAATTTTGGTAATAAAGAAAAATATTTTAATCATACTTAATATATGAATTCAAATTTTTAACAAAAATCAGTTAGTTTTTCACCAAATAAACTTTCTCCATAAAATGACAAGTTTTCTGGCCGTTACAGTTGGGCGGCCCCCTTAATTATAAGGGGCGGTCCCCTTAAAATTAAGGGGACCGGCCAGGCTCCTGTGTCAGAATCTGTCAGAATTTTTCTCCTATAAATACCACCTTAAACATGGAATTTTTCCCTACCTTTTGCACGAAAATTTCAGATCTCAAACTCTCTAAACATCTTCCAAAACCCTTTGATCATTAGAATACTAATCCTTGTTTCAAGTGATTCAATCCCTTCTCATCCATCCTCATCCAAAGTGCAAAAGAAGAACACTCCTTCTACAACTAAGTTCAAGAAGTATTGAAGAGTAATTGTGCATATTGTGTATATTATTTGTGAAGTTGTGTTGTGTTTGTAATAAGTAGTTTAGAAGAAATAGAAGTTGTGTAGGAAGAAGAAGTTGATTAGTAGTGAAGTTGATTAGTAGTGAAGTAGTGTAGTTGTGAAGAAGATAGGTGTGAAGTAGATTGGTGTGAAGAAGATTGATGTGAAGAAGATAGGTGTGAAGAAGATAGGTGGGAAGTAAATTGGTGTGAAGAAGTTGTGTAGAAGTTGTGATTAAGTTGTGATGAAGTTGTGGTGTGTACATTGGTGTGTAAGGTTTTCTCCGCCATAAGGGAGTTTATTGACATAGTGAAGAAAACTCTCGAGTAGGTGACTCGGGGAGTGGAGTAGGAACAAGGAAGGTGACCTTGTAGCCGAACCACTATAAATCCTTGTGTTGTGGTTTGATATTTCCAAGTCTTTTCATTACTTACTTATTTATTTATACAATATTAGCTTAGTTAGTTAGTTACTATATAATTGTTCATATAATGCAAGTATTAAGATCACATAAACTAGAATCAAAATTTTTAAAACAAACTTGTTTTTATAAATTTTAAAACGGACGTAAAACTATTCAACCCCCTCTTCTAGTTTTTCACAATTGGTATCAGGAGTCACGTCTTGCAAGATCTTTAAAATATATTGTATTTTAAAACTTGTAACGATCTATGGAATCTGAAAAATATGTAGACGGGCAATCTATGCAAAGACCACCACTATTTGAAAGTGATGGATTTTTATATTGAAAAATCGATTCGAAACTTATGTGAAGTCAAAAGATCTAGATCTTTGGCATGTTATTACCAATGGTGATTTTTTACCTATTCAAAATAACCCCGGAACAAAGAAAGATGAAATCGTACCTTTTGAAAAACAAAATGATGATTTAAAAAGAAAACTTGCTAAAAATAATGAAGCAAAAATGGTTATTTATAATACGCTACCATGTAAAGAGTAGGAAAGGATCTTTATGTGTGAAACTGCAAAAGAAATTTGGAACTCTTTATTAATAACTCACCAAGGTAATAATCAAGTCAAAGATAATAAAATAGATCTACTTGTTCAACAATATGAGCAATTCACGATTCCGGAAGAGGAATCAATTGATAATGCTTTCGCTAGATTTAACACTATCATCACAAGTTTAAAAGCACTTGATGAGAATTTTTCTAGTAAGAATTTTGTTAGGAAGTTTCTTAGGGCTCTTCACCCAAAATGGCGAGCTAAAGTGACGGCTATTGAAGAATCAAAGAATTTATCAACGTTGCAACTTGATGAATTAATTGGAAATTTGAAAGTCTACGAAGCAATTATAAAGAAGGACTCCGAAATGGTTAAAGGAAAACGAGAGCAAAGCAAGTCAACCGCCTTGAAAGCTAGAAAGATTCCAACAACGAAGATAGCTCATCTTCCGAAAGTGATGATGAAGAATATGCCATGGCCGTAAGAGATTTCAAGAAATTCTTCAAAAGGCGAGGAAGATTCGTTAGAAAACCACACGATGAAAGGAGAGCACCTCAAAAGAATAATGATGACAAGTATAGCAAGAATGAGAGAAAGTGTTTCAAGTGTGGTGATCCGAATCACCTTATTGGAAAATGTCCAATGATGACAAGAGATCAAAATCAAAGAGCATTTGTTGGAGGAGCTTGGAGTGATAGCGATGAAGATGAGAAAGAAATAACAAAGGAAGAAAAGTGTCTCATGGCAAAGACTTCAAGTGAGGTACGTTCCGAAACCGAATACTTTAGTGATGAAAATTTATCATTAGATGAAAAAGATTTAGATAGTGAATACAATAGATTATGCAAACTAGGACAACAAGTAATGGCTAAAAACAAATCACTAAAATACATAAACAACCAATTAGAAAATGAAGTACTATAACTAAAAATTAAAATACATCAACTTGAAAAAGGTAAAGGAATTTTTGAAGAATGTAAATCATGTCAAGAGCTTAAAAGCGAAAACGACAAACTTAGGAAAGAAATTTGTAAACTTGATAAATTTGAAAATAGTAGTAACTCACTTAGTAAAATTATAAGTATTCAAAGAGTATCCGGAGATAAAACCGGTTTAGGATTTAACTCAACCGAAGCTTCAACAAGTGAAATTAAAAATGTTAAATTTGAAAGTGAACTCAAGGAACTAAAACCTCCAAAATCTAATCCTAAGTATATAAACATAAATGATAAGAAAATGCCTCTTGCTAGTGATGAAGAAATAAAACCGTTTTATAAACCATCTTTGAAAACTGATTGATGCTAAACCACCAACTTATATTGACCAAGGAATGGTCAACAAAATCAAATAGCCTAGATCAATGCTCCGGGTAATATAATGTATCACCGGGTTGTTAAATCCCGTTGAGGTATGAAATGTAACTTTAGCGTGCTTTGTGATCGGGTGTTTGATCATAGAAAGGGTTTGTTGTGAGAATTATTTGGAGATTATTAACAGAAATAGCTTAGGAAAGCTATGTGAATGATTACGGGAATTGAGGTTAAGAAGAAATCACTTAAAACTTAAAAACCGTATGTTTGCCGAAAATGCGAACAAACGTACAAGGGATAAAAGTGAACGAAGTGATCTGAGAAGGCTACTGGTATGAAATTTAACTTTTTACAAACCTAATTATGAGAGAAAATTTTTGGAAATTTAAAATTAATTTTTACACTAATTTTATAATTACTATTAATTAAATACTAATTTTCTAATTACTTTTAATTAACTAAATTAACCTAAATTATAAATAAATAGAAAAATAACTTGGAAAAATAAAAATTAAACTTAGAAAAATCTAAAATACTATAAAACAAATTTTAGAAATGAAAATATATTTTTAAGACTATATAATTAATTATTACTAATTATTATCTAATTATTAATTACTTTTTAATTATTTAAAACAACCTAAACTCTAAGTAATTATTAAAATGCACTAGAAAATTGAAAATAAACCTTGAAAAATTTAAAAATAACTAAAAACTAATTTAAAAATTTAAATTATATTTTTTCTGATTTACTAATTAATTATTATTAATTATTAACTATTTAAGAATTACTAAAAACTATTTTTAATTAAGAAAAATACTAAATGATAAAAGAAAAATCTGAAAAAATTACAAAAACTGTTTTTACACACCAGAAGCCTAGGAAAATTATAAAAATGGAAATTGCTTATTAATAAGCTGAAGAATAAGCCAATTGGCTTAAATAGAAGCTATCACTTCTATTAAGTTGGGCTTATTTGAGATTTTCTTTTTCCAAACTGCATATTATAAGTTTATAAGGAACTTTTGTGAAGTGGGTTTGACTGTGGTCAAGGAAATAAGCACTTCAAGTGCTTAAACCTATGACAGTTGACTTTTCTTGACCAAGAGTGGAAATAAGCTAAAACTAGCTTGTGTGGGGTCCACTTTGGTGAAAACAGATATAAACAACTACAATGAACAAATTTAAACAGGTAACACACAAATAAGCTGATTAAATAAGCTACAATACCTCAATAAGCTGTTTGCTTATTTGGTTCTGAGGCAGACTGGGGACAAACTTATGAGGTCAAACAAAGTGGGGTCCACAGGTCTTGAAGTCAAACAAATGGTCAATACAGCTTCTCTGGTAGGAGGGGGGTTGTATGGAACCAAGATGGAGGTGTGGGACCCACTGGGTAAACCACAAATCACCACTAAAGTTGGGTGGTGAGCTAGGGTCTGCTGAGACAGGGCAAAGCCTTGCCCTGCAACTCAGTTTGAGCTTAAGCACAGGCTTGAGAAAAATTTACTAAATTAAGAAAACCATAAGGACTTGTAGTACTACTGATAGACTATTATCACAACAAGTTTCAGATCCCAATTCACAACACACAAATCATGAAAATTCACCCAAGTTTTACAAAAATCTGATATTGCAATTTTGACTTTTTGAGAAACTTTAGGATTTGACTTTTATGAACTTGTATTGCTGATTTAATGACTTAAAATGTTAAGATAAGCTATATGAAAGCTAACCTAAGTAAAAAATCCAACTTATGAAAAGGTGTGATAGGTTTTGGACTTAAAAACTCACCACAGTTAACTGTGGTGACCACTTCCTTGTGATTTTGACTTTTGTGGTGTTTTTGAACAAGTAAATGACTTCCCTTAGCTTTATTACACCCAAACAACTTATTGAAACACAGAGTTTTGCAATCACACAAGTAGCATGGTACAAACAGTCAACAACCAAACACCCCTTAAAAAGCAATCTATGATGAGAACTTGATTCAAACAAGTGTACAACACAATCTACTGATTACAACTACTATGTTAAGCAATAATTAAGTAATTGAGACAATAACAAACAACTAAACTACTAAGGAGAGTAAAAATTAAAGGCAAAGCTTACATAAGCCTTCCAAGCTCAGATTTCAAACCAAGGACCAATTGAAACCGCCTAATGACCTCCCATGAGGTCCCTAACCCACAGCCATCCTTAATTAACTGTGCTCCAAGCTGGTTCAACCAATGATCACCAATTTTTTATTTATTTTTGATTTTTCTTGATTATTTTTAATATTTATAGAAACTGAGTTAGGATGTTCACACAAGCTTATAAAGCTTACATAAGTTTCTAAATGACTTGTACACACATTAGAAGTTTTAATTAGCACTTGAAAATTTGAAATGGAATTTGAAAATTGAAATTGAGAATTAAACTTTGAAACAGACTTTCATTGATAACAAAGATTACAATACATTAAAATAAACTAAAAAAATATTTAAAACTAAAAATTACACTATCTAAGGCTCACATGAGCTCAAATATATAATACTAGCTAACAACTAGGACCTAAGTCTTCCACATGGGCTCTTTTTGAATTCTGATAGTCCCATGGTCTTTGTGTTGACCCCTTGACCAAATCCTCACCATTGAATTGCTTTGAGATCATATCTAGCCTTTGATCATGATTTTGGCGCCAAAAGGGGTACGGGGCAAAAATAAGTGGAACTGGTGGGGGGTTGGTGTTGTAATTTATTGTGGTGGGTTAACTTGGTGTGGGCATTAATTGTGGGGGGCTAGTGGGTGAAAAAGGTGAGAGGAGAGGGGAGAGTATTCCCTGGTTTTGCGCTTCATTGTTGGGGAAGAAGATGGGTCAAAGGTCTTTTTGACCTGCGTTGACCGTTTGACCCAACCTTTTTATTATTTTGAAAGTCGGCCGGGTAAGTTGGGCTTTGGGTGGTGGATCAGGCTGGGAGTGGACTGGATTGGAATTGGGTTTTGGTTTTGGGAATAAAAAGGGCCCGGTTTGTATTTTGTTATCACAAGGACCATTTTTGCAACTTTTCCAAACTTGAAGGACTGAAAATGTACTTTCCCCAATTTGCTTCCAAAGATCAACATTGCCATAATTCCAAAGTTCACAAACCATTTTTCCATTTTCCAAATTTCAAAATTTCCCAGGGACCTATTTTGCCATTTTTGGATTTTCAAGGACTAAATTTGTAATTTTGGAAAACTTGTTACCCAAGTGTAATATTTTGTGAGATTTGACTTTTAAAACCTTGGGTTGACTTTTCCTTTCAAAATAAATGCATAGGGACTAAAATTGACAAGTTTTGAAACTTGGGGGACTGAAACTGCCAATATTGCAAACTTTATACGTTTTTCCTTTGTTTTTGCACATTTTGCATTTAAAACACATAAAACACAATCCCTGGGATAATTTAAGTATTTTGATATCTTTTTGATTGTTTTTGTATGTTTTGGCATTTTAATTACGTCAAAAACGATGAGTGTTTGAGCACTCATCAATCCCCCACACTAAACTATTGCTAGTCCCTAGCAATTTTAGAAAACTTGATGGATTTGAAAAACTCTTTACCAAAAGCCATCACTTCTGGAGTAGCCAAATGTTTCAGTTCAAGTAAGAACCATGGTACACCGATAACCATGTGATTTTGAGCAAACCACCAGCTTCCAACGGTTTTGATTTGTCTTTACCAAGAGCCGTTTGCTCCTGGACTAGCCAGCATCTTGATGGACCTAGTCAACATCTTGGTGAGCTGATTACCAATTATGGATTTTCCACTGCCTTTACCACAAGCCATAATCTTGCGGGCTAGCCAACTCATTCGCTTTATGGGATATGGGGAGTTGAGGAACCATACAATTTTGGGCAAATTGCAAGCCGCCAACGGATATTTTGATAAAATTTTGAAATAAAGTGAAAATTCTTTTGAAAATTTTGGCCAAAAACGGGGGTATTAGAAGATATTTTGATAAAATTCGATAGAATTTCCCCCCACACTTAGAAATGAATATTGTCCTCAATATTCAAAGTTCCGGTTATTATGCCGACTCTTTGAACGTAAAAAGCCAAGATTCGAATCTAACTGTGGAAATACCAAATTTCACTTTATTTCTATATATATACAACTTTTTTATTTTTTTATTTTTTTATTTTTTATTTTTTTTTTTTACTTATATACATATATACATTTTTTCTCAAACAGCGGGGGTTGGCCATTCCCCCACACTCGGTGGTAGAAAATAGAAAGAATCAGAGATACGGGTGAAAAACCCGTATTGTGCTATTGTTTTTGTTCATCGAGTCGCTAGCTTGACTCGATCCCCGAATTCAATTGTCCTTGGGGAAAGTTCGGAGATCCGGGACAACCATGGATGGTATGTCCTCTCCAAAGTAGTGCTTTAAACGATGTCCATTCACTTTGAAGTTAGGACCGTCATTTTGAGATAATTCGACGGTACCATAAGGATAAACTTTTGTGATAGTGAATGGACCAGTCCATCGGGTTTTGAGCTTTCCCGAGAAGATATTGAGTCTAGAGTTGAAAAGAAGGACTCGATCACCAACGTTGAAAACGCGGTTTTTGATTTTTGAGTCATGAATCTTCTTTGTCTTTTCTTTATAGATCAAAGAGTTCTCGTAAGCTTGATCACGAAGTTCATTTAATTCATTTAGTTGAACTTTTCTATGATCACCCGCCGATTTGAGGTCGAAATTGGCATGCTTGAGGGCCCAATAGGCTTTATGCTCAAGCTCGATCGGAAGATGGCACGCTTTCCTGTACACAAGTTTATAAGGCGTACACCCAATGGGTGTTTTGTAAGCCGTACGGAAAGCCCAAAGTGCATCATCTAATTTGTCCGACCACGATGCACGATTCTCACCTATAGTTCTTTCCAAGATTCTTTTAATGCCCCGATTGGAAACTTCGACTTGTCCACTCGTTTGAGGGTGGTACGCAGTGGAAAGACGGTGAGTTACACCGTACTTTTGCATGACTTTGTCGAATTTGTCATTACAGAAGTGCGTACCACGATCACTAATAATAGCACGTGTTGTTCCGAATCGGGCAAAAAGAGCTTTTAAAAATTTCACAACTACTCGGGCATCATTTGTGGGTAAAGCTTTCGCTTCAACCCATTTTGACAAGTAGTCAACTGCCACGAGTATGTATTTGTTGCCGTGAAAGGATGGAAATGGTCCCATAAAGTCGATGCCCCAGATATCAAAGATCTCACAAACTTGAATTGCATTCTGAGGCATTTCATTCTTTTGTGAAATATTCCCGTGACGTTGACAAGCGTCACAGGATTTGACCAAATCTTGGGCATCCTTGTAGATTGAGGGCCAATAAAAGCCGGAATCAAACACCTTTTTAGCGGTGTAGTTGGGATTGTGGTGGCCTCCCGTGGGACCAGCATGGCAAGCCTTTAAAATTTCCGTGGCTTCTTGACCATACACACACCGCCGGATGACTTGATCCGCGCATATTTTGAACAAGTAGGGGTCGTCCCAAAAGTAATGTTTTATATCTTTAAAAATTTTATTTTTTTATTGGGACGACATCCCTTTCACAATGAAATTACCCGCAAGATAGTTTGCAAAGTCGGCAAACCATGGGGTAATCGAGTCTCCACCAAATGAAACCACATTGAGGGTCTCGAGAGGAAATGTTTCATTTATTTCCTTTTTCTCGAAAGCATTTTGGTGAGGGTTTTCAAGACGGGAGAGATGATCAGCAGCTAGGTTCTCAGCTCCTTTTTTATCACGAATAATGATATCAAATTCTTGAAGGAGGAGAACCCAACGGAGGAGTCTCGGCTTTGCATCTTGTTTTGCAAATAGATACTTCAAAGCCGAGCGATCCGTATACACTATGCTTTTAGTCAGAATCAAGTATGGCCGGAATTTTTCAAAAGCATACACCACAGCTAATAATTATTTTTCAGTGGTGGTGTAATGACTTTGAGCCTCGGTCATAGTCTTGCTGGCATAGTGTATAGGCTGAAAATGTTTTGTTTTGCGTTGCCCCAAGACTGCCCCAATAGCATAATCACTAGCATCACACATGAGCTCGAAGGGCAAGTCCCAATCGGGGGCAACAAGAATCGGTGCCTCGGTAAGCCTTTTCTTTAATGTTTCAAAGGCTTCGATGCACTCAGGGGAGAAGATAAAAGGAGCATCCTTCTCGAGGAGATGGGTCATAGGCCGGGCGATTTTAGAAAAATCTTGAATAAACCTACGATAGAAACCGGCGTGACCCAAAAAGCTCCTAACACCTTTCACAGTCGTGGGATGAGGCAATTTTGAAATGACGTCCACTTTGGCTCTGTCAACCTCAATCCCGTTTTTTGAAATTTTATGGCCGAGGACAATGCCCTCTTTGACCATAAAGTGACTCTTCTCCCAATTTAGACATAACTTTGTGTCTTCACAACGTTTTAGCATACTGTCTAAATGGGAGAGACATGATTGGAACGAATTCCCAATGACCGAAAAATCGTCCATGAAGACCTCTATACTTTTCCCGATCATGTCGGAAAAAATGGCCATCATACATCTTTGAAACGTGCCCGGAGCATTACATAAGCCAAATGGCATACGTTTATATGCGAAAGTTCCATAGGGGCATGTAAAAGTGGTCTTTTCTTGGTCTTGTGGGTCAATGGGAATCTAAAAGTAACCCGAGAAACCATCGAGGAAACAATAGTACTCATTCCCCGCTAATCTCTCGAGCATCTGATCCATAAAGGGCAGAGGAAAATGATCCTTACGGGTGGCGTCATTCAATTTACGATAATCAATGCAGACGCGCCAACCCGTAACCAAACGAGTTGGAATTAACACATTTTCCTCGTTTGTGACAATAGTAATGCCACCCTTTTTTTGAACACAATGAACTAGGCTGACCCAAGGACTGTCCGAGATAGGGTAAATCAATCCGGCATCAAGAAGTTTTAAAACCTCTTGTTTGATAACCTCGTGAATTTTTGGATTCACCCTTCTTTGATGTTGGACCGCAGGTTTGAAGTCATCCTCCATTAATATCTTGTGAGTACAAAACTCAGGGTCGATACCCTTGATGTCGGAGAGACGCCAAGCAATTGCTCGCTTATGAGACTTCAAAACCTTTATAAGAGCAGCCTTTTCCTCAACACTTAAGTCTTTAGCAATTATGACGGGTAATTTATCATCACCCTCCAAAAATGCATATTCAAGATGAGGCAGCAAGTCCTTAAGTTCAACCGCAGGAAAGTCATCAATTTTCTCAACATTTTTGACTTCCTCCTTATGAAGTATTTGTGGTAGAACAGGAAGAGGAGAGGGATCTTCGTTTAATAACTTTTCAAGCATGAGAACATCCCCATCGAGGTCAATCTCTTGGTTATCAATTCCATCGGGAATCGAATCACTTTTAAGAAAGGCCTCAATTTCTTCTAAGATGAAGTCACTTCCCTCAAACGGAGTGAGGGAAGGAGAAGAATTGGCAATAATGGGGTGAGAAGATGGAATGAAGTTTTCACTCGGAGAATCATCGACAAAACCTAGAACCTCTTGAGCGTACTCCTCAGACGCAACATCAATGACATCGATTCGGTTAACCGTTTCGGCGTCATAATTAGAGGAGTACCTCAAAGTTTGATCGAGGTTAAAGGTTACAGCTTCATTACCAACACGAAGAGTTATTTCCTCTTCGTGCACATCAATTAACGCACGACCCGTCCTTAAGAATCCTCTCCCAAGAATGAGAGGAACTCGTGGGTCAGCATCGAAGTCCACAACCACAAAATCTGCCGGAAAGTGGAAGTTTCCCACCTTTACAAATACATCCTCGGCAATGCCGAGGGGACGAGATGTTGAGCGGTCAGCCAGCTTGAGAGTCATGCAGGTGGTTGTGAGTTCTGGAAGAGAGAGCTTTTTCCATATTGAATAAGGCATCAAGTTGATGCTCGCACCTAGATCGGCTAGGGCGAAGCACTCAACCATTCCGGGAAAAACACATGGAATGAGAAATTTTCCCGGATCTCCTAGCTTCTTGGGAAGCTTTTTCAGAAGAACTGCAGAGCAGTTTTCATTGAGTGGAGTTCGAGCCATTTCGAATAGCTTATCTTTATTGTTCAACAGATTTTTGATTGTCGATGCGAATTTAGGCATCAACAGGAGAGCATCCGCGAAACTGATATCAAAATGAATATCTCGGAAGATTTGAGAAAACTTTTCCATTTGATGATTTGCTTTTTCGCGGAGCTTCTGGTCTTGTAACCTAGATGGATATGGTAGTGAAGGTTTGGATTTAGGGTTCTCTCCAGGAGTTGTTGATGGTTCAAATACAACTCCCGGTTTTGGTACAAGTCCTGGTTTTGGTAAAATTTCTGGTACAACCTGAGGGTGGATGTGTGCGGTACTTCGTGGACTAGGAGATTGCACCTTGTCCGTGGTTGCCTCAGGCTCAATTTCCACTTCCTCAGAATAAAGAGGAGGAGGAATAGGAGGAAGTGGCGGCTCTTCATAAGCTTTACCACTGCGTGTAGTAATAGCTTTGAGTTCACCTTTGGGGTTGACAACTGTATTAGCCGGGAGACCTCCTGATGTAGAGGGTGGAGTGAGATGACTCATAAGACTGGCAAACATATTCTCAATCTTGTTTTGAGATTGATCAATTTTGTTGTTTGTTGCCATCAACTCACTCTTCAGCTCATGACCCTGTTTAGCTATTGATGATTGGAAATCATTCTTCAAATTTGAGATTTGATTTTGCATTGCCCTCATTTTGGTCTCATTAACTTTGATGTAGTTATTGAGCTCGTTTGGGAGGGGTTCTTGATAATTCGGAGCTGAATACCCTTGATTACCCCTTTGGGGTGGGTACTGATTGACGGGGGCAGGATTTTGATTTTGCATACTAGGCCCCCTTGGTGGATTAGGATTAAACCTATTTGGATTTTGAGGTGTAAGAAAACCGGGTGGTCCACCCTGGTTGCTAGCCCGGTAATTTGGTTCCACTTGAGGATGGTATTGGTTACCTCCTTGGTTGGAATTACCGGCTATTGCATTTACTTCGAATGGATTGCCTTCGGTGGCAGTGCAATTGTAATATGAATGTGGACCACCACAAGAGACACAAACTTCTATCTTTTTGATTTCAGCTTGTGGGGAAGAATGAGGAGAAGAAATTTCTGACTTTGAGTCAGAACTGAGTTTTGGGTGAGAACCAATGCATGGATAGCTTCCGTGAGTTTGTCAAGTCTAGCATCGGTGCTAGATTGAGCCACGGGCGATGAGGTAGAAGGAACAACATTCCCTTGGGAAACAACTGGTTTGCTTCGGGGAATGCGGACCTTTGATTTATTCTCAATGATCGCTAAAGCATCCTTTGTGGTACGATTCAAGAAGTTACCTCCAGCGGAGGCATTTAGAGAGTCTTGATCGGATTGGCTTACACCATTGTAGAAAGTATCAAGTTGCATGAGATCGGAGAAACCGTGGTGAGGGCATTTTCGGAGCAATTCTTTGTAACGATCCCATGCCTCACTAAAGGATTCATCAAATTTTTGCGTGAATTTCATGATCTCATTCTTAAGACTCGTGGTTTTGGAAGGAGGAAAGAATTCATTTATGAACTTCTTATTCAAATCTTCCCATGTTTCAATTGATCGAGGGGGTTGTTTATCAAGCCAAACCCGGGCAGCCCCATCGATAGAAAAAGGGAAGAGAAGAAGTTTGATTGCCTCTTCAGGGACATTTTTACATTTGATGGTGGATGTGACTTTATTGAACCATCGAATGTGATCTTGAAGATCGTCCCTCTCAAAACCGTAGAATTGGCGTGAGGTGGCTAGGTTTATCAACCCTGTTTTAAGCTCAAAATTTTTGGCCATGATTGCCGGAACAACGATAGCATCTCCGTACCCCTCGACGGGTGCTTGGAGAAGCTCATTCATAGTGGGTTCAGCCGCCATGATGACAGCTGAAGGTGGAACAGCTCGGATCTCAGATCCGACTGTTGGTGTAGAACGTCTACGAGGTCTTCGAGGTTTCCGGACAAGCTCACGTAATGGGCTAGTGGAACTTGAAGAACGAGTGCACATGCACTAGGGATAAAAACTTTTTGGACAATATTTTTGTTATCTTCCCGTAATCCAGAATCGTTTCTCTTTAAGAATCACCTTAAAAGAAAACCGAATCAGAAAACGTTACGATATGTTTTTGTTGTTTTTTTATTTTTTTGGTGTTCTAACACTTTAGGAAAAGTGTCAATGACTTTTTTATGTGTTTTGATTTTGAAAATATACACAAGTGGTGGTATTTGTACAGTGAGTGAGGTGAGATAACACTAATCTCAAAAGACGCTGCAGAAACGCGCACACCTCCCCGGCAGCGGCGCCAAAAATTGATTGATGCTAAACCACCAACTTATATTGACCAAGGAATGGTCAACAAAGTCAAATAGCCTAGATCAATGCTCCGGGTAATATAAGGTATCACCGGGTCGTTAAATCCCGTTGAGGTATGAAATGTAACTTTAGCGTGCTTTGTGATCGGGTGTTTAATCACTGAAAGGGTTTGTTGTGAGAATTATTTGGAGATTATTAACAGAAATAGCTTAGGAAAGCTATGTGAATGATTACGGGAATTGAGGTTAAGAAGAAATCACTTAAAACTTAAAAACCGTACGTTTGCCGAAAATGCGAACAAACGTACAAGGGATAAAAGTGAACGAAGTGATCTCAGAAGGCTACTGGTATGAAATTTAACTTTTTACAAACCTAATTATGAGAGAAAATTTTTGGAAATTTAAAATTAATTTTTACACTAATTTTATAATTACTATTAATTAAATACTAATTTTCTAATTACTTTTAATTAACTAAATTAACCTAAATTATAAATAAATAGAAAATTAACTTGGAAAAATAAAAATTAAACTTAGAAAAATCTAAAATACTATAAAACAAATTTTAGAAATGAAAATATATTTTTAAGACTATATAATTAATTATTACTAACTATTATCTAATTATTAATTACTTTTTAATTATTTAAAACAACCTAAACTCTAAGTAATTATTAAAATGCATTAGAAAATTGAAAATAAACCTTGGAAAATTTAAAAATAACTAAAAACTAATTTTAAAATTTAAATTATATTTTTTCTGATTTACTAATTAATTATTTTTAATTATTAACTATTTAATAATTATTAAAAACTATTTTTAATTAAGAAAAATACTAAATGATAAAAGAAAAATCTGAAAAAATTATAGAAATTGTTTTTACACACCAGAAGCCTAGGAAAATTATAAAAATGGAAATTGCTTATTAATAAGCTGAAGAATAAGCCAATTGGCTTAAATAGAAGCTATCACTTCTATTAAGTTGTATTTGAGATTTTCTTTTTCCAAACTGCTTATTATAAGTTTATAAGGAACTTTTGTGAAGTGGGTTTGACTGTGGTCAAGGAAATAAGCACTTAAAGTGCTTAAACCTATGACAGTTGACTTTTTTTGACCAAGAGTGGAAATAAGCTAAAACTAGCTTGTGTGGGGTCCACTTTGGTGAAAACAGATATAAACAAGTACAATGAACAAATTTAAACAGGTAACACACAAATAAGCTGATTAAATAAGCTACAATACTTCAATAAGCTGTTTGCTTATTTGGTTCTGAGGCAGACTGGGGACAAACTTATGAGGTCAAACAAAGTGGGGTCCACAGGTCTTGAAGTCAAACAAATGGTCAATACAGGTTCTCTGGTAGGAGGGGGGTTGTATGGAACCAAGATGGAAGTGTGGGACCCACTGGGTAAACCACAAATCACCACCAAAGTTGGGTGGTGAGCTAGGGTCTGCTGTGACAGGGCAAAGCCTTGCCCTGCAACTCAGTTTGAGCTTAAGCACAGGCTTGAGAAAAATTTACTAAATTAAGAAAACCATAAGGACTTGTAGTACTACAGATAGACTATTATCACAACAAGTTTCAGATCCCAATTCACAACACACAAATCATGAAAATTCACCCAAGTTTTACAAAAATATGATATTGCAATTTTGACTTTTTGAGAAACTTTAGGATTTGAATTTTATGAACTTGTATTGCTGATTTAATGACTTAAAATGTTAAGATAAGCTATATGAAAGCTAACCTAAGTAAAAAATCCAACTTATGAAATGGTGTGATAGGTTTTGGACTTAAAAACTCACCACAGTTAACTCTGGTGACCACTTCCTTGTGATTTTGACTTTTGTGGTGTTTTTGAACAAGTAAATGACTTCCCTGAGCTTTATTACACCCAAACAACTTATTGAAACATAGAGTTTTGCAATCACACAAGTAGCATGGTACAAACAGTCAACAACCAAACACCCCTTAAAAAGCAATCTATGATGAGAACTTGATTCAAACAAGTGTACAACACAATCTACTGATTACAACTACTATGTTAAGCAATAATTAAGTAATTGAGACAATAACAAACAACTAAACTACTAAGGAGAGTAAAAATTAAAAGCAAAGCTTACATAAGCCTTCCAAGCTCAGATTTCAAACCAAGGACCAATTGAAACCACCTAATGACCTCCCATGAGGTCCCTAACCCACAGCTATCCTTAATTAACTGTGCTCCAAGCTGGTTCAACCAATGATCACCAATTTTTTATTTATTTTTGATTTTTCTTGATTATTTTTAATATTTATAGAAACTGAGTTAGGATGTTCACACAAGCTTATAAAGCTTATAGAACCTTGTTTTCTGAGTTTACATAAGTTTCTAAATGACTTGTACACACATTAGAAGTTTTAATTAGCACTTGAAAATTTGAAATGGAACTTGAAAATTGAAATTGAGAATTAAACTTTGAAACAGACTTTCATTGATAACAAAGATTACAATACATTAAAATAAACTGAAAAAACATTTAAAACTAAAAATTACACTATCTAAGGCTCACATGAGCTCAAATATATAATACGAGCTAACAACTAGGACCTAAGTCTTCCACATGGGCTCTTTTTGAATTCTGATAGTCCCATGGTCTTTGTGTTGACCCCTTGACCAAATCCTCACCATTGAATTGCTTTGAGATCATTTCTAGCCTTTGATCATGATTTTGGCGCCAAAAGGGGTACAGGGCAAAAATAAGTGGAACTGGTGGGGGGTTGGTGTTGTAATTTATTGTGGTGGGTTAAGTTGGTGTGGGCATTAATTGTGGGGGGCTAGTGGGTGAAAAAGGTGAGAGGTGGGGGGAGAGTATTCCTTGGTTTTGCGCTTCATTGTTGGGGAAGAAGACGGGTCAAAGGTCTTTTCGACCTGCGTTGACCGTTTGACCCAACCTTTTTATTATTTTGAAAGTGGGCCGGGTAAGTTGGGCTTTGGGTGGTGGATCAGGCTGGGAGTGGACTGGATTGGAATTGGGTTTTGGTTTTGGGAATAAAAAGGGTCCGGTTTGTATTTTGTTATCATAAGGACCATTTTTGCAACTTTTCCAAACTTGAAGGACTGAAAATGTACTTTCCCCTGTTTGCTTCCAAGAATCAATATTGCCATAATTCCAAAGTTCTCAAACCATTTTTCCATTTTCCAAATTTCAAAATTTCCCAGGGACCTATTTTGCTATTTTTGGATTTTCAGGGACTAAATTTGTAATTTTGGAAAACTTGTTACCCAAGTGTAATATTTTGTGAGATTTGACTTTTAAAACCTTGGGTTGACTTTTCCTTTCAAAATAAATGCATAGGGACTAAAATTGACAAGTTTTGAAACTTGGGGGACTGAAACTGCCAATATTGCAAACTTTATACGTTTTTCCTTTGTTTTTGCACATTTTGCATTTAAAACACATAAAACACAATCCCTGGGATAATTTAAGTATTTTGATATCTTTTTGATTGTTGTTGTATGTTTTGGCAGTTTAATTACGTCAAAAACGATGAGTGTTTGAGCACTCATCAAAAACCGATGTAGGATCGTCTAATCCTAAAACAAGATCAAAAACTCCACCACCTAGGAAACCAAATAATACTTACCCTAGACCTAAAACACCTCAACCAAGAGCAAACCAAAATAGACGAAACTTTAACAATAATCAACAAATGTGGAACTTCAATCCGTGGGGAATGTTTCCACCATATATGCACCCAAGTCAAACACAAACCATGTTTGGATCAAATAACTTTGGTCAAATGAGACAATGGGGACCAACGTAGAAGATTCGCCATTCAAACATGGAAATTTTAGTTGTCACCTCTTATTCGGACTATTCCTTGAAGAATTTGAAGATAAACGCATTGAAGACGAAAGGTACACATTTCCTTTTATTTCCTTGTCAAGAAATGCATGCTTAGTTTAGTCTCTATTTTTTATGTGATTTTGTTTGGCTCATTATTTCCTCTAGATTTTATATCTATACATACATATATATATATATATATATATATATATATATATATATATATATATATATATATATATATATATATATATATATATATATATATATATATATATATATATATATATATATATCTAGGATCTTATAACCTTGAAAATTCATTTGTTGATTTTCTAGAACTAGAAATTGTTCGTTTACGAACCTTTTCTTTCCCCCCATTTGCCTTTTTGAACTTCAATGTTCAATGACACTCATGCTGATGTAGAGAGATGAGTCGAAAAATCTATGGATGAAACAAACTCCCGGCTTCCGTTGCATACGTCTCCTTCCTATATTCTCGTCTTTAAAGCCCATATTATATACGTGTGTATATATATATATATATATATATATATATATATATATATATATATATATATATATATATATATATATATATATATATACACTTATGAACCTTTCACAACTCTCTCGTCCACTTGACAACTTGATAAATTTCATTCGAAATGATCAAGAAATCTTAATTGACAAAATGTCAAGTAAAAGTGTCAAGTAATTCCTTTCGTGCGAATACTCTCCAACGTATTTTTAAATAAATATAAATCTAATATATATATAAATATTTTCTTGTTCTTTCCAGAAACCAAAACACGAAAAATCAAAATTTTGGAGGGCGGCCCCCTTAATGTTTAAGGGGACCGGCAACCAAATGAAGGGCGGCCCCCTTAATGCTTAAGGGGGCCGGCCATCTGATAGTTCAAAGCCGTTTTTCCTCTTGTTTCTTTTGCCAAACACTCCACTTTTCAAACACCTATTCCATTTTCTGCTGCTGTGACGAAAAACCAAACCCCAAAACACCTAAAAACCACTTCCAAATCACATAATTCGGGTTATTTCGCAAAGGGCAAATTCATCTAACACGATCACCATTACATATTGTAAGTTTTTCATAACACATTTCATCTAATTCCATCTAATTTGGTCAAACTCAAGATTATGCATGTTTTATTAATTTTTCTTAATTCATAATTTCTTTCGAATTGGGTCTAAAATTTCCATAACTAAATGCTTCCCTTAGGATTAGGATGCTTAATTAACACTAGAAACTAGTAATTATAAACTCTCTTGTCGAAAATTTTTGAAAAATTTCATACACTCCTTTCAAAATTTTTGGTAAACATATTGTTGAATAATGCTATAAAAACTTGTTAAAATTAATCACATTATATTTTTATAACTTGTAAAACATGAAACTATATTTTTTGACTAAGTAAAAATATTTTTGTACATGATAAGAGGGTGTTTGGATTATGTCCAAATAATGTCGAAATTAAGTCGTTATAATTTTTATAAAACTTTGTCAATATTATAAACCTAAAACTTGTAATTCGGACTTGTCAAGATATATAATTAATATATATTTTGACATACTTGTAGTGTAAGTGTCTAGTTAAGGAAGTGTTTGGTTTAGTACGAAAAATGACATTTTTGAATCAAAATATAAACCATCTTTTTTTGAAAACTAATCACATGCATAATAAACTCGTAAGAAATGACTAGTTTTACAACCTAATGTAAATCTAGTAAATTTCATGATATATTAAGATGTTTAAAAGGGCGTTTGGATTTGTCCATAACTACTTACTAAACATCGTAAAATATATCTAAAACGAGTTAAAAATTAATATTAAGGAACATGTTAAACTACTTCTTAGGATTATCATCTTAGAGTCGAAGTTTGTTTACGTTCCAACATAAGTCTTAACAATATATATATACACTTTTATTCTTCTTTATATTTATTTTGGCCTTTTGTATCATTGTTGTGTTTAAGTGAAAATGCCCAAAGTGATTACCGAAGATATTTCCTTAACCAAAAACTACATTCCCAAAGTATCTCAACTTCCCACTACCTCTCCCTCCATTGCACGTATCTATCGTCAAATAGAAGATAGAAACATTCATGAAGGTCGAGTCGTAGATCAAGCTTACTATCAATCCGATTTCATCGAAAGCTCATTCACCAATATCCATTTTGAATGTTTCTTCCAAATTAATGAACCCATCATTCATCGCTTCATTCTTGACTTCTATAGCCAAGTCACGGTTCAAACCGACGACTTTGGTTCCATCTTCATTTCATTCATGATCCAACATGAATTTATTACTCTCACTCTTGCACAATTTGGTCAAATCCTTCAAATTCCTTTTTCTAGTCAATCCGTATACACAAATGAATGGGATCTTTGCACTCTCCAACATTCTCGTCCTACTCATGGTCCTTATATCTCCGAAATTCCATCTCCCGAAGATATTCGTCAAATGCTCGGGTTGGAATGTGAAACTTCCACCCAAAGCATCACACCCAAACATGTCTCAAATCCTAAAAATCAAATTCTTCATAAAGATTTAAGGCCCGACATGGAGTATTGGGAAGAACTAGTTCGAGAGAATGCGTTTGGTTCCAAAGGACACTCCGACCATCTCCCGGCTTGTCTCGCTCATATGTTGTATTGTATCATTGCCGAGCAACCTTACAATTTGGCTTACTTCTTTATCAAACGTATTGAATGTGCAAGAGAAAATCCTAAAGCTATTCTTCCGTATGGTATGTTTCTCACTCGTCTCCACAAGCATGTCATTGAAAACTATCCTGATCTCGATGATAGTATTTATCAATCTAACTATCCAACCCTCCGACCTCTCGTTCTTCCTCAAATTCGCAAAACCCGCAAGTTTAAATCTAATCGTCCTAGTATTCTTGTTTCGTTCTCTTTTCCAAGGGATGACAATGAGGAGGATTTATAGTCACTTACCACTGCTGCTGATGAGGTGCTAGGAAAGAAATAGTAGTGATGATGTCTATGAAATTGGCTTTATTTTTCCTCTTAAACTGTTTGTAATATGTTAATTATGTGCTATTTGTTGTTTTGTTTCTAGACATATTTGAACCATATTGCCATTTACTTCTTATTATTATTGGCTCTACATGTATGCATGTTTTTATACTTGCTTTTAATCTATGCTTGCATGACTTGTATAGGATTATATATATATATATATATATATATATATATATATATATATATATATATATATATATATATATATATATATATATATATATATATATATATATATATATATATATATATATATATATATATATATATATATATATATATGTATGTTTTTTAGTAGACTAAAACAAATGTGAAATGTCCAAATAGAGCTTGCTGCAAAAACAAAACATAATATAAAGTTTTTCCACAAAAATTTTGAAAAATTTTGATTTTTAGGTCGTCAGATGGACGGCCCCCTTAATTCATAAGGGGCGCCCCCCTTAAATTTAAGGGGACCGGCCTGAATTTAAGGGGACCGGCCACCCATACAGTAATTTTTACTGTTTTCTTTTGCAACTTGTTTCATATTTTGCTAGTCACAACTACCATTTCCCTTCAAAACTAAACTGATTTTGGAATCTAACAATGCAACTTCAAATTAATACCATTTCTAATCATGATTTCATGCTATATAACCCCTTCCACCTTCATCCAAACTTCCTTATCATCATCAACATCAACAAATCCATCATGTCATCACCAAAAACCACCACCTCCAACAATGTCAAGAAACAAAAACTTGTTATCATTCCACCAAAACAACTCTTTATTGATCTCACAAATGAAGATAATACCACTCCATCACCACCACCTCAATGCTCATCTCCTAGTGCTCCAAATGCACCATCCAAAACACCATCAACACATGGAACCTCCACCTCTTCCATACCATCAACATCATCCATCAATGACTACATCAACACTCACCTATCATCTCCACCAAGAATTCCACCACCATCACCTCTTGAAAATGCAACCATAGACATAACACTTTCATTATCACCCATCACACCTCTTGATGCACAATTTTCACCATCACCACTCAATCCACCAACCTACAATCCCATCCCATGGAGCTTGCTTGAAGCTCATGGTGATACTTGTCTTTGTTGCATCCATAACCGCACCATCATCTTTGGACTAAAAGATGAAATCCGTTACATGTTTTCATATATTGAAAGCTTGCTTCCTCAACCTCAACCAACAACATCCACTCCTCCACCACCAACATGAACCACAACCCCACCTCCATCAAACACTCCTACATCAACTCCATCATCTCCACCTACAACATTGCTCCTCCCAAATTAAGCATGACTCATAGTTGATAATAACTTTGATTAAACCATTTTGATGACAAGCTCTAGGAAAAACATTTCTATTAGAGTTTTGGGTTATTAGTTGTATTAGTTGTATTGTTGTATTAATCATGCTTCTTGAATGTATAATGCTTGTGTTTTTATCTATTTAATGAAGTGTTTTCTTCCATAATTATATTGCTTGCCTTATCTTTATATATAATTAGTGCATGCATATACATATTGTTTGCTCTAAATATTTTTGCAAGCATTCCATATCCCGATTTCTCTTTGACCTCAAAACGAGGGGGAGTATACACCAAGGGGGAGCTCCATTCAAATCAGGATAACCTTTTTGATGCTAACAAAAAGGGGGAGAAGTGCTATAAACTCACAATTATACTTGTATATATACTAATTTTCGCTTAATGAGTTTAGATTTTGTAATCATCAAAAAGGGGGAGATTGATGACATAAATAATGCATAAAAACGTTATTTATATTTTTCGATATCTCTATGTTTTGACGATCACAAAATCTAAAATCATCAAACGTAAGATTACTACGTAAACAAGTATTAAGCTAGTTTATAGCAATTTATCCAATTTAATCACTAAGGTATGAATAAACAAGTGCTTAATACATTTCATGATCAAAGGGGTATTTAAATTAATTAATACAAAGTTTATTTAATTATATAAACATATTATATATTTTTGAAAAATAATTTCGGTAATAAAGAAAAATGTTTTAATCATACTTAATATTTGAATTCAAATTTTTAACCAAAATCAATTAGTTTTTCACCAAATAAACTTTCCCCACAAAATGACAAGTTTTCTGGCCGTTACAGCAGGGCGGCCCCCTTAATTATAAGGAGCGGTCCCCTTAAAATTAAGGGGACCGGCTAGGCTCCTGTGTCAGAATCTGTCAAAAATTTTCTCCTATAAATACCACCTTAAACCTGGAATTTTTCCCTACCTTTTGCACGAAAATTTCAGATCTCAAACTCTCTAAACATCTTCCAAAACCCTTTGATCATTAGAATACTAATCCTTGTTTCAAGTGATTCAATCCCTTCTCATCCATCCTCATCCAAAGTGCAAAAGAAGAACACTCCTTCTACAACTAAGTTCAAGAAGTATTGAAGAGTAGTTGTGCATAGTGTGTATATTATTTGTGAAGTTGTGTTGTGTTTGTAATAAGTAGTTTAGAAGAAATAGAAGTTATGTAGGAAGAAGAAGTTGATTAGTAGTGAAGTAGTGTAGTTGTGAAGAAGATATGTGTGAAGTAGATTGGTGTGAAGAAGATTGATGTGAAGAAGATTGATGTGAAGAAGATAGGTGTGAAGAAGATAGGTGTGAAGTAAATTGGTGTGAAGAAGTTGTGTAGAAGTTGTGATTAAGTTGTGACGAAGTTGTGGTGTGTACATTGGTGTGTAAGGTTTTCTCCGCCATAAGGGAGTTTGTTGACATAGTGAAGAAAACTCTCGAGTAGGTGACTTGGGGAGTGGAGTAGGAACAAGGAAGGTGACCTTGTAGCCGAACCACTATAAATCCTTGTGTTGTGGTTTAATCTTTCCAACTCTTTTCATTACTTACTTATTTACTTATACAATATTAGCTTAGTTAGTTAGTTACTATATAATTGTTCATATAGTGCAAGTATTGAGATCACATAAACTAGAATCGAAATTTTTAAAACAAACTTGTTTTTATAAATTTTAAAACGGACGTAAAACTATTCAACCCCCCTTCTAGTTTTCCACACATCCGTTTCTTTTATTTATATTTAAGTCAAATAGTGTCTTAAAAAAATCCAAAAAGAGTCGTAGTTAGTTCAAGTTGAGTCGAGTTTTGGCTTAGCAACGCCTCATTGTACATGTAGTTAACTAAGACAATTGACTTGCCACTAGTAAAGTATCCGTTTATCCAACAAAACCGTGTTTTCCATATCACCTACACCTAATGTTATAACCCTTTAAAAAGACCTCTTTGATAGTTTTCCTAGGTGCTTACGCCAAGTCGTGGAGGTTTTGATCCTTTCCCAAGCCTATGGTAATCTACTTGCTATGACAGGTAATGAGTGATATTTCTCCATTTCCAATTATGATATACTACCTCCGTCCCAAAATATAAGTCCAGTTTTACTTTTTGAATCGAACTTTGACCTTATATATTTTTGTTTGTATTATATAAAACTTGATGTAAAATATATGAATGGATTGTGTTTTCAATGTATTTTCATTTGGTATAATTTTCATCAAGTAATATATAATTCAAAAAAATATATCTAAGGTCAAAGTTCGATTCAAAAAGTCAAACTGGACTTATATTTTGGGACAGAGGGAGCATAAATTTACAACACCTGAGAGATGAGAGTATCCAAACACTTAATGTGAGGTGCTAGTGTATAATTTTCATGCTTGTTTTGACTAAGGTAGAATGATCATTTATTGTAATTACTTTTATATTAGTGTTAAATGACCCCTAACTTGTATTTTTAATGGTTGAAAAGCTCATTTACTTGAGGACAAGCAAATCCCAAGTGTAGGGATATTTGATGAAGCGGAAAGTTTACCGCTTTTAGGGGGTCATTTAAGCCCTAATTTGAGATTATTTGATCAAATATTGCCCTAAATCGCTCCTTTTGTCATTTTAGGTACTTTTGGAGAGAAATCTGGAAAATGAAGCATTTTGGATGTTTTTAGAGCATAAAAGTGAAGAAAACGACAAAGTCTCAAAATCCTTGCTGGGAACAGTACCTGACGGCGTCAAGCTTGGCAAAAGAGGTGGATATGGCAAATACACATGACGGCCCAGAACTATTTCAAGGCAATTTGGCCTGACGGCGTCACCAAGGCCGTCAGGGTCAGATTACACGTGACGGCCCAGAGTAAATTTACACATGACGGCGTCAGGATTTAACCTGACGACGTCAGATGATTTAGAGTGAAGACGTCAGGAAGAAGGCTTACACATGAAGAAACCTTAGTGAAACCGTCACAAGATGATCGAGACAATCACAACTTGCGCATGGAGTAGCTGACACTGTTTTGGCCGTAACTTTTGCATACGAACTCGAATTTGAGCGATTCAAAAAAGGAAATGATCGGGATGAAAAAAATCTTTGATTTGGTGAAAAAATGGTCATGACGCCATCACCCCTTAGGGCTGATGCCGTCAGATCGGGCCGACAGAAAATCTGCCTATAAATATAACCTTATTACTACATTTTTTGTAAGCCCGAAACCCTAAGGTCGATTCATGGGTTTAGGTAGGTGTTTTTCCAGCAACTTAGAGGGTTTCAATCACTCCATAAACATCTTGTAATGGTTTATTGATTCTGTAACAATTCGCATTTTCAGGATAATTACTATTCCCGGAAAATTTCACTATTCAATTTTTACTATTCACTTTTTACTATTCACTTTTACTATTCACATCCAAATTTTTTATTTCATATTCTCGTAAGTTAAACTATTTTAATGATAATCCGAGAATTTCACACTCGTCGGATCATTTCTGCAAAAATCACGAAGCCGTGTCCGAGATTTACTTTTAGGTTTAAACGTCATTCCAGCATCCCGATATGTCCATAAAACACTATAAACAATAGAAATATAATTTTCTCTCATTTTACGACAATTCCAAAAGTTTTGGAATTTTACGTTTTCCAGTTCAGCGTTTTACGCGAATTACGCGTTTTAGACCCGCGTTTTCAGTTTTAACAGCGTTTAAGCAACCCGATAGAACTTATCACTCATTAAATATGCTAAGATAGGTTATATTAATAAGTTCTAACATATTTATAAGTTTCATATTTTTAGGATACCCGATTTTAAGTTTCATGACTTAACCACTTACCATTAGCGATTACCGGGACCAAAACTCACTCCGTAAGCTAGATAATACCAAGTTTATGTATCTAGTCACTCCCCCATCATTATGGCCGACCTAAGGGGTGATTCACCATGCCTTGGTGGCTTGAGATAAGTCTTGAACTTTTGGAATACAAGTATGTGTCCAAACTTCTCATGTAAGCTTCCTAAATATCCTAATATTTGCACCTCCTCAAAGGAAACTTCCTAACACTTTCCTAGCACCTCCTCAAGGCCCTATATAACCCTCCTCATCCTCTCTTGGTCGTTCATAACCTCACACACACAAACACACTCCTAATTTTCCCTCTACTTCAAGTTTTATCCAAGAATCAAGTGCTTAAACAACATAGAAACCCTATTTTGGTTTTGATTCATCAAACACTTCCATAACTTCATATACTTGGTGATTTCTCTTGAGTTTGAATCCACTCAAGTCACCTCAACTTTCATCATCCATCTTTCAAGATTACAAGAGTAGAAAGATTGCATGAAGTGAAGTGGGTTGAAGCAAGTCTATCAAAGTCCTATCCTTACATGTTAACTTTCCTTTCTTTGTTGAAAGCCAAAAGTTGTAAGCCAAACCCTAACATGATTCTTGTTAAATAATCATATTCATGCTATTTACATATCATTCATGCTATATATTATCTTGTGATCATGTCCATGATGTATAAAAATGAGTAAAACAAGTTATGATATACATATGTTAACTTATGATCTTTAAACAAGTAAACTAGTGACTTTCTTGGTATAATCTGATCAAAATGGTAAAATTATGATATTGGATCATTACATATTGTAGTAGAGGACCTAACAAGGAAACCATAGCAATTTGAACCACCTAAAACGAGTATACGAGTCAAAAGTTATGGCCTAAAGAAGTTAGCGAAACCAAAACGCCGAATCTGCCAAAATAGCATTCTGATCAAAATCCGTATTTTTTCGAGACCCTTCTGGTCCGATTCATCAAAAAGTTAAAACACGAAAGTTGTCTGGAACGCCGTTTTCGTTCAGGAATAAAGAAGCTCGAGCCCTGAAAACGCTTTCCGAGTGATAAAATTCTTCAAATTATAAACAGCCCATTTTTAGGCCAAAGTCACTATATTATGGTTATACTTTAAAAGGAACAAGAGGTCTTATGACCTAGAATCAAGACCACAACCATGGCTAGAGCCAAGGTTGAGTCTCAAGACCATGGAACAATGACCAAAGGTCATGGCAAGGCCATGACGAAATGACCATACAAGCTTACCAAGGCAAATACATGAACTAGAGAAGTTGGCGATAACTTGAACATACAATTTGGATCTACTTCATCTAAAGGAACCATGAGATATTACAAAGAGAAAATGGTCATACAAGACTTATGAAACTACCCCTAATAACAATCTTCATGTACAAATAAACTTTCCTAAGTTTATTCAAATATCGGACATGTAACCTTTCGGATCAAAACTTATATCTATATATTTCATCAATTACTACAATAGTAGGGAGCCTCATGTGAGGAGTTCATTATGTAAGCCGTCGAGTTGAGTTGTGGATTTACGAGTTAAAGTGTCCTGGCTCCTCGAACGCTTACTAACATGACTTCTGAATTATGTCGGCCCGAACGGTAGTAAACGATATACAAAACATACATGTTTCATGAATCTTTTCTTTCAAAGACTTACACTATACATCATACCACATCATGGACTAAATGCAAGATATATATATAGGCACATCTTCATATTCTTTACTCCGATCCTAAGTCGCAACATTCTATTATAGGTTGCTCGTAGAAACCTTCGCGATTCGACAATCACATTCACTACCCACTACATAACTTAAGGTGAGTTCATAGCCCCATTTTCCATTACTTAATTGTTTTACAAACCCTTGGGGGGAATACATGCTATTTTAACCGAGCACAATGTTTTTAAATTGTATGCTTGCCTGATTGTTTTATTATCACTAAGTACCAACCTTGCTAAACCGAGATCCCTTATTATGAACTATTTAATCACTAGCAATAGTGAGCGCAAATATTGTGAATAGGCCTATTGGGATTGACGAATCCCATTTGTATTGACTAAGTTCAAACAAATGCATTAATATTTGAGATTTAGGTATGTTAGCAAAGTACCTACCGGGATAAATCTGCCGATCGATATTGGTACACGTTAACGTTTTGGTGTCATAAGCTTAGTGTATAATACATTTTATGGGCGTATAACAACATAGCCTACCTATTTTGCTTTCCAAACATTGGTGTGAGCCTATAACTCACACTACCAACATATTGTGTTCAAACATTAAACAAACTCTATGAATATCACTCAACCTTTGTGTTGACCTCTCAAGCATGTATTTCAGGTTCATGACGATCAAGGATGGCACGGAAGGGCACGGATACTCAAGAGGGCTATAAATTTTATTATCATTCAAAAACTCATTTATTATACATTGTAAACATGGAACCATTTGGGACCTCATTTTGTAATCTCTGATATTTATACAATTTGAATGATAAATCTTTTAAAACGACTCAAATGGAGTTCGTTTTCTATTATTGTGACTATTGTGCCGTCAAGTAACACCCAGTTCGAATTCCGCTGCATCCATGAATTGGGGGTGTTACAGATTGGTACCAGAGCCATGGTTATAGAGAAACGGGTCTAATTGAGACCTAAACTATAACTACAATTACAAGCAAAAATATTTTATAGCCTTCCGCTCTTCGTGTCTTCCATCCTCCAGACGATTATGGACTTATTAAGCATTTTTTGCTACATGAACATATAAGTATATTTATATATACATTTGAGTTATTTTCAATCATTTTATCTAAACATATCTACACATGCCTATTCTATGGCATTTCGACACAACCACATTCTCCCAACCATGTTCCTACTCCAACATTTTATATTCAAGACATTGTAACTAATTACAATGGTCTTTTCTATTTCCCGGACATTGTATGACACAATGGTCTTAATCATTTCTCAAATGTTTTGAGTCACACAATGGTCTAATCTACTTCCGAGACATTGTGATTTGTGCAATGGTCTCTGGAATTATTCCACCACCTCATCAACATCATTTCATATGATATCAAAAACCCATCACAATCTATCGATTTCCAAACAAGAAATATGAGATTTCTAAAGGACAAACTAATTCATCATCGACAAAAGCTGAACTTTCTCTACATTCATCAAAGTTTTCTTCTGAAACCTTCATTGTTAAAAGTTCGTGATCCTCGCCAAGTATGGACTGTTTTAGAACTACTTAAAACTTCCTTTCCACACGTATCTACCCGTACTATCTTCTATGCAATGGAATGTGAAAACATAGGTTACAAGTCTTGTATGGACGGGACTTGCAACTGGATTGTTTGACATCGCCTTTGTTTAGTGGACAGTTTCTCAAAAGCAACGGACATATCACAAGTATACCTAATTTAGGTATTTGAAAATTTTATCGAACCTTGGCTAAATATAGACTAGTCACCTATATTTAACCTAGGGACAGTGGAATATAGTCTGACTAACTATATTCGACTTAAAATTTTCAAATACTGAGAATAATTGTGCTAGGGTTATGTTCAGATTGATTTCCTACTTGAACTCGATAAACCACCAGAATTCTTTAAAACGATCTAGAAACACGATAGTGTTTTACCACTCAGCGAAATCTTAACACCTTATTTGTACTACCTAATTTCATTCTTGAAAGTTTTCATTTATGAGATAATCCGAACTACTATCTTGGGATAGTTTTCAATTCTTTTCTTCATCCCGTAGAAGTACTATCCTATTTAGGTCCTAAAGATACCACTCCATCATAAACCTTTAAAATCTCTTAAGATTTTCAAAACAAACTCAACATCTCTACCAATATTAACATTAAGCATACACTACACACTTTTGTTCATCAACATATCACATCATTATCTTCACAACCGTTACAACCACAAGCTCATTAACAGATTTTGAAGCACTTTTAAAGCTCAAATCATCTTTAGTTACACCACAAGTACCCTCATCAGCTTTACAAGATTGAATATTCATTTTGTACTTTTGGAACACCAGTATCATCTCGTAATACCCTACCTTGTAACTCACCGGCTAATTGTGAATGTTGTGTTGGGAATTCTTAAGTAGGATGATTTGTAATTATTTGAATGGATTGGGATGCCTTTTCATTTAAATAAAGACATTGTAAATCACCGAACCATAAGTTTGTATTTCCCTATTTACATTGTTTGGGATGCCTCTCTATGTAAATAAAGAATTATAAACAAGTGGGCTTATTTGTATCCGAAATAACATTGTATGGAGTCAATAAAGACTAGGTACAACAACAGATTACCTACTAGGCTATGATTGTAACCACTATCTCAATTCCTATTAATATTCGACTGCTATATCAATTTCCTTTGATATTCGACTATTACCATACCTTTCCTACATAAAAGTAAGCCTCATCCTACACCATACACTGAAATGACAAATCAAACTACATCACTGGTAATCCCAGACTTTAGTCCTCATAAGTAACCACACCTTTTCATCGACACCACTCCAACATATGACACACAAAGAACTTCGGGACGAAGTTCCCCGTAAGGGGTAGAGACTGTAACAATTCGCATTTTCAGGATAATTACTATTCCCGGAAAATTTCACTATTCAGTTTTTACTATTCACTTTTTACTATTCACTTTTACTATTCACATCCAAAATTTTTATTTCATATTCTCGTAAGTTAAACTATTTTAATGATAATCCGAGAATTTCACACTCGTCGGATCATTTCTGCAAAAATCACGAAGCCGTGTCCGAGATTTACTTTTAGGTTTAAACGTCATTCCAGCATCCCGATATGTCCATAAAACACTATAAACAATAGAAATATGATTTTCTCTCATTTTACGACAATTCCAAAAGTTTTGGAATTTTACGTTTTCCAGTTCAGCGTTTTACGCGAATTACGCGTTTTAGACCCGCGTTTTCAGTTTTAACAGCGTTTAAGCAACCCGATAGAACTTATCACTTATTAAATATGCTAAGATAGGTTATATTAATAAGTTCTAACATATTTATAAGTTTCATATTTTTAGGATACCCGATTTTAAGTTTCATGACTTAACCACTTACCATTAGCGATTACCGGGACCAAAACTCACTCCGTAAGCTAGATAATACCAAGTTTATGTATCTAGTCACTCCCCCATCATTATGGCCGACCTAAGGGGTGATTCACCATGCCTTGGTGGCTTGAGATAAGTCTTGAACTTTTGGAATACAAGTATGTGTCCAAACTTCTCATGTAAGCTTCCTAAATATCCTAATATTTGCACCTCCTCAAAGGAAACTTCCTAACACTTTCCTAGCACCTCCTCAAGGCCTTATATAACCCTCCTCATCCTCTCTTGGTCGTTCATAACCTCACACACACAAACACACTCCTAATTTTCCCTCTACTTCAAGTTTTATCCAAGAATCAAGTGCTTAAACAACATAGAAACCCTATTTTGGTTTTGATTCATCAAACACTTCCATAACTTCATATACTTGGTGATTTCTCTTGAGTTTGAATCCACTCAAGTCACCTCAACTTTCATCATCCATCTTTCAAGATTACAAGAGTAGAAAGATTGCATGAAGTGAAGTGGGTTGAAGCAAGTCTATCAAAGTCCTATCCTTACATGTTAACTTTCCTTTCTTTGTTGAAAGCCAAAAGTTGTAAGCCAAACCCTAACATGATTCTTGTTAAATAATCATATTCATGCTATTTACATATCATTCATGCTATATATTATCTTGTGATCATGTCCATGATGTATAAAAATGAGTAAAACAAGTTATGATATACATATGTTAACTTATGATCTTTAAACAAGTAAACTAGTGACTTTCTTGGTATAATCTGATCAAAATGGTAAAATTATGATATTGGATCATTACATATTGTAGTAGAGGACCTAACAAGGAAACCATAGCAATTTGAACCACCTAAAACGAGTATACGAGTCAAAAGTTATGGCCAAAAGAAGTTAGCGAAACCAAAACGCCGAATCTGCCAAAATAGCATTCTGATCAAAATCCGTATTTTTTCGAGACCCTTCTGGTCCGATTCATCAAAAAGTTAAAACACGAAAGTTGTCTGGAACGCCGTTTTCGTTCAGGAATAAAGAAGCTCGAGCCCTGAAAACGCTTTCCGAGTGATAAAATTCTTCAAATTATAAACAGCCCATTTTTAGGCCAAAGTCACTATATTATGGTTATACTTTAAAAGGAACAAGAGGTCTTATGACCTAGAATCAAGACCACAACCATGGCTAGAGCCAAGGTTGAGTCTCAAGACCATGGAACAATGACCAAAGGTCATGGCAAGGCCATGACGAAATGACCATACAAGCTTACCAAGGCAAATACATGAACTAGAGAAGTTGGCGATAACTTGAACATACAATTTGGATCTACTTCATCTAAAGGAACCATGAGATATTACAAAGAGAAAATGGTCATACAAGACTTATGAAACTACCCCTAATAACAATCTTCATGTACAAATAAACTTTCCTAAGTTTATTCAAATATCGGACATGTAACCTTTCGGATCAAAACTTATATCTATATATTTCATCAATTACTACAATAGTAGGGAGCCTCATGTGAGGAGTTCATTATGTAAGCCGTCGAGTTGAGTTGTGGATTTACGAGTTAAAGTGTCCTGGCTCCTCGAACGCTTACTAACATGACTTCTGAATTATGTCGGCCCGAACGGTAGTAAACGATATACAAAACATACATGTTTCATGAATCTTTTCTTTCAAAGACTTACACTATACATCATACCACATCATGGACTAAATGCAAGATATATATATAGGCACATCTTCATATTCTTTACTCCGATCCTAAGTCGCAACATTCTATTATAGGTTGCTCGTAGAAACCTTCGCGATTCGACAATCACATTCACTACCCACTACATAACTTAAGGTGAGTTCATAGCCCCATTTTCCATTACTTAATTGTTTTACAAACCCTTGGGGGGAATACATGCTATTTTAACCGAGCACAATGTTTTTAAATTGTATGCTTGCCTGATTGTTTTATTATCACTAAGTACCAACCTTGCTAAACCAAGATCCCTTATTATGAACCATTTAATCACTAGCAATAGTGAGCGCAAATATTGTGAATAGGCCTATTGGGATTGACGAATCCCATTTGTATTGACTAAGTTCAAACAAATGCATTAATATTTGAGATTTAGGTATGTTAGCAAAGTACCTACCGGGATAAATCTGCCGATCGATATTGGTACACGTTAACGTTTTGGTGTCATAAGCTTAGTGTATAATACATTTTATGGGCGTATAACAACATAGCCTACCTATTTTGCTTTCCAAACATTGGTGTGAGCCTATAACTCACACTACCAACATATTGTGTTCAAACATTAAACAAACTCTATGAATATCACTCAACCTTTGTGTTGACCTCTCAAGCATGTATTTCAGGTTCATGACGATCAAGGATGGCACGGAAGGGCACGGATACTCAAGAGGGCTATAAATTTTATTATCATTCAAAAACTCATTTATTATACATTGTAAACATGGAACCATTTGGGACCTCATTTTGTAATCTCTGATATTTATACAATTTGAATGATAAATCTTTTAAAATGACTCAAATGGAGTTCGTTTTCTATTATTGTGACTATTGTGCCGTCAAGTAACACCCAGTTCGAATTCCGCTGCATCCATGAATTGGGGGTGTTACAGATTCTATCTTAATTCATGTCTTCAATTATCATTATTGTTGCTTGTTCTTCATTAATTATGCTTGGCTAATTCACCTTGTGTCTACTTATGATTGTGTGAAACTTTTATATAATTAATTAGATCTTATTGATTCCTTGTTGATGTTTGTGTCTATCTTCATCAATTAGGGTGTGACACTTCGATAGGTCTAATTGGTTTAGCTTATAATTCTTGTTTCCTATTGTCTCTTGTTTAATTGAATGATATCGATGTTAGGCTTAAGAAAACTGGCAGACTTACAATTAGTAACTTGCTTGAACATCTTAAGAAACATGATCGGAGGTGTACTACGATTATATGGTTGTATTTAATGCATAAGCGAATTCTAGTGATCCCAAGTTAGGATCTTTTAGTCAGCTTGACATAGGAGTGAAGTAGAAGCTTATAGAGTTAGGGAAGATTGTACACGGCCCTATGAATAGTATTAAGGAATACAACCCGTCAATTAAAACAATGATGTGACAATTCAATAGGTAGAATTGGATAGCTAGCAAGGAGTAATACATCATAGGTAGATACGCTTCATTTACCTTGTAGAACCCTAGTTTACTTTTCTTGCATTTGTAGTTAATTGGGTTAGTTGACTAGCAACTAATTCCGCCCACTCTTCCAATACCTGAGATTTTTACCTGCTTTTCATAAAAACATAAAAACATAAAAAGAATCATCCTTCACCTTTAGACCTAGTTAGATTATATTCAATCCTAACGAACACTATTACTGAGTTAAACGATCAATCCCCCAATACTTGTCACTATACTATACAACAACGATCAAGTACACTGCCTGGCGGGGATTGCAAGCTTCTCAAGATCCCTTGAGAGGCAAAACTTGTTGCGAGGGCGCAATTGCGCGTATCAGATGGATTACCCCATTGATCTCAAATGGAACTCTGATTGGTTCATCAGGGTCCTGTCTGACTATGGTGGAGGCAGGCTTCAGCGCTATTTTTGGTTCAGGTGTTGTAGTGATGCTTTTGCCTTTATCCTGCTGATGAGATGAGGAGACTGGTTGTTCTTGAGGTTGAACTGAGGAGATGGGAGTGGCTTCAGTGACATGCTCTCCCTCAGTGTAAGAGGGTTGTCCTCTTGAAGCAACATCGGTAGCTTCATCTTGGGCATCAGTATGAGAGGCATCAGTGACATTCTCCCCCTCAACTGTTTCAGGAGCTGCAGTGATGGCAAGAGTTGGAGTGACTGATGCAGAGGTAGAGGAACCCTTGAAGGCCTGATAGATCTCAGTCATCATGGACTTGATGTCTGAGGTGTCCTTCTGAATTGTTGATACTTTGGCTTTAAGGGATGCCTGAGCATTCTCCATTGTTGTCAATCGAGAACCAAAACTCCAAGCGATAGATGTTGACTTCTGAGACTGAGCTACCACTAAGAGATCCAAGGCAGCAAGGGAGGTTTTGATAGACTCCACTGAGCTACCGAGAGCCTAAAGATTGAAGGACTTCAGCAGATTGAGTAGCTCAGTGAGATGCACTAAATTGAGCTGATAGGTCTCTGATGCCTGAAGAAGCTTCCTGATGAGTTCAGGATCATCCTTAACTGATTCTTGAATGGACTGAACCCCTGTATTCAGCTTGGTGAGGGATTCAAGGAACTTGTTAAGGTGGGAGACCATCTGTGTCAGGGAGAAGGAAACTGAGGCATTTTGTTCCCTAACATCGTCATTAAATTCTTCAACAACATCTTTGAGGTTGAAGTAATGAATAGCTTGCTCAGTGTGCATGTCAAAAACTTGATCAGTGACTCCCCTGAATAAGGCATTGGTCGCCCTCTTGATGAACTTTGTAAAGAACTTCCCAGTGGGAGGAGCTTGATCATCTCCTGAGGATTCTGATTCGGAGTGGGTTTCAGTAGCTTCATGGTCAGAGGATTGAGGAGACTGAGAGATTTGTTCAGGGACTGTCTCCTCAACCACCATGTCATCTCTGGCTTCAAAAACCTCCTCATCACTGTGGAAGTTATCATCTGAGAACAAGGCTGCCTGAACATCAGCCATTAACTGAATCTGCAAAATAAGGTTATCCGACTCCTCTTCAAAAGAAGACTTGCCTTCGTTGTGGCCAGGTCCTGACCCCTCTAATCCAGACTGGGTTTTATCTGCCTGGTCCTTAGAGCCAGTTCCCAAGTTGTAGGCACCTCCATGAGTGGGTTTGGGTTCTATATCAGCGGGTGGTCATTTTCCCTCTGAGTCTTTGTCCCCCGTGATCCCTTCAGACACTGATGGGTGTTTCCCAGTGTCATCCTTAGGAATCGTGATTGTTGTGTGCCTATCAGCGGGTATGAGTCCCTCTGAGTCTTTGGGAAGAGATTTTGTGCCCTCAGACAAAATCTTTGATCTGCGAGGGTCCTCATCAAGCACCTGAGTGGGTTTGCCCCCCTTTCCAACAGGCTTGCGCTGGCCTGTCAAAGATTTAGGGGCGTTAACTCCCTGATGCTTGGGTTGTGATTTTCCCAAGCCTTTTGCAGGATGTGAAGTGGTGTGGGTCCCCTTCTCAATGGAGTAGTGCTGCCCTACCGAGGATTTAGGACCCCAAGCTCCCTAAGACCCTGGTTGTGATTTTCCAGAGCCTTTAACAGGATGTGGAGGTTGGGTTGATTCAAACTCCACTAACTTGTTTATGTCAGCAGAGCCTTTGGGAATGGGTTTACCCGAGGACACTGAGTGTGATGTCTCAGTGCCCTCGTTGGCAGTTGTTTTGGGGTCAATGATTCGGTTATGATCCTGAGGGTGTCAGCAGTCAGGGTCTGTTGTTGTTGCCCCCTTTTGTCAGGCTTGGGGACAAAGGTCTAAGTGGTGAGTGACTTGGGTTGAGCCACCTTCCTGGACCCCTGTCCCTTCTTCCTCTTCACCTTCTTGGTGGGAGAGGGAACTGGTGAGATCTTGTTGTCACCCTGGATAGCAGTAAGCATATACATGGTCAGGGCGATAGGTGTAACCTCAGCAGGGTCACGAGAGTAATTTTCCTTATGAAGGACATCAGGCTCAAAGCCTATGGCATCAGGCTTAGCATACTCGGACCCCAGCAAGTCTTGTAGGGCGCATGAAATGAATTTAGGGTATGACATAAGTTTTTGCCTAGACTTCCCACCCAACTTTGCAATAAGGTCCCTGAAGATAATTTCTCCAAGGTCAATTTTTGTACCCTCTATGAGACAATACACTATCATTGCTTGAGTAGTGTTTAGTTGCTCAGTGGAGGATTTATTTCCCCTAAGGACTTGAATGACAAAGTTCATCAGGATCCTCTAGGGGGCCGGGAACCAGGTTTTGATGATTGGGGCTTTGGATAGGAGTGCCCCTGGAGTCACCTCAGGGTGGTTTTTGTCATAGGACCCTAGTTCCAGCAAAATTGCCTTCACATCCTCTTCAGTGGGTTGGACAACAAAGGTCTCAGCATAATAAAGGCCAGTGGCTTTGATGAGGGTCTTGTAATTAGGAGTTAGGAACTTAGTATCATTCTTTATTGAGAACCTTATGGTGGCATCCTTTGATGCATCAGGGTTTTCAACCACCGCTGTGCACCAGAATTCCCTCAAATAGTCATGATAGATGACAGAGGGGGTTTTAGTGAATGTGGTGGTGAGGAAATAGTTTTGAAGAAACTTCACCACATCCCTGTATTCAGGGAACCCTTCAGGGTAGGCAAAGTTTCCCCGCACATTATTTTTTGTCAGGTTTACACTCTCCATTTGGAAATCCACATTGGGAGCGTATTTGATGACTTTATAAGAAGCCATTATGAGAGAAATGGTCTGGTTTTGAGAAAAAGGTTTGATCAAAGATGAGACACACACAGTTTGAAAATAGATTTGTTCTTGAATAAATTTTGCAAGAGTTTTGTTAATTTTTGAAAGCGTGTGTGTGTTCTTCTTTGTGGGGGTATTTATAGGGAATGAATTAGGGTTATGCTGTTGCGGATATCAAACGTTTTTGTTATTAATTCAAAATGGTGTTATAAAGCGTGTTTGATATCTGCATTAAATAGCACGATTCTCATTACCCCATTTTTCTCGCAACATGATTATAGGAACAGTTGCGTGGCCCTGCAAAAGACGCTTTTGCAGAGTGATGTCACCACACAAGTATTTGTGTGAGTGAGAGCATTTAATGCTCAGTGGTAATGGTGAGATAGGTGTGGGGCCCAAGATGTGGATGCCAGTTGTGTAAACAACATATATTCCTATATTAAATAGGAATCAGTTACCTACATGGGACATTTACTAACTAAGTACTTAGAGCATTTAATTAGGATATTCAATGCCATATTATATCTTGAGCCCCCTGAATGAATTATCATTCATTGTGTTGACGATCAGTGATGAGGTGTATATCACTGAGAAATGGGTTTATTTAGGGACCAAAGAGAATTTATATCAGGTTGGAATAAATTTAATCAGTTGCCTGATTAAATATCCAACATGCCCAACTCAGCTTTCAGTCTGGTGAAAGTGGGTTCATCTAGGGGTTTGGTAAAGATATCAGCTAGCTGATGCTCAGTGGGGATGAAATGTAATTCATTTTCTCCATTCATGATGTGGTCCCTGATGAAATGGTACTTTATTGCAATGTGTTTGGTTCTTTGATGAAGCACTGGGTTATTGGAGATGGCTATGGCATTGGTGTTGTCACAAAAGACGAGTACCATCTTGTACTGAGTGTCATAGTCACTCAGTTGGCTCTTCATCCAAAGTACATTTGCACAACACCCTGCAGCAGCCACATATTCAGCTTCAGCTAAGGACATGGCCACTGACTATTGTTTCTTTGTACTCCAATACACAAGTTTGCCACCAAGGAATTGGCAGGATCCTGAAGTACTTTTTCTATCCAAATTATAGCCTGTATATTCTGAATTAGTGCATCCTTTAAGATCAAACCCTAAACATTTGGGGTAATACAAACCAAGGTTAGGTGTACCCTTCTGGTATCTGATGATTCTGTTTACAACAGTAAGATGAGACTCTTTTGGTTCAGACTGATATCTAGCACAAAGGCAAACTGAGAATTGGATGTCAGGCCTTGAGGCAAGTAAGTACATCAGTGACCCTATCATTCCTCTGTAAAGGGTTTGATTCACTGATTTACTAGTGAGGTCAGGACCAAGGTTGTTTGGAGGAACCATAGGGGTTTTCACTGAAGAGCAACCAGAAAGCTCATACTTCTTCAGTAGGTTCCTAATGTATTTTTCTTGACGAATGGACATGCCTTTGTTAGTCTGTTTGATTTGAAGTCTAAGAAAGTAAGTAAGTTCACCCATCATGCTCATTTCAAACTTTGTGGTCATCAGTTTTTCAAACTGTTTGCAAAGTTTGTAACTTGTTGAGCGAAAGATGATATCATCAACATACACTTGGACAAGGATAATACTACCTCCGTCCCAAAATATAAGTCCAGTTTTACTTTTTGAATCGAACTTTGACCTTATATATTTTTGTTTGTATTATATAAGAGTTGATGTAAAATATATGAATGGATTGTGTTTTCAATGTATTTTCATTTGGTATAATTTTCATCAAGTAATATATAATTCAAAAAAATATATCTAAGGTCAAAGTTCGATTCAAAAAGTCAAACTGGACTTATATTTTGGGACGGAGGGAGTATCACTTTTTGTTCTATAGATGAACAGGGTGTTGTCAATCTTTCCTCTGACAAACATGTTTTGGATCAGGAAGGCTGAAAGTGTTTCATACCATGCCTTGGGTGCTTGCTTTAGTCCATAAAGGGATTTGTTAAGCTTGTAGACATGGTTAGGAAATTCATTGCTTTCAAAGCCAGGAGGTTGTTGCACATAGACATCTTCTTTAATTTTACCATTCAGGAATGCACTTTTTACATCCATTTGGTAAACTTTAAAGTTCATGTATGTTGCATAGGCTAGGAAGATCCTGATGGCTTCCATTCTAGCAACAAGTGCAAAGGTTTCCTCATAATTAATACCTTCCTGTTGGTTATATCCTTTTGCAACAAGTCTAGCCTTGTTTTTTAAGACTGTTCCATTTTCATCAGTCTTGTTCTTGTAGACCCATTTCATTCCAATGAGTAGAATACCATTGGGGCATTCAACAAGGGTCATGACATCATTCCTGTCAAATTGTTCCAACTCTTCTCTCATGGCATGAACCCAGCTCTCATAAGTCAAAGCTTCTTTAACATTTTTGGGCTCTATGTCAGAAAGAAAATCCACATAGAGACAAACATTGGCTGAGGTTGCCTTGAGTTTGGCAGCCATGCTTCTTGTAAGCATGCCTTCAGTGGGCTCACCAATGATGTTTACAAGTTCAATTGTTTTTTATTTTGTCCGACTATCCTGAGGTCTAGGATAGGAGTTAGAGCTTGTGGAAGCCTGAATTGTTGGAGTGGCTTCAGTCACAGGAACCTGAGGTAACTCAAGATTTTGGTCTTCAGTGACCTCAATGTGAATGGCTTGGTTTGAGGTTTCCTGAACAATTGGTTCAGTGTTGGTGGTCTCATTGGAGACTTGTGTTTCAATGACTTCACTGATGGTTGGTTAGGGTAGGTTGTGAGGGATGATGTAGTATGAGACATCAGCATCAGCTTGGTATTAAGTTGAAGTATGATTCTTAGGGAGATACTCATCAGGAAGATACCTTGAAGAATCATCAATACCAATCTCTTCAACTGAGGAACTGGAGAACCTGATGGATTCAGTGCACTCATCAACTGTTATATGGTAAGTTTCCTCAGTTTGTTGTCTCCTTGTGCTAAACACCCTGTAGGCTTTGGAAACCAGAGAATATCCCAAGAAGTATCCATCATCAGCTTTGGCATCAAATTTACCCAAGTGATCCTTGTGATTATGAATAAACACAGGACACCCAAATACATGAAATTAGCTGATGTCAGGGATCCTTCCTTTGAATATCTCATAAGGAGTCTTATTGTGTCTTTTCACAATAACGGACCTATTTTGAGTGTAGCAGGCTGTTCTGACTGCCTCAGTCCAGAAGTGTTTTGAGAGAACTGAGCCATTCAACATTGTCCTAGCTGCCTCAATGAGTGTTCCATTTCTCCTTTCAGCTACTCCATTTTGTTCAGGAGTATATAGAGAAGTGAAATTCTGAGAAATTCCTTTCTCATCACAGAAACACTCAAGGTCATGGTTTTTGAATTCAGTGCCATTGTCAGTTCTAATTTGTTTAACTTTGACATCATTTTGATTTTCAATGTTCCTGACAAATGACATGATTCTGTCAGTTGCCTGACTCTTTTTGGTCAGGAAGTAAACCCAAGTGTATCTTGAGTATTCATCCACAATAACCAGAGTATACTTCTCATGATGAATGGACATGGGACTGACAGGTCCAAACAAGTCCATATGGAAAAGATGCATGCATCTTTGGATTAAGAATGATTGTTTGGTTTTGAATGATGCCCTGTTGTGTTTTCCTTTTTCACAAGCAGAACATGGCTTGTCTTTGGTGTACACCAGGGATAGAAGGGCAAGAACTTTGTTCTGTTTGGCCATGTTTTTTATGTTTTTGAAATTGAGATGAGAGAGTCTCCTATGCCAAAGCCAGTTGATTGTCTCACTTGCCTTAGAGAAGAGGCAAGTCCCATTTTGAGTGAGGGATGACATGTCTAGTACATAAACATCATCCCTCCTATGAGCAATCAACACAACTTCCTTGTTGGCATTGAAGATGGTCCCTCTCTTATCATCAAACTGAACTATGTATTTTGCATTACATAGTTGACTCACACTTATCAGATTGTACTTGAGACCATTGACATAAGCTATTCTTGTAAAAACTATACCATTGCAGTTTACTGAACCATAACCTTCAGTGGGCGCTGATGAGTTATCACCAAATACTACTTTGGGTCCTGGTTCTTCTACATATTTGTGCAGATAACTCTTCACACCAGTCATACTCCTTGAGCATCCACTGTCAAGGTGCCAAGCTGGATTCCTGATGTGTTTCTGCATAAATAATAAACTAGGTTAGTTTTTCTTGTTACCCCACCTCCTAGTGGGCTTAGTCCTAGGGACTTTTTGAACTTAGCTAAAGAGTCATGGTCTGAAGTAGAGTGAACTGAGCTTCCACATGTTTTACATTTTGTGGTAGTTGAAGACTCAATTGACTCAGAAGTGCTGGTTGAGGTGTTTCTTCTGGCTTGAATGATCTTGTCATGTCCCTTGTTATCATGTGTGGGGTCTCCATATATGTTACAGCAGTTGTTCATCATACAATCATCAGGTAAATGATCATTGAACTCACAGTGAGGACATAGTAGGAAAGGCTTAGCCTTTTGTCTTTGTTGGGAAGATGAGGCATACTGATAGCCTTGTGTTTTGTAAAGACCTTGTGCTTTTAGAGAAGCAATGTGAGAGTTGTGATCAGAAGTCCTGTGGTCTTCTTGTTTGTATATCATGCAGAACAGGATTCTGAAGCAATTATCAATGGAGTGGCCTGGATGATTGCAAAGTTCACGTCTCACTGAAGGTCTGGATGAGGGTTTTGGTTTGGAGGAACTTGAGGAAGTTGCTGGTTTAGACTTTGAGTTAGAGTGTTTCTCAGTGGACTCAATCTTTTCACTCAACTTCCTGACAAGTTCAGCTAACTGATCAAACTTTGAATCAGTGCTTTCATGTTTAGCTTCAGTGGATACTGAAGGTGTGTGGTTTTCAGGAGGTACATAGGTAGGTCTCTTCAGGATGGTTATTCCTGGATTTGCTTTCTCCTTAGGATAGTGAGGTTGATAAACTAATGGTGCAAGATCTGAACTGGGTGCTGCTCCCTGAAGTTGTTTTAGTGGAGGGAGTGGTGATTGTGGATTTGACTTAGACAAAGTGATGGACTCAGTATTACTGGGTTCATCTATGACTCCTAGAAACTCCTTAATATCCTGACTTTCAGGCTCTAGAATTCTGCCACTATTGAAGTTTGGCAGTTAACTGTCAGGATTGACTCTTTCAATCCAATCACTGGGTTTAGGAGCAATTTCTTTGCTAGAGAGTATGTTTTCTGACATAAAGGTTGTTGAATGGCTACTCTCCCCAGACACTTCAGTGAGTTGATCTTCACCTAGAGCAGCCTTTTTGGTGCTGGGTGTGAGACTCAGTGTGTCAAAAAGTTTGGGGTTCTTCTGAGTCCATTTCCAAATGACAACCTTTTCTTTCTTAAGTTCTTCTTGAAGAGCTTGATTTTGTTTTACAAGTTCAGAATTTTGAATTTGAAGTGTGACACTGTTAGGACCTAAGTTTATATCATTTCACAAATAAGATATGTTTAGAGAGATGAAGATGTAATTTAGAGAGAGAGAGTACAAGAGAGGAAAATAAGAGGATTTCTTATTCCATAATGAACCAACCAACACCCTCCTTAGAGGGTTTACAAGAGTATTTATACTCATAGTCTTGGGCATCTTACATGTATCACATAATGTCACTAATGGCCCTTAGACTTTAACAAAACATGTATTCTAAATAAGAATAACATAAAACATATTAAAACATTAACGTACTAATATAATATTGCAACCTATTACATGACTCATTGACTCGATAATGATCATCACTTCAAGTGTTCCCAACAATCTCCCCCTAAGGGACGATCATTGAGATCTCTCTTTGATTGCATTTATGATCATCACTTTTGCGTTTCCAACAGACACTTTCAAGTTTAGCTTGTTTTAAAGCAATAAGTTCATCTCTACACTGATTTAATTCAAAACTCAGTTTGTTAAATTTTGAAAACAAATTAAGTCTCTGCTCTTCAACATACTTAAGATCAACATTAATATAATCTAAGTAAGATTTCCAATTAGCATCATCATCCATAGAAAGTAAGATGTTTACCTTTCTCATTGTGATGTTCACCCATTCTCCATTCCTGGCATGACCTTTTCCCACAGCAAGCTTGTTATCTTCTGAGAAAGCCATCAGGGCACCGATGTGTACTTCTTCATCATCAAAAGACACTTCAACCTCATCCCAGTCAAATGTTTCAGCAACTAGTCCCTTGTTTTTAGCCTGAGCTTGTTTAAGAACCTGAGGTGGCTGAGTGACTGAGGAAGCAGACTCAAGAAGAGCAAGTTTGGCCTTGGCCTTTTTATATTTGGCTACCAAAATCATTTTGAGGTAATTTTTCAATTTTGTTTTGAACAAACTGACTTGATTGAAGCAACTTTGGTTGAAACTTGCTAGTTCCTGAAGAGAAATTGTTTCCTGAGAATTTGAAAGATGGTTCTGAGGTTGTTTTGAGAAACAATCTTTTGCAAAATGACCCTTTTTGCCACATTTAAAACATTCAGAATTGTCATTTGCCTTTTTTAGAAAAAAAATCTTTTAATAAACCTTCTTGAGTTTGCAAGGAGTGCCCTTTCATGAAATTCAATTTGTAAATCATTTAGGTACTCCTCACAGGTACTTTCATCAACCTCATCATCAGATCCATCTTGAAAATCCTGCACAACACCATTTGAATAGAAAGCAGTGGATATGGGTGAGGAGGTTAGAGTCTTTTTGATCTCCTGAGCTTTACCAGGGTATCTCCTGGTAATAAGATTGTCTTCATAGACAAACTTCCCATAAATTTCAGGGAGCTCAAGATTCTGGATATGGTTTTCATTTCTCAATCCCTAAGAGATGTTTAACCATTTCTCAGGGAGACTATTGACAAAGCCAACATTGATCTCATGCTTTGACAGGGTGACACCATCATTGGTCAGCTCATTCAGGAGGGTCTTATACCTGGTATAGGTCTCTGAGAGACTTTCAGAGTCTTTGGCCCTGAAAGTATTGTACTCAAGTTTCAGGTCCATGATCTTGTTTTTCTTGGTATCTGAGGGACCCTTATAGCTGTGAACCAAGTCAGTCCATGTCTGCTTAGCAGTAGGACAATTGATGACTGATTCCATTATATCGTCAGGGAGACAAGATATAATGATGCTTTTCAGGCGTTGGTCTTGATTGACCACCCTCCTCTCATCAGGAGTCCACTGAGCTTCAGGTTTGACTAAACCTTGGGCAGTTGTTGGGACATATCGACCATCATTAATTAGCTTAATGTAATATGGTTCCATCCCAGTCAAGTAGCAAAGCATTCGCTTTTTCCACTTGTTGAATTTTCCAACCTCAAGTCGAGGGGCAGTAGCTAAATAACTTCCACCCTTTTTATCGACAAGTTGGGGGATTTAGAGAAGTTCTACAAATCAGAGGCTCTGATACCACTTGTTGGTCCCGTTTACTAAGTTAATAATTAATTAAAGAGTTAACCTAACCAAGTTTAATGGCTTTTTAACACCGATAAAAGGATTAACAACAAAGATAAACGTAAAGAAAAGAGACGCAATATTTTCAACGTTTAATTCTTATTAGAATTTAATCAAAAGAATTATACCCTAGTGTTTGCGGAATAACACTTGTGATTGAAATGACAAGTATGGTATGGACTCCTCACTAAACTCAAACAAAGTTGAGTGATAACTAAAAGGTCACACTTAGCTATCTTAGGTACTGCATTGTTCTTTGGAGGAGTAAAAGTGGTTTGTGAATGCTTAGCATTAAATGCACAAACTTGTCAAATTTTACTCCTCACTTATGCTATCTATTTATACACAAGTAAATTACAACGTTACTGATAAAGATAAAAAGATGACCTAACTAGTAGAGACAAAATACTTACATATTTTGTCTCTGTTACAATAGACTATATTGGGTAAAAGACAATGTGCCTTTCTAAAGCACAGTGATGACACCATCCCGACATTATGCCATTCAGGGAAAGCTTGACTTCAGGTTGATAAGGAAACCTGTTGATACGTTCAAACTTTCCCGCCTTGTCCCGCCCATACTTCAGTCTTCAGTCTTCAGTACTTTAATAGTTGTTGAGGAGTCTTGGGGTTCAGTGAGTTATTGTCATCCTCACTGAACCCATCACCTTCTTCTTGGATTAGATGACACTCACTGAGTTCCGCCTTACTGAATGGTGAACCTTTCTTCATACACTCATTCTAAGCATCTTGAAGATGACTCACTGAGATACTATTCACTCAGTGACTTGTTTGTGTTTACGGATCTTAAACACTTAGGTTATTTTATGTTCAAATCCTGTTTAGAAGAAGATTGGGGAATTCAGTGACCCAACATGCCCAGAAAGAAACTGACGACGTTATCTTTGTAAATCTATTTATAGTTTTCGATTTTTCATTTATTAGTGCGACACTTTGGAGACCTAGACCCTAGACAAATTTTGCAGCTTTTGTAAGGTTTTTACAGCCTCTTTTCTTCCATGTTAAATTGAAGTTAAGTATTCCTTTAATCATTCAATATATCTATGTGTTGTTTGATTACATGTTTATCTTCTCTTCTCTTTAACATGCTAGCTTATGTTACATAGTGTTTGCTTAGATCTAATAAAACCTGTTTTAATACAAATAATGTCAAAAACATTATTCACATTATTTGGTCTTCTCGTGTTTTCATAATCACAAAACATAAAGACATGTTACATAAAGTTATGGTTAATAAGTTTTTAATCGAGGAAACTCGTTTCTTCTATGTAGCTACAACAATGTCACTTCAGGTATGAACAAACTCTATACCGTCATTAGTAAAGTGATCAAAGAATTTTATTTTCTTCTAAACTTGCATTTTTTAGTTTAACAAAACATTTTCACAAAAGTATTTTTGTGTTTTTAAAAGAAATATTTTATTAAGAAAATATATTCAAAATTCAAATATGTAAGAGCTATATTTCCCCCCAAAACAGTTGAGTCTTCACCAAATAAGTATTCACCACGTCAGGACAAAAATAGGAGCGTCTGTCGGGACGGTCCCTTAAAGTGGTCGGCGGTCCCTTAGTGATAAAGGACCGTCGCCTATTTAAGGGACCGCCACTCCCTCCTATCGTGTATAAATAGTGAACTGTTCCTCTTCAGAAAATAAGAGTCTTACACACACAAAAACTTTATGTCTTATTTTTCTTTGTTCTTTGATCACTATAACATGTCGGTATATGTTTATAAGTTATTTCCTCTTCCGCAATATGCAAGAGAAGAACTCTCGACATAGATGAAGATTCGAGATGTTGAAGTGTGTTCCTCTTCCGTAAAGTGCAAGAGAAGAACTCTCGACGTAGATGAAGAATCGAGATGTTATAGATGTCCACACACAAACGTAACAAGTGTTACGGTTATAGGTCTTGTAAATATTGTAAATACTTCCGACTTGTGTGTGAGTCAAGGATGGAGTTATGTGTGTGAACTTGGAAGAAGATGAAGATCCAAGAAGTCTTGTAACTAGATTAGTTGATGTATTTGTTGTCCTAGTGTGTAAGCTAGAACGTAGTGTGTCTTTTGTGAAGGCTTGGATCGGGAAAGGATCCAAGTGTGTCTTGTGTGAAGGCTTGGATTGGGTGAAGATCCAAGTGTGTCTTAGTGTGAAGGCTTGAATCGGGTGAAGGTTCAAGTGAACGGGAGTGCTCGTTCGTGTGAAGGCTTAGATAGTGTGTCGATCTAAGTGGGACAAGAATGCTTGTTCATGTGGCCACGTGGGCCTTGGTGTAGATTGGTACTAGCTAGGATTAGAACTCGACATTCTGCTTAGTGTTGTTACACCTTGTGTAAGCTAGTGTACGGATTGCTCCGTCTGAAGGAGTGTGTTGATATAGTGATTAATAACTCTCGAGTGTGGTACTCGGGGAGTGGAGTAGGACGAAGGAGTGAGCTTCATGCCGAACCACTATAAATCGCCGCGTCTCTTTGGTTGTGTTCTTTCCTTACTCTTTACATTACTTGTTTGTTTATATTTGTTAGTAGCTAAATTGATATCACATAACTAGTAAATTTCAACATGTTTGCAAAAGAATATTAACCGGATCGAAAAACGGCGAAACGTTTTAGCAAGTAAAAAGAAACGGAGAAACTATTCAACCCCCCCTTCTAGTTTCTACAACCTGGTTATTGATTATTGTTGTGTTGTCTATTGATTTGTTGATTGCTTCATGTTAGGCTAAGAAAACTAGCTGACTTCCTTTGTGTAACTAGCTTTAACGTCTTAGAAAACGTAACCATATGTGCAATATAGGTTTTTCTTATTGTATTTAATGCATGAGTTGATTTTGATGATCCTATGATAGCTTAATTGACTTAAGGTCATAGGTGAAATTGATATTCATAGAGTTAGGGAATTTAGCACGGCCTCACGACTGATATTAAGGAATACAATGCTTCAACTAAAATAACTGCACTGTGACATTCAACAATTCAGTAAAAGATAACTAAAGAGTAATTAAATCTAAGTAAACACTTTTGTCTCATTATAATAAGTTCACTACTTTTACTTTTCTGTTATTTTAATTTTTGTTAATAAAAGTAGTTTTTTGGTTAGTTGACTAGCAACTAATTCCGCCCAGTCTTCTAAAACAAGAGATTTTTACTTGCTTTCATAAAAACATAAAAATACAAAAAGAATCATTGCTCACCTTTAGGCTTAAATCGTCTTACACTTCAACCTAACGACATTATTCCCTTATAGAAAGATCAATCCCCCGGATATACCTATACTACACTACAATAATCAGGTACACTGCCTGGAGGATTGTAAGCTTCTCAAGATCCATTGAGAAGTAAAACCTTTTGCTAGGTTGCAATCCTCGCATCAAGTTTTTGGCTCAATTGCCGGGGAATAGTTATTGCTTAGGTTAATTTCTATCTAGTTTAGGTCTACTCACTAGATTCCTATCAAGTGATATTTTTATTTTCTTTTTCTTAGCTTTCATTAGTCTATCTTTTTCTTCACGCTTTTGTTCATAATTCTACTTATTTGCCATCATGGTGAATGACGGCATCTTCGATCCCTTTGTCCAGCCACAACCACCACCACAAGACCCACAAAACCACCAAGACCCACTCATACAACCTATAGCCCGCACTTTAGGTGAATACTCCTGACCTAGCCACCAAGGCTATCGAAACACCATTGAGCTACCCCAAAGAGCCAATGTGTCTCCCTTGTGATCCTACACCATCCGGTTGGTGCAAAGCGGATGTGCATTCCATGGACTTCATTCCGAAGATCCAAACCAACATCTCAAGGATTTCCTTAAAATCGTTGATTCCATAGACCTTGATGTTGAAACTCAAGAGACGACATTCTTACGTCTCTTCCAATTCTCTTTACGTGACCAAGCCAATGGCTGAAGCGTTTACCAACGGGATCCATCACCTCTTGGGATGATCTCACTTCTCGTTTCCTCGCTCAATTTTTCCCACCGGGGAGAACTACCAAGCTAAGGAATGACATCTTGATGTTCCAACAACGTCAAGGTGAAACTCTTTATGAAGCGTGGACTCGTTTCAAGGACTTACTCCAAAAAGTCCCTCATCATGGCATTGATCTTTGGCTCTAAGTCTAAATTTTCTATGATCATGTCAATCAATCCACAAGGTAAACCATTGACCAAGCGGCCGGTTGTAGGCTACGTGACAAGAATGCGGAGGAATCGTAGGAAATCATAGAAGATCTTGCTCTCTATGACAACAAATGTTGGAATGACCCCTGCGATTTGAGTAAAATGGTCAAGGCAATATCTTTGACTTCGAATAACTCAAGCATTCCCAACCGTAGGATCATGGAACTTGAAGACCAAGTCAAGTTTCTCATGAAATCTTACGAAGCTACAAAACCTTTAAGCTAAGTGAATAAAATCACTTCTTCATGTGAGTATTGTAGTGCTCCCTATGACACTCATGATTTCATGAAACTCCCTGAACAAGCTTTTGCGGACTACGCATCCTCATGAACCGACAGAGCGGGAGAAAAGTGGTTCACTTTCAAACCCGAGCAAAACACGTATGGTGATTCCTACAACTTCTCTTGGAAAAATCACCCAAACTTTAGGTGGAAACAAAACCAAAATCCTTCTCATAACAATTCTTCCAATCCACCTAATCGTTACCAATCAAATGGTTCATCCACGAACAGTACCTTCAATAATAATCCATCCAACAATACCAATAACTCTAACAACTTGGAAGGATTGATTTCCAATTTTATGGCATCTCAAGAAGCTCCTTTGACCAAGCTTGAAGCCGATTTCAGACAAAAACAAAGCGAGATGACAAATAAAATTGAAAACATGTTGAAGGCTCTCTAGGATCGAGAATTGGGAGCACTCCCAAGTGACACCGTCAAGAACCCAAAACTAACCGTTAACTACATTTCATCAGTTTCGCCCCTAGTTCTTGTCCGCAATTTTATTCGGCCAATGCTATTAGCACGTGTTTCAAAAAACTCAAGCTTTTTCAAAAAGACCAAGATGATAAAGCATACGCGAATATGTCGGTCAACCAAGTAATTGAAACACCTTCCAAGCAAAATCTCGATGATAAATTCAAGGAACTTCACCTTGAACGCCCGGTTATCGATGTCTTAACCCGTGCTCCTTACTATAATGCCCTTTTGGAAAAATATAAGGAGAATCTTAAGTTGGCTAAGAATGGGATCGCTTTTGTTCAAAACAATTTGCCTAAGAAGTTAGATGATCCGGGTATATTTATTTTGCCCTGTAATATAGGGAATTCTGAAGCTTTTGATACGTTAGCCAATCTAGGATCAAGCCTTAACTTAATTTCATTGTCCCTTTACACAACTCTTATGTTAGGGAAATTAGATGAAATGGAAGTAATAATTGGACTAGTGGATAGGAGTGTTGCACACCTGATTGGAATAGTAAAGGACATGTTAGTGCATTTAGGGAAATTAACTATGTTGACAGATTTCCATGTACTTGATATGGTTAGTGACACTACATGCCCGTTATTAGTAGGAAGAGGATTTTTAGCTACCGGGAGTGCAATGATTGATTGTAAGGCATCTAAAATAGCGGTAGGAGAGGTGAAACTTGGTCCATTTATGATGTTAAAAAACATGCTTATGAAAATAATGAGGAACCAACACCTCATTGGGTAGATATGAATAGGAGACCTTCTAGGTATGGACCTTGGATTAATGGAGAGTTCATAGGACCTCAACGCCCATTCTATCTAGAGGAAGAATTTATGAACCGAACACACTCGGTAGAACAACTTTTGGCTAGGGACATCGAATTGAACCCATTTAAGGATCCTTTAGTTTTTAGGAAGATGATTGAATTCTTAGGACCCTTGCCAATCAACCTTGGAATAAATAAATGGAAAAGTGAGAGTGAAAAGCATAAGTGAAATTGGAATAAGCCACCAGAAGAAGGAGATGGATCATGGCACATAAAGATTACCTTATATGATCCAGATGGAGAGAAGTTTGAAAAGTCATACCGAACAAAGCCCACTAATAGAAAATTAAAAGAAAAGTTTGATCCAAAAGATGTCCTCAATGAGGAACTTACTCACATAGGCATGTAAGGAGTGACTTTAAGTCTAGCTACAAGACTCGTTAATAAAGAAAAGCGCTTCTTGGGAGGCAACCCAAGCTTTTAATTGTTTGCTTTTTTGTCTTTATTTGATTTCATATATATGCTCCATCTTTCTTTGTTTATTATTCATGTCTTACATACTTTGTGAAAATGCTTTATTTTGTTTTTAACTTTGTCTTAATCACATATAAAGGTATTTTACAAAAAGATAAGTGTAGGGAAGATCATATTTGTTTTTAAGAACGGATTTGACATGAACAATAACAAAGATTGATTTAGCATATATATTAGTGTGTTTGTTTAAGTCAAATGCTTGTATCGAGTCACAATAAATGTCCTGCATACTTTCCAGGTTCTAAAACTTAAATTTTTCCATAAATTTTCAATAAACAAAATAAAAAATTCTGTCAGATCATACTTGACGGCGTCAGGGTTTACAACCTGATGGCGTCAGACACTGTATCTGCACAATTTTCCAGGTTTTGTTTTTCTGTTATTTTAGAAAAAAATTCTGAATTTTAAATTTCCTGGAATTTGTAGACATTTATTTTTCAATCATTACATCTTACATTGCTTTCTAGGATTTTGTAGGACCTTGGATATAACAACTTTATCACACAATATGAGTACAATATGAAGTAAAGATGGTGACTTGAAGGAAATATGTATGTCGTGTATATGGAGAGAATAAGAGATGAAAATGAGAACTTCTATTAAGGTAAAACACACACAATACACACTCAAGCACACACCTCAAATAGCTCATTTGAGGTGTTTATATAGTAAACATCATATGCCCTAATGGGCTTTCCTATGGGCCACGTTTATGATGGATTGGACTTGGTTTACATCTTTGATAAATGGACTAACTTATACATATCTTCTAACCTATTAGCTTAGCCCAATCCACGAGCCCATTGACTATTCTATTATATTCTACAAAACATTACAAAGTTACACGTATGAGAATGACCGTCATTTTTCTATACATATTTTTAATGCTAACAATCTCCCCCTAAGGGATGGTCATTCGAATGATGCTCCACATGATTAGGTCTTCTGTCTTCATTGTCTTGAACTTTGCGCGTCGTTGTAGAATAGTCTTATGTCTTTGTTCCTTTATGCTTTGTGATCTTTGATAACTGGCTTTTCTTTGTTCTTTGTTCTTTTGTGATGTGGTGTCATCTGCCTTTCATCACTTCTTTGTCTTTGGTGGTTATACACCTTTCCAACATGCTCATATGTCTTTAGTCTTTGAGATACATGCATTGTTGTTCCCATTCTTTCACACTGATCTTTGTCACTTTACTTCTGTATATTCTTTCACATTACGTAGAATCTTTTTTTAAACTTTTCTTTGCTTTGATCTTTGATGAGAAATTTTCTTTGACTTCGTGATGCATGTATGAGCATGTGGAAACTAGTGTGGTGGTGATGATAATAATGAGGTAAGGGTAGCTTCATGAAAACAGTTAGTAATAAATATCCGGTATTTACAAGTTCGGAATTAGAGATCATTAACAGCATAGTGTGAAAACTCCTACTAACCCTTACCAAGGCCGTTCCCAAATTGGATACCCCCGAGAGGGCTTACAAGATTTACCTAAGTAAATCAACGATTGGGTGAGTCGTTGGAGATCACCCCACGACTGTAGACCATTTTGGAACCACCGCGAATACTAAGCGTAACCCACAAGGAGTTACCAAAGTGACCTGCTGTTAAGGCTATTTGATGTTCACCCTGGTAGGAGTTTCCATTCAATCACTGAGAATCACAAAAGTGAGTCCTCTCATAAATGTTCTGGCAGATTGCTAAGATCTGCGTAGGACTCTTAAGTTTACATATGGTGTCCTTAATGTTGGATCACCAGTGTAGAAGTATCATGTGTTCCTAAGAGATCTTTTGATGTTATCTCGAGGATCTAGACTCAATTACGTGCGTTTTAGTTTTAGTCGTCGAAGGCATGGATCAGAATGCCACCATTTCAATATCAACACATCTCGGAGTGAGAGGTCGATAGATTATGCAAGGTTGTCCGTGAGAAATGAAACAAGTACCTTTTAAGAGATACCTGAGTGGCTAGGAGGTTAAGTGCAGTGCGTCACTGGGTCCATGACGTCTTGTCTTCAATACCGGTGTCACCTTAGTAACCACCAGTAGTATATGAATTGAACCCGGTTTCTGCCCTAAGGTTGAACATTTGGAGGGCTATTTCTTTTCACCTTTTCTTTAATTTTTCTTTTTAATTCTTCAACCCCTTCTTTCTCTTTTCATTTCTTTACTCCTTTTTTTTCAATCATACCTAAGGACTTCTAATTCTAATCTATTGGAATTGTCCTTCAGTAGATCCCTCCGGATCTGGAGGATCATTGGACATAAACCTAACCATAATCACCTTATTACTCCATGATTATCCTAGATTTATTGATCACATGCCATAAAACCTTTTATGAAAATCTCTCAAAGTGTTTATGATAATAAAACACTTTGTTGTTACCACTTTGAGAGTTTTGCAATTTTTAAAATACTCCCCCTTCACATGTGCTTATATGTTTTAAAGATAAATTTGCATATGTTGGGTAGAGATTGCACATTTTTGAATTGATTGATTTTCAGTGAACATTACCGATTCGCGACATGCTTACATCACTAGTTAGACTAGCTTGAAATTATTACCCATCCTGGTCAAGTCCAAAGAAAGTCTCTCGAGACGGTGCATTCTACTTAGACAAGCCCTATTCAAGACACGCTTACATCACTAGTTAGACTAGCTTGAAATTATTACCCGTTCAGGACAAGTCTTTTCGATTAATGACATTAAGCTTCGTCAATTCATTGGTTATATCTGAGTTGAGCTCTTTTGAGATTCAACCACGATCTTTAAACATTTTTGATCACATTTTAATCACATCTTCTCCCCCTCAAAATAGCATATCGTGATATTTTTTATATCAACTGATTAAGAAAAAGCTTTTTTGAGAGAAAGACAGATTTGTTTCTGCATGAAATCAGAACATTTTTTTATTTTTATACCCCCCCCCCCCCCTTAATGATAGCACATTTTAAAATCAATTAAGGGTTTGGAGGGAGTTATCTTGAGCACGAAATTTGAGAGATTTTGAAAAATCTTTTGAACTATCTTGAGAAGGTGCTCAAGAATTCTGTTTGGAAAACGAGTCTTTGTTTGAAATCTTTTTCGTTTTATTATACTCGAACTTTTTGAAAACGATTTCGTCCTTGAAAATACAAGTCCTTGATTTGGAATAATCAGAAGTCATCATTTATGCCCGGGTTTCGTACTGAAATATATGAAAGCCATTGTGAAGAAACTTTTGAGAAACGACATGTTTTAGAAAACATTATAGAGAACTCTCGCTCAAGCATCTGTATATGTCCGTATCATTGTTAAATGACATTGCTAGAAATGTACAGAATATTGATTTATACGAGAGACATGTCGTGAGAAAATATTTTTGGATTTTTGGTTTTATATTGTTTTTGGATTATTGAAAATTTTCTATTTTTGTATTTTGTTTTTGTTGGTTTTTCAAATTTTTTATTTTGATTTTTCAAAAATATTTACAACGAAGTGATTTTGAAAACATTTTTAAAGAAGATTCGAGAAGACGATCTAACTCCTCAGGGGTCAGGCTTCACATGCCAATTCGTCGAACTAAATTGTCAAACCGTTCTTTTGGAAGGGCTTTAGTAAATAGATCGGCAAGTTGGTATTCTGTCTTCACAAAAAATAATTCAACGGTACCCTCTTCTACGTGCTCTTCGATGATGTGATAGTGGACTCTAATATGCTTGGTCTTCGAGTGTTGCACAGGATTGCACGAGATGGCTATGACACTTTACGAGTCGCAATATAGAGGTATTTTGTCAAAAGTAAAGCCATAATCTGTTAGTTGAGTCCTCATCCATAGAACTTCGGCACAACACGCAGATAGAGACACATACTCGGCTTCGACGATTGATAGCGCAGTACAATCTTGCTTTCGTGACGACCAGCCTACTAGCTTTTTACCCAAAAATTGTGCTCCACCTGATATACTTTTTGCTGTATCTTGATCACCTGCGTGGTCGGCATCTGAAAAGGCTATTAGTTTAAACTCGGAATCCTTCAGATACCAAAGTCCCATGTTAATGGTTCTTCGTAGGTACCGAAAGATCCGTTTTACCTCTTGGAGGTGAAGTTCGGTAGGCTTTTCCTGAAACCGTGCTAATAAGCAAACAGCAAAATTAATATCGGGTCGACTAGCAGTAAGGTACATGAGAGAACCGATCATGCTCCGATATTTCTTCGGATTGATGGGTTTCCAAAATAAATCAACACCAATTTTTGCTGAAGTGACCATTGGTGTACCAACAGAATCACAATTTTCCATACCATATTTTTTCAAAATCTCAATTGTATATTTAGCTTGATTAATAAAAATAATACCACGAGGGGATTGATGTATTTGTAAACCAAGAAAGAATTTAAGTTTCCCCATCATGGACATTTCAAATTTGCTTTTCATGAGATTTGCAAAATGTTTTGAATGATTCGAATTAGTGGACCCAAAGATAATGTCGTCCATGTAAATCTGAACAATCAAAATGTCATCTTTGTATTTTCTTGTAAACAAGGTAGAATCAACAGTTCCTTTGGTGAAATTATTTTTTATCAGGAAAGATGATAGTTCGTCATACCACGCTCTTGGAGCTTGCTTTAAACCATAAATGGCTTTCTTAAGCTTGTAGATGTAGTCTGGATGTTCTTTGTCAACGAATCCTTCTGGCTGACTTACATACACTTCTTCTTTCAGAGTTCCATTCAAAAACACCATCTTGATGTCCATCTGATATACTGTGATATTTTTGTGAGCTGCATATGCTAAGAAAATTCGGACTGCTTCAAGTCTAGCTACTGGCGCGAATGATTCCTCAAAATCTATCCCTTCTTCCTGTTTGAATCCTTTAGCCATGAGATGAGCTTTGTTGCAAATTACAGTCATTTCTTCATCCTTTTTGTTTTTCCATAACCATTTTAGATCAATAACCAGTTTGTCAAGTGGTCATTCAACAAGTTCCCAACTATCATGTAATTGGTATTGACGAATTTCCTCCTGTATCGCTTCTATCCATGCACTTTCTGCCATTGCTTCCCGAATGTTCTTTGGTTCTTTGAGGCTTAGTGAGCAAATGTAAATGCACATTTCGGGGTTTGTGGCAAGTTGTCTTCTCGTCTAAACCGGCCTTGAAGGTTCACCAATAACTTGTTCAATTGGATGATCTGTAGTGCATTTGAGTGTAGAAGGGTACCTAGGGTTTAACCTTTGTGTGTTAGATGGTTATTGTACCTTGAAGAAGATTCAGCGGAGTCTGTTTCAAAGGGGTTTACAAATACTTCTTCTTCTAACGCAGCATCGTTTTGGTTCTGTGTTGGTTCTTCTTGAAATGTTGTGGTTTTATTTTGCTCATCAACTCTTGGTAGAACAATTTCAATTACTGGAGTTGCTGGAGTAGATGTAGATGATGTTGAGGCAGTTGGTGCTTCAGCTTTGATTGTTGTAGATGCATCTTGTGGTGGTGTTGGTGGTTGATGGTTTTGAGTAGGTGCAGCGGAATGTTCTTTTGATGCATTTGTCTAAGTTCCACCATAGTATTCATCAAAAATTAACTCGAAGAAATTTTCCAGTTCTTGTTCTAAAGGTTTTGCAGTGTTTGTTGATTGAGCTCCTTGAGGTACGAGTCCTGAACTAATGTGTCCAGAAGTCTACGGGTTTGGTACGGGTCCTAATCAGATTTGATTAGAAGCCATCGGATTAAGCGCGGGTTCTAGAGCGAGTCTCTCAGAAGCCATCTGTGAAATCTCGTCAAACTTCACATTCATCATCTCCATTATCCTTTTTGTTCTTCTATTATATACCCTGAATGCCTTCGATTTTTCTGAGTATCCAATGAAGATTCCAATATCACCCTTAGCTTTCAACTTTCCTATATCTTCTCTGTCGTTTGTCGGATAGCACAAAGCGCCAAATACGTGAAGGTAAGAGATGTCAGGTTTACGTTTGTTCACAAGCTCATATGGGGTTTTATTGAATCTTGGATGGATTAGAGATCGATTCTAAGTAAAACAAGCAGTAGCAACAGCATCAGCCTATAAGAATAGTGGTGCACTAGAATAAATTAGCATTTTGCGAGCAGCTTCCACAAGAGTTCAGTTTCTTCTTTCAACTACTTCATTCTGTTGTGGAGTTCTAACAACTGATGTCTGATGTATGATTCCAGCATCTTCAAAATAAGTTCGAAACTCCTGATTTGTGAAATATGTGCCGTTATATGTTCTTACAATCCTTATTGGAGCTTGAAGAAGGACTTGAATACGCTTCAGAAAGGTGATGATGATGCCTGGTGCTTCGTCTTTTGACCTCAGAAACTTTACCCATGTATATCTTGAATAATCATCGACGATAACAAGAATATACTTCTTCCCGTTTATACTTTCAACTCTCATTGGGCCACATAATCCATGTGCAACATATGTAACCGTGCTTCCGAACTAGGTACGGTTTTAGGTTTATTTGATGCTCTTTTACTTTTTCCTTGCTCGCATGATGGACATAAATGTTCCTTGGTGTACTTGAACTTAGGAAGTCTGTTGACGATGTTGTCTTTGGCTAATTTGTTGATGGTGTCGAAATTGAGATGGGATAATCTTCTATGCCACAGCCAGGACTTTGTTTCGGTTGCTCTCGTCATAAGACAAATTGGTGATGTAGAAGCCATTTGGTTGATGTCGATAGCATACAAGTTTGCGCCGCAATTACAAGTTAAGAGATCATCGCCAACCAAATTTCTAACAAAAACCGTGTTTCTCCTAAATGCAACTTCTAAATTTGCTCACAAAACTGCCCGACTAAAAACAAGTTGTGTCCCAACCCTTCGACGTAGTAAACTCGAGTGATTAAATAATTCCCAAACTGAAGGTCTCCATAACCTAGAATAGCTGCTACACGATCATTTCCAAAGGGTACAGTTCCCATGAATTTCTAGACGAAATTGATCAGCAGCTTTAAGTTCCCGGTCATGTGCTTGGAGCAACCCGAGTCGACGATCCAAAGACATATTTTGATAACCTCAGATGGTGCACTGGTGTCATAAACAAGAAGTGTGTCAGAATCCGTGTCATACTTAGCTTCCTGAAGATTTGCCATGAAGATGCAGTTCGCATCGATATCCTCTCGTTCTTCCATGTCATCCATAAGAGCCATAAAATCATTTTCCTCTGCATTCAACTGAAACCATTCCTTTTCTTTTTGTGCCAACAGTAATGCTTTCTGCAAATACTCTGGATCTTTCTTGTTTGGCTTAGTAGGATAGTTCCTTTCCATATGACCTACACCTTATCGGTTGAAACACTTTACCGGATTACGCTGATTTACATTTCCATAATTCCCAACAACTGGAGCTGCTACATTCCTAATCTGATTACCCATTTCCTGATTGCCAACATTCTGACCCCTTTGATTTCCAACAAACTGGCTCATCTGATTCCCTGAATGCTGACCGAACTGATTCTGCATATTCTAATTACCCATGTGAAATCCAGTAGCATATCCCTACTGATTCCCAATAACTCCAACCATTTAGCCTCCGTTGCCCATATTGAAACTCGGTTGAGTGATCTACCTGTTGCGAGTGTTCGATGAAATCCTTTGGTTGTTATTTGTTGGTGTAGAATAGTGTCCTTGGAAGGCCTTTGTCAGAAGGGCAAATGCTTGTGTCAAAGTCGCAGTAGATTCATCATTGTCAGTAAACTCTAGTTCTTGGAATTGTGGATATTGTTGTTGTTGAATAACATGTTGTTGTTGTGGGTAGAATTATTGTTGTGAAATCACAACAGCTTGTGAAATGTATTGTTGTTGCTTATAGTTGTGAGTGGAAGATGAGGATGGTTGATGTTGTGTTTTCACTGGTAAAGGTGTTAGTGTATTAGCAATTAATGCGAGAGGATCATGCTTTTTATCTAATAATTCGGCCCTTACTTCATTTGCCTCAGCTTGGTTCTAGAAGTCATACAGCTAATCATAGGTAACTTCATGCAAGTTCTTTGTCTGATAAACAATAGTGACATATCTTCCCCATTCAGGTTGTCACTCATTTAGAAAATTGGTGTTGTTAGCAATGTTTGTCTGTGAGAGGTTGTGTCTTGATAAGTCATTCATGAACTTACAGAACCTGAGATAATATGACTCTATGGATTCATCAGGAATTGAAGTAAACTTGCGTAGTTCTTTGAGCAATTGTGTTTCCATTTCCTGTTTTCCGATGTTTGTCCCATACATTAACCTTTTGATTCTTTCCCAGACTGCATGAGCACTTCCTTCACTATCAACAGTTGCATAAGTCGTTTCAGGTAGTACAAGAACGACGAGATGAAACGCCTGATCATCATCTGCAATTTGCTGTCGGTCTTCCTCAGTGTATTCAGTCTCATTCTGATCTCTATAGTATGGTTGTACTGGGGGGTTCCATTAGGATTACCAAGGTCTAGTACTTGTCGTGGTTTGAAGGGTCCTTCCAAAATGGATTTGATAAGAAGTTTTCCATTTGGTTTGCTCTTAAGATAGTGCATCATACGACTAGCCCATTGTGAGTAACCACCCTTTGACAACATGGGAGGTCGGTTTTCAGCACCGGCTGCATGAATATCTTGCTGAGTTCCCATTAATGATGTTATATTTGATAAAGTTGATCTTTGATCGGGTCAACAAAGTAGGTGTAGAGTTTGGTGATGGAAAAGTTCCTTTGATGTAGAAAAATCTTGGTCTAAAAACTTAAAACCTCAATAACTTCTTCCCGGAGCGTTTTCAGGCTTCAAAACTTGGGTTGAACGAATAAATTATTCAACGTGTCCTTCTTCTCGGTCTGACGGTTGTTTTCACAGGTAATTCGCTAAAAACGGAGTTACAGTTCAAAAGTTATGGCCGTTTGAAGTTTTGTCGTCAAAAGTCAACTCTAAGTCAACAAAAATCCCACTTTTCGAAAATTCTGATAATATTTCGAAACTATTTATTTCGAAACACTGAGTATTTAGAAATTTTGAACTTTTTCGAAATTTTTGAACTTTTCGAAACTTTCCAACTTTTTTGAAATTTTGCAACTTTTCGAAAATTTTGAGATTTCGAAAGTGTTTATTTCGAAATTTTCCAGTTTTCGAAAAAACAAGACCAAACTTTCAAATTTGTACAAATTTGAAAGTATACCAAGTGTCGAAGTGTTCTCTCAGTTATACAAGCAAGGGAAAGACCGAGTAATCCAGGAAATCCGAAGTAAAGGTTTGAGGAAGCTTTTCGAAATTTAGTCACAAAGTATTTCGAAAAATAAGGGTTTTGGGAACAATTTCGAAAAACAAGGGTTTTACAATTTCGAAATTTTGCCAGAATTTAGAAAATGATAAAAGCACACTAAAAGTTGATTTTGAATCCAAGATTTTTGTAATTCTAATCTTAATAACACCAAACTTGAAGAAAGTAGCAAACTTGATGATTTTTAATAAACTTTTAAAGATTTAGAAACTTTGCCAAAGTACAAAAATACGTATTTTTAAAGCTAAACTTTTCACAAAAATTGAAACTTTCTTGTTGCAAAAGGTTTATAACACTAGTTTGTAAATAAAAAAAAAAAAAAAAAAAATGCTAAAACCACAAAAAGAACATGAAAGTAAGAAACTTTTGATGAAAAATGTGAAAATAAAGCTAAAAAACAAAATACGTACTATATTTATTAGCCAAAGCTTTAATGAAAGACTTGGTGTATGTCAAGTCTTTGTATAAAGCTTTGCAATGAGAAGTGATGTTGTTTTGGTTGGCTACATTTTTTCAAGTGAAGTGAGATTAGAGCATCCACAATGCTCCAATTCTTCAATGACTTGAAGCATTTAATGCATTAAATGCATACTATATTTATTAGCTAAAGCTTTTATGAAAGACTTTGTGTATATAAAGTCTTTGTGTAATGCTTTTCAAAAATCTATTAATGCAATGGCAAAAACCACTTCTAAAAGGCTTCTTAGAATACGGCAAAGTATTTGCAATTTGATCAATTGCGGGTGCTCTTAGGGTATTAAAACTAGGGTTGAGTGTGATAGATTATGAGTGGACTTGGGCCTTTGTGTTCAACATAGAAGTTGGGCCGAAAACTTTTACCATTTTAATTATGAGTTCGTGCAAGAGACGAATTTTATAAATTGGTTTAAGTTTTTTAAGTAAAGTAGCCATAATTATCAAGTTGTTGTGAATTTTGATTCCTTTCAAAATTGTGCCAACTCGTTGAAAGGTATTGAATTGTATTATGCGTATATCAACAAATAAATTTATTACACATTTAACTTAAAGGTTTTGAAATGGGAAAAAAGGTTTCTTTTGCAAAAGAGAAGGACAACGCATTACATGTAAAGTCAATTGTTTACTTTGCTCAACGGTTTATTTATGTGGTTCAAATCTTAACGTTTCTTTGTTACGGGCTTACTTACAGCTTTAGTAGTATGTTATAAATTCATCCACATCGTAAGCTAAATGTAATTATTCATCCCTCATATACTCACATCGAATTATATAAAAAATAATGATATCAAAACATGCCTAATGAAAATTAGAGACAATATTTACATTTTTAAATTATTACAACTCTTTTTAAAGGACCAAATAAACTTTGCAATATGTCCCGTCAAGCCATACTTGGGTCATGCTTTATTTGGGTTGGTTTGTGCTAGGTAAGCCCAATTTGGTGCTAACTGGAGTAAAGAAAACCACAAAGATTAATTTTAATTTTCTGTAGTGAAAAATAAGCAACTACCGACGAAAAAAAAAAAATACCGAAGAGCCCTGCCGGGCGATGTTCATCTCATTAGGGTAAAAGATGGTATTATATATCCTTTTTAGTAGGGTTAGAAATATGGGCCTAATTTTGTATTCCATTTCTTCATGAACTGAATTTTGTAAGTTGTGGTGAGCGGGCTAAGGATTATGTTAGTAAATTGTTGGGTTGATTGGTTAATCTCTATCTTTATCTGTATCTCTGCTACATTATAATGGATTTGAGACTATTTCATTATTAGCAAGGCTTAAAATTCAGATTTTTGATATTTTCTTTTGATAGTCATTAAAACCATTATAACATTGTAACAGCCCATTTAATCTATCGTTGTAACATCTCCAATACTTTATAAAAATGTGTAACCGCTAATTAGACCATTACCCGAAAGTTATATTGTTTTTCCAGTGGCCTGCGAATTCGACCATTACCCGAAAATGTGTAAGATTCGAGTGTTGTTGGCGCATGACCTTTATTTTCATTCCATAATAAAATGAATAGCTGGCATTATATTCATAAATAAAAGTAACCTATTAAATATGTAACCATCATTTTATTAATTTGCTAATAAAATTAACATCGAACGCCTATTAACTTGTAACATATAAACGAAAACATTTGGAGTAAAGAAAAATTAGTCACATGGTACTCGCCGCCGCATTACGCAGGTACCCTGCTAGTCACTACTAATATATAAAGCATTTGTGATTTTATGTTTGCATTGTTATTGCTTAAAGTTATTTTAATTAAATTATGTATTAAAAATGTGGTATTACTTATGTATTAAAGATGCTACTCATGTTCCTTTCTTTCGTTGGACTTATGTTTATTTGGATATAAAATACTTTGCATTGTTATTGCTTAAAGTTATTTTAATTTAAATTATCATTCATTTGTAGGGTTAGTGATGTGTGAATAAGCACACATCAAAATATTTGATTTAGTCGTTTTTAGTATAGGTTTATTTTTCCGAAGAAATGCTTAGGAAAGTATTTCCCCGGGTCGTGTCCCAACGAAGGTGTGAATGGAATTTTGAATTCCCGGTTCGTGAAACATGTCGTGAAAGTGGGAAAAAGTGATTTTGATGAGATTACACTAATGAATGAAGCACAAATAATCACTTAAGCACGTAATTCAAGTAATCAAACTAAAAACGTAACGTATAATTAAAACCGTAAGCTTAAATGCGAAATAAACGTAAACGCGCGAAGCTATACTAATCCTACGGACTTGAAAATAATTTTCCAAAGTTAAAATTGATAAAATAAAATTTTGAGAAAAAGAAAAATATTTTTTTTAGTTTTTATTTAATTTTTATAAATTAAAAACTAATTTAACTAATTAAAAATTAAAAGAAAATGCAAATTAATTGAGAAAAATGCAAAATAAATTTTGAAAATTCTAAAATAACTAAAAACTATTTTTAAAACTGAAAATACTTTTTTTTTTTTTTTTTGCTTTTTATGTAATTTTTAGGAATTAAAAACTAATTAAACTAATTAAAAAGTAATAAAAATTCAAATAAAATTGAAAATAAATGGGAAAAATACAAAATAAATTTCTAAAAATCTAAAATAAATGAAAACTAATTTCTAAAATATTTTTGGATTTTTCAGGCTTTTTCTGATTTTTTTTTTTTTGGTATTTTTGGTAATTAAAAAGTATTAAAAATTGAATAAAAATTAAAATTAAATAAGAAAATAGCAAATAAAGTCAGAAAAATATGAAAAATTCAAGAAAAATCTAAAATAATATTCTAATCCTAGGAAAAAATTAAAAATTTTAAAATAAGTACTGGAACTGCTTAATGCTTTAAATCAACTTATAAGAAAGTGCTTATTGATAAGCAAACTTGACCCAAAGCCGGCCAAACTTAAAACAGATGATGTTTAGACTCAAATAAGCTTAAATAAGCTGATGTAAAACAAATTTGAACTTAGAAACACAGATAAGGCTCAAATCATATTCAAATAAGCACTAGGAAATAAGCATAAGCCAAAACAGAATAAGCTATGGATACCACTCAATGAAATAAGCTACTAGAGGCACAAATGAACTTATGTAAACCACAATTCTCAAATAAGAAGCACTAGAACACAGTTGCAGGCTTGAAATTGAAAACATAAAATAATCTTGAACACCCTTACTATCAGCTGAATTATAAGCGCCCAATGAGCAAATTACTGAAACTTAAGAGCATATATTACAAGCTTATACTACTAGCTAACTAGAAAACCTAAAAGGCCTAAATCTAAACCCCAATTGATGACCTAAATTGATCCTAGATCAGGTGCTGTTTGGGAAGGTTAATCCACAGGTTTGACTTTTTACTTGCACAATTATTTTGACCAAGTCCACTTTTGATGGAACATAACTACCCCCAGGTGTATAATGAACTATTGTAAACATAAAACTCACAAACACAAACTTAAAATGTACTAGAAAATCACAATGGCAGGATCAGTTTTAATATTGAGTATGCAGAGTTAAGCAACTAAGCTAATATTGACTTTTTGTATTAGAGTGACCAATTTTATGCCTAATTGAGCTTAAATAGACCTAAGGTAATGCATCTATGCAGAAAGTATAACCAGTGATCCACCAGAATAATCAGAACCCTCTAATACCAAACACCCCTGATTACGCAGTTTACACTACAACTATGAGCTTGAAGCTACACCCTACTGATTTTAGGCTCAAAACAGATAAAAGGAACTCAATAGAAGCTAACTAAGTAGAGATTACAATAAGAAAACAACAAGAACTAGCAATAGCAGATTAGGCTAAATAAGGCAGTGGAAATGCAAATCTGAACTTAAAGCATAAAGAAGCTTATCAAAGAAGCTTAAACAACAAACTAGGCAATTCTAATCAGTAATCACTAATAAGCTACAAGCTATAGCAGAGAAGCTAAAATTAAGAAGAATGAAGAAATCAAAAGTGGAAACTTACTTGAAAATTGCTGCAATGAAACAATGCTTACTGGAAATTGGATAAGGCTCACAAAAGCTGTGGAAAAGCTTTGTGAGCTTATCAGAAGGGTGATGAGCTTTTTGCAGTGTTGCAAAAATCGGCTGAGGCGGCCGATTAATCGGCGATTAATCGGCCTCGGCCCTGGAACTTGTAGGTAATTACAAGGTAATCGGACGAGTCAAGAAAATCGGCCGATTAATCGGCCAAAAATCGCAACTCGGCCCCCGACCGCCTCAGGACCGATTCACGATTTTTGCAACATTGGCTTTTTGAGAGCTTATGTTCCCTTGATTTTTTTTTTAGAAGAAACAATAACAGTAGATGGAAATTAAACTTAAACTACAATAGATGTGGCTTATTAAACAGTAATATAGCTAAAACAAACATAAACAAGCTTAATTGAAATTAAGGTAAAAACAAATAATTTGAAATTAAAATGCTAAAAGTAAATAAAACTGAATTTTATAATTATAAAAGCTTGAATACAATATTAAAAGAGATTACAATAAAAAGCTAAAAAGAAATAAGCATTAAACAAATTATACTACTCCTAAAAATCTATCTAACTAATTGCTCCCAAATGGTGAGGTGGGGGGGTATATATAGCTTCTGAGGTGCATCCTGGGGTCTCTTTGGAAGCCTCTGGATCTCTTATCACGGCCCTTTGATCAATCTCATCAATCAATCTCTAATCATAGCCCTTAGATTAAACGCCCTCACATGGATTGCCAGCGTGTACACGGAATGACAACATTCCTGACATGTCAGATAGTTCTAGAAGCCATTTGATTGGGGTAATTATTACTTGCACGGGGTAATTTTGGGCGTGGGGTTATTAGGGTTCATGGAACAGTAACTTCGCCTCGGTTGGTTAATAATTTTGGGGGGCGGGAATTGTATTGGGGGGTTGGGTGTATTTTTATTATTTCCGTTGACCGGGTCTTGGTTGACCATGGGTGGAAGGGTTGGATCGGGTAAAGGGTTAATAAGGGAAATGGGCTTGTTTTTATTTTTGGGCCATGTACATGTGACTGGATCCGGTTGTTATTTTAGGGATTTATGAGTAGTATTTTAGATAAGGACCAAACTTGTAATTCTTAAAATCTCAGGGACCTTTGCTGTAATTTTCCAAACTTGTGTTCCAAGAGTCAATGTTGACATTCTTTGATTTATCAAGGACCATATTTGATTTTTCTTCAAATAGTTCTTCAAGGGACCACTTTTGTAAAAAATTAGAAGTACAGGGACTGAAATTGCCAATCTCTCCAAACTTTGATCAGGGACTATTCTTGCAACTTTAGGAATCTCTGAGGACTTCATTTGACATTTTGAGCTTTCTTTTATCATTAAGCTTCCTCGGCTCCGGCTTTTGACCTTTTTTCATTCTCGTGCTCGTTTTTGTTGGTTTTTACTTCATTTTTGTCCATTTTTTACATATCCGTACCTGCACATACACAAATACAAAAACACACATTATCTTGGTATATTTGGTTAGTATTTGGTGTATTTGGTCTGATTTTGGGTATAAAAAGGATGTGTGAATAAGCACACATTAGTTAGTTTTACAAAAATGTGTAACCGAATAATATCTGCACGCTACAAAATATAATCACATATTAACTGACGCCACATTGCATAGATACCCTGCTAGTTATGTTAAGTTGTTGCATGATGAAAAGTTGTTGCTGAAATATTAACTATTTTCATAACTGAAATTTAAAATTGATATAAAGAATTAAACCGAGGTGCAAGGGCAGCAAGGCAAAAATGATAATTTAAAAAACTATATGACAACATTAATTCCCACTTACAATGTGTAATTTCAATCTATACTATTTTATAATGTATTTAGGACATCTATATTTAGAAGTCTTAAAATGTTTAAGATCAAAAACATTTCTTTAATAGGAAAGATGCATACACATATAATTAAAAGCCTAAAAATTTAAGTGTTTTTAAAAAGACTGGGTTGTTATAAGTATAGCTTTCAATGCTCGTAATCTTTTAAAACTTATAAGAAAAGAAGCATATTGTACACCGCTTTAATGCACATAATTTTTTGACTTACAAGACAAGAACTATATAGTGTACACCACATATTAAAAAAAAAATAAACGTCACATTAATTCTATTTAATGTAGTCAATTAATTAACTGGTTAATAAATACAAGTAATACAATTATTAAAATACCCTTTACATAAGAAATACAAATTATCAAGCATATTGTACAACCAAATTAAACACAATTCCTACATTACATGTCACAAAAACAAACAATAAAGCACATTATACAAATATTCAAGCCCGAACAGGCAACGGGTCAAATGAGCTTGAGCCCGAATGGGTGCGGGCCAAACAGGCCCGAGCCCGAACGGGCACTGGCTAAATAAAATTCTTGATATCCATAAATTTATTGTCAAAAAGAATAGAATAAACTAAAATACATCACCGGAAAAATTAATTTCCGAGTACCCGTCGCTGCAACGCACGGGTACCCTGCTAGTAACATTTAAGGTATTTAAGTAATTTACTTGTGTTAGAATTTTCAACGATAAATATTCGTGATTTATATGTAGTATGTATATCACTACAACAAACAAGTTAATTTTACACATTTATTGGGGCATATATACACATTTCAATGCGTGTACATTTATTTAGTCCACGGTCCCTTATTGCGTGGAAAATATGGGCGTCACAAAAAAAACCACATTAAAAAGCGTCGAGATATTTTGGCAAAATCATAGTAAAAAAAAAAGTTGGCATAAGTTGTAAGCACTACCTAAATAATATTTGTTAGGGTAGTGGCAGCCATGCCGTTGGGCCATCGGTTTGCCCCCAAACCGCCGGGGAACACCGCCGCCACCCTAGCGGTTTGGGTGGGCGGTTTGGTTCAGCGGCAAAGAACCCAGCTGCGGTTTGAGTTTGAAATGTGAACGTTGGCTTTGAAATGTGAACGTTGGGGGAAAAAACAAAACAAGGGGAGCGGCTTTGTAACAAAAAAAAAAAAATTTCTATAGTTTGCCCACCGAACCACGAGCGTCTGTCACCCGTTTTCGTGAAAAAGCTTTACAAAATCTAAAGGATGACTATTTCGTTGAAATTCCAAAGTTTGCCCACCATATTTTTCGAGATAGGTTTCGTATGAATAAAAGGTTGTTTTTAAGAATTGTTGGTGATATTGAAGCGAGATTCGAATGGTTTCAAGAGGGCGTTGATGCGAGGGGGCAAAAAGTTTCACGGCTTTACATAAATGCACATCGGCCATTATATATTTTTATTAATGTTGTCGTTATATATTTTTTATTAACAGGAGAATGCCTTGATCATTTTTGCAATGCGGTTATTGAATTATATGGTCGAGAGTTTTTACGTAGACCGACATCTCATGACATTGCACGCTTATACGAGGCACATGAAGAACAACATCACATTCCTGGAATGCTTGGTAGCATTGATTGTACACATTTTGTTTGGCGAAATTGTCCTAGACATTTGAAAGGCCAATATAAGCGTGGCGATCACCAATACCCGACTATTATGCTTGAATCCATCGCTTCATACGATTTGTGGATTTGGCATTCGTTTTTTGGTCCTCCCGGTGCTAACAACGATATAAATGTGTTTTGAATCAGTCTCCGTTGTATCTTACGGAGCGAAATGGAACGGCGCCAAACAGTTCATTTTCTGTAAATGGACGTAATTACAAACGTGGATATTATCTTACCGATGGAATCTATCCTACATATTCTACGTTTGTTAAAGCATATAAGCATCCCACTGAGGCGAAGGAAAAGAGATTCAAGACGTTACAAGAGTCTGCAAGAAAAGATATCGAGCGAGCTTTTGGTCGTCTTAAGGCCAAATGGATGATTCTCAGTCGTCCTCTCCGTCCTATGACGGTCGACAAGATTCGGCAAATCGTTAATACGTGTATCATATTGTGCAATATGATTTTAAAAGACGACGAGATGGCAATTTCACCGGTTCATATAATGGATCTGCCGGTCGCGGCAGTTTATGACGATAGTGTACTACCGGAGTTACTCGACGAACAAATCCATTATCGTCTCCAATATGATCTTACGGAGCACGTTGAGGCTCAAAACTTAGCATACCTCGATGACTAGTTATTTCTTTTTTTTATTTACGTATTATGTAATTTTCTATTAATTATGTTTTTTTTTCCAAGTATTATGTATTTTTATTTTAATTATTAATGAAATATTATGTTTTTATTAAATTATTTATTTATGAAAAAAAAATGGTGGTTTGGGAGGTATGAAAAAAGTATGGTTGCCACTAAAAAAGGGTTGTGAGGTATGGAAAAAGTGTGAGTGATGTGGAATGATATTATTGGTTGGTTGGGAGGTATGAATTTTTTTAGGAGGTATGGTTGCCACTACCCTTAATGACCGAAATACATTCCTCTTAAAACATCGAATATCACGGAGTTATATGTTATCTGTTATTTAGCGAATAAAAGCATTTCCCCATTGTAACAGCTGTTTTTAGCTCAACACGAGTAAATATGCTTTATGGTAATTAAATATCGTAATTCTTCGGTTACCGAAATGTGATAATTCCCATAATTAAATATCTTTATTTTTCGGTCTTTACCGAAATGTGAAAATTCCCTTAATCTTAACTACTTATAATGTAGATTTAGTCAAAGGGGAAAAGTAGAAAACTGAATTTTCAGTCAATCCTCATTTTGCCCTTCTATACTACAAGGGTGAGAGAAAATGAATTGTTTAATTAATGCTCTTATTAAAACACCTCATAACTTAAAATTACAATAATTTATTCATATAGTACAACCAATTAAAAGCATCTATATCAAATTAAAAACAATCAATTAAAACACCCCTTACTATAAAAAATACAATAAAATTTTCACAATATACAATTTAAACAAGCTACAACATAATATAAAATATAAAATAATTACACACACTAATTAATGTTATTTTTAAAACACCCTAAAATGAAAAGTATATGTTATTATACACATTATACAGATTAATAAAACACACAAAACTTTATACAAGCTAACAAGTTGATGTTGCATATAGTTTTGAAAACTGGACCGGACCAACGGGTTCAACTGCGAAAAACATATAGTTTTGAAAATTGGACACGACGGGGTCAGTTATTAAAAGCATGACTCAGTTTAAATCGACCCATTTTTCTACCGGAACAGTTCAACCGGGTTTCAAAACATTATGTTGACATGAGCTTAAGTATCAAAGTCAATAAGTCAACAAAGTCAATAAGTCAATAAGTCAACACATTTAATCCCTAAATCTTCAAACTTTTATTAGATGTGGCAAAACGGGCGGGCACGGGCTAAAATGGCACGGGTTAAAACGGGCACGGGCTAAACGAACAAATTATAAATCGGGCCAAACGGGCACGGGCTAAAACGAGCAAATTATAATTCAACTATTAAAAACATTCGGAACAGTCCTAAAAACCCTTTTAATTCATTTTGTAAAAGAAGATCAAGCATCTAAGTCTTAACTATATTTAATTATTTTTTCTTAAAAAAACAAAATAGAGTATTAAATGAATAAAAATGCAACTAATTAAATATATCTATCAATTAATTAGAGTATTAAATAATTATGCATAAAATAGTTAATAAATGAGATAAATTAAAATTAAAATAGTTGGAATGTTTTATAGTTATCAGTGACAAGTGAATTGGTAAAAAAAAAATGAGAGTAATTGCTTGAAAGTTGAATTGTGTGATTCGAAGCCCATAAACCAAATTATTTTTATCTTTTGCCTGTAAGAGCCCATCAAATAAATGCAAGGGGGCTAAAAACGCCCCAAACTTTTAAAAAAGTGTCAAAAATCGCCAAAAAATTACAAATTGGGCAAGATTTGCCACCCCTAACTTTTATTATTTTTCATTTATAACCCATAAACTTTCTTTTATCACTAAACGATCTGTCGTAATAAAATCCCGTTGCTATGCACGGGTATTCGTCTAGTTAATCTTATGAGCAACTTAAAATTCAGGCGTATAAAATGATCACATATCAACTAGTTAACCAATATCAATCTCCATAACAACTTATAAAATCGTTTGCTAAACTACTATTAGCTACAAAATGTTGAGCAAGAAAATGATCATCCTCCTATGTTTGCTAGGTAATTTAATTTGTCGTTTATAGCATTATATTTTGAAGCTTGTATTTTATACATGTTTTATTTATTTGAATGTTGATATATTGATCTATGAATGCAGTTTCTCAGCAAGTTTGTACCTTGATGGCAAGGGATTTGGCTCCAACAGACGATGTTGGTAATTTGCAGATAGATGCAACGAGCTTGAGTATGACTGCTAGTTGCAGCGAGGGAACGATAGGAGGATGTGACGATAAATGCCCATCAATTTGTTGCATTCAGAATAGGGATGGCAACGGGGCGGGTTTGGGGCGGGGCGGCCATCCCCATCCCCAAACCCGATTACCAAAGTTCTCCCCAAACCCGCCCCGATCCCCATCGGGGATCTAATCGGGGCGCCCCATTGGGGCGTGATGGTCCCCCAAACCCGCCCCGTATTAATCGGGGATCTTATCGGGGCGTCATTTTTGGGTGTAATTCTCGACCAAAGCCGCACCATTTTACATTTATTGTTATTTTTATACCGTTAGCAATAACGAACCTATTAATAATCAATTAGAAACAAGCCTTATTAAATTTTCAACTATAATATTATACATAAATAATGATAAATTATACAACAAAAAAAAATTAAAACTTAAAATATGACACTAAACGAGTTTCTATAATCACAATTACGCATTCTTATAAATCTAAAAAAACTAACAATATTAGAGTAATATTTTTTATTACGTTAATACTAACAAAATACTATATATGTAGATATATTTGTATATATGTATATGTTAATCGGGTGGGGCGGGGCGGGGCGAGGATTCCCCACTCCCCGCCCCAAACCCGATTAAAATCCCCGTTTAATCCCCAAACCCGCCCCGTAACCCAATTAGCAAGCCCCGCCCCGCCCCAATTATGTCGGGTTTCGGGTTTCCCCGTCGGGTTCGGGTTTTTTTGCCATCCCTAATTCAGAAGTGTCAAGCTATAGGTGGAACTAATGGTAACTGCGCGTTAGGTCCTTGGGGTTTAAATTCTGTATGTAAATGTACTACATGCAAATCATAAATAAAAATTCATACCAATAAAATTCCTTTGTTAAAGCGTTCTCGTATAAGTAAATGAAATTTTTATTGCGTGTGTTGACATTTACATGGCACTATGAAACGAAATGCAATAAAACAAGTGCAAAAGTATTAATCTTAGATCACAAGGTGCAACAATGAGGTTAACCTCTTCATTTGGACCTCACAGGTGACACATCAACTTACATCCTCTTCACAATTAAACCCCCTTATCAACAACTAACCTCAACTAACTCATTTGAGTCCTACCACTTACAACTTTATTTTTTTTATTCATTTTATTAATAATTAAAATAAAATACAACACAATAAATATCACACACAACTAAAAATAATGTAATGAAAAAAAATACGATACGAAAAAAAAATACATCAAATTATAACGAAACTAATTATTCACATTCTATTTTTGGATTTGTTCTCAATGCTGTCGTTGCCAAACATGCTCGATGAGACATCGTTGAATCTTTGCGTGTGTGTGTTTATCGTGTAGTTCTTTAGATTTTTTCCTTTGCACTTCGGAACGTTCAATACGTGTCTGTTGTAAATTTGGTGTCGGAGGAATATACATTTCGCTAGCTTCGAAAATCGCAAATTTTTGATCTTTCAAAATCATGTTATGCATTATGATGTATGAGTACATGATTCTCCGTAACTTACCCACAGTAAATGCAAGCGACGGTTGGGCAATAATATGTCAACGTCCTTGAAGGACACCAAAAGCTCTTTCGATATCTTTTCGAGCACTTTCTTGTTTCGCTTTCCATGCAGCAATTTTTGGGTTACTTGCAACCGTAAATGTTTTGACGAAAGATGCCCACTCTGGGTAAATTCCGTCAGCTAGATAATACCCATGCTTAAATATACGTCCGTATACTTCAAACGGAACCATGTCATCAAGCAAGTTATCGAATAACAGAGAATGATTCAAAACGGTAAGATTGTTATTCGCACCTGCGACACCAAAAAATGCATGCCAAATCCACAAGTCGTATGATGCAACGGCTTCAAGCATTATAGTTGGATACTTTTTATCACCTCTATGAAATTGGCCTAGCCATTCTTTCGGACAATTCTTCCATTCCCAGCAGTGGCGAAGCTAGAAAATTTTCAGTGTGGGGTCGGGATCTATTTTTTTTTCCTAACGCTATTTTTCGAGTTATACCGAAATTTTGGGGGGTCGAAACCGAATATACCGAAATTTTTCTACACGAAAACTATATAGCCCCTACATCGCAAAAAAAAAATTCGGGGGTCGGGCGCCCCCCCCCCCCACCCCCCCGGCCCCTATGTAGCTTCGCCAATAATTCCCAGTGCATACAATCGATGCTTCCCAACATTCCCGATATCTTATGAACAATGTTATATGTGTGGTATAAGTTGTGAATGTCATTCTCGTCTGGAGTTCTTAAAAACTCCTTCCCAAAAAACTAGATTATGAACATAATAAAAAATCTAGACAATCGCGTGCACAGTGTTCCTCTATTTGTAAATACTCATCTAATAAATCAGGTGATACCCCATAATCCAATTGGCGTAGGACACATGTGCATTTCATAATAACACTAAAACTCATTATACCCGCACTATTGGGTCGTTGTCTAAAGAAATCAAAATGCGAGGGAAGAGGATGATGAGTTTGAATATACGTTTCAATACCTTCGACTATTTCTAAAAATAGTTTACGGCTCATACGATAACGACGCCGAAAATACTCATCCGTATATTTTGGATTGTTACCAAAATAGTCGGCCCTTAGACGTGCTTCAGCAGCTTCACGTTTACACGGGATGTATCTATGGTAGCGTGAAGGACCGGCATCTTGATTTTGCAACGATTACTTGTATTCAAACTCTTTGAGAATCAGCTCTAGCTCCGTTATCTCTTCAAAATCACTAACATTGGAATAAGATGATTCGCTCATGTTTACAAAAAGAAGTCCAAACATGTGAAGTGTATGGCTAACCCCAACGACGAAAGCTTCGTATGGGACTGGAGATATTAAATACCTCGACTGTCGGCTAGAGGTTAAATACCCATAAAACTTAAAAAAATGTTGATTGATACAGAACCAATAAAACTAATAAATATTATTATGTTTATTTGTTGGAACTAAAATACGATGACATGTCCGTCACAAAGATCAAACTGAGCTTCCGTTTCAGTATAATATAAGAGCTCCAACTAAGTCCCTTTTGATTAAAAAAGAAACAAATAAATTTTTGTTCTTCCTATATTGAATTATAAGAGCATTTGCAATGGTAACACAAGTTAAGATTTAATTCAATGCCACGTCAGCGCCATGTCAGCTTTAACCTTTTCACCTTAACTAAAAAAAATACCCACTATCATAACTCAGCATTAACTCACCTTAACTTAAGTTTAAATCAAATATTTTCAAATTCAACCCCTAAACTAAAACAAATACTTCATTTATTAAAAACCATAACATTCATTCTTAAAATATATTACAATATGGACTTAAAAAAAACGTTACAACGAAAAAAAAGGTTACAACACAACAAAATTATTCATTCTTGACGCTTTGGCAACCCATATTTTTTGATGATTCGGTCATTTTTCATATTGATCAAATGCACATAGGTTGGATCCTTACCGATAGTGTCGAGCAACAAAAATTCAAACTCCTTCAACCTCATTAGTGTTTCTTCTTTTTCTGCGACCACCCGATACGCCTTGACCGCATCTTCACGTTTTAAACGAAACTCTTGTTGCATAGCCTCCCCAAATTGGAACGACGAAAAAGATCCTCTAGAACTCGTGCCCCCGGTGCTTGTCGTTGTCTCGGATTTTTGTTTCTTCAAAGCCCTTTTTTTTCCCATCGGACGTGGTTGTGCATCATGACCATACAACGCGTCGTTTGTTTGGATTGGGATATCACCGGTTAAATCAACCGGATTCAGCATGTCCCATTTTTTATGAGCAAGCAAAATACCCCAAGCCTCCTCATTATTAAACGGCGCTGATTTGTGCTCGTCACGATACATTTCTTTCGCCCGTGTAAAGATATCCATTTCATTTTCCCCACTTTTTTTATCGCATTGCGATCGTTTGAAATACGCGTTGAACTTTGTGCAATCACGGTTCAACGTTTTCCACTTGCATTGGATCATATCCTTGTTGCGTTTCTGAAAATTGTGTTTATTGAACTCATTTTGTACCCGTTGCCAAAATGTATCACGAGCTTGGGAACGCCCGACTTGTGGATCCTCGCTAGCGGCCACATAACACGTTGCAAGTAATTTTTCCTCACTTGATTGCGAACGTGTAACGACACATTCTTCGTTTTCTTCATCATCATTGATTGGTTCGGGCTCTTTGTTTGTTTTTTTTTTTTTTTTACTTTCGTTTACCACCACGTCTGAATTTCTTTGGTGGAGATGTAGGTGTTTCGGGAACTTTATTCGTTTCGGTTTGTGAATGTTGTGATTGTTGTGTGAATTGTAGATTTTGGAAATCGGTGTTTAGTGTGTTTTGTTGTTGCTGTTGCCAATGTTGCATTTATTGATGTTGTTGGAAAACTTCTTGACTCGACATACCGAATTGGTTAGGTTATTCTAATTCGGGTTTGAAGATGAACCCGCGTATGGGTTATTCCACCCACCGAGGAGGTTCATGAACGAGCTTACTTACGGCTTTAGTAGTATGTTATAAATTCATCCACGTCGTAAGCTAAATGTAATTATTCGTTCCTCATATACTCACATCAAATTATATAAAAAACGAGGATGTAAACCTGCGTGTTGCCGCGGGGTGTTTGTATTTGTGTTTTTGCAGGCTCTAAATAGGAACAAAAGATAATGCAACTAATTTATCTAAACCAACAATGATTTCATTCGATATTTTAAAACTGAAATAGTTAGGAACTACACATTCACTACATGGCAACCTTTGCAAAATATGACAGAAGTTTGCGTATATGTTTTCTAAACTGAAATATTAAGAGGGAAAAAAAAGATGACGATTAGCATAGCACACTCATCACCTATGTAACTTATATTCGAAGCAAAAAAGAGAATACTGAACTGAAAGAGATCCACTTCATTACCCTGTGACAGAAATATGGGTCGCATTAGCACCAAAAATTGTACCAACTGAACTCGTTACTAAAGGGACACAATCTCGACTTGTACACATGAAATTCTACTTGTAATTAGTTTATCACTCCAGTCAAATAGTACACTGTAAAGACTCAAAATACTCGCGGTTTCCTCTCATGAGAAGTAAAAAACTAAAAATGGTCTAAAAAGCACATGTGTGAAATAAGCATTGAATCTTACCAATACTGGTGAGGATAAACCAAATATAACCGGGCCTCATGGACTGGAATCGACGAAACTGCAGCTAGAAACCCTGCTGCGAAACTGACAGCCACATGTGTTGCCAAACCACTCTTCATCACATCTTTTACTAATATCATTTCCTTGACAAAAATTCAGTATCAAAAATACATAAATGCAAAATGAATATACCTTCTTTGTTTTAAAGACTTGCATAAACTAGACTTTTGCTACATTTTACATTTCATAAAACACAACACTTTTTATTTCTTAAAATAGAATTGTCACATCACATTTATGGCAAGTTTTGTCAATATACATTTATGGAAAGAAATGTGTTTGACTTACTAAGTGGTTGCTTGCAAGTTTAGTTTTTGACTTGATATTATGAGATGTGACATTGTTTGGTTTACAAGGTGTAATGAGATGTGACTTTGTTTGGTTTGCAAGATTTATTGCAAAACCAACTGCAAGCCCGGCGGAACCCTGGGGGTACACGGGCGGAACCCATCTGAGGGTTCCGCCGTATCCGCCAGGCCTGTAGAAGGCTTTGCTATAAATACCAAGCCACAAGTTGATTTTTGGCTTATCACTCTACATCATATTTTACATACACACATTTATTCTTTCATCTAACTCTTTAACATTACATATGTGAAGTTTCTTTTTGTAGCAAAGAGATTCACGAGCTCATTAAAAGTAACAAGTATTCAACACAACGTTGCAAGACTTGTTAGCTTAGCATTGTGTAGACTTGTGTAGTTTACACTTCATTTGATTGTGTATTTTCAGTAGTGATCGGTTAGTATTTTAGTCCTCAAAATACAAAGTGTATTGGGAGTAGTTGTACCCTTGTAAAAGAACTAACGGGAGTGGTTGTACCCTTGGTAAAGAACTCGACATCTAGCTTAGTGTCGGTAAAAGTATAAGCGACGTGTAAGGTTTTCTCCGCCGGTGAAAGGAGCTTGTTGACTAGTGAAAGAAACTCTCGAGTTGGATACTCGGGGCGTGGACGTAGGGCAAGGAAAAAGAGTCCTTGTAGCCGAACCACGATAAATACTCGTGTTGTGGTTTGATCGTTTCTTTCATTTACTTGCATGTTATATATTGTGTTTGTGTATATATCTTTGATCAAACGGAAAGTTTCAAAGCTAACTAAACAAGTTAAAAAGATTTTAATCGGTAAACTATTCAACCCCCTTTCTAGTTTTCTACAATTGGCATCAAGAGCTACGTTACTCAAGCTTTTAAAATATATTGTGTTTTATAACTTGAAACGATCCATGGATTTTGAAAATTATAAAGAAGGGCAATCTATGCAATGACCACCACTCTTTGAAGCAAATGGTTTTATATATTGGAAAAACCGTTTTGAAACTTACGTGAAATCTAAAGATATAGATTTATGGTATATAATCATTGATGGTGATAACGTAGTTACCAACATTAAAGAATCCAAAGATCTTTCAAGCATGTCACTTGATGAGCTAATTGGAAACCTCAAAGTTCATGAAATGGTAATGGAAAAAGATTCGGAACTAGTGAGAGGCAAGAAAGAAAAAGTTAAGTCCATTGCCTTGAAAGCTAGAGTCCAATCAAGTGATGATGAAGAATCTACTTCGGATAGTGATGATGAGGAATATGCTATGGCCGTTAGAGACTTCAAAAAGTTCTTTCGTAGAAGAGGAAAGTTTGTAAGGCAACCTAAAGATGACAAGAAAACTTTCCGAAAAGATCGTGATGATAGGAAAGGAAAGGTTGAAAAAAAATTCTATAGGTGTGGAGACACAAGTCATCTTATAGGAGAATGTCCAAAACCACCCAAGAGCAAACCTCAACAAGCTTTTGTGGGTGGTGCTTGGAGTTACTATGAAGGAGATGACGATGAACCAAAGAATGATGATATTGCTCTCATGGCTCACAACTCAAATGAGGTATTCTCCGACTCATCTTACTCCTCTATTGATGATGACACTTTACAAAAAGAATATAACAAACTTTGTGAATTGAGCTTAAAAATCATAAACAAAAATAAATTTTTGAAAACTAAAAAGGAGTTTTTAGAAAATGAAGTTTATGAATTAAAAGAAAAAGCTAAGAGATTAGAAAAGAGTAAAGGTGTTGACACTTCTTGCAAATCATGTGAAGAACTTAAACTTGAAGTTGAGAAACTTAAAATTACTCAAAATGATCTAATAAAACAAACCACAAAGTTTAAGAAGTTCGATAAGAGCATTTCTTGTGCGGATGAAATTATGAAAATTCAAAAGTCACCCTTTGATAAAACAGGACTAGGATTCTTGAAAATAGAAACTTCAAAGGGTCAAACGAAACAAGAAAAGATTGCACAAGAAACTAACAAAATTGCTACAGCAGCCTGCGGATCATACGGAACCCAATCCAGGGTTCCGCCCGTTGGACCCGAAGGTTCCGCCAGGCCTGCTGCAGCAGTAACTCCATCCACATCGGATCGTTCAAAATTTGTTAAAGTTACGTATAAAAATGGAACAAAACCTGTGTTTAAAATTGGAGTAGGACTTAGTAAAAATGAATTTAGAGCTAAGACTACTCAACCAAGACCTAAGACTCCAATTCCCAAACGCCCCTTTCCAAAGAGCAACTTCAACGCTCGACCAAACTACCAACATGTTTGGAACCAAAACACTCCTAGACATTACCAAACTCCAAATTACATGTCATGGAACCCTTATGCTCTATTTTCATACTTGGAACAAGTTAATGGTATGCTTAACCAAAATGGACCCATGAGAAATTGGGGACCAAATGTTTGAGTGTTTTTCATAAAATAGGTGTGCCTCAAAGTTTGTTTGGAACCGGATGAATGGATTAAAGATAGCGGTTGTTCAAGGCACATGACGGGTAACAAAAGCATCTTCACTGCTTATCACAAATGTGACGGAGGTAATGTTACGTTTGGTAGTAAAGCTAAAAGCAAAATCATCGGAAAAGGTACAATCTCTCATGACTCCCTTTTTATAGATGATGTAGCTCATGTTGATAACTTAGGTTTTAATCTCCTTAGTATTAGTCAACTTTGTCATAATAAGTATAATGTCCTTTTTAGTGAAAACGGAAGTAAAATACTTAAAGATGGTATAACCATAGCTAAAGGTGTCCTTAAGAACAACGTATACGTCATGAAGATGGATCCAACATCTAGAGACAAACTTTGTCTTACCTCATTAGATGAATCTTCAACTTTATGGCATAGACGTTTAGGACACGCTAACATGAGACTAATCCAAAACCTCTCCTCCAAAGACTTAGTTCGAAACCTACCTAAGTTGAAATATGACCAACACTTTTGTGATGCTTGCAAAGTCGGTAAACAAGTCCATAGTAGCCATAAGGCTAAAAACTTGGTTTCTACATCTAGGTGTCTAGAACTTTTGCATATGGATTTATTTGGTCCATCCGCTATACAAAGTTATGGAGGTAACTTCTACACTTTGGTCATAGTTGATGATTACTCAAGATATACTTGGACAAAATTTTTGAAAAGTAAAAATGAAGCTTTTGATAAATTTGAGATTCTAAGTAAGAAAATTCAAAATCAAGTAGGGTCTAATATTGTGTCTATTAGAACGGATCACGGTCGTGAATTTGATAATGAATTTCAATTTGGAAACTTTTGTGATATTAATGGTATAACTCATAACTTTTCGGCTCCACGTACTCCTCAATCTAATGGTGTAGTAGAACGTAAAAACTGGACATTGCAAGAGATGAGTAGAACAATGCTTAATGAACAAAACATTCCACAAAAGTTTTGGTGTAATGCCGTTGACACATCAACGTACATTTTAAATCGAGTCTTAATTAGACCATTTTTGAATAAAACTCCTTATGAACTATATAAAGGTAAAAAGCCTACATTAGGATACTTTAGAGTGTTTGGGAGTAAATGTTTCATTCTTAACACCAAGGATTATCTCACCAAATTTGACCCAAAGTCTTATGAAGGTGTATTTCTTAGATATTCACAAAATAGTAAAGCGTACATTGTTTTGAACAAAGAAACCTTAAGAGTCGAGGAATCGTTGAACGTAACATTTGACGAGAGTCCACCTCCCTCTAAGACATCACCTTTGGTAGATGATGACTTAGTTGAAAGCCAAGCAATAGAAAGTCAAGAAATTTTAAGTGATGACAAGGAAGATGAACTATTAAACAAAGAACTTGTCAATGTCAAAGAATCTAAAAGTCATCCATTAGATGGTGTCATTGGCAACATTAACGAAAGAACACTAAGGTCAAAAGTTCAAAATAAAAGCAACTACTTTTGTTTCGTGTCAACCATTGAACATAAAAATATTAATGAAGCCATTAAAGATGAGTCTTGGGTAATTGCAATGCAAGAAGAGTTAAACCAATTTGTTAGGAATGATGTATGGACATTAGTTCCTCAACCAAAGAGTTAAACTATAATTGGAACAAAATGGGTATTTCGTAATAAAATGGATGAAAATGGAATTGTGTCTAGAAACAAAGCTAGGCTAGTTGCACAAGGATATAACCAACAAGAAGGCATTGACTACGATGAAACTTTTGCTCCGGTTGCTAGGCTCGAGTCAATTAGAATCTTACTTGCATATGCATGTGCACATAATTTCAAACTCTTTCAAATGGACGTCAAAAGTGCATTTCTAAACGGAGTCATAAATGAAGAAGTGTATGTTGCTCAACCACCGGGCTTCATCGATTTTGAAAAACCAAATCATGTTTACAAACTTAAAAAGGCTCTTTACGGACTTAAGCGAGCTCCAAAAGCATGGTATGATCGACTTAAAACCTTCCTAGTTGACCATAAGTATACCATGGGCTTAGTTGATAATACTCTCTTCACTAAGAAGAAAGATTCACATATTATCATAGTCCAAATCTATGTTGATGACATTATATTTGGATCAACTTGTCAAGAATTATGTGTGGATTTCTCAAAAATCATGCATGACGAGTTTGAAATGAGTATGATGGGAGAACTCAACTTTTTCTTAGGACTCCAAATTAAACAACTAGAAGATGATATCTTCTTTAACCAATCTAAATATATTAAGGACATGCTTAAAAAATTTGGATTAGAAGATTCGAAACCTATCAAAACTCCCATGTCCACGGAAACTAAACTCACCAAGGATGAGGAAAGTGAATCCATAGATAGCACTAAGTATAGAGGTATGATTGGTAGTCTACTTTACCTAACGGCTAGTAGACCCGACATTATGTTTAGTGTTTCTCTATGTGCTCATTTTCAAGAAGATCCTAAGACTACCCATCTCGAAGCCGTTAAAAGGATTTTTAGGTATATTAAGGGCACTACACAATTAGGTTTATGGTATCCTAAAGGAAAGGGAATAGACACCATAGTGTATGCTGACTCGGATCATGCCGGTGACTATGTCGATAGAAAAAGTACAAGTGGTATTTGTACTTTTGTTGGACATTGATGAGGCGAAAAATGAACCACTTTTAGGGGGTCATTTAAGCCCGAAATTGAATTTATTTGATCAAATATTACCCTAAATCGTTCCTTTTGTGATTTTAGGTACTTTGAGAGTGAAATCTGGAAAAGGAAGCAATTCGGACGTTTTTGGAACATAAAAGTGAAGAAAACGCCAAAGACTTAATTTTCCATGCTGGAAACAGTGCATGACGGCGTCAAGAGGAAGTATTTGACGGCGTCAAGAGTAAAATCCATGACGACCCAGTACAAACATGAAGGCGTCACAAGTAGAGCGTCAAGAGTTAAATGTGTGACGGCCTGCAAAAAGGGACTACATGACGGCGTCAGATGTAGATCTAGGCAGTCCGAAGATTTATTTGGCGGCGAGATAACGGCGTCAGACATTTGTTCTTGACGCCTTCACCTCCTAATATCTATATATAGTTTTCTAATTTTCATTCATTGAGAGGAAATTGTGTGGAGAAACCCTAGGGCCGAACCTTGTACGAATTTTACAGTTTTTCAAGGGTTTTCAACCCTTGAATCCTTACATGTGCTATTGAGATAAGCCTTATCTTAATTCAATCAATATGTCTATGTGTTGGTTGTCTATATCTTGTGCTTGTCTTGATTTCAACATGCTAGGCTAGATTTATCTTGTGTTTGCTTAGATCTAATGAAACCTAGATGTTGATTATGTGTTGATTACTTGTTTATGGTTGTATTGGATGAATGATTTCAATGTTAGGCTTAAGAAAACTGGCAGATCTCCAATTGGTAACATGCTTGAACGTCATAGGAAACATGAACCGATGTGTACTAGGTTTTATTGGTTGTATTTAATGCATGAGTAAATTCTAATGATCCCATGTTAGGAGCTTCTTAGCCGACTCGACATAGGAGTGAAGTAGGCACTCATAGGATTGGGGAGTTAAGTACGCCACCCCATGAATGGTATTAAGGAATACAATCCGTCATCCATGCAACTATAACAAGTAATTAACGTGTAAAAGATATCTAGGGAGTAGTGAAATCTAAGTAAACACATTTCTCCTACATATTGCTCACAACCTTAGTTTAATATAGTTTATTTTCATTTTAGTATTTTATTTTGATTGCATCTTTAGTATTGGGTTAGTTGACTAGCAACTAATTCCGCCCAAATCCTTCAAACCCGAGATTTTAATTTGCTTTCTAAAAAATATAAAAATACAAAAAGAATCATCCCTCATCTCTAGATCTAGTATTTAGGTTTTCTAATCCTAGCGACACTATTCCTAGCTGAACGATTAATCCCCTGGTACTTGTCATTATATTATACTACATCGATCAGGTACACTGCCTGGTGGGGGTTGTAAGCTTCTCGAGATCCCTCGAGAGGTAAAGCCTGGTGCAAACCCCACGCATCAAGTTTTTGGCGCCGCAGCCCGGGGAATAGTTATTGTCTAGGTTAGAATCTCTTTTTATTAGGTCTACTTGCTAGATTCCTTTCTAGTAAGATTTTATTTTTATTTTTAGGTTCTCTTTAGTCTATCTTATTTCTTTGTGTTTTGTTCGTAACTTTTCACCACCCGACATCATGGACGATGGGAACATCTTTGAACCCGTCATCCCACCACAACAAAACCCACCACTAGAACCTCTTAGGCCCCGAACCTTAGGAGAGTATTCCCGACCTAGCCACCAAGGCTACCGAAACACCATTGAGCTCACCGAAGACAATGTGACCCCCTTGCGATCCAACACCATCCGGTTGGTGCAAAGCGGATGTGCATTCCATGGACTTCGTTCCGAAGATCCAAATCAACATCTCAAGGACTTCCTAAAAATCGTAGATTCCATAGACCTAGATGTTGCAACTAGAGAGACAACCCGATTACGCCTATTCCAATTCTCTCTACGTGATCAAGCTAGTCAATGGCTTAAGCGTTTACCCGCGGGATCCATCACCACATGGGATGATCTCACCACTCGTTTCCTTGCTCAATTTTTCCCACCGGGGAGAACTACCAAGCTTAGAAATGACATCTTGATGTTCCAACAACGTCAAAATGAAACTGTCTATGAAGCATGGCCTCGTTTCAAGGACTTACTCCAAAAAGTCCCTCATCATGGCATAGATCTTTGGCTCCAAGTCCAAATCTTTTATGACCATATTGTCACACCCCCAATTTACCTGAATGGCAGCGGAATGGAAGACCTGGGGTTGACTGTCATAGCACCATAGTTACAGTTATATTGAACGACCTAAAGTGTCGTTTAGAAAATACAGCGTTTGATCATTAAAACATTCAGAGTTTACAAAGCTTAGGTCCCAAAAGAGTTTGCCAATATAGTTAAAATAAGTTCAACAAGATCAAACGTTTCATAAGTGCAGAAAATATAGTGAGACGCGTCGACTCCGCGACTCCATGAAGGTCCAAATGTATGCACATGAGCTACCTTAATAACCTGAGAAATACATTGCGAAAAACGGTCAACACGAATGTTGGTGAATAATCATAGGTTTATAAGTTAAATCGTATGTACAATAGCCACAACTAAAAGTAAAGTACTAAAAAGTCAAAAAGTTTACATTGTCTCTTAAGCTCATGACACCGAAGCTAGACGTACTAAAATATGCCCCAAAGGAGTGTTTACCAGACACTCGTACTATATTAGACATGAAATGCATTCGTTTTCCTTATGGAGCAACCCAAACACGAATGGAGGAGTCACCCTCGATAGATCTATCCACTCACTCTCGCTTGGCAATATAATTAACGGTTCATGATAATAAAGGGGACTTGCAGTGGTAGTACTAGCAACTTAAGCAATGTACGGAATTTAATACTTGGGCATGTACAAAAATAATAGTGCAATGTATTCTCCCCCGTGGGATTTAAAATCAAATAAGTACTAAAAACGGGGCTATGAGAACTCACCTCGAAATGATAGTACTAAGATGGTACAATGATGGTAAAATGATCGGGACAATAAGGCGCGCACACTAGCCGCAACCTAAATGAATAATCGTGATCTAATTTAGATCATGCCGTAATGTAATGAATGCACATGCACATGATACCTATACCACTCGTAACTTGGAAATAATAGTTATTGTCAAATAAAATACTTTCCATACTTAGGAAAAATAAGTCCAAATAGAGTTATAAAAACTTGTCGTAATATATATCGTATAAAAATGTTAGTGTTATATTCCTTGTTTTGAAAACCTTAAAATAATGTCGTTAAGTCGTATAAATATTCTCTTGGGTCATACGTATTCATTTGTTAACAATATAGTCCTTAGTACCATTCTAGAAAATATACCATTTAGTACGTAAGTTATTATTTTTATTTGTGACCAATTATATATATATATAGTTTGACGATGTTAAAACGGGTATAACTTGGTCGTTTTAAGCTCATTTTACTCGTTCTTTATATCCACGGATTCGTTTTAGTAAGTACTAATATATTTTCGATAGCTCGGTTCCTCTAGGTTACGTTTAATACCTCTTTTAGCCCGTCGAAAACGGTCAAACAGCATGCAGTTTTCAGAAAAATAGTTTTCGTCGTTAAATTTGCAAAAATCATATCTCCTTCGTTATAAGCTCGTTTTAATCCGTTCTTTCGCCTAAAGTTTCGTTTTTAAAAGTATTTTCTAAATCTTTGGTCAAAAATTAGCCATCAACCACTGATTTTCCCACGAAATGAAAATAGGGACAGTATGTATTTCAAATGTTTCAAAAACCATTTTCAAGTCTCCAAACTAGTTCTAACTTCAATCAAACCAATTTCAATCACCACAAAACTAGTCTAATCCTACCATACACCTTCTTAGGGTGTCATGGGTTCCTAATCATCATAACCAAGTAGATTTAACAAGGATCTAACAAAAAATCACTTCTAGGGCTTGAAAGTTAAATATATACAAAAATGGAGTGGTATAAGCCAATATATGCATGAGATCTAGCAAGAAAAATATATAAACATGGTAATAAATTTGTAAAAATTATGAAATGAGTTTTGTAAACTTACTTTGAGATGTGGTGTGATTAGATGATAAAACCTTAGTATTCTTGAGTTTATATTTCAAAACCTTGTATGAAATACTTAACTAAACTAATATAACACTAGATCTTGAGAAAAATTTATTTTGTCTTGCTCCTTCTTGTTGTTGTTGCCGTGGGATCAAGAGAGAAAAAGAGAGAAAAAAAAAGATGAAGTCTAGTTGTGAAATGAGATAAGAAACTAGTTTAAGTTATATGTATATTATGTATTATTATTATTGATATTATTATATGAAAATGGTACAAGGCAAGATCCACAATTTAGGGACAAGCAACAAGGGAGGGGGGCGGCAAATCAAAGGGTGTAAGAGTTTTTGTTGAAATTTTGGTATTATCTTGTGTGCATTTGTAGTTTTAAGGTGTACCGGGTACCGGGTTAACTAAAAATAAATTTTAACAGAGTTAACCGGGACATAATAAAGTTATAAAAATTATAAAAATATGTTGGGTATAAATACTGAGTGTTTAGATGATTATTATTTAGTTTCTACGATAACCGTCGTAATTTAATTTGGCGTACGATACGAAATAAATAAATTTCCAAAATATCGGGTAAATTAATATTATAATTTTTATATTATAAAAATGAATATAAAAATATATTGGGATCATAGTCGGGAGTGTCGGACGTGTTAGTCACATTATTGATCGCGTATTAACGTTTATTTAGAAATAATTAAACGTAAAAGTTAGTTATACGAAAAGTACTAATTTAAATATCCTACGAGTGGCATAGTATACAAGTGCCATAATGATGATACGTAGACTACTTCTAGTCTGTATGAGATGTCCCAAATGATAATGCATGAATTCGCTCCTGAACCAATACGGTTACGCGAATTTGAATACTCGTAAACTAAATTTACGATGACATGAGTAATGCACGTGAATAGTGGTTTTCTTCCGGAAATGAATAGTGTCAAGTGAATAGTAAAATTTCTGAACGCTTCTCAGAATGTCAAATTGACCTCGAAAACGATGAATAGTGATCGATGAATAGTAAATGATGAATAGTAACTTGTGAATAGTAAATTGTCGAGGTTTGGAAAATGACCAGAAATTACGAGTTGTGACAGTCTTCCCCTCTAACAGGAACTTCGTCCCGAAGTTCAGTTTTGGTTGGTCTCTGAAGTATATTTAGTAAAAAGACGTGGATACTTAAGTTGCATTTGGTCCTCCCGTTCCCAAGTAAATTCGGGTCCTTTTCAAGAATTCCAGCGAACTTTCACGATAGGAATTTGACTTTGCTTCAACCGTTCGACCTCACGGTCCATGATTTCTATTGGTTATTACCAAGTCTACGTTTGTTCTTGGGTTGGATTCCTTCCAATGGAATCATAAGTGACTAATCTGAAAGTCATTTCCTGGGATTTGAATAGGTGAAACATAGTTGTGTAATACGGCTGTTCTCTAACAAGGCTCAAGTCTGAAGGCTACTAGGCCTACTCTGTCTGAAATATTACGTGGTCCAGTGTATATCGGGTTTAACTTTCCCAGTTTTCTGAATGATACCATGCCTTTCCTAGGCAGAACTTTCAACATGATCTGGCTACCAACTTGAAGTTTTAATGGTTTACAACTTATAGAATTTGTAATTGATTCTTGACTTGTAGGAAATTTCTGGTTATTTCATGAATGCCTACTGGAATAGTGAGTTTGGCTTTTTCCGAGTTCGGTTCGTCAATAGATGATCAGTGCTTCTTCAGGTTTATAATGTAATATGGGTAATATATGTTGTTGAACTCTGTCAGAACTCAAATCTTATATGTCAGCTGGTCAATTCTAACATGAATCTGAAATGGTCCAATATACTAAAGGTTAAATCCCTCGTGTTACTAAAATCGTATCATGCCTCTCCAAGGCAAAGCTTTCAATTTAGTTCGTTCTTTCACGTGAATCTAGTTAATTTGCTGTTCCAGTATACCCAATCCGTATGATGTGCGTCATGTACCAACCTGACTTCTACCAGTTTCTCGTTGCTTGTAATCTGGTTCTTGACTTGTGAAATTTCCTTTGTTGTTCCATGGTTTAGTTCTAGACCAGTAAATTTTAACTTTCCGATTTCGGTCTGTAAACGGGTAATTGGTACTTCGACCATAAAGTGCCTCAAATGGTGTAGTCTCTATGCTCGCGCGATAACTATGGTTGTAAAAGAATCCGATTTATGGTAAATGGTTAGTCCAACCATTTCTAGAGTCAATCACTCATACTCTGAGTATAACTTTCCTATGTTTGAATCGTTCTCTCGTTCTGACCATCGTTCTGAGGATGATAGGCGGTGTTTACATCTTGATGAGGTTCCGAAGGAAGTCTTAAAATGATTGCTAGAAGTCCAAGGTGATTCGATCACCTTTATCAGGAATAATTGAAACAGTACGATAAATCTTGTGACTAATTCCACAACGTTACGTCTTTCGAACACGGCGTTATACGAAGAAGATAGAATATTGGTAACAATCTTTGATCCTTTGTGTCTTGGTCTAATGGATTGCTAAGACATGTGTCATTCTTTGCCTACTGTGCTTGGTCTCCATTACTGACGTTTGTAATCGTTCTATGGTGTTCCTCCTAATTTCCTTCATCACCTATTCCAATATTTTTTTATTGTCAAGTCACAAAGCCCTAAATGCATAAGCGATATAGTATGGTGATTTGTTTTCAAAATTTATCTCGCGATTTTCGAGTTTTTGGTCGAAATCTTTTTCTGAATAAACAAATTTAGAAAATGGAACAAATGGTATACTCAATATTAGCTTTATTGATGATTCAAAATTTAATAGTTATGAAATGTGACGCGGTTTTCAAACATGTTGTGAATAGAATTATTTACCAAAGTTTGATGTTTAGACATTTCTCATTGTATAATGGTTCAAGTAAATACTGGCTAAAAAGGGTCGTATTTATTCAAAATAGGCAATTCAAAATTATTTTCCACGAGATATGTGATTTGTATGGACAAAATTTTGAAATCCACTTCATTTAAAAGTAAAAATACTAACAAGGATAAAATAGTAGGATCGAAAATATTCGCATAAGTGCATAGGTGTCTAACATTCGGTTCCTGACATTAGAAAATGCCTATTGGCGATTATTCGATAAAACTACAAGTCTAGGTATTCAACCAACTTAAGTCCTGAGATGGTTTACCGTTGAAATTGTTATCATGCTGGCAATATGAGGGTTTCAATTGATACTTTGTCGATGAATTTCCGTACTGTCTTCACGTGTAGCTGGGGAGATATTCTTGGGCCTGATGCCTCTCTTGATGTATAGGTGAGGTTATCTAGAATTTCTTGAGAACACAATGCCTTAAGGGAATCTATATCGATGCCCTTAACCCAAATCAATTTTCCTTGGTGAAACTTATTATAGGGAAGTTTGCGTTTAGATGAGGTCATGTTTAATCAAATCGCTCTACAGTATCGGTTAGGAGGCTTGGTTTATTCCCATGGTGTTGCTTAGCGTACCTTCACAATGTGTTCGATCCTGTAGCTCAGTCTAGCTAGTACCTTTGAATGAATAAATTGGACAACTAGGTCAGAGATGGTGAGTCGGATGGTCGCTCGGTATCTTAGGATTGTTGTTGAGTTATGAATTTTTCTTAGTCTAGGTTTAGTAATTCCGTAATCCTTTTATTGCTTTTCTTGTATCGAGGAATCCTACTTGTAGTTGATATGGAAAGTCTCTCCTAAAGAAGTAAATGGAAAGTCCAACTTAATGGCTAAGTAGGGGACAGGTGGGGTAAGTATCCAGGGAGAGTTTGTCAGAAAAGACATTTATAAAAGAGTTTATTTGTTTACAACGCTTTCGAATGAAGATTGTTATTAACAATCCCCAAAAATATAATTATTTTCTTCATAGCATTATCCTTCCTGAATTATACATAGGTGATCAGGCTATGTATACTTGAGGACCAATGATGCGATGCTTGATTTATTCAAAATAGTATTACTTTTCTCCAAAGTTTTAGATGGTGTTCAACGTTTTGTTATTAAAAATGGTATTCTAATTATTTCCTTTCGAAGTAATATAAAAATTGTTTCGCGTAATAATAGTAAATATTTGGCGTAATATCGGAAAAATCAGTTTATAGTATGGTAACAAAACGGTTTGTTTTAGAAATTCGGTAAAACAATCTCCCCATAAGGTAGTAAAATAGTTTGAAATAAAACTCGTTGAATGGTTTATTGGATACGTGGGTAAATCCTATGGAATGGTAATAATCTACAAACCTGTCAAATACGAAATCGGCCTAATTCCCTTACTAAGACAATGGTATAATGTTACGTAACGATTGAAAATTGCACAATTGCAATAGAAAATGGAATAAACGAAGGTTACGATTATCACAGAGATAACTAAAGATAGTCATTACATTAGATAGGACAGTGCTTAATATAACTAGGTTACACCAACGTACTTATGGAAAGTACCAAAAGAAAGTACAACCCTAGAGGGCTCGAACTATGGTTTTAGAACATGAACTGCTTCCTCCAGTTCCGGTCTCTCAACACCGGGCATTCACTCTTGAAGTGCCCCATTACTCCACATTCACAGCAGATTACCGTGAGTTTCTGATGCATTGCGAGGGTGGGAGCCTTGCAATACTTGGCTTTGTGTCCGATCTTCTTACAGTTGCCACATAGTTCCGGGCAACGACCTGGGTTATGATGGTGTTGGCACTCTTCACACTTAGGTAAAATACCAAGGTAATCATTCTTTTCATTTAGACCTGCAGCATAGGGTTTAGCAACTTCTTGTCTCTTGCGTGGTCCTTGTGTGGCATTCTCACCTCGGTTGTTGCTCCACTTCCTTTTATTGTCACTTTTTCTTCCTAAGATCTTGGTGTGAGCTATGCGTTCTTTTGCTTCGATTGCCATTCTGATAGCCTTAGGCATGGTATCGGGTTCCAATGAGTTGACCAACATACGAATTTCAGGAGAAAGTCCTCCGATGTACCTTTCAAGTTTCTTGCTTTCTGGTTCATCCATTGCAGAGCCTAGTCGAGCGAAATCATAAAAATAAGCAGTATACTTGAGAACATCATCTCCTACCATGGTAAGGTTTAGTGTTTCCTGCTCAATTGCTTGTAATTCGCTTTTCACACAGAACTTCAAACTCATCATCCTTTTTAGTTTCTCCCAAGAGTGTGAGTAAGCAGCATCAACTCCTACTACCTGAACATGCTTAGTCCACCATTTCTGGGCATGCTCCTGAAAAGTGCAAGTGGCGAACTTAACTTTGTCTTCATTACGGCAGTCGCCACATTGAAATATTGTTTCTAATTCTTCGAACCATTTGAGAAATTCCTTTGTGTCTACATTTCCGCTAAAGAAGGAGGGATTACAACCCATAAATTCCACGTGAGTAAGTTCCTTGGTGAAGGCAGTGGCCATGTTCTTGGCAATGACTTGTCCAACAGCAGCTTGCGTCATGCTTGGAGTGGTTTGCTTAAATCTATCTCCATCAAATCATAAGAGTCCATGAGAATCTATAGGTAATACAAATCATCATATTCATAACACATGAATATAATACATGAAGGTTTCGGTCTATATGGACCAATATCATAGATAGCACAACCATTCCCCTATAGTAAAGTCAATACTTGGTGATTCCGTTTGTACAAAAATCAAAATACTACAAGTTTCTTTGAACTATGCCACACCTCTCGTGGCTAGGATAATAGTAACAGCTAGTAAAGATATAAGTCTAGTCTAAAGACTTCCTGTAGTCCTTCTAGGTGAAATCAGGTTTATGGCATCATAAGGTCGAGATAGTCCTGAAGTGGTATCTGTAGTTGTGCATCGATCAAGTTCTAGATAGCGTAGGTTCTAAACCATTCTTGATGAACCTGCGGATGTTCCTGTTAAGTCCGTAATCTTGGTATTATCCACAAGGCGTTATCTAATTCGTGGCAAGTGAAAATGGAAAAAAAAAAAAAAAATGACAATAGTGGTATTCTAAAGAATGAGAATAACATTGATGACGATGAAATCCCAGTGATGAGTTAGGAGATAATGGTGATAATAGTGAATGGAATACTACCCTCTATCGCGCTATCTCGCGACATCTAAGAGGTAAAGCTGAAGTACGCACTATTGGACGACCAATAGTGAAATAAGTAACTAACGGTGATGGTAGTTCCTGAGTAGTAAGCGTCCTACTAGTGAAGGAAAGAAAACATACTATCGTCCTTGAAATAAGCATCTTAATAGGTCCATTAAGATTAAGTCTGAATACCCTACCAAACGGCATTCTATGTATTGGCTGAATGATAGGAAAACCCTGTTCCTATGACAATTCAATAGTGCTAATGGTGGTGTAAGTACAGCTGGTGGTATAATGGTAGGGGAAGATGACAAGGCATCTTCAATGTTGGAATCCGACGAAAGGATAACGGCGTGGGTATCTGAAGACATGTCACTTGTGAACCAGGTCAAAATAATCATATATATATGAGTATAGGTATGAATAACTCGAACAGTGTGTGCGTAAAACAACATGTATAGTGAATATGCACCTATGATGAAATGATGAGATGCTATGATGATGTGGTTATAGTCTAGGGTCCAAGATACATCCTAGTTCGCTATAACCTTAGCTCTGATGCCAATCTGTCACACCCCCAATTTACCTGAATGGCAGCGGAATGGAAGACCTGGGGTTGACTGTCATAGCACCATAGTTACAGTTATATTGAACGACCTAAAGTGTCGTTTAGAAAATACAGCGTTTGATCATTAAAACATTCAGAGTTTACAAAGCTTAGGTCCCAAAAGAGTTTGCCAATATAGTTAAAATAAGTTCAACAAGATCAAACGTTTCATAAGTGCAGAAAATATAGTGAGACGCGTCGACTCCGCGACTCCATGAAGGTCCAAATGTATGCACATGAGCTACCTTAATAACCTGAGAAATACATTGCGAAAAACGGTCAACACGAATGTTGGTGAATAATCATAAGTTTATAAGTTAAATCGTATGTACAATAGCCACAACTAAAAGTAAAGTACTAAAAAGTCAAAAAGTTTACATTGTCTCTTAAGCTCATGACACCGAAGCTAGACGTACTAAAATATGCCCCAAAGGAGTGTTTACCAGACACTCGTACTATATTAGACATGAAATGCATTCGTTTTCCTTATGGAGCAACCCAAACACGAATGGAGGAGTCACCCTCGATAGATCTATCCACTCACTCTCGCTTGGCAATATAATTAACGGTTCATGATAATAAAGGGGACTTGCAGTGGTAGTACTAGCAACTTAAGCAATGTACGGAATTTAATACTTGGGCATGTACAAAAATAATAGTGCAATGTATTCTCCCCCGTGGGATTTAAAATCAAATAAGTACTAAAAACGGGGCTATGAGAACTCACCTCGAAATGATAGTACTAAGATGGTACAATGATGGTAAAATGATCGGGACAATAAGGCGCGCACACTAGCCGCAACCTAAATGAATAATCGTGATCTAATTTAGATCATGCCGTAATGTAATGAATGCACATGCACATGATACCTATACCACTCGTAACTTGGAAATAATAGTTATTGTCAAATAAAATACTTTCCATACTTAGGAAAAATAAGTCCAAATAGAGTTATAAAAACTTGTCGTAATATATATCGTATAAAAATGTTAGTGTTATATTCCTTGTTTTGAAAACCTTAAAATAATGTCGTTAAGTCGTATAAATATTCTCTTGGGTCATACGTATTCATTTGTTAACAATATAGTCCTTAGTACCATTCTAGAAAATATACCATTTAGTACGTAAGTTATTATTTTTATTTGTGACCAATTATATATATATATATAGTTTGACGATGTTAAAACGGGTATAACTTGGTCGTTTTAAGCTCATTTTACTCGTTCTTTATATCCACGGATTCGTTTTAGTAAGTACTAATATATTTTCGATAGCTCGGTTCCTCTAGGTTACATTTAATACCTCTTTTAGCCCGTCGAAAACGGTCAAACAGCATGCAGTTTTCAGAAAAATAGTTTTCGTCGTTAAATTTGCAAAAATCATATCTCCTTCGTTATAAGCTCGTTTTAATCCGTTCTTTCGCCTAAAGTTTCGTTTTTAAAAGTATTTTCTAAATCTTTGGTCAAAAATTAGCCATCAACCACTGATTTTCCCACGAAATGAAAATAGGGACAGTATGTATTTCAAATGTTTCAAAAACCATTTTCAAGTCTCCAAACTAGTTCTAACTTCAATCAAACCAATTTCAATCACCACAAAACTAGTCTAATCCTACCATACACCTTCTTAGGGTGTCATGGGTTCCTAATCATCATAACCAAGTAGATTTAACAAGGATCTAACAAAAAATCACTTCTAGGGCTTGAAAGTTAAATATATACAAAAATGGAGTGGTATAAGCCAATATATGCATGAGATCTAGCAAGAAAAATATATAAACATGGTAATAAATTTGTAAAAATTATGAAATGAGTTTTGTAAACTTACTTTGAGATGTGGTGTGATTAGATGATAAAACCTTAGTATTCTTGAGTTTATATTTCAAAACCTTGTAAGAAATACTTAACTAAACTAATATAACACTAGATCTTGAGAAAAATTTATTTTGTCTTGCTCCTTCTTGTTGTTGTTGCCGTGGGATCAAGAGAGAAAAAGAGAGAAAAAAAAAGATGAAGTCTAGTTGTGAAATGAGATAAGAAACTAGTTTAAGTTATATGTATATTATGTATTATTATTATTGATATTATTATATGAAAATGGTACAAGGCAAGATCCACAATTTAGGGACAAGCAACAAGGGAGGGGGGCGGCAAATCAAAGGGTGTAAGAGTTTTTGTTGAAATTTTGGTATTATCTTGTGTGCATTTGTAGTTTTAAGGTGTACCGGGTACCGGGTTAACTAAAAATAAATTTTAACAGAGTTAACCGGGACATAATAAAGTTATAAAAATTATAAAAATATGTTGGGTATAAATACTGAGTGTTTAGATGATTATTATTTAGTTTCTACGATAACCGTCGTAATTTAATTTGGCGTACGATACGAAATAAATAAATTTCCAAAATATCGGGTAAATTAATATTATAATTTTTATATTATAAAAATGAATATAAAAATATATTGGGATCATAGTCGGGAGTGTCGGACGTGTTAGTCACATTATTGATCGCGTATTAACGTTTATTTAGAAATAATTAAACGTAAAAGTTAGTTATACGAAAAGTACTAATTTAAATATCCTACGAGTGGCATAGTATACAAGTGCCATAATGATGATACGTAGACTACTTCTAGTCTGTATGAGATGTCCCAAATGATAATGCATGAATTCGCTCCTGAACCAATACGGTTACGCGAATTTGAATACTCGTAAACTAAATTTACGATGACATGAGTAATGCACGTGAATAGTGGTTTTCTTCCGGAAATGAATAGTGTCAAGTGAATAGTAAAATTTCTGAACGCTTCTCAGAATGTCAAATTGACCTCGAAAACGATGAATAGTGATCGATGAATAGTAAATGATGAATAGTAACTTGTGAATAGTAAATTGTCGAGGTTTGGAAAATGACCGGAAATTACGAGTTGTGACACATATCGATCTCTCCACGAGGCGAGCCATTGACCAATCGGCCGGTGGTAAGCTACGTGATCTAAGTGCGGAATAATCATGGGAGCTCATAGAAGATCTTGCTCTCTATAACAACGAAAGTTGGAATGATCCCCGTGATTTGAACTAAACGGTCAAGGCAATATCTTTGCCTTCGAATAACTCTAGCACTCCCAACCGTAGGATCATGGAACTTGAGGACCAAGTAAAGTTTCTCATGAAATCTTACGAAACTCCTAAGCCTTCAAGCCAAGTGAACAAAATCACTTCTTCATGCGAATTATGTAGTGGTCCCCATGACACTCATGATTGTGTGGAACTCCCTGGAACAGCTTTTGCGGACTACGCATCCTCGCGTACCGACGAAGCGGGAGATAAGTGGTACACTTTCAAACCCGAGCCAAACCCTTACGGTGATTCCTACAACCCCTCTTGGAAAAATCACCCAAACCTTAGGTGGAAACAAAATCAAGCCAATTCTTCCAATCCGCCTAATCATTACCAACCAAACGGTCCACCCTCCAACCGTACTTTCAACAACAATCCTTCTAACAACTATGGTAGTACCAACAATCTTGAAGGATTGATGTCTAAGTTCATGGCATCTCAAGAAGCTCGCATATCTAAGTTTGAAGCTGATTTCAAACAAAAGCAAAGGGAGATGACCACCAAAATTGACACATTGTTGAAAGTTCTCAATGACCGAGAAATGGGAGCACTCCCAAGCAACACGGTCAAGAATCCGAAACTAAACGTTAATTCCATATCATCAGTTTCGTCACCCACTTCGTGTCCACAATACTACTCGGTTAAATCAACGAGCACGTGTTTCAAACAAAACCAAATTCTTCAAAAGGACCAATCAAGTAAAACACCCGATATAAAACTGGTCAAAAGTATTGTTGAAACACCTCCTACGCCAGACCTTGACGATGAATTCAAGGAACTTTACCTTGAACGCCCCGTCATTGATGTCTTAGCCCGTGCTCCCTACTATAGTGCCCTCCTAGAAAAGTATAAGAAGTTTAAACTAGGTAAAAATGGGACCGCCTTTGTTCAAAACAAGTTGCCTAAAAAGCTTGATGATCCGGGTATATTTGTTTTGCCTTGTAGGATAGGAAGATCCGAAGCTTTCGACACACTAGCCGATTTAGGGTCAAGCCTCAACTTGATTCCCTTATCCCTTTTCACCACTCTTAAGCTAGGAAAGTTAGAGGAAATGGAGGTATTGATAGGTCTAGCGGATTGAAGTATTGCCCACCCGGTTGGAATGATTAAGGATGTAGTTGTTCACGTAGGGAAGTTAACTATCTTAGCGGATTTTCACGTCCTAGACATGGTTAGTGACACTACATGCCCATTGTTGGTAGGAAGAGGATTTTTAGCAACCGCTAGTGCCATGATAGATTGCAAGGAGTCTAAGATAGCGGTAGGTGAAGGCGATACTTGGTCGGTATACGATGTTAAGAAGCATAGTTATGACTGTGATGATGAACCGACACCACATTTGGTAGAGATTAATAGGAGACCATCTAGATATGGACCTTGGATAGAAAGGAACTTTATAGGACCTCAACGCCCATTCTATCTAGAAAAGGATTTCATTGAAAAGACACATTCGGTGGAACAACTCATAGCTAGAGATGAAAAGCTAGATCCTTTTGAGGACCCCTTATTCTTTAGGAAGATGATTGAGTTCTTGAGCGTAATGCCTATTAATATAGAGATGAATAAGTGGAAAAGAGAGGGAGACAAGTGTAAATGGAGATGGGACAAGCCACCTAAAGAAGGTGACGGATCATGGCATATGAAGATGACTTTGTATGATCCGGATGGAGAAAAGTTTGAAAGGTCATACCGTACTAAGAAAACCGATAGGAAGTTGAAACCTAAGTTTGATCCCAAAGATGTCCTCAATGAGGAACTCACCCGTATCACGTAGTAACCCATGACCTTGAGTCTAGCTACAAGACTCGTAAATAAAGAAAAGCGCTTCTTGGGAGGCAACCCATGTTTTGTGTGATTTTTAATTTTGTTTAATTGTTATTTGCTTCCGTATGCATGCTTTATTTTTATTGTTGGTAGATTATGTTTCTAAACTAAATAGTGAAAATACTTTACTTTGTTGTTTGGCTTAGTCTTAACTTCACCTAAAGGTATTTTTGCAAAAGATAAGTGTAAGGGGAAACCCCAAATGTGTTTTTAAGAAACAAACCGATCATGATTCTCCACAATATTAAGTGAACATGTATATTCGTATTTGTTAGAGTCAAATGCTTGTATCAAGTCATAATGAAGTTTTGCAGGATTTTCCAGGAAGTAGGACCAAGTTTTTCCAGAAATTTTCCGGAAACTTAACACAAGAATTTCTGCAGGTCACTTCTGACGGCGTCACGAGTTTACTCTTGACGGCGTCACGTGTAAAAATCTGGAATTTTTACCAGTTTTGTTTTTCTAACGGAGTCTTAAAGTTTTTGTTGAATTATTAAGTTTTATAATCTCCAGGAAATCTGCAAACTTCATTCCACAAGCATTATATCTTATTTTGTTTTCTAGGATTTAGTAACACATGTAGATTGCCGCCGATTTTATGCGAGGTTGCCTTGTCTGTTTTCTCAGGATTTACAGGTTATGTATGACAAGAAGATGATTTATTTTTCTGGAAGGGAAGCTCTGATTGTTCATTTTCTTGGAGGAAGATCTAACCTGGCCACCTTATTATCAATACCGAGCGAATCAGGGGAGTATTTGATTTCATTCTTTTTACTTTTTCACTTTTACATTCTTTACTTGAACATTGGGGACAATGTTCATCCTAAGTGTAAGGGGAGGGTAAAATGATGATACCTTACAGATACACTTTCGCTTGAGTTTGTTTGTTTGATGGTAGATGTATAATAAAACTATGAGAAATACTTGTTAGTGCAATTTTAGCGCCAAATTTAAATTTTTTTTACAACATTTAGGAGTGAAACTTTAGCCATAGCAAGCGTCTCATGGATAGGAGATTGTATGACTAGCACAAAACCGTACCATTCAGAAAAATTTTCCACCCAAATATGTGAGGTTCGCCTTTAGATTTGATAGGAAAAGCATTTACTATTAGTGCTTATGAGTGTACCGGTAGCATTTAGATTCTAGAACTTGCGTTAGTCATGCATCCCGAGACCGCTAGTGAGACTACATTCGTGTGGTAGGATTTACTACATGATAAGAGGCATTAGGATCACCCATGTGTTAAACCCGTATCATAATTACTTGACCATTTAAGTCATATTACTTGGCTAGTTAAGTCAACTAATTTTTCCCACACCTTAGCGTTGTACTCATTTTTAGTACACGAAACCCCTAGTACACCCCTCCGAGCATGTCTTTTCGTTTCTAACTTTAAGCATCTTACTTAAAGGAAGAATTTGTTACACCCCACTTAAATGTACACTCAAATCGCCTTAGCCTTCCGTGTATGCACTCATCCTTAGTGCATTATTGTTATTTGTTAAACCCTAAGTTAACTATCTAATTGATTACATGGTTGCTAAGTCGAGTCATATCCTTGTACATATTGTTTTGGGACGATTGGGACTCGTGGGTAAAGTACTTATTTTATGGAGTAATGGGGAAGAACATCATATAATACCCCATATGTGCGTTAATCTTAAGAGTACTCCAAGTGTTTTGATTATCTTAATTCGAGTCATTAGAATAGTTGATTGTAAAGTATGTAAAAATTCAAGTGTAAGGGGAATGTTCATTCCCTACGATGTATTATTTTGGATGGTAGGGTAAGAGTGTATGCAAAAAAAAAAAAAAAAAAAAAAAAAAAAAAAAAAAAAAAAAAAAAAATCGAAAAAATTAAGAAAAAGAAAAAAAAAATAGAAAAAAAAAGAAAAAAAAAACATACGGACTACCATCCCGTTTCATTCTATGTTTATTTTATGTTTTTGTTATTTTTCATTTGTTAGCTTAAGTCGAGTCTAGTCTTGGCTTAGCAACGCCATATTGTACATGTAATTAACCACGATTGTTAACTCGCCACCAGTAAAGACTGCCTATATCCAACAAAACCGTGTATTTCATATCCCTACACCTAACGTTACAACCCTTTAAAAGACCTCTTTGATAGTTTATCCTAGGTGCTTACGCCATGTGGTGGAGGTTTGATCCTTTCCCAAGCCTATGGTAATCTATTTTACTGTGACAGGTAGTGAGAGATATCTTCCATTTCCATATTGTAATTTATACTTTATTACACCCTAGAGATGTGAGTATCTAAACACTATTTGTGACGTGCTAGTATATGACCTCCATGCTTGTCTTTGGTCTTTAGTGGAACGATTATTTGTTGTAATTACTTTTATATTAGTGTTAAATGACCCCTAACTTGTATTTTGACTAGAATAAAAGCGCATTTGCTTGAGGACAAGCAAATCTCAAGTGTAAGGGTATATGATGAGGCGAAAAATGAACCACTTTTAGGGGGTCATTTAAGCCCGGAATTGAATTTATTTGATCAAATATTATCCTAAATCGTTCCTTTTGTGATTTTAGGTACATTGGGAGTGAAATCTGGAAAAGGAAGCAATTCGGATGTTTTTGGAGCATAAAAGTGAAGAAAACGCCAAAGACTTAATTTTCCATGCTGGAAACAGTGCATGACGGTGTCAAGAGGAAGTATTTGACGGCGTCAAGAGTAAAATCCATGACGACCCAGTACAAACATGAAGGCGTTACAAGTAGAGCATCAAGAGTTAAATGTGTGACGGCCTGCAAAAAGGGACTACATGACGGCGTCAGATGTAGATCTAGGCATTCCGAAGATTTATTTGGCGGCGAGATGACGGCGTCAGACATTTGTTCTTGACGCCGTCACCTCCTAATATCTATATATAGTTTTCTAATTTTCATTCATTGAGAGGAACTTGTGTGGAGAAACCCTAGGGCCGAACCTTGTACGAATTTTACAGTTTTTCAAGGGTTTTCAACCCTTGAATCCTTACATGTGCTATTGAGATAAGTCTTCTCTTAATTCAATCAATACGTCTATGTGTTGGTTGTCTATATCTTGTGCTTGTCTTGATTTCAACATGCTAGGCTAGATTTATCTTGTGTTTGCTTAGATCTAATGAAACATAGTTGTTGATTATGTGTTGATTACTTGTTTATGGTTGTATTGGATGAATGATTTCAATGTTAGGCTTAAGAAAACTGGCAGATCTCCAATTGGTAACATGCTTGAACATCTTAGGAAACATGAACCGATGTGTACTAGGTTTTATTGGTTGTATTTAATGCATAAGTAAATTCTAATGATCCCATGTTAGGAGCTTCTTAGCCGGCTCGACATAGGAGTGAAGTAGGCACTCATAGGATTGAGGAGTTAAGTACGCCACCCCATGAATGGTATTAAGGAATACAATCCGTCATCCACGCAACTATAACAAGTAATTAACGTGTAAAAGATATCTAGGGAGTCGTGAAATCTAAGTAAACACATTTCTCCCACATATTGCTCACAACCTTAGTGTAATATAGTTTATTTTCATTTTAGTATTTTATTTTGATTGCATCTTTAGTATTGGGTTAGTTGACTAGCAACTAATTCCGCCCAAATCCTTCAAACCCGAGATTTTAATTTGCTTTTTAAAAAATATAAAAATACAAAAAGAATCATCCCTCATCTCTAGATCTAGTATTTAGGTTTTCCAATCCTAGCGACACTATTCCTAGCTGAACGATCAATCCCCCGGTACTTGTCATTATACTATACTACATCGATCAGGTACACTGCCTGGTGGGGGTTGTAAGCTTCTCGAGATCCCTCGAGAGGTAAAGCCTGGTGCAAACCCCACGCATCAGACATTGTCTCACCTCATGGTTCTCTAAGAAGCAAACGGCTCTTGCTATCTCAACAACGGAAGCCGAGTACGTTTCGGCCGGAAAGGCGTGTCAACAAGCTCTTTGGATGAAGCAAGCTCTTGTCGACTACGGAATTCAACTCAACGACATCACAATTCTTTGTAATAACAAAGGTGCCATTGATCTTAGCAAAAACCCGGTTCTACATGCTCGTACCAAACATATTGAAATCCGTTATCATTTCCTTCATGACAACGTTCAAAAAGGAAATATCTCAATTGAGAAAGTTTCTTCCGAAGACAACATAGCCGACATTCTCACAAAACCCCTTAAACGTGAACCTTTTAACCTTCTTAGGCTAGGCTTAGGACTCATGGAACCTACATTATAGTTCTGGACATTAGACAAAAATCACAAAAATCAAAACAAATCCATAACTATTTTTCTCAACAGGGTCGGCGGAACCCTCAGACATAACGGACGGAACCCATTCCAGGGGTCCGCCGTATCCGCCGACCTGCAGAATCAATATCTTTGTTTATATTAAACCAAACACCCATTATCTCATACCACCACTTCCAAACTGTTACTATTCACTTTACCATCCATCCATACCTACGAATTCTTGGTCTTCCTTTCTCTAACATTGCTAATCAATCATCATTGTAAGTATTCTAAACTTAATTACAATCCTGATCTGAGTCTAGGAATTCTATTTTTGCACAAAAACAAAAACTTGGGGTTATGCATTAACTTGAGAAACTCATGCATAAAATTAGGTGTTTAACAAAACTAATCATGTTCCCCATAGTTAGGAATTGCATTCTTAATTAGTATAAACATGTTTGCTAAAACACCCCATGTCAAATCCTTCCAAAAATTTCTCACAAGTAGGACAAATGTTTTTTCGTCTCACATTGAAAATACAAAATCAAGGCGTTATGTTTAAAACATCACTTGCATCATGTCTCTTGAATGCTAAAGGGAATACATAACCAATATGTATTTTCGGGTACATTCAAACGAAGCTACATTGAACTAGGAGTGTTTGGGTTATCTTTTGTTTTATAACAAAACTTGCATTATAAAACATTTTTGAAGCATCAAAATGAGTCAAGATAACCGCACCTCCACATTGTTTTCATATAGGCACACACTAGAACTTCCACATTATAATAGTAGTTTACTTAAACTAAAATGTGAAATTTTGTTGTTCTAGGAATCATCATGCCTCCTCTAACCCACTACGACCACAAGGACACCATTAAGTACCTACCAAAACACCACAAAACCAAAGGCCTTACCCCAAACCAAGTCGATGTTTTCAAAGCCTTAGAAAAACACTATGTCCATGAGGGTAGAACCATTGACCCGTCTTTCCTAGAAGGCACAAACCTTTACGCCGAATTTGCCACAATCAACTTTGAGTGTCTTTTGAATATCGACGAGCCTATTTGTCCTAGATTCATCCTAGAGTTCTATGCATCTGCCGTCCTCTCCACGGATGATTATGGTCACATGTCTATCAACTTTAGGACTAGTGGTCATCAATACTCCTTCTCTCTTGAGGAGTTTGCTCAAATCATAGGTGTCCCAAACCAAGGTACTTGCATCTACTCCGACTTGCACTCCCTCTCAACTCTTGACAACCTCCATGACCGCATCCATCCTTATGACACTCCTCTTGTGTCAAAAGATGTACTTCGTGACCACCTCTTTGTTAGGACCACCAACACTAGGAGAACCCGTTCGGGAAATGAGGTCGATAAGGATCCATATGGAATGGAAATGAATGAACTTAAGCCCCCATTCAAGAAATGGGAGGAAGTCCTTAGAGCCAATGTCATTAGCACAATAGGAAACCATGATCATATCAACGTTTACCTTTGCTACATGCTCTACTCCTTGTCCGTTAGGCAACCCTTCAACCTTGCCTACTACATGGCTAAGAGAATGGCCGACATTCCCGTGCATGGCACAACGGCTATGCCGTATGGAATGCTCTTGACCCATCTCTTTAGGTTCATCTCACCCATTCCACCAACTCCAAATGGTCTTCGTCTTGACTACTCTCTCGTTCCACACACCTTTGTTCCACTTAGTGATAAGAGAGTCTACAAAGCCCAAGGAAAAAGTCCTCATCCTCCTACCTCATCATCGTCTTCCTTAATGAGTGAAGATGACAATTTGCCAAACTCTAGGCTCCCACCTCTCGAATACCTATCCCAACTTCCGGATATTCCAAATGAGTCGGCGGAGTTCAAGCAAACAAAGGGGATGTTTAAGAATCTTGGAAGGTTCCTTGGAAAGCTCAAGAACAAGATTGACCGTCAATGAGATCGGGTGTGTAGGAGTGTTTGGCACTAGGTGCTATTTGAACTAATTTGGTTGTTTAAACAATGTTTGTGATGTACTTGTAGGTTGGTACAATGTTTGATACTATTTGGAACATGTTTTATCTAACTTTGATGCAGGAAGACAACTTTTGGCAAGTTGTCAAATTTTCATGTTTATGTTATTTTCACTAAGTATAGTGAAATTCTCGACCTCAAGGTCAAAATCATATGATATGTGTGTTTACGTGTCTATTTTTTGCATTGCCTAACCAGAAATGCATTATCTTTTTTATTTTAGGAGTTTTCGAAAATTTTGAAAATCGCCTCGCGGGTCAAAATCGTGGACTGCCACTTTTTTCAGCACTGGCGGATCCGGCGGTACCCAAAATTGGGTTCCGCCGGTGTATTTTCTGGGAATCCTAGAATTGGCCCAACGGACCAGACGGTACCCTCAAATGGGTTCCGCCTGTGTATTCTGAGGGTTCCGCCAGCTGCCTGCAGAATTTTTGATTTTGTTTTCAACATTTGAACATCCAAACACCACAATCCAATCCTTTTAGATAGAAACTCATTTCTTGCAATATGTTTAGCACAATAGGGTACTTCTCATTCCTTATAACTCAACCAAAACCATTTCCCGCCAAAATTCAAAAATAGCCATAACCACCCCAAGGACCCTTCACACATAAAGGAAGGAACCCTTCTAAAGGATCCTTGAAATCCCTGAGATTTATACTTCAACAAATTTACTAAAACCACTAAGCATTTAGTGCAAACCTTGTCTTCTCACTTCACCATTTTCATTGGACTGACTTCCATGATATGACAACCCACAATTAGTTTTCCAAATCATTAGGAACCTCCATTTTTGTATGGACTAACATCAAATCCAAACACTCCTTTTCACAATCCTTCAACACTATAAATTAAGCCATCCTAAACACTATCAAATCACACCTTCTTCATCACAATTTCTGAAATTCTAAACCATTTTTCACCATGACTAAGTCAACAATCACCTCTCAACAATTATGACCCATCCGGAAAACCGCCCGGATAAGTGTTAAACCACTATGGTCTAATCAACCCATCAACCTAAGCTCCTCATCTTCGGATGAATTCACCTCACCTATAAAAAATGAACACTTTTTGAACCTTGCATCTCCATCACCATCACCCAATGAACCCAATGAGCTCACTCCAAAAAAAGTAAAAAAGTACTTTTTTTGGAGTGAGCTCATTGGGTTCATTGACCCAACTCCACCAAGTGCTCCAACCCAACCATCCAAAACTCCATCACCATCACCATTACCCAAAATTGAACCTATGGAGTTATTTGGGTCTCCTCCCACATCACCACACCCTTTTGTCCAAGATCTAAATGGTCTTCCACCAAGACCTACACAACCACCACCTTTTGCAAATGAATCACCAAGGTCAATTCTAGACCAAAATGAGCATTTTAACCACATCCAACCACCACAACAAGTGTACCATCAACCCAAACCATTGTTGTTTCACCCTATCTACCATGACATCCATGGTCCTCTTTATGGAGAACCAAACTTTGAAAACCATGATCACCCAACTCCACCACATTCTCAAGCCCAAACCTTTGAGTCTTTCTTCCCCTCTTATGAGGAAATCCAAAGCATGGTTGAGAACCACCTTCATCAAGTAATGGAATTTCAAAAAACCTTGCTTGACTCAATACCAAATCCATCCTTCACCCAAGAACCAAAAACCAACCAACCCTCAAACCAAGAAACCCAAACCAACCCATTTCCACCCACTCATCCCCATGTTTGCTCAAATTGTGAGCAAATGGGTGGAAGCATCAAAACGTTGCTTCACCAATTCCAAGATGAAACCCGGTTTGCATTCCAACACGTCATAGAACGTTTGGATGCTCTTTCCCACCCAAACAAATCCCAGACAACCTTTGGAGGCCGTTTGCCCCGTTTAGGAAAATAGGATTTTATTTTTTCTTTCTTGGTTATTTTATTTTTTAGTTTTTGTTTAGAAGTAGAAGAATACTTAACATTTCTTGTCTTTTGACTTTTCAAAGTCAAAATTTTACTTAGAATGCTATTTCTTTCTTCTTACTTTCGTGCATTGTTGGTTGATCATTTTTGTGTTGTCATTGTGGTTGCAATGTGTGTGGTAACTACAAGCTTGACTATATATACATAACCAACTAACCATTTTTTTTGTAGGATCAAAATCCATGTTTCCCATCTTGGCACTCCTTTTAGGGGGAGTAACAAGCAAGGGGGAGCAAGTGCTTTTTTCCGCTTCGCTACTCTACTTTTTGTTTCGACAAAAAGGGGGAGAAATATATTAAACCTTCAAAACTTAATATGATTTTCATCACTTAAGTAAAACAAGTTTAATATAATTTTTTTTAAGTCTTAAACACCAAGATTTTGTGAGTTACTTAAAAACAAAGTTTATGTTTTGTCATCAACAAAAAGGGTGAGATTGTTAATACAAATATCGCCTAAAAACGTTATTTATATTTTACGATCTTCGCTCAGTTTTGTTAACGACAAAATGTAAACTTTAGTTTCTAAGTAAAACATAATCTTAGTTTTAAAGACTTGCGTAAACTAGACTTTTGCTACATTTTACATTTCATAAAACACAACACTTTTTATTTCTTAAAATAGAATTGTCACATCACATTTATGGCAAGTTTTGTCAATATACATTTATGGAAAGAAATGTATTTGACTTACTAAGTGGTTGCTTGCAAGTTTAGTGTTTGACTTGATATTATGAGATGTGACATTGTTTGGTTTGCAAGGTGTAATAAGATGTGACTTTGTTTGGTTTGCAAGATATATTGCAAAACCAACTGCAAGCCCGGCGGAACCCTGGGGGTACACGGGCGGAACCCATATGAGGGTTCCGCCGTATCCGCCAGGCCTGTAGAAGGCTTTGCTATAAATACCAAGCCACAAGTTGATTTTTGGCTTATCACTCTACATCATATTTTACACACACACATTCATTCTTTCATCTAACTCTTTAACATTACGTATGTGAAGTTTCTTTTTATAGCAAAGAGATTCACGAGCTCATTAAAAGTAACAAGTATTCAACACAACGTTGCAAGACTTGTTAGCTTAGCATTGTGTAGACTTGTGCAGTTTACACTTCATTTAATTGTGTATTTTCAGTAGTGATCGGTTAGTATTTTAGTCCTCAAAATACAAAGTGTATTGGGAGTAGTTGTACCCTTGTAAAAGAACTAACGGGAGTGGTTGTACCCTTGGTAAAGAACTCAACATCTAGCTTAGTTTCGGTAAAAGTATAAGCGACGTGTAAGGTTTTCTCCGCCGGTGAAAGGAGCTTGTTGACTAGTGAAAGAAACTCTCGAGTTGGATACTCGGGGCGTGGACGTAGGGCAAGGAAAAAGAGTCCTTGTAGCCGAACCACGATAAATACTCGTGTTGTGGTTTGATCGTTTCTTTCATTTACTTGCATGTTATATATTGTGTTTGTGTATATATCTTTGATCAAACGGAAAGTTTCAAAGCTAACTAAACAAGTTAAAAAGATTTTAATCGGTAAACTATTCAACCCCCCTTCTAGTTTTCCACATTCTCCATTGGTGTATTCTGTGTTTTGGGACGGTAGTTTAGAACTGCAAGAAGAAGGTTCACCAACATTAGTTTTTTTAAATATCCAAAGTCCAAACATTGAGGCACAATAGTCAACTGCAAGATCTAAATACAAACACCCCTAAATCTTATAGTGAGTAATTTTACCTGGCGATCTTTGTTTCCAACGAAATGATTTGATCACCGAAATCCAGACCGGCTTCATTAGCCATATTTTGCACCTACGATCATTTAAAAAAGCAATATTTTAAACACGTCTCACACATCGCTACAATTTAAGTTATATCAAAGCAATTAACAAAACGGTAAGTCTAAAGGCTATCGTGTTTGGCGGAGCTTATTGAGAGGGAAAAAGGGAAATTACAGCTTAATTGTTTGATGACAGTACTGGAGATCACGACTGCAGCTGTATGCATTCCTGGTATTAGGAGAGCGGCATTAAAATAATTCCCCTGCTACAAAAGCAACAATGAAACAGCTTATTAGAATGGTTAATCAATAAAATATGCCAGTTAGTTAAATACATCCAAACGTGCGTCACTTGTAGTTTATCGCATCACGCTAAGAAAATGAATACATAATTGCAATCGCAACATGTGCCATTAATATAGGATCAAGTCATTTCTAAAAAATGTAATTCCAAGCGGAGTTACTTCATCTTAGGCAGTTCGCTCGCTAATATTGTAGAGGGTGTCAATGATAAAACTTATGGTCCACAGGCATTATCATAAAATTTCGCTAAGTTTTGTGAACAATATATTCTGTAACTAAACCTTTATCCTACAAAAGTATACTACTCAAACGGCTTCTCAAACGGCTAATAAGCCTTACTATTTAGTGCCCAATCTACGATAAATGCCATTGTATATACTTTGTTTAAGGGTTTTGACTATCAGTTTTACTTAAACTACAGGTACCACAAAAAAGGAGCATGGCAAGGATAGTTTGCTTACTTTCAGATCCACCATTAACTACTGCTGTGTTTTCAAGGAAATGATCTTGAACAACTTGTCCCTTGCCCAAAGACCTCCTCCATTTTTTGGCAAACTCCACCATTATTTGGTTCCAAATCCCTTCCAAAATAACCAGTGCCAACATCAGCTGTCACAAAACCATAAACATTTGCATTGGGACACCGGGTTTCTTAAACTCCGAAATCAAATCCCTTGCATCAACCATGCATAATGTTTTATGGTTTCTAGCATGCGTTTACTCCGAAATCAAAGTAAACGCATGATGCCTAGAACCATACAATAACATTGACTCAAACAAACCATTTATCAAAAAGCTATAATCAACATTTCGAAAAATAATTCCACTAAATCAAACACGATCAATGCAATTGTTTATAAATTCATAACCTCTAGCACAATAGTTGAATTCATAACCTCTAGCACAATAGTTGAATTCTCTTATTCCATACCTAAAACCTAATAAACCTAAAACAGGTGGATACGTTTTTGTACCTATAGGCCAAGATAACTTCATCACCACAATAAGAACAGAAAACTAAGGGGGTGTCTGTCTAAGCTTACTTTTGGGAAACAATAAAATATTAGGCTCAGATTTGTATATGTTGATCAGGTCATAGAAGTAGGCCAATCACGAATTGGATGCAAAGATATCCGGTTGCATAGTAGACATATATGATATGCCATCCGGTAATTGCCTCGCTAATTTATGGCCAGAACTTCTCACTGAAATTACAACAATCATCATCGCCCTAAAATCTAAGCACCCCACTGTAGCAGTAATCCACCTAAAGGCAATCAAATAAAGAGGATACATCCGACATGGGTGCAACGATAATAAAATGCCCCACCAAGATGCAGACAATCTCAGGTTTACCGAACCAAGATGCAACCAACAACCAAACCATTATATCATGCTGACGTTTGTTGGGATTAGTATCCCCAAATTGATGCCTCCACACTTGGTAGATCCAGCTACAGTTGCCTGTGTTTGGGCGCACAGGAATACCAATAGTGAATTGCTACCCCCCAAACTCCTCTTTCCAATAACTCACAGATACGAAACATTCGATCATTCTACCATGACAATGATTGTGATTAAAGCATCAATAAACAAAGCATCATAGCAGTTGTGGGAGGGGATAAAATGGTATGCGACCCGCCATGGCTGCAAGCACAATGACGTGCTGCCCCGCCAAGATACGGCTCGATTTCACCCACCACAATCCGTCCACCCTAAACGCAACAGTGTCGTGATTGTCCACAACATATACAGCAAGTTAGAAAACAGTGTATAAGCTAACAACGGTAATCAAGCATCAACAAAAGTATCCAATTCACTATGGCTGAAAACACCACTCTCGTGGTGCTGCCTCGCCAAGGGACCACACATGTTAAATAATGTACCAACATGGCTGCAAACCTTTTCTTAGCCGCCATGGCTGCAAACACCACTACTGTAGTGCTGTCGTGCCAAGGTGCGGGGTACGATCATCCACCACAATAAATGTGATTAAAGCACTAATAAACCAAGCATCATAATAGTTGTGGGACAGGATAAAATGGTATGCGACCCGCCATGGCTGCAAACACAATGACGTGCTGCCCCGCCAAGATACAGGCCGATTTCACCCACCACAATTCCCAACAATGAACACAAACGTTTTACCTTTTCTTAGCAGCCATGGCTGCAAACACCACTACTGTGGTGCTGCCGTGCCAAGGTGCGGGCTATGATCATCTACCACAATCAATGTGATTAAATCATTAATAAACCAAGCATTATAACTCTTGTGGGACGGGATAAAATGGTATACGACTTGTCATGGCTGCAAGCACAATGACTTGTTACCCCGCCAAGATACATGCCGATTTCACCCACCACAATCTGTGCACCCCAACGCGATACTGAAATAAAAATCAAAAAAAGTGTTTCAGATTATAATTCAATTTAACATACTTCTTTGCATCTTTAAAGCAAGTTATGTATCTGGATTTTCTAAAAGATAGTCATCGAATCCCAGTTATTCCACACACCAAATAAAGTCTTTTTTAACACCCAAAAAATTGAGAACAAATACCTTAAAAGGATTTGTCACAAACACGAGCAGGCCAAAAGAAATCAACAAAATCCCCAAATCAACGGACCCCTAGTATGAAAAAAATATATATAATAATAATAACAATAATAGAAACCATAAAATTAAACACAATTAAACCACCATCAATTCCAATTTAATTAACCCCAATTTTAATATCCATGTTTCAATTTATGCGAAATTAAAAAAAAAAAAAAAAAAAAAAAAAAAAAAATCGATAATAATTGAGATGGAGGGTACCAGGTTTATTTTTCCTCTTTTTCGATTTGCTGGGAAGATCGTATGAGTGTGTTTGTGTTTCATAGATGAGAATGAGGGAGTAGTAGAAAGATCGAGAGTTTTGTATATGTGAGTGACTGGATAAAGGAGATGAAAATGAGAGGCTGGTAGAAAGATCGAGACTTGCAAATTAAAATATTATTTATTTACTGTAGTTGTGCACAAAGAGGGAGGGGGAAGCCCAACGTATAGTATATATGGACAATAATGATATCAAAACATGCCTAATGAAAATTAGAGACAATATTTACATTTTTAAATTATTACAACTCTTTTTAAAGGACCAAATAAACTTTGCAATATGTCCCGTCATGCCATACTTGGCTCATGCTTTATTTGGGTTGGTTTGTGCTAGGCAAGCCCAATTTGGTGCTAACTGGAGTAAAGAAAACCATAAAGATTAATTTTAATTTTCTGTAGTGTGCTAAAACATAATATACCATACATATAAGAAACAAAACGTCTAGCTGGAGTGAAAAATAAGCAACTGCCGTTATCTAATACATCAAACAAGAAAAAAAAAAAAAAAAAAAAAAAAAAAAAAAAACCGAAGAGCCTTGCCGGGCGATGTTCATCTCATTAGGATAAAAGATGGTATTATATAACCTTTTTATCAGGGTTAGAAATATAGGCCTAATTTTGTATTGCATTTCTTCATGAACTAAATTTTGTAAGTTGTGGTGAGCGGGCTAAAGATTATGTTAGTAAATTGTTGGGTTGATTGGTTAATCTCTATCTTTATCTCTATCTCTATCTCTATCTATGCTACATTATAATGGATATGATACTATTTCATTATTAGCAAGGCTTAAAATTCAGATTTTTTATATTGTCTTTTGATAGTCATTAAAACCATTATAACATTGTAACAGCCCATTTAATCTAGGGTTGTAACATCTCCAATACTTAATAAAAATGTGTAACCGCTAATTAGACCATTACCCGAAAGTTATATTGTTTTTCCAGTGGCCTGCGAATTCGACCATTACCCGAAAATGTGTAAGATTGAGTGTTGTTGGCGTCTCACCTTTATTTTCATCTCATAATAAAATGAATAGCTTGCATTATACTCATAAATAAAAGTAACCTATTAAATTTGTAACAATCGTTTTATTAATTTGCTAATAAAATTAACATCGAACGCCTATTAACTTGTAACATATAAACGAAAAACATTTGCTCGCCACAAAAATTAGTCATAGGATACCTGCCGCCGCATTGCGCGGGTACCCTGCTAGTCACTACTAATATATAAATCTTTTGTGATTTTATGTTTGCATTGTTATTGCTTAAAGTTATTTTAGTTAAATTATGTATTAAAAATGTGGTATAACTTATGTATTAAAGGTGCTACTCATGTTCGTTTCTTTCGTTGGACTTATGTTTATTTAGATATAAAATACTTTGCATTGTTATTACTTAAAGTTATTATAATTTAAATTATCATTCTTTTGTAGAGTTAGTTTTACAAAAACGTGTAAACGAATAATATTTGCATGCTACAAAATATAATCACATGTTAACTGACGCCGCATTGCGTGGATACCCTGCTAGTTATGTTAAGTTGTTGCATGATGAAAAGTTGTTGCTGAAATATTAACTATTTTCATAACTGAAATTTAAAATTGATATAAAGAATTAAACCGAGGTGCAAGGCAAAATGATAAATTTAAAAACTATATGACAACATTAATTGCCAGTTACAATGTGTAATTTCAATAACATTAAGGGGCTGTTTGGTTCAAGAATTTGAAATTCCGGAATTATGAGAATTTAAAATTCCGGAATTTAAAATATCTTGTCATGTTTGGTTGACAGAATTTAAAATTCCGGAATTTTAAATATATTTTTTTTATTTTTTTAATATAAATTTCATAAATATTCTATTTAAAAGTTTATAAAAAAATTTTATAAAAAAAGTTTATAAAAAATTTATAAAATAAGTTTATAAAAAAAGTTTATAAAAAAATTATAACAAATTTATAAAAAATTTATAAAAAGTTTATAAAAAAAAGTTTATAAAAAAAGTTTATAAAAAATTTATAAAAAAATTTTATAAAAAAAAGTTAATAAAAAATTAATAAAAAAAATTATAAAAATTTATTAAAAAATTTATAAAAGAAAATTATAAAAATTTATAAAAAAAGTTTATAAAAAAAAAATTATAAAAATTTATAAAAAAGTTTATAAAAAATTTATAAAAAAAGTTAATAAAAAATTTATAAAAAAGTTTATAAAAAAATCTTATAAAAATTTTATAAAAAAAAGTTAATAAAAAATTTATAAAAAAAATTATAAAGATTTATAAAAAAAGTTTATAAAAAATTTATAAAAAAAGTTTATAAAAAAACAATAAGAAAAAAATGTTATAAAAAAAAATTTCAAGTAAATTAAAATTCCTCACTTTTTCGAGGCATTCTAATTTACTCCATTTGGGCAATTCGTGGAATTGTAAATTCCTCCAAAGTGTCAACCAAACACGATATTTGGGGGCAATTTAAATGCAAATGCCCCCAATATCTCCCAATATCCCCGAACCAAACGCCCCCTTAAGGTATTTAAGTAATTTACTTATGTTAGAATATTCAACGATAAATATTCGTGATTATATATAGTATGTAGTACAAGATACCTTAAAAAATAAATAAATAAATTGTCGTAAGTTGTAAACACCCTACCTAAATAATATTTGTTAATGACCGAAATACATTCCTCTTAAAACATCGAATATCACGGAGTTATATGTTATCTGTTATTTAGCGAATAAAAGCATTTCCCCATTGTAACAGCTGTTTTTAGCTCAACATGAGCAAATATGCTTTATGGTAATTAAATATCGTAATTCTTCGGTTACCGAAATGTGATAATTCCCATAATTAAATATCTTTAGTTTTCGGTCTTTACCGAAATGTGAAAACTCCCTTAATTAATCTTATGAGCAACTTAAAATTCAGGCCTATAAAAGGATCGCATATCAACTAGTTAATCAATATCAATCTCCATAACAACTTATAAAATCGTTTGCTAAACTACTTTTAGCTACAAAATGTTGAGCAAGAAAATGATCATCCTCCTATGTTTGCTAGGTAATTTAATTTGTCATTTATAGCATTATATTTTGAAGCTTGTATTTTATACATGTTTTATTTATTTGAATGTTGATATATTGATCTATGAATGCAGTTTCTCAGCAAGTTTGTACCTTGATGGCAAGGGATTTGGCTCCAACAGACGATGTTGGTAATTTGCAGATAGATGCAACGAGCTTGAGTATGACTGCTAGTTGCAGCGAGGGAACGATAGGGGGGTGTGACAATAAATGCCCATCAATTTGTTGCATTCAGAAATGTCAAGCTATAGGTGGAACTAATGGTAACTGCGCGTTAGGTCCTTGGGGTTTAAATTCTGTATGTAAATGTACTACATGCAAATCATAAATAAAAATTTCATACCAATAAAATTCCTTTGTTAAAGCGTTCTTGTAAAAGTATATGAAATTTTTATTGCGTGTGTTGACATATACATGGCACTATGAAACGAAATGCAAGATCCATACCATAGTGATATTAGCAAATTATGTTTCACGGATCGGAAGTCATATAAACTGAAATCCAGTTACTACACGTTGTTGATTGTTGGAGCAGGATTTGTCTCTTTTTCGCAAAAGACTTACAATATATCGGTCCAGTTAAACTTACTGAAGTAAAAAGTAGTAGTAATCACGTGGATGCTCGTTATTCGAAAATAGCAAGCTAGAAACGACCACTTGCTCAAAGACGGGCTCCCTAGACAACTTGCTAGTGCTAGTGTTAAGTTCCATTGGTAGGCACTGGAAACATCGATGTAGATGTTCTTCAATTGTATAATCGCCTTCTAATTGTTCAACAATGCCACACATGTTAAGGCTCAATGGAGTTAGGAACTTGCTAGCTAATTACATATATATTTGCTTATGTGTTAATTTGTTTGCACCACTACAAAAAAGACTAAAAAGAGCGGTTAGAAAGCTTTAAAAAGATCGGTAACCAACCACTCTAACTAAGGGTGATCTATTTGAGGGAGCATATATATAGATCGGTGCAGAACCGATCTTTTTGAGACTCCAATAACAACCGGCATAAGCAAAGAAGCGATCTATTAATGGGATTGAGGTGGGTAGCACTAGGACCGGTTAGATCAGTTGTTCAACTTGAACCGATCTATTTAACAGCTGTGATTCACAAACAATAGCACTAATATTTGATTTTTCCATAATTTCTCCTTAATTTAATCATACAATCATACAAAAGTGCAGGCCTTTCTGGAATTGCATTCATTACCATGTTGGAGAACATATTCCAATACAAATAACTTAGATAAAGATTTAACATTTAAGTTACAACCCAAAACAACTTCAGTTAGATATGAGCTTAACAAAGTGCTAGTAAGTACTAACTACTAGCCACAAATCCAAGCTGCTGAGTTTCAAATACTAAGTACAAAGTGCTACTAAGCACTAACTACTAGCCAAAAAGCAATCAAGGATGCAAAAGAGTAAAGCTCGATGACCTTTAAATCCATTCCTTATATGGATGTCGATATTGTTGTTATCGTTGTTACCTGCTGTGACCTATTTGTGAAAAGGACACTCACTCGCGGTGGCATGCAAAGTTGTTACCTTTTAAATTGGGACAATATAGATACTTCAAATAGAGGATTTTTTGAAGTATTTATTGTGTTTTTTTGGAGAGCATTTATTGAGTTTCTTTGGTTGTATTATTGAAAATATGAGACATATAGCGATACTGTCTGCTGATAGGGAGCCGTTGTGTAGCAGATATAAATAGATCGATTATTAAGAAAACACCAATATATTTAAAGAAATCGTGCATACAGTTCTCTTGCGTTGGAGTATGTGGCGTGTAAATAGATCGGTTGATACAAAAAGACCGATCTAATTATATTTAAACTTAATTAAAACAGTTTTTATCTTAATAACCGATCTATTTATTACCTCTCCCCTTCTTTCTTGTAAGTTAGATCAGGTTTCAGCAAAACCGCTCTATTTAAGGTGATCTATATAAGCTTTAGTGTCACAACTCGTAATTTCAGGTCCTTTTTCAAACGTCGAAATTTCATTATTCAACTCAGAAGTTACTATTCATCATTTACTATTCACCGATCACTATTCATCATTTTACTATTCATCATTTTCGGAGTTAGTTTGAGATTCTGAGAAGCGTTCGAAAATTTTACTATTCAAATGACACTATTCATTCATGGAAGAAAATCACTATTCACAATTATCGTTCATCATTTCATAAATCCAGTTTACGGGTATTCAAATTTGCGTAACCAGTTAGGTTTAGCTGCGAATTTATGCATCATCAGTAGGGACACGTCATATAGACTGGAGTAGTCTACATATCATTAGTAACATCATCAGCACTTTAGGCCCTACACGGATATGCATTATTTTAATTTACGTATGCTTAATTTGTAATTAACGTTACCACTCAGTTTTTACTACTAAAGTATACCCAATACTCCCGATTACGATCCTAATATATTTTTCATACTTATTATAATAATATAAAATTTATATTATTAATTTACCCGGTGTTTTGAAACCATTTGCTATATTTTCTAGTAAAACGACTAAAATTACGTTGGATCACGATATTTCAACACGAGAAATATTTTAACACCCAATTCTCATCAGGAATGTAAATTTATAATTTTTACAATGTTATCACATTTTATTTGGTACCGTTAAACTTTATTTCTAGCAAACTCGGTACCCGGTATCTCCTAAAACTCAAAATATCTAACCTAAATATTACAAAAGTCTTGCAAATATTTTCCTCCCATTTAATTTCCCCTAAAGTGTGGATCTTGCCCCCTAGGTTCATATTATATTGATTTCAAAGACTAAAAAGTCTACTCCAAGACTTTATAACAAGTATACTTTCATTTACACCAAATCAACTAGCAACAAAAGCTCTCTTCCTTTCTTTTTTTTTCTTCATTTGGATCAGCCACAAGAAAAACACCAAGAAGAATCCATAGTTTTTCAAGAATCAAGTGTCTAAACAAGTATTAGTGTTAATCTAGTTAAGGTTTTGAAATAAAAACCTCAAGATTATTAAGTTTTCTTGCTCAAAACTCATCAAATCTTCAAGTAAGCTTCAAGAACACTTTTTGATCTTTTCATACTTCCATTTACTTTATATGTTTATGTATTTTCAAGATATACTAGTTGGTAATGCAACTTACTTATGTTTTAGATACCACTTTGCACATAAACTATCTTTAACACTAGATCTATAAATTTCACTAATAAGAAGGTGTATGGTAAGATTAGACTAGATTTGTGGTGATTGAAAGTGTTTTGGTTGAAGTTGAAACTAGTTTGGAACCCTAGAAATGATTTTTGAAACTATATATATACCTACTGTCCTTATTTTGAAAACGTGGGAAAATCAGTAGATGGTGGGTAATTTGTGACCAAATATTTAGAAAATACTTTCAAAAACGAAGCCATGGGCGAAAGAACGGATTAAAACAAGTTTATAACGAAGGAGATATGATTTTTGCAAGTTTAACGACGAAAACTATTTTCTGAAAATGTACTTGCTGTTGGACGAATTTCGACGGACAAAAAGAGGTGTTAGATGTAATCTATAGGAGCCGAACTACTGAAAATATATTAGTATATATTAATACGATTCCGGGGATATAAAGAATGTAGAAAACGAGTTCATAATGACCAAGATATACATGTTCGAAACCCGACAAAACTTATAATAAATTGACAGCTTTTGGTAATAAAAGTTGCTAAGTGTTGAATACTATGTTTTTCAAGTAACGACATTGAAAGCCGTATTTCTTAACCGCCGAGACCCGTATGGTCAAAAGTTAAATGAGACAACACCTAGATAATGTTACAAGATTTTCAAAAACGCCGAGCTTGACCATTAACACTTAACGTACAATATTTTGCGACTAGTTTTGCGAGGCCATTTTGGTCATATTTTCAAGTAATGAAAAGTGTTATTTTACGACGAAAATACTATATTTACCGATAAAACACCAAACGAGGATCGTGGAGTACCGTTTCAACCTAATTACATGAAAAGTGGTTATTAACTTAATGAGACGTCTAAAATGTATTTTTCGATGATAAACGTTATTTTCAAGTTTCACGAGTGGTATCGATAACATACGTATTTGCATGTGTAACATCATTTCATTTCTTACATTAGACCATATCATTCATATTAGGTTGCAGTTAGAGATCGTGCCTCATTTTCAGTGTATCCACTTTTGTCATCGTAGCTATCGCACCAGGTGAGTCATAGCCCCTACTTTTTCAATTGTTTTGGTAAACTCTTTGGGGGAGAATACATGCTCGTTTTACCTGTATTTCATTGGTATGTTTGATTACCTGTATTTCATGGATATGTTTGATTACCTGTATTTCATTGGTATGTTTGATTACCTGCATTTCATGGGATTTGTCATCCTTGTTTATATGACCTCATGGTCACCAATTGTTCAAATATGTCAAACGTAATATTGTGGTTTCCCCACTTGGCTGTGATGTCAAACGTATTGTGGTTTCCCCACTTGGCTGTGATGTCAAACGTAATATTGCAGGTTTCTCCACTTGACTGATTTATCATATGACTTCATTGTAATATTGTGGTTTCTCCACTTGGCTGTGATGTCAAACGTAATATTGTGGTTTCCCCACTTGGCTGTGATGTCAAACGTATTGTGGTTTCCCCACTTGGCTGTGATGTCAAACGTAATATTGTGGTTTCCCCACTTGACTGTGATGTCAAACGTAATAGTGCTGTTTTCCCTACTCGACTGATTTATCATATGGCCTCATTGGCAGAATTATTTATATAACAGTTTTGCTATATTTATCTTTGAATCTAGATACAAGTATTACTTTTGTTCAAATTTGGCAGTGGGTCGTAAACACACAGGTTACAAGTCTCTTATGGCGGGACTTGGAACTGAGTGGATTTACGATGCCTTTGCTGGGAAATCTTCATTCATATGCATTACATTCTTTTTCACAAGACTCTATGAACTCACCAACCTAGTGTTGTCACTTTAGCATGTATTTTCAGGTATTAAGCAATGGCACGCTACTGGAGGTTTTGGCAGGGCATGGCATGGTCATAGAAGACTCTGATTATTCATTTGGGGACTGTTTTTTTTAACTATTTTAAGGGCCTACTTCCGCACTATTTTTAACGATGTAAATCCATTACTTTTGGTTAAACAATTTTATTCTAAATGATTGAAGTGAAAACCATTTTTGTACTTGTGTCGAGATACCAATTGAGTTACACCCCAGCTACATGTATGCTTTCGCTGGACCCGATTTTGGGGGTGTGACAGATTGGCATCAGAGCTTTGGCTATAGCGAACAAAGTGTTTTTAAAACCTAGACTATAGCTACTTTCATGAAAAGTTAACTCTATGACCGTCACGTGCCTGCCTGCCAAGCTGAAGCCTCATTTGTGGTTAGTTGCTGACATAGGTGATGAAATTGGTGTCTCATTATCTGGTATACTATATTCATTTATTATAATTGATTACTATAATTGTCTTTCATATAAGCATGTTCACGTATCATATATGTCACCGCGTTATGTTTTTCCTTGAATATTTTCATCATTCGACCTCGAGTTTGGTCACTTGCCTTAGTCTTTCAGAACGTCTTGGCATTTTTGAAGGACATAGTCTTAGTATAACTGAGCTGAGTATTTCAAAATTTATGGAACCTCGGTGGAATATAGACTGGTCATTTATATTCGACCCGGGATAGTGAGATATAGACTGACCACCTATGTTTGACTCAGAGATGAATTTTGCAACACTGAGAATGGTTATAATAAAATTTTGTCTAGATTGAATCCTCTACTCAATTTCCAAATGTTTCATTCATGTGCGTGTATACCCTCGTTGTCAGAACATTCATACTTTTCATCACTTCGTGAACCACCGATTGGAAGCACGTCAACTCGTCATTTCATTTCATGAATCTTCACCTTTATGCACGATACACTTATATCACAGTATTTTCTTTTATCACAATCTCATTTTGTCGCAGTTGTCACTGTCTTTTCCCTTCTCACCATCACTATCATTTCCTTTCCCCATCCCCATATATATAAGGAATTAGCTTACACTCTATAGATTCCGATGTCACTCGTCACTCACTATTCCCAATATTGATAAGTGGATATTATCAATGACCCCCCTAGGAAAGACTTTCCATACTATTTATAAGGAGGATCCCTCGGTACATTATGACCATTTAAAACTCAACAGAAATCTCAGGATATCACAGAAACACTCGAACCACGTCAACTGGTCATATCGCAACATCAAGCTTTCATTCTATGACAATCCACTCTCGAACACCTACTACTAGGAAACGTCTTATATATATTTCACCCTTCTTTTCTTGTTTTGAATAGCTATGCCGCCAGGGAAAGCTAAAGCTACACCAACTATGACACCTGCTGCTATTCGGAAACTTGTTAAGGATGGTATAGCCGAAGCTCTAGAGATCGAGAGAGCTGAGGTAGCTGCAAGGGCTGCTGAAACCGCTTCACAGACAGGGACGAATGAACAATCCAATAATAGGCGTGAATGCACTTGGAAGAATTTTAAGATTGGTGATCCCATCAAGTTTAAGGGCACTGAAGGAGCGGTCGCTTTGATTCGCTGGTTCAAAAAGACTAAGAATGTGTTCCTCATGTGCGGCTGTCCTGATGTCAGTAAGGTAAAATTCGCTACTGGTATGCTTTTGGATGAAGCTATGTCATGGTGGAATTCTTATGCTCAACCGATTGGTATGGAAAATGCCTACAAGCTCACCTGGGATCAATTCAAGAAATTGATGACTAAGAAGTTTTGCCCTCGTACCGAAGTAAAGAAGTTGGAAACAGAGTTTTATGAGCTAGTGACAGCAGGTAATGATATCGAGGCATATATCCGAAGGTTTCAGGAGTTGGCTGTGCTATGTCCAACTATGGTTCCAGATAATGAAAAGCTGTTAGAAAATTTCATCGGTGGACTACCACACAACATCAGTGGGAACGTAATTGCTTCTGAACCACACACGCTGGATGAAGCTATCAGAATGTCTCAAAAGCTTATGGCTCAAGTGATGAAGCAAGAGACTACTGTCAACAACAACAACGAAAACAAGAGGAAAAGGGATGACAACCAAGGAAACGATCAAGAATGGCAGCCAAACGAAGGACAAGAAGTGTTTAGAGCCTATGCTGTAGGACCGCGCACAAAGAAAAGATATACTGGAAATTTACCTTACTGCAACATGTGTAATCTCCATCACCTAGGTCATTGCGGAGAACCGTGTGGAATATGCAAGAAGCGAGGTCATCTAACTAAGGACTGTAGGAAACCCACAAATCAGAGGATCCTAGGAAGTTGCTTCAAATGTGGAAACTTAGGGCATCTCAGAAAGGACTGCCCGAAGCTAAGGAACAAGAAAACCAAAGCCTAAAACCCCTAGGCTGTATTTCTTTTGTGTTTTATTTTACGTTCTATCGTATAAGTTTCATGTACTATTAATGAATTCCGATCTAATGAATGTTCTATCTTTTATTACCGCAATGCGGCTCAAATACCCACATCTATTCATCGTGTACACTTCAGAGACCAACACAAACTGAACTTCGGGACGAAGTTCCTGTTAGAGGGGAAGACTGTCACAACTCGTAATTTCAGGTCCTTTTTCAAACGTAGAAATTTCATTATTCAACTCAGAGAAGTTACTATTCATTCGTTACTATTCATCATTTACTATTCACTGATCACTATTCATCATTTTACTATTCATCATTTTCGGAGTTAGTTTGAGATTCCAAGAAGCGTTCGAAAATTTTACTATTCAAATGACACTATTCATTCATGGAAGAAAATCACTATTCACGATTATCGTTCATCATTTCGTAAATCCAGTTTATGGGTATTTAAATTCGCGTAACCAGTTAGGTTTAGCTGCGAATTTATGCATCATCAGTAGGGACACGTCATATAGACTGGAGTAGTCTACATATCATTAGTAACATCATCAGCACTTTAGGCCCTACACGGATATGCATTATTTTAATTTACGTATGCTTAATTTGTAATTAACGTTACCACTCAGTTTTTACTACTAAAGTATACCCAATACTCCCGATTACGATCCTAATATATTTTTCATACTTATTATAATAATATAAAATTTATATTATTAATTTACCCGGTGTTTTGAAACCATTTGCTATATTTTCTAGTAAAACGACTAAAATTACGTTGGATCACGATATTTCAACACGAGAAATATTTTAACACCCAATTCTCATCAGGAATGTAAATTTATAATTTTTACAATGTTATCACATTTTATTTGGTACCGTTAAACTTTATTTCTAGCAAACTCGGTACCCGGTATCTCCTAAAACTCAAAATATCTAACCTAAATATTACAAAAGTCTTGCAAATATTTTCCTCCCATTTAATTTCCCCTAAAGTGTGGATCTTGCCCCCTAGGTTCATATTATATTGATTTCAAAGACTAAAAAGTCTACTCCAAGACTTTATAACAAGTATACTTTCATTTACACCAAATCAACTAGCAACAAAAGCTCTCTTCCTTTCTTTTTTTTTCTTCATTTGGATCAGCCACAAGAAAAACACCAAGAAGAATCCATAGTTTTTCAAGAATCAAGTGTCTAAACAAGTATTAGTGTTAATCTAGTTAAGGTTTTGAAATAAAAACCTCAAGATTATTAAGTTTTCTTGCTCAAAACTCATCAAATCTTCAAGTAAGCTTCAAGAACACTTTTTGATCTTTTCATACTTCCATTTACTTTATATGTTTATGTATTTTCAAGATATACTAGTTGGTAATGCAACTTACTTATGTTTTAGATACCACTTTGCACATAAACAATCTTTAACACTAGATCTATAAATTTCACTAATAATCTCATAAGATCCACCAAGGTTGGTGATGTTTAGGACCCCATGACACCCTAAGAAGGTGTATGGTAAGATTATACTAGATTTGTGGTGATTGAAAGTGTTTTGGTTGAAGTTGAAACTAGTTTGGAACCCTAGAAATGATTTTTGAAACGATATATATACCTACTGTTCTTATTTTGAAAACGTGGGAAAATCAGTAGATGGTGGGTAATTTGTGACCAAATATTTAGAAAATACTTTCAAAACCGAAGCCGTGGGCGAAAGAACGGATTAAAACAAGTTTATAACGAAGGAGATATGATTTTTGCAAGTTTAACGACGAAAACTATTTTCTGAAAATGTACTTGCTGTTGGACGAATTTCGACGGACAAAAAGAGGCGTTAGACGTAATCTATAGGAGCCGAACTACTGAAAATATATTAGTATATATTAATACGATTCCGGGGATATAAAGAACGTAGAAAACGAGTTCATAATGACCAAGATATACATGTTTGAAACCCGACAAAACTTATAATAAATTGACAGCTTTTGGTAATAAAAGTTGCTAAGTGTTGAATACTATATTTTTCAAGTAACGACATTGAAAGCCGTACTTCTTAACCGCCGAGACCCGTATGGTCAAAAGTTAAATGAGACAACACCTAGATAATGTTACAAGGTTTTCAAAAACGCCGAGCTTGACCATTAACACTTAACGTACAATATTTTGCGACTAGTTTTGCGAGGCCATTTTGGTCATATTTTCAAGTAATGAAAAGTGTTATTTTACGACGAAAATACTATATTTACCGATAAAACACCAAACGAGGATCGTGGAGTACCGTTTCAAACTAATTACATGAAAATTGGTTATTAACTTAATGAGACGTCTAAAATGTATTTTTCGACGATAAACGTTATTTTCAAGTTTCACGAGTGGTATCGATAACATAGGTATTTACATGTGTAACATCATTTCATTTCTTACATTAGACCATATCATTCATATTAGGTTGCGGTTAGAGATCGTGCCTCATTTCTAGTGTATCCACTTTTGTCATCGTAGCTATCGCACCAGGTGAGTCATAGCCCCTACTTTTTCAATTGTTTTGGTAAACTCTTTGGGGGAGAATACATGCTCGTTTTACTTAAACGCATTACTCGCTTTACATGGTTGATTACCTGTATTTCATTGGTATGTTTGATTACCTGTATTTCATTGGTATGTTTGATTACCTGTATTTCATGGATATGTTTGATTACCTGTATTTCATTGGTATGTTTGATTACCTGCATTTCATGGGATTTGTCATCCTTGTTTATATGACCTCATGGTCACCAATTGTTCAAATATGTCAAACGTAATATTGTGGTTTCCCCACTTGGCTGTGATGTCAAACGTATTGTAGTTTCCCCACTTGGCTGTGATGTCAAACGTAATATTGCAGGTTTCTCCACTTGACTGATTTATCATATGACTTCATTGTAATATTGTGGTTTCTCCACTTGGCTGTGATGTCAAACGTAATATTGTAGTTTCCCCACTTGGCTGTGATGTCAAATGTATTGTGGTTTCCCCACTTGGCTGTGATGTCAAACGTATTATGGTTTCCCCACTTGGCTGTGATGTCAAACGTAATATTGTGGTTTCCCCACTTGACTGTGATGTCAAACGTAATATTGTTGTTTTCCCTACTCGACTGATTTATCATATGGCCTCATTGTCAGAATTATTTATATAACAGTTTTGCTATATTTATCTTTGAATCTAGATACAAGTATTACTTTTGTTCAAATAACTAAATCATATTTGGCAGTGGGTCGTAAACACACAGGTTACAAGTCTCTTATGGCGGGACTTGGAACTGAGTGGATTTACGATACCTTTGTTGGGAAATCTTCATTCATATGCATTACATTCTTTTTCACAAGACTCTATGAACTCACCAACCTAGTGTTGACACTTTAGCATGTATTTTCAGGTATTAAGCAATGGCACGCTAGTGGAGGTTTTGGCAGGGCATGGCATGATCATAGAAGACTCTGATTATTCATTTGGGGACCGTTTTTTTAACTATTTTAAGGACCTACTTCCGCACTATTTTTAACGAAGTAAATCCAATACTTTTGGTTAAACAATTTTATTTTAAATGATTGAAGTGAAAACCATTTTTGTACTTGTGTCGAGATACCAATTGAGTTACACCCCAGCTACATGTATGCTTTCGCTGGACCCGATTTTGGGGGTGTGACATTTCGTGTAGTAGTGTTGTCTAATACTCCCTTCGTCCCACAATAAGTGTCCACTTTGAATTTTCAAAGTCTTTCTCATTCAACTTTGACCATAAATATGTTGATATAATAAATGCCTAAAAACGTTATTCATATCTTTCGATATCTCTATGTTTGGATAATCACAAAACGAAAACTCACCAAACCAAAGATCATGACATAAATAAGTATTTAGTAGTAAATACTCACTTTCACCATCTAATCACTTAAGGTATGAATAAACAAAGTGTCTAATGCATTATATGATCAAAGGAACATTTTTATTAATCATTAGATTTTTATAAAAATGTCACAAAACATTTTATATCTTTTATAAAACATTTTTGGAATTAAAAGAATATGTTTAATTCATTTACAAATATATGAATTCAAATTTTCAACCAAAAATGGCAAATCTAATCCAGAAAAATTTTCCTCACAAAAAGGCAAAGCTGGGCAACGTTCAGGAGGGCGGCCCCCTTAATTATATAAGGTGGCCCCTTTAATCATTAAGGGGACCGGCCCCTAATTAAGGGGACCGACACGCTTCTGATTCCCCCCAGCTATCCCTTTAAATACTGGTTCATTCCACCATTTTTTCTTACCTTTTTGCACTCTAAACTTTCTGATTCAAACCTCCATTTCTATCCTCTAAAATCCTTTGATCATATATACATTAATCTTTGTTTCAAAGTGATTCAAGCCTCAACATTCAAGTGCAAAGAGAAGAATACTTCTATCTATTAAGATTAGAAGTATTACAACTTAGTATCATCTTGCTATCTAAGTTGTTTGTTCATTTCATCTTGTTAATCATTTATACTTTGGTGAATAAGGTTTATACATTAGTTAGCTAGATTTAGATATAAGATCTAGAATTGTTTGATGGTGTAAAGTGGATATAGAAGAGAAGAAGTAGAAGAGCATATAATTAGTGATAGGGGATATAAGAAGTAGTAGCTTATTGGAATAGTGATAAGTGGTGAAGAAGTTGAAGGTTTTAAGTTGTGAAGACATTAAAGACTATGAGGTGTGAAGACTTGGAAGCTTTGAAGTATATTTGATATAGAAGCTTTTAAAGTTGATGAATTATTGTAGTGGTTTATAAATAAAGGCCCTCAAGTAGAGAGATAGAAGTATTGAAGTTGTGAAGACTTAGAAGACTTGAAGTTGTGAAGTAGCAAAACCATTGAAGTTGTGGATAGATAGAAGTTGTGAAGGTGTGAAGAATCAAGTGTTGTGAAGAAGTATAGAAGGCGTGAAAAGGTGTGAAGAAGTTGTGGTGTGATTGTAGTTGTGAGATTGGTTCTAGCTACGATTAGAACTCGACATTTAGCTTAGTGTCGTTAATCGGTGTAAGCCTAGGTGTGTACGGTTTTCTATGCCATAAAGGAGGTGATTGACTTAGTGAAGAAAACTCTCGAGCTTGGTGCTCGGGGAGTGGAGTAGGGCAAGGAAGGTGTCCTTGTAGACGAACCACTATAAATCCTTTGTCTCTCAGTTTGATCTTTCCATATCTCACTATTTGCTTACTTACTTATTAGCATTTCGTATATAGTTATAATTGCTTGTGTTGTGCATATATTGATTTCACATAAAGATCAAACTAGGTTCCATTCACAACATTAATTTTATATAAACAAATCAAAAGGATATACTCATATTAAAACACATATACATATATATTTATATGTGATATATGAAATCATAATTTTTACTCAACATTCTATATAAGTAGTGTTTATACGATAAGTGTGAAAAAAATAGTATCTATATTTTTGTATCAAAGATTTTTGTAATTTGTGTCTATTTTTAGAAGCAAACTTTTATAAAACGAAAAAGACGTAAAACTATTCAACCTCCCCCCCCCCCTTCTAGTTTTCCACAATTGGTATCAAGAGCCACGTCTAGCAAGATTTTTAAAATATATTGTATTTTAAAACTTGTAACGATCTATGGAATTTGAAAAATATTTAGAAGGGGAATTTACGCAACAACCACCATTATTTGAAAATGATCATTTTTTTTTAATGGAAAAATAAATTTGAAAATTATGTGAAATCAATAGATCTTGATATTTGGCATATTATTTCAATTGGTGATCTTCAACCAACTATAATGGATTTTGAAAATCAATACAATAATCTTCAAACAAAGATCAATAAAAATACCAAAGCTAAATTAGTGATTTACAAAACTCTACCAAGAGTTGAATATGAAAGAGTACTCTTTTGTAAAACGGCAAATGATATTTGGAAATGTCTTTTAAACTTTCACCAAGAGAAATGTAAAACCAAAGATGATGTGGAGGATTATACAAACACTTGGGATGTTAGTCTTAATAATGTGTTTGGGATATTTATGAATGAATGTGATTTAGTACGCGGAATTTACTAGAACACACTAAAGGAATAAAGATGGTGAATAAGTAAACGTGAATAATTTAGAGTGATGAACACAACTTGAATAACACAAAACGATTCAATATTATTTATGAGATAATACGGGTGATCTAAACTATCACCGGGATTACAAAGGTAACCTTGAATCTTTAATACGTAAAAAGGATTTGATGATTGAAGTTGTGCATGCAGTGATATCTAAGAAGGTGACTAAGGGTTCCTTTTATAGGATAAGGAACCCTTATTACAAGTAGTCAAGTTGCATAATATAATAAGATTAGAGAACTTATCTTATCCTAATATTACACTTTTCAATGTAAAACACTCCATATTATCTACTGAGAGGTATAGACCTCTGTACTACTTCTACTTAACGTGTAACTTTGTACAAAGACTAATAATACAACTAAATATCTATAAATAAAATATATAACAACTTGACGTTTAAACTGGCAGGACCTTCATCAACTAGCAGTACCTTCTCACCCAGAAGGTACTGTTAGTTTATCTTCAACTTCAACAAACAAAAGAAGCAGGCTTAACTCATCATCTGGCAGGCTCTTTGACTTGAGCATTTTATTTCCAACAATCCTCCCCTAAACTTGTTATTCCTTATTAAAATAACAAAGTTTCTTGTGAATAAAATTCATACCTTGAGGATCTGAGGGAACTCTTCCAAAAACCTTATCATTTATTCCTCCTTAGGCTTTCATATTGATCAAATATGCTTTCCTTCAGTCTTTTGACTGCATCAGTTTCTTCTTCACATAATAGTTTATTGGAGATCAAGACTGATAATACTTCATAGCTTAAAGGATACTCCTTCTCAGCTAGCATAAAAAGTTCTATTCCACTCTGAGTGGAAAGATGATGAATATGGCTCATGCTGAAGTATTCCCATGAAACAGATAAATCATGGTAAGGAAATTTCCAATGTGTATCTGATGAGGCGAAAAATGAACCACTTTTAGGGGGTCATTTAAGCCCGGAATTGAATTTATTTAATCAAATATTGCCCTAAATCGTTCCTTTTGTGATTTTAGGTACTTTGGGAGAGAAATCTGGAAAAGGAAGCAATTCGGACGTTTTTGGAGCATAAAAGTGAAGAAAACATCAAAGTCTTAATTTTCCTTGCTGGGAACAGTAGGTGACGGCGTCAAGAAGAAAATCCTGACGGTGTCAAGAGTAATTTTCATGACGACCCAGTACAGAATTGAAGGCGTCACAAGGTAGAGCGTCAAGAGTAAAATACATGACGGCCTGGTAAAAGTAATAAAGTGACGGCGTCAGAAGTAGATCAAGGCAGTCCGAGAATTCTTTTGACGGCGTCACCAATTTGGTCTTGACGCCGTCAGACCCTATTTCCTATATATAGTTTTCTAATTTTTACACAAAAAAAGAGAGAAGTTTTGGAGAAACCCTAAGGCCGAACTTAGTACAAATTTTACAGGTTTTTTAAGGGTTCTCAGCCCTTGAACCCTTTCATGTGTAATTAAGATAAGTATTCTTTTAATTCAATCAATATGTCTATGTGTTGGTTGTCTATATCTTGTTCTTGTCTTAATTCCATCATGCTAGGCTAGATCTATCTTGTGTTTGCTTGGATCTAATGAAACCTAGATGTTAATTATGTGTTGATTACTTGTTTATGGTTGTATCGGATGAATGATTTCGATGTTAGGCTTAAGAAAACTGACAGATTTCCAAATGGTAACATGCTTGAATGTCTTAGGAAACATGAACTGACGTGCACTAGGTTTTATTGGTTGTATTTAATGCATGAGTAAATTCTAATGATCCCATGTTAGGAGCTTCTTAGCCGGCTCGACATAGGAGTGAAGTAGGCACTCATAGGATTGGGGAATTAAGTGCCCCACCCCATGAATGGTATTAAGGAATACAATCCGTCATCCACGCAACTATAACAAGTAATTAACGTGTAAAAGATGTCTAGGGAGTAGTGAAATCTAAGTAAACACATTTTCTCCACTTATTGCTCACAACCTTAGTTTAATTTAGTTTATTTTCATTTCTAGCATTTTATTTTGATTGCATCTTTAGTATTGGATTAGTTGACTAGCAACTAATTCCGCCCAAATCCTTCAAACCCGAGATATTTACTTGCTTTCTAAAAAAATATAAAAATACAAAAATAATCATCTCTCATCTTTAGCACTAGTAATTAGGTTTTCTAATCCTAGCGACACTATTCCTAGCTGAACGATCAATCCCCCGGTACTTGTCACTATACTATACTACAACGATCAGGTACACTGCCTGGTGGGGGTTGTAAGCTTCTCAAGATCCCTTGAGAGGTAAAGCCTGGTGCAATTCCCACGTATCAAGTTTTTGGCGCCGTAGCCCGGGGAATAGTTATTGTCTAGGTTAGAACTTCTTTTTATTAGGTCTACTTGCTAGATTCCTTTCTAGTAAGATTTTATTTTTATTTTTTAGGTTTCTTTAGTCTATCTTTTTTCTTTGTGTCTTTGTTCGTAACTCTTCACCACCCAACATCATGGACGATGGGAACATCTTTGAACCCGTCATCCAACCACAACAAAACCCACCACTAGAACCCCTTAGGCCCCGAACCTTAGGAGAGTATTCCCGACCTAGCCACCAAGGCTACCGAAACACCATTGAGCTCACCGGAGCCAATGTGACCCCCTTGCGATCCGACACCATCCGGTTGGTGCAAAACGGATGTGCATTCCATGGACTTCGTTCCGAAGATCCAAATCAACATCTTAAGGACTTCCTTTAAATCGTAAACTCTATAGACCTAGATGTTGCAACTAGAGAGACAACCTGATTACGCCTATTCCAATTCTCTCTACGGGATCAAGCTAGTCAATGGCTTGAGCGTTTACCCGCGGGATCCATCACCACATGGGATGATCTCACCACTCGTTTCCTTGCTCAATTTTTCCCACCGGGGAGAACTACTAAGCTTAGAAATGACATCTTGATGTTCCAACAACGTCAAAATGAATCTCTTTATGAAGCATGGACTCGTTTCAAGGACTTACTCCAAAAAGTCCCTCATCATGGCATAGATCTTTGGCTCCAAGTCCAAATCTTTTATGACCATATCGATCTCTCCACGAGGCGAGCCATTGACCAATCGGCCGGTGGTAAGCTACGTGATCTAAGTGCGGAACAATCATGGGAACTCATAGAAGATCTTGCTCTCTATGACAACGAAAGTTGGAATGATCCCCGTGATTTGAACAAAACGGTCAAGGCAATATCTTTGCCTTCGAACAACTCTAGCACTCCCGACCGTAGGATCCTGGAACTTGAGGACCAAGTCAAGTTTCTCATGAGATCTTACGAAGCTCCTAAGCCTTCAAGCCAAGTGAACAAAATCACTTCTTCATGCGAATTATGTAGTGGTCCCCACGACACTCGTAATTGTGTGGAACTCCCCGGAACAGCTTTTGCGGACTACGCATCCACGCGTATCGACGAAGCGGGAGATAAGTGGTACACTTTCAAGCCTGAGCCAAACCCTTATGGTGATTCATATCCCATTTTTACCTAGTTTTGAACGGGCTAAGACATCAATATTGTAATCTATACTTTATTACACCCGAGAGATGTGAGTATCTAAACACTATTTGTGAGGTGCTAGTGTATGACCTCCGTGCTTGTCATTGGTCTTTAGTGGAACGATTATTTGTTGTAATTACTTTTATATTAGTGTTAAATGACCCCTAACTTGTATTTTGAGTAGAATAAAAGCGCATTTGCTTGAGGACAAGCGAATCTCAAGTGTAAGGGTATATGATGAGGCGAAAAATGAACCACTTTTAGGGGGTCATTTAAGCCCGGAATAGAATTTATTTGATCAAATATTGCCCTAAATCGTTCCTTTTGTGATTTTAGGTATTTTGGGAGAGAAATCTGGAAAAGAAAGCAATTCGGACGTTTTTGAGGCATAAAAGTGAAGAAAACGCCAAAGTCTTTGGGGCATTTAAAGGTGAAGTTGGATGAATGATTTCGATGTTAGGCTTAAGAAAACTGGCAGATCTCCAAATGGTAACATGCTTGAACGTCTTAGGAAACATGAACTGATGTGCACTAGGTTTTATTGGTTGTATTTAATGCATGAGTAAATTCTAATGATCCCATGTTAGGAGCTTCTTAGCCGGCTCGACATAGGAGTGAAGTAGGCACTCATAGGATTGGGGAATTAAGTGCGCCACCCCATGAATGGTATTAAGGAATACAATCCGTCATCCACGCAACTATAACAAGTAATTAACGTGTAAAAGATGTCTAGGGAGTAGTGAAATCTAAGTAAACACATTTTCTCCACTTATTGCTCACAACCTTAGTTTTATTTAGTTTATTTTCATTTCTAGCATTTTATTTTGATTGCATCTTTAGTATTGGATTAGTTGACTAGCGACTAATTCCGCCCAAATCCTTCAAACCCGAGATATTTACTTGCTTTCTAAAAAAATATAAAAATACAAAAATAATCAACTCTCATCTTTAGCACTAGTAATTAGGTTTTCTAATCCTAGCGACACTATTCCTAGCTGAACGATCAATCCCCCGGTACTTGTCACTATACTATACTACAATGATCAGGTACACTGCCTGGTGAGGGTTGTAAGCTTCTCAAGATCCCTTGAGAGGTAAAGCCTGGTGCGATTCCCACGTATCAGTATCAGTAGGATTTGGATCATATAATCTGATGAACTCCACCCATAGCTCTTGCTCCTTTGCATCAGGTTTATACTTTGTTTTCAGCTTCTTTTGAACTAAGTCCCACAATTCATCTAGATCCATTCTGCTACATGCTCTAAGCAGATTTTCAAAGTTCTTGAATCTTTCAATCTTATTGCCAACTCTTGTTATCTTCCATGTTTTACCAAATCTGTCATAGTAGATTTCCCAATCTATGATTGGATGTCTTGCATGTAAAGGTTCAGCAAAGACAATTTGTGGAACATGGACAATCATTTCTCTTAACTGAACAGGAGGCAAGTATGCTTTCTCTTTCTGGGCTGCTTGATCCTTCTAATCAGCTCTTCTTCTTTTGGAAGGCCTTTCTTGTGAAACCATGAGGAAACTGGTTTTGTTTCTTCTGTAAGCCTATAAGTATAGAAGCTTCAATTCATCAAATGATTTATTTTTGAGTTGATGATCCTTCATGTTCACTTCTCTTTTCAGATATAGCTTGAAGAAATGCTTCTGATCTGCCTCAGAATGAGGCATTTTAAACCCTTTCTTCTTATTCTTCTGGATCTGCTGATATATACATCATCCAATGCCTCTTGATTGTATTTCTTAGTGATGAAATCATTAAGCTTGATTGACATTTCATCTGAGCTAAGAGACTCATCACACACAAGAGTATAAGCTTCACCCCTTACAATTGGGTCAATGGAAATGATATATTGCAGCTGAGCATCAAATTTTTCTTGTACTATTCTTGTCTCTTCTTCATCCCTCATAACCTCTTCTTCATGAAGCTGTTTGGATAACTTATCATCTACAGCCATCTGTAGTTGTTCTTTCTTCTTCAACTTTTTAGGCTTTGTTTCATCTTCAAACATAATTTTCTTGCCCTTGTCTTTTGGTGTTGATTCTTGACTTGGAGCAGCAGATTGTTCATCAGAAACAAGAAACCTCCCCTGAGGCTGTGATCCCCTTTTTCTTTTGTAGAACATTTGAGCAGAACCTTTTAAATCCGTAGCCAATAGCCTCTGAATCCCAGCAGGCTCTTGCTCTGCTTCAACAGCCTCTTTTGAACTAGCAGGCCCTTTTTCTGCACTAGCAGGCTCTTCATCAACCACTTGAGTTCCTTCGTGAAATTGAAACTGATTCTCTTCTTCACTCTTAGAACTACCCATCCTCCCCTTTTTGGAAGAGAGACCCAAACCTTCTGCATCTGAACTTGAAGAACTAGAAACAACCAACTGAGAAGATCTTTTACCCTTTAGCAACTTCACCTTTAACTCCAATTTCTCAACCCTCTTAACTAGCTTGGTGTTAATCTCTGTAAAGTGCTTGTTTTGCCTTTCAAGAGCAGTTTCCAAAAGCTGCACTTGCTCCTTCAGTTCCTTTACAGTATGAGAATCTAGACTTTGATGTAGAGGAGAGTGGGGTGGTGATTTATGATGTGATGATGATGGTGATGTTGCAGATGGTATTTGTGATGGTTGATGAGATGGTGATGGTGGTGTGACTGATGGTACTGGTGATGGTGGTGTGACTGATGGTACTGGTGATGGGGGTGGTGATGAATGATCAGATGATGTGGATGGTTCTTCAGTATGTTGTGGTAACATCTCCTCAAAAAGTGGTACTTCTTCTCCTTGAAAACCAATTTTCATATTTGAAAACACCTTGTGGGTAAGTTTTGGAGTTTTAAAAGGTTTGTTTGGGGGAAGTAACAAATGTTTGGATTTGTTGATGATGCATTGAATAAACCTGGGGTAAATCAAAAACTTTGTTTCACTATCCACATTTTTAACCAATCATTCAAAAATATATTTTGAAAAGTTAAATTTTTTGTTTGTTGCCAAGCAAATGAGAGCTGCAGCCATGTTACCACTAAACTGCTCCCATGAGGTTTTCTTTTGGCTTAAACAATGAAGGATGGTATGGATCAAAAATCTCCATTGAGGGGTAAAATGCTTTTTAAGAAATGTGAGCTTAGTAGAAGTCACATTATACACCATTTTTGTCAAATTTTCAAAGATTTTAGTATCAGGCAATTGACTAATACCATCTGAATCATCCAAATGAAGATGTCTTCGAATGGATGATTCGGTAAGAGTCAGGGTTCTGCCATCCACTTTGACCTTTAACTCTTGAATCCCATTCCTAAGAGTTTTAACTCTAGCCGTTTGCCAAAATTGTAAAATTTGAGATTCATAAATAGTGGGATTCACAAGTAAAACAAACCTGATGTAAGAATTGTTTAGAAAGTCCACTATTTGATGAAAAGATTCATTTTCCTCAGACTTTTCCAAAAAAGCTAACTGGTTGTGTCGTTTGACAAAACTTAGATCAGCCATGGTGAAGGTTTAAGGAAAAACTTGATTATGATGGTGGGATTTGAATGTTGTACTGGTAGAAGATGAAAGGTGAGCGTGAATTGTGATAAGGATTGATTAAAGATATTATGAGAGAATTACTTTTGACCGACTATTGAAGATATAGATAAAAAATTGAAGAGACGGTCAAAAAGATCTTTTATATGTGAAATATAATAACCATACCCTTAAATTGAGGGGAGTTTACAGAAATACCCTTCAAACAACGACTATATTTTTTTTAACTGACAGACTCAACGGTTATGTAGCAGTACCATTTTACTCTACCAGTACTAAAATTTGAACTACGAGTACCTTGTATTTTGAAAGAACATATAACTTGGCAGTCTCTTTGAAATTTTAGTAAAAATCCCTTATAGTTTTTAACAAACTATCAGCTATCAATGGATTTGAGAAGTCTTTACCAATAGCCGTTTGCTTTTGGACTAGCCAGCTTTTAAGTTTGTAAAACTTGGTGAACTGATTACCTTATAGTTTTTAGCAAACTATCAGCTATCAACGGATTTGAGAAGTCTTTACCAATAGCCGTTTGCTTTTGGACTAGCCAGCTCTTAAGTTTGTAAAACTTGGTGAACTGATTACCATCTCCACATCATGATTTTTGTTATCAATCTTGAGTAACCTGAAATTTGTTAGTTGTAGACCAAAAGAACAGAGTGCAGAGCACTTGTTATATAGCATTGTCAACATTTTAAGCATCAAGATGAACAAAAACAGAGCAAACTTTATACTAGCAGTACCAATTATGAACTGACAGTACCTTATGATGAACTAGCAGTACCATGTTTAAAGGCCAGAACTTGTTATTTTATGTACAAAAACACATGTTTTTCAAAGATTTATCATACCAATACCTGCTACTAGGTATTTAAATTTACCTAAATCAAAAGCTTTGGTGAGAAGGTCTGCAAAATTCTTTTCAGAATCAATTTTGACAACTTGTATTAACCTTTTCTCATTGCAATCTCTTATGAAATGGTGTCTGATTTCAATGTGTTTTGTTTTTGAATGTTGAACTGGATTATTAATGATACAAATAGTACTGCTATTGTCAATGTAAATAATGGTGTTAAGAAAATTGTACCCATAGTCAAGCAATTGATTTTGAATCCAAAGTACTTGGCCACAACAACTTGCACTTGCAACGTATTCTGCTTCAGTTGTAGAATTGGCCACCATTGTTTGCTTCTTGCATTGCCATGATATGAGTCTGCAGCCAAGAAATTGACATCCACCAGTTGTGGATTTTCTGTCTAGGGTTGCACCAGCATAGTCACTATCAGAATAAGCCATCAATTCAAAAGATGATTCCCTTGGATACCATAGACCCAACCTAGGTTGACCCTTGAGGTATCTAAAGATCCTTTTGACTGCTGTGAGATGAGAAACTTTTGGATTTACTTGAAACCTTGCACATACACACACTGGGAACATGATATCTGGTCTTGATGATGTAAGGTACATCAAGGATCCAATCATTGATCTGTAATTGTGCACATCAACATCTTCACCCTCAGCATCTTTGAGTAACCCCTTTTCTGAATCCATTGGTGTACTTGTAACCTTTGAATCTACAAACTGAAACTTCCTTAGGATCTCTGCTACATACTTATCTTGGCTGATAAATATGCCTTCATTTGAGTGTTTCACTTGGAGACCCAGATAGAAAGTAAGTTCCCTCATGGAACTCATTTCAAACTTACTATGCATAAGTTTTTCAAACTCCACACACAACTCCTAGTTTGTGGATCCAAAGATAATGTCATCAACATAAATCTGCACCAGCAAGATGTCTTGCTTGGTTCTTTTGATGAACAAAGTTGGATCAATCTTGCCTCTTTGAAATCCATTTTCCAATAAATAGAAAGCCAATGTTTCATACCATGCCCTAGGAGCTTGGTGTAGACCATAAAGAGCCTCAGTAACCCTGTACACCTTGTCTGTATATTCTGCATCAATGAAGCCTGGAGGTTGAGAAACATACACCTCTTCTTCAATAGTACCATATAAAAAGGCACTTTTGACATCCATTTGGTAAACAGTGAAGCCTATGAAAGAAGCATAGGCCAAGAATAGCCTAATTGCTTCAATTCTTGCAACAGGAGCAAAAACTTCTTCATAATCCACTCCTTCTTCTTGAGTATACCCTTGGGCCACCAATCTTGCTTTGTTTCTGATCACTATTCCCCTTTCATCTTTCTTATTCCTGAATACCCATTTGGTTCCAATTGCCCTGTAACCTTTGGGCAAATCAACCAGTATCCAAACCTTCTGAAGTTTGAATTGAAGAAGCTCTTCTTGCATTGCTTCAACCCAACTTGAATCATCTAAGGCCTTTGTAATGTTTTTGGGTTCAACATGTGAGAGAAAGCATGAAACAGACATATGTTGGCAACTTCATGGTTCTTTTCTTCATAGACAGCTAAGACAAACCCTTCTTGGTCTGAAGATAAGACTTGAGTTCTTGTTTTAACACCAGAATCAATGCTACCAATCACATTATCAATGGAGTGATCTTTGAGAATTCTTGTGTTGTGTGTTGTAGGAACATCATAGGTAAGTGGAAGATTGCCATTCCCTACATCTTCTGGTAAGGAATCATCTGATAGAACATTTAATGGTTCAGAAGGACCAACTTGTGAACTGGCAGTACCATCTGGTGAACTGGCAGTACCATTTGGTGAACTGGCAGTACCATTTTCATTTGCAGAATTTTCTTGATTCCCTTGACCTTGAGTTCCATGATCATCTTCAACACCTTCATTTGTTGTATTAGAAGGCTCTCCATGACTTGAAGATAAATCCAATCCTTTCCAAATTGGCATCAAGATGTAATCTTGATCTTCAGTTGTTTCAACATTATCTTCAAAACCTGCATTATCATTAGTATTTATACCTATGACTGGCACATAATTCATAGATTCTGAAAGCTTATCATTGTCAAAATACCAATCTGGTCCAATGCCTGCAACATTAGGTAGTTTCTCTTGAAACTCTATGTGCAAATTTTCTTCTACTAGCCTAGTGCAAATATTATACACCCTATAGGCCTTACGTTGCAAAGAATACCCTATCATATAGCCTTCATCAGCTTTTCCTTCAAAATTTCCTAGATGATCTTTGGTATTGAGAATAGTGACATGACATCCAAAAGGTCTCATAAAACTTAGAGATGGTGTTCTACCAAATAAAAGTTCATAAGGAGTCTTTCTATGAGGTTTAATCACAAGAACCCTGTTCTGCACATAACAAGCAGTACCTACAGCTTCAGCCCAAAATGAAATAGGCATCTTATAGTCTACTAGCATTGTTCTAGCAGCCTCTATAAGAGTTTTATTTTTCCTTTCTGCTACTCCATTTTGTTGTGGGGTTCTAGCTACACTATATTCTCTTTTTATTCCTTTTTCTTTGCAAAATTCATCCATAATTCTATTCTTGAATTCTGTCCCATTGTCACATCTAATTACTTTCACTTTCTTATCAGTTTGGTTTTCTATCCCAGTTATATAGGACTTAAGGATCTTGTTGGGAATAAAATGCACAGAGTAAAGAGTCTGCCAGAAGAGCCTGCTAGTGATAGTTAAGCCTGCCTCCTCATTTCTGCTGATGTTGAAGATATACTGACAGTACCTTCTGGGTAAGAAGGTACTGCTAGTTAAAGAAGGTCCTGCCAGTTTTCATGACAAGTTGCTATATTTCAATTAGAGATATTTACTTGTATTATTAGTCTTTGTACAAAGTTATACGTTTAGTAGAAGTAGTACAGAAGACTCAGTAGATATAATGGAGTGTTTTACCTTGAAAGGTGTAATATTAGGATAAGATAAGCCTCTATTATATTATATTAAGCAACTTGACCACTTGTAATAAGGGCTCCTTATGCTATAAAAGGAACCCTTAAGACACCTTCTTAGACAGATCTTAGACATATCTTTTCTTACAGCTTTCATAGCTTTCCCATGCATAACTTCCATCTTTAACCTTTTCACGTATCAAAGATTCAAGGTTACACTTGTAATCCTGGTGATAGTTTAGATCACCCGTATTATTTCATCAATAATATTGAATCGTTTTGTGTTATTCTTGTTGTGCTCATTCTCTTTTACTTACTCACCACCTTTGTTCCTTTAGTGTGTTTTAGTAGATTCCGCATGCTAGATCACATCCATTCATAAATATCCCAAACACATTACTAAGATTAACATCCCAAGTGTTTGAACGAATCCCTTCCCACAAGTGGTATCAGAGCGAGGCTGATATTTACAACATAAAAGAACAAAGCAAAAATTGATGTTGAGCACATTCAAACCAATGTGGCTGCAAAACTTCCATTACTCAAACAGAATGAGTTTGAAATGTGGAGACTGAGGGTTGAACAATACTTCCAAGTGCAAGACACTTTGGGAGATTATTGAAGAAGGAAACTCATTTAAGCCAGCAACCACCACCTCCACAGTAAATGATGCACTTGTCACAACTGTGCAAGTAAACCCAATAACCGCTGAAGAAAGAATTCAAAAGAGAAATGATCTTAAAGCCAGGAGTATGCTTCTCATGTCTATTCCAAATGACCAGCTTCTAGTCTTTAACAAATACAAGTGTGCTAAAACCCAGAAAACACTTTTAAAACAACAGTTTGAAAACTTTTCAGCCACACCAAATGAGTCTTTGGACAGCATGTTCAATAGACTACAAAAGCTTTCTAGTCAGTTAGCCATTCATGAAGTGATAATATCTCAAGAAGACTTAAACTCCAAATTTCTTAGAAGTCTACCATCTGAATTGGCCATGCATGTCAGTGTCTGGAAAAACAAACCAGATATTGATTCCATGAGTCTCAATGATCTTTACAGCAACTTTAAAATAGTAGAGCATGAACTAAAGAAGTCTACTAGCTCAAGCTCAGGAAATATGGCATTTATGTCATCTCATGGTCCTTCCAAGAAAGTTGATGAAGAAGATGGTAGAGAAGAAGGTACTGCCAACACAAATTTTGGTACTGCCAGTACTTCCAGCAGTACCAAAACCATTTTAGATGAAGCAGTTGGTTGTGCTTTTCTAACATCACAACACAATGGTTCCACATTGACCTTTGAAGATCTTCAAGAGATCAGTGATGATGATCTTGAAGAAATGGACATAAAATGGCAGCTTTCACTTCTTAGCATGAGGGCTAAGAAATATTTGATGAGGACTGGAAAGAAGATTGTCATCAATGGCAATGAACCTGCTGGGTGTGACAAGTCTAAAGTGGAGTGCTACAACTGCCACATGAAGGGTCACTACTCAAGAGAATGTAGAAGACCAAAGAAGCAGGGTGATAAGGGAAGAGGTTTTGAGAACAAGAACAGGGGAAACAATAAGAACAAGAGCAAAGAAGTGGACATCACTGAAACAAAAGCTATGGTAGCTATTGATGGGTTGGGTTTTGATTGGAGCTTTATGGGTGAAGAAGAGTCATCCTCAAATGAAATGGCTTTAATGGCTCTCTCCAATCTTGAGGTACAAATTACTAAATGTTCTGCTACTTGTGAAGTTTTTAAAGAACTAGAAATCTTAAGAAAACTTTATGATGAACTGAAAGAAGAACAAAGAAAAACCTATCAAGATCTAGTTAATCATAAGTGTGGTATGTCCAAACTTGAAAAACATATAATTCACTTTAGAGAAAATGAACTCACCTTTTCTGACACAAAAGCTATTCTTAATAGAGACATATTTCTTAAAGATGCTGAAATAAACCTGTTAAGAACTGAGTTTGCTAAAGTGAAACAAGCAAAAGATAATATTCAACTAACTGTTACAACATTAGAAAATGCTTCTGCATGTACTAAAAGTATAGTTGAAAATCAAATGAACAAGAAAATCAAATCTTGGATTTGATACAACACATGTCCACCTCCTTACAGAGGAATTCCTTGTCCCCCAGGTTTAGATCTTGCTGAATCAGGTTTACATGAACTCACAAATAAACCACTAGAAAAAGTAAAACCTGTAGAAAATAGTGAACCTTTTGAGAGTACAAGTAATACTTCTCTCTCCAAAGAAAAGGTGCTCACTGATAAGAGCTCAGATGTTACATCTATTGAAGGTTGTACATCTGATGATAGTGGAAAAGAGACTGTTTCTAAGAAAGGAAACAAAGTAGGGCCAAGCAGTCCTAAAAGTGTATAAAGTATCACAAAGACTAAAGTTGTTCTAAAAACAGTTGAATGTTGTGCTAAATGTAATAGCAAACCTAGAGGTAGTCAGAGAAATTGGAACAATCTTAAGTCACATCAACTTGGTGATAACTTTGTTTTGTACAATAAGGCATGCTATTACTGTGGTAGTTTTAATCATACTCATGCTTATTGTAACAATTGGGTTTCTGGAAGTACATCAAGGTCTAAAACAAGTAAAACAAACCCCAGAAAAGGTTCTGTGAAATCTAACACACCAAAAGTTAAACATACTGTTAGAACAAATGAGCCTGTTTACCCAAAATTCACTACTAAGGGTGCAAGAAATACTTTCAAACATGCACCAAAAGTTGTGAAAATTCATATTGAAAGAAATTTTTGGATAAAACTCATGACTGGAGACCAAAACCAAAAGGTCCTGCTATACCATATGGTCCTGCTAGACCAAATGGTAGACCAAATGGTACTGCCAAATTTGGTACTGTTAGACCAAAAACCACAAAATGTGTCAAAAATGAAAATGTTGTTAAGTCCTCAGCATGTTGGATTTGGAGACCACTCCAACCAAATGGTGCATCAACAGTCCTAAAAAGGTTTGATTACATTGATGCACGAGGCAAACCCAAGTCAGTCATGGCTTGGGTACCCCAAGGAAACTAATATGTGTATACATGTGCAGGAACATTCAAATGATATTGCAGATCAAGGATATGTAGATAGTGGATGTTCAAGGCATATGACAGGAAACATGTCTTACCTCACAGACTTCAAATCATTTGATGGAGGATATGTTACCTTTAGGGGAGGAATCAAAGGAAAGATTACTGGTAAAGGTACAATTAAAACCAGTAAATTAGATTTTGAAAATGTGTACTTTGTGAAAGAACTACAGTTTAATCTCTTAAGTGTCTCACAAATGTGTGACACAAAGAACAAAGTTCTTACTGACACTGAATGCATTGTACTTTCTCCTGATTTTAAAATTCCTGATGAAAGTCAGATTCTTCTTAAAATCCCTAGAAAGAACAATATGTACATTGTTGATTTAAAGAACATTGTTCCTAAAGAGAGTTTAACCTGTCTAGTAGCAAAAGCCTCATTGGATGAATCTATGCTTTGGCATAGAAGACTTGGTCATGTAAACTTTAAAACAATCAATACAATTGCAAAATATGATTTGGTTAGAGGTTTACCCAAAAAGATTTTTCAAAATGATCAAACCTGTGTTGATTGTCTAAAAGGCAAACAACATAGAGCTTCTTGTAAGCCCAAGACCCATAACTCAATTTCTCAAGCTTTACACATGCTTCATATGGACCTTTTTGGTCCTACTTCTGTGAATAGCTTGAATGGTAAAAGATATTGTCTTGTTGTTACTGATGATTACAGCAGATTCTCTTGGGTTTTCTTTTTAAAAACTAAGGATGAAACAAGTGAGATCCTTAAGTCCTACATTACAGGGATAGAAAACCAAATTGATAAGAAAGTAAAAGTAATTAGATGTGACAATGGGACAGAATTCAAGAATAGAGTTATGGATGACTTTTGCAAAGAAAAAGGAATAAAAAATGAATATAGTGTAGCTAGAACCCCACAGCAAAATGGAGTAGCAGAAAAGAAAAATAGAACACTTATAGAGGCTGCTAGAACAATGCTAGTAGATTCTAAGTTTCCTGTTTCATTTTGGGCTGAAGCAGTAGGTACTGTTTGTTATGTACAGAATAGGGTTCTTGTGATTAAACCTCATAGAAAGACTCCTTATGAACTTTTGTTTGGTAGAACACCATCTCTAAGTTTTATGAGACCTTTTGGATGTCATGTCACTGTTCTCAATACCAAAGATCATCTAGGAAAGTTTGAAGGAAAAGCTGATGAAGGCTACATGATAGGGTATTCTTTGCAAAGTAAGGCCTATAGGGTGTACAATAAATGCACTAGGCTAGTGGAAGAAAACCTGCACATAGAGTTTCAAGAGAAACTACCAAATGTTGCAGGCATTTGACCAGATTGGTGTTTTGACATTGATAAGCTTTCAAAATCTATGAATTATGTGCCTGTCACAGGTACAAATACTAATGATAATGCAGGTCATGAAGACAATGTTGAAACATCTGAGGATCAAGATTACATCTTGATGCCAATTTGGACAGGATTGGATTCATCTTCAAGTCTTGGAGAGCCTTCAAATTCTACAAATGAAGGTGTTGAAGATGAACATGGAACTCAAGATCAAGGGAATCAAGAAAATTCTGAAAATGAAAATGGTACTGCCAATTCACAAAATGGTACTGCCAGTTCAACAGATGGTACTGCCAGTTCACAAATTGGTCCTGCTGAACCATTAAATGTTCTATCAGATGATTCCTTACCATAAGATACAGGGATTGGAAACCTTCCAATTTCCTATGATGTTCCTACAACACACAACCCAAGAATTCTCAAAGATCACTCCATTGATAATGTGATTGGCAGCATTGATTCTGGTGTTAAAACAAGAACTCAAGTCTTATTTTCAGACAAAGATGGGTTTGTCCTAGCTGTGTATGAAGAAAAGAACCATGAAGTTGCCCACATATGCCTGTTTTCATGCTTTTTCTCTCAAGTAGAACCCAAAAACATTACAAAAGCCTTAGATGACTCAAGCTGGGTTGAAGCAATGCAAGAAGAGCTACTTCAATTCAAACTGCAGAAGGTTTGGGTACTGGTTGATTTGCCCAAAGGTTACAGGGCAATTGGAACTAAATGGGTTTTCAGAAATAAGAAAGATGAAAGGGGAATAGTGATAAAAAAAACAAAGCCAGATTGGTGGCCCAAGGGTATACTCAAGAAGAAGGAGTGGACTATGAAGAAGTTTTTGCTCCAGTTGCAAGAATTGAAGCAATTAGGCTATTCTTGGCCTATGCTTCTTTCATAGGCTTCACTGTCTACCAAATGGATGTCAAAAGTGCCTTTTTATATGGTACTATTGAAGAAGAGGTGTATGTTTCTCAACCTCCAGGCTTCATTGATGCAGAATATCCAGACAAGGTGTACAAGGTTACCAAAGCTCTTTATGGTCTACACCAAGCTCCCAGAGCATGGTATGAAACATTGGCTTTCTATTTATTGGAAAATGGATTTCAAAGAGGCAAGATTGATCCAACTTTGTTCATCAAAAGAACCAAGAAAGATATCTTGCTGGTGCAAATTTATGTTGATGACATTATCTTTGGATCCACAAATCGGGAACTGTGTGTAGAGTTTGAAAAACTTATGCATAGTAAGTTTGAAATGAGTTCCATGGGGGAACTTACTTTCTTTCTGGGTCTCCAAGTGAAACAATCAAAAGAAGGCATATTTATCAGCCAAGATAAGTATGTAGCAGAGATCCTAAGGAAATTTGGGTTTGCAGATTCAAAGGTTGCAAGTACTCCAATGGATCCAGAAAAGGGGTTACTCAAAGATGCTGAAGGTGAAGATGTTGATGTGCACAACTACAGATCAATGATTGGGTCCCTAATGTACCTTACATCATCAAGACCAGATATCATGTTCTCAGTATGTGTATGTGCAAGGTTTCAAGTCAATCCAAAAGTTTCTCATCTCACAGCAGTCAAAAGAATCTTCAGATACCTCAAGGGCCAACCAAAGTTGGGTCTATGGTATCCAAGGGAATCATCTGTTGATTTGGTAGCTTATTCAGATAGTGACTATGCTGGTGTAACCCTAGACAGAAAATCCACAACTGGTGGATGTCAATTTCTTGGCTGCAGACTCATATCATGGCAATGCAAGAAGCAAACAATGGTGGCAAATTCTACAACTGAAGCAGAATATGCTGCAAGTGCAAGTTGTTGTGGACAAGTTCTTTGGATCCAAAATCAATTGCTTGACTATGGGTACAATTCTCTTAACACCATTATTTACATTGACAACAGCAGTACTATTTGTATCATTAAAAATCCAGTTCAACATTCAAAAACAAAACACATTGAAATCAGACACCATTTAATAAGAGATTGCAATGAGAAAGGATTAATCCAAGTTGTCAAAATTGATTCTGAAAATAATTTTGCAGACCTTCTCACCAAAGCTTTTGATTTAGGTAGGTTTAAATACCTGGTAGCAGGTATTGGTATGATAAATCTTTGAAAAACATGTGTTTTGTATATAAATAAACAAGTTCTGGCTTCTAAAACTTGGTACTGCTAGTTAGTCATAAGGTACTGTCAGTACATAATTGGTACTGTTAGTTCAAAGTTTGCTCTGTTTTTGCTCATCTTGATGTTTAAATGTTAACAATGCTATAAAACAAGTGCTTTGCACTCTGTTTCTTTTTGTTTACAACTAACCATTTCAGATTACTCAAGCTTGCTAACACAATCAGGATATGGAAATGGTAATCAGTTCACCAAGTTTTTCAAATACTTTAAGAACTGGCTAGTCCAAAGCAAACGGCTCTTGGTAAAGACTTCTCAAATCCGTTGATAGCTGATAGTTTGCTAAAAACTATAAGGTAATCAGTTCACCTAGTTTCAAAATCTTAAACGAACTGGCTAGTCCAAAGCAAACGGCTCTTGGTAAAGACTTATCAAATCCGTTGATAGCTGATAGTTTGCTAAAAACTATAAGAGATATTTTCTAAAATTTCAAAGGGACTGCCAAGCTTTATTTCAAAACAAGGTACTGGTAGTTCAAATTTTAGTACTGGTAGAGTAAAATGGTACTGCTACATAGCCGTTGAGTCTGTCAGGTTAAAATATAGCCGTTGTTTTTAAAAGGGTATTTTTGTGAATTAATCAAGTTTTCCTCGAATTAAGGATATAGTTATTATTATAAAAGATCTTTTTGACCGCCTCTTCTATTACTTATCCATATCTTTTATAGTCGGTCAAAAGTCATTTTTCTCATAATCAATCCTTATCACAATTCACACTTACCTTTCATCTTCTACCAGTACAACAATAAAATCCCACCATCAAAATCAAAATTTTCATCAAACCTTTCATCATGGCTCGCCTAAGTTTTGTCAAACACCACAACCAATTAGCATTTCTGGAAAAGTCTGATGACAATGAAACTTTCCATCACTCAATTGATTTTCTAAACAATTCTTATGTCAGGTTTGCTTTACTCGTGAATCCCACTATTTTTGAATCTCAAATTTCACAATTTTGGCAAACTGCTAAACTTAACACTCTTGAGGATGGGATTCAAGAGTTAATGGTCAAAGTGGATGGTAGAACATTGACTTTTACCGAATCATCCATTAGAAGACACCTTCGTTTGGATGATTCAGATGGCATTAGTCAACTACCTGATACTAAAATATTTGAAAATTTGACAAAAATGGGGTATAATGTAACTTCTACAAAGCTTACATTTCTTAAAAAGCATTTTACCCCTCAATGGAGATTTTTGATACACACCATCCTTCATTGTTTAAGCCAAAAGAAAACCTCATGGGAGCAATTTAGTGGTAACTTGGCTGCAGCTCTCATTTGCCTGGCAACAAACAAGAAATTCAACTTTTCAAAATATATTTTTGAAGGAATGGTTAAAAATGTGGACAGTGAAACAAAGTTTTTGATGTACCCAAGGTTCATTCAGTACCTCATCAACAAATCCAAACATTTGTTACTTCCCCCAAACAAACCTTTTAAGACTCCCAAACTTACACACAAGGTGTTTTCAAACATGAAAATTGGTTTTCAAGGAGAAGAAGTACCACTTTTTGAGGAAATGTTACCACAACATTCTGAAGAACCATCAACATCATCTGATCATTCATCACCACATCCATCGCCAGTACCATCCCACTCAGCAACAGTACCATCAGTCACACCACCATCATCAGTACCATTACCATCTCATCAACAAACACAAACACCATCTGCAACATCACCATCATTATCACATCATAACTCACCACCGCAATCTCCTCCACAACAAAGTGTAGATGCTCAGACTATCAAGGAATTAAAGGAGCAAGTGCAGCACTTGCAAACTTCACTTGAAAGTCAAAACAAACATTTTACAGAGATCAACACCAAGTTAATTAAGAGGGTTGAGAAATTAGAGTTGAAGGTGAAATTGTTGAAGGGTAAAGGGACATCTAAGTTGGTTGTTTCTAGTTCCTCAGGTTCAGATGCAAAGGGTTTGGGTCTCTCTTCCAAAAAGGGGAGGATGGGTAGTTCTAAAAATGAAGATGAGATTCAATTTCAGTTTCATGAAGGAGCTCCAGTGATTGATGAAGAGCCTGCTATTCAAGAAAAAGAATCTGTTAGCTTGAAAGATACTGCTGAAAAAGATGTTGCTGAAGCAAAGCAAGATACTGCTGAAGCAGAGCAAGATACTGCTGAAGCAGAGCTAGAGCCTGCTGGGATTCAGAGGTTATTAGCTATGAATTTAAAAGGTTCTGATCAATTGTCCTACAAAAGAAAGAGAGGAGCACAGCCTCAGGGGAGGTTTCTTGTTTCTGATGAACAATCAGCTGCTCCAAGTCCAGTATCATCACCAAAAGACAAGGGCAAGAAAATCTTAGTTGAAGATGAACCAAAGCCTAAAAAGATGAAGCAGAAAGAGCAAGCACAGTTGGTTGTAGATGAAAAATTGTCCAAACAACTTCATGAAGAAGAAGTCATAAGGGCTGAGGAAGAATCAAGAATGCTGCAAGAAAAGTTCGATGCTCAGTTGCAGTACATCATTTCCATTGATCCAATTGTAAGAGGTGAAGCTTACACTCTGGTATGTGATGAATCCCTTAGCTCAGATGAAATGACAATCAAGCTCAATGATTTCATCACCAAGAAATACAATCAAGAGGCATTGGATGATGTCTATCAGCAGATTCAGAAAAATCAGAAGAAAGGATTTAAAATGCCACATTCTGAAGCAGATCAGAAGAAGTTCTTCAAGATTTATCTGAAAAGAGAAGTGAACATGAAAGAGCATCAACTCAAAAGTAAATCTTTTGATGAATTGAAGCTTCTATACTTAGAGGCTTACAGAAGAAACAAAACCAGTTTTCTCATGGATACTCAAAAGTCTTTCAAAGGAAGAAAAGATGATCAGAAGGAACAAAAAGAGAAAGCAGAATTGCCTCCTGTTCAGTCAAAAGAAATGGTTGTCCATGGTCCACAAATTGTTTTTGCTGAACCCTTACATGCAAGGCATCCAGTCATAGATTGGGAAATCTACAATGATAAGTTTGGCAAAGCATGGAAGATAACAAGAGTTGGAAACAAGGTTGAGATTTTCAAGAACTTTGAAAATCTACTCAGAGCATGTAGCAGAATGGACTTAGATGAATTATGGGTATTATTTCAAGAGAAGCTGAAAACCAAGTACAAGCCAGATGCAAAGGAGCAAGAGCTATGGGTTGAGTTCAGCAGATTGTATGATCCAAATCCTACTGATACTCATTGGAAATTTCCTCATTATGATTTATCTGTTACATGGGAATACTTCAGCATTAGTCATGTTCATCATCTTTCCACTCAGAGTGGAATAGAGATCTTTATGCTAGGTGAGAAGGAGTATCCTTTAAGCTATGAAGTATTATCAGTCTTGATCTCCAATAAGCTTTTGTGTGAAGAAGAAACTGAGGCAGTCAAAAGATTGAAGGAGAGCATACTTGATCAGTATGAAAACCTAAGGAGAAAGAAATAAGGTTTTTGGAAGAGTTCCCTCAAATCCTCAAGGTATGAATTTTATTCACAAAGAAACTTGGTTATTTTAAAAAGGGAACAACAAGTTTAGGGGAGGATTGTTGGGAATAAAATGCACAGAGTAAAGAGTCTGCCAGAAGAGCCTGCTAGTGATAGTTAAGCCTGCCTCCTCATTTCTGCTGATGTTGAAGATATACTGACAGTACCTTCTGGGTAAGAAGGTACTGCTAGTTAAAGAAGGTCCTACCAGTTTTCACGACAAGTTGCTATATTTTAATTAGAGATATTTACTTGTATTATTAGTCTTTGTACAAAGTTATACGTTTAGTAGAAGTAGTACAGAAGACTCAGTAGATATAATGGAGTGTTTTACCTTGAAAGGTGTAATATTAGGATAAGATAAGCCTCTATTATATTATATTAAGCAACTTGACCACTTGTAATAAGGGCTCCTTATGCTATAAAAGGAACCCTTAAGACACCTTCTTAGACAGATCTTAGACATTTCTTTTCTTACAGCTTTCATAGCTTTCCCATGCATAACTTCCATCTTTAACCTTTTCACGTATCAAAGATTCAAGGTTACACTTGTAATCCTGGTGATAGTTTAGATCACCCGTATTATTTCATCAATAATATTGAATCGTTTTGTGTTATTCTTGTTGTGCTCATTCTCTTTTACTTACTCACTACCTTTGTTCCTTTAGTGTGTTTTAGTAGATTCCGCATGCTAGATCACATCCATTCATAAATATCCCAAACACATTACTAAGATTAACATCCCAAGTGTTTGAACGAATCCCTTCCCACAGATCTCACTAGTTTCATCCTTAGTTCTTAAAAAGAAAACCCAAGAAAATCTGTTGTAATCATCAGTAACTACAAGACAATATTTTTTACCATTCAAGCTATTCACAAATGTAGGACCAAAGAGGTCCATATGAAGCATGTATAAAGCTTGAGAAATTGAGTTATGGATCTTGGGCTTACAAGAAGCTCTATGTTGTTTGCCTTTTAGACAATCAACACAGGTTTGGTCATTTTGAAAAATCTTTTTGGGTAAACCTCTAACCAAATCATATTTTGCAATTGTATTGATTGTTTTAAAGTTTACATGACCAAGTCTTCTATGTCAAAGCATAGATTCATCCAATGAGGCTTTTGCTACTAGACAGGTTAAACTCTCTTTAGGAACAATGTTCTTTAAATCAACAATGTACATATTGTTCCTTCTTGGGATTTTAAGAAGAATCTGACTTTCATCAGGAATTTTAAAATCAGGAGAAAGAACAATGCATTCAGTGTCAGTAAAAAGAACATTGTTCTTTGTGTCACACATTTGTGAGACACTTAGGAGATTAAATTGTAGTTCTTTCACAAAGTACACATTTTCAAAATCTAATTTACTAGTTTTAAATGTACTTTTACCAGTAATCTTTCCTTTGATTCTTCCACCAAAGGTAACATATCCTCCATCAAATGATTTGAAGTCTGTGAGGTAAGACATGTTGCCTGTCATGTACCTTGAACATCCACTATCTACATATCCTTGATCAGCAATATCATTTGAACGTTCCTGTACATATATACACATATTAGTTTTCGGGGTACCCAAGCCATGACTACCTTGGTTTTGCCTCATGCATCAATGTAATCAAACCTCTTTAGGACTGTTGATGCACCTTTTGATTGGAGTGGTCTCCAAATCCAACATGCTGAGGACTTAACAACATTTTCATTCTTAACACATTTTGTGGTTTTTGGTCTGACAGTACCAAATTTGGCAGTACCATTTGGTCTAGCAGGACCATTTGGTCTAGGAGGACCTTTTGGTTTTGGTCTCCAATTTTGTGTTTTAACCACATAATTCCTTTCAATGAGACTTTTCATAACTTTTGGTGTATGTTTGAAAATGTTACTTGCACCCTTAGTAGTGGATTTTGGGTAAACAGGCTCATTTGGTCTAACATTATGATTGACTTTTGGTGTGTTAGATTTCACAAAACCTTTTCTGGGGTTTGTTTTAGACCTTGATGTACTCCCAGAAACCCAATTGTTACAATAAGCATGAGTATGATTAAAACTACCACAGTAATAGCATGCCTTATTGTACATAACAAAATTATCACCAAGTTGGTGTGACTTAAGATTGTTCCAATTTCTCTGACTACCTCTAGGTTTGCTATTACATTTAGCACAACATTCAACGTTTGCTATTACATTTAGCACAACATTCAACTATTTTCAGAACAACTTTAGCCTTTGTCATACTATCTACACTTTTTGGACTGGTTGGTCCTACTTTGTTTCCTTTCTTTGAAGCGGTCTATTTTTCATTCTCATCAGATGTCCAATCTTCAATAGATGGATCATCTGAGCTCTTATCAGTGAGCACCTTTTCTTTAGAGAGTGAAGTATCACTTGCACTCTCAAAAGGTTCACTATTTTCTACAGGTTTTACATTTTCTAGTGGTTTATGAGTGAGTTCATGTAAACCTGGTTCAGCAAGATCTATACCTGGGGGACAGGGAATTCCTCTGTAAGGAGGTGGACAAGTATTATATCCAATCCCATATTTGATTTTCTTATTCATTTGGTTTTCAACTATACTTCTAGTACAGTCAGAAGCATTTTCAAATGTTGTAACAATTAGTTGAATATTATCTTTTGCTTTTTCACTTTAGCAAACTCAGTTCTTAACAGGCTTATTTCAGCATCTTTTAAAAATATGTCTCTATTAAGAATAGCTTTTGTGTCAGAAAAGGTGAGTTCATTTTCTCTAAAGTGAATTATCTGCTTCTCAAATTTGGCCATACCACATTTATGATTAACTAGGTCTTGATGAGTTTTTCTTTCTTCTACTTTCAGTTCATCATAAAGTTTCTTTAAAATTTCTAATTCTTTAAAAACTTCACAAGTAGTAGAACATTTAGCAATTTGTACCTCAGGATTGGCGAAAGCCATTAAAGCTATTTCATTTGAAGCTGACTCTTCTTCACCCATAAAGCTCCAATCAAAACCCAGCCCATCAATAGCTACCATAGCTTTTGTTTCAGTGATTTCCACTTCCTTGCTCTTGTTCTCATGGTTTCCCTTGTTCTTGTTCTCAAAACCTCTTCCCTTATCACCCTGCTTCTTTGGTCTTCTACAGTCTCTTGAGTAGTGACCCTTCATGTGGCAGTTGTTGCACTCCACTTTAGACTTGTCATACCCAGCAGGTTCATTACCATTGATGACAATCTTCTTTCCAGTTTTCATCAAATATTTCTTAGCCCTCATGCTAAGAAGTGAAAGCTACCACTTTATGTCCATTTCTTCAAGATCATCATCACTGATCTCTTGAATATCTTCAAAGGTCAATATGGAACCATTGTGTTGTGATGTCAAGAAAGCACAACCAATTGTTTCATCTAAAATGGTTTTGGTACTACTAGAAGTATTGGCAGTACCAAAATTTGTGTTGGCAGTACCTTCTTCTCTACCATCATTTTCTTCATCAACTTTCTTGATAGTACCATGAGATGACACAAAGGCCATATTTCCTGAGCTTGAACTAGTAGACTTCTTCAGTTCATGCTCTACTATTTTGAAGTTGCTGTAAAGATCATTAAGACTCATGTAATCAATATCTGGTTTGTTTTTCCAGACAATGACATGCATGGCCCATTCAGAGGGTAGACTTCTAAGGAATTTGGAGTTTAAGTCTTCTTAAGATATTATCACTTCATGAATGGCTAACTGACTGGAAAGCTTTTGTAGTCTATTGAACATGCTATCCAAAGACTCATTTGTTGTGGCTGAAAAGTTTTCAAACTGTTGTTTTAGAAGTGTTTTCTGAGTTTTCTTGGTGGCATCATTACCACCAAATCTAACCACAATAGCTTGAAAGAGGGTTTTAGCACATTTGTACTTGTTGAAGATTAAGAGCTGGTCATTTGGAATAGACATGAAAAGCATACTCCTGGCTTTAAGATCATTTCTCTTTTGGATTCTTTCTTCTGCGGTTGTTGGGTTTACTTGCACAGTTGTGATAAGTGCATCGTTTACTGTGGAGGTGGTGGTTGTTGGTTTGAATGAGTTTCCTTCTTCAATAATCTCCCAAAGTGCATAGTCTTGCACTTGGAAGTATTGCTCAACCCTCAGTCTCCACATCTCAAACTCATTCTGTTTGAGTAATGGAAGTTTTGCAGCCACATTGGTTTGAATGTGTTCAACATCCATTTTTGCTTTGTTCTTTTATGTCGTAAATATCAGCCATGCTCTGATACCACTTGTGGAGGATTATACAAACACTTGGGATGTTAGTCTTAATAATGTGTTTGGGATATTTATGAATGAATGTGATTTAGTACGCGGAATTTACTAGAACACACTAAAGGAACAAAGGTGGTGAATAAGTAAACGTGAATAATTTAGAGTGATGAACACAACTTGAATAACACAAAACGATTCAATATTATTTATGAGATAATACGGGTGATCTAAACTATCACCGAGATTACAAAGGTAACCTTGAATCTTTAATACGTAAAAAGGATTTGATGATTGAAGTTATGCATGCAGTGATATCTAAGAAGGTGACTAAGGGTTCCTTTTATAGGATAAGGAACCCTTATTACAAGTAGTCAAGTTGCATAATATAATAAGATTAGAGAACTTATCTTATCCTAATATTACACTTTTCAATGTAAAACACTCCATATTATCTACTGAGAGGTATAGACCTCTGTACTACTTCTACTTAACGTGTAACTTTGTACAAAGACTAATAATACAACTAAATATCTATAAATAAAATATATAACAACTTGACGTTTAAACTGGCAGGACCTTCATCAACTAGCAGTACCTTCTCACCCAGAAGGTACTGTTAGTTTATCTTCAACTTCAACAAAAAAAAGAAGCAGGCTTAACTCATCATCTGGCAGGCTCTTTGACTTGAGCATTTTATTCCCAACAGATGATAAACTTGATGTTGCACAAGAATTAGTCACTCTAGAAAATTTGATAGACAAATATTTTGTTGAAATAAACACAAGTACTACTTGTTGAAATGTGATCATTGAAGGTATCAATAACGAAGAATACATGAGCCAAATCCGAAGAAATAGTGTAAATAAATCATGGGGCAACAAGGACGAAGAATATGATGAAAATATGGCGTGCGAAGATATTCAAACAAATGTAGATACAAGTATTGATGGCAAGGATTACATGCTTCAAGATCCAAGCGTAACTACAAATAAAACATGGAGCGACATGGACGATGGAATTGATCAACATATAGCATGTGAAGATTGTACAACTACAAATAAGGCACAATCCAAAACCAAACATTTTTGCTATGATCAATTTATATTAGAATTTTCAAAATTGGAAAACAACTTCAAAAATCTTTGCAACATTGACTCAAAAATTATTTTTAAAAATGAATTTTCAATATCCGTTGAAAATAACTTTGAAAAAGAAATAATTTTAAAAGATAAAATGTCTAGACTTGAAAGTAATATTGAAATTGATCTTGAATGTAAAAAATGTCAAGACTACAAACATGAAATTAAAATGGAAAATGAAAAAGCAAAAATATTAGCTAAATTCGAAAATAGTTCTAAATCTTTAAAATATCTACTTAACATTCAAAAGTCATTTTATGATAAAACCGGTTTAGGATTTACTACAAATGATCCTTTAACAAATATATCAAAACAAATAAAATTTGTTAAATCTAGTGGAGAAATTTAGAACTAATATTATTTACATCCATTATTTATTACTCTAGTCAAGAAAGTCATTGTTTGTTAGTTAAAACAAACTATTGATGAATTCTTGTACTTTTCGGCGACATCCTCATCATGTGCATTTAAATGCAATGGATGTCCTCAACTAACCATCTCGGACCCATGAGAATCTGGGTACCAAGCTTCTTTTCATTTTTAGGTAATAGACGAACGAAGAGACTATTACTTTATGGATTGCTCACTTTGCTATCTTACATTTGATGACTATTGGTTCCTATTACTTTGATTCACATTCCACACACGATTTGCTTATGACGCTATTGCGGCCATTTATTGTTTTGGCGTTATGTTCTTCACTTTTGGAGTATTGGTTTCATGGTGTATTCGTTACTACCTCATGATGAAGGATTCAAGCGCAATTATGCTTGATCTACACGACTTATGATGATTGTTGTGATCGATTACGTGTTTCAGATCAAGCCTCCTTGATTTTTATTGCGTTGGGATTTTACCTTGCTACTTCGACATGCTTTGGGCAAACTTTGAAGTTGTCTACTTACATTCTCATGCCCACTCTTATGGAAAAGCTGGACCTGTGGTAAGTTTTTTTTTTTTCGAAAACTTGTCAATATCACATTAAATTAAAGTATGCCATAATTAGTATATTAATATGATTAAATTTATAGGTTGCCCTGTTCATATATCATTAATACTAATATATGTATATATGCAATTAGGCTAGTTGACCCTCTTGATTTTGAGTCTATTGCCTTTTTTCTTATTCATCATTTATCATCTATGACCAATAGTAGAATACTATCATTTAGGCTAAATGATCATTCTAGTTGCATTAATAAATATGCTATAATTAAGACTAGTTAGCATTTAATACTATAATGAATTTAGTTTACATATATACATGTGTTAATCTTGTATCTATAGACGATTAGCTTTATTCCTATCAATCATATTGCATTAAGATCATTAGAATTTACCATCACTCATCCATGTCTTTAGTTGCCATTAAAGATGATTATATGTGACAATGGGCTCAACCGATTCTCCTGAATATGATAAGTTTCTATTTAAAATCCTTTACTTGTGATTCTTGCTATCAAAAATAAAATATCATGTTTAAAACCTCACTTTGAAAAATAATCTTTCAAATATCTATTTCATCTTTCTTCAAACAACATATTTAACTATAAGCTACCATAACTTTATTTTAAATCAAAATCAATATTGGAAAAAATTTCTTATCCAATTTGTCAACATGTTATGAAGCAAAACTCAATCTATTTTACTCTAATACACACTTGAATCTATTTCAAAGCATTGTTGAATAAAACTAAAAACGTTTTATTAAAACTATATTTGATTATCTCACATGTATCATACACTTCTATAAAAATGACATTCACAATTTAATCAAATTATTTCATGAGAATCATGGTTTGCCCATATGGATCTTGTTTGTAACAAGTCTTGAAGTCCATACAATCATATCTTCCCATTTGTTACTTGTAAGCACTCATCAATATGTTTGATCTAGCCCACATATTATCATTTTCATATAGTGGTATATATGATTAGCATGTTCTATTGCTTCCTTGGTTGTTTAACTTAATTGGCCAATAAGTAGATTGCTTGTAAATTAGAAATTACTTGTCTACTTAATTTGTTTTAGTAACATTCTCTACATTTATGATTGGTATATCCTATATTGCCTCAAAGAGTTGAACTTACTTGAATGCAAACCAAAAAACACAACCTTTCTGAAAATTTTCTGCCAAAAACCCAATTCTGGCTTTCTGGAATTCACCAGATGGGCAGCCCTCTTAATTATATAAGGCGGCCCCCTTAATGATTAAGGGGACCGGCCCCTAATTAAGGGGACCGACCATCTGATGGTCGGGGTTACTGTTTTCTTTATCACTTTTTGACCCTCTTCACCCTATATTTCCTAAAATTCACAAACATATTTTGTCCCATACTATCCCTCACAATTTACCTTCCTAAACCACATTTTTCTAACACTATAAATACCTTCTTCCCATCATAAATGCTATCACAGCCAAACATGTCATCCCCCAACAACCAAAAACCTAAGGTTTCAAGAAAAGCAAGGATCTCCGTCAAACCCGTTTGGAGGAGGACACCTGATTCTTGTCACAACTCAAGTGATGTTGTTCCAAGTCAATCAACAATTAAACCTCAAACCCACACTAATGACTCATCTCACAACCTATCATCCACTCATGCCCTCATTAATGCTTCTTCATATGATGAGCATGCTCAATCCCAAAACAACAATCCCAATCTCACAACCAATACTTCACATGTTGCTCATTCAACAAAAACACCATCCACTCATGAAGCACCTCTTCCACCCATATCATGTTTTCATGATTACCCAAGCTCAATCATGTCTCCACCACCAAGAGTACCACCACCACATCCTACAACCTCACATGCCATTCCTATGTTGCATGTTCAAACCCTCTCCCAAGACAACTATCATGCTCATCCACCATCACCTTCCTCCGAACACTTGAAGTTCGTTGAGGAGCTAAAAGAAGCTCATGAGCTTAGCGCTCTTTTAGCATTACATCTTGCTCAACACAATTTGGATCCACCTCAATCAAGTTCACCCTCATTACCACACAACATAAACCAAATTGAGAAGCATGTTAACAATTGCCCTTGTTGCATCTTCCTCCAACAACAAACAATTGCATTGAATGAGCATTTTACTTAGATTGAGTATCTTCTTACTAGATCTCAACAAACTACATCAAAACCATCAACCAACAAACCCAACTCCAAATTCACCCCCTCCAAGCTCTACATCACCAAACTCACCAAAATCTATGAAACCAAAAGTTTACATCCATTAAGCCACCAACATGATCCCCATTTACCATTCTTACCCAAGCATTCTATATGCTTATGTTTCTTATTTTTCAAATAAAACACCTCAACCATTTTGGCATGCAAGAAAGTTTAATGACACTCTTTGTTGGCACAATAGGATATTCTACTTGGTTTAGACTTCTAGCATTATGGTTTATGTAACAATGATTATGTGGTTGACATAATCATTTTGAATTAATGAATGCTTTTATATGTGTTTCAAAATTCTCCTTTGATGTGCTTGTTATTTGTTATTAGTATGTTATATATTTTTGCTTGTGCTTCTAATATTTTTCTTGCAAGAATTCCATAGCTCGAACCCTTGGTGCCCTCAAACGAGGGGGAGCATACATCAAGGGGAGCTTTCATCTTTTCGGCTTAAACCTTTTTGATACTACAAAAAGGGGAAGAAGTGAATATAAACTCACTAAATACTTGTCTAAAAATTAATTTTTGGATTTAATGAGTTTAAGTTTTGTAATCATCAAAAAGGGGGAGATTGTTGATATAAATAAATGCCTAAAGACGTTATTCATATCTCTCGATATCTCTATGTTTTGATAATCACAATTCACAAAACGAAAACTCATCAAACCAAAGATCATGATGTAAATAAGTATTTAGTAGTAAATACTCACTTTCACCATCTAATCACTTAAGGTATGAATAAACAAAGTGTCTAATGCATTATATGATCAAAGGAACATTTTTATTAATCATTAGATTTTTATAAAAATGTCACAAAACATTTTATATCTTTTATAAAACATTTTTGGAATTAAAAGAATATGTTTAATTCATTTACAAATACATGAATTCAAATTTTCAACCAAAAATGACAAATCTAATCCAGAAAAATTTTCCTCACAAAAAGACAAAGTTGGGCAACGTTCAGGAGGGCGGCCCCCTTAATTATATAAGGCGGCCCCCTTAATCATTAAGGGGACCGGCCCCTAATTAAAGGGACCGGCACGCTCCTGATTCCCCCCAGCTTTCCCTTTAAATACTGGTTCATTCCACCATTTTTTCTTAACTTTTTGCACTCTAAAGTTTCTGATTCAAACCTCCATTTCTATCCTCTAAAATCCTTTGATCATATATACATTAATCTTTATTTCAAAGTGATTCAAGCCTCAACACTCAAGTACAAAGAGAAGAATACTTCTATCTATTAAGATTAGAAGTATTACAACTTAGTATCATCTTGCTATCTAAGTTGTTTGTTCATTTCATCTTGTTAATCATTTATACTTTGGTGAATAAGGTGTATACATTAGTTAGCTAGATTTAGATATCGGATCTAGAATTGTTGATGGTGTAAAGTGGTTATAGAAGAGAAGAAGTAGAAGAGCATAGAATTAGTGATAGGGGATATAAGAAGTAGTAGCATATTGGAATAGTGATAAGTGATGAAGAAGTTGAAGGTTTTAAGTTGTGAAGACATTAAAGACTAGGAGGTGTGAAGACTTGGAAGCTTTGAAGTATATTTGATATAGAAGCTTTTAAAGTTGATGAATCATTGTAGTGGTTTATAAATAAAGGCCCTCAAGTAGAGAGATAGAAGTATTGAAGTTGTGAAGACTTAGAAGACTTGAAGTTGTGAAGTAGCAAAACCATTGAAGTTGTGGATAGATAGAAGTTGTGAAGGTGTGAAGAATCAAGTGTTGTGAAGAAGTATAGAATGCGTGAAAAGGTGTGAAGAAGTTGTGGTGTGATTGTAGTTGTGATATTGGTTCTAGCTACGATTAGAACTCGACATTTAGCTTAGTGTCGTTAATCGGTGTAAGCCTAGGTGTGTACGGTTTTCTCCGCCATAAAGGAGATGATTGACTTAGAGAAGAAAACTCTCGAGCTCGGTGCTCGGGGAGTGGAGTAGGGTAAGGAAGGTGTCCTTGTAGCCGAACCACTATAAATCTTTTGTCTCTCAGTTTTATCTTTCCATCTCTCACTATTTGCTTACTTACTTATTAGCATTTCGTATATAGTTATAATTGCTTGTGTTGTGCATATATTGATTTCACATAAAGATCAAACTAGGTTCTATTCACAACATTAATTTTATATAAACAAACCAAAAGGATATACTCATATTAAAACACATATATATATACATTTATATGTGATATATGAAATCATAATTTTTACTCAACATTCTATATAAGTAGTGTTTATACGATAAGTGTGAAAAAACTAGTATCTATATTTTTGTATCAAAGATTTTTGTAATTTGTGTCTATTCTTTAGAAGCAAACTTTTATAAAACGAAAAAGACGTAAAACTATTCAACCCCCCTTCTAGTTTTCCACAAAATATTATTATTTGTGTTATATAAAATACTTGATGAAAATTATATCAATGAAAATACATTTAAAATTCAATCCATTCATATATTTTTCATCAAGTATTACATAACACAAATATAAATATTTATGGTCAAAGTTGAATGAGAAAGACTATGAAAATTCAAAGTGGACACTTATTGTGGGACGGAGGTAGTATTATTAATGTGTGTTAATTAATTTGTTGTACAAGCATGCAGGGCCTATTTGTTCATATGTTGAACTAGGTGCTTTCACCTATTAATTAAATTTAGCAACCTTTAAAAAAAAAAAAAAAAAAAAGACTGAATAATGGAAAGCTAGTTGAGTACCATTAGTAGTACATTACAAAGTAAACAAGTTCAAAAAAGAGGATGAGCCATTATATTGGTAATACATTACAAAGTACCGCTAACCAGACAGAACCAGAAAACAGGCCCGAACCAGACTAGAACGAATGTATTTCAGTCCGGTCCTTGGTACACCCTTTTAACCATTTTCGGTCGTCAGTCCGGTTCATTCTTTCACACAACCGCATATTATACTTTGCTGGACCGGACCGACCGATGAACAAGACCGAACCAGGCCAACCCGTACATGGACCGAACATTTTGATCCGGTCTTCGGTCCAGTGTTGGGGGCAAAATTGGCTTTTGCTCCAGTCCGGTTTTCGAACCGGTCTCAACCCTAGATTATAATGAGACTATTGTCTTTTGAGGTATTGTAGGTAATCATGGAAAATGCAAGTCTGAAATGTCTTACAAATGAGAGTCAACTAACTAATAATGGATCCCAACTTTCATAGTTTCATATCTACATGCATATAGTACTAATAACAAATATAAAGAGGGGAAATCTTACCTACATCCAAGTGTAGGCAATTAGCTACACATCCCTTAGTAAAATCTTTTAAAAATGTACAGTTCAGCCCCTGCGACTTACTGCAGAGGCTGAACTGTACATTTTTAATTTTTTTTACAAAGGGGATGTGTAGCTAATTGCCTACATTAAGGTGTAGCTAACATATCCCCATATAAAAACTCTCCCACTGATTGGCGATTTGGGCGACTCATCCTATCCTTAATTTTGACTTTAATCTGCTCGATTCCCATTAAAATCCTTCAAACATTCTTGAATTTGGTCTTTGATTTGTCACTTTGTGTAAACCTTTGTATCAAATCAAATTTTGTTATTAGTATATATTTTGTGTGGTCCCGATCGGATTCTTGGTTCTTTTAGGGTTTTTTGATCGCTAGTTTAGGGTTATTGCATTAAACACGACCAATCAGTACACAATTATTACTACACCCTGCATGCATTGATTATTTATCATGGGTTAATAATTTTGCTTGTATTTCTTAAACCCTAGTTTTCTCGCTAGGGTTTACTCATCTCGTATTGAAGATATAGACTTTATTTTCTTCTTGTTAATATCTGGTTGCATTTTTGTTGATTGGATGTGCATGCATTAATTAAGTATGAAAAGTGGATTCTTGGATTCTGGAGGGGGAGGAGTAAAGAAAAAGAAAAAAGATGATGATTCGAGTAGTGCTAATCTTAGTTCGTCGTCCATGGTGTCTATTTTACCAACTCTTTCTAAGTTGGCATCTAGAGTTCGTATGAATGAGACTGGTTGGTGGACAGTATGGAAAACCATGGAAACCTGAGAGAGGTAATCATGTTGAAAATAATGATGCTAACGTGAGCATGGGTGTTGTTACGGGTAATAATGAGGCAGTGATTTCGTCCGCGTGTATCAAAAATATTGAAACTGGTAAGTCTTCGGGTAATAACTCTGATGTGTTGCCAAAGTTAACCAATGATACTAATGAGATCATAAAGCCATTTCCATGTTTCATGGCGAGTGTGAATGATGATGTTAACGAAACAATCCAGACTGTTAATGTTTCTAGTTCTAATGTTTGTGATACCTATCGTGTGGATTTGGCTAGTAGATTGAATGAGGTTTTACAACCTGAATGTACTATCGACTCGACTAATGCGAGTGTTGTTCGTGCTACTCCTAGTGCTGGTTGTGATTTTCATAGTGCTAAACTTGATACTACGTGCATGGTTGATAATGTGGGGTCGATGGTTGGTGATAAGGCTGTTACAAATGATACTATAGATTCGACTAATGCGAGGGTGTTTGATGGTAAATCTCAAAGCAAGGGTGATATTGTGGATGATCAAGTTGGTGTGAAAACAACTTCTACCAAGGATAAAAATATAATTGATGCGTGTAACAGTTTTGATGAGGCTATGAGAGATGCTGCAATAAAGTCCAATTTGAGTATCACTTCGATATATGCTTCAAAGTTCAGTCCTACAACTACTAAGGCTAATTTTCAGAAAATTGATGATAACATACCTAAGGATGTTGATTATGGTGTTGAGTTATCTCTTGCTTCGGTCCTTGAGGCTATTGTGGATGATCAAGTTGGTGTGAAAACAACTTCTACCAAGGATAAAATTATAATTGATGCGTGTAACAGTTTTGATGAGGCTATGAGAGATGCTGCAATAAAGTCCAATTTGAGTATCACTTCGACATATGCTTCAAAGTTCAGTCCTACGACTACTAGGGCTAATTTTCATAAAATTGATGATAACATACCTAAGGATGTTGATTATGGTGTTAAGTTATCTCTTGCTTCGGTCCTTGAGGCTAATGAGCGGTTGATGAATACACTATATGGGTATTTCATTGGTAAGCGTCTTACATTTCCCGTGGTTGACTGGTTTGTGCGAAATAATTGGGTTAAGTATGGAATTGAGAAAGTGATGATGAACGCTATTTTTTTTCCCTTCAAGTTCTCATCTATTCAGGGTGCATAATGTGTTCTACGGGATAGTCCATGGATGATCCGTGGAATTCCAATTTTTCTTAATAAATGGTCGCCCGAGATAAGTGTTTTGAAAGTGGATTTGTCTTGTGTTCTAGTTTGGGTGAAATTCCTTGATGTTCCTTTGGTTACTTATACTGCGGATGGGTTGATCTTGATTGTTTGAAATATTGATACTCCTATTCTTCTTGACTCGTATACCAATAAGATGTGTTTGGAATAGTGGGGGAGGAGTAGCTATGCTAGAGCTTTGATTGAAGTTAATGCGTCTAATGAGTTTTGTGATACTATAGTGTTGGTTGTTCCTAAACTAAAAGAAGTGGATATACGAAATAAATTATCCGTATTGAAAATGGGAACCCCTTCGATGTAGTACATGTTTGTTATATGGTCGCCTTCTTAATGAGTGTCCCAAATCTACTCCAAAACGTGTAGTTAATGCGGTTGATAAAGGCAAAGGTCTGGTTTTGAGAGCTACTAAGGAGGTGTTGAATGATGGGATTACTATTGTCAAGCAAAGGGTCCCACTTATAAGCAGGTTTTTGGGGCTTCTAAGACCATGAAAATAGAGTATCGACCGGTTGCTCCTAAGAATACAAAATCTTCTCCTCCTAAAGATTATACTAAGGAGGCGTCTAAGTCTAAATAACCAAGTAAGAATGTTAAAGTGGTTAACACGTCTAACGCTTTTGATATTAGTGGTGATTAGGATGGGGATCCTAATTTTAATGTAGAAGCTATTGCTAACATTTTTTTCAAGCAACGTGAATACTATTACTACTATTAATGGAGAACATGTTAGTAAAGAGTCAGATTTTGGTAATGGAATTGGGAACATGGATAAATATGCAAGTGCGACTAGTGATTCATTTGAGAGTCCAAGTACTACATCTCTCATTGAAAATATTAATAAGCTAGAAAGTCAAACAATTGAGGGGACGCTTGTGCTTCTAGGAGATGATGGGAAGGCAATCCCTATGCAAAAGGAGGCTATTGTAGAAAATATGGGAAACAATGAAAGCATCCCTAGCTCGTCCGATGCTACTGCTTCTGTTATTTTAAATCACACACCTGATATGGTCAATGATGGAAAAAAAGTAGGTAATCCATTTTTTAAGATTGGGAATTTGGTTTTTTCGGATAGTGACAGTGATGATGATGAAGTTCTTAAGGACTACAATGAAACTACTAGTTATATGGCATTTAACGGTGCTAAAAGTGGTAGTGGAGCGGGCATGAAAAGCTTATATGAGCAATGAAAGGAGGATACATGTGATCAAGACCCTTATGATGATGATACTATACCTTTGATGACTATGATTTGACCAGTGCCCAAATGAAGTATGCTAACGCATATGACATTAATCTTCGTGGTCCAATTAGATAGGTGTTTTTTTTTTTTTTTTTTTTTTTTTTTTTGCATAAGTATAGCTTGTCATTTCTTATTCTAATTTAGGAATTAAACATTGTAGGCGCGTTTTGTTTGCTTTTTTTTATAGTAATAATATTTTACCGGAGTAACCCTTTTAACAAAAATAATAATAATAAAAAATAAAATAATAAAAAATAAAAATCTACAAGCATATCCGACTCCGTATTACCTCTTCAAAATACATGTCTGCTTTGGTGCTTGCCTACCTGACTAAGGCTATGTTTGGCGCAGGGCTTTTTGGAGCTTTTTTGGGAAATGAGCGGTGAGTATGAGCTTTTAAATTTTTATTGTTCGTTTGACAAAAGAGCCATAAGGTTTGTTATTTTTAGAAAAGCTCATTTTTCCAATGCTCATTTTTCATAGCTCACTGCTACTGCTCACTGCTAGTTTTGCCAAACATAGCCTAAAAATAAGTTTCTTGGACAATTAACATATTTGCACTTATTCCAGTAATTTTATTTTTATTTTAATTTTTTTGGAGAGATTTTTGTACATATTTGCTCTTATTACCTTTGGACTTCTCTAAAACCTCTCATATATAAATAGGAGTTAACTATATTTTTGGTCCTTGTGATTTATCGGGTGTAACAATTTTGGTCCAATAGTTTGAAAACTAACGAATCGTGTCCAGAATCCGACGACCCGTAACAGATTTGGTCCAATTTTTCATTGACCGTTAGTTTGACCAATTAAGACACGTGATATACCCTAATTTTAATGGACTAAACGTGTTACACTCAGCAAACCATAAAGACCGAAAATGTAGTTAACTCATAAATTTATAAAACTAAAAAAATAAACTTTTAACAACTAAAAACTTTTATAGAAATTAAAAACTATCTAAGCTAAACTTAAGTAAGAACTAATTTTCTTGTTAGAAAGAAAGTAAATTTTAAAACTTACTAAACTATTTTTAACGATTTAGTAACGAAAACTGCTTTTTAATCTATATACAATAATACTAAAATAATAAATTTTTATAAAATTTATAATAGTTATAAAAGCTGCATATAAGTTGATAGAAATTCGAGTATTAATTTTCTTTAAAAAAAATAAAAAATCTTTGATTTTCTTTAAAAAAAATCTCGTTTTCTAATAACTTTTAAAATTTATACACGTTTTTATATAAGTTTTTATGCACATTTTTATACACGTTTTTATACACACATTTTTATACGCATTTTTATATATGTTTTTATTTACGTTTTTATATACATTTTAATCTACATTTTTTATAAATATCTTTATATATATATATATATATATATATATATATATATATATATATATATATATATATATATATATATATACATATACGTTTTTATCTACGTTTTGAAAAACGTAGATAAAAACTACATAAATATATAAAAGAGTAGATAAAAAGCATATATAAAAATGTACATAAAGGTGGATAAAAACGTGTATATATATATATATATATATATATATATATATATATATATATATATATATATATATATATATATATATATATTAAAAAACGTATATAAAAACATATATAAAAATGTATATAAAAGCGTAGATAAACAGTGTCGATAAAAATATATATGTAAACGTATATAAATAATGTGTATAAAAATATATGCATAAAAACGTGCATAAAAACTTATATAAACACGTATATAACACTGTCAAGCAAATTAGCCCTTTTCAAATATATGGATATATTCATTTTCAAACTATTGGACTAAAAGTGAAACACCCGACAAACTACAAGGACCAAAAATAATATAGTTAACTCTTTTATTTAACAATACCGATGAAAAGACAAAAATGCCCTCATATTTAATAGTCAAAATTGGTCAAACTAACGATGGACCAAAAATGTTACGGGTCATCGGATTCTGGACATGATCCGTTACTTTTCAAACTATTGGACCAAAATCGTTACACCCGGTAAACCACAAGGACAAAAAATGTAGTTAACTCTATAAATAGGCAAAAGTTCAATATATCTCATATTTGTCATAAATCCAATTAACTAATCCTGACCATTTCTTAAATAAATAAATAAAAACACATTTTTTTTAAATTAAACATCTTGCAAACCGTTAAACGTTACGCGAAAAAAATCATACCATCGCGATGAAAATTAAATTAGTTTTCTATAGATATGTCTTTCTATATACTTTTTACGAATTTTTTTTTTTCAAAATTTCTGCCCAGAAAATCATACATGATTTTTAAAAATCACATGTGATTTTTACAAATCACGTGCGATTTTTCAGGACCAAAATTTCAAAAAAAAATTAATAAATTCGTCGAACGTCTAGGGAAGTGCATGTTGGTTATTAAGTGTTTGAGTATTCCCAGATTAGGGTTAAGATAATCAATGAGTACCGGATATTCACTTGAAATTGTGTTATCACTTTCCAATAGAAACTATTCGACCCTATGCATGGGTTACACGAATATCTTTGTGGGATAAGACCAACTGAAGTTCTTGTTTTAGGCACAAATCAAGAACCAGATGCGTATTTAGTGTTTAGGGTTTTTATATATTATCATTCATGTAAATCTGTTATGACCTCTATTTATAATAGAGTTTACTCAAACCCTAGCCCATGGAATTATGTATAATTAACGGCCTATTAATTATATCATAATACTTTCCATAATAGTAGGAATCAGTGGTTATCAGTGGAAACAATAACACTAGCAGTGGTAATGTTAACACTAGCAGTGGTAAAATAACACTAGCAGTGGAAACTAACAGTGGTAAAATAACACTAGCAGTGGAAACTAACAGCAGAATCCACTGTCAATAGAATCACACTATCATCAGAAACAATACATAACCACTCTTGAGTCAGGGGATTCAGTGACCAAATAGGTGTACACTCCGTACCTCCAAACCCATTACCAGGTGTGAATTAATCCCTCAAGTGCACTAAATTTTCCAACAATCCTCCCCAAATTTAGTTCACTTCCTTTGCACGAAATAATAAACATAAAACAAAACAAATGCATAAATGGAAATATCCTGAAGATTGAATTTCCATCTTAGTACATATGCGTTCAAATATTCGAGAATTAGGGTGTTCTAAGAATTGAACCCTTCAACCCATTTGAATACCTGAAGATAAATACACACAAGTTTTCAAACACTTAAATACTCGTGACACTATACAAGCCATGTGTCCATATCCAATTCATAAATGTTGTAAAAGCTAAAAGTCCAAAGCTTCCTGAAGCGGCAAAACATCAACATTTACATAGGTGGTTCCTCTTTATTCATGCTCCTGCTTAGCACTTTTTCAAAGAAAAATAACCATTAAGAAGTTATGACTTCATCCTCCTTTCCAGCAGGTTCCAAGCACAAACTTTGGGATGACAATAAAACATGTGCTCCAGTCCACTAAATGTTCAGCTTTCCACATTGAACACAGCTCCCAAGTTTCCTCAGGAGGGAGTTGGGTGTCTTAGCATTCAGTGACTAAGTTGGACTTCAAACCCATCCCTTTAGCAGACTTTAAAACCAAGTCACTAGCCAAACCCTTCGTCAAGTGATCAGCCAAATTTTGTTGAGATTTAACAAACTCTATAGATATCACCCCATTCATGATAAGCTCACGAATCATGCTATGCCTGACACCTAAGTGTCTAGACTTCCCATTGTACATCTGGCTATAAGCCTTTGCCAATGCAGCAACACTATCACAACGGATAGAAATAGGTGCTATAGGTTTAGGCCACAATGGAATCTCAAGAAGCAAGTTTTTCAACCATTCAGCTTCTTTACCAGCAGCTGCTAAAGCCACAAATTCAGATTCCATGGTTGAACTGGTGATGCAAGTTTGTTTCTTGGATGCCCAAGAAATTGCACCTCCACCAAATAGGAATACCCAGCCACTGGTAGACGAATTGTCTTCAGTGTTACTGATCCAACTTGCATCAGTGTATCCTTCCAACACTGAAGGATAACCAGTATATGAGAGACTATAATCCATAGTTCTCTTCAAATACTTAAAAACCCTCTGAATTTGTTGCCAGTGATGAGCAGTAGGATTACTAGTATACCTGCTCAATTTACCTACAGCAAAAGCAATATCAGGTCTTGTACAAGTCATGGCATACATCAAGCAACCAATCACCCTAGAATACTCAAGTTGAGATACAGCTTTGCCAGTATTAGGCATTAGCTTCTCACTTATATCCATAGGAGTACTCACTGGAGTACACTCAAAGTAATTAAATTTCATTAACACCTTCTCAATGTAATGAGACTGAGATATAGAAATTTTGTTACTTTCATGTTTAATCCTAATACCAAGGATAACATCAGCCTCCCCCATATCCTTCATGGAGAACTTTGATGACAAAAATGCCTTTGTAAGGTTAACTTGATTTTGGTCAGTGCCAAAGATCAACATGTCATCAACATATAGACAAATGATGACTCCTTTACCAGATTCATCAAATTTGCTATATACACATTTGTCAGCCTGATTAAGTAAATAACCACTAGACAAAACCACTTTATCAAACTTTTGATGCCATTGCTTAGGTGCCTGTTTTAGTCCATAAAGAGACTTAATCAGTTTACACACCTTGTTTTCATTGCCAGGCATGATGAAGCCCTGAGGTTGGTTCATATAAACTTCCTCATCTAAATCACCATTCAAGAAAGCTGTCTTCACATCCATATGATGAATAATCAGATTGTGAATTGATGCCAAAGCAATCAGCAATCTTATGGTACTGATACGAGCCACTGGAGCATAAGTATCAAAATAGTCTATTCCTGACTTTTAAGCCCTGAATAACTAGTCTTGCCTTGAACTTTTCAACAGTTCCATCTACCTTCATTTTCTTTTTGAAAATCCATTTGCTACCTAGAGGTTTGCAACCAGGTGGTAGATCAGTCAACACATAAGTGTTGTTGCCCATGATGGAGTCCATCTCATCATTAATTGCTTCTTTCCAGAAAGCAACATCTTGGGACTTCATTGCTTCTTTAAATGTTTTGGGATCATCCTCAACAATGAAGCAATAGGAGTATTGATCAGAGACCTCACTCCTTATACCTTCAATTAAGTATAATTGAAACTCAGGTCCAAATGACTTTGGAGTCCTGACCCTATTGCTCCTTCTGAGCTCAGGTTCAGGTTGTTGTTCCACAACCTCATCAGGGGCCTGAGATGATAATTCATCAGGGACCTCTGATACACCAATGTCATCAATTCCATTTGGAATTCTTTGACTTAGTCTAGGGACTGATGAGAATCTATTCTCATCAAATAGTGCATCCCTTGATTCAATTATTGAGTTAATTGAAACAGATTCATTAGGTTCAATAACATAGAACCTATATGCCTTAGAATGCTCAGCATATCCAACAAAGATGCATTCAATGCCTCTTTCACCCAAAGTTTTCTGCTTTGGATCAGGGAGTCTTACAACAGCCCTACAACCCCAAACCCTGAGATAATTCAGGTTGGGTTTCTTTTTAGTCCAGATTTCATAAGGTGTAACCTTGTTCCTTTTATTAGGAACCCTATTTAGTAAATAGCAAGTTGTTAACATAGCTTCACCCCAGAACCCTTGACTCAGCCCTGAATAGGACAACATGGAATTAACCATTTCCTTCAGCACCCTATTTTTCCTTTCAGAAATACCATTTTGCTGAGGAGTATAAGGGGCAGTCGTTTCATGGATTACACCAACAGACTGAAAATACAGAGTATCCATGTACTCACCTCCCCTATCAGTCCTAAATCTTTTGATTCGAGACCCTTGTTGCAATTCAACTTCAGTTTTAAATACTTTAAATTTATCTAATGCTTCATCCTTAGTATGTAACAAATAAACGTAACAAAACCTAGAAGCATCATCAATAAAAGTCACAAAGTATTTCTTGTTCCCCAAAGAGGGAGTAGCATGAAGATCACATAGATCACTATGAATCAGCTCCAAAACTTTAGTTTCACGTTTTACACTTTGAAATGGTTTCTTAGTAATTTTGGTCATCATGCAAGTTTTACATTTTTCAGTGTCCATATCAAAGGCTGGAATTAACCCATCCTTAGACATATCTCGCATTCTTTTAAAATGTACATGGCCAAGTCTAGTATGCCATAGGGTTGAATCATTAAGTCTAGTATGCCAAGTCTAGTATGCCATAGGGTTGAACATTTGATTACACAAATAGCCAAAACCAATAAACACACTATGTTTAGATAAAACAAACTTATTGGATTCAATCACTTGTTTATAACCACAATTATTCAACACACTACTAGAAACCAAGTTTTTTCTAATATCAGGAACATGTAAAACATTAAATAAAAAAACAATCTTTCCAGAACTAAACTTCAAATCAACACATCCTTTTCCATGCACCAGGGCAGTTGACTCATTTCCCATATGAAGAATAGAACCATCATTCATTGACTCATAAGTCTTGAACCAGCTTCTATCTTTACGCACATGAATTGTTGCACCAGAGTCAACCCACCAAGCAACATCATCATCCTGCACAAAATAAATTTCAGATATATATGTAACATAATAAATCTCAAAAGACTTATTAAATATATTCTAACCTTTCAGAGAATTGGTGTTACCATTCCCTCCACTTGTGCCTAATCCATTGGTTTTATTGTCAATCTTTACACCTTTACAATCCTTCCTGAAGTGTCCAGTTTTACCACACTTCCAACAAGTCACTTTTGGTTTCTTGTTAATATCAGATTTGGTGTTATCTTGATGCTTACGCTTGCCCTTGTTGTCATTGTTCCTAGAGGAGTTGTTATGCTCCACCATATTGACAACTGATAGACCAGTAGCATTGCTACTCTTTGGCTTGTCAATGTCTTGTGCTTTGAGTGAATCCTCAATGCGCAAGTGACTGCCCAACTCAACAAGAGTTAACTCCTCCTTCTTATGTTTCAGCATATGTTTGAAATCTTTCCAAGAAGGAGGAAGTTTATCAATGATACAAGAGACTGAAATAGCCTCATCCATGTTCATCTTGTGTTGTGTGAATCGACCATATACTAAGAAGTTCATTGTATTGTTCCATGACTGGTCTAGAATCAACCATTTTGTAATTGTTAAAATTACTTACAAGGAACTTCTTACTTGATGCATCCTCAGCCATATACTTGGCTTCCAAGAAATCCCATAGTTCTTGAGAAGTTTCAACATTCTGATAAATATCAAATAAAGAATCAGGCATACCATTGAGAATTAAACCCCTGCATATGTAGTCATCATTCTCCCATTTGCTTCTTGCCCTCATCTGATCCATAGTAGCATCATCTCCAAAATCTTATGGAATCTCAGTTGTTAGAACATAAACCACATTCATACTTGACAACAAGAAGTGCATCTTCTTTTGCCATCTTCTGAAATCAACACCTTCAAACTTTTCCAACTTGGAAAAGTTAGCAGCCATTTATCTCATAGCAGCAGCCATTGATTATCACTAATAGTTTCTATTGATTGTTGGTTATTAAGTGTTTGAGTATTCCCAGATTAGGGTTAAGATAATCAATGAGTACCGGATATTCACTTGAAATCGTGTTATCACTTTTCAATAGAAACTATTCGACCCTATGCTCGGGTTACACGAATATCTCTATGGGATAAGACCAAGTGAAGTTCTTGTTTTAGGCACAAATCAAGAACCAGATGCGTATTTAGTGTTTAGGGTTTTTATATATTATCATTCATGCAAATCTGTTATGACCTCTATTTATAATAGAGTTTACTCAAACCCTAGCTCATGGAATTATGTATAATTAACGGCCCATTAATTATATCATAATACTTTCCATAATAGTATGAATCAGTGGTTATCAGTGGAAACAATAACACTAGCAGTGGTAATGTTAACACTAGCAGTGGTAAAATAACACTACCAGTGGAAACTAACAGTGGTAAAATAACACTAGCAGTGGAAACTAACAGCAGAATCCACTGTCAATAGAATCACACTATCATCAGAAACAATACATAACCACTCTTGAGTCAGGGGATTCAGTGACCAAATAGGTGTACACTCCGTACCTCCAAACCCATTACCAGGTGTGAATTAATCCCTCAAGTGCACTAAATTTTCCAACAGTGCATATCTATAGATAGATAATTAAATTCTCGTCGAGATGATGTATTTTTTGTAGCTTGAAGATTTATCGTTTAAAAGATATTTTATTTTTTAAAAATGTGAAAATTAGTGTTTTATTAATTTAGTTGAAAAGTTGATAGCTAATATGATCCTTTAGATATATTTGACAAATATTATATCGATATTGATCTATAATCTCCACACAATTGGGCCAAGGAACTACAGTATTGTGTTAACATTGTTTTGATATTGATAAAAGCATATATGATCTTTGAATAAGGGGCACGTACAAATAGAATTTTGTTCTCCGAAAACTGGCCATGCCAAATAAAACAGATATTACGTGATTACCGTCATATTCAATTACGACAAAAGCTTTTGCACATGGCCTCCGAAATCCCACCTACAGCAATGCTCCAACCGTACTCGTGATTTCAATAGTTGTCTAGATATGATCCTCCAAGTGCGAAAAAATTAGTTTCGTGTGTTTATTCACTGAGATTAAAAAAATAATACAATATATCGAAATCAATAATAATTCACGATAATGCGAACTCAACAGAAATTGTTATGTTTGGTTTTCCTGTACTGTGTGCATGAGAATACATTTTTTATATTCAGTCCATATAGTGGATGGTTAAACCCAAGCTATTAACAGCCCAATATATCATAAGACGATGACCAACCAAGTTGTTTAAAATGTCATCAAAAAACAATTGTACGTTTTATTAGACACCAAAAAATAATACTCCAGTTGAGATCATCTATAAGCTAAGTGAAATGATCGAAAGTGTATATATTCATAGTAAGTGATCACTGTATTTCAAAATCGTGCATATGGCATGTTCAGTCAAGTTTGGTTTACTCTAATTACAAGTTTAACGACTTTGACTCTAGCTAACTCATAGCAATATAGCATCATTACTTGACAATGTATGAAAAATCAAGACATGTGATTTGTTTGATGCATAGTGCGACTTATGAGTTATGTCTATTGACTACCTCGCTAAAAAATCAACTTATGTGTTAAATGTAAATCAATCTTATGTGTTAAATAGAAATTCGAATATTTTTATATAACTTGCGCTTTCATGAAATGACGATACATCATAAAAGCTTTTGTACAAGGCTTCCGCTAACTCAGCTACGACACTTAAGATAAATGTAAGATTTGACAGATTTCGCTATATTACCACACAGAGAACAACAACTTGCTTTTTGTATTACCATTTACCACTACCTATCTTAGCCCCACTCCACCCAATATCTTATTAAGCATGCATGGTAAATGAATTATACTAGCTGTAAAACTAAAAACATACACATGGTTCTCTTACATCACCAGCCTATAATTGTTCATTATCATAAGTCCAAAGTATTCACACTAAACTCAAACTTTCAAAAGTCAAAACTATTAAAAAACTAAAGATGTTTCCTCTATTCACGTTCTTCTTTGTGATTATAGCTTCAGCAGCCACTCATGAATCTCACCAGCCTAGAAACCAAGCTGAAGCACTTCTTCACTACTGTCTTTCGAGACATCTTTCACCACTTCCGGTTTCAGTTTCGATATCTGATAAAGTAACTGAAAAAGTTAACTTGAATTCGCGCATATATGCATCCAATCTGAACCAGGAAGATGCATGATCACTTCCTGAAGAACGGTCGTCCCTGACAACCCACATACGGTGTAAACCTTAAACAGTATGCTGGCAATGTTCAAATTGATGAACGAAGTGGGAGAACTTCGTTTTATTATTTTGTTGAATCATGCAACTCCTCTTCAAAATCACTGGTTTTGTGGCTGAATGGAGGTAAAGATTTGTATATTTGATTTTCCTACTCAAACAATATAATTATGGTGTAGTCAGAACTGCTGTTTGAGTAGGAAATCCGACACCAACGGGCGATTCCAAAGATAGAACATTCGCCACTGCATGATCAAGATATTAATTAATTTTAACGTCAACAACAAAAATATAGAAATCTAGTGACAGTGTTTGGCCATCAGGATTCACACCATACAGGCCGATTTCTGTATGAAAAGGAAATAAATTAGATAATTAATTGAACACCAATTTATTACGAATTTACGAGTAACATCATTGAACTATTAAGAAACAAATACACATATTTTATATTTACCTCCATTCAGCAATAAAACCAGTGGTTTTGAAGAGGAGTTGCATGATTCAACAAAATAATAAAACAAGATCTCCCACTTCGTTCATCAACTTGAACATTGCCAGCATACTGTTTAAGGTTCACAACCGGGAAGACCGTTCTTCAGGAAGTGATCATCTTTCTGGTTCAGATTGGATGCATATATGTGTGATTCAAGTTAACTTTTTCAGTGATTTTATCAGATGTCGAAACTGAAACCGGAAGTGGTGCAAGGTGTCTCTAAAGACGGTAGTGAAGAAGTGCTGGTTTTTAGGCTGGTGAGATTCATGAGTGGCTACTGAAGCTATGATCACAAAGAAGAACGTGACTAGAGGAAACATCTTTAGTTTTTGAATAGTTTTCACTTTTGAAAGCTTGAGTTTAGTGTGAATACTTTGGACTTACGATAGTGAACATTTATAGGCTGATGGTGTAAGAGAACCATGTGCATTATTCATTTACCGTACTTGGTAATTGGTAAATGGTAATACAGAAGCAAGTTGTTGTTCTCTATGTGATAATAAAGTGAAATCTGTCAAATCTTACATTGATCTAACGATCTTCATGGAAACCCTTACATATTACTGTAACTAAGTTACACATAAATAATCCGTTCATGACCTTTTAGAAGAAAACATATACATGATTTTTAGTCGTGCTTGGACCTAATTAAGGCGTGGAAATTATAATCTTTTAGCCTATCTTTTTTAGGATCTTATTTAGAGAGATGTGGTTTGATCTCAGAGTCGTTTTGTTGGCTTCAAATATCGGTTGTACTTCCTTGTATTATTCACTTAGTAGTGCCTTCTATTTTGGTTTTATACAATATATATGTTGCTGTTCAAAAAAAAAAACCCATTCCACGCATGAGTTCTTGTTGAAATTATTGGGTCACGGGGTCACATTTTTTTGTATTGAAACTTATTATGTATTAGGAACAAGAAAGATTCTCAAAGGTTGTCTGCTACCAAAATGTATAACTTCATCATCAAAGTCATGTGCATTAAATACAACTTCCGGACTGCTCCATCAGCCATGGCCAATACTTTTCACCCACATCTCTCTAGTAATCATAAAGAACGTATAATCTTGATTACAAAATTAATTTGTACATTAATAAGTTTATATCATTTTAAACATTGAACTAACCTCTATTAGTATGTTGAAGAAATTGTGGAAATCAGCCTTCCCTTGCATACGAAACTTGCTTTATCTTACTGGTCAATAACTCACAAAACAACTCTCATGCGAATTGGGGTTTTCAACAGTGTATATAACTTGCTTTAATAAAGACTGATTACACGTACAATAGAGATACCCTACCCTATTTATACTAAAAGTAAACAAACTAAAGTACACAAAACATACAAAACGTGGTGTAGTGCATGTAATGCCACTATCCTAGAAACCTGTAACAAATAAACATGCTATAGAATAATGTAATACCACTATTCCTTAATACTCGGTCAAACACAGACTTGGTAAACTCACTTCATTTTATTCACCACTAAATGGAGCAACCAAATATCGATCCACTGGCCCATTCTTCTTGATCCGTGACCCACATACAGACCCAAACCATGACCCATCAAGATTATACCCAACATTCACCCTCGTAATCTTGATGCCTAACACAGTCTCGGCTCCTGTGATCATGAAGATGGTCTCTTTCTCAGTCACCACTGCATGCTTGATATTTCACTCCATCTTTCACTGCCCGTCTGCCCCGTAAATGGATCAACCCACTGAACCATGACCCATGGCCTGCTCCAAGGACACAACCTGTTACGGGATCCACTTGCTCAAAGTTCTTGCTAAAATTTCCTTCTAAACTTTCGAGTTACAAAACGGTATTGTTTTCTTACAAACATACCGGTCTTGATCTCGTTCTTACTTCTTACTTTCTTACTAATCGATTCTTGCTTACTAGTTTCATGCTTGCTACTTGCTACAAACCTGAAACTTTCTACTTGCTATGATTGTGTTGCCTGCTACTTGCTACAAACTATGCGACAACCTTCTTGCTTGTTTTCTTGTCTGCTACTTGCTTTATTGTGATCACCACACATGATCAACTTTGTTCGGTCTTACTGTGAATCTTTGATCATTTGATTCACGGTTCGGTCTTCAGCTACTAAAGCTTCGGTCTAGACAACCCGCCGGTCACGCTTGTGTCCTTCGGTCTCGGTCTAAACTTTCTTGGTATAGGTATCGCCCGGTCTTTTGTGGCTCCTCGATCTTCTCGGTCTCACGGTCTTCTCTTGGTATCACGTCAGTAAACACTTTCCTGTCACCATCATTCTTTCTTCTTTTTCTATTTTTCTTTCACCTGCAAACAAGCCAACCACCGGTCTTTATATCGGCTCTTCGGTCTTCACCGAAATCTCTCTTCCGGCCGATCTACGGTCTTTCTTTCTTACTTAATGGTCTTCTCGATCTTAGCCAGAACTTAGTTTCCAGCCACGGTCTTCTTCTCGCCGTTTCTTCAGTCATGGTCTTCTTCTTCGGCGTCGGTCTTCAGTCGCTGCTTGTGAGCAGCTGGCCTTTCTTCTCCTTTCTTTCTTGCTACACACCAGGAATGAGCCCCTAAGCTCTGATACCAAATGTTGGAAAGCAGCCTTCCTTTGCATACGAAACTTGCTGTATCTTACTGCTCAATACCTCACAAAACGACTCTCATGCAAATTAGGGTTTTCAATAGTGTATATAACTTGCTTTAATAAAGACTGATTACACATAGAATAGAGATACCCTACCCTATTTATACTAAAAGTAAACAAACTAAAGTATACAAAACATACAAAACGTGGTGTAGTGCATGTACTGCTACTATCTTAGAAACCATGACCCCTCAAGATTATAACCATGACCCCTCAAGATTATAACCAACAGAAATTCACTAGTTTTCTAGAAATCAAATTTGATTATAGTGCTAGAATTGTCTATAACTAATGAACATACCTTGTTATATATCATACACTTTGAACATAAGATTCTTGTTGTTTTTAGCTGGCCATTCTTTAATCTTTCCTCCTTCCATTCTTGAACCATCCCATTATTAAATGGGGAATGTTTGCATCAACGAGTATCATTAAAATCGACTATGGTTGGAGGAATTCTTCAACCTTCGTGTTTGCTACCCTCCAATTCTAGTTGGTCGATGCCTCACCTATGATTACGAAACGTAGTTCTTCCAGCATAGTGGAAATATTGTCAAGCTCTTTCATTGATTTGTTAAACCATGGTTCATGTACTCTTGAGACCATACTCCACCAACAATATATGTTTTCGAAACTTCTACATCATCCACAGTCGAGATACTGACAAGCTATGATGCCAACTGACGCAGGACACAGAAGCGAGTATTGATATAACCCTAATCCGAGGAACGAGGATGAAACCTCAAAAGAGTATAAACCTTAATAGAAGACGCACTTTTACTTAATAATCAAATGATCAAAAGATAAAAGTTACAAAATCCTAAGCTCAATATTTATATGAGATGTTATCTTCGGTAAAAGATAATCACTTAAAGTAAAAAACATAATGAAATATAATTAAACTTTTCTAATTAAACAAAGTACTAAAAACTAAAAAATGAGGTAAGTCAAATGCAAGGCAAATGTGGGTGGCGTATTTGCTAAACATTTTCATGGCCTCCTCTTTTTAGTCCTCACATGCAGCGCATCCATGTCTAATGCGGAGCATTGGTCCGCTTTCCAACCAATCTTGTTTTGTTCTTCTTCGTATAAGCTCCTTTAGGCTCTTTGTCTCGATCGTTGTCCCCATCAAGATGGCTACATGATGACAAAGAGATGTTCACGGTTAAAAGATTTAGAGAAATGATTGACGACAAAATTTTAGCTCCTCATAATATAGTCAAGGAAACAAAGTGGTGCATGTTTTTATTTGGCGCCAACAAAAAGAAGACTTCCGGTTTTAACTCGGCTCGATCGATCACTATGGTATGGATCTTATCTCAATTATTTGTCCATTTTGCGAGAATGACATATAAACGGTTGAACATTGCTTCATAGTGTGCTCTCCAATAATTGAAGCTTGGGCTAGAGCCAATAAGTGGTGGAATATAGGAACTTTTAATATTTCGTGATATTATCGAGCACAATAGTAATACAAATTGTCACAATAAATAAAGAACGAGCCAAGCGGTTTGTTATGTTATGCAATATATGGTGTGGTGTTTGCAAAATAACAGTCTTCAAAAATAAAGTCTCAAACCTTACGACTATATGTGATGAGGTGCAAATTCTATTCTTTCATTAGATTTCTAATAGGGTAAAAGGGCTATTACAACATGGATAGAGTGGTGCTCGGACCTAATGAGGGCGTGTAAATTATAATCTTTTAACTTATCTTGTTTAGGATCTAATTCAGATTTTAGGGCCGTTTTTTAACATACGAGGGGAGGAAATGTGGTTTGATCTCTGGGTGGTTTTGCATTGAAGCTTATTATGTATTAGAAACAAGAAAGATTCTCAAAGGTTGCCTCCTACTAGAATGGATAACTATATTAGTAAGTTTATATCATTCTAAACATATATACGAGAGCGAACCATTTATGAAAACAAATACCAATCTGATCTTAATGCAAACATTATGGAATGACAAGCTCTTCAAATATGCATGTGTGTGGCAATGTCGGAGCTATGAGTGGCTTCCAAATACATACTGAATTATAAGACTACTATTTCCTAAAACTTGTTGCCTTCTTCACATGGAATACAGTTAATTAACTTGGAGCCCTAGTTGAGTATAATCCATATCAACTCGTTCTTTTCTATTGAAAAATGTTTGTGAAACTGTCAAAGAACGAGTTTGGTCCATGACTCAACTTGGGACCTAACTGGGCTACAAATCAGTACTGGATTATTTGAGAGGTTTTAAATTATTTGAGAGGTTTCATATAGATTGACTAAAAATGTTCCATTGTAAGTTAGTTCTGCCGATTTTATTAGAGAAAACTTATTACGCAATATCACTTGGAAGAAACCAATGCAACAAAAGCAACATTCAAATTACAAAGGAGTTTACTCTAATCATTAATCTTATTTTCTAGTTTTCAAGTTTTCATGTTCAATTAATCTTATGTTCTAGTTCTTTCGATTTCTAAATAAAGGAGTTTACTCTAATCGTTACTCAAGATTTCAATATCTATCTAGATATGATCCTCCGAGGGCGAAAAAAATTAGTTTCGTGTATTTATTCTATGTGATTCAAGAGAATATATAATATATTGAAATGAATAATACTTCATGATAGTGCGAACTCAACATAAATTGTTATGTTCGGTTTTCCTGTACACATGAGAGTACATTTTTTATATTCAGTCCATATAGTGAATGGTTAAGCCCAAGGTATTAATTAACAGCCCAATTCCATGATTTCTTTTTTCATTATAATAAAGTACAGTGTAATTGATTTCTTGAGTTGAGATCCATAAATAACCCATACATGCCATAGAACATATCAACCAATCATAGCCACCATTTATATTTTTCAACTTTTTTTTTAAAGCAACATATCTTTCAAACGGTAAATCTTCAAGCTACAAAAAAAATACCATCGCGACGAGAATTAAATGATCTTTCTATAGATATGCATTGTTATATACTTTCGACGAATTTTTTTTTTTAATTTCCGCCCAAAAAGAATCATATATGATTCGTAAAAATCATATATGATTCGTAAAAAATCATATATGATTCGATTCTTACGAATCATATATGATTCTTACGAATCATATATGATTCGTAAGAATCATACATGATTTGTTAAAATCGAATCATATATGATTCTTACGAATCATATATGATTCTTACGAATCATATATGATTATTTTGGGCGAAAAAAAAAAGTTTGTCGAAAAAAAAGTTCGTTGAAAATATATATAACAATGCATGTCTATAGAAAGATAATTTAATTCTCGTCGCGATAGTATTTTTTTGTAGCTTGACGATTTACGGTTTGCGGAATATTTAAGTTTTAAAAAAATGGTGGAAGTTTATTTTTTTATTTTGATAAAAAAAAATGAATGGCTAAGATTGCTTGATGAATTTTATGATAAAAGTTAGATCTATAAAGAATTTTTTGCTTGATTTCTTAAACCAAGTTGTTTAACATGTCATCAGAAAACAATTGTACGTTTTATTCGACACCATAAAATAATAGTTGAGATCATCTATAAGCTAAGTGAAATGATCGAAAGTGTATATATTCATAGCAAGTGATCACCGTATTTCAAAATCGTGCATATTGGCATGTTCAGTCAACTTTGGTTTACTCTAATTACAAGTTTAACGACTTTGACTCTAACTCATAGGCCATAGCAATATACTCCGTAGCATTCATTACTTGACAATGTACGCCTAATGTTAGTTATAACCGCGTAGCTCTTGGAGGAATTCACACTCAACATCAAGACATGTGATTTGTTTGATGCATAGTGCGACTTATGAGTTATGTCTATTGACTACCTCGCTAAAAAATCAACTTAAGGTGTTAAAAGTAAATCAATCTTACGTTTATATGAATGACGGAAATTGGAATATTGTTAGATAACTTGCACTTTCATGAAATGAAGATATGCATAGATTGATACAGCATGCTTGGAAACAAATAGTAAAATCGATCATAAAAGCTTTTTTAATTCTTTATGAAATTATTTTTACTTTAGGTTGTTGAATTTACTAACTCGTGTATTGCGAGTTTGTCACATCATAGTCCGAAGTAGAACAACATAGAGTGTGAAAGCTTGGACTTTCCTTGAAAGTTATTTGCTCTCGGATGTAAATGTTACCCTAATTTTTTGGCTACTTGTTTATAACGAGGCGTGTTTAGGGTCACGCGTTGCAGCGACGAAAAGGACGTATCAAACGAGTATTATAGATACAAGGCATTAAATATGTAATGTAAATACAATAGGTAAGTGATAGTGCAAATCATGTATTTATCTATTAAATATAATTTGTGTATGTCAAATATAAATTTTAATTATTGGTTTAATTTGTCAAACAAGAGCAGCATATGTCAATTCTATTTATGTTGATAGCATTTATGAGTATGCCATCATAGCAAGAAGAAAAAAAATCCATTTCTTAATCTATGTTTTTATTTATACAAAGTATACAACAATAATTATAACATTCTCAAAATTTTATCATATCCTCTTCTTTTGGATAAAGAAAAAATATGATCAAGGAAAAGCAAATTAAAAGATCCTTAAAGACAAACTTTAATAAACCCTAGCTAACCGGGTTTTATGTTCCACGAACTTTCACGTTTCTTTTTCGTTTCTATTTTATTATTAATTATAAATACATAAACTTTCATGTTTTGTTTAATACTATTATACGTGGTAGGTCAAATGTTCTAAATTCGTTTTAGATAAAATCATCAACTACATATATTTAAACACCGTCATTAATAAAATAGATTACGAATATTATTTGTATAGTTATTAAGTTATAAAAACAAAACGGTACTTTTATTGATGGTCATGATGAGGCCCCGGCCTTTCTAGCTAGCATATTAAGCAGCTGTTCGCCTGCATTAACAATATTTATATACGTGTATGATCCCAAACTAGATAATAAAATTGATTATATGGTACAACTTTTTTTTTTTTTTATATATTTTGTTACACAAGTCATGATTTCAATATATATATGGGGTAGGCGCAAGCGAAAAAGGGGGTCTGCATTATGTTTCTTATAATAGGTCCCCATCCGTAATACTTAAAAGCTTCCAATTGTTTCATTTCATCATAACATGGAGATACAAACTATGATACCCTCACCGGATGCAAGCACCACCACCACTCCTTACGTGACCGCACCGTCCACCCCACACCGCTTCCCAACTTTCTTCTATAGCGCGCCTACCAGCCCTACACACGGCCTCGTTAACTTTCAATACCTTGACAATGATAACAATAATGAAAATGATTTTGCATTCAACTTCGTCAGCGGCCAGATGGAAACACCTTCCATCTCTGCCGCTGATGAACTTTTCCACGGAGGAAAAATAAAACCCTTGAAACCCGTCCCTAGTGAAAGCCAAAATTCATTTTCTCCTAAGTCTAAGAAAAAGGATTTTGATTCTTTTATTGAGATATCTCATCCGAAATCTGACGATACATATCACGCTACTCAAAACACGCCGAAAAGAGGAAGAAAAGTCACTAAAGCAAGAACCATGCACAAAGTATCACGATCTTCATCACCTTTTAGGATATCAGATATCTTATCTGACGAGGAATCAACTCAAAAAAACTGGTACAACAAATGGAACCTAAAGAACCTGCTGTTGTTTCGTAGCACGTCCGAAGGGAGTGGGGTACGAAGGAAAGATCCCGAGAATAAATATTCGAGAATAACGAAAAGAGACGAAGATGTCAAGAATTCAAGTTTTAGAAGTATCGAAAGTTATAATTCGGTTGGAGAGTCGAGTGGAAGAGTCATGAGAAAAGTTTCGGCCCATGAAATGCATTATACCGCGAATAGGGCCGTAGCTGAGGAGATGAAGAGGAAGACATACTTGCCGTATAAATCGGGGTTGTTAGGTTGTTTGGGGTTTCATAATCATGGGATTTCAAGAGGGATTACTTCTGTCATGAAACAACAAAGAGGATATTAAGATGTCTGCTTTTATCAAATAACTCGAGCTCAAAGAGTATATCAATTAATATGTGCATGTGTTAATAGGTTTTAACATATTTATGGTAGAATTTTTTTTAGTTCTTTGAATGTTCGAATAAGGTTGAACATACCAGCATCGACTCATTTACAATTTTATGTTTCTATTACAGACATGGTTCTGTGTAATTTTTTGGTTGTTCATAATATATATCTGTAAATTAAATCTTCAAATATTATTGTCTAGTTTAAAGCGTTCTGTTTATCTAAATTTGTGACCTTCTTAAACAGATTGTACGAAGTAATATAATAACATATTTATAAATAATCGCCGGTTAAACAACCGAAAATCTCTTGTACAGTTTTAATTTTCTTTCGCAATGTTAATTTTCGTAAAATATATGAAATTTTACCAAATGATGCTGGTCCAAAATATTGTGCTTCTATTACTTGCTTAGTTAGTCTAATAATAGGAGAAAATTAAACTCGATTTCTATTAGACTCAATTGTTTTAACAGAAATCGTTCTTTTTGTTCTTTTTGTTCTTAGCACTACAGTTTTATATAGATTGTGCACAAGGTCACTTGTAATCCAGGTTCCACCACTGTTATACAAAAACAATTCAAGAATATGAGACCTTCAATCAACAATTCATATGAGTGATGTTACAAAGCCCGTACGTCATGTCATCGATCGAAAGGCATGTTATTTTTTATTTTTTTCATATATAGTAGCACTATGGTGTGCGTGTTATAAACGCTAACCAAATTCTAGCTAGCTAAAAAAAATCAAAGCATGAATCACACCGTTCTCAAAAGAGTTGATTCTGTCAATTGGTATGTGTTGGGAAAATATTCCGAAGAATAATACAAAACCGTCCAAGGGTACATATATAAGTGTGAATGGATATGATAGTGTCAACTATATATTCATACAGTAAAATGTTGTCACAATACTCACAATATCACTATATATTCGTATTTACTATTGGAACACTTCCCGACAACTCTTATGTGTTGGAAAACCTCATAGCAATTTTTTTTACTGTTTTTCAGTCACATTTTGAAAACTCTATTAGTGACGGATATTCTCAAAAAAATTGAAAAAACATTTTCAAAGTATTAGAATCTAGTAGGGTGGCAATCCACTCGTGTTTACCTATTCAGGTTCACAGGTTAGCGGGATTGAAATAACCTCTACCAAAATACAACCAATTTATTAATTGTGTCAAAATCTCAACCCTACCCTAACCCAGGCCTGTATAAACGCGTAAACCTGTTTCTAACCCGTTTAACCTGTTTAATTAAATAGGTTAAACAATGAATAAGATTAGTGATTTGTTAATTTAACTACTTTAAATGCAAAAATAATATAATGATCTAAAATATGATAAAGATAACATACAAATAAATATACGGCAATTTCAATGATATTTTTGTTATAAGGGTCAATTTAAAATCTGAGTTATAATCGTAATTTACTTATATTAAGTACTAGTTATAATGCCCGTGCACGCGCGAGTTTTTAAAATTTTTTTTAATCATATATTTTTATTTATTAAAAAACAAATAATTTAATCTTTGTTTCGTTTGATTTATGATATTTAATTATAGTTTTTTATTATTAAAGATAATTATTTAAAAATTTTAATCCTATTATTAATTCTATCTTATCTATATTTTTTGTATTTATCTTCTACTTGTGTTATAGATAAATATAAAATGTTACCTAATAAGAAAATAATTTTTTTTAAATAAAATTATAACTAAATAAGGTATGAATGCATTTTTTTAAAATGGAAAATTCCCAATAGGGGTTTTGTTTTATTATATAAAAGATATAACAAAATATATTTAATCCATATCCAGCATTAAAACCAAGTTATATATTTTATTTTTAGAGGATTATATACTTAAACGAGTTCACGTGTTGACCTATTTAACACTTACTCAACTCAAACACGACCTATTTATTAAACGGGTTAGACGGGTTGACCTGTTCTTTTACCCAAACCTGTTTATTCTCAACCCAAACCTGTTTAACTTCGTGTCAGGTTTGTGTTGTTTATCGTATCGCATCGAGAATTGTCACCCTAGAATCTAACAGGATGTTAAGGAAAACACATCGATATTCGTTCGTGTAATATTTTATAGAATTGTCACCCTAGAATCTAACAGGATGTTAAGGAAAACACATCGATATTCGTTCGTGTAATATTTTATAGAAGTAACATTGTGGATCTTGACATATACATATGTACAAAGTCACACCTTCCTACCTATTCATTTCACATACATCATGTACGTGACAAAAGAAATTTACATGCGCACAAATTATTAAGTAAAATATTATACGGCGATTCCGTCATTTTAAACATATAACATGCTCAAAGATCAATATTTTATATGTGATGTTGACACCTAGCTATTTCGTCACACCATTCATGGCTTTTTGGTTATCACTTTATGAGTTAAATCTCGAGTGCTGTTGTTTGGTACCGCCAGGACAGTGAACCTAAAAGAAAAAGGGATTGATTTTAGTTTATAAAAGAGATTGTGAAGTTATATTGGATTGATTAATTTCTTTTTTACGAAAAATATTTGGAGAAGACATCAATTTTCGTACGCTTAAAAATATATAAAATGCAACCTAACATTGATTAAAAATTTTGTGAACCATTTTATAAGAAATTTTTTTATTTATTAAATGAACTGAACATGTATAAACGTACATAAAGAATAGTCTCATTAGCTTATTTACGTTTGCAAATGTTCGGTAACCTGTTTGTTTCCGTTCAAATCGTTCACAACCCTAAGCAACAAGGTTATCAAGATCACGATCCAAACTATGATCATTTTCGTTTTCGCAAGATTGGATCGTAAGATCGAACCAAAATCGTAAGATCCTACAAAAATATGATTTTTTTAATAGCAGTTGTAGTTTTATATAGTTCAATACATAATTCGATCAGAATAAGCAATTTAAATGGATAGAATGAAATTTTGAAAGGTCAAATGTCGTGATAATTTATATATATAATGCAAATATATGCAATTTTTTCTTTTGAACGTCGAAATTTTATAATAAGAAGGAGCTAGAAACCAAGACAATTACATAACAGAAGTAATAAGAGACGGGTTTTGAAGCCACCCGACCCAACTAAACTGCTTATAACTACATCTACTACTAATCCAAATAAACGTCGTCAAGACAAAGTTATCGAAAAAGACATTTTCCCTTGGCCGCACTACTCGAAAAACACAAGCATTCCTATGAGCCCACATGTGCCACTAAAGTGAAAAAAACGAAGCCTCCAATATAGTGTTTTGCATCCTCTTTAACCGCAAATTTAGGAATAATCCTTCCATTACTGAAATCGGGATCTGGATCTCCCACCAATGGCCAAACAACTCATGAACTTGTGAGACGAACGAGAACTGAAAGAACAAATGATTCGTACTTTCAGAAACTTCTCCACATATTGGGCGGAGAATTGATGGCACATCAAACCCGCGAGCATCCAGATTTATAAGCGTTGGAAGTATATCTAAAGAAACCCACTAAGCCAAAATATTTACCTTTTGAGGAATAACTTTGCACCATCGTGTAGGAGATCACCACAAGAAATCAAAAGCTTCTTATCTATATACATGCGGGCAGACCCAACTGCGGGCAAATACATGCAATTAGTTCATGTTTCAAAACATTAGATGAACGATTTGGGGAAAAAAAAATACAACACGAGTCGTATATAATAGAAGTTATTTAAACATCCTAGCATAAATGTCAAAAGCCCAAAATTTCAAAGCATTAGTCATCAATGGTCAATCTATGATTTTGGAACGGTGCGTTAACTTCATTTCGACCAACAAAATTGTATGTGCTTCTTCTCCAAACTCTTCATCGTTGCCTACGATGATTTAAATTTAAAATTTCATTCTTTTACTAATTTTAATTGTGATGTTGGGCCATGTATATGGGCAAAACTGGGTCCAGTGGGCGTATTTTTATGTTTAATAATAAACATTAAGCTTTTTACTAGGATCGTGATCGATAGCGATCCTACGATCTTATTAGCTATCTTACGATCTTACTTCGATCCTATTCTGATCTTGCAAGGCTTTCTTATGCAGGATCGTAAGATCCTACGATCCTACGATCAAGATCGTGATCTTGATAACCATGCTAAATCCTTTCAGTTTCATTAACGGTTTTTATGCTCACCAACAATTAAATAAAAAACACCTTTTGTGGAAGCATCATGTTCATCCATCATGATACACAAGAGTAATTATTGGAGATCACTCATAATACTATCTTCATTAGTATTAATATACACATAAAGTATTGTTAATAAAGGTAAGGTTTGGTGTGATAATGATGATCACGTATATGCTAGTCTATATGACTATATGCATCTTTGCAAGTTGTCGTTCAATAACATTCATGCCACATGCCACTTTGTGGTACAAAGAAGATGCCAGTTTTACATTTGAAGTATGAATCCCTAACGCCAAGAGTCGACTCTTCGGTAATCATAAAGATATTATGGGTTAGTCTAACAACATTTATAAATTACCAGTGTATTTGAAGCTTACTATCACTCACATGCACTAATATTGTGTAAGATCCAAGTGAATGTGACATTGGATAATGGATATGGATCCCATGTAATTAGTTAGCTAATGGTTAAGGAAAAATGACAAATCTAACCATATTCTCAAAATGTTTTTCATAAAAATGTGAAAAATATTTCGCTCATTGGCGAGAATTTACTTGGACAAAATTTACCAAGGTAATACTCTCTAACCAAAAGAAATTACTTGGATTATAACTAGATAACCTTACAACAAACATGCCTTTTGTATACTATTGAAATATCATGATCTAAAAGCATGTAAAACATCTGCAATCAACAAGGAGCAAAGACATAATGGCACATGGCCATGGATGGAACGGAGCGAATTAAAACGTGTAGTCTACATACTTGTTGACTCTCTTAGTAGCACGAAGGTAATACTAGTAATGTGTTTATAATCGAGGAGTTGTATCAAGAATTACCACCCCGCGTTATTTCTTACCAAATATCACTGTTAATCCTCAAAAGCTTTTGTGTTTATTGAAAAGTTTTTTTTTTTTTTTTTTTTCTTCGACCAAAAATGTCGATTGAAAGGCTTATAATTGCCTTCACCTATATGAACTAAAAAGAACATGTTTTACACACTCTATGTTAAAGTAAGGTCTTATATATAATCCAAAAAGTAATTCATATTACCATTGCCTTATCAGCTGCCTTAGCGCAGTTGGTATTGCAATGAAGATTCGAATCTTGGGTCAGGAGACCGGGGTTCGAATCCGAGCAGCGTCGGGGTTTAATCCGGCCGTTTCTCTAGCAGGGTAAAATCTGTGTAGAGGCGGAACGGTTCCTCGCGACTCCGTAGAGCCACATTCCGTACACCAGCGTGGACCCGGTTAAGACAACATAGTCTGGTCGGAGTGGTGGTTAGGGCCCTGGTCTTCGGGGTGGTAAACCTAAGTTGGAAATTTACCGGTCAAAAAAAATATTACCATTGCCTCATACACAATAGTCAAGAAACATCACAATCAACGCAGTATGTGTTGCTAACCACAGTCGCACCATTCATTGCCCATATTCAATTATTGGACGCAACTAGGTTTCAATAATGTTGGTACTTTTTACTTGGTTAACTATAACTACAAAGCTAAAGTAACCAAGTTATATGACTTTGAACAAAGATGTATAAAACGATTAACAATAAAGAAACGTAAACATAAGAGACAATATTTTTCAACGTTTAATTCTTTATTAGAAGTTAATAAAAAAGAATCGTACTCAAGTGTTTGCGGAATAACACTTGAGATTGAAAACGACAAGTATGGTATTGACTCCTTACTAAACTCAATCTATGTTGAGTGACAACTTTCAGGACCCACTGAGCTATCTCAGGGGTTATGTTGTTCTTTGGAGGAGTAAAAGTGGTTTGTGAATGCTTAGCATTAATTGCACAAACTTGTCACTTTTACACCTCTCTTATGCTACCTATTTATACACAAATGTGAACAACCCTATTATACAATGGTCCTAAGTGTTCTTCAATAAAATCTTGATAGATTTTATTCTCTGGCAAGGGAAACTTCTTTGGGTTAAGTCCAAAAGGCACTTTCTGATGACAGCCTGATTTTAACCATTTGGGAAAAGTTTGACCTTAAAGTGATAAAACACTTTAGTGAAACAGATCAAACTTTCCCGCCCAGTCCCGCCAAAACTTCAGTCTTCTAGTCATCAGTCTTCAGTACCATGAAGTTGTTGAGGAGTCTTGGGGTTCAGTGAGTTATTGTCATCCTCACTGAACCCATCACCTTCTTCTTGGCTTAGATCACGCTTCACTGAGTTCCGCCTCACTGAATGGAGAACCTTTCTTCTTAGGCTCGGTCTAAGCATCCTGAAGATGACTCACTGAGTTACTGTTCACTCAGTGACTTGTTTATACTTAGGTTATTTTACGTTCAAATCCTTGTTAGAAGAAGATTGGGGAATTCAGTGACCCAACAATCTCCCCCTATTTGAACATACAAATAGCCTAAGTGTTTCTTGATTCAGTGTGAGTTGGTAGGGGTCTTCATCTCTTACTGAATGTTGTTGTAATTATAAGTAGGACACATAATTTTAAACAAAACATCAAAGTTTATTCATAGTTATTACAAGTCCTACAAATTACAAAAAAATAAAAGGATAGTTGTTGCAGATCAGATGTTCAGGTGGTATCCAAGGTTTTCAAGCTTTGCTTTCTTTGATCTGAGTAGGTGTCTTTCAGGATGTTCATTGATCATTGCTTCCAAGTCCTGGCAGAATCTTTTGTTCTCATCACTCTGAATGGGGGACGCCAACATGAGGTACATGAGCATTGCTTTGATTCCTCCCTTATCCATATCAGACCACCTTTGAAAGCCAGGCTTCCATATTCATCAGTGAAGCACAAGCCTCTTTCAGGAGCTTCAAGGACCGCATTGTTCACGAACGTGATCCCTTCAGGAAGCGACCTGTCACACTCTAACTCTGGTACCTTGATATCAGGCTCCAACTCTATTTGCTTCCTTTTCCTCTTGGAAGCCTTAGATGGAGCAGTCTCTTCAGCTGAGTCAGGAAAAAGTGAGGGAATGTTAAGAGCCTCAGGCATTGCTCTCAGTCTGTCATACCTATCCTTCAGTGATTCGAGAAGTTTAGGTACCACAACATTGTTCTTTTTGGCAATGATAGAACGAAGCTCATCAAGCTCAGTGATCCCAAAGCCTGCAAACTTGAAAGGCTTATGGATGTCAAGTATTCTTTTATCACGTCCCCTAAAGACGGTGACCACCGCAGGATCAGTGTTCCTGTGGATTTGAATGTCAGTGATCGTTTCAGGTCTTAATCTCTCTTTCATCACCCAAGTATACTTTTCGATCCTGTGTTTTCTGATTTGAGCATCCTTCCTGAGCTTGTTTTCTCTTTCCCTTTTGAGAGCGTTTAGCTCTTCTTCCTGAGCCTTTTTAAAGGTTGCACCAGCTTGTTCAGTTGCTAGTGCCTCAGTATTCAACCCAATCTTTTCTGCTTCCTCATGAACAGCCTTAATGAGAACAAGCTTGCTCATTATCTCTTCCTCAGCCACCTTGAGTAGTGTCTCAGTCCTTTCCATGTGAGCTTGAATTTTGTCATGAGTGAGAAGTTGTACTACTCCATTGATTTCAAACGGGACCTTGATAGGTGCATCAGGGTCAAATCTGACCATGGTTGAGGCTGGCTTGAGCACATTTTCAGGACTAGAGGTGGTAGCAATACTTTTGCCTCTGTCCTGTCTAAGAGAAGAGGAGACTGGTTCCTCCTGAGGTGGAACTTCGGTGATTGGTGTTGCTTCAGTGACATGCTCCCCCTCAGTGTGAGAGGGCTGTCCAGCTTCTTGTTCAACAGTATTAGGGGCTTCAGTAGTATTCTCCCCCTCAACATTTGCCTGAGTGTCAGTGATGGCAAGTGTTGGCTGTACTGAAGACGAAGGAGATGCATCCTTGAAGGCTTGAAAAATTTCAGTCACCATAGACTTGATCTCCTGAGTATCCTGCTGAATGATGGACACCCTGGAGTCAAGTGCAGCCTGTGCATGTTCAAGAGCTGTCATCCTGGATCCCAAGGTCCATGCCAGAGAAGTAGACCTTTGGGACTGAGTTGTCACTGATTCCTCTATTTTGATGAAGGAAGATTTGAGAGACTCCACCGTAGTGGTGAGACCCTGAAGATTAGAACCCTTCAGCAAGTCAAGTAACTCAGTGAGAGCCACCAAGTTTACCTGATATGTCTCGGATGCCTGAAGTACCTTCCTGGTGAGTTCAGGATCATCCTTGACTGATTCTTGAACCGACTGAACCCCTACATTTAGTTGGTTGAGGGTTATCAAAAACTGATTCAAGCGAGTGATCATCTGTGTCAGGGAATGGTTGACTGAGGAATTTTGTTCCCTGACATCTTCATCGAAGTCTTCGACATCATCTTTGAGATTATGAAAGTGAACCGCCTGTTCAGTGTGCATGTCAAAGACCTCATCAGTGATCCCCCTGTACAAAATGTTAGTAATCTTTTGGATGAATTTGGTGAAGGTCTTCACAGTGAGAGGAGCCTGATCATCTCCTGAGGACTCTGGCTCGGACTGTGTGTCAGCATCGTCATGGTTAGAAGATTGAGGAGACTGAGGAATTGGTTCAGGGACTGTCTCCTCAAGCTCCATATCCTCTCCGGCCTTGAAGACTTCCTCATCACTGTTGAATTCATCATCAGAGTATAGAGCTGCCTGAGCTTCAGCTAGGGACTGAATCTGCAAAGAAAGGTGTTGGCATGAATATTACGATATTTAATCTAAACATCCTCTTCATGTTTTGATGATGACAAAAATGTAAGTTACAACATATAACGTAAAGTGCTTAAGTTACTTGTGATCATAATTCATCTATGCATTCTTACGTCAACAAGCCTCGACATCTCAACGTCTCAAGTATGCTTCAACAATCACTTAAGGTATGGATAAACAAGTGTTTAATACATTTCATGATCAAAGGGGTATTTAATTAACTAATACAAAGTTTATTTAATTATATAAACTTATTATATATTTTTGAAAAACACTTTTGGTAATAAAGAAAAATGTTTTAATCATACTAAATATATGATTTCAAACTTTTAACCAAAATTAGTTAGTTTTTCACCAAATAAACTTTCCCCACTAAAAGACAGAAAATCTGGCCGTTTCAGTAGGGCGGCCCCCTTAATTTTAAGGGGACCGGCACACAATTAAGGGGACCGGCCACGCTCCCCTGTCAGATTTTGTCAGAAATTTTTCCCTATAAATACCACCTCAAACCTGGAATTTTTCCAACCTTTTGCACAAATATTTTCAGATCCAATTCTCTCTAAACATCCTTCTAAAACCCTTTGATCATAAGATTATTAATCTTTGTTTCAAGTGATCCAATCTTTCATCACTTAAAGTGCAAGAGACGTATCCTCCCTATCATAAACCCAAAGATGTATTAGGATCTAATTAGTGCTTATGTGAAGTTGTAAAGACATTAGTGGCTTGAAGGTGTCAAGACATTAATGCATTGAAGTTGTGAAGACATTAGTGTCTTGAAGGTGTCAAGACATTAGTGCATTGAAGTTGTGAAGACATTAGTGGCTTGAAGGTGTCAAGACATTAATGCATTGAAGTTGTGAAGACATTAGTGCCTTGAAGGTGTCAAGACATTAGTGCATTGAAGTTGTGAAGACATTAGTGGCTTGAAGGTGTCAAGACATTAGTGCCTTGAAGGTGTGAATATACTTTTGGTGTGAAGAAGATAAGTTAGGAACTAGATTGGTGTGAAGAAGATAGGTGTGGAGTAGTTAGTTGTGAAGTAGATAGATTTGAAGAAGTAGATTGGTGTGTAGATTGGTGTGTAGATTGGTGTGAAGATTGGTGTGTAAATTGGTGTGTATATTGGTGTGTACGGTTTTCTCCGCCATAAGGGAGCTTGTTGAGTAGTGAAGAAAACTCTCGAGTAGGTGACTCGGGGAGTGGAGTAGGAACAAGGAAGGTGTCCTTGTAGCCGAACCACTATAAATCATCGTGTTCGGTTTGCATGTTCTTTCTCTCATCTCTTTTCATTCATTCTTGCATTTATCGCTTTATATCTATGCTTGCCTATATGTCTTAATTGTTGCTTATATTGTTGTGATGATTGAATGTGCTTTACATAGAAGTTAATAGTGTGATAGGACATATAATTGTATGTTATGGTCAAATGGACTAATATATATATTTAACACTTCTCATGTTGAGCTTAACTTAATCGATAATTTGATACAAAACGTTTTAAGATTTTAAAAGGAAAACTTATACACATAAAGTTTGATCTATGCTTCATTCATAAAACTAAGTTTTGAAAACTAATCTAAAAGTTCACATATATAATTGATCATATTGATTATATGTTGCTTTTATACTAAAATCTAATTGAAGGTTTTTCAAACAAACAATTGAATAAATTCTAATCAACATTTTGAAACAAAGTTTTTATAAAACGAAAAAGAAGGGAAAACTATTCAACCCCCCCTTCTAGTTTTCCACAATTGGTACCAGAGCCACGTCGCTCAAATTTTCAAAACAAATGGTTTTAAAAATTGAGTACGATCCATGTATCAAATTACCCATTAAGGAGGATTTAATATGAAAAGTGTTTTGTTGATTAACTTGTATTAGTTTTGATATTATATACACTAATTATACTAGCTCGAGATAAGATTATACATAAAACAAGTGTTATATGTTCGTTTTTAAAATCAAAAAGTTACACACCTTTCCACAAAGTCAGAAAACAATTTTTAACAAAAATTGCATTTTTGAGTATCAGATGGGCGGCCCCTTTAATTGTCTGGGCGGCCCCCTTAAATACTGGGCGGCCCCCTTAAATTTAAGGGGTCCGCCTGTCTGTTCGACAGTTTTTCAAAAACTTTGAAATATCATATATAATTAACCGTAACTCCGTAGAAGTCGTGCCACCCGGCGTTTCAAAGGTAATTGAGTCTACTTTCATTTAAAAATACTTACAAGTAACCATTACAAACTTAAATAAGTCAGAAAGTTAAAATACTACACGAAGGTCAAAATTTTGAGTCTTGTTTTAACATAAAACTTGTATTTCAACTTTTCCTTCGAGTCGGGCATTCCTAGTCGATATATCTTTGAAAAATTAAGTATTTATGTTTTCAAAATATTGATCTTTATTAAATTTTAAAATGGATAGGAAACTTTTTTATTTTCAAATAAAATCGAGCTAAGTAAACATTGGTATATATAAAACACAAAACGACGACAAGTGTTTTATGTGCTATGTGAACTCATTTGTGATTTTACTTTGCTAATCGTTGCTATTTGTAATTTAGCTATTTGAATATCTTAGCATATGTGCCTTGTACTCTATTAGTTTATAGTTAGTTATCCAGCTTATACTTAACTTGATCTTATGCTAGATTTCTTGTGTTAGGATTGCATAATTATGCTTGCATTGCATATAGGAATAGATGGCTTAATGTTACTCAAACATCTTGTAAATGAGTTAAATCTAATCACCTAAATATTTCAATCAATTTAATCTATTCTTAACAACACACTTAAACATTTTCAACAAATTACCTTGTTTTACCTTAAGTTGTTTAATATGACAAATTGAATCTTTGTAAAACATTAGTAGTAATATAAAAGAAAAAGTATTTTCAAAATCTAAGTGTGTTCATTATAAGTAACTATGAAGAGTCTTTCACATAAACAAAACTTATAACAATCATGAAGTAATAAGTCAAATTTCAATCATTCACCAACCTCACTCATAAATAATCTTAGGATTAATGGAACACATTATCAAAATGCCTATTTATTTTAAATGAGTGTTTGTGAGGGTCAAGAAAGATCTTGATATTATATCAATTCATTATTCAAATTATGGTTGATATATTCATCAAATCTAATTGACATGTTTTTGAGTATGGACAAGAAATTGGATTGTTATTTGTTTAAGTTTCAAGATTACATCAAATGATATAGTCTTGAATCTACATACTCAATCACACTAGATTGATATGAAAATATTTACATCCTTTGTAGATGAAAAGAGTATGCATTGGATCATAACTCACACTTGTGTTGATAATGTCATATTGAATCTACTTGTCCAATAATTGTGTTCCAAATATTAGAATAATATTTTAAACACATTTATAAAATATACAATGAAGTAGGATTGACGACTTGGATGTTTCGTCCGAAATATTCAAGCAATTTACATTGCAATGCAATGGATAAATGTGTCATATCCAAAAAAACCAAACATGAGCAAACTAACAACATATGTAAACTTTGCTCACACTACTTAAAATTATCACCACAAGATAAAATACATATTTAAGAACAATACACACTATATATTATATGTATTTCATTTTCTTTGTAGCATGAATGGTTGTGTTACAAGATAATGCACTACACTTTTCTTTTTGAAATAATTTAAGTTATTAGAATTGAAAAACAACTTGTCACAATGCATAAACAAGTAAACTTCATTTTGTTTCAAATACTAGTTAAATTATGATATATAACATTGGCAAAAATCATAGAAAATAATATTTGCTTTAGAATATATAAATGTCTAGTTTTGATATCATTTGTGAATCACAATCTCGTTTAAGATAAATAATCTTAATGAGATTCATTTTTCAAGATATGCTAAGGAGCATTCATAAATCAAAGCACATTTATTAAATCAAGTAATATGTCATCAAAACCAAATAACCGGTTAATCATGAACAAAAGATTAAAACTTTGCATTTACTTTTATCTTAACATTTAACACATCTCTATTGGGATAGTGAGTAAAATATATCATGTAGACTTACCTTCATAAAAACATGGTGTTTGAGTCACATTATGCCAAGTACTAGTGAATCAAGCAAACTTCATATTTGGTACTCTTCGATAGGTGGATTTAGGAACTCAATTTCTTCTAAAAAGAGAATGACTACTGGAGAATCTATTGACTAGAAACTCAATTTAACCTAACGGTTGGATTGCTTCTATGTGAGAAGTTGGGTGTGTGTAACCCGTAAAAATGGTCGTGTTTAGCCTGAATTGAGCACCACTAGTAATAGTCTCATACTCATTCTCTAACTTGATTAAATCGCTCTTCCTAAATGTATCTAACGCTAAGCTTACTTTTATGAACTTTGCTTCTCATTAGATGATTTCATTCCTAGATTTATGGCATATCGCATATATGTTATTTCTAGATGTTTATTTGCTCCTATGTGATTTGATTGTATGCCTTTACATGATTTACTCTATATGTATCATTCATCTAGGTATATTTTTATTTCTTTTAGATCCTACACCCTTATTTCATATGAACCTTAGTGTCATTTTCCGATAGGTCATATTAGTCTCATAATATATCCGGATGAGCATGAATTTAATGGGAAGGGAAATGACACTCACTCACGTATATCCTTCTACCTCACACCACCTAGAGTACCACCACTTCCTACAACCTCACATGCCACTCCCATGTTGCATGTGCAAACCTTCACCCAAGACAATTATCATGCTCCACCACCATCACCTTTCTCCGAACACTTGAAGTTCGTTGAGGAGCTAAAAGAGACTAATGAGCTTAGTGCTCTTTTAGCATTACATCTTGCTCAACGCAATTTGGATCCACCTCAATCAAGCTCACCATCATCACCACATAACATTTACCAAATTGAGAAGCATGTTAACAATTGCCCTTGTTGCATCTTCCTTCAACAACATACCATTGCTTTGAAAGAGCACTTTACCTGAATTGAGTATCTTCTTACTAGATCTCAACAAACCCCATCACTTGAACAACATCAAAACCCTCAACCAACAAACCCCACTTCAAATCCACCACTCCATCCATCAAAGAATATATCAACTCACAATTATCTCCACCATCAAAAGTTATCACCACCTCATCCAAGTGAATTTCATTACGAAATGCGTCATTTCCACTTACTAGCAAGTGAAGAACACAATGAAGAAATCCAAGCTTCAAGTGTTGTCGACTCATGATCAAGTGTTGTCGACTCATCACCACCTCATTTCACATATCCACCTTCGGTCGTCAACCAACAAAACACCTAAAAATCCCATGATTCCCTATCATCCACCCTTGTCGAACGATATATTAATCCAAACCATAATTGTCAACCCTTTGTCATCACCTTCCCTTTACATTCACGCTCATCCCTCCTCATTCCCCTACATTTTCCTAGGTTCTAATCTTTGCATTAGATTCTAAATTTTCTTTTGGATTTAGGTTTTGTTTTAAAAACAATAATTGCATGTGTCATACTTTTAGTGCATATACCTAATATGTCCATATATTGTTCCCCTATTAGTTTCATGCATATATCCATTATCTTCATTATATACATGTGCACTTGTCTACTAACTTTGTTTTGAAGGATTACTTCACCGCTCGATTCTTTGGTAGCCAAAACAAGTTTTGAGCATACACCAAGGGGGAGCATACACCAAGGGGGAGCATTGAGGTTGATAGGATCAAGGCTTCACTTACGATGATGCAAGCTCGCCTTTTACATTCTATCTCAAGAGTTCAAGCATTGTAGAAGTGTCATTTAGAGTCCACCTTTTTGCTTCGACAAAAGGGGGAGAAGAAGTGTAAACAAGTAACTTATACATTTTACTATAAGTTATAGTTTACATAGTTTGTCATCATCAAAAAGGGGGAGATTGTTGGCATGAATATTACGATATTTAATCTAAACATCCTCTTCATGTTTTGATGATGACAAAAATGTAAGTTACAACATATAACGTAAAGTGCTTAAGTTACTTGTGATCATAATTCATCTATGCATTCTTACGTCAACAAGCCTCGACATCTCAACGTCTCAAGTATGCTTCAACAATCACTTAAGGTATGGATAAACAAGTGTTTAATACATTTCATGATCAAAGGGGTATTTAATTAACTAATACAAAGTTTATTTAATTATATAAACTTATTATATATTTTTGAAAAACACTTTTGGTAATAAAGAAAAATGTTTTAATCATACTAAATATATGATTTCAAACTTTTAACCAAAATTAGTTAGTTTTTCACCAAATAAACTTTCCCCACTAAAAGACAGAAAATCTGGCCGTTTCAGTAGGGCGGCCCCCTTAATTTTAAGGGGACCGGCACACAATTAAGGGGACCGGCCACGCTCCCCTGTCAGATTTTGTCAGAAATTTTTCCCTATAAATACCACCTCAAACCTGGAATTTTTCCAACCTTTTGCACAAATATTTTCAGATCCAATTCTCTCTAAACATCCTTCTAAAACCCTTTGATCATAAGATTATTAATCTTTGTTTCAAGTGATCCAATCTTTCATCACTTAAAGTGCAAGAGAAGTATCCTCCCTATCATAAACCCAAAGATGTATTAGGATCTAGTTAGTGCTTATGTGAAGTTGTAAAGACATTAGTGGCTTGAAGGTGTCAAGACATTAATGCATTGAAGTTGTGAAGACATTAGTGTCTTGAAGGTGTCAAGACATTAGTGCATTGAAGTTGTGAAGACATTAGTGGCTTGAAGGTGTCAAGACATTAATGCATTGAAGTTGTGAAGACATTAGTGCCTTGAAGGTGTCAAGACATTAGTGCATTGAAGTTGTGAAGACATTAGTGGCTTGAAGGTGTCAAGACATTAGTGCCTTGAAGGTGTGAATATACTTTTGGTGTGAAGAAGATAAGTTAGGAACTAGATTGGTGTGAAGAAGATAGGTGTGGAGTAGTTAGTTGTGAAGTAGATAGATTTGAAGAAGTAGATTGGTGTGTAGATTGGTGTGTAGATTGGTGTGAAGATTGGTGTGTAAATTGGTGTGTATATTGGTGTGTACGGTTTTCTCCGCCATAAGGGAGCTTGTTGAGTAGTGAAGAAAACTCTCGAGTAGGTGACTCGGGGAGTGGAGTAGGAACAAGGAAGGTGTCCTTGTAGCCGAACCACTATAAATCATCGTGTTCGGTTTGCATGTTCTTTCTCTCATCTCTTTTCATTCATTCTTGCATTTATCGCTTTATATCTATGCTTGCCTATATGTCTTAATTGTTGCTTATATTGTTGTGATGATTGAATGTGCTTTACATAGAAGTTAATAGTGTGATAGGACATATAATTGTATGTTATGGTCAAATGGACTAATATATATATTTAACACTTCTCATGTTGAGCTTAACTTAATCGATAATTTGATACAAAACGTTTTAAGATTTTAAAAGGAAAACTTATACACATAAAGTTTGATCTATGCTTCATTCATAAAACTAAGTTTTGAAAACTAATCTAAAAGTTCACATATATAATTGATCATATTGATTATATGTTGCTTTTATACTAAAATCTAATTGAAGGTTTTTCAAACAAACAATTGAATAAATTCTAATCAACATTTTGAAACAAAGTTTTTATAAAACGAAAAAGAAGGGAAAACTATTCAACCCCCCCTTCTAGTTTTCCACAAAAGGTTAGCCGGCTCCTCTTCATAAGAAGACTCGCCTTTGTTTTGGCCAGGTCCTGACCCCTCAAATCCGGTAGATTGGGTTTTATCTACCTGGTCCTCAGGGTCAGTTCCCGAGTTATGCGCACCTTCGGGGTTGGTTGTGAGTTCCATATCAGTGGGTGGTATGTGTCCCTCTGAATCTTTGTCCCTCGTGACCCCTTCAGGCACTTATGGGTGTTTCTCAGTACCATCACTAGGAGCCGTGAATGTTGTGTCCCTATCAGCGGGTTGTATGTTTCCCTCTGAGTCTTTGGGATGAGTTGTTGTGCCCTCAGACAAAAGATTTGATTTGCGAATGTCCTAATCAGGCACCTGAGTGGTTATGCCCCCCATTCCAACAGGCTTGTGCTGGCCTGTCGAAGATTTAGAGGCGAGAACTCCATGTTGCTTGGGTTGTGATTTACCCGAGCCTTTGGCAGGATGTGATTGTTTGTGGGTCCCCTTCTCAGTGGGGTAGTGCTGCCCCACCGAGGGTATAGGACCCCTTACTCACTGATACTCTGGTTGTGATTTGCTAGAGTCTTTAGCAGGATGTGAAGGTTTAGTTGGTTCCGACCCTACTGACTTGTTTATGCCAGCAGGGCCTTTGGGAACGGGTTCGCCCGAGGACACTGAGTGTGATGTCTCAGTGGCCTCCGTTGGCCTTTGTTTTGGGGCCAAAGATTGGCTAATGATCCTGAGGGTGTCAGCAGTCAGGGTCTGTTGTTGTTGCCCCCTTTTGTCAGGCTTAGGGGCAGTGGTCTCAGTGGCGAGTGGCTTGGGTTGAGCCACCTTCCTGGACCCCTGTCCCTTCTTCCTCTTCACCTTTTTGGTGGGAGAGGGAATTGGTGAAACTATGTTGTCACCCTGGATAGCAGTCAGCATGTATGTGGTCAGGGCGACAGGTGTTACCTCATTAGGGTCACGTGAGTAGTTTGCCTTATGCAAGACATCAGGTTCAAAGCTGACACTGTCAGGTTTGATATACTCAGACCCTAGTAGGTCATTCAGGGCACAGGAAATGAATCTAGGGTAAGACATGTGTTTTTGCCTAGACTTCCCACCCAGTTTGCCTATGAGGTCCCTGAAGATAATTTCTCCAAGGTCAATCTTTTTACCCTCAATGAGACAGTACACTATCATTGATTGAGTAGTGTTCAGTTGCTCAGTTGAGGACTTATTCCCCCCCAAGGACCTGAATAACGAATGTCATCAGGATCCTCCAAGGGGCAGGGAACCATGTTTTGATGATGGGGGCTTCGTTCAGTAGGGCCCCTGGAGCAACATCAGGATGATTCTTATCATAGGGCCCTAGTTCTAAGAGGAGTTGTTTAACCTCCTCTTCAGTGGGTGGGGCAACAAAAGTCTCAGTGTAGTCAAGGCCAGTGGCTTTGACAAAGGTTTTGTAGTAAAGAACAAGGGACTTTGTCCCATTCTTCACTGAGAACTTGACTTTGGCCTCCTTTGGCGCATCAGGGTTTTCAACCACCGCTGAGCACCAAAATTCCCTCAAGTAGTCATGATAGATGATTGAGGGGGTCTTTGTGAATGTGGTGGTGAGAAAACAGTTTTGTAGGAACTTCACCACATCCCTGTAAGCAGGGAACCCTTCAGGGTAGGCAAAGTTCTTCACCACATTGTTTTTGGTGAGGTCTACGCTTTCCATTTGGAATTCCACATTGGGTGCGTATTTTATGACCTTAGAAGATGCCATTTTAGTTTTAAAAAGGTCTGGTTTTGAATAAAGAAGAAGCACACACAGATTTTGAAAGCAAAAGTTCTTGAAATAATTTTGCAAGAGTTTTGTTAAGATTTTTTAAAAGCGTGTGTGTGTTCTTCTTTGTGGGGGTATTTATAGGGTGGGAATTAGGGTAGTGATGTTGTGGATACCAAAGGTTTAATTTATTCAACCGAAACGGCATAATAATGTTGGTTTGATATCCGCATTAAATATCACGATTCCCATTACCCTATTTTCTCTCACATCGTGGGTGAACAGTTGTGCGGCTCTGCAAATAATGCACTTTTGCAGAGAAAAAATTATCGCAACTTTTGTGTGTGAGGGAGCATTTAATGCTCAGTGGTGTTTGGTGAGAGAAATGTGGGGGCCCAAGGAGTGGATGCCAGTTGTGTAAGTGACATATATTCCTATATTTAATAGGATTCAGTTACCTACCTGGGACATTAACTAACTAGATACTTAGAGCATTTAGTTAGGGTATTCAATGCCATTTTTCATCCTGAGCCCCCTGAATGAATTTTCATTCGAAAAGAAAAGAGTTTTCAGGAAGGGTGTTATCAGGGACTTAGAGAATTTACATCAGGTTGGAACACTTTTGATCAGTTTCCTGATTCTATGTCCAACATGCCCAATTCAGCTTTCAATCTTGTGAAAGTGGGTTCATCCAAGGATTTAGTGAAGATATCAGTTAGCTGATATTCAGTGGGGATGAAATGTAGTTCAATTTCTCCATTAGAGATGTGGTCCCTGATGAAGTGGTATCTGATGTCAATGTGTTTGGTTCTTTGATGAAGTACTGGATTGTTTGAGATGGCTATGGCACTTGTATTATCACAAAAGATAGGTACCATCTTATACTGAATGCCATAGTCACTCAGTTGGCTCTTCATCCATAGTACATTTGCACAACATCCTGCAGCAGTCATATATTCAGCTTCAGCTGAGGACATGGCCACTGACTGTTGTTTCTATGTACTCCAACACACAAGTTTATCACCAAGAAATTGGCAGGATCCTGAAGTACTTTTCTTATCCATGTTACATCCTGCATAGTCAGAGTCAGTGTACCCTTTGAGATCAAATCCTGAACATTTTGGGTAATAGAAACCAAGGTTTGGAGTACCCTTCAGGTACCTGATGATTCTCTTGACAGCAGTGAGATGTGATTCTTTAGGGTCAGCCTGGTATCTTGCACACAGGCAGACTGAGAATTGAATATCAGGCCTTGAGACAAGTAAGTACATCAGGGATCCAATCATTCCTCTGTATTGGGTTTGATTCACTGATTTTCCAGTGAGATCAGGGCCAAGGTTGTTTGGAGGAACCATAGGAGTTTTTACTGAGGAGCAGTCAGTGAGCTCATACTTCTTCAGTAGGTTCCTGAGGTATTTTTCTTGGCAAATGGATATTCCTTTTTCAGTTTGTTTAATTTGTGTCCAAGAAAGTATGTGAGTTCACCCATCATGCTCATTTCAAACTTTGTGGTCATCAGTTTCTCAAACTGTTTGCAAAGTTTGTAACTTGTTGAGCCAAAGATGATGTCATCAACATATACTTGGACAAGAATGACATCATTCTTTGTTCTGTAGATGAATAGTGTGTTGTCAATCTTTCCTCTGACAAACTTGTTTTGGATTAGGAAGGCTGAAAGAGTTTCATACCATGCCCTGGGTGCTTGTTTTAGTCCATAAAGGGCTTTGTTAAGCTTGTAGACATGGTTGGGGTATTAACTACTTTCGAAACCAGGAGGCTGTTGCACATAAACATCTTCTTTGATGTTACCATTCAGGAATGCACTTTTAACATCCATTTGGTAAACTTTAAAGTTCATGTAAGTTGCATAGGCAAGGAAGATCCTGATGGCTTCCATTCTAGCAACAGGTGCAAAGGTTTCCTCATAGTCTATACCTTCCTGTTGATTATATCCTTTGGCAACCAGTCTTGCTTTGTTTTTGATGATTGTGCCATTCTCATCGATCTTGTTTTTAAAGACCCATTTCATACCAATGATTAAAACACCCTAGGGGCATTCAACAAGGGTCATGACATCATTACTGTCAAATTGTTCCAATTCATCTCTCATGGCCTGAACCCAACTTTCATAAGTCAGGGCTTCTTTGACATTTTTAGGCTCAATCTCTAAGAGATAGTCAGCATAAAGACATATATTGGCAGTGGCGGCCTTGAGTTTAGCAGCCTTGCTTCTTGTGAGCATGCCTTCAGTGGGTTCACCAATGATGTTCACAAGCTCAATGACTTTGGATCTAGTCCAGTTATCCTGAGGCTTGGGATAAGAATTTGAGCTTGAAGGAGCCTATTAGGTTCAGACTCAGGAACATGAGGTGACTCATCATTATGTGCTTCAGTGACTTCTGTAGGAACAATTTGTTCTGAGGGTTCCTGAACAATTTGTTTAGTGGTATCAGTCTCATTTGAGACAGGCTGAGTTTCAATGAACTCACTGATAAGTGGTTGGGGTAGGTTGTGAGGGATGATGTAATAGGAGACGTCAGCATCAGCTTGGTATTGGGTTGAGGGATTGTTATCAGGATGATACTCATCAGGAGGATACCTTGACGAGTCATCAATACCAATTTCTTCTACTGAGGAATTTGAGAACCTGATGAATTCAGTGCTCTCATCAACAGTAATGTGATAAGTTTCCTCAGTTTGTTGTCTCCTAGTGTTGAACACCCTGAAGGCTTTAGAAACCAAGGAATATCCCAGGAAGTATCCATCATCAGCTTTGGCATCAAATTTACCCAAGTGATCCTTGTGATTATGTATAAACACAGGACACCCAAATACATGAAAGTAACTGATGTCAGGAATCCTTCCTTTGAATATCTCATAAGGAGTCTTATTGTGCCTTTTCACAATGATAGACCTGTTTTGAGTATAGCAGGCTGTTTTAACTGCCTCAGTCCAAAAGTGTTTTGAGAGGACTGAGCCATTTAACATTGTTCTTGCTTCCTCAATGAGTGTTCTATTTCTCCTTTCAGCTACTCCATTTTGTTCAGGAGTATAGGGAGAAGTGAAATTTTGAGAAATTCCTTTCTCATCACAAAAACACTCAAGGTCTTGGTTTTTGAATTCAGTGCCATTGTCAGTCCTGATCTGTTTAACTTTGACATCATTTTGATTTTCAATGTTCCTGACAAATGACATGATGGTTTCAGCTGCCTGACTCTTTTTGGTCAGGAAGTAAACCCAAGTATATCTTGAGTATTCATCCACAATGACCAGAGTATACTTCTCATGGTGGATGGACATTGGACTGACAGGTCCAAAAAGGTCCATATGAAGAAGATGTAGGCAGCTTTTGATGAAAAAGGTTTGTTTGGTTTTGAATGATGCCCTATGGTGTTTTCCTTTTTCACAAGCAGAACAAGGCTTGTCTTTGGTATACACCAGGGATGGAAGGCCCAGAACTTTGTTCTGTTTGGCCAGTTTGTTGATGCTCTTGAAGTTGAGATGAGAAAGTGTCCTATGCCATAGCCAGTTGATTGTCTCACTTGCCTTTGAGAATAGACAAGTCCCATTCCGAGTCAGGAATGACATGTCAAGGACATATACATCATCCCTCCTGGGGGCAATCAACACAACTTCCTTATTGGCATTAAAGATGGTCCCTCTCTTGTCATCAAACTGGACTATGTATTTGGCATCACATAGTTGGGAAACACTTATCAGGTTGTACTTGAGACCATTAACATAAGCTATTCTTGTAAAAACTATACCATTGCAGTTTACTGAACCATAACCTTCAGTGGGAGCTGATGAGTTATCACCAAAAACTACTTTGGGTCCTGGTTCTTCCACATATTTGTGCAGAAAACTTTTCACACCAGTCATACTTCTGGAGCATCCACTGTCTAGATGCCAAGTAGGATCCTTGATGTGTTTCTGCACAAACAGTAAACTGGGTTAGTTTTTCTTGTTGACCCACTTTCTAGTGGGCTTAGTCCTCAGGGACTTTTTGAACTCAGTTAGTGAATCATGGTCTGAAGTTGTGTGACCTGAGCTTCCACATGTTTTACATTTTGTGGAGGTTGATGCCTCAGGTGACTGAGAAGTGTTGGTTTGGTTTTTCCTTCTGGACTGAATCACTTTGTCATGTCCCCTGGTTTCATGGGAGGGATCTCCACAGATGTCACAGCAATCTTTCATCATACAATCATCAGGAAGATGATCATTGAAACCACAGTGAGGACATGGTGAGAAAGGCTTGGCCTTCAGTCTTTGTTTGGAAGGTGTGGCATACTGATAGCCTTGGTTTTTGTATAGACCTCTTGCTTTTAAAGAAGCAGTGTGGGAAATGTGATCACAAGTTCTGTGGTCCTCTTGTTTGCATATCATACAAAACAGGACTCTATAGCATTTATCAGTGCTGTGATTTGGATAATTGCACAGCTCACATCTCCCTGAGGGTCTGGGTGTGATTTTTGGTTTGGAAGATCCTGAGGATACTGAGGGCTTTGTTGATTTTGAGTCAGAGTTTTTCTCAGTAGACTCAATTTTCTCACTCAACATCCTGACAAGTTCAACAAGCTGATCAACCTTTGAATCAGTGCTTTCATGCTTCACTACAGTGGGTACTGAAGGTTTTTGGTGTTCAGTGGGTGCAGAAGTAGGTCTTTTCAGAATAGTCCTTCCTAACCCTGATTTCTCTTTAGGAGAATGTGGTTGATAGACTAATGGTGCAAGGTCAGAATTGGGTTCTGCTCCCTGAAGTTGTTACAGTGGAGGGAGTGGTGAATCAGACTTAGACTCAGTGATGGACTCAGTAGGACTAAGTTCATCAGTGACTCCTAGCAGCTCCTTGATGGCCTGACTTTCAGGCTCCAGGATTCTTCCAGTATTAAAATTTGGCATTTTACTATCATGATTGTTTCTTTCAATCCAATCACTGGGTTTAGGAGCAAGTTCTTTGCTAGAGAGTATGTTTATTGACAGAAAAGTTGTTGAATGGCTTCTTTCCCCAGAAACTTCAGTGAGTTGATCATCACCCAAACCAGTCTTTTTGGAGCTGGGTGAGAGACTCAGTGTTTCATAAAGTTTGGGATTTTTCTGAGTCCATTTCCAAATAGTTTCCTTTTCTTTCTTAAGTTCTTCCTGAAGAGCTTGATTTTGTTTTACTAGTTCAGAGTTTTGAATTTGAAGTGTAACACTTTCAAGCTTGGCTTGTTTTAAAGCAAGTAATTCATCTCTACCATGATTTAATTCAAAACTTAGTTTGTTAAATTTTGGAAACAAGTTCAGTCTTTGCTCTTCAACATACTTGAGATCAACATTAATATAATCTAAGTAAGATTTCCAATCATCATCATCATCATCATCCATAGAAAGTAAAAGATTTACCTTCCTCATAGTGATGTTGACCCATTCACCATTTCTTGCATGACTCTTCCCCACAGCAAGCTTGTTGTCATCTGATAGAGCCATCAGGGCACTGATGTGAACTTCATCATCATCAGAGGACACTTCAACCTCATCCCAGTCATAAGTTTCAGCAACAAGCCCTTTGTTCTTGGCTTGAGAAGGCTTTGGAGCCTGAGGAGGCTGAGAGACTGTTGAGGATGATTCAAGAAGGGCAAGTTTAGCTTTTGCCTTTCTATACTTGGCTTCAAAGTCAATTTGAGGGACTTTTTCAAATCTCTGACTAGACTGAAGCATCTTTGGTTGAAATTTGCTGGGGCCTGAAAAAGAGTTATTTCCTGAAAATTTGAAGGATGGTTCTGAGGTTGTTTTTGAAAAACAATCTTTAGCAAAATGTCCCATTTTGCCACATTTGAAACATTCAGTATTATCATTTGCTTTAGAAGGGAATTTGTTTTTCTTAAAAAATCTTTTTGAATTAGCAAGGAGTGCTCTTTCATGAAATTCAATTTGAAGATTGATGACGTATAGTCTATATTTGGGCCACGAGCCCAAATGATAAACATTACTTGGCCCAAACCCACCACGAGTGGGCTATTATAACGAATAACGGGCCGTAATAAACATGGCTTGGGCTCACGAAGCCCAAAGCCCAACCAAACTTAACCGGGTATGCGATAAGGATTACCTATTCATAGAATAGATATCCTTACCCCGGATAAGCATTACGTATGCGAAAAGTAAGGAGCAAGAAACCTACACGGTTTCAGCAACTATATAAGGAATGACATCTCTCATTCAAAGGTACGATATACAAACCCTAACTCTCTACGAGAACCCTAAATCGATTACTTACTCTCACGCCGGAGTCTAATCGGGGGAGACAATCCCTCGATAAGCCTAACGGTGTTGTTTTATTTTCTTAGTACGCAGGTAACAAAGTGCTAAGAAGCGAATTGGTACGAGAGCAAGAGCCAATAACCAGGTACGCCCAACTTTTGTATCAACAAGTGGCGCCATCCGTGGGACCCTAGTAAGAACTAGAATGACGAAACATAAGAATTCAAGCCAGCGGACTCCGCAGTCAGAAAAGCGTGACCATCAGAGGAAGAATCAACAAGATCCGACCTCCAGACAAGTTGCTGGTACAACCAGCACACCTGGTCACCACGAGGCAGGAACAACCCCACCTCGTCTAGCAGTAGAACTACCTATAAGAACTACCCAAGTCACACCAGTGGTCCCAAGCGTTGAGGAACTCCAGCGCACCCTCTTCACCACTCCTCATCAAGCTACACCCACAGCGAACAACACTGCGCCGCTAGGCGCGCCTGAACGAAACAGGGCGCCTAATACTGAGGCAGAAATTCTTGCAACAGCTGAGGATGCACCCGATCTAACTTTGGGAAACTTTGTATCCCAAAATTATGAAACCCTAACTGCCCTCATGCAAGAAGAAGCAACAAGAAGGGCAAGCGCGGGTCTACAAGCCCGACTCAATTTTGGTCCTGAACGCGAACCATCACCATTGCGTCACCCACGAGGAAGACGCGCAGAACGTACCACTATCCGTGATAGGTTGGGTACGATATCTGATTTACAATACTCAGAAGACAGCGAGAGGCGCACCAATGTTCACTCCAGACTTGGCAGTCGGGGAATACAAGATCGATTAGGGCCTCAACATTCGCCAAGCCAAGGATCTTCTAAACCTGGGAGTAGGAGGATTCAAGATAGATTGGGGAGAAGAAGATCCCCAAGCAGAGATCCCTCAAGCTCTTCTTCTGAAAGAAGCCGGCGCAAGCGCCGAAAAAGAGACTACCCTTCTTCCAGTGACTCCTCGGACAATGAGGATAAAGAAACAGGACACTAGAAGTCAAGAGGAAAACGTCGCGAGGAAGAGAATGAAGATATGTCTCTCCCATGGCGACGCCAGAAGATCGATGCATTTACACGGCGCATCAGCGATTACTCAGACCGTAAACGCAGGCGCATGCCCACTAATGTGAAAACATATGATTGAACAGGTGATCCGGATGATCACCTAAAAATTTTCGAATCAGCCGTCACTATCGAAAGTTGGCCACAGCCTGTGTGGTGCCACATGTTTAATTCCACACTAGTAGGAAACGCGCGCACATGGTTTAGCAAACTCCCACGTAGGAGCATTGGTGGATTCGAGGAATTAAGGAAAGCATTCCGCCTCAACTTCACCCAAAGAAAGAAGTGCGCTAAAAACCCTGTGGAACTAGCAAGAGTGAAACAGCTTCAAGGCGAATCAACCAGCGCTTTTATGGAACGTTTCAAGGATGAGTGCATACAAGTCAAAACATGTCCTGAAATCCTAAAAATTTTAGGGTTCATGAATGGGATTAATAACCCAGAACTCATCCAAAAGTTGAATGACAAAGTTCCACAGACTTTTGATGAGCTAACAAAGCGCACTAGATCCTTTATACAAGGGGAAGCAGCCGCTGCGGATAGCAAAAAGGGTTATTCAAATTATAGGCAGCAAGAGCAGCCGCGGAGACAATCCAATGATCAGAATAACAATCGCAGCAGGAATTATCGCAGTGGAAGAGACAACGACAAATATACCCCTCTTACAAAAACTCCGAGAGAAATATTTGTAACAGAAGGTGCGAACTTCCCAAAACCACCACCAATGCGCACTGCAGAGGAAAAGTGCCTAGGTAGCGGATACTGCGAGTATCACGGCCAAAAAGGCCATACAACTAACGAGTGCGTCCAACTAAAACAACTAATTGAAAAGCTAGTGAGAGAAGGCTGGATGGACCACCTCGTAAAGAACATCAAAGAGGGAAAAGATAAACAGAGAAACGGGGGTAAGAAAGAACCCCCAAAGGAAAAAGCTGATACTATATACATGATACAATCATGGCAACGCAAGATAAAGCAAAAAGTCAGCCAAAAATTCTCTCCAGAAAAAGAGATATCCTTCCCTACTATAGCTGCGGACAACGCAGTCGTGGAGCCTCTAACCATTGAAATACATACAGGGGGACATGACATCCACCGCATGTACATTGATGGAGGAGCATCCGCAGACATCCTGTACGATCACTGTTTCAAAAGACTGCGACCTGAAATCCAAAGTCAATTGATACCAGCTACAACGTCATTAACAGGATTCACAGGAGAAAAGATTTGGCCCATGGGGCAGTTACGCTTGTTGGTGGTCGTAGGAGATGAACAACACTCCACCGCAACATGGATAAACTTTATGGTAATAAAGTCTCCTTCACCATACAATGGTATCATTGGAAGACCGGGAATATCATCCATGCGCGCGGTACCATCCACAGCGCACGGAATGCTTAAATTTCCAGTGGGAGGAGTTGTCACTCTCTATAACAGAACAGTACCACCAAGAGAATGCATCGCAGTAACAACTGAAGCAGAGACTATTCCAGAACAGTGCACGGAAAAAACGCCAAATTTGAAAGTCGCTATTCATCCAGATTATCCGGAACAACAAGTTTCGATTGAAGGATCTTTATCTGACAAAGGTAAAGCAGCTGTATGCGCACTCTTGCAAAAGAACCTAGACATCTTTGCATGGGAACCAAAGCATATGACGGGAGTACCGCGCTCTATCACATAACATAAGCTACAAATTCGACAAGGATACCCTCCAATACGACAAAAGAAACGCGGCCAGGCCCCAGATCGTGCAAAGGCTATTCTGGAAGAAGTACATAAGCTCGTAGATGCAGGCATCATGCGCGAAGTATACTATCACGACCGGCTTTCTAACCCAGTTATGGTAAAGAAGAGCGATGGCAGTTGGAGGATGTGCGTGGACTTCACGGACCTCAACAAAGCATGTCCGCAGGACTGCTATCCACTGCCAGAGATAGACTGGAAGGTCGAGTCCTTGTGCGGATACCCTTTCAAATGCTTCCTAGATGCATATAAAGGGTATCATCAGATCCAGATGGCAATGGAAGATGAAGAAAAAACAGCTTTCCACACCAGTCAAGGAGTATACTGCTACACAAAAATGCCTTTTGGCCTGAAGAACGCAGGCGCGACATACCAACGACTGGTGGACACAGCCTTCGAAAAACAAGTAGGCCGCAACTTGGAAGTCTATGTTGACGACCTTGTCATCAAAAGCCATACAGAGGACGAATTGGTGCGCGACATCGAGGAAACATTCAGAACATTGGGGCGAATAAACATGAAGTTGAATCCCAAGAAGTGCACCTTTGGCGCAACTGAAGGCATGTTCCTCGGATATTTGATAGAACCCGATGGAATCAAGCCTTGCCCAGAGAAGACAAAGGCTGTTATTGATCTCCCCTCCCCGCGCACACTCAAAGAAGTCCAGTCACTAAATGGAAAGTTAGCAGGGCTAAACCGCTTCTTATCTAAGTCAGCAGACAAATCTCTTCCCCTCTTTAAAACACTCACGAAGTGTACAAAAAAGGGAGACTTTCGCTAGACTAACGAAGCGGAGGAAGCTTTCCAACAACTTAAAAACCATCTGGCATCTCTTCCCAAACTCGTCGCACCGAGACCAGGGGAAGAACTAATCATGTACTTATCGGCAACCCATGGAGCAGTCAGCGCAGTACTATTGACAGACAGGAACTCCGTCCAGACACCCATATATTTTGTAAGCAAAGCCCTAAAGAAAACAGAGACTAACTACAGCGCTATGGAAAAGCTGGTCTTGGCTCTAGTGTTCGTTCAAGCGCATCTAATAGCTGTAATCATTGATCAGCCAATTAAACAAGTTATCTCTAAACCTGACGCATCAGGACGCTTACAGAAGTGGAGTGTACTGCTAAGTGAGTATAACATCTCATACAGACCGCGCACTGCAATCAAAGGACAAGTCTTAGCCGATTTCATCGTGGAAAAGCTAGACAGCGACAGCCCGATATCCGCAACTAAAACAGATTTGCAGGAACCCTGGATTCTGTTCACAGATGGGTCTTCATGTGTAGACAGATCAGGCGTAGGCCTTATTCTTACAAATCCAGAAGGTATGGAATTCACCTATGCGCTACGCTTTGAATTCACAACCATAAACAATGAGGCAGAATACGAAGCCCTATTAGCAGGGCTACGCATCGCAATCCAAATGGGTGTTAGTAACCTAGAAGCAAATGTAGATTCGCGACTAGTCGCTAACCACGTGCTGGGTGAATATGAAGCCAAGGACGAACACATGATCCAATACCTAGAAAAGACAAAATCCTTGATCAAGAACTTTGATAGGTTCACAATAAAACAGGTACCTAGAGGAGATAACAGGAAAGCGGACGCACTCAGCAAGATCGCATCCACAAGCTTCGCACACCTCTCAAAACAGGTATTGGTAGAAACCCTAAAAAACAAGTCAATCTTGGAAATGGAGATATCAACGGTGATAGAGGAACAAGATCCTACATGGATGACACCTATCATCGAATTTATTAGCAAGGGAACCCTACCCTAAGATCATAAAGACGCTCGAAGAATACGGCGCACAGCGCAACGATTTAAATTACGCGACAACGTACTCTATCGACGGTCTTTCTTACAGCCATGGCTTAGATGTGTTGGACCCCTTCAAGCAGATTGCGTACTCCATGAAATTCACGCTGGATCATGTAGTATGCACTCAGGGCCGCGATCTGATAAGAAAATGCAGTAATTGCCAAGTACATAGGCCAATTCCGTGCCGACCACAACAAGAGCTAACACCAATTACCTCACCATGGCCATTTTACAAATGGGGTATTGACATCGCAGGACCTTTTCCTGTCGCAGCTGGAGGAGTAAAGTTCCACATCGTAGCCATAGACTACTTTACGAAGTGGATCGAAGCAAAAGCGGTGGTGAACATCACGGGAAACCAAGTCAAACGCTTTGTCTGGGACAACATTGTCTGTCGCTTCGGACTACCGGGCGCGATCATATCAGACAACGGAAAACAATTCTGTGATAACCCATTCAAAGATTGGTGCACACAATTGAACATCACACAACACTTTGCTTCAGTCAAACACCCACAAACCAATGGCCTAGTTGAGCGCGCAAATCGCAGTCTAGGCGAAGGAATAAAAGCACGCCTTGACAGACACAAAGGAAGGTGGGTAGATGAGCTCTCGCATGTCTTGTGGGCGCATCGCACAATAATCAAAACCAGTACTGGCGACACGCCATTTTCCCTAGTCTATGGAACAGAAGCCGTCATACCAGCTGAGATAGGAATACCAACTATACGCACAGCAGAGGTCAACGTCACGACAAACGATGAGGAACGGCGCATAGACTTAGACATACTGGAAGAAAGACGCGAACGCGCAGCTATACGCGAAGCAAAGGCTAAGGCAAAAATGAAGAAGTATTATGATGCAAAGGTCAAACACACTTCATTCAGACCAGGAGACTTTGTTTACCGCGCCAACGACGCGAGCCACGTAGAAGACACAGGCAAGCTCGGACCTAAATGGGAAGGACCTTACGAGGTCACAGACGCGCTCGGCAATGGCGCATACAGACTGCGCGATAGGGAAGGCCAAGACCTAGCGCGCACCTGGAACATCTGCAATCTTAAAAAATGTTACTTCTAGGCTACGGCCCTTACACAGACACCCTCGCATCCTACGTGATGCCCAATAAGTGTTTGTTCTTTTTCTTTCCTAGGAATCGTATTTTTCTTATTATCTTTAAAAACTTGCAAGTATCAATAAAATGTTATGGTTTTTAGCTAACTCCATAGCGTATTTTACTTTATTGCATACATAATAAATGTCAATATTGTTATCTTACATTTTTATTGCCTACATGGCGTACATGCACCACTTAAAGACCCACGAAGGCATAAAGGATAAGTTAACCTACTAATTCACTAGTTGAGTAAGAGGGCTGCAAACCCATCAACATAAGATCACGTATCCTTGCTAAGCGCCTTACTCTTGAGACGTCAAGGTAAGTTTCGCGTTCGCACCCCACGACGGATGCGCACATACTAAGTACATTGTACAAGCTTAGCAAATATTGAGCCAAAACACTTGGTCAAATACCAAAAACTTCGCAAATAATGCAAGTATCTCTTAAAGTCACGCACTTAAAACACTTGGTTAAATAATTTCTGGAAAACAATGCAAGTATATTTTAAGTCACGAACTTAAACAAAATATTATCTTATTCATAAGTTATTTACAAAAATTACAAGGCAAAAACATAACATACAACAAGCCTATATGCTATGGCAATGCTCAGGACTCTCCTCCGGGGCGGCGGAACTCCCCGCTTCCTGCAGCTTCCTTAAAGTTAAGGCATCCTGCATAGACACGGTTGGAACGCTTACAGGCACACCATCTGACCTAGGGATGTGTGCAGCGCCAATGCCACACATCACTGCCTTACCCTTAATACACTTCTTCACAGCAACCCTCTGCTCATGTAACTCTAGCATTTCTTTCAAGGGAATCTCCCTCTCAAGAGCAAAGGGTTTGAGGATGTCGCGAGGCCGCGCGAACACAGGAACTTGAAGCTGCGAAACATCAGGTTTCAGATAGTAATCTGATTCCCCTTCCGCATTATCCCCAAGATGGCGCTGCAATGTCAACCCTGCCATCAGTACATCTATGGGGTCATCTTGATCGCGCTCCAGCCTCCCAATGTGCGGCAACTCAAGAACCTTCAACCCCGCCATTGCATGCAGCAACTCATCATAAGCTGTAGGGCTGTACCCAGGGACTTCCGCCAAGTCCTTCTTCAGCAGCTTGGCCTCGTAGAGATCCTCCATAGCCTGGGATCTGCCACGCGCCATCGCGCAATGCACCACCTTCCCAAAGGCGTCCACTACCTCTGGGGACTCTAGCGCGCCCATAGCTGCCAGGCGCAGTCCATGGCTAATCAACCACCTACATTCACGAAGACAATTTGTGTAAATAAAAAGCATGGCGATAAAGTTATTATGAAGACAAGTAAACAAAAATACCTGCGCTCAGCAATGGTAGACATCAAATGAGGATATAATTCCTCGTCATACTCAATACTGAGGCCACGCAGCTTATCCTCTTGCGCCTGGATAATCTTCAACATCTCCTCCTTAAACTTGGCGACGCTAGCGAAGTGCTCCACCTTCTTCTCCTCCAAGAAGTGCACGGCAAATGTCAAATCAGACTTGTAATGGTGCAGCTCCCCGCGCGCCTTCACCACCTCAGCCATGGCGGACAGCTTCTCGTGGGTTATCTTTTCAGCATGCGCCCGCGAGGCCTCCAACTCCACTTGCGCATTAGCCAACTGCGCACGGAGTCTTGCCAACTCCTCATCCTTCTGGGCAAGAGCACTGCTCTCCCCGACATACTTCTTTTTTAGCTGAGCCACCAGCTCAGCTTGGCGCGCAGCAGTCGCAGCCCCGACATACTTCTTTTTCAGCTATCCATAAGCTGCTGCGCCTCTCCACCATCAGCAACCTTGGCTTTCCCCTCCCTGTTTTCATTCTGTGGAGAGGAAACCTCATCAACGAAGACTCCATCATTCTTCGCAGCATCATCCCTACGCAACAAAAAACAGTTAGTAAATATTACAACAAGTAATATGATAAAAAAAAAGGAGAAAGATGATAAAAACGCAGACACTTACAGAAACGGAGAAGCCTCATCAACCTTCAACCGTGCGCCAGAAGTAGATGTCACTTCCGCATTAGACTCCGCGTCACCAATGACGTGTCGACGCCTCTTCCTGGTGCCACTGCCTCCAGCCTCTCCCTTGCGCTTAACATTCTGCGCAACTTCCTCTTTCAGCACATCCTCAGGATTAAGGATCTTTATACTATCAGACGACCCCGATTGCGCCTCCTTATGCGCCACCTCCATAGTGGGCACCACCTCCACAGTGGGCGCCACCTCCGCATCGGGCGCCACGCTCTGAACTGGCGTCACTTGGAGCGGTGGCTTGTTCTCAGGGACCGCCTCTGGCAGGACGGTCAAATGACCCTCCGTCGCCTCCAGTAGGGGCTGCTCACCTTCCCTCAGAGGGCGCACCCCTATAGTTACCAGCTTCGGCTTGTCCAGCTTAACCACGGCAAACAGATCCATCTCTGCGCACATCAATAAAGCAAGAAAGAAAAAAAGGGATTAGTTATTAAAAGCGCACATACACAAAAGACTTACAAAGCTTGAAGTAGAAGGGATGAACACCCACCCCGGCCATCCTCACTCAGGAAAGTAGGCACCTCATCCGCAGCGCCAAAATAAGCGCGGCTCAACCCCATATGCACCAAAAACTCCTCCGGATAGGGGTTAATGGCCAGTCGGTTGGCATCCAAAATCTGTGCGTCAGCCAGCCTGTAGGAACCGGGTGCGGGGCGCCCATCCCTTGGCAACGTATCCTGAGTATAAAACTCATGGGGAAAGGAAAAGACTACATCATCAACCCAGAAAAAGAACTCCCTCCAATTCTTTAGGGCATCTACTTTCTCAGTATAACACTGAAGCGCCCCCTGGCGCTTTGCAAAAGAAACCCAACCATTTGACCACGTCGTGTGGTAAAAGGAGCGGAACAATGCCACGGTCGGTTCTATCGCAAGTAAACGGCAGTTTACTTTAAAATTCGACACCTTAGCCGCACCTATACAGCGCAGCTGAGAGATGTGAAGGCGATAATGATTGAGCAAATAGCTCAGAAAAATAGATATGGGTACGCGGTAAATCGCGTACTCAAAGAATTTCGTGTATAGCCCTATTTTCCCTTCGGGGAAATCAGCTATATACGCGTCCACATCTGGAGCCTCTGGATGGACATCCAGAGGCACGAAATAGTCAGACGAAAATTGAGTAACATCCTCAATGGTCATCGCGGAGCGAAAATCCTCTAACTGGGCAACCATCTTCATTAAATGACGAAGTGAAACGCACACAAAATTACCTACGAAAATGCAGTATTTTCTTTGCAAAAATCTTTCAAGGAAAGTGAATAGTGATAAGTGTGTGTTTTACTGTGTGATTGTAAAAAGTGGGGCGGTGACTCTTATATAGGGAGTAAAAAAACCCTAGTTTGTCTCCACGTGGAACCCACTCACAAAAACGTATGGCTGGAGCTGAACCGGTACATGCACTTTTTCCCGATTTCCGAGGGCTACGTGGACACCACCCCCGATTTTCGAGGTATCCGTTTGAAATACTTATGGTTAGGTGCATTGTACTTAAAAATAGGCGGTAATATTTCCTTGATCTCCCGCCACGCTTACCGCTGATAATATTAAGTCTAGTATCCGCGGCTACGAGCCGCGCACACTAGACTTGGGGGACATGATGACGTATAGTCTATATTTGGGCCACGAACCCAAATGATAAACATTACTTGGCCCAAACCCACCACGAGTGGGCTATTATAACGAATAACGGGCCGTAATAAACACGGCTTGGGCTCACGAAGCCCAAAGCCCAACCAAACTTAACCGGGTATGCGATAAGGATTACCTATTCATAGAATAGATATCCTTACCCCGGATAAGTATTACGTATGCGAAAAGTAAGGAGCAAGAAACCTACACGGTTTCAGCAACTATATAAGGAATGACATCTCTCATTCAAAGGTACGATATACAAACCCTAACTTTCTACGAGAACCCTAAATCGATTACTTACTCTCACGCCGGAGTCTAATCGGGGGAGACAATCCCTCGATAAGCCTAACGGTGTTGTTTTATTTTCTTAGTACGCAAGTAACAAAGTGCTAATAAGCGAATTGGTACGAGAGCAAGAGCCAATAACCAGGTACGCCCAACTTTTGTATCAACAAAGATCATTCAGGTACTCCTCACTGGTTCTTTGGTCAACCTCATCATCAGAACCATCCTGAAAATCCTGCACAACACCTTTAGAATAGAAAGCAGTTGATATGGGTGAAATTGTCAAGGCCTTTTTGGTCTCCTGAGCTTTACCAGGGTATCTCCTGGTGATAAGATTGTCCTCATAGACAAACTTCCCATAGATGGCAGGGAGCTCAAGGTTCTGAATGTGGTTTGCATTTCTCAATCCCTGAGAGAAGTTTAACCACTTTTCAGGGAGACTGTTGACAAAACCAACATTGATCTCATGTTTTGACAGTATAACACCATCATTGGTCAGCTCATTCAGGAGGGTCTTATACCGAGTATAAGTCTCAGAGAGATTTTCAGAATCCTTGGCCCTGAAGGTATTGAATTCAAGCTTCAGGTCCATGATTCTATTCTCTTTGGTATCAGAAGGCCCTTCATAGCTATGAACCAGGTCAGTCCATGTCTGCTGGGCAGTGGGACAGTTGATCACTGATTCCATTATATCATCAGGGAGGCATGATATAATGATACTTTCAGGCGCTGGTCTTGATTGACCACCCTCCTTTCATCTGGGGTCATCTGAGCTTCAGGTTTAATTAAACCTTGGGCAGTTGTTGGGACATATGGACCATCATTAATCAACTTAATGTAATATGGTTCCATCCCAGTTAAGTAGCAAAGCATTCGCTTTTTCCACTTATTAAATTTGCCAACTTCTAGTCGAGGGGCAGTTGCTGAATAACTTCCACCCTTTTTGTCGACAAGTTGGGGAACATCTATGTCAGTCATAGTGGATCTTGATTTTAAAAACTTGAGCACTCTTAAGTTTTGAAAACAGGTTTAAGTTTTACAAATCAGAGGCTCTGATACCACTTGTTGGTCCCTTTTACTTGGTTAACTATAACTACAAAGCTAAAGTAACCAAGTTATATGACTTTGAACAAAGATGTATAAAACGATTAACAATAAAGAAACGTAAACATAAGAGGCAATATTTTTCAACGTTTAATTCTTTATTAGAAGTTAATAAAAAATAATCGTACCCAAGTGTTTGCGGAATAACACTTGGGATTGAAAACGACAAGTATGGTATTGACTCCTCACTAAACTCAATCTATGTTGAGTGACAACTTTCAGGACCCACTGAGCTATCTCAGGGGTTATGTTGTTCTTTGGAGGAGTAAAAGTGGTTTGTGAATGCTTAGCATTAATTGCACAAACTTGTCACTTTTACACCTCTCTTATGCTACCTATTTATACACAAATGTGAACAACCCTATTATACAATGGTCCTAAGTGTTCCTTAATAAAATCTCGATAGATTTTATTCTCTGGCAAGGGAAAATTCTTTGGGTTAAGTCCAAAAGGAACTTTCTGATGACAGCCTGGTTTTAACCATTTGGGGAAAGTTTGACCTTAAAGTGATAAAACACTTTAGTGAAACAGATCAAACTTTCCCGCCCAGTCCCGCCAAAACTTCAGTCTTCTAGTCATCAGTCTTCAATACCATGAATTTGTTGAGGAGTCTTGGGGTTCAGTGAGTTATTGTCGTCCTCACTGAACCCATCACCTTCTTCTTGGCTTAGATCACGCTTCACTGAGTTCCGCCTCACTGAATGGAGAACCTTTCTTCTTAGGCTCGGTCTAAGCATCCTGAAGATGACTCACTGAGTTACTGTTCACTCAGTGACTTGTTTATACTTAGGTTATTTTACGTTCAAATCCTTGTTAGAAGAAGATTGGGGAATTCAGTGACCCAACAATTTATTTAAAAGGAAATATAGATTAACGGATGAAGTTTTTTCAATTCAGATCATTGTGAAACAAAGAGTATTTCACTAAAACGGGCACGGCCTAACATATGTATTTTCATAACTGTTTCAGGATCTTTTCTTAACAACTTACAAGACGTACCTAGGAGAACTGAACATGCACCTCTTGTGAAGATTTTGATATGTCGTATCACTATCCCACCTTAGTGGTCGTTGCTTAATTACTTATATGTGTATTACTAATTTCACAAAATACTATTGTAACATGCAGGGGCAGAGCTACTAGGGTGACTAGTGGGTGTTGGGCCACTCCTAATCAGCCTACTGTTGGCGTATGTGTTCGGAGGACCTACGCTGAACGAGCCATAAATCCGAAAGGTTCTATATACACGAAGGGCATAACCATACGGAATAACGGTAACCTTTGAGCCAAAGTCAAACTTAACATAAAGAGTAAGCATCAGATAGTCAGAAGAAGTGGCAGAAACGAGCAAGAAGCCATAATGAGAAAAAGACGCAACTGGCAAGCAGAGATGACACCATCACGCTTGGCTGTATCCGATACAGACAAGAAGGCTTCCCCTATATAAAGAGGAGAAATCCTCACACCATGGTAACTAGAATTTTACACATACATCTTACTATGACTTTGCTCTTACCAATTTATATCATACCCTTCGGACATTACACTTATTCTCAGGCCAGAGTTTGGACCTGGGATAAAACCCCGGGTGAGACTAACGCGTATTCTTTCTTAGCAGGAGATCTGAAAGACCCGACAAAGATATCCGGAGGACCCAGAGGAGTCCGAAGGATTTGTAACGTTGTTGAAGGCAGGACCCAAAGTTTTGCATCAACATTTGGCGCCATCCATGGGACCCATCATTCACTCCACCAAAATTGAGAAATGTCAGGTCCCGCATTCGAAACACCACTCCAAACGGAAGGAAGTGGGAAGGACAACGATAACAGCACTCGTGGCAGCTTAAGAGACCAAATTCAAGACCAAATCACCGCATTGAAAACCCTTATCAAGGAACATAAAAATAGTGGCGGAGAAGTGATTAAACCTATCCGGCTTGATTTTGATGAAGTGGAACTTCAGGAAACTGGAGATAAGAAAGCAGAGGAAAAACCGGAAGATGATTTGGCCAAGCCTTTCAAGGCAGCGTCCAAAAGCCCCTTTACCCGAAGGATCATCGAATTCTCTGGACCAAAGAACATAAAATATACCATGCCCTCACACCTGAAGCTATACGATGGATCCACCGATCCTGATGACCACATCACCATATTCGAAGGGGCAGCCAACCAAGGTGCATGGCCTATGCCAATATGGTGTATGATGTTCCAACAGACGTTGGACGACGCAACTAGAGGATGGTTTGACCGCCTACCTTGCGCCAGCATTGATGGCTGGGAAACTTTAAGTGAACGGTTCGTGACAAGGTTTGCCCTCTGAAGAAAGTGCATCAAAGATCCGATGGAAATAACAAAAATCGTTCGACAAGCCAACGAAACCCTGCCAGAATTCAAAGAACGATGGACGAACGAAGCTAGCCGTATATCAAGTGTTCCGGAAATCATGCAAATCTCATCTTTTATCGACGGCTGTAAATGTCCTGAATTAGCCAAAAGTTTCTCCGAGAAGACTCCTCAAACAGTAATAGAAATGATGATTAGGGTGGATGTTCATCCGCTCCGAAAGAGCATATCGAGTAGCGGAAATACCAAGAGGGGAGAAGATAGATAATTACAAGAAGGATCACCACAGCTTTTATAACAATATAAATGATCTGTATACCCCACAAGCACCCTACAGGGGAGAACGTCGACGCGGTAACCACCGAGAGGAATACAAGCCACGTCGAAATGATCATTACACACCTTACGGCTCAGCAAGAAGCGACAACACCCATCGGACATATTACCGGACGGATTATCGCCGTAACGATGTTCCCCGCAGAGATACTAGACCGATAGATATGAGTTCATTAACCAAAGCCTCGAAGGATTTGTAACGTTGTTGAAGGCAGGACCCAAAGTTTTGCATCAACACCTACTTTATTCCAATGTTGGAAAAATCGTGAATCGGTCCCGACGCGGTCGAGGGCCGTGTAGCGATTTTTGGCCGATTAATCGCCGATTCCAAGGTCCAAGGCCGATTAATCGGCCGATTACCTTGTAATTCGCTCAAAGGTCTAAGGCCGTTCAGCTTGTAATCGCCGATTAATAGGCCTTGTAGGCCGATTTTTGCAACACTGCTTTATTCATTAATTATATAGCCCATAAGCTAGTTTGTATAATATTTGCAACAAGCCTCCCTTATTCTTGTTGGAAAATACCTCGACAACAACCCGAAGTTCGATCGCTGAATGCTAGATCGCGAGTTGTATCGAGCACACGTAGCAAACACGAGATACTACAAAGAACCGACTAGAATATGCACATGATATACCCTCAACGAACCCTTTATTAATACCAATAAAGCTTTTACAATTGAGGAAGAAGAATGAATAATTAGCATCCCTCCTCATCTCTATTTATAGAGATGAGGAGGTGGAAACCTAGCTTACCTTGTGATACGTGGGAATCGCACCAGGCTTTACCTCTCAAGGGATCTTGAGAAGCTTACAACCCCCACCAGGCAGTGTACCTGATCGTTGTAGTATAGTATAGTGACAAGTACCGGGGGATTGATCGTTCAGCTAGGAATAGTGTCGCTAGGATTAGAAAACCTAAATACTAGTTCTAAGAGTGAGGGATGATTATTTTTGTATTTTTATATTTTTTTAGAAAGCAATTAAAAATCTCGGGTTTGAAGGATTTGGGCGGAATTAGTTGCTAGTCAACTAACCCAATACTAAAGATGCAATCAAAATAAAATACTAAAAATGAAAATAAACTAAATTATACTAAGGTTGTGAGCAATAAGTGGAGAAGTTGTGTTTACTTAGATTTCACTACTTCCTAGACATCTTTTACACGTTAATTACTTGTTATAGTTGCATGGATGACGGATTGTATTCCTTAATACCATTCATAGGGTGACGCACTTAACTCCCCAATCCTATGAGCTCTTATCTCCTCCTATGCCATGCCCAGCACAACCATAGGGATTATAAACAGTGGCTCATGCATTAACTACAACCAATAAAAACCTAGTGCACATCAGTTCATGTTTCCTAAGACGTTCAAGCATGTTACCATTTGGAGATCTGCCAGTTTTCTTAAGCCTAACATCAAATTCATTCATCCAAAACAACTATAAACAAGTAATCAACACATAATTAACATCTAGGTTTCATTAGATCCAAGCAAACACAAGATAGATCTAGCCTAGCATGATGGAATTAAGACAAGAACAAGATATAGACAACCAACACATAGACATATTGATTGAATTAAAAGAATACTTATCTCAATTACACATGAAAGGTATCAAGGGCTTAGAACCCTTGAAAAACCTGTAAAATTCGCACCAAGTTCGTACTTAGGGTTTCTCCAAAACTTCTCTCTTTAATGTGTGAAAATTAGAAAAATATATATAGGAAATAGGGTCTGACGGCGTCAAGACAAATCTTGTGACGCCGTCACCTCGCCGCCAAAATATTTCTCGGACTGCCTTGATCTACTTTTGACGCCGTCATGTGTTATGCATTTCCAGGCCGTCATGAATTTTACTCTTGACGCCCTACTTCGTGACGCCGTCAAATCTGTACTGGATCATCATGGAAATTACTCTTGACGCCGTCAGAAATTCCTTCTTGACGCCGTCACCTACTGTTCCCAGCAAGGAAAATTAAGACTTTGGCGTTTTCTTCACTTTTATGCTCCAAAAACGTCCGAATTGCTTCCTTTTCCAAATTTCACTCCCAAAGTACCTAAAATCACAAAAGGAACGATTTAGGGCAATATTTGATCAAATAAATTCAATTCCGGGCTTAAATGACCCCCTAAAAGTGGTTCATTTTCCAAGATTAACTTCCGTAGACTCCTTCACTTCCTTCTTTTCAGCAGCATTACCCTCTGCACTCTCTTGACCAGGTACTCCGGTTACCGTAATGTCTGCCCCATCTTTATACCAAGGTGTACATTTTCCTGCTCCTTTACCAAGCAGCCCGTGTTTGTCTTTTCTTCAAGTTGTTTGTCCTCCAACTTTCTTTGAGCCACTGCAGCATCATCGTTACTATCCTGAACAACCTCAGCTTCACGATTTTCCTGAGCTCCCTGCAGTTCCACCTTAAACCAAATACGTTCATCAACCTGTACTCCATGGACTCCTGTTTTAACACCAGGACCAAGTTGTTTGAACCCAACTTGTTTAAGACCAAGTTGTTTGAGACCAACTTGTTTATGACCAAGTTGTTTGAACCCAAATTGTTTATGACCAAGTTGCTTGAAACCAACTTGTTTTGAACCTCCATTCTTTTGTACACCAAAAGTCTTCACTTTTGCTTCCAAAGTATACACACAGTTATCTTTCCCGATCCCAGTCATCATAACTCGAGAACCTTTGATCACCTTGACTCTACCCATTTGCATCTTCACAGTATAACCCTCTTTTTTAAGAGTACCCAACGATATCAAGCTTTTTCTTAACCCTGGAACATACCTGACATCTTCCAGTATAAAGCTTGAACCATCATGCAACTGTATCTTCGCTTTTCTTGTCCCTCTGATAGTGCATGTCCTGTTATCACCTAACTGAACTGAACCACCATCAACATCCTTGAAGTCATACATGAAGTTCCTCCTAGGTGTCATATGATAAGACCCACCTGAATCCATTACCAATTCAGCTATCTCATCATTCCCGACTACCACCAAGGCTTCTCCAAAGTATGTGTTACCTTCTTCATTAGAAGAATCAGAATCCTGATCATGCTTACCCTTCTTGGCAAACCCACTTGACTTCTTCATTGGACAGTCTCTCTTCAGATGACCCTCTGAATGACATATGAAGCAGTTGAGTTTACAAGTTCCACCCCTTGACTTGAACCACGAACTTCCACCAGAATGAGCTTTTCTTGAATGATCTGACCCTCCCCTTACATATAACCCGTCACCAGTATCTTCCTTTGTGCTTTCGATTCTTTTCTTCAACTCTTTTGAATTCAGAGTCACCAGAACATCCTCCATTGTCAAGGATTCCCTCCCATACAACAATGTCTCCACAAAGTTTTCGTAAGACGATGGCAACGACGTAAGTAACATAAGTGTCTGATCTTCATCCTCAATCTCGATATCAATGTTCGCCAAATCAAGTATTAACTTATTAAACTCATCTATATGATCACCCAGTTTCGTACCTGGACTCATATAGAATGTGTACAGCTTCTTCTTCATATACAATCTATTTGCTAAGGATTTAGTAATATAAAGACTAGTCAGTTTTGTCCAAATTCCTGCAGCAGGTGTTTCCTTGTTAACTTCCCGTAAAACCCGGTCTCCCAAGCATAGAATCAAGGTACTGTATGACTTCTTCATCAAAGCAGTTTTTTTACCTGCTTCCATGTCCGAGGGTAATGTCTCTAATGCAGCATCACGACCTTGTTGTACCATTAAAGCACGCATCTTTATTTGCCATAACCCGAAGTCATTCTTCCCATCGAATTTTTTGATGTCAAATCTAGTTATAGAACTAGCCATTCTTCTTTTACTTTGCTAAAAACCTTGTCAAGTTGTTTATTAACCAACTTTACGGACAAACCTCACAAGCCGTGTGCAATATTCCCCCTTGTTGCTAAAAACCCTTCTTGCAAATCAAATTAATTAGAATAACCCTAAACTCTCGATTTCGAACAACCAACCCCGATCGTAAACTTAAAACCCAAGCTAACCACGATCAAAACTTGAATAACAATAAAATTAATATGCAACAAGAAACCTTCAAACTTAATCGATCTTTAAAAAAAAAAAAAAAAAAAAAAAAAAAAAAAAAAAAAAAAAAAAAAAACGATTATGTGAAATCGAATATTAATTAGTATAATATATCCGAACCCTTTGGCAGAAGTTATAAAGGCTATGTTTGGCGCGGAGCTTTTTTGGAGCTTTTTGGGGTAATGAGCGGTGAGAATGAGCTTTTTTATTTTTGATGTTTGTTTGGCATGAGAGCTGTGGGCTTTGCTATTTTTTAGGAAAGCTCATTTTCCCAATGTTTCTTTATGAAGCTGTGAGCTTTTTTGGCTACTGCTCACAGCTCACAGCTACTGCTCACTGCTACTGCTCAATGCTACTGCTCGCAGCTACTTTTGCCAAACATAGCCAAAGTATCAACTTTGTAGTATAACAAAGTCTTAGGAATAAAATAACAAAGACCCCACACCTTTATAAATTTAACGTGTTTGAAAATTTAAAAATCACAAAACCCGCTTTTTACTTATGTCTTTAACCTCTCGTCCACCTGCTACTACAAGAAAACGATTCGAAACCCAATTTTTTTTTCTTTGCTCGAATCTTAAAACCAACTCGGCACCTCGATCTAACACTCGAACTTCGATGACCACAATAACCGTGGCTCTGATACCACTTGTTGGAAAATACCTCAATAACAACCCGAAGTTCGATCGCGGAACGCTAGATCGCGAGTTGTATCGAGCACACGTAGCAAAAACGAGATACTACAAAGAACCAACTATAATATGCACACGATATATCCTCAACAAACCCTTTATTAATACCAATAAAGCTTTTACAATTGAGGAAGAAGAATGAATAACTAGTATCCCTCCTCATCTCTATTTATAGAGACGAGGAGGTGGAAACCTAGCTTGCCTTGTACTCTAAGCTACCTAATCCTAGTTTATGTCTAACACCTAATCTAATTACAAAATACACTTAAGCCCCTAAACTATGTTTAAGTTCACTACTAATATATAACAATTCATATCGAATAACTTAACAAATCATATACAAGTATACAAAATCAAAATTAATTTATTTGTTAAATAATTCCTTTCTAATTTAGCTTAGTTCCTAATTATTGTGGTAATAAGTTGAATCATGGGTTAAAAGTACTATAGATTCATTTTCGAGTAATATGTTTATCGCTTTAATTTTTACGTTAATTTCGACCCCCTTAACTCCAAATCCTGGCTCCGCTAACATGCATGTGTTTCCGTTACATGTCTTTATATACTTTTAAATTCTTACACGTAAAAAATGGTAGTTTAAGTTCAGATTAAGTAAACGAATAGACAACCATCTTTCTTTTATGGAAAAATACATTTCGGTCAGTATTCACAAGATAAACTATGATCCATAAAATATATCATTTCGCAAAAGAAAGGGTATTGTAGATGTTTAGCTATTAACTAAAGACTATATGCATATATTCTCAAACTCTATATTTTTTAATAAAAGAATATACTTTCAATTAAATTTCAAATTTGCACTTTATTGAAACTCTTATATAATCATAAAGAAAATGGTCCCGGGAAAAGCATGAGGTTGATGACCAAAAGTTATGGCCACATTAAAAGTTCAAAAAAGCTTTTAGAAAATGGCTAAAGGCTTTGATGGATTCATCCAACCAATCGATTAGAATCTCATTAGTCATGACTCATATTTCAGCACCTCGAAAATCTGGATTTTATCGAAGTAAATTCTTATGGATATATATCGAGCATTGATTGGCATGTCTAACTAGTATGCCTAAATGTATGTCTAATCTTATGTGTCAGCATCATGTTGGTGACAATAGACGGATCTACTTTTTTACAAACCAATAAATCATTGTCGTGTTGATTTAGTCACAAGTTTAGTCATCTCAATCATTTTCCACATGTATAAATCATGTTAAAACAAAGAATTCCAATGATCGGGTTTCAAAAGTTTTAAACTACAATGCAAATAAATCGCTAGCCTATGAAACAAGAAATTTCTTGTAGATTTGCAACTCCATTATTGACATATTTGATCATATTAACTTTCTTCATAAGATTGAAGAAAAAAACGAGGAGAAAGACAAACTTTGGGTTTCAAAAAGTGGGACGTGAACTACAACCCACCAGCAGTGTTATGTTGTGGATATCCGTTATTTTTAACTTTTCTTATTTTCAAAAACTCATTTGCGTTGTAATTTCAATTTGCACCTAAGTAAATAATATGATTACAGACAATATACCAAATTTACGCGTTTGATCCGACTCATTTTCTTTACTGTAAATGATTCTAACTTAAGACGCCCAATACAATTCCAATCCAACGTTAGCAGCACCTCCATATATATACAAATTTGTGTTGTCTATATTCTTCGTGTTTACAAAATTCATAAATTAATGTAACATTTGAGCTACAATGTACACACTCAAGTCCGGTATCATAAAAAAAAAGGCTGCTTTGAAACTGAAAACCAAAACTGAAATACTAGCAAGTTAACCATATTCATCGTAACTTTCTTTGATTTCTTGTAGATACTCCATGTAGCAATTTTAAAAATCCTAGATAGCTTAGTTTCCCATCTGTATGTCGTATCCAGTCAGTAAGAACATCGTGAAGAGAAACCGAAGGACCGAGCCCAAATTCCTGAATCAATTTAAAATCAACCTTATCTATCTTTTATTTGTACTTTATGGAATATGCGATGATAAGTTATTTTGCCAAAATCTCAACTTACCGATGCAAGTTCTTCAATAACGATAGGCCTGTTACCATCTTTATCAAAAATCTCATAAGCACAACGAGCAAGCTGTTCCCAATTGTTGAGTGTTTCAAGTTGACGAACACAAATTGTAGCCGCACAGAATTCATTAAAGTCGAGCTTGAGTGCAGTCAGCTGTTACATTATATCAGCAATTGTATGCAAGACTCACACATGCTTTAATAAACATACCAATAACAAGTATAATAAAGTTAATTACCCAGCTAAGATAGTCTGTAATACGAGACTCCTTCATTGCACTCGTTGCATGCTTCATCACCGCTGTGTTAATGCTATTAAAGGTTACACTTTCGGTGTTCCCTAAGTGGGAAAACTGCTTCTTGAGATAAAAAAGATCGTCTGAAGTCAATGTTTTAGACAATGTCTGTCACACAAATAAGCATATCGTAACTCATTTGGATTAATCACCTATAGTTATACTTATAGAGTTATAGTGTAGGCATAATCAGGGCGCAGCTACATAGGGCCCGCCCCCCCCCCCCCCCCCCGAAATTTTTTTTGCGATGTAGGGGTATATAGTTTTTGTGTAGAAGAATTTCGGTATATTCGGTTTCGACCCCCAAAATTTCGGTGTTACCCGAAAAATAGCGTTAGGAAAAAAAAAAATTAGATCCCGACCCCCCATTGAAAATTTTCTAGCTTCGCCACTGGGCATAATAAGAACAAACCTTTAAGGCAGCCTGGCGTAAAGGAGAAGAATGCGTGTAGGCTTTCAGTGATCTCAGTATATGGATATCAATCGGGACTTCTACCCCGTTATGATCCCGAACCCACGGATGACCTGAATCAGATAAGCAAAGCACTAATAAATAAGTATTGCACACTTCACTAGATCACAGGGTATACAACAAACTCTTGATGTCAAAAGACAAGTAAAACTTACTTAGAGCCTGGGCAGCAGTCAACCGTTTACGAGGGTCTTTAGTCAAGAGACCCTGCACAAAATCTTTAGCCAAGGGTGAAAATGAAGGCCATGGTGGATCAGCAAAATTTGGAACATTTTTAAGTACTGCTCGGAAAATCCCAGACTCGGTTCTTGCCCAAAAGGGTCGATTGCCACATAGAAGAATGTATGATATCACACCCACACTCCACACATCAGCTTCTGTATCGTATGACCTAAGTAGAACCTCGGGTGCTACATAATATGCACTTCCAACAATGTCGTTTAGATTTTCATCTGCATATACCTATATATACTTAATAAATCTTTAACCAAACGTACATGACTAAATATAACTCCATGTTTTTTTTACTGACCTGGCTTGGCAAATTCAGATAGCCCGAAGTCAATGGCTTTCAACTGGGAATCAGCGTCCTTCGTTTTGAATAAGAAATTCTGATAGAAAAAAGTTTAAGAAAACAATCAGAATAATGTTACAAAGAACTGATCAGGGAGACTGTTTTGGAGCATACAAATAAAGACTAGGTGGGTGTTTGGGATTGTTTGAGTGTTAATAAGCTTATTTTTAAGCAGTTTGTGTAAATAAGTAGGATTAGCTATCAAATAACTAAGCAGATTAAAATAATCACTTCAAAGTCCAAACACCTTGTAATGACATAGAAACAGTTTGTACCTCGGGTTTAAGATCTCGATGGACAACACCTTGGAGATGACAAAATGCAACTACATTTAGTATTTGTACGATTACATTCTTAGCCTCCTCTTCGTTGAACTTCCCTCCGCTGCAACATATTAAATAATTAGTAAATTAAATTTTTGTGTTAGATCTAAAATCAAGATAATTAAAATTGAAGTAAAGAGATATAGTTTAGACTCTAAACCTTGCATGAATTCGATCAAGAAGCTCGCCTCCTTCACACAATCTGAAAGATGCATAGTTACAAGAATTATATATTATATTGTAGTTATAACTATGCATATAACTATGAAGACGAATGTACGCTTACTCCATAACTATGTAGACATTATCATTGTCTTCAAAAGCATCATAGAACTGTAAGAGGTTATCATGTCCTGACAACGCTTGCAATATTTTCAACTCTCTTCTTACATCCTCAACTGCAATAGACGTTGTCATCTGCCAAACAATCTCTACATTTTTTAGTTCTTGATCAAGGTCTAATTAATAAAACACTCTCCCAAGATTGAGACGGCATAGTAACTGAAAATGCTTCTACATATGATGATGATATGATCAGAAAACTACACTATACCTTTTTTCCAAATTCAAGAAACTAATACTAGGAAACTGTTTTCAGGAGTCAAAAGTTAAAACACTTTAAAGGCTTTTATTTATGCGATAGTAGCTTCTAGGACGAATCCGAGGTACTATTGGAGTGGCCAAGGAGGACTACTAATCCGATATTGGATTAGTAAGTGAATAAGTGCATTGCAGCCATACATAGTTAAGGAGGAGTGCTTACCTCGTTCACGACCCCTGGTTTCACTGTTTCACTTGGTTAGCAATTCTAGAAACAATCATGTTTCCCATTAATTGGCTGATATGAAAATTTTTAGAAATATTACGGAGGGTGATCGGGATACTATTACTTAGGTTCGTAAACTTGGAATGGATGGTGGAGCGTAGGTGACAAGTAGTTATATACTTATATGTATACGGTGCTTTACTTGTGGACGCTTAACGCTTTCATCATTGATATAAAAAAGAGTTTAAGGGTTTATTTATAAATACTTATTACCTTATCATTGATGAGTTATCAGTAAATAATCAAACAACACTTGTAAATGATCACACTGTGTATGTTGATATATAGCAGAAAATATATATAACCTACTGTGGTAACCTCTACATTTTAACAAAAGCCATCTGTTGGTAACAATAAAGATTCAAAAGAGTTACTGGATGAAAGTATTAACAATTTAATTACCATCATCACCATATCATTATATATATCAACCACAAAGATTCAAAAGAGTTACTGGATAAAAGTATTAACAATTTACCATCATCACCATATCATTATATATATCAACCACGATTGAACTATCATTTAAGCATGACTAAAAATCATGCAGAAGTAAGTACAAACAAAGTTATCAATAAACTAATAATAGCATACATATTGATAACAAGTTGATTAAACTTAATTATGAACAACCATAAGAGATATATTTTACAAGATAAACAATTAGTTAACCAATGCAAATAAAGTTATATATAAACCAAACAATATTATTGTTAGCGGGTTATTATTGTTTTAGGCCCATTGTTAGTTATTAAGAAGCTTAGCACATGTTGTTATTATTTATATTGTATTAACTTTTATTATTGATGCAACGATAATTATTCAGCCTAATAGGTACATGATCACGCATCTTATGGTTGACGCTAGAACCACTTTTTACGAATTGGGTTAGTTGAACCATGGGATCACATATTTACAAAGAATATAATATTATCTAATTAGTTGAGTTTCTAATTCTGATCCATATTACTATTATATTATGCTTAGTAAAGTTTATCTGGACATAGGTCACAGTGTCACACGTTTGCACATGATACATTACATATGATCCATTTGGTGTAACATGCATCTGAAAGATTTGCATGCAAAGGTCGTACACTATTTGACTGCCGACAAAAACGATTTGATGCAAAAACCAAATTACCATGAATCCATGATATTACTATTTAATGAAATAAATTAACTAAAATACTGTTAAATAGGTTTAAAGGAATCTAGATCTACGAGTGTCGAGTTTCCACTTTTAATATGACTTTAAATATAAATAAATCAGATTCTATGCTTTTTTTTTCCCTCATGTGCGAATACTTATATTATACAGTAAAAATGAAGCAACAACCGTTGCACTTCAAAAACCGTATCTTAGACAATTGTATTAGTGTACACATAAATAACGAAACTAAGTTTGGTTCACACAACAAACAATGAAACAAATTTTTATTAAAAGGAGATGTAAGTTAGTTATAAATTTTATGGTAATTTTAATGTTTTATGAAGGCATGGATGTTTTTTCTTAGGTGTCAAAAAAGTTATTGTATTCTGCAACACCTTACTTCTGTTTTGGAGTTGTGAAGGTTTTCAACAACTGGAGAAAAATGTAATTGTGTGTGTATACTAGCATGGTACCCGCGCGTTACAGCGGTGGGTACTATGTGATTAAAGTTTAGACGCCAACAAAATAACAATGACGAACTCGTTAACTGGAGAAAAACATGATCCAAATCCGACCCAATTCACCCACTTTTACTGATTTTGACGGGTCATCCTCTGTTTTATTTTTGAATGGCTTTTATTGGCTAGCCGAATCAATGGCGACTTCGGGTTCTGGTTGAACTCGTTGGTCCGGTCCGGTTGAGCCCGTTGGTCCGGTCCGCTTTTCAAAATCATATGTACCATCAATGTAAATCGTATAAAGCTTTGTGTGTTTTATTTCTTTGTACAATGTGTATTATAACATGTATTTTTTATTATAGGGGTGCTTTAAAAATAATATTAATTAATGTTTAATGTTTTATTCTTAATTTTAAGTTTTTTTTATATGTGTGTTTAATTGATTTGTACCAAGTGCTTTATATGTTGTATGTCTTAGTTTTAAGACTTTTGATACTTAATGTGTTTAATGTTAGGAAATTAAGTTCTAGAGATATTTAATGTTTCAAAATTGTGTTTAATTTACTTGTACATATTACTTTGTTAGTTGTATTACTTAATTTTAAGATATTTAATGCCATTAGTGTGTTTAAATTAGTTATACATGTAGCTTTGATGGTTGTAATTCTTAATTTTAAGTATTTCTATATTTAGTAGGCCTAAATGCTTTATAAGATAGATAGATATAGATGTAAATGTGCCAAAAGAAATCACAAAATATATACACTTCTATGCTGTATACTCCGTAATATTTTGATGTGCTAAGAAGTAACTCAACCAAAGAATCTTTCTGAATTTGGAATAGGAAAGTATCTTTTTAGACAACCTATAAAGTATAAACAAATTAAAACTGTTGAATCTCTTTAAAACAAATATATTACCCCAAAAAAAACTCCGCATCTTATGTATTGGTCTTTATGATCTATTTAAATTTGTCAAATGTGGACTATAATAAGAGCATCCATTATTGTGGTTTATAAAAAGGTCTAAGAAAAAATGAAGAGGTCTATAACTTTATTAACCATAGTAGAAATGTGTTTCATGCTTATGTGGAATGAATAGGTCTAATATCTTGAACCTCTTTTAAATTTAATGCTTTTGTATTTAATTGGGTTTTGATAAAGCTTTAAGAAGTTTATTGATAGTGAAGAAAAGTTTATAACAAGAAAAAGGTTTATGAATTTATGATTTTGGATGACTAGGCATTATTATAAACATTTATAAAGTAGGAACGATTAATTATAGATGCAGCAAATGGGGTCATAACACGGGAGCATGGGTTGGTTTGTGTCAATTTGTTTGAAATCAAATTCAGCTATACAAATGTGAATGATTGAATACATTAGCAATAAACTACGACTTTATTGCATACAACAGGAAATTTTAAAAGTATGATTCATCTAATGTTATAGACCTTAATTAAGTAAATAAATCAAATAATTAGCATATTATGTACAGGTTAACAAGAACCTTGTTAACATTTGATTAAATACGTTTGCTAGGATATAAACTTGACCGAGCCATCTAATCTGAGTGAGTGATTATATTTATATATACTAACAGAATAAAAGTATCTCATAATATATAACTTAAATATAATAGTATATAAAGAGTAGCGTAATTAGCTTTTATTTTTATTTTTTCCTTATATTTATTTCATATATATGTGTAATTGTGTATAGCTTTTCATTTTTGGGAGTTGCTATACCAAGATAAATTTAGTTTAAATGAACTAAATTTATTTTAAATTGACTCGGTTATTTCAGAATTGACCATTGACATCCTTGATTCCTTGTTGCAAATCAAAGTCAACTGATTCGATTATCGTATCGTATTTTTTTTTTTATTAATTCGATGGCTTTCTCAAATCTTGTTCTGAAGTAGATTATTTCTCTTTGCATAACACACATAGTAAGAAAAAGTTGGTTAGATTATTTATTAAAAATAATAATAAATAAATAAATAAATACTCCTTCTGTCCCATATTAAATGTCCATATTTGACTTTTCAATTATTTCTTTATTAACTTTGACTTTAAATATTTTTGTTTGTGTTATATAGTATTTGATAAAAATTATACGCAATAAAAATACATTTAAAACTTAATCCATTCATATATTTTGTATCAAGTATTATATTACAAAAACACAAATATTTACGGTCAAAGTTGAGAGAAAAAGACTTTGAAATGTCAAACATGACATTTAATATGGGACGGTGGGAGTAAAATAAAATTGATTATGTACTTTTACTAAAAACAAAACACTGTTACAAATAGAAAACTTAGACAAGTTTTTATTTATTTAAGTTGAAATGTAAAAAGAGTAACTATCATAGTTTGCGTTTCATTCACTTGTGACATTTCCTTATTTACTTGGATTACTTAAGTCACTGGACTTACTAAAACTGTTATTCAGATCACTTTGGGTATGAAGGCTATTTGATTGGGTGAATTGAAAAGTGTAGTTATTGTTATTTTCCTATATCTTATGTGCAAAATGAAAGCAGTAAATTATTTTGAAACGGAGAGAGTATAAGTTAAGAAACTTAAAGATCGTTTTTAACTATTTAGTTAGCTGCGTAGACCGAAGAAATAAGTAGACTAAACATAAACATAGTAACCTCTTTCCTTTTGTAAAACACAATTAAACCTAATCATTTTTGCAAACTTAATCTCAAACGCAAAGCATTTGAAAATAGATAAACTATTAGCGAAAAAAATACCTATGCTAAAGTTCAATAGGGGAGTTTATACGGACCCTCCCAAAGGAGAGGTTCGTGGAGCCCTGTGCATTACGGGTTTGTACAAACCCTCTATTATCACATCATACGGGTCTTAATAACATAACTATCAATAATGAAAATAATGAAAGGGAATGTCAAAATATGTCATGGCATAGTCTTATTACTTGTGGTCTAGGGAAGTTCGAAGACTTTTACCTTAATCTTAGGAATGACTTTCACAGCGACTTTTCGACCAACATGATCACCATATTTACACGTGGCAGTGACAACGAACCCGAAATGACCTCGTCCCATTTCATCTCCAACCTCGTACCGATCCTTAAACCTTTTCGACAGCCCAAATCTCTTATCCAAACTCACAACCATTCCTCCTTCCACTTCTTCTGTGGCCCCTTTTCGCCGCTTTGCCAGCACAGCCATTATATGCTTTGCTGGCGACAACGGCGGAAAGTGGGGGCCAGTTTTAGGAGTTCTAGTAGGAGATGTTTTATCTTTATTTGTTTGGAAAAAACGGACAGGGGTAATATTATAAAAAGGTGATGAGGTTTTGTCGTTGTGGTTGCTTTGTGGTGGTGTTGGTGGTGGTAGTGGCAAATCTGGTGGTGCATATGGGTTGCGTTTTGGTGGTTTTGATGGTTTTGATGAGCATGCTCCCATGATGATTGATGATGATGATGATTTCTATGGATGTTTCTGCCGTGAGAGAAGATGGTTTGGAAATATGAATGGTTTTGCATTAGTTTTGGTCTATGAGTGTGAAGTAAAAGTATGGCTTGTATTCTTAATTTCCATTTTGCTTTTCATATTTGTTTCTTTTGTTTGGCATTTGTGAGTCTTTTTAAATACTAGTAATATAGATATAGTTTTTGCTTAAGTTTTAGTATCTATAATGTAAATTGTAATGTTATGGATTTTATATATTTCTCCTATGGAATACTCCGTACATGTTTAAAAATGTTTTAAGTTTTTTAAAAGGATACAACTCTTAAAAACTATTGGTATTAAAGTTTTCTCTCTTTAAACTCAATGTATTGCGTGGAGACCCGGCTAAGTTTTAAAATAAATAAATAAATAAAAATAGTTTGATGGAAAACTATGTCTTGAAATTCATTTTCAACCCGATACAACTTTGAGTTTGGTTCAACCAAGATTAAAAAATAAAAAATAAAAAAAATAAAGATTAAAGATTAAAGGGATAATCAAGGTCATTTATGATCATTCAATTTTTAATCAAAATGAAAACACCAACTCACGTTTTTTTTTTTTTTTTTTTTTTTTTTTTTTTTAAGTTAAATCTCTCATAAATTGTTGATCTTTAAGTAAAATTAAGGGTAAAATGCAAAAATAGTCCCTAAACTATCACGAAATCGTAAAAATGGGACCGAGACAAAAAGTCACGCAAAACAGCCACTAACGTTACGAAAATTTGCAAAAAAGCCACCGAGAGGCATTTTCCTCTAGTTTTCCAGTTAAGTGCCATGTCACCGAGGGCATTATCGTCATTTCATGGATCTTCTTATCTCCTGCCAACCTTTCGAGGACCATTTTTGCAAACAACGTAAACTATTTAGTTAAAGCAACTAGATTACTAGATTTGCCTTTTCAGAGTACATTAACTCCCAAAACCAACCCAGAAATTCATATCCGTTGTAAAGGAAATCAACCGTCAAACCCTAAAAAAAAAAAAAAAAAAAAATCAAATCGGAACGAAACCCAGTTATAGCGAATAATGATAAGAATGATAAGGGAAAGTCTTTGTTGATGGGGGGGAGGAATCATCCGAAAAGTCGTGGGGCAAGGTTTTATTAAATGATGAAGTCTTTGAGGATGTTTTGGATGAATTTGGTGATAAAGTTATTGCCAAGTATGGTTCGTATGCAAACATAGGGAGGAGATGATTGAAGAAATTCTTCAATAGATGTGGAACAGAACCTTCAACAAACCAAATGTGGGTGCTAGCGGTGCCATATCTATTCCTACCATTGGAAGTGGTAGCCGTTGCTCCAATGAGGTAGTTGCAGAGAAAAAAAATGAAGAGGGGAAGGCCGGTTGGGAGTGGCAAGAAGAAGACGGAGGGGAGTCCTATTCCGACTACAGTCACAGAAAAAAGGAAGAGGGGAAGGCCTGTTGGGAGTGGCAAGAAGAAGAAGGAGGGGAGTCCTAATCCGAGTACAATTACAGAAAAAGGAAGAGGGGAAGGCCTGTTGGGACTGGCAAGAAGAAGGAGGCTGGCAAGAAGAAGAAGGAGGGGAGTCCTAATCCGAGTACAATTACAGAAAAAGGAAGAGGGGAAGGCCTGTTGGGACTGGCAAGAAGAAGGAGGGGAGTTCTAATCCGAGTACAGTTACTAAAAAAAGGAAGAGGGGGAGGGCAAATGGGACTGGCAAGAAGAGGAAGGTGAAGGAAGAGCATACGGATCTTGGTATGTTAATCTAGTATACTTCATTTATGTGCCATTTTAAATTTGTTTACGTAGGATGCTATGATATGTTTGATAGACTTTTATATGCATCCCCTTTCCTAGGTTTAGGATAAACAGATTATTATGTTTTTAAGTAGGGTGTTAGAATATCATAAGTGAGAGTGTTTGGCATTACTAAAGTACTGTTATAGAGAGTGTTTTGCATTACGAAAGTACTGCTACAGTTACTAAGTGTTCAGATTGGTTATTAGTAAGTCTTCACATTGGTTGTAAGTAAGTCTTCACATTGGTTCTAAGTAAGTCTTCACATTTTGTATCTTGAGTGTCTCAGGAACAAAATAGATTGGTTTCTATATCACCACATTATCTTATTAACTAAACTACAACTATGTGGTGAGATATACAACACTGCATTGCTCTGCTTCACTTGAGCCTGCATAATTGTTTCATTGACTACTTCTGCATTGACTTTAGCATGTATACCATTGGTTTCGTAGGTGCTGGTATGTCTTGACAGTTTGAATTTAAAATGTGGCAGATTTACTTGGTTATGGGGGTGAAGTTCTGTTCCGCATGCACAATAATGGAGTCTTTGAATTTGGTCCATTAAGGTATATACAAGGGAATGTTTCTACAATGTGTGGCTTTGTCTGTGATAGACATGTCTTTTTCCAAGGTCTGGATGATATGTTTTCACGCATTAGGGGAGAAAAATGGGTTGTGTTCTTTTGTGTGCCTGGCAAATCATTAGAAGAAGGTTTGAAGATGATTCATACAGACAATGATGAGCATACAATGATAGAGCTAGGTTGTTGTGCTGGTTTTGTAGACTTGTTTGTTGCTCACACAAAACAGGTGTTATCTCCCTACTATTTAAACAACATTGATGCAGAGGGTGATGGTGGGGAGTTTTTCGGGTGGGTAGAAGAAGATGCTAGCTTGCGGTGCTCTATTACTTCAACTCGTTTTAAGACTAGCACTTAAAAAACTTATAGGATAGTGGATGATGTTGATGTTTCACAACCAGAATTCGGGAAGCATAAAAAGAGGGTGAAGAGGTCTGTGGATAAGGGAAAAGGAAAGATGGTTGATGAGTGTAACACCCCGAAAATTTGATAAGCAGCGAAAGTCTAATCAGGGTCATTACAGTTTAGTACACAATCATACTAATAGAAAACAATTCAAAAGATAGTCAATATCATTCCATGAAAACTCAAATATTCAGAGTTACAAACATTTTTCCAAAATGTTAATTGTTTAGCAAAAGAAATGATGAGTTTGTAATGAATGATATAATTATTGAAATCAAAAGGGAGGTCCTGTGCCCTTTGCCAGCTCCGTGCCGCCATGCTTGCTAATTTCCTGAGATAAACATGCTTAAAAAGTCAACACAAAGGTTGAGTGAATCCACAGTAGTTTAAATAGTAATAGTGTGAACACAAGTCAAGCATTTGAAATAAACAAGCCAAGATAGACAGGTCTTGACTAAACTGGGTGAAATATTGCTCCTAAGCCTCACGAAACACAAGCCTTAACATTGATTTGACATATCATAAAGATAATAACAATCACCTACACCACAGCGGATGTAAATGACAAGGGGCCATCGGTGACACGAAATGTGCCAAATTTCCATAATACCTCGAATATAGCACACCTCCTGCCAAGTGATCACCTTGACAGAGGCGGGCTGCCATTCCAATAGATCTATCAACTATATTCGCGCTCACTCGCAAGTGATTAAGGTTCGTGATATGAGGGACTTGTAGCACAGGTGTCAACTTAGGCAATATCAGGTGATAACAGCATACAGAAAAATACTTGTGTTCGATTTATAGCATGTATCTCCCCACGGAGTTTAGAACAATTAAAAATGTGGGACCATGAACTCACCTAAAAGGTGCGTAATCACAACGGTGCTCAAAAGTGATGGTGTATTGCTACGACTAGCAATGAAATTCCTCCGACTTGCGACCTAAATAATACATTGTAATCGGTGTTTTAGATTCGTGTCGTAAATGACATGTGATATGTCACGTATACGGTGATATCCGTTCGGGTGTCTTATTATATTCCAAAATAACTTTACGTAGTTATTTTTAACGTGTTACGAACCGGTGTTCGATAAATATAAACTCGTTTGTGAAAATAATATTGTAAAAAAAAAATATTTATAATTAAATATTTTTAGTAAAGTTATACATATATTTTAAAGTTACCAAAATATATACATATTTATATATAAAATCAATTTATACAAAATAATTAATTATGAGATACCTTGTCATATTTAACCCTTAACTTTATTAAAGTTACACTTTTACCCTTTGATCAAAAATATTACATTTTAGTCCTTTTTGTACTTTTTACACTTTATTCCTCAAACTTTTGAAAATTACAGTTTTCACCCTCAACTTCTTATTGGAAATCGACAATATGCTATTTAGTCCGAAAGTTTTCATGTTTTGTCATTTTTAGTCCTTTAACGCGACTTTTTGCAAAAATGGTCCTTGATTAAGTTTAAAGAAAATAAACTCTTTGGTACAATGAAAGTAGTGATTATAACTTACAAAATTCTTTAAAACCCGTTTTTGTACCTCTCGCTATCTCCAAAATATTAAACCGAAATTTCCCTTTTGGAAACCATATGGGCTCGTTAGCCCAATCTAAGCCCATACCAAATTTTATTTTGTTCAAAAGGGTGCTCGACATAGGTTTGATTTAGGCTTAGTTTTTGTATAATAATGTCGCGTTCCTTATGCATGTTTCGTTAGTTTGGTTAAGCTTGGTTCAAAGAATTAGTGTGCCAAGAAATATATATACTTTGTACGTAGGAGAAACAAGTATACGAGCCCTTTCTTCAAGGGTGTCGGGGTGCTAGTGTTACGTGTAATTTAAAGTCCATGTGTTATACAACATGTGATATTTGCTTAGGTGTTTTCAATGTGACAAACGAAGGGTGTAGAGCGTGTAATGCATGAAATGAACAATGTATGAATTGAAAAGGGAGATAATAACTTACAACACCAATAAGATGGTGGGAAGTTCGCGTGACACAAGGCAAGGAAACAAGCGACTTAGTACTCCTTCGTGTAGTGACCCTCGTTCCAACGATTAGTTACCCAAGTAGTTCTTAACCCAAAACCTCACTTGTGTGTCCGACCCTCTCGTTAGTAAGCAAAGAAGAAAAGAGTGTTTGTGATATGAGATTCTTGTGAAACTTGGAAGTGTGAGATAAATTGCATTTAATGTGGTTTATATAGTATGGTTTGAGTGGTTCGAATGTTTCCTTGGGACACAACACACTCCGAGCGGTCTCTTCCTTTTCTCGACAAGGTTATCTTGGCTTCTTGAGTGTTGTCAAGTCGATTGTAAGGGTTTGGGGGCTACAATTCATGTCAACGCTAGAGATTTAGAAAAAGTATTAGGCATGTGTGTACTAATTGGATTTGTTTAAGGTTGTGCTAGTGGTTTAAGGAACATATAGTCTAGTGGTTAAAGGGTTCTTAGTGTGTAACATTGTTAATCAAAGGTTTGACGGCTTCAAAAAGGTGCTCCTTGTGTCATGATACAATGTCAATGGAAGCTTGCTTGTTTGTGTCGTGTGAGTTGGGAACAAGGTAGAATGAAACGTGTGTAAATTATTGTTGTTTCACGACTTGCATGCCATGCAAATGAAGAAAACGCAAACAGCCATACGGGCTTTAGAAACAAATGGCCCAAACGAATTATAAGTGAAAATTAAAGTTGGGTGGGCTTGTGGTGTGCTTGGCCCAACAGTTGAGCAAAAGAAAGAAATAATTGTGTTGGGCTTAGGGTGATGATCGGCCCAAAATATAACGAGGTATCGGTGACTAGTGCTCTCGTAACTTTAGTTTCGGTATCGGTGTCAGTTCGTGTAGTCCATGAGAATATAAACGGTGTCGTCATACGTATATATATACTTATATATACATAGTGATAATAAATTTGTAATAATTAATATATACATATCATTATATATATATATATTAATAATATTTCGGTGTCCAAAAAGGGTGTCGGGTCGCAAGTGGGAGTTACCGGTGTTTAACCTCATTGGGTGACATCCAAGAGTGACAATCGGGTGATATCGGTTGACAAAACATAATCGGGTGTCAAACAAACGGTGATCAAAACAATTGGGTGCCAAACAAACGGTGAGGAAAACAATCGGGTGTTAAAACAAACAGTGTCTCATATAAAAATTTCAAATTAGCCCGCAAAATGGCTTAGTTTAGAATAGTGTCGAAATTAGCATTAATAAATGACCTGGGATTTTACGGAGTATTACAGTACCCACCCGTTAGATTGGATTCATCCCGGAATCTAAAGTTGAATCGGTGCTCGGGGTTGTCTCATCAAATAGTTATGGGTATTTGGCACGCATTTGATCCTCACGCTCCCATGTAAACTCGGGTCCTCTCTTAGAGTTCCATCTGACCTTAACAATGGGAATGCGACTATGCTTGAGTCGTTTGACCTCCCTATCCATAATCTCAACGGGTTCCTCAATAAAGTTCAACTTATCGTCGGTTCTGATCTCCTTCAACGGAATCACAATGATTTCATCCGACAAACACTTTTTCAAATTTAACACGTGGAAGGTGTTGTGTACCCTACTAAGCTCCTCAGGTAGTTCAAGTTTGTATGCCGCGGGACCGATCCTTTCAGTGATCCCGAAGGGTCCAACGTATCTTGGGTTTAGCTTTCCACGTTTTCCAAACCTAATCATCCATTTCCAAGGTGATACCTTAAGCATGACCTTGTCTCCAACTTGAAACTCTATTGGTTTCCGTCGCACATCGGCATAACTCTTTTGCCGATCCCTAGCGGCTTGTAATCGTTGCCTAATCTTCACTATTTTCTCAGTGGTTTCAAGAATCAACTTGGGACCTGAGAGTTGTACATCTCCAATCTCAGCCCAACAAACTGGTGATCTACACTTTCTTCCATAAAGTGCTTCAAACGGTGCAGCCTTAATACTAGCGTGATAACTATTGTTATATGAAAATTCTGCTAATGGTAGGTGTTTATCCCAACCTTTTCCAAAATCATTCACACATCCCCTAAGCATGCCTTCTAGGGTTTGTATAGTTCTTTCACTTTGGCCATCAGTCTGTGGATGGTAAGCTGTGCTCATATCTAACTTAGTTCCCAAGGCTTTCTGTAAAGATCACCAAAAGTTAGATGTGAAACGGCTGTCTCGGTCGGAGATAATAGAAATCGGCACTCCATGTCGGGACACTATCTCCTTTAGGTACAAACGTGCAAGAACGTCCATATCATCAGTCTCTTTGATTGGCAAGAAGTGCGCTGACTTCGTGAGACGGTCGACAATAACCCAAATAGTGTCAAACCCACTCGATGTCTTGGGTAATTTCGTAATGAAGTCCATTGTAATCCTTTCCCATTTCCACATTGGTAGCTCTGGTTGAATCAAAAGACCGGATGGTTTTTGATGTTCAGCCTTTACTCTTGAGCAGGTCAAACACTTACCGACATACTCTGCAATGTCAGCTTTCATGTTTGGCCACCAATACAACTTCTTTAGATCGTGATACATCTTGTCCGAACCGGGATGAATGGAATATCTAGACTCATGAGACTCGTGCATGATGAGGTCTCGTATTCCTCTATACAATGGAATCCAACTTCTGTCCTTGAAACACAGCCTTCCATCTGGTTTCTTGACAAATCCATTCGTGCTTTCTGGCATGCCGTAAATCTTCTCGTGCGATCTATTCTCTTCCTTAAGGGCATCAGCTTGAACTTCAAGAATTCGATACGGAAGTGGTGATCTAATTGTCATACCCAATGATCTAACTCTGAGGGGTCTAAGTCGTTCCTTTCGACTCAAGGCATCTGCTACAACGTTTGCCTTCCCCAGGTGATAACAAATCTCACAATCATAGTCACTTAGTAACTCTAGCCTTCGACGTTGTCTCTTGTTCAACTCCTTTTGATCTAAAATGTGCTGAAGACTCTTGTGATCGGTGAAAACCGTACACTTGGTTCCATATAGGTAGTGTCTCCAGATCTTAAGAGCGAATACCACCCCTCCTAATTCTAGATCATGAGTTGTGTAGTTCTCCTCGTGGGGTTTAAGTTGTCTAGAAGCGTAAGCTATTACTTTAAGCCTTTGCATCAATACGGCACCTAAACCTTGGATTGATGCGTCACAATATACCACGAAGTCCTCACTTCCTTCGGGTAGTGCTAATATCGGTGCTTCACAAAGCTTCTGCTTCAAAAACTGAAATGCTGATTCTTGCTCATCTCCCCAGTCAAACTTCTTCTTCTGTGTTAACTCAGTCAAACGTTTAGTAATCCTTGAAAAACCTTCAATAAACCTTCGATAGTATCCGGCAAGACCTAAAAATTGGCGTATCTCGGTAGGATTCGTAGGTGACGCCCAATTTTTAACAGCTTTGATCTTGGCGGGATCAACATGAATACCCTTACTGTCGATAGCATGCCCAAGCAATTGTACTTTCTCAATCCAAAAATCACACTTGGAAAATTTGGCATATAATTTCTCTTCTCTGAGCAGTGTTAGTATAGCCTTCAAGTGTTCTGCGTGCTCTTCCGTACTACGTGAATAAATAAGGATATCATCGATGAATACAATCACAAACTTATCCAAATAGGGTTTGCATACTCGGTTCATTAAGTCCATAAATACAGCGGGTGCATTTGTTAGACCGAATGGCATTACTTGGAATTCGTAGTGACCGTATCTTGTCCTGAAAGCCGTCTTAGGGATGTCTTCTTCCCTAACTCTCAGTTGGTGATAACCCGATCTCAAATCAATCTTAGAGTAGACACTCGATCCTTGCAGTTGATCAAACAAATCGTCAATCCTTGGCAACGGATATCGATTCTTAACCGTAAGTTTGTTCAATTCACGATAATCGATACACATCCTGAAGGTTCCATCCTTCTTCTTTACAAACAACACCGGGGCTCCCCACGGTGACGAACTAGGGCGAATAAATCCTTTATCTGACAATTCCTGTAATTGCCTAGATAACTCCTTCATTTCCGACGGTGCTAGCCTATAGGGTGCTCGTGCTACGGGTGCTGCTCCTGGCATCAAGTCAATTTGAAATTCCACTTGACAAGTCGGCGGAAGGCCAGGCAAGTCCTCAGGAAAAACTTCTGGAAAGTTTCCGACTACTGGCACATCCTCGAGTCGCTTCTCTTCCGACTTCTTCTCGGTGACTTGAGCCAAAAAGACTTGACATCCTCGTTCGATGTACTTCACAACTTTGACACAAGAAACGATGCTCAGACGTGTCTTACTTCGCTCGCCACGAACAATCAGTGTTTCGTCATTCAGGGGGATGTGAATGACTTTTTCGTCACAAATGATCTTAGCGCGGTTCTCGGATAACCAATCCATTCCTACAACGACGTCGAAACTACCAAGTCTAATAGGCATAAGGTCAATGACAAATGGGGTGTCTAGTAGTCGTAGGGTGCAACCTCGGAGTATAGTGTTAGTGCTCACTAGCATTCCATCGGCTAGTTCAATCTCATACGTAGTGTCTAGTTTGGTCGGTGTAATATTAAGTAGGGGTGCAAGGGAAATAGATACGAAACTTTGATCGGCTCCGGAATCAAATAAAACTTTAACGAGGCGGTTGTTTAGAAAGAACGTACCCGTGACTACGTTCGGATCTTGCTGGACATTTCCATCTCCCAGCACGTATGCCCTCCCACGTGCATTGTTATCCTTATTAGGGCACTGACGCCTGTAGTGTCCTTTCTCTCCACAAGCATGACATACCACAGCCACGGGTTGCAAGTTAGCTCCTGTAGCCTTGCAATCTTGTTTCTTATGTCCAGTCCTTGAACATTTCCCACACTTAGCATAGCAGGGTCCATTGTGATGCATCTTACACTTGTTGCAAAATGGAAGAGGTCCAGCATACCTAACATCCATAACTGGTGCGGCGACATAAGCTCTGACAGCTTCCTGTCGTCGGTTCTGTTGGTTGTGGTGGGTGTTTCTGTCATGGTGATAGTTACGGTTGGGGTTACGGTTGTTGTTGTTGTTGTTGTTGCTGTTGTGGTTGTTGTTGTTTGTCTTCCGATCATCAAACTTCCTTTTGTGATCGTTGTTCCCCTGAGCAGAGTTACGCTTAATCTCCCGGTCTAGCTGTCTTTGGGCAATAGTCATTGCTTCTTCCAAAGATTGAGGCTTCGACGAGGTGACGTTTCCCTCAATGCTCTTGGGTAATCCCTCTATGTATCTTTCCAACAACTTTTCCAAATTGGGAACCTTTGAAGGGCAAAGTGTGGCAAGCTCCTGAAATCTCCTATCATAAGCCCTGAGATCATTTCCTTTCACAACCAACGTGTGAAACTCATCCTCTAACTTCTTGATCTCACCTCTAGGGCAGAACTTCTTCAACATCTTCTCCTTAAAGTCAGCCCAGGTGATCTGATAGGCCTCTTCCACACCTATCTTCTGAGCGGTTGCATTCCACCAAGACAACGCGTCTTCCAACAATGTTCCAGTAGCAAACGAGACTCTGCTTTCAGCGGCACAATAAATACATACATCAACATAAACCATATCATTCATAAATAAACATCACGACATGTAACAACACACATGGAAATTATAATGAATCTCAATATGGGAGCATAATAAAAGATCAGACAACTAGAAGATCATAAATCAATATCAATACATTACAATCATAACCAACATAAAGTTTTAATAATTTTAAATTCATTGTTACAAAACAATAAGATACAACATTATTAATGCCACAGGCGGCAAGTTAAGATGTCTCTGTAAGTAATGACATGTCATAGATCTATGAAGGTCCAGGTGCGCCTCCTGATCTCCTCTTCAGCTCTCTGATGATCCTGATCATCTCTAATATCTCCAAATCTCTGGATCTCTCACGGGTCTGAATCTCCTCAATAGTGGCTGAAAGTGTGTGGATGGTAGAACTAGATGCGGCTAACTCCGGTGCCTGATGTTCCATCATCTCCTGTGTGATGGCCGCGATCGCTCTCAAATCATCTATCTCATGCCTCTGAACATCTAGTCGATGACCAAACTCAGTGATGGTAGTCTGTGCCTCCTCGATCTCTGTCCCCATTATCTCAAATACCATCTCTAAAGCTGTCCTATGTACCACGAGGTTCGTGACCTCCTCCTGCATACACTCTATCCTCTCCAAGGATATATCCTCAATAACGCTCAACAGCTCATCAAGACGATCCTCATGTCTCACTAATCTAGCAGCCAAATGAGGGATAGTATGGTGTATCGGCTCCCCAGTGACCGGTAACACCGCTGAAGAGCCATATCCAAGCTCAGCAGCCCTAGGCGATCCCTCAACCAATCTCCATCTATGTATGTAGTCTAACAAAAACGACCATCGACGAGCATCAACCAATCTATGAATGCCGGGTGAGGTGGGGGTCTCAGTGGGAGCAGGTGATGGTACAGGTGATGTAGTAGGTGATGGTACCGGTACGGTGGTAGTCTAAGAGTAGAAAACTGTAGGTGGTTGCATGGGTGGCAAAATCTCAGAGGTGTGGGGTGCGGTGTAAGTAGGTAGCATGTAAGGATGTGGCTCAGGTGGGGGTGATACAGGTGATGGTGGAGGTGCTGGTGATGCTACGGGTGTCAGATCTGTCATAGTAACAGGTGGTAGTACAGATATGGGTGATGATACAGGTGTAGGTACAGGTGTAGGTACAGGTGGTGTAACAGTAGAAGTAGGCAAAATACAGACTCGTTTCCGAGCCGTGCATTTGCGGGTATAGTCTCCCTCATGATAACGAAACAACTCACCGAAAGGCTCAGGCTCATAGGGCTCAAGAATCCTCACTCGCTTGCGCCGACGAATCGGTGCAGGCGGGGATGGTGGTGGGATAGAAGCAGCAGTGTCAAAAGTATCGGAGTCAGAAGACTCGTCATCAGCATCTGAACCGGTGTGGTGACTAGCAGGTGGTGTAGGACGATCATCAGCCGCAAGAAACTGCTGAGATGTCAGGTACTGATCATAAAGGTACTGCCCCTGTGTCATAGGTCCACAGACAGGACGAAAAAGAGGCTGAATAGCAAAAGAATCAATGGGTGTAGAAGCAACCTCACCCTCCTCAAAGGGCTCAGTATCAGCAGATGGGTCTCCAGATGGAACAGGAGATGGTATGGCAGGTGATACAGGTTGGGTGTCATGGTCAGAATCATGGGTGTCTCGGGTGTCATGGGTGTCATAATCAGATAGGTCAATAGTAGGGTGAGTGGATGATGCTGGCACGACGTCGTCACTGTCGGACAAAATAATAACCGGGGGCGGCATGGTACTGTAATATCCCAAAAATAGCAGTAATATAAGTCATTTAGTCTACATAATGCTACATGCACAGTGATCATGGTGTCATAGTGAGCTAAATGCAATGGGTGCTAAAAATCAAACCTTAAAACATAACGTTGGCAAGCGCTGGCACGGAGGGCACTTTGGTGAAAAATAGTTTGTTTAAAAATCCGGTGAGGTTATAGTCCAATGTTTTGAAAAATCATTTGGTTTTCTATAACCATGGCTCTGATGCCAATCTGTAACACCTCGAAAATTTGATAAGCAGCGGAAGTCTAATCGGGGTCATTACAGTTTAGTACACAGTCATACTCATAGAAAACAATTCAAAAGATAGTCAATATCATTCCATGAAAACTCAAATATTCAGAGTTACAAACATTTTTCTAAAATGTTAATTGTTTAGCAAAAGAAGTGATGAGTTTGTAAAGAATGATATAATTATTGAAATCAAAAGGGAGGTCCTGTGCCCTTTGCCAGCTCCGTGCCGCCATGCTTGCTAATTTCCTGAGATAAACATGTTTAAAAAGTCAACACAAAGGTTGAGTGAATCCATAGTAGTTTAAATAGTAATAGTGTGAACACAAGTCAAGCATTTGAAATAAACAAGCCAAGATAGACAGGTCTTGACTAAACTGGGTGAAATATTGCTCCTAAGCCTCACGAAACGCAAGCCTTAACATTGATTTGACATATCATAAAGGTAATAACAATCACATACACCACAGTGGATGTAAATGACAAGGGGCCCTCGGTGACACGAAATGTGCCAAATTTCCATAATACCTCGAATATAGCACACCTCCTGCCAAGTGATCACCTTGACAGAGGCGGGCTGCCATTCCAATAGATCTATCAACTATATTTGCGCTCACTTGCAAGTGATTAAGGTTCGTGATATGAGGGACTTGTAGCACAGGTGTCAACTTAGGCAATATCAGGTGATAACAGCATACAGAAAAATACTTGTGTTCGATTTATAGCATGTATCTCCCCACGGAGTTTAGAAACAATTAAAAATGTGGGACCATGAACTCACCTGAAAGGTGCGTAATCACAACGGTGCTCAAAAGTGATGGTGTATTGCTACGACTAGCAATGAAATTCCTCCGACTTGCGACCTAAATAATACATTGTAATCGGTGTTTTAGATTCGTGTCGTAAATGACATGTGATATGTCACGTATACGGTGATATCCGTTCGGGTGTCTTATTATATTCCAAAATAACTTTACGTAGTTATTTGTAACGTGTTACGAACCGGTGTTCGATAGATATTAACTCGTTTGTGAAAATAATATTGTAAAAAAAATATTTATAATTAAATATTTTTAGTAAAGTTATACATATATTTTAAAGTTACCAAAATATATACATATTTATATATAAAATCAATTTATACAAAATAATTAATTATGAGATACCTTGTCATATTTAACCCTTAACTTTATTAAAGTTACACTTTTACCCTTTGATCAAAAATATAACATTTTAGTCCTGTTTGTACTTTTTACACTTTATTCCTCAAACTTTTGAAAATTACAGTTTTCACCCTCAACTTCTTATTGGAAATCGACAATATGCTATTTAGTCCGAAAGTTTTCATGTTTTGTCATTTTTAGTCCTTTAACGCGACTTTTTGCAAAAATGGTCCTTGATTAAGTTTAAAGAAAATAAACTCTTTGGTACAATGAAAGTAGTGATTATAACGTACAAAATTCTTTAAAACCCGTTTTTGTACCTCTCGCTATCTCCAAAATATTAAACCGAAATTTCCCTTTTGGAAACCATATGGGCTCGTTAGCCCAATCTAAGCCCATACCAAATTTTATTTTGTTCAAAAGGGTGCTCGACATAGGTTTGATTTAGGCTTAGTTTTTGTATAATAATGTCGCGTTCCTTATGCATGTTTCGTTAGTTTGGTTAAGCTTGGTTCAAAGAATTAGTGTGCCAAGAAATATATATACTTTGTACGTAGGAAAAACAAGTATACGAGCCCTTTCTTCAAGGGTGTCGGGGTGCTAGTGTTACGTGTAATTTAAAGTCCATGTGTTATACAACATGTGATATTTGCTTAGGTGTTTTCAATGTGACAAACGAAGGGTGTAGAGCGCGTAATGCATGAAATGAACAATGTATGAATTGAAAAGGGAGATAATAACTTACAACACCAATAAGATGGTGGGAAGTTCGCGTGACACAAGGCAAGGAAACAAGCGACTTAGTACTCCTTCGTGTAGTGACCCTCGTTCCAATGATTAGTTACCCAAGTAGTTCTTAACCCAAAACCTCACTTGTGTGTCCGACCCTCTCGTTAGTAAGCAAAGAAGAAAAGAGTGTTTGTGATATGAAATTCTTGTGAAACTTGGAAGTGTGAGATAAATTGCATTTAGTGTGGTTTATATAGTATGGTTTGAGTGGTTCGAATGTTTCCTTGGGACACAACACACTCCGAGCGGTCTCTTCCTTTTCTCGACAAGGTTGTCTTGGCTTCTTGAGTGTTGTCAAGTCGATTGTAAGGGTTTGGGGGCTACAATTCATGTCAATGCTAGAGATTTAGAAAAAGTATTAGGCATGTGTGTACTAATTGGATTTGTTTAAGGTTGTGCTAGTGGTTTAAGGAACATATAGTCTAGTGGTTAAAGGGTTCTTAGTGTGTAACATTGTTAATCAAAGGTTTGACGGCTTCAAAAAGGTGCTCCTTGTCGCATGATACAATGTCAATGGAAGCTTGCTTGTTTGTGTCGTGTGAGTAGGGAACAAGGTAGAATGAAACGTGTGTAAATTATTGTTGTTTCACGAGTTGCATGCCATGCAAATGAAGAAAACGCAAACAGCCATACGGGCTTGAGAAACAAATGGCCCAAACGAATTATAAGTGAAAATTTAAGTTGGGTGGGCTTGTGGTGTGCTCGGCCCAACAGTTGAGCAAAAGAAAGAAATAATTGTGTTGGGCTTAGGGTGATGATCGGCCCAAAATATAACAAGGTATCGGTGACTAGTGCTCTCGTAACTTTAGTTTCGGTATCGGTGTCAGTTTGTGTAGTCCATGAGAATATAAACGGTGTCGTCATACGTATATATATACTTATATATACATAGTGATAATAAATTTGTAATAATTAATATATACATGTCATTATATATATATTAATAATATTTCGGTGTCCAAAAAGGGTGCCAGGTCGCAAGTGGGAGTTACCGGTGTTTAACCTCATTGGGTGACATCCAAGAGTGACAATCGGGTGATATCAGTTGACAAAAGATAATCGGGTGTCAAACAAACGGTGATCAAAACAATCGGGTGTCAAACAAACGGTGATCAAAACAATCGGGTGTTAAAACAAACAGTGTCTCATATAAAAATTTCAAATTAGCCCGCAAAAATGGCTTAGTTTAGAATAGTTTCGAAATTAGCATTAATAAATGACCTGGGATTTTACGGAGTATTACAATGAGGTTGATGAAGCTGATGTTGTTAAAAGGAACAAACCGGCTGGTATTGTCATTAGAGACGGTGGTTCTATGAAGAACCGAGCAGGTGTTGTTTTAGTTAATGTGGGAGCAAAGGGTGGTGGTATTTTGAGACCAAGAATAACTAATTGCGTATTGGGTCTACGGGCACCAAGATCAATGGGTAACAATGTGGTGTTATTTTGACTAGGTGAGTCTAATGAACTGTTTAGCAAATATTTTGGACACATTGCATTGCCTATTATAGTAACCTCATTTCATTGCATATATTGACTATGCAGGTGTTGTTGATCACATGTTGGTTCATCTAGTAGAAGGTTTGAAGATTGACATATGGGTTCATCTATTGGGAATATGTAATGTGTAGAAACTAAAACACTTTAATTTGGTTGTATTTAGTAATGTAATTTGACTAATGTAACTTGAACTATTCTACCTCTGTTTCGAATACACCAAAGGGTGTGGGCAGGCTTTGTGATGGGTTAAACTTTTTGGTACATGCCGAACAATATTATGTAAATTGAAGTATTTCATATGGGGTTAAATGTTTAGTCAAGCTTGACTCCTATGCATAATATGTTTGTGTTTGTTTTGTGTTTCTGTCATTTGCTTTGATTAATAGTATTTTACTATGAATATCTTTGTGTTTGTTTTGTGGTTCTATTATTTTCTTCGATTAGTAGCATTTAAACATATGTGTTTGTGTATTGTATTATGGTTTCAATTATGTCAGTTTCATGTTTGTGAATGTGTTTGTGATACGAATTGAATAATGTATATCAAGACAAACGGGATCAAACGACCCCTTCCATTCATAAACCATAAGGATACATTTACAACCTTAGGGGAACCCACAACCCCTACCTACATCATCACCTACATCTACCTAGCTTACGACACTACGACAGTGGCACCAAAACGAACAAAAGAAACCACAACTCCACAAGTACCCAACCACCTACTACCTACAGTCATCATGCACAACAAACACAACAAAAGAACCCATCACAGTCTCCAGCACCCAACCCCTTCACATGTATGTTTGCCTCACAGCAAACTCAATCTTGGAAACAATGTTGTCGTTTGTTTGCCTAAGCATCCTCATTAACCCCCTCATCTTTCTCATATCAGCTGACTGAATCCTCCTAAGCTTGTTCACATTGGCCCTTGCAGTTCTCGAGCCCCTTATGTTTTGGAGCTCCAAAATCAGGTCCCCCTAATACGGAGCATATTAGACGGCTTTTGGCACCTACTCATCAACTCTTGTGCATGATAAATGTCCTCCTCAACCTCTCGCTGGTAATGGGTTAACATCATTTTGGATATGACAAACGAATTATAGGCAATCACAAGATCAAGACAACGAGATATGTTACTGGAAAAGGAAATGATAATTATTTGATTACGGGTGTGTGTGTGTGTGTGTGTGTGTGTGTGTGAAGGCGTTGACAATTTAATATGAAAACATGAAAATAACTTTGCAAATTAGCCATTGAGGTCATGTCACAATAGTCCTCGAAAAGTTGGCGGGAGATAAGAAGATCCATGAAATGATGATAATGCCCTCGGTGACATGACACTTAACTGGAAAACTAACGGAAAATGCCTCTCGGTGGCTTTTTTGCAAATTTTCGTAACTTTAGTGACTGTTTTGCGTGACTTTTTGTCTCGGTCCCATTTTTGCGATTTCATGATAGTTTAGGGACTATTTTTGCATTTTACCCTAAAATTAATTATATCATCATGTCAAAC